>JAHCVI010000003.1:2442552-4885104 GCA_019096155.1 Staphylotrichum longicolle
ACCCGCACCCGCACCCGCGGAGGAGGAGGCCGGGTCCCGGAGGTCGGTGGGGTTGGCGAGCGGGCCGACGAGGTTGAAGATTGTGCGCCAGGGGAGCTGGCGGCGGATCGGGGCCACGTAGCGCATGCCCGGGTGGAAGACGGGGGCGAAGAGGAAGCCGTAGTTGGTGTTGCTGTAGAGCTCGGCGATGGTGTCCGGGCGGATGCGGGCGATTTGCGGGGGCAGGGGCTGCATGCGGGCGAGCAGGTCGGCGGCGCCGGACTTGGAGGTCGAGGCACGGTTGCCGTGCTTGGCGATCAAGAGGAGGCTGGAGGCGAGGATCGAGGAGGTCGTGCTGATGTTGAACGTGTTGTGAGAGTCGCCTCCTGTGCCGACAATGTCGACCTTTTGCACCAATGTTAGCAATGGCTGGGGTTTTGGAGGACTGGTAAGGGGGAGGTTACCAGGCCACCGCGGTATCCGCCTTCCTTCCTCCGCCTTCCCTCAATGGCCGCCCGGAGAACAGATTCGTCAATCTTTGCGGCGGCTTTCAGCATACGCTCTGCAGTCTTGGCGAGCACCTCAGGGTGACGGTCGAGGCCGGTGAAGTGCAAGCACATGAGCAGGGAGCCGGCCTGGACATCGGAAACCTGGTTTGTGAAAAAGTACGAGATGGCTTCGGCGATCTGGTCGGGCGAGGCAGGGTCTGGGTGGCCCAATGGCCAAAGCCTTGCGAGCAAGGGCTTGATGTCGATGTGAGGGCGCTCCTCGACGAGGAGGAGGTCTTCAGTGGCCGTCTCCATGGTTTGCGTTTGCCGTTGTTGTTGCTGCTGCTGCTGCTGCTGCTGCTGGGAACAAGAACAACAGGATGGGCTCCAGTGGAAGGAGGGGCTCAGAATGGGAGTAATCAATGCCTTATGTGTTCCGAGGACATCAATTGAACACAAGGAGCCTCCAAAAATAAAAAGATGGAGGGTGGCTTGAGAGTTGACTCATTTTGGGCCGGAGGACAAGACGGAGCTCTAAGTTTGCTGCAGCTCTTTGAGCCACTGCCCAACAGCTCCAAACCCACGCCCCGCGACGACCGGAGTTTCTGGCGGGGGGATGCAGGGATCCCGCGGACAGGGGTTCCGGCACGCTGGCCGGGCAGAAATGCAGGCGGTGAGGCTAGCGTGGAATTTGGTTCCCGCTTGGTCATGGTCCATGCGCCCTCTGGCCCTGCAACTGCAATTGGGCCTGGGATTGGCGACGCCAAAATTTCGGTTCCTGGGGATCGCGAACATCAAGTGAATCCCGCGGGCACGCTTTCGTTGGGCCAGGTTGGTACACTCCTCCTGCGGCCCAATTGCTGTCGTATCTGACAACCACAGTCACAGAATGCCTCCGAGACTACGATGCGCGGTCCCTCGTGGCCTGGGTTCCGTTAACCCATCGAGGATATCGACTCGGTCCGCCGTCCTCCTCCTTCCCTCGGCGCCCACGCCGGTAGCCGCCGCCAGACAGTATGCTACTGCGGCCGCCTTCAAGCTGCCCGCCGACTACGTCCCCCCGACCAAACCCCCTACCGCCCGTCCCTCCGACACGCGCAAGTCGCAGCTGCTCCGAACCTACACGTCTCTTCTCCGCTCGACCCCCCTGATCCTGATTTTCCAACACAACAACCTCACGGCGGTAGAATGGGCTGCTGTTAGGCGGGAGCTGAGGATCGCCCTCGGTAAGGTTTCCACCGAGGGGACAGATTCGGCCGAGGTCACCTCCAAGGCCCAGCTGCAGGTGATCCGGACACGCATCTTCGACGTCGCGCTCAAGATCGTCGAGTTCCACGACCCATCGAAGGTCGCCCCCACAACAGTATCCTCGCTCTCGGGTGAGAAGGTCCAGGTGGTGTACAACCACGATCTGTCCAAAGCCGCCTACAAGTCGGTCAAGGCCGCCACCACGGGCGACGTCCCATTACCCGAGTCGTCCGCGTACGGCGAGATCTCGCCCCTCCTCGTCGGACCTCTGGCAATTCTCACCTTGCCGGCCGTGTCGCCCGCCCATTTGGCCGCAGCCTTGAGCGTCCTCTCCCCGAGCCCGCCGGCGTTCCCCGCACCGAGCAAGAAGAAGAACCCGGGCTATTACGACCCCATCGCTCAGGCCGGTTTCCAGAAGCTGATGCTGGTTGGTGGCCGTATCGAGGACAAGGTCTTTGATTTGGATGGCGTCAAGTGGGTCGGTGGTATCGAGGGCGGTTTGGACGCGCTGCGCGCCCAGCTCGTGCACATGCTCCAGACCGCCGGCCTCGGCCTCACGAGCGTGCTGGAGGGTGCCAGCAAGAGCCTCTGGCTTACCTTGGAGAGCCGGCGGAGTGTCTTGGACGAGGAGCAGAACGGCGGGAAGGAAGGAGAGAAGAAGGAGGAGAGCTCATGAGGAAAAGAGGGAGCTTGTGCTTGTTAGGATTGGATCTGTACACGCCGCATACAGCGCGGTGTTTGGACGATGTTGCATTGCAGTAGGTGCGATACCTAGACTTGTAAATTATACTGTATCAAATATCCATGTCAAGGTTTCGCCCTCTAATTGAGATCATGTGAAACAGGGCAGTGGTACCGGCCTGAGCTTGTCAGCGGAGGGCAATGCTCGGTGAGGAGTTGCCCCGCTGGCGAGGTCCCCTGCAGCTACCCCGGTAAGCGGTTAAACGGGATGCCTCGCGTCATCTTCGACCTTCCTCGTCGCTGCGGCGCAGTCACCACCACCACCACCGCCTCAGCGAAACAGATCTCAGAAGCGCGCCTGGTGTCGATCAGCCGAGCATCAGTTGGCTGCGCTGCGCTGAGCAATCATTGACCACCCGCTGAAACAACGAAGTCCCCGACGATACTCGAACCTGGACGCGCTCTTATCGCCCGCCGATAAGCTCGGGGTCTCGCAACTGCTCCAGCCGACCCACCACACCGCGCCGCGCCGCCGTCCACCATCGCAAGGTAGCCTCCGGACCCGTACCGTCGGCCGAAAGCCACACCACACGCCGGCCATCCTTCAACAGCACCCCGAGACCGAAACTCCGGCCGGGTAGTAAGAATTATCGCCTGCGCGTCTCCAACCGCCACGCCCAACAAAACCTCCCCTCGACACACCCCTACCTACCTACCCTTACAAAAATCATGGACTTCGCACCCTACCAGTCCTCCCCGCCCGAGCACGCCCGCTCCCCGCTCAGCAGCGCCGCCGCATCCCCCCGCACCTCCCTTGACAACCCCAACAACCGCCGCGGCACCTACTCCCCCGCGACGGGGCACCACTACCAGCACCGCCAGAGCCAGTTCTCCCCGCCGCCGCTGCAGCACCCGCAGCCCCAGCGCGCGTGGTCCGGGGAGGGGGTCGGGCGGTACCAGAGCCCGCTGGCGACGCACGTTGTGACGAGCGCCGCTTCTGGGAATGGGAGGGGGAGTGGGAGTGGGAGTGGGAACGGCGGGGGAGGGGGTGGCGGTGGTGGTGGTGGGATGGGGGATTATTTCAGCGCGCTGGGCGCGAGGGAGGGGATGGTGTCCGAGTTTGACACGAGTCTGGGGCTGCGGCTGGATTATGAGGCGTGTCTGGCATACTTGGCGGCGCCGCCGCTCGGGGCGATATTGCTGTTGATTCTGGAGAGGAAGAGTGATTATGTCAGGTATGTCGTGTCTGTTCCAGGCTCGCGTTGACGGGATTGTCGGGGTGACTGACAGTGCTCTCCCTCTCTCTCGCAGGTTCCATGCGTGGCAGTCGAGCTTGCTGTTTACGGCGCTGTTTGTGCTGCACTTGGTGTTCTCGTGGTCCAAGTTTCTGAGCTGGGTGTTTTTCCTGGGGGATCTGGTGTTGATAGCGTGGCTGGTGTTGAATGCGTATCGGGATGCGGATACGTTAGACAGGTTGGTTTTTCCTCACGGCCTTGGAGTTGATGGGAAACATGCTGACGCTGTTCCAGGTACGAAGTGCCTATTGTTGGGCGTATAGCAAGCAGGATTCTGGACGACGAGTAATGCATGGTTTGAGGCGGGTGTTGTGTTTGCTAGGCGTGGCGTATCGGGGCGGGATTGCCTGGCTTTGGTGCTGCCTATATTGGCCAACTCTAATGTGTATATTTCCCTCACAGGTGCCAGCAGCAACGTTATAGTGATCGGATGACATGTTTCACGCTGTTCTACAGCTTTAATCGACAGCGATGAACGAATTTGGTCTTGTCTCCAATGATCAGGCACTCAAGCACATGTCCCTGCATCAGAGCAAGATTACCTGGACCTGCAGGGTGCATCTCATCAATGCCCACCATTGCCTGGTAATCCTTCTCATGAAAGCTGCAAATATTGTCCTTTTCCACTCAAAGTGGCAGCAACCACCCGCTCCAAGAACCATAGCATTATCAGAGCCCCAGCTTCCGCCGCAAGCTCACTAATAATCCGCACTGTTAGATCTGTCAGGCAACATGAGGGGATCAGCTGTGGTTGGTTGCCGTGCGCAGTGGGTCCCGCCTTGCCTTGGCGAGCCTGGTTACGTCGCGCTTTTGCCTGCAGCAACGCCCAGCTCTCAGCCGATTCGATTGAGCTCCGACCCTCCACAGCCTCTGCCGAACACCCAACTGCATCCTACATCGCCGCCACCCATCTCGAGAGTCAGCAACGCTTGCACTCCAGCGATACAGGCGATATTGACACTTTGTCAACAAAAACTCGCTTGCCCACCCAACTCACACACCGCCCGCTTCCGTAAGCCGACCGCAAGCGCCGACCCGTCACAATGTCAACCCTCGAGGAGCTCGACGACCTCGACCGCCAGGAGCGCGACGACAAGAAGGACAAGAAGGACCAGCAGGGTGATGACAAGGGGAAGAAGGGCAGCGGAGATGGCGACGCCGAGATGAAGGATGCAGAGCCGGAGGAGGATGATGTCCTGGATCCCGAGATCCTCAGCCTTAGCACAGAGGACATCAAGACTCGCCGGCGCTTGCTGGAAAACGACGCCCGAATCATGAGGAGCGAGTTCCAGCGGTTATCACATGAAAAGGCCACCATGGCCGAGAAGATCAAGGAGAACATGGAGAAGATCGCTAACAACCGGTATGCCCGCCCCGCCCTGTAATCAGTCCTGCTGCGCCCACTAACAGTTGTCTTCCTCAAGGCAACTTCCATACCTGGTCGGCAACGTCGTCGAACTCCTAGACCTAGACCCGACCGCCGAGTCATCCGAGGAGGGCGCCAACATTGATCTGGACGCCACCCGGGTAGGCAAGTCGGCCGTCATCAAGACGTCGACGAGGCAAACCATCTTCCTGCCCCTCATCGGTCTCGTCGACCCGAACAAGCTCACCCCTGGCGACCTCATCGGTGTGAATAAGGACTCGTACCTTGTGCTGGACACACTGCCGGCCGAGTACGACAGCCGAGTCAAGGCCATGGAGGTCGACGAGAAGCCCACCGAAAAGTACAGCGATGTCGGCGGTCTCGACAAGCAGATCGCCGAGCTCATCGAGGCCATCGTATGGCCCATGAAGGAGGCGGAGAGGTTCAAGAAGATTGGCATCAAGGCGCCGAAGGGTATGGCGTTCGCGAAAATGCTGATGATATGGGAGGTGCTAACGCGGTGGTTTAGGTGCCCTGATGTATGGCCCGCCCGGTACAGGCAAGACATTGCTTGCGAGGGCGTGCGCTGCGCAAACCGACGCCACGTTCCTCAAACTTGCGGGGCCGCAGCTTGTGCAGATGTTCATCGGTGACGGTGCCAAGCTTGTTCGCGACTGTTTCGCTCTCGCCAAGGAGAAGGCGCCAGCGATCATCTTCATTGACGAGCTCGATGCCGTCGGCACCAAGCGGTTCGACAGCGAGAAGAGCGGTGACCGTGAAGTACAGCGGACCATGTTGGAGCTGCTCAACCAACTGGACGGCTTCGCCTCAGACGACCGGATCAAGGTCATTGCCGCCACCAACCGTGTGGACGTGTTGGATCCCGCACTGCTCAGATCCGGCCGTCTCGACCGCAAGATCGAGTTCCCGCTGCCCAACGAGGAGGCGCGCGCGCAGATTCTGAAGATCCACTCTCGCAAGATGAAGGTTGATCCCGCCGTCAACTGGGGCGAGTTGGCTCGCAGCACGGACGAGTTTGGTGGTGCCATGCTCAAGGCCGTGTGCGTTGAGGCTGGCATGATCGCCCTGCGCATGGGCAAGAACAAGATTGGTCACGAGCACTACGTGGATGCCATTGCGGAAGTACAGGCCAAGAAGAAGGATGTGAGTACTCCCCTTGCCCCTAGGTGCCGGCATGAATCATTGAGACTGACCACTCATCCCTCTAGACGGTCAACTTCTATGCTTAACCACCATGACGTCCATCAAATCACCAGCGAGTATGACAACGGGAAAATCATCGTGGTCCATAGAATCTGGTATGCTAGGTTGATAGAGCCGGCCGTTTGTGTAATAATCATGGGGCATCAAGCGATTTGCCATTGGTCACGGGAGTCTTGCTTGCGGCTTGCTTGGTTACTTGGCCTGCGTGTGGTGTGTGTTATCTCTCAGCATACCCCTAGTGCCGACATTAGAAGAGTCTATCAAAGGCATGCTTTCCACACCCTACAACATCGAGACCATGATCAACATTCAAACCTGATTGCGAAGCCGGCTTCTTGACCAGAGATCATCATGATTATAACCTTCGCCGCACGAGATACAGGGTTCATTTCATCCATCAAATATTACAGCAGCGACCGATATCTCTGAACCGTGGGGTCCTCACATTTGATATCCTATCCCTTTATATACTTATACAAGGTATCTTTCTCTATCAACATGCCAACCGTCCTCATCGATACGTCCCGCCGAGTTCATACCGCGTCGTCTCAACACCCAATTCGCGGGGCGACCCTATGTCGCTCACTTCGTGGAAGACAGTGCTGGGCGTGCCCTTGTGCGGTCCATTGCCCGCGCCATTCAAGTTGCCTCCCATCGCCGGCCCAACCTCCAACTGCGGCTCGCCGCGACGTCTGTTCCATCTCGACAAGAACCAGCCCGCTGCAACACCCAGGCCCAACGCTGCTACGGCTCCCACGGCGACCCCGGCCGTGGCTCCCGTGCTCAAGCTGGGACTGTTTTCTGTTAGGGGTGCCGATGAGGATGTGCTGGAGGGTGCGGGCGTAGGGGTGTTGAACACGGTGGTGGGCGGCTGCGCCGCAGTGGCGGGCCTGGAGATGTTGAAGTAGTGCGAACCCGCTCTCGGCGACGTGTCCCCTTCGAAGTAGATGGCGAAGGTGAACACGTTTGAGAAGGTCAGGTTCTTTGCTGTCGCGACGACCCAGGGACTGCTCGTCATGTTCACGCTGTCGTCTGCGAGGGGTTTAGTCAGGGGCCTACGGAGATTGCAGCCAGATGATCCCATGGACTTACGGACGACGTATTCAAACGCCTGGTCACTCGGGATGTCGGTCCCCTTGGAGATGTCGACCTGGAAGACGACAACAGAAAACTTGACGTCATTGTCCTTGGTGTCTGTCCATGCGACCTGGATGGCAGTGCTCTCAGTGTAGACCGGGTTGTTTCCAAAATCCCCCGTCGTTCCAGATGGCGGTGGAGGGTTGATGAAGGAGACCGCCGTTACAGGCCACAAGAATGTGAGGAAGGCGGCTAATGATGAAGACCGCATCTTGACGGCTGATTGAACAAGTATTTGACAGCGTGCACTCGACGAAATTTCAATGGCCTTCTGGAGGAAGCCTTGGGCCAGGGCAACGGCAGGATTGGATGCAACCAAGCAAGAATGCAGAATCACCCTGACTCCTCAGTTTTGCGAGAACCGTGATTTCCTTGGTATGTATCCCGGTTATTCCGAGTCGGCTCGTTTGCCATGCACAGCTTGCCGCCGTGCCACCCCCAAGCGCCATCTGAGACTCGCCAAAGTCCCCAAAATGGACTCTCATTCGCTGCAAATAAACTGCGCGCCTCTCAGCCTGTCAGCAAGTGGCTCCACGGTGCGGTTAGGGGACAACCAAAGGAGATGAGCATTTTCTTAGGTTTATATCGCCCACGCAGGCTGCAGCGGCGAGTCGGAATCTCGATACTGATTACATCCCCACGGATCCCACCATGGACGGGTATTCAGGAACCCTGGTTTGGAGGAGCTCGATATCCTCACAAACAAGAAACCGATTGAACTGGGAGAACTCGCCTTTGGGAAGCTTTCGGGAAGCCATGCTCAACCTCACCAACGATGGCAAGCAAGCAGGCCACTCCGAGCCGAGTTCTAACTTCTGGCGAACGCCCTGATGGATGATCACTACATCACCCTTCACCAAACGACATTCGCATCCCGCGTTTGATGCGCTGATATCCACATCAGCCGCAACATGAAGTCGATATCGCCGTACTACGGACCCTGCACAGCCCGAGACAGCCTGGAAGATGATGTGAACAAACATGGCCGCTTTTCAAGTCCACTGAAATCCTGCAGCTCAGTGTTTTTTGCTGCGACTGACATGGCACGCTACCGTCCTGCCTGACTGCTGGCCTCCTTATCAAGCCCTCTTCCACCACCTCCTTTCACATACGACCATATCCGCGCGAAAGTACGGGATCCCGTCCGCTCTCCCCTAGTCAACCGCGTGAGAGCTGAACTAGTAGTTGGGTCGGTGACGACCAGCGAATCCTCAGTGTTGTATGTTTTTTGCATCTCCACTCCTTTTTTGTGGTGTTTTGGCTGTTGTGTTCCACCGACACTCCACACTGGCACCTCGACATCCAATGCAAAAAAAGTTATTCCTCAGTGCTCCCAGGTCTTAAAGGACAGAGACAGAAATTTTTAAAGAGGAGAGAATGAGATTAAGGAACAACTTGCAGTTGAGAGACTCGAACTAGTTCTCTACCCAAACCCTTGATTCTCATTTTCTGGGACAAAATCTACAGCTCCGCGGCTGCGAACTTGAAATGCAGTATCAAGCTCCTAGTTTCTGCATGGCGAGCGTGCAGTGAAGTGAATCTGGACCTGTAGTGAAAAATTGATGTCGGAGAGGAGAGGGTTGAGTGATGAGCACCGTGAAACGATGCTGCCACTATCTTAAGTGCCTAAGGTAGTCGGAAGAGTTGAGGGCATGCGCTGTCTTGCCACACTCTGCCCTGCCAATCCCCCATCGCACACCACGACTCCCGTCATCGTATCGCAACGCTGTAAGCTGTATCCAGCATAAGCATACTAAGTTGGGGTTTCGGTCGAGGTGAGCTGGGCTCGAGCGAGTTGATTACGAGTGAGAAGTCCAACAACACTGACTTGAACAAGTATGTTAACTGAGCCCCTCAACATAACGCAATCCTCTGAGATTTGATTTTGCATCATCTTGTTGACTGATGTTGCTAGTGTTCATGGGTAGAAATGTTGACGTTTATAGAGACACCTGAAATGTAACTGTAAGGTAGCCAACGATTTGAAGATGTTCAGCTCCTTCCCCATGGGACCTACGAAGGGAGACAGGGCCAGGTCAATTGAAGCAGCCAGTCCTTCGATCTTTAAAAGCAAGGCGAAACACAATACCCTGCGGCATACGATGTTAGACGACCAATTTTTAACCAAGCTTCTATTCACAACTTCCAACCTCTCGCCGCCGAAAAAGAACTACCACGATCTCGCCCTACTAACTGCCACCAATTCCCAGCGTGCCAATATGTAAAATGGATTTTGCAGAGAAAGTCCATGGAACATCTTGGGGTTAGATGGAAAGCGGGATACATCGTGGGTAGTCCGAGGAACGTTAGGTGGCAGTGGGCAGTCAAGAGAACAAGGTGCAGCACGGCAGTCGAAAGGACAAGATAGAAGCGCCACAGGCTAACAATGGCAGCAGAAAGGCAGTGCGGAGACCGTCCTGCGATTTTAGTCGTTCTTGAGCAAACTCGAGAGTTCCTTGAGGACTGGAAGTTAGGTTCTTCCACGTTGGGTCAGAATCAAGGTATCACTGGTAACCATCGCGACGCCTTTATGATTCCGCAATGGAATCCCAGGCCCTATCATCATGATTTTCTTTGCACGGCGAGAGAAACTGTTGATGAAGCTTAAGGGAGCGACGTTACAGTTGGACCTAGAAGCGGCCTTTCGTATCACGATCACGTCCATGTCTCCAGTTGAGACATATAACGGATTGCATGAATGTGAGATGAGTACGTCAACCACATACATGGCCAATGGATACCGGAGGAAGAACTCATGATAACCAGCTGCCTGGTATCTCATCATGTCTCACCGATATGAAGCAACCCCCGAATCACTTCACGAGTCCACTTCACCTTGGCTCACACAACAGCACTCCGCCACTCAAGGAAACCAAAGCCCAGACTCGGGCCTGCCACCACCAAGGGTTGTCTTCCTCGTTAGTGACAAGTGTGCGTTAGTACCTGCAGCTCCTACGACAGCTTCCCTTGTACCTCGGCATCGACAACCACGGCACCATTCCAACTCGCCTAGCAACGTCATCCAGTCGCATCTACGACCCCTTTCCCAGCGGTCCGGACCGCTCTTCCCGTGTTTGACCGGTCCACCGCAAGCTCGATATCCAGACAGAAGCCGCACGACAGATGCAGGAACAACAAAACGTGGTTTGGGGCTAGTCGAAACCAGACATGCTAACGGACTCATCGGGCCGGTCGTCGTGCTCAGCCACCCAACTTATTGATAACATGTGTGATTCGGGAGGCTCGAAATTTGACGCGCCGTGTGATTGAGCCAGCCGGTGAGGAGAAAGATTACGACAACAACCTTGGAATGCTTTTTAGTGTTGTAGTTGGGGCCGTTCGGGTGTGGCTGTGCTGGTGGTTGGCATGCGAACACGAGAGGTCCAGGCCGCAGGAGGGCAGTCGGGAGAAAACAGGCGAGGTTGGTGTTTGGTCTGCAGGGTGCGCCAAGACTGCAATGCTGATTGCGGGTACTTGGCCATGGGCAGTTTGATAGGCCCTTCGTGGCGACGATGAAATGATGGACTCAAGACTCACGGTCCGCAGGTGGTTTGATGTGTGTGTTGGGAAGCGACCATACAAGCCCTTGCAAGTTGGGCACCGAATGGACGGTAGACCCAGTTTCGCTGCATGTGCCGTCGGGATAAATGCAGGGGTCAACTACCTGACTGGTTCATTTCCCAGACTGCTCAGCCTGTCCAAGGAAGGCAGGTCGGTAACACAGGGGTTGAAGAGTGTATTGTGTGGCTGAGTCGTGGTGTAACCCGGAAGCCGCTGCAAGTCGAACAATCAAGGGACCGATGGGGCCAAGGCGTTCCCGGCTCATGGTCAGGTGTCGTCCCCGTCTCGCTATCACACGGCCTTCACAGATTAATGGCGATACTATCGACGAGCAAGAAGCCATTATTAGCTTCTAGCGCTGACCCCGAAAGTTGTCGGGGAGGGTCCTTGAAACTCGCACGGCCGTGCCGAGACGCGCGTGTAAGACGCAGACGCGGGAAGCGCCACATTGAAACGGGGCCGAATTGGTTTCCCGGGGACGAAACAAGACGCACCTTGTCGGGCTTGGCTCTGATGCCTGGCTGCGGCAGGCAGGATGACATCCATCTCGTGCAACCGTGTAAGTGGGTGGTGTCCAACAAGGTTCCGTGCCGCCGCAAGCTTGAATGCCTTCCCGAAAGATACCAAAAACTCGCCGAGGCGAGTCATGTGAGATCCTTCTGGTCCCTCGAGCCATGAGGACGAGTCATCTCGTCACTATCGGGCCGGACAGGCAATAACCGTCGTAATGCAACCTGTGATCCCCATGTTATGGTTACGACTCATTCCAACAAACCTAGGTAGGTAGTTAGGCAACCAAAATAAATATTATCAACCTTGACAAGCAAAGACAAACTGCAAATCACAAACAAAAGATACCCAAGTTCTGGATGAAAGCAGTGTGCTCCATGTGACAAAAAAGGGGGTTGCAACGAGACCAAGCCAGGGGTATATGCGAGCGCGCTCTATGGGAAATGGTACAGGAGGTCGTCCGAACGATGAAAAAAGGAAAGAGATATCCCCGAGAAAACAGAAAGGAAAGACAAAAGAAAGACAAAGGAAATGTCTATGTGTGAATCCCATCCGTGTCCCCCGGTAATGCCGTGTCGTCCCAGTTGCCAGTCGTCAATGTTGTTACATGTTGAAATCGAAAACGCCATTAGTCTTGCATCCCTGGGCTTTCGCCGGGATTGCTCTGTCCCGCCAGGAGCTCATCTGGTTCGGTGCTGAAGGAGAATCGGCACCGGTCAGCAAAAACTCCCCGTGACTTCATCTGGAAGTCAATAACCGTACGAATAATCCGTCGCGGGGTCATCTGCAACAGAGTCTGTCAGTCAACAATCTCTCCAAGCTTTGGAAAGAGCCGTGGTCTACATACATTGATAGGATGCGTAGGCTTCGGCATAGGCTGCCGCATTGTAGGACGCTTCTTCGGGGGGCGGTGTGCCGTACATGAGATCCTCAATCGGTTCTGGAGCGAGTAACATCGTTAGCTGTCAAGTCGTGACTGAAGAATCGAGTTTGGAAAAGCTTACCGTGGCACTCGATGTCGTCACCCTCCTTCATAGTACCCTTTTTCTGGGCCCGTTTCTCGAACCGGGCGATATCTTTGGGGTCGACCACTCTCCCGCGCAGGACGAAGCGTGTCTCTTTCGGCGGGTTCTGGGCTGCCCGCTCGCGCATCGTCTTGATCATGAACATGTACTCGGATGCCTTGATGTACTTGGTGTCGAGGTTCCACTTTTTGAGCTGGGTCTTGTATTGCTTTTCTCTGCTCATCTGTCAGTCGAGTTGATGCGTGTTAGATGGTGTCTTCGTGGCACTCACGTTGCTTTGAAGCCATATGTCACCTGCATCTCGGCCATGACATCCTTCAGCTTCATGTTCATGGTGTTGTACAGATGGGCGATGATCTCGCGGTACGGCTCCCAGTCCTCCGGCTTGGATGGCCTGAACGAAGCCACGGGGACGGGCTGTTGAGCAGACTGGCCATAGACGTAGTATTCGTCCATCGTAAGCGGTGAACTCCTTGGACGGCTTGGTGACGCGAGTGTGGTGGGAGGTGTGTGTGCCTCGTTCAGAGTGCCTCACTTGATGATGCAAGTTTGATGGAATGATGTTGAGGGCAGATGCATCGTGGTAGACCAGACGGGGGAGGCATGGTGGACTTATATCCCATCGTGGCTGGTGAGAAGATCGAGACAAGAATGGTATAGGCACGGCCACAGAGCAGTTGTAGGGGGCTTGCTGCCTTGTCTTCACGGCGTGGGAGGCTAGGCAGCTGGGGGCCACAACGACGGGGGTGTGACACGGGCATTTGCCAATGCCATGGCGCCTGAGGACCAAACTGGGTTCCCGAACAAGAACAGAATGACTCGACGTGAGCCTGACGGGGAGCCTCACCCGTGACGGGGCAGGAAGTGGTGGGGTCAGCAACCTCCCCCCCTACCCCTTGCCGCTTGGCCCAAGCTGGTCACAGTAATGCGTTAATCGTCTGGACCGGCGCTGTCGTGCCCGAGGAATATGTGGGACCCCCCCAACGTCGCTTTGTTTAGACAACGACGCCATTGGCGTTGCACAAGTTCCTTGCAGCCTTCCTAGGCAACTCGCCCGCGAGAAGGCTCAGGACGCAGTACCCGTGGACGCCCATGACGGACACGACTCAGACAAGCATGGAAAAGCACTTGAAAAAAAGATCGCAAAACAGAGGAGACGGAACGACTTAGCTGCGCGCTCGCGCCGAAAAGAGAAGTTGCTCCTGGTGGCCGTTGGCGGGTCCTCATCTCCTCTCTAGGCATCGCGTCTCCACAGCCGTCGAGCGTTGGTGCTCCAATTCAACGTCGGGGCAGCCGCCGGTGGTCGGGACCGCACCTTGCCGGCAGGGTGATCCCAAGACCCGAATTTGCCCTAAGCCTGATGACAGAGGCGCAAGAAGGCACGCAGCAAAGCGTTTGAAGTGCGCGCTTGAGCCCACAACGGCGCTCGCGTGTGCGGCGTGATCGTGTATGAGGCGCAATTCCACAAGATTTCATGTCTGGACATTTGTTTGAGATGAGAAATGGCGAGTTCCATACGGTATCCACGTGAGGATGAGAATGCTCCGTCTGGCCGGATAAACACGCCGCCTGCCTGTTTAGCGAACCCGTTTGGGCCTTCTCATGGCGGATTATTGATGCAGATTTGGACGGCCCCAGGCAGCACAGGCCGAAACCCCACGCTGCCTTCCCGCTCTGACTCCATTTCCAATCGCAACCGCCAACAACAGAATGCGACCGACGGGAATCCATTTTGGCGCCTTGGCCTTAGTTCAGTGCAACTCCGGTCTTGCCAGCGAAAAAAATCCTACTACCGGTAATAAGGCTGCTAAGGTTGCATGTGACCAAACTGGCGTGCAACATCAAGAGTGGACCCTGGCTTTGATGCGCTCATTGAGCGAACCTCGAAGCTATCAAAAACCGATGGATGCACTTCGAATCGGAGTCGCTCACTGACATGATCTGATCATATGCAGCATCGCCACACCACACCACCATATGAAGTTTATGCACCCTTCTCCCCCGGATATAACTCAGCTGACGCGGCATCAAGCTTAAGTTGCCAATCAGTTGGGATGAAACCTAAATTCAGAGCGATTGAAACAAGTTTCAAGTTGCACCACCCAGGAATCTGGGGCCGGCGCCGCAGCTCTGATTCGTTTCCCGGACGCAGGATGCGGCTCGACAGGCGTCCGCTGCACGACAAAGCACCCTCCGGGGCTGCCGGTAGATGGTGCCTCCTTGGGACCTCCAGCATGCGGCCCTGGCAGACACCGGCTCCTGCAAGGGACGGACCCAGCTGCTCCAACAAACTTTCGGTCCCGACTCCGGTCCGTGGGATGCTGACCTGCGCCGTGGGGCTGCCGCGACACCCCACGTGCCGGATGCAGCTTGCGACATACCCCTTTGCAAATGTTCGGTGAAGCATCGGCGACAAGCTGCAACACGCTGCAGCTCCCTACCCCGACCCAGCGACGCGGTCCCGGGACTCGGCGGCGCGGACCTGATAGTCGCCGTCGGCGCGTCTCTCGCGGCTCACGCTGACTTGTGTTACCCGAAGCACATTTCGGGTCGAGCTTGCGAATGCCTGACTTGTGTTCTCTTGGCGTTTTGACGCTTGTTCTCTGCATCTGGCCCCCATGTGCTACCATGAGAAGCGCTTTACGCGCCGTGTGTAACATTCTCCTGCTTCGAGAACCTGCTCCTTGGTCAGAGCAACTCAAGGGGGTTGATCCTTTCGCGCCTGCACGGAGCAGCCTCCGCTTCCGGTTGTAGTAGACGGCCTAATCCTGGCATGAATAATACTTGTTTTTAGAGTGTGATTTGAAACCCTCAAAGCTCAACCGACAGGGTTGTGAAATGAATCGAAAGACACCCAGAATGCCTTATGACAGCCTTGTCGAGTTCGCAAGTCCGACCCATCCTCAGGGGCAGCACATATTCTGCCTGTCACCGCACGAGGCTGAAAGGAGTCTGGGCATGTCTCTCTTCTATTGTCATTTAGAGCTTGGCGTCACTCCCATTCCGTCCAAGTCGATCAACAGCTACATTTCCGCGGCAAAGAAGAGCCGTCCTTCCATCAACTCAGGGGCGATGTCGGCATGCCAGAGTGCCTGACAGAAAATCATGACGCGGGCATCAACTGGGAACTCAAGGGCAGCAGCATCGTGCCGTGCATGTGCATACACACCAGCACAGCTGCTGGTAATAATCAGCCTCCCCGTTCGACCTCACATCTATCGATCCTCAGGAGTTCACTGGGATAACCCAGCAAGGCAGGGACGCGATCACATTCTTTTTCCTTTCACTGAATCGTACGGAACTGACAACAGTGGTGCGCTGTCTCTCTCGTTGTGTATACAGGCCTGAGTTCAATCCTTTCCATCTTCCAGTTTCGTCTGGGTCTTTTGGAGAATAGGCACCCGTGGTTTCCCAGTCATTTTCTTCAGACTTTTATCGTCTTCAAACCATGAGTGCACGTCTGCAGGGAAGCATATGTGGCATGCGTATTGGGACCTCCCTTGACCTCCCAGCTTCACATCTCCACTCGGATCATTTTGCATCACGAAATCGAAGAGCCGACCGTCTTGAATCCCTATATGCTGTCGAGACCCTGAAACATTCACATCTCTGCACTGCAACATAGTCACAAAACATGCGCTAGTACAAGGCATAGATAACTCAGATTTAAATCAACGAACTAGCCTAACTCCAGCAGACTCGATCCGGTATTGCCTCCCAGGCGCGAACGACGCACCCGTAGGGAGATATGCATTCCGAATCCCTTGAAAAAACCCAATTTCGTCCTTACTGAAAAGTCAGCCCATCCTTCTTTCCTTTCCATCGATCCATCAATCATGAAAGCCCCTCCACAAATACACTTTCCCCCTCTCCACCTTCACAAACAGAGTAGTGTAGGTATCGCCACGAGATTAGAGCTCCTTATGCGCCTTCTCCTTGGCCTTGCCCTCCGCCTCCTCGGCCTTCTTCTTGGCCGCCTCGCCGCCAAGGCGCAGCTGGTTCGTCACCCAGTCCCAACCGCCGAGCACGTTCTCCTTGACCTTAGCAAAGAGTGTCTCGGTGGGCGCCGTCGTGCCGTACTTGAAGTAAGTGTGCTGCCTGCGCGCCAGGGCACGCAGCTCATTGAGGTTCGATCCCTGCGGCGCCGGGATGCCGTAGCTGTCCAGGTAGGCCTTGAGCTCGCTCTCGCTCCACGTCTCAAAGACATTGGCCTTGGCCGTGTCGGTGGCGCGCGAGAGGAAGGAGGTAGCCGAGGCGTACGAGTCGCCGCCGGCGGAAGAAGCAGAGGCATACGCTGACTGGGCAGCGTCGACCAGCTCGTCGCGGGTCGCGCCGGTCTTGTCAGAGACCTTCTTGGCGGCGGCGTTGCCGCTCGAGGCGATGTAGTTACGCAGGTTCTCGATGCTCAGGTCATCCCAGGTCCAGGCGGTCCAGCCCGAGGCGGCCTTGTGGGCGTTCTTGCGAACCAAGGCACGGAGCTCGTTGGTCTTGGTGCCTTGGGGGACGGGCTAGGAGTGGGTTAGCAAATCGACTGAGAAAAGTGGGCTGGGATGCAAAGACGTACCACTCCGCGAGCGTCCAGATAACCCTTCAAGCGGCTGTCGGACCAGGTGTCCACAACCTTGTCAAAGGCGTCCTGAGCCGCCTTGGAGGCGGTATCGGTGGCCTTCGCCGCGGCGGAACCAATGTTGGAAGTGGCGGCGCCAAAAGCAGAAGCAGCAGTGCCGGCGACGGTGTCACCCATGATCTCGGCACGGTGCTTGCGGACAAGAGCGCGCAGCTGGTTGAGCTTGGTGCCTTGAGGAACTGCGTTGTGTTAGTGAGGCATTCTCTGACGGTTTGCAATAATCGACGCACCATTGATGCTGTTCTTGTCGCAGAACTCCTTGAGCTGAGACTCGCTCCACGAGTCAATGAGCTTGTCAGTCAGGGCAGCATAAGCGTCCTGGGCGGCCTTCTTGGAGCTCTCGCTTTGCTCCTGCATGCGCAGGTAAGCGAGACGAGAGTTGCGGCGAACAGATGCGATAAGTTTATCACGCTATTACTGGGGTTAGCAATCATCCGGGTCAACTTGGTAAAAGTAACATACAGTGGTGGGCTGAGGCGCAGGGAATCCATGAGTGTCGAGCCACTCCTTCAAGTCGGATTCTGCAGTCACAGTCAGATACGGTCTTGGTCTTCTCGGATCGGAATGTACCCACCACTCCAGGTCTCATAGAGCCAGTTGCCGGGATACGTGGCGGCCTCTCCGGCCTTTTGGGCAACCGTCTCGTAGTTCTCACGAGCCTTCTGAAGGAGAGTATCGCGCTTGCGAGGCTGGGGAACGGGAATGCCATGACGGTCGCAGAAAGCCTTGAGCTGGCTGTCGGTCCAGGTATCCAGAATCCAGTCCTTGATGTTGATCCATCCGTTTTGAGCCTTATCTTCGGTCTCGTACCAAGAGTTCCTGACGCGGGCGATGAGAGAGTCCCGGGTCTCCTCGGCTGACTCCTTGGACTCAACGCCCTTCTGCTTCAGGTAGCCAGTGAGCTTCTCTGTGTCCCAGGACTGGTAAGGCTCAACCACGTTCGCATCCCAGTTCTTCTGCACGAGCTTCTCGAGATCCTTGCGGTCGGCCGGGGTCGGGTAGGGGACGTCGTGGTCAGAAAGCCACCGCTCGAGGTCTTCGTGCACTTGCTATGATGTGACGTCAGCTCATGTCTCCTATGCACGCAAAAAATATGCAAACATACCGGCATTTGAGAACCAGGAGCTGGCAACAGCAGCGTTGGCCAGGGCCAACGCGAGGAATTTTAGCGATCCTCATGGCAAGGTCTGTCTGCTTGCTTGCTCAACGTTTGGTGATGTTGATGACAGTTTTTTTTCGGTGTTGGGTTGAGATGTCAGCTCTGGGTTTCAAATCCGTGCAAAACAAAATAAATGAAGTGAGGGAGGGGTTGTGGTTTTGTGAGCTTGGGTGTTGTGCGAGGCAGGGTGGGCAAGCTGTTGCGGGTGGCGGGTCAAGGACGTCACTGCTGCCCTGTTTGGCCAAACGGTTCTTGGTTTGCTTGAAACCCACCACTGTCAACGCCCATTCGAAAAGTGAAAAGACGAAACGGCGCCAGCGCCGTGTCTGGGCCGTGGTTGCCTGCACACCAGAAAGCTGTGGAAAGCTCTGGGGAGGAAGCTCCGGCTGCAGTGACGTAATGCAAGTCGTTGGAGCTGGAAGGAGCTCTGTAAACGCAACCACTGTTGCTGCAGGGCTCTGACCCGCGATTGGCCGCAATGCATACGCGAGTGGAGGTGATTGCCCGTTGTCGATCGAGACATACATCATCGTGTGCGACCTCTCGCAGCATGGCATCATGACTGGCGGTGCTTTCGCCAGCGCGGTGACGTCATGACATTACAAAGGGTTAGGGTTATGTGGCCTTTCCGCTGACACGAGGTCGACAGAGGAGACTGGTGAGACGCGCTGGAAAGCAACACGAATGCATGTGAAAAGCAGGCTGCAGTGTCTTGGCTCTCCAGGGATTTACACGACAACCTTTTCGAGCCAGGTACACCAGCGGGTATGAGAAATCCATGTACAGTCGTAGATGGCTTAAAGGAAGGTTCGACACTTGACAGTTCTTCAGGTAGTTGGCGTTTCAAAGCCCTACTCTAAATCAGACCAGGCGGTAAGGTAAACATGATCTCGCTTCGCAATGTCCTCGACAATTGCTCCCAGTTTATTGTCTAGAATTCCGCCATAATTCAGAGCCAATGCTCATTGGCAACCATGTTCGTTTCCCAATCCCACAAAAAGACCCACCATCAGCGTCGACGCCTCAGTATCAGACTTGTCCCTCCTTCCACAGAAAATTCTCCGTCCTCCGTTGCTGGCTTGCAGAAACCGTTCTACGGAAATCCAGGTAGTCTGAAGGATACCTCCTTAACCCAACTTCGGTTCACGGTCACAGGGATCCACACCTATACCATTCCGGCCAAGTCAGTCATCGTCGCTCAACAAAATGGTTCAAGTGAATACTCACCGTACTCACAAACCACACCCTCTTCCCTAAACTCCCTCATGAGCGCCATCCGCGCCGCCTCAGCCTGGCACCGGAAACTGCCAAACCGAAACTCTAGCAGCACCCGGTTGCGGTCCTCGCTCACTCCGCGATGAACGACCTCATCGACCTGGTACACCATCTTGGTGTCGAGATACGAGCTGAGAAACCCTTGGTTAACAATCCTCGGCGGGCCGCTGATCAGCAGCACCCGGTTGCGGTCCTCGCTCACTCCGCGATGAACGACCTCATCGACCTGGTACACCATCTTGGTGTCGAGATACGAGCTGAGAAACCCTTGGTTAACAATCCTCGGGGGGCCGCTGATCAGCAGCACCCGAGATCTCCGCCCGCCCTTGTCGACCTCGGCCGAGCGCACCCTGTTCCATGACACGCGCGCGTGGAGGTGCGGGTTGCGCGGCGTGGCGTAGCCCGTGGCGGCGTAGAGGCCGTAGAACAACTCTTGTGTCGAACCAACCCATTAGCAACTAACTCCTTTTCAAAAGATCTTCGAAACGGAAAAACAAGAAAGAACATTGGATAATAGAATGGCAAGACAAAAACTCACCCGCACCAGCCCTCTCAAAAAACACCACCTTGGCCGCACTAAACACGTGCCCCCGCTTCGGCGCCGGCGGGTTGATGTGCGTCGCGTACACGCGCCCCACGCCCCTGATGCCCGAGAGCAGCTCGCGCGTCGTCAGGTCGGGCGCCAGCCCAACGAGAAACAGACTGCAGTTGGCCTCGACGGGGATCGCGGCCGACTGGTTGCGCGCCACGTCTGGGTCGCCGCGGTAGTTGGGCGAGAAGCCCTTGAGCAGCAGGGCGTGCGCCTCGTGCTGCGTCTGGGGCTGGGCTGCCGCGCGGCAGTTCATGGGGTGGTAGAAGGAGGGTGGGGAGGGGAAGATGCGCGGCGGTGGGAGGAGGGCGGCGGTTTGGGGGAGGGTTTCGTGGTTGTTGGATGATGGTAATCTGAAGGGAGGAATGGATTGGACTGTTGAGAGGCCCGACGCCGGTGCTTGGGACTGGGTTGCTAAGGCAGGGGGCCGGAGGACGACCGGGAAGCGGAGAGGGGAGGCTAAGACGGTGGCCTCGTGAGGGGTGGGCCGCCAGGAGTTTGAGGGAGGATCTCTGGCTGAAGTGGCCGGAGCTCCTGACAGCCTCGACGAGTTCGGGATCTCAACCCTGTCAAGTTGCCAATGGTGTTGATGGGTGGCGGTTTGAGCGTGCATTCCTCCTGACATCTCGGAGGTGAAGGTACCGTTGCGGTGTGCAGTGCTGAGACTGGTCGGCTCATTGGAGTTCCAAGCATTGGGGGGATCGAATGCGCTGAAGTGACTGTTGAGGCGCAACATGGGATCCAGAGGGATGCTAGAGCCAATGTTGTTATTGTTGTTTTTGTCGCTTGCTGGGACCGCCCAAGGTGAGACTGAAGGCTGCGGTTTGCAAACTGGGAATTGTGGACGATGGAGATCAGAAAACGAAGAGAGCGGGATGAGCGGTTGCGAAGTCCAAGTCGCAGCACGAGAGGGTTCGGCCAAGTTTGAGACGGGAAGCAGAGCACTCTCTCCAGGACTCAAGACCTGGGCTTTGGAGTTGACAGGGTTCGGAAAGGCGTTCTGGCTTGAACTCTGCCTCGCCGGCACCAGGGTATCATGGTTTCCAAAACCCGTTGACCAGAGTCGCTGGCGGGTCCCAGGTCCGGCTTGGTAATGCCCAATGTTGCTGCCTGCCGACTCGGAACGAGCCATCATATGGTGGGTGGCTGTTTCATTTTCCGGTGTGAACTTGGAGGGCGTTTGATCCAGTCCCAGGCGGGTTATGTGATCAAGCCGCTGCTTTTCTATATGGGTTCTCCAGAGTTCGCCATGGCTCCCGTTTGACCGAGGGCGTGACCTGCCATCACCCGTCTGAGGTTGAGAGGATCCAAATGGCGTGGTTCCAGGTGTCCATATGCGGCTGCTGTCGACTTCGGCTTCCCAGCCAGGCGTTGATATTGCAGAATGGGGGCTAGTCAATCCATGAGGACCAGAGTTTGATCCAGGCAAAGCCATCAGGCGCAAGTGTTGAGCATGGATCTTGAGAGAGAACAAATGTTGCAGCGAGAGGATGGAGTTTCAGCCACAATTGCGGTTGAGGGCGATTTGTTGATGTGGGGAAAGCTTAGCTATATGCTGAGATTGATGGGAGTGCTCACTGTGCTGCTTGTTGCTTGGTTCTTTAGTGGTGATATGTCCCCATCCCTTGTTTGTCTGTGACAGGTGCTAAGTGTGTCCAGAACCTAGATAATGAGCAGGAGACGAAGTAAGGTCAACATCTTGCAAAGCCCAGTTCAAAAAGCCGTCCACAATGGAGTATGAGTTCCTTGTTAACAAGCGTACCGTCTTTCTAAGCTGACCTAACTCGCTCAGTGTTCGAGGGCCACTTATTGAGTTCAGCAGTACGATCAACAAGACATCGGGGCTCGTTGATACAATGACCTAGCAATAACTGGAGCAGGACCCGTGATAATAGTTGAATCTTGTGCCTAGCTTTCAATGGCTGAATCATTTCCAGCATGAAGAGTCCTTGTGCTTTTGACAGTTGGTTTGGCGAAATGATGCAAAGACGACATAAGGGAAGTTAAGTTTTTAGTCCCGAGAACGAGTCAACAAGAGATGTGAAATAAGTTAGGACCTGCCTAGACAAACCCCTTACACCTTCATTGCTAATTAGTCTCTTTTTCATCAGTGGTAAGATCAATGTGGGAGTCAAAAGGAGATAGAGAAGCCCAAAGCAGCAACACATCTAATTGCGAATAGGATCCATGTACCCTTCCAACATCTCCACAACTCCCTCCCTCGTCACAATCCCCTCCTTCATCAACCTCCTCACCACCCTCAGTGTCCACCCCTGACAATGCTCCTTGACCGCCGCCCGACTCGGCGCGCTCGGCGGCTTCTCCTCCCGCACAACCTCCTCCACCCGAGCCAACTGCTCATCGCTCAGATCCTGACTCAGAACCTGATGCCATGCAAAATCTGGCGAGCTCATCCGGTCGACGCCCGTCGCGTGCTCAAAGTGCATGAACTCGGCATCGCCCGTGACCTGCCACATCAGGCCCGGTCCCGTGCCCATGGCGTTGGGAATGTGGGAGAAGAGCGACCAGTGCTTGGGTTCGTCCTCGGCCTGGTTTTCGGCGATCACGGACAAGTAGCGGGTTGGCGGTGGCTCTGACGACGGAACGGCCTCGATGGGCTTCTCGACGGGAGACCAGTCGGCGAGGGGCTGGCCGGTGGTGCGGTCAAGTCTGCGGGTGAATGAGCTTCCGTCTGAGTAGGTCATGTATTCACGCCCATTACGTATGGCACGGTCTGTGACACCGCGGTTGTTGTCGATATTGGTCATGGTGACTTTCTCGCACCTCAGCTCGAGTTTTTGAAGGTGTTTTGTGCTGGGGCCCTGGTTGGTGAGTGTCTGCAAGGGCGCCAATCCGCGAGCCAGATTTAAAGGGGCCCAAAAGCAGCTGCGCCGGTAGCCGTTTCCAGTTGGTTCTTCAGCCTAAGCTGCTGAGCGCGTGCTGGTCAGTCAAACTTTAACTTGCACGTCTGAACTTCAGGGTGAAGAAAGTCAATATAGGTCATAGTGACCAGACATTTGTTTGTCGAACATCCCAAAGAAACCTCTTTCCAAACGGTACTGTTGCCTATTGCTGAGAAAAAGAACTGTGCTGTGAAATCAACGAAAACCTGGGTTTGCTCTGAAATTACCAACAATAACTTAAAAATACACATGTCCGTATCCCTTGTGGCATCTATCAAAATAAAACTCGCCTCGCCTTTTGTATCCCTGTGATGTCCCATGGTTTCGGTCTTGTTTCTGTCGTCCGCTTCTGCCACTCATGCTCGGCCGAGTCGCACCATTTCATCATCTGCACATACTCCCAGTAATCGGGAAACCAGCCAGAAGACTCCCAGTCAAGCACGCCCGTAATGCGGCACTGGTTGTCGACGATAATATTCCGAGGGGCGAGGTCGCCGTGCGTAAAGACGGACACATTGGAGCGAGGAAGCAAGTTGCGAACATCCTTGCCATCTTTGTATGAGAGTCCATTGTGGGCAACGTACCGGGCGAAAATGCGATCCCGGAGAAGATCATCATCAAATTCTGAGGGCGCAACGTCGTTGTTGTCACCTAGTAGAGGATCCCGAGACGGGGCACCATCGACAGTGCGGTAGAGACCGGGAGCCAAGTCGTCAGGACGTGGTATGCTGGTTCGGAGTTTGGCAACGAGGTCCCATATATCATGGCAAACACAGTCCTTGGTCCGTTCGTCCAGTTCCGCCCACACTGACTTGAGCGTCCTGCCGGGCATGAAGTCCATTTCCAACTCGCCGTAGAAAACGACGCCATCCTGGAATCTGTACATGGTTCCATGGATAGATGGGATCGGCAGGAATGGTGCATGCTTCTTCACAAGACGCATTGCTTTCTCCTCGGAGGGTCGAACTTTGGCGCCTCGCTTTAGGACCAGACACTTTGCCATTTTCTGAGAAGCTTGGATCATCTGCAGTGGTAAGAAAGGAAATGCGATAAGCGACCGCGTAGGGTATACCACACACATCATTGCGAAGCCTTGTGCAGCCACTGTTCATAGGAGGACTGAGTGTTTTCCATCCCCGTAGACTTGATCACCCAAACTCAGCAGCCTCCTCTTCCCCCCTCCCTTCCTCCCGCCACCCCAATCCTTTTCACCCCCCTCCCCTCACCCTCCACCCAATCCCCTCTCGGCATCATACCCCCCTCCCCCACCACAACCGGAATGGTCTCCCTGTCCCTCCTCAACACCATCGGCAGCGTGACCTGCCCCTGCCCTTCCCCCCCCCTTCCTCCCCACCAACCCTCGACGGAAACTTGAACCTCCTAAAAGGCCGATCCTCCCGATCCAGAAACAACACCCTCTCCTCCTTCCTTTTCCCCTCCCCAACCCATCCCCATCATCATCATCATCATCATCATCATCATCATCATCATCATCATCATCATCATCGCCAACTGGCACGTGCATCACCGCCGCCTTGTAGTCCCCCGCGATCTGCCCCGGCAGGCGCGTGAGCGTCTCGGCCTCGAGCACGCCGTTCTCGCGCAGCGTGGCGAGGACGACGGCCCCCGCGCCGGGGTCCCTCTCGAGGCGGGAGACGGACCGGAGGCCCGTGGCCGGGTCGACGTAGGCGGTCAGCTCGTTGATGTTTTGCGTTGCGGGGAGGGTGGGGCGGAAGGGGAGGGCGAGGTCGAGATTACTGGAGTTGTAATTATGGTTGTGGGTGTTGTTATGCTGATGTGTGGGGTATGCCGCTCTGCTGCTATGTGGTGTGGTTTGTCGGGAGTCGGTAAGATAGGTGGTGAGCTTCGATGCGCGAGGATTGACGGGGACGCCGCAAAAGTATTCGCCGTCGTGGTCAAAGACGAGCTTTTCGGGTGTCTGATCTACGAATCGGAGGGCGCCTGGGAGAGGTGCGCAGAGCGGTGTTAGTATCTGAAGAGCTTGAGCTTGAGAGGGGCGGTTGTTGTCAAGTGTCATACCCGATGTAGGATCTTGGAAGTTCCAGAGTCCAGATCCGGTCCCTGTCCCCGCGCGTGTGATCACGCGTCCATTGCGGACGATGATGAACCTCTGGAACTGAATGGCCACGACCGGGTACTGCGGGTGGATGAGGGCACACCAGTCTCCTCGTCCTTCTTCATCATAGGTGGAACTCCATCCACTTGGTGGCAGGTAGTTTGGCTTGAACGCCAGCGAGGACACATGGCGATACGACGGCCTCAAAGACCTTCCCCAATTGGCATCCTCATACACGGTTATCAGCCTGAGATGGCACCCCGTGTCCTTTTGAACGTCGACAAGGCCGTGGGATTTCTGCACCGTCATGAGATACTGACCCGTGTCCGACAACTGGATGTCGTATCTGAGCTCGAAATCCTCGATGCGAAAACGAGAAGGTCCCTTCCGCCAGGCGTTCCCGGTGAAGTCGACGAATTGCGTAGTGTCGTCCAGGTTGGCGTGCTGTTGGCCGTCGTCCATTCCGGGGATATGAACAACACAGCCAGGTACAACCACTCCTCGAAGGTCAGCTGTGAGGGCAACTGGGCACTGGAACTCTGAACCTGAATCTGCCGGATGTTGGCCGACTGTCGAGAGAAACGGCTTCAGACAGCTCCTTGGTATGTTCAGGTTGACTTCCTGCAGTTTGGTATTTGGGTGAATCGACCACCGCTCGAAGAACAAGGAGAATTGTGTGTTGTCTTCCCGGGAGACGTACAAGCGAACGAGCCCGAGATGCCGACCATCCGGCGAAAGGCGAGTTTTGAGACAGACGGAGTGGTAGTCCTCGTCTGGCTGGGCTTCGAATTGCGCCGTGATGCGTGCACCGGAGATTCGTTGCCAAAACGGTGATTGATGAAACGCCGATATGCTGGGCTCCCAAATCTCGTTTGGCTCCTCGGTGAGAACGCTACCCCACGAGGTATTGATGGTCCTAAGATCCTGAGAGAGTTGTAAAATTGTCGAGCGGGCCGTTTCCCATGCCGACCTCAGCTGAGTGCCCATCTGATGGACCGCGGGAGGCCGCTCAGCGAAGAAGGGATCTTTAGGTCCCTGGCGAATCTGGGGGGGTCGCTTGAACATCCACGACGCCTCGATCCATGCCATGACCGAACGCTTGTTGGACAGAAAGCTGGATGACAAGCGAACCATGACGCCGACACCCTGTCCTTCCACTGTGGATGAGGCAAGAGCCTCCATGCATTCCAGGACGTGGAAACTCCAGAACTCGGCTGCGTAATCCAAGAGTGGGTATCTCTTGACCAGCAAAGTAACTTGAGGAACGGCGCGAGAGGAGCCGGCTAACGGCTCGGCCTTAACACTGTAGTACAGGTACGAAAGACAACGGCATGCCAGAGACGCATGGCTGGCGCTTCTGTTCGTGACGACCTCGGGCGGAATGGCCGGCTGAGACGCCACGCTTCTTCCATCCGTGAGAAACTCGATGATTGACAGATGAATAAAGCGGACAAAGCCGTGCTTGTCCAGCTCCATCAGGGCGCCGGACAGATGGCCCAAGTTGCGGTGAAATTCGGGGATCAAGTCGTCTTGTTCCAGAGCTCTGTCCATAGGAACTGCAATGGCGTGCTGCAGCTCAGTGACGTGCAGTGGCCGGATCGAGTAGAGCACAAGCTCAAACGCCTGCAGAGTATTGGCGCGAGCACTCCCGGGTCGTTGAACAAGGGTTCTCAAGATGGCGCCGTAAAGCAGGTCCAGCCCCTCGAGTCTGTTCAGGTCGTTGAGCGCTTCGTGTCGGCCGCGAATCGATATGTGCGGCGACTGGAGGTATTCCATAAAGAGAGTAGCCCAAAGAAACATGCCGTTTGCTCGCCTGGCGATTTGGTTGACTGTGTCCTCGCAGTTGTCTTGAATGTCTGACTGCCTGATAAGGCCCGAGTCCACCATGGCCATTACTCGCGGTCGCAGGAACGTCTGAATGTCGTCGAGGTTCAGGGTTTCATTGAGGGCCAGCACGTGGGTAGCAAAACTCAAGTGTGCTGGTATTGTCACTGTAGGCCGGCTGAAGAGCGCAACGGATGTCGAGGCCGGTCCACCACAGACGGATCCAAGTCGCGTCCAAAATTGCAATTGGTCCTGACACTCATCTACGCCGTCGACCACAAGCTGAAAATGGTCAAGTCTTTGGATGAGGAGACAGAGCATAGAGAACACTTCGTTGTCGGACGCCACGTGTTGGCCGAGCTGGTTCTCGCGGAACAGGAGGAACATGTCGATTACGTCTGGGTCGAATGCCGGCATGATCTGGAGCAGCTGCATGACAGCAGCTCGCCAGACTGCGCTGCTCATCACGCTGTCTGGTCGTTGCTTGTCGAAATAGAAGAAAACCAAGGCCGACCGTTGATGCTGCTGGCCGCTGGGAGTATTCAGGTAAGCAGTGGCACGTTTCCGTAAGGTTTCGATGAGCGTTGTGCAGAGAGTCGTCTTCCCAAATCCTGGTTTGCCTGAGAGTCATGTCAGCATAAGGGATTGACTGCTGGCGCTGACCCTACCTTGTACCGAAAGCACATGAGGACGACTGCTTCCCTTGGACTTTTGTGTCGACATCCACTCCGCCACGGCCGGGTGATCCAGAAGCCACTCCGTGCTTTCGAGCTCACGTTGGCCCTGCGCTATCTCAAACAGCCCGAGCCAAGGAGGAGAGTTGATCCACTTTTCAAGACGGTATTTGATGTCATCTAGAAATGGTCAACAAGGGGCGAAGCGTTGTAGATGTCCGTACTCACCCATATTTCTCCAGTCATGGTTGGTTGATTTGTTCTCGAACATGCCCACTTGAATGAACTTCATCAGGATCATCTCTATCCTCTCTGCGGCCTCCATCTGCTGCCTTCCCGTCAACAACGCTATTTCCAGCTCCACCAGTTTGTAGTGCTGGTCCCATCTCTTGAGAAGGGTGTCGTAGCGGACATGAAAAGGATTCAACAGCGTTGATGGCAGTGAGCCGAGAAACGATCCGCCCAGTGATAGAAACTCTAGGCGCTAGTGAGAGGTTGAACACCACTGCATTGGTACCCAGAGGCAGAACACTTACTGGATCGTTTGCGAGACAGAATCTGGCAAACATCAAAAGAAAATTGTAGCAGATCTGCATAGATGTATCCCATGGCCGTGAAGAGGCGAGTTGGGGGCCTTGCCGTTGGCGGCCTATGAGCATGCCATGCTTCGAGGAACTCCTCATATGCCGGCAGCCGCATGCTCATCATCTCAAGCAGCTCGCAAACTCGCTCGAGGAACTGCGCATGATTTGTTCCTAACTAAAACACTTTCAGTCTAAGAGCCTGATTGGGGATGAAAGGGACGGATAGCAGGACGGACCACAAACACGAGGCGCAGGGCACCCCAAGCAATGGCTGCGAACTCAGGGTGCGATGAGACGAAGATATTGATAACATCAAAGTACGGTTCCATCATTGTCGAGAGCGCGAGGATCTTCTTGCAACACCTGGTCAACAAGCTCCTGTGCGTCGGATGCTGCTCCGCCTGGTCCTGAAGTGCTTTCAGCATAGAGGGAGCGTCTGGATATTCCTTAAAAACTTGGCGCTGCTTCTCAGACAAGGAAGCCCGAAACTGCTCGCAAGCAGACTTGAAAAGGGAGGTTGGCTCATCGTGATGCCTTTTCGCATGTGCCCCGTCAGCTGCATCCAGCATCTTGGTGCCCAAAGGCGGGGATGACTGTTTTAAGTCCATCGTAGCGTTCGTAGAGGGGGTTTGATTTCACCATGGTCCAAAGGAACGACTGGAACGACAGAGACGGCGAAAATGGAAATTTGCCCGTGGCCTCCGGTGTCGTAAAGAATCATGAGAGGTTGTGAGTAGAGCGGCTGCGCCGTCGTTCGACCTGGTTAGATACCTACCTAGCGGCTGAACTGTCCGGGGTTCGCATTGGCTGGTGATCCCAAGGCATTTCGTGGTGGTGGCCAAGCGCGTCGTGGCGCTGAGCTGCGCCTCACCCTCCCTTTGCGCCCTCCTCATGCATTGACGAGCTTGACGGGGGCGGGCTTTGCCCGTTCTGCACCCTCTGAGTCCATTCAGCTGGGCAAAGTCGCTGGGGGACGCCACAAGACAACCAGACAGCCTCCCACAGCCTCGTCATATCTCTGACCCATGGCCAAACCCTAACCCAATCTATTTCCGTCTCCGCCCAATCTGAGAGTCGAACCCCCCTTTTCCCCTTGGGGAACAACCCTATCCCGGAGTCGATCATCCAGTTTGGTCTTTTTTCGACGTTAAACAAGGCGACACCCCTGAACCACCGTTGTAGACTAGCAGCGATGCCATCACTAGAATAGTGTGTTGTTGGGTTGTATAAGTGCCCGGAGCATTGGCCACCGATGTCGTGGCCAACTGCCGAACCGCGACCCGAAAGGCCGAGACCGTTATCCCCGTACCCCAGAATTTTACCCCAGCCGCCCCCGGATGCGCCCTTGCTGTGATGGGTTCGCTCTAGCCTCTAGACTCCCAATGTGGGCCAATGGCAGTGGAGCTCGAGGATATCGTTTACCCCCGGAGAAAGATTCTCGAGATGACGCCTTTGACAAACGCACCAAACATCTTCGTGGCCGAATCTCGACCCTGACAGTCTCTCCGTCGAGACGTGCAGTCGCCCCCAGATCTTCTGAGTGATAATGTCGGGTTCATCATCCAGAGACGGCCTCGAGAAAACCGTTGCGCTTCACGGCGAGAAGGAGAAAGGCGGGGCCCTTCTTCCACCCCCGAGCTCGGAGGACGCGGAGGTAAGCGATGTCGCCGAGGTTGCTGAGGACGACAGTCAGAACCTGACTTCGGGACTCCCATTCTCGAAAGCACGATGCATTGCTCTCGTGGCAACCCTGACGGGGGCCAGCTTCCTGAATGTAAGTCAGTGCAACTCCTTTTTCAGCGGGCACCGGGCTCACGAGAAATCGAACAGAGCTTGTCAGGGCAGGCCGTGGTCATCATTCTCCCGACGATTGGCAAAGATCTCGACATCCCAGAGGCCCGTCTCCAATGGATCTTGTCGGCGTACGCTCTCACCTTCGGTTGCTTCATGCTCTTCTGGGGCCGGGTGGCCGACATCTACGGGAAGCGCAAGATCTTCGTCCTGGGCTCGGCATGGTTCGCGGCCACCACCCTCATCAACCCCTTTCTGCCGAACGAAATTGCTTTTGACTTGTTCCGCGGACTGCAGGGACTGGTAAGTTGGGAGCATTCTCTCTTTCTGTATTGGGGAAGAAGAAGAACAAGGGTTACTAACCACTTGGGCAGGGCGCTGCTGCAAATGTTCCGACCGCTATTGGCATTCTAGGGACCACGTTCCCTCCCAGCAAGGCCAAGAACTATGCGTTCAGTTGTTATGGTACGGCTCTTGACTATGTGATGAGGTTAATGCGCAACGCTGACTGTGGAACAGCTTCTGGTGCTCCGGTGGCGCTGTTCTTGGCAACTTACTCGGCGAATCATCGCTGAGTACACGTCTTGGAAATGGATGTTTGTGGTGATAGCGATTGCAGGATTTGCCATCAGCGCGGCCGCGGTGTTCGTCATCCCGCCGTCCAAACCCCCGGTTCGGGAAGAAGGCGCACCCAGGCCGTCCATCGACTGGTTGGGGGCATTCCTGATCACCGTCGGGCTCCTGGCTCTTCTGTTCGCCTTGACCGAGGGCAACGTTGTGGGATGGAGCACCCCGTGGATCCCTGTGGTCATTGTGGTTTCCATCATCCTCGTCGCCCTCTTCACCTTCTGGCAACACCACCTCGAGAAGACGGGGAAGCTCGCTCCCATCATGAAGGTGTCCAGCTTCCGCGACCCCCAGTTCAGCGCCGCCATGGCCATCATGGCGCTCTTCTTTAGCAGCTTCAACGGCTTCCTGGTGTACGCAACCTATTTCTACCAGGACTACCAAGGGCTCTCGCCCTTGCAGACCACGCTTCGGTTTATGCCCACGGGCATCACCGGTTTCATCACGGCGGTGATTGTCTCTCAGCTTCTGTCGCGGGTCCCGACGTATCTGATGCTGGCGGTCGGCAACATTTGCGTGTCCATCGCGGCCTTGCTCTTTGCCGTTCCGATCCCTCCGGAAACCAGCTACTGGGCGTGGTCCTTCCCGGCAATGGTTATCTCGGTATTCGGCGCCGACACGGCGTGGCCGTGTCTGATCCTGTTCACAAGCCACTCGCTGCCGCAATCAGACCAGGCGTTGGGAGGTGCCCTCGTCAACTCGATGGGTCAAATCGGACGGGCGATTGGCCTCGCGGTCGCAACAGCGATTCAGACGGCGGTCATGTCAAAGGAGAGAGGCGTCATCGTCCAGAAGGCGGGCTCCGTTGAGGTGGGTGACCTGCCCTCGCTTCTTGGCTTGAGAGCTGCCGAATGGTGGAACTTTGCGCTTGGAATCAGCGCTCTTTCCGTGGTGTTGGTTGCGTTCCGGGGGTCGGGCATCATTGGAAAGGCAGGAGTCAAAACCCCGCAAGCATCTCCACAACCCATCAATCGTCGGGATGAGGAGGAGAGTGCCTAGGAAGGATCAAACACCTCCATCAGTGTGGTCAGTTGTCTGCATAAGATGGTCAAAGTCAAAACGAGATGGGTATGAGTTGGGTAGTCAATCACGTAGGGAAAACATGCCAACCAAGCAACGGCGAGGGCTTGTTTTAAAATTCAAACAGTGCAGTTTCAGCACCACACACGTCGCTGGCAACACAAAGATTCTCGTTGAATCAGGCTGGAACACCATCCGGACACAGGGGCAAGCTCGTCCAATTCTCCCACCACCGCGGCGTACTCTGTGGCCAGACATCGCCAAAGGCCTGAATGAAGACTTCCTCTCCGTGGAAGTACTTTGACGCCTCGGCGAGAGACTGCCATTCCTTGCCGGCCTTGACAGTGTTGTGAGACTCGTGCTCCCGGATTTCCACAGTAGGTGTGCCATCGCCACTCTTTCTTCGCTCACAGATCCACGACCGGGCGAACCATCTCAGGAGGAGGTGGAATCTATGATCATTGTCGTACCAGCCCCGAGGATGCCGGCCCGTCATGTGCTGGGTCACCAGCTGCAGGTACTGGAGGCTGCTACCAGGGGGTGAGAGGAGATCAAAGACGCCGCGCGCCAGGCCGGCCTCTATGGCGGCATTGGCGAAGGATCGGCTGAGATCTTCCCGAGGAATATCCTCGGCATAGCCAGCAAACTCGCCATCCTCAAACGCTTCCTCATTGATGTCGATGGTGAACCAGAGCGTCAGCGACAAGCGCCTAAGTCGCGGTAGAGAACCTAGCCCACGATACATGGCGCATTCATGGGCGTCGCCTTGTGTGCGGTTCATGTAGAGTTCCAGAAGCTCGAGATTTGGACATTTCTCGGCGAGCCGAGCAGTCAAGGCCGGTGTCAAGACAAACGGCGGCGCCGGGGGGTTGTCCTCGTCTTCGTATCCGTCGTAATCCGGAAACGGTAGCAAAGAAAGACAGCGTAGCGATGTGCCATGATGGTCGAGCACAGTGTTGAACAAGGGCTCGTCGATATGACCTTCTAGGTAGAGGGTTCGTAGCGAGTTTGATGTTAGGGCTGTGAGCATCTGGCGTATAGTGGGGAGCCATAGGAATTGATAGAGTCCAGACGTAGGTCCCTGAGGGACACCAGCTCGCTGCGGGCAGTTATGTCTGCCCATTCCGGATCCCAGGACAATGCCAGGTGGCAAAGCTTAGACAAGTCGACATGAGCGGCCCATGCGTTCAGGTCGTCGCGCATCCCGTAGATGTGAAGCGTAGTCTCTCCGTGGGCTTCCGCCCTGGACTCTAGGGGAAAAGAGATTGTCAGGAGGTGCAGGCGGCTTGCCAAGGAGTACAGCTTGCCGAAAGGGGATCGTATCGCTAGCCGATATGCCTACTAACCAGACGTGCTGCAGGTTAGGCGCCGCGCCCGCGACCATGCCCATAATAGCTTCCTCGCCATAGTTGAGCTCGCCCGTATCCTCGTAGTAGCGTACCTCCGCAACGATGCTATACAGGGCCGGTGATGTCGCCAGTATATACTCGTGAGGGTCGATGTCGATAACCTGGGGATGGTCGCTGGTACGAGACACCACAAGACTGTCGAGCCAGAAGCGATGCATGTGAAGGCGGCAGTTCCCCACGGCGTGGATAGCCGCGAGGACTGGCTGGGGCATATTGCGGAATCCCCAAACTAGATCTTTCAGGGCCGGCAGCCGTCCGATGAAGTGGGCGAGGGCCAACCAGGGCTCGCCTGTGGTTGACTTTAGTTTAGATGGGCTGCGCCCTGCCGAGCCAGGCCGCGGACGGCAGAAACGGGGCATGTCTGAATGCCCTGGCGCGGAGCGGCGCCGCTGCCACTCGTCTCGGACCTCGGCTGCCTCAGGCCCAGCAATCTTGAGCCTCTGAACATAACGATGGCGGCCGCCGTCGCGGTCGAGCATGTCGGCGCACCGCTCCAGGCTGTGCATCAAGTCGTCGTCGGCATTGGTCACTGTCATGCGCAACTGGCAAAACCGCTTGCTCGCAGTAATGGCGCTAAATTGCCTGCTCGTCAGAGAGAGGGCCTGCAGGTCGCTGCGCCTCTCATCGGTGACATGGTCGTCGTCGTCGCTGTCATCGTCGTCGAGGTACTCGCAGATGCGGCTCAGGACGAGCCAAGGGAGCGTCTCGAGCTTGGCCGGCATTGTTGTGGGATTTTGAAACATAACAACAAATAGAAAGTTGCTTGTTCAAATCTTGATCTGAGTCGGTGTTGAGGAGAGAGGTTCGAATCAGTTGACCATGGGACTGCGAATGTGCTGTGCGGTTTAAAACGAAGCCCCCACGCCGCCCCGCTTTGACAGTGTGTCTGTGTCAGTCATTGGCACACAGTGGAGGGCTCATGAGATATGTATTTCAGTTTTGATGTTTATTAGAACCCCGTTTTTGGCACCTGCCTGAAGTTAAGTGCCTCACAATCCACAACGACAACACTAAAAAAAAAAAAAATTGAGCGAACTCGGTAGTGTTGACTCTCCCCGCCGCTTCTTGCCGTTCCCACCGCTGTTGGAGTTGTCTGAAAGAGCACGGAATCTCAGAGAAATCAATCTCATTCTCGCCTTGTCCACCTTCCCATCACCCAACTTAGCAAGAGAACTGTTGCTCAGGTCAGCTTTCGAGTCACGCAAGGCAGCATGACATGGCACTTACCACTCGCGGACCGGGGACAACGTAGCCGTTCAGGTTACCGTTGTAAATCTACACGTAGTATCAGCAAAACTAAAGCCCAATCTCTAACACTCACAATTATCCTTTGAAAACTCACGTTGACGGTATATCCGGGGTCGTTGCTCTTGATCGCTCCAGGAATCAGGGCAGTCGGCGACGGCGTCGAGCTCCCGCCGTTGGTGACCTTGACCTGAGCACAGCTGATGTAAAACTAAACCCCCGCCCGTTGTCAGACCATTTCCGATACAACCTCCAATTGCTGCACACATACCTGAGGCGGCGCGCCAGGGTTGTGAAGGCCCAGTTGTTGAATCCGGAGGAGATACTCCCCGTCGGGAATGCACTTGGGGATATTGTACGTGTACGACACTAGAAGAACGATCACCTCATCAACACCCATCTCATCACCCTACGGCAAATCACCCACACCTACCTCTCAACGGCCAACTCGACCCGGACGGACCCCAGTCCCAAATCTTGAACCACGGCCCACTCCCATCATAGTCGGCCACCTTGCCCGGCGCCTTGGACATGTACAGCGAGATGGGGCCGGCATGGTACACGGCCGTGTCGAGCGTGAACGTGAACTCGTCGCCGGCCTTGAGGGCAATGGTCTCGGTGCCGTTGCTCACGCCGCCGCCGACGTTGCAGCGCAGGTCGGGCGAGGCCAGGTCCGTCACGGGCCCGTTCTGGAGCCACGCCGGGTTGGAGTTGCGGCGGATGTACTTCCACGCCGGGTACTTGGTCCCGCCGGCGGAGAACTGCTGGAAGATGTAGTGGCCGGCGACGCTCTGCACGGCCAAGGCGGCCGCGGGCGCGAGGTGGAGGAGGGATTTCATCGCGAACAAAGGGAGTGGGATAATAGTAGGGGGTGATGGGAAGGGATCTGGTGGAGAATAGACGACGAAAAACCCGGTTCGGTTGACGGAACGGCACGGTAGTGTACGCGGTGGGTTTATGCAGTGCAGACCTAAGAGGATCTGGGGACGGGAGGAGGCGAGCAGTGTCTAATAAGGCTCATGGTATGCTCGAATCCACCCATGCCTAGACCGCCATCCCTAGTTGACCACAGAAAAGCCCACTCTCTAGATGCTACCTTCAAGCTGAGGATACTCTAATCCTCTCAATCGGGTTCGTGGGGGCAAATTGCCCGGCATTGGCATGTGGTAGGCGGAGCCGTGCTTCCGAGCATCCAACAAATGAAACAATGCGGCTTGATTGCTCGGCACTTGGACAGCCAAATATGGAAGCGGAATCTTGGATGAGGTCGTTATAATAGCAGCGCAGAGTTGTGGTTGGGGGGCATTTGGTTAGCCGATTCCTTACCAAGGGTCAAGTGCGCGGCCTGTGGTAGTAACCGGGGATGGGTTGTCCGTACAAGCTGCTTGGCGATGGTGAATGGGTGTTTGGTTCCGTTGGCGAGTGGCTTATGGACCCGGTAATGGTCGTCTCAACAGTCGTTCCACTGCTCCTCGACTGACAGTGCAGCCTCCCGGTCACCTCTGGGGGGTTACTTCGTACCTGATGAGACCGCTTAGATCTAAAGCGTCCCTCTGCATCCTGGGAAGCGGCCCGATTTGGCTTTACAACGTCTTGTTGCCTCCGCAGCAAGGCCCGAGGACATAAATGGGCCCAGGTAAGCGGTATGTAGTTATCACGCGATCTCCTTTTTATCACATGAACAATGTCTCGTTTAGGGCATCATCATGCCTACCAAACGTGGAAGGAGTAGGGCGCGGTGCAAGTTACCATGTTAACATTACATCAGCATCAGGGCATATATTTTCCTCCTGCATCAGGAACGTTTTTGTATACTCCCGGTAAACTCTCCCTTAGCTAAATCGAAAACCCTTTGAACTCCAATTCAGCGCCGACTAGCAAAGAAAGTGTTCCATCATCCCTTGGCATTAAGACATGCTCATGTAAGAGGTGCCTCTGTAGTAAAACCGACGACGGCATGACAGAAATTCAGACGTTTCATGCTGCGGGAATGGCACCCATTGAGCGCAGCTCCGGCCTCTGAAGCATGGGATACCGGTCCTCGGCCAGAAGCCTTTGCGTGGTGATGCGGTCAGGGTAGGCCCTCATAAACATGTTGGTGAAGTGGGTGCCATAGTGGATGCCCTCCGTGTCATGCAGAACCTGCTCTGCCGGGCCGCCGCAACCGTCGGTGAAGGGCTTGAGGAGAGCTTGAAAGCTGGGCTCGTGGAAGTAGGCAATCGCAAACCGCTCCCGTGTGTTGAGGCCCACTTTGTGCGGAGTTGCCGTCAAATAGTTGCGGGTGATGTACTGCATCATGTCACCTGAACAATGTGTCAGCGAAGGTCTCGGCAAGAGCAGCTCGGCTTCACTGACCAAGAATGACGGTGTGGACGCCCTCCACAGGAGGCACGTATACCCAACCGTCGTCGTCTTCCTTCAGGCCAGCGGCACTTTTCTCCCAGTTGGCAAACTTCTCTTCTTGGCTGGGACGGCGGATGAAGAGACCTAGAGTTGCTTGTTAACCTTGCACTTCAACAACCCACGACCGACGCTAACCAACCTCCAACCTCGTCCTGCGCCGAGATGATAAGCAATCCGTAGTCCGTGTGCGACCCAATACCTCTGCCTTCCTTCCCTTTGCCATTGGTGGCATTCCTCGCAGGAAACCTAACCCCCGTTCACAGTCAGCCAACAAAAATCACCATGCACCACTTTTGACCCAACTGACCTCAACACCCTCATGTGATGCCACCCGTCCCTTGTATACCGCGTCAATGCTCCCTCCTCCACCCCCAACCCCATCTCCGCCAACCTCAGCAACTTCTCTCCCTCCCGCCCCAACCCCTCCCCAAACCTCGTCATCACCTCTTTCATCCCCTGATCCGGCCACGGACAAGGCCCGTGGCCCGGCCAACCCGCTCGTACCCTCGGATCCTCCGGCCCGAGATCTTTCATGACCGTAAAGATCTCCGAGTAGTCCGCGACGCCGTCCGTCACCTCCTCCCCGGAGGCAATGTACCCGGCAAAGCTCTGCGCGTCGACGCACGCCGCCTTCTCAGCGTGCGGTCGGCCGAAGAAGGCGCGGCTGGCGGCGCGGGCGTCGGCCCAGTTCTGCTTGTGGCTGGTGTCCATGGCAATTTGAATGATGCCGTCTTGTCTCCAGGCTGAAATCAGGGCTTTGCCGAGGGCGAGGTCGCTGGGGGAGTTGGTGATGCGGGTGGGGAGTCTGAATGTTGGGAGGTCGGCGGTGGTCGCTTTGAAGCCTGGTGGCATGGTGTTGGGAACATTGCTAGAGTTGGTGTTGGGGTAGGATGCGCAGGGTGGTGCTGTTGGTGTTGATCGTGCGTTCGCTGCCTGTGTGGGGAGGGCTGCCGCAGTGCTCATGCGGGAGGCACGCAGGCGCAGGGGGGGGATGATGCGGACCCTGCAGGGGAGACCTCGCGTGAGGAGGATCATGGTTGGTTTTTCTTGATTTTGGAGAGTGGGTAAAGGGAGGGTGGGTGTAAGCGACTGGGACTTGTGTGACCTGATTTTCGATGTTCGACAGCAAAACTGCTGCTTGCGGACACTGGGCTGAAGTGCTTTTTGATTCAAAAGAGAGAGAGAGGCGTCGGCGGGTTTGTGCCCTTGTTATTTCTTTTTTCCAATATGCGGGGTGCGAGTTGCCAAAACTGCATGCCCCCAGCCCGAAAACGTGTGTGGCTGCTTCCTTGCCGATGGTGTTGTGCTCGACCGTATCAACATGGCGCCTTCCCGTTTGTCTCAACCACCCCAATTCGGGCTCCCGTCTGAGACAGTGCAAAGTGGAGCCTGATCTCCTAGACGTTACCGATTAGGTGCTTTTGCTGTGGTGAGCACTTGCCTCCTCTGTTTGGGTGTTCCTTCACTGCCCAGTTCCTTCAACGTATAGCAGCCACATGGTGGCCGTGGGAGCAGTTCTGTTGCGTACTGTCTAAGAACGGAATGTCGGCGGCGGTCCGCCCTCATCTCCAGACCACATCACATCGCGAATACCTCAAAACAAAACTTTATTACTTCTGGATGTTCATGTCTCAGTCGGCTCCAGAGACAGCTACAGAGAACAGCAAAGAAAGCTGATGCGCTCGACCTGCAAACTGATCGTTTTCTAGATGCAATCATCCTCCGGATCTGCGGATATCCGATGTTAGCGCCACTTTGTCACTTCTGGAATGACGGACGAGAAGCAGCCATCCGCTGGATTGCAGGATCGTTTGGCTCGAACAACGAGGTGTTGATCTTGATTCCTGGCAAGGAGACCGTGCGGTTGAGTCCATGACTGCTCTTTGTTTGGATCACACCTTGGGGACCCGTGGCCATCCGTGTCCTGTCCCAGAAGCCCCGCGCTTTATTGGGACGGCGAAATTGAATGGCATCTGCGAAGCGAGACGCGGGTCTATTGTGAGCGGTCTTTTATGACTCTAAATAAAGGTTTGTACAAAAATGTGTATCACGCTCGTCCTACTTTCCCATCTCCCGCAACAGCCCTAGCCAAACGTTTTCCAGCTCTTGGTCACGCTAATTCCGAATCCTTGAAGCCAAACCTTCCTGCAAGATTTAAAAATTACTTTTTGTCGTGCTGACAGCAGCAAGAATAAAGGCAGTGTCCAGCATGCATCTGGATCCACCATCCCAAAGCCGACATTAGCACCCTGCTGCCAAGCCGGCGGTGGTCAAACGGCCAGCCTGGGACGAAGCCTACTGCCAGAACCTCGACGCGGCAGGGTCCCGTTCCACGCCGGATACGACGTGTGCCACTGGCCGTCGTCGTACGTCGTGGTACTGCTGCTAAGAGCCGTTGGGACGGGGGTGGCAGCCGAGGTGAACGACGTGACTGTTTGCGATGTTGTTGCCGAGTCCGAGCTGACTGCAATAGATGTTGTCTGTGATCCCGTTTGTGCTGAGGTTGTCGAGACAGTGCGAGTGTTGATGTCAGAAGCTGTCGTGGTGGTGGTTGTGGATCCTGGGCTAGCGACGTCGACAATGTGGATTGTTTTCGTGACAATGAAAGTTTCGACGAGACGCTCTGTAGTTGGTGGCGAGGCCACATAGACGGTGCGGAAAGACGTCTTTGGGGGCAGAGTTGCCACAACCGTGACTGTCACGGTGCCGGTCGGTGGAGGCCCAAGCCCGGGCCCGGAGCCGGCGCCGGAGCCAGAGTCAGACCCACCAGAACCTCCGGGACTGGATCCACCCTGGCCCGAGCCTCCATCAATGGGCACCACTGAGTAAGTGGCCCTTGCCGCTAGCTCTGGCGACGGTGCCAATCGTTGATCAATGACTGGCAGACATTGGCAGGTCGACACAAATGCGGAGATGGTAGGTAAAATGGAAGCTGCGCGGCCGAGACGCATCTTGGCACGCCGTTTCTCTGGTGCAAGTGCCCGATGCTGCCGTGTTCAGCAACGAGAAGTTCTTGACTTGCAGCAGGGATGCAGTCCAAGGAAAGCGATGCATGAAAAAGAGAATGCCATAGAGTTGGGTAAAGATCACCGCGGGTAATAAACTCCATGTTCCATATTCTCAAAATTGCGGTGGCTGGCTCCTTGGTCGTGCTCCATTTGGTGACTTCTGGTGTGACTCGGCGGGTTATCGACACTAAAATTCAGGTGGTTGAGGGTTCCACGGCGCTTATCGTGGCAGCCCGTCCTCCCAGCCACCTCTTCCGTCTGGAAAAGTTGCAGTAGTGGCTGTTTCAATGCAAGGGCTCAACATCTGGGCTGCAGGCTTGACCCGACACAGTCTCGCGAGAAGTTGGTCCTTGCAAACACCCACAATCATACTATTACGAGCGCACCTTGTCTCCTGAAACCCCCCGATTCTTTGTTTGGGTTTTCTAGTTGTCCAGATGAGGTTCCTGTTCTGACTGGCTGGACGCCATGTGTTTGGCCACGAACCGATGTGGGGCTTTCTTGCCGCTTTACCCCACCTCCCTGTGGCTTGCTGAGCTTGCGCACAGGACTCGTGCATGCTCGCTTTGGCCATTGCCATCAAGTTGGAACTTATTCCCCGTTCGCAAAGAGAGTGCAAAGGCTTCGTTCTTGTCGTGTCCTCTCCCAAGACCAGCCAGCGTCGCACCTCTTGCCATATTCAATGTCAAGATTAGTCTTGTTATTCTTCCATACATACCTACTCAAAAAAGAGCCACTCGTTTCTCCTGTCTTCCTGGCGCAACCGCGCTGACCGTCCGAAATGCATCCATCCAAAGGTCCTGGTCTTGGCGCCGGGCGAAATGCCCTGCTGAGCCACACCTATGACAGCACTGCCTGCTTCGCGGCCTCCAGAGCCGAGAGAGCTCATTGCCAATGGAAGGCGCGATGGAATAATTGATCTGCAGGTCACAGCCTCGGTGGCCCCATCTTGAATTTGATGAACGCGTCAGGTATATAATTCCAGGCTTGCCCGGGTTGCGGGCGTAAGAATTCCAGGAACCTGATTTCTGTCACTAAGCCCACCGTGCCCCTCCCCCGCACTCCCCGAGCGCGCCCGAGAGAATCCCTCGCCTGACCAAACCGAACGAGCGCGCGTGCAACTTGCCCATTTCCCCGAGCCATCGATCAAGCCATTTCACACCCCCTGCAGCGCGCTTTCGTTTTCGATATGTCTTACCCAGGGTACCCGCCATATGGCCGTGAGTGACCAGTTCTTCGAGAGGAAACCGCACGCGACAAGGCTGACAAAACACAGAACCCCCTCCGCAACAAGGGGGATACTACCAGCAACCACCCCCTCCCCAGCAGTACGGCGCTCCGCCGCCGGGTCAAGGCCAATACTACCAGCAGCCTCCCCAAGGCTATGGACAACAACCACCCCCGCCTCAGGGTTACGGACAACCCCCTCCACCTCCTCAGGGCTATGGAGCCCCTCCGCAACCCTACGGCGCCCCTTCACCCCAACCCTACGGTGCCGCGCCCCCTCCCGGCCAATACTATCCTCCACCGCAGCAAGGAGGTTATGGCGCGCCGCCGCCGCCACCTCCGCAACAATACGGCGCACAGCCGCCATACGGACAACCGCCCCCTCAACAACCCTACGGACAGCAGCCTTATGGGCAGCCTCCGCCTCAGCAGTACCCGTCGTACCAGCAACACTACCCGCCCACGCCGCCTTCTGCCGGGTACGGGCCTCCACAGATCATCGCATGGAACGGCGACGCGGATGCTCACGGCCTGAGGTCGGCCATGAAGGGGTTCGGCACGGACGAGAAGGCTCTGATACGGATTCTGGCAACCAAGGACCCCTTGCAGATCCAAACCATGCGCGATGCGTACTCGCGTCTGCACCGCCGGGATCTCGCGGCAGACATCAAGAGTGAAACGAGCGGCTGGTTTGAGGCCGGCCTCGTCTCCCTCGCCCGCGGGCCCCTGCTCAGCGACGTCCACCTGCTTCGCGAAGCCATGTCCGGCATGGGAACCAAGGAGAAGGCCCTCAACGACGTGCTTCTCGGGCGGACAAACGCCGACATGAACGCCATCAAGAGCGAGTACCACCGCGTCTTCCACCGGAGGCTTGAGGACGATGTGCGGGGCGACCTGAGCATGAAGACGGAGAGGCATTTCATGATTGTGCTCGGGGCGACGCGGGCCGAGGACTCGGCGCCCATCATTAAGGCCGAGACTGACCGCGACGTCAACGACCTGTACAACGCGACCGAGGGCAAGATTGGCACAGACGAGATGAAGGTGTGCAGCATTCTGAGCACGCGGAACGACAACCAGATTCGTGCCATCGCGTACGAGTACCAGCAGAAGTATGCGCGTAACCTGGAAGATGTCATTCGCAGGGTGAGTTCAGCGCCGACAGAGGATATACGAGCGAACTGATCTAACAAGAACTGGCAGGAGTTCTCGGGCCACATGGAGGACGCCCTTCTCTTCCAGTTGCGCAACGCCGTCGACAAGTACATGCACCAGGCATCGCTTCTCGAAGACGCGATGGCTGGCGCCGGCACCAAGGATTATCTCCTCGTCAGCCGTGTCGTCCGCTTCCGTATGTGCCCCCGCCCCTCTTCCTCCTCTACACGATAGAAGCTAACATGCTGGATTAGACTGGGATCGCAACAACATGGCCAATGTCCGCGGCGCGTATGAGAAGCGGTACCGCCGCAACCTGGCGAGCAGGATTAAGGGCGAGACCAGCGGGGACTACGAGCGGTTGATGTTGGCATGCATTGGGGAGCGTGTATAAGGCTCCTCTTTTCTTTGAGTGGGAGGGGAGAGGGTTGGAGGAGGGAGCTGCTTTGTTCCTTGGCCCGAGTTGAAGGGGCTGTCGAATTCTTTTGGTGATACCTTGGGGTGGACAGGGCGGTTAGTTGTCTCTGGCTGCTGTCTGAGATCCGGGCGTTGTGTGACCAACTCAGTTACTTTTTTTCACATCTTTATGTTATCCATGGCCAAGACTACCGCTTATTGAACCAAAAAAGAAAAAGGTGACATGTTCTTCTCGAACTGCGAGTGACTTTCCGTGCCAGTTTTTCGCCCTTCTGGTCCTCCAGTCGATATACCAGACTGTGTTCGGTTTAGAGGTCCCAATAAATCGCTCCTATGCCTGGCTTCTGAGCCGAACTCGGCATTCGGCGCATTTACCCGCGGGAGAGGCCAATGACGCAACCCATGGTCTGCATGTGAATGTGTTCGGAATCAGATGCATTCCACTGCCTTCATGGCGTTGACTCCATCTCGCCAGCACTTCTAAAATCTTCCTGACCAACACAACACGGCCGGCGGCCATTCTTTCACTCTTCCTTGGGGTATTTCTTGCTTTTTGTCAGCGGGCGGGCAAGAAGGATGACATTGATGGAACACAGAAAGCTCCTTGCAGCGGCTATTCCCGGGCTGTTGATATGTTAAGGTAGCAGTAATAATTCATGATCTGTAGGTGCTTACGAAGTACGGCGAGATGCATTAATTCTCTGAGCCAACAACAGGCAACCTCCAGCAAAAGCAGTATCTGTCACATTGATGCGCGCCAAGCTTCAGGGCTGGACAAGCCAACAACCCGATAATGCAAGGATTCGAAGACGTTATCAGCATTTGTGTGGTCACGGATTCCATCTTCCATCTGCGACAGTTGCCAAAGACGGAAGTCAATTGCAGCGTCGTACCCCAGAGTCTCATGCTCAGACGCGATCTGCCGCAGCTGCTGCAGAGATAGCACCGATCTTATACAACATTGTTTCAGCGCCTGATGCAACGCTGGTGGTTCCCATGGCTCCTCTTCAGCTTCCCAACAACACCCCATGCGGAGCGCTAGACTTGGACTGTCATTTTACACGCATGGTGACGGAGACGCGCGAAGAACCGAGCAGCACCTTCCATCACGGCGAGCAACATTGACATCTGAAAGGATCCACGCTCCCATGCTCCACCAGGAGCTGAATGCTGGCTCCATCGTTAACTTGCTCTGCAAAGGCGAAAGCGGAAAGTGGAGCCAGAAAAGTTTGGCTTGTGGAAACCATGGTGTCGGGGCACTAACGAAAAGCGCAGGTTAGCAGATATATATCTCGGAAGCTAGCCGGATTGGATGGCATGGTTTAATTAAGATGTTAATCATTTTTATTAAAACAAAGAAGGTGCCCGCCCATTTACCCGAAAAAAACTTTGAGACGAAGATAATAGCAACGCTACCTAAATTTGCCTTACTTTCCTTTCTAACAGCAGGAAAACCCGACCATCTTCGAGACGCTGCAGGTGCCATTCTGGCACGCCCATTTCGTGTTTTTATCTCTTCCTCTTCTCTGGCGTTCTGCCTGCGCAGGTTTGCTGAGCCTCCTGCTTGTTCAACGGCACACGGGTACCGTTGCCGTTCGCCTGCCGGGATCGTGAGATTTGCTCCCTTGCTTGGGGATCGGGCCCAAAACCAGCAGCACAAAAGGCACAGACGCCGCAAGGGAAGACTAGCGCAATCGGAGCCCTGGATTGAAACAACTTCTTGACCTTTACGAGCCGGCAACGAGGGTCGAATTTTTTTTGCTACGATGGATGGTGCAGGACAAGACGAGCCAAGGCACTCTGAACAAGGCGCCCCCAACCTGCGGCAACGAACACCGGATGCACCCAGCGCCATGGTATCAGACGTCCCGCAGCCGGCATTGTCGCCCACAACTGCCGCGGCCACGGAGAGCACGGTCACCCGTGGCTTTTCAGTAACGGAGACCCAAACAACAAATCTGGGGACGGCGCAGGCCGCAAGTCCGACGTCTCAGCTTCAGACGATGGCCGACACAAGCACGCAGCGTGCTCCGTCGATGCCAGGCTCAGACTCAAATGCTGGACAGGGTGAACCCGCTGACCGAAGACAGCAGGGGTGGAGCGACACGACACTTCAGGCCAAACCGGGAAATTCGCAGGTCCCTGGAACCCGAACCATCGAGTCTCCACAGCTGCCACCACCGCCTGTGCAGCCAGCTCCAGGGCCACCACCTCAACAGCCGCAACAGCCCCAGCACCACCCACACCCGCCGCCTCCACATCCTCAGCACCATCTTCAACCACGACATCCGCCCGTGCCAACACCGGCGCCCGCATCCGCGCCTCCGCCTCCGGCCCCGGCCCCGGCCACATATTCACCTCACGGCGCTCCGCATCCGCTTCCGCATCCGCAGCCGACGCCGTCGCATCATCAGCACCCCCATTCCCTCCCCCTTCCACCGCCTCCACAGCACCAGCACCAGCACACGCTGCGTTTCCAGCAACCGGCCCCACAGTCTCACACGAACACTCAAATTCCTCATCAGTATCAACAACAGCCTCAACACCACTCCCACCAGCAACACCATCAGCACCATCAGCAACATCATCAACCCCACCACCACCAGCCGCCGCCACTATTACCGTCACAGCCGCAGTCACACGCGCCCGCGACACCCGTGACACCCCGTGACACCTTTGCCTCCTCTGCAACCGCCACACGCGTCCCAGTTCCATTCGCATTCCCAACCCCAACCCCAACCCGTGCTCAGGTCCCAGGCGCCGTCCCATCACCACGCGTCGTTTCCCACAAGCCCATCATCATGGACCCGCCCGCTGCGCGGAAGCCAGGTGAGCCGTCCCAGGCACGCGGCGCAGTGGGCTTCCCGTCGCCCACCCGAGACTACGCAACCGTCAACCCCAAGTTCGTCGACGACTGCACGCGCATGAACTTTGCCATCCAGCAGAGCGTGCCCGAGGCCGTCCGGCGCATCGTCCGGGACCACTGGGAAAAGTGCCTCCTCGGCTCCGAGTTTCATCAAGCGTTCATTGTAAGTTCGTCTCATGTGGTGCCCGGTTATTGTTCATCCCTTCTGTTTCTTTTGCATCTTGATAATCTCAGATCATTACTGGAGCTCGATACATTGAATCAAGCCATTTCAACCTGAAACTTATTCCATGGGTTCCTTCCATCGCTCCTTCTCCCTCTCCAAACAATACCCAATTCCCCAACCTTCGCAATCGGTTTCATGCATTCCAATTCTTTTTTTTTTTTTTTTTTTTTTTTTTTTTTTTTTTTTTTTTTTTTGGCTTTTTTCCCCTCTTTTCGCGTCTTTCCTCTACGTTCTATCACTCGCCCTCTTCCCACAACATGCGAGAATCGGCGTATTGCCAACCACCCTCGCAGCTCTCGCTAACCCACTCCCAGCTTAATGCTTCCATTCACCATGCGCTTCCAAGCATTACACAACGTGCTGTAAGAGATTTCGGAGCCAAGATGGTCAGCGAGTCGAAACACGAACTCATAGAGCATTTCACGACCGAGGCGCTCGACGAGGTCGCCGACCTCATCATCGCCAGAGCCAGTGACAGCTTTCTTGACAAATGCCTCGAAAAGCGTCTTCTGACGATCGAGGCAAAACCACTCATCAATGCGCTTGCCAAAGCTGAGCGCCTCGGGTACGAGCCAGGCGACATCGTCCAAGACGACCAGCACGAGCGCGTCATCCCGCAAGAGGCGTACCCAGGTGCGGGTGCTGGTGCGACGCCGAATGGCTCTCACGTCCACGCGAGTCAGCCACTTCCCGCAGTGCCGCACCCAAGTCAAGGCCAGCTTCAATGCATGAAGTGCTTCCGGACATTTGCTCACGCTGCGGCGTGCGACTACGTAAGTAACCCTCGTACACTCCCCGGACTTTAGTGCTAACTCTGCGTAGCATACACGATTCAATGTCTGCAGTCACCTACCCCCGACAGCTCGTGGTTTTGAGCATTCGTGCCCACATTGCGGCCAGGGCTTTACTTCCTTGGACGCTGTACAAAACGTACGTTTTGGTCACCAGCGGAATAACCAAGCGGTCAAAGATTGCTAACTTCTTGCCTAGCACCTCGACAACAAGATCTGCGGCAACTTTGGCCCGCCACAGAAAGTGGCTCAGACGGCGAGCCACCCAGCGAGGAACTCGCCGGCTGCTCATCCCAGTCCCGCTGCCATCGTCCCTTCTGCTTCTCAACCCCGAGCCGCAAATGGGTTCTCGGCAACGCAACAATCAACTCCGGTCCATCCTAGAGTAGCTCGGGCCGCGGCAGCAACCCCCGGCTCAACGGGCTCCGGCATTGCGGCAGACCCGTACGGGCATCTCACCGAAGAGCAAATGCAGCAGATGACAGACGAGCTGCATGCAGCTGAGGAGAAGTACGCACCCCGGTTTGCAGAGGCGAACGAAATTGCGGACGAGAACCTACGGAGGATGAAACTTGAGGGCCTCCGGAACAGCTTCGGCACCAAGCAATCCATGATCCGCAAGAAATACGGCGTGCGGCTGCGCGAGAGACGCACTAAAGCCGAGATCCAAGCGGAGAGAGAACGTTTGGGCCTCAAGAAGGCGGAAAGAGAAAAAGCGAGAGCATCGACGGGTGCCCAGCCGCCGAGTTCGAGCCCGGCAACCTTTGGCGACGTGGCCTCACGCCCTGCTGTCGCCAGTGGATGGACCGCGGCGAACGCGCCACGCGCGAACGCCGTCTGGGAGGAGCACGATGCCAAGCGCCGGCGTACAGACGACAGCGGCGGCTATCAAACGCCGTACAAGACCATGGCGGACGAGACGCCCACCCGCAAGACCCTGTCGGTGGCTGAAATGGGCGGCGGCCTCGCAGGGTCCTCTGCCACAGCCGCCACGCACGACCCGACTCTCCCTCCTCCCTCCCAACCATCGCGGGTGTACGAGCAGTCCGGCGCACGAGTTGAGATCCACGAGCCATCCAGGACCGCTACCCCGACCGGCTCCGAACGGAGCGCCGCCAACGGGCACAACCGCGTTCCTAGCTCGGACGCGCGGCAGCCCGTAGTCATTGACGACGAGTCGTCTGACGACTCGGACGAGGACATCCCGTCGACGCTGCCCACCCACGTGCGCAAGAGCCTGGCTTCGGGGAGCAACTCGCTTCTGCCGGCGCCTTAGCGGGTGTTCTCCTAGGCAGGATTTCTCGATGGGCGCCTCTGATACTCTACAGAGCCCAGCTGGTGTTGGTGTGTACATAACATGGAGATACGTCGTGCTCCTGCGGCTTTCGTTCCATGGCAATTGCGTTACTGTGTCTACTTGTTTTCTTCGACGATACCCGGGTTCATCTCCAGATTCCCCGCTCTATTGCTTCCTCACCGGTCCACGAACTCGTGCGGCACCAGACATATTTCTTCTCTTGATGAACCACCTGGTTTCAGCCAAGGCTGGCCGGCGGGTTGGGGATCAAGAGTTTATCCCAGTTCCAGGGCCAATATCCCAAATGGCGGCGGTTGGTATTGATTGGGGTCGAGTGGATGTGTTTTTGCGGGTTGCTTCACAGTGAGAGGAAAAGGAAAATAATACACAAGACTTGATACCCCTCTGATAAAACAGGCATTGATGTGGTTACCTATTGATCGAGTGTGGCAAAGAACATGTGCAACGTGACAAGAGCCGACGATGGTATCCGCTGACCCTCGAATCTGCGCTTTAAAACGCGACCCCAAGGGACCTTGCTGCTCTGCCATCATCAGACGCTCTTCTGCGCAGTGACTGCCTCGTCCAATCGGCCGAGGAATACCACCCACCGTTTCTCCAAACGGTTTGCAAGACTCTTTTCACGTTGAGTAAAAACCACAACACGAACCCCCCCATGCCCCTGATGCCCTGCACGAGCTGAGAGACCTGAAAATGTACATTCTGTCCGTGCAGTTATATACGATGCCACCGCCAGAAGCACGCTTCTGGGTTGCTCACCAACTAAACCTGACAAACCGGAAGTTGAGAAGAAAAGAGAAGAGAAACAAACCCACGCAAATGCCGCCATAAGACAGGAAGAGTGACAATAGCCAGACCCAAGACCAAGGCAAACAAAACTCCCACGCTCATGTCCCAAAACACAAAATCATGGAAACCAGGCCATACCATCCTTTTCATCATCTTCTTCTTCTTCCCTTTCCTGTTCCGTTCCCTTCCCAGTCTGAATCACTTTCCTATCCCCCATCCGATTTCCAACCATCCTACCCCCATCCCACCAGACACATTGCACCCCAAATTCCCCTGAGACACACACACCGAGACCACGTCCACACAACTAAAAAAACTACCCAGTGACCCTCCTCACCCAAAGCGTCGTCGGCTCCCACTCGGCCTCGCGATCCAGCCGCTTGTACGCCCTGTGCAGCTTCAGCCCGAGCTCGTACTCCTCGCGCTGGACGTCGGCCAGCTCGTCGCGCAGGCCCTCGACCTTCTTCTTCTCGCTCTCGCGCTTGCGCACCACCTCGGCCGAGTTCATCAGCTTGTCGGTCGGCATCAGCTCCGTCATCTGCTGGATGGAGCGGTTGATGTTGATGCGCCGGTTGGCGAGGGCGCGCAGCTGCGCGTTGAGCAGGCCCACGCGGTCGTGCGCCTCGCCGGCCGACTGCTCCGGCGGCGCGGGGGGCAGCGTCTTGTTCATGTCCGAGGTGCTGGCGCGGGACGAGGGGCGGTCCAGCGCGAGGGCTTGGGCCTGGGTGCGGGCCAGGGCCGGGTGGTTCATGATGGGCGGTGGCGCAGAGGGGGGCGAGGAGAAGGGAGAGGTCATGAATTGGTCGATGGGGGAGGTCACTGGGCTGTGGTTGTCGGACGGGGGGCGGGCGCTTGCGGGTTGCGGTTGTTGCTGTTGCTGGTAGTTGGCGGGGAGGGTGGGGACGGGGGGTTGGTCGTCGTCGACGGGGTCGTCGAGGTCGTCGCGGGTTGTGCGGGTGTTGCTGGTCGCGTAGGTGGAGATGCTGAAGCGGGAGGGGGGTTGGACGTAGGGTTCCTCAGGGGACGCGGCGGGCGGGGCCGCCGTGTCGTGGATGTGCTGGGGCGACGGCTGCGGTACGTCGGTCTGCTGAGAGTAGACGGACGAGACGGAGACTTGGTGCTGGTGGTGTTGGTGTTGATAGTTTGTGTGCACCGGCGGCGGTTTCCGCCGGACTACGTTGCCCGACTCGGGGGAGTGGGCGACAAAAGTTGGACTTGGGTGAGCGGGAAAACCGTACTGCCCGTCCCGTACAAGTTCTCGGGCGGCGACGACAGCTGGCGCATCTGCAGCTACCGGGTTCCCGGACAGCGGGGGGCTCGGGTACCTGTGTGCAGTCTGGGGCTGTGTCTGTGTGGCAGCTAGGGGTTGGGACGAAGGCAGAACTCTCCCAATGGCCTCGCGGGGCCCAGACCTGATGGGTGTTTCAGATGCGGGAGGGCTGATGGGCGGGGTCTGGCCGCGCCGGGTTGGCCCCTCTGGGGTAGTGCCTGGCTTGGACCCGAACCCCGGGATGTTCCTCCTAGCACTCTTCTCCGGGATTTTGAGGGGCGGCACCTCGCGCGTGTCGTGCACGGGATCCACGATGGCGGAACGTCCGCTTGCCCCACGCCAGCCGGGACGCGATGATGTGAAGGCGCCGGCCGCGGGGTCTGTGTTACCCTCCCGCGCAGCTGCAGCCTTCTTTGCTATCCTCCGCACGCGGTCACCAAAGGACGGCGGTGCCGCGGCAGAGCCGCCGTTTTGCACGGAAGTCGCAATGCTTAGATTCTGGGGCTGCCACTGCTCAGCGCCGGAGGTGTTCCCCTGCGATGGCCGGCCCCGGGTACTGCTGGTCTGCTCTCCGGTGAGTGGATCCCACCGAGGCGCTTCCAGGGGAGGTGGATTCCGGGACTGCTGCTGCGCCGGACCGCGCTGGGCTGGATTCGGGTCGCGCGTCGCCGCATCGGATTGTCTCCGGCGCTCGCGACGCATCGAGGGGATGTTGGTTGTGCCACGGTATTGCGACGGGGCCTGCGTCCCTTGGCGCGATTCCGGCACGAATGCCCGGTCAGATCTGCCATTCCTCAAGGCGTCGGTGGTTGGGATGCCCGCGTGGTGGGAATATGCTGGCGCGTCATCTTCGTCTATCGGGGAAACATCCCCCGGCAGGAAGCGATCGGCGCCCCGGGCGGCATCCGGCTCCGGCGAGCTGGGCGGCGAGATTTCATCGGCCCCGCCGTGCCGATAGCCGTACTTGGTCGCCACGGTTGCTGTGTATTTTTGAGCCAGCGGAGGGGAGTCGTCTGAGTAGACAGAGGATGGCGCGCGGAAATTCGAGGTGCGGACCTTGATGCGGTTGGGGTTGCGAAGAGGCGGTTCCTTGACGGCGGGGGCCGTTTCGCTGTAATTCGGGGTGTTCGTGTCAGCAGACGACTCAGGATGAGTTGATGTGTGGACGAATCAAACGATTTCGTCAGCAGAGGAAACTGTGTAAAACCACAAACACAGCTGCCCGTTGCGCGCGTGGAATGTTCACGTTTCCACGCAGCACAGAGCAACGGAACCTGGGGGTCGCAGCACGCTGATGGAGGGGTTGAATGGAAGGTGGTAACCTGGGAGCACCTCCACTGGGCGGCTGTTCCAAGCGTTGCCAAAACGGGCATCCATGCATGCACCCCGCTGAGGCACAGCCTGGAACCTGACCCCGGCGCCTGGGGCCCCGGGTGCCCCGCAGCAGGCAGTGCTCCGGAGCACCGCTGAAGATTGAACATTGGAGATTCCAGATTTGGACGGAATGACACCCAAACCAGAAACATGCAACAAACGGAATTGATCACTCACTATCGCGACTCGAAAAACTCTCGTGGCGGTCGTGCGGGAGCCGGGCCGCCTTTGATGGAGTAGCTGTATCCCTTTGCCGCACTCACACTCACGCCTCCATAGCCGATGCCCAGTCCCACGCGTATCCTGTCGTCGTCGAGCGGATGGCCGAGTTCCCTCCCCGAGCTGTGGGGACCGATCTTGAGTCTGTCCCACATGGTGCTGTCGTTGCTGCGATCCTTCGAGAACAAAGTCCAGTCCCGGTGAGTTTGCTGCTCTCAAACCCCCTTTTTGACCTTCTTCCCTTTCCTGGCCCTCCGAGATTATGAGGATTCGTGATGGCCAAGCGAGGCGGAAGCGGACGGGGGGCCGTGTTAGATCGTCTCAAGTGATGGTTTGACCAGTTCAGGGGCGCATGAGCCTCCTATCTCCGCAGCGGGCAAGCAACGCCTGTGATGCGGGGGGGTGCTGCCACTCTAATACTTTGTATAAGCAGAGTCCTGCAGCCGACAAATTGTCAACTGCTTTCCCGAGGTCGAATGCTGCAGATCGTAGTGGCAGCTGAGCCGGGATAAACAAGGATTCATTAGGTGAAATGGAGGTGTGGTGTGGAGGACTCGAGGGGATCATCCGCCCCTTATCATCAAACTCGGCAGGACTCGGTGGCAGATATGTTGTTTATTTTGTTGACCGCCTGCGCGAGATGCAATCAGGATGAACAAGATTATTGGGCTGCGGCCGTCTTGAGCAGCCCATTCCACGTGGAAACTGCTGTCTGGGGACCAGGGACGGCCAAGTCAGGCGACGGGCCGAGGGGCGGCCTTGTTGTTTTCCGCTTGTTTTCACCTCGAGTGCGAATGCACCAGTCAATTGCCCCTGTTCAGGGTCGCGGCGACAGGCGGCGGTGGTCGTGTTAGCTGGCCTCGGGCGCCGTTTGGCGGCGTAACGCGTTGCTGGGAGTTTGCTGGATTCGTTGGTCCTCGCCGCATGCTGCGGTCAGGATCCTGGTCGAACGGCTCGATGCCAAGAACAACTCCAACCTCGACAATGTCGAACCCAACCTTCGAAAGAACTTCTTTTGCAGTTGGGGGCTGCTCATATTCATACAAACGAGCACGTGGAGGAGATCGCTCTCCTCAAACATGCCTTCCAGACGGTCCCGAACTGCCGCCTCGACGGAAGCAAGACATGATCAGCCCGCACATCGTCTTTCAGCCGCTTATGCCGCCGTCTGCCATGGGCCCGCGCCGCGGCGGCACGGCCAGGACAGCATGGCACGGCCAGAACAACTTGGCTGGGCCGCACGAGTCAGGATATGGATTGAACCATTCAGCCGTGCCTCGGGAGAAAACATGAGATCTAGCAGCAGCCGGTGACACGGGGGCGATGGTGGCTGCCTGCAGGTTCCCCGTGCCCGCGGTTGATGCGTTGGCTCGTGAGTGATGATGCAGCGGAGGAATGCACGACAAAAAGATTTCAGTTTGCCAAAACTGAACGCCTCGGCAGCGTGGCAGTTGGGCATCGTGTCGTGAACGGGAACGATCCACCTCATGACCAGCGTTTCAGATGAGCAATTGCTTGCATGTTCGGATGCATGTCGTATTTTTGGAAGATTGGAAGGGACGGAGCTTGTGTTTCATGTCAACCGAACTGACAATCGCTGATGGGGCCCGAGCTTGTGCTCTCAAGGCACCCTTGCTCGCGTCCTTTCTCCACTGTTGAACAATCGAACACCTGCGTCGGCCCATTGCCGAACGATCCTCCAGCATCAACAACTGATCCAGCAATGCCTTTGGACACCGTGCTGGCCGGCACCGTGCTCGGTCAGATCACGGAAGCTCTACCGGTCGATCAGTGGTCGCGAGAACCTCGCCCGCGATTGATGCGCTGATCGATCTCCGTCCGATGTCCATGCAAAACCAGAAGCTCGGACAGAGCCGAGTGGGGGTCGCAGGGAACTCGTGGGGTTTCATCTTAACCCTAACCCTTTTTATTCCCTTCAACGACGCTTCTCCTTCACTGGACTCAGAACAGGACGGCACTCTCAGAGAGATGACAAAAAGTAAAAATGGTCAAGTTAGGGGCAGAGAAAATCCCATGTCGAGCGGTCACATGGCACAGCCATGCAGGCTTGCCGATCATCCGCTCCTGGCGCACACTCATGATGTGTCTTCAACTGGTTCTAAACGAGGAAAGAGCCAGGATCCAAATGTCAGGTAGCTGCGAAGGAAGCCACCGCCATCATCATCTGTGGTCGTTTGGCGCCTTCCAAGCAGCTCTGCGGCGCATTCCACACCGCTCCAACTTTTTTTTTGTCATTCCCGTCTTCAAACACGACGTTGCTGCCCGACCTTGACCGCACTGCCTGCAGACAAACACTCAGCATCGTCTCAGCATCTGGAGGTTGCTGGCCGCGCCGCAGCAAGGCAGGCCAGACTTCATGCTCGAGAAGGCGAGAACCCACCGCTTAGTAGTGCATCGAGCCAGTGACGTTTGGCACAACAAGCGTCAGGAAGTCTTCCAGGTCCTTCAGAAACAACTCGGGCTGTTCCAGCGCCGCAAAGTGCCCGCTCTGTCACCCACCACAAGTCAGCGTCCCATATCGTGCGTTTATCCCTTGGCATGGGCCGACTTACCTTTTCATGGGCCTTGTACAAGACCAGGTTGGGGAACAGGTGCTCAGCCCAGGCCCGGGGGAGAGCCGCAATGTCGACCAAGAACGACGAGTAGCCAAACGGCTTGGTCAGGGAAAGTGGGAGGGCAGGAATAGGACCGCCCACAGCAGTGACGAGCTATCTATACGCCCACATGGCGCGGCCAAACGAGTTGGTGAACCAGTAGAAGGACGTCATGGTCTGGATGGTCTTGAGCGGGATCGGATAGCGGTTGTCGCTCCATTCGACGAACTTCTCGCCCATCCTTTGATCTGTGTGTCAGCCGTGCTCCAGCCACGTCGTGGTTCGGGATTATTGAGCCTACCAAGCTAGCATCGCCAATGGGTTGGTCATGAGCACCAGCGAAAGAGTTGCCGGCCGCGTCCCGTGCTCGTCGGCATACGCTCTGCCCCTGAGGCCCCAGTTTACCGCCCTGCCCAGCTGCTCCTGTTCCGCGGGCGTGATGGGTATGCCAGCAACAGCAGCCTGCTGCGCTTCCGTCAAGAAGTACATGTTCACTTACACCCCCCATCCCCTCATCAGCATGATCCCTTCCACCCCCAACAAGCAAAAATCCAGCGAGGTCAAACACTCACAGTGAAACGCCCGACACCCGTCATAAACTCCGCACATGACCTGCGCCAGGAACGCCCCAATGTCCCCGCCCTGCGCGACGTACCCGGCGCCGAACCCCAGCGCCCGCATCAGCCCGTCCATCGCGCCCGCCGCCGCGTCCATGGTCAGCTCCGTGTCGAGCTCGCCCGCGCGCGTCGAGAGGCTGTAGTCCGGGATGGAGGGCACGATGACGTGGTACGGCAGCGTCTGCGGGCTGTACTTCTTGACGAGCAGCTCGAGGAGCGGGGCGAACTCGAACCAGGCGCCGGGCCAGCCGTGGAGGAGGATCAACGGGGTGGCGTCTGGGTGGGTGAGTCAAAGTTGAGTTTGTGTCAGTCTTTTGGGGGAGTGTTGGGCTTGGTTGGGGTTGTACAGATGTACGCCATGGGCAGAGCTGATGGGGATAGGGGTTGGGGATTCAGGTCGTGACACGGAGAGCAAGGACGGGCATGTTGTGTGGGTGGGAATGGAGGGACGTACCGCGTTTGTGGGAGAAGAGCGCCGCAAAGTGGATGTCAAAGACATCGCCATTGCTTGGGCCCGGGCCTGAGACGTGGTTCCAGTCTTGAGAGGAGAATGCCGAGGACGTGGTTGGGGAGGCGGTGACGTTGATGCGGAAGTTGGGGAAGCTGTTTAGGCGGCGCTGCTCATCGCGCCAGGAGTAGGACGAGGACGAGGTCCAAGTGTCTTGGGCGTGGATGAGCCAGTCGCGCGAGATCCCGAAGGAGGTGTTGTTGGTCACGTTCGTGTGCGTGGAGTAGTAGGAGGGCACGCCGATGTCGGCCTGGCCGGCGAACTTGAGGAGGTGGTTTTGCTCCGAGAGAGGGACGGTGAAGGTGAAGGGGGTGGGGGAACTGAGAATCCCCGAGGGGAGAGTGGCATAGGCGGAGAGGGTCATGGTGGATGAAGGCTCGTTGGGACACACGGCTTAGTTCGAGCCGATTTCTGGAAGACGAGAACCTGGGTGTCGATATTGGTGGCGCGTTTTTCCCGGTTATCATGGGCTTCTCATCCGTGTTGGTGCCCACGCTATTTATCTTTCAGCGCAACCCATGACGTCGGCTACCACCTCGCCGTGTAAGTCAGAGCAGTCAAAGGCTAATGACACTGTCAGCAGAATGTAGTCTTGGCGAGTGAGACCACGGCCGAAGCGTCCTAGAGCAGTTCGGACGTGTCGGAAAGGCCATCGACAAGTGATGGTCTGCAAGTCTTGCAGAGCGCATGGCGAGGAGGTTGCCTTGCGGTGTTGGCGCGACTCTGGCATTGCATATGCTGACTCAAGTGGCATGCATACACAAGAACCTTCAGGACGCGGAAGCCGTCTCGGCGCGGGTTGCTTGCATGGAAGCCAGCGTCATTGGACGCCTCACTGCTGGGAGTTCGGATGTCAGTTCAACCACAGGTTACGGATAGGGGGCAGTTGCTTGTCATCATTCTTGGCTGCAGCAATGCCCCGGGAACTCCCCAACAACGACTGTCCCTTTGCTGCATGGGAAACGCTACTTTTGTAACAAGTCGTTCCTGCAACCAGACATGACGTTCAACGTCCGGGGATCCCCGGACGTGGTACGATTACCCACGGAGCTACGGGTGCCGTATCGCACACGAGAACATCGTGATGTTTCCTTGGATGTCTTGGTGATTTGTATCCCGAGTGAGTCACCTCGGCGTCTGGGGATGGTGTTCTGATCCTTTCTGTTCAAATACTAACATGATCTAGGGCTGGATGGTATTTGCTGGCAAGTTTCGTTGCGCACATGGTATGCACGATTCCTGCAAGTTGGGCTGGAGATAGACGAGCAACACTCAATACCCTGACCAATCCCATCTCCAGCCAAGCGGATCCAGTGTATCTTTCTGTCACGGCCGACAATGGACGTACACACAGCAATCGATCTTCAGCGGGCCGGCACGGCGTCAGATTTGGCCGGGATTGGTTCATTCTGAGGGATTGGCTTGCCGAATCAGAAGTCCAAGGGCAACTTGGCTTCCCACTCCCAGACAAGCCACTGCAGACCTAAGGATGGCTTGGGTTTTGGCACCCAATCTGATGCAGCCGGGGCTGAACCGGGCCTTTGCCGCAAGGCTGCCTCCAAGGCGTTCACGCCATCAGGCTTTAGGGGTGTCGGACTCAGCTGCGAGCTGAAGCTGCAATCTTCAACTTTGCTTGTCGAGTCGCGGCCCTTGATGAAATGCCCAGATCGATCCAAGTACACCAACATCAGGCGACGTTATGGATCCTCTCAGCGTCAGTGCATCCATCGCCGGCCTGCTCTCGGCCGCTGGGACCATCAGCAAAGTGCTGGGCCCTTACATTGCGGCAGCCCAGGATGTGCCCAAGATTGCGGCCCAAGTGAGTGCAGAGGTGCACGAGGCGACCATCGTCCTCTCAGCTCTGGACAAACTCGCCCGTAACATGACGTCTGTTTCAGTCCAACGCGCCGCCCTCGTCAGTATCGATCAGGTCGTTGCCGTGCTGACGAACGGGGTTCTTGTCTTCTCGGACCTCGAGGCCTCCGTCGGCCGGCTCCCCCTTGGCGAGTCCTCTTTCATACGCATGGGCATCTGGTCCCGTCTGCAGTGGGCAAGGAAGGAGGCCGAGTTTACCGTCTTGTTGAGCCGCTTGCAAGGCTTCAAGTCATCTGCTTCCCTGATTCTGAACATCCTACAAAGGTCTGTGCCGGGTTGCTTCACCGTCTCTCAGCCGCAGATCCCGTCCTCAACGGCACTAGCTAACTCTCTCTCGACAAAGTGACTCCGCCATACGTGCTGAGCAGTTCCAAAGGGAACTTCAAGACAATTTCTGTGAGCTCCTAGAAAGCAACAAGGACTTGTCTCGCCGCCTGATGAACCTGGAAGACGTCTTTGACGCCCAGAGCGTTGTGTCCAGAAGTCATGACGGAGCGTCAGTTCTCTCTGAGAGGACTTTTCAGGTCTCCCATGAAGATGGTGCGGCCCGACATCTTCTCAATAACATGCGCCCAAGTGAGGGTGATGTCTTCCCCGGCCCGTCAACAACCTCGCCCACCCTCCCGCCTCAATTGCTGCCCGGCTTCGACTTCCAAGGCGACCTCGAGACTTCTCTTGTCTACCGCCGCGCAAATCGCGACTCCATGGACTTCTCTTTCCGGAGTTCCGTTGCGCAATCACACATGTGGTCGGTTTTCTCTGACTTGAGTTTGGGCGATATCATCTCCAACTTGTCGGTCGTCGCCCTACCAATCTACGCCGACGAAATCACCCATGCATCTCACTACGAATTTGGCGGTCCCTCTCTTGAGGTGGCATCCCCGAGCGTGGACGAAGCATCCGAACCTACTCCCAGGATCTACCTGAGGGAGTGTCTGGAGATAGAATCAAAACTGTCCCACGTTTCTGCCTTTCGCGAACTGTTCATCGAGGAGCGTAGCACTGGTGATGAACATCCCTTTTGGGTTCTCCATCGCATCTTTCAGAGGGGATATCCTCTCATGATGCTGTTCAACATGTGGGAGCAACAAACTGACCAACACTTTGACATCCAAATGGAGCGCCAGTCGTCGCGGGCTGCCTTCGTACTCACCTACAGGGCAATCTCCGCCTTCTCCTCGGTGCCAGAGCTCGGCGACATTGACTTGAAACTTAAGTCTAGCCATGATTCACTTGGTGAAATCACCGATTTTCTCAAGGTTGGCACCACCCGAGCCGAGCGCGATTTCTTCCCTTCCGTCTCCCGGTGCTGATGTTGGAACAGGTCTTCGCTCTTATCCAGCGAGTTTTGTCCCTCAAGCATGAGCAATTTGATTCCGTTAACGTCGATGCCTTGATCGATCAGATGGGCCGAAACGACCAAGACCCATCTCAAGTCGAAGCTATGATTGACTTCATTCGCGACGAACGCCGCCTCATCGACAAGCTGCGAAAAGCATATCTCGTTGAGAGTCAATTTTTAAAATTGAAAGTTTTAAGCAAGGAGTGGCTTACCCTCCTTTCGCCGCTGCAGAAGATGATTAAGATCGAGCTGGATTTTCTGCTGGACGTGGAGATGGACTACCTCAGGCCACTTGATCACCAACGTTGGAGTACCTCTCTTCTGAATTGGTGCCGCTTTGCAAATCTTTACAGACCATTGATCCGCACCGAATCTCGGAACAAGAGATTGCTCAGAAGCGAGCTCGTGGCTATCTCAACAAATAGGCCCAGTTCTTATGAAGCTGCCATCTTGGAGTGTCTGGAACTCGTCCTTCTCCCTTCACTATCCCTTCGATTCAAACTCAATTTCATGCAGGTATGTGAAGTAGCCCTGACATATCCAGCTGTTTACGAGGTCATGATCTCGGTGGCTGATCCCGTCGGGTGCACTTGAATAGGCCACAGCTCCTCCAATTATTCACGCCGGCCATCCACTAGATGGCTTGACTTGGAGTACGAGTTTGACCGGAATGCGCCGAGCACAAGAAGATATTGCCCGCGTCGTCCTTCAAGAGGTGGCGTCGAACATGAAACGTCGAGTAAGCAATTGGGACCTGATGCGTCTCCCGCCGGATGCCTTCGACAATCTCTTGCTTTACGAGCCTGGGGTCAGAGTCTGGACCACTTGGACTCGCTCGGGGCCTTCAAGAAACGTAAGCCATCATATAAACCATGTACCCGATCTCTGGACCTATCACTAACGGGAGCTTCTGACGGCTAGCAGGGCAAAGTGTGCCAGGCATACTTGTTCGGGAAAGTTATCATCTTTACGGAGCAGATCTACTCGCCAGACTCCTTGACATCCAGCTGTTGGAAAGAATCAACCCTAGAGCTGTAAACAGCACCCGTAGGCTGCGGCTCGGCGCATGGATATCTTTTGGGCTCGGCAGCACAACCCTTTCGTCTATCGATTTCGGTAAGTTTGGGCATTTGAGGGCTGATGCCAACTGCTGACGAACCACGGCTCAGCGACATTGTCCTGCACAATTAAGCACGCACGTTACGATGCGCTCGGGTACCACTAACTACTTCAACCGGGTATCCGTTGTGGTTCAGTACTCACATGATATTTGCAGCATCGTCCACATTTCAGACGTGGGTAGCAAAGCTGAAGGAAGCCACCGAGCCCAACAGGAAACCCCAAGGTTCATCATAAAAATACACTCGGTTACACTCCCGATCTATCTATACACATACTTTTTGGAGCGAAGCGCCTTCTGAAACCCAACAACGCATCGGAACAAGGCCCCCAAATGCAGTCTTGCCGTTTGCTGAGGATGTTGTGGTGGGTTCCATGGTGACCCCTTTTCCCAGCACTCAACACCAACCACACTTTGGGACTGAGAGGACCGCAACCCCGAGAGACAAGGGGTGTTCAACTGTAACCGATTCGGTCTCTATTCTAGACAACGCCCACCTTCCAAACGCCAGTCCCCTTTTTTACATGCAAATCTATGCAAACCTCCTCCCACCCCGTCATCCTACGCGGCCCGCATCTGTCTCATAAAGGCGGCCTCTACTCCCCGCCGAGCCGCTCACCGCATGCCCATGCCCATGCGGGCTCCTCCGGCCCCAGGCCTTCCCTCCAGCGCCCCTCCGCAGGCTCAACCACCACCGTGGTGACCATAATCCATCTGAATCGCCAACCCTTCCTCCCTCCCTCTCACTCTGCCTCCTTCTCCCTCGCCCCATTCCCATTCCCACCCCCATTGCCATTCCCAAATCCCAACTCCCGCCACCCCATCCGCCCCTTCACCCACCTCCCCACCCGGCCCCACCTTCCTCCTTATCCCCGGCCCCCTTCCTATCCCCCGTCCCATTCCCCCCTCCTCCTCCTCCTCCTTCCACCCAAACAATGTTCCCCCACCGCCTGCCGTGCGGCGTGCGCATAAACGCGAAGCTCTCCAGCCCGGAGTCCTGCGTGTCGACGTCGGCGCCGAAGAGCAGCGTGTGCCGCGTGGCGCCCCACAGCAGCACGTCCAGCCAGCCGTTGCTGGTGATGAGCGCGCCCGCCGTGCAGAAGTAGGCGATGGGCACGTGGGCGCCCGCCATGGTGGCTATGCGTCCGAGGGCGAGCGGGAGGGTGCAGGCGATGTAGATGAGCGGGTAGAGGAGGAAGAGGTTGTGGCCGCCGTGGGACTGGATGACGGCGGCGGCGGCGGCGGCGGCGGAGGGGTTCGGGTCGTGGGGTTGTTGCGGTCGGGGGAGCGGGGTGGTGTGTGGTGAGGTGTGGGAGGGGGGCTTGGTGGTGTCGGTGATGGAGGAGGTGGGGGTGTGGAAAGTGGTGGTGGCGTGGATGGTGGTGGTGGAGTCGGTTGTGGGTGGTCGGGGTTGAGGTTGGGCGCGGCGCTTGCGGAGGGAGAGGAAGATGAGGGTGTAGAGAATGCTGGTGATGGCGAGAGAGATGAAGATCCAGAGATAGTGAAGGTAAAGCCGAAGCCCTTCGTAGCGGATGTTGATCCAACACTGGACGCTGGTTAGTAGGGGGGAAAGTGCTGGAGAGAGAGGAAGACGTACCCATGCAGACGCCCGAACGAAGAAACCACCGGCATCTTTGCCGTTGCCCGTCATGGCGATCCCGATAATCATCAAGAGATAGTTGAATGCCCATAGGAAGATGACGGTAATGTAGACGGCCGACTGGGGCGGGTGTAGTTCCACACGACGGCCAGATACGTGTGCAGGGCGATAGCCGTGATGAAGAGACTCCCTGCCAGGTCGCCCGTCTGCACAAGCCACCCTTGCACCCAGCAGGTCGCCGTCTGAACTCGATGCCATTGCGTCCGACCCAGACGGCGTTCAACAGGAACGAGGCGGCCTGATGTATGTCGGCCAAAAAGAGGTTGTAGATCAGGACGAGGAACTGGTTGGGGTGTGCCTTTTTCTGGCCGACAGACTCGGGGATCTTGCCGTCGGCGCCCATGTAGTGGCGCTCGGCGAGGCCCAGGGCCAGATCAACGGGCGGAGAGGCCAGTCCCGCGGTGGCGTCGCGGAATCTCTTCCGGGTCCTGAGATGCCATCGTACAAGCTTGACAGTGAGATACAGCAGCACGACCGTGGAGGAGACGAAGGACAGGGCAGCCAAGACGGCGACTGCAATAAGTCCTTGGCGATGGACTGCCGGAAGAGGACTTAGGTCGTCGCTCGTTGGGTCCATAGGGAAAGCGGCGCTGCTCGCCGTAGTGTTGATGGTGTGCAGGATGCTGCTCAGCAGACTCCTGTGACCTTCATCCCCATACGACTGACGACCACAGAGCGAGGGAGGGGGGAACCGGATCTGTCGGGGCGTCGTGGCCTGGGCGGAGGGTGTCACTTAAAATCCACACTAGGATCGAGCAAATATCCGTGATCTCGATGAGATCCGGGGTGGGCACGAGGGTCCCTTGTGTAGTTCAGGTACGGTCCAGACCTTAGGCTATGATAAACAGCCGGACCACATGGCCACCACATGGGCCAGGCGATATCCACCCAAGTTGTATTCTACCAAGAGTTAGAGGGGACTGTGCCGTTGCTGCGGAACCCCCTTCGCAGTCATGCGGCGGGTCATGACACAGGCGATCCCCCTCCAACCGTTGGACACAGGTCGACCTTCTGTGCATCTCACATGCTTGGCTGTGCCCCACGGCGCAAGATAACTAGCTGGTGGAACGGTGACAACGGGCGCCCCTTTCGGGAACCCGTCAGCCACGGAGAAAAAGACAGGTCGGACCGAGGGATGGAGGGCGCCCAGGCTTCTGACGGTGCATCCTCAGGCGATATGGGTCTCGCGTTAATTGACCAACGGGGCCTTGGCGCTTCACAAGCGTATTTCACGGCGTATTCCACCAACAAACCGATGGGGCCTCTCGGTGGTTTCGTGTTTGGGGAATATCTCTGGTCTGCAGAGCATTTAGGCAACCCAGGATTCTGGGCAGCCCGGCCTGGACCGCATCCACTGGTCCGGAATGTTTCTCGCTTCGACTACGAGGCTGTGGACGGGCAAGCATCGTTCAATGGGACAACCGCAAGCAAAGAACTGTCCGTTTGACCGGAGCATCGATGCTGAGTCGAGATTGAAGGACTGCATCGCCAACAATGGCTGATTTGTGTTCTGGGCACAGAGTTCAGTTGGTGACGCCCACGAGCATCAGGCTGTCGTGAATGTCAGAGATTCCAAACATACTCGTGTACTACCCCGTACCTGCAACAAAAATCGTGGGGGAAGGCATGTGGAAGGCCGTGTGGACTGTGGACACCCAACGGTCCAGAAGTTCTGGGCCCCTCGTCTCCATGATGAAACCAAAATCTTGATTGCGTGCATCCGACGCGAGACCGGACCCAAACTTTCCAGGTGCTATTTTCCGATGTTCAGCTCCCATCGAGCACTGGACGACTGCCTAATTCGGTAAGGCCATGGAAGCTTCGGAAGGAAACAGCGCCGAAGCTTGAGCTCGCTCACCCCGGAGCAATCCCTGGCGGAACCCGGGAAGCTGCAGCCACACGCGCCTCTGTCCCGAGGGATGAAAGCTTGTGATCGACATAGAGGCTGAAACCACCAAGAAACGGAATCACCGCCGTGGTTCTGGTAGGCATGATGTTGCAAGGCTGCGCACGGAGTACGGAGTGCTGATCGTGTTCGATGTGGCAGCGGCCCTCCTTCCCAACCAGGCACCGACCGGGACAAAATAAAGTTTCTCGGTGGAGGCGCATGGAGATTTGTTGCTCTGGGTGGGTCCCTCAAAAGTGGAAAATCCCCCAGATTCCCGAGATCCCCGTCCACGTGAAATATCATGTGAGGCCCGGTTCCACCAGCTCTCAATCAACCAACGAGCTGAGTGCTAGATGGTGCAATCCGCGCTAGTCCGTGAATGGAAATGGCCTGGAAAGCATTGCTCCCGTCGTCGACAACGTCAACCTCTTCTCTCCCCTCTCCTTCTGTTTTTGCCTGTTTTGCCGCCTGTTGTGCTCTCGACCATCGTCTCCTCCTTCTGTGGATTCTAGCGGTGTCGCATTTATGGATTTTGCGCGGATTTCCGATCAAATCGATCTTTTGGTCACGGCAAGACAAGCGCGCGACGGTTGGCCCCGTTTCCAATTTGGGAACATCTGCAAGCACAGGAAGGGCGCCCGCAAGGGCTCACGCCAGACCGACAGGCGACACTCGCAACGACTTGGACAAGCATATCATGAGAGATTGCATGAGGAAAGTAAACATTTCATTCTGTTCTCAGTCGAGGCTGCTTGATTCCTAAATCCCCATAACGCATCCTTTAACTCCGCCGGCAAAGCTGCCAGTGCGTCCAAAACCCAGATTTGAACTCCCTTCTCATGGTCATTTCTCATCTTCCACGATCACAACTTCTTCCCATACGCGGAGTAGTAGCCGCAGTTCTTGATGTGGCTCTTCTTTCCCGTCTCGGCGTTGAAGATGTGGCATCCCCCCTTGGCTACGTTGGGCGGGGTGTACAAATGCAGGGACACTGCGAAATCGCTCCCCTGATTCGACACGCGGTGCACCCCAAGCTCATCCGCCATGTACGCCACCTCATTCTCCTTGTGTACTTTCTCTGAGATGACCTGCATCGGCTTCTCCCCCTCGCCCTCAGGGAAGGCATATCTCGTTTCTGTCAGATCACCCCGGAGGATCTTCATCAGGCAGTGCGCATTGCCGTGGTCGTGGATCGGGCTGCCCTTGCCAGGTGACCAGACGAGAACAAGCTGTTTTGTGTCAGTCAGGGGCAAAGTAAACAAACATTTGGCTCGTCTTCTATTCCAACCTACCAGGTTGCTCTTCCCATTCCCTTCGTCGACCAGGTTCCTGGTGTACCCACGGCTCTCGTCGCCCATCGCGAACTTCGACCACTCTCTCGGATCCGAGTCATAGTCGCGCATCAGTCGGCTGAGATGACCCACATCGACATCGTCTGAGGTGAGGCCCGAGCAAGGGCCCAGGGCATCCTTCAGAGCGACGACGAGGTCATCGAACCGATTCGTGTCAATGTTGGCGCGGTATGCAAACGGCGACCCGGTCAGCACCGAGTTCTGGATGATACCAATCGCCATGATGAGAATGTTGGGCTATCAAAGATCACGAGCAACGCAACGATGAGAGGCACCAGCTCTGATTGTGGGAGAGGGCTGATGACGACGCCTGTCGGTGGGATCCGCGATTCTATCCCGACAGCCGATGGATGCCGAAGTTGTATCTTGGAGTTTATCAACGAACGGTGTTGTTGTTGTCGTCTTTGTGGTGTCGTGGTGTCTGGATGGTTTGAAGACCAGGAGATGATGGCTTGAGTCGGTGGCAAGAGCTTGGGAGTATGTTGGCGATGATAAGAGTCTGGAAATGGCGGTGTCAGAAAGGGGGTTGTCGACGACCGACAGCCGCTCCAGGATGTGCCGCGCTACGGCTCCGGTTGGCACCGATGTCGGTGGGTCACCTGCGGGCACCCGCCATGTGACCTGGTTGCGGACCTCTCGGACCTGGAAGTCGAGACACCGGGTCCAATGCACAGATCGCCATGAATAAGAGAAACTGCAATTGAGTGTTGGCAACTGGCAAGCGTTGCACTGGGTGCGTCTTTGATCACAGCGATGATGCACGACAAGACAATCGAGGAAAACCTTCGCGTTCGTTGTTGTTCTCTTTTCCAGCTACGAAAAGAGGGGCTTTGTCAATGAGAATGACCCTGCGTTATCAAAACTGAGAATGCAACTGATATGGCTGCAAAGAAAGCGTGTCTTGATGCTTAAAGTTATCACTTATCAGCACACCAAGTGTCTCACCAAACATCCTTGGCTTCCGATGCAGCTCTTGTCTTTGCTCCCTGGCCAGGATGATTGGCCTTCCTCACGTGGCACGACAAACGGGACGTTGGGGAGCCAGCACGTTGCAGAGTGATAACAGAACCCCCTTTGCCTGGGATGCAGGCGGGTCAATGCGAGTGTTCCGGCGCATTCTCTCCAGGGTCATGCGGTCCAGTGAAAGAGGGGAGATATGGAAGGACCAAAGGAATACCTCCAGCAGAGAGAAGAAAACAATGATCTTGCCCAGAGACATGACTTGAAGATTATGCAAGTCTTTCAAAAGATGGGCTGGTCCTAGGAAGTGTCTGGTTGATGCCTTAATCAGTGCACTTTCGGGTATGTATTGTGCAAGGCTCGATCAGACGCGTTCAACTCTATCCACCACCCCAAAAAATCACATACCCAAACCCAAACCAGATAAAACCATCCCCGCTCCTCTCAACCACACCAGCCCGCCCTCCATCACCTCTCCTCCAACTCGACCCCTCCCCCGCCAACATCCTCCTCCGTGCCGTCCAATATCCCTCCTGCCCCCTCCTCCCCGTCGTGTCCCTCCCCCTTCCCTCTCCCCCTCCCACGAATCCCGCAACCGTATCCGCCCGCGGCTCACGCTGCTCACCGTGTCCGACACCCACCCGGCGGCCGCCTTGATCATCCCCCACACCCTCTCCTGCCCTTCCTCCTCCTCCAGCCTGCGCCGCCGCCTCCGCTGCAGCACGTCTTCTCCCCCGCCGTCTTCGCCGTGGAAGTGCAGACCGAGCTGGTGCTCCTGCTGCTGCTGCTCCTCGGCGGCCTCGGCCTTGATCTGGTACTTGAGGCAGTCCTTGACGGTGACGAGCCCCGCGAGGCGGCCGCGGTGCTCGATGAGGATGACGCGGGGCCCGATCTTGCGGAAGAGCTCCATGACCGTCTCGAGGGGCAGGCGCGGGTGGACGGTGAGGGGGGTGGTGTCGATGTAGGGGGTGAAGTCGATGGTGGTGGCGGTCGAGGTAGCGTAGTCGAGCGGGGTGGACGGCGTGGACGGGTGGAGCATCGGGGTGGTTGCCGAGGCGGCTGTGTTTGCTGCCGTGACGGCGAAGTTGCATTTGGCGAGCGGGCTGAGGGTGCGTTCGCGTTTGGCGCGGTCGACGGCGTAGCGGAGCTCGGTGCGGCCGATGTAGCCGACGAGAATGCGTGTAGTTTCATCTTCGACGATGGGGAAGCCCTGGTAGCTGTCATTGGTGAGGAGGCGCTCGACCGTCTTGAGGGTCATGCCAGTGGAGGGGATGGAGACGACGTCCGAGATCATAGCTTGGGAGACGGGGACGCCAAAGTTGTGCTCTTCTTTGTGGTCCAGGTAGGGGAAGCCGCTGAACCAGATCATGCGGTCCGCGATGCCGCCCTTGCCGCAGAGCTCGCTGACGGCCTTGGTGACGCCAACCACGATCATGGTCGGGAGGATGTAGGTGAGAGCACCTGTCAGTTCGAACATGATGACGACCACAGAAACGGTGATGTGCATGATGCCGCTGAGCGCCGCGGCAGCGCCGAGGAAGGCGTATGTCCCAGGAGTGATGCAAGGAACATCTGGCTCGCAAGAGGAAAAGAAGACGCTTTTGGGATTCGCTTCGTGGATCGCCTGGACAATGATGCCGACTGTCCGTCCGAAAGATGCTCCAATCGCCATAGAGGGGACGAAAATGCCTGCCGGTACTTTGCAACCGTAGGAGATGATGACAAAGAATATCCGGATGACAGTGGCCAAGATGAGAGAGACGACATTGCCAAAACGGTGGTCGGCGTCGCACAGCCCGTGGTAGTCCTCGGCGCCTTCACATTCGCGAAAGAGGACCTTCATGCTCTCGGTCATTTCGATCCTCAAGAAAGCGTTCGGGTAGCAGACGATGGCGGTGGCGACGGCAAGCAGGGTGGCCTCGAGGATGGCGTAGTTGGTCAGGTACTTCTTTCGGAACGCCTGCACCCTCAGGTTCCATTTCATGACGAAGGCGCCATACAGGCCACCAAAAACACCCAGTATAATGTAAAACAGCACCTCAAAGAAGTGCCATGAGCGGTCGTACTTGACCTGGAACATGACGAGCTGGCCGGTCCGGAAAGGATTCATGGCGGCCAGAACAGCCGTCGCAACCAGGGCGCAGAAGTAGCTGCGCCACAGGGTCTTTAAGGGGAAATAGCTCGACATCTCTTCGAGCGAGAAAAGCACGCCGCCAATGGGGCTGCCAAAGGCGACGGCCACGCCGGCGGCGGCGCAGGCACTCAGAACCTCGCGGGTTTTCGACGCATTCCGGCGGTACTTGGCGAAGAGCCTGGAAATGACATTTCCGGTGCAGACGGCGTAGTGGACGCTGGGCCCTTCCTTTCCGACTGACAAGCCAGATCCGATGGCGAGCGGCAAGGCGAGGGACTTGATGATCAAGGTCCACAGGCCGAGGAAGCCTTTCATGACAAAGCCGGCGATAATGCACTTAATCTCAGAAATGCCCGAGCCGGCAGCATAGGGGGCATACGACTTGACAAGTGTGGCGGCCGTCAAGGCAAACAGAGTCTGGAGGCAGTCAGCGAATGGGCTCTGGTAAGGGGGTGTTGGGCGGGGTGCCGGAAAGACGAACCGCAAAGATGATGTAGATGATGTAGTTGATGGGTTCCAAGCCCGTCCATCGATGCCAATCAGCGCAGCCTGGCGATCGTCAGCTTCTCCAAGTATACCACGCCGGATACAGGGGCTATGCTACCATTGTCCTCGCCCCAGCAGCAGAAGTCTTCGTTCAGGTAGAACTTGGTGGAGCAGTAGCCGAGCTTGATGTCGGCCAGCCATTCGGTGATGATGTTGAGAAAGGCAGCGTTCAACCCAATCGCCGCGCCGATGATGGTAACGACAATCCAGCCCTGGGCAGCATCGTAGGCTTCCCGTATCCTCTGCCTCCAGTCGGACTGGCCGGCGCCGTAGAGCCCAGCCTGCCGTTTCCTCCGGGCCTTTCTGCGCAACTGCTCGCGCGCGGCATCCTGGACCCAGTCTTCCTCCAGTCAGCTAACCGGTTCGAGTTGCGCATGCGCTGGCAATAATGCAGGTCATACCGATCGTGGTGAAGTCCTAAATCAAAGAGTTGTCAGTCGCCGCAGCCAGGGTCGAGTATGTGCAGGCGGGGCAATGCCAACCTCGTAACGCTTGATCTTTGCAATCTCCTCCTCTATCTGGTGTTGCGCCGCAATGCCCCCTCCATCTTGGGTCTCGCCGCGCTCGGCGATGGACACAGCAGAGGAGAGCCGAGAGCTGACCGAGGGTCGTCGCACGAGCTGCGGGACTGCCGAGAGGGATGAAGATCGCGATTGGAAGTTCATGGCGCCCCGTGGCGGCCGTTCGGATCTCGTCTATCAGCGCGGCATTTGCGGTCCAAAATCTGGGTCCAAACACAGCCAATCGACCGGGCACTCGGAGGTGGAGAGTGAGGTCGCTGTCGATCGCATCTGTCGTGTCCTTGCAGGAGCAAGGCTGACGTCGCTGGCCAGGCTGAGAGGCGCTGAAGCAGGCCTGAGGACTGGCCTATCGAAGCTCGCCATTCACAACTCTCTTGGCGACTCCAGGGGTTGATTGCGGCAGGCAAGGCGCCGAGCGCTGGAAGTGGGGCGTGTGTGCAGGGTCTGGGGCCCGTCGCGTCTCACGCGCCGCCCACTTAAATGGAACTTCCCTTGCGACACACCCACATGCGATTGACTTCGAACTTGCAGTGTATAAAACAGGTCTATTTGGCAACTTGCGGCTCATATTCAAGTCCTGACCCCGAGTCTCTCAGAATACTCAGACAACTCCGGTTTCATTCCGCCGACAGACTGTTATAGTACGCCTCGGTACCGCCCACCCGAGCCTTCCTCTTCAAACTCTCAGTCGTCACCAAATCTCCAACCCTTCAACCAAAATGCCATACAACACTACGGCAATTCCCCCTCGAAAGGAGGTCACTGGCCAGACCCAACTGCCTCGTGAGAATTCCCTAAACGCACCGTCTCGACACAATCCCCGCTAACTCGCTCCCAGTCACACGGGTCAAAAAGATCATTGCCGTAGACCCAGACATCACCGTCTGCTCCAACAATGCCGCTTTTGTCATTACCTTGGCAACCGTAAGTCAAGTTTTTCAATGATTTATTCTGTTGAAGCAGCTGCTGATCCGGCCCTCAGGAGATGTTCGTCCAGTACCTCACCGGCGAAGCCCAGAACATGACCAAGCTGGAGCGTAAGCCACGCCGGAATATCCAGTACAAGGACATGGGTAGGACCATATTGCCCCCGTTTTGTTCAGCCAACGTATTCTAACCCACGCCCTCCAGCAAATGCCGTAACCCACCAGGACAACCTCGAGTTCCTCGAGGACATCATCCCCAAGACCACCTCCTACAAGGAAATCAAGGCCAAGGCCGCCGCCGCGCGCGCCAGGGTCAGCGGCGAGAAGACCGCCGCCGCAGCAGCCGCCGTCGAGGACGAGCGGCCGACAGACGGCGCGCCCAACGGCAAGCGACAAAAGTCCATCATGAACGGTAACGGCGCGCCGCCGCCTGCTGCAAACGGCTTCACCCGGGTCAGGGTGCTGTCGTCGGACGCGGTGGATCCCAACGATCAGCTGGAGATGGAGATGAGGCAGGCGCAGGAGCAGGACGGGGACGTGAGCATGACGGGTTAGAGGCCGCTGCGTGGTCTACACGGCTCCGTGCTGGCACGAGTGGTGTCCTTGGATGAAACGGATCCCAACGGCCAGCTGGTGATTGAAATGAGGCAGGCACAGCAGCACAATGGGGTCACAAATATGACGGTCCGGGTGCCGGTGAACGGCCAAGGGCGGTACGCGCTGGTCACAGCGGCGTCATCGGATGCGGTGGATTTCAATGAGCAGCTGGAGCGGTTGATCAGGCAGGCATCGCAGCATGGTCGGAGTGGAAACTCGACGGGTTGGACGCCGCTGAATGGCCATTATCCTTTGAGATAGATCCATTCAACTGCGGTGTTTATTTTCCATTACATACTTAGAACAGTTGGCATCGAAGATATAATCTGCTCCATGCCAGTTTTCCGCCCTTCACGATGAGCAACCCGGCATCCTTGAGCATGTCAAGCCGGCCTGAGCTCTAACCCTGCCACCCTCATTCCTCCATCGCATCATCCACCATAACCCCCGGCGGCAGCCGTCCTTCATTGAGCGCCTTCTCCAGCCTGATGATCTCCTCGAGACTGTCCGCCTTCTTGATCATCTCCTGCAGCTTCTTGCGCTCCTTGTCTGTGAGCTTGAGCCGCGACAGCTTGGACCCCTGGCCGCCGGCCGGGCCGTTCGTTGCGCCCGCATCAAATGTTTTGCTCTTGATACCCATTATCTGCGCCCTCAAGTCAGTCCCCCTTCCAAAGGGTTTCATGACGATGGAGTCCACTCACCCGCGAAGCCAACTCGGTCGGCGCCTCAGCCGAGCCAAACAGCTCCTTAGCCTTCTCCCGCTCGGCATCCTTGACCTTTTGATAATCCAGAAATCGAACCGTGGGACACCGCCAGAGGACCCAGTACCGATAGTGCTGTTTTCCCGTCAGCACCACCTCCCCGATTCCCTCCCACAGTGGCACCAAATGAAACAGAACATACCTCCTTCTTCGTCACCGGGTTATCCACCAGCACGAGGTGCGTCAGCCTCGCGAAGCGCCCGAGCACGTCCAGGTCCGCCAGCTCCCCGAGGTTGTTGCCCGCCAGCACGAGGTTGCGCAGGCCCGGGATGGCGGCGGCAGCGTGGGCTGCAGGCGGCGATGCGGTTGCGCGCGAGCAGCAGGGTGCGCACGCGCGGCGACAGCGGGAAGTTGCCGAGCACTTGGATGTCATTGTCGGTCAGGTCTATCGCGTCGTGGGGCTGCACGCATCCAACAACAACATCCCAGTTAGCAAACCTCCTCCAAATGGAGTGAAATGAAACGGGAATACGTACGCCGGCAACGCCCAGGTTCTCAATGGCGGGTATTCTGTGTCCTGTATGCGGCGCAAAACCATAAACGATAAATGTTGAGGAAACCCGTCTTTCTTTGGTTTGAGATGGTTTGGGCAAAGTGTCACGCGAGACGGAGAGAGGAAAAAAGCTCTTCTTCTTCTTTGGACAAGATGGATAGATCAATGTGCAGTGCAGTATCTGCTCTTTTCAAACGCACCTCGGAGATCCAGCTCCCGCTCCTTGAGCGGGTTCAGGTAGGAGAGGGAGTGGTTGATGAGGTCTGCCGTGAGCCTCATTTTGGCTATGGACTTTTTCTCGCCTGTTTCAGTGGTGGCGTTGATGTTTCGTTCGTCGGGCTGTTCTTTTTCGTTCGCTCGTGGAAGGGGTCGAGTTCGCTCGGGTGGGGGGCGGAATTGGTATCGTTTGCTGTCGCTGTCGCGGTTTGGGGATGCGAATTCAAGTTCGCGCCCATCGCCAGAACGAAGTCAACTCCACAAGGCTGAGGGTGGGAAATAATGTGGGGCATTGTGGCCTTGCGCATTACCCTAACCCTTATGGGAACCCAGCACATCGACATGTTGGCAATGCAAGGCCATCGTCTAGATTCCATCCATTCACTGCATCAACTCCTGCTCATAAGATGTCAATATCCTAGCAATCCCAATAGCCAATTCCAAAAGTCAAACAAACACAAGCCAGCACGCCATGCTTCTCCATCACAACTCCCTCATCAACACCTCAAACCCGCTTCCCCTTTAAACAAACACCCTCTGCAAGAATCCAATACCATCACTGAAAAACAACACCACCCCGCTCCTATCCACCGACACACTCATCATATATGGAGACTCCAACATCGCCACGTCCACCACCGCATCCAAATGGCTTCTCAGCAACTGCTGCTGCTGCAGCGATATGACCGTCGTCCTCGTCGGCCGATTCGCCCCCGCGGCCCGGCTCCCCCTGCCGCCCGCGACGACGCCCCATTGGCCGCGGAACCCGAAAGCGGCCCGCCCACCTGCCGCGGCCATCGCTCCGTGTTCAGCGTCATCGACCGGGGTGGCTGTGCGTCGCGTGAAGCTGGGCTTGCCCTCGTCCGGCTGCAGGCCGCTGTACACGAGGCTGTTCTCGATGCGCGACAGGTCCCAGAAGCGGAGCTTCTTGTCCGAGCCCGCCGTGATGATGAAAGCGTGACGCACCTCGCGCTGGTCGTCGGCCGCCCGTCCCGACGAGCATGGCACGCACCCCGCGGTCGGCGTTGCCCATAGCCGACGGCTCGATGTTGGTGGCGAAGCGGCCCAGCATGCCCTCGGGCTTGTCCTCGTCCACTCCCACGCCTCGTAGCCCTTAGGCCTTCCTTGTTGCCGCCGACGCGGTAGATCTCGCGGCAGAGCGTGCGCTCGAGGTCCCAGACCGTGACTTCGCCCTGTCCCGTGCCGCCCGCAACGCAGACCCATTTGCCGCGGCCCTTGGTCGGGTGGATGCAGAGGCGGTAGATGGAGCCCTTGCCCGGCACGCCCCAGCCCTTGAGGCGCATCTTGAAGCGGAGGTCCCACAAGTCGAGCACACCGTGGGACGTGCCGAGGCATAGCCAATTGCGCCGGCGGTCAACGCAGAAGCACGTCGGCGTGCCGTGGTGGACTGGGTTCTCGAGCTTGTAGAGGAGCGTCATGGTGCGCAGGTCGATGCCGCGGATGACGGACTTGTTGGTGGCCAGGATGAGGACAGAGTTCGCGTCCTGCTTGAAGTGCTCGCACCAGACAGCGAACTCGCCGTCGGTGAGCTGGTACTCGCGCAAGAGCCGGAGACGTGGGTACCGGAAGTTGATGCCGCTGAGGACCGTGTCGACCTTGACCACATGGACGCTGCCATCGCTTGCGCAACTGATGAAAGTGTGCGTATTTTCGATGAAGCACAACGCGAGCACCCTGGCGCCCGCGGCATGTTTATGCGTCAGTCGTGACCGGTGCGTGATGTTACGCTCAAGTCGTGCCGTGTCCCAAACTTTGACGCTGCCGTCGTCGCCTCCTGTGAGGAAGAATTGGTGATCTGGTGAAACAACCACCCGATTGATCGCGCCGACGTGTTCCGAGAAAGTCGCTACCAGCTTGCCAGAAGGTTTCCAGGCGTCGTCTTTATTGGGCTGAGACGCCATCGAACCACTGGACTTTTGCCTCTTGATCGGCGTGACCAAAGGACCGTAGTCGTAAATGTCGTGTGGGTAGTTGTCCACGTACATGGCATCCAGCATTTTGATGATGTTAGGATCGTTGCCAGTGTAGGAGTGGTTTGCCCGCTGCCGCGTTTTCGCGTACGCTACCGCAGAGTCGGCTTCGGTGTTCGAGGTAATTCTGGTTGGGGCTTGGGTGAATGGTCCTTCCACTTCTCCAAAGGCGTTGGTTTCTGTTGTGCCGGTCTCCGGGCCGGACTTGCCACTGTCCTTGCGGTTCATGAGATTTATGGCGCTCGACTGGTGTCGGAGGCCCCTTCTCATCGCATAAGGAGCATCCTGGACCGAGGCGTTGTCGTCAATGGGCGACAAAGTAGCAGGTCTGCCAGGCGCCACAGACGGCCGCCTGGACGTATCTCTTGACCCTGCCGCTGACGTAACCAATTCGTCTTCTAACGGTCGCCTGCCGTCTACAGACATGGGAGACAAGTTGTCCCTGCTTCCCAGCCGTGATCGGTGGTTGTTGAGAGCCGCACGCCGCTTCTTTCCGACAGGGTCATCAATCGACATGGATGCATCAAGAAGCGCATCCTTGATGGTTCGTGGTGCGTTCGCATCTTGATCGGGGGCGACCAGTGGTGGTACAGACGCTTCCTCGTCGAACAAGACCGTCTGAGGCATGACGCCCAGACTGCGAAGAGGAATGATAGTGTTAAGCGCTGCCGTATTTGTCGCCTCCTGCGCCGTCGAGTCTCTTGCCTTGATCTGGCTCAGCCGCCAGATGAACTCTCTAAGCGCCAGCAGCTTCGGCTCGTCCTCCGGGGCAAGCCCCAAGTTTCGCAGCTTGTTCAGCCACTGTTCATCCTCCTCGTTCTTCGACGCCTTGACCAAGGCCTGTGGGTTGGAATCAAACCTAGACGAGACTGGCCCTGAAACGACATCGCGGAACTTTCTGAACGGCTTCCAAAAGTTGCCTCGTTCGGTTTTTGTTGCCCAGAGCAGCGCCTGATCAAACACTGACCGTGAGAGCGGCTTTTGAAGCGCCTCAAGCAAACCAAGCTCAGAGAAGGCCGGTATCCTATGCGGCTTGAGATAGGGTGTCAGCTGCGGCAACACCTGCACCCTCAGATATGCCGGACTCAGGAAGCGCGTGCCAGCGGATATGAATTCGGCAGCGGACTCGCGGATCCAAACGTTCGGATGCATCGTAAACCTCCCGATAATCCCAACAAGCTCAAGATATGTCGGTTTCGTCAGGAGGCCCAAGTTCGCCAGCTCCGCCAGGGAATGCAATGCTCCCTGGACCACATGCTCCTCAGGATCGGTTATCGCCTGGACCATGAGCGGCAGCATAAACTTCTCCAGAGTATTGCTCCCCAGAAATGCTGAGATGCCCACAATCGTATCGAAGAAGGCACACTTCAGCATCCAATCCCTGTCATTCAGATAGGTATTGAGATGCGTAAGGATGATATCGTTGGCCTGGACAGCGCCAAAAAAGACGCATAGGTCAGGCACCGAGGTGAGAAACGCTCTCCGGACGAAAGGGTCCGAATCCTCAATGAGTGTCTTGGTGTGGATTTCGAAAACGTCAGTCAGTTCATGCCGAGCATTGTCGAAAAGCCCGGCAAAGGCCGCCTCCGCCTCATGGCCGGGCTCGACCTCAGGGTCGGCGAGTGCCACAGACCCGTCGGCTCGCAGGGTTGCCGCCATAGCGAGAAAGCGGTCAGCGGTGATGGCCAACTTTCCGAGACAAGAAGCGTATGTTGCCCGTACGATCGGGCTTGATGCCCCTTGCGAGTCCAGCAAGAGGGATTCCATCCGGGGCATGATGTAGTCGAGGAAGATCTGCGAGTTCACTGGGGTGATGACTTTGACGAGGTCAAGGAGCTGTGTGATGGCACGGATGGCGGACACCACTACCATGTCGCACTTGTCCTTGAGCAAGGCGACGAGATACGGAAGAACGCGGTCCAGCTTTGCCTCATCAGTCAGTCGCTCGGCGAAGGCAAGCATAATATCGCAGGCCTTAATCCTTGCCGCGGCGTGCGAAGTGCTCCGGAGAGACGACACGATCAGCGTCAAGAATATCAGTGTGCCGTCGTCCGCAGATGGCTGCTTGTCGGCCGAGATGAAATGCTCATTATTTGGAATGTTCAACCGCACAGGGAAGTTTCCCAGGCCGAGCCTCGGGGAGAGCTGGCGCTCCTCGACGCGACCCTCCCCGTTTTGATAGCCGAGAAAATAGGAGATCTTGTCAAAATCCAGCCACACCCTCTCGATCCGATGGTCGGCTTCGCTGATATTTCTCAACGTCCCACCCGCGGCGTACGGACCAGATGAGAGATCGGTGATCAGCTCCATGTACTGGTGTAAAAAGCTGTAGAAGTAATCCGGAAACACCTTGCCTTTCCAAAACTCCAGGTACTGCTCGGCCGAGTATCGCTTCTGCGGATCCAGCTGAATCATCTGAGTGATCATCTCCCGCAAGTCCTTATCCGGTATTGTGCTTAGGTGCGAGATGACAGGGTCATACTTGCCCTCCCGATACAAGAAGAGCTGGCTGAGGCTAAAGATGGGGGTCTCGAGGAACAGCTCCGCGATGACACAGCCGGCGCTAAAGACATCCATCGCCCAGGTGACCTGAGCGTCAGGGTCTGCTGTTTCGCCAGGCGGCAAGAACCGCTCGGGAGCCAAGTAACACGTTCTTCTCCCAGATGTATCGAAGAAATAGGAGAAATCGCCTGGATTGTCCTCGGGCAACATGACGCGCTTGAACGAGGACGAGAAGTCGGAGAGGTAGAGCCAGTTCCACGACGTCACGAGTATGTTCTCCGTCTTGATGTCGCCATGATAGACGCCCTTGCTGTGGCAGTCTCGGAGGGCACACAAGAGCTGGAAGGCAAGCCACTTCTTTTCGATGTCCTCGAGAAACGGCCTGGTGCTGAGGCGGTCGTAGAGAGAGTTGTAGAGGAACTGGCGAACGAGGTATCCGTTTGTTTCTGTCTCGACGCGCGTTGGTATGGGAGCATTCGGCACATCGGTCAGAACTCTACGTTCGCCTGTGAAACTCGCATCATTAGCACGGCGCGAGTTAAGACATTCGGGATAGGCTTGCTCACGGAGAATGGCTTGCTTGTATTTGTCCAAGGACATGGGATATGGTTTGACGATGACCTTGGCCAGCACGACGCCATCGTGGTGTCTTGCTCGAACGCTCTTCATGAAGCCTCCTGTGCCAACGGATCGTTCGTAGACCAAGTCGGAGAGCTCGGGGACATCTATGCCCGCGCCCCCGGCACGGGGGGTTGCGAGCGAAAAGCCCTGGCCCATGGTCGGTCTTTTCCAAAGCTGGCTATCTCAGGTTCCAGCTACCTTGGGCGTGATGTCAGGAGGGCGTGGTACATCTTGGTCGCGCCTAACTTGCGGGGATGGAATCGCAGTTGCAATGGCGGGGATCTGGTGTCGGCGGTGGGGAGTTGGCGGTCTGAGAACGTCGTGCACAGGCGATATTCCGGAAGTTTGACTGTTTGATGAAAAAGGATGTGGTGGGCTCTGTCGGTTCCAGAGGCAGGTGTTTGGAGAAGATGGAAGCAACAGACAAAATACAACGAGAGGCATGTGCCAGGCTGAGCTCCCGTCTTGTGATTGCCTGCCCTGGGACGGTGTGCATCCGCAAGACGTCAGGCAGCCAATCGATCTCCACAGAGATAAGATAAGCCCTGCCGGCCCCGGCCCACAGAGCGTTGCCCATGAGCAAGGATCTTTCTGGGGGCAGATCCGGGTTCCACTGGAGCTGTTGGAGCTTTGATCCATGGTGCCACGAAATGCTTGTATCATGGAACAAATCCAAATCCGTAAGTTACCTTAGCCAGGCTCGAGCCAGGCATCCGGGCTCGAGCCCAAGTCTGGAGAGACCACGATGAGGTCTAAGTTTTAGCGAGGCCGCTAACTATGACTTGACGCTCAACCAGCATCAAGAAATGGTATGACATCAAACTGACGACGACCGCAACACCCATCTCACCGATCAGCTTGTAACTGCTATTTCATTTTGAATCTAACTAGAAGAAAAGCTTGTCTCTACCAGTAGACAAAGGATATCCGCCGAGTATTGTGGGTTTTGTTTGGAAGATATCGTGGGCTTGCTAAACCTTCGAGTGAGTGCTGGTAGCTTGCTGGGTAGCTTCTTGGAACATCCATCCCATCCTCGTCCCCAAGGGCACCGCCACATTCCAAGCCTGCGCGCTGGCTCGGATCCCATTACGCAGCTGGTCTCCGAAGTGTCGCTACGCCATGAAACACCAACTAAGGTCAAAACCGGGGTATATATAAAACAACGAAGAAAAGATGACAAGTGCTGCCGTGATTCCCAAAACCCCTCGGGCCATGGCCCGATTTGTCACCCTGTCGGGGTCTTGAAGGTGATGAGTAGATGACTGGGAATGGTCTTGAAGCCTCAGAACACCAATGTCGATGCGCCGCTCTCAAGTCGTAAACTCAAGCGAGGAGCTGCACCAGGAAAAGACGCCTCTATCCGGTAACCGAGAGTTCGCGTCCCACTGTACCGTGACAGCTGGACTCGAGAGGATGCTGAAATCAAAAGCCTGCCTGAAGCCAGAGAAAGCAAAGTTGTGCCGTAACCGTAAACCCAAACGCCGTAGACAATGCCGCACCAAAACCGGGAGGCGTTCATCGAGCATCATGCGAATTTGAATCGAGAATTTGCGTCATAATCGTAAGCTGCGGTCAGGGTCACGCCGCTGCCATGTACGGGTTCACACTGGATGTGTCGGTCGAGCCTTCGCCGTCGATCGTCTTCTTCCAGTGCTCCGGCAGGCACACGCACACCAGCGGGAATGCCTTGATTTCGCCGCTTGCGGGAGGCGAGTCGTCACGCACTCTCCCGGAAGTGTTCGACACTCCGCTGTCTCGTTGGGCTTGTCTGCGCGCCTCCCACTGCTCGGCACGTTCATCCACCACCCGCCCGTAGCCCAGCCATTCCCAAATGCCCACGATTTTGAGCATGTCACCCCGCTCCAAGAGGAACTCGTCGGCGGCCCGTGGCTGGTAGGCCCAGAGAACAGCAACCCGGTCACCCGGGTGAATGTCGTCCTGGGAATAGTAGTCTTTGAAGAACGGCAGCTGCTCTGACTGCTGGCTCGCCATTCCTTGAGGAGACGACATGCCGCCGGAACTGGGCGACTGAGCGTCCTCGCCAATCAGTACCGAGTTGCTTGAAAGGGAACCGTTCCTCTTCAACATGGTCGGGGGTGGCCTCAGTACGCCAGCCGCGCCGCGCTCCGACGCCGGGCTGCTGCCGAAGCCATCCGAAGACGAATGGTCGTCACCTCTCCTCCTGCTTCCACGGTAGCCTGCTGCAGTTCCGGGAACGGAACCGGCTGTGGCGGTGTGTCGTGATGGCGTGTCGCGGGAATGACCCTCGAGAGCCGACATACGGGCAATCCTTCCCCCCGGCAGCACTTCAAAACCGCCAGCTGCGGAATTCTGACCCATTTGTGTGGCCGGCGGGCCTTGGCGGGCAGGAGATGGCTGGTTAAAGATACTGCCATTCTGGCTACCGCTTCTCCTCCTCTTGTACAGAAGCAGCCCAAAAATTAGGGCGGCAAGGAGAGCCGCACCCAAAACCGAGCCGACAACAATGCCAGCAATTTTGCCTCCAGAAAGACCACCACCGGATGCTGAATTATCGTTGGGAGCTGGCGTTGCGGTTGCCGTCACCGTCGGCAATGTTATCGGCGTAATGGTTGGGAGGACAACTCCCGCACACCTCGTCTCGGCACCGGCATTGTAGCAGCAGGTATCGGTCGAGTTGATTCCACCGGCAGCGCAATAGGAACAAAGCCCAGTGGTGCTGTTGCCATAGCCGCAGTTGTCGGGCTCATTCGTGATGCCCGGAATGCAGTCTCGCCTGGATAGTGAATTGTCGGGCAAGGCGCAGTTAGTAAAGTCGGCTCGGATTTGCGACTGGGCATTTCCACTGGGGTTGGGGCAGAGGGAGCGGTCAGCCAGGAAGTACGCCTCGGCTTGTGCAAATTGGGCCTGGTCGTCTGCGTCAGCTGGGATCTGGGGACTGGCAGGCGGAAGGGGTTCAACTCACGCATGTGTCCGCGCAGACGGGGCGCGAGTCGGCTGCAGCGAGTTTGCAGGGCTGGACAGAGTTCTGGATAATAGCATTACAGATTACTGTGGTTGTGAAGCGTGCATAGATGTCGCTTGTGTTGGTGAAGTCGATGCCTCCGCAGCCAAGCAGAATCGAGTACCTGAGAAAGGTCAGATCGACATGAAGGGGGTATCGTCTCGAAGCTGATACTTACTTCTCCCTGACGTACTCGGTCTGCACGTGAGACAATAAAAGCGAGTCGAGAGTCTCAACGTTCGAGGCAAATCGTAGGAAAGGACTGGAGAAGTGTCAGTGCCACCATTTTCCGACATAAAGAATTCCAAATCCACGTACAAAAGTCCCAGCACGTGGCTATCCGTGGTGGATACGGAGGATGACTGAAAGGCAGAGCATGCCTTGGAGCCCTTGAGTGAAAGACACGATGCCATCGCGGCGGGAGATGTCGAGAAAAATGACCAACAGAACGCGTCTGCTCCGGTATTGACTCGTGCTCGCCTTCTGAGGGGTTTGTCTCTGGCGAATAGTCCTTTCCGTATCCTCCGCCAAAATTCCCCTCGTTGCCAAATCGATTCCCCCCTTGTCGTCGCCCAAGAATATCGAAATGGGCGGTTGATGGTTTTGTTACTGCGGTGTCGTATTCATGGTCGTCCTCGGGTTTTCTCCTGGCTCATGGATCTGTGGCGCAAAGGCAGCCCTGATTGCTACCCGCGGAGCTTTCGGCCGCTCGGTACCACAGCGACCTGCTTGTCGGAGTGACGTCGTCAGGGCAAATCCTTAGCTAGGCGGATAATTTTCCCCGCGCGAGTAGAAGCCGGACTTGAGGTCGCAACAATGAAGTCGGCGTGTTTGCCTGCGGCGCAAGATGGTACGCGGTCTGTGTCAAACCCGAACAACGTGTAGTCGGGTGGTCAAGCCGGGCCAAGAGCAGCGACAGCGTGGTTCGCGCCTGTCGACGGGAAACGCAGTCTGCGGTCCGCGTCAAAGAAGGGCAACGGCAACGGGAGCCGAGTGGTCGGTGGACGAGATGAGACAAGAGGGTCTGGTGGAGAGTGGCCAACGGTAGCCGCGAAAACTGACGCGAAGGAGCGACTGCGGCAGCTGGGTTGGGTTGAGATGGGAGGAGACAGAGGTTCTAGTTCAAAACCCAAGTGGGGAACTGCCTCTGACCAAACGATGGGAGACGGGAAAAAGTGAAAATGGGTGGTTTGAAATGAGCGTGACGACAAGAACAAGAAGGAGAAAGCCGAGCCTGGCGGTGTGGGAGGGCCGTCCGTGGGGTCCGGTGTCACCCCTCAGGACTTGAAGAAGAAGCGGGTGCAGAGAATCGAAGGAGAGATGGAAGCGTGCAGGTTTGGGGTGTTCAGCAAAACGAAACGGGAGATTGGTGCCAGACCCACGATCCAATTTCGCTTGAGGTTAAGGTCCCCTGGGCTGGCCTTCCCCATGAGGTTAGCACTCTGATACCCCTGCCCGGTAGTGCCTCCCTCGACTGGGCATGTTTCCCGGGCTTGTGCATGTCTCAAACATCCGGAGCGACCTTGCGAGGTAATCGCTGTGTGAATTGCCAAAGGGGAGCTCCAGGGGCGGGAGACTGGTTGAAGCATGAATGATACGCAACCCATCCATGCAATGCGATCACTCAAGTTGGGAGCATGCATCTCTCTTAGCATCCGAATTATAGGCTACATCGCAGTCCAGACCACCTCAATAATGGTGAGAGTCTGCTCATTCACGGTGATTTGCTCGTGGATAAGTTGATGGCTGCTGTCGGGTCTGATCTGTCATTTGTCTCCTGCTTGAATGGCACAACATTGTGAGCACTGACAGGTGGCTGTGTCCAAGCACACAAATTCAGTTTGTGTTTCCGTAAATCCTCAAGATGAGTTAGTGCTACAGTTAGCCGTTGATCTTGAACTCAGATGCGTAACCATGCTGTCCGACAAAGTCAGGTCTAAGAGATACGGGCTGACCCAGTTCTGGAGCTACTGAGGTCCAATTCGTCATCAATTCCAGCTTGGTCGCACAAGCTCCCATCGAATTGGTGGAGCTCAGCCTTCGCGCAAAGCTTCCGAAAACAGTGGGTCTCGCACATGGATTGTGGACCCCTGAGCAATTGGCTGGTGGAGAATTTGGGACAAATTCCCGACGGCCTGGGATCCGTTTGAGATCGAAACAGCATCAACCACACAACGATCTCTTCAGGATCCAGATATCCTTCCCGACAGTCTCTTCGAGAGCGTGTCTCATAACCTCATGAAATTGTCGGGTAGCTCTCTCTGTCTCTCTGAAAACTACAGCAATATAAAATAAGCGCTTCCTGCACGCACCAGGGGCAGCGAGTGGGCGACTGAGCGCGGTGCATCAGGAAGCAGGTCCTGGCGGCCTATAATTGGCGTCCTGATGTTCTGGGCTGCAAGCCACCAGACACGGGTCGGGATGGCGCAAACCACACGACGCGCTGTCTTGGTTCTGGACTGCCGAACCACACGCGCATCGGCGTTTATCTGGCCGCCCTCCCGCGTCCGCTCAGACCTTCTGGCATCAGGGACTCTTTTTTTGTCCGGCCAATGAGGACGACAACGGTCGGTATCAGATCGATTGGGAATGCTGCTGAATCTCGGTCGAGATCCAACCTGGTCTCTTTGCACTAACCGCGATGGATTGCTCATTGCACGTGTGTGTTCAAAGCCCACAGAGCTCGATCTCAGCAGAGCATTGGCCTGGTCTTCCTGGTGCCAGTCATCAGTTCTACCACAAAAGTGTTGGCTCCCAGTCAGTGAAACATGACAACCACGTACTCCCAACGTGCATGGCCGATTATTTGACGTCCTCGTTCTTGCACAGGCAAAGTCAAAATGTCGACCAAGAACATGCTGTCTATGCCATCCGGGCTCTGTGCTTTTGGGCTACACAGTACAGGCGGCAAGTCCCTTGGAGGTCTCAGACCTGCGGCGATCCTTGTGCCGCAGCCGCTGGGGACTTTATGCAACCTCCCCCGGATTCCCCAGGTTGGCCGACCACCCTTCAATGCGAACACTCAATGTTGTGCGAGCCCGGAAAACAGTCCCCACTCCCGTTACGCTCAGCCACACCCAGCTAACCACAAGAACGGAAATCTTGGACTCTCTAACCGAACGTCCAGTTTTCGGAGACAGACGGTCGACTCGTTTTGCCCAGAAACAATCGCTTCCAGATTCTGAGAATGGCGGGTTAAAAGGATCGAAGCTTAGCCTTTGATGTTTGGTATCGAGCACCCTCGGTACCTGGTGCTTTCAGAGCGGTTAAAACGAAACTGTTCAACGTTTAACGGGTTGACGTGCGTCGGACAATGCTTGCCAACTCACCTCAGATGTCACAGACCATCGAGCCGTTCCAGAGAATGCCATCAAGTAGACGTGTCCCCTGACCGTGTAGAGCACCAGCCCAGTCAGGAGAAACACCAAGCCACTCTCGAGCAACCAAGTCTACACAGCATATGAGGCAGTTCGATCTCTTCTTCTTTGGTCCTGTCACGGGCGTACACTGGTCCTTTCTTGAGACTTTACTGTAAAGTAGCAGGCAACAAGAACTTCCAGTGATCTGCAACGAATAACCTCTTGGGTACGGTACATATTACCATGTAAAGCCCAGTGTTCCAGATGGAAATGCTATACAGAGCTCATTGCCGCCGCGGCTGAGAGATCTAAGACTGCAGAGGGAGGTTGGCTGGTACAAGGCGATAAAATTAAAGACTACAATCCTCAGACTCCTGAACCAAGAACAGTTTATATCGACGCCCGACTGAAAGCACGCGGTCTCCCTTCCCAGCTTTCCGCCTCTATCCCTTGCCACACCGGATCCTCGCTCGAGTAAAGTTCCCCAAACCCCGTCTCGTCCAGCACAATGCGTGGCAACCAATTCCTCGTCTCTGGCTCACCATCGTCACTCGGCTCGCCACCAGTACTTGGCCCACCACCAGTACTTGGCCCACCACCAGTACTTGGCCCACCACCAGCACTTGGCCCTGCCTCTCCCTCCGAGGATAACTCGCCCTGTTAGGTTCAAAGTTAACACCCCAAGAAGCCACAAACCACTCTACGACCTTTGGAGGAGGGCCTACCATCGTCCTTCTTATCCATGTGTGTTTCCTGCTCTTGCCGCTGTTGCTTCCGCTTCCTTGCCGTTCATCCCCAGACGAACTGCTCGGGTGCCGCGTGCCGTTCGGGCTACTCTTGCTACTGGGCGTCTTGCGCGACCTCTCGTGGTCTTCTCGCCCGTCCGCCTCGAGCTCTAAATCATCTCCGTCTCCGCCTTCATCCCTCTGCTTCCTTTTCCTCTTACGCCTCGCAAAATCCCCAGCCTCTGCCATCGACCCTTCCACCGTCCCGTACTCGGCCCCAGAATAGTGTCCTGGGCCGGAGCTGCCGTCGGGGATATGAAACCGCCTGTCGAACCGCAGGATGGTGTACGCATACACTACGATGATCTCTATCACATAGACAACGCAGTAGTAGCATGCCTTGGAATGGAACCAGGCCGGATCCGCCAGCGGCCGGGGGCACCAGACCCCGACCGCCCTCACCGCCGCCCCGAAGGTCAACAGTGTCGCCGTACACGTCAGCAACGCAAACTTTGTCCGGAAGTGCCCCTCCCCAAACTTGTCAATCCCCGTATTCCTCGGCACCACCGCAGCCAGCGCCGCCAGCGGCACCGGCAGGAACGCGTACACGGCCAGATACGTCGCGCAGAAGAGCTGCACCCGCCGGTCCACCGCCCTCCGCGCGTCCCCCTCGGCCACGAAGAAGCTCTGCACCGTCACCGCGACCACCATCGCCAGCACCGCCACCGCGCTCGCGAACAGCACCCCAAACAGCGCCGTAACCCCCTTGCTCCACCCGAAGAACGGATGGTACGCCCTGACCACCCGCTGCGCAAACACCAGGTTCGTCACGAACAGGATCAGCACGCCCGCGGCCGTGAAGATCTGCGCGGCGATGGCGACGCGGACGTCGCGCGGGTGGGCGGCCCACGCGCACCGCAGGCCCAGCGCGGCCACGCGCGCCGCGCAGAAGACGACGAGCAGCGCCGAGAAGAGGAACTTGTACCGCGACCGGCGGTTGCGGCGGTACACGAGCACGTTGCCCGCCGCGGCGACGAAGAAGAGCGTCGCGAGGAGGACGCTGATGGTGATGTCCGGGCTGGGTGACGGGATCCCGCCGAGCTGGGCCGTCTTCGGGGGTAAGGGGGGCGGGGGGTGGGGGTGGCGGTTGCTTCTGAGGTGGGAGGGTGGGAGGTTAGTCTTGGTTGTTTTTTCTTTTTTTTTTTTTTTTTGTTTCTCTTTCCTTTTTTTGTTATTCTGGGAAGGGTGGGAAGCAAGCGGGGAGACAAAACACAACATACTGAGGAGCGGAGCCGGAGCTGCTGGTCGAGGCCGGGGCAGTGCCGGTGCTCGAGGACGAGGTGGTTGATGCGATTGTGCTAGACATTTTTTCTCGCTGCCCGCGCGGCGGCGGACAACAACGATAAAAAAGGAAAATTAGAAGGATGACTCAGGTAGTATGGTGGATTGGAATCTCAGAGTCCAGGCCAAAGGCCCATGTATCCGAAAAGAGCAGTGGGAGACGCGTGACGGGCGGGTGGCCAGGGGGGTTCTGGTGTTCTTCTGATGTCCTCGGGGAGAAAGTTGTCGTTGTTCCCCGATGCCCAACTGACCTTGCGTCTGGCATTAGCAGGAGACGCGCAGAACGTGTCGGCTTCCTGAGGCCTCCGCTGGAAGACGACATACATCGCATCCACGTCATGCGCGGGACGGCATGCTCGAGGTATGCAGTGAAAAGGAGAGGATGTCAGTCGAGATGCCTGCTGAGTCTGAGGGGAATGTGAAGGAAAGTTGGAAAACTCGTCGGTCTCTGGTCCCCTTTACCCCTTTTGAGGACCTCTGTTCAGTGTAGATTCAGAATCCTAACCAGAGCTCCTTGCCGCCATGTTAACTCTTGGTATTTTGGGTAATCCGGTCCCGTCTGCTGCATGAGTCTGTAAGGCATGATGATCTCATGATTAGGTGCCTGTCGTATGCAATGGGAAAGTTGTTCATCTTCGATTGTCCTTAAAGAGTTTGATGAGACACTGCGCGGGCAGCATCCACTCGAGCGTGGGATGCAATTCCTTGGGCCATCAACAAAGTGTGTTTCTAAGCCACCTCCATGTACATTCGGGATGATATGAGACTGCAACATCTTGCTTCTTCCCTTGTCTGGCTTGTTAACAATTCTGTTCAACAGCCAGCGGGGACCAAACACAACATCCCTTGAACACATCGACATAGAAGCTTCAGACAACAAAAGACTCGCATTGATATCAAGAAAATGACCGCTCGCATCGAAGAAATGTAGCCCCTCCCCGCGTCTAGTCCGCCTACGGGACATGCGTCTAACAAGACAACACAAGGTGACTTTTATGACCTCGAGTTCAACAGAGTGCTGGTCCGAATCAGAAGATGCCCCGCTTGTCACAAACGAACAAGGGCAAAAGTAACTGGCAACTCTTGTTGTTGTTTTTGTTGATACATCGTATGTACCTCGTCCTTTCTACCGTCTCCCCGTCTTGAACGTAACGGGATTCTACGCAGCAGGATCTCAGTCGATATATCGCCAGACACCTTCCCCTCTCTAAGCTCGTCCCTGCTCTATGCGGTTGCACGGCCAGAAGCCAGGGTTGGCTTGTTCTCACTACAGGAAGTAGTCGGGGGTCCCTGTGACAGTGGTTAGTAGTGCGGTGAGTTGCGAGACGCCGGGGAGCTTACTTCTGGAAACCATGGGTTCGCCGGCTCTCGGGCACGGGTCGAATTGCAAGCTGCATGTGCGGTTAGTGACCAAAACTTTAACTTGAAAAACGAGAACGACATACAAGGTGTATTTCAAGTGCTCGTCAATCTCCATTATCGCGGCCTGGTTGCCGCACCTATAGCAGTAATTGGGAGCTGCAGCAGCGTTAGTACCAGATTTCGAAGCCTAGGCCTCGAGCAACCCACCAGAGAAAATCGTCACCACATTGCGGTCCTGGGACCAGTTGTAGCCCTCCATTACGAGCTGATGTGCCCGGGCAATCAGTGTCAGCCCGTTGTTGTGGTTGAACGCCTCCGAGATGTCCTGGCCGAACGTGTAGCCCGCACCGCGGGGCGAGATCCCCCAGCCGCACCGGTCATCGGGGTCGGACCATAGGAGGTCGCACATGGGGCCTTCATGCGGCACCTCCTGGATGCGATCCAAGGCCCTGATGTTGTCGAGCGTGTCGATGCTGGGTGACAGGCCGCCGTGGAGGCAGAAGATCTGGTTGTCGATCAGGGCCGTGAGGGGAAGGTAATCGAAAAGATCGGTGAAGAACTTCCAGACGTTGGCATTGCCGTACTTGCGCAGGCACTCGTCGTAGAAGCCGTACACCTGTGTGATCTGCCGGGACTCGTGGTTGCCGCGCAAGATGGTGATGCGCTGCGGGTATCGGATCTTGAGCGCCACAAGCAGGGTGACAGTCTCGACCGAGTAGTACCCCCGATCGACGTAATCCCCTGCGTAACACCCAGTCGTCAGAACATCAAGCTCGCGTCGCTTGCGAAGAAGGAGTCTCAGCGGGCTGTGCCATACCCATGAAGAGATAGTTGGTGTCCGGGTTGGGCCCGCCAATCTTGAAGAGCTCCATGAGGTCGTGGAACTGTCCGTGGATGTCGCCGCAGACGGTGACGGGGCATTTCTGGACGCATTAGTCTACCAGGGGAGATGATGATGGCTCGATTGCGGCCTCGGTCGGCAGAGCAGACATACGACGGGTTGCACGTTGGACTCTTCTTGCAACACCTCACGTGCCTAAGACATGAAAACAAGTCAGCGCATTCCAGGAATTCAAAACAACCACAACTGCTAGAGCGCTCGGGAGCACAAGGGAGCAGGTCGCAGAGAAGCGGGGGAGAAGATTGGGGGCGATGAGACCGGGCGGTGGGGAGGGGTAAGGCAAGGACTAAAGGCTACGAAAGACGGACCTTTTCGCACAGCCTCTGGACATCTGATTCAGCGAGCTGCTTGCACTGCATCAAGCTCTCAATCCAGCCGTCGAGGGTCGGGATGGTAGCGGGTTCAATGTTGGCCGGAGCCAGCTCTGTGGGCACGCGCCCGACGTCCTCCATGTTTGTGTCCATTCTCGCAATTGGCCGTTCGGTGGGTTATTCGGGGTTCGGAGGGGCGCGATGAAGGAAGGGGGTTGTCGAACTCGAATGGCAGCTGGGCGTGCTTGACGATGGTCGCGAAGAAGTAGGAGCAATGACGTTTGTGTCCACTGGCACGTTCGTCGGGAGTCTCCAGGCGCGGCGCGGGTCCAAGGCTGGGTCAAAATTGGGCAGGTGGGCGGGTGGGCAGCAGCTGTGGTAGCCAGGGGCTGTTCCTGTCTGTTTGCCGTTCCTCGATTCGGGAGCGATGCGCGGGGGCGGATGTCACAAAAACCAAAAGCTGAGACGGTAGAACTCGACTCGCGCCGCCCTTCACAAGCAGCTGATTCCAAGCCAAGGGTATACAAAGTCAGATGTGATGGACAGGGACAAGGACGTTGTTTTGCTGAAGAGTGCGGTGCGCTGATGTCGGCACTGGCGCCTTCTGGAGCAGCTTTGTTGGCCCGTGCGGGCGCTTCCCCACTAACTCTACTCTGGAACCAGCTGAAATCCACCCAAGCACAGCACCCCACCTCAAGCCCCACTCAGCTTATCGCCTCCCCCGCCAGCCTCAACTGTCGCTGTCACCGCCGCTGTCACCGAAATAGTAAGAACATCGAGTTTGCAAACTACCTCGATGTGTCGTCCACGCAGGGACGGAAATTTGAGCAGAAACAATCAGCAGATCATTCATCAGCAGAAAAATACTAAACAAAAATGGCTCGCTAGAAAATCGGGCTGGACGAGTTCCTGCACTAACACCGCTCCCACGGCCAAACAACCCTCCGTAACTTTCCCTCAAGCAGCCTGCGCGCTCATGATCAGCCCCAACCCCGCCGGGGCACTCGACGACGCCTCAGACACTGCAGGCTTCACATTTTGGCCGACCAGGTTGCGGAAGTCCAACCCCACCTCGGACAGCAGGCTGGCATGCTCCTTGGCCGTGTCCATGCACCGGGTCCACGCCTCGCCGCCCTCCTTTTCGCCGCTCAGCTGCCGGGCGAGGATGGCATTGAAGGCGTCCACTTCCTCCTTGGCCCACTTGACGCAGGCACTCATCATGGGCGGGGGGAAGCAGGCCTGGAAGCAGCTGACCGTGTTGCGGATGATGGTGAAGTAGACGAATGAGATCTCCCAGATGTACTGGTCGAGGTTGCCCTGGAAGATGCATTGCCTGCCCCTCTCGTTAGCCAACGTACTCTCGGGCCACCCTTCAGCGTCCGCGATTCTCACCTCGACCGCTTCTGGATGGTCTCGCTCCGAGCCTCTAGGTAGGCTTCGCGCGCCCGGTCCTCGAAACCGAGCCGCGCCAGCCACGAGACATTTTGCTTGGTCTTCCTCTGCTGGTTGTGCGTGCTGACGAGCTCCCGGACCACCAGCCCCGCCAGCTTCGCCCGTCGCTCGTCGACCTTGAACGAGATGAAATCTTGTGCAATGACATTGTTCTTCAAGCCATGCGCCAGAGACTTTAGCTTCTCGATCAGAGCAACTGCCGGCTCGATCTGCTGGAGGGCGATGTTGATGTCGAGCTCGTCCATCTGGCTTTCGACCCACCGGAGGTTCTGTTGCTTGCCGTCCACCTCGATCAGCATGTCTTTGATATCCGACAGCGTCTCAAGGAGCTCCGTCTTTTGCAACAGACCAGGGTCACGCGAGGCAAAGTAGTTGATGGTTTCCTTGGCCTTGTTTGTCGCCTCTCTCTCGGACTGGAGATTTCTCCGCAGTTCCTCTACCCGCTTGCGGATGTTCAAAATCAAGGCCGCCTTTTCCGGGTCCTCTGGCTTCTCGGTGCGGTAGATGAAGGATTCATTCTGCCCGCCTCCACGGACCATGATGGCATCGGCAAGCTTGTTCCTGCCGCTCGAGGAATCGCTGGGCCCGGCCATGTCCACGACCTCCACATCCAAGAGATGCCAGCAGCGGTCGGCAACAAGCTTGGTTATGGGGGCGCGGCTATCGGCGGCGGCCGGCCCATCAGTCTTTCGCTTCTTCCGAGAGGCGATCAGCAGGTGGTCGTTCAGCAGGAAGATCTGCATCGCCCGTCGCGACCTGTAAGTGGCGTTGTCCAGCTCGACCCACGGCCCTGCATTCTGCACGACATGGCGGCCGGGGGTGTTTGGGAGGAACTTTTGCGAGCCCTCGACATTCTTGTACAAGGCCTGCATCTGCGAGCTCCAGAGCGCGGTTCTATCAGCCACGGAGCTTCGCTTGTCCCTCCTGCTCAACCCCGTGCCAATCTGGGTATTGAAGCCGGTGTCGCCCACGTTGTTGGACCCTGATCGCAGAGCGGTGGTGTTGGCCTTGAGCTCTGCCATGAGGTTTCTGAGCGTGCGCATCTCGCCCTTGAGCTTCTCCGCCTCCTTGCTAATCTTGATGAACTGGGTGCGGTTCTGATAGACATTCTGCTGGAGGTCCGCGGACGCCCGACGCTTGAGCTTTCGTAGCGCAGACTCGTACTCGCGTATCTCGTCCTCGGTCGCCTCGCTGAGGATCTCGGCGACGTACTGTTCGGGGACAAGGCCCGGGTCTCGAAGAGCTCTCACGTCCAATTGGAGCCCCGCGCCTCCTCCTCCGCCGCCCACGCTTTCATTGCGTCCTCCTCTCGATGGCGGAGCGCGACGGTCCTGGGATTGAGCTCCAGGATACTGATCGAGGCTAGGAAGCGAAGGCACAGGGTTTGCGGTCGGGTCAAAGTCGGCAGGGAGGTTGTTGAAGCGCGTCGAGTACCTTCGCTTGACGAGATCCGAAGTCTTCGCCAAAGTGATGTGTTAGCAATATGGCAGTGACATTAGAAAGGCGTGGGGAGTAAACTCACCTTCCCGCTGTTCTGAGGTGGGGGGCGTTGACGAGGGCGGGGAGCCTCCTCCGGGATTGGGCGCTCCGAGGACCCTCGCGGTGCGGATTCTTCTTGCCGAATGGGCCCGGAGATCTTGATGGCGGTCCGGGTCTTCCTCTTGTTCCCGCTTCGCAGCGATATCTTGGACCGTTCCTCAGACATGGTGGGCGACCAGGACGCGCAGTGTGGCCAGCATAAACTTGCGCGAGAAGCAGAGACAGATTGCAGAGGAAGCAAGGGAGTGGACTCCTGTCCAGATCAACAGTCGTAAACACTGGGAAACAAAAGGGGGGGTTGATAGCAACCAAGTCACCACACTCTTGATGCTGGCGGTCGAAAGCTTCCAGCTTCGAATGGTTGTCGCAACCTGACAACGTCGGCTTGGTTTCAGGAGCAGGGATGAGTGGAGAACCGCTGGGCTGGAGCTGTGCTCGCTAAAAGAACAAGGCTCTCGATTAGAATGACCAAGTCAAGAAACCGCTGCTGTAAGTATTGTCGAAAAAGGACAAACCCGTCACGTACTACAAAACAGAACTAGGCAGATATTGTAGTATATTATTTTGCTCTTGAGAGAAAACAACAGCTTACCATGGATAGCCATGAACTTGGCTTGCTAAAGAAGTGGAAGGGGAATCGTCAGGGCCCATGAAAGACACAGTGCAGCTGCTTAGGCTGGCCCGTGCAGTCCCAGCGTCATTGCATGGGTCCCGACTTGGCGCGGCCTCGGCCGGCAACACAGGCCTGGAAAAAATCACAGAACCCAGACCGAGTCCAACAAGATCCGTCGCCAGACAACCTGCAACTGCAACCACCTCCCCACCGCGATCCCTTCGGCTCCCGACATCTTTCGAGACCAGTCTCATATACCCACCCTCACACAACACAATGTCCGCCACAACATCACGGGCCGCCGTGGTTGCGACCGCAACCGTTGCCGCCGTCGCTGCGGGCGTTCTTGGTACGCACTCACCACCATCCGGCCCCCGACTCCTAGCATCGCGGCCATCGCGGCCATCGCGGCATCTCCAGCGTGACTGACTCTGGCCCACAGCGTACGCCGCCTACTTTGACTACCGCCGTCGCCACAGCCCCGAGTTCCGGAAGCAATTGCGACGCAGCCAGCGCCAGCAACAGCGCGCCGAGAAGGACCATGCTCAGGCCAGCGCCAACGCCCAGCGCCAGGCCATCAAGGACGCCGTCGACGAGGCCAAGGAGGAGGGCTTCCCCGCTAGCGCCGAGGAGAAGGAGGCGTACTTCCTGGAGCAGGTCCAGGCCGGCGAGATGCTGAGCGCAGATCGTGCGTGCCCATTCTTTTGTCTCGCCTGTTAGGAAGCCTACGATAAGGACAGCCGCGCTGACATTTCTCGACACACAGCTTCCAAGGCAGTCGACGCCGCGCTCGCCTTCTACAAGGCCCTCAAGGTCTACCCCACACCCGGCGACCTGATCAACATCTACGACAAGACAGTATCCAAGGTAAGAGAAATCCCGCTCAGCCTCGCCTCTCACCCAATGAGAACGTCCCCTCGATCCACTGACACCATTCTCCCATAGCCCATTCTCGACATCCTTGCCGAGATGATCGCATACGACCCGAGCCTCCGAATCGGCACCTCGTACACCGGCCCCGCGGGCGTCGACGTGGCCGAGCTGATGCGCGAGATGGGCGCCGTCCCGGGCGTCGGCCTGGACTAGACGACCTCGCCGAACCGACCAGGGCGTCCGCGGACAAGATCGGCGCCCCCTGCCGGACGCCGATCTGATCTGACTAGACGCTTCTCGAGATCATCACCATCATCTCCCTCGGCATAGCAGAAATATTACTTCGGAGCACCAAGGCCGCGCCCATACATTCGGTGGGCTGCGCAGCTTCATTGTACGATACCGGGTTTGTCCCTCGTTTGCAGGGTTGGAACGAAGGGGAAAACAGTAGCCCTCCGGGGCAAAGAGGGCTGGGGTGTAAGAGGACACTGTACACATAAACGAAATCGCAGAAAGCAGCAGGGGCCAGGCTTGCTTTTGGCTTAATGACAATATCACACTTGTTGGAAATCGACGGTTGACCCAAAAGAGTCTTCCCCATTTTTCTTTTTGCCTTGATACGGACTGCTCCCAAAACAATCTACGCAGCTTCGATGGGCCGGCCCTTCTTATCCACCCTCTGATCCCGCGGATCAAAGCCTCCCTGGCCCCACGTCGCCCACTCAGGGGTCGGAGGCCCCATGTAATCCTCCGGGCTGAAATCCCCATCCGGGCCCTTCTCCTCCAGCAGCTCGAAGAACCTGTCATAGTCGATGAGCGTGTGCCACTTTCCGTCGACGCGGAACCGCTCGCTCGCGAGCAGGATGCAGCAGCTGTGCGCGTGCTCGGCGGCGATGCCGTACTGCAGCCCCCGCTTCAGCAGCGCCTTCTCTAGCGCCACCACAAAGTCGCACACCTCCTGGTAGAAGGGGACGTTGGCCATGGTCAGCCCGGCGCTGCTCGACGTCGACGTGCCGCAGTACGTGACGCCCTTGATCTCGACGAAGCACGGCAGCCCGCGCTCGACCAGGTCGGCGTAACCCTCGGCCTCGTCCTCGATGTTGAAGCCCTTGACGAGCGTGAGGCGGAACACGGTGCGCTGGCGGAAGCGGCGCTCGCGCAGGATGTCGAGGCAGCGCTGGAAGCGCTCCCAAAAGTCGCGGTGCAGGGGGCGGTCGATGCGCCGGAGCGACTCGCGGTTCGACGCATCGATGCTGACGTATAACTGGGTGACGTGCTGCAGCGCGGCGAGCTGGTCCGGGTGCTGGGCATTGCAGACGAGGAATGACGAGATGTGCTCGCCGTGCAGCATGCCCAGGAACTCGTTGATGTGCGGGTAGAAGATGGGCTCGCCGACGAGGGACAGAGCGCAGTGCCGGATGCGCATGGCTTCTGCGAAGCGCTCCGCGCGGACACCAGGCACGCCGCGCATCATCTTGATCTTTTTGTAGTGGTTTTCCCGGATGCCGTCGAAGATAAGCTGGGGCGGGTCGACGACCCAGCGCCAGGTCGTGCCAACAGGGTTGGTGCCGTGGCGCCAGCAGAAGACGCACTTGTTCGAGCAGGAGAGGGAGGGAGTTGATTCCATGCACTGGTGCGAGTTGATGCCGTAGAACGAGTACTTGTAGCAGGAACCTCGGCCACGGAGAGCTGATTTGGTCCAGCGGCAGATCTTGACTCCTGAGTGGGAGCCGACGATCGCGTAGCCCTGTTTGGTCAGCGCCGCGTATGTGGGCGAGCTCTTCGGCACCATCTCCTTCACGGTGACTGTGACGCCCTTTTTGGCCGCTGCCTTTCCTTCCGTGGTAAAGTCGATAGCAAGCGGTGCAGCCGACTTTTGGCCGGGGCCGTCTGTCCGTGAAAACTCCATGATCCGGCCAATGTCTTCAACATCTTCGAGGCTACCGCCGCTCCGTCCTTTTGTTGTTTTAGACACGGAAACTTCCTCAATCAACACTTCCCCATCGTCTTCCGCCTCCTCTTCGTCGTCACTTTCAAGCGGGTCTCCCGAACCCGGTACGCCCTCTCCCAAGCTTCGAGTGAGCTCCAATTGCTTGAGCACATCCACCAGCCCAGTTTTCCACTCCGACAGTCTCTCCTTGCCGTCCCGTTTCCAATCGCCCATGCCGAGGGGATATGCGCGCTTCCGCGCGCTCAGCTTGGCCATCCACTTGTCGACGTCCTTGGCCTGAATACAGAACCCTTCCTCTTCTGTCGGCCATCCCTCTCTGTCGCCAAATCCAAAGACCGAGTATCCAAGGATCGGGGCCAGCGGGGATGTGTCGATTCGGAAATCGTGATGTGTCTCCTGGAGATGCTCGAGGAAGCTGTCGTTGATGGTATCGATATTATAGCTCGGAATAAGGAGAAGGTAAAACAGGTCTGTCTGGTCGTCTTCCGACTTCGGCGGGGTGATGAAGTACTCGTCGTAGTCGGCTTCGGAGAGGTCGAGCACCTTTGGTGATAAGAATGCAGAGCCGGATCCCTTGTCGGCAGAATCTCCCAGAGAGGTTTCCAGTTCCTGCGCAAAGGTCTGGGCAATTTTTTCGGTGCTCCCTGTCAAGGACGAGTAAAACAACAAGACCTGGATCTTGCGTGCCTCGTTGCCAGCCTGGGTCGCACCCCGGGCTTTCCTACTCGCGTCACCTTTTATCCTCCTTGGTCCTTTCTTTTCCCCCTTCTTTCCAACTGCTGATTCTGTAGCTTCGGAAGCTTCGGATTCCTCCTCCATCTCAATCTTAGGCTTCTCATCTCTGACAGCACTCGGTTTCGGAGCAACCTTCTCGTCGAGGTTGGATAGTACTCGTAGAGGCTCCCTCGTCTGTGTCGAGTGAAGGTATATGCGCACCAGGCTCAAAATGAACAGGGTCGACATGATAATCGGGATCCGGTGTTCGTGCCAGAGTTCCAACACATCTGTCGGGTGAAGACTGTCAGTCTTGGCACAGGATCGCAGAGAAGTTGAAGGGAAGCCTACATTGTGCGATCTCCTCGGTCACAGAGGGCCTCACGCCCCGGCTGTCGGGGAACATGGCTGCTCGTCGCTCCCCAGAGCGGTGTGTATGGCAGCACACCTCGGAATTTCAATGGAGTTGTTCAGTTACAAAAAGTTTTGGAGAGACCCCAAAAGTTGCCCCGCACTACGTTGAGTTAAGCTTATCGAATCGTTATCGCACTTTCGCCTCACCCCTCCAATCTCCACTCGCCCTCTTCAAGCTGAGAAGATCAGGGCAGTGTTTGTCAACGGCAGCATCGCCAGAAGATGACTGTAACCGTGAGCCCATAGCTCCAATAAAGTGCATAAAATGGTATTGAACGTCTGTGTCAGTGACCAAGGTACTACTTGCATCCCTCTATAACTCCGCCTGTGTCCTCAAATCCGGCACATCCTCATCGTCGACTTTTCCTTCCTCCTCATCTGCCGCGTCAACCAGCACTCGACTCCCCGATCCCACCGTGCCCGTGCCGCTTTCAACTCCAACCGCCAACCCGGCAGTATCCCCTACACCCCCCGCCTCCCCTTTCGCCTCTGACTTCCCCTCGTCCTTGCTCCCAATGATTACGTTCCCTGCGACGAGCATGGCTGCTCCAATCCACCACAGCGGTGGCAACGCCTCAGAAAAGATGGCGAAGCCCAAGATGGCGGTGATGACGAAATTCGTGGACGTGTTCATGATGGAGACTTGGGTGGTCGAGTGCCCCCGGGCGAGGGCAGTTGTGAAGAGAGTCCACATCTATGAGGCATGTCAGAAGCCGTAAAAGTGTGAGAACGGGGTGTGGAATCGTGTTGGGGTGCAGCATTTGTGTGCTGCAGGGTAGAGTTTGCTAACAGCAAAATGAAAGCGGCAGGCGACGGGGAAGTGAAGTTACTGTCACTTACCACACCGTTGAACACAAGATTCAACCCAAAGAAAGACTGCATCCATGTCAGCCTCACGATCCCAAGACCGCCCTAGCAGATGGATAGACACTCCATCCTCAGAGGCATAACCCGATGCAGGACTTACCCCTCTGACAACCAACTCAACAACACCCTCTACATGCTCCAGCCCCAACACCCTCGCGATCCCCAGCGACAGTTTCGTCGTCAACTCCGTCGTCGTCCTACATGCACCAGGCACCACTCATCAGCTCTGCGCCACACACAGCACGCACCTCCAGCACGCAAAACCACAACCCCCCATCCCAAAAACCAATCGATAACTAAGGGGAACGTAGGAACTCACAACTTGGCAAAAACACCATTGAACGCCGCGCACCCCCCACTCGCGAGCGCAAACACAATCCACTGGTTCCGCTGCGCCCAGCTCAGGCTCTCGGGCGAGACAGCAGCAGCAGCAGCCACACCATCCTCGGGCGTCGTCGCCCCGAGCAGCAGCGGCTGTTCTTCATCTGGCTCCTCCATCGACCGGGAAGAAGGACGAGGGCTCATCACAGCGGCGGCAGCAGGGGCAGCAGCGACGGGCTGCGCCTCATTCTTGACCGAACGCGCAGCTCCTCGCTTTTTCAGGTTTGACCCGGGGCGGAGGCCGGGATCGGCGGAGGTGGACGTTGTAGCGGGTGGTGTTTTGCGGGGGCGGAGGTGGGCATTGTTTGTGTGTTAAAGTGACAATGAGATGGGAATGTGTGATTCGAATGGAGATCCCTTGTTGGGGGCCGTTTTTGCGGATCCGTCGGGGGACGGATGGGACAGATGGGACGGACGGGACGGGTGTGGGTTTCAAGGGTGGGACAAACACGACCCCGAGAAACCTTGGTTTCAAGGGTTTGAGACCCAACGTGTCGCTGTAATAGGAGGCTGAGAACCGGTTTTGTAATCCTCGGCCAAATAGGGCTGAGGATTGGGGACCGTTTCCGTTTTCGCTTTGTTGGTTTTGTTGTCATGTAGGTCAAATGCGGATCAATTGGGTTGGAGCTTGGAGAATTGATGTTGTTTACACAACGCAGTCCAGATCAATTGTTAGCGGGAATATCCGAGATTCAAGCCAAGACAGCCAACACCATCTCCTGGAAAGGGATACTCTGTATGAAATACAAGAAAGCGATGATATTTCCTTCGCTCTGTGAAAAATCACAATATTTCGTCCAACTTAAAGCCTTGAAATGACATGGCCGGGGTTGCTCTCGTCGGAACCGGGTGGATGTTCACGGCAATGGGCCCGTACCTACACCGGAGCTGCATCGACTGTCTGTGTCCGCTCAACCTTAGAGCAGTATCTGCAGTCAGCCAAAAGCATGGACTGCCCTGTGAGCCGCTGTGTGCTAAAAGCATTTTCTAGGTTGATGCTGCCTAATGAGCCGCTGCCTCTAGTGCAATGATATCCTTCTCAAGCCATAACGCCGTTCCCTTGATTGCCGACCCGATCTCGCCGATGTGCGCCCATGCAACGCCAGTCATGAACCATTCTCAAAAGAAAAGAAACCCAATCGAGGTATCAAAGCCCACTTGCTCTGGGAGGCGCCGGTGAAAGGCCAATTGAGGATGGCCGACCCGATGGTTTCCCTCCACCTGCCGCTCCAACTTCGTCCTCGACTTTCCTGCCAGTCTATTGGGTGGCATGCCAGAGACCGGCTACTTCTGCTACTTCTCCTCGTTCTTCTTGGAGCTGCAGCTCACGATCTTGACCTTGTCGGCATTGACCATCTGGCCGCCGTTGTCAAGCTTGAACGTGACGTTACGGATCAGGAAGGTCCAGACTTCATCGCAGAAGCGGTAGGTATCGAGAGACCCCTAGATGCCGAAGCGGAGTCAGTATTGTTCGCCTCTTTTATATGTACCGAGCCCATCCAGACCCAGCCCCAGCCCCTCGGCAGAAGCGCCGATGCTCCACCAGAACACCGAAGCAGAAGAGTGGTAATCACCTTGAATGTCAACCGAGCCTTGACCTTCTCCTGCAGAGTCTCGGCGATGACGCGGTCAAACTGGGTGAGAACCTTCATGGCGAGCTGCGGGTCGATGCGCTCCTGGCCGATCAGCTCGTCCAGGGCATCCGTCAAGGCGACACCGAGGCTATGGGGGGATTATGTCAGCCAAAGTGTCCCCTCGTCTCGCCATGCGCGCGAGACTCGTAGGACTGGAGAATGTGGCAGATCTACCTTCCATGCCGATACAAATCGTAATAGTTATTTGAAGGGTTTGCCATGTTGCCTGGTTCTGTCGCCGTTGATTCCCGGCGGTTTCGCAGCGACTTAGTTGTAGAGGGGCAAGTAAGCCAGAGGATGGGAGAGTGTTAGGTCAGACGCCTGGAGAAGTGGGTCCGAAATGGTTACATCACGTGGTTGGCTGGACGGTCTGCTGGCTGAGCGGCCTTGGCAGTTGGCGGCGCCGCAGCAAGCAACGAATCCCCAATCGCGGAACGGGAAAGCTGGAAGCTTGGGAAAGTCGACGACGAGCTTCCGGACAGCGCAGACAACGAACCACCGCATCCGCCTGGGCGTTTCAACTAACAGCAAGAAAGCCGACAAGATGAGTTTGAAGTACGGCGTCAGCGGGATAGGGTCGACCCTGGCGGTTGTGGGAGCTTGTGAGTTGGTCCTGGGAGTCGTTGGTTTGCAGCTTGCGTCAACAGCAAGAGGCTGACGAGTCGTCGTTTTACAGATATGCTCTTCACTGGCAGCGGCGAATCTTTCAATGTACGACCATGACCGAACGGCCCTCAACTGCCGTAGACAAACCTGCTCACACGACGAACTCTCTAGGTCGGCGCATTCCTCGAATCCGTCTCGCCATACGCATGGGCAGACTTGGGCATCGCGCTCTGCATCGGACTGTCCGTCGTCGGGGCTGCATGGTACGCTCTCCAGCATCATCGCCAATCCTCAGGGTCATAGTAACACTCGAACGTGCGCAGGGGCATCTTCATCACAGGCTCGTCCATCCTCGGCGGGGGTGTGAGGGCGCCGCGAATCCGAACCAAGAATCTGATCTCCATCATCTTCTGCGAAGTTGTCGCCATCTACGGCGTCATCATGGCCATCGTCTTCTCAGCCAAGCTGAACCCTCTCAAGGGCGAGGCCGCCTACTCGGCCGACAGCTACTACACGGGCTATGCGCTCTTCTGGGCGGGCATCACCGTCGGCATGTGCAACTTGATATGTGGCGTTGCCGTCGGTATCAACGGCAGCGGCGCCGCGCTGGCAGATGCCGCCGATCCCACCCTGTATGTTCTCTGGTTCTACCCCTGGCTCCCCCGAAAGCGGCGCTAACAAACGCTCAGTTTCGTCAAGATGCTGGTGATCGAAATCTTCAGCTCCGTGTTGGGCCTCTTCGGCCTGATCATCGGGCTACTCGTGTCGAACAAGGCAACCGACTTTGGCAGCGCCTAACCGCCCAACCTACACCTTCACACTCACGCAACACATCCTACGAACCATTTACCTTGAATTCAGACTGCGGCGGCAAGCGTGTCTGTGTAGCTTCATTACCGGCGTTTTGGAAGAGGGGCAGGGACGGTCAATGGGCATGGTCGGCATCATATCTCAGGTGTAGAAGCTTATTGTACAGAAGAGGTTCGTCAGGTCATATATTATTTGGTTATTTCGTGCAATGCTTGCGCAGCTCTCCACGGCTTTGATCACAGGTCGCTTCGTAGGCTTCCCATAAGCAGTGCCTCGACCTTGGCTCCCTTGCGCAGGGGCTCCGGCCCGCTGGGCATGCAGAGCAGTGCGTTCGCCCCCTTCAAACTGCCGACCTTGGAGCTCCTCTGGCCTCCTGTGCTAGTTGCGGACAGCACCCCATCGCTGCCAACAGAGACAATCGCCCGGTGATACTCGGGCCGGACCTTGTCCAGGGGGAAATCGTGGGAGAGAACCACTGGCACCCGCGGCAGCCCCGGCGGCGAGATGCCCGACATCTGGTGCAGTGACGGGAGCACAAACAGGTGGAAGGTCACGAGCGCCGAGGCCGGGTTGCCCGGCAGCGAGAAGATGACCTTGGACACCCTCTCCCCGGCGTTGTCCTTGACCGGCACCGTCGCGAACGTCGTCGGCTTCCCCGGCTTCATCGCCACGCGCCCGAAATGGATGGTCCCGCCCAGCGCCCGCTCAATCGTCGGCTTCAGCAGGTCCAGCTCCCCCATCGACACCCCTCCCGTGGTAATCACCAGGTCCACCCTCCGCAGCGCGTCTCTCAGCACCTCCTCCAGCGTGCCCGGCTTGTCGCTCGCAATCCCCAAATCCAACACCTCATACCCCGCCTCCCTCGCCGCCGCAATCAGCGTCGGCCGGTTCGTGTCCCGCACCTCGCCCAACCTCAATCCGCCCGCCCGATCATGCTCCACGATCTCGTCCCCCGTCGACAGCACCCCGACCACCGGCCGCGCGTACACGGGCACCTCCCCGACCCCGACAGCCGCAAGCAGCCCAATCTCCCCGCCCACCGCCGTCACCTGCTCCCCCTTCCCCAGCACCCGGCTCCCCTCCGCAATATCGCTCCCCACCTCCCGGATGTTCTCGCCCTCCCTTACCCCCTCCGCCAGGATCTCCACCTCCTTCTCCTCGGCCCCGTCCTCCGTCTTGGACACCAGCACCGTGTCCTCCACCATGATCACCGCCGTCGCGCCGGCAGGCAGCGGCGCGCCCGTGGTGATCCGCGCGATCTGCCCCTCCTTTAGCACTTTCTCGTCCTCCTCGCCGCCGCCGCCGCCGGAGGCGGAAGCGTGCGACACGGCCACAACGGGGTACACGCCGCGCATGTCGCCGCCGGGGGGCACGACGACGGCGTACCCGTCGACGATGCTGGCGCGGAAGGCGGGGACCGGGGCAGGGGCGTGGATGTCGGACGCGAGGACGCTGCCGATCAGGGCCGAGGAGACGCGGGCGGTGGTGGTCGTGGCGGTGGTGGGCTGCGGGGTGTGCGTGGCGATGAGGGCGAGGGCGTCGGAGACGGGGAGCATGGGGTAGGGGGAGGCGCGGTGGCGGCGGGAGGGGCCGAGGGAGGGGTCGTTGGAGAGTGGAGATTGGGAGGCGGCGTGGGTGATGGGTATGGTGGCTGGGTGGGAGGTTGTTGGGCGCCGGGGGGCACGCCCGCTTCTAGTTCGAGCTTTTTCACGCCCCCTGAGTGGAGGGCGCGGGAATCGGCGCCTGCGGCTTGGAGGCAAGCGTGGGGCAGGGTCTTGAGAACTGCCTGCAGGTTCTCCCTTGCGCCTTTGGGAGAGCCGGGGAGCGTGATGATGACGGTCTGGTTCCGAACGCCGGCGACGGGGCGGGACATCATGGCGAAGGGCGTGACTGCGAGTGAGGATGCGAGCATGCCGTGGACCAGCCCAGGAGCTTGCTTGTGCAGCAGGACCGAGACAGCCTCGGGAGTCTGGTCGGCGACGGCGAAGCCTGTGCCGCCCGTTGTGATGACCAGGTTGACGGGTTCCGTGGCGTCTGTCCAGAGCGTAATTTGGCGCTGGATTTGAGTGGTGACGTCGCTCACGATCTTGGATTCGACGACATCCCAACGGCCCCCGCCTTCCTGCTCGAACACATCGCGAAGTGCGGCGTCGGCGGCGTCAGTGGAGGGGTCCTTTGCTGCGGTTGTCGAGACGATGAGAATCGCCGCTTTGAGAGGCGCTGACATTGTGAGGGATTCAATGGGCTCTGGACTCCTCGTGCAATATCTGATGGTGAGAAGTACCTCGAAACAGGCAAGGTGGAAGATGATAGATAAGCTCTCAGTGAAGCTGTCGAATGTGGGGTTGAATGATCCTCGTGGGGTTATGAACTGCCCCACTTCGTAAGGTACGAGGGATGAGAGAGCAAGCTGCACAGACCATTTCGTTATCCGCTCCGCACCGACGGCAGCCGAGTCCTCCGTCTTGAGGGGCCGGCGTCCGGAGCCGGCTGCGGCCGGTTCAATATACGGCTTTGGCCCGGCAAGGGTGAATCGTGATACAACCGCCTGAATTTCATAAGTTCCAGTTCTACCGTGAAACGCTGTCTAAGTCTATGCACCACAACGAGTTGGACATGAGGGCAGCCACTTGTTCTGTCGCCTCGACGTCAACCGGGCATGTACAACCTGCCTCGATGTACCAACTACAACCTAAGTCAATGTTGTCTACTTAGACTTTCTCGTTATCGAATAAATCTGATACCGATTTTGGAAGACTACGAGGCTGTTTCACTTCTGAACAGCTGCAGACGAACTTAACAATCTGAACTTGAACAATTTGAGTGAGCAACATGTGGAGCAGCTAGCTCACCACCGACCACCGAACTCCATCTTGCCATGGAGGCACATTAAAAGGGAAGAACTGTCAAAGAGACTCAATACCTGGGTGTGGGAGTCAAGTCAGTTGGGAAGCTGGACATGCCGGTATGTAAGGTACGTTACACAGTTGTTGTCATGGGAGCTCAGTTACCCACGCTGCCCCACTGCAAGACTGGTGCTCTTATCGATAAAGATCTTGGCGGAACTTTTGAGATGCTCCGTCCATGGGCACAACCAACCGAGCTCCGTCAAACATGAAATAAAAAGTGGGAGCCATCCAGTCACCATGGTGCGCCTCAAGGACCGCTACCTTCTGGTAAACATCCTCTACAGCGATGTCCCGCCGGGCCAGGCAAAGGGTGCGGTGCCGGACCTGCTGCTGTACAACCAGCCAACAACCAGCGAGCTGCGGCCCCATGTCCTGCTCAAGGCCATCCGCAGCGAAGTGGCCGCCCTCTTTGGCGACTGCGGTTCCGGCGCCGTCGACCGCAGCATTCAAGGTGAGAATCATGAACACTCCTCATTTTGATCTCTATTCTACATTCATTTGAGACATCAAATGCTGACCGGCTCGCGCAGTAAAATACCTCTCTCCCGCCACGTCCACCTTCATCCTGCGCATCTCACGCGCCCACTACCGCCTCGTGTGGGCGGCCCTGGCCTTCATGAACCGCGTGCCGCTCCGCGATGGCCGGCCCTGCGTTTTTCGCGTCGTGCGCGTCAGCGGCACCATCCGCAAGGTCGAGGAGGAGGCGGTGCGCCGCGCCAAGCTGCTCGTGCTCGCCGCCCGCGATGAGATGGCCGGCAAGGCCTCGTCCGACGCCCTGGGGGCTCTCCTGCGTAGCGACAACCAGCCCGCTCACAGCGCTGCCGTGGTCGGCGGCGAAGACGTCTCGGGCTCCGAGGCTGGGGACGGCGAGGTGTCCGATGACGGATGAGTGAAGCTGGGGCCGGGAACGAGTTCACTTCTTCTTACGCGCTACCCGTATACCGCTATCTGGAACCGGCGGACGCGACAAGGTGTCGAGTGCATCGCCATCGCCCGACGCCTCAGCGGCAGCCTCGGCCTGTGCCTCGCGGAGCCGCTCCTGCTCCTCCTCTTCCTTCCGCTCCATCTCGTCGTAAAACTCCTTGTTATCGACCCACCGCTCTTGGATGTCCTGGACGTCACCCATCGACGACTCGTTCCGCATCGCCACCTGCCAGATGGTATCGTTTGCCCCTTCGGCGCTGCCAAACACGTACCCGCCCGCCCTGTCGATGACGCGCAGCAGATGCATCATGCTCTTCTTGTTCTCCACCGCCAGCACCTCGAAACTGACCAACCCGAACCGCTCGACAAGATCGGCGATTGCCTGGTTCAGGCGCCCAAACTTCTCGCTCCGCATCGCCGGCGATTCGGCCTCGAGGGACGGCGTGAGATAGGAGAGGTCTTGCACCTCGGTGTAAAAGTCGAGGTTGAACGGGAGCGGGTCGTACGACGCGAGCTTGTCGATCTTTGTCAGCACGTTGATGTGCGGGAGGTCCATTTGCAGCATGGCGCGCAGCGCGAGGAGGATGTTGGAGATGTAGAGCGAGGGCTGCGTCAGGCAGAAGCAGTCGGAAAGGTGGACGGCCACGAGCTGGGGGTTGGTCAGCAACGACGTCCATACAATGAATGGTTCAGGTGGGCAACTCATGCTCCATACCCTGTATCCTAGCTTCTGTAGCCGGTAAAAGATGTTGCGCAGGGATGTGTGATGGGTATACAGCTCGACTTGGCCGGGGCAGTCGAAGAGGACGTAGTCGTCGCCCAATTCTTTGAGCCCGTTCTCCAGCCACTCGATGTTATGTTCCAGCTCCTCCAGAGCGTACAAAATCCCTCCGTTCGGCCCTAGTCGGTCACTTGACATGATCTCTTCGAGGGTGACAAGGTCCCGGATGTCGAGGGCGCAGGGGTAGTTGGTGTGGTCATTTGCGGGATCGAGGTTGACGACGGAGCATTGCCGCCCTATGGCGCCCATGAACTGGTGCACTTTGAGTCTGTCAGTTGATTTCACAACTTGGAGGGCAGCGTGGAGAGCCCGAGCTTACTGCCATCGCAATAGGTGCTCTTGCCCGCGCCGGGACTACCGACAACGAGCTGGCCGAACGGCATCTCGGAGGATCTGTTGCGCGCTTCGATAAATTATGGGTTATGTCGTGCGATTTGTTGCGTGTCAGAGATTCCAGGTCGTTGCACTATCGTAGGATCAAAGTGAAGAAGATGAGGTGGGCAGCTTGTCCACCAGTCGATGCACCAAGCGATGAGCGTTACCTTCTCTCAACCCTGTGATGCCCCGCCAAGTTCAAGTTCCAGGTGGGGGGACGAAGCTGGACCCCACAGCAGCAGCAGCAGCTCCATGTCAGCCTCGACAATTTTAGCGGTGGGACATGGCAGAATTCGAACCCTTGTTTACCTTGGCCTTGTTGCCCCAGCTTCGCGCATTGGCTCGAACTCAAGCTCCAAGCTCCCCTCCCGCATCAGTGTTGATCTGCGATTGTCTGCTTTCCACAGTAGAAACACCACCACTATGGCGCCTGGTACGATTCACTCCTTTCCCACGCTTTGACTCTGTGATAGTGCTAACAGCCTTGCAGCAACACAATTTGAGGCGGCGCAACCGCCTACCGACGCCGTCTCCGCCCTCGTCTTCGCCCCCGGCGCATCAAAGCGACTGCTGGTTTCGTCATGGGACAAGAACGTGTATCTGTACGAGGTTGTCGACGGCGCCGAGGAGGCGAATTTGGTGGGGACCTTTGAGCACCGTGCCCCCGTGCTCGATGTATGCTTCGGCGCGAGTCCGGACGAGGCCTACACAGCAGGGATGGATCACCAAGTCAAGAGGTCGGTCTCACGCTCTGCTGGACGCCAAAACACAGGAGGATGAATTGCTGACAGTATTTGCGATAGGGTTGATCTCGCGACTGGAGAACAAACGACCGTAAGCAAGCATGCAGAACCCGTCCGCTGCGTGGTCTACAGCGCCGAGCACTGTACGCCGACCCCCTCTCCCCCTTCCCCTTTCGCCAAACCAGATGAGACATATCCACTAACCCTTCTCCCCTTCCAGCTCTCCTCGTCTCCGCCTCCTGGGACAGCACCCTTCACGTCCACAACACGACCGACCCCTCCCAACCACCCCTCGCCATCCCCCTCCCGGGTAAACCCCACGCCCTCGCCGCGAGCCCGACCAAACTCGTCGTCGCCATGACCGCCCGCCTCGTGCACATCTACGACCTCCCCACCCTCGCCTCCGCCCTTTCCTCCCCGAACCCGCAGCCCCCGCAGCCCTGGCAGCAGCGCGAGTCCTCCCTCAAGTTCCTCACCCGCGCCGTGGCCTGCATGCCCAACGACGCCGGCTACGCCACCTCCTCCATCGAGGGCCGCGTCGCGGTCGAGTGGTTCGAGGACTCGGCCGAGTCCCAGGCGCGCAAGTACGCCTTCAAGTGCCACCGGCAGGCCGCGCCCGAGGAGGAGGGCGGCGGCGACGTCGTGTACCCGGTCAACGCGCTCGCGTTCCATCCGGTCTACGGCACGTTCGCGTCGGGCGGCGGCGACGGCACCGTCGCGCTGTGGGACGCCGAGGCCAAGCGCCGGATGAGGCAGTACCAAAAGTTTCCCGAGGCCGTGGCCGCGCTCGGGTTTTCCGGGGACGGCAGGTACCTGGCCATCGGGGTGTGTCCGGGGTTTGAGACGGGTATGGAGGATTATAGCGGGGAGGGGAGGACCAAGATCTTCATTCGCGAGCTGGGCGAGACGGAGGCCAAGGGCAAGGGGGCGAAGTGAGTGTGTTGACTCGAGTGTGATTGCTTGTATGGGTATAAAAGAGGGTTGGGGGGGTTCTGGCGTTGGGATGGGGAAACTCTACGCTTCCTTTCTGTTTGTTTTTATGCGAGTGAATCATTTGTGGTGGTACGTGATTGATATTGTAGAGACTTGCTACTACTGGGAGTGAGCGAAGAAACAGATGGCATGGAGGGCATTGGCCCGGATTCTCAAAGCCTTCAGCAATGGTGTATAATGGCTCCTTGATCTTCCCAAGATGGTTCCCAGCACGTGTCGACTTGGCAATCCTGCAGTGCCCACCCCCGATCAAGCCCCGTCTTCCATCTTAAGGGAACCCGGCCGGTCATTGCGTGTTGACTCTCCGAAAGACCCTTCCAGACGGGACCCCTTTCTCGTTTCCAGCAGCACGTCGAGCAGGTGATTCAGGGGAGACGGATTGTGCCCTGATTCTAAGCTGCTGCGGTGGAGTGACAGAAACATGGCTTCCAAAGCTATCTTGTCCCTCTCCTGGTGGTCTGCGTTGGTGTGGCAGGGTCGGGTCCCTGTTCCCGGTGATGTCGTCGCTTCGTTCAATGACAATCATGTCCACCTCGTCATGGTCGTCGTTCGGAATACTCCGGCGTGTGGTGTCTGGATGTAGCGGCCTGGGCTTAGGGATGGCATCCCAAACTTGGGTCTCCTGGTTTTTGGCGACCGCTGCCCCCTGAATCGTCGCGGCCGCAGTTCTTTCACGAGTTTCGTGAACTGCGGAAGTGCCTTTCTTCGCCTGGTCTGAACCCACCGCTGCGGGCTTAGATTGTTGGTTGGGGTCCATTGGCGCCAGAGGACGGCGGGCCTTCTTCTTCGAGGCCGATGCAAAGGAGTTATCGTCAAGGCTTACCCTCCGAGAGCCCCGTCTTTTCTTGATAGGAGGCGGCTCTGACTGCGTCAGGTCGAGGACTCCAACGTGAAAACTAGTTATTGACTGCTTGCCGGCCCGGGTCAAAAAATTTGAGCCATTTGGTCTGGCTTCGCGGCCTGAGAAGCCGTCGCCTGGCTGGTATCGGAATGTGGTCGGCGTTTTCTCGGATTGCGGGATGCTCTTCAGCTGCTTGTAGCCCTTTGATTCCGTCTTGTCAAAGATGAGGAACGGGCGTTTTCGAAGACTTCTTGTTCCGTTGGCGGTCCGTCTGTCGTGTTTGGGATTGTAGCCGAGGGGTCGCTGGGAGAGGGTGATTAGGTCATCTTCGTCGTCGTCTTCATTTTCCGCTCCTGGATTTCCGTCCTCAGATTCCAATGATGCTTGTGAGAATGTAGGCGGAGAAACCGGTGAGGTGACTAGGAAAGTCGAGGTTAAACTCAAAATCCTGCAAGTTACGCAATGAACTGGGAGCATACTCTCTTCTCCTGATTTTGTAGCGGAGGGATTGCTTTTTTTCTGAGCTCGCACACGATCGGGATTACCAGCTTCATCATGGACTTCAAGCGAATGAAGGTTCTCAGCTGCAATTGTCTTGTCTGCTCGGTGTGTGACTGCTGATTCATCACTGACAGGTCTCAGCTCCCAGCTGTTTGACTTGCCGACACGGAATCGCTGAAGCCTGACACCAGTGTTGGCAGGAATGGGTGTGTCTGATGTCGGTTTGAGCGCAGGGAGCGAGCGGGCCCGACTGTTCTTCCCTTTGTGAGAATATGTGCGTGATGCTTTGGTTCGGGGGGCAGTTGCAAACAACCCACCCAACTTTGGGGCTTGGTCTGATGCCATTCTGGACACGTTCAAAATGTCGTTCTGGGTTTGATTTCTTGAAAGAATGCCTGGCTCAGTCGCCGAGCAATGGCTTTTGCGAGTGTGTTTCTTCGATAAGTTTGCAACCTGAAGCTCTCAGATAATTCAAGTTCCCAGCTACCTATGTTGTTGCTCTTGTATTGAGGCAAGTCCAACCTATAGGGATTTCTGTTCCCTAAAGGCAAGCGCCATGGCCCATGGACTTCCACATCGTGCTCTTGGAAAGAGCAACCAAACGGGCCAGAGTTACCTGAGGCTCGATAGGACATTTTGGCGCAGACAAGAATGTCCTGGCCATTTTGTTACTCAGCAACGGGTAGAATACCTTCGTTCTTTGGTCCCCATCCATCGAAGTTGATGGGAGGGGATTGTATCTCGAGTTGGCCTCAAATCAAGCAAGAGGGACGCATCAAGCCCGGAACTTAGGATCAAAAGAGCCAACAGCAACGTAATGCTTGATCCACCGCTTAGCCCAGCAAAATCGACGCGCAACACAAGCTTGCTTCCCGTCAGCCTGGAAGCACTCTGTGTGGCGTGACACGGCGTCTCTTGTGGGCTCTTAAGAAGAGTTGCCCCTTTCGGGAGTCTCCCTCCTTCCCATTGGCCTGCTCACTGCGGACGCGTTCACCAGGATGGTGGGACCAAACTCGAGCCCAACTTCGAATGGCGACTTTGGTCATGTTTTCCAGCTCTAGATCCCACCCACCCGCTATCCCGGACATTCCGACTCATATCCATACACATACAGGCACGCTTCATACTATATACACGGCAACTCTTCCGTCGGTGACACTACAGCGTCCTAACATGTCCAGACACCAACGACGCCGTCGCGCCGGCCCTCGACCATGTACCCGTCGCGGATGCGCACGCGCTCCACGATGGCGGGTGACTTGCCCTCACCGGCTTCGGCAATGCCAGCGCCGCAATCCCAGTGCCGGCCCTCCACCTTGTCGTACACCTTGACCACGTCCTCGCCAGCGGCGCAGACGATGCGCCGCGTGTCAAACATCATGCTCGTGATTGGGTTGTCATAAGCGTAGGCGTCGTATATTGATCCGGTCCGGAGATCCCAAATCTGCAACACCCGTCAGCATCATTTCAAGACTTCAAGACCGGCGGTTCTCGAGAGAAGACTGGAAAACCTACCCGAACACTCCTGTCGAGACTGCCCGTCACCAGATGCACGTCGTCAAACTGCAGACACGTAACCGGTCCCGTATGGCCCACCAGGCTGCGATGCACCTGTCCGCTGCGCAGATCCCACAGCCGGACCATACCGTCCGCCGTGCCGCACGCCAGCGCCGACTCGAACACCTGCAGCGCACCCACAAAGTCCGCCGACATGTCCGCCGCGCGAGTCGTCTGCCGCCAGGCGCCGCTGTCGCTGGTCGAGAGCGCCGAAGCCTGCGCAGCCGCCCACATAACGTCCAGCGTCTGCACGCACCGGCCCTTCTCCAGATCCCACTGCCGCAGCGTCTTGTCGGCCGAGCCCGAGACGAGCACGTTGTCGCGGAAGTGCAGTGCCGTGATCTCGTCTAGGTGCGCCTGCAGCGTGAATAGCGGGCAGTCGGCCATGCTGCCGGCCGGAGGGTCGACGGGCTGGTCGTCCGGGTTGCCGAAGGCGATGGCGTCCTCGTCATCCTCCTCCTTGCCAAACTGGCTCCCTTGCGGGTCGTAGTGCGCCCTGCTGAGATCCCACAACCGGATCGTAGCGTCCATGGAACCTGTCGCGAGGAAGTTATCTTCGACTTGCAGAGTCCTGACGGAGGCGGTATGGCCTTCTAGCACGCCGATGCATCGTCCGGCGTTGAGATCCCACACGCGGACGGAATCGTCCATCGCCGCCGAGACCATCAGGCCAAACGGGGCGTCGAAGTCGACGGCTGTGATGTTGTCGTGATGCGCGCGCATCGAACGAATCATGGACCCTGGCTCAAAGTGTTCGTGCAGGATCGGCATGGATTTCCGCCGGATGCTTCGCGGTTTCTTCTTGGAGGGTGTGCTGTTGGCTGAGGGAAGCTTTTCGTAGACGGACTGCGACATGAACCCGGGCGCGTCGCCTCTTTCTGATACGGCATCGTCTTCTGATTTTGTAGGTGTCCGCAGTGCCACCGACTCTGCCTCGGCCGCCAGCTCCTGCGCCTCTTCTAACCTGCCCTCGACCTCAACGACTGTGCAACTGGTTAGCTTTCCCGCGTCGGTGCTCAGCAGATTAGGGAAACCTCACTGTCATGCTCCAGCAGCGCCTCATCCTTCTCCAGGTTTGCCAACCTCTCCAGAATGATGCGGCGCATCCCAGCCAAGTTCTCAATCTTGGCATCAACCTCACGGATTTCGCTGCTTGCCATGTTCTTGCGGATGCCAAGCATCTCCAGCTGGTGCATCATCGACGCCTTCTCCTTCTTGAGCTTATGCACAGCCTCGGGGCTCCCATCCGGCACCGCGGGCCCTTCATCGAGAAGCTTCCTCCCCCGCGAGACGCGCCGCCTGTGCTTCTTGCCTTCGTCGGTGAAGTCGGGGAAGCTCGCCTGAAACCCCTGGAACAGGGAGTAGCTGCTCTCGCCCTCGGGTATGTTCTGCAGCAGCTCCTCGGGCACGTACGACAGCGCACGCGACTGGATCTCCTTGGTCGACAGGCGCGACCGCACCATGTCGGTGGGGGTGGTGCGTGCCATCGAGAACATGCTCCGCTGCAGTCCCGGCCTGCGCAGCTGGCGGTGCACCTCGCTCATGGCAGTCTGGTAGGTGGGGTTTGAGCCGGGATCGGTGCGCGGGGCCATCAGGTGCGAGGCGGTGGTGGTGACTTTGCGGCCGAATGCTTCGAGCCCTCGGGTCTGCGATTGTTGTGACTGCGGTTAGTCCCGTTGATAGAGTGCCCGTGTGCCATCTGGCGCTGCCATCTCAGACCGTTGGCAGTTCAGGGGTTGCATGGAAGGAATGTCGCGCTCACAGATATCACCGAGGACTCGTCGTCAAATGACCCCAGGTCATGGTAGTCATTGTCGTGCCCCGGGTCGGCCATCCGTCGGCACAGTCAAACTTTGTCCCGTCCACCCGCGCGCAACCAATTAGTCCAGAACGTGTCTTTTTAGCAGCGAACGAGCTACGCCAATGTATCTGAATCAGGAGAGAAAAGAGGGTTGATGTAGGGATGTGTTTGGAGGCGTTCGTGTCGTTGGCGGAGCTAGCGGCAAAGTAGGAACTGTGTAATGGCAGCGACGCGGAACGCCACGGCAATGCCCCTCGAGGACAACAACTGGAACTGGGAGTGGGCGTAATGCGCTCGGCACAAAATTGTTAGCCCGGCAATCCTTGCGACGCACAGCTGCTTGTGAACCTCTCCAGAGTGGACCTCGACAGAAGCACGACAGGGGTCACGCACGCATTGGCCAGGACAGGATCGTGGGGCCGCCAAGATTTCCGGTATTTGCTTTGTGCGTCACATCCTATCCCTTCTCGGCCCCTGCTCCGATTCGGACGCCGGACCCTCTCCGGCGGGTTCAAAACGGCCCAGGAGTCATATCAAGTCAACACCAACCTTTTTCTCTTAAGAATTTCTCCGAGTTCGAAGATATACCGCCAGATTATCCGCTGCCACCATGGATTCCCTAATTGACCTCTCGGAGTCGTCCAAGGCCCTGGACCTCTCGCGCATTCGCTTCCAGTTGATGTGAGTGCGGTTGAGTCTCCCCCCCCCCCGCCGGAGATACCTATGGGGCCTTTCCCGGATGCTCACACCCACTGCTCAGTCGCCTGGAGGATACCATCACCTTCCACCTGATCGAGCGCGTCCAGTTCCCGCTCAACAAGAACATCTACACCCCAGGGGCCGTCCCCATACCCAACAGCAGCCTGAGCTTCTTTGACTGGTACCTCACCGAGCAAGAGAAGCTGCAGTCGCTGATCCGCCGCTACGAGTCCCCCGACGAGTTCCCCTTCTTCCCGGACGCCGTGCAGAAGCCCATCCTGGACAAGCTCTCGTACCCGCGCATCCTCTACCCCAACGACGTCAACGTCAACGACAAGATCAAGGACTTCTACATTGAAAAGTTCCTGCCCAAGGTGTGCCCGGACTTTGGCCGCGGGGACCGGGGCGTCTCGCAGGAGAACTACGGATCCTCCGCAACGTGTGACATTGCCTGCCTGCAGGCCCTGTCGCGGCGCATCCACTTTGGCAAGTTTGTCGCCGAGTCCAAGTTCCAGTCCGACGCCGACAAGTTCACCCGCCTCATCCGCGCCAACGACCGCGACGGCATCGGCAGGGCCATCACGAACGAGGCGGTCGAGAAGAAGGTGTTGGAGAGGCTAAAGCTCAAGGCACAGACGTACGGGACAGACCCGTCGCTGGGCCCCGACGGGTGGGATCAGAGCAAGATCAACGTGGAGGCTGTGGTGTCCATGTACAAGGACTTTGTCATCCCCCTAACCAAGGAGGTCGAGATCGAGTACCTGATGCAGAGGCTGGAGCCGGTGCAATGATAATGTATTATTCTTGTTCTTTTCCCTGTCCATCGTTTTGTCCGCCCCAGCCAACCCCCTATGTGGCTGTCCCGACATATTCGGCGATGGCCTGCACGGCCCCTTGGAACTTGTCCGCCTCGATCAACATCATCAGCCCGCACGGCTTGATCCCCATCTCCTGGAACGCCCTCTTGCTGTCCGCCACCTCGCCCTCCTTGGTGAACTCGTACGTGCCCGACGCGACGGCGTGCTTGCGCATCTCCTCGTCCTCCGGGTGGAAGTACTGCAGCTCGGCGACGTCGCGGGCCTTCTTCTGCTTGCGCTCGCCCTGGTCGATGGTGGACGCCACCTCGCGGTAGGTGCGCGACACGACCAGGTAGTGCGAGAACTCGTACGGCTCCTTGTCCTCGACGGCGGCCTCGATCTCGTCCACCATGCACGACCACATGGGCGGGATCACCTCGGCAGGCATGTTGAGCAGCCGCTCGGCCAACACCAGCCCCACGTGCTGGCCCGACGCGAGCACCTCGGGCACGGCGCCCGCCAGGCTCTCGTCCGTCTTGGCCCGCTCCGTCAGGTACTCGACCAGCTGCGCGATGGGCTTCTTGGCGCGGTGCTCCTGCAGGTTGAGCACGGTGAGGAACGCGTAGGCGTCGTTGGCCTTGTCGTCGACCTTGCACGTCGAGCCGATGGTGTTTTGCTCGACGATCAGGTCGCTCAGCCCGGACAGATCGAAGAGGGTGGCGTCGGTGTCGAAGAGCTGCCGGAGGAGCGTCTTGACGCCGTGGAAGTCGATTTGCGGGTCGTAGTTGAAGAGCTCAAAATCTACATTGACAATGTCCATGTCCTTTTGAAAACGGAGAGAGGTTTATGTTAATCAAACTATCCTCGGAACTTGTGAGTTGGTCCTCTCACCTCATCATCAGAGCTGTCATCCTCGTTCTTCTTATCCACGGCGGGGTCCGCCATGGTGACGTCCCCCTGCGCGTCGGCTTCTCTTGAGCGCTTCTTTCCCATTTTTTGAGTAGTTGTAAGAATCAACTCGGTGTGATGGTGATCCTTGTTCTTCGATTTGCTTTGAATGCTGTTTTATGAGTTTCACTCCGCCGAGGCCGGTGACTGCGGGGACCTTGATGACCATCTCAAAAATTTGAGAGAAGATGCCCCTCGCAACGCAGCGATAAGCTGCTCCGGTGCACGCTTATCAATGACCCTAACCCTGAATCTACAACAATCGATCGTGATGCTCTGAGCTCTTGTGCATGTGATAGAGTCGACAAGTAGGTAGTAGGTAAGTCAAGATCCTCATTTCCTGGGGAAAGCTTTTTTGGTAGGTTCTGAACATAATGAGTCCTCCAATGGTGATACGACTGGAAATGCTGTCGCCTTTGCTGAAAGATACAGAGGTAGACCAAGTTTGTCAAAACGATGTGACGGTTGCTAGCAGAGGCCCAAAAAGAATCACCATGCCCATCGACCAGTTCAGGATTCGAGTACCGCCTTGACTGAGAGACAGTAGCCCCACTGACCACCCCACCCCATCTATCTCCTACTATCATACAACCTAGATCCAATCGACCATCGAGAGAACAAAACCTTGCCCAAGTCTGACGCTTCATCTCTGCAGGTCCCCCACCCCAACATCCCACTGGCGCCCATATCCTCTGAGATACCGCAGCCTCCTCCTACCCCACCTAGCAACGCACCCTCAAAACCATCTCATCCACCCCCCTCGGCTTGCCAATGATCTTTCAACCCATCGCGAAGCAGGATCGCAGGTCGCCAATTGGCCGATAGCCCTTAAACCTGCTCAGCACCCCAGCCAGCATCCGCCTCGCGCATGTTCGCCGGAGGCTCGATAGACGGAATGAACTCGAGGGCGACGTAGGCAACACCGATGATGCCGATGATGGAGCCGGCAATGATGCGGAGGACCCATTCGTGGAGCAGGATGCTGCCGACAAAGATGTAGACTGTGCAGAATCCATGGTCAGCCAAGCACCCTGGAAACTGCAACACGGCGCAAACCCACAGATGCCACGGCCGAGGAACGAGAACAGGAACGACGCGTAACGCCCAACCTGCGGCGGAATCTGGAACTCTGCACGCCAATGTCAGTACCCCGCCAACTATCGGCTCCGTGTCGAGTTGTCATACCAAGCAGACCGGTCGCTATCACACACAGAGTTAGCACATCACAACCCCCCAACCAGGGAAACAGGAGTCAACTCACCCAACCCAAAGATGATGACATAAGAACCCACAACCGCCGACTGGCTATACTCCCATCAACCCATCATCGTCAGCATCCACGCTCACTCCTCCTCCAGAAAACCGGGGTGGGTGTCCAACGTACAAACCAATGGGGAAGAACTGCGAAATGCCGCCCAACACCATCAACACCGCCACCACCAGGTTCACAATGCGACTAAACCCGGCAACAACACACCATCAGTTAGCACTCATCATCCTTTAGCTTCTTCACACAATCTCCGCGCCCGCAAACGCCATGCCCCCAAACAGCGCTCGTCCCGGGCCCATCCAACCCCACCGCGCGCGCTCTCGTATCCCTCGCCGCGAGAGCGATCCCCCAGAAGGGACGGACGGACATGGGGCAACTGGCCCGTCCGGCCGTCCGCCCGGTCCCGAGGAGGGGGCGAAGCTTGTTGCGAACTGCGCGCGCGCGGGGGCGCAGAAAAGAAGATGCTTTCGCCGGCCGTCCGTCATTCATCCACGGCACTCTGCATTGATTTGATGGGATGGGACGGGGGGTATGCGGGGGTGAGGGCAAGCGACGTACAAGCTATCCGAGAAGTCCATCTTGAACACTCGCGTCTTTGTCTCTTTTTTATTTGCGGCTCGCTTCGCGTACGTTTCGAGGAGGAGTTGTCTTCGCTCTCGAACAATCGGGTGCCGGCGGGGGACGAGTGTGTTTCGATGCGCACGGGGGAAGTCTGTTGTTGTCAGGTTCAATTCAATGTCGAGTCGAAAGTGGGAAGCTCGGGTGCGGGAGAGGTTGGGGTGGTGTGGGAAGCTTGCGAAACAGTTGGGGCCTTGGCATGCATGGGTTGCGACGCGGCTGGCTCCGCCACGCCCGCCGCGTGCGACATCATCCATCCAGGTTAGGGACCCCATCGGGTCTTGGCAAGGCAGCAGGTTAACTTTTTGGACATTGATGGGTGATATGGGATGACGTCGCGCGCGGGAGGGCTGGAGATTGGCAGATAGAAGGCAAAAGGTAAGGTATCATTATCGGCTCGTTTTAGGCAGCCTATATGCCATGTTGCCCTACAACGCCGCCTCCAGACGGTGACCTCTGAACATCCAGCAGTCACCCCTGTCTTCAAACTCCCCAAACTTTTGAAGGCTTTCTCTGCCTCCATGACCTCTTATGTCTCCCCATAATCGGGCGAATACAATGGACAAGAATTTCAACAAGCCCGTCCCGGCTCCGCCGACGTACTCAACCCCCAAAGCAACGTTTTGGATCATTCCCCCAGCTCAGCAAGTTCCCTCTCCTTCGCAGCCAACAGCTCCCTCATCATCTGCCTTTCCCGCTCCAACATGGCACGCCTCTCGGCCTTTGACCTGTCGGTCTCGAGGACAGAGCCACCTCGCGCCCCAGCGAGTTGCTGGGGAGCTGATGTATGGCCGCCGTGCGGGTACAGTCCTGGACTCGGCGTGGACGCCGCTGTGCTGCCCGGCGTCATGAAGTACTGCTGGTGCTGCTGGTCGGAAAGGTCTTCGGGTCCAGGACTCGTCGCAGTGGGGTTGAGGATCGACTTGATGGATGAGAGCCGCTTCGGATGGTCCGGATCGTTCTGACCCTGCGGGTCCATTTCAGCAGCGGAAAACGACCGTTTCCGTGATGGTGAAAGAAAGGATGCCGGGGACAAAGACGACTCGCGGTCATGAGACAGCATAGGTATCGAGGTTAGCGGGGCGAGCCGGTTCTCGTTGATCAGAGAATCGGGTATAGGGTGTGGTGCGTTCGGGTGAGACGAGTGGTATTGGCCCAGATCGCTCGACGGCAGCGGAGATGTCTGCCTGTTCTGCATCAGGACCGTCTCAGGGACCAGTGTCAACGGCGTTTCTTGTCGCCGCCGGAGCCCCAGGTTCACGGACCCATCCGGATTGATGGAACCTTTCTCCTTTAGTGACTCAGTCTCTGACGAGGGCGACTCTGCTCGTTCGCTCGGTGCACCCTCTTCCTCCTGACCGCTCCCTGGAACAGGGATGACGCGTTTCCTCCGTTTGATGATGGACTTTTTCATCGTTACAGGCCTGTGTACGCCATGCAGCTTGTAGTAGAGCCCTGCAAACAAGTCAGCGGAACGGGTCAACGTATTGGGGGCATCAAGAGGACTCACCGCAAGCATTGCAGATGGTGTGGCCCGCTTCATCCCTCCTCCAAAGCGGTGTGATCGTTGTCCCGCAGTTCTGGCATGCGATGACAACGGTGGTGTTCTGGTTCTGGAGGTGCAATGCTGCAACGTCAATGGGCGTCGGATCCTCTGGATTGCTCGTGGCCTGCGGTTTGGACGAGCTCCCGCATTTCAGCACACTGAGACTCGCACTCTTGGAGACTCGGTTGTTGTACGCAGGGCAGCCACCGCATCCCTCGGCACCGCCGGTGCCATTGCATCGTCCTCCACCTGGGCATGAGCCCGACGGCGTCGGGTCGGCAGCCACATACTTTGCTGCCGGCGCGTTGGGCAACAGGGGCACCTGGGCTTTCGGGGACAACTTGATGGGCGATTGCCGAGGTCCGTTCCCTGGTACGGTCGGGGGCCGCTTCAAGTTGGTCGGGCGAGATGCATTCCTGGCTTTTAAATACAAGCCGCAGGCGTTGCAGATGGTCTCGCCTTGTGGTGATCTCCGCCAGAGAGGTGTTCGTGTTGTGCCGCAATTGCTGCAAAGTGGTCAGAAAGGAAAGGGGGATAAGGCGGTTAGTTCAACACACCTGCAAATCTGGCCGACGTATCCTTGGCTGGAACCGCCTCCTTGTGTTTTGCTCTGGCTCGACGGGCTTCCCGCCTTGTAGTGTGTGGGACTTGAAGGCGCTGGTGAAATGGCCGAGGTGCGAGTCAATGTCGGCGACCGCCCAGCGTCGGATCCAGTCGGTTCTTGATCGTCGGGAAAGGTGGGCTGCTGCTTCAAGTGCGGTGTGAAACTGCTATCGTCCCTCGAGGCCATCGGCCTCGATGGCAGGGCGGTCCGACGAGGAGCAGGCGCGGATTCTGTGGGAGGTTGGGGCCCCAGAAGCTGCGAAGATTCGGATAACGCCATGCTCGAAGGTTGCAAATTGGCGGGCTTTGTCGGAGATTCACAACCAAGGACAATAGGAGGTGCCAAGCAGCAACTGCCTGCCAGTGATGGTCGAATCGCGGCCGCTAGGGGACAAAGTGCGCTCGTCGTTGGTAATCGTTGCCACCCCGTGGGTTACTGAGCAGTTGGAACCGTCACTCAGCGAGGGATTTATCGATTTGCTGAAGCCACGGACCAAAATATGGTCGAGCCACGCCACCCAGCGAGGTTCGGAGCCCGGTATGTGGGGAAGAGAGAGAAAGATTGCTAAAGTAGCACAAGAAGGAGGGACGTAACACCACACAGGGTCAATGTGGCGGATGAGCAGTATCTCCTGATGACGCTATCGCAGGAGATGCCGTCGAAGATGGTTGCGGTGAGTGACGTTAAAGAGGTTCGGGGGCAGCTGTTTGGGGCAGCCGTGCTTGATGCCTAGGGGTCAGGGCTGTCTCTGTAGCGCAAGGCAAACTGCATAATCCTCCAGTCCGGGCCACGGGTCCACAGCGAGAGTTATCTGATCTGCTTTGCGTCCGAACAAAGACCCTTGGGTTACCGAGAACAACCCAAACTGGTGTCCCAATAAGAAAGGCAGACCGAGACGGCGACTAGGGGGGATCCAGGCGGGTCTTGAGATCAACGTGAACAGTCCAGCCGCAGGAGAAGTGGGTGCTGTCCAGTTCGTTGCTTGGAGGGTGATGGGGCAGTCTGGGCACCTGACTGTTGAGCGGCGATCTGTCAGTGGGATTTCTGTGGACGAAGGCCGGGAGCAACTCGAATCGATGGAAGGGAGCGCATCAGGAAGCCAGGAAGCATGACCCGCTTCAACCATCTTGGGCGAATCGGAGGCGCCGCAATGTCAGCAGGCAAGGAACGACCAGGTCCCCAGGCAGGCATCAGGGTCCCAAATTACGTACCCCGGTCGCCGAAAAAGCAACAAGCAATGTTCTGGAAAGCATCCCAAGGCTCCTCAACAAACCCAAAACGCTATCATCGTTAATTTAACTGACCGCTGCCCAGCGATGATGACGGCCTCTCCGTCAACGCTATCCCTCTCTTGTCAGGCACTTGATCCAAAGCACTTGCCAGCGAGGACGCCTCATCAAAAGAAGGTCGCCTTGGCGCTGCCATGATCTGCGATGTGCGATTCGTGGAGGGCACCAACTCCACCGCCAGTTTGGATTGGGTCGTGGTCCCAATGTCGAGCCAAAACGGCAATCCCACGCGTCCCACGCTGGAAGTCGTGCCATTCCGCGAGCGACAAGCACACGATTGTCTCGCGGTATCGTCGGAGCTCCGAGACACGCGGCCACCACGCAAACCCGCAAACTCGCTTGGCGCAGTTGGTGCAATCTGCGGCTTATCAGATCATCAGCAACCCGTGATCTAAGGGCCCGATGCCCATTTCGCCTTCCCCGGACCTTGGCTAGGCCCGACTCCGAAATCAGAGTGGGTGGGATGGAGTGCTGCGCCTCGACCCTTTTCGGCCGCCCGATGGTCTGTCATCTCGGCGACTTCGGTTGACACTCCCATTCGATGCGACGGTTCCACCAGCTCTCCGCCAAGCGTTTTTATCAGTTCTGTGCAACGCTGGATCTGTGTCAGAGGCTGTCATAATCTGGGCACGCACCCAACCTCGTGTTGTTTCTGACTAAAAACATTAAGATGATGATCTCGTCCTTCTTTCACCTTTCGTGAATTAAGGGGTAAATGAACAGAGTACAGGAGAGATACCCCTTGGCTCCCCCATTGGAGATTAAGGTTTAGCTCAGGTCGCACGTCTCGGGTTCGGGATCCTTGCCGAGTCTCAATTTGTGCTCCACTACTGCGGCCCGGCCTCCGGGGTCCAGATAATCAGAAATTCCATGATTGGCTTCAGGCGAAGCGATGCTCCGTTTGACGGAAAACACCAGACGATCCACCCTCGACCCTGGAGAAGTGCGCTCATGGTGCGCGTGTGAGAAAGTGGCCAACGGGTGTACAGTACAGTACGATATGCGGCGATCTATCAGTGACATATGATCCGCTGTCTAAATGACCCAGCCTGGATGCTGCCCCTGAAAACATGAGTCCAAAACCCAAGGAAGAACGCGGGTCTTTGCTCCTCTCTTGGCTGGCCGAACCATGAACGTCAAGGCAAACAAGACAAAGCCAGCTGAGCAAAAAGATGCTCCAAGACTCGAGGCACATGCTCAACCCACAAGGTGGCACAGTTTGGGCATGGCCGTGAGCAGAAGCCGGCGATGAAATTGACAGTTCGATATTATCTCTCCACCTAAAACACCATGCCCGGAGTCTCTCACAGCTTCACCACTCAAAGACGCCTAAGATTGACTCTCCAGATCCCCGCTATATCCGACAAGACTCTGTTAAGGTATGTACACCACGAGCGAGCTGACAACACCAACGCCCCTGGTTTCAGGATCACAAATCCGGATCACCCTCCTCGCCCTCATCCTCTGCAACGACAAGCCCCGTCTCCCACATCCCAGTTAGCGCATCCCGCGCCATGTTCACCGGCAGCGCGAGCGTCAGGGCATTCCACAGCCACTGGCCGCGGTCATTCAGCTTCACCCGCTCGACCACCACCACCGGGTTTGTGGCCGAGCTCGAGTCGTGGCTCGCCAGCAGCACGATGTGCTGGACCACGGCGAACGCGTACAGCGTCGGTGGCGGCGCAACGAACGCCTTGCCTTTCTTGCCCCGGTCGACCTCCAGCAGCTGACGCCACTGCGCGCCCATGCTGATCAGCCGCCTTTCGAGGTCGCGCGAGACGGCGAGAGTAAAGCGGCGTGCGGCGCGCTGGGCTTCGTCGTCCTCGCTGTCGTCGTCAGGGTCATGGTCGCCGTTGGTGCTGACGGGCGAGGGGGCGAAGTCGCTCCCTTCGCTGTCGACGTCGTCGCGGAAGTCGGGGGGGTAGGCTCGCACCAGCATGGTGGGTTGAGTGCGCCGCTTGCTGATGCCCGCATCGCGCAGAGCCCATTTGATGTAGTTGCGGATGCTCTTGACGATGGTTGGTGCGATTTTGTCTTGGTATCCGATTTCTTCGTAGTCGGTGACGGTTTGGGAGAGGTAGAAGAGGGACTCGAGAGCCTTGGCCGCTGGCGGATGGGTCAGTATCGTTTACTGGGTGCGGCTTTGGTGTGAAAGGGGGCATGGTACGTACCAGCCAGTTCATGTCCGTATGCATGGATGGCGACACGCTTCTTGCTGTACTTGGGAGTGAAGACGTCGTCGAGATGAGGCTGCGTCACACCCCACATCTTGAAGTTCATTCGCCACCATGAAGGCATCATGGGGTGCAGGCCGCGCATGTAGATCAACTTGTGAAGCTTTTTCTGGTTCGCGTTCCACTCCTCGTCCAATCGAGCCAAAGTCGTTTCGTACTCGTCCAGGGTGAGCGGAAGGTCGCCGTAGCTATCCCAGTTGCTGCTGACGCTGTCGGCGTCGTCGTCGGATGCACCTCTCGGACTCTTCGGGTCAGATTGGACTTGATGCTTCTTGCTTTTCCGCTCTTCAGATGGAGCCAAAACTGCCTTCTTGACCCAGGCTAGATGTGGCGGGCGGAATAAGACGCCACCGCGAAGGGAAGGAGAATCGTCGATTTCGATTGAAGGGCGAATTGGGGAGTCGCACATCATCTCATCTCCGCTGTCTTCGATACAATCCGCATCGTGCATGTCAACATCTGCGTGCTCGGAGCAGGAGGATGACGATGGGTAATCCCCCGAGACTGTGATCGTCTCAAGCATCACCGGTCGATGCGGGACAGGCCCCGAGTAATCCATGTCTCCCTTGTAGAGCTCAAACCAAATGTCGACGGGGAAATCGTGGTACTGTCGGGCAAGGTTGTGAGATACGTGGGGGTTGACTTGAGTTGTCGAGGTCGATACGGAAGTTGACAATTACATTCACGGTGTTGCGACGGGTTGTGTCCATGACTTGAAAGAGGTGAGATGTGAGAACAAAGAAAAGCACGACCGTTTCCTCTTCCGTCGTCCATGAAGTGGCCGAGTCACTGTGGCATTGAAATGCAAACAATGAGCGAGGTCGAGGCCGCAAACAGGGTGGCTCCTTCCGGCGACAAAGAGATGAATTTGGGCATCCATTGAGCTTTTTGGCTGTTTCCGGCAGCCACGACAGCACTGCCTTCCAGGTTTCCTCTCGCTGGGCAAACGTGAGGCTTAGAACGGGGCTTGAATAAAAGAACCGGCGAATGAAACGAGAACAATGTGACCGAGAGTTAGACAACTCAGATTGGGTACGAATGTGAATTTGATACTGTCATGTATTCTATCAGTAACTGGTGATCCAGCCCACTCATTGTCTTCGCCCAACATGTGTTGCAGCTCCAATGATGCACGAAAGTGAAGAGCAAAATGTGCAAAGAGAACAGAAAATATAGAGAATTACCAGATGACAAGAGATGGTCAGTCGAGAGAGACCTGCAGGTCCTGTGAAGAGCGTCCGTTGAGCCCTGAGATGAGTGCTTAGACTCAGCAAAGCCCCACCGCTTTCGGATCGTTTCCGGGTTCGGCAGTCAGGCTGACGGTGACGTGGGGTTGGCCGGGCTGCCAGGGTGTCGGGCGCAGGGTCGCAGCGCCACAAGGCTGGAAATGTGGCGGACAGATCGTTGTTTGAGCCGTGCGCTCGGAGCTGCGGTACGCATCCCTGTAAATCATGGCGTGCAGAGCAGTGCAGAGCAGCGCTTGCACAAGGTCGCATTGGGCAACTTTTTGCTCTGTGCACTTTGGTCTCGTCATCTGTCGCGACGCGCTTCTCTCACCATTCTCGTCGCCCACCATCACCACCGACCATCATGGCGGCAGATTTTAGTCGGATGACGGTACTTGAGTTGCGCCAGGAGTTGAAGCGGCGTAATCTACCGCAGACTGGGAAGAAAGCAGATCTCGTTGATCGCTTGACCGCGAACGAGAATGAGAACGGGAACGAAGAAACGGCCGCGGAAAGCCGCGAAAACGACAGTGGTGACAAACCCGATGCGCGTGATTCCGAAGAACCACAAGCCGATGCCAGCACAGAGTTGGCCCCGCAAGACCACCCCGCCGACTCCCTGCCCGCTTCTGTTCCAGAAGACGCGACGCACAGTGTGGCCGACATTTCAGAGCCCACACCTTCCGCAGGCAACGAGCTTGCGACGCCCACCGAAGGCTCTTCTCTGATTCAGAAGTCGATTGCCCCAGGCGCCACCGAAAAGGCTGCCGATACTGAGTCGATCCCTGCGACCGAGATCATTACCGATGCCGTGAGCCGGAAGCGACGGTCTCGAAGCCCGCCTCCAGAGAACGAGGCGTCTCGAAAGCGACCGCGCCCTGCCGACGAAACTGGCGAATTCAGCATTGCTGAGCCACGCGGCACCGAAGCTACCTCTGGAGAGAAAGCTGGCAAGCACGCACCCATTCAAGCGATTGGTCAAGAAAGCTTTGAGGATCAGTCGGTACCCGCTCCGCAAACAGCGACAGACAACGACGCAGCTACCCGTGAGACCTCTCACGTCTACCAAGACGAGCAACACGACTCTACCCAAGACCGGGATTCTCGCCAGGCCCGAGAGCCGACACCGTCGACTCATCAAGAGCGAGAAGCCGATGCTGTCGATGAGCCAATGCCTGACTACGAGAGAGACGTTGCCCCAGCCCAGCACCCCGCCACATCTGCCCTCTACATCAAGAATTTTATGAGACCTTTGAGAGAAACAGTATTGCGGGACTACCTCGTCGAGCTTGCCGCTCTCCCGGGTGCCGCACCCGACCCCGACTGCGTGGTCGACTTTCACCTTGACCAAATCCGCACTCACGCATTTGCGAGTTTCACGAGCGTCTCTGCGGCCTCACGTGTCCGCACCGCTTTGCACGGAACCGTGTGGCCCAACGAGCGTAATAGAAAGGAACTTTGGGTCGACTTCGTCCCCGAGGACAAGGTGGCCGAGTGGATTGATCGGGAACTGTCGGAGGGCGGACGAGGCTCATCGAGCCGCTGGGAGGTTCGTTACGAGCCCGACGAGAACGGCGACATGACGGCCACGCTGGTGAACGCCGAGGCTGAGCCGCCCAGGCGCAATTCCACAAGACAGCCTCTTCCCCCGCCATCCGTTCCGACCGGCCCAGCGCGTAACTTCCCAGGCGTCGAGGGAGCGCCTTTGGGCCCGCGCGGCCGAGGAACAAACCACTACCGCCAAGCGCCTCAACCGACCGCTGCTGCACCCGGCGTCGAAGATTACTCCCGTGACCGCGAGCGTGACCGAGACCGTGACCGCTACCGCAACCGCTACCACGAGGCCAAAACGACCCGAGCCCACCCGCCTCTGCAGTACAAGCCCGTCTCCGAGGACACCGCCGCGGTCCGCCTCGACAGCATGAACCAATACATCACCAAGGACCGCTACCGCGACCTCGGCCGGCCGGACGAGATCAACCGGTACACGTTCGAGAACGGCAACGAGTTTGTCGACCGCGGCAAGGAAGCCTTCATCGGCATCCGCCCTCCCCACCGCGAGCGCGAGCGCCGCCGCATGGGCATCACCCGCGGCGGCGGCGGTCCTGGCGGCAACCGTGGTCCTCCTCCTCCCCGCCGCCGCACCCCTTCCCCGCGCCGCCCGTCCCGCGACGATGACGGCCCCCGTTTCGGCGGCGGCGGCGGCGACCGCTACCGAGACCGAGACGACGGCTGGCGCGATGACTGGAGCCGCGACCGTTTCCGCGACGACGTCCCCCGCTCTCGCTTCGACGGGCAGCCCCTCCCGACGTTCAGCGGCGGTGGTGGCCGCGGGGGCCGACGTGGCGGCGGCGGTGGTGGCAGGCGTTTCTAAGGTCTTCCGGTTTAATTGGGCAGACAGACAGAGACACAACCGCTTGTCGCACCATCTTTCTTACTTCTATTCTGACCAGCAGCTCCTCCCTCAGCCGTACGGGTAGCCCACCCGCATTTTGCCCCAGGTCGATTGATGCTATCAAACGGCCGGCTGCACAGCAGCACAACACCACATCACATCACAGCCATCTCGAGTTGATGGTCTCTCATGACTGGACGGCATATGAGGGGGGCTGCTTGCTCTCACAGGACATAATAGAAAAGGACAAAAGGATCAAAAGACTCATGTATGGACGGGCTAATCTTCGACTGAGAAATTCAAAACAAAATGGAAGGTTAAATAAGCGGCGGCCTGGCCCATAGTCCAGAAGCATTGCCGCCCAGGCCCAACAAGCTTGCCAGCAACTGCGTCGAGACAGGACGGCGCAGGCGGGCAGGACAGGACAGGACAGGACGGGATGGGATAGAATGGGATGGCCAAAGGGAGCGCAGTGCCTCAATGCTGCTGGATGGATGCGATTCACGCAAACCATGTATTGTAGAGAGAAGAACATCCACGGATGGGTGTTTGAAAAGTTTCACCTGTATGGAATCGATACCCTGTTATTTCATGGCCAAGTCGCCTGGATGTGACAACCACATGTCAATTGGAGCAGCATCAAGATCAAAGAGTAGAAGGAAGCATGAAAGGGGAACAAGTCCCTTTTGACCGCCTATCTGTGGCATGAAAACGACTAGTTCAACCAGTATCCATCTGCCTGTCATGTCAGAAGAACCCAAATCCACCCCCATCACTCCTGTAACGAGAAACCACTGAACGAGAAAAGCAACGCTGAACCCAGAACCGTTAAACCGAACCATGCAGCCAAGCCAGCAACCCAAACAACTCAAGCATTCGCAGCCAGGGACGAGGGCGCAACGCCAACACGCTCCTTGCTGAGGATGTCAATCATCAGCTGCGAGGGCCTGTTGTCGCGGTAGACCTTGGCGTTGTTCTTGTACATCTGGACGTTCTCCAGGTACTTGTCGAACAGGTACGAGCTGTCCATGGGACCACCCTTGGCCTCGGGGTGGAACTGGGTTGAGAAGATGGGGCGGGTCTTGTGCAGCATGCCCTCGTTGCTGCCGTCGTTGAGGTTCACAAAGTACTCCTTGAACTCGCTGGGCAGGGTGCTCGCGTCGACGGCGTAACCGTGGTTCTGGCTGGTGATGTGGCACTGGCCAGTGGTCAGGTCGAGGGCCGGGATGTTGTGGGCACGGTTGCCATATTTGAGCTTGATGGTCTGGGCACCAACGGCCAGAGCCAGAAGCTGGTGGCCAAGGCAGATACCCATGATGGGGACCGACGAAGTCTCCATCAGGCGGGCCAGGTTGTAGACGGTCTCCTGGCAATGGGTCGGGTCGCCGGGGCCGTTGGAGATGAAGACACCATCGAAGTTGTCGGCAACCTTGTGGATCGGGTAGTCGTAGGGGAAAACGGTGACGGAGGCGCCACGGCTGACGAGGCTGCGCAGGATGTTCTCCTTGACGCCGCAATCGATCAGAGCTACGTGGAAGGTCGCGCCGGGGTTGGCCACGACGAACGGAGCCTTGGTGCTCACACGCTTGACCAGGTTGATGGCACCAGGGTCAATGAAGCCCTCGTCTTCATCGGCATCATACTCGTCACCGATCGAGATCCTGGCGAGCGAGGAGCCCTGCTCACGCAGATAGGTCACAATCTCGCGAGTATCGACGCCCGAGATGACGGGGACGCCCTCGCGGGCGCACCACTCGCTCAGGCTCTCAACGGCCGTCCAATGGCTGTATTTCTCAGCCACGTCGGCAACGACAACGCCGGCGCACTGGATGTGGGGAGACTCGAAGTACTTGAGGAGGTTGTACTCGTCACGCTCATTCGAAGGTACTCCGTAGTTGCCAATGAGAGGCTGGGTGAAGACCAGAATCTGGCCGCGGTAGGAGGGGTCCGTCATGGACTCGGGATATCCTACGAGCGAGGTGGTGAAGACGGCCTCGCCCGAGATGTTGGAGTTGGCACCAAAGGCCTTGCCGTGGAACACCGGGCCATCCTGAAGATCATGCGGTCAGCCGGGGCACGTCGAGGGCCATGAACCAAGTGGAAACGTACGCGAATGGTAAAGGTGGCATCGACGCCGGACGCGGCAGCAGTGGCCCTCATGTTGGTGACAGGCATGGCCCTGCCCTTGCTTCCATCCGTCGCCAGCCTGCTCAGGAGACGAGCCTGGCCTGCGAGGCGGAGCGGAGCCTTGGGGGCGGCATGGCCCAGGGCGGAGGGGAGGCGGGCGGCCAAGGAAGAAAACATCTTGGTCGTTGAGGTGGTGTAAAGGGTGAAGAAGGATATGAGTCTCTAGTGTTGCACGAGGGGCGTCTTAAGCTGACAGGGCTCTCCACAGATGGTCTAAAATTCTTGTCAGTACGGGAAGCGGTGAGTCAAGACCCGATGGGGGTGGGCGGACCTGAGAGGTAGTCCTAACACGCCAGCACATTAGCACTAGTCCACAGACTGCAGTTTGTCATGGAGAGAACGGAGAAGACAGTAAACGTGTGAATGGGAAATCCCCAAACCCATATACTCCCAAACTCGGGAGCCGGGCAAGGGGCCATCGGAAACAGCGAGGCGAGGACGGTGGGGTCGGGAGCACAAGAGCACCCCGGGGGCAGTGGGCGCAAAGAGTCAGAGTCACAAACCTACCTGAGAAGTAAAGACTGAGGAGCGACCTTTCATCAGCGCGGTTTTGGAAAGGGCCAATTCAGAATAAATCAGGAGCCGTTGCCGGGTCCGAGAGGGTGGTGATGTTCCAGTTGAGCTGCAAGTTTTGGACTGCAAGGTGTGTGTTGGGGGTGACTCGGAGGAAGAAGAGACGAAAAGGCGGGAATGCAAGAAAAATGCATGCCCTTTTGTCACTTTGGGCTCCACCGAATGTTCGGACGGCCAATTGGCGGGGCCGTCATTGGTCGGGAGCCCGCAGGGGCCGGCCGAAAAACGGGAGGCAGAGGGGCAACCCGCCTGAACTTTGCACGACCCGGCGGGTCCTCCCAATTCTGCTGCGGCTTCGGACGCTAGGTCAACTCAGGACATGCACGGCGGAGCTGCACCCGCTTTTACCAAACTCTTGTCTCCAGTCTCCATTCATGGCCAGGCTCGCCAGGCAAGGATGGTTATTCCCAAGGCCGCGAGCACCCGAGCTCCGTTTACCGTGTCCGCTAGCATTCTTTGGAGAGGAATTGACTCGGTCGATGGAGCGCATTGGAGGCATCCTCAATCTGGGGCTGATAAGACCCAGGGGGACCGAACTGCGGGGTGACGTTCTTGATTTTGCGTGTCACAGCTCTCTTCTCTCAACTTGTCCCCCACCACTGCAGGGACTTGCCGATCTAGAACCAGGTGTCCATGGAGGCAAAAATCAAGAAAATGGGTCAACGAGCATCTCACACACCTCGGGCCGTCAGATAATGCAGCTTGCTAGTGTTCTGCGTTTTGTGATAAGGTACACGTAATATTTTCTGCCGGGATACAACACTCTAGATAGCGCCGAGCTCCTTGAGCTTGGAGATGAGCCCATCCACATCCTCGACCTTGCCGCCGCCTTGCCTCGCGGGGGGTTCTGCACAGCGCGTTAGCTAGAGTAAACCATGACATATGCAGGGCCGACTCACCCGTGACCTTGAGCACCTTGAGCCTCTTCTCGGCCGAGATGCCAAAGTCGGCCAGCGTCTTCTTCTCGAGCGGCTTCTTCTTCGCCTTCATGATGTTCGGCAGGCTCGCATAGCGCGGCTCGTTGAGGCGAAGGTCCGTCGTGATGATCAGAGGCAGCTTGGCCCGCACCGTCTCGACGCCGCCGTCCACCTCGCGCGTGACGCTGACTGTGTCGCCCTCGCCAAACTCGACGTTGCTCGCCTGCGTCGCCTGCGGCCACCCCAGCAGACCCGCCAGCATCTGGCCCGTCTGGTTGGCGTCGTCATCGATGCTCTGCTTGCCGAGGATGACCAGGTTGCTCTTCTGCTGCTCGGCGGCCGCCTTGAGCAGCTTGGCGACGGTCAGGGGCTCCAGGTCCTCGCCCTCCTTCACATCGACGTGGATGGCGCGGTCGGCACCCATGGCCATGGCGGTGCGCAACACATCCTGCGCCTTCGGGGGGCCGGCGCTGAACACGCAGATGTCTTCGACGCCGCCGGGGGCCCTCTTCTTCTCGCGGATGCGCACGCTCTCCTCGACCGAGAGCTCGTCGAAGGGGTTCATGCTATGCTTGACGCCAGCCGTCTCGACGCCCGTCTGCGCCTTGTTGACACGCGGCTTGACCTGTGTCCCGGCGGAACGGCGTCAGCGGATGTTGTCCGGGCTCTGGTCGGTTGCATGTGATGGAGACGAGGCAGAGCGGGGAGCAGTAATTGAGATCGCGCGCGTGGCCGCCCGTCTCTGTCGCGTACTCACCGCATAGTCAATTACCCGCTTGACGGGCACCAATATCCGTAGGGCTGACATGGCGAGGTTCCGGCGTTCAATGGCTTGGTCAAGAATGGGAAGAGGAAAGCGTTGACGAGCTGCGGTTCCATGACGCTCGCCTACCCTGGGCCGTCCCGGCTAACCCAGGGCCGATGCCAACCTCGGCCAAGCGGGTCTGGGGTGAATCCACAACTTCCCCTAACCCTGAACTCCCCGGCCCCATGTCCCTTCACCCCACACACAACCGGGCAGTTTCCAGTCGAGCAGCGTCGCTAGGCAGTCTGTCACTATTTTGAACCGTCAGATCACAGAGAAAGATTGATTGAACTCCTTGCAATGTATCCGTCGTCCAAGTTAGAGCCACGCCGTCCGAGGATTCTGCCTAAGCCACAGATACTCCGTACCCTTTTCAACCCCTTCAACCCCTTTCAACAGCCTCACCTTCCTCCACCAACACCCTGCACCACCACCACTCTTCCCCCCCACACCTCACACCTCACACGTTCACCAATCATCCCACTCCTCCTTCGCACCAGCCCCCGCTGGCCCCTGGGAGCCGCCCTGCCTGCTGCCGCCCTTGCCCATCGCCGACGTGCCTATTGAGCTGCTCGCCTTGCTCCTCTGCTCGCCAGCGGCAGAGAGGTCGTCCCAGAACGCACGCTTGCTCTCGTCAAAGTTGTTGCTGTTCACCGGCTTGTACCCGCTGCCCGACGGGCCCTCGACGAACCGGTTGAACCCATCCTGCGCCGTCTTGGCGCCCGCCTGTGCCGAGCGCGCAGCCTGCGCCGCCGCGTTGCGGGCTTGGGCCGCAAAGTCGGACTCGGAGATCTTGAGGGGTGGTGTTAGAGCGACCTGTTCCCTTGAACTGGTTTTGAAATAGAAAAAAAAGAGACATACCTGCTTCGCGGTCGGCTGAATGAAGCCCTCGTTGACCGTCTTGGCCGTCTTGGTGACCGTCGACGTAAACCACCCAAACCCTTTGCTCAACGCCGCCATGGGGTCCTTCTGCAGATCATCCAGCCCCGGCATGGCCTGCTCGTCCCTCTGCGGCCGCGGCGCCGAGCTGCCGAACCCGCTGTACTTGCCGCCCTGGCTGGGCGGCAGGTCCGCCGACCGCGCCGCGTTCCTCTCCCCCAGCTTCGCAAAGTAGTCCACGTCCACCTTGATCTTGCCGCCCGGCGCGGGGCTCGCCGTGCGACTCCCCTCCAGCGCCGCCGCCGCCGTGGCCCCCGTCGCGCTCCCGCTCAGCGGCGTGCCCGTCCTCGCCGCACCAGCACCAACACCATTCCCCCCACCCTGCGCCTGCGCCTGCGTCGCCTTCTCCCCCTTGACATACTCCCGCCCCTCCACCTTGGCGCCCAGCCTCTCCTTCCACTCCTCCCCGACCTCCCCCCCGTACCGCTCCGCGATGGTGGCGTCGTCCCAGCTCAGCCCCCTCATCTTGGTGTCCTCGTGCCCTTCAAAGAAGCGCCGCCAGTTCTCGTTGCCGCCCAGCCGCATCCGCTCAATCTCGGCCGCCTTGAACGCGTCCATCGAGATGGACCGCACAAACGAGATGTGCACCCCCAGGCCCCGGTGCACGCCGGCGCACGACAGGCAGATGAAGATGCCGAACTTGGGCGAGGCCCACTGCGGCGAGGGCGCGCCGCAGTCGCAGCAGATGTTGTTCTTCGCTTCGGCTTGGATTGCGACGAGCTGTGTTTTCGTACAAGCGAAGGGTTAACAAACGGTTGCGGACACGAACAATCACCGCAAGAGGTTGGAGAGGGGGGTGACAAAAAGGGGGAAAGCAAAGCGCTGGGGGTGGGAATGCAGGCAGAGGGATCAGGACGTACTTTGGATCTCGTCTCGGGATCAACCTCCCACATAGCCTTGGAAGCCATTGCGCGCGACAGTCGAAGTGATCTCTGTTACAAGAAAACGGAGGAGCGACGTGCGGTGGGAGAGGTGTGTCTCGTGTCGTTTGCGCCCGCTGCCCAACGGGTCTGAAACGGGGAAGGCAGAAAGAGAAACGACCGATTCGACCAAGTCTCTGTCTGCAAGAATTCACCCGACAACACGTTTTAGAGCCCTTTGTCGTTTTGGCAGAAGAAGAGACCTTTGCGCACCGAGATTAGGGGGGGTTCAGAGTTTCTAGCGATGGATGGGACAGGTGGTTCTGGACTTCCTGGCAGGTTGTTGAGCGGGGCCCAATCAGTGCGGTCTGGGCGCTGCACGGCTGTGCCTCGAACCGACCCCTGCAGGAACCATTCTGCGACGTCCCGTCCATCCGCTAAACCTTTTGCCCAGCAGCATCCTTGAGCAGGGCAACGCTGACACTCAGGGCATGCCATCAAACGCCACATTCACATCACGGACTTGGATTCATCCAGGCTGAAGTCTCCCCTAGGTTGAAGAAAACCAGAACTTTTCCTGTTGCCCAACCACGCTCCGGCGAAGAATAGTCTACACGGCCAAAGGGGCGAGAGCAGAAAGTGAAGCCGTCGTCTCCCCCGCAAAGAGAAATCAGAAGAGGTAGAAGGTAGGTCATGAAGGATATTAAAGGTTAACTTTCTGTAGAAAGCCGCAAGATAATGGATAACGTGCCCCTGAACTTCACCCGCAGTGACCCCTTTTTCGAAGCCCGCGCAAATTCCAGGACGCCGAGGAGAACTAACCCGCCGCCCCAGTCTCGCTTTCATAAAATATCCCGTCTAGCCATTGGCAAAAAAGAAAAAATATCGTCATCCACCCATTTCCGGTCGTTAAAAAGTTGCACGCGCCCCAAGATGTAATACATACGAACGGGGAGGTTGCCGAATAGAAAAAAGCGCGTGCATTCGCATCTCCATTGACGTATGCTGCGGGCTCCTCATCAAGAGTAGAGCCTCCTCATCTAGGCAGTGGCACCAGCAACGGCAGCCTCAGCCTGCTCAGCGCCGTTGGTGTCCTCAGCCTCGGGGGCCTTGACATCATCATCGGTCTTGTCCGGGCTGTCGATGGCAACCTTGACAGCGATCTCACGACCCTCAATCTCCTTGCCGTTCATCTCAGCCACAGCCTGCTGCTGCAGCTCCTCCGAAGCCAGGGTGACGAAGCCGAAGCCACGGCCCTTGCGAGCCTCGCCGCGAGCCTGGAGCTTCTTGATCATGAAGCGCGGGATCGGGCGCAGGGCGATCTTGGCGGACAGGGGCTGGTACGCGGTGAACAGCTCCTTGAGCTAAAGGGGGGTGTTAGTGACGGCTGCCCAAGAACAAAATGGCGGGATGCACGAACCTTCTCCTCGGTCAGGTCATACGGGAGGTTAGCAACCATGACCTTGGTCTTGGACGGGATACCGTCGGCCGGGGGGCCGCGCTCCCGACGCTCCCGGGGACGAGCCTGAGCCTTGCCAGCCTTGCCCTCCTTCTCGCCAGTGGCCTCGTTGGTAACGTCCTTCAGAGCCTCAGGCTGGGCAACGGCGGCCTCCTCAGCGGGAGCGGCGCCCTCCTCCTTCTTCTCATCCTGATGATTCAGTCAGCTGCATGTTCACACATATGAGGCAGACAACAGCTCGGAGAAACTTACACCGGAGTCACGACCGCCGCGAGCACGACCGCCACGGCCACGGCCAGCCCGACCGCGACCGCGAGTGGAGTGGCGGCGGCGAGTACCCTCGGCACCGCCCTCAGCGGCGGCACCCTCGGCCTTCTCGTTCGACTCAGGCTTGCGAGCAAGCTGGACAGAGACCTTGCGCTCAAGGATCTCCTTGCCAGAGAGCTCGGCGATGGCACGATCAGCCTCCGTGGGGGTCGAGAGGTCGACAAAGGCGTAACCGACAGGGCGGTCGGTGCGAGGGTTCTTCGGGATAGAAACAGACTCACTGAGGCGGGGAAGGCACGGTTAGCAACAGCCGAAGGGGGAGAGGGGTAGTGAGTCATCCAAGGTCAAAAAGAAAAGAATGGCAGGTAGCAGCGAGAGAGGATGGGTGCCTGGGAGTCGATGCATTGTCTGTCCCCGGTGAATGCAGCAACAATCGTGCAAGCCCACCCGAGTAGTGCAGGGGTCAAGGATGGGGCGGGTGCGAAAATCCGGGGGGGAAACAACCAGCGGTGAAAGCATCGAGCATCGACGCGTGAAAGGGAACGCGGCGAAGACACAGACGCAAGAAGATATTGAAGGAGATGAAGTGCACTCACACAAGGTAGCCCTTGAAGAAGTCCTTCAACTCCCCCTCCGTTGTCGCATAAGCCAGGTTGCCGATGTAGAGACGGCGACCTTCGGCAGCGCTGGCAAGGACAGCGTCGTTGGCCGACTTGTCATCGGCGGCCTTGCCAGTAATCGAGGTATTGGCCAGAGCGTTTGTAACGTCATTGACGGCAGCGGTGGCAGCGTCAGCGACTTTCTCCACGATGTTAGACATGGTGATTGATATGGATGTGATGGAGATAGTGTCGATTTGTTGTCGGGTGACGTGAGGCTTGTTGACTCGGTGAAGGCGCCAAGAAAGAATCGAGGAGCCGACGTTGACGGTCGAGTGTGGATTGAACTCTGGAAGTGGGGGGGAGTTTGAAAGGGTAGCTAAGTGCCCTAGAAAGTTTGACGAGGTTTGGTCGAAGGTTGAGGAAGCTTTTGATCGATCCTTGTGATTGACGTGGAGAGGGAAGAAGGGGAGAAAGGTGCAGCGGCGCAGCTAGAAATTCAAATATTTTTGCCTGGCGTTCGGGGAATTAAGCGAGAGGAAAGGCGTGGCGGCAGGCCAGGGTACGTACTTGCTTGCTTGGTTCTCGCCTTTGGAGTCAGGTGGGGCAGGGGCGGCGCAGGGGGGCTTTAGTGTTGACCAATAGGCAGGCGCTTGTCCAATGTGTGAACCTTCAACCTTCTGCGCAGGCAAGTGAAATTGACGTCTCTGTTGCGCTTACCTCACAGTCAAGGAGTAAGGTTGGTTCCGAAGGCCCGAGAGACTGATGGCCCATGCATGCGTCAGTTGCATTTATACCCGATGACGAGATCTGTTGCTGAGTTCGACCTTGCCTGCTGGAGAAATGCAAGTTGAACGCACAGGTTCGTGTATCGCTGTGTGCTGTTGTTGCTGTTGCAGCCAAGCATTCCGAAAATTCAGTCTGGAGTAATTAGAAGTATTTTTCTGGTTCTCTTGACAATGGATGTTGTTGCGACGGCTTCATTCTCTTTGTTGGTTCCTGGCATAGATATTTGTGGATGGAGGAAGGAAAGGCTATTGCAGAAATCGGAAATCAAAAGTTAAGCAAGTGAGGCAGGTATCATGAGGCAAGCCGTAATGCGACAGGGACACTGAGAGAGCCCGAGATACTCTTGACAGTGAAGGTCATATGCCTCAGGAAGGAGCCATGCGTGGGTTGAGTGCTGAAACATGACAGCTCACTCAGCCAGCTAGACCCTGGTCGGCCGGTGGATGTTGCCCCAGTCCTCTCCATCCAGGAGTCCACATTTGAGTGTTGCCATGAGTTACCATGAGTTACCATTTCTTCATCAGGCAGGCAAGTCAGACAATCGTTACGCAATAGAACCATCCCCGAGGAGTGAGCTTTTGCCCGACTTTTCAAAGAGAAAACTTGAAGAGACACTGGCATGAACAGGCACGAGGCAGGTCCTGCATCTGCTGGTATCTGGCTTGATCTGGGGTCAGTGGCAAGTGCCGAGACTTAGCTGGCCCTTGCTCAAGATGGGTCCTCAAGCTTGGACAGCCAGAACAGCAACCTGGAGACTCGGTGGGGCCATCTTGTGCTGGAGAAGAGTTGCCACAGTCATCGGGTTTGGGGGTGAGAAGAGTTCCCGTGCATTTCCCAGAGCGGCAGTTGGACGCTGCGTGAGCAAGAAAACCCAGGCAGAAAACAACTGCCTAGCGAAAAACTCTGGCCGACATTGGGCTGCAAGCGCTCAGAGTTGTGACAATAAGGTATGTGCCTTGAACCACAGGTAGGTAGTGGGGACCCTCACGCAGCTACACACTAAGAGTAAGGTAGGTATGGTTCCAAATGGTTCCACGGGACACTCTGTTGCGTCCTCGTGCGCAGCAAACAACAAATAGAAATGCTAGCCTTGCTGGCGCTACATGCGCGGTCTGTAGTGATGCAGATGCAAAGCACCCAGGGTTAAGCTGCGGCATGTCTCATGTCTCCAGTGACGAACCCCAGTCTCATGAGGTCGAGATGAGGACAACTGCCCTGCCCGGGCCCTTTGCTCACAAATGAAGCAGTTGACATCACAGCCCAGCAGGCCCGCATAGCGGATGGAGCATGTGAAAGGTGGGGCCAGGCACCGGGTGGCCTGCCGGTTTCGGGGCAGATAGACCCCACAGCCAGCCCGATAAGGATGGATAAGGCGTTGTGCGATGAGTCTTCCAGGACGACAGTCTTCGTGAACATCTTGATGGTGTGGCTCGGTGAGCAACATCTTCACGGTTTTCACTGAGCATCTTGACAAGAGTGGCCTGTGTTGTTGCTACAGATTGCTTTCTGTGAAAGCTTCCCGCTCTTGCCACCCCACCTTAACCCTCGCTCTATTCTCGCCTACGGCTCACGAGACACTTACATCAAAACACCAAAGACGCCCTGTGCGTTTTCACGCACCGAAATCTTGGCAAACAAGGCGAAAACTCTGTGGTGATAAACATTCAGCATCTCCAGCAGTCTTGTCAAACAAAAGGCATTGGTAGGCCCGTGTGAAAGCGACCCCCAGAGCATCGCAGAGCATCGCAGAGCAGCGCAGAGGCTTGTCGTGTGCAAGCTGGGACGGTCAAGCGTCAAGCATTGTCCATTTGTTGACTTTGTTGCAAAATGGGTGAGCATGGGGGTCCCGAGAGGGCGGCAGCGGCACAGCCCGTCACGCTTGAGGGCAGGACCATGACAATCCTGTATGGCAGCGAGACGGGGAGCGCAGAGGATATCGCAGTAGAGCTGGGAGCCATGGCCGAGAGGCTGCGGTTCCAAACGACCGTGGACGAGATGGACGGCTTCAAGCTGGTGTGTTGCTTCCCGATCCTCGCTCCTTCATGTGCCTCTGGACGTAGTCTAACGGTATGACCGGTAGGCCGATGTCCTGCGCTCCTCGCTGGTCATCTTCGTCACATCGACGACCGGCCAGGGGGATATGCCCAAGAACACGCTCAAATTCTGGAAAAATCTCCGCCGTGAGAAGCTCAACGGCACGAACTGCTTGAAATCACTGCGTTTTGCCATCTTTGGGCTGGGCGACAGCTCCTATGTAAAGTGCGTCTCCCGCCCATGACTTGTTCCCTGAGTGTTCTCCGTGTAGGATGAAAGCTAGAAGAACCCGGAATATTCTGCTGACATTGGATGTTCTCGGCGACGTAGATTCAACTGGGCGGGGAGGAAGCTGCGAGCGAGACTCCTGCAGCTTGGAGCGACCGAGTTTTTCAGAGACGGGGAAGGAGACGAGCGGCACGACAACGGGTGGGTTGCCTAGCCCCGGAATTTCTTGAGAGTAAAAACACTGACGCCTTACTCTCCTCTAGCATTGATAGCATCTATCTTCCGTGGTGCCAGGAGCTGCAGAAGACGCTCCTCACCGACTACCCGCTGCCGGAGTCGGTCAAACCCATCCCTGACGACGTCCCAATGCCGCCCAAGTACCTCATCGAACTACTCCCGACTACAGACGTCGACATGGAAAAGGACCAGAACGGCGTGACCGAGGAAGAGAGGAGGTTACTCGCCTCAAGGACCAAAAACGCCGCCCGGTCCCACGTCGACCATCCCAAGACCGGCACAGAGCAAATGGCCGAGGACTGGAGGCGGTTGAAGGTTACATTCCCTGCCGACTTTGCCCGCAGCGATGATCTCTTTGAGCGGACAAATCCCCGGGCCTTTGACACGCTCGACAAGGACAACATTCTCAAAGACCACCCGGAGAAGTACCTCCTCGAATCGCAACCTCCTGGAGCACCGCAGCCTCCACCGGCAGCCCTGCTTCCCATTCCAGACACACGCGTAGCCATCGTGTCGCGCCATGACAGAGTGACTCCGGCTGACCACTGGCAAGATGTCCGCCATTTCACCTTCGACATAGATGTGGGCGAAGCTTTCCTGGGCGATCTCGCCCAGCATGTCGGCCACCTCACTCTTGTCATCTGGCCCAAGAACTACCCCGAAGACGTCCAAGCCCTGATCGTGGAGATGGGCTGGGAAGAGGTGGCCGACAAACCCATCCGCCTCAAGGGCAAGCCTCGGGCGCTCTATGCCCACGATCGCGTCGCGACCTTGCGACAACTGCTGACGCATAACCTGGACATCACCGCGGTGCCCAAGCGGAACTTCATCAAGCAGTTGATGTATTTCACCGAGGACGAGCGCGAGATCGAACGGCTCCAAGAACTCACGGCGCCTGGCAACGAACAGGAGTTCTATGACTATACATGCCGTCCCCGCCGGACCATTCTGGAGCTGCTGCGAGATTTCACAGGCGTGGTCATTCCCTTCGAGAGAGTTCTCGACATGTTTCCCATCATACGCGGCCGCGAATTCAGCGTGGCCAACGGGGGCACCAGCCTTAAGAAGGCCGGAGGTGTCAACATCCTCAGAGCCGAGATCGTCGTCGCACTCGTCGAGTACAAGACCATCATCCGCAAGCCCCGCCAGGGTCTCTGCTCACGCTACCTCAAGCACCTCCCCGTCGGCACCCCACTAAACGTCCGTCTCAAAGCTGCGAGTGGACCCCCCACCGTTCCGAACTCCATCTGGTCGAAGCGGCCCTTGATCGCGATCGCCACCGGCACCGGCATCGCCCCGATCCGCGCCACCATCCAAGAACGTGCCTCATACGACGGCTCCGGCGACACCCTCCTCTTCTTCGGCTGCCGCAACCGCGCGGCCGACTTCCACTTTGAGCATGAGTGGGATTTGTACCCCAACGTCAAGGTCTACCCGGCGTTTTCCCGCGATAGCATCGAGCCGGACCCCAAGACGACCGTTTCCACCGTCGCCCCGACCGACGGGAACCTCTCTGCCGCCGTCGAGGTCCTCAACCCCGTGCGCTACGACGCCCACAAGAACTATGTCCAGCACCTCATCCGGGCCCACGCCGACGAGGTCGGCCGCCTCATGCGCCAGCAACCCCTCATTTGCGTCTGCGGCAACGCGGGACGCATGCCCGTCTCGGTGCGGGCGGCGCTGGTGGACGCGCTGGTCATGAGCGAGGTGGTGGCGGACGCCGCGGAGGCGGAGGCATGGCTTGTGCATCCGGATAAGGTTACCTTCTGGCAGGAGACGTGGTAAAGATATGGGTGGATGGATTGGAGTTGGGAAATAGTGGGTCTTGCAAAGGACAAGAGAGCGAGGTGTTCGCACCTGGTACGAAGACGAGAGAGTTTGCTTTCTCATTTTCGGCTCAAGGACCAAGCCCCATGGTATTCGCAACGACAGAGTGGTTGGCGTTGAAACGCGGGGCCTTGTAGGAATAAAGGGACATCGGGTACTCCATGGTAGATAGAATGCCGGCCCAGCATCAGGGCAGCTCAGGAAGCATGCTACGGCGCCATTTGCAATAAGAACACTAGAGCTCCGACACGTGGTTGAAGAAAGGAGCCTGTTGACGAATGCCGGATATACACCATCCTTACTCCCTTGATGTTGTCGACTTGACACGCAAAAGACAGATACGACAGGACACGCTCACGGCCCGAATGATAATATCACAACATTTACAAAACTGTGTCGGGTTTCTTCTACCATCTGCTATCTCTCTCGGCTCACACTACCCGGCCGTCCAACTTTGGATGACCCAATTCAAAGAGCAAGGGAATGATGGCCGGGCGTGGTATCTCCAGCCCTGCCAAATCGCCCGTGCCAAGACTCCCCCCCCTTCCAGCGCGTCGGTGTTCAGACGACCCTTACAACAAAACAAGCTCCAGATATCATTTGAGTAGAGAGTCCCTTCTCTCCGCCTCCTTGCGCCGCCGTCGCCTCCCGACAATATTAAATCGATAGATTCAACGCCAACAACAAGAGATTGAAGTGACCAAAATCAGACTGCATATCCCGCTCCGGCCGGGCCGTTCCGTTTTGCGCTAGATAGTGAAACCACACTCCAAACGCCTCGCTGCCAGCCGTTATACTCCTCAAACGACAAAAACCAAAAAGAAAAACCAGTCATGGTAGTTGGTGGTATATGACCCGGTACCGATATCCAAAATCCGCGGAAATGACAAGTCGCTCGACATAAGAAAACAAAGAAAACAGGTTGATCGCATACGCTCCTAGATTAGGGAGGGTTAAACGAATCGGTTAGCCCATGCTTCCGCCCTCCTCCCAGCTATACCGCTTCTCGGCGACCTGCGGTACATGGATTAGCTCGGCGCCGCCCTCGATGCGCTCCATACTACATGGACTGCGTGGTATATCGTGGTCGTGACCCTGGTGGTCATGGTCTTGTCCCGTGCCCGGTTGCTGGCCCGTTACTTCGTCCGTCCTGAGCAGGTGCTCTTCGTCGACGGTGAAGTCACTGCCGAGGGTGTCGGTTGAGCCCTGCGTGTGCGACCGATGGTGTCCCAGACTCCGAGGGAGCGGCAGGTCCTCGGGGCGTAGATATGCTGGCCCCGCTTCGGCTCCAGGATCTCCGGGCGTCACAATCCGTGGTATTGATCTCTGAGCCCGAGGCAGCTGAACATTCTCTGGTAGCGGTCCCAGACACACCACCCGTGATGGGTCGATGGGTGTTCGTTGGAAGGTTGGAGAGGGGAGATGCATGGATCCCGTCGGAGAAGTCGGAGAGGCGTTCGACCCTGAGAGCGTGATGGACGACGGCGCATAGGTGTGCGGTGAGTGTGGCGAGTTGGGGGAGACGGGTGAGTAGGTGGGATCAGACGTGCTTGAAGGCGCATGGAGGAGGTGCAATGGTGGTGCCACTGTCATTGGTGACGGGAGGTCAAACACTCGGTTCGTCCAATCGCCGTGCGGTGTTATCGGGGAAGGCAGGGAGCCGGGGAATGAGTTGCTGTTGGCATAGGTTGGTGACGACGCCGGCGACGGATCATCGGATGGCCGGTAGTGAGCAACAGGACTGATGTCTAGCGCTGACTTTTCTTGCCCAGAATTCGGCAGCATTGCTGCTGTTGGGGTGTAGCTGGGTACCGGCCCTTGCAACTGCCGGTCCAGTTTCCGCCGGGTGATCTCGTACTGGCTTAGCCCCTGAGTGCTGTCGACGCCAAACTCGGTATCATCGTCCCCAATATCTTGGCTATCCAACTCAACTGGCTCAGGAGGCACCGGCATTTCAAAGACCTGATGCTGTTCGTCGGCCCCAACCTCGACGGGATGAGCGCTGACCCCATCAGCCTCGTTTGTGGCGGGTTTCCTAGATCGCTTCTTCCGGATGATCTTGGTAAACATTCGCTTGACCGGGCTTTGCGGCTCATCCTCTTCTTCCACAGCCGGGACGGGATCCTTGTTCTCCTCCTCATCCCGTCCTGCGGGCTCCTTCTGTTTCTCTTTCCGTTTCCGTATGAGGAAGAACCAAAGAATCAGGGCAATAATGCTGCCCGCGATAAACGCGCTAATCACGATGCCGGCGGTCTGTCCAGCGTTCAGTCCGTGGCTGGGAGGAGGTGCGATCTCGAACTTGGGGTACGGGCTATCCGCGGGCCTCGTGATGGCCTCGAGCGAGTAGTTAGTGCGCGCATTGTCGGGAAAGCGAGCCTGATGGAGTGAGTAACTGCTCCTATCGTAGCTTGTGATGAGGTATGCTTCCTGCATGAACACGCGGCCGATAATGTACTGGTCGTTGTTCCCTTGCTTGGTGGATCGTTTCAAAGGGAAATATGGGACACTGGTTTCCCCAAACGGGATGACATTCTTGAAGGGATAACGCAGAAGCTGAGCAAATGCGGCAGACGGAATCGTAATGTTGACGACGCCAGGAGTATTGAGGGGCTGTCCAAAGTTGTCGGCATTTTGGTAGCTGGAGAGGGTAAAGGTGAAAGATAACGCCGTGTCGGATTGGTATCGCAGATACTGGGGCCCGTCAGAAAAGACATAGACGCCCAAATCCTCCCGCCACGTCAAGTTCAGCGCAACCGCAAAGCGCTCGCACACCTCGGTGGGAAGCCAAAGGTATGGTGTCGAAGAATCAATGACGGCAATGATCGAGTCGTCCATTGTCACAAGCGAGCGTTCCGTAGTCGTCCAATTCTTTGTGGGCGCCTGCTCAATCGAAGGAACCCGGGCAGTTATCCCGCGTACCCGCACCGTGGGCAGCCGTGTAACCGGGTCGAGCGAAAAGGTGGTGTCGTGTGGTTCGAACCTCAGCTTGTCGTAACCCCCCAACGTCAAAGAGGCGACAGTGCCCAAACTCTTACCGCCTGTGGCTGGATTAGCAATGGAAGGATATACGGCAATGGGGCTGACAGCAACTTACTGGCGCGATAGTATGCACCCGCCGTGTAGCCGTAGCCGTGGCTCGGGATGGTGCCATAGGTTTGGGCCAGCTGTGAGATGAAGGGGTTGGTCAAGTTGGTCCCGAATTTTCCTTGCGTCACGCCGACGCCAACATAACCCTGGTAGTAGTTGGTGTCATTGATGGCCGCGACCAGGGCGCCCTCAACGGCCGATGAGAAGCGCGTCACCGTGTTGACGAAAGCGAGCGTCTCCAACCCGTAGTCCCCGTTGCCCCCCATGCCCGTGTAATTCATACCCAACTGCCAACTCCCCAGCGGACGCCATGTTTCGGATGCAGCGCGGTCAAAGACACCGCCCCGGGCATCAAAGCATTGTTGAACTTGACCGTTGGTCAGCGAGACGACGAGCATCGACGTAGGAAAACAACACCCACCTGGAATGCACCCGCCGTTCGAGACAACCCAGATTTCGGACAAGGCCGTGGCGACAGTCAGGTACACTACCTGGGCAGGCGACCCCACGTAGAAAGCAGAGCTGGACCAATTCCCGTCGATACCATACCTGCCGGGCCAGTTAGCAGAAGCACACGGAAGACGAGCAGAGAAACGGGGGACACGGGTGACGCACCACTCGCCAGATGGCTGGATCCAGAGGGGACTTGGAGTTGGTGAATCGGATGGAGCGGCGGCGGCAGCGAGTCGCGACACAGAGAAGAGCAGCAGCAGAACGTCACGAACGACAGCGGCCCCGAGGTAGGGCAACCGCATTGTTGCAGCACCCAGGCCCGGGTTCCGCGCGGCCAACGGCGTTCTGTCACCAGACGAGGGGTCCTAAGACGCTTGAGAGCCCGTGTCGGTGTGCCATGAGCTGCAGAGCGTGTTAGTCGTGAATGGTGAGAAGTGAGCAGTGGCCACGCTGCCAGGTCACGGGCAGGTCGGTGTACTGTGTAGTACGGGGGGTCGAGTCGGAGTGCGCAGATCGAGCCCCTGCTCTCACTTCATGCCGGACAGCAAAAGTCGCGGCGTACGACAAGAGAGATTGGATACAGTATAATGCGGCAGGTGGATGGGGAGAGATCGACCAGACAGTGATGCCCTCGGTATTCCGTACAGAGCGAGAGAGGGCGCGGAGGGAGGGAGAGAGTGGAAGAGAGGGACCGGGCCTGCGGGTGCAGCGTCGCGTGGGACGAGGAATGCAACGGCGGAAAATACCAGTCGGGAAATCCACAGAGATTCTTTCGGGACGGGTGGGCTGGATTGGATAGATAGGATGAGGTGTCTTGCCTTCCTGGGGAGTTCTGGGGCGGGCTGCTCTAGCAGGAAAGATCTGCGGGTGCACCACCACAGCAGCCCGTCTCGCCTGTGAACTGGATGGACCTGGACTCGACCGGGCTGCGGGATTGAAGGGGCCAGATGTCGAGGTCAGTTTACCCCTGGCTCAGGCTGCATCTCACCAACCCGCGCAGTTTGAGAGGATGGGAGCGGTTTGGGTGATGCGTACGAAGGTAGGAAATTTTCTCAGGTTTAGGGTCAAAGTCGGTTGCCAAATGGGCAGGGCGTTGGGATGGGAGCAAGCTCAGAGCGGGCAACGGTTCAACGGCAGGAACGCACGCACACAGAAGCACGGAACCTGGAAGTCTCAATTCGACCTGACCCGTCCCTGCCTGAACTTTCAATTTCTGGGGTGCGATCATCCAGTCGAGCAGTGACGGACTGGGCTGGCTGGGCCCAGCCGCCCCTTCCACTGCCCAGACCGAGCACCCATGGACCCCTGCCCTGGGCTGGCCCCTGGGAAGGAACGCCGTTCATCCCCACTTTCCCCAAAGCAAGGGAGCGAGCTCAGGCATGACAGGGGCTGCGCTTGCTGGCTAAAAGGGCCCGCCCAGGAAACTGAGAGGAAGCTGAGGAGCGGAAGCCACCGAAATGCTTGGGTCGCCAAGCTCTGGCCCCTCTGTCCCCGTCTTGAGCTTCTCCGTTCCTCCAAACACAAAACAGACGAGGATTCAGGAACAGTAACATCCACGAGGCGCCCTGCCCCGAACTCCCGCCCCCTCTCGGCACTTTGCTGTGCAAAAGCCGTCTGTAAATTGCCAGCCAAATGAATCAGGCGCGTACGCGACGCCATGCGAAGCACAGCAGCTCGCACCATTTGGGATCTCAGCGCTACACAGTACACGGGCAGTCCCGGACTTGCACAACCACAGGCCCTTCTGGATCTGGGCCACACACGGATGTATGCTCCTCTGATGGAACACACAAGACACCACCGCAACGACACGACCCTCCGCAGCACGTGGCGTATCGATGCGGCTAGCTCCGGTGGCTGAGGGAATCCCGATGCTAGGTTTGCGGCGTTGGGCCTTCATGGATCGAGACTGGCTGGAATCCAGAGCGACTGTCCGATTAGAGTTGGGCGTTTCGATCAGGGCGCCAGGGTTCGTCTGATGCGCACCGCTCGTCCAGCCCGTGCCTCCGCCCTGCTTCGAGCAACCCCAGCCGAGGCCAGCCCACCATCGGTGAAGCCGTCCACCGGCCCCGAACGATACCCGGAGAGTGCGCCAGGTGGGAGCTCAAAACCTTGGATGCTGTCATCAGCTGGTGTTTTCAAAAAACATCATGGCCATGATCTGCCCCCCACGAGCCACTTCGAGCCCAGAAGTGTTGACATCATCACCCGTCCTGCTGGTCCCTTGGGCCATCCTCGACAGTCCGTCGTGTCATGGGCTGTGCGACCGGTACTCCGTACGCTTCGGCGGTTCGCATCACTGTCAACCAAAGCGATATTGCGGGGAACCTCGCTTGGGAGTTGTATGCCGCCCTCTTGGTACCGCAAATGCCGGGGAGACGGCCTCGTTGGTGAAACCTGGGAGGCGACGGTTCTTGGCCACCAGCAAGACTCGCACCAAAAAATCCCCCAAAACGGAGCCACCGTCCGAGTCTGTTTTCCGCACCCCTTGCTCATTTTCGAGGACGGACACTGTTGACTTGAAGCAAGCCCACTTGAAGGCGTCCTTGAGGCCGTTGAGCTGGCCGACAAAGTGAACAGCTCGCGGACCCCTCAGAGCATCTGCTTGTTTGCGCGCCAATGGTGGACCGCAAGAAGTTCCCAACAACAGACAGTCGGCTCACTCTCATCTGCTGGCAATGCACATATATTGGCCAAATATCGGCCGCAGAGAAGTCCTCGTTCCTTCCAGGCAGACCCCATTCCGGGGCGCAATGAGGGGAAGAGTGGTGACCTGAACAGGCATGAGGGATGCATCGGACACGGCAGAGGTAATATATTTCACCACTGAGAGGGTGAGACCACTCTGGCTAAATTCAATGCCACCATTTTGCCGGCACACCCAATCAAGCTCTCACCGTATTCAGCTCTTTGCTCCGTCCACGCAGGAGAGCCACATGACGGCTTGTTAATTGCTTGGTCCCGCGAGCATCTGGTTGCAGACGCCAGTAACGTTCACTGAGAAAACGGCCGTAGTGGTGTTGACGACGCCGCTCAATGAGGCAGACTGGAACGAGACGCATTCTCACGGCCACATTTACGAGAGACAGAGCAACACACACTCGGCCTCGCTGGCTTCGCGAGCCAGCACCCGCTGACCATCGCAAATTCCTCACGTTGTCCTTCGTGCTGTCGTCGTCGCACTCGCTGGGTCTCAGTCGGGAAGGCGTTACGTGTTTGTTGGTTGAGTGTGTGCGACGGGCAGCCTGGTGCAAAAGCTCGACGAGAAGGTGTAAAATCGGCCCAGATATCTTCACTCGCTCGCCAAGCGACATCAAGTGCTTTCGTCCTGTTCGCGGTAGGCGATGACGGCCTCGATCTTCTTGTCTTCGGCCACTGACTGATCCGAAAACTTCAGCAAGATGTTGAGCCTCGCCCCTTGCTCGCTTGCTCTGCCCCGTCATTGGCTACGGAGCGGGCTGGTGCATCCAGAGCGTTCTTGGGCTCTGGATGTTACCATGGGACGGGCCCGGCTCCTAGTCAGTCGTCTCCGAAACACACCATGCCAGCATTGTTGGACGGGTGGAACAGATGCCCAGACGAGAAAGCAAGCGCGCGTCTTACATCCTCCGTGCATTCCAGCACCGCCAGATTCTCTGTACTCGCGTGTGGAATGTTGGAGGATCAACCGAGCGCAGAAATGACTTCTCGTTGACGCACCGTTATCCAGACCCTAGCTCATAGCTGTCAGTTCGAAACACACAAGCCTTGCAAGCTGACGCCACCAATTCCACCCTCAACCGTGGTGGGAAGATCGAGATGCAACTTCGATTTCCACCTGTCGGCTGGTCGGGAGCCCCAGCTTCCTCCTCCGTCAGCTCACCAATTGCCGAGAAGGCCCTCGCTAACCGCTTCCCCCCCTCCCCAGCGCCGCCTTCCCACTGTCAAGCTTGCCCAGACCTCGTCGATCGGTGGCGGCACCCGGAGAAGCGACTGAGACGCTGCAGAGGACGGCGACTCTGTGGCATGAACATTTCGAAATTGTACTGTGGTATGCTCATGCCTGACCGTCATCCTCCAGTGTTACTCTCGTCTGCTTGGGACCTGAACGGACACAAACCCCATGAGGCTCCATGAGAGTTCTGATGCCAACATAAACCACAGTGACATGAAGCTCCCGAAGCTCTGGATTGCATCGCATAAGCCACTTTCTGGTCGAGGTTTGGCCGAGTGTGGGAAGTCACGCCGAGGCGCATGTGCTTCCACCAAGATCAAGGCCTTCGCCTACGGCCTTACTCGGCGACGGCTGAACAGAGACAAGCTGCGGTACCAAAAAGTCGCCAAGCCAGACGATAACGGAAGGCCTCGCTCCTTGTCAGTGGTTCTCGGCAGTCTTCCATCAATTGTTCCGTTACACTGAACCACATGCCGCTCATTATTAACGAGTCGGCGACCTTGGGGCGCATCCGCCTGAGTCCATGCCATGCATGGGCGTCAATGCCAGCCACCAAGAAAGTCCCCTCGGTTCCTGTCCCTCAGCTTGTATCTGCGACTTGTCGAGATGCCCTCTCTCTCGTCGATAATAAGCTTTTTGAGGCCAAGAAAATGTTTCTTCGATCCAGCACCACCGCGCACGCTATCCAGGGCCAAGGTCCGAGGCCTTAGCCCAAGCCCCTGGCTCATGCTTCGGCCTCCCTTGCCCAGCAGCCGGCAGCTGGCGTGGCTTTTGGCCGAGCCACGGACCAATCGAGGGCCTTCGCCCGTTTCTCATCAATGTCCCGTCCCCTCGGAAAGTCTGGTTTGGCAGGGATTACCCCGGTGCATGACAGATCCTCAGCCAGACCCCTTGCTCATTCATCGGCCCTTGGCGACGCGCTTGTTCCCCCCCCGGATCTCTCCCCAGGGAGCTTCTGCCCTCGTGGCCGGCACCCTACATGACTGTGGACACACAGTAAATGAAAACGTCCCACAGCAGGCTATTAGGCTCAAGGCCAGCGCGCAAATTGCCCTGTAAATGCTCCCCGTCCTCGCGTACGGGGCGATGGCGAGGGGATTTGCACACTAATTATTCTGATGCGCGGTGGCTAGCAGCCCGCTACTTGTCCTGTTGTCTCGGATCGTCGACGGATCTTCGACGGGATCCCCCGTCCAATTCCCGGCACCCTTGCCCGGGTTGTTGTCCTGTCGACTCGAGAGCATTTCTTTCCTGTCTCGTCTCTCCTCTCCCGCATTCCCCAGAGAAAAAAGAACCCCGTGATGCCACCATTGGGCGCGATGGTGAGGAGATCCTGGTGATAACATCTCGGGCTCAGCAGCAGCTCAGATGCTTGGACGAGGCGGACCGGGGCCGTATCAGGACCAAACGACGGCCGCAGCAGACGCGCAGCGCAAGCACCAAAGAAGGCTCCCCCGAACCGGCACAGCATGGTCGGGGGCAGACAAGTACTGCTCTCCATCGCAGTGCTCTCCGGTCTTGGGTTCGACAGCGTCCTCGGAGGTTAGCATTCACTCACCAGACGAAGGAGCAAAAATGAGATGAGGGTTCTTGGCGCTGACTCTCACAACAGCTGCTCGATTTAGACGTCAGGATGGCACCGGCACGACAGTCCAGGACGCCCCTGGCGTCGCCAGTACCAGCACGGCGACCCTGGAGGACGTGGTGTCGTCATCGGAGCCAGCAACAATAGCACTTGTTGCTACCTCGCTGGGGGATTCAACTGGGAGTGCGCCTTCAGGAGGAGGAGGACCACAGGGCTTCAGCTCCAGCGGGTTAGGGGTAACTGTCCAAGCCGAGGCACTTCTCGCTACGTCAACGGGGGCCGAGTTCGTTGATCCGGGGGCCTTTGGAGCAGGCGGGACCTTGACCTCCGATACGCGTGCACCCAGCCGGTCTGCGGACCCGACGAAAATCACCGTCGACCCTGTCTCGGAAACGACTAAGGGGCCGCCTCCAGCAGAGACCAAGACATCGTCAGTCCGAGTCCCGCCAACCCGGCCGGGGAGACCCGCTGCGCCCGACGCCGGGCAAACCACCTCCTACAACCTTGCCCAGCCCGCGTCAACAACCACAGCTGTTCAAGTTGAAGCAACCACATCCGCCCAGGCGACGACAACGGCACCGCGCGGCGGCCCGCCCGGAGGGGGACCCCCCAAACCAACTTCGGTTCAGATCATCCAGGACACGACCGAAAGCGTGAACCTGGGATATGGCGTCACGTCCTCCGCCGAGCTCAGCGCAGGGCAGACCACCTTTGCCACCTCGACACGCTCTGGCAACGAAACTTTCACCTATATCCCTTCTGGGGGCGTCAGCTATTGCAAGCCCTCGGACTTGACGGCCGCCGTCACGAGCTGGTCGATTACTCACACAAGCACCATCACCTGGTTCGGCAATCCAGAAGACTACACACCGCCGTATCCTCCCATCGTCATCCCTCAGCCCACTCAGTCGTGTGTCATCCCCGTCTCCCCGCCGCGGCTGACCATTTCGATCTGTGCGTCGACCGGCACGGGGACCAAGTACATGACGTGCGAGGTAACAACAACGACCGAGAGCTTTAACTTTGGCGTCCAGACCACCACCGTCCCTGCCATCGTCTTCCTCACCACGGACAAGAACCCCGCCGTGGTCTACTCGACCATCAAGACGCCCAACTACGGCGTCAGCCAGGAGCCAAAAACACGCGACAACCACGCCAGCCCCACGAGCGACGGCGTCATCTCGACGCCCGTCTACAACTCCCAAGACGGTCCTCAGGCCGTCTCGGAAACCGCACAGCAGCAGCGTCCGACCCCAACCCCGGTCACGGTCGCGGTCCAGCCCACCGCCGTCGTCATCAACGGCAACACCATCCGCGACAACCCGGCCCAGCAGACCCAAGTGGTCATCATCGCCGACCAGACCTTCACCATCGACCCGACCCGCGTCGTCGGCGGGGGCGCCACGATCGACCGCCCCGCGGCGACAGGCGGCGTCTTCGTGCCCACGCCGACCAGCACCGTCCTCGGCGGCGTCCCCGTCGTCGTCTCCTCCTCGGTCGCCGTCATCGGCGGCTCCTCCTTCACCCTGGGCCCCACCACCACCATCGCCACCGTCTCGGGCCACACCTTCACCATCGGGCCCAGCACCATCGCCGGGGCCTCCCAGACCCTCCCGCTCCCCACCCTCCCCTCCCCGACCGAGGTCGTCGTCGCAGGCGGCGACCTCATCACCGCCATCGGCCGCTCGGTGGTCGTCATTCACGGCACCACCCTCACCTACGCCACCGCCACAGACGGCAGCAACAGCCCGACCACCATCACCGTCGACGACGACGTCCTGACCCTCGGGCCCGGCGGCGTCACCTTCACCGCGCAAGGGGGGACCGCGGCCGTCACGATCGGCGGGACCGCGTCGCCGCAGCAGGGCACGCAGTACGCGCTCGTGGGCGGCGCCACCATCACCAAGATCGGCGCGTCCGTCGTCGTCGTCAAGAGCGTCACCTACACGGTGGGGCCGGGCACGGGGACCACCACGACGGCCGTCGGCGGGGAGATGGTCACCATCCGCCCCGACGGCGTGCAGGTCGGCACGCTGAGCCTGGGGTTCCCCTTTGGGCCGACGACGGTGATTACGCCCGGGGCCGGGGTGGGTGGTGCCGGGGCCAAGGCGACGAGTACCGCTGCGGGTGGGGGTGGGAATGGGAGCGGCGGGGATGGGGAAGAGGATGCTGCCGGAGCGGTCAGGCCTTGGTTGGTGGGGGTTGGGTGGGGGTTGGCGATTGCGCTGATGGTTGGGCGGGTGGTTTAGGTCGGTCTTTTTTTCTGGAGTTGGGAGTTGGGGCTCGGCGCCGGCGTAATTAGGAGTTTGCTTTCTTTATTTGTTTTTGTTTTTGTTATGTTTTGTTTTGTGTGTGTGTGTGTGTCTGCGAGAAAAAAAGGCAACACGTTGGGGCGGCGCTCTGCTCTGGTTTGGGGGTCGAGGGTATGGTTTACTGTCAGCGGCTTCTTCGCTGGACGACAGACAGATTGGAGCCAAACATGGCGAGGACAGTGAGTGGGTGCGATGGTGTGATACCCGGATGCAATCACGGGAAAGGAGGCAGCTTAACCCTTGTGGTGACGAGTTAGGAAACCTACCAGTGGTGTACGTACATACCTACCTGCGATAAGACCCTGCATATATGCGACAGTTAGACAGGTCCTGAGTCTTCAAGTCATGCTCCTACATTGTGATATCCTGAACTCCGCGCTTCCCATACTGTCCTGTCATCCGTGCCGTCACTCCCCTCCCAGCACATCCGCGCCCGGACGCAACCCCTCAAGCCCACCTCCAACTCCTCCAACTTTCTATCCGCCGCCTCCCCCTCCAACCCATACCCCAACCGCACCAACTCGCGCGTCAGCATCTCCTCCATCCCGTCAAACACCCCAATCTTTTCCGCAATCCCGTATATCCTCGACGATTCCTGGGCGAGAACAGCGGCGATGGAACCAAGCAACGGCCTGCCTCCCTCCGCGAGGGCCTTCTCCGCCCCGGCAAACTTGGCGCGATACATGTCTCGGGTCTTGTGCTGCTTCACCGTGTTACGGTGCGCCCCGTGTGTCGCGTCGGCCAGGATCTCGGCAATCCGCTCGTCCGCCATGAGCAGCGGGAACGGCATCGGGTAGTAGAAGACGGCCCAGGGCGCGGACTGGGCCATTTCCCAGTCGATGACGGCGATGATGGTGAGGGTGTCGTTCACGAGTAGGTTCTGGATGCCCATGTCCATGTGGTTGAGAGGGAAGGGGCCGTCATGGTTGAAGATGTCTGTGCTGCGTACGATGTCGTGAAAGGTGAACAAGCCGAGGCGGGTGAGGTGCGTGGTGTCCTTGTTGTTGTTGATTGCCCGGTCGAGGCGAGCTTTGGCAACGGCTGAGAGGTATTCCTTTGCGGAAGAAAAGGGCCCAAAGTTGGGGAGGCCGTCTGACGCCGCGGCAGCCACGGGGCCGATGACAGGTCCGCTGTCTTCAGAAAAGTGTGATATGGAGCCGATCTGGGGAAAGGTGAAAGTTGCAAGCTGGGCCTGGAACAAAGTCCACTGGCCAAGGATGCGGTCTTGTGTCTCCAACTAGGAAATGTTAGCATCTCCTTGTAAGGGATGTAAATATCGTCGAAACAATCCCGGATGGCAGAACATACTGGCAGGTTTTACACACTATGGTCCACGTCTTGCAACAAGTTCCCATAGAAACCCTCAATGAGCATGTAGGGGGCTCCCGCTTTGGCAGCCCTCGCAGAACCTGGTGCCTCGTACGCATACATCGTCGGGAATGGGATTGCCGTGACACTATGGCGCAGAAATGCCATCGTCGCAGCTTCGCACTGCATGATATACGCCTCATCATGGTCGCTGGCCTTGCTGTCGGGATGTCTCGGCAGGCGAACACGGGCAATGACCAGACGGCCGTCCAGGGCGAAACACTCGAAGCAGCACCAGTACTGTCCGGCAGAGAACGGCTCGCTCATGGACACAGACGACCCCAAGACGGCTTCGACGTGGTCAACCAGTGCCGCCTTGTCGAGAGATGCCATGAGCGATTCGAGGCGTTGCTTCATGGTCCCGTAGTCCCAGTCCTCGTAGCTGGTCCAGCGCTCACTGGGCCGTTGGCTGGGCATGTTGTATGTTGTCCTTTTGTCGACGTGACCCTTGTGTGCTTTTGATGTGGTCTCGAGGCCGCTCTCGAGTTGGTGGTCAAGTCGGAAAGGAAGATGTTAACTCAAGAAAAGTCTGGTTGGTTAGTGTCGTGTTGTTGGAAGATCTTCGAATCGGCGAGCCCGAATGGGACAGACGCAGGCACAGGACTCTGACCAGGACGAAATCCTTTCGACAAGTGAGGGCCTAGCACCAAAACGACCGACACCAGCCGTCTGAGGCTTGCCGACTTATTCTCTTGGGCGAGGCAGCTCTGGTTGCTGCGTGTTGATAGGGAAAAACAAGCCAGCAACACACACCACAAACATCAAGACTGGTGCAAAGAGAGCCCGGTCTACTAAATTCCACATGTGTTGAACGACCGACTACCTGCTAGCATTAACCATAACTCAAGCGCAGAGCCACACGACTTGCGCAAATCCCAAGCATATCAAAGCACCCAGGTGCAGGTAATCAGAGGATCGACGACCGAGCCAGCCCCTGAGGCAAGAAGGAAACATAAACAAAACAAGTACCCATCCCCGACTCTCACTCAACCAAACCCCGGCTACCTCACACCCACTTGCCCTTCCCCTTCCCCCTGACCTCCAGCGGCGGGTACTCATCCCCATCCCCATCCGCACCGCCACCCCCATTGATCCCCTGACCCGCAGCCTCGTCCATCTCCCTCACCCTTCTCAGCCGCGCCTCCTCCTCCTCCAAGCTCAACCTCAGCGCAAGCGCCAAGTCGTCATCATCGGCGTCCGCTCCAACAACCTCACGCGCAGCCCCGACATACTCAGCCGCTTGCTGCTCCCCGAGCCGGCCCACATAGCCAGCCTCCGGCGACGTCGACAGCGACCGCCCTTTCCCCTTTCCCTTCCCGGTCTTGACGCGCACCTCACACCCCCATTCGGCGCCGCCCTCTTCCCGGGATATCGACATGTCCGCCTCCGGCGCCCACGCTTCACCCTCGTCCTGACCCCCAACGCCTTCCAGCAGCGACAGCCGAATCGCCCTCTGAATCTGCGCCTCATAATCATCGCCGTCCACACCGCCCTCCTGCACGACCGGTAAGCCCGCGCCAGCACCACCACTCCCACTCGGCCCGACGCCGCCCGACAAGCTCCCTTCGGGCGTGGCCGCATCCAGCCCCGCAGCACTGCCCCCCATCTCGCTGCTGGCCGTCTCGCTCGCCCCGCTCGTCGTCCGGCGCATCTCCTCCTCGGCCGCGAACGCCTCTTCCGAGATCATACGCGCGTACTGCATCGACTCCTCCTCAGTGAGCTCGCCGAGGCCGACGCCGAAGCGCTTCCGCAGGCGGTCGATCTCGCGCGAGCGGTGCTCCTGCTCCTGGCGCAGCTCCGCCTCCTCGGCTGCGATGTAACTCGACACGGTGCCGTTGTGGCGGCGCGAGGCCAGGCGGCCGTGGATGTCGGCGTGTCGCAGGCGGCGCTTGCGGCCGGGCCCTTGGGCGGTGGAGCTGTATGTCCAGAAGCGGATGAAGGTGCCGAAGGCGAGGACGCCGCGGAGCACGGCCGGGTCTGGGTCGAGAGCGATGGCGCGGACGGCAAAGTAGTTTGCATGTTGGAGCGCCGGGTTGGTGTTGAGGATGTGACGGGGGATACGACCTGAAGACTTGCCATTGAGTGTCCGGATTGGGTCGAGCGAGGATGCGAGCGGGTCCCAGGCCTGGACAAGACTGTCGCTGCCACCGTGGACGACGTAGAGTGCTGATACGGCGAGCGCGGTGATCTCGGGTGAGTCGGTTTGGATGACTCGCAGGGGGTGGACGACTGGCGACGCGGTATCGCGCATGTTCCATACGATGACGGAGCCCGTATTAGTTCCGATGGCGAGAAGGCGCGCGCGCCGCCCGGGGATTTCGCCTGTCGACTGCTTGGATGTCGGAGTGCCAGGCGTGTTGGCTCCGGACGCCTGCGACTCTGCGAGCAGGGGATCTTCAAACGCTGTCATGACGCCGAAGGTAGACATGTCCACCGCACTCGCAGTGATCTCCGTGATGGCGTTGTGCTTGAACACAAACTCGCAGGACCGCCACTCCTCGGTGTCCACCCGTCCTGGGATGAAACCAAGTCGGGGCGTGCTGAGCCCAGAGGCCGGCGACAGTGTCCCGTTCCCGTCGCTGGGAGCTTCAAGGCCAACCTTGAAACTCTCAGCCACGTCTTCTCCTCCAAAGATGGACTTGCGAGGAGCGAGAGACACGGCAACCGGGGTCAAGGCTCCCGAAGGCGTGGATTGCTCTGTCACGTTGCTGGCCTTGACGAACCTGCGGACAGAAGCACGCTCGGCCTCCTCGTTGCCGCAGGTAATGACGAAGATGGACTCTCCGCCGCCGGTTTCGCCTCCAGCAGCAAAGTCGACTTCGAGTCTACGCAGCATGTCCCAGCCCTGGCACACCTTTCTGAAGTGCGCGGGCGTATGCCGGAAGAACTGCTCCATCTCCCTGGCCTCGGCGACGATCTGCTCTCTGCTCAGGTCCATCGAATTGGCCGAGGATCTCGGAGAGTACGCGCCAGATACAGCGTTTTTGTCAAACTCATCCGGGCTTGCAGTACGCCGGGTCGTCTCGATGAGCCCCCAGTACGCGGTGCGGCCAGCATGCCAGGCGTCCTTGACCACATCCTCAGCTTTGCCCTTGTGGAGAGGAGGACTCGGGGGCTCGGTGAGGTAGTAAACCTCCCCGAGAGCGTTCAATGCCACGGCCCAGACTCGCCCCAAGGCCTTTCGCCGCAGGCTGTACTGATTGTCGACCTTGATGTCGATGATCGGGACACCAGGGCTGAGTACCCAGCGGGCGGTCATGTCCCCATCCCCATAACGGGGACCTGCAGACTCGTGGCCCAGGGCATAGCTCGTTACCACGCCGAGCGTGGATCCAACCATGATCCCGACCATGGACTGCGTCGTGGACGTCACATTGGACGATTTAGCGATCCAGACACAACTGATCGCATCAGTCAACCCCGGAATTTTGGGGATCTCGGGCGGGGTATCGACCAGTTCAGCTTCGCGTCCGAGGTAGTGCCCGCGCAGCTGCCCAGCGGCCTTGTAGTACACGCGGCCGCCAGGAAAACCCTCGCCACCGACGAAGCCATACGACTGGCTCACGTCTATGACGTTGGGCACAGCGGCCGGGCCCTCGCCAACCCCAAAGAACTCGAGGTTGGGAAACACCTCGTCCAGCTGTTGGAACGAGAAGGGGTCGTCCAGGCCCCATTTCTCGATCCTGCCAGTGGTGGGGTCGCTGACCGTGGCCACGCCAAGGTCGCGCGTCCCATGTATCACCCTGGGGCCCTTCTTCCCGCCAATGAAGTCAGCGTGGAGATGGCTGATCATCCACGGGAGCTTCGAGTTGTACGTCAACACGGCACTCGCCTTCTTCCCGGACTGGCTGGACCGCGCGGACGCTCCAATGCTGCCCGGCTTGCCGCGGACCACACTGCGCAGCAGGCGCGTGCGGAGCAGGTATTCGCTGCGCCAGGAGGCGAGGGGAGTCAGCCGTGTGAAGTAGCGGACCTCGGATCGAATGACGTCGGACGACTCGGCATCCTTGGCTTGCTGGCTGGCCCTTGCGTGGCCGGGCAAAGCGTCCTGCCCCGCGAAGTACCGCAGGAAGGCAGCCCGCCATGCATAGGGTGTGGTGACGAGGGCGTAGAAACGCTTCGAGACCAGGGCCACGGCGCCGTGCGAGTCGGGATGCAGGTGGGACAGGATCTGAGTCAGGATCTCTGCCAGCGGTTCATGTTTGTCAGCGGCCCCGCTACAGCAGTCAACTCGGCGGTGAAGCCGCGCGGGAGGGCAAAGACGAACCGTTCGGGAAGTCGACTAGCTGGACGCCGTCCGACCGCGAGCTGTGCGTAACCTTGAAGCCCAGAGGTGGGTGCGAGTCGCGGCGGGGGGACGAAGAGATGGCGGCATTCTCGTACTCGGCGATGCGCTGACCTGCGACGGTGACGGTGACGGTGGCTCGGGTGGCTGCAGCAGAGTTGGTCTCGGCGACACTCAACCGGCCAAGGGTCTGGTCGAGGTGGTCGACATCGAGGCCGCAGACATAGGCGGCGCAACCAGCACCCTGTGCATCCTGTGCATCGTCCAAGCAAGTGCTTGGGGCACGCGGGGAGCGAGCGTCTGGCAAGCTTGACCGAGAGCGACCGGGGCCATGTTGATCGGTGGTTGGCTGGGAAAGAGGAGCGTTGGTTGTTCGGAAATCGTGATTTGGAGTTTCGATCAGCCCTGATTGCATAAAGTTTCGTGCGTGAGCTCGGGGGAGGGGGGCGAAGTCGGCTGTGCAGGTCGGGATGCACAGTCGATGGTCGATGTCGATGTCGATGGTCGATGGATGCGACGGTGATGGTCTCGCAAGACAGGGCGTCGATGTGCTGAAGACGGGATCTGCTGTGTACAGATGGTGGCTGTCGAGTGAGGTGCTGTGCGCTGCGGCGGTTGAACCTGGGAGGCAATCCTGTGATCCGATGGCTCTGTGGTCCTGCGGTCCTGCGTGGATGGAAGTGACGTGTTTCCGGGCAGGTTTTTTCGTGTCAACCCCAGAACCGGCAAGCTCGACTGCACGTGGCTTGGGAAATCGTGCGGGTTGGGGTTCGGTTTGTGGCCGCTGTTCGCAGTGTTCGGCCTGAGCCGGGCTGAGGTCACCCTTGAAATTTCCTTGGCAACCTCTAATTTCGGAGCACATCCTGGTAACATCAACGCTCTCTGCCACGATGTTGATTCAGACTTCAGACATGCAGATTACGGAAGAATATGATAATCGCGATTTTAAGATGCCGCCCATGGTCTCTGGGCAGAGTGAGACATTGGCGAGACCGGTTTGCGCGTCGACATTGCCCCCGGCGTCGTCCCGTTGAACATCCAAGCCCGGCTGTTTTGGTGTCTTGTCCGGTGTGTCATACGCCGAAAACGACGGCACTGACTCGAGCAACTCAAACCACCCCGAAAACGCTCTTTTCCTATGATTCATGCACCAGCCATCCGGCCCTTCCCTGCAGGGCACACAACCCTCCAGGGAGCAAAACGGTCATGGCCGTGGAAGTGAGACCCTGTCCCAAGCCTCTGCGGAAATGGGTCTTTCGGATCACGAACCGAGCAGTGGGGGGTTCTGGCTTCAAGCCATTGCCACGCTATCCCTGATGGCGCAAATGCCTTTCCCATGTGCCTGTTCCAGGGGCTCCTCCAACAAAGCCCCCGGTCCGGTGACTGGGAGGCCGGTCATAAATATCGCCTATCGAAAACCTGCCTGGCTCTCTCGGAAATCAGTCCCTGAAGTGATCAGGGCTCCCGATCCAAAAGAAAAAACGAGATGCGCGCGTGGCGCCGTAGAGCGTGGCTCAAGCATGCGGTGCGCCGTTACTCCGTTCTGCTCAGCGGGCGCTTGACGCCGTGGAACCAGACTGCTGAATCGGCGCGAGCAGCAAATGCCAGACTGCGTCGTCAGCCGCTGGCGGTGTCTATCCCACGGGCAAATGGGCAATGGGGCGTCGTGGGCGGGGTTTCAGAAACATGCGATTTTCGTTTTCGTGATGAGCATCCTGTGAGATTGTCCCCTGCGTGCCAACTCCAGAAAGGGAGGCAGCTCCCGGCCCGCCCCTGAAGCCAAGTCCGGATGAGGATCCCAGCCAGCCGGAGGTGATGCCAAGTCAGACCACCAAGGGACCGGGAGAATTTCAACAGGACGATGAACGGTGCATAAAAGATGGAGGCACCGAAATTATCAGATCATGGAGCATGCGAAGCAGGGTTGTCGGCAGGTTTTAACGGTTCAGTAAACACCTAAAAATCCAACGATTTGTTTTTCCATCAGACAGGCACCCAGCGAACCCCCACAACCCGTTGAGCCGCGGAATTGCACCGCCTGGTAGTAGTCCACGCGTGTACGGACGGACAGCAAGCTTGGGCGAGGTGTGATACCACCTTCCCCGATTCGGGACAGCGGGGACGGAGAGCGGGTCGTGCCGTGCACCCCACTCGCCAGCAATCCAGATGCTTCTTCAGAAAAGTGGTCTGAGAAATCGCAATCCAGGCAAGTTCAGAACCAACAGGCAAAGCAGGGAGCAGGGAGCAGGGAGCAGGGAGCCCGAGCGGGGATTTGGGTTGTTGCTGAGCAGAGGCGCAGGCAGAACACGCGGCGAGCCATCAGACTCCGGTCGATGGGGCGAGCGTCCTGCGAAGAGACCCGACTGACTGCACAGGGGCCGGGGAAGCAAGATCCGGCATGCGTGCAGCGCTGCAGGAGTCTCCTGGTTGCGTGTGGGTAGCATCGCTTGCCAGCCTCCGAGGTAGCAGGTTTTTTGATTGCCACTCGAAAACGCAAAGGTGGATTCATACGTTTGTCTGAAATCTCGCCCGTAAAAGAGAAACAAAACACGCTGGTTGTGGATCTGGGTGTTGATGCACCCGCCGCGTGGTCCTTTGATGGAGTCTCTCCCCTCGAAAAAGCAACCCAGGTGCTGCGCCCTCAAATGATGTGCGTCTCAAGATCAGCCTGGCCTGTGCGTCCCGCTGCTAACGTTAGCGTCGGCGGGCAGGGTGGAGTCGGGCATACATTCCATCGAACAACATCCGAATTCGAGGCCAGGGCTCCCTCGACCCTTCAAGGTTGACTTTGTGTTTTCTGTCTCCGACACATTTATCCTTCCCACAGGATCGACAATGCAATGTAGTCGACCAAGACGGTGGGCTTTGTCAGTCCGTGCGTATTGTTGTGCATCATCATAGAAACCGTGGGGTTCCCACGGCAAACAGCTCGTTGACACAGACTAGCCGGGTTGGCACAGTTTTCTAGCCGAGCCCGACGAGAGCTGCAGCAGCGTTGCAGCATGCCTGTGGCCAAGATGCACCTCCCCGCCGGGGACCGGCGATGGCATCCGGAGAGCCTGTGAGGAGGCGAGGTGACGACCACATGTAGTCGGCGATGTCCAGGGTGTCGGGCGGTCCGAGAGGGGAGGTGCCGCCACCAACGTGGCATGGCTGCTGGTTCAGTCGCTGAATGCTGGGCCATGAGGTTAATCAAACGCCAAGAGAGCCCGCCTTTTGAAGTCAACTCAGGCAGAGGTAATGGAACGGTGCAAAGCCTGACGTTGACCTTCAAGTGTCTCGGCAGAGATGTGCAGGTGGTGCGAGGCAAACCGCATTCGTCCACATGGACGCGGTTGACTGACTAACTGAATGATGAGAAGGAGACGGGGGAACCGGCTCAAGGCACACTTGCCTGGACCCGACAGTCTGGGACCGAGGCCGGCGACTGCCAACAACTGGGGGATGCTGCAGACCCTCCGATATCCAGCAATGAGCCGGCCCCTGCAGGCGGCCCAACTGAGAACGAATGCGAGGGGGTCAAAACAAAACGGGCATTGCGACGCCTTCTCTGCGGAATACGACGTTTGACGGCCAACAATCGGCCCTGGGCCCTATTTGTTTGTTTCGGCGGGCCGGCGAACAAAGCCGGCTGGATGGCGGCAATGAAGCGGCCCTTGGTTGGCGGGCCATCCCGTCCATCGTCCGTTCTGCTGGTACGGCATGACGACGGGCACAAGAGAACACCGACCTGCGTTACACAGTAGTTATAGGATGTCCTGTATTGCCCACGGCATTGCGAAACCTTGCCCTAGTCAGGGGTGAGCAAGCGGCTTTCAATCCGGTAAGTCGAGACGGGGCACGATCCTATTCTGTACACAAGTCCAAGCGAGCCGAGTGGGTAAAGAAAACGATCTTTCGGTATGTTTCACCGCTCACGAGTAACGTTGACGGTATAATCGGCAACGGAGTTCTGTTTGGGTCTGCGAGGGCGACACAGTGCTGATCTCTCCATAGCCATCACTGCCCCGGGGGCGCTATGTAGATTACAACCGCGTGGGCCGGGGGCTCAATGGTACGTTCCTCTGATGACTTGTCAGTCGTCCAAGTCGGCCTGCATGTCCAAACCGGCCCGGTGCGTGGCCATTCAGCCCGGCACTAAAATCGCGCAAGGGACTGGAAACGGAGCAGGTGGCCCGGATTGGCTTGAGAGGTTTATCCGGTAATTCGAGACACCGAGTCCCAAGACCAATCGACTGGCACGCGTTGTATGATGGTTAAGATGACGATGAGGTGCGGCAGTGCAGCTGTGAGCTGATTGTCGATCCTGAAAGACGAAGAACTGCTGAGAGCTTCCCATGCCTCAGCGTGCGACAGGCTTCCAGGCCGAAGGTGCCAGCATCACCATGCTGTGAATCATGGAGCTGCTGAATCCGGCTGCTGCATGTCTCGACGTTACTCCGCAGGGTCTGGATGGCATGGCAGCTGCAGGACTCGATGCAGTTGGTGGCCAGCGTAAATTGCCAGTTTGCCCCACGGCTCATGGCAAGTTGCTCGAGACGGGATTGCGCCGTTCCCATGACTCGCCGCGCGGCAGCAGCATCACGAGCCAGCAGCTTCACGTCGTGCAGTACCTGCCCCAACGGGAGCCTCGAATCGGCTCAGGACGGCAGGGAGTCAGGGCGTCCGTTCCTGAGTATCAGATTAGTTACTCCGTCGCGGTCCATGGCGTGTGGTCCAATGCCGTTCAAGACTGGGCTGTCGTGCGGAAAAGTGCCGGTGACACGGATTGGCCCGAACTCCGACGTGAAGAGATCGGTGGAAGAGCAGCTCAGAGCTGCAAGCCGCAAGCCGGGAGTGTGAGTGGGAGTGTGTTGCGTTGTTCTGCCAGGGCGGCCAACAAATCCGCTGTCCGCCCACTTGCCTCAAGCTTGCTTCATGCAGCGCCCAGAAAGTGGAGAGAAAAAGGTGGGGTTTGACCCTTGCTGGCGGGAAGGAACCCTGGCTCCATCATCACTGGTCAGGAACAAGCTGGAAGCCCCACTTAGGAAAATTCTGGGAAAGTCGGGCGACTGTCCCATTTTTGAACCCTTCCCGCTTGGCAATTGTCAAGGGCGCCTCAGTGGCCCCGCCCGCAGCGCACCGCTTCCCAACGGAGAGGCAAGCGAGGTGACTGGTCGCTCCGAGCCTGGTTCTCTGAACTGGTGGAGACGCACACCCGCCCGAGCGCCTGGGAAGCCAGAGGGAAGGAAGTGAAATGGGTTTCTGGCGAATTGCACTTCGCCTCCGTTTCCTTAGCGTTTGAACCAGAAAGCCGTAACGTGTCCAGTTTGCTCCACCAAAACATCTCCGTTTTCTCGCTTGTGTCGCTGGACCATCGCACAGCGCTGTGTTCCGAGGGTAATTACCATACCAAGCCGTGCAACGCTACACTCCGTTTCTTACCCCAGTGTTTGTTACCCTTCCCGCGGACCTGGGACCGGCCAGTGGCAAAGTCGTTTCGAGCCGTCGGGAACCCCTCAGCGCATCCGCGGTGCTGCTCATCTCGTTCGCTTCGCTTCGCTCTGCAGGGCAGTCAGCGTGTCGCTCGCGCGCAACCATGCCCCGGCATTTCAGACCAAGCGTCAAGCGTCGGGCTCGATAACTCTCAGCTGGCTCGGCTGGGCAGGTTGGGTTCATCACAGGCGCTATTGATAAGCTGTGGGCGCCCTGCTTGCAGGTCGATAGGTACTTCCACTTCCCAGGTGGCCTGCACGACTGGGCTTGTTCTGGCTTGTCTGGCTTGTCTGGTTTGGCTGGGCCCTGAGAATGCACTGGACCCCCCGTTGCCACAATTGGCGTGGACCATACCAGTCCTGTCGACACCACCGCTAGCGTGCTGCATCCTCCCTCGTTTCCGCCTGCTGGAGCGCAAGAATACCATATCCTTGCTAGCCTCTCGCACCGCACCACACCGGATCCGCCTGCCTTCTCCGCTCCTCTTCTCCTCCCCTTCCCGCTCACAACGGCGCTGGCACTCGGGCCTGTCCTTTTCCCTCCCCTTTCCCCCGGAGCTGTGGTCCCCGTCAACCTCGCCCCAGCAACCACCGCCGATCGACTTGAGCAATTGACAGCAGGTCTCGACGACAGCAGCGCCGACACGGCCGCCACCGGTACGGGCAGGGAGCGCATTTGAGACGCTCGCATAATACGGCAGCCGTCGAGTTGTCGGGACGGTGCAGGGATCTCTTGGGTTTTGCACTGTCTCACCTGCATCCACCATAACAACCTCGAAGCCTCACCTCCGCAACACAACCTCGACTCGATCGCCACTCGGGTCATGGTAGAGCAACCCAGCTGTGCGCAGATTTTATACGAAGCTACTGGTTCTCGTTGTTAGTCAGAACAACGACCCTCGAACCCACAAAACGACGACAATCCTCTACACCACAACAACTGCACAATCACCGCCAACATGAGTTCGCCGGCCCAAGGAGGGCCTACGGTCCCAAAGGACAAGGAGAAGGAGAAGAAGGGATTTGGGAAGGTTTTGATGCGGATGAAGACGGTTTTGAAGAAGGCCACCGACCCATCTTCTCGTCGACTTTCTACCCTCGGCACGAAGGCTGGTCCGTCAAACGCTGCCGCCGCCACCACCACCGCAGCGCCTGCGAGGTATGATTGATAATTTCTTTTGCTCTGCCCGCCCTCGCCATCAAGAAACGCACAGATGCATTGGGGGTCCCGCCGTCTTTGGCGATACGGTCAGTTCTCGTGTCCTAACCTGATGCCACAGCGAACCCGCCCAAGCGCCTGCGGCTGCCGAAGTCCCTGCAGCTGTGGAAGCCACCAAAATTCCGAGATCGCAAATCTTCGCCGAGCGCGCAAAGAAGATTGGCGAGATGTACGGCTTGGAGCTGAAGCCCAGTGAATGGCACTCGACTGAGGGCCATGCTCTCCGCGTGGAGAAGCCCATCCGGATGCGTGTGCACAGGAAGTGCCATCTCTGCAGCACCTCGTTTGGCCTGGGCAAGGAGTGCCCCAAGTGCAAGCACCCGCGCTGCAAGCAGTGTCCGCGTGTGCCTCCTAAGCGCACCGAGGCCGAGAAGGAGGAAAGCCGCAAGAAGCGGGCGGCTATCATCAAGGAGCGGGCCGAGAAGGCGCCCATCATCCCCGACTGGGACCCGACCCCGAAGAAGATCGTCCTTAAACGGCCAGCAAAGACGGGTGGCCAAGACCTTTACTACAGGAAGCCCCGGCAGCGCATCCGGAGGACGTGCTGTCAGTGCCAGGTTCTGTTCACGGGTAACAAGACATGCGAGGGTTGCCAACACGCTCGCTGTACCGACTGCCCGCGAGACCCGTAAGTCCCAAGCCCGGATTATCGGCATTGACGGAGAGCTTTGCTGACACGCCACGCAGGCCCAAGAAGGACAAGTATCCGTACGGCTATCCTGGGGATGTGCCAAGCACGAAAACGGCGCACTATCAATGCGCCGAGTGCAGGCACATTTTCTCGTCGCCGCCCACGGACGAGCCGGTTTGCGCCAAATGCTCGCACGCCAAATGCGACAGGCTCACCCCCAGAAAGGTTGAGCCCGAACCCGACCCCGAGATCCTTAAGAGCATACAGGTCAAACTCGAGAATATGAAACTCAAGTGACAATAGTCGAGTCTCGTCATGCATGTCCTTGGATGGCTGCATGCACGACCGAGTCTATTGTCAACGGCATCCTCGGCCTTGGAGGACAAGAGATGAGAGTGGTTTGGCAGAGCGAGCAGTGTTCTTTTTTCCCCATTTTTGGCATTATTCCCCGAAATGCATCCAGTCGTCATCTCTTCTCAGCAAGCATGAACCTCATTAGCTACGAAACACCTTGTCATTTTTCCTTGAGCCAGCATTTTACGAGGAGACTTTTTCAGAGCGGTCCGTGGATAACTTTGCATTCCCGACCCCGATTGCGCGCATAACCCCGGCTCCGTGGAACGCGGAGGACGACGACCAGAGCGAACGTGATCGAAAACCCCCTCCGCCCCGCGTCCTCCCAATTCTCCAGCCATATTGGGGGATATAATCTCATACGCCACACCAGAGAAGACTCGATCACGACCCGGTTGCTTCTAGACGGTTGCGCGCTTGGCTCTACGCCATCCGGCGTCTTCAGCTGGGCGGGGCGTGGGAGGGAAAATCTGATTCTTCTCAGCCCAGCGCAAGGGGGGGGGGGGTGGAGAGCGGGGAAGGCCACATCTGACGGACGCTGGGAGGCGGAGGAGGGGAGGGTTGGACGATGCTACAGCCGAGGCTTGGAGGTGCTCAGTCTGATGTGCAGTTCTCCATACGCTCATCCGAAGAGTCTCCAACCGGGCGGCTAGCACACAGCATGGACCGGACGAAGATCAAAAAGCGGGTTGAGGCAAGCGGCGAAAATCTCGAGGGCGGTTTCTGGTTTCCTATTTTCCGATTTTCCACACCCTATTTCCCTCCGCTCGGTTTACACAACCTCTTGATGAAATGATTACACCTTTTTTTCTCCTCCTTCGCATCACCTCACTTGTCCGTTGAGATTCCCAACCCATCAGTCTGTTGTTTCACGAAATACCAAACCAGCCGCGCTTTCCGAGGCAAGTTGACGGGAATTCAATCCTGCCCTGCTGTGCAGTTTTCACAGGATGACTTTGAATTGCCAACTCTATCGTGTTGCACATGCTGCCCTTTTTTTCTCCTTCCCGGGGAACAGAAAATGACCAATCAAGCCCGCCCCTTTGTTCCATTCAGCAACAACCGAACCAACCTTGAACCCCACTGGTCCCATTCCATCGGGCCCTCGTTTGAACCTGGAAGGAATGAAGGTTTCCATGCCATGCTCATGCTTCTGCCGTGTGCCATGTGTGTGGGAACACAAAGCGGCGCATGGCAGGGGCATGGGCATGCCACACACACACACACAACACACACGCACATACACACGCACGCACACATAACACGGATACTGTGCGCGGAGCATAGGGCGTGGGAACGGCACTTTTTCTAGCCCTTGTTTCAGCCTTGCCCTTGGGTCTTTGCGGGTGCCAGCAGCGGGAATGGAGGGTTTGGTTGGTGGGTTGTGTGATTTGGGGGGTTTTCGGGCCCGGACGGAGGACACGGCATTGGAAAAGGGCACGGGGATTCGAGTACGGTACCGTTGTTGGTTGGTCTTGGTCTGACCCTCCCTTTCCATACTGGCGGGTTTGCAGTTGGGTGTGTGTAGCGGTATTGTCGGGTGGATGACGGGAGGCCAGGTTTATTCGTTTCGTTCGTGCGTTTTTTGCTCTGCATCACATATCATCTGGTGCGCTGTTTGTCTGTCTGCCATCAAATTGGCGGTGCTTAACTACGAATACCGCCAACCGCTCCGTCGGAACCGGCTGACTGCTGATCAGGACAGGGCTGGTGACGCGAGCTGTCTTGTCTCAGGCTGCTGCTGGCCGGTTGACGATCAGTTTTTTCTGGCATTCTTCCATCGGTTGTTGGTGCGGTTCCCGACAGTTTGGTTAAGGCACTGTTACTCCCCTCCATAAGAACGGAGCCTCTCCCCCTGTGCCGGGCTGGAAACCGACCAACCAGAGACGGGGAACAAGACATTCCAGCATGATCGTAATTGCCTGCTGACTGCATGGATTCCGGCATATTCGTGGGCGAGGTTACATAAGGTGCCCGTGCCGCAGCTCGGGCGCGCTGGAATCGGGCCTTTCTTTCAGGCTGGAACTGGAAGAGAAGGTGAGGTTTGGGGGTTGGTTGTGTGCCGCGCTCGGTTGGATGGCATGGCATGGCGCGACGGAAACCAGTCGCCTGGGACGTGTCCAGCGCTTCTCTCCTCCGGGTTGCAATATTGGGGATGGCCGAGGCCAGGGTCGGGGGTCTGGGCGTGGCTACCAAGTCCATAATTCGTTCGGGGAGATCGGGCATTGCCCTGCATTCTGCATTGCAAAACAAGTGTCAAACGGACGACTTACGCGTTCGACCGCGGTCCTCGAGGTGCCAAGTCTGCAAGCGAAGACAGTCAGAGAAGTGACAAGTGCAGAGGACTCCTCTCTGGGAACTGATCAGTGAACCCTCCTCTCCGGAAATATCCAGTGTCGGCCATGGGCTTGACAAAATGCTGAGGACATGGTTATTATTTCCGGCCCCCACGTCGTGATCGTCGCTCAGCTGGCGGCTGAAAACCAGGCCAGTGGCCGGTAAACGAAAACCAGCGCGTGGGCCGTGGAAAATGGAAGGTTCTTTTGGACCCCTGCAATCGCATCGGACGGAGACATGACCTGACGATTCAATGATCGCCAGCCATCTTCATCTCGCACAGTAACATCATTGATAGTTAATTGGACAAAAGGAGAAAGCCCGACGGCTCCAAGGGTTTTTATGTACATGCCAACAAAAGCGAACAGACTCCACCCTACCCGCCCGTCTTGTTCTTGTATTCTGCTGTAATTCTCAAAAACGGAGGCAGAACTCACCGCCTCTTCCCAGCCGACCCGGCGGGCTGGGAGGCTGGTGGAGACGGGGTCCACCGGCTGAGCACCGGGCTTGTTTCTTGGTTGACGGGATGAACGCTGTAGACTTGTAAACGCACAAGCGCAATGTTTGATCTTCCTTCATGAGTGCAGGAAATGGGAAAGTCTGGGGAGGGTTGCCCCTGCGAAAAGGGTCCGAGAAACGGAGCGGTAACGGAGTGGCTTCGCGCTTGGAGCTACTTGTAACTATGTGGATGATTTAGTTATGTGTTGACGACGCGACGTGGTCCAAAGCGGCAGTCATTTGGTGGAGGCTGTTGCGAGAACGCCTATGGAGCACTCTTGAGCAGAGCTGTAAGATGGAAGGATGACTTGATTTCATTCATGTCCTTTTGCCAGGCGTGACATAGATAAGTTAGATAACAACACTAAATGCGTCTGAACCTGGGCTGTTCACCAAAATGGGGTTCTTCAGAAAGACTGCCAGCCGGAAGACCTCCTCGAGTGAAAGATTCATCATGACTTCACTTCCTTTGGCCCTCATAAACGGCCCCCAATGCATGGTTCAAAAACAGCACACTTCAGACGCCTATACCATCCCATGACGGTCCAGCCAACAAGAACCCCTAATTCTCAATCATCCCCTGCGGCACCCGAAACTCCATCCCCACCGCCTCAGCCAACGTCGCCTTCCTGCCCGCCCTGCGCCCGACATAGTGCCCGCCGCCGCTATGCCCGCGGTTGTTCAGATACGCAGGCGCCTCCTCCAGCATGCCCCTCTGGACCCACGCCTGCAGCCTTCCCGGGTCGATGACGCTCATCAGCTTGTCCGTCACGTAGAAGCGGCCCTGGACGTCCGACTCGGCCCGGAGGACCTGCGCCGCGACGAGCACCCAGCTCCACCGCATCGCCTTGTCGCGCTCGATCGTGTTGCGCGTGGCGAGCTCCTCGGCGAGGGCCGGGGGGAGAGTCTCGGGCGGGACGGAGCCCTGTGGGAGCGGGTGGGCGGCGGGCGAGCGTATGGTGCGGTAGAGGCCGCCCTTGAATCGAGAGGTGGCGTGTGAGTTGGGGGGCGAGGTCGGCGTGAGAACTTGGATCTCAGTGATGACCATGGCTGGGTTAGCGTCCGGCGGAAGGATGGCGGCGGCCGGGTCGCTTTGGGGGACCGTGACGCGAATGGGGTCGCCGACACGCACCATCTCGGCGCCGAGATAGATGCCGCCGTAGTGCTGCACGCGAAAAGCACTGTCGGACGTGGCGCCCTGAGCAAGCAGGTCGAAGGTGGAGAAGGCGTCGTTGATGGCGCGGGCACCCATCTTGGAGGCTTCGAGGCCGAGTACCTGGCGGTTGACCTCGCGCTTGTTTGGGTCTGGCTCTTGCGAGAGGCGGGCGGTCATGGCCTGCCAGTTGACCGATTCAAAGGTCTTGTCCTTGAGCTCATCCAGTGTCGTAGTGGGCACGCTGAAAGTGAGGAAGGGTCGCATGGATTGGCAGTCTTTGATGAGGCTTGCTTGTTCCAGCAAGGCGTGGCCGAGAAGGGCCAGCGTGAAATGGTAACTGGAGTCGGCGGCGCCAGGACGCAGGGCCGTGCCGGGTTTCGGGGTGATGGCGAGGATGACGCCCAGCCGCCATGCCGTGTGTTTGTACCAGACGAGTTCTCCCACGCGGAACACGTTGGTCCAGCCTGTTGTCCCAGGAGGCGGAGCCTGCTGCTGCAATTGTTGTTGTTGCGACTGTTGCTGTTGCTGCTGTATTTGTTGTTGTGGTTGCTGCTGCTGCTGTTGTTGCAACGGTTGCTGGATGGAGCCAGGTTGCTGCACAGTCGCAGCGGGCTGTGTGGTAGTAGTCGGTCGGGAACCGGCAACAGCGGGAACAGCGGCAGCGGCGGCAGCACCAACACCAGCACCAACAACAGGCGGCGGCTGTGTAGAAGCGGGCGCTTGGCTCCTCTCCCTCTCTGGCCTCACGCGCTCGAGATACTTGGGGCATAGGTCGCAGGGGCACTGGCTGTTGTCGGTCGAGTCGCTGGCCAGCCACAGGGCGTGCAGGGCAAACTCGCCGGGGGTGCGGTAGTTCGCCTTAGGTCCTGCCGGATGCCCATAGAGATAGTAGTCCCTGCCGCCGTCCTTCCTCACGGCGCAGCGCAGCTCGTAGCCCCTGGGGAAGCCGGCGAGCTTGTATTGCTTTTCTGGAGTCGAAGTCAGTGTCTGGCAACATCAAGGGGTGACTGCAGGGTACAGGGTGCAGTGTCTGCGCATACTGTCATCCTTGGGGCCGATCTGGTTCTGGAGATGGCCGGCGACGATGACCTCCCAGCGCTCGAGCTGCGTGATGTCCTGGTCCTCGCTGCTGTTCAGCGGTTTGTGGTCGAGGGTTGGCCACGACTGCCCATCGCTCCGTGCAATGTGGATGGGCCAGTACTCGGTGCTGGCGTCATTTTGTGCTGTTGAGCTTGCCATGGTTTCGGCTGAAACGACGCTGGGAGAGAGCAACAGTCCCTGGCAGGCGCGCGGAATGGAGCCGAGTCACGTGGAATCCACGTGTTTTGATTCTGTGTTCTTTCCAGGTTGTCAAAGAAGTGAGTGCCAGCGTGCCCACTTTTTCCTGCGCAGATTTGACTGGAACTCGCACTGTTGCCTTGTTCCTGCCTGTCACGCCCTTGTTCTCATCCCCACAGCCAAGCATCACCAAACTTCAACATGAGAGTCAAAACAACTCATTGAATAGCTTCCCGCTCCCATTAGTTATTCACATACTGCATTCCTAGGCGGTTGACATACTGTATCACTCGCCTCGACCAGCCCCACCATCTCCACTTACTCATCCGACCTGTGTTGTTGCCGCAGTCCCGGTTCCACTGAAAATCTCTGCATCCGACTCAAACCTCCACAACAAGCATCCGGCAAGGTGGCCGAGCGGTCCAAGGCGCCACGTTAAGGTGTTCAACCCTTAATCACAATCCGTGGTCTCGAAAGGGGCGCGAGTTCGAATCTCGCCCTTGTCAGCTTCTTTTTCTGCTCCTCTCCCTCACTCCGCGCTGTTTGAGGAATGGGTGACTTTTTGTGTCTCGAGGATGTCATCAGCGACCATCTCGCTGCAGAACTACCGGTCCCAGCGACCAGGAAGTGAGGACCGCCGAGATGAAGGCTTGCCTCTGATATCTAGGCCTACAGCAGACGCAGGACGAACCGCTTGGACCCGGAGAGCAACTCCTCTTCAGCGGGTGTCTTGGGGAAGTCCATATGTAAGTTCATGCGGTAAAAACCTGCGTGAATATCAACTTGCAAGAAACGGAAAGACGCCGAACCGCCTGCCAAGAGACACGGAAGCGAGGATGAGGTCAGTTCCAAATGAGGGCTTATATGCCACAAGCGGCTGGTGAGGACGGCATGCTGCGGCAGAACGAAATGCCCAGGAGGCAGAGCATCCAGACCATGACCGCATCCGTCCTTGGGGAGTGGAATTGTACGGCGGTTGAACTTCACGCTCCGAAGCAATGGTTTGACTCAGTCTGGCAGTCGTGGGCGTGGATGGCTGTGGAGTCGCTGTCAATGCGCCTGTTTGAAACATCGGCTGCCAGGTCCCTCCCTGGTGCTTCTGAAGGAAACGTCCTCGACCAAAGAACACAGATTGTGGTCGCATTTCTTCTTCACGGCGAGGTCTTTCCCCATGGCCGGGCCGCTCCCGGGCTCTGAAAACAGCGCGTTCCACCACGCAAGGAATCACGCGAGCTGGTAGGACAGCCCCAACCGTGCCCGAAAGCCACAGTGAGTTGTCTTGCATCAGCACGCTGGCGAGAGATTGTGGTCGACAGCCCAATTTCCACGTCACCTTCGGGCCGCATCCCAGCATGGCGAGGCCCGCTCGATCTCGAGGTGGAAAAAGAAGCAATTCAGGATCGCCAAACCAAGCCGGCAAGCAAACTCTTCCATGAGGCTTAAGCCGGGGTTTTATTTCCCAGCCGGCTTTCTCCAGTGCCCACGAGCAAACCTGTCTGAGCTTGTCTGGGGCCGAGATCAACACATGGAGGCTCATTTCGCGAGCCGTTAGCGCTGCAACCTCGATTGGGCCAGAGCCAGCACCCCCCTGCCGATGCGTGTCCACTGCCGAGATGAGACAGCCAGGAACCCGTCCACATTGGCCCCTCTGATTGGACAGACCCCTGAGGCCATCGAGATGGACCAACACGGGGTGCCATCACGCCAGATGCTGCTGTTGGTCCGCTTCATTGGTCCCCCGGTCGTGCCCCGGAAAAAGCCATGGCCTTGGATGGGCCCCTTGCCCGTGGCGGACATCGCGCCTTTCCCTCTTTGCACCACCTTGTCCAACGTTTTCGTCGCCCATGGTCCTGGATTCAGGCCGTTCTCTCCTTTTGACCATCGTCGTTCGTTTTTCGCGATCTCTGTGCTTGAACCCCTCTCCCTACCCCTGAGGTTGTGGTTGCGACGACGCCTGTTGTATGTCGAAACACCAACTCGCGCATCGCCAGAAGCTCCCATCACCAGCACGTTCGTTCTGCGCGCTTCAGTCGTATGACGAGAGGAAATTGGGACATCTGAGGTCAGGGGTCGGAGATCCACCATCAGACTCAACTTCAGCTGCGCCCACGTCCAGTATCCATCCCCAAATCAGGTCGGCTTACAGCGCAACCCCCGAAAGCAATGAAGTTCACCACATTACAAGCCGCCATCGGGTCGGCCTCGCTTTTTCTGTCCGCTCAGCCCGTTTCAGCGAATCTCGGCCACCGGCACGCGCACGCGCAGTACGCGAGGCGGCATGGCCACACCCACGACCACCATGTCGGCGAGGTTACCGACGCGCCAAAGGTTGTTGCTAGGAAGGCGCCCTGCTCTCTGCCCGACCACCCGGACCTGGTGCGCGTTCCCGGCGCCGACAACCACGGCTTCGCGATGAGCCCCGATGAGCCCTGCGAGGACGGAAAGTGGTGCCCGCTTGCCTGCGTGTCGGGCAAGCTGATGGCGCAGTGGAAGCCGAACACGACGTACACGTATCCCGAGTCGATGGTGGGTTCTTGGCCGAACTTCTCTCCCTTCCGGGTCTGAAGGTCTGATATTGACGCGTTTCTCCAGTACGGCGGGCTGTATTGCAACGGCGGAAAGCCCGAGAAGCCTTTCGACAAGGCCCCCTATTGTGTGGATGGAACGGGCGCCGTCAAGGCCGTGAACAAGGCGGGCAGCATCGTCTCGTTCTGCCAGACTGTCCTGCCGGGCAACGAGGCCATGATTATCCCGACCGATGTCACAGACGTAGCGACGCTGGCCGTTCCAGGACCGGACTACTGGGCCGGCACTGCCGCGCAGTGAGCAACCCCCCAGCTAACCCAAACCGTGGCGATGGAAGTGAGTGAGTGACGCTAACCCCCTTGTCAGTTACTACGTCAATGCGCCTGGGATACCCGCCTCGAAGGGCTGCGTGTGGGGCAAGATCACCGAGCCCATCGGCAACTGGAGCCCCTACGTCGCCGGCGCCAACACCATGGGCTCGGGCGAGACCTTTGTCAAGATTGCGTGGAACCCCGAGTTCCTGGCCACGCCGCTGTCCAAGACGACGCCGACCTACGGCCTCAAGATCGAGTGCCCCGAGGGCGGCTGCAACGGCCTCCCCTGCGCCATCGACCCTTCCAAGGGCGGCATCAACGGCCTCGACAGCCCCGTCGGCACCAACGGCGTCGGCGGCGCCGCCTTCTGCGTCGTGACCGTCCCCAAGGGCAAGACGGCCAACATCGTCGTCTTCAACACCGACGGCTCCGAGGGCAAGCCCGCGCCCTCGTCCAAGGCGCCCGAGCCGCCCAAGACGACCACCTCCGACAAGCCCTCCTCCACCAGCACCCCGCCGTCCACCACCTCGGCGCCGCCCACCACGTCCTCGGCCGCGAGCTCCAAGCCCACGTCCTCGGCTGCCCCGTCCACGTCCTCGGGCGTCTTTGTCGGAGGTATCTTCCAGGAGGTCGAGGTGCAGGGCCAGACGTCGTACAACTACTCGGCGCCGCGGACCACCGCCCAGCCGGCGCTGAGCAAGACGGCCGACGCCGTGGTGCCCGTCTCGACCACGTCCAAGAACGAGGGGGTCGCCGCCGAGGGCGGCTCGGCCATTGCCGGGCTGGTGGTCGCGCTGATTGCTGCGGCCGCGCTGTTTTAAACGCAGCTGTCGCTGTTCGTTGTCGGTGTCTTTGTCGTTGTTTCGATCTCTTTTCTTGGGGCCAGCGAGCAGCAGCAGCAGCCATCTCCTCGCTGGCTATATCCTTATTCATCTTCTCCCGTCGACTTCCAACCGAACCCCCCTTCACGGCTCGATTCGACAACAACCCCTTTTCCCCGTTGTTTATAGACACCAGCCACTTTTCCTCCCTTAACCCCTCCCCCCTTCCCCCCCCCATATACCGCGGTTTGCAATCTGCGTTAGTGTTTATTGGTATTGGTCGCGGATTTGTCTGCGCGCCGACGATTGGGTTTCCTTCCTAGACTGGGAACCATACATTCTTTTTTTCTCCCGACTTTTGCTTCTTGCGCGGCTCTATGCGTCGCGATTCTTTTTTTCTCTTCTTTCGGCTTTTGAAGTTTCGTTTCTTGCGGCTTTTCGCGATATACCCATTTTTGAGTTTCGTTTCTTGGATTTGGACCTCGCGGTCATTGGTGTGTTTTCGACTTTGATCGAGAGGAGATTTGTGTGTGTTTTTCTGGGTTGGATTGGATTGGATTTGGTTTGGTTTGGTTTGGTTGGTTGGTTGACAGGTTATTATGTGCAAAGAGATGTGACGGTGATGTATGGCTGGAATGGAATGATGGAGGAGATGGAAATTGCTTGGTTCAACCTGGCCTGGCTGCTTTGGAATGAATGGTTTTTGGAGGTTTGGGGGAAATTCTCACTGAAAAGGTGTGCTTGTCTCGTTGGTCTTGCGGCTGGCTCTCGATGATGGTTATGGTTCGGGGACAGGCAGGCAGACACGACAAGCTAGTCAATGAAAACCAAGACGATTGACGATGACAAGTGGATTTCCATGCAGAGTGAGTATCTTGTGCTTGAGAAGATGATGTTGGCAGTTGAGATAAAGTTCGGGAAACACAACAGCGGCCCTCTCTTAAATTCCACAACAGGAACACACGGAGAAAACCATGGCAAATGAGCTTTGTCCATTGATATGCGTTGTGCTACGCTTCCATCACACAGTATCATACAGATCGTCTCATGTACGCCTTGTCCGACCAACCCAATCTCCCCCCTTCCGCCCTGCCCAAGCAATTCTTACGGCGGATTCCGCACCCAGCCAGGAATATCATCCATCTCTCCGGGCGGCTCCATGCTCTCCCCGCTGTCGCACGCGTCGAGCGCCTCCTGATGCGCCTCCTTAAACCGCTCCAGAATACTCTCGTACGGGTTCGGCCAGCCGGCCGCCACCGCATTCCCACCCTTCTTCTTGGCGCCCTCGACCGCAAACCGCTTCTGCTGGCGCGCGATGAACCCGTTGAGCAAGCCCGAGTAGACGAGCCCGGCGACGACCGACTCGATGTTTTCGAGATCGGGCTTCTTGTTCCCAAAGATCAGGCCCTCGGACGGCATTAGCCGCCGCGGGCCTCCTGGCGGCGGGACAAGCAGCGAGTCCGACTCGCCTGTCTCGCCGCCGGCTGCGCTGTTGGTCACGGCCTTGAGGAAGATGGTGTTGATGTGAGGCGGTGGGCGGGACCGGGTCGCGGGCTTCGCGGGGAGGTAGCCCTCGAGCAGCTTCTGCACATAGCCCGCCGTCGTGACAAGGTCTTCGAAGGAGAGCGAGGCAGCACGGTTGCCCCCGTCGCCTGCGCCCTGCCAGGTGATGAGAAAGGTCTTGCGGGTAAAGGAGCGCCATACGAGGGGTTTAAGGCGGTAGAGGAAGGTCAGGTAAAGGCCCTTGTCCCAAAGCCAGTCGCGGTTGATGGTGAGGGCCTGGTAGAAGAGGACGAAGTTCCCGGAGCGCAGGGCACCGCAAATGGGGAGGAAGATGTCAGCAAACCCGGCAGCTTCGGGCCGCTGGAGGAGAGCCCAGGAGGGGAAGCGGCCGAGGAGGAGGTTGGCCGGGATCCAGTAGGTGAGAATCTGCCGGCGATGCTTCTGGAATTGAGGGAGGCATTGGCGGTAGGCTTCTTCGAAGCACATGTGTGCGCGCAGGTAATGACCGTGATCAAAATTAAATCGGCCAAGGTAGTACAAAAAGGTGACTCGCTGTGATGCCGGGTACAGTGAGAGTGCAGGACCGCTTGTCGAGAGATTTGTAAACATTTGCACGGCAAGTCTCGATTTCTCGCACTAGGTCCCGTCAGTCAGTGAGTTTCTGCGATATCACAAGTGCAACCCTTACAGCAAAGAGCAACTTTAACGTGAGGTTGGCAAACAGATAGACGGCCACCTTCTTCCCCTTCGGTGGCGACCATCTGGTGCTGGAGCGGTCTGTCAGGCAAGATGTAAAAATCTTCTGGATGATGTCGGCGGCCAGCTCCACGATGGACTTCCTCTCGCCAGATTCCTCGCCAGTCATGTCGCCCTGGATCTGTGACAGCAAGTCAGGCTGCCGAGTGAGGCTCATAACCAACTTGGACAGCGATTCGGAGAGGGACATGCTGGTCTGCAGCAGCATGTTGCCGTACGTGGGATTAGCAAGGGCGTTTGCGCAGGATCTAGAGCCATCAACATGTCAGGAAACCAGGACGCGGTAAAGCGTGGTGAACATGAGCCGTACATGAGAAGGTCGCTGAGCCGGGAATGCAGCCGAACCACATCGTCGAAGTCGACGTCGCGCCAGTACTCGAGGTACTCCTTGATGAACGAGTTGAAGCCGGGCCATGGCGACCCTTTCCCCTCGGGCACATCGTCCTCTTCCGGAAGACATTTCTCAACCAGTTTTTCGAGTGCGGGAGAGTTTGCTGGGAAGCTGCCCTTGAGCTGGGTGCTCATCTCCCAGTAGATGTTGGCGACATCGTTCTCGACGAGCAGCCAATTGCGCAGCTCGTCGCCGTTCTGGTCCAGGACGAATCCCCGAATGCTACTCAGGAACTGAACCACGAGGCTCATGGCGGCGGCGGTGGTGGCGGCGGCGGCAGCAGCAGCAGCCACCGGCGGGGTAGAAACAAGAAGCGTTGATGTTTCGGATGCAGATGCGGATGCGCGTTGAGGATGGAAATGAAATCGTTGTGATGGTCGTGATGGGCTTAACAGGACGTGCGACCGACGCGCGATTCAAGAGGTTATGGCCGCATTCTTATCCAGCCAGATAGAGAGAAACCAGAAACATGAAACAAAAAAAAAATAAGCAACCGTTTTGTGATGAATGGCCTTGACCTCAAGACTTGTTTCTTCTCACCACTGTCAAAGCAGCATTCTGGTGCCCAGACGTTGCCTGAACTAAAACGAATCACAGAGCTTCTCCAAACACAATGCGTTTAAACCCTAACCCCCGAATATTCAACAGCAACTCCAACAAAGCCAGCTCCAACTGCACCTCAACCTGGGGAGAAGTGAGAGCTCTACAGAATACAGCTGCGACGCTTAGGACGCAGTGAATTTCAGGTATATACTGATGCTATCATTTACACAGACTCGATCCTCTGCACAACCATCGCCGTCGCGGCGCCTCCACCGTTGCAGATGGCCGCAACTCCGTACTCGCCGGGCTTCAGCTGGTGGAGCAGCGTCACAAGGATCCTCGAGCCCGAGCTGCCGAGGGCATGCCCCAACGAGATGGCTCCACCAAGCGGGTTCACCTTGGCGCCCTCCAGGCCGAGAATCTGAATCCGCAGTTAGTGGGGAGCCCAGAATCTGGGGAAAACAATCGGATCTGCTCACCTTCTCATTGGCCTTGATCACCGCGGCAAACGCCTCGTTGAACTCCCACACGGCCACCTGGTCCTTGGTGATGCCGGCCCGCTCCAGGGCAATCGGCACCGCCTTGGCCGGCGCAACAGGGAAGTCGATCGGGTCCACAGCGGCATCCGCCGAGCCGCAGATGCGTGCAAGAACCCGCGAGCCTGCGCCGTACTCCTGTGCAATCGCCTTGCTTCCCAACACGAGCGCACTGGCGCCGTCGTTGAGCGTCGACGAATTGGCCGCCGTCACGGTGCCGGTGCCGTCGCGGACGAAAGCGGGCTTGAGGGTGGGGACCTTCTCCAGCTTGACGTCGGCGTACCCCTCATCCGTGGTGATGACCGTGTCACCCTTCCTCCCCTTGACCGTCACCGGCGCGATCTCATCGGCAAAAGCGTTCGCCTTCCAGGCGGCCTGCGCCCGCTCATACGACTGGATAGCGTACTGGTCCTGCGCCTCCCTCGAGATCTCGTACTTCTTGGCCGTGTTCTCGGCGCAGTTGCCCATGTGGATCTGGTCGTAGACGTCGGTGAGGCCGTCCTTGATGAGGCCGTCCTCCATCTTCACGTGGCCGAAGGCGGGCAGCCCGCTGGCGCGGGGCACGTAGTATGGTACCCTCGACATGTTCTCAAACCCGCCGGCAATCTGAGCCTCGGACAACCCTAATTGGATGTTCTGCGCGGCAAAGGCGACAGCCTTCAACCCAGAGGCGCACACCTTGTTGATGGTGATGGCTTCGACAGTGGGCGGGAGACCAGCGAAAATGGAGGCTTGGCGCGCCGGGGCCTGCCCGACGGAGCCCTGAAGGACATTGCCCATGTAGACATCGGTGATCTTGGAGACGGGTACCTTGGACTTTTCGAGGGGCGACTTGATGGCGACAGCGCCGAGCTGGGGGCCGCTCACGCTCACGTATGATCCATTGAACTGTGGGCCGTTTGTTAGATCGATCTGTCTCACAGGTCTGCAGATATCAGATCCGAATCAGATCTCAAAAACCCAACACACCTTGGCTGTTGGTGTCCGGGATGCGCTGAGAATATAGGCGTCCCGAACTTCCTGACGAAGGCAAGCATGTGACGAGAACAGCCGAGCCGAGCCCGTCTTCAGGTGCGGCGACACACGCAGCGCGTTTCTGAATTGCCCCGCCATCGCTCACGGAAATACAGACTGTTTGACAGGGGAAAATGCAGGGACGACGGGGGAATCGGCTCGCTATGCAACGACAAGGGAGAGACAGGTGGGTGGACAAGACGAGTCAAGGCAGCATGTCGCGAGCAGGTCGCCCTTCCCGAGGGCCAGTGTCTTTAAAGACATGGCGGCGGGACCTTGTCAGCGGAACTGCTCGGCTTGTGACGGACGTCAGTGGGGGGGCGAACGGGTAGGTGTGGAGGTGGAGCTCACTGAACCGGGCAGAAGGGCCCCGCCACTTCGGCACCCAGGGAAAGCGGTTCCACATTTCCACTTGGCTTGATGGCTTGAGGCAAGCTCCGGAACGGAGCTGCGTGGGATAAGTCAGATAGTTGCATATTCCAGGTCATGCAAACGCAGGAACTCGAGGTTCGAAGCTGAATGTGAGAGACAAAGAACGGGCAGTCGCCCGACTCCAAACTGCGCTGAGATGCCGCAGCCAGACTTTGAAAGACATGGCCCCCAAAATAACTAACGCAACCGCTGCCAGATTGACTGTTGGTTCGAAGGCGGGCTCTCTGCCACGGCCCCGAAAGGTGCATTTTGTGTTAACAACCGGGCTTGCTAAAGCTCCGATTGGCCGGCTCAGTCCCGTTAACTCGATAAGTCAAGCTTCACTTGGGTTCTCCATCTCAGCTGGAATCCCATCATCGATCACGCTTCGATTTATCATCGCCCTTGCACTTCCGCCTCGGCCGCCCACTCACTGACAACGCCAACTCGAGTTTTTGCTGCCATCGCGCTGCATCAAAACTACTTTACTTTTTTGGAAACTCCCTAAACTCTTGAACAAATCACCGCCGGACTGCTTCGCGGGACAAGATGTCGACCGCCGCTCGCCGCCGTCTCATGCGAGACTTCAAGGTGCGACCATTTGCTCCGAGGATGCCCTTTCAAGCTTCGCGAGGTTAACTTGATGTGTGCAGCGCATGCAAACCGACCCCCCAGCCGGCGTCTCTGCCTCTCCCGTCCCCGACAATGTCATGACCTGGTGAGCAACTGCCATCGCAGCGTGGTCCGGCTCGCGCGGAGGCTGACACGGCGACGCTCAGGAATGCTGTTATTATCGGACCAGCGGATACGCCTTTCGAAGACGGAACCTTTAGGCTGGTGATGCACTTTGAGGAGCAATATCCCAACAAGCCGCCGTCGGTCAAGTTCATCAGCCAAATGTTCCACCCCAACGTTTACGCCACGGGCGAACTCTGTCTCGACATCCTACAGAACCGCTGGAGCCCGACTTACGACGTTGCAGCCGTGCTTACCAGTATCCAGAGGTGCGTTTCCATAACCGGCGCGGTCTGAGAAGGGGAACGGAGCGTCCGAAACTAACACTGTCCCTGCAGCTTGCTTAACGACCCAAACACCGGATCCCCCGCGAACGTCGAAGCGTCCAACCTGTACAAAGACAACCGCAAGGAGTATACAAAGAGGGTGCGGGAGACGGTGGAGAAGAGCTGGGAAGATTGAGGCGCGGTGGTCAGCATCTTTACCGGCCGAAATCGGTGGGCTTAATATGGGCGACACGCGACCGCGTGGTCGAGGAGAAGCAAGATCATCGCAGGAGCACACAGCATGGGTCCGAGCCCGACCGGCTCTCTAGGACTGGAGTTCTGGCGTTTTGGCACATTTCTGTCGCACTTATGGAAGGCATGTCATTACATTAGTCACAGGCGTTGGAAGCACACACTACTCGCGCCGTTCTGGGCAGCTGGGATTTCGATAGGAGGGAGGGGAAAGGCGGGGGTGCGGTTGGAGGAGTTCAGGCCCACATAGTCATTGCAGCGAAACCCAAGGATTTGTTCCATTGTTTATCCTTCTCTTCTTGTTGGCTTGTGCGCGCTGCGAGGTTTGCTTTGGGATGCACAGTACTTGTATGTGTGGCGGTAGTACATGGAATGCCAGTGATAGCCGTTTGACGGCGCCTTCGGAGCATCGAAGGATCGCGGTTCGGTTCCAGGCCCACCTGCATGAAGGGGTAATCTGCCTCTTCACCCCTGGTTCCTGGCTCCGGGTGCTGGAACAATGCTGCCTGCTGCAGCCGGCCGGCAGGCGGGAAAGACACTCGCGCCTGTGAGCCCTTGAGCGGGGGCCCCTACCTGCGCTGCCAGGCATGCATTGCCCCATGAAACAGCCAACCCACGAACTGATTGCAGCGCGAACTGGGCGCGTCATTCAGCCAGCCAGCCGGCACTCGCTCGCCAGATGACACCCGACTGCAACAAAAAACATCCACACTTTTTGACCGTTCCGTAAACCGTCCGCCCTCGCTACCACCCTACCCCTGACACCGCTCCAGGGAACCCCACCCCATCCTCTGGCGTCTTTCTTTCAGTGTTGGATTACGAAGTCCAGATTCGACAATTTGATAACCCGTTTCAGCGTCCCCTCCCTCGCCGACATTTTTTGCCCGTGACTCGTCAACGCCTGACGGTGGTGCCTTTTTTTGTCAGAACGCACTCGAGTCCCGCCGCTCACCTTTCTTCGGCACGACAGCAGGGACACAAGGCCCCACGATACGCTCCTTGCGCCGCCGCGACGCCCTGTTGACCGGTACCCCCCGCGTCTGCGCCCTGCCCCGACCTGCGCGCGACCCCTCCTTCATGAGTTTGCGCCTCCCCGGAGCGCGGGAAGCGGGCTGCCATCATGTCCAACGCAAATAGCATCAAGGTCGTGGCTCGGTTTCGCCCGCAGAACCGGGTTGAGATCGAGTCGGGCGGTCAGCCCATTGTCAGCTTCGATGGCCAAGATACGTGCACCGTCGATGTGAGTCGCCCCGAGGCCCAGGATTTGTGCTGTCGCGCCGCCGCGGGACTCCGGTTGCTAAACTCCCGGTGCAGTCGCGAGAAGCGCAGGGAAGCTTCACCTTCGACCGCGTGTTCGATATGTCATGCAAGCAGTCCGACATCTTCGACTTCTCCATCAAGCCCACCGTCGACGACATCCTCAACGGCTACAATGGCACCGTGTTCGCCTACGGCCAGACGGGCGCGGGAAAGTCGTACACGATGATGGGCACCAACATAGACGACGAGGAGGGCAAGGGTGTCATTCCGCGAATCGTCGAGCAGATCTTTACAAACATCCTGTCCAGCGCCGCGAATATCGAGTACACGGTCCGCGTCAGCTACATGGAAATCTACATGGAAAGGATCCGCGATCTGCTGGCGCCGCAGAACGACAACCTCCCCGTGCACGAGGAGAAGAACCGCGGTGTCTACGTCAAGGGCCTGCTGGAGATCTATGTCTCGAGTGTACAAGAGGTGTCGAGGTCATGCGCAGGGGTGGAAATGCGCGAGCAGCGCAACGAATATGAATCAGGAGTCCTCGCGCTCGCACTCCATCTTCGTCATCACCATCACCCAGAAGAACGTCGAGACGGGCTCGGCCAAGAGCGGTCAGCTGTTCTTGGTTGACTTGGCGGGTAGCGAAAAGGTTGGCAAGACGGGCGCCAGCGGCCAGACGCTCGAAGAGGCGAAGAAGATCAACAAGAGCTTGAGCGCCCTGGGCATGGTCATCAACTCGCTGACAGACGGGAAATCCTCCCACATCCCCTACCGCGACTCGAAACTCACCCGTATCCTGCAGGAGTCCCTCGGTGGCAACAGCCGGACGACTCTGATTATCAACTGCTCCCCCAGCAGCTACAACGATGCCGAGACCCTCAGCACGTTGCGCTTCGGCATGCGCGCGAAGTCGATCAAGAACAAGGCCAAGGTCAATGCCGAGCTCAGCCCGGCCGAGTTGAAGATGATGGTTGCCAAGGCCAAGACGCAAATCACCACCTTTGAGAACTACATTGTCAACTTGGAGGGCGAAGTTCAGCTATGGCGTGCCGGTGAGACCGTGCCCAAGGAGAAGTGGGTACCACCACTTTCTGCGGACGGCGTGGCAGGCGCACGAGTCGAAGCGAGACCGGCAAGACCATCTACGCCGTCGCGGTTACTGCAGGACAGGTCAGGGGCCGAGACACCAGGCATTTCGGAGAGAGCGGGGACCCCAAGTCTGCCGCTCGAGAAGGATGAGCGGGAGGAGTTCTTGCGCCGGGAAAACGAGCTCCAGGACCAGCTTGCCGAAAAGGAGACGCAAGCGGCCGCCATGGAAAGGCAGCTGCGGGAGACGAAGGAGGAGCTGGCCGGTCTGAAGGAACACGACGCGAGGATTGGCAAGGACAACGAGAGGCTGATCAGCGAGTCCAACGAGTTCAAGATGCAGCTGGAGAGGCTAGCGTTTGAGAACAAGGAGGCGCAGATCACCATGGACAGCCTGAAGGACGCCAACTCGGAGCTTACGGCGGAACTGGATGAGGTCAAGCAGCAGATGCTCGACATCAAGATGAGCGCCAAGGAGACGAGCGCGGTGCTGAACGAGAAGGAGAAGAAGAAGGCGGAGAAGATGGCCAAGATGATGGCCGGCTTCGACCTCAGCGGAGACGTGTTCAGCGACAACGAAAGGTCGGTTGCAGACGCGATCGCGCATATCGATGCCCTATACGAGATCAGCTCCACGGGCGACCTGATCCCGCCGGACGACCTCAAGGCTCTGCGGGAGAAGCTGGTCGAGACGCAGGGCTTCGTGCGGCAGGCCGAGCTGTCCGCCTTCAGCGCGGCGTCGACCGAGGCGGAAGCCCTCAAGCGCTCGGAGCTGGAAGCCCGGCTAGAGGCGCTGCAGCTCGAGCACGAGGACATTCTGTCGCGCAACCTCGACGAGGCCGACAAGGAGGAGGTCAAGGCCATGCTCGCCAAGACGCTGTCCGACCAGACGAGCACACAGGTCGAGCTGATCGAGGGCCTCAAGGCCGACCTCGCGCTCCGGGCGACCGAGAACGAGCGGCTCAAGGCGCTGGTGGACGACCTGCAGCGGCGGGTCAAGGCCAACGGGGCGGTGCCCATGGCCAACGGCAAGACGGTGCAGCAGCAGCTGGCCGAGTTCGACGTCATGAAAAAGAGCCTGATGCGCGACCTGCAGAACCGGTGCGAGCGCGTGGTCGAGCTCGAGATCTCGCTCGATGAGACCCGCGAGCAGTACAACAACGTGCTGCGCAGCAGCAACAACCGCGCGCAGCAAAAGAAGATGGCCTTCCTCGAGCGCAACCTCGAGCAGCTGACGCAGGTGCAGCGCAAGCTCGTCGAGCAGAACTCGGCCCTCAAGAAGGAGGTTGCCATCGCCGAGCGCAAGCTCATCGCCCGCAACGAGCGCATCCAGAGCCTCGAGAGCCTGCTCCAGGAGAGCCAGGAGAAGATGGCGCAGGCCAATCACAAGTACGTTTTATCTCCGTCCCCTTCCCCCTTTCTCCACCTTTCCATACTAACCACCTTTTCACTTCCCTAGATTCGAAGTTCAACTCGCAGCCGTCAAGGACCGCCTCGAAGCCGCCAAGGCCGGCAGCACGCGCGGCCTCGGCTCGCCCACGGGGCTCGGCGGGTTCACCATTGGCAGCCGCATCGCCAAGCCGCTCCGCGGCGGCGGCGAGGGCCCCGGCAGCGGCGGTGGCGCGTCGCCGCACCCCACCATTGCGAACCTGCAGAACCCGCCCGAGAATAAGAGGTCGAGCTGGTTCTTTCAAAAGTCGTGATCGCGATCCCGGTCGTGATGAGCGGTGGCGAGTGACGACGGTGGGCCGACTGGAGAAGGGGAGGAGGTGTGAGTGTCATTTTGGGTGTTGGATTGGCGGGTGGGGTTGTCAGGAGTTGGGGTTGACGGGGGACGGGACCGACGGGGAGTGTGTATGACGGTGGGGCGAGAGGGAGAGAGATATACCCCTTTCCTACTCCAGCTGCAGCAGGAGGAGCCATGACGAAGGTTTCAGGTGAGAAGATGATGAGGATTTGGGGACATCAGGCCGTAACCTATATAAGGTGATGCTGATTGGGCGCGAGGGACACTATCAATGCTGTCTGTTTCTGTAGAGTAGACCAACTGTGTGTGATTCGAGAGTTGAGGCCTGAGAGGGCGTGATGTGTGGATGAGAAGGACATGGGAGGTCTGCATAAATGGGGAGATGGGAGTTTTCTGTTGGTTTATTGATGGTTATCAACACACTGTCGTCCTTTGGCCTCAAGAGGGACATCCGGCGTTGAAGAGACCAGACAGTATCCTCCCTCCATTTGCACGTGCCAATCAGCTGTGAGTCGCTCTAGGGCAAATTTAGTGGAAGTTGAGTGTAAAAGGTAAATTTGGCGGTCAAAGACACTGTGTGCTATGAAATTACGGCTTGACGCTATGAAATGTGCTTCGTGGAAATTTGTCCACGATTTGCTTTGATCGAGTTTACAGTCTCTCAGCCGGTATCAGACATTCCATCCATCCACCTTAACAGAGCCGCCCCAATCCCAAACACACACACCCCAACACACTACACCCGCCACCTCAACAAAAACCTTCACCGACGAGAGCACACTCGTCTAATCCCTCTTCTTCATCGCCACAAGCTCCAGCGCCACGATCACGCTCATCACCAGGTACGCGGCCACGGTCACGGCAAAGATCTTGATGCGCAGCAGGTAGATGCGGCCCCAGCTGGCCAGGGGCATGGTCTTGAGGGCAGCGCCAAAGGTGGCGAAGCCCTTGCCGCTGACGACCTCGGGCTCGACGCGGCCGCCAAAGGAGCGGTCAAACGGCACGACGGGGTCCTCGTCGGCGGGCAGCAGCGACGCCTGCACGCGGGTCAACGCGGCGTGCGCGGGGATCACGAGCAGCGCCTGCAGCGCGACCGACACGCCCGCGACGCAGAGCAGCTTGCCGAGGTCCGCGCCGTCGTAGTTGGGGACGGTGGCGGCGGGCGGCTGCCCCGCCGTGGGCAGCGACAGGCCGATGAGGCGGCCCAGGGCGACGGGCAGGACGACGGCGGCGTGCGCGGCGGCCCAGAGGAGGAAGGTCGGGAACCACGTCGCCGCGTAGACCTTGCCGGCGCGGGGGACGCGGCGGAAGAAGGAGCGGCGCGCGGCGTCCGGGGCCGCGGGCGGGGTGATGATGAAGTGTGTCCAGGTGGTGGAGAGGGGCGCGAGGGCGATCAGGGTGAGGAGGTGGGCGATGCGGGTCGGGATGAAGGGGGCCAGGGCGATGAAGCCCGTGGTGGAAACCGTGAGGATGCCGATGACGACCGCGTAGCCGAGGCCGCGGAACGAGACGCGCCAGCCGCCGTAGGAGCGGAGGAGGCGGTTGATGGAGCGGATGGAGCCGGTGACGGGCTTGCCGGGCTCGGCGGTGACGCGGATCGGGTCGTTGTCATCTTTGGGGAGGTTGTCGTCGTTCATGGACAAGGCCTCGTAGGCCGGGAGGGGATCCTCCACGGCGGCGAGGGTGGGGTAGACATGGCCGAGGGTGTACCCAAGCTGGGGGGGGGGGGAGGTGTGTTAGTGGGCTGTGTGTGGAAGGAGGGGCTGAAGGAGATAAACTCACGATGATAAGGACCGGGAGGAACAGAATGAGGTCGGCCAGGAAGACGACAGGGGCGAGATCAGGGAGCTTGTACGTGGGCGGCTCCTCCACGAGGCGCTTGGCCAGGCCGCCGATGGCGATGGTCGAGATCATGGTGAACTCAAAGTCAAGACGGTTGGAAGAAATGAAGATGTCGAGAATGGTCACAAAAGAAAGGAGCGAATTTGATGAAGAAACTTAGATGTTGATGGTGGAGATGGTCACCGAGCCTCACCGAATGAGCGCTAGGGTGGGAAGTTAAATGAGTGAGACGGATGGGATGGGAGAGTTGCATGTTATAAGTGCCCAGAGCCCGGAGACTTGGCCACTGGGAGGATCGCGGCGGCTGCCTGACACAAATCCCACGCAGGGGAGCACCGCCCCCGACCCACACGTTTTGCAGCATCAAGGTGTGCCGGATGGCGCGGCAGCGCGGCTTGTTGGGTCTTGGACAACTGAGTGGCTCTTGAATGGGCATGGTTGGCCCGTATTCCGACAGCGCTTACAAACTTTCAAGCATGAAACGTCGTGTTCCGGCCCCAGCCTTGCTCACTCAAGCCAAACATGCACGGTTTGAATGCCTTGAGGCTCTTCAACGCAGTTGGGCGAGGAAGGCTGCATCGTGAAATGCAGAAACGTGTGGCCAAATCAAGACACCTCATTTCCATTTTTGGCGTGTCTCCGACCGGGGTGTGATCTATTTGCAATAACTCATGAATGTCGAGCAGGCCTGACCCAGCCTTAAAAAAAATAAGCTCATCCTCTCAAATAAACAATTTCCGGTTTCTGAAGGCGAAGACCCAGCGGAGAGGGAATGAACATGTTTACCTCTCTCTCCAGACCTGATGGAGCTTGAGCGTCGACCTCTGCTTGCCAGAAAGAGCCAAACCCAAGTGGGGGGGCAACCGCCGGTGCCAATGCACTCTCACTCAACACTGTGCATTCAGTGACAATCTCCTTCCTTCCCACAGTGCCAACCTGGAAGCCGACAACGACGGGATGAGCTGCTGAGCTCCTCAAAGCTCTAACAACTCGCAAGCAATCAACTGCCAAAGGTCATATTCTCCGCAGTCACACCTGGGCCAGGAGACTAGATTTGAAACGATTTCCGGCAACTTCATTGTAGTTGATGCATTCTCGCCCCTCTTTCCTGCGTTACAAAAACACCAACCCATGTCGGCGCCATCCATCCCCAACCTGCTGTCGCTGCGGGGCGGGGCACATGGACGAGGCCGGGGCTTGGGGGGCCGGGGTCGGGGGGTCCAGGCCGGAACGGCGCTCCCGGATCCCGGCCCGGCCCGACCCACGACGCCACCATCCAGGGCACCGACACCGACGCCGCCGTCTCCCGCCTGAGCGCCGTCGAGCTCGGCTATCTCTCGGACCCTTTCGCCCGCCTCTTCGTCCAGGGCCCAGCTACCCGCCGCCTACCCATCATCAACCGGGGCACCTACACGCGGACCACCGCCATCGACACCCTCGTCGACCGCTTCCTGGCCACCACCAACCCCGACGAGCCCCGCCAAATCATCTCCCTCGGCGCCGGCACCGACACCCGCTGCCTGCGCCTCTTCACCTCCCCCGCCAACCACCGCAACATCGCCTACCACGAGATCGACTTCCTCACCATCATGGCCCGCAAGCAAGCCCTCATCGCCACCACCCCGTCCCTCCGCGCCCTCCTCACCCCGCCCACCCCGCTGTCCCCCGCAGCCTGGCAATGCTCCTCCTCTTCCCCCACCTCTGCCAGCACGCACAACAACAACAACAACACCCTCACCCTCCACGGCCTCGACCTCCGCACCCTGACCCCGTCCTCCCCGCCCCTCCCTGCCCTCCTCCCCACCGCCCCAACCCTCCTGCTGTCCGAGTGCTGCCTCTGCTACCTCGACCCGGCCGCCACCACGCTCCTGCTCGCCCACTTCGCCTCCTCGACCCTCGCCTCCTCCTCTTCCCTGTCAGTCGTCATCTACGAGCCCATCCTCCCGCACGATCCCTTCGGCAAGACCATGGTCTCCAACCTCGCCGCGCGGGGGATCAGCATGCCGACGCTCGAGGCATACCCCACGCCCGCGGCGCAGGAGGAGCGGTTGCGGGGCGCCGGGTTCGCCGAGGTCCGCAGCAGGACGGTGGATGGGATCTGGAAGGGTGGGTTGGTGCCGGGGAGAAGGAGCGGGTGGACGGGCTGGAGGGGGGGTTGGATGAGGTGGAGAGTGGCGGTTGTTGGCGGGGCATTATATCGTGGTTTGGGGTGGAGGGGGGAAGGGGTGGATTTGGATGTTTGAGGGGAGTGTGGAATGGGATGGTGGGGGAGGGGTTGAAGAGGGGTGATGGTGGGTTGGGGGTGGTGAGGTGGGTGAGGAGTGGGATGGTGAGAGGAGGGTGGTATCAAAGGGGTAAAAGATGCACTGTTAGGAATCAATGGACTAAGTGCTCGTGTAATCATCATGGTATCGAATACCGCTAAAAGAAAGCTACAACGCAAAATACACCATCCAAGCCAAACTCCAGTTTCGCCGCTGGACTAATGCCTGTTCGCCCTAACGCAGTTCGCCCACACCTTGAATCCCCCTCCAGAATGCATACATACGTAGATCCAAGCCTCTAAATCAACTTGAGCATCGTCCGCTGCTGCAACCTGGTGCCGTTGAGCATCGCCCTCGACTTCTTGGGCCGCTGCTGGAGCCGACGGAACGCCTCCTGAATGTGCCGCGGCTCGACGGGCGTCCGGCCCTCGCTGGGCGGGTCGAACAAGCCCCCGCCAGGCAGCTTGCGCTTCTTGCCCGCGCTCTCGCCCGTGCGCTCGCGGTACTGGTCCTCGTTCTCCTTGATCTTCAGCGCCTCCTCCGTCAGGGTCTGCACCATCTCGAAAGTGAGGAACCCGAGGATGTCGACAATGTCGTCCGACGGCTTGCTGTCCGTCACGATGCCGAAGCCCGCCCACTCGCGGAATCGCTTGCCCTTGCGGTAGGTGAAGGACGCCTGGCGGTATTCGGACCAGGTCACGTACTCCTCCTTGGTCATGGCCTTGGTGCGCTCGTCGGCCTTGCGCAGCCGCTGCAAGGTGATGTGGTTCATTTCCTCCTCCTCTTCGTCTTCTTCGTCCTCGCGTTCGGGCACCTCGACGGGAAAGAATGATGCTGGTTCCCAGGGAAGGCCGACCTTGGCTTTCTTGTTCTTTTTGGCCGTGTCATCGACGGGCCCGCCGGCGACCACGCCACCGACGGGATCCTCTCCGGCGCCTAGATCGGCTTCGCCGCCCTTGTCGTCCGAGTCCTTCACGTTTTTACGCACGTCCTTCCATGAGAGGAATGTGCGCAGGCGAGATACCTTGGGGGCGTCATCGCGGATCTGGAAGATGAGGTCGTTGATTGTGATGGCGCGCGACCCACGCCGTGACGCCAGCTCGGTGCAATTTCGCAGCTGAAAACCTGTCAGGGGAGATCAAGCCGAGAGGTTTACAGCGAGCTACTTACGATTTCGATGACCTGCTGGCGAACAATGTCCTCGATGATGCCTGTCGTCTCGATTGAAGGTTCTCCCGTCTCGCCGGACACGTACATCATCTGGTCGAGATAATTAGCAATGACTTGACCGGGGAGTGGCTCGTATTTGTCGGATTCATCTTTTCGACTGGAATCCACTTGGGTGTCAATGGAGGAAAGGGCAATGCCATGTGCGAGCTTGAACGCCCAACGCAGGTGGTCTCTGGGAATGCCACGGATGCCCAACTTTGGCTCAAACAGGCGCCAGATGTTTTCCAGCTCCTTGCTCACGTTCACGCCAACTGCTTCGTCAAAGGCCTCCTGGAACATGGCGGCCGCGTCGGGCTGCAGGGCACCGAGAGATGACATTTGCGGTGGCCAGGTTGGGAATGACTTGCTCAACAGCTTGATCGTCTTTTCGAGAGAAATGAAGGGGCATGCGATCTCTCTCCGAGACTTGCGACTTTAATCGGAAATAGCAGGCTTCCCACATTGGGATGACGAAAAAGTAAGATGGGTAGGGAAAAAAGGGAAGCCACAGAAACCGCTTGGAAATTGATGAGCCTGTTGAACGGTGCAAGATTCAAAAGTCGCCAGCAAAGGCTGAGTTTCCCGAAGCGCTGGCTTTGGTGTTGACAACAAGTGTTCAGCCACATCAGTCTTTCTTCTCTGCCAGCTCATGAGACTGTTGTTGCTCCGATTTGAAGGCCTGGCATGAGGACAACTCGTCATCCCGGCCTCCGTTCCTGTTTGACCGAAGTTGATGTCTCGATTCGAGTTGACAAGGGGCAGAACCATCATGCTCTTGATGAGAGCACTCAGCGTTCCAAATAAGGTACTTGACAACACATAACGCATGGTTGGCCAACACTCATCGAGCCGTTCCCATTCAGGGGTATCCGTCAAGCCAGGGTTGAACTGAGCAGCCCACCACACGAGGACTTGCGCAACGTATCCAAGTTCCATCGAACACTTGAAAGCAATGCAATACAATTCCATGTAAAATAAAAGAAAGCCACGCAAGTCAAGACACAACTAAGTAGCTCACAGAGAGGGAGAAAAGGACCACGCACCTGCTGGATCTCCTGGCGGTACTTGAACTGCTTGTCCCTGTTATCCGCCATCTTGACAATGGGGATCGGGCACCCGATCAACAATATGAATCAAACAGTTGAGCAAACAAAAAGATAAGAATGCTGATTGACGATGATCGGTATTGCTAACAAGACGGAGGCTGGGGATGGCGGCAGGTGGAGGAGGAGTAGGAGCCAGCCAGAGCCGAAAGAGCGACAGTTTCGCCTGAATGATGTTGCAGAACGCGTCACGTATTTACTACGAATGTAGCAAACTTTGTAGGGTGCAGGATAACTCGTGAGTTCATGACGGGGCTTGAATGCGTCTTGGATGCAAGTAGGCGAATTGAGAGTTGGGAAGGCTGAGTTGATGTTCGAGCCGTTCCACGGCGTTCAGGACCATGTGGGTCCCGGTTGCGGTGCCAAGTCAGCCTTGTCTTAATCTGCATTAGCGCAGTTCCAGGTCAGGAGCATGGTGCCCCGCCATCCCCGCCAACCTGTGAACCCCACATGAGCTCCCGCATCCAGCTTGCACCTGCCTGGGCGCATACGCAACCTCACCTCTTCCGAATATGGGAGCCTAGACTCGCCTCTCTGGGTTAAAACCTGACGATATCCCTTGAAAGGCCTCGACAATCTTCATCAACTTGGATACCCGTCACCGCCGGTGACCCCCCAGTCGTCAAGATGCCTCCCGCATCAACAATCGTCGTACGTCATACCAACCAAGCATCCCATGTTCCCATGTTCCCAGGACTCCCCCCTTCCCTACCAGCAAACGGCGCCCCTCAAACTGACATGCCGCCTTCTTCCCAACAGCCCAAAATCAAAGTCCAACTCAAACTGTCCATCGCGCGCCTGCGCATGGTGCAGAAGCGCGATGAGGCGCTCGCCAAGACACAGCGGCGCGCCATGGCCCAGCTGCTCGAGCAAGGCAAGACCGACTCGGCGCGCATCCGCGTCGAGAACATCATCCGCTCCGACATCATCACGGAGCTGCACGAGATCCTCGAGCTGTACTGCGAGCTGCTGCTGGCGCGCGCGGGCCTGCTCGACGCCTCGCCGACGTGCGACCCGGGCCTGGAGGAGGCCGTCAAGAGCATCCTGTACGCGGCCCCCAAGACGGAGATCAAGGAGCTGCAGGTCGTGAGGGGGCTGCTGGCCGAGAAGTTTGGCAAGGAGTTTGTGCTGCAGGCCATGGAGAATCCCGACGGGCGGGTGAGCGAGAAGGTGGTGAAGAAGCTGAACGTGCAGCCGCCCAAGGAGGAGCTGGTGCAGGGGTATCTGGAGGAGATTGCAAAGGCGTATGGCGTGGACTGGCCCCCTGGGAGGAGGCAGGATCTGGGGGAGCCGCCAGATTTCATGGATGGGGAGGGTAGTGATGGGGGCGAGGACGGCGGGCAGAAGCAGAAGGTGCTCGAGACGCCGCTGCTTGGAGAGGATGAGGAGGTTGATGCGAGGGAGCAGCTCAGCAAGGCGACCCCGCCGAGGAGTTTTGGCCCGGCAAGCCCGCTACACGTCAACCCGCCGAGCGCATCAACAGACAATATCCACCCCAAAGTCACGCTCAACAAGGTGGAGTTGACGCCGACCAAGAAGCCGGCGGCTGGAGTGACGGTAGCCAAGAAGCCAGCGGAGAAGAAGGGAAGCATTGCGGATGGGATCCCCGATGTGGACGAGCTGGCCAAGAGGTTTGCTGCGCTGAAGAGGTGAATGATCCTTACTTGGGAACTGTCTTTCAGCCTTAGGTATAGCCTGCCTGTGGTACTTTCTTGGGTTGACATCGGATGGCCTCAGTCATGGTGTTGGAGTCCGGTGTTTGGTTCCATGTTTCTTTGTTCGCTTTGGAGATGCATGCAAGAACCCAAATCTATATATTCCTTACAATCACCTTTGTTATTGTGGTGCAGTGACGGGAAACGGGTTGGACAGCTCTGTTGCCGTGGCAGGCCAGGAATAGTCTCCGTTCGGTTGCAGCGATGCTCTTAATCGCAGGGCGGCAACTCCTAGCACACCAGCTCCAACTACCTTGACAGTCTGGTGCTCCGCGCATTTGGGAGGAACTGTGATTGCGGATTCTTAGGTATTTTGCTGCGACTTGGGTTCGGCTTGCACCTTTGGTTGCACCTTCCTCAACTATCGCACGACCTGTCCAGGCTCCCACCGCCCAGTTCACGACCACCACCACCTTCCATCATCGACCGATTATCTAACAGCTACCTAACCAACCCATTTTTTTTTTTTTCGCTCTGGCCTTCCAGATCTCAGAGCAAGCAAGCTTTGTGGACGGGTTTCTCGTCCCTTGCGTTCTATTGGGGATCTCGTCTCCTTCATTTTTACCTTGATTAAGTCCAAGAACCTGCAACACCCTCTCACGTTTGTTCGTTCCAAGCGCAAGTCCGGCGACGAATTCGGGATTGAGATCAAGAACACAACATTCCCCCGTACCCAGCGCACTCTTTTCCAGACCTCGTCATAACCTACTTCGGGTTGTGTTACCAGTGCTGCTGCCAACGAGTCGGGCGCTGAGAGCAAACATCCGAGCATTGCGATCACCATCCACCTCATTTGGGGAGCCCGTGTCTCCCCGTGTCTCCTCGGGCAGCCCATAATGAATCACTCCGGCAAGATCAAGCAGAACCTGGAGATTTTGGGGCTTGAGAACCTCGAAAACGTCTCTCTGAGTCTGTTGCTGCGGATCATCACGGAGAGATTGCCCTCCAATGTGAGCAAAACCCAGGTTCTCAACATCTACACCATGTGGCTCCATTCCCGGCTGGTGGCACTCGACATCTCGCCTGAAGGCACGGTGAGGCACGAGATCACAAACTGGTACCGCTTTCTCAAGACCTTGAGGAACGAAGACAATCTGATTTCCGAAGCGTTTTGCGACTGGCAACGCGGTGAGGTCATGGAAAATCCAACCAGCTTGAGACGGCTTAGCATTGCCGAAGCAGAGTTGTCTAGGCTCATGTCCGATCCGCCCACTTCCCCAGAGCCTGGCTCTGATTTCGGACAATCAGACGCCCACTACGGCCAGATGCACCCGGACAGGATCAGACTGTCTCGTGAGGACAACACAGTCATCGAGGCGGATCATGACGAGGCGGACGTCGTTTTCCTTCCTTCCAGCACTCTGGCAAAGGTCTCGACTTCTGTTCAGAACCATGCCCTCAGTGGAGAGCCGGATTTGTCCTTTTTGACAGGATCCAACAAGGTGGCTCTGAACGACATGACCAAGATGTCTTCTGACAACGAGACGAGCCCCAGCACCTCTTATTTCAAGAGCAAGCCGATGCCCGCGGTCCCTGGAGCTCCCTCAAAGAAGGCAGCAGGAAAGAAAAATGGCGCTCCCGAGAAGCTGAACACGGACTATCACATTTGTGATCGGTGCAAAAGAACAGGTAATCACAAGCGCAAACTCGTGCACAGAAATCAATTTTAACATTTGTCAAGGCCACCGTCTCAGAGACTGCCCAACGAACATGGACCCCATGTTCAAAATGTTGCCGCCGAGAACCTACCTGTGCCACTTTTGCGACGCGGTCGGCCTCCATTTCGGCCTCTTTTGCCCTCAGCACCCAGATCCGGACTCCATTTCTCGCCGAAGGGCACGACATCAGAAGGCCCTTCGTCGGTTTGGTGAAGGTAGCACTCTTAACTTCAGGGATGTACCCAAGGCCGAGCATGTGGACCGCCTCCTGGTTGATTCTGACGCCGGTAGGGGACGCTCCAAGTCTCCCCTTCCCGAGACTAAGGGAGATCAGCTTGGAGACTACCGGCTCAGCCCGGCGGAAAGCTTCTCTCGTCTTCGACTGTCGTCTGCTGGCAAACACCAAGGCAAACGCAAGGCGTCAACTTCGCCTGCCCCTGAGAAAGCTGGTTTGCGGAAGAAGCACCAGACACAGGCTCATAAGGGCATCAAGAAGGGTCGAATCCTGTCGTTCCCGGACGATGTTTTAAGCAAGAGAAAGGATCGTGAGGAAGGGCGACTGTCGTACGACGACGAAGTATACGGAGAGGACTTGCCATCCCCTGTCGCCAAGCGGACAGTTCGCCTTCCAGAAGCCGAGATGACGGACACTGCTCACGAGCCCGAAAAACCCGTCTCCGTCACGAAAACCGACCTCAGCGGGTTCATTAGGTGCCGGCTGTTTGAGCTTGACCTCATGGAGATGATTCAGGCCGAGAGCACCAAAACAGATCTGATGTTCATCATCGATGGCGTCGAGCGCATGCCGCCTTGCGACAGCTTTCTCGTTAAATTGTTCAAGGGCCAAGAGGGCATCGGCGTCAACGAGAGGTTCAAGAAGATCCGCCCGTGCCCCACGGACTATTTCCAGTATCTCGTAACAGCAGAAGAGATCGAGATGATCGACTGTAAGATGGCAACCGAGGTGGATGCTGCTGCCGTCAAGGGGACGCCCGGTGCGTTTGACGGCAAAGAGGCAGTCGGCTCCGGCATGATGCACGAGGAGCCTGCTCTCACAGTTGCTACAAAGGATGCGGACGCGGAGATGGCCGATGTTGCCGCTTCTGCGGTCATCTTCATTTCTTCTGATGAAGAAGATGCGGTGATGCTCGAGGCAGGAAGCCCCAAGTTTGAAGAGTCTTTGCCTAGGATGGATGGCTTTGAAGCTGGTGCCATCGCAGCCCCTGCCACGGATGGTTCTGGCACCAACGGAGTCCCGCAAGAGGCACTGCCGGGTGCTCTCGCTGAGACGCTTGACAGCGGTTTCAAATCTTCCTCCATCTGTGAGGTAGTCCATGTCGATCTCACGGTCTCCTCACCTCCTCGGCCTCTTGAGGGCACGACAATGGAGATCGAGGCATCGCCCCGGACATCAGAGAGCCCAGCATCCCGGCATATCAAGCCATTTGCTCAGGCCATCCATGAAGAAGTGGAGATGGCTGGCACGGTTACTGCAAAGGCACCTGCATTCCCAGAGAAGGACGGCGAGGCGATCGTCATCAATGACTCCTCACAGCCTTCCGAAGCTTCTTAGGCCCTCCCAGTTACAGCATCCTTATCGTTGGCGTCTGGACTTTTCACCAGATATTGAGTGACGACGCTGCTCCAACAGGGCCAAGTCGGGTTGCTCTGGGTTATTCAAGTTGGTACAGACTCTTAGTTCGAGCAGTTTATTAGCCATTTCTTTTTACTTCTATCATGTTGTATCTTTCTATTTTGCGGGTTCAGCGTCTAATAAAGGCGCAAGAAGCTATTCCGCTGAACGGATGGGTTGCTGATTTCGATGCGGTGGTCCTACTGCTCGATGCTTTTGACCTGAGACTCAATATTGATATGGGCGGGCTGGGACGATAGGTAACGGCGTTTGGGAGTTCGGTTGCTTCGCTTCTGGGATCACTCTACGTCAAGGCTTCCTTCCAGGCGCACAAGGCGTTTGCTACCGCCCCTGATTGAAATATTGCGGTGAATCCTACTCTCCCGTGCTCAGGCAAAGTGATCGCTGCCTTTCTGGCTATTTCCATTCTACTATCTGGTATCGTCCGTTCCAACAATGGACTCGTCGGAAGCATGAACTTCCCATTGAAAAATACCCCGGGTTCCCTTTGTGGTGCTCCTGTATGGTGTCTTGTCTCGATCATCACCTGGCCGCCATGCGTGCCATCCCGATGTTCGTTCTCCCGAACTGAACGAGCCGGCGCCCGGTCTTTCTGAGAAAAAGACAGAACCCAGTTCGATGACCACCCCCTTGGCACGGAATTTGTCCTGTCTCCCCATGCCTGGAGGAGTACCTATGCCGACAACGACCGGCTCGTTGCTCAGTCCCCTTGCTCTCCCTCTTGGCCTAATTTCGCACCACTGGGTATAGCTGGACGTTATCCCTGGCCTCGGCACGCAGTGACGTCGGCTCCTGCATATGGCCGTTCCTCCTTTCCCTTCTCCCCCTTTGACCACTCAACCTCCTCCTCCTCCCCCTCTGATAGTGTTACCCATATCCCTCCCCACCACCCTGTCGCCCCCTTCACTCCAATTTATCCAGGTGCTCCAGCCGCGTCAGCACAACCTGCTTGCTCGTCTCCTCGATCTCGCCGGCCAGGAACACCTCGTCGAGGATGGCGTAGACCTTGTAAAAGTTGAAGACGAGGTCGAGCTCGCAGACATTGCCGAAGAAGGAGTCGAGCACCTCGACGAAGAAGTGGATCGCCTCGAGGTAGGCGAGCTCGTTGTCGTTGGTGTCGACGCAGGCGCGAGAGAAGAGCCCCGCGTAGCGGCGGTAGACGAGCTTGTTGTTGCGGAACTCGACAAAGTTGGACTGGTACTTTTGGTCGCGCGGGGCGACGAGGCGGTGGACCTTTTTTTTTGCACAGAGGAGAGTCAATTGATGTTTAGGGGTGGGAAGGAGGGGAAGGTAAGGTTACCTCGCCCTTGAGCTTGATCTTTTCGTCGTCGCTGTAGGGGTTGTACCACTTGGCCAGGCGGGTTTTGCCCCTGCGAGGTGAGTGCACAACTGTTAGTTTACTTGACGAGCTAAAAGCGGAGGGAGTGGGAGAGGAGATAAACGCACTGGCGGTTCTGAATGAGAATAAATGACAACATGGCTGCGGCGCGGGGTGCCCGCGTGTTGTCTCGCTGCCGCGCTGCGCTGGGGAGGTTGCGGTCGCGATGTCCGGGATAGGGGAAGAAGTGGGACGGCTTAAACGGATGGTGACAGGGGACGGATGGGAAACCAGGGTTGGGGTTGACTGCTTGGTAATGCGACCCCTGTTTCTTGGAGATGGCCATCAAGGTGCACATATTCAATCAGTGCGTCTGGGATTGTCCGCGAATATGAAATGTCCATATTAAGGGTATCGCATACTGTGTATAGCTAATCTCCTGTCACACCTCCGATGCAGTGCCACTGCCAGAGCCTCAAGCACACGGTTCTTGTTGTTTCGGCCTCTTCTAGTATCCCGAACGCCAAAGCTGCAATGCCCTGCCAAACGCCAACCTCCCGTCGACCCGTAACCATCTATCGCCCGTTGGATCGATCTTCTAGTCTTCGTATACGGGTCCTCGACAACTTCTCCTCAACTTCACCATGACTACGGCCGCCGCCGCCGCCGCCGTTGCCGCCGCAAAACTCTCCGGCCTCTCTGTCGAGTGACGACGCTAATCTTCAGCAGCGCCCTTCCCCTCCTCTCGCAGCCGCTGCAGATATTGATGCCGGATCGTCGACAGCGTCACCACAATTCCCACACCGCACGCGGCGAGCGTGACAAAGTACGCATTCCTGTAGCAGTCCAGGCCGTCCGGGCAAGAACGCTCGCCGTCAGGTCCGACAATGCTGTGGCTGTCGAACACCACGCCGTAAAAGAGATTGAAGATGTTGCCGGAAATGACGGGGCTGAGGGTCATGAACCCCCAGTTCTGGCTGAGGCCGTGGATGCCGAAGGACTCGGCGACGATGGAGGGGAAGACGCCGAAGAGGAAGCCGTAGCCGAGACCCGACAGGCCTGAGACAAAGCCGAGCAGGTGGGGGTTTTCGATACTGAGGGCGCAAAGTTGGGCGACGCAGAAGACGAAGCAGGCAATGACGAGGCACCAGGCGCGACTGGCGTGCAGGGCCTTTACGAGAAAGTCAGATCCAACACCTAGTGCAGCTGTTAGTGTCTGGGAACAATTTCCGCGGCGGCGGGTCATCTTACCGCTAAGCAGTCTACCGAAGAAGCTGCCCAGGGACAGAATTGAGACGTGCATCTGCTGCCGCTGAACGAGGAAGGACTCGTCGACCGAACTGTCGTAGCGCTTCCAGAGGGCATTGACATCGTGCCCGATATTACTATATCTTGGTCAGCCAAGTCTCGGGACTTCAGAGAACAAAAGAAAACCCTTACTTGATGGTCATCAACCCGATGCCCGCCAGAATGCCCATGATGCAAAACAGCTGCCAGAAGTCGACGTTTTGGAGCAGGCGCCAGCCACGGATATCTATACGATGGGAGCGATCCAGATTAACACTGCTTTGGACGTAGACATCGCCGGCCAGCGACGACGACGCCTTGGACACGAGGGACGACGTCTCATCCACCTCGTCCTCCTGGGACGAGCCGTCCGAGGCAAGAGGGACAGCGGCCTCGACATCAGCCTGGTCGCGCGCCGGGGCGTTGGCGTCCTGGGAGGGTCCGGCGGTCGCCGCGGGAGTCGTGTAGGTGGTGGGCGACGTACCGGGTTCTGCGTCTTGGGAACGCCGCCCGCCGTGGCCACCGTGACGCCGGGGCGCCTTGGCCTCCTCGGACAAGGTGCGGCGGAGCTGCTGCGAGTCGGACAGGCCGGAGCCGCTGCTGGGGACGCTGTGGTAAGACGTGTGGGGGTAGACTTTCAGGAAGAAGAAGCCGGCAAAGATCAGGGTAAAGGTGCCGGCGGCCAGCAGGGTAAGGAAAGCGCTGGTGTTGCCGGGGAAGAAGACGCCGCCGAAGAGGGAGAAGAAGAAGGCGCTGAGGCCAAAGGCGGCCAGGGGAAAGGCGGTAGCGGTGCCTCGGTGGTGGGGCCAGTTCAGGGCAGACGTCTTGACGGCGGCCGCGAATGCCATGCAGCCACCCAGGCCGGTGAGATAGGCAAAGAAGCACAGCACCGGCACGGACCCCGAGGCGGTTTCGTAGGCGGCGCGGAAGGGGACGTAGCCGATGCCGAGACACAGGGCTCCGGCGATGACGGCCGGGCGGGGGCCGCGGTGGTCGACGAAGAAGCCAACGGGCACGCCCATCGAGTACATGCCCATGTTGCCGGCCAGGCCGATCAGGTTGATCTCGGTGGTGGTGAGGTGCAGCTTGTCGGCGAACTGGGGTGCCCAGGCCGAGTAGACATAGTTGGTGCCGCAAGCCAGCGAGATCATGGTGGCAGCCACGCTCGACACCAGCCGGGCGCGGTGCAGCTGTTCGTCCCTCATCTTGGTGGTTGAGCTTCAGGTTGAGCTTCAGGGGCAGCGGGAGCGATAACGGAGGGAGAGGGTGCAGGGAACAGCATCCAAGGGTGATATAGAAGGTCGCTTCAACCGTATTGTAATTGAGGCATCCCGGCGCTGTGTCTAGCGTGATGTTTCCGGGTTTCACAATGGTGCAAACAGCGATTTACTGGCGATTGCACGATGGCAGGCTCAAGTTTTGGTTCATCGTGAGTGACGACAGGCCGGGGACGGAGGGAAGATGGCGATGTGCTTGACGCTGTGGGTTTGGGTTTCAGGAGCCTTGGCTTATCTGGGCCTAGCCGGGGACCCTGGTGACATCGGTCTGATGAGAGGCGGGTCTCGGTTGTTGCCGCTGTCTTTGGCTTTGTGGCTGCGCTGATTGGGCGCCCGGAAGTCAGAAGCCGACAGGGGATCGCAGCCACCCACTCAGACTCCAGAGGCAAGCCACATTTGGAGCCAAGTGAGCCAAGTGATCACTGGCGCAAGTGTCTCAGGCTCCCAGGATCACACCGCCGGTACCCTGTATTTTGGGTCGTGTGGTGAAGGAATTTCAGACGAGCGGGACGGTGACACATCGGATGGAAAGCCAAGAGAAAAACAGGAGGAAATTGGTCAAGCCAAGTCCGGCAAAGGGCCTGGAAGGGGCCCATTACCTAAGAGCCGGTCACGTGGCGCAGGTCGCCAGCAGCTGTGGCGCAGTCGCGCCTCGGTCGCAGCGCAGCACAGACGCCGTGCCTTGGCAACTGGCGCAAAGGGCCCTGCAGCTCCACTGCTGCCCGCAGTCGTCATCCAACATCCGACTCCATCGACCTTGAACCGCCAGCCACGGGCAAACGCCATCGACCACTTCCCACTATCCCGCTCCGAACATCAGCACCACTCCATTCGCTGCCGATACACGCGACGACGCGACGACGCGACTACTCTGTGCACCTGCACCTTCTGTTGTTGAGGAGGCCCAGGGCTGTCAGTTGCCGCCATGGGCGCTCTCCTCTCGCTTCCGCTGCTGGCGGTGCCGAGCATGGGCACTGTACGTCTCCTCGGCCCTCTCACGGTTTACGGTATAGCATTTGATTGACCCTTTTGCAGGTTCTCTCCTTTGCAGCGAGCTGTTGCGGCGCCGCGACCTGCTCCATGGTGTGCAGCGCCTGCGGGAAGTGCGGCAACAGGCAAGCAACCCCCCTCCCCGGCCTGCCCGAGACCATCGCTCACTAACACGCCTCGTCCAGCGTCGCAACCCGTATCGCATACGCCCTCATACTCCTCGTCAATTCGATCCTATCGTGGATCATGCTCACAAAATGGGCCGTCGAGAAGCTGCAACACCTGATGCTTGACTATGTCAAGATCAAGTGCGGCGACGGCGACTGCTACGGCTGGCTGGCCGTCCACCGCATCAACTTCGCCCTCGGCATCTTTCACCTCCTCCTGGCCGCCCTCATGCTGGGCGTGCACTCGTCCAAGAACCCCCGAGCCGCCATCCAGAACGGCTACTGGGGCCCCAAGATCATCGCCTGGCTCGGCCTGATCGTGTTGACCTTTTTTATCCCGGACACCTTCTTCCAGTTCTGGGGCAACTATGTTGCCATGGTCGGTGCCATGCTGTTCCTGATTCTGGGCTTGATACTGCTTGTCGACCTGGCCCACAACTGGGCCGAGTACTGCCTCGCCCAGATCGAGGACACCGAGTCCAAGACGTGGCGCGTCATCCTGATCGGCTCCACCCTGGGCATGTACCTCGCCTCGCTGGCCATGACCATTGTGCAGTACATCTTCTTTGCGTCGAGCGGCTGCTCCATGAACCAGGCCGCCATCACCATCAACCTCCTCCTCTGGATCGCCGTCTCCGCCATCTCGGTCCACCCCACCGTCCAGGCCCACAACCCCAAGGCCGGCCTCGCCCAGGCCGCCATGGTCGCCGTCTACTGCACTTACCTCACCATGTCCGCCGTCTCCATGGAGCCCGATGAGACCGAGGACCACCGCTGCAACCCGCTCGTCCTCGGCCAGGGCACCCGCACCACCACCATCGTCGTCGGCGCCATCATGACCATGCTCACCGTCGCCTACACCACCACCCGCGCCGCCACCCAGTCCCTCGGCCTCGGCGGCAGCGGCTCCTCCAAGCACGGCCCCATCCGCCTCCCGGACAGCGAAGCCGACTACGAGCACGACCTCGTCACCCAGCAGCCCACCGCCCGCCGCCAGATGCGCGCCGAGGCCCTCCGCCGCGCCGTCGAGGAGGGCAGCCTGCCCGCCGACGCGCTGCTCTCGGACAACGACGACGACGATTCGGACTCGGGCAGGAACGGCAGCGGCAGCGGCAACGCGGCGCACGACGACGAGCGCGCCAGCACGCAGTACAGCTACGCCATGTTCCACGTCATCTTCTTCCTGGCCACCGCCTGGGTCGCCACCCTGCTGACCATGGACTGGGACGCCGACAAGCAGGACGATTTCGCCACCGTGGGGCGGACCCTGTGGGCGAGCTGGGTCAAGATTGTCAGCTCGTGGGTGTGCTATGCCATGTATGTCTGGACGCTGGTCGCGCCGGTGGTGCTGCCCGATCGGTTCGAGTTTGAGTGAATGAACGGGGTGGGGATTTGCATGGGGTGGGCTGGGATATTGGGCTTGGGATAGGGCGGTGGTTGTTTCGTTTTTGTTGGGCATGGGCGGTTTGTTACTCTATTTGGCAAGCATGGCTTCTGGGTGTACTTGTGGAGTTGGCATTATGCATTCGTTTCTCTTTTTTGGTGTCATCACTACTGTTCCTGTCCCCTTTTCTTCATGTCTGTGTCAGAATCTGTGCTGCAGTGGTGTGGTGTGGTGTGGTGTCTTGTGGTGGTCTGTGTCTTGTGAAACACACAACTCATGCTCTGTCTGCTCTCCTGCATCTTCCTCGGGCGCTGGGGGTGAGTTTTATCAGATGGTTGGGTGGCTTATCAATCAAACCACTCGATCAATCACTCAGCTGAGGTTCGGCCACTGTTTTGATGTTGTACATAGATAGGTACATACACACATACAGATTCGGTGAGGGACGACTACATGCCGTCCACAAGACACGCTACCGTGTTGCGATTCCAAGCAGCAGGGCCAATCTTGGCGGTCTGTCATGCCCTCAATATTGTCTTGTTTTGTTTTTTTCTGGATGCATCCATCCGTTCAGAGATGAGACTTTGCAATAGGCAATAAACGACTCACCGAGATATATCTACACACCTTATCTACCTGAGTGTGCGCATCGATGCCGTCTCCAACCGTACCAATGCCGTGCCGAGCCGTGCCGTTGGTCCCGCAGATGTTGCTTGTTTATCAATATCCATCCCCCTATTCCAGGGAGACAAGCACGTTGCCGCCTGTCCTGTCCTGTCTCGCTATGTCGGGTACAGCAGCCTGCGGTCTCGGATTTCAAAAGTCTCGGGTCTGCTCTCTCTGGATGTGGCAGGTGTACGCGACGCAAGGCAAGACTGGCGACGACCGCCGCCCGCCCTCGGGGTCGGATGGAACCATGTGTGGTCGTGGTGGTGTGGTGTGGTGTGGTGGGAGTCCCGGTTGCGGGATGGCTTCCGCCCGGGACGGCATCGGGACCGGGACGGGGACCGGGAAGTGGGCCGCTCGCTCGCCTGGAGGCAGGCTGCGGGTTGCCGAGCTTCTGTTTTGGGGGCTCTGCTGAGCCGGGTTGGGGGGTCGGTAGCCGGATATGTAATGATGGTCGGTGGTCAAGGCGTGCGTACTTGGTGTCTTCAAAGCGCGGAACATCTTCGGTGTTTGCGCTGGACTGGGCCAGGGAAGGAGAGTGTCCGTTTGTCGACGCAAGGCTCTTTTGCCGATGCCGTGACGCGAAGTTTACTGCCGCCGCTAAGGTGGGAGAACGGAGATGATGATTGAGCTGAAGCCGAAGGCTGCGGCTACAAGAGCCGCATTCGGGTGTTGTTCCTCCCAGGCATGCTCGCTCCCCCCCGGGCCTCCGCAACCTTCTTGCGTCTCCAACTCTGCTCTCTTCTTCTTCTTCTTCTTCTTCTTCTTCTTCTCTTCTTCTTCTTCTTCTTCTTCTTCTTCTTCTTCTTCTTCTTCTTCTTTTTCTTTTTCTTCTTCTTCTTCTTCTTCTTCTTCTTCTTCTTCTTCTTCTTCTTCTTCTTCTTCTTCTTCTTCTTCTTCTCGTCCTCAGTCCCTCGCGTGACCACCTGGTGGCATTGCACGTTACATCAGTCTTGCATGCCGCCGTGCAACTTGAGAGTCCCAGGAACCAACACTGACAGAGTAGCGGTCAGACGGAAGATGCGCGTGTAGGGACAAGCAAAGTGTGATGATATTACAGTGAGCGGCAAAGCTGGCGATGTTGTCTCGCGGGCCGAGATATCTGGCATCGCCCCGGCTCCCCCGCCGAGACCATGTCCTCGGCCGTGGTCTTACCTGCCGTCTTGAACCAGGGTTAACAGGCGGGGATATCCCTCTCCTGCATGTCAGGACGCGGTACCAAGTATGTGGTGTAGGCGTTGTGTTAGGCCGTCTGACGGCCGAGTCGTTCAAAGTGAGGTCCGACACCACGTCTCCCCCGCGAGCGACCAAGTGCGATAAGACGCGGTGCCACCAGAGGGAGAGAAGGCGGGGGATTTTCACGCCTGTCACTGCAGCAGCCCCGGAGTGCAGATGCTTGAATCGCTACCCGGGACGGGTCCTGTCTGTGTGACGTCTTGGTACGACGCAACAAGAAGAGGGGGCCCCTTGCGATTTCAGAGCAGGGATGGTGTTTGAAGCATCGAAAACCGTCAGTGCCGAGGAGATTGGGCATCACGCACGGCAATCGCGCCTCGCTCGAAGGCACGTCCGATGGCAGAGGCTCTTGGCAACAACGGCTGAAGCGCTGGATATCAGACGTGGTCACCGGGAACCTGCAGGATGCCGTCTCTCTCGGGCAGAGAGACAGCACATCCCACCCCTCCGATGCCTCTCCCTCCCCCCCCCCAAAACACCGACTCCAGACAACCCTCTTTCTCTCGCCGTTGAGTATCACCAACTCCATCCGTCGAGAAGGCACCAGTGTAACAGTCAAGTCCCATACAAGGGGGAAATCAAGTCGCGTCTTCTGCTCCAGGACGAGTGGCCATTGGGTGTGAAAGGGTAGCCAGGGGGGTCTGCCAAATCCAGCCAAACGGTTAGGTGCCACCACTAGTCATCTCTCCATCGCTATCTTGCAGGGCGATAAAAACCTGGGGTAAACGGATGCCGGCGGCATCCAGGGACCATGGACCATGGTCGGAGGGTTTAACGAGCCGCGTGTGGCCGCGCCGACCAGCAAAAACAGGGGTACCGCCTTACCAGTGAGCGAGCAAGACAGAGAGAGCGATGCCTGCCCCCCCTGTCACGCCCATGCAAGAGCAAACAAACAAATTGCTTGCCATCGCCAGCGGCGAGCACATCAGTCAGGGAGGGGGAGGAGCGGCATGGAGTCACCGGTCAAGCCGGCGAATTTCCGTCGCAGATAAAACGACGCACAACGACGTGCAGTCAGGCCGCATCGCCAGAGGGCGCCTTCTCGATAGAAACAAACATGGCCGTGGGGGCTTCGGCCGGAGCGCACCTTTGGAGACCGCATCTCGGGAGTTCAACTCGAGAGGAGGTGTGGTTGTACTGCCGCTGGGGGGCTTCTGGTCCATGAGGAAGAGAACCTCGATGTCCGGGGGGCATTGGCGAATGGAGGGAGGACGCGACGCGAATCATATTGTCTTGCATGCGATGAGCAGATTCCTGACCGTGGTGTTTGACTGACAACCCACTTGGCATGATACTCCTGATCCTCAGCCGGCAGACCTGTACCACCGTGCAAACGCTTCCTGGGCTGGCGAGAGGTCGTGGCGCTAAGCACCGTTACCGTCGATGGTAATAGCTGGCGGAAGAGTCACCGCTAAACCGAGTCCCTCGGTGCCACCATGCTCCTGCAGAGGCGGGCAGGCAGGCCCGGCAGCGTCTTGACATCTGGCCCCGGTCTGAGACGAAAATGGCGCTATTGACGGTCGACATGGTGCAGCAGCATGGAGTGAGCAGGGCGAGGCGAGACGCCTTTCTATTCTTTCTTTCTAGCATGCCTGGCTGGTCCGCAGGCTATCGTCGGCAACGACTATCCCACAACCCACATCCGTTAGCCGTCCGGTAAGGCTGGGGGAAGGATAAATAGACCCAACACCCTTCCTCTAACACAAGGACGTGAAAAGATCCCTTTCTACGCGGCCACCAAGATCCTCGCTGATGAGCTAGACATCCCGACCCTTCACAGCCCCGACCAACCATGCCCCACAGCGTGAATGATCAGACGGGAACCCAGGACCTCCACCAACGGTTGGTCAAGCCTGCTGTTCGTTGAAGTCATCGCTGAGACCTTGTTTGTCCATGTTTTGCAGCAACGATCAGCTTTGCCCGCCCCCATCGGCTCTGGCTGGGAATGTCGCCCAGCAGCAGTCACCAATGCTGAAAGCCTGGAGCGACGAGCTTGACCCTAAGAATCTCACCATCAACGAAGCCCTTTTCCTCAGCGGACTGGCGGGGTAAGTGGCAACACCTCGTTGGTGAACTGGCCTTCCATGCTGATAATCCAAGCGGCCATGCCGAGGTCCGAGATGCGGGAGGTAATCAGAGTGCTAACGGCGCGCGGTTGTAGGCGCTGCGCAAGCGAGTGTGGGGTTGATGCGTGGGTGTATCGGCGTTTCCGGGACACCGGAACCCGCTCTGTTTCTTACATTCGCGTCTATGCAGAATTCCATCCCTTGTTCCTGAAATGCACGGCCGGCGCCATTGGCCTGGCACCTCGGCCAGCCTATATGTATTGGAGAGTTACGGGCGGCTTAGGCCAACGGAGTGGCGCCTTCGGAACTCGTCCCATTTGCGTGAAAGCCATCAAGTGTGACGGTCACTGCGCCGGCTTGTACAAGCTAGGAAAGGGTTGGGTATTAGACAACCGGGGGCACAGACAGAATATGGCCAGGGTTTCCACTTACAGCGCGGGACAGATCGTCCATGAGATCATCCACATCCTCAATACCGACACAGAGCCGGATGATGTCCTCAGGCATCTGCCTTTCCTGTCTTGTCTTGGCATCAATGCTTGCATGGCTCATCCGGCAAGGCATGCTAATGAGACTGTTGACACAACCGAAGCTGACGCTGATACCCCAGAGTCTGGTAGCCTCGACGATCCTTTCAGAGAGCGCAACGTCTCCCGTCTCAAACGAGAGCACAGCGCCAGCGCCCCGCGCCATCGACCAATGGAGGTCGTACTGCGGATGTGATTTCAGGCCTGGGTAGCGGACGCGGAAGCCGTGCGACTCGAGGAACTCTGCGATTTGCTGGGCGTTGCCTTGCTGCTTCTCCATGCGAATGGCCAGGGTCTTGACACCTCTCATGAGGAGGAAAGAATCGTTTGGCGAGAGTCCGCAGCCCGTCGCATTGATCGTGAAGTACATCTTGTCGCCAATCTCTGTGTCATTGCACGCAATCACGCCCGCCATGATGTCGTGGTGTCCCGAGAGATATTTTGTGCCGGACTCGTACACAATGTCCGCGCCAATGTCCAGGGGGTTGAAGAGCATGGGCGAGAGCATTGTGTTATCCACCACCACCAGCGCTTTGCTGTTGGCCTCGTGAGTTGCCCTCGCGATCGACGGGATGTCGACGATCTTGATTAGCGGGTTTGTCGGCGTCTCGAGCAGCACCATGGCCGTCTTTTCTGAAATCACTTCCGTGACGGACTCGGCTCTGGTGGTGTCGACATGGTGCACCACGACTCCCTGATTGTTCTTCAGATATGTGAGGAGCCGGTTTGTGCCGCCGTACAAGTCGTCGCCCGTGATGACCTCATCGCCCGGCTTCAGGAGACGCGTGATGACATCCAGCGCGCCCATGCCGGATCCGACGGCCAGGGCGCGGTTCGCGTTCATGATCTTGGCCAGGTGGCGCTCGAGATGTGTTCGGGTCGGGTTGCCAGATCGGGTGTAGTCATATTCGTTGCCACCGTTGGACGACGTCTGCTTGAAGGTCGCCGACTGGTAGATGGGGATGCTGGAGGAGCCGTACTGGTCCTTGGACTCTGTATAGACCAATTCGGTCGCGAGCGCATAGCGCTTCCTGCCCGAGAGCGGGCTCGACGGGGCAGGCGAGGGAGGGAGAGCATGGCCGTCAAGGTCGAGTCTTGTGAAGACCTTGTTGGCGGCCTGCGATACAGGGCTCAATCTGTTGGGAGACGCCATTTGGAAACGAGGGACGCGACTCCGGGGAAATGTGAGTCAACCAAGGATCGAGGGGAGACGAAAGAAGGGCGGGAGGGGCAATTGGAGTCGCCACTCAGCAGATGCAGTTGCAAAGAGGGCAGATTGTTCTGAAATTGGAGGTAGAAAACAGCTCACGGATTCCCAATGTACGAGGAAAGAAATGGGGAGCTTGTATGAGTAACCGGAGGGAGAGCACCTTCCCCTGGAGTCATTGCGTGTTTCCGGGGTAGGCACCGTGCAGTGGTGGTATCGACCGCTTTTTCCATCCGAGCCCGGAGCAGCAAATGGCCACGGATAAGGGGTACCTCGATGTGAGTGGCGGATGCGTGGCACCCCCAGGTATCCGATATCCGATGAAGATACCCCACAGTGGGGCTGTCAGATGACGTGCTTGCTAGGGAGTCGGGACGAGATCGCGGCCGGCTCGGCAGTGCTTGCCTCTTTGTTCTCAAAGACTCGCCGAGATCAATTGAAGCTGCAAATCCAGCACAGTACGATACTGTTATAGTAGCCTGTACGTTGAGCGATGTCCTCGTTGCACATAGTGCGCGTGGACGCTGGTGTCGTGTGCCCCTCGAAGCTGGGGCTCGAACCACACCAGAAGTAGGCTAAACGCCAGGCGTCGCACAGAGAAGAGCAGAGGTGATTCATTCATCTGGGTATTACTCTATATCGGTTGTTCTGTTTCCTGCCGGGCGGCATGCCGTGCGTGCCGTGCCGTCCATGATCTTCGTACACTTGTGAGTAAGTTGCGCCCACACTGATGGGAGATGCCGTGCTGAAGCTGCATCCTCCGTGCTGGCTTGAATGTACAGAACACGTCAGTAGCCTAAGCGGACCTCGTAACTTGGTCGTCGTCCACTTCTTCGACATCTTCGTAACCATCACTGGACGACTTGGAGGCCGCGTTGGTTGTGCTTGGCTGGCGCGAGTGCTTTTCGGCGAGGACTCGCGCACCGGGACGGCCAAAGAAATCCTCGGTCCTGATGCCCCGGATATGCTCTGGATTCACCCGTGACATGCCCGTTGTGGATGCCTTACGTTGACGGATGTACTCTCTCATGGGCGCCATGGCCGCATCCCGGCACGCTTCCTTGAGATCGCTGCCAGACATGCCTGCAGTGACCCTGGCGATGTAGTCCAGGTCGAAGTTCTCAGGGTCGCGCTTGGTGCTTCCGAGGACCAGCTGGAGAATGCGCCGTCGCTGCTCTAAGCCGGGCAACGGGACCGGGAACTTTTTGGGCATTCTCCTGAGAATGGCCTCATCGATATCGTTGATCCTGTTCGTGGCGCCCAGGACAACGATTCTATTCGGAACACCGGCCGCATTTGTCGACGTGAGACCGTCCCAGAGCGTCATGAACCTGCTCCAGTCAGCATCACCGGTGCCGCAAAACCAGTATCGGATGACTTACTCGGCCTTGACCATGCCGCTGGCCTCGTGCTCTCCACTCCTCCGTGTGCCCAGGACGGCGTCGATCTCGTCAATGAAGATGATGGAGGGCTGCAGCTTCTTGGCCAGAGAGAAGACAGCACGGACCAGCTTGTTGGAGTCGCCGTACCACTTCTCCGTCAGTGTCGAGATGTGCAGGTTGATGAAGGTGGCGCCGCTCTCGTGAGCGACCGCCTTGGCCAGCATCGTCTTGCCGCACCCCGGCGGCCCGTACAGCAGGACACCAGAGGGCGCCGCCAGCAGCGACCCGCCGTGACTGTACAGATGCGGCATCGTCAACGGATAGATGATGGACTCCTTAAGCTCTTCGATGATGTCCTCGAGACCGCCGATGGCGTCGAAGCCGACAGGAATGTCTTCGGGTGCAACGACCTCCAGGGCCACCTGGTTCTCGTACTCGTTGAGAACGAGCTTCTCCAGCCTGGAGGCGTGCCGGGACCGGTCGGTGCCATCGCCGCCTTCGTCGTCTTCCTCGACTTGTCTCCGCCGTATCCTCTGAAGGTTTGCTTGTGCTTTCAACCTCGCCTGCTCGTTCTTCTCTCGGTCGGGATCGACTAGCCTCGAGATATAGGGGGCAAAGACTTCTTGGACAAAAAAATAGGCCCCTATTGTCTGGGAGGGTGCGGTGTGTTGTCAGTAGCCGCGCCATCACATGCTAGGTGCAACCGAGTTGTTTGCCTGTAAGTAATGCCTGGACATACCCCGGCGGCCAACACAAGGCCTGTGACAATCTCCTTTATCCGTTTTTGTTCGCTCATCTTGTGTTGCGCTGCGGTGCGGCAGTCCGCGCTGGCGCAGGGTCAAATCAAGATGGACACTTTTTCAGCATGCATGGAGAGGCTGCGCGCATGCGGTGGTCCGCTGGCGAGGTTCAAAAGGTTGCCGCAGCGCCGAGGACGAACGCGGCCGCCTCCGGGTCTGGGCTTTGGGCCATGTGCTAACGCCACCGGTGGCTGAAAGAAGGACAGGGATACTCGCACCTCAACAGTGAGATCCATGGGTGGCTTGGATGAACACCGTACCTTACCCTGAATTAAGGTACCTTACATACGCTAGTTACCAGGACAAAGCCCACTCAGATAACGAGAAGGGGAGATACGAAACTGAAACTTTCTGTCAATTACCTAGCTAGAAAGCCAGAACAATGATATACAGGAAGGGTGCTATTGCTAACCAACCGGTGGTTTTTGTGCCGGGGACCTCGCGTACCTGGATGGAAGTGTTGCGACGGCGACTAGCATTGTGGCGAACAACACCTGGGCTGCGACTGCCCAACACCAGGGTTGCGGCTGCCCAGCACCAGGGCTGCGACTGCCCAGCACCGGCTGCTGCTGCCCAGCACCGCATAAGCAAATGTGAGGTTTGGGCAACCCTCCAACACTGTGTGAGTAACCAGCACCGTACCGGCTTGGAGAGCCTCGTGAGAGCATGACTGGCACCGCATGGGCGTCGGCCATCTCTTGGCCAACTGCCACTGTGTGGACAGGTCTCGGGGACCTCTGTTGGCTCGAGGGTGTGATCCAGCGCTGGTTGCCCCTGTGAGCTGAGCGGGCTACCACAGGGACCTTGTGATGCATCCGACATATCTCATCGCAAAGTAACATTACCACTTCCTTGTTGGTCATCTTTCTTCCGAAGCCCTGTGATCAGCGCCATTCGATAAGGACGGGAGATGCAGAGATGCATACCTCTTCAACTCATCTCTCGCTCGAGGGTTTGAGGGATGCTTCCAGCTGAAAAGGTTAGGTGCCAAGTTGCAAATGCAAGCTGCAAACTGCCGAGATGGCGTTGAGCAACAATTAACGTTACTGTACTGTCTACCTTGGTTAGTAGCCCTGGAGGCCAACCCATGCCATGTTTTGGGACTGGGTACATTTGTTGTGGCCGGGCTGGTTTGCTTTTTTGGCAAGCCCCGCGCCTGAAGGGGCTCCCCGCCCACCATGGCTGGTCAGCGACATCGACATGAACGGCGACCGTCGCTTGCCGACAGACCGTTCCAATACCGACGCCATCCTCTCCCTCCGTCTCTCTCTGCCTCTTCTCCCCATCTTCCCTACCATCAGTGCGGCGACTAAACTCGTATGCCCGCCCATGGTGTGGCGTCTACCCCCGACCTCCTCGAAATCCACTCTCGTTTCCACGCCTCGCGATGCTGTGGGATGGAAATTGTCATGGGGTCTCGGAGCCGAGCCGCCCAACGCTCCAGTCGATGGTATTCTACAACATGCCCCACGACCCTCCGCCGCCTCTTGCTGTTTCCCTCGTCTATGCACCTTGTTACTGACTCAGCTGCCTTCTTCTACCTTAGGTTATCGACTATTCTCATCGTGCCTTGATGGAGGGGGGGCCCCAGTCGGTACATCTTTTTGTAAAGGAGTTGACGACATTGGCCGTGAAGCTCGACATTTTTGCCGCCAAGACAGACCATCTATACCCGCACTACCTGCCCCATTACACACCCCAGGCGTGCCCGCGTGGTTGTGGTTGCCTTGTTGTATCCGAGGACGCCGCCACGGACTGCGACCGGGTACCGCTCACGGACGGCGTGGGCTGTACGGACGGTGTAAACGGCGTCCAGGGCGTGGAGGGCATGGAGAGCGTGGAGAGTGTGGAGGCCATGGAGGGCGTGGAGGGCACGGAGGGCATGGAGGGCGTGGAGGGCGTGGAAGGCACGGACGCCGGCGACGGAGAAGAAGTTCACCGTGTAGAGGAGGTCAGCTGCACCGTCGGTCCTGGCACGCCGCCGCAGGAGCCCGTAGCTATAAGTCTGCCCCGTCTGCCTGACGCCTTGGACAGCGACTGTGCCTTGGACGACTATAAGCCCGGCCACACGGCTATACGGCTTCTCGCCCAGAAGGTATTCGACCACCTGGCCGGCACGGACGCTGTGGACGAAGAGGAGGTTCACTATGTGGATGAGGTTCACCGTGTAGAGGAGGGCGGCTGCATCGTCGGTCCTGGCACGCCGCCACAGGAGCCCGTAGCTATAAGCGTGCTCCGTCCGCCTGACGCCTTGGACATCGGCTATGCCTTGGACGACTGTAAGTCCGACCATACGGCTATGCGGCTTCTCGCCCAGAAGGCATTTGACTACATGGCCGGCACGGACGCTGTGGACGAAGAGGAGGTTCACCGTGAGAAGGAGGTTCACTATATGGAGGAGGGTCACCATGTGGAGGAGGTTCACCATGTGGAGGAGGTTCACCTTGTGGAGGAGGTTCACCATGTGGAGGAGGTTCGCCGTGTGGAGGAGATTCACCGTGTGGAGGAGGTGTCACCGTGTGGAGGAGGTTCACCGTGTGGAGGAGGTTCACCATGTCGAGGAGGTTCACCATGTCGAGGAAAGCGGCTGCGCCATCGGTCCCGGCACGCCGCCGCAGGCGCCTGTGGCTGTGATCTCGCCATGTCCCCGATGCCTTGGACGTCGACTCTGCTTTGGACATCGATTTTGCCTTGGACGATCATACATACGACCGTACGGCCACACGCCTCTTCGCACGTATGGTGTTCGACCGCCTGGCCGGCTCGACGCTCCGTATGAAGGTGCAGGTGACGGATGACCTTGCCCGTGATTTCGTGCACGTCTTCTTTAACGATATGCTCCGGACGACGGGCAAGCGCGTCTGGGAAATCATATTTAGCGCGGGGTACTATAAACCCACCCGTTATACATCGTACAACCAGACCGATCCTACAGCGCCGCCGGTCATCCGTCGGCTATTCGCTAGTCTTTCGTCGCTGGAGATGGGGCCTACCGGTAGACTAAACCCGATCGACGTTCTAGCGTGAAACATTGAGAATGTCAGGCTCCGTCAGGTCTGGTCCGAGATACGGGCGGCCGTGACGGGGCTAGACGAGACCGGCCTGGCGTGCCTCTCCTTCTTCCAGCTCGGGCGGCCTAAAAGGGGCACGACGAATGTCGCGCTTGTACGCAATGCCATCTGCGACCGGACGGGTGTACCGGTAGCCCGCTTCAAACAAGTAATCAAAAACGCGCTAATTCCCGCTGCGCTGGTAGAGCATTTCGGCCCTGGCAGCCTACTATTCTGCCCCATTAGGCAGCTCACGTATGTCTATACCTATACCTTTGGCTACCCTGCTTGCTAACCTGTCTTTTCCCTTCGGTCAGGCTCATAGAGCGATTCAAGTACCCACACGTGGCAGGGCAGGTATTTGAGATAATCAAGTCGGTAGACGAACGCGGCATCTTACACGATGTCTCCGACCTGCTCTGGCGTCGCCTCGTCGAGGTTATATGGGAGCGTAGACCCTTGCACTTTCGAACATGGAACTTGTGGGCCATCGACCCATACGCGCCGCTACTTACAATGCTACGGGCACTCCCATTGCCGCCTTCATCCTGAGAGGTCGTCGAGTTGCCTATGGACGACGAGTGCGTGGTGGGTGCCGGGTTACCGACCTTGCTGATATCGGGCAGCATAGGCTGACATTGGGACAGAGCAGTCAGTTTCTCACGGGCTGAAAGTGAGGCGATCAAGAAGTCGGGGTGACATTCGAGGTATCCCGTAAGTCAGGTTGCTCAGGGCTGGCGCCGGGCTGTGCTGACTTCGGCATCCGGCAGAGGCACCAACTCCACATCAAGCGGGATGAGCTCCGCATATTTGCGAAACAAGCCCTCAACGACTGCCATCCGGCGCCAGCCCGGTCAGGCGTCGAAAAGCTACAGTGGAAAGGCCATGAGGAGCCTGGAGAGTTGCCTGTGCCTGCGTGGCGGCGCAGAACACAAACTGACGCCGGATCTGTCCGTCGACGTGGCCATGGACGCCATGGCGGATGTGGCTGGCTTATTGGATGGAACCGCGGACGAGGATAGGCTGGCTGGTTACCAGAAGCTCTTCAACAGGCTCCTCGATGTCAAACGGATCGGCGTGAAGATCCAGCAGCAACTTGCTATCATCCCGGGACAAAACGCCAGACATCAGCAGCACATGTGTGCAATCTTCCGCCTGGTACAGTGCCCTGCTCTGCTGCTCCCCTGCTCACGGTGGAGACCAGAGAGGAGACTGGGAAACTGACATGTCTCTAGCCTGGAGACCTCGCTGCCATGGAGCCAGAGACAGAGGCGCAAAAGGTACCTGAGGTTAGGAAGACAACGACGGAGGACAGGGGCGGCGCATTGGAGATCTCAAGGAGATCTCAAGGAGCTTGACGACCTTGACGACATTAGGGAAGATGATCATGGGAAAAACTGAAAGTGCATGTTCGGGGCGAGACTTTTACTTACTGTGTACACAGCCCCTTGGTTGATATGCGTAATTTATCTGCCAACGTTGACGAGAGTGGTATCGTAACGTAACTTTCCCCAACCAATCGAGGTACAGTACCCCTGCGTTCCATTTGTTTACTCGGGATTCTTGGCGCTGGGACAACCGTGCTCCAGCTTTCCCCCACTGTCGCAACCCAAGTTCCACAAGCATTGCAGATCGCGCGTGAGAGGCGTTGTCAACCTAATTTGTCGCGTCGGGTTCTTGCCAAGCACGCGCCGCTACTTCCCACTCTCGCAACACGGAGTCAGCGCCATAACCATTTTGCCAGCCCATGTCAAAGGCCAAGGTCCGGTCTCGTTTGCTGCAGTTGGTGGATTCGGACTCGGAGGACGGAATCGGAGGACATTCGCTCGCTGTCGCTCCCCATTCAACAACAAAATCCCGGACGGGCACCATGCCCCCGAAGAAAACCAAGGCCGGCCGCCCAGCTGCAAACAGGGTTACCAAGCCTGCGCCCAAGATATCAACCTCACGGCTGCGAGCCACCGACCGGGTTGTCGCCGCCGCTGAGGAGGTCGTCGGGAAGGGCGCCAATGCGACAGGGGGAGCACCGGCGAAGGGGACAGGGCGCGGGAGGGGGCGCAAACCTGCCGCAGAAGAAGAGGAGGATACCGTCATGACGGAAGCGACAGAAACTGTCGTCGAGACACCTCCAGCGACACAGCCGAAGGGCGCCCGCGGCCGGCCCAAGAAGGTGGTTGTCGAAGCAGAGCCCTCTCCACCTGCGGCGCGACGTGGGAGGAAGCCGGCAGGGAAGAAATCAAGCGTGGAGGACGTGTCCGAGATTCCAGAAACCCAACAACCCGATGCGACGCAAAGCGACCTCGACGATGAGTACGACGACCTAGCCGACTTGCCCGCCTTGCACTCCCCAGAGCGTGCGAAACCCGGCCGCGGCAGCGCGCCGGTTCCAAGTAGCGTATCGAAGCGGCCTCTCCATGCACTGTCTCCCGACAAGGGCGATCCCGCTTTGCGCCGTCGGCTGGGGGAAATGACACAGAAATACGAAAGCCTCGAGCACAAATACCGCGACCTGAAGGAAGTAGCCGTGCGAGAAGCCGAGCGCAATTTCGACAAGCTCAAGAAGCAATCCGAAGAGAAATCCAAAGGTCCGCCTCCCCCTTTTCCCCTCCCTTTTCCTCACCTAACTAATCCCCTGCTTTCCAGCCGCCGACCAACTCATTACCACCCTCAAAGCCGAGCTCGCCGCCCAAAAAGAAGCCTCAAAAGAAACCGCCCGCCTCCAAAAACAGCTCGAAGCCTCCGACTCCAAACTCGCCGCCCTACAATCCCAACTCACATCCCTCACCGCCGACCTCACCACCTCCAAATCCGAAACCAAATCCCTCCAGCTCAAGCTCTCCGCCGCGCGCAGCGCCGAAGCCGCCGCCGCCGCCGCCGTCGCCGCATCAAGCCTCAAACTGCCCCCCGGCAGCGCCATCAAGTCGTCCTCGTCGTCCTCGTCCGCCGCCGCCGCCCGCCTCGCCGCCGCGTCCGCCTCGGAAGCCCACCTGACCGCCCAAAAGAAGGAGGACCTCTACGGCGACCTGACGGGGCTCATCATCCGCAACGTCAAGCACGGAGACGACGGCGAGGACGTCTTCGACTGCATCCAGACGGGCCGCAACGGCACGCTGCACTTCAAGCTCTCCGTCGACGGCGACGGCGCAGGGGAGGAACACGGCGGCGGAGGGGGCGCCAACTGCTACTACACGCCGCAGCTGGATGCGGGGCGGGACCGGGCGCTGATCGACGTCATGCCCGAGTATCTTCTGGACGAGATCAGTTTCCCGCAGGTGCAGGCGGGCAAGTTCTACGCGAGGGTGTTGAGGGCGTTGAATGAGGCTGCCGAGCGGTGAGGAGCGGGAGGACGGGAGGGCAAGCCGTGCTGTGCTGTTGTGAGGGGAAGATGGGGAAGGGATAGCAGTATATAACCTTTGTCTGTCTTGGTTTCTTTTCCTTTGTGCCTTGGAGTTTTACAGCGCCTGTGTTTGGATTCGATGGCATGGATCGCTGCGCTGGGTGTTTGGGGGGTGTTTGGGCATCATCTGGTTCATACCACTTTCGTTCATGGAGTTCAGGGGCAGAGACTCCATCAAATGCACAGGCGTGCGCGCATTGTTGTCACTTGAGCAATGCACACTTGCATTGTTACTTCAAAAAACCCTCTGCACAGAGAGCACCATCCCATACAAGCACATAACTACACCCCGTCTATCGACAGCTTTATGAAGTCGTGTGTACAATCCCCGCCAACGCCTCGCTGGCTCGACACCGAGAAACATTAAACCCATCAAGCCCTGCCATCTGGCCCGCCGCGAAGACCGCAGGACCATCTTCTGTGCTGTATCGTCTATTCCCCACCGTTCTTCGTCCGCGCCCGGCAAAAACTAAAGGCCAGGGGCAGCACCCGTCCAGCCGGTCGGTCTGTCGGTCGGCCCCAGGTGAAAAAGCGAACGACATGAATCAATAACATAGACATTACGGGCACTCAGGCATAGCTCATCTCAACACCATCCATCCCACCCATCCACCCAGCCATCCGTCACCAACCATGAAATCCGAGGAGAGGAGCAGGCCCCTTTCATGCCGGACGGACCATCCCAAATGAAAAATTCCCGGACAGACCCCCATAAAAGTAGTCCCCTTGTTCCCCAGACAGCAACCCTGGCCTGCAGCGACCAATATCCAAGCAACAAGAGTTGACTCCACTCACTGAAACCAGAGGGAGTTGGGACGCTTGCTTTGTCTCGCGTGCTTGGTTTCAGGTGTCGACCGACGAGGCACAGAAAACGGTGTCTCGAGATGCAGTAGAGACAAAAAAGGAAAGAAGAAAAAAGGCCCGCTTCATGCATAAGGCAAGAAAAGCCACGCTGATATCCCGCCAATGCAAATGCAGTTTGTCGCCAAAAAAGAAAGGACGAAGAAAAGCCCGCCCAGACGCCGCCTGTGCTTTGTGCGAAGTATATAAAAAGAGGAGGAACCATGCTCCGTGGTCAAAAAGAAGAGTGAATGTTGTTGTTGTTGCGGAATTGGCTCAATCGGGGCTATTTCGTGTGTTGGACCGAAGCCGGTGAGCTGGAGGGAGGGCTGTGCCGGCCAAGTCGTAGGTGTGGTGCTATGTACATGGGTATCGTCAAGTCGGAAACTGGATGGTTGGAACGTCAAGCAAAGCCTATTGCCAACAGGAGCCGGCCATAGCTCGACTTGATCCACAACTCGCCAAGAGAGCTGCTCATGGTTCCTTTCCCCTCTTCCGGTCCTCTGGATCCGCCGAGTAGAGGTGACTGAGCCCCGCCAGGGACCACGAATCGGATGTCGAGTGGATGATGGCCAGCCACAACGCAAGGAGATTCGCGAGATAATGCAGGGTGTAGGCGAACGAGACGCCGTACACGGCGGCGTAGATGGCGATGGAGAACAGCAGAACGCTGGTGACGTGCTTGAGCCGGCTGCCCACTCGCGGTATCATCTTTCCGGTCGTCAAGGTCTCGACGAGGACGATGAACGGCATGACGGACAAAACGTTATGGTGCGAGGCGAACGGCGTGAGCCAGTGGACTGCCAGATTGTGGACCCAGACCACGAACGTGGGCAGGTTGATGGGAAGAATCCACAGCATCAGGATGAAGACCGAGTGGGCGTAGTTGTAAAAGTTCGAGTTGGCGGTCGACCGGAGTTCCGAGGCAATTCTTCGAGCGCGGACGGTTGTCATGAGTTGCACCAAGCAAGCAACCAAGTAGGCGAACTGATAGGGAACCACCGTCGCGACAAGCAAGAGCAGAACGGCCGTGGTAACCATCCGTCGTCGTGGAGAGGTGGAGAGGAACGTTGCAGGCGTTGATTTCTTCCTGTCCTCGTTGCGAATCCATCCGGGGCGAAAGGTGACAAGGCTCGCGAGAAAGCCAAGCAAGTACGTCAGGATGAGCGCCATGTAGTTGACAACGGTGCAGACACCGATACAGACGACCCCGATTAGGGGGATCAGAAACAGGAACAAGGGATCCTGAGTTCCGATGAGAAGATCGTTTTGATGGAAATCGAGGAGCGACGGGGTACCGCTGCTCCAGCGCCAAAAGCCTGCGTTGCCAGCCGAGTTGGGATTGCCCATGGACAATGTCAGCATTGTGAGGGACGCCAACATGAGGGGAATCGACTGCCTTAAGCACAAGTCCAAGCTTTCCGAAAACGGGATGAACATGCCAGTGGTGTCGTAGACGCGGAACTGCTTTCGCACGACTAGCGCCACCACGAACAGGGGGAACGCGGCGAAGACGGTACGGTAGCGCATATAAAGTTTGCCGAGACTGCCCATGGCATCGACAGTCAGCTCGATGTGGATGCTGGAGCTGCAGGATGGGTCGGTCCAGAACTGGAAACTGAGTCCCTCCTCCTCTGATCTTCTCGCAAGCGGCGGAGGGACGTACGGAGCGACGCCGTGGAGGCTAACCATCGCTTCGTGCGCATTGACAAAGAACTTGGACTCGTATGGCTCAGCCAAGTACTGGCGCACCAAGGGGGCAAAGAGCTCCTGCTTGCCATCGCAGCCCTGATAGCTCGTTCGCAGGTTGTAGGCCAGCAAACTCGATTGCAAGGACGGGACCCTGACCTCGGAGACCATGGGACGCTCGGCGGGAAGATCGAACTTCAGGCCAAATGTTAGTAGGCTCCGGAGGCTAATGTATCGTGTTCGGTGCGACTGAGAATGGTCACTGAACTCGGCGACCACGAAGCCTGGTGTGGGAGTCGTCGTTTTCTCCACAACTGCAACAAACTGGTGCTCAGCAATGTCGTCCACGCCGTACTCGAGATAGGAAAACGGCGTGATCTCTCTCTCCCCGTCCATATAGAAAGGAAAGCGTGTCGACGCCGTAGAAGCGGGGAGTGACATGGCATCCGGCGCGGCGCTTCTGCACGCCAGTCGCGTGGTCCCGGTGCTGCCCTTGGAGAGATCCATCTGGCTTGGGAAGCCGGACCATGACTGGCTCGGCTGCGATGGAATGACGCTGCAAAACAAAACCTCGAGTTTGCCGTTCTCTCCTGGCTTGTCGAGCTTTGTATCAGCCAGGAGGGTAAAGCGCTTCAGCCCCGGCGAGCCTGGTGGCGGGATCGGCATAAGATGGGCGCGAACTGTTCCTGCCGTGCCTAGGTTTCGGAGAATTAAGCGCTCTCCCTCAGCAATGATCGAATCCGAGTTGTCATCCACGGTGAGCAGCGTTGTGGGATCCGACCGAGGCGCTGCCTTCTCTGCGATTGCTTCCATGCCTGTAAGAAACCACTTCTTGAAGACCCTCATACGCTCGGCCCTAGGTTTTGTTTGTGTCGCCCTGTGAACATCCACCACGTCGTAGATCGCTTGAGCAATGACCTTGCGGAACTGGTCGCACCAGAGGATCGCCTGATGGTCCATGCTCGTCCAGACGCTTGGGATCGTCGAGGTGAAAACAGTGAAGCCATGGGTGTCCGGGACCAAAGATTCAACGCTCGCATAGTCCGACGGGACAACGGTGTCCAGCCCGCCGCCGGCAATCGAGACCAAGGTCACATGCCACAAGGGGTTGTCGTTGGCCCATTGTTGTGAGTAGGCATGTCTCCAATAGTCATTGATGTCCTTATAGGTTTGGACAATCTGGCCATCGAAGGATACCGGGGGACGGGCGTGCGGAGCGGACATGGTGATGATGGTATTGATCGAGTTGGATTGGTAGTTGGGCATGATGAGCATGGTCCGCGCAACGATGCCGCCCATCGAGTGTCCCAAGACGATCACAGAAGTGGGATCGGGCAGATCGGAACCTCGGTCGGACACTCGGGGGTCGAGATACAGTGACAGAATGTAGCGGATTGCTTCGTTAAGATATTCGGCTTGATCGAGGAGCGTCTGGCCGTGGAAGGCGGTGATGTCCTCATTGAAGTCGACAGTGAAAAAGTCCAGGCTCCGAGCGCCGGCGTTGATCGCGTTCTCGTCATGTTGCAAGACGTCGTGGAAATAATTGGCGGCTTCTGCGGCAATCGGTCGAACTTGCTTGTAGCTCCCGGCGTTGCCGGGTATGAAGAGGATGGGGACTCCCCTGACCTGGGAACAGTTAGCGAACCAGGAAGCCCACAAAATGTCGGGGTGCTCCAAACAAACCTTGGTGTCATGATCGATCCCCTGTTCGCGGTACAGATACAAGGAGTACTTGCTCGCGAGGCGCGTGTGTTCAGTATCAAACTCATTGAGCTTGGCGTATGAAGGTCGCATGTACGACATGCGACACCCCTTCGGGTCGATCTGTCGTGTCACAGACGACTGGACGACGGCGAACAGAACTCCGATGCCAACAATAGACGCAAGGAGCGCAAGAAAGGTAATTGCCCAAGGGCTACTCCACTGTGGGCGCCTCCCGGCAGATTTCACCTCTTGTGTCTTTTCCATGTCCTTCGTTTGCATCTTCCCGTTTGTCGCAAGGATCAAGCCCAAGGGGGAGGACGGCGCGGTGCGGTCGGGAGCTGGAGGCTTCTCCATTGTCCCGTTCCCATTCCGAGAGTCTGGTGGTCGCCAATTGGCGCTGCTGGACGGTCTGGTTATCGAGAAGGAACGTCGGCGATCGGCGCTGCGACGGCGGTCGAGCTTGTTCGGAGGCTGCGCCGACGAGGTCGAGTCTTTGGAGGTAAAACGAGAGGAGCTGACAAGAGGGGCCTCGACAGGAGGAGCATCGTCGCCTTCTGACGATCCCGACGAGTGCCTCCTCATCCCAGCAGGGGATATGGTGGAGGATTCCTGCCCGGGGGGGTGGCACGGCGGGTGCTCGTGGTTTCGGCGTCGGGCCAGGTCAGACCAAGGAAGGGAACAGCGAGCGGCGTGGCGGTAAAACGCTCTTCATGGGCCGTTTCAAACAAACTTGGAAAAACCGACGGTCTGTGGGGTCGGAGACTCAATGCGACCAGCTTTGTTCTCTCATGACCGAGGTGAAGCTGAGCACTCCTAGAACTGTCCCACGCGCAGAGCGAAAAAACAAGCCAAGATGGGGAGCGGCGAGCTTTTGGGGGTAGGGTGCGCGGTGCGGGATTCGAAAGGTTGCAGGCGCTGCACCCTGCTATTGGCCGTGGCCGGCCCTGAGAATAAGCGTCTAGACTAGCCCCGAAGCGGGCCCGCCCAACGACTGGCTTGTGGGGACTCTGGAAGCAAGGTAGCGTGCTGGGGACCTGAGGGGCCGCCTCTCAGATAAGACGATCGTCTCCCAGGCCGCCAAAGTCGGAATTGGATTTGATATCGACTGGGTCCTGGATCTTCGTCTGAAACCAGCAGGAACAGGAATTGCAGGAGCAACTGTGGTGCTGCCAAACACACCAAAGCCAGGGAATGCCAGACTGGTATCCCGGATGGATCGTCGCAGAAAGTCGCAAAACCGGGATTCGACGCACGCGATTCAGGCCCTGCGCGTCTGGCTGGTCGTTTTCAGCGAGCGCTTGCGTGTTCCTCAACGAGCGATTGTCGGGGTTGCCACAGGAAGGGACCTGGTCGAGGTGCAACAACTAACGAAGGGCATGGCTCAACAGCATGAGCGCTAAACGGAGGTTTGAAGCTTGGAAATGGGCTCTCGGAGAGAAGTCAGCAAAATCCGTCATTTCCCCCAGGCGAGGTCGGGAAGGCGCGAAATATAGAGTAATAACCTGGCATTGTTACCTTTGGGGCCCGACGTTGGTAGACAAGGGCGCGGGATTGGTTGTCCTGGGTGGCAGGCAATGTTGGAGGTTGCAACCCGTCTCACGCTCCCGGTTTAATTGCACACTCACCTATCTTGCAGCATGCGGCCTGGTTTTCTATCACCCACTGCGCTCACAGTCCAGCAGACCACCACGGGCGCGGAACATCGGATTGATGGGAAACCATACAAACGGGATCACGACCGTCTGCCACCAATGACAGATCTTTCGCTCGTGTCTTTCCGGATGCGGTCGGTGGCTGTTTCTCTCTGTTGACCGTTTCATGGCGTCAGCCATGGGCCCCCCGCTTGCTGGGCTGATCGGATATTCGGAGTCGGCTGCTTCCCGTCGTCGGTACGGCAAGAGATGAGCACAGGCGACGGCATCACCCCATGTTCTTTGAGACGTCCCCAACATCTTCCCCGGCGGGATACGAAGTCGCTGCATCATTTGCCCTCTCAGCCTCCGGATCAATCCTGCGCCGTGCGCGAGGCTGGCTCAGGCTGGCTCAGACGGTTCTTCCTCTCCAGCCTCTTCGTCAATTGGGTGCCAGAAGGCTGGACGAGCATCCAAACGTTGCAATTCCCCGACAGCACATCTGTCCCGTTTCGTTTGGTTCCTGCAAGAGCCCCTGCAGGCTGCAGCCCATCCCACCTCGGCCTTTTAATCTGGTTTGCCAAGCATAACGTCATCGCAGCGGCCGTGAATTCGGCTCAGTGCTCCGTACCTTAGCCTTGGCAGCTTTTCGAAGCTTCGATCGGGGGAGAATGGAGAATGGAACACAGAGAAACGGATGAGCTCCCGCTGCTAACGCGCCTAGGGTCTCGGTTTGACATGCATTCCCCGTTCCCGGAGCTGTGCACGTGTGAGATGTGCAATTTCTCGTATGCCAATGGGGCAGAACCTGCATCGGGCTCGACGCGCGTCAGGCCATGCTTCGTGTATGCAGCCTCCAGAAGAGTTGGGGTTTGCGGCCAACTGAACCCCTGAACCATCTCCCAAGCAGTCTCAGCCCGGTCTTGTTGTTTAGAAACTGTAAGAAACTGGCCCGAGTGCCTGCCAGTCTCGCCCAGTCTTGTCAGAAAACAAGGAAACTGGGTAAGGTTTTCGCCTGGCAAGGCTGGAACTTGGATGTGCACATCCCGCTGCAGTGTCCCGTGGGGGTATGCTGTGGGGGTCAGCCAAGGCTGGTGAGCGCGGCAGCTGTTGCAGCACTGTCACAGGCGCGAGCCTGCTTCCATCAAAAACCTGCCGAAATATGCCCAGGCCTAATTGCCGCCAGCTGAGGATGTCCTTATGGACAAAAGGCTTGATTTCTGTACATGATACGTCTTTCAGACTGATTCTGGCACCGAAAGGGTGGACAGGCGAGGCCAGAACCCTCCGGTAGTGTGCACTAAGTAGAGGGGATGGCTGCCTGTTTGTGAGTGGTGGTCGACATGCACAGACTGCGAGAACGCGCTCTTGAGGCGCTCCACGTCGCGTCTTCAGGTTTAATTGGATCTGCCCAAGACACTGCACCAACCTAGGTTGCGCCAGCGTAACTACCCCAAAGTGACGGGCATGACAAACAACGATTGGACGAGGTGACAGGCCCAGCACGGCGACAAACGCCGGCGGATTGTCGAATAATGGCCTCGAGTGCCACAATCAAAGCCATCGAATCCAGCACGGTGCGTTTCCACAGCCTTACAGAGAAAAGTAGGCAACGCAAGTACTGACATCGCGAAACAGGTGCATCAAATCCAGTCTGGCCAAGTCATCGTCGACCTCTGCTCCGTGGCAAAAGAGCTGGTCGAGAACAGCGTTGATGCAGGAGCAACGACCATCGGTGAGAGACCAGATGTGGCCGCCCCGTGTCAAGCCAAGATGCTGACTGTGACTGCCGCAAAAGAGGTGCGCTTCAAGAACCAAGGCCTTGACTCCATCGAGGTCCAGGACAATGGCGCTGGCATCGCACCCCACAACTACGAATCGATCGCCCTGAAGCACTACACGTCCAAGCTGTCGAGCTACGATGACCTCTCCGAGCTGCAGACCTTCGGTTTCCGAGGCGAGGCCCTGTCGTCGCTTTGCGCCCTGTCCCGCTTCACGGTCGTGACTTGCACTCAGCAGGAGGCACCGCGCGCAGCCAGGCTGGAGTTTGAAACGTCCGGGAAGCTTAAGAGTACCGGCGTCGTCTCCGGCCAGAGAGGCACCACCGTCATTGTCGAGGACCTCTTCCGGAACCTGCCCGTGCGCCGCCGAGAACTGGAGCGGAACATCAAGAGAGAATGGGGCAAGGTGATCAACCTTCTAAACCAGTACGCCTGTGTGCAGACTGGCGTCAAGTTCACTGTCTCGCAGCAGCCCACCAAGGGCAAGCGCATGATTCTGTTCTCGACCAAGGGCAATCCCACCACCCGCGAAAACATCATCAATGTATTTGGTGTAAAGACCATGAACGCCCTGATCACGATGGATCTCAAGCTTGAGCTGGTGCCCACCACCGGGCCTCTTAACAAGGGCAAGGCGCGGGCGGACGGCAGCGCGACTCAAGTCCGAGTGCTCGGGCATGTCTCTCGACCTACTCACGGGGAGGGCCGGCAAACCCCTGACCGGCAAATGTTTTATGTCAATGGCCGGCCTTGCGGCCTGCCGCAATTCGCAAAGGTCTTCAACGAGGTCTATCGATCGTACAACGCTTCACAATCTCCCTTTATTTTTGCCGATATCCAGCTGGATACCCATCTGTACGATGTCAACGTCAGTCCGGACAAGCGGACCATTCTGCTGCATGATCAGGGCCAAATGCTTGACAACCTGAGGGAGAGTCTGATAGAGCTCTTCGAGACCCAAGACGTGACGATCCCCGTGTCTCAGGCAGCAGGACTGAAGCAGACCCCGTTCAAAACGCCAACCGCCCGTCGCTCTGCCACGCCCGCCGCGGCCCAGGCCAGCCACAGGGCTGGTACTGTAGAATCCCAGCGAACGACAGATCCAAGCTCCCCAATCCACCACAAGGGCCTGGTAGAAGAGGAAGAGGAGACCCGCGATGGTCAGACCGACCAGGATGATGTGAGCGAAGAGGAAGGGGACGAGGAGCCGCCATCCAGAACGAAACCGTCTCGCAAACCGGCTTCTGCACAGAAGACTTCCACGCTGTTATCTCGATGGCTTGCGAAGGAGCCCGATTCCAAGACGCAGCACCAAGCAGCGAGCATGCCGGACAAATCTCCACCATCCAGCTTGCCGACTACAAGGGAAGACAACCTCTCTGAAACCGCCCCTTTTCTCCCGAGCTCCACAGATGCCGATGCCAACCCAACGACAAGCTCCGGAGAGCCCGGACCCCCATCCCCGACCGACGAACCCGAACCGCCTATTCCCAGCATCGCCCCACCATCCCAGCCACCAGCACCCAGAACCATCACTCTCGTCTCTCCTCGGCCGTTCAAGCGTGCCACGCAGGAGCTGGCGACCATCACGATCGGCGACCACACGGTGACGAGTCTGATCGGAAATCCTGCTAAACGGGCCCGGGTGGATGACGTGGCAAGGCCAGCTCGGGCGGCGGAGGGGACTGGGAAGGGGCGGGCGAAGCCGGCGGCCCCCTTGCCGTCTTTTGGCGGGAGACTCTCGCAGTTGTTTTCGGCCTCGGCGGGTGCCGAGAAGAGGTCGGTGAGTGGGATTGGGGTTGTGGCTGGGGAGGCTGATGAGGATGGCAGCGAGGGGATGGAGGGGATTGACGAGGAGGAGGAGGACGAGGTTGATGATGATGGCGAGCACGTCGATGAGGGTGTTGGCGAGGGTACCGACGAGGAGATGAATGTGGATGTCGAGGAAGATGAGGACGCTGATGTGGATGATGAAGAGGAGGGTCTTTTCGTGTCACAATCCGGGGACAAATCGGCTGATGAGGATGATGACGAGGGCGAAGGACCCAGCAGGCGGACACCAGAGCCGGCGCAGACTGAAGTTGCGGAGCCTTACGCGAACCCTGACACCCCGCTAAGGTCTGTCGAGCACTCGCCCGAATGCGACCACGACCACGCAACGGATGACGACGAGTACGTCGACGAGGATGAGAAGAAGGCGCGGGAAGACAAAAAGGTTCAGGAGATGATAGACGCCGCCGAGGCTGCTGCTGAGCCGACGGAAGAGGGCGAGAAGCGCTCACAGTTGTTTGTCAAGGGGCGGTCGAAGCGGAAAGACATGACCTTGAATTTGGCGCAGCAAATCAAGACCAGCACGGACGACATCCAGAAGCGCCTTGAAGCGCTCACAAACCGCCTGCCACAGCCACACCGCAATCCCCCGTCAACGGCAAGCGCAGACGGCCTTGAAGCAGCCGACGCGGAGGAGAAGCTCTCCCTCAAGATCACCAAATCCGACTTTTCCAAGATGCGCATCGTCGGGCAGTTCAACCTCGGTTTCATCCTCGCCGTCCGCGAAGCCGCGACCTCCACCACCCCTGACGACTCCCGCGCGGCAGACGAAGACGACGAGCTCTTCATTATTGATCAGCACGCGTCCGACGAGAAATACAACTTTGAGCGCCTCCAAACCATCACCACGGTACAATCACAACGCCTCGTCCAGCCCAAGACGCTCGACCTTACGGCGCTCGAAGAGGAGATTATCCTCGAGCACCTGCCGGCTCTCGAGCGCAACGGCTTCCTCGCACAGGTCGACACGTCGGGCGCCAAGCCCGTCGGCTCGCGCGTGCAGCTGCTGAGCCTGCCGCTCAGCCGGGAGACGACCTTTTCCGTGGCCGACCTGGAGGAGCTGATTTTCCTGCTAGCGGACAACCCGACCTCGAGCGCGACGACGATCCCGCGGCCGAGCAAGGTACGCAAGATGTTTGCCATGCGCGCGTGCCGGAGCAGCATCATGATTGGCAAGGCGCTGTCGGGGCGGCAGATGGAGAGGGTGGTCCGGCACATGGGCGAGATGGAGAAGCCGTGGAACTGCCCGCACGGCAGGCCGACGATGAGGCATCTGTGCGGGCTGGGCGCCTGGGCGGAGGGCGGGTTTGATGAGTTTGGCGGCGGTACGGATTGGGCTGCGTGGGCGAGGGAAAGGCGGGGGGAGGAGTAGAGTTTGCCAAGGGCATGAGGATGTATGTGACATTGGGATCGGGTCTGCGAATTGTCGCCGGAGGAATACTCTTGTGATGTTTATTTTGGACAATTACAAAACACCAAATCCCGTAACCAACATACAAAACTGACATGTGAGCAAAAATCCTCCATCAATCAATCCTCCATCTCCCTCATAACACAACCCAACCCAAACACCATGAACTCCAAACAACAACAGAACCCAACATCCTCCCCATCCTCCCACCAACAATACCATGATAATAATCAACAGCATCACTCATTCAACACCCATACCTCGACCACCTCCCCTCCCCCCCTCCAGCCTTCACCCCCGCCCTCCCCTCCTCCGCCGCGCGGCCGCTCACGTTCCTCCTCCCGACCGTCCCGAGGTCCCCACCGCCGCCGCTGATGTCATTCCCCGACGACACCACCCTCGCCCCCGCCCTACCGCCGCCGCCGCCGCCGCCGACGAGAATGGGCGGCGTCGCGGCCTTGAGCTCGCCGTACGGCTTGGAGTAGAAGGAGAAGTCGGCGTCGGGCTGGATCGAGCTGTCCCTGTTGCGCGGCGCCCACCCCGCCGGCTTGAGGTGTTGTTGCGGTTGGGATTGCTGCTGGTCGGTGATGTCGCCGCTGACGCGGCGGTCGTTGAGGGAGATGTCGGAGAGGACGGAGGCGCGGAGGCGGGAGAAGGGGGTGCGCGGGCGGCGGGCGCTCGGGGAGGAGGAGAGCTTGGTCTTGGTGGGGGAGGAGGAGGGAGAGGAAGTGGGGTTGGAGCGGAGCGGGTTGGGGTGGTGGTTGGAGTTTCCAGAGTTGGAGTTGGAACTGTTTCCGGGGCCGGGGGTGTAAAAGTTCTCCGCGGCGTCGGCGTCCGAGTCCGAGTCGGAGGAGGCGTCGAGGGTAGCGTAGCGTGGTTGGGAGGTGGGTTTGGATGAGGCGGCGGCGGCCGAGGAGCGGTTGCGCTGCTGGGTGCGGCTGATGAGCGACTCGGAGGCGTACCAGGTCTCGGTGAACTTGGCGGAGCGCGGCTGGATGGTCTGGGCCGGGGAGACGGGCTCGGCGCGGTACGAAGGGACGGAGCCGGTGCTGGGGCGGCCGGTGTACATGGAGGTCGGGCGCGAGGGGCGGGCGCCGGTCTCGCCCAGAGGGATCTCCATGAGGGAGGCGCGGTGGGCCGAGGGCGGGGCGGACATGCGCTTCAGGTCCTGCGAGGTGGCCGAGTTGCGGTTGGCCGGGGCGACTTGGTACTGCCGGCTCGGGAGGTTCACGCGGGAGTCGCGCGAGGTGAAGGACGACTCGGAGTTCTGGCGGGTGTGCATGAACGGAATCGACGGCGGGCGGGAGCTGTCGTCGTAGAGCTGGCTCTCGCGCTTCTCGTCCGAGTAGGTCGAGGTGGTGGCGACGGAAGACTTGTTGCGCTTGTGGACGCGCGAGGTGAGGTTGGCCTCGAGCGGGTTCATGTCCGGGGGCATGGCAGAGATGCGGCGGAACATGACGGCGAGCCACAGTGCGATGACCAGAGAGAGCACATGCAGGCCGCCGGCACCAATCAGCCCGTAGTAGACCGAGGGGACCATGTACTGGACGACGTCTGGGTCGGCTCCTTGTTTTGCCTTCCACTCGTCATTCGTGTTGCGGGTCACGTTGGTCATGTAGGCGCCGTATGCGTACAGGGGAAGCACGCAGAGATCCGAGATGCCAGAGAAGATGTGGTATCCGGCTGACGAGCCAGGTGTCCGGGAGCCTGCCGGCCGGGCATGGTGGAAGACGCTGTAGAGGCAGTGAAGAATCACGACGCCCAGCTGGGTGCGGAGTTTGGTTAGTATGCCTCAAAAGAGGTCGGCCGTGATCAAGTTTAGAGCTTACCGTCGCGCCCATGATCCACCCAATCAACCCGGCCACGGCCATAACGGCGATGAGGCCAATTGCCGCGAAGATCTGGAGGACTCTAAGACACAGCTGCACGACCCGCATGCCCTTGATCCAGCCCTTTGTCCTGTAGCTCATGGGCTTGAACCTGGTCCGCCCGCCGGGCACCATGTGGGCACTGTCCCCATGTTAGCGCGAGTCTCATGACGGGAGTGTGGAATTTGGAGTCGCAATGGAATGCACAGGGAGAGTCATACTCGGGATGGCGGTTGAATGAGACAAGCGGGCCGTCGGGTTTGGGCTTCGGCTTCTTAGACTCGTAGCTCGCCCGGGTCACAGCCTTGGGGTCAAATGGGGTCGCTGGAAAGCGGTCCTCGTCTCGGTGGACGGCCTGGTACATGAAGGGCGCCTGGGAGCCCCCCATTGTGAACAGCTTCGGCTCGGCTTGATCTTGCAAAGGATGGATTTTGAGGTTGGAATGTGATTTGGGTTCTCAGAAGGAACGCCAGGTGAGAGTTGGGTGGCATGAATCAGTTGTAATGCAGCCGAGTGGGAAAGTTGGACAGCGCCGCAGGGGATGCGTGGTTGACCGGGCAACCGTGTAAGCGCTGTCACATCACATCAATCATCGCTGCCACTGAAACGGCAGTCTGTGCGACCGACGCCCTGATTGGGACGGGAGACGCCTCAAACACCCAGTTGGACAAGTGTCCATCCTCATGTCTTTCTTTCTTTTTATTTTTCTTTTTTTCTCGAAAAAGTCATTTCAGCTCTGTCATGTCCTTTTTGCTTCTACCATCTCCGAGGCGCAGTGGAGCATTCGGAGTGCCGCCGGCGATGGCCTGCTGCCCCGAGCTCCGCCTGTTCCGAGCCCACTGCCCGAGCCAACTGGACCCACTAAATGCCCGGCTTCAGGTACCTGGCTGTAGCACTTTCAACGGAGCGGATCCGGGCTTCGACTTTGACTCAATGACATGCTTTGAGATGCTCAATACGTTCCCTTTGTGTTTCTCCAGACCGCTTTGAGTCCAAATTCAGATTCCAACATGCTCCCAATACGGTGTGCCAAGGCTAGGCCTTGTGCAAACCTGAGAAACGCGCTGGATGCGTCATTCAAGGCAGGTCGAGCATCTCTTCGACGGCTTCCACGGAGCTTCTCGACAGCGCAGAGCGGCCGTGATGGACAGCCATTTCGGCTCGCTGTCATTGGCTCCGGCCCGGCTGGGTTTTACACGGCCTACAGAGCCATGTCCAAGATTCAAAACGCCAAAGTCGACATGTACGAGGCACTGCCCGTGCCCTTTGGCCTCGTGAGGTTTGGCGTTGCTCCGGACCACCCTGAAGTGAAGAACTGCCAGGAAAAGTTTGAGGAAGTCGCTTCCTCTCCCAACTTCACCTTCATTGGCAACGTCTCCATTGGCACCAAGAGTGACCATCCAGACGGCGGTACCATTCCGCTGGCCAGCATCCTGCGCCATTACAACGCCGTGCTCTTCTCATACGGCGCCGCGAAGGACAGGACTCTGGGCATCCCCGGCGAGGACCTGAAGGGCGTTTACTCGGCTCGCGAGTTTGTTGGCTGGTACAACGGCCTTCCCGAGCACGCCGATCTCGCTCCTGATCTGACCCAGGGAGAAGAGGCCGTCATCATCGGCCAGGGAAACGTGGCCCTGGACGTGGCCCGGATGCTGCTCGAGGATGTGGACGTGCTTCGCAAGTCTGATATTGCCGAGCACGCCATCGAGACGCTCTCCAAGAGCAAAGTCAAGCGAGTCCACATCGTCGGCCGCAGAGGTCCAATGCAGGTGCGCTACCGCCCTCACCCCTTCTGACCAACCACCCAGACACCACTGACCCCCCCTCCAGGCCGCATTCACCATCAAAGAAGCCCGCGAGCTCATGCGCCTCCCCTCCGTCGCCTTCCACCCCATCGACACCACCCTGATCCCCTCCGACCTCAAATCCCTCCCGCGCGCCCCGCGCCGTCTCATGGACATCCTCCTCAAAGGCTCTCCCCCCGCCCTCCTCCTCCTCCTCCCCTTCCCAAAAGTCCTGGTCCCTCGACTTCCTCCTCTCCCCCACCACCTTCAACACCACCTCCCCTTCCTCCCACCACCTCGCCTCGACAACCTTCACCCGCACGACCCTCTCCGCCCCCTTCGACCCCAAAGCCTACGCCCTCCCGGCGGACCCCTCCGAGCCCCCCGTCACGCTCCCCTCGCAGGTCGCCTTCCGCTCCATCGGCTACAAGTCGGAGCCGCTCCCGGAGTTCGCCCCGCTCGGCATCCCCTTCAACGACCGCTGGGGCGTCATCAGCAACGACGGCCGCGGGCGCGTGCAGCACGAGGAGCGCGGCCGCGACGCCGCCATGCAGATGGGCCGGTTCCCGGGCTTGTACTGCGCGGGGTGGGTCAAGCGGGGCCCCACCGGGGTGATCGCGTCGACGATGGAGGATGGGTTCGCGACGGCGGATGCGATGGCGGAGGATTGGGGGAACAAGGGGGTCGAGTTTCTGAATGGGGAGGCTAGCGGAGACTTGGGGGGGTGGGAGGCGGTGAAGAGGGAAAATGGTTTGGAGGTTGGGGGGGAGAAAGGGGCGAGGGTGGTGGATTGGGCGGGGTGGAGGAGGATTGATGGCGCGGAGAGGGAGAGGGGGAGGAAGGTGGGGAAGGAGAGGGAGAAGTTTACGAGGACGGCGGATATGCTCGCTGTGGTGGGGTGACCTTTTGGGGTTTGTTGTCTTGATAGTTGTTTGTACATTTTGCTTTTGTGTAAGAGTAGTCTACGCCTTGCTCAGCTTCTCCGTCAGCTCGGGCACCTTCTCAAATAGATCCCCCACCAGCCCCACGTCGGCCACCTGGAAGATGGGCGCGTCGGCGTCCTTGTTGATCGCCGCGATCACCTTGCTGTCCTTCATGCCCGCCAGGTGCTGGATCGCGCCCGAGATGCCCACCGCCATGTACAGCTGCGGTGCCACCACCTTGCCCGTCTGCCCCACCTGCAGGCTGTTGTCGGCGTACCCGCTGTCGACCGCCGCGCGCGAGGCGCCCACGGCCGCGCCCAGCGCGTCGGCCAGCGGCAGCATGATCTTGTCAAACTCCTCCTTGGACTTGAGACCGCGCCCACCCGACACCACCTTGCTCGCCGTCGCCAGGTCCGGCCGGTCCGACTTGGCCAGGTCCTCCGACACCCACTCGGTCGCGCTGTCCGCCTTGGGGTCGACGCCGTCCTCGACGGCCGCGGACCCGCCCGCGATGGCTGCCGCGGGGAAGGCGGTGCCCCGCACCGTGATCACCTTGATCGCGTCCGAGGACTCGACCGTCGCAATGGCGTTGCCGGCGTAGATGGGGCGCACAAACGTCTTGTCGTCCTCGATGGCCGTGATGTCCGAGATTTGCTGCGAGTCGAGCAGCGCGGCTACGCGGGGCATGACGTTCTTGCCAAACGCCGTGTTGCCCGCGATGACGTGCGTGTAGCCGCCCTTCTTGATGTTCTCGACGAGCAGCGGGGCGTAGTTCTCGGGCAGGCCCTTGTCGTACGCGCCGTTCTCGACCGCAATGATCTTCTCGACGCCCTCGACCTTGGCGGCCTCGCCGGCCACCGCCTTGATGTTGCTGCCCGCGACGAAGCCGTGGACCGAGCCGCCGAGTTTCTGGGCCGCGCTGATGGCGCTCAGCGAGCCGGCGTTGAGCTGGCCCTCGCGCTGCTCGAGAATGGCCAGAGCCGAGAGTAGGCGGCGGAGGGCGGCGGGGGACCGAGCAAAGGCGGGAGTGGTCGCATGCTGCAGTGTTGGGCGGGCGAGCCCCGAGAGCGCCCGGCGACCGGCCGACAACATGATTTCGAATGGAATTGGGTTGTTGGGGGGTGGCTGGCCGGCAGAGACTGTGTGATGCGAGCCAGTTGTTGCGACAAGCAGAAGACGGGACGGGACCTGGTTTCGAGGCTCGATGACGGATTGAAGCGGCCCGAGGTAAGCTTCGGAGGACCCACTTGGACCACTTACCCCGGACTTGCGCAACGCCAAGCGAGCGTGTGAAAGCGCCTGAAAGCGCTGAGGCGCAACAGAGCCTGTGGCGCTCCAACACTGGCAACGATCTCAGCCTGGTGTGGCTGGTCCCTGGCAGCAGCACGTGATGTGTTCCGTTGCTGGATGGACCGTGCACGCTGGCCGTGCTGGCTCCGCCTGGCTTGTCCAACGTGCTGCAGTCCCGTCGCGAACAATTTCTCCAACGCGACCGATCACGAACCTGCCCCCTTGCATCATCGCCAAAACAGCATTTTGCGCCCGCGGCCATCAAGAGGGCATTTCGCATCCCCCAATCTCTTCACCTCTTGGGTTCTGGTTTTGCTCACTTTGCGCTTTGGGAAACAATCTTGATTGGCCGTCTTATTTTCTAGGTGGCTGGTTCGCGACACCTGAATTCGACATCGCCTCTTTTCGAGCTCCATCGCCAACACCATGGAGGAGGGCTCGGTCAGCTACGGCACCCCGACGAATGGCGCATCGCCGGGCGCCAATCCAATCTTGGCGCAACCGCCTCTGCCCGATGCTAATGACCAGAATGAAGGTATGATGAGGTCGCCCGCTCAGCCACCCAGCCGCGTGTTAACGTGTCGCTGCGTCTAGACGTGCAGATGAGTGAGGGGCCCGCGATCAAGCAAGATGACAGCACGCCCGCGCCTGGCGCAACATCAGACAACCCTCTCGACGCGCCCGAAGGCCCCCCTGCCGAGACAACTGGACTTGACGAGGAGATGGGAGACGCGCCAAAGAACGAGGCAGGCCAGGGCGACGGCGCTAACCAGAACGACGGCACCAGCGAGGCTAAGACCAAGGAGTTTATCGAGAACGCGGCGAGGGAACACCTGATCTCGCAGACCCATGCGATTGTGCTCCCCAGCTACAGCACCTGGTTTGACATGAACACCATCCACAACATCGAGCGGAAAGCGTTGCCCGAGTTCTTCAACAACAGGAACCGAAGCAAGACCCCCGCCGTGTACAAGGACTACCGCGATTTCATGATCAACGCCTACAGGCTGAATCCGGTTGAGTATCTCACCGTCACGGCCTGCCGCCGCAACCTGGCGGGCGATGTCTGTGCCATCATGCGCGTGCACGCTTTCCTCGAGCAGTGGGGTCTCATCAACTACCAAGTACGATTAGAATAACCCATAACCCCCTCTTTCGAGAGTGTCACTAACAACTGCTGTAGGTGGATGCTGACCAGCGGCCATCTCACGTCGGCCCGCCCTTTACTGGACACTTCAAGATTATCTGCGACACCCCTCGTGGTCTTCAGCCCTGGCAACCCGCAGCTGACCCGGTCATTACCGAAGGCAAGCCAAGCAAGGATACCGAGGCCAAGGCGACGACCACCCCCGCGCCCAAGAGCGAGCTGAGCGTGGAAGTCGGCCGCAACATCTACGAGGCCAATGCCAAGAACAATAAGCTCAACAAGGGCGACAGCAAGACCAACGGTGAAACGCCGACAACTAATGGTGTGTCGGGCACCGAGGAGTTGACCAAGGCCCCGGTCGTCAAGGTCAACTGCTTCAACTGCGGCACCGACTGCACTCGCATCTACTATCACAGCGCGCAATCCGACCCCAGCAACAAGGCCAAGTACGACCTGTGCCCCAGCTGCTACCTCGAAGGGCGCTTGCCGGGCAACCAGACTAGCGCGCACTACACTCGGATGGAGAACCCGACGTACTCGTCCATCCTGGACAGGGAGGCACCTTGGAGCGACGCCGAGATCCTCCGCCTTCTCGAAGCCCTCGAGCGCTACGATGAGGACTGGGGTGAGATCGCCGAGTATGTGGGCACCCGGACGCGCGAGGAGTGCGTGCTGCAGTTCCTGCAGCTTGATATCGAGGACAAGTACCTCGAGTCGGAGAGGTTGGACGCGCCAATCGGCCTGCAGATGCTGGGCAGCCACGGCGGGCAGCTGCCCTTCAGTCAGACTGACAACCCTGTCATGTCGGTCGTCGGCTTCCTTGCGAGCCTTGCCGATCCCGCCAGCACGGCTGCCGCTGCCAACAAGTCGGCCGAGATCCTCAAACAGAACCTCCGGAACCGGCTCGAGGGGGGCCCGCAAGCAGATGCCCAGGCCAACGGCAAGGGGAAGGAGAAGGAGGGCGAGGACTCGATGGACGTGGACATCAGGCACGACGTCACCACGACGACCACGACCACGACCACGACGACAACCACCACCAAGCAATCCGCCATGGCCACCATCCCCCTCGCGAGCATGGGCGCCCGAGCCGGCGGCCTCGCCTCCCACGAGGAGCGCGAGATGACGCGGCTCGTTTCGTCGGCGGTCAACATCACCCTGGAGAAGATGGAGCTCAAGCTCCGGTACTTCAACGAGATGGAGGCGATCCTGCAGGCGGAGCGGCGCGAGCTGGAGCGCGGGCGGCAGCAGCTGTTCCTGGACCGGCTGTCGTTCAAGCGGCGCGTGCGTGATGTACAAGAGGGGCTGAAGCAGGCGGCGTCGGTGGGCGGCGACCAGGGCGTGCGCATGGCCCAGGACCTCCTGACGGACGGCCAGCGCATGAGCTTCCACGCCCCGCCCGCGGCCGGGGCCGTGCAGCCGCTGAGTGCCGAGGGCCCGATCAAGAAGTACGAGGCTTAGGAGACCCCGTGGCTCGAGTATCATGGCCTGCGGAACTCGGTGGGTGGGCTGCTGAATGACGAGTAGGCGCCTGTGGTGGTCGTCACGAGTTTGTTTGTTTCTTTGGGTTCTGTGGGCGGTTTCTCAGGCGTCATGGGTTTGGAAGGGATCGATGGGTATTATTGGTTGTGTGGGAGTAGTAGTGATGCTGTATGAAAAGAAGATTTCTCTTTTCTCTTTTGGTCGTATTAACCACCGGGCCCGAGTGTGGAATCCTGGTTAAGGGGATGGGCCTATCGCCTGACAACGCCTGACATTGTTAGCAGGCCTGCAAGTGGTGGATTTAGTATACCGTAGTTGGCCATACAATCGGGAACCTTGGGTCATAAGGTATCATGCGTTTTGAGCTGTGCCATTCCTTCTGCGTTGAAAGTGAGTTGATTGGCTTGTCGTCGTGGTCAGCGCACGCCATAACTCACACTGCCTGAGTGGAGAGCGAGCTTTGTGTCTCGCAGTCTGTGCACCTTCACAAGCAACCATGATGCGAAACACTTGAGTCTTGGCCCTGAACGGGAGCATCAAGATATCAACAACATATCTTGATGCTAAAAGAGGGCCAAACCAAAAAGCAAGAGATGACGGAAGTGGGGTTCGAACCCACGCTCTCTCTCGAGAAGAGGAGATTCAAGAAAATACTTAAATCCTCCGCCTTAGACCACTCGGCCATTCCGCCCTTATCTTAGAGAGTTCGAAACCGGGATCCTATCAGAAGCAGCTGGGGCACGGTGTGAGTGTCATGCGGCCGTCCGCCCGAATCCCGGCGTGGCACAGCGCCGGGCAGCAGGATGGTGGTGGATACCGTACTGACGCACCTAACGCATGTTGAGGCTCGCAATCCCAAAAATGTTTAAAGTTGACAGCACCCGCTGCCCACCGAGCCACCAAAACCGCGCGGTTTGGCTGCAGTCAGGGACCACCGGACCACAGCAGCACGCAGAAACGGGTCGTTTGCATGTGAAATCCCCTTTCTGGAAGCAACCCCCAGGCACGCCAGGGTCTCCATCCGCTGACCCGCAACCACACAAGCGACGTCAGTTGTGGCGTGTGAGCAGGCCCAGCAGTGCACTCCGCAGCAGGGGATGGCCTGGTGGCCACTCTGGGCCAATCCGCTGGACGCCATGGGGAAAGGGGGGCAAGGGCGGGCACGGCACCGGAATTGGCGCGGCTGACTCGTTACCCCACGGCCCACGGCAACCTGCTGGAGCCCGCCAAACCCGCGGCGATTGCCAGAAAGGCTAATGACGGCAATTAGCCTCGGCTCGACGGGGATCGCTCGGGCCAACGCTCCTGCCACACGGCATCCAGGAATCTTACTGTGAGGCCCAGGACACACAAAAAAGTCTCCAGCAGGTCCACGGGAGCTCCAGTTTTCCACAAGTGGGCAGCACACACAGCCGATGCCGATGCGACGAACCCCCAATCCCAATCCCTGAAAGTTGTGCCTAGGCTCTCGCGGAGAAGGCGCGCCGCAACGAAGGACCGCCCCTGCACTGCCAATCGTCCCGCGGCTGTCGCTGGCCCGACCCCACGCCGTCCTGCTCGCATCCCCAGTAAATTCCAAGGGTGCCGCCCCCCGTTGACCTGTGAACCCGAGCCATCGCCGCGTGTGCCTGTGTCGTGTGTGTCTGCTTGCTCTTGTTCTTTTTCTTTTTCTCTTTCTTGCTTCCCTCCCCAGCGCGTTGTCTCGTTCCCAGCTCCACCAGACGAATCTTGGGATGTTGGCCAGAATCGCAAGGACAGAGGCTCGGTCTCCTGCTCTTAGAAACCTCCTCACCAAGCCCACCACGACGCCCTTGGTCAGTGTTTTTGCCTGTGCTCTCTCTCTCTCTCGGTCCATGTCCGGACACAAGCTAACATTGGCGCGCGTCTGCAGAGAATCACAGCAGCCATGGCTCCCGCAAGCAGGCGCAACAACAGCTCCCTCCCGGCGGGCTACGTCGAGGACAAGTCCAAGGGCCCCATGCTCCGCTTCCAGGAGTCGCTCCCCAAGCTGCCCGTCCCGACCCTGGAGGAGACCGCCGCCCGCTATCTCAAGTCGCTGCGCCCGCTGCTCACCCCGTCCGAGCTCGAGGCCAGCACAAAGGCTGTGCAGGAGTTCATCGCCCCCAATGGGCCCGGCCGGAAGCTGCAGGACAAGCTGGTTGCCCGCCGCGAGGACCCCAAGACCAAGAACTGGATGTACGAGTGGTGGAACGACGCGGCCTACCTGAGCTACCGCGACCCCGTCGTGCCCTACGTCAGCTACTTCTACTCGCACCGGGACGACCGGAGGCGGCGGGACCCCGCCAAGCGCGCCGCCGCCATCACGAGCGCCGCCCTCGAGTTCAAGAAGCAGGTCGACAGCGGCACCCTCGAGCCCGAGTACATGAAGAAGCTGCCCATCTGCATGGACAGCTACCAGTACATGTTCAACTGCAGCCGTGTGCCCGCCAAGCCCGCGGACCACCCGGTCAAGTACGACCACACCCAGAACAAGCACATCCTGGTCGTCCGCAAGAACCAGTTCTTCAAGGTCGCCCACGAGGTCGGCGGCAAGCAGCTCAACACCTCGGAGCTCGAGCAGGCCTTCCGCCGTGTGTACGAGCTGGCCGGTGAGCGCGTCCCGGCCGTCGGCGCCCTGACCTCGGAGAACCGCGATGTGTGGACCGACGCCCGCGCCGTGCTGCTCGCTGCCGATCCCTCCAACGCCAAGGCCCTCGAGGCCGTCGAGTCGGCCTCCTTCGTCGTCTGCCTGGACGAGGCCAAGCCCGTCACCCTTGAGGAGCGCGCCCACGCCTACTGGCACGGCGACGGCCAGAACCGGTGGTACGACAAGCCCGTGCAGTTCATCGTCAACGACAACGGCACATCGGGCTTCATGGGCGAGCACAGCATGATGGACGGCACCCCGACGCACCGCCTCAACGACTACGTCAACGACCTCATCTTCAACAACAAGCTCGACTTCTCGGACCCGAGCGTGCGCTCCAACCTCCCCGAGCCCCAGCCCGTCAAGTTTGTCGTCACCAAGGAGGTGCAGGCCGAGATCGACCGCGCCGTGCGCGACTTTAGCGACGTCATCGGCCAGCACCAGCTCGCCGTGCAGGCGTACCAGGGCTACGGCAAGGGCCTCATCAAGAAGTTCAAGTGCTCGCCCGACGCCTACGTGCAGATGATCATCCAGCTCGCCTACTTTAAGATGTACGGCAAGAACCGCCCGACGTACGAGTCGGCCGCCACGCGCCGCTTCCAGCAGGGGCGCACCGAGACGTGCCGCACCGTGTCCGAGGACAGCGTGGCGTGGTGCCGCTCCATGGCCGACGAGTCGGTCGACGGCGCCGCCCGCGTGGCCCTCTTCCGCAAGGCCGTCGACGCCCACATCGAGTACATCAACGCCGCCTCGGACGGCAAGGGCGTCGACCGCCACCTTTTTGGCCTCAAGCGCCTGCTCGAGCCCGGCCAGGACGTCCCCGCCCTCTACCAGGACCCGGCCTACGCCTACTCGTGCTCGTGGTACCTGTCCACCAGCCAGCTGAGCTCCGAGTACTTCAACGGCTACGGCTGGAGCCAGGTCATTGACCAGGGCTTTGGCATTGCGTACATGATCAACGAGAACAGGTACGTTTTCCCACCCTCTTTTTTTCCCCCCATCATTTCGTTCCTTACTAATCATGTGCGTGTTCTCCAGCATCAACTTCAACATCGTCTCCAAGGGCCTCGGCAGCGACAAGATGAGCTTCTACCTCAACGAGGCCGCCGGCGACATGCGCGACATGCTGATGCCCACGCTCGAGGCGCCCAAGGCCAAGATCTAAAAACACATCTCCTATCGCTCCGAACCTTGTGTGTGCGTGTGTTCTAGAAAGACTTTTTTGCTTTTGGATAGGAAAACGGGAGGTAGGGAGGGGAGGGAAAGGTTCAACAAACCGCGCGCGCGTCTCATCATAGACATTTTATTAGCGGCATGTGTTAGCGCCAGGGTGTGGTGTCTGCTGGCTTATTTTTGTGGTGTTTCTTGTCTTTGTTCTTGGTGTGTCTGGAAGCATGTAAGCATTGTTTGGCGGAGCTAGCCTACCTACTACTGTACAATCTCTTCAAAACGGAGAATCCCTTGCCAAGTGTGGTGTGATGCCTGTCACAGTCTGCCCAAGTGCTGGACGCTATTTTCCTGCCTGCCTGCGTTGGTGACGATGGGAACTTATTAAGGTTGTGCCACGCGGAATGCTTCTTACAAGATACTCCTCTACAACTAGTCTCAGTGCCGATGCCGTCTCCCAACACCTCGCGACAACACACAATGCAGATACCTAGATGGACAATCCAGACACTCTACCGACTTGTCTCTTCTCTCACCCAACACTTCTCTCTCTCCTCTATTCTACAACCACGCGCACTTTAAAATCCAAACATCCAACTAACCAGAATGCGAAACAATCTCATTCACCACCTCCCCCTTCTCCTCCTCGTACCACGAGCAGATCTGGCTCGGCAGCGGAATCTCCTTGTAGTCCTCCTCCCCGTCCTCGCCGCCCGCCCCGGGCGCGATGACGTTCAGGTTGATGCTGGCCGACTTGCTCGAGTAGACGCGGGTGGCGGCGCTCTCCTTGCTGAGGTAGATCTGGGCGCCGTCGACCTGGTCGAGCAGCACGGTGGGGATGGTCTCGAGGACCTGGAGGGCAAAGTTTTGGGATTTCACGACGTCGACGGTGGAGACGAGCGACTGCACGACGAGCGAGAGGCGGTTGGTGTTCTCGACGGTCACGGCGTTGGCCTTGCCCTTGAGGATGATGGTCGTGTTGTTGCACTTGGAGATGAGGACCGAGTGGGAGAGGGAGACGTCGAGCTCGATCGGCGCGGGCTCCTTGTCGAAGTTTTCCTGCGATGGGGGGAACGTGTTAAATACCATCATTTTGATTGAGAAAGGATAAAAAAGGAGGGGGGGGAAGGCGTACGATCGTCCACTTGTTGCCCTCGAGCTCCTTCTTGGGCGGCTTCTTGACCCGCATGCTCTCGGGCTTGGGCTTCTTGCCCGGCGCAGGGCTCTTGCCGCGCACCGCGGAGCTGCTGTCAGACACAGTCGACCCAGCCCGCAGGGAGGGGTTCTTGTGCGTCATCTCGGACTTGTCCACCTTCCTGAGGCCCTTGGTGACGGACTCGCCCTTGTTGAGCTCCGAGAAGACGGCGCCGAACCCCCCAGCCGGCGCGGGAGCCGGTGCCTTTTCCTCGTTGATCCTCAAGACAGGCGGGGGGCCGGGCGGCGGCGGTGGAGGGGGAGGCGGCGGCCCGCCGGCTGCGGGCGCAGGGGCTGCTGGGGCAGACGGGCCAGCGGCCACCAGCTTGGCGGCCTCGGCGGCTGACACTCCCTTGGGGTTCCATGGAATGCCGTTCGGGAAGTAGTTCTTGACGTATTCGGTGAGGTCGCGGAACACCTGGAAGTAGGCCTTGACCCATTCGACCTGCTGCTCGTCCCTGTTTTTAATGGTTAGAACTGTCCGTCCGGCCTCCCTGTGAGGGAAGTGCTCACTTGTTCTTGTTGGCCGTCAAAATCTTGTTCCCCCAGAACTGGGCTGACGCAAAGCTCTCCTCGACGTGCTTGAACGGCTTTGTGTCGATGGTCACCCAGGCCAGGGCCATCATGCTCTCTGACACGGTGCAGAGGTTGTTGTACAGCGGGTCGCCTCGGTTCGAGTCCTTGATGTTCCCGACAGTCGACATGAGGGTGCCGATGGGCTTGACGAGATCCTGGAAGACAGACATATCGGAGCCCTTCAGATCGGGCTTCTTCGCCTTGGTGGTGATGAGCAGGAACTTGCGCTGCTCCTTGAACGCCTCGACGACCTTAGCGGCCTGCTCGGCGACAAGTCCTCCGACAGCATTGCTGATCTTGACCCAGTTCTGGAGGGACTGGTTGATGAGATTGTCAAACTCCTCGATCGACTCGGGTACGGGCTCGGGGGCCGGAGCAGGGGCAGGCGGGGGAGGCCCGATGGCAGTCTGGGGAGGCGCGGGAGATGCGGGCGCAGCGGGGGGCAACGCCGGGGCGGATTTGGAAGCGGCTGCGGTTTGTTGGATACCCGGGGCGGACTGGGGAAGTTCGAATGCCGTCTGGGCAATATCTTCCAGGCGAGACGTGGCAGCCTCGAGTCTGATGCGTCGGGTCAGCTTCAGGCGATGCTGTGCTGTTTGCGCCACGAGACACAGAACGGTCGAGACGGCTGAAGACAGTCGGCCGGGTTACGCACCTCTTAATCAGAGTTGTCAGGTTGTGCATGGAATTGGCGGCCATGTTGGGCGAGCGAAGTTAACAGTCGGGCGCAACGAGCGAGATGCAGTTTGAGGTCGGGGTCACGTCGGTCCTGCGAGGGTGTGCGTGCAATGGGGAGAATACGGGCGCCAGGGAGGTCGAGCCTTTGTGCGCAGTGATGAAAGTATGCCTATAAATGCGCCGTAGATGGCTGCTCGTGGTGCCGTCGTCGTCGCCGTGGGAGAATCAGGCGGCAGCGCAAGAGGTGGAAACGCGAACGCAATCGTGCCAAAAGAGGACATCGACAGTTGACAGTTGCCCTTCGACTTGAGACACCACCCCTGACGCTCAACAACAGCTCCCCCAAGCTCCCGGCAAGGGGGGTTTGGTGGGGCACACAGGGCACCCATCCAATCATGGCCGTTGCCGAGTCTGGCCTTCGGTCAGGCTGCAATCGATTGACATTCCCACTCACAGGCAGCTTTTCCGCGATTTCCTGCTTGCGAGTCTTGCCATGGCATGATCTCATCGTTCTATGGGTTGATGGTTTTATGGACCTCGAAATGCCCGTTCAGTCGGGGTTGCAACAATGCTCTAAAATTATGGGAGATCTCTTGGCTTTTGAGCTAGGCTATCAAAAGCACTGAGACGGGAGGGGATAAGTCCAAAAAGCAATCGACACTTCACTCGGCCACGCTTCCTTTTTCTGCAAGCCAATGTTGCACATCCCATACGCACACACCTGTGGCATGTTCCTGCTGCTAGAGGCTGCACATCTTATGCAAAGCTCCCAATCGAGCGAGCGCCCAAACCTGAGCCAGTGACGATCCAGCCTCAACTTGCTGTTTCAGCTAGGCTTGGACAGTGAACAACGACGTCGTCCCTCGTTTTCTCCTCTCTTTTTCCCCCCTCAACTCTTTTGGCTTTTCCCTTTTATTAGCAGCCGTTCGTTCCAGCGGTGACGCTCACTTTCGCCCCCACGACGATCCCTCGCAAACGCGCTCCTTCATGACCGTCTGCCGCGCCAAGGACGGTCCCGCTGTCGGGGTGGTCCTGCAACGTGACCCTAACACGGACACGGACCCGGAGATGGGCCCGGAGATGGGCCTGAACAGGGGCCTCAAAGACCGGACTCGGCCCGGAACGGAGCCGGACCACGTCGGCGAGGAGATAGCGAAAGAGATCTCCGAAGACCAGGAGATTGATTTCGTGACCCTGGGCATGTTCATTATTGGTGTGTTTTCTCTTTCTCATCACTTATTGAGCACGAGCACACACCACACTACACCACACAGCCTGGACAATGCTGACACCGATCTAGACGAAATCGAATTCCTTCCCCCGAAACCCCCAGTTCACAACATCCTCGGCGGTGCTGGCTCGTACTCGGCCCTCGGCGCCCGCCTCTTCTCCCCTCCCCCATCCTCCAAGACAGTCGGCTGGATCGTCGATCAAGGCTCCGACTTCCCCCCCTCCGTCACCGCCCAGATCAACACCTGGCAGACATCCGCCCTCTTCCGCCACGACCCCTCCCGCCTCACCACCCGCGGCTGGAACGGCTACACCTCCCCCTCCGCCTCCGACCACCGCGCCTTCCGCTACACCACCCCGAAACGCCGCCTCGTCGCCGAGGACCTCACCCCGCCCCTCCTCCGCGCCAAGGCCATCCACCTCATCTGCTCCCCGACCCGCTGCCAGTCGCTCGTCGCCGACCTCCTGGCCCGGCGCAAGGCCGCCTACTTCGCCTCCCCTCCCGCCAGCGACCCGACGGGCGAGGGCTACGCCCGCCCGCTGCTCATCTGGGAGCCCGTGCCGGACCTGTGCGTGCCGACCGAGCTGCTCAACTGCACCAACACGCTGCCGCTGGTCGACGTGTGCTCGCCCAACCACGCCGAGCTGGCCGGGTTCATGGGCGGCGACGGGCTGGACCCGGACACGGGCGCCGTGAGCGCCGCCGCCGTCGAGCGCAGCTGCGAGCAGCTGCTCGCGAGCATGCCGCTGCAGAGCTACACGCTCGTCGTGCGCGCCGGGGAGAAGGGGTGCTTCGTGGCGCGGAACGGCGGGCGGAAGAAGAAGGTCGTCTTCGCGGGAGGAGGCGGCGGCGGTGGGGCGGACGGAGGCGGCGAGGGAGGGAAGCCAATGAGGAAGAAGAAGAAGGAGTACGTCAGGGGCGGGCTGCGGCCGGATACGGACATGGAGGCGCTGTTTGCGGGGCTGTTGCAGGACGAGGAGGGTTGCGTCGCGCGCGAGGAGATCGAGATCGACCCGGGCATCGAGAAGTGGGTGCCGGCGTACTATAAGAGCGGCGAGGGGGACAAGGTGGTGGATCCGACGGGCGGCGGAAACACGTTCCTCGGGGCCCTGGCGGTGGCGCTCGCGAGGGGCAAGTCGATCGAGGAGGCGTGCGCGTGGGGACATGTGGCGGCCAGTTTTGCTATCGAACAGGTTGGATTTCCCGTGTTGAGCGTGGATGAGGAAGGGAGGGAGACGTGGAATGGGGTGAGGGTGGAGGAGAGGTTGAGGGAGTTTCAAGAGCGCATCTAGGGCGGGATTTGAGAGGAAGAGAGTAATGGAAGAGACAGGTATAGAAGGCTGATGGACGATAGACCGAGTACCACTTTAATAGACACCATGAACCATATCACTCACACTGCCGACTGCAAACACATTGTGTCCTCGTCAAAAGATTCCTGGAGTGGTCAACTGCCCGACCGCAAATCATCAAATCACAAGATAAGTAGCAACACTGCCCCCTGGATACCGTCTACATCCCTTCCTACCCATCTGATACCAATAATAACGCCCAATCCGCGACCGCCCTTCCATGACCATCATGATCAAAGATGCAAACAAGCAATAAACTCCCATCAGATTTTCCCATCCCCGATCCAAGCCTCACACCCCCATCATCACCTGACTGCTCCACCTCAAATCTTATAAACCAACTCCCCATCGGTATACCTACGCCAAAAGTCAGCATCGTCAAACTCAAGCAGTCCAAAAAGTCAAGGCCGGTTGGTGGTGGGTACTCACATGATCTGATTCCGCGCGTCCATCTCCTTGAGCGCCTTGACCGCCTCCTCCCTTGCAAACGCGTTCTTCGCCCCGCCGCCGACCTTGCGATTCACGGCCTCGATCAGCTCGGCGACGCCGGCGGAATCGTCCTCGAACAGCGGCGTGTTGAGCAGCGAGCCCAGCGCGCGGCGGAACACTTCGAGGCGCTGCTCGCTGATGGGGGTGTCTTCTTCTTCTTCATCGTCTTCCTCTTCGTCGTCCTCATCTTTAGTGTTGGAGACGGAGAGGTTGGCGGTGCCCGACGCGAGGGTTTCGTCGTCATCGCGCTGGGACTGGGACTGGGTGCGGAGTTGGGAGGGCGGGATGGAGGAGGCGAAGGACGGTTGCGAGGAGGAAGAGGGTGCCGTAGAGCGGGTGGTGCGGGTGGTGCGGCGCGGGTGGCGTTGTAGATGTCCTCTTCTTCTTCGTCGTCGTCGTCGTCGGCAGGCGTGGCCTCGTCGGGCGTCGTTGCGCCGTCGCCCTCGGGCGAGCTGCCCTGCCTGCGGGCCGGGCGGCGGCGGGCGTTGTTGTTGGCGCGCTGGGACGCGCGGGTGGAGCGGGCGGCGCTGGCGCGCGGGTGGAGGCGCTTGTCGTGCCTTTGGCTTCATCGCCGTCCGAGTCGTCCGAGTCGTCCGAGTTGCTGGCGTCGCCTTCGTCCTCGAGGGGCCGAGTCTTGCGCCGCTTCTTGCGGACTCGTCCTCAACAACTTCCTTGAAGAGCGCGAAGCGGAGGATGGCCTCGGCGGCGGCGGCATCGCGGTCCTCGACACGATTGGAAAGGCGGGACTTGGCGTGGGCGGTGGCGAGACGGATGAGTGTCTCGAGCGTACGCACCGTCATGGGGCTGGTCTTGCGCTGGTTGCTCTCCATGTCGTCGTTGCGAAGGCCGACGTAGATGTCGGCGATGCGGTCGGCCGCTTCCTGCGTGAGCACGGGCTTGATGCGCGTCTTGGCGTACTGGATGTACTTCTTCATGAAAGGGATGCTGAGCACCTCGGGCTTCTTGTTGGCGCCCCGGCCCGTGCCCTTGACGCCCGCGTGGAGCATCGCGTCGTACTTTTCATACACGTCGGTTGGGCGCTGCGACTCGGCCTGGTTGTTGAGAGCCACGTTGAGCGCCTGGCCTGCGTTCTCACGCACCGGCGCGCCCTCTTCCGTACCGGCCTGCCGGTAGCGGTGCATGCGCAGCACGTGCTCCGAGACCTGCCGGTCCCTGGTGTCTTCGATGTCATCGGTCACGACGAACAGCAGATCGAAACGGGACAACAGGGAGTCGGGGAGGGCGATGTTCTTGTGCGGATCCTTGTGGGTGTCGTACTGGCCAAAGATGGGGTTGGCTGCGGCGATGACACTGCAACGCGCGTTCAGAGAGGTGTGGATGCCTGCCTTGGCAATGGTGACGGTTTGCTGTTCCATGACTTCGTGGATGGCCACTCGGTCGATATCCGACATCTTGTCGAACTCATCGATACATACGACGCCGCGATCCGCCATGACCATGGCACCGGCCTCCAGGCGCCTCTCGCCCGTCTCCTTGTCCGAAGTAACAGCAGCGGTCAGACCGACACCCGAAGAGCCACGGCCAGTCGTGGCAATCGCCAGGGGAGCAGTGTTGAGCACGAAGCGAAGGAGCTGAGACTTGGCTGTGGACGGATCGCCAACCATGAGGATGTTGATGTCGCCCCTGAGATGTGTGCCGTTCTCCAAGTTCTTCTCCATGCCTCCCAAAAGCATCAGAAGAATCGCCTTCTTGATGTAGTCGTGGCCGTAGATACTGGGCGCCGCGGACTGCGACAGCAGATCAAACAGCTTCGGCTTCTTGGCGATCTTGTTGATGTTGCGAATGTCGGTGTCGGTGATGGTGGCAGTGGCGACGCCGCCGCCCGACTTTGTGGAGAGGAGCACGACGTTGTTTGCCAGGAGCACCGTCTTGAACAGAGCGCTGTTGTGGTTCGTGTTCCGGTTGCCCAGCGTCCTAAAGATGCCGACCAGCTGGACGCGGTCGCCCGGCTTGACCTTGTCGACAAGGTCGTCATCGAGGATCACGTCGACGCCCCGGGGAAGCTGGCCTGCAGGCGCCCGCTCGGGCATCTCCTGAATCGAGATGGTCTGGTGGTCCCGGTACGTGCACAGACCGTACTCGGTCATCAAGGGGTTGCCCTCTTGGTCTTCGCTGGGGTACACGCTCGTCGTGGTCATGCCCTTGGTCATGGTCTGGTCGCGATACTCCTTGAAGTGCCACTTCTGGGTGGCCTCAGCATAGTGTACGCTCTTGACAATCTTGGGGCGGATCAGGGAGCAGCGTGTGACGATGCCCTCGATCGAGACCATGCTGTTGAGATGCTGGGACGACAGCGTCCGCGGGTTGCAGGCATTGGCGCCGAAGCTGCCGGCCCAGGCGCAGTAGTACAGGACGTCGGCGTCGGTCTGGTCTGGCCTCGCCTGGGGAATCGTCTTGACAATCTCCTTGAGAGCGTGATTGAAGGCGACGGTGAAGTCGAAGGGATCGCTGAGCAGGCCCTCGGCCATCTCGGGGTTGTGGTCGCGGACATGATCGATGTTAACGACAAGCCTGCGTTGGTTCTTTTGCAGCATCAAGATGATGTCTGATCTGTAACTCCGCGCATGTTGGTCATCTGGGCGGGGGATGAGGTTAGGTTAGCTCTGTGGTCTCTGTCCACAAACACAAGAGAGCAAGACAAGACGACAAAAAAGAAAACAATCGTACGGGGATCGAGAAACTCCAACGCCTGGCGCACGCGATCGCGCGTGGCCTCGTCTCTCTGAAGCATCAACGTGTCCATGATGCTGCCGTTAGCGAGGGGGATGTTGAGAATGAGGGTGGTGGCGGGTTACGGCGGAGAGAGCGTCAAGGCTGCGGGCGGCAGGCTCAGGAACTAAGATCGTGGGCCAGAAAGTGGGGAGAGGTGGAAAACGCGACCGCAACGCGCCCAACGCGTCTTTGGCGCGCTGCCCCTGGCCAATGTTTAATTGATTGCAGCCGGCTGGCAGAACGACCAACCCCACTTGAAGCGCTGACCGCTTTGGCCAAGTTGACGTTGGTGCCAGCTGGTAGGCCTGGCGTTCAGCTCTGACAGCTGGCCCCCTTTAACCCTCGCCTGGCTGTCAACAACCCCTTTTCCAGGACTCTTGAGATTTAGCTCAACGGTTCGCCTCCCAAGGTTGTTGGTGGCTGAGAACGCACTGTGTCTCAAACTTGTCCTTTTATATTGAAAATCATAAGTTCTCACGAGATTGCTGCCTCATGAGAACACCAAGGACTGCGCTTGGACACTCTTCTGACTTGTAGCTCATCAGACTGATGGTGTTTTGCGGATTAAAATGCTTATTTGTAATGATACATTTCAAGGTGAAAGCAGAAACTCCCAGTTTCTTAGACATGTCGTGAAGTCGTGAACGCCACTCCTCAGTTCCGAATACACTCCCAATAGATTCTACCACCCATGCCGGATGAGGGCGCGGAACAATACCGCTCGGGTCGAGGCCGGCAGTCTCTTGTCAACATGACCACTCGTCGACTGGCGCACTACCGGCATCTGCTGGCCCTTCCCTGAGACATCCGCGTCGTCACCCATCCCTCGCAGCACCCATCATCCAAGACATCCCTCGGGACCCTGCCGATTCGGGAAGCTCCCGAAGCCCGTCACGCCACTATGACCTACCCTTGTGCTGCAGCAAATGCAGCCCAGCGCTCTCGACCAATCTCCACAAACAATGACAGGTCGCAAAAAGACACCCACTTGCTTGCTGCCGTGTCCCGTCAACCCTCGCCCAAAGCGTCGAAAAAAGGCGTCATTCAAACCCGACGCCCGATCCACTGCATTTGACAGACGAACGCCTTCAGAAGGGCCGGTTCATGCACCCTGCATGCAATTTGCAGTTTTGTCCCACTGTATTTGTGTTGCGTCTGTGCTTTGGGAGCTGCATTATATTCCCCGTCTGTCGTTGCCGATTCGTTGGTGTCACTACGGCCCGGACCCTGGCCCACAAAGGCTTTCGGGTTGATGTACGTCAAGGTCGGTGATAGTCTCTAATGTTGTTATCGCTGTGCGCCACAGTCGGTGCCTGTTTCCAGGTTTCTTATTGATATCAATGCGAGTCCTTTGAGTAGGCCTTTTGGGTTGGGGTTGTTGGGGTTGTTTGGGGAAAGGGGTATAAGCCAAGGTGGGGATTTCTGAGGCTAGAGACTGAGTGAGGGTGATTTCCAACGCAGAAGGCCGACCAAAGGTTGGCCAAGAACGGCGTGCAAACATGAGGCGTGACCTCTGACTCATGTCGTGGGTTGTTGTTGGCTTAGTTTGCTGGTTGTTGACTCAAGAAGGCCCGATGTTGCCTTGTTTGATGCTGACCTCATGCTGCCCAATGTTGCGCAACGCTCGAGGTAGCGTCTCTAAACTCGTGGGGAAGAATGTACTCAGGCTCGAGGTGCCGTTCTTGGATGAGTGCGGTAGGTCGGCTCTCGAGGGAGAGTGCTAGAGCGTGGCCGTCCGTCGCACTTCGGCCACCTCTTTGGTTGGTAGCCGACAACCAACAAGAGATACCACTGGCTCGCTGCCACACCACCGGCAATCGGTACGCAAACCGAATGCAGCTTCCGAAGGTGGTGTGGGCCTCGAGCTTCTCAGAAAATTCAATTGGTTACCATCGTGCCGGTGACGGGCAATAGACGGCCTGTGGAAACTCACGCCGAGACGAAGGCCGGTCTGAATGTGCTGTTTGTCACGACAGGCAAAGGGAGCCCGGCTTCGGCCTGCTCCCGAGCTTTTGCTTTTGCTCTCTCCGTGTCTCGGACCGACTTGGTCATCCGCAGCCTGGTGCGATCCGTTGCAATCTAGTGTTTACAAGCCGGTATGGGCGGGTTGGGCATTCGTGCATTTTGTCATTCGTTCCCTGTGTTACTGAGGCCACCACCGCCCAGCCAGTTCTCCCGATGTGTTGGTCCACATTCCTCGGGTACCTGTCGCAATGCCCGCGTGCCGGTAGGTCCTTTCTCATGCCACGTGGTTGGGAAGAGCGAGGATGCGGTCCCGGGGGCTGGCAAGAACGGTAGCCTGGTTGTCTTCACAAAGGAGAAACGGCCGGTTCAGTCACTTTCCCATCCGAGTGACGTCCGCCGCCTGGCTGCATAGGATCAGACGTGGCCAATAATGCAACGCAGCGAAAGTGACCTGCAGGATCATGGCTTGCGATACTGCAGAGTCACCATGCAAAGTCCACCCGGCTTGCGTGTGCATGAAGACCGGGAGATTTCAGAACCTGCGAGACCAATGGATTAGTTCCGACGTAAATAGAGACCCTTGACACCAAACGCCACGATCCGGCACACTCTGGCGGCTGTGTCATGATATCACAGGCCAGACACGAGGATAAAAGAGCTAGAGAGGCTATGCGGCAGACCGGGAAGTGCTAAATGGTTGTCACTGAGATGGCAGAGTGCATACGGAACTTCTGTGATAAAAGCAGTGTCTCATCAAGCCATGAGACCGGCAATACTCCCGTTGCCAGGTTGTCTAGCGGCGTCGGAGTCACTGTGATTTGGTGCCAAGGGTCTTTGTGATGATGGGGTATCATTGTCAACGAAAAAGTTGCTCATATGTAAGTGCACTGCTTCTTGGTCCGACATGGGAGGAGGCAGTCCATCCAATTGGCGACCCTCCCCGGTTCCTATGCGCCGGCAGGCCCGGTCTTTGAACCTATTTTGTGATTTCGCCGTAGAGATCGAGGCAAGCAAGGACTGACTGCCTGATCGGGTGCAAGGGCCGGGAGGGGGATGTATGTGCCGTTGATACACTGTCCTCCTATTGAGGTGGGTGATGCGCCTGCACCTCCTGGGTCATGCTTGGGTTCTGAGTTCGACGAAAAGGAGACTGAGCAATGCAGCATGCGTAGCACCGGGCCGTGAGAGATTGGGGTCCGGGAGGCCTGGGGTGGTCGGTGCCAGGTGATGCTCCCGACTTGTGAGCCCGCCACGCCCCGAGGGTCCGTGGGTGATCAGCGGTGAGTTCAAGGAGCATCCCTGCCTACACTAGGGCCTTCGGCAGGACGCAAGGACCCGCTGGGCTTCGAACCGAAATCGGGATGCCGATGTTCGTTCTTGGCCCTTACCCCTCACGCATCCCGTTGCCGAACACACGTCTCAGCCGATCGGCTGTGGTCGCACAGCAGCCTTGACAACTCGAGAACATTTCGAAAGCGGGTAGCCGCAGACGGCTTGTTGCACGTGGCACAAACATCCCTTTCACCACATGGCCAACCAACGACGCGCCTCGCAAGGATTGTTGCCGTTGACTTTTGTCGTCGATGTTGCCCAGAGGCGGAAAGGGATGAGATGGGCTTTTCGAAGAACCGCCCCTTTGTTCCCCGCCCCGACCTGGTCCCCGACTTTCTTGTCACGAGGAGCCGGTAAGCTAGTGAGCAATGCAGCAGCTGGTCGTCCGAGCCGACGAATCATGCCACCAACCGAAGATCCACACACGCTCGGCCCAAGCAGACCTCCCGGGCCACAGCAATTGACGTGGTGAGGGCTTGGGAGACGATGGGCAGGGCGAAATGCTGGTCCCACGGGTTCCGCTGACGTTGGGATGGGGCAACAAAGATTAGTCTTTCAATCCACATTGGTTGTGCGCTCCCGCGACAAGGATCCAGCAGGTTTAGAGGAGCGGGCGATCCATGGTTCTTGTATAAATAGAGGGATTGGGGATGCCGCTCTCTGCCGTCGCCATCCTTCCTTGCGTCTTGTCGCCCAGACTTGTCGTTCCTGAGCGTACTGAGCACTGATCCAACATGGTCTTGAGACAGCTCGTTCCTGCACATGAGGATGAGGTTGGTGGCACCGATGGGGTGAACAAGTCAGCTGTGCTGCACAGGGACCTTGCCTATGATTTCCTCCCCTTGGCAAGAGGCGAGGGAAACCACTTGGTGCTCGGCGATGGTCGTCGAGTTTTTGACGGCTCCGGAGGTGCCGCGGTCGGCTGTATAGGCTGGGGGAACGAGCGGGTTGTTGGAGCTGTCATGAGGCAAATGCTGGCGATCCCCTACTGCGCAACCATCTTCTACACGACAAGAGTCCAGGAGGAACTCTGCCGCTACTTGGTTGACTCGACGAAGGGAAACATGGCCCGCGCCTATATTGTCAATTCAGGTTGGTGTGCCTTGGACCCAGGGTTCTTTCACCGCTGACCCGCACAAGGCTCCGAGGCGATGGAGGCTGCCGTAAAGCTCGCGAGGCAGTACTTCCTCGAGCTTCAGCCAGCGCAGAACAAGAGGACACGCTTCATTTCTCGACGGCAGTCCTACCACGGCATAACCCTAGGAGCTCTGGCAGTCGGGGGCCACGTATACCGAAGGGCAAAGTTCGAGCCGATGTTGATGAAGAATGTCAGCCAGGTTTCGCCATGCAACAGTTTCCGCGGCAAGCATCCGGGCGAAACGGACGAGCAGTACGTTAGTCGGCTGGCCAAGGAATTGGACGACGAGTTCCAGGCGGTCGGGCCGGAGACAGTGTGCGCTTTCGTCGCTGAGCCCGTTGTGGGTGCGGTATGTCTTGCCTGCAGAACCCATTATATGCTTCCTGCGTGCGCGACAGCTGACCAAGACCGAGCAGGCCCTGGGATGTGTTCCATCGGTTCCCGGATATTTCAAGGCGGTGCAGGCCATCTGCCAAAAGTACGGCGCGCTCCTCATCTTCGACGAGGTCATGTGCGGCATGGGCCGGACAGGCACGCTGCACGCATGGGAGCAAGAAGGGGTGGCGCCCGACATCCAGACCATCGGCAAGGCCCTGGGCGGTGGTTACCAACCGGTTGCGGGGGTGCTGGCTAGCCAGAGGGTAATAGAGGTGCTTGAGCAGGGTAGCTCGTGAGTTCCTCAAGAGCTACTGGAATTCCGGCTCGTTGCTGACAGAGATGCTTAGCGCGTTTGTTCACGGCCACACCTACCAAGGCCATCCTGCGGGCTGCGCTGCAGCACTCGAAGTCCAGCAGATTATCAAGGAAGAAGACCTGCTCGCAAACGTGAAGGCCATGGGAAGCCTCCTCTCCAAGGGCTTGCGGGAACGAGTGGGGAACCACGCCAACGTAGGCGACATCCGAGGGCGTGGGCTTTTCTGGGGCATCGAGTTCGTCGCGGACAAGGAGCAACTCTCGCCGTTCCCTGTTGAGGACCATGTTGCCATGGCAATCTGCGAGCTGGGCCTGGATGGAAAGTACGGGATCGGCGTCTATCCAGGAACTGGGTCCTTCGATGGCATCCGCGGCGACCACATCATCATCTCGCCCGCTTTCAACGTGCGCAAGGATGAAATTGAGTGGATCGTGGAAACTGTCGGTCGCCTCATTGACGACTTCTTTGCTGAGAAGGGACTTGATGGCGGCCAATCCTGATATTGAGAGCCCAAAGACTAATAAAAAGGCTGAGTGAGGAACCCGTATTTCGAAGCTTCGGGTTCCCTGGTGTTAAAGCAAAGTTGCCGCGGGAACGGCCAGAGAAACAGCAATAGTTCGTATCACGAAGTACATCGGGAGTTTGCAAATATGACACGCCTGAATTATCAAGTAGTGGATTCAGTGAAACTTGAATGAAGCAGAAACAAGCGAAAGAGTCCAGAATTATGAGAAACCAAGGAGTTGGCCAATTGAGGCTTGATGAAATGGAGAGAAGTTGTTGTTAAGGGTTGGGGTTGCTGTGGCAGACGAAGGGCAGACCTCCAAGACACTGCGTGAAAGTGGGTCTCACCCCGCTGTCCTTAGGTTGGTTGGTTCAGCGGACGCCATTGTGGACAGGGGAACCTGCCGCCGGCTGCTTGCGCCTGCAGCAGCTCCTCCACTGAACGTCAACACCAAGACCACAAGGCAGCTCCAGGTTTCACCAACACCACCGCATCACGAACACGTCGCATCCGCGGACCACCAGCATGGCCGTCGGGGTCACCAATGGCCGGCATGCTGCCGACGAGGAGGCCCGGGCCGAAGTCGACGTGCTCAACTCGCGGCTCGAGAAGACGACGCAATTGACAAAAAAAATCCAGGCCTGTCTCGGGAGGCTCGACGCCACAGGAAAGAGCGTCCGCGACGTCGCAGGACCACTCAATGGCGAGACCAAGAAGCTGCAGGTTCTCGGCAACAGTGGGTGGCCTGGTTCCTCTCAGCCTGCACGAGCTAACCACGGCCCGGTGCCCTGGAACAGACATCGAAGCCGTCCTTGCCGCCATCGAACGCCTCCGCCAACCCGCCGACAGCAAAAATGACGAAGAACAAATCATCCGAATGGGCCCCGACAAGGCTGGCCTGCCAAACTACTTGGCGTCCATCAAGCGCCTAAACAAGGCCATCGGCGAGATGATGGCTTCCAACCTACGGTCTACACAGCAGACGGTCGCGGAGCTGCAACGGTTGGTCAAGCTTGGAACCACACAACTCGAGAACTCGTTCGACAAGCTCCTGCGGACCGAGACCCCGCGAGCAATCGAGCCATTGCACTTCATCACAAAGAACAAGCCGTTCCCCGTCCTGTCTCAGGACAAGTTTGCCAGGCTGGGCCTGATGAACTCTTTTGTTGCTGGGCTCTATCGACAAACGGGCGGTGCGCCTCAAGAGTCGCCTACCGCCAAGATCTACATTGAAATCCGGTCGCAATACCTCTCATCTGCGCTGGTAAACCTGGCAACGGCGAGCACCAGCACCGCCAAGAAAAAGAACGCCGACGCCATCTACCGGCCCGGCACCAACGGGATAGGAACATATGCCCAAGCGATGGAAGGGCTCTTCGTCGCCGAGCACGAAAACATTTGCAACATCTTCACCAGAGAAGATTGGGGTCCGGTTTTCGAGGCGACCTGCCAGCCGTCACTGCTCGAGCTGGGGAGGACACTGCGGGAGCTCAACAGCCATATCAAGACGCATATGACCACCGACTGCTTTCTGGCGTACGAGATCGTCGAGATCATTTCTGAGCTGTCAAACAACCTGGAGCGGAGGACGGGCGAGCTCAAGAGCTCGCTTGGGGCATCTCTCAAACCGGTCCGCGAGACGGCCAAGTCCTCGCTGTCAGAACTCCTAGAGGACACCAAGAGGCGGGTCAACAGCCTCCAGACCCTCCCGACGGACGGTGCGCCGGTGCCCATTGTGTCCGAAACCATGCAACGACTGCAAACCATGGTGGACTTCCTCCGGCCCATTTCGAGCATCATGATCTCTCTTGGCGACGGCGGTTGGAAGTCGGCAGCCGCATCAAGAGGCGGCGTCAGCGATGCCATCCCGAGCCTAGCATCCTTCGACATCGGCGCCGACGGCAAGGAGATCTTCGCGCACTACTGCACCGATACCATCGAAGCGCTCATGATGTCCCTCGACGCCCGCGCGCGGTTGCTCCTCCAAAAGAAGCCCGTCATGGGCGTCTTCCTCGCCAACAGCGTCACCATCATCGAGCGCCGGATCCAAACCTCGGAGCTGGCTCCCCTCCTCGAACCCCGTCTCGGCGTGCTCGAGACGTGGCGCAAGAAGGCCACCAGCTTCTACACCGAGACCTGCAAGGACGTCAGCGTGCACCTGTTCGACGTGATCCACACGAGCAGGGCCGCCGGCGGCGGCGGTAGCGGCGGCGGGCGCCCCGCGTCCGGGCAGGGCGGCGCCATGGTGGTGGACTCGGCGTCGATCCTCAAGGGCCTCTCGTCCAAGGACAAGGAGAACATCAAGGGCAAGTTCGCCGCCTTCAACGCCAGCTTCGACGACATGGTGCTCCGCCACAAGAGCTACAACATGGAGCGCGAGGTCCGCCAGATGTTTGCCAAGGACATGCAGAACATGATCGAGCCGCTGTACAACCGCTTCTGGGACCGCTACCACGAGGTCGACAAGGGCAAAGGGAAGTATGTCAAGTACGACAAGTCGGCCATTGCGGCCGTGTTCTTGACCCTGTATTAGGCCGAGGCTTTTCTTTTTTTCCCTTCTCCTTGCGTGCCTGCCTGCCCGGTTGGTTCGTGAGGTTGAGTTCGGGAGTTGTGGGCTCGCACTTTCCCCCATGCTCATGCCATGGGGAAATGGGGCATCAGACCACTCTTGCGTCAGCGCGGTCAGCCTGCGTTTTGGGCTTTGCTTCGACTTTGCTCGGCAGACCAGACGGCCAGACGCCATACTACATCCGGTGTAGTTAGCCCCGGAAAGCAGTGAGTCAGTCCCAACATGGGGGAGAGAAAGGGACAACGATCCGCTGGGCACTGTTGCTGACAAGGAATGGGAAAGGTGCGCGGGAAGCGGTGGGTGGGGGGTTTGGATCGCCCAAGATGCCCCGAAGCCCTTGTTTCATCGCCGGTGGAGATGTCGCTTTGGGGGGTTGGATTGCCTGGTTTATGGGCGGTGTGATGGGTGGGCGGATTACCGGATCAGATCATCTTGTTGGCGTTTTCCCTGATATGTTCCCCCACCATATTTTCCCCATTCGGGTGTTGTACATATACGGCCCCTTGTTTTGTTTTGGCGTGCATGATCTTCAACGGTTTTACTCACCCTCTGGCTGGGGGAAAGGGCAGGCGGGCGGCCGAGCTGTTTTTCATTAGGGCTGGGGGGACGGCTCCGCGATACCAGTTTTGGGATGAGTCAAAGGGGATGGTGGAGGATGATGACAGCATGGCGTTCTTTGGCATGGATGGATGGGGCGATGGGACATGATTGGGAACACGGTTGAGGCCGAATTGAAAGATACCTACCTAACCTTGACCGCAAGTGGTCCGCGCTAAGATGGAGGCTGTTTGGTCGTTGAGGTCCTCAAGGGTGCTGCACCCGTTATCGCGCCCCCTTCCCAGCGACGTTCGAGTTGCACTGCATGCTGACAAGGAACCAGACTTGGTCAGTCTCCGGCACATGTTGGGTTCTGCGATTCGGTTTCCCCTCATTTTCCAGCATCCCAGGCCGTCTGGTACTGTCCCCTCCCACCTGGCAGGTCTTTGGGTGGTTGCGGATCCTGTGTAACCGAGAGAACCTTGGGGGTTTGTTCCCCCCCGCCTTGGTTGACACTGCTGCTTGTGTGTGATATGTCTGCGACTATCTCCGAACAACCCGGGTGTCTCACAGGCCTCGCGAGCTCTCTCGTTCTCCATTCAATGCCCCTTGCACCCCCTGCTCTGTTATTCCCTATATCCTCCTGATGCTATTTCCCTATACGAAGATGTGCATACATGCATCATGTACGCAGTCAGAGCAGCACAGGGGGCTCTCTGTATCAGCTGTGGATTGTTTTGAAAAGGAACTGGTGCAGGACTGGGTCTGGGCAAGTCCCAGAAAAACACAGAGGGGCCTGGGCGGGTAGGTGGCCGCTCCTTGTGTTACACTCGCCCAGCCGATCAAGGTGAAGGCCGGGGTGAAGGGCAGGCAGGACAGGGCAGGGGTCAACGGGCGCCAGGGGGTTGTGGTCAGGGGTCTGGCTGGCCACGTCAACGACAGCCTCGTTTTTCTTCGGTCCTGTCCTTCGCTTTCCGGTGTGCAACGGGGGTTTGATTGTTCGATTATGGATGCGGGATCAGGAAAGCCTCGAGATGGGGTTGGCCTGGCTTGTGTGGTGTGGTCTGCGGTTTGTGGCTGGCTGCAGATGCGGCCTCTCTGTGTGTATGTACGTGCTGTGCTGTCTCACTTGCCGACAGCTCGCCCTGCTCTCTGCTTCTGCTGTCCAGGACGTAACTAGGTAACGTTATCCGCTGCTATTTATGGTCTTCAACGCCCAGCAACTGAGCGGCAGGAGACGCCTTGGACTTTTGTGAATCGGCCGTGCGCCCCCGTCCCTGGCTGGTTCATCTCGAGAAACCCACAGTTATTACATAGACCCCCAGGAAACAAGACACATTCCCACATGAGGCTTGCCGTGCCGTTGATGCTAGCCACCGGATACCACGTTTTGTGCGGGGTGCTTGCTTCAAACACTGTCGTTTTCGGACGCCGACAGGTAGCGGGCGCACATCCTGACCGGGGAGCAGCAATGCGGGATGCAGCATGCATGGCATTGCCAGGGGGGCAGACGTCGCCAGGGGTTTGCCAGCGGGCCAAGGATGTGACGACCAGGTGTTATTGTGCGTGCTGGCTTTTGATGGGCTCGCTGGACGGGTTTGGGTTTGAGAGCGAGCTGTGGGCGAGAAGTGACAAATCTACGGCGGTGTATCTTGCATGTTGATATCGGCTTTCCTTCCACGGTCCAATGGGCAGTAGACGACAACCCATCTGTGTAACACATGAGACAGTGGGTTTGTGACTCGAGGAGGAACGCTCACAATGTCCCCCTTCGGAGCGGACTGTCAACGGAAATGATCGGAAATCACTTCGAGGTAAACTCCTGTGAATTCAAGGCTGCTTGCCTGCCGGCAGTCTCAAGTGTCCCGCACCCCCTTGCCTGAAGAAACGCCTCCCATCCCCAAGATGATGATGATCCTTGTAAGTACATGCACAGAGTACAAGACCCCTGTAACCAGGGATATCAGGAAATGTCCAAAAGCGCCAGCCCAAACCAGAAGACGATGTGACTCCCAAACGAATGCTTCCTTCCAACAACACGACGCTGTTCCAAACTCCGTTTCTGACACGCCCAACTTAGGTGCCTTGCATAACTGAAAGTATGATGTGCCCGAGATAAGAAAACGAGACAGGAAACAGGAAAGACTAAGTCCATTGGCGTGGTGGGAATCGTAAGGGAAGGGGCCGATTGAACGCGTTAGAGTTGGGGTGTGGCGCCATGCAGACATCCCCGGAGGTGCCACGCCGGAGCTGGCTCCTTGAGTCGCTCTCGTCCACCCTTGTGCCGCCCCCAGCGCTGCCCTGCCATGCCCGAAACGCGATGGAGGGGAGCAATGCCGGAGCAATACCGGGTGACCTCAGCCTTGCATGCAGGCATTAGGATTCGGGAGCCCATGCGCGGCACCCATATTCGGCGTTGGTGCGGGAGGGAAAGGTGATCCCTCCACCCGTTTCGCTCATGGAGAGATGGCCCATCAAACTATCATTCCCGGGGGGTGAGGTGTGTTGCTGAAGAACAAGGGTCGTGACTTGGTGTGTTTCGTGCTCCCGTTCCCGCAAGCCACGAGTGCGTCGGCATTCCTCAAATGAGAAGACCACGGGACCGGAGGTTACAGTCCGGCCGAACATCCACAAGGCCACGCTGGCGGGCCAGGGGTTGGTGAGGGAGCGAGTTGTGAGGTTGCTGGGGAGGGTGTCGACCGGCCGTCTCCAGAGCCCAGACATACTCCGGACCAAGCGGGAGAGAGGTATCAGCTGCGTAGCAACACAGGCCTGCAGGTTGCGCTCGCGGCGGCGTTGCATGCACCCCGCCCATCTGGGCGGCGGCGGCGGCCTGTGCTGCAGAATCCGGTTGCCTCACTCAGTATGGGCAACTGGCGCAGTGCGAGCTCTCGGGGCAGTAGTCGTGGGTGCCAAAGTCGACAGCCTTGCAGCAGAACGAGCAGCAGTGGTTGACGAGTTCCTGGTATTCCTTGACGGCCATGGTGACAGGTGTTTGGTGATCAACGAGAAGCGGAGTTGTTGTATAGGCCGTGTATGTTGGCGGAATGATGACTCAGGCGTTGGGTGTTGAGGTCCGAGATAGGTGATGGTTTGGTGTTGTTGGGTGGTATATGAAAGGGGCAAGTTATGTGTTGTTGCTTGACTGAATCAAAAGCTTGGAGAAAAGGGGGTTCACTTGAAGAGCGTGTGACGGACGTTGAGGGGGGGATGAGGTGGTCCTTATGTATTCTGGTGTTGACAAGGGAATGCGGCGCAAGCGGCGGCTTATATGACAGGTGAAGGTCAAGTCCGGAAAGGGGAAGCCTGACTGACACGAAGGAAGGGGATGGGGCTGGTGGGGGTTTCGACGAGAAACAACCAAGGACTTGAGAGTTACCTACGCGTGCATGAAGCCCCCTTCCTGGCGATATGCAAGTTGGGGTGGTTTGGCAGGTATCTGCGAGGTTGTCCCCTCCCCTGTCCTGGGGGAACCTCGGGCTCAAATGGACGGGGCGCATCAAAGAATGCGCGTCACAGCGACGAAATAAGGGAGGGGTCGAGGGAGAAAAAAAAAGTTCAATTAAAGTTGCCCGTTGAGACAGCTGGTGGGAAACCGGCACCTTGCCAAGCCCCTGTATCCCAGCAAGAGAACAGCGCCTGGAAAGCCAAGAGCGCAGCGCCGAGAAGCAGCAGGGCAACACGGAGGGACCGGGATCGCAGCGTCAACCCCAAGCGGATAATGCGGCGGTGTGGCACAATTGCCCCAGGGTCGGTCACGAGGCCTGACAGATGGGCTCTTCGATTTGTCGACCGCCGGTGACGAGCCCCCCTGGTCTCAGCAACCTCTGTCCCTGTCCCACACGAAGAAGGGCCCTGGTGGCTTCTGTTGCCCTCCGACGCGGCCCTGAACGCCAGCGCCATGATATCACTCGTCAGGCTTGAAGCAATCAGCATCGCGAAACGTCAAACGGGAAACCTGATATGTCTCTCCCGTCTCGAGTCCCGTCCGCATTCAGGAACGAGCCGACCTGCCGGCATCAGGAGTAAGGAAGGAACCGGAGCAGATGGTACCCCCTCATGTTGTGACCTCGCAAGGAGCAAGGAGGGGTTTAGCGAGGCTTGATGCTCAGGGTCTGATCAACAGAGCGCTTTCTTGCCCCGGTTCTGCAACAGAGGAAAAGGCGGTCTCCGACCTCTCATCGCCCAGTTCCTGAGGCTGATGGTCCACACCGAAGACACGAGCGACATGGGCAAGGCGTAAAATTAGGCCTCTGCATACATACATGCCCCAGACTGTCAACGCAGGAAACCAAATTCGGCAAGTCACTGCTCTGACGCGCAGCCAGCTCTGAGACGACAATCCATTTGCTTTGCAGTGCCTGCATTGCTTGCGTCGTTGTGGTGGACGAGGATCAACCAGCCCCCGCTGAGCCCCCGGAGTCGTCCCAGGGCTGCTGGGCCTCACAAAACACAAAACGATGCTGGTGTGCTCGGATCTGCCGGCACCCGCTCAATTTGCTGTGATCACCCGATGGGATGGCGTCGTGACTGCCAGTGGCTCACCGCCTTGCACTCCTGAGACCAACAAGGCGTCCTGAGAGTGGGCACAGTTGGGGCCAACAGATTCTGCCTCCGTCACGAACTCGCGGGAGATACCGTGCCATCGCGTTCCCATCAAAGGCGCGATTGCGGGGTGGCCCGGCTGAGTGAGGGGTACCTGGCCTTCAGCATCTGGGCACCAATGCCCCAGCATCCCCTGTTGAGTGACGTCTGTTGCCCATCCCTGAGCCTGGGGACACGCCAATCATGAACCACCGCCAAGGAATCTGCTCAGATCCCGCGGCCAAGCCCAATCCCATCGGGGGATTGAACGAAGGATATGTTTTGTTCCACGGTCCGAGGAGGGTCGGATGGTGATTTCGACGCAGATAATGGAGAGAGCTGGGACGGGCGGCTACGTAACCCATCTTTGTGTGGTGGACCGTAGCACACTCGGTGCCATCAGCTCGTCCTGGCCTCAGCCGGCGTCTCGGGCAGGCGAAAAGGCAACCGACTCGATATGCATGCGACTTTGACGTCCCTCGGCACTGGGTAGGAGTCCCAGCAGACGATGTCTGGCGTGGGGGATAAGGCCAATCCAAGCCCCCTTCTTGCATGCCGTCCTGGGTCAGCATCATGGTCTAACCAATGTCGGTCTCCCATCCGGTGGTCAAGAGGAGCGCCTCTCACGATAAATGGCTTTCGCGGAATGCCCAGTTTGGTTTGCGTCACCACTCCCCAACGTCCTCAGGACTGCAGCCAACACATGCATGCCCATGCAAGTCATCCAACAGGCAGGAGTGGAGAGCATCATCGGTGCTCAAGTCCGGGCCTTCTCGAAAACCCAATCTCGTGGTCAAGCTTGAGCACGCACTGCGAAGCAAGGTCTCGCACGCGTGTAATTGAAGGGTCGTGGTGTGGAGGCCGTGGTGTGGATCTGCAGGCCTGCCCGGTCCTGCAGTCTTGCTTCCTGGCCGGTGCATCGAAGGAACGTTTCCAGAAGGTATCTCGATGGCCCAATCAGGGACGTCATTCTCGTACGAGAACTGCCGCTTAGTTCCATGGCGGTGCGGGACTTGGAGCGGTTGGCTCACTGGAACGGTACTGGCACGCACACCTGCCGCGTACTTGGCGCACGAGGAACGCCGACAGAATGATCGCCCAGCTCAACCGTCCGCTTGCCCGAGAACCGTCGAATAGGAACTTCTTTGGTCTTGTCATACTCGTCCCGTGGCCGTCTACAGAGGACATCAGCGGAGCCATGCCGGTATCCGATGGTTGTTGCCTACAGCCTACCTCGTACCGCGTCTCAGCTGCCGACCTAATTCTGGACATAGTTCGGATGAAGAGAGAGATTGAGCACGCCAACTCGCATCATCCTGCCTGTGAGGCAACTGGAATGTCAAGTGAGAGCTTCTGTCACGCCCACGTTGTTTGGTTCGACGAGTAGCTTCTATGGACCAGAGGCTGGTCGGGCCGCCAATTACAGTGTGATTCGTGGGGGTCGAGAGATAAGAGCCGTAAAAACGTGCTCGATGAGGGCAACGATGTTTGTCTCCCTCTCCCTGGGGCCGTCAGGTATCCGAGCCTGGGATGGCTGTTGGCCGATGGTATCCGTGGGACCCTCTGGGGCGTTGGGGGTTCAGCCGTTGCAGGCTTTCCAGTCCGAACTCCCGATCCGATGTCGCAGGTGGCTTGAGTGCTCTCCGCCGTCTCCGCCACGTGCTCGTGAAAGTGCAGATGAGGGCGAGGGGAAGGAGGGTGTCTGCGAGACGTTAGCCTCTGCCTTGATTGTCATGCGCAACACGGGCACCAACCGTGCGACCGATCAAGCGGTGAGCCAGCCGAGGGTTCGGGATAACCCGAGACGCCCGACCCGAGGGAATGGATGCTGCATGCAAGTCGCAACGCCTTGCGCCTGATCCTTGTGGCACGCACGAGCTGACGGGGTTCTCGAAGAGGAGGCGGGAAAGAAGTGAGATGAAACTGCAAGCGAGAAGTGACAAATTTTCAGCCACGAATTGATTGCTTCAAGCTCCAAATACCGAGGCAGGCGCGCTCCTTTGCAGAGTGGAAACTACTGCAGCTTGTGACCCTCCCAGAACTTGGAGACGACCGCAGGGGGTCTCAATCAAATTTTGCCTGGTATTGTATTTGTACCTGGTACGGAACGCTGTAGGTAAGGTAGGTATACATGTTCCTTGACTCGGAGAATTTATAGATGCTCAGCAAACCGTCCAAGTCATGACCGTAGGAATCTCTCAATCAGTTGAATCATCTTCTCCCTGTTGCGTCCGTTGCCATCCTCAATCATATCCTCATCCGAGTTCCCCCAACAAGGGTCGATTGCGACGTTCTACAGCTGCAAGGTTCATGCTTCAGGTACGTGTACGTTCATAGTACGAAGTCATGAACCCTTGACTGAGACGAGAAAAGGGGAAACGAGCAAGGGCGTACGCGGTCCTTAATCTCCCGGCGCGAGTTCCTACGTCTCTATGTCAATCTAATTTTCCAACATAATTAGTTCGTTTCAAGTCGGCATGGAGGACCCTGCCTTCCATATCAAACAGTTCAATGATTGCTATCAGCGGCACATGCAACTACAATTAATCCCGACTCTTCAGTGACGCCTATCCTAGGAGTTTGACTAGGTCGGTACCTTCAAGGTACACAGCCGGAAGCTGCTCTTCCGTATCGACGCCTCCGAGAATACACCCGAGGTTTCCTCCACAGGGCAATAGTCTCTCAGACGCTCATATGCCAAAGCTTTCCAGATGAAGGTAAACATGCAAACTCGGCACATAGTCTTGGGATTTTGGAAACCTCCACGCTGACACACTGAGGGATCTACCTGATGCTGTAGTTCCATGTCAGAAATCAACGGCACTTAGTGGATGACGTTGAGTTCCCGTCTTGAACGGCAGATGGTACGGTTAGTATTGCGTGCGTTGTTTCACGAAAGAATGGCACTTTCAGCCTTCATTGTTGCTTTTTTTATGAGATACATGGACCGGATGCATTCAAGCAGGGTACCAAGCGTCGCGAGATGGGTACCACCTCGGACCCGACTTCTGATGAATGACACGTTGCTGGATTAGATTCCTGTTGAATCTCATCTTCTTTCAGGTCGGTGGCTGTCTGGCTCAGCTACAAAGCCAGCTTTCATTTGAGCAAAATTTCATTGTCTTCATTGGCCCCTTTGATTGGCCTCAGTCGCGAGACCAGTGTGTTGGCTGTTCCAAAATGGACTTGAAGATCATGATCATCCTGTGTTTCTGATTTAGGTAGGTTTCAAAGGTGGCTCCCGACCCTATGGATGCCCTCAAGGTTCACACTCTTTTCTGAGTATTGTACGTGCAAAATGTGCTTCAATAAATCCTTTTCTGCCCCTTGTAGGTATAAAGCGTCGCCTCGGAAAGCTAGTATCCAGCTTTGTCTCGTCAGAAACTGGCCGTCCTCGCTGCCGATCGATAGAGGAACACCCAAAGCAGGAGACCTCCTGCCGCCTCTTTGATCAAGCCCCGATTTCAAACTCTGCTTCTTGTGCTGCTCTGTGAAATCTTTGAAGCTTCAAACGACGACAGCTCACATGTGGGAGAAAATAGATAAAGCAAAGGGTTCTTGAGACTTTTTTGCTCTTTGTTGCGCCGCGGGCATCATCGATCTCCATCGAACGCATGCACAAGGGCAACAACCACCCAGATATTGAACTGCAACACAAGCTGACAAAATACCCTACCCTGTTCGAGCTTGTATGGCACCCACAGATAATAGCTTCGGTAGCACACATCTAAAACCTAAGGTCCCAAAGCCTCTGAATCCCGAGATTAAACTCATACGTCAACTTTTGGTGACCAAATTTTTTCTCTAATCTTACCACCTCCTTGTCAGGATACCCGAGACACTTGGGCGCTGGCAACCTTGGACATTCTACTGTGATTACCTTACTTAAGTTATGAGCGAAAACAAGACCCAACGGCACGCCACGTATGGTTGGCAATGAGGCAACGCTGAATTCGCACTTCCTCTGTTGCTGCTCTTGTTTTCTCGTCGAGCTACCGATCAATGACCCAGAACGACATTACAACAACAAACATACCATGGTATTGCAGTCAGGTTCAGGTTCCCGAATGTCACGTTTCCATGGATGCGACAGACGGTTTATATAGACTCAGGATTTGGATGAGCCTGAGAATTGTGATCGGAGATCATGTCAAACACAAACTTATTCTTTCTTAAAGTAGCTTACTTTGTGTTTTCCGGTCTTTTGTCTTTGCAATGGAGTCGATAGAGGTGGTCAAGGTGGTCAGGAGTAACAAGCGAGTGATGCGAGTAATTAACCCTAACCCGTCAACAATCCACACTCCTTGTTTCTCTCCGGAGATCACTTTTAGCCGCCGGTTCCCACATGTCAAGCCCAGGCTCCATCAGTCTTTGGCTCGCCCCTCCGTTGGCGGCTTCAGCTTTCCAGTGTTCTTGCAGCAGTTCGGCCACGACTCGGGAAAACCATTGCCCTCTGCACCACGGCCAGGTGCCTGCATCCCTCCCGTCTGATGCAGCCCGTGAATCAGATGATGGCTTCTTTCCTCTTTGAGACTGTCCCTCCGGGGCCAGGTACACGGTCTTGCTTCCTTTCCACCGTCAATCTCGGAAAACCCGGTGGTGATGGAGACTTGGCCCCATGAAGGGTTTGCCACTTATGCATAAACAACATAGCGTGGTTTAAGAGACAGAGTCCATTGAACATGACACCTTTCTGCTCCTTTCCTCCAGTCTCTTTGTGTAACGCAGTCAACTTCTTACTCCAATTACCCTTTTGAGTAAATCCCACAAATTACATCACTTGGAATACACACAAAATGGCTCCCGCCGGCCCGTACAGACTCGTCACCGTCAACACGGCCCCTGACCGCGCCAAGCGGCTAATCGGCCGCGTTGTCGAGGACGTCAAGGAGCAGTACGATATCACACACGCCGGCAACGCTGCAAGTAAGCACCGATTTCTTTCTCCCTTCTTGCATCCACAACTGCTGTTCTCTCCGGAAACTAACCGCCCACCCTTCCAGGCATAGATGAAGTGCGCAAGGTCGTCGAGGAGGCCCAACCAAATGTCCTGGTAAGTTTTTGTTACCCCGCATGAGGGGTCGAGCCCCCTCGAGTCTCTTGAAAAGATAAGGGTCAGCGAGTTCTAAGACAAACGTGATGTGTGCAGTTCACAGCGTCCATGTGGACGCCGGAGGAGGCGCAGCAGATCATCGGCATTGCCAAGGAGATTGTGCCCGATCTCAAGACCTTCTCGCTGCCGCAGGGGTTGCAGGTGAACAAGGGCCCAGATGCGGTGGTGGAGTATATCAAGGAGCACCTCCCCGCGTTGTTGGGTTAGTTAATAGGGCGTTTTTGATCATGGTGCACGGGGAGAGGGTTTCCAGGGGAAAGGGGGTTGGGCCGAAACAGTATTCTAGTAGAGGCCAATTCATCGGAGCTTCGGGCGTCTAGAGGAAAAGCAGCATCTACCTAGAAGATACCAACACAAATAGAACGCAAAACACTGTCTGACGGAGCACATGGGGAAACGATTTCAGTGACCATAGCCCCTTACTCCAAAAATGCTTCTATTAGAGGTCGTAACACAAGCTCAGACTTTTGAGTCTCCTCATCAGAGAACAAACAAGCATCTTCTAGAAGTACCAAAGCGAATAGAAACCAACCCCCCCCTCCCCCCAAGTTCCTTCAACTTCACTGCTCGTTCTGCATCACATTGTACAGACTCCCAATGTGCGGCTGGATCTCCACGACAAACTCATCCCCGTCATGCAGCAGCTCCTGCGGCTTGTGCGCAAACCCGACACCGGCAGGTGTGCCCGTGATGATGACAGTGCCCTTGGGCAGGGTCGTGCCCTGCGAGAGGAAGCTGACGATCTGCTCGACCGAGAAGATGAGGTCCCTGTGCAACATCCCAGTCAGTACACATACACCCACCACACAGACAGAATCTCACCGCGCTTCCCGCATCCCCAAAGCAGCAGAGAAGTGAAAAAAAAAAAAAAAAGAGAGACAAAGAGAAAGAGGGGAAAAAAAAAACTTACGTCAACCCGCTATCCTGCACCACCTTGCCATTCTTCAACCCCCTCAGCCGCAGCGCCCCGACGTCGGGCACCAGCTCCTTGGCCACGAGCACGGGGCCGATGGGGCACGCGCCGTCAAAGCCCTTGGAGTAGCACCACTGCGACTGGGCAAACTGCGAGGCCCGGCTCGAGATGTCGTTGCACGCCGTGTAGCCCAGCACGTAGTCGAGCGCGTCGGCCTCGGACACGTTCTTGGCCTCCTTGCCGATGACGATGGCGAGCTCGGACTCGTAGTCGGCCGAGTCGCTGGCGATGGTGTGCTTGGGGATGATGGTCGGCGCGGGCCAGGGGTCCGCGAGCGAAGTCTGGGGCTTGCTTTTGGCGTGTTAGTTTTGAAGAGAGAAGGGGGTGGAGGGCATGCAGCGAGGAAGGGGGTTGGGGGAGCGTACAGGAAGACGGTGGGGATGTCGGGGATGGTCATCTTGGCTTCTTCGGCGTGCTTCTTGTACTGTTGGAATAACGGGTTAGTTGATGTTGTGGAGAGTATAGTGTTTGGGCCGTCCGACAAACTCACGTTCAGCCCGATGCAGCGGATGGTGCCGACCTCTTGCTGGGTAAGAGGTGAGAGGATGCGGCCGATCGAGGCAGTCTCGCCGGTTGGCGAGCCGGCATCCAGCACCGACTTGCCGCTGTAGACCTTGACCTGCACATCCTCGCCCTTGCGCACGGCAGCGCCGACGTCAATGGAGCTGTCGGCGGGCTGGCCGATGAGGATCTTGCTGTCGTCACCCTTGGGCGCGAATCGGACGAGGCCTGGGAGCGTGTGTCAGTGATTGCCCGTTCTCTGGTGGCCTGTTCACGGCGGGGGCTCACGGTCGAATGCCATTTTCACTGTTGTTGATGGTGATGGCGGTTCTTGTGTGGGACTGACAAAAACAGCAAGGAGTCAGGATTACGAAAGTAGATTTTTGAGCACGCAACACACTCGACGGCAGTCAATTGCTCGATATATCAACAGCACCCGGGGCTCCGATGGGCGGGATGGGCCCTTCGGGGGTTAAATAAGACGCCGCCTCCTGTGCGACTGCCATACCCACCACAAACTCCATCCAGGGAAGGGATGCGAAGCAAAGTCGGGCTAGATCAGCCTAAGGTAAGCGCCGCCACCGCCCAATTCTTCCAGGTCCCGCCCTGAGCCGCCGTCCGTTTCCCTCGAATTCCTTTTCCATGTTGGCTGCAATCCACATTTGTACCGCGGGGAAGTGCCGGATGACGAACGACGGGAACCCTGGGGCCACTGCACCTGGCGTGTCTGGACTCTGGAGCATTCCGTTCCCGGACCCCCACTTTCCCCGCACAACCCCTCCAAAGGAAGGAGGGGCCACTGCAGCTCCCCTGGCTTGCTCCTGTTCTGCAGCGCCAGACCGCCCTCACCCGACCCCAATTGCGGCTTTCCCGCCTGGGTGCTCCACCAGCTCCCGAACAATCAACACCACGAATCCCATCGCCAGCTTGTTAGTGCTTTCTGGCGTCCGGCCGGTGGCCAAGGCATGTTGATAGCGGTAGGAGGGATCATGGAGTCTAGATACCTAGATACCAGATGGAGATTGGAGGTACGGCCCGGTGCATAGGTACAGTCACATGGATTGGTGAAGCCTTGCGCTCGGGTTCGTGATAAATTTCCAATGTTACTACCGATTTACAGGAAGGAACAACGCGACATACTACTGCAGGGAAGAATCCGAAATGAGCAAGTGAAAGCAGTGAAGCCGTTCCCGTCGCCAGATAACGCCACACTTAGCTGTAATACTCCAACAACCAGGCCTTCAAGTCACCTACGGTGGGGTACTCCAAGAACAGACTCCCTCCCACCGTGATGCCCAGCTCCTCGCGGAACTTCTCCGCAATGACCAGGCTCATCAAGCTATCAATTCCCAGGCTCGGGAACGATGCGTCATCGTCCAAATCGTCGAGCTGAAGACCGGCCTCGTTTGCGACGAGAAGCAGCGCCTTGGCGGCGGTGCTGTCAACGTCAGCGACGGGAGCGGCAGACGGCGTCGGGGTCGGGGTCGGGGCCGAGACCGAGGCCGAGGCCGGAGTTGGAGCTGGGAGAGCCGGAATGGTTTCGGAAGTCTGGGAAGCGGTCGTCGCCTGCCGAGCAGGGGCCTCGGCAACCACAACCTTCTCCCTGGCCACCGGCACCGCCGCCCGATGCGCCGACGCCGGCGATGGCACATGCCCAAGCCCCTTGACCTCATCCGGCGCCGAGAAGAAGCGGTCCAGCAACAGCCGCGGATACCTCCGGAACTTGATGCCGCCCACCAACCCCACAATCACCCCGTCCTGCAAGACATATACATCCCCCAGATACACGCTCGGATCCTCGGCCGTCGGGATCATCTTGACGTACGAGCGGTACCGCGCCCCCGCCACGAGCGGCCGGGCGAACCGCATCGAGCTCCAGCCCGGCGTCACGCAAAAGTTGGCCGCCGTGTCGACCGCGTCCGACACGTTCATGACGAACCCGGCGAGGTGCGCCACGCTGTCGATGAAATACGGCGGCACCGTCCACACCCCGCCCCCGTTTTCCGCCGGCGAGAGCACCACGTCGGCGAACGCCTCCAGCCCGTGCAGCACCACGGCCTGCATGCCGCGGTACTTGTCCGCGTAGTCGACCAGGCTGCCCGCGAAGAGGCGGTACGCCATGGCGTGCGAGAAGCGGTTGGCCTGCCCGGCCGCGGCGAGCTGCTCCAGGGTCTCGATCCGCCCCTGCACGAGGTGGGCGAGCGGCTGCCACGACGCGAGCCACTGCGTCGCGTCGCCGTAGTAGAGGTCCGCGCTGGCGAACGGCTCGTCGGCGGGGGTGCCGTCGGCGAGGACGGCCTGCCATTGCAGACGGGCGTGGTTGGTCGAGAGGTCGGCGGTGGAGATGGAGACGCGGATCGGCTGCGGGGTTTTGGTGTTTTCTGCGCGACCAGGCCCTTGAGAACTTCGAGGTTGGCGACGTTGAAGGAGGGAGTTTGGCGTTGGGCTTGAGTTTCTTGTGGAGGTAGGTCGCGAGGGTGAAGGCAATGTCGGCATGGATGGACTTAGGAGGTGGTGGCGAGATTGTCAGTTTCGGGCATTCGAATGCATGAGCAGGCTGGATTCAGGGGTCAAGAGAGAAAGGGCACACAACTTACCGATGTCACCACGCCGCACCCATTCATCTTGTGTCCCCAAGCCGCCGCGAGAAAATCCGGCTGCATGAGATCAGACTGAATGACCACCGTGCCGGCCGATCCCGAAAAGCTCTCCTCGACAATCTGTTGCACCGTCGAGGTCAGGAAGCTGGAGGGCGCGACGGGAGCGACCAGCGCCGCGGCCTTCTGCCGCTTCTCCTCGTCGTAAAAGGTATTTCCCTTGGTCAGCGCCCAGTCGCCCTTGTACTGGATCCAGTATGTCTTGTCGTTCCACGCGTACGTGGGCAGATCCAGGAGCCGGAGCGTCTTCTCAAACGGCCGGTGGAACTCGTTCCATCCCACCTCCACCCCAGCGACGTGCAGCGCCGCCAGGCTGTGCGCGAGCGTGACCCAGTTGTCCTCCCCGCGGCGCAGCGACGGCACGGCGACCCCCGTCGACGGCAGCGTCGCCTTGACAAAGCTGGTGCTGACCGGGTGCGGACCAATCTCGACCCAGGCCATGGTGTCGTCGATGGTCAGGATGCGCTGCGCAGACTCCAGGGCCGCCAGGAAGTTGACCGGCTCCCGCGTCGCGCGGCGCAGGTAGGTCGCGTCAAATGTCTTGTTGTCAAAGACGACCTTGCCCAGCAGGGGCGAGATGACGGGAGTGTTGGGCTCGTGGAAGATGACGCCCGTCCTGGCGAGCTCTTCGAACCCGTCGAGGATGGGATCCATCTGGGCCGAGTGGAAGGCAAAGGCGACGTCGAGAACGGTGCTCTTGTGGCCGGCGGCCTCCAGAGGCGTCAAGATGTTCTGGATCTCCTCTGCCGTGCCGCTGAGGACCGTCTCCTTGGGGCCGTTGATGCAGGCGATCTCGTACGGCTTGCTGCCTGCGGCCTGCTCGATCTGAGCGAGCGAAGCCCGTACGGCGAGCATTTTGTGGCTGCCGTGTTGGCATTTCTCCTCCAGCAGCTGCGCCCGTCTGCCGACAAGGAAGATGGCATCGTTGGCGGCGAGAACGCCAGCGACCTGCAGGGCAGCGTATTCGCCCAGGCTGTGGCCCACGACGACGTCGGGCCTGACGCCCAAGCTGGCCCAGTATTTTGCCAGCGCAATCTCCGTCGCGACAAGAGCCAGCTGGGTTACCACCGGCGAGTGTTGGTGGTCTTTTGGGTGGCTGCCGTCGATGGCAGGGATGAACGAAGGGAAGCCCTGTCCCTGAGCGAGGGCGTCGAGGTGGAGGATTTCGTCTCTGAACGTGGTCGAGGCATGGAAGAGCTCGTAGTCTGACGACTTGTAGGACGATCCTTGACCAGTGAAGGCAAAGACAACCGACGGCGGACCCGTCGCCGGGATGGGCTTGTGAGAGTCGACCGACTTGAGGTACGAGTTGAGCTGTTTTTTGGCCTGGTCAAGAGTCGATACGGCCACGGCTACTCTGTGGTTATGGTGATAGCGCCTTGCTGTTGTCGAGTACGAGAGGTCCGCCAATGACACCTCCGGGTGCTTCTCTAGGTACGAAAGGTAGCGCTCTAGGTTGCCTCGCAGAGAAACTTTGCTTTTGGCCGAGAGGGCAATGACGTGGGTGTTACCGCGAGGATCTGGCTGGTTGCCCAACTCTCGCACCGGCCCCTCTTCGACCAGGATCGTGGTGTTGCCCCCGGCAGCGCTGAAGTTGTTGATGGCAGCGATGCGTTTTCTATCCGGTCGACGGACCCACGGAGTCTTTGCCCACGGAATATTCAGGTTTCTCTTGTCGAGATCTTTGGGGAAGTTGGGGTTGATGGTCGTCTTGACGCCCACATGAGGCGGGATAGCCTCCTTTTCGAACATGAGCAGGACTTTGAGTAGCGCGGTGACGCCGGCAACAGCCTCACCATGTCCGACGCTCGCTTTCACCGCGCCAATGTAGAGGGGTTGCTTGGAACTGCGTCGATTGCCGGTAGCCGGCGCATACACGCTCGCGACCGACTGGATCTCCTCGCGATCGCCGGCCTGTGTCCCAGTTCCATGCATCTCAACGTAGCTCACGTCGAGAGGGTTGACGCCGGCAGCCGCAAGGACTCTATTTGAGAGATATGCCTGGGAGCCTGCATGCGGATGCGTAATGGAGACGGCTTCGGCTGAGTGGTTGGTGCCCGCACCGAGGATGACGCCGATGATGTTGTCGTTGTCTGCTTCGGCATCCTCCAGACGCTTGAGGACGATGGATCCAATACCGTCGGCCCGGCAGTAGCCGTCTGCCTCAGCATCCCATGTCTTGCAGGCGTTGGGCGTCTTGGACAGGAAGTGTCCGTGACTGAGGCCGGCGAAGGCGTCCGAGTTGGTGAGCACGTTCATGCCTCCTGCAACGACCGTGTCTGTCTCGCCATTCCACAAGGACGTGCAGGCCGCCTACATTGGACTTGTTAGCAAGAAGTGCAGCGGCTGGTCATTCCGGAGTGCGCGGTCTTGAGTTTCGGGGTCGGGCGTCCGGAGTGAGGAGTTGGGGTCAGGGGCTCAGTGGGTCAGGGCTGGAGTAAACAAACCTGAATGGTGGCCAAGCTCGACGAACACGCAGTGTCAATGCTGAAACTGGGGCCCGAAAACTTGAAGAAGTAGTTGATGCGGCCGGGACCAAACGCTCTGCACCCGCCAGGGATGAAGTAGGTGCTGATCTCTTGGGCCGTGTTCACTTCACGGTAGTCGTCGCTGGCCTGGCCATAAAAGGTTCCAATCCGGTGCAAGTTCGTCGCGGCAGTCCTGTTGGCCACATAACCTGCTCGCTCCAGGGCCTCATATGCCGTGACGAGAGCCAAGCGCTGCATGGGATCTGTCTGCTGCGCTTCGCGCGGGGACATGTTGAAGAAAGGCGCGTCGAACAGGCCTGGTTCATCGATGAAGCAGCCGTAGGGCGTGTGGCTCGCGTTGACCCTTTTTCCGGCAGGATCGTAGTGCGTGTCAACGTCGAATCTGTCAGCAGGAATCTTGCGGTGGACGTCCAGACCTTTTTCCAAGAGCTCCCAGAACTTATTCGTGTCGGTTGCGCCGCTGGGCATCCGGCACGACATGCCCACGATGGCAATCTTGGATTGCTGGCTGCCTCGTGGTGAGATAGAATTGACGGGGGTCTCAGTTACCCAGGAGACCAGATCGGTTGTCGCAGTATCGACCTGAGGTAGACTCGGCTTGACCGCGGCAGTGAGGTCGTGGATGGGCAAGGAGATGCGGAAGGCTTGCAGTTGAAGCTGGACGACTCCCAGGCTGGAAGCCCCTTCGAGCACGCCCTGGACGACCTTGTCCCATTGGATGACTCCTGTTAGAATTTCTTTGATGATATTCTCGAGGAGGCTTGAGGCATCGGGTGCCGGGAAAGGGCGGCCACTGCTGGTGGAGAGCACGGGGATGATGGGCGTAAACCTGGAAGTGCTCAACTTGGAAGCACTGACTCGGACCACCTCTCTCGTGTGTGCTTCGTTGTAGATGTGTGGAGCGTGGCAGAGACCTCCATACACCGGCAACGCAATTGACTTGGTGTCCCGAAAGAAGTCAGAGATGAGAAAGACACGCTTCAGCCTCCCTGGTGGCCCGCTGACAGTCACCGAGGTTCTGCTGAAGGCGCTGATGAAGATCTTGCTTGCTGCAGGCGTGTTCTAATGTATCATGTTAGTGCTCACAATCTTAAGGGAAGGCAAAAGAAGGAGACATGCATCTTTCGCGTGAATGTCATTCAGCTCCTTCTGGACCCTGTCAGGGGTAACATCCGGAATCACATAAGCCCACGTATCCGGCGTGCCAGAGTCAGAGACCGTTGGTTCCCGCGGCTGGAGATTCTGGGAGACTTCATCAACGAGAACGCCAAGACGAAAAGCCGTGCGAACCACCTCGGCGCCGGCAATCGGAAGATCCACGATGTTGGGTGACAGCGAGACGGCCACAGTGGCAAGCAAGCCAATGCCCAAGCCAGCCAAATAGCTACTGGCCACGTCCACACTGTACGTATCAGGATTCCTCTCATAGTATCTGTCGTAACATGGTCAGTTCGTAGTGTTTGGAAGTTAGACGTGAGTTGGAGATGTCGTTGTCACCGACATACCCTATGAAAGTGGCGAGTTCAACGGCGGAAAGCAGCACGCCGTCTATGGACCCGGAAAGCTGACCGCGGCGCAACTCCGGGTAGTCTGCAAACTCAAAGATGGTTTGGAAAGCAGGAAGTAGGGATCTGAGTTCTGTGGGCAGTCGGCGGATCTCCTCGCGGACCGCCAGTGTCGCCTCGGCAATGAAGGTGGCCAGGAGGGGGTGAGCCCGGTCCTTGCTATGGTTCCACAACCGTCGGAGGAGATGATGCAGATTGTCGTGGGGGAACTCATTGCTAAAGTAAGTCAATCTCAGACGACCAAAGTCCCCCTGAGAGCCGGTGGAGGGCGTGAAGTTGATGTTATTGTCGGATGGGGACGACATTGCTGCGAAATCCTCGCCGTTGAGGGCCGGTAACAAGTCGAAGTGATGAAAGGAAGCAAGAGAGGACTTGGGGAACAGACCTAAGGAGCAGAAAAGACTTGGAGTAGATGCCAGTGGGGTAGCTTGGGGTTTATGTTGAATCACTTTCGCCCTTCATCTTCCTTCTAAACCGAATGGGGGAAGTTGCAACGGGAAAGGATACGACAGTCTTCCCGCTGCATCCCGCGTCGAGCTCTCAATCAGCGGCTAGGAGGAAGCAATGGTAGTCTCGGCCCTGCCAGCTTCACGGGCCAAATGGGGTCGGAATTGCGCAGGAGCCCCATCTCTCTTCCCTCGTTGTAGCCGGGGTCTTGGCTTGCCTGTCCCAGTGATCGTCGGTCCGACAAGCACGGGGGTCGCAAGCTTCGGGTTCCTAGATATCAAGGATTGATCCCGGTCGATAGGCTGCCCTTGTTTAATTCTCCGAGAGGGCGGATATCTGACTTGGCATCATCACGCCTTATGCAAGACCGCACCCCCGTGCCTCGTTCTTCGGCTTTTTGCCTCATCGACAGAGCACGCGTTAGAGTATCGCAACCGTGCCCATCTTAACATGGGCCAAGGCGGTTACAAGCAGATCAACAAGGCGCTCAACGTCTGCGCCTTCGAAGACTACCTCGATTCTCAGGTGGCGAACCTGCCAAAGCTGAACGATGTTGAGCAAATCAGCCCCCGGGTACTTCGAATCCTGGGTCAGAATGAAGGAAAGGCACGCCAGCCATAGCCTGCCTCTAGTTTTTCCATTTACTGACTGAGATATCCCCTCTAGTTCACACTCCAAGGGACAAACACATACATCATCGGAACGGGCCGTGCAAGGCTTATCATTGACACCGGCCAAGGAATACCCGAATGGGCGGATCTAATCGAGGCAACACTGGCCGCCTCCTCCATCACTTTGTCGCATGTCCTCCTTACCCACTGGCACGGAGACCACACCGGAGGCGTGCCCGACCTGCTTCGCCTCTACCCGCGCCTTTCCGACTCGATCTACAAACACACGCCGGCGAAGGACCAACAAGCCATTGCGGACGGCCAAGTCTTCCGCGTCGAGGGCGCAACTGTGCGAGCAGTGCACGCCCCCGGCCACTCCCATGACCACATGTGCTTCATCCTCGAGGAGGAGAACGCCATGTTCACCGGAGACAACGTGCTCGGCCACGGCTCGGCCGCCGTTGAGATCCTGCCCACATGGATGCAGTCTTTGCGCGTCATGCAGTCGCACAACTGCGCCACCGGGTACCCGGCACACGGCGAGGTAATCCGGAACCTCCCCGGCAAGATTCATCTGGAGCTCCAGGTCAAGGAACGGCGGGAGGAGAGGGTGCTGAGGGCGCTGGCTCGTGTCAGGCATGACCAGAGGAGTGCCGCCCCGTCTGCCAAGGGTAGTGTCACGGTGCGGCAGCTGGTGACCGTCATGTACGGGGAGCAGATGGACCCACAGGTGAGGGAGAAGGCTATTGAGCCGTTTACGGACGAGGTTCTACGGAAACTGGCTGGGGATGGCAAGGTTGCGTTTGAGCTAAAGGCGGGGCAGAGGAAGTGGTTTGCTCTGTTTGCTTGAGACGGTCTGGCTTTCCCTTCCAGGTTTACGGAGGTCTAGAACCTGATTGGTGCCAGTAGGATAGACCAAATCACGTTCCCATGTTCACAGCACCCGTCTGGTATGCCGCCGTTTCCGAACCTTGTTGCTCACCATCGGAGTGACCGATTTTATCGGGATCCGGCCAAGGTGGAACGCCCATCTTCATGTTGCAAGCAATGATTGGACCCTGATTGCGCAAAGCCGGGGTTGGGGAGACAATAACTCTGTAAGCTTTAGCCACCGTGCCTGCTTTTCTCGTTGCGATCATCCGCCGTCTCGTTATTTGGCCGTACAATCTTATTCGTAAGCTCCACCAACATGGGACGCAATACAAGATTCTCCAATGTGGGAGCCCAGACAACAGCCGTAATCTCGGGGTCCTTTCTAGCTGGTAAGAACGCAGCCTTCCCCGTCCAGGTTCTGCCTGGTGCGTCTGTTGTTCAATTCAAAGCCCAAGAACTGACATAAACAGGGGCCATGATGGGACTCTCTCTCATTGCGATTCCGGTTCTTGTCGATGTCAACCCCGACCCAGCGCACCTTGTCCGTCAGTGGGCGAGGCTTTATGGATACGGCATTCAGTACATGCCGGCGGGTGCCATTGGGACAACTCTTCTCTACGGCTACGCAGCAGTTACCAACCTTCGTCTTAACCGGCCATGGCTCATCTACGCATCTGCCGCTGCGGCGACAATGGGCATTGTGCCTTTCACCTGGTTTGTCATGGCGCCCACGAACAACCTCCTGTTTGGACTCAACGCTTTGACTGGCGGTGCAAAAGATCTGGCCGAGGTGCATGAGCTGATTGCAAAATGGCGCTGGCTGCATGTCTTTCGATCTCTGCTTCCGCTGGTGGGCGCAGCGCTGGGGCTTTCCGGGAGCTTGGAGGAGCTGTCTCGGGAACCAAGTGTCTTGGATGCTATCAGGGGTCAGGAGAGTGAATAGCCTCAATGGAAAACATATTCGTTGATCCGCATTGCATCTGCCTATGGCCCCCACTTAGACACCTAAAATATCATTGAACCGGAGCGGGTTTTTGCTTGACACTTTGGCACAGTCCGACACAAAGGGTCGGGATCCGAGCTGCCTTCTATTTTTGTTCATTGCAAGTTGGGGTTGCATTTCGGGAGGCGAGAATATCAACTTCTCGTTTAACAACGGGGCTTATTATACTCTCGGCCTTGAAATCAAACCGTGCCACGCCAGAATTTCTCTTGTCCTCACTAGAATCCTTGCTCTTCTCATTTCCATCATAGGTTCTCAGCCACATAGTTACCTTCCAACGACATGGGTTCCAACAACATCTTTGCCCGTGACGAAGCTTTCTGGAACAACTACCTCAAGGGCCGACCAACCGCGCCCGAGGCCTTCTTCAGCCGCATCTTCCGTTACCACGAGGGGAAAGGCGGCCGGTTCGGCACTGTTCACGACGCAGGCGCGGGGAATGCGCCATACGGACACAAGCTGCGGTCACGATTCGATACAGTCATCATTTCCGACATCACCCCTGAAAATGTACGGCTCGCCCAAGACCGCCTCGGGACAGACGGTTTCCGCTACCGGCCTGGGGCTCGAATCGAGGACGCGGCAGACATAATTCCCGGCAGCGTCGATCTCGTCTTTGCCACCAACGTCTTGCACTTTGCAGATCAAGAGGCAGCGCTACAAGCCGTCGCAGCGCAGCTGAAGCCTGGGGGAACCTTGGTCGTAGGGGCCTTTGGCTCCGCGCGCTTCCGCGATGCTAAGGTGCAAGATGCATGGGCTCGCATCATGCATCAGGCTGGTCGGGCCTTGCTCAAGCACGCGGACGACCCGGCGCAGACGCAGAAGGTGATGGAGCGCAGCTCCGGGTTTTACAATGTCGCCCCGCTGGACGGGCGTCTCTTTGAGCCCGGAGCAAGGCGGATTCATCTCAACATGGGGGAGGGTGGCTTGACGTCGCTGGTTCCGCCTGAGGTCACGGCGAGCGCTGAGCCGAACTACACGGGCCCAAACGACATCGAGGTGTGGGAGGATGAAGAGGGGTGGAGTGTCCAGACGGATTTGGATGGCATCAGGTCTCACTTTGCGTCGTTCCCCTTTTCGACCCTGGATCCGTCCGCTTACGAAGCGTTATGGGAGGAACTGCGAGGCCTCGATGTTTTCAAAGGTGGACGAGTCGTTGAGGCGTATTTCCCAGCCACTATTATTCTTGCCACGCGACGATAGACGAGGTACACGCAATTGCCCTTGTTCCATCATCCTCGCAAGCGTTCTTCGTTGACAGCCCAATACAATCTTTCCTCGTGCCGAGTTCGGTCCGTGCCCGGGTCATCATCACCGTTGCAATCACCGCATTCCGCAAGAGGTACCTTAGTCATGGGTCCTTGGATGGGGATCAGGCAAATTCAATGAATCTTGACGCCATTCACGGCCGGGCAGCTTGTGCCGAATTCCCATGTGCCTTACAAGCTGCCGGCATCCGAACATGCTTGCGGACATTGGTAAGCGACTGTGCTGTTTGTTGGATAATTCAAATCCTTTCGGAGCCCAGCAATCCTCCGATCTTTCGGGCCCCGAGGATTTCACCCCCTCTTCCATTGTACGTCGGGCTGGTCGAGGGGAGAGGGGGTGTCTGACCCGGATCAAAATTTCCTTTTTTGGAAAAAATATGGAGGGTTTGGCTTGCACAATAGCGCCATGGCGTCAGCCTGTGGGCTCCCGCCAGTGCAGGTCACTGCTCAGGGGTCGGATCGCGTGCCTGCTGCAGGTGCCAGGGAGTGGGTTGCCCGGATTGGAGCTCAACGCAACCCAAGAGCGTGCCCAAGACTCCGCGAGCCTCATCCTTCCTGATATCACGTTGTGGATGAATTGCGCTTCACCCCAGCTGCGCCGACATTCTGCTAGTATTGGCTTAGTCCAAGCCCCTGAGCACGCTGCGATGGGGGTAGGCTGCTCGGCGGACACCGACACAGCCCAAGTCGTAAAGTTCCCAGTGAAGAGATGTAGAGGATGTTCATGAGTTTAAAATGTCCCAGTCCGCTGGTTCAGGAGATGAAGTTGTCTTGCATGAGACCCTGACTTATCCGCCGTCGCCCCTTGCAGTGTTGCACTCACCACCGGGAACCAATCAGTGCGATGAAGCTCCCTTATCAACTGCATCTTTGGGTGCTCCTTGCGTGGACTGGCCTTGGTCTTGCAGATGAGCCCGAGTCAGAGGGTGAGTTAATATGCGTGCATTCTATGACCAGACCGCTGATTCGCTCGATGAACCTGTAGTCACAGAGTATCCCAACCTTGGCGTGCCCTTCCTCTTCACGGAAGACCCTGTGACCGTACGTTCGCCCCGCCTTGCCTTGCCCTGCCGTTCTGCTTCGAATAGGGACCAACGCTCATACGATGGGATGCAGCCTCTGCCGCACGGCTCGCCGTGGGGTCTTGTAAACACGGACGCGACTCTTGCTAAACGATCCAATCCATGTGAGTTCCTACGTCTGCAACAGCTCGATTCGGGTCCCAGCAGCTAACGGTGTGCCAGGGGGTAAGGTTTCTTCACACAATTGCTGTCTTGCTGATCCTGGTCGTGCTGATGCAGTTGTTTAGAGAGTAAGTGGTAGCCCACTAGTGATGCTCATCTGGTGCGCATTCTGAGCTAACAACGACTCACAGTTCCTCCTGTCACTGGGTACGTGGCCCTGGCCATCTGAATCACCGGGCCCGTTTCCCGCACACTAACCACCACTTGCAGTGTCATTCGTCGCTATGACTTTACCATTTCACGCAAGACCATTGCCCCAGATGGATATCAGAAGAGCTCGATCCTCATCAACGGCCAATTTCCGGGCCCTCTGATTGAGGCGAATTGGTATGCTTTGCAGCGAACTTGGTTTGTTTGCGGTGCACTGACGGCTTCACAAGGGGCGACACAATTCAAGTCAAGGTCACCAACAACATCACGGGGCCGGAGGATGGCACGGCGCTTCACTGGCACGGTCTCTTGCAGAAGGGGACGCCGTGGCAGGATGGCGTTCCGGGCATCACCCAGTGCCCCATCGCCCCTGGCAAGACGTTCACATACTCCTTCATTGCCGACACATACGGCACAACATGGTATCATTCGCACTTTTCGTCCCAATACGCTGACGGCGCCTTCGGCCCCCTCATCATCCACGGCCCCAAGACCGCACCCTACGACGTTGGTAAGTGAAACTCACAGGGGGAACTTTTGGATGGGGCAGGGGAAACACACAGCAGCTGACTCCATACCAGATCTTGGCCCGATCCTGCTCACGGACTACTACCACAGGAACCACAGCGATGTCAACACGGCCATTTTCAACTCGGACTTCAATATCGTGGCCGTTCCCGCTGTCAACACCCTCATCAACGGCCGCAACAACTTCAACTGTTCTTTAAAAGCTCCCGGCGACGACACTCCATGCATCAGCAATGCCGGGCTCGCCAAGTTTAAGTTTCAGCGTGGCAAGAAGCATCGTCTCAGGATCATCAACGCCGGCGCCAGCGCCCTGCACACCTTTTCAGTCGACGGCCACAATCTGACAGTCATTGCCAATGACTTTGTTCCTGTCGTCCCATATAATACGCAGTGTAAGTGCGCTGGCTACCTTTTTATGGTGCCCTATGGATGATTAACCAGACCACCCTCCAGATCTCAAGCTTGGAGTCGGCCAGCGGACAGATGTCATCGTCGAAACTGGCCCGAATGAGAATACCCCATTCTTCATCCGCACCCAGAGCCCGGACAGACCTTGTGCCAACACGATCCAACCCAACGCCAGTGCCATTGCCTACTTTGACAACGCAAACGTCGTGCCGACAACGACTCCGTGGCCCTCCTTCACCGCCTCGATCCAAAACTGCGAGAACGAGCCCCTGGAGAGGACGGTGCCCCTGTTCCCGTGGAGACTACCGACACCCCCGGCGGTTACTCACACGTACTACATGACGCTGGTTCAGAACGAGACCGGGTCGTTCCTCTTTCGGTTCAACAACTCGGCCTTTCGCGTCAACTTCAACCACCCGATCCTGCTCCTCTCCAACCTGGGCAACAACTCGTACCCGTACGACCCGCAGTGGAATGTCAACAACCTTGGGAGCGCCGCCTCGGTCCGCTTCGTCATCTACAACCACAACGAGCGCTCGCACCCCATGCATCTCCACGGGCACAACTACTTTGTCGAAGCCATCGGCCACGACGGCGAGATCTGGAACGGCACCGTCGTGCGGCCGAACAACCCGCAGAGGCGCGATGTCCAGATCGTGCCGGCCGGGGGTTACATGGTCATCTCGTTCGAGACGGACAATCCCGGCGCTTGGGTCTTCCACTGCCACGTTGCGTGGCACGTCGGCACGGGCCTGTCGGCAACCTTCCTGGAGCGTCCGGATCTGATCAGGAACTACCACATCCCCAACACGGTAGCGCAGACATGCAGGGACTGGTGGGCGTACACTAACACGACGGTCGTGAACCAGATTGACTCGGGGCTGTGAGAGGACACCGAAGGCGCAGGAGGCAGCTCACCCAGACCGTGAACAGGAGGAACATCTTCTCTTTGGTTTCCAGTTGAATTGCGCATGTTTGCACAATTCCTGCCGTGACGGGACGGGAAGAGAAAATTCAGTTCAATCGGTGAACACCACGTAAGGTCCTAGCTCATACTTTTTTAGAAATGAAAGGGCTCGGCAAAGTGATCTCAGGTCTATCCTGGCGCCCATGTGAACATGAGATCTAGTCCTGGCAGCCCCCGAGTCTATACAAGCGCGGTATCTGCAGTGCAGAGTGAGAACCTTCAACGCTCTCTCGATGTCACAACATCCTCTGCGCACATTGTGAGCCCCGAACTGGTGAAGTCGTCAAATTGGTGATCCAATCCTGTCATCTCTGATGATGTTTACGACATTCAAGTCCTGGTCAGAGATACGGCCAGTCTCGCAAGGTGCATCCGGTGCGGGGGAGGAAGCTTGACTGCGGTCCAACCATGTCAGCCAACCGATCGGTCACTCCCCGACGTGAGCAGACCGTTTGAGCAGGACAACAAGCTTTCTTCCGTACTGCAGGGACCGCAGACGAGATCCTCCCCGGATCGCGTGCTGTTTCGTCAGCCAATCATGATGCCCATCAGCCGCCTTTCCCACTTACATAATGTGACAAATCCATGGGAGTGCATTGCTTAATCCGGACCCCGGAAGACGTGAGACCCCCCCCCCTGGATCTGAGAAACTCATCTGGGCCCAGAGACGCAACTGATTAATCAATTCCTTGCCCTGATTACGTATGCTTTGTCATCGACGATGGGGACTACCATGACGAAACTCGGTCACTGAACTTCCGTCCGCCGGCTGTCGGGCACACACAGGATCTCTTTGTTCATCCCTTTGTTGACTCCGATCAAGTCCGACGTTTATACGGGCAAAAAACACACCCCTCAAAGCAATACTAATAACCCCCTTTCTCCTTGCCACCGTGCCTCTACTCCCAATTTGCCAGCACCTCTCAGCCTCTCAGCGCGCACTTACAGAAGCCAATCTTCACACATCAGCTCCTCGTCACCCCTCACCATGTCCTTCGCCGACCTCAAGCCCATCAAGGTCTGGGGCAAGGGCGGCCCCAACCCGCCCAAGGTCGCCATCCTCCTCGAGGAGCTCGGCGTGCCCTACGAGGCCATCGTGGTGCCCCTCTCGGACGTCAAGAAGCCCGAGTACACGGCCATCAACCCCAACGGCCGTCTACCCTCCATCTACGACCCCAACACGGACCTGACGCTGTGGGAGTCGGGCGCCATCGTCGAGTACCTCGTCGAAAAGTACGACCCGGAGCACAAGTTCTCCTTCCCCGCGGGCTCGCCCGAGTCGTACCACGCGAAGCAGTACCTCTTCTTCCAGGTCTCGGGCCAGGGCCCCTACTACGGCCAGGCCGCGTGGTTCAAGGCGTTCCACCACGAACAGCTGCCCAGCGCCATTGCCCGCTACGTGGGCGAGATCAACCGCGTGACGGGCGTGCTGGAGGGCATTCTCAAGGCCAAGGCCGAAGAGGCGGCCGCTGCCGGCGGGGCCGGGGATGGCCCGTGGCTGGTCGGAAACAAGTATTCGTTCGCCGATATTGCCTTTGTCTCGTGGCAGACGGTCGTGCTCAAGATTCACGGGCCGGACGAGTTCAACCCGGACGATTACCCCCATGTCAAGGACTGGATCGACAGGATCCTGGCGAGGCCGGCGGTTCAGGCTGGGCTGGGGCAGGGTGGCAAGCTCACATAAGGGAGTCTCGGTGGATTGTTTAGGGTAGATCATCCCGGGTAGATCATGACATTGAATCCTGGCTTTAATTATGCCAGAGGGAAGGAAGATGTTGCTTCGACCGTTCAACGTGTGCTTCTCACAAGTTCCGGCCTCCTCCCTGAATTTGGATGCAGATTTGAAGTGGCAACCCACGAGCGTTTTCATCCGTGACATTGGCGGTGCTAAGATGGATTCCCGTGATGGCAGGATCCAGGCCGAATATGATGCCTGCCTGTTTAGGAAGTGTGACTCCGATTGTGTGTTGATTGGCTGGGCGTGAGCATGGCGTGCTTTTCCTCATGCTTGGGGCACCAGGGACAGACCTCCAAGGGCGACAGGGCAGTGACACCGTGACACAGGCACGCCTTGCCGCGGAAAATGGATGTCAGATCTGAGACAACTTCACTTTATACTTACAGGGTAAGCGCCCTGGATTCTGCGTTAGTCAATTCCGTGACAGTCCGCCCCATGGCTCCCCCCCCGGCGCCGGTCAGCCTGCGTCGGAATGGCACACTGCAGTCATGCGAGCGGTGCCGGACGACCAAGATCAAATGCGACCATTCCACTCCGAGATGTGGCCGCTGTCTGGCCAAGAACTTTGAATGTGTTTACGAGGCGGCGCCAATGACCAGGCGCTTTCGAGCTGCCCGCTTCGACGTCCGGTCTGGGCGTGTCAGGGCCACCACCAGGGCACAGGATGCCGCCGAGCAGCAGCAGCAGCAGCAGCAGCAGCAGCAGCCACTCCCGCTAGTCTCGTACGTCCCCAGTCACCCCAAAGATTTTCCTCACACATCTGGAAACAGGAAGGGTGGAAGGGTTGACAGAAGCTCTGGGTCAGACCTGAGACACGGCCTGCGCCGCCCACTACTACCCCTATCCCTTCTGGACCTATCGCTTCCGGACCCATCCTCTCAGGGCCCATCGAGATCACCACACCCCCGGTCCAGACCGGCGGGTTTGTCGGCCCAGGGAGCTACCGGACCGGGCTCACAGCGGACGAGGGCCAGACTCCGCTGGACATGACGGGCTTTTCCGGCACGACAGCGTCTCCCGGCACGACGACGACCCATACCATCGACCGGAAGAGACTGGACCTTGGCCTGCAGATTATCGACTTCGTCCTCGAGCACTCTGTGCTGCTGCAGAACTTGATGCGCCACATCTACGGCGTGATCCGCATGCCCATTGTCCCCCGCCAGCTCATGTTGCCGGCGAGTGAGTCGTTGTTCAGCACCATCCGGGCCGAAGTCCCCGTCAACGACGACGATGCTAAACTGCGCACCGTGATCCGCATCTTTCAGAGTTCGTACCAACCGATCCAGGCGACAAGACTGACTACCGTGGATCAAGTATGTCGCCTCATCACGGGGGAGAACCTCCGGTGGGAAGCGATTGGCAACATCCTGGCCATGGCCAGCCTGTGTTTGATCCACATCCAGGGACGTGACTTCACCCTCCTCGATCCGGACAGGCGGAGCAAGCAGGACCTCGTTCAGCCGTTCCATGGAATCACCGACACGCTGACGACGCTGACCAGTGTGTCGCCCGTGGTCAACGAGCTGGGTGTTTCTCTCAAGTACAACCAGCTGCTGCTGGCCCTGTACAGGTTTGGTGACTCGAGTATGTGCTTCTTACCTGATACTGCACCTCTTTGCGTGCGGGTTGGCTGACATTCGTGCGCGCAACGTTCAACAGGTCAGCACCTCTACTCAATCTTTATGGAACTCACATCCACCATCTACGCAACGGGCATGCACCAGGACAGTCCTCCGAGCGGTCCCCACGCTGCCGAGTACCCAGGCTTTATGCACCAGTGGCGGCGGCGGTGCTTCACCGCCGTGTACTCGATGGACAAGACCATCGCCACAACTCTCGGGCGTCCGCCCCTGATTCATCGCAACTACTGCGTCTTGGACGCTCCCCTAGATTTCGACGACGACGACTTGGTCGGATCCGAGCTAGAAGGCGAGCTCCGGAAACTAGACCAGCACGGATGGAACACAGATGGACGCCGCCGGACGACGACCTTTATGCGTCTTCGGTACCTACTCGCGACCATCCGCGAGGAAGTCCTGGAATTACATTTGGGCGTAAACAGCCTCGCGGGGCCTCCCGACAGAGCGCAGTGAGTGATTGGTACACACCTCCCCCCCTCTTCCACGCGCTGCTAATTGTAGAAAACCCAGACTCGTGTTACAAAAGCTCCAGTCCATCTGGAACAGCTGCCCCGACATAATCAAGTACTCCCCCTCCGTCTGGGACGGATCCATGACCTCCCACGACATCTGGTTTCTCCTCCGTTTCTACCTCGACTACCTCTACTCCAGCTTCCTCATCTTCCGCTTCAACGCCCGCCAAGACCAGTCCCCCGAAAGCATCGAACTCCTCCTCGCGGCGGCCAAGGACGTGCTCTCCACCGTCCTCGTCTTCAACGAGCAGCGCGAGCTCATGCGGGAAGTACGCAGCGACTTCTCTGCCGTCGTAAGGCCCTCCCCCAAACTCCCCTCCAAATTCTGCCCAATATCGCCTCGGGCTCACACCCCCCTCAGTTCCTACCCTACGGCCTCCCCTGCGTCGACACCCTCGCAGCGGAGCTCATGTACCGCCCCTCGTCCTTCGCTCTCTACAGCCCCGGCTGCGGTCCGGGCCCGGGCCCGGGCCCGAGCGGCCGGCCGCGCCTGGTCCGGGCCGAGGTCATCCGCGACCTGACCATCTACGTCTCGTGCCTGAGCTGGATGCCGGGCCGCAACGGCAACAGCTCCGAGTTCAGCAGGCAGGTGCAGGAGCGGCTGACGCAGATCCTGGACCAGATCATCGATCCGCCGCTGACCTCGCCGCCGCCGCTCGGCAATGCCATGCCTGACCCGGTCCTCGGCTGCGCGAGGGAGTCGATGGGACAGGCGGCGGTGGCGAGTACGAATCATCTGTTTTTTGATTGGGATTTTACGATGTATCTGGACTCGCAGTTGGATCTGTTTTCGCAGAGTCTTTTGTGAGATTCCGACTTGAGGGCTCAGGGGCGGCAGTCAGGTGCCAGAGGGTCGTTGACCAGAAGGGCAAATAGGGGTGTTGGGTTTCAGTTTTTGTTACAACAGGAGCGGGTTTTGGAGAGGAAGAAGCTGAATTGCGTCGACATCAGAAGACATTTACACAGCAGGCAAAATCACCTATTGCGGTTCCCGACTTAGCACACCCGACGCACGACTCCAACGCTATTGGCAGATACTTTGAAGGAAAATCACTTTGATATGTACTTGTAAACTTCCTCTTCTAGCTGAATAGCACTCGTTGCGGGATTGCTTCTCTTTTGAGCTTGCGCATCTCCCTATTCGTCCTTGCTTTCAGCAGACGCCAGCACCGCATCCGCATCCGCTTCCGCTTCTGCGACTCCCGACTTCTCATCTATCAACCTTAAGAGGGCTTGTCTATTCGGTAGCCGAGAGCAGTCGATCCAATCTCGCACGGACAGTGTCGAACTCGGCAATGGCTGACGCAACCTCCCGTCACCGCAGGTTTCCTCCCACCGCTGCTTCACTGATCCATAAGGATAGTCGTCGACTCGTAGTCGAGTTCCAAGATTTACCGCCACGTCCAATTCCATCGGTATCCCGCCATGAGGAATCATTTGCATGGCATATGCCAACCACCCATCATCTGCACCGGTCTCAATCTCCCTTCCATCCTGAATCTTGAGCGCCAGGCACAGATCTGCCCCGTTTCGTATGAAGCATTCCAGCACTAACCCTGCCTCGTTCTGTTCAGATGGGTCACGTGGGGGAAAATCATCCGAACTGGTATCTCCCTCTGCTGAATCCAGTTCGAGGCTTGTTTCGGACTGCTCATCATCAGAAGTGGTACCTCCTTCTGGTGATTCCACCATGAGACTTCTTGCGGATTGTTCACCACAAGACCTAGAATCATCCTCCCGCTCAAAATCGCCGGATGCGGCAGCTACAGCAGCCCACCAACACAGAAAATGCTGCCAAAGGGACAATCGCTGATTTCCGGCAGCAATGCGAACGATGGCGTACTGGCCGCCAAACGCCAGGCAAGTCGGAAAGTTGGGAGACAGGATTTGCTGTTTGAAAAGATGTCCCAAGAAACGGAGGCCTGCGGCTTTCAGAGCATCTTCGTCAACGTCCGATTCCTGATAATACCACCTCGGGCCGATGCCGGTTGCTATTGCGGAATATGCAAGCATGACAAGGGCGTCGGGTTCGAGGGGCATCTCGGAGAGCCGTGAGATCCTCCAGAATGGATAATCTAGGCGCCCTGAACACAGTTCGGTGAAGAGAGGTGAGATGACGGCGGTCGAGTAGTCTTTTGGATCATCAACGTATTCGTCATATAGCCTCCATGGCACCACCGAACTCTCGGCATCGGACTTGTCATCCTTCTTTCTCCAGTAAAGGCTATTATTGACACACTCTTCTGGCATTTCGCCGTCATAGTCTATCAATATATGCCGAACTCGCGAGGTGTGGCAGATTTCGTAATGCGAGCATTCCAGGATTCCGAACCGATCGCGAAGCTCCTTTGTCGAATACTCCAGGTATTTTTTCCAGGAAAGATTGATTCGAAATGCGGTCTTATTGGAGATCAAGGCGCGGCTGATCATTGCGCTCACGGAGAGTTGTGAAATGGTATCAAGAGATTGAAGGAAGTCAAAAGGCGGTTCGTCGAGCTGCTGCCGTCGTCGTCGTTCGAGGATGCATGCGACTAGTGTTGAGTGACGGCTGAGAATCTCCTCTTCCTCCTTCAGTGCTCCGACATCTTTATTCTCATTCTGGCGATCTGTGTCCGACCAATATCGCTTTATGCTCGCGAGTTTTAGTTGGGACAGCGCTTCCAGGTTGTTGAAAGACTTGTCGTGGATTTTGACCCTAACCTTCTTCTGCCGGAAAAAGTCCCGTACGGAGCGATGGATGAATTCGAGGTCTGAGTCGATATTGGCTTCCACAAGTCCTCTGCAAACGCCTCTCAGTTGCCTCCTGGCACGAACTTCAATCCCTCTGACTGACTCGCAATCCTGCCCTGGGAACCTTGCACTTTCGGCGAACCGCAGATCGGATTCGTAGTCCTCAAGGAAGTAAAAATCGCTCAAGTTCAGCCATACCTGCATCTTTTTGGCCTCTCGGATCTTGCCCAGGAAAAGGAGAAGGGAGATGACGTGGCTCGCCATCTGTTGATGTCGTGCTCCAAGAGTATCCAGAATGCGTTGGAATAGTTCGTTCAGCTCGGTCGGAAGTGACTGAATCTCAGCCAACAACCGAGGAAACTTGGCCCCATCATCCGACTGTTTTCGAATATTCTGAACGACCAAGACAACCCAGAGGAACACACCCTCTGCCTTCGTGGTGATAGATGAGGCGAGCTGTCGGCGTTCATTCTCCGTTCCCACATGTTCCAGGTTTCCCTGGACGTATTTCTCCATGTCTGCCCTTGTCAGCTCGTGAAGATAGAGCCTGATGTCCTCGGAGAACATGTCCATGAATGGGTTCTCCATTCGACTGGACACACATATCTTGAAGCTGCCAGAGGCGCTGTTGGCCAGATTCATTAGGGCGTGCACCATCTCGCGACGATCGATGGAGGTGGTCGTCTGATACTCGTCGAGGCCATCAATGAAGAAGCCAAAGGAGGATCCAGCAAAGGTTTCGCGATCGTGTTGCTTCGCTAGACGTTCGAAAGCACGTTTGATTTCATCGTCAAATATCTCGAATGCTGAATGAACCTTCGGCTGGGAAAGAGCCTTGGCCCACTGATCCGGAAGAAGAACCTGCATGAGACCTGGGCTTGCTGTCAAGATTTGGTAGAGCAGAGTTCGGTAGAGGCCCACTAAAGACTTCTGTCGGGGATCTGAGCCGAGTGAATAGAAGAAGAAGGATGCCATAACCAGCCTTCGCCCTCCTTTAGCTCCTACAAACGTTGTCAGCAGATGCAAAATGCAGCGGGGCACTTCTTCTGTGATTTGGACCTACTCATCCACTTCTCGAGCTCGATTCTAGTCCGTTCATGTGTACATAGTTTCTTCACTGGTATCGATTAGTCTTCAAAGAGGTCGTAATACAACAAAGGCAGAGGGTATATTCACTTACTCAGTGTAGATTTACCTGCACCGAGCTTCCCACATATGTGGAAAATACCGTCTCCTGAAGATAGCCACTGGGTGAACTTGGTCGCCTCTGGAGAGTTGCCGCCGAGGTCCAGAATCCATTCAAATGTATCTCGAAAGGGCTCATCGACGCTCTGGTAGCGATAGGACATGTCGTCGAAACCTCCCTTGATCCCTCCCAGAATTCGATCTTGGACAACCTCAATTAGCGCGTCGTGCCCTACATGCAGCAAGGTTTTCAACCGGCTCGAGATATGATCGCTGATCGAGTCGTCCCTCGTGGCTGTCATGTTTTGCAGAATCTGTCCCAGTTGGGTGATGGCGAGCTCGAGTCGAGTCAACTTTGCTCCATCTTCTTTGCATACGGCCACCAGTCTCTTGAGGTTTTCACTTGCACCGTTGAGTTAGTCATTATATTATTTAGAGGGCTTGTAGTCCGTCAACGTTGATGAGATTCTTACCTCGACAACGCAGAGACGTGGAAGTGAAGCTGGTCGCGGCATCTTTGAAGCTGCGTCTCCAAGTTCCTGATCTTCGGCTCCACCATTAACGTTTTCAGTGCCGCAAGGCCGCTCTGAGCCTTGGATCTTCGCCGTTTGGGCCTAAGGCTTTGCAGCTCCTCTCTGATGTCGTTTGATAGCCTGTTGCACTCCTGAGCCAGAGTGACAAGAGCTCTGTCCTCTTTGGCCATGGCAGACTGGTTTGGAGGACTTAATTGCTTCCAGATAACAGCCGTGCTATCGGCGAGCTTCAAACGCATCTCTGTCTCTTCTGAAGACCCTTCGACCGAATTGTAAAGCGCCCATGATAGTTTCAGAATCTTATCTGCCGCGTCGATGAATGTGAGAATTCCCGAAACAAGGCCGATGGCGGTAACAGGATCCATTGTCGACAGAGAGCGAGGGGACTTTGAACGATTTCTTGAAGCAGAAGAGCCTTCGTGACAAGATTGTGCGCAGCTGAGTAGACTGGACTTTGGCAGATGGAAATCTCTCACAGAGGCTCCACGATCATTTGCGGGGAAGCAGGGCTTCGAAGGCGGTGCATGTTACAGGTTTGTCTCGCTTGCCGCCCTGCATGTTGTCGAGAACCACAAGCACGTGACGAAACTCTTTGGATGACTAGACAAATGTTTTCGTTTCTAAGAACAGACACCTGCTATGTAGGGAACTTGGAGAGTCCCAAACGTGCAAGTGCCGGCTGGTTTCCTGAACCCCCAAAAAGGAAGCTAACCACCAGGTCCGGATTCACTTTTTTGCCCTCCTACAGTAACCACAGCATTTGGTTTTTGTTAGTTGTTCAAAGGGTGCGGTTTCCTGTCATTAAAGTTACCAGCTCTGGACCCTTCTGAGCAGACAGTGAACGTTTAGAGGCAACCCGCAGAAGCCCGTGAGTCCTCCCTGAGTCTCCAAGGCCACCACGTGCAACCCCTTGAGTTCTGGTAGCGGGTTTTGAAGAGACAATCATCAACGGGTGCAAATATGGTTCGTTATTCAAAACATTGATTAGTATTCAGTTCAGCAACGGGTTTGTCATTTCCAATCTGTTCGGCGTAAGTGAGCCAACCCTTTCAACTTCCCAAAGCCTCGCCTCAATCTCTAGCCCAACCACACAAAAAGCCAGTCCTCCAGCCATGCCATTACTGCTCCTTCTCGTCAACCGGGCCGACCTTCTGCTCAACACCATTGTTGCCCTTGATGTCACCGCTCGCGGTGCCGCTCTCCGAGCTGTCATCGGGCCTTGCCTCGAGTCCGCGCTGACGTCTCCTGTCGATCACAACACGATCAGAACCTGAGCCAAGAAAGACTTTTCTGTGAGGGAGACCCCTCTGTCGGGCGATAGGAAATAGGAAGTTACTCACTTGATCGTCTCCTTGTCCTGCAGGATTTTGATGAGGGGAATGATCAGGAGACAAACGGCGCCCATGCTCGTGGCCGTGATGAAGCCCTTGCGATACTGGGGCGCCTCAACCTGCTGCCAGACAATGAGCGGCAGCCAGGCCGCAACGACGCCGACCATGGTGTTCATCGTGGCAAGAACGATGGCGCGTTCCTCGGTGTCGTCGGTGCAAATCTCGTTGGCCCATCTGCAAGACAGGACAAGTTAGGGACATCCTGAGTTTTGCGCGGTGTGGAGAAATGGGTGAGAGGTTAAAAAAAGTCTCACGTAAACGCGATGCCGGACAGGCCCACGTGTTGTCCAGCCAGGTAGTAGCAGGTCCATTTCCATCCCTCGGGAATGTCCCACGCCGCCAAGGAAGCGAAGGTGATGAGGTTCAGGGTGGCGCCAAAGAGAAGTATGGGCCACCGACGTCCCTTCAGAAACGTGTCTGAGATCCAGGCGTATATCACGGCAGAGACTGCCTGGATGGCAAACAGACCGCTGGGATACAAGTTGATCTGTTGGACCGTGAACTTGGGATTCGTGTGGTACTTGAGGAACTGCGGGAAAATGGGCGTCCCGCTGGTTCCGCTGATGAAGCTGCAGCAAAAGAGTCAGCGGTTGAAAGTTCGAGAGCGGGGATTGGCTGAGCTGCGTACATGTAGTACAGACTCAGGAGCCAGATGTGCCACGAGGTCAACACACCCTTCACCTTTGCAAAGGTGAAGGGAGCACGCTGCTTGCGGTCCTCGAGCACCATGCGGCGCTTGGCCAGGTCAATCTCCTACAAGGGTGGTGGGTTGTTAGGGGCTCCATGTCCGAGGGCGAAAAGCTGGCATGGTGCGGCCTACCTCGTCGGTGAAAACCCTCCTGCTCGTAGCGTTCTCCGGAAGGTCAGGGAGAAACCAGAAGCTGGCGACCGCCACGGGCAGCGAAATCACACCGTCCATGATGAAAAGCCTAGACAGGCGAGTGAGCGCCATGAGAGTGATGTGCGATGCGAAACGGGGGTTACTAACCATTTCCACCCAGGCAATCCACCGCGCCCACCCAGGCCCGTGACACCGGCCATCAGAAAGCCGGAGAAGAGCATGGCGGTGGAACCGCTGGCGTTGAGGATGCAGGCGCGCTTGGCCATCTCGTCCTTGCGATACCACGACCCGATCATGTACTGGAGGCCGGGATAGTAACCAGCCTCGGCGAGCCCTGGGTCACAAAAGCGTGAGCCGGTTATTCGGCATGGGAGAATACCAGCCAACGGCCAGTATCGGGGAGTGCGGGCAGACGAACCAATTAAGAAACGCAGCACATAAAGCTGAGTGTTGTTCTTCACGCCGCAAAGAGCGAAGGTCAGGATTGTCCAGATGATCTGTCCAGAGTGTTAGTTGACTTGCTCTCTGAATGGTTAGGTTTCTCAAGAAGATCATCATGTTGCGTACCTGCAGCGAGGGAATGTAGATGGAAGGGCGAATCCGGGTCAGCAGAATGTTGCTGGGAATCTCGCCCACGATGTATCCAACCGTGAAAGCGGTCATGGCGTAGTTCAGCTCATTGCCATACATGTCGAGGTCTTCCTTCCTGTACGTGTGTTAGCTCTGCAATTTTTACAAGATGACCACTGAACGGAGAGTCAAGTAGACACCAGACGAGTCGCACATACATTCCCGACACAAAGGCATTGGTGAGGTTTGTTTGATTCAGGAACTTGGTGAAGAAACCTGTCCAGCATAAATCAGTTATGTTCCCCGTGCTATCATCAGTGATGTGATAGACATACCGAGACAGCCGAAGGTCAACAACGTCAGGTCCAGCTTGAGCAAGAAGCGCCGCTCCTTGGGCGACTTGTCCAAGGTGTCCCAGATGTGGCGCTTCCAAGTCTTTTGCTGAGATCCCACTTCGCCCTCGGTAGACTCTGAATCTCGCGCCATGTTGCACGGTGTTCTTGTCAAGACTCGCAAGCTTTGAACTGCAGCCGGCAAATACGCAGCACGGTTAGGTATGTCCGCGAGGTCAAAGTTGTGTTGCAGTGGTTGTGGGGAAGCAACAGAACAGAGTCTCAGTCAGTCAGTCAGTCACAGACAACCATTTTATCGGCATGTTTGGGCTGGGACCTTGTTGATCGCGATAGAATCCCAAAATGACGAAGTTGTGGTTTTGCATGTGGGTTACCAAACCGCTGGGTTTGGGGGCGTTCCCCAATGTGGAAATTCTGGTCCGCTGCCGGCGACGAGAACGTGTGTTGGACAACGATAAACGAACTATTGGCTGCTCTCACCCCTTTGAGGTTATCCGACCCCGAGCTGTCAACATTTGTGACTTGCGCCATCGCTGGCTGGCCCGTCACCATCTATACCTGGTCGTATCTCCGTCGCGTGACTGACTTGGGTTGGTTCCTTTCGATGTCGGTCTCAGTCCGGTCAGGGAGCCTGGCACAGACAGCCCCCTGAGTCCTCCACCCCCAAGCTTCATCGGTATCAACTTTACCCACGCTTCCGTCCCTTCTCTGTTGGCCTCCCGGCATCACCAACATTAACATTCACCAACTGGAGGCGGACACGAAACTCGAAACCACCGAAAAATGCCCTCAGCCATCTCCCCGCAGCTTCGCGTCGCCGTCATTGGCACTGGCCCGGGTGGCCTCTCGTCGGCCATCGCCTTGTCGGAATTGCCCAATATCGACCTCCGAGTCTATGAAAAAGCCGGCGAGCTGAAGAACTTGGGCGCCGGGATCAGCGTTAACCACAACGGCTGGAAGGTCTTGGAACTGCTTGGCATCCGGGACCGAGTGAATGGAGCATCGACCAACCCGACGGTTCAGAGGTGGGTGACCCGTGAAGTGAAGGTACGGCAGTACGCCATTTGTCTTCAGAATTAACTCGAAACTTCTCTTAACCAGGAACGCCTATACGGGCGAGATTGTTGATCCCGGGGTGCCGCATGACCCGAGTGACGCGTACGAAGCACTCCGGGTCAAACGTCTGGTCTTACAGGAGGCATTGGCCGAAAAGGTCCCCGAGGGCCTCATTGAGTTTAACAAGAAGCTTGTTGGACTGAAGGATCTCGGGAAGGACGGCGTAAAAGTCTTGTTTGAGGATGGCACCGAGACGATTGTAGACCTAGTTGTGGGAGCAGATGGGATCCGTTCGGTAGGACCGCCGTCCTTGGTTTGATTTGTCTCCGTCGAGACTTCTAACTGACATGATTTGTGTAGGTGGTGAGGCAACACATGGCTCCCGATTACCCTTTGGAGTACGCATGTCAGTGTAGCCCGTCTCATCCGCCTCTTTCTTGTACCAAGGCAGAGCGAGAAAAAAGATTCTTCTAACAGGGCTTGCTCCTAAAGACCAGGTCGGCTGGCGTTGTTTGGTCCCCGCCAAGCGGCTGAAGCACATCCGCGACCTGCCCCTGACGACAACAAGCTGGTGGTACGGCAAGGCCAAGTCGCTCTGGCTCTCACCCGTCGATGCAGATCTGTCGAACCTGACCGATATTGAATTCACGGCCCGCGTTTTCAACGAGCCCCCGGTTCCTGGGAGGACGGTGAGCTGGGGTGTACGCGTCAGCAACGACGAGGTGTTTTCGCGCTTTAGCGTGAGCCTGCCCTGGGATGTTTTGTGGTAGACGGGAGACACCCGACATGGAAAGCGCTGACACAACGTACGCCCCCACAGGATTGTGACCCGCGACTGGCCCAAGTGTTTGCCCAGGTACCCGAGGGTAACTGGACAGAGTTTGCCGCGTATGCTGGGCCGTCGATGGACAGTCTTGTTGCCTGGGACAAGTTGGTCCTTGTCGGTGATTCCAGCCATCCTTCTGCGGGTAAGTTTTCCCTGCCAGGGCCATCCCACCGCTAGTGGAACAAAAATCTGACGTGTGGCGACGAGAGCAGGCGGCTTCGGATCCGGTTCTGCCTTCGCAATGGAAGACAGCTGGACTCTGGCACGGGCAATTGAGTACGCCCGGTCTATCAAGGGCTCGGATGCAAGTCCCAGCGTGGTGGCCGAGGCCCTGAGAGTCTTTGATGCAATCCGGAAGCCGTATTACAAGGCCATGTATGCTGTCTCCTTTTCGCAGCTTCCTCGATTCATGTTGTTGATAACGATGCCAGGTCCGATTTTCGAAAATCGCAAAAGGAAGTCCTCAAGGAGGTTGGACGGAAAGAGTATGTCGATTTTGATAGCGATCTACGTGAACGATTTGCAAAGGACGGCCTGGGGGCAAAGCGAGGAAAGGGGTTCTTGGGGTTCGTGTATGGAAATGACATCGGAAAGGTGTGCAAGGAGTTTTTCGAGACTGAACAGGCGCGGCGAAACGGAAATTAGAAGTTTCAGATAACTACTCAACCGGCTTGTTTTGTTACCTTGCTCTTATCACAGCCATGACAATGCATCCGTCTCACTGACCGTGAATATGTCCCTCTCGGCCTCCTCACCCATGACAGGTCGAAACCCTCTTGGTGTTGCCCAGGCGGAGTGTAAGGCAGTTGAATGCATGGTGTGGGCTTGTTCAAGACTTTATGCACACGTTCTTGGATTCTATCAAAGAGCTGACGACTGCATATGAGCTTCTGGAGAGCGAGACCATCAACTTGACCCTAGACCGTCTCCTTCACAAACTTGGTAATCGCATAAAACGACTTCTTTCCATCATAATGGAAGTTCAGATTATGCCCACCCTGGAAATCTCCATTCACCACGACCTTGGGCGAGCCCGTGAACAACGCCGCCGTGCTATCCAATACTCCATCACAGTTCCCGCCACACGCTGTCAAATCATGCCTCCCTTGCACAACCTACACGTTCCCCCAACTTGGTCAGCATCAAATTATGTCCTTTGCTTCACACCCCCATTCACCTCTGCACGTCTTGGTGAAGAACAAGATGGCCAGAGCAGGGGCATGGCATCACGTACCTGCACGGGCACATTCAGCAGCCCAAAGTCCAAGGGCCACGTCCCCGCCGTCAGCGACTCCCCAATCGCGTACGGGCTCTGGTTCTCATACAGCCACTCGGCGACGCGGCGGTCAAAGAAGGGGCTCTTGAACCCGCCGTAGGCCGCCGAGTACGCGTCCGCGGGGACGAGGTACCCGTGCGGGAGCGGCGCCCACTTCTTGGGGTTCTGCAGGGCGGCGACGCGCGCCTGGCCGCCCGAGACAAAGAGGCTGATCCACTCAAAGCGGCCGGAGAAGCCGGTCAGGACGAGGGCGTTCCCGGGAGGAGTTTGGGAAGGAGGAGGAGTCTGTTGGATTTGTGTTTGTGTTTGTGTCGGGGCGGCGAGGAGGGCCGCGGCAATAAAGGCGCCAAAGGAGTGGCCGACGTGGACGACTTTGCGGATGGTTGTGTTGAGGGTGTAGGGAGAGTTGGGGCGTTGGAGGAGACGGGTGAGGGACTCGAGGATGGCGACTTGCGGGGCGAACTGGACGTGGGTAATGGGCGAGGGTCTGCTGTGGTAACAAAGGTTGCCATGTTCTTGTCAGCCACTTTTTCTTCCCTGAAGCGACCACCAGAGCAGCGAATCAGGTCTGGCCATACCGGTCTGAATTGCCCGATCCGAGACGGTCATAGAAGAATACGGAGTAGCCCGCATCTAGAACGTGCTGAACAAAGTTGTAGCGCTCGGAGCCAGGAAAGACGGGGTTCCAATAACTGAAGTTGTCCGTCACATGGTCAGCGGCAGGTGAGGGAAGGGGAACGTACTCGGCCGGGACGGCGAGGTTGCTAGAGGAGGTGTACTTACCTGCGGTCCACCATCGAGCCGTGAGTCAAGATCAGTACGGTCTCAGACGAGTTTTTGCGAGGGCTGGGCGTGCAAAATGTTGCCCCGATGGTGTAAGCGGTTGTCGCAGTCTGGCTCGCACCGACGGGGTGGAAGACCTCGCGCGAATCACGTCTCGTCGAGTTGAAGATGTAGTCCACCAGGTCCCAGTTGGTCTCGATGGAAAGATTGAGGTCATAGTATGGGACGGTCACGTTAACCGGGATGCGGAAGTCCTTGCAGAGATGCCCCGAGCCCGGTTTTGTGGCCGCGACTGCGGACAGGAGCGGGAGTGACAGGGCAAGGAGCGAAGCTAACGACATTGTTGCAAGAGCGAGGTTGGTCCGGTCAGACAAGGATCGACATTCAACTGGGATGGAGGAAGCGATGGCGGACTGTAAGTAAGGTAGTCTTTATTCAAATAAGGGGTCGCATGATACCTGTGACCCAAACCCGAGCCCTAGCTGGGATCCCCTCCCCCCCTGGCCCCGGAGCCCGCTCTGACGGGCCAAGCCCGAGAATCCGCTCACCCCGAGAACTCCACTCTGCTCCGTAACGTTGGATGCCATGGTGGAAGAGTGGCTGGCCTACGCCGGCCCTGTATTCACCGGCAACCACGTGTGCAGCCCGGGAAAGAAGTGCCTGATGAGCCCCGTCAAGATACACAACAGTGTCCCCTTTGGAAACTTGGCCCTCCCGTTCACATTGATGACCCCGACGTTTTGCATGTCGTACTTTCCTTCTTCATTATTCGCTGCCTCAATCATGCCGGCGGCAAGGTCCAAGTACGACAACGGGCTCGACTCGTCGGTCAAGCTGAGCGCATGGCCCCTTTGTATATCAACTGACAGGGCCCCGGGTTTGATGAAAATCGTCTTGACCCAGGTTTCCTCCTTGCGCAGGAGAGCCTCGGTTTCGCGTAGGTCGGCGTAGACATGAGAGGCAGACCAGAGGAGAACGCGGTGTAGGAGATACGGGGTGTTCCGAGAAAGCACGGCGTCGATGGTTGCCGACGAGAGCAGGATCAACTTGGGTGTTGTCCCTACTGCTGTCGTCGAGGGAAGGGTCTGGAGTTTCAGGTTTTCCCGCAAGGCGAGAACGACATTTGCGGCGAGGTCCTGGCCGACACGGAAGCCGGGCACGTTGTCGTTGGTCGAGGTGACGAGAAAGACGGCGAGCGTGGAGCGGATGCAGGATGCCAACGTAGGAACTTCGTCGATGGTGCCTTCAAAAATGCGCAGCTGCGGATTTGTGACAGCTTCGGGGAGTAAGCGAGAGAGCTTCGCCTTGCTACGGCAAAAGGCGTGGACTTGGTTGTCCGGGGAGTGAAGGAGAATTTGGATCAAGGCCGTGCCTGTGTTGCCCGTGGCACCGAGGACTGCGTAGGTAGGCATGATGTGTATCTTGACTTTGAGTTCTGCGTCTGGGGGTGCTCAAGCATATCGAGGTCAGACTGGAACGGATTCGCATCTGTACTTATCGAACCAGAGCCTGGGACAGGTGATGCATGCCTGAACGGTGATTTCATGTAATGTACGGTACATGTGCGTATGGTGCATGACCAGCTCGGCACTCGGGGACTACAGAGACATGAAACCAGTTTCTGTTTGATTGGTCCAACGTAAGGCTGTCCTTATTTGGACTTCATCCAAAGGCAGGCCGATCTGCATTAGACATGGTGAGGCAACTCCCGACGACAACAGGATTAGATCCAATTCCTATGTAAGATGGATCGATACACCATACTCTTGGTTTAAGCCCCCTCCTGCTGTTGTTGCTGCTCTCGCAAGAAGATCTGAAATTTTGGAAAGAAGTCGTTCAGAAATGCCGAGTCAACCATCTCCTCAACCTTTGCAATATGCTGTCCACTCTCGTCAAATGTGAAAAAGACAGCATACTCATTGGTCCAGTCTCCGAAGGGTGTGTCTGCCTTGGACACGGCATACACCACAGCTTTGCTCCTGGCGGCGTCGTGAACAATCTCATGAATCTTCAGCTTCATGCGGAGAAGTCGATACCTGTTAGCCAGGGTTTGTACACTCCGCAGATTGGGAACTTTCCCTTGCCGTCCGCTGGGGAGGCTGAAACCACACACAGCTTGACACTGTGCAGTGATATGTTCACTCACCTTATATCCAGTGACCACTTTCTGCACCAGAGGCAGCGTCACCTCCACCTGCGCCCTTGTCCGAGGCGGATGGTTCAAGGAGAAGGGCAAAGTGACCTGGGTGCAATCTTCGGTCCATGTTTCGACCATTTCCGCCGCGGACCAATTGCTCCATCCGGCGATGAACCGGTCGAGCGTGGCACGTTGAATCTCGGCCGAGGCAGGCATTGTTTCTCTGGGAAACTGACTGTACCGTTCGGTATCTGACGGAGATTGCGGGTCGGCGTGTCCAGGAGTGTCTGTTTCTGGGATCCTGCAGTAGCATCTTGCATGCACAGAAGTATATACCATTACTACATGGCCCGGGGCAACAATCAGGCTCCGGGAAAGCGCTGCATGCTTGACAAGGGATTCGGTAATCGAGCCCGGAGAATATCCTCTTCACTAGGTTCCCGCTGAACCGGTGGTGTACTTGTGCGGTCCACTCGGAGTTACATATCGAGCTGCTTCGGGAACTTGTAGTCCGGAGACCCCTGGCTTCGGTCAAGACCTAGGTGCGCGCAGCGGGGAGCCAGAAATGCATATATCAGACGGACCTCGAACAGAGGCTAGGGGCGGATTGCGCTGCCTGCCGCATCGGAATTCCACCATCGCCGCTAGCGATGGTGTCAAGCGCTTCGTCTTCCCACGGGAATTTGTCGAAGCATATCCACAGACGCCGGACATGGATGGCTCCGCCTTTGGCCCGCCGGACGTGGTCACCTTTCGCTCGCCCCCGAGCCTCACGGAGGCAGCCGAGGGGGGGGACGGTGGGAGGAGCTACCTACATGGAGGGATTCTCTGTGCATATTTCATCATCACAGGCCGTGAATCGTGATTCCCCATGCTTATTCAGGTCTTCTCAGAACGGCATGTCTTGGGACTGAAGGAATGCACACTGCCTATGATACGGCCCAGCAATTTGCATAAGCGCGACGGCGTGACTAGGTTCCGAGTGCTCGTGATGATGCTTTTCGCAATTTGTGTCGCTTGTTAGATAGCAACCTCGGTATGTAAAGCTGTCAGCACCCCGTTGGCACCCCGCCAACGACCCCGGGGCCCGATTCACGGATCACGAACCACGAATCAAAGAACCTTTGCCGACCAACCAGCACCCATGGACATTTCGTGCTTGGCCCAGATTGAGAGCTGTGCTAACGAGCTGGCTCGCGCGGCAAAAAGCCTGGCAGACTATTTTCAGACCACGCCAGCCCCGGGACCAGATGCGGAGCCGTCAAAGGGTCTCCCACTCGTGGCTCCTGATGGTCCCAGCCAAGCTCACCGGGCGCGAAGAAGCATTTTGGCCAGCGTGGCCAAGCTGCAGAACCTGATCGCCGAGCCGGGCCATTTCGTCGAGCGGCTTGCAAGCCAGGTTAGCTCCCGCCGCTAACCCTCCTCTCTTCCCTCCCGCAACCCCCAAAGCGTTAGCGCTCGGTGGGGGTACATACACTGGTGCCGGGATATGTGAGCTAACGGATTCCGTCACCAGAACCAACTCTTGGCCTGCCTGCATTGGCTCAACGAATTCCAGGTGCTGGCTTGCATTCCACTCCAAGGCAGCGTGCTGGGCAAAGACGTTGCCGAGTTGACGGGCGTGCCGGAGGCGGTGCTTATCCGCGTGGTGCGGATGACGAGCACGGCGGGCTTTCTCTGTGAGCCCCGGCCCCGCCACGTTGCGCACACCACTCTGTCGGCAGGTTTCGTCACCAAGCCATCGCTGGGGGATGCAGCCATGTTCCTGTCCGGAACCGCTGCGCGGGCGGCGCTCCACTTGGCAGGCGCCACGCAGCGGTACGGCGAGGTGGACATGGAACGGCCGGATCAGACGGCGTTCGCGCTCACCGAGAGGGCCCAGCAGTCTTTCCGGCAAGCGTGCGAGGAGCGTCCCAAGTTGCAGCGGCAGTGGGCTGCGTACTTGCGATCGTCCATGGGCGTCGACGAGGCCATGGCTGAGGTGCTCAGTCGATTGGACTGGGAGAGGCACAAGAGTGTGTGTATTGTCGAGGTACGTCCAGCGAACCCCGCGGCTCAGTGAGTCACCTGCTTGGTAATTGACCATCGCCCACGGGTGTACAGCCCGGTCCTCACCCGTCGTGCGTCGTCCGGCGGATCGCCGAGCACTGTAGCCATCTCCACATCACCGTCCAAATAAGCGAGCCGTTGCCATCCGACGGCCTCGGCCACGCACACAGCAGCGATGGGAGTGGTAGCAGTGGTGGCAGTGGCAGGGAGTATTTCAAGGCACCCAATGCCATCACCCGGCCCGCGTCTCGGCCATCTCCCACGGTAGCATCGCCGCTGTTGGCCTCCCGACCTTCCCAGACTCCGTCGCCACCGTCACGGTCCGGGGCAACTTCGACTTCTCCAAGTGCACGGGTAAGCGTGCAGCAGAGAGCCACCGGCCAACCACAGACGGTCCGTGACGCGGGGGTGTACGTGCTCAACCTGGGCTCACCATCAACCTCGCCGGCCGAGTCGCTCGCCAGTGTAACGTCCCGGGTGGCGGCTGAGCTGCTCGTTCACCTGCCCATTCTGCGGGACAACCGCGGCGCGACCCTCGTGGTAGCCATGCGGCTCCTGCCCGACCCGAGTAGCGTCGACGTCGGGGTCGAGGCGGCCGCGCGCACACGCGATCTCGTGCTCCTGCAGCTGGCCAATGAGCGCGACCTTGAGGTGAGTGAGCTCGTTGACCTCATTCAGGGCATCCGCGACTGGAGCGGCAGGTTGGCCGTGGTCAGCCGCGCGAGGGGGCGGGACAATGCAGTCATGGCTCTGGGGGTAAAATTCCTGGCGACTGGGTAAAAAAAGGTAATCATGCCAAAAGCAGCCAAGTACAGATTCTGTAGGAGCAGGGGAGTGGCTGGTTGAATATTACAACGTCTCCTCGGTGCGGCGCGGCCCGTAGTGCCAGAGAATTAACGTTTAAACCTTGTTAGTTCGCGTCATTGTCAGAGGTGGGGGTTGTGTGGGTGGGATATTGCATGTGAAAGACCAACGCGCTCGATTGTGGTCCAGCTTGACAATTGACTGTGGCTTCAGGCAGCATTTCCTTCCTTTGACATACACGCACTTGCCTGGACTCTGCGCGTCGTCAGGGGATTGGGCGGCCCGAGGCAAGAGGCAACTTCAATGACTGCTGAGGCAAGGGTGACTCCTGCCTTCCGCACTTCTTCACACCACGGCCGAGGTTGGCGAGGTCGAAGGAGCGCTCCAGGAAGAGGGAAGGTCTGCTCAGAAGATGTGGGGTTCACTCAAGCCGTTGCTCCCATCGCAGGCTTGAACTGTTCAGGTCTAGCGCTGATCACTGGATGCAGGCAACACGAACAGAGGAATTGCGCGATTCTCTGTCAGTTTCGTGCTGGGGCAGCTGCTGATGCAGGGTCTTGGACCCTGGGACTTTTCCTCGTCGCTCACTGGGTTTGTCGTTTTTGCACTCTCCCTCTGCGACCACCCATGATAACGTTTAAGGTGTGGTCTAAGACGAAAACGGCAGTTCTACTCCGTCTCGACGATGAACCAGAACAACGATGAACCAGACGGCATTATTGCGAGGTACCCCTTCCAATGATCCTCTCATCAATGATACAACTCCTGGATGCACAGCAGGATTCGGCACCGTGGTCCGTCTGACATTCCAGGGCTGGGACAAGCGCACACGAACTCCTGCTCGACAATGATGTGATCATCGCTGTCCCTTAGCAACCTCCAGCTTCACTGGCAAATCCCTCGTTGTGGATAGATGGCAATGTCGTGTGTTTGGGTCGCAGGCTTACAGCCGGGCACAGCAAATGAGCTCGGAGTACCTTGGGTAAGGGCCACTTCACATGCCGGCGGCATCGCATCATTCGGCGGGGGAACGGTTGGGACGACCTACATTTCGAGATCGAGATCTCATCGCTTGACACTTTTCCAATGCGCCCCCCCCGGGAGAACCTGGGCTGAATTCTTGAATTGGCAACCAACAGCTGCAGCACCAAGAGTCCAAGACCAACAGGGTCACACGCTCACCAACGTCCAAGCCCACAATGACAAGTCCGCCTCCACCAACAAAGCCCCAACCCACAAAGCTGCGCGACAGTTGCAACGCCTGCGCCGTCTCCAAGCTCAAGTGCAGCAAGGAGAAGCCTCTGTGTGCGCGCTGCGCGAAGCGGGGCCTGCGTTGCGAGTACTTCGCCACAAGGCGAGCCGGCCGCAGACACGACTTGGGAGCACGACAACGACAGCAGGACGATGGCCCGGTCAGCGTGAACAACGGCTCCGACGACGGCAGTGACGCACGAAGCAGTGTCCATGTTGCCGTATCGGCAGCACCAGACGCGACCAGCCACGCCCACTTCACGCCCTCGTGGGACGTGCACATGTGCGACGACCCCTACGACTCGACACACCCCGCTCTCTCCGACGCGCTGTCTTCTCCAAACGCTCACACGTTGGCTGGCGACGATTCCGCGCCGTGGCAGCTGCTGACCGCGGTGATGCCAGACGCCAATGATCTATTTGCTTCGTTTCCACTGGGGGAGATGCCGAGTCAGCTCCATGTCTTCAACATGAATCCCGTGGGCGAGGAACCGAAGAAGATGCCGAACAGCGACAGCGACGGCCTCGACTTTGGGCCTTTCACGGGCTTCGAACTGGCACCGGATACAGGAACCCTGGTCCTCGACGAGACCGGGTTCGATGCGGTCGACCATTTCAGTCTGTCGACCGCCTGGGACTCGCCCTCCTCGCCTTCATTATCGCCACGATCCTCCCTCCTGTCCTCCGCTTCCTCATCCTTGACCACCGCATCCGTTTTCACCACAGCCACCACTCAACGCACGTCTGTCAGCAACAGCAACCACAGCAACAGCCCGCCAGGAAGCCACGGGTTTGCGCCTACAATACTAGCATCAACAACGGCCCCAAGGCCCGCCTCGGGATGCTGTCTCTTCCGCGCCCTGGAACTTCTCACAAATCTCTTCCCCAGCTCGGCTGCTTGCACGTGCCAAGCTCCGTCAGCGCTGTCATCGGGAACAGAAATCCCCATCGTCAGTACCGCCCTCCACGACGACAAGGGTCCGACCATGCAGCACGTCGTGGCCAAAAACAAGCAGACCCTCGAGGCCATCCAGATAATGCTCGAGTGCCCGTGCTCCGGCGCCGACAACAGCTACCTCCTGGCCGTCATCTCCCTCGTCATCCTCAAGGTGCTGGGTTGGTACAAGGCTGCGGTGCAAGACTTGCCGGTAGCCATGTGGACGCAGCAGCATCGATCATCTGTGGGGAACCCGCGAAAGGGAGAAGCGGACAATGACCCGATCCCGACGCGCGAGCGCCGGAGGCGGCCGGCGTGCCATGCCGAACGTGTGTTGCAGACGCCGGCCGTAATCGATGGGTACCGTCTGGACGGTGATGATCAGGCGCGGATGGCAGCGCAATTGGTTCTAAGTGAGCTGCATCGGGTGCAGAGGCTTGTCAATGTCCTTGGGAGTCGCCTCAAACAGGGCCCGGAAGGGGGCGGGCGCAATTCAGGGAGTGGAAATCCCGGGGGCACACCGGTTTTTTCGCCCGCGTGGTTTGGTCAGCTCGAGACGGATTTAAGGAAGAGAGTGAGGAGTTTGTCACTGGAGATTGTGGACATGTTGAGGCAGTGACTAGTGCCATCTTCTGCTCTAACGTGCTCGGTGGGCGGAAGCTAGAACTTACCTTATTGGATGCGGAACAGCGTTTTACAGAGTCGGCTTTGTGATGAGGCGGTAGGGTGCAAGCAATAAATGATGACATCTTACCTAACTGTCGGGTTCTGTTTGTGGCCCAAACATTTGGGTATCTGGTGAGTACTTTGCTAGTGGCAGCTCTGTTCACGCCGTCAGCGCTCACGCTTCCTGCGGCTGGAGCCCATCCTACATCAGGCAGCAGAACCGCGTTGGGCTCAATAATGACAACCGGGACATCTTGAAACCCCTGACGTACCCTGATCACGCAAGTGAGATTAGCTGGGCGCCGCGTTCGGGGTCCGATGTCTCAACCCAAGCCCGCTAGCGTTCGTGGCTTACCGGAGCATCGCCAGCCCCGGCCACACACGACCGCTGCGGGTATCCGGGGGTATGGGTCAAGATGGGCAGGATCTTAATTTATGTAAGACCAGGCTCATGTGCCTCTGTCAAGCCGGCCCATATTACCGGTATTGTTCTGCAAGGTACCAGTCCTGCATATCCCGCACAATGGCTGTCCTCACTGCTCTCGGGCTGTTGGCAACTTTGTCTCACTTGGCGCTGGCACTCACTCCACAGCTCACGGCGTTGGAGAGTCGTCCTGGCGGGCCCCGTGGCCCTTCGAACTGTGCCAACACGCCCCGGAGCCGTGGATGTTGGAAGGGAGACTTCGACATCTACACGGATTATGAAGCCAAGATACCTAAGGGGAGACTGCGGGAGGTGTGTCCGTAACTATTCTTCCAAAAGCTCGAGTGACTGCTGACGCAGATATCTCAGTATCATCTCACAGTCAGCGAAAAGGAAATTGGCCCGGATGGGTATCGCGTGAACAAGACTGTGTTCAATGGTGCGTGGCGCTGTTGAAGGTGGCGTCTCGTTCATCTGCTCAAAGTAACATTACAGGACAATATCCCGGCCCCCTCATCGAGGCTGACTGGGGCGACACGATTCGTACGATATCCCTTTCCCACTCTGCCCCTTACTGTCTCTGAGCTAGCCGGCCACCATTGCTAATCACTCCTTAAGGCGTCACGGTATATAACAACCTGACCAACTTCAACGGTACAGCGGTCCATTGGCATGGCATCCGCATGTTTGAGACGAACTGGGAGGATGGTGTCCCCGGAGTGACACAATGTCCGATCAAGGTAGAGTGCCCTGTTTGCACCGCCGGTGGCAGCAACAGTCGCGTTGTGTCAGGGAACTCCGAAGTTGACCAGCAGTATCTAGCCCGGATCATCGCAAACATACGAGTTTCGGGCGATGCAGTATGGGTCGTCATGGTATCACTCGCACTTCAGCTTGCAGTGTAAGATGGTCTGCCCCTAATAGAGAAGCGGCACCATGGCGAGGAGGGCTGACCGGGCGCCAGATACCAACGGGCTGTACGGGCCCCTTGTAATTCATGGCCCATCCAGCGCCAATTGGGACGTTGACCTTGGTCCTTGGCTGATTGCCGACTGGTACCACGAGAACGCCTTCAAACTCCTTTATTACGAATTCTACACGGACCGCGCCGCCATCCCACAGTCCATGGTCCTCAATGGCAAGGGGCGCTTCAACTGCAGCACCACAGACGACCCCAGATGCACAGGCCGCAGAGATCTACACACGACCGTCTTCGAGAAAGGCACCAAGTACAAGATCGCCATCGCCAACACGGGCACGCTACTTACGGAAACCTTCTGGATCGACGGACACAACTTCACAGTCATCGCCAACGACTTCGTCCCCATCGAGCCCTACCAGACCAACGTGATTACCCTCGGCATCGGACAGCGCTACGAGATTGTCGTCGAAGCCAAGGCAGATCTCCTCAACGGCACCGATTTCTGGATCCACTCCCATTTCTGCGGCCTCCCCGGCCTCATCGATAGCCGCGTGGGCATCATCCGCTACGACGCCAGGTCCGCCGCTGACCCTCCCGCACCACCCTCGCCCGCCCACCGCGATTTTGGCTGCGCCGACCCAGCGCCGAGCCTTCTCAAGCCCGTCGTGCGGCGCCAGGTGGGCAACAAAGTCAACAGCCTCGAGCCCAGCGACTACCTCAAGGTTGGGCTGCAGCACTGGCCCAACGTCACCGACCCCAACAGCCGCATCCACCGCTGGACGATGCGCAACGTGCCAATGCAGCTCGACTGGGAGCAGCCCAGCCTGAAAAAGCTCACGCGCAACTCCAACAACAACTCCAACAACAACAACGGACCTCCGGCCACCAACTTGAACATCTCGGCGCTCTTCCCCCCGGAGACAGAGCCCGTGGTGCTCGACTACAAGACGGGCGAGTGGGTGTACTTTGTCATCACCAACAACTACACGGTCGAGGACGCCTCGCCGCCGCGGACGCTGCCGCAGTCGGTGCACCCGATCCACCTGCACGGGCACGACCTGCTGGTGCTGGCGCAGGGCGAGGGCCCCTTCACCAAGCACGTCGTGCCGCAGCTGGACAACCCGGCGCGGCGGGACGTGGTCAACTGCCCGCTGAACGGCTACGTGTGGATCGCGTTCCAAGTCAACAACCCGGGCGCCTGGCTGATTCACTGCCACATCGCGTGGCACGCGAGCAGCGGGCTGGCGCTGCAGTTCATTGAGCAGCCGGGCAAGATCAAGCCGCTGTTGCAGAAGAACAGGGCGCTGGAGCAGTTGGGAGACAGGTGTGAGGACTGGAGCCGGTGGTACAAGACGGTTAATATCAAGCAGGGGGCCGTGCAGGAGGATTCGGGTGTTTAGGGGGAGTTCGCTTGGTGGATGGGGGCGAGTGAATCGAGAAGCACAGGGATGGTTGTATCGGGAGATGTGATTTCATGGGAGAGTGGTATAAGAAGTTGTATCTCGAACGGTTGAGAATCGCGCAAAAAGCTTATGCTGTGTGGGACAGTTCGGACTGAGTAGATGCGGAAGACTTCATTTTTGCTCAGGGGCTCAGGCTCTTGTGTAATCCGCTCTCAGAGTAACAATGCCACAGCACAACCACTTGGTCGTCTCCCAGGAGTTGTCTTACGACTTTACGACGGAGAGTGGAGAAATATTCATCTTAGAATCATGATTCATCAAAAACTCAACCTGAATTCATCCAAATAACGACGAAGATAATAGAGAGTGCAAGGACAAACGATCCAAGAAGAATACAGTCACCCTCACACGGCGGCGGCAGCAGCAGGAACCGCATTCCAGAGCGGATCAAACCCAGCGCCCCAAATCCACTTATCATCAGGACCCAGTCCCAGCGTCGAGTCATATGCCAGCTGGGCAAGCTTGAACCAGGCCTCCCCCTTCACGGGTAAGTCCTCGCTGCCCTCACCCTTCTCGTACTGCCTCGACACCTCCTCACCATTCTTGATGGCCCGCACAAACTTGGCGACATGTCCATCGTCATGCGCCGTATTGACCACCTGATACAGTCCGGCCCAGTCCAGCCCCTTACTCGACGTCGGCGCGTAGCCCTCGATCCACTCGAGCTTCAACTCCGGCGCCGCGCCGGCCGCGTACCACACCAGATCCAGCCTCGCCTTCCGCTCGACCAGCTTGACCTTGTCGGCCAGGCTCAGCCACGGCAGCCGGTTGAAGACGGTGAGGAAGATGCTCGCATTGACGTTGTGCATGTGGAAGAAGTCGACGCGCCGCGCCTTGCCCGCGCGGTGCGCCCCACCCGCCGAGTACGCCGCGAGGTTGATCGCCTCGGCGGTGGCGCGCTGGAGCGCCGCCTCGGTGTGCGCGCCGACCCGCCACTGCGCCGCCAGCGCGGCGATTTCGGCGCCCGCGCGCCCGATGACGCCCTCGCGGACGCGGACGGGGCCCTCCTGCACCTTGGCCGCGGTGCGGATCTTGTCCGTTGCGCGCGCCTCGGTGTAGAGGGACAGGAGGGACTTGGGCGGGGTGTTGGAGGCGGCGGCGGCGGCGGCGAGTTCCTCGCTCTGCCGGAAAAAGCCGTCCAGGTTGGCCGAGTCGTGCACTGCCGCCTGAGCGAGCCCCTCGGCGATGATGGCAGGCAGCTCAAACTCGACGCCGAAGCCGAGGTGGATGATGGGGTGGAAGGCACCCTCGTACAGCTGCACAAAGATGGTCTCGGCGTTGGGCGTGCCGCTGAACACGTATTCCTGCAAGACGGCCTGCCATCCCTTGGTGGCAATCTCCTCTTTAAAGAAGACGAGGTAGTTGGTATAGTGGTTGAGATCGCCAACGTGCTTGCGGAAAGTGTCGGGGTCGTGGAGAGCTTGGACGGCAGCCTTGTCGAGGGGCGGGATGGGCCGCTGGATGGCTACGCCGTCGTCGTATGCACGTTGGAGCTCATTCGGGCCGCCGCCTAGCGCCAGGACGGAAAGGACCGAGTGCGGGATGTGGTTGTGGCCGCCAACATCGCGCCAGAAGATGTGGTGGTCGTCGTGGTTCCGCTGGAGGAGCTCGCTGGCTCTTTCGAGGGCTCCAGGGGGGTTTTCGGAGATGCGGCCGAGGCCAAAATTGGCCGAGAGTTGGATACGGGGGGCATTTGTGATTGTCGTGGTTGACATGGCTGGCAGCTGGGTGATGGTTCACTGACTGGTGTATCGTTGGTTGAACGGGCGTGGGTCTGACAGTTGCGTTGTCACCCCAAGTGAACCAAGATGCAGATTATAACCAAGAACAAGCACGTATCTCCAAAAAGCTGCTACTTCCGAGCGACCATGACGTGCTGAAGCTGCGTCCGTGTTGGGTCGTTTCGGACATGGAGTTGGATTCCCGAACTTGCAGTTTCCGATCCCGCCCACCCGATCCCCCCTTTGCCGCGACTCTTGTCCCCGAGCATGTAGTCGAAACAGCTATGTACTTCACCTGCTTGCAGAAATTCAGTCTTGTAGCCATCTGCTTACTTTAATTCTGGTCTGCAAAGCAACGATCTCATCTTCCCCGTTCTGAACCGCTAACCCCTGAACTACCCCTGAATTGCCCCCGAAACGAGAACCCAACCATGTCCACCACCACAACTACAACGACAAAGGTCGAAACCCCCTTTACCACCGGTGCAATTCAGCAAGATGCCGCTTTCTGGCGCGAGTACATCGCCTCCCGCCCATCGCCCCCGGAAGAGTTCTTCCGCGTCATCCAAGACTACCACCGCACCCACGGCGATCCTACCACCGCCCTTGCCCACGACGTCGGCACTGGCCCCGGAAACATTGCCGAACGCCTGCTCCGGTACTATGACCGTGTGGTCGGCTCCGATGTCAACAAACACGCCCTGGCTGCAGCGCCGGAGCTGGTCTCGTCCGACTTAATCAAGCGCCTCACCCTGGTCCACTCGCCGGCCGAGTCCCTCGCTGACGCGGTGGACGAGACCATCGGCGGCAAAGGCAAGACCGATCTCACCACCGTCAGCGAGTGTATCCCGCTGCTTGATGCCCCGCGCGCCCTCGCTGCCTTCCGCAGCCTGCTCCGAACCGGCGGCACCCTGGCCATCTACTTCTACGGACGGCCCATCTTCACCGGGGGCCCTGATCCTGCGCGCCTGGATGCCCTGTACGACCGCATCGCAACCCGCATCTGCAGCTTCCTTCTCCCGTTCAAGGGCACTCCGGGCTTCCCCGTCCATCAACGCGCCGCCGAAGCGCTCGTCAGCCAGCTGGATAGCATTGCGCTGCCGTCTGCGGAGTGGGAGGACGTGATACGGTACAAGTGGAACGCGGACGTGTCGCTGCTCTTCAACAGTAAGGAGGGGTATGACTTTGAGTTTGAGCCTGTTGATCGCCGGGAGGAAGGGGAGACGACAGAGGAGATCCGGGACCGTACGTGGTGGCAGGACGAGTGGGACGCCGACCGCATCAAGGCGTATCTCGACTCTGTTTACCCGAGCTACATTGAAAAGGCGGGCCCTGTGAGGTATGCGGAGATTGAGCAGGGGATTGACGAGTTTAGGGAACTTCTGGGTGGAGGCAAGGTCACTGTCAGCTTTCCGGTGGTGTTGATTTTGGCCACCAAGAAATAATGCCTGCACCAGAGACATAGGAGACAGTTTTCGCTTGACGATACAGAATCGGAGCACCAATTTGAACTACCAGTTCAATATTCAAAAGTGCATGTGGATCATTCTAAATCATGTCATGGCTTGAACCCATCCACAACCTGCCCATCCCGGATATACTCTGTGATCCATCCAATCGTCATCCTGAGCAAAGTTAGCCTCACTTCCACAATCGTACCACACCTCCCCTGTAAGGCAGGGGTTGGCGTCGGCTTCGGACTCACCTGCTCCGTTTGGTATCTGCAAACTTCTCGTGGTCGCCAACGAGATGCTCTTGATACCACGGATCCTGCTTCATGCGCTTGTAGCTTTCCAGGCTCTCAAAGACCACCTGGCTGAAGCAATCATAGTCGGCCACATTAGCCATCTGGGAATCGTAGAGCTGTGCCATGAGCGCCCGGGTCTCTGTTGTATTATGAATCTTTTTGTAAATCCGGGCAGTCAGAATCGACCCGATCCCCATCTGGTACCCGGGACAAACAAACCTGTGTCCATCGCTTCACGCCATACTTCACCATGAGATCCTTGGTCAAGGGGGCCGAGACCTGGGTCATGTGGTGGCGATAGTCCTCTTCAGTCATGTCTGGCTTGCGGTACCCGCAGATGGTGAGGCAGAGATATTGAACTTTTCTGACACCGTCGTGGCCCTTCTGGCCAAGGTTCCCGTCGTTCACTGGAGTATCTGACGCTGAGGGCATCTTGGCTTCTGCGGTTACAAAGTCAAGAAAATGGGGAAGTGCCCAGACCGTCAGGCGACTCACATTGAGGGAATGGCAGGCCAGAGGCTCCGCAAAACCCGTTCACGGTCAACTCTCCGGCACGATTACGGAAATGATCAATCCGGTCGGAACTCAGCGCTCTGTCAGTGATGCTCAAACAGTCTGCCAAGACTACCTGAGTCCAGTCTCGGAATCCGATGATTGTCCAAAAAGGGGTAAGCTGCGGGCCAAATGCCGCCTCAAAGCGCATACCACCTCTCCAAAATGGCGTCATAAAGAGTCGAGTTGCGTTCATAGGTATCGGAAATGAGCTGAGGATCATACGGAGCCTCATGTCAAAGACCCGATCCCGATTCGGACGGGGGAGAGAAGCAGGACACCACTGGCCAACTTTCATGGTGGCCTCCCCCTATCACCTCTGCTGTGGAGGTAACTTTGGGGTTGAAGCCACATGGGCCAGCTTTTGGCCTTTATGGACAACCTGTTGCAGTTAAGCCATGCTTTCGTAAGCTCTTATGAGCTTGGCAGGCACGTGAGAGCTTGGCATGTAAGGAAAGGGCGATCTCTTCTGTCTATTTAGCGGCTCCCGAGAGCGATTCTCCTTCGTCTTATCCCAATCATATTCCACTACGAGACGCTCCCTGCAGTGTGACGCAACCTATTTGCCAACGACGGGCTTCTTGGTGCCTGACTATGGATGTTCAAAGCCGCAAGTTTTTCTGGGCCCACACGGGTGCACGCTATGTAGTAGGTCTCCGGCAATGTGTGCTATAGATACCTGAAAGGTAGTCTGTCAAAGTCGTGTGCCAAGAAGAGACGTCCTTTTGTGTCCAGATTCTTGATAAAACACGCATGCATTGTGAGTGGATGCTACAAGGAGCTTGGCGTTGGGGACACGAATTGAAGAGGGGGGTTTAGGACCAGCTGCCACATCTCCACAAGCCGCATGACATCACCTGGCATTCTATGAGGGGCCTGGGGATTTAGTAGACCTCGGGGAGATTGGGCATGAGCAACAAACAATCAGGCACTTGAATTTAGCAACACAGAGCTCTCACATAACCCGCCACACCGCCCACAAAAATGTCGTCCATCGTCGAAGTGCTAACAGCCTCTGGTGGCCCTGAGTCTCCTGGTAAGCCCTCCCATTTTACCATACATGTTTGGAACGGTCAGCTGATTCAGGGCCAGGCTTCCTCAACGACCTTGTGAAGCAGTTATGGCCCAACATCGCTGTTGCCGGCGCCCGCATGATCAAAGGGATCGCGGAACCCATGTTTGCCGTTACGCTGCCCGCTCCTCTCAATAGCCTCGTGTTCGAGAAGATCGACCTCGGCACCGTGCCCATCCACTTCTCCAAGGTTGACGTGCACAAGACCGAGAACGAGGGAATCAAGCTCGATCTTGATCTTGACTGGGATGGCGAGTGTGATATTGAGCTCAATGGGAACATGATTCCCAAGATTGTTGGCTATTTCCGCCCACCAGTCCAGTTTCGACACTCGCTAATTTCTACGCCAGGGAGTCGAGCACGTCAAGCTTCGCGGGAGACTCTCGATCCTCCTTTGCCCCTTGACCAACGTCCTCCCCCTCGTACGTTCCGCTCCTCACCCCCAGTCAAACCCTTCATAATTCTAATCCAAACAAAAAAAATTCACTCTTCAGATCGGCGCCGCCCAAGTAGCCTTCATCAATCCACCCTACCTCAAACTAACCTTCACCGACGCGGCGCACATCGCCAACCTCTCCGTTATCGACAAGGCGATCCGCAAGATCGTCCTCTCCATCATCTCCTCCCTCGCCGTGCTCCCCAATCGATTCCTCGTCAAGCTCGACCCGACCAACGACTTCTTCAAGACCTACCAGCCCCCCCTCGGCGTCCTGCGCCTCACCGTCGAGTCCGGCAGCGAGCTTGGGGAGAACCACGAGGGAGACGGCGGCAGCGGTGGCGTGGGGGGACTGTTCAAGCGCCTCGGCTTCCGCGACGTGCCCGATTGCTATGTCAAGGTCAACCTGTCGGCCGAGGCTGAGTGGCGCACGGGCACGGCCAAGAACACGCGGCATCCGGAGTGGAACGAGACCGCGGATTTTGTGGTGTGTGACTACGACCAGAGCATCGCGGTGGATGTCAACGACGAGGATACCGCGCGCAAGGACGACGACATCGGCGTCGGCCTCACCACGGTCAAGCAGCTGCTGCTCAGCGACGGTGGGAGGCAAAACCTGAAGCTGACGCACGAGGAGGAGCCGACGAACGGGCGGTTGGCGGTTCGTGGGCAGTTCTTCAAGTTTGTGCCGGACGCTTCGAGCTTGGAGGGCGGTGGCGGTGGTGCGGGGCAGGAAATCGTGGGGTTGTTGACCGTCCTCGTGGCGTCGGCGTTTGGGATCCGGGGGAAGCGGCAGGAGCTGAAGCCGAGCGTCAAGATCACTTGGGGAGAGCATGTCTTCCGGACGGCGGTCAAGTCGGATGCGCCGGGGGTGGATATTGAGAATCCGTCGTTTGACCAGGCGTTTAGGGTCACGCTAAAGGCGGGCATGATCCCGGGCCCGCCGGTGAGGATTGCCCTGCTGGATGGGGAGGTTGAGAGGGGCGTGGTGGAGGTGGCGCTGGAGGATGTGTTGGCCAGCGAGGAGATGGCGTTGCAGAAGTTCTTTGATGTGGGTGAAGGCGCTACGGTGCGGGCTGGTATCTGGCTGAGGGGAACGACGCTGGCACAGTGAAGGGTGGTTTGTGACGCGGACAGGGGAGGAGATGTCGGGGACGTTGAAAGCAAGCGAGTGAATTTGTGAGTGACATCTATCAGCATATTAAACGTTCCTCGGAGCTATTAGTGTTCTGGATTCGCCGTGAGAACAACTTGCTGTGCCACGACTTCTGTCGTTGACTGCGCCAACGCCACGTACCAAGAGACATGGTTTAGGCTGACGGCATCACCTCAGCCTCATATTAGGGCGTCGAATTGACGAATGCCCTCAACCTTTATTACATTCATCACGCAACAACAACGCCCTAGTCTGCACACAAGAACTCAGCCAATGCAGCCAATGCGGCGTGTCTGGTCGAAGAAGGGGACAGTCATCCATCTGTCCCACAGCTAGGAAAGAAAAACAGCTCTGAGTAGGTACCTAATAAGCATGAGCGGGTCATGTGGACAACGAGTGAACTGAGTTCATGTGGTGACTGATGACTGGATCTCCTGAAATGGAGAATTGAGCTTGATCGGGCTAAGTTCCATCGAGCAGCCAACTAGAGCAGCGTGAGATTTTTGCTGGATGTATCATTTTGAGATTAGGTACCAAGTATGTACCTTACTCATTTGTGCCCAACATCCCTTATGTAGGAGCGAGCTCAGAACGAGCCGCACATCCAGCCTGCGCCCAACCTTGAAGCAGTCTCACCAAAAACCTGAACACGAACCGGTCATGACGCGGTGCGCACCTCAGCGTAATTTGACCGACTCGAGACATCTCCTGGTATTAGTTGCCTCTTTCTATACCTAGGATTGAACGCCTATCCCTTTATTGTATAATAACGCGTTCCAAGCTCCAGAACTACCCCAGTTAAGCTTTTCAGATAGAGATCCTGTGGCCAAATCTGTGATCAAATCTGCATCGGGAAAGCTGTGGTTCCTTCTGTCTGAAAATCATGACTTCCAAGCTCAGATGAGGGGCTGTTGTTGGCTAATAAAGGGGAGGAGGGGCTGCTGGACGCTGTGGGTTGGCGAGTGTGTCCCGTCGCTGCCCAGAAGCAGGCTGTGAAATCTACTTGATTGCCAGAAAGGCTGAGGCAACACTGGCCAAGACAAGAATTTTCAAGCGAGCCGAAAGGCGGACGAATTGTAAGGGGTGGCCAGACACCAAAAGAGAAGTACAACACATTGGCCAACTTGGGTGGCTGCCTTCTCCTAAAGACGGGACTCTGCTGTGTAACTCTGCGATTCCAGCCACCTGGGCAAGGTTTGGAGCGTCGTAGTCAACCGATTCGCCGAAGACGCGCTTTTCGGTGCCTGACCATGGACATGACAAGGCCAGAAATCTTCTGGGCTCGTGTGAGTGCGCTGGATATGCGCAACGTTTGTCTCGATGTGTGGCACACTGCCACATGGGCCTGAAGGCAGTCCCTTACATGCAAATCCTTTTCACGCCCTCCCATCATTGTGCTTCTGCACTGGTGTCCCTAGCCAGTTCCTGCAGCGGATGTTCGTTAAGTTGCCCCTTGTCCCCCTTTCGCCTTGAACAGAGCACAATCGCCTACCATATCACATGGAAAGATACTATCCGTTCTCTGATTCTATGAATGGCTCAAGTTCCAGTAGCTCGGTGGCGGCGGCGCCTCCTCAGCTGTTGAGGATTCTGTCAATTGGTGCGGCTTTCTCACTGACCTTTATCGACGAATTACCCTGCTCTCCTCTGCATGGATATTAGCTTCTAACATAATGCAGACGGGGGCGGCGTCCGCGGTATCTCGAGCCTCCTAATCCTGGAAAAGATAATGGAAAAGGTCCGTGACGCAAAGGGACTTAGCCAGGTACCAAAACCTTGTGAATACTTTGACTTGATCGGTGGGACAAGTACTGGAGGGTAAGTTCTCAACTTCACATCTTCTCATCCCTTTGGTTATTGGCAAGACTCGTTATATCCACTGTCTCTCAATCCCCTGTCCCTAATACCTACCAGAATAATTGCTACGATGCTAGGGAGGCTGGGCATGTCTGTTGGCGACTGCATCAGTGCGTATAAGAGGGTTTCCGAAAAGGCTTTCACTCGGAAGCTAAGCGCAATTCTTCCGTTTTCTCCCTCTGGTGCTTTCTCAGCAAAGGCACTTGAGGTCGTCATCAAGCAGGTTGTGCGCGAGTTCTGCGTCCATGCTGAGTGCAAACAACGTCGAGACGAGAGCGGCGAATTATCAGCCGAGTCCTGCCAACACAGTGATGCCGCCTTTCACGACCTCACTTGTACCAAGACGTAAGAGCAATATTGGAACTGGCCATGTCCTGTTCAAGCGGCATAGTTGCTGATCCTCTCGCCAGCGTTGTCCTGGCCATCACCAAGGATGATGTCAGCGCAACACCTACGCTCCTCAGGACGTATGACAAGTCCGCCGGTCTCGAAAGTTGCGCCACTTGGCAGGTTGTAAGAGCTACGACGGCGGCAACGACATTCTTCAAGCCGATCAAGGTGGGGCGAGACGACATCGAGTTCATCGATGCCGCGTTTGGATACAGCAACCCCTGCGCAGTCCTCATCGAGGAGGGCCGACGTCAATTCCCAAGTTCCGGACCAATGTGTGTTCTCAGTATTGGCTCCGGCATGGGAGAGATAATCGACATCGGACACACCAGAGGAAAGATTCTCAGGGCCCTTGGGAAGATGGCTACCAACTCCCAGAGAGTGGCGAGGGAGTTGCACAATCGCTACCACAACACCGATCACAGGTATTTCCGCTTCAACGTTGAAAGAGGCCTGCAAGATGTGACCCTATCCGAGTGGCGCAAGTCAAGCAAGATTTCGGCGCACACAAGCAACTATCTCGAGGAAAACGCCGGAGGTCTGGATGCCTTTGTGGAATGCCTCCTGAGCTACGAGGGCACTATCACTACCAGCAGTGCTCACAGTGACCTGGGCCATGACCGAGAGACTTCCATCAAAGCCGCGGCCCCGCGAGCCATCTTTTACATTCCATACTCCCAAAATCAAAACTTCTTGGGGCGAGATGAAGAACTACGGATACTGCACCAGCAACTCTCTGGCCGAAAGCAGCAGAACACCATGGTTCCGGTCTCTGTCATCCACAGCATGGGCGGAATGGGAAAGACGCAGCTGGCGCTGGAGTACAGCTACAGGTACTTTGAGTCGTACGACTTCATCTTCTGGCTGCCGGCAGAAACTGGCACCGGACTTGCAGAGGCTTTCGCTCATATCCTTCGCCGCATCTCGGACACGCAGACGGACAACAACGCCGCGACAAGTCTGGTCGTCGAGAAGGTCATGGAGATCCTCGAACAAACAGGTATGTCGCATCCTGAATGGTGTGTTTTGCTCTTGCTCGTGCTGATCCCTCGCTTAGACAAGCGGTGGCTGCTGGTCTACGACAGTTTTGAAGATTGGGAGACAGTTCGACCTTATTGGCAACGCTCCGGTAACGGCTCCATCCTCGTAACGAGCCAAAATCCAGAAATCAGGAACATGTTCGGCTCTGGGATTGCCCTTCAGTCGCTCGGCCGTGAAGATGGCGCACGACTGTTGCTGAAGCACTTGGGTCGTCATGCCCGCGACCACGACGTGGCCCAGGCGGAGCGCATATCTGAAATGCTTGGTGGACTCCCCATGGCTATTTCTCACATGGCCGGATACATATTCAAGTCGAAATCCACGTTGGAGGACTTTCTCGACTCGTTCAACTCCCGTGACCAAACCAAACGCATCTGGGCCAAGGATTGCCGCAACTGGACGTACCAGTACCCCAAAGCCCTCGACCAACTTTGGGATATTTCCTTAGAGAAGCTGAGTGACAATGCGAGGTTTTTGATCTTCCAGCTCTCCATGATGAACCCGGACCATGTACCAGAGGATTTCCTGGTTGACCATCGTGGACAGAGATACTCGAAGGCCGAGTAAGGGATTATCTACTGCCGACAATGGCTCTTGCCTTTTTGGACAGCTGCTAACAAGCTTCACAGACTGCAAGACCTGCTGATTAGCTTGGGCGAAAGGCAGCTTGTTGACAGGAACATCATGACAGGAGCGCGACCGTTCTGGTCCATCCATCGAGCTCTCCAGATATACCTCCTGCACCGGCTTGACGAGGATATTGACCTCCGCCAGAGTGTCTTTGAGAGCACGCTTACGCTGGTTCGCAACAACTTCCCGCGCCAGTCAAACATTCAAGCTCCCTCCAACAACAACTGGGTTGCCAACGAGATGGCTTTGCGGCATGCCCTCCAGCTCCAGACCATCTACGAGACATCCAAGCTTCCCATAAGCCCTCCGCCAGAGTTTGCTGAGCTGTTAGGCGACGTGGGCAACTACCTCTGGGAGCGTGCTTTGTACACTCAGGGCATCAAGACACTTGAGCTCGCTGAACGGATATACCAAAGCAACCCCGCATGGGATCCCATGCATCATTCTCTTGTCACCACACTTCTCGGCGTCTTGAGCCAAGAGGTCGGTATTAGCGGAAGAAAGCGAGGGTTCGAGCTGTGCTCCAAATCTCTTAGACTGCGGCAGCAGCATGTGAGTTCGCTTGAGGCTGCTGGCAAGAAGCCGACCGAGTCAGAATGGCTGCTCCTCGGGAACGCTTGGAACGACATGGCTTGCACCATGCTGGAATACAGCAGCTTCCGTCAGGCTGAGGAGTTCCTTCAGCAGTCGATCGAGATCAAACACAACACCGGACTGAGGGAGCAGTCCAAGGCCTTCTTCAACTACGCCGAGAATTTCAAAAACCTCGCCATTGTGCGCATCTCTCAAGGCAGATTCCGTGACGCACTCGAACTGTCGTGTCGTGCTGCTCGCCTGATGGAATGGGGAGCTGGGTCCGACAGCGCGTCAACACAGTCTTTTCGCTTCCACCTCGGCTATTGCCTCTTCTACGCCGGCGACTATGCCGCCGCCTACCAAGAGCACGACACGGTACGCAAGACCCGGGAGAAAATCTACGGTCAGAACGAAGTCCACACGCTCAACAGCTACTATGCCTGTGCGCTGATGAGCGTTCACCTCGACCAGCTGGCCAAAGCACGGTATGTGCGGTGTTGAGTCGGGCATTCTACGTTTCTCAAGCACCGTGACCCCTAGCTACTGGAACCGCTTGTGTGAGCTGTTTTGCTGACAAACACCTGCCTCGCAGTGGTCTCCTATACTCATGCCTCAGGAGAAAGGAGAAATGGCCAAAGGAGTGTCTGCCTCGGACCAATCATCTCTTGGCCCGTGTCCTGCGTCGTCTGGCAGCGTCAACGCCTGAACAAGTTCAGGCCCTTGAGGCCGAAGCATCTCGGGTCCGGGATGACCTGTTGGGCGACAAGAACCTGCTATTCTGGCCCGCCGAGCCGCATGCTACCCGCGACTGCCGAGTCGAATATGATCTCCTCGTCTCGTTTGAGGCGGGCAGGAGTACGATTGGTCAGTACCATGCTGGTGGTGTGCCGGTTGACACTACGTGATGAAGGCGTCCCTGACACGTACCAACACCGACGCGGGCGCCAATCAAGCAATTCCAGGCGCCCTCCATCTCGTTCTGCACAATATCATTTCGGAATTGCCAGATTGGGAGAGTTTGGCCGATGGCAGGTACCCGCGATTTTCGTGAGCGACGAGCCACCAACAGACCGGGCAATCATAGTTTAAGTCTCACACCTTCGCAGCATTTCACGGTTTTGGTGCTACGATGCATTGCTTCGCATTGCTCCGTACGGTACCGTGACAAATAGACACGCCACTGTCAGTCGCGCCAACGCTCCACAAACCGGGCAAGTCTGCGCAGCAAGGTCTGATCAGTGATCACCCGCTGATAACTTGCGCGGATCCGCTTTATCTCCAAGCACAGTGCCAGCTGACTCTTTGCCAGGGCAAGATCTGTTCAAAGTTTGCGACAGACCGCAGGAAGCAGACGCTGGGAAAGTGGGCATCATGAGTGCCGCCCGTGAAGATACCGCCAACCCTACCCAGCCGACAGAGCAAGGCGAGCCAGAAAAGCGGGAGCGGCCGTCGTCGTCCACCTGGGTCTCCAAGATTGAGGAAACGGCCAATCAGGATGTGCGCTCCCAGCCATGGAAAGCTCTTCTCAGTGACCAAGTTGCCGACCGCACCGTTCTGGCATACCGGACCTGGGACGACCCGTCCCAGGAGAAGGACCTGTTGAACAACAGGCCCGATCGTGACGAGTCCCCAAGTTCGGGCTCGTCCAACGACACGTCAAGCGGTTCATGCGATGGTACCAGCGGTGGTACCGCTACCTTCTCGGGCTGACGAGGTTTTTTGGGTTGCAGATCCGGCTCCGACGTGGGACTACATTGGAACTCTATGTGGTAACACAACGAAATCATTGGTCTTGATGTATCTAATGGGCTTGGCTCGGCTGGCAGCATGAGGAAATGAATACACGCTTTTTCTTTAACCTGTTGCTCACTGGGACAACGGAACGCCTTGACACGCCTTGGGTTTCCATTGGGCAGTCCACGGTTGTGCGACAAGGTGGGGCGGGTTGAGAAAAGCCACGAGTGACCAAGGACGGAACTTCGGCGAATCGAATCCTTGAGATGTGTGGCCACCATTCAAAGTTCCCGCATACTGGGTACGCATGGTTGACTGGTCTGACGACGCCTTCATGCCTCAAGCTGAAGGAATGAGTTTTTCAGAAGACGTGGCATGGGAGCCCAAGCTGAGCCTGGCTTGACATGAGATGCCGCAGATCCGGACGTCAATGCCATGAGGAACAGGGAAACCAGACTCGTTGGCTTGCGGGTTGTTTCTTGCAAACAGCCATGGCGGCGTACACGCCTCCTACGTGTGTTCACCGCGCGACTTTGATGTACGCGCAGAATCGCCCTCTCTTCCAACATGAAAAACCATACTCGGTTCTGTCATATCTAAAGGATGGCACCGTCACTTCGAACCTGACATGGGAGCATGGCGAGGAGGAAGAGATGCACGACTTGCGGCATGCCAGGGAAGAGATTGGCCTTGACAGTCATGGCTTTCGCTACTGCATTGCCCCAACCAAGTTTGCCGGGTGGCTGTCAAGAAAGCACGTCGAGGAAGAGTACCTGCCTGAGGTCAAGGAACTGATAATTCGGGAGGTTGCCGACGTGGACGAGGTCCAGATCTTCGACTGGAGAGTAGGTGGCCCAGTACAGCGTCTGACTTGCACGAGCTATACGAAAGGAGCGTCCTGGTGCTGACGTGGACACAACCGCCCCAGAAACGGGGCTTTCCTGGCAAAACATCCGGTCGTTTGACCGACATGAACGATCCGAGCGCACCGTTGATTCCGGCACGGCAAGTGCATCTTGGTACGTACCATCGCACTCAAAGGGCGGCATTGCTCTGTCACACATAGACCATTGATTGATCACCAGGCAGATCAAAGCCCGTCTGGGATGTTGAAGAGGGTGAGAAGAGCGAATGGGGACCGAGCCGAGTTCCTGCTCCGTGGGCGTGTCAGAATCATCAAGTTGGTTTGCCTCGGACCTCCCCGCCGAAGACTATGAGCTGCTAACTGCGCGGGCCAGTGTTTGGCGGCCCCTGGCCAATGTAGAGGATTGGCCGTTGGCGCTCTGTGACGGCAAGTCGATCGCATATGACGACCTCTTGGAGGTTGACCTCATCCGCAAAGACTACATCGGGTACACCATGTACGCCACGTACAGGCCGGGCTACAAATGGTATTTCCTTGATTGCCAAAAACCTTACGAAGTCTGTCTCTTTAAGAACTTCGATTCCGACACAACGGTCGATGCGCAGAGTACGAGAGGGGACCCCTTCCTTCCTCCACCAGTGCGAAGGGTTGCACCGACTAACTCATAGGTTTTAGTATGTCCACACGTGTCATTCCACCAAGAGACTGCATCGCAAGATGCAAAACCAAGAGAAAGTATCGAAGTGCGAGCCCTGGTTTTCACGTACCCAAAACGCTGACAATCCCGCTGGCCGTTGGGCTGGGTGCCAGAGGTGTTGGGATTTGACGGCCGCTGACTGACGGCGCTTGCAATTCGGGTGGCACTCTCTAACTGGCACTCGCGAGACAGGAGGATTATTGGCTGTGCTGGGACGTGTGAGAATTTTCTCAATATTTGAATGAGTTTACCTAGGTAGCTTAATTAGTCAACAAAACATTTGATTCCGCAAACGAGTGACGCCCTGGGCATCTCAGAATCCATCCTTCAACTTCCTCTCAAACGTGAGGAGAAAGGAATTGAAAGAAAAGGAAACCAGAAGACAGCACCAAGAGATAACGAAAACAAATTCAAGAAAAGAAGAAAAGAAAAGAGGCTTGACAAGAAAAGGGCAGTGACGTTGGTTTCGATTTAGCCAAACGGGTACCACCTGAGCCACCCTCGTCGCGGTTCGGCTGTAAAAGTGGCCATCTTGTCCGGGGTGTTGGAGTCCCACGCCCAACCCAGCGTGTCGATCCGTTTCCCTGCCGAGCTCGAGAAATTGATCAGGTAGTATGAAGCAGCGTAGTCTCCAATGTACCGGCCCCGGCGAGCGATCTCGTCGTAGGGCATCCACCAGGTGAAGGTCTCGTCCTTGTAATAGACAAGATCAAAGGTCTCAGACTCTCGTCCCTGGAGACGCATTTGGAGCTTGCCATCCTTCTCGACAATCTGGATGAAGAAATTCTTGATTTCGTTCCAGTAGTTGCCTGAATACTCGCACAACGGACGGGGGGCGGTTCCGATCCTCTTCTGTCCGTCGAGTTCTTGCTTGATGCGGTCCATGTGACCAAGGCCGATGGCTGTAAATTCGGCTGCGAGCTTCGGGTAGTCGTTGGGCTCTTTGGCGTCTAGAAGGGTCTCCAGCAGGTATTGGCACACAAAGTCGGCCGTGTCAATGGGAGCAAGCGAGTTCTGGAGGACCACGATGAATGCATCAAGCCCAGGAATCAGGTGAACACAAGACGTGCTCCCCGGCATGCTGCCATGGTGATACAAGACAAGCCGAGACTCTGAGCCTTTCCCGACAACAGGCTGAGGGCCGATTGAGGGATTCAGCGAAATGCGGCCGAGCTGGCCAGGAAGCTGAGCTCGGACGAAACCGGCGCCGTAGCCCTGCTCCCGCAGGCTTGTGCCGGGGAGCCGGGCATGATTAGTCACGATATCACGGCAGTGATGAAAGACTGAGCAGGACGTCGAGTCGGTGTCCAATTCGGTCTGGTCGATAATGGCGTGTAGATATGCCGTGTAGAGCCGGGTGACATCCTCAATGGTTGACTTGATGCCGCCCGCAGCTTCCATCACCTTACCCGGGCTCAAATCGGGACGTCCGATGGGAACCGAAGTCAGGTCGTGAAGCACGGCGTACGACTTGGCGGAATTGCCGTCGTCCAGATCCCAACTAGTGCTTGTCCTCGACATGCCTAGCGGCTTGAAGATGTGCTCGGCTAGTAGGTTATCAAGGGATCGCTTGGTGATATATTCGAGAATCTTTGCCACAACCTCGTAGCCCCAGTTGTTGTAGACAAAAGAGGTCCGGAATGGCTCGCACTGCTTCAGGGCCGCAAAGGTCTTGAGTGTGTCGTCTCTGTGCAGGAGTAGAGCATTGTGCGACCCGAGCCAGATGGGGTCAAAATTGGTGATGCCAGTTCTGTGAGACAGCAGGTCGACAATGGTGATCTCGCTATCAAAACGAGGATCATGGCAAGCGAATCGAGGCAAGTAGGTTTTGACCGGGGCGTACATGTCGAGAACGCCCTGAGACGCCAGGATTCCAGTCAGCGCAGCGACTACGGCCTTGGTCATTGAATTGATGCTATGGCGGGTCTGGTCATTTGGAACAAGCTCGTTGGCGACATCGCGGTAGCCAAAGTGTCTGGTCCGAAGGGTCTTGCCCCGCTGGACGATGGTGTAGCTGAGCGATGGAGTGCCCGAGACGGCCAGCATTTCCCGGATCCCTGCATCACAACGGTCAAAGCGGTCGTTGGCGTCCACAGTCGCAATCCTGCGAGGATAAATCAGCACAGCCACTTGAGGTAGTGAACCGTATAGAAACCTCCCAGCTAACGCAACATGACTTGTATATAGATGACCAGGAACATGGGAAAGTAGGAGGCAGTAAGTACTGGACACTTGGTATCGTACATTTTGAATGTATCGGTTTGTTCACGCTATCGTACTATCGAGCTATCGAAGTCCCTACGACGGCGAGCTTGCAAATACGTGCGAGCCGCTCCCGAGTATTTATATCCACAGTCATCCCGGCAGAGAGGCACGCACTGAAGGCGTTGCTGGTTCCGCCTCGATCGAATGAAGCCGGCGGGGTTCCAAGCTCGCCACGTTTGCCCGCAGAAACGCCCTACATAAGCTGACCAGTAATTGGTCGTCATCACGGCTGCCCACCTCCAAAAGCTTCGTGTCAGGTCGCCAATGTCGGATCCTCTCATATTTGGTGGCGTTTTTGCATCCCAAACACGGCACTGGGCTGGCTGCCGTGTAACAGCTGTGCAGAGTAGGTACGAATTTGAGCAACCCGCTCCTCTCCGGCTCATTGACACCCCAAGAAGTACCGGGCATCGACGTCGATGCTTTGGGAGGCGGCCCTCCTCAGTCTCAAGCGCCCCTCAACCCCCAACCGCTCACAACTTCTTGTGAGCAAATTCTTTGATCGGCATTTAGAAGCTTGCGTTTGTACATGGTCCAGCCGTGCCGTCGATCTGACACACTAGTGGTGGCTCTCTCAACGGGACTCACTTATTCCACCGATCTTTCAAGTTGGAAAGCTGTGTCATATCGTGGTACAGTTCATAACCCGGACACTGTGTACGTGATCCGCATAGATACTTGTATAGAACAGCAGCATACATCATAAGGGCGAGATATAACACGACATGACGCCTCTCACCCCGGTACCACTTGAGAGAAACTGGAAAATGGCATTGAATAGCCCCAACAGTACACACCTTACAGTTCATACGGCTTCGGATCCGTGAATATCAGATGCGGCTTCCGTTTCGCCAGGTTCAGTATCGTCTCGGCAAACACCCCGTTCGCCCAGGCAAACCAGCTCCCTAAGACCGCCTGGTCAGCATACCCACCCTCAGATGAAGTGCTCAGGAAACCGACTTACGGGTGTATGAGTGAGAGTAGTTCACATTGACACTCTCGTGGATCAACCCCAGCTTGCTCGATTTAAGCACCAACTGCAGGCACCCCATGATCTCCTCGTCATCGTCCGACGTCTGCGCCTGCACAAGCAGGCTCATGGGCCAGGCATTCTGCAAGCCGATATGCGGCCCTGTCACCCCATACCAGTCAGTCATTCTCTCATACAGAGACCCGAGGGGAGAACAAAGACTCACCGCCAATCCCCTGAAACTCCTTGCCCGTCAAAAAGTACGGATTCCCCACCTTGTCCAACAACATCCTCCTCGTATTCTTATACGTCGCCTCGTCCGCCTTGACAAACCCCATCAGCGGCAGCGCCAGCAGGCTCGGGTAGTTGGCGTCGTCCATCATCAGCGCGCTGCCGTACCCGTCCACCTCGTACGCGAACACCTCGCCGTACGTCTTGTGCTTGACCACGCCGTGCTCCCAGATGCCCTCGGCGATGCGCTTGCTCCACCCTTCGAGCGTCTGGCTCAGCTCCGCGTCCGACGCCGTGCCCGTGGCGCGGAGGACGGCGGCCGTGCGCTTGAGCTCAACGGCCATCTGCGCGTTGGCGGGGATGAAGAAGCCGAAGATGGTGGCGTCGTCGCTGGGGCGGAAGGCGGAGCGGACCAGGCCTGTGCCGCTGTTGAGCGGGTTGCCGACGCCGGCAAGGCTGAGGGTCTCGGTGCCCGTGTTGGTGTTGCGCTGGAAGGTGTAGTCGTTGGGGCGGTAGTCGCCCGTCTCCGGGTCGAAGGTGCTCTGGCTCTGGGCTTCGAGCACGGAGAGGAGCTGGTCGAGGGCCTTGTACCAGCGCGGGTTGAGGAAGTCGGTTTTGCGGGTGTGGTGGTAGAATTCGTTGGCGAGGGCGAGAAAGTGCGCGAGGGAGTCGAGCTCGTACTTGCATTCAAAGACGCTGAGGGGCTCGTAGATGGGGTGGACGACGTCGTCCTGCCCGTTGAGGCTGACGGGGAGGCCCGAGATGGGGGGCGGCTGGAAGGCGTTGCAGTAAGGCGACAGGATCACGTATTCGCTCTGCGTGTTGATGGCGCCGAGGATAAGAGTATAAATGGCTGGGTCCTTCAGGGCGAGTGCCTGGTATGGCTTCAGCTGGTTGGTGCTGTCGCGCAGCCATTCCGCCAGGATGTCTCCCGTGATGACAAAGGACTGAGGGCCTTCCCACTCGCCCTTGTCGAGCCAAGCATACTTCTCCCTCCGGCTGCGAAGCTGCTGGTTTATCTTCTCATCCTTCCCATCTGTGTGAAACTTGATCGTCGTGTCGGTCGTGGAGGGAAACGCATTCTCGAACAGTCGTGCCAGATCGGGATCCTTCATGCGCGAGGTGATGTCGCTGATGACCCTTTCGATCGCGTCCGAGTGGAAAGTGCGGCAGTGAGGATTCGGTCGCTGGAATGGGAGCTTGAGGGGTCCTTTGCTGAGCGGGGGGCTTGGTGGTTCGTCAGCTGAGGGCTGTCATCGGCCGGGTTGCGGCGAGAGACTCACTGCGGGAACGCAGCATAGTGGGTGTAGTCCGGACAAGCTGCCTTGTCGAAATTGCCCCCCAATGGCTCTTGCTGTCCCTCCCCGCCCAATGATGCCACTGTCGGCGCCAACAAGGGCACAAGCAGCGAGCACCACGAAAGGCGAAGCATTATGGCTGTTGACGCATTCGTTGCCGGTTGATGATGGCAATCGGAGCTCGGACACGCAGAGCGGGTACCTTGACGACTGAGCCTCTCTCAAACCTCAAGAAAATAACACAGAGCACGTTCCTTCATCAGCACCGCCGCATTTTGTGTCAATGGGGCTTCGAAGTGCTAGTCGAGCAGGAAGGAATTGGCCTGGGGATTTTTGGCCTGATTGATGAAGAAAAGAAAGCTCCGGCAGGACAGGTGAAAGGACAGTCTGATGTTGCACTTCGTATGGGTGTCGAGGTTGGGGCGTGGCTTGGCGGGGAAGGCCAGGGCGGGGCAAACCCGGTCTCGACATCCCTGAAAACCTGGGGTACACTGTGTTGACAAACGACTGTACACCCCTTGGCACGTTTTTTCTGATTCAGCTTCTCCAAGTTACTTTCATGAGCTCGATCACAAAATTTCTTTTGTCGCCGTTGTTCAGGCAATGCCTCTGCGCCATGCCATCTATGCTAGCGGATCGAGAGATCTCAATTCCACTCTAAAGTCGATACGCGGAGGATACGAAGTAGGACCGATTCTGAGAGACGAGCTACCTAGCATGGCCCTGCCACAGGTTTGATCACTTCTTGGAGAAAAAGGACATGATGCTGCCCTGCCCTTTCTGGCCGCCCTTCTTTGGCTTTGCAGAAGCCTGCGTTGAGGGCGCCGAGGTCGCTGTCTTGGGCTTGGTCGGCGGGGGAGGCTCATCCTCTGAGAAAGACTCCCAACCTGCTTCTTGGACGGTAACTGCATCGGAGGGTTAGCCTTGTAAGTTGGATCACTGTTCAACAGCGGAAACGCACCAAGATAGCCCTGATCATCCATGAGCTGCTTCTTGCGCATGACGCGTCTCTTGCCGCGCCGCCGGCCGTTGGCAGAAGCAGTGACCACCTCTGTCTCCTCCTCTTTGGCAGGCTCCGGCGCAGGCGGTTCCTCTTCCATGGGCTCTTCGACGGGCGTCTCTGCTTTGTCTGACGCCTCCGCTTCCTCTTCATCGTCGTCCTCTTCCATCATCCGTCGGAGCTCCTCCTCCCTTTGCTTCTTGCTCTTGAATCCAGGGGCGCTGCGTGGTTTGGGTTGCGGCATCTCCTCATCGTCCTCTCCATCATCGGACAATGGTTGCACACTCGCGTCGTCACCACTGTATGCAGGCGGTGTAGCCTCTGCTTCCTTCTTGGGCTTTGCTGGTTTCGTAGCTGCTTTGGAGAAGGCTTGCATGATGCCGGAGCTCGCACCGCGCTTGAGGGCGGGGGCGGGTTTCTTGGCTGGCACTGAAGAGGAGGCATTCTCAGCTGTTTCCTGAACAGGCTGAGCAGGCTTCGGCTCTTCCTTGACCTTGGCCGCTGTGGGCGCTGGTGCAGGCTTTGAAAACGCGGACTTTGCTTGAGACTTAACCGCGGCTGTTGCAGCAGCAGCAGCGGGCTTTACCCCGGCCCCATGCCGTTCTCTGCGACGCACCCTGGGGTTGGTTATGGGAACAAGGCTCTTTTGATCATCGCCAGCATCGAGATTGAGCACTTGGTTGGCAGCATCACCAAGCAGCGCCATGTCCTATCATACGGTTAGTTACCAGGTTATCTGTACCGAGAAAGCGAAGTCCAACCTTGTTTGCGTGAGGTCCGATACTGTAGACGTGAATGGAGGTAACCTTCGCATAGTCCGCAAGGGTCGCTTGAACTCTAGTTAGCGCATGATCGCAAGAGAGGGGCTGAAAGTAGCTAACCCTCAAGCCGCTCCTCGGGTACCAAAGAGAGCGCGAAGGTGGGCACAACTTCGTTGAGCAACCCAACCTCAGGTGGTGAGCTCGCCATCTCGACATCGCCATCAGCACTGCTCCGCGGTCCATCGCTAGCGTTCTTGCTGCCGTAGATCAGGTAAGTGGCATGCACCGCTCCTGGGCGTTTCGCGTTCTGGCTCCTGTGGAATTCATAGAGCATCCTGGGGCCTGTAAGTTTTAGTGTGATGGTAAGCTGGTCAAGGAGCCGTACTGCTTTGCCGTGTTGACGTGAACCTGCAATGCCCGGCTGAGATGCCGGTAAGTAACCTGTGAACAAGGGTTGAGGGTCAGTTTCTAGTTCCGGGTTGTGCTATCGCCGGCCACTTGACCCCAGAAAATGAGGAGTCATACCACTTTATCCTCGGTGAGAACATTCTCGGCTAGAAATCTGCCGTAGCTCTCCATCGTGGGTGAGCAGAAAGGCTGCAACTCTGCCAACCAAGTTCGATGAAATTTTGAGCTTGAAAGGTGGTGATGGAGTCAAGTCGCGACGCGGTCTCGGCCGTTGAACGAAGCGCGAAGTCACGTTCTCACCAATCAAACCTGGAACCCTTGCAGGTGCGGATCTCAGTGGCTTGCAGCCCCTGTTCAGCCCCGGCAGAGCCCCTGAATGGTGCCTGTCCAGTGATTCGCCGGCCGGTGGAAATTGGACCGGGAGCGCGACTGGACGAAAAGCTTGGGTCCTTCCATCAAGGTGCTTCACTTATTCCACGTTGCCTTGCGACATTCACCACCTGGAAATCTTGTCCGCAAGGGTTCTCTCCTTGTTCCGCCATCGTGTCCGCTCACTCAATGGTCGCGCCATGACTCTCCTGCCTTTTAGTCCTATTTAATTCATCCTGATTTTCCGTCGTGTTCTGGCTGCATCTTCCCGGGGCTCGAATTCGCGAACCCACCGCACCGATCTCGAACCGACAAGCTGCTGCGGCGAACGTCGCGGCGCATCGCAGACAGTCACCATGGCCGCCTTTCCACGATTCCGGTTTCTGGCAATTGCCATCATCTTCCATATCGTGTACATACTTTCCATCTTCGATATCTACTTCATCAGCCCCATCGTCTCGGGCATGCGCTTGTTCCAAATAGAGAGGCCAGCGTCGAGTCCAGCGCCTGCAGATCGCCTGGTGCTGTTCGTAGGTTCGTTAAGCAATAGCCTCCCGCTGCTGTGAAAACTGAAAGGAAGTCCATGCTGACTGCCTTGTGCGCAGGTGACGGACTGCGCGCTGACAAGGCGCTGCAATCGCACCCCGAGCCCTACCCCAAGTCCGACGAAGATCTGGTTCCGAGACCCCTCGCCCCTTTCCTGCGGTCCAAGATCCTGGAAGAAGGGACGTTTGGCGTCTCCCATACACGTGTGCCGACCGAGTCACGCCCAGGCCATGTGGCCCTCATTGCCGGTCTCTACGAGGATGTCTCGGCCGTCACCACCGGCTGGAAGATGAACCCGGTCAACTTTGACAGTCTCTTCAACCGCAGTCGGCACACATGGAGCTGGGGCAGCCCCGATATCCTGCCCATGTTTCAACATGGCGCAACTCCGGGAAGGGTTGACGCCTTTATGTACGGAAGCGAATTGGAGGATTTCTCTCAGGACGCCCTCGTGCTGGACCTCTGGGTGTTTGACCATGTCAAGGACTTCTTCGCCCAAGCGCGGACGGACAAGGCACTTAACGAGGCACTGAGGCAGGATAAGGTGGTCTTTTTTCTCCACTTGCTGGGGCTGGACACTACAGGCCATTCCTACCGCCCGTATTCCAAGGAATACCTCCACAACATCAAGGTGGTCGACGACGGGGTCCGGGAAATCACCGAGCTGTTCAACGACTTCTACCGGGACGATCGCACAGCTTTTGTTTTCACTGCGGACCATGGCATGAGCGATTGGGGCAGTCACGGCGACGGCCACCCCAACAACACCCGCACACCCCTGATTGCGTGGGGCTCAGGGGTCGCTAAGCCTCAGCTCTACCCAGGGGAGGTCGCACCAGGACATGACGAATACTCGGCAGACTGGCACCTTGACGAAGTCAGGAGACACGACGTTGCGCAGGCCGATGTTGCCGCGCTCATGGCGTATCTCATCGGTACCGAGTTTCCGGCGAACTCGGTCGGTGAGCTGCCCCTGTCCTTCCTGACGGCCGATCTCAAGGAGAAGGCCGAAGCTTCGCTTATCAATGCGCAGGGGATCCTGGAGCAGTACCGCGTCAAGGAAGAGAATAAGAAGCTCACTGAGCTGAGGTACCAGCCTTACAAGCCCCTGAGTGACATGGGTCAGGAACCCGAGAGCCGCATCGCCCACATTCGCCAGCTTATCGAGGCAGGGAGCTACGAGGAAGCCATCGAGGAGTCGGCGGCCCTTCTGAAGGTCGGTCTTGCCGGTCTCAGGTATCTGCAGACCTACGACTGGCTATTCCTGAGGGCCCTGATCACTATTGGGTATCTGGGCTGGGTGGCGTATGCGCTTGCAAAAGTCATCGACCTTCATGTGCTGCACGGCCGCTTTCAACCCTCCAGGACACTCACCGGGACTCTTGTTTCGACTTCGGTTCTGACAGCCCTCTACGCCTCCTTTTTCATCTCGAAGTCGCCGCTGACGTACTATGCTTATGCCTTCTTTCCTGTCTTCTTCTGGGAAGAAGTCTATGCGCAGCGAAGGAGCTTGGTGGAGGGTCGGAAGCAACTCTTTTCTCACGTCAAGTCCGGGGCAAGCTTGGCTTCGTTGGTCTTCAACTGCGCCGTCTATGTCGGTATCATTGAGTCAATGGTGAGTTTCTTGCGCCTTGATCTGTTGGGTGTGTGGGCTAACCGCTGCAGGCCCTGGGCTACATCCACCGTGAAATCTTGACCATTCTGTTTGTCATTGGCGCGTTCTGGCCGATCACCTACGGCTTCTCATTCCTCCAGCAACACACTGCGCTTTCTGTCACATGGTTCCTCTCCTGCATCGCCATGAGCACCTTCACCCTCCTTTCGGCCATGAAAACCGAGGATGTGAACCTTATGTCCGTTCCCCTGAAACAGATGTCTCATGACACGCGCTAACTTGACTCTGCAGCATGATCGGAGGTGCCTTGATGGTTCTTGTTGGCGTTTTGTACCTTGTCCTGGAGGACTTTGTTCTTGCAGACTTCACCTGGTCAGAGAAGCCCTCCGCTCCAAGCAACCATGTCTCGAGGACGCTCGTGGGCATCCAGATCGGCCTCACCCTCCTTTCCATGGTCATCACTCGCTCGAGTGCCCTGTCCCTGCAGGCCAAGCAGGGCCTTCCCCGTGGCAACCAGATCATGGGTTGGTTTGTTCTCGGTAAGTCGCAGAACTGGCGCAACTGCGCATGCTCGTGCTGATTTCGCCGCAGTTGCCTCGCTCCTTATGCCGCTGGCATACCGTTTGCAACCCAAGAGCCACTACATGCACAGGCTCCTGGTCATCTTCCTTACCTGTGCTCCTACCTTTGTCATCCTGACCATCTCCTACGAAGGCCTATTCTATCTCGCCTTCTCGGCCATACTGGTCAGCTGGGTCCGCCTGGAGCACGCAATCTTCCAATTTTCACGGTCACGATCCCCGTCAACCGCAACAACAAACGGCTCAGTACCCTCCACCAACCAACCCCAACCGCAATCCCCCGTCCTCGAAACCACCCAAACCCTCCCCTCCCCCTTCCGCCCGCTCACGCTCCACGACGCGCGCGTGGCGCTCTTCTTCTTCGTCCTCCTGCAGGCCGCCTTCTTCAGCACGGGCAACGTCGCCTCGGTCTCGTCCTTCAGCCTCGAGAGCGTGTGCCGCCTGCTGCCCGTCTTCGACCCCTTCTCGCAGGGCGCCATGCTCATCCTCAAGCTCATGATCCCCTTCGCGCTCGTGTCGACCAACCTGGGCATCCTCAACAAGCGGCTCGGCGTCGCGCCCTCGGCGCTCTTCATGGTCGTCATGGCCGGCAGCGACGTGCTGACGCTCTACTTCTTTTGGGTGGTCAAGGACGAGGGGTCGTGGCTGGAGATTGGCTCGACGATCAGCCACTTTGTGATTGCGAGCGGGATGTGCATCTTTGTGGCGGCGCTGGAGGGGGTGAGCGCCATGTTCATTTCTGGGGTGGAGGTGGGCGGGGATGTGGGCAAGGCGGTTGGGGACGGGGCGGTCGCGGAGGTGTTGCTGGAGAAGGCGAATGAGGCGGTTGAGCACCTCCCTAAGGGCGGTAACGGTGACGGTGGCAGTGCTGGGGGTAAATAGGGGGGATGTGGGTACTGTACATACATGTACCAATGTGTCAACTTAGCTGGGTAAGGATTTTGAAAATAGCATATAAAAGCGTCGGTTAGGGCGAAGGACAACAAGGGCTTGGCTCCGGTGGTTCCGGAGCTTAAAATCCAATCTTTTCAGACCAGCAACTTCTTGCATGATGTTTCTCATGCAATTGTTTCTGTGGAGATTGTTTCAGCCACCCGGAGAACTATTGTGTTTGAGGAAAGGCTCCTCGTATGAGATCAGGGCGAGCGTGGACAAAAGGATGTCGACGATCACATGCAATGTTTTTGTGCCCAACACTGCCTCCTTTGTGCTACAAATTTTGACAGTTGAATCCTCGGCTTCCTCTCTGTTTAAATGCCAGGAACGAGCTTGGCTCATGCAAAACACTTTTGGTTCCTGACATTGGCGCAGCCACTTCCCTGCCATTACTGGCCTGTGGGTGTGTTTCGTCGTGGACCTTCTCGAACACTCGAGCTTGAGATGAAAAAGAAATCACCCCTGGAGTAGTGGGCCCGGGGTAAGCATGTGAGAGTGAGCCCTGACAGTGACAGGCCAGCCCTACACGTGCGCAAAGTAGCATCGGATTCCCTCCGAGACGGAACTTTGCGTTGATGCCTGCCCGTCTGGCATTCTGCTGGCTTTGCCCGGCTGTCACGGAGCGGTCCGGATCGGGTTCACCAGCCGACTCTTTATCGTTCGATGCTGGAGAAAGGGGGTCGGCTGCATCGGCCTGCGGATGCGACTCCGGATGGTGAGGGGAACCGTGGGGTAAAACCGGGCTCAACTCCAACCTAGTCTGGTATGGGGAGAGGGGCCATTGTGACAGACCAGCGGCAGTTACCGTGTTTCTGAAGATGTAGAAAGGCAGCCCGGCCGGTTCGGCGGTTCTACAGTGTTCTACTCTTGCCCGCTCAGGGAAACTGTGTTCTCCATTCCATGAACTGCCCAGCGCCGACTATTGAGAGCTTGGGGGGGGTTGTCCCACAAACGTACGGGCTCATCACCGTCTCAGGCACCTCGAAAGCCAAGTCTTGCCACCAGCGGGGACGCTTGCGTTGTCCAACGGCTTGGTCGGTGACAGGGAGGGGGGCGGGAGACACTAAAAGAAACAAAATGGGACCAACGGAACGGGCACCGGAGCAAACTGGTGACAGCTAAAGGACCCGGCACCGGACTTCACCCGACTATCCGCAAACCCCGACGGATTGAAACCGCGAGTTGATTGCCATTCCCGGGTCGCTCCTCTTGACTCTTATTTGGGCACGCTTGTTTAGCGTTCGCGAGGGTACGGTACCAAACCTGGCACAAAAGACCGGACAATGTCGATGAGCCCGGAAAACGAGGCCAGAGCCCAAAACTGATGCGTGCATGGCAGCATTTCCCGTTGTGGTTGGTTTGGGGACACAATGGTGCGGAGTTTAGGCCGAGACTGCCAAGAAAATGCCCAGGGATCCGTGGTCGTCGGCCAAGAGTTCCCCGGATTCGTGCATTCGGCCGCTACTTCCCAATCAGGCTGGCTCTCCCGTGTGATAAATCTCGCCTGCCCTTGGCCCAAGCGTCCTTGCCGGGCTGTGCCAGCTGACCCAGCGGTCTGGCGTCTTTTGTAATGCGCGGCTGGCACTTGGCTGTCACATGCAAGTTGTGGAGCGTCCCCCCTGCCTCAAGTCGCTCGAAGTTCATGCGCGCTCCTTCTCCAAAGCTGATGGAGGGGCTGCAGCATGCAGGCAGACGCACGACTTGAGCAGAGGAACGGTCATTTGAGGGGCCAGCCGGAAACCCCTCGTGGGTATGAAAAGTCGTACTAAAAACGCAGGCTGCAGCTTGCCTCCTTATTGGAGAGACTAGCCAAGGACCTAATGGACTCGACGGAGTTTCCCTGCCCCAAGTTTTGCACTAAAAGCCTAAAAGGACGCTGGAATCCGGGGTTGGCAGTACCGCCGCAGTGGACACCCCCCTCAGAACAGAGCACGCTTGCGTCGAGTCGCACGTTGCACCCGTTTTTGCCATCTGCCGCATTCGTCCTGTCACATATCGATTCGAGGCACGAGGGGACGTGCAGTGCAGTTTCCTGGAGGCAGTGCCTATCTCGGTGTGCCCTCGCGTCTTTCTACCCCGCGCCGCTGTGTTCTCGGGGCGGAGACCTCAGCAGATTGCGGTCCGACAAATTACACAGTATTCTGTACGGTTCCATCCCTCGAGCCCTTTCACCCAAGCCCGCCGTTCTCCAGCACAGGACGATCGAAGAGGAGTCTTTGGTGGCGGATCGCAACGGGAGCACCGGCTCGATCGGTTGAAGCCCCATACCACGCGACACGCACCCCTTTCCAACAATCCCCTCGCCTCCGCCGTTCAACACGCAAAATACACACCAAGCAACAAGCAGCGCCTGCGCCTGCACTCTCGCCGAGATGGAGGTCGATTCAACCTCTCCGGGCGAGCCCACGCCCCCGCACCAGCAATCGACATCGCCGCCATCCGGGCCCGGAGGGACGACGTCAACAACTACAACAGCGGGGCAGCTGAGCTTTAGGAGGTTGGTGCCTGCGGTGTCGCGCTCTCTTGTCTCGCCCGGCAAAACGGATGGAACGGTTTGCGCTGACCTGATCTTTCTCCATGAACAAAAGACAACGAGCATCAAGAGCGTGCGAGGTGAGTTTCGACCTAATTATTTACCTTTTCGTGGAAACCGGGTCGCGCGGTGGGTTTGATGGGACCTCTCCGAGGCTTGAGCGCGATTGCGACCAACTCGCCTATCGTGCCTCGGCTCATCCGCGCGCCGGTTATCTTGAGCATCGCAAAGCTGACCAGTCACCGTTTCCAGACATGCCATGCCCGCAAAGTACGGATACCCTCAGCCTATTACAACCACAGATCCACCCAAATCACGTCCTTCGCGCGATACTTGCATGCTCACATCAATCTTAACAGGTCCGCTGCGATGCGGCGAGCCTCGGCGTTCCGTGTACCAACTGCGTCGCCTTCCAGATCGAATGTCGCATCCCAACACCAAAACGGAAGAAGGCGCAGAGCACCACGGCCCAATCCAGGGATTCGGACAGGTATGTCAGACACCGACCCCAAATAGACTTCTTGGCCTCGGGCCCAACTTGCCCGAAACAGCTGGGCATGCGAGCGACAGTGGGCTCTGATGTTGACCTGACAATAGCGAACGAGGAGAAGACGACCGTTCGCCGCTCCCGCCCGGCACGACCACGTTCCCGAGCGGCACACGACCTCCGGCCGTCTACCATACACATGAGGGCACCCCGTCGACCGCCAACACCGAAGCTGAGCAGCAGAAGAAGGACGAGTTTGATAATGCGACACTCGCCAGCTACATGAACCTCGTCATGAAGCCCAAGTTCACAAGAGCACCGATCACCGAAGCAGGGAGGGTGGCATATCTGGGCGAGTCATCCAACCTTACGCTGCTGGTCCACGACCGGCAGAGCGACGGAGATGTGGTCCATTATCCCCTGCCAGAGAACATCAGGGGCTCGAGGGCGCGGCTGACGGAGCTGGACAACGTCGAGATCGACATCCTGCACCAACGAGGTGCCTTTCTTCTCCCGCCACGCGCTCTGTGTGACGAGCTGGTCGAGTCTTACTTCAAATGGGTCCATCCTATCGTTCCCATCATCAACAAGACGAAATTCATGCGCCAATACAAGGATCCCAAGAATCCTCCCTCGCTACTTCTGCTGCAAGCCATGCTGCTGGCGGGTTCGCGCGTCTGCACCAATCCGCAGCTCATGGACGCAAACGGCTCGTCGACACCGGCCGCGCTGACGTTTTACAAGAGGGCCAAGGCATTGTATGACGCAAACTACGAGGATGACCGGGTCACCATCGTCCAGTCTCTCTTGCTGATGGGCTGGTACTGGGAGGGCCCCGAGGATGTCACCAAGAATGTCTTCTACTGGACCCGGGTCGCCACCATCGTTGCGCAGGGCTCAGGGATGCATCGGAGCGTGGAAGGGTCGCAGCTCAGCAAGGCGGACAAGAGGCTGTGGAAGCGGATTTGGTGGTCCCTCTTCACCCGGGACAGATCTGTGGCCGTCGCTCTGGGCAGGCCATGTCACATCAACCTCGACGACTCGGACGTCGAGATGTTGACAGAAGACGACTTTGTGGAAGACGATTCCGACCAGGCCAGCGAGTATCCACCAGACCCCATCCACGTGCAGTTTTTCTTGCAGTACGTTAAGCTGTGCGAGATCATGGGTCTTGTGCTGTCGCAGCAATATTCGGTGGCGGCAAAGGGACGGCGACACAACCCCATCGACCTGACACACAGCGACATGGCACTTGCCGACTGGCTTCAGAACTGCCCGAAGCTGGTGTACTGGGAGATGCCGAGGCATCACTTTTGGTCTGCCTTGCTCCATTCAAACTACTACACCACCCTTTGTTTACTACATCGAGCGCATATGCCGCCAAGTGGTTCTCACAGGTTTCCGGATGAGTCGGTTTATCCATCTCGAAATATTGCCTTCCAGGCTGCGGCGATGATCACGTCTATCATCGAGAACCTTTCGGCCCGCGGGGAGCTCCGGTACTGCCCGGCGTTTGTCGTGTACAGCCTGTTCTCGGCGCTCATCATGCACGTTTACCAGATGCGGTCACCAGTGCCGTCCATCCAGCAGGTCACGCAGGACAGGATACGGACTTGCATGGGCGCCCTCAAGGACGTGTCCAAGGTGTGGCTTGTTGGAAAGATGGTCCATACGCTGTTCGAGTCCATTCTGGGGAATAAGGTGCTCGAAGAAAGGCTGCAGAAGGCGGCGGGCAAGAGACACCGCAAGGCCCAACAGAGCCTGTCGCAGTTGGAGCAGCATCGTTATGCCCAGGAGCAGAAGCGCAAGTACGACGAGATGGCAATCGACTTCAGCGTGAGCACGCCCCAGCCGCAAGAATCGTATGAGCGCTCAAGACCCCAGTCACCGAATAACGCGACCAAGACCGAGCCGGCCTCCTCCTCGATGCCGCCCCCCGCCCACGCCTCGCCGCTCGCGCGCAACAACGGCGACACGTTCATGGGAGGCACAGCGTCGCGCCCCCACACCCGGCCGGCGACCCCGTTCAACCCGTCGTTCTCTGTCCCCGCGACGCCTCCGGATCTCTACCTTGTCACGCGGAACTCGCCCAACCTGTCGCAGGCGGTGTGGGAGAATTTCCAGCCGGATCAGCTGTTCCCCGAGAGCGCGCATGTGCCACTCTTCCAGCAACTATCGCCGCAGCAAACACACCAGGGCCTCGACGCGCACATGATGGCGCAGATGCACCAGCAGAATCAAAATATGCAGGGCCAGCCGATGGACGGCGGGCCGAACGCGTTCGGGCAGCCCATACCGAAGAGGGGCATGGGCGGCAGCCCGCTGCAGCAGAGCGCGATGCTGCAGCCGGGCATGCCGGCGGGCTTCCAGGGCCACCCCGGGCAGCCAGGCAACAACATGTGGCATGGGTTTGAGGTGCCGATGGTGGACGGGCAGAGCCCGAGCGATAGCTGGAGTACGAGCTCTGCGCAGGGTCAGTCTGTGCCGTCGACACTGAATGTGGAAGACTGGTAAGTTGCCGTATTCTCCAAGTTTGTCGTGTAGCTTGGATGCTAACTTGCCGTCCGCAGGTTCCAATTCTTTGGCATTCACAACGATCCCGGACACCCTGCTGCGATGAACTTGGACAACATTCCGCTGGTGTAGGACGATTACGGCTTTGGAGATGGAGAACGCAATGGAGTTTTGCGGTGGCCTTGACAATGGCGGAGGACGCGCAACGAGCCCTGACCACCCACCGATTATTGAGAAGAGCCGCGCCAATGATGGAGGGTTGATGGTGAACCTCGGCAAGCTGTCGTTCGAAAGGAAAAACATCCCCAAGGATTCACAGGCGCAAGGCGCAATTGGAGGAGACAGTTTTGTTTCCGTCGAAGAGAAGAAGAAACTTTTGGTTAAGGGGGAGCTTGAGTGGGGACGGTGTCACGTTGTGCTGCAAATCTGTTGAGCATATTGGACTTGTACGAACTGTTGTTAAGGGGGTAGTATTGAAGGTGGGAAGGCGGGAGTTCTTGAACTTGGACTCGGGAGGTCGTGGCCCTCATTTGTGGTGCAGGGACGGAGTCGTTGAACTTCAAGCAAGCCTTGGAATAATGAAAACAAATTCGATTCAGCTGCCGTTGGTTGCCCACCGACAAAACACTTGCAGAGGGAAAAAAGTACTGTGGCAACGGCGGCCGCGTTCTACAAAGCCGTTGTTCGGCACTTCGGATGCACAACATCGTCAAGGTTGGGCCGCAGGTTGGGCCGCGCAACCGCCCATGCCGCGCAGGTGATGGCTTCGTTGCAGAGCCGCCTTTGGGACGTCAAGTCTTGTTGTGTATGTTGGGATGTCGTCTTCTAAGTCATGCTGAAATTTGAAAGCAACAAACAACTTATGGTTTACCCCATCCATAGATCTCATATTCAAGTTCATCCCGACTACCTTACGGGAATGGGACTCATCCCGTCATCTTTCATTTTTGAGATGGATGTTCAAGGCAAAGATCAGATGGATGCATGCAGGCGCATGCCTGAGTGGCTTGGCCGTCATGGGAGGAGAGCGGGCCGCCGTCCCTGCTCCCTGTCCCTGCTCTTGGAGGGGTTGCGAGAAACATCCATTCGCACCTCAGCACTACCCCCTGTCATCAGTCGGCGCTTCTTTTGCAGCGTGTCGGAGCCAATCGCCGCCTGGGGGTGGCTTCTTGGCTTCGGGGTTTGTGGCAGCCGCTGTTGGAGCGGCGGCGGCGGTTTTGCTTCCTCTTGCTCTTGTGTGAGAGAGAGAGTCGCATTGAGACTTGAGTGCAGTCCGCGATCCGTCGGGGAGGAGAGTCTGGCTGGCCAGTGGTGGGAGATGGGCTAGGGGCGGTTGCTTCTGGTTGATTGAGGTTGCGTTGCAGAATCACGGCAGCCCAGGTCGGGGGTCTCACATGGATAGACCGAGTCGGTAGTATCATGGCATGGCTGACCGACCTGACTGGCGGGGGCGCAATTTCTGAGAGGTGAACGGTGTGAAGAGATGGAGAGCGTGCAGACGCTAAACCAGCGCGGCTGCGGTTCTGGTTGTTCTCGGCCATGATTGACTGACCGAAGCCGCCTGTTACGCTCCGCCCCCGCCATGAACTTTGTGGGAAGCGCTCAATACGTCGGAAGAAGGTGAAAACAACCCAAGGCGCTTAGAGAGAGTACTCGAGATGCGTTGGATGGTGTTGACGGACTTCAAGGTTCAGTTTCCGAGTCCAAGCTCTTTTGAGTCATGAAATGCCTTTCTGTGTTGAACCAATCTACCCTCCGTTGCCGCGGGGCATCGCGTGAGCGGCAAGGGGGGAGAGGTGACTGTCTGACTGTGGCGCAAAGAGCGTCGTTGCGTGTGCATCGCTTCGAGCGCCCAATGAAGCCAACCTCGAAACACCCGCCCGCGTTTGGGCAGCGGCTGCCTGCTGGATTTGGTCTGCAAATCTGCCTGATCAGACGCGCAAAGGCCACCATAAACGCGCGGGGTCTGACAGAGGTGTTGGCTTTCCGTTTGCTGCGGCTAACAGCCGATCAAAGAGGCGACAAGGGTCTTCCATCACAGTCAGTGAGGGGCACCCAAGCCCAGATGGGCAGGCGGCCCCCACCACATGTGCTGAGCACCCCTGTAGCACCTCTGCGAGTTGCCGCCTTCCACCACTGGATGTCGTCGTCCCCGGATCAATGGCCCCGTCACTTCGCAGCTCCCCCGAGATCTCTCACACCGTTGCTCTCGTATCCGCTGCATCTGCTGCGCCGGTAAACGGAAAGTATGCACACCGATTTTGAATAACTCGCAAAACCTTGTTGGACGCCAGCGAAAAAGCTCCCCTGTCAGCTTCGATTCACTGTGGAGGTTACTTGGGTACCTGGAACTTGACGTAACCCTGGCAGCAGCAGGAAACAACCCCTCTGGCCTGTCCAACCCGCCCCCATCTCTCGCGCGACTTTGCCCACCGCGCACCCTCTGCTTACACCCCCGACAGCCCGGTTTCTCGTGCCGGACGAGATTCGGGCGACAGCACTGGTGCGAGGCCCGATAACATCACCGCCCTCCTGCCCCGCGCAGACGCAGACGCCGACGCCGACGCTTGCCCAACATGACCCAAGCGCCCATGATCTCGGTGCCTCTCAAGGCCACCAACGAGATTGACTGGATCAGCCCGCTGAAGTCCTACATCCAAAACACCTACGGCGACGACCCCGAGCGATATGCTGAGGAATGCGCAACCCTCAACCGGCTACGGCAGGACATGCGGGGGGCTGGGAAGGACAGCACTGCTGGGAGGGATCTCTTGTACCGGTATTATGGTCAGCTCGAGCTGCTGGACCTGCGCTTTCCAGTTGATGAGCAACACATCAGGGTCTCCTTTACCTGGTGCGTATGACCCATAGGGCTCCTCCACTCCTGGTTCATTAGTTCTCGTTTTAACAACTCCTGTTCCAGGTTCGATGCCTTCACACACAAAGCCACGGCGCAGTACTCGCTCGCGTTTGAAAAAGCCTCCATCATCTTCAACATCTCGGCCGTCCTGTCCTGCCATGCCGCCAACCAGGCGCGAAGCGAAGAGTCAGGCCTCAAGCAAGCATATCACTCATTCCAAGCGTCGGCCGGCATGTTCACCTACATCAACGAGAACTTCCTCCACGCCCCGTCTTCCGACCTGAGCAGAGACACGGTAAAGACGCTCATAAACATCATGTTGGCGCAGGCACAGGAGGTGTTTCTCGAGAAGCAGATCGCCGACCAGAAGAAGATTGGCCTCCTGGCGAAGCTGGCAAGTCAAGCAGCTACGCTCTATGGGCAGGCGCTTGAGGGTGTGCAGGACAACGTCACCAAGGCAATTTTCGAAAAGGTCTGGCTGTTGATGGTGCAGGCCAAGTTCAACCTCACAAGCTCTATTGCGCAATACTACCAGGCTCTCGCCGATGACGACGCGAACTCGCACGGTATGGCTGTTGCCCGTCTTCAGGTGGCCGAGAGCCATGCTCGCGAAGCCAACAAAATTGCCAGCAACTTCCCGAGCTCCATACCTCCAAGCTCCAACCTACCCGCTGAGTGCGGCACTCTCCTCGCCGAGATCACCAAGAGACATTTGGTGGCGGTTCAGCAAAAGCTCAAGGAGCTGACGAAAGACAACGACTTCATCTACCACCAGCCAGTGCCTGAAGGAGCCGGTGTCCCGGCCGTAGCCAAACTGCCCGCCGCAAAACCCATTCCGGTCAGCGAACTCTACGCAGGGCAGGACATTCAGAGGATTACCGGGCCCGATCTGTTTGCAAAGATCGTACCACTGGCCGTTACCGAATCCGCAAGTTTGTACGACGAGGAGAAGGCGAAGCTAGTGAGAGCCGAAACGGAGAGGGTAGACACCGCCAACGGCGAGATGGCCGCCAGCCTGGACTACCTGAGACTACCCGGTGCTCTGCAGGTTCTGAAGGGGGGCTTTGACCAGGAGATTCTGCCCGACGAGGACTTCCGAACATGGTGTGTTGACGTCGCCGATCACGAGGATCCAGCCAAGATATTCGACCATCTGCACGCGCAGAAGCAGGCGATTGTGGCGGCACTGGAGAGGAGTAGCAAGCAACTGGACATGGAGGAGAGCGTGTGCGAGAAGATGAGGTCCAAGTACGAATCAGACTGGACCCAACAGCCGAGTTCGCGGCTTACCTCCACACTGAGGGGCGATATTCGGAACTATCGGGAAGCTCTAGACGAAGCTGGCAGGAGCGACGGCCAGCTTGCGGCAAAGTTGCGCCAGAACGAAGCAGAGTTTCACGAAATGCGCTCTGCTGCCGAGAACGGCGAGGTCGATTCTCTGTTCCAACGGGCTGTGAAGAAGGTGCGCAAGTCGAGCTCAGCAAACAGCCCTTCGTCGGAACCAAACCTCCTGGACGCCGACTTTGACGATGGCGGGCCGAGCGTTGTGGATCAGATTGCCAAGGTGGAGGACATCCTGAAGAAGTTGAATCTTATCAAGAGGGAGCGCATTCAGGTGCTCAAGGACTTGAAAGAAAAGGTTTGTCGCTTGTTTGGAGTGTGATGGGACCCCAGCTAACTGATCCAGGCACACAATGACGATATATCGCAAATCTTGATTCTAAACAAGAAGTCCATCGCCAACTACGAGCAGCAGTTGTTCCAGCAGGAGCTGGAGAAATACCGGCCATACCAAAATCGTCTGGTCCAGGCAACCCATAAGCAGGCTGCCCTGATGCGAGAACTGACAGTGGCCTTCAACGGCCTACTGCAGGATAAGAGAGTCCGGGCAGAACAAAGCAAGTACGAGTCCTTCCAAAGGCAGAGGGGCGCCGTCATCAGCAAGTACAAGCGGGCGTACCAGGAGTTTTTGGATTTGGAAGCTGGCCTACAGAGCGCAAAAACCTGGTACAAGGAGATGAAGGAGACAGTAGAGAGCTTGGAGAAGAACGTCGAGACCTTTGTCAACAACCGACGGTCCGAGGGCGCCCAACTTCTCAACCAGATCGAGGCGGACCGGGCAGCGAACAAGGGCGCGCAGGCTGCCCTGGAACAAGAGCGGCTCAGGGGCTTGATGGAACGCATGTCCGTGGAGCCGCCACCAACGTCACCACAGCCAACGTCTTCACGGCCAACCCCTGCGCCGTTGACGTTCAGCTCAGCGCCTCTGTACCCCAAGACAAACTTCGCAGGGCACTACCAACTCCCCAGCTCACCCCCACCCACGCAGACAACCGCCCCTCAGTCCTTTATGCAGCAGCCACCTCCCGGCCAGACCTTCACCTATAACCCCAGCTCCCACGGTCGCATTCCCGGCCCCGCCTCACCACCACCCACTCAGACAGCCTTCAACATCGGCCCCGTCCGCCCGGGCCCCGCCTCCCCGCCGCCAACGCAGACATCCTTTGGCCAGCAGGCGCGCTACAGCACCTACGGCAACCCGGCAGCCATGGCGCAGCAACCGCCACCGCAGCAGCAGCAGCACGCGGGTTTTGTCCCGCCCAACTTTGTGCCGCCTCCGCCTCCGCGGGACCCCCCACCGCTGGGTCCGCAGCAGACTGTGCATTATGGGTCGGAGTACTATACGGGCGATCCGAACGCTGGGCGGCCGGGGTCGGCGCAGCAGCATATGGGGGGCCATGGGCAGCAGGGGGGTCAGCAGGATCCGTGGGCGGGGTTGAGTGCTTGGAAATGAGTACGGGTTGGGGCGGAGCAGACTGCATGGAAGATTTGGGGGCTCAGGGGTGATAAGTGTTGGGGTGGTGAAGGTGTTCTTTAGGGTGGCGAGAAGAAGAGAGTTTGGATGAGTTGTTCCGGCCTCTGAGTAGAGTATGGGCGTGCAGGCATGGAGAGACCCGGCAAGATAGGATCGAGTGAGCTCAAGTAGTGAGGTGTGGAACGAAGGAGGAACATGCATTAGAGCCAATGAAAGCATGTCAAATAGGATATCCCGCTCCGCTGTTGAATAACCGTTGATGAGGTGGGCTGGTTCGTGACTGCCAGTTCATGATATTCAAAGCTTGGGATGAAACAGGTTTAAGGCTCTGTCTCTGGGCTGTATGTCGGAGAGGGCAGGAATGTTGAGCCTTGCAAGGAGATACGCCCTCTCTGAAGTTCAGTGGTACACATCTGTCATGAAGGTAGACTTTGTTGACTCAACGCTTTGTATTGGTGTCTCAAGTCCGTTACATTAATTCAGGGGTGAAACCCCCTGTTCACGCCAACAAGAGTAAGAGCCAACTTCATATACATCGGGTCCTGGCTCTCACTCCACCTCACTGAATCCTCGATATTCGCCCTTTCTTTTGGAAGGTGGTTTATATATTTCATGAAAACTATGAAGAATGTCCAAAACGATGCCGAATATCCGTATCTGTCTCCCAAGCTCAACAGTCAGATGATGTCGATAGTTCGGTCTTCCACATCCCTGAAGAATTGTGTGCCTCCAACTTTTCCCGCAGGCGATAAGAAAATTCCCACTCGATAATACTCGCCTGGCTTCTCGGCCGGGTGGATGACGAGACCCCAGGCGTGTCGGTTGTGCTCATTGCTGCAGAGCACGCAAGTATTGAGCGAACTGCGGTCGCTGCTCGTGACAATACTACCGCCATGTTCTGGAAACGTGTCTGAGATGTCCATTTCGGCCTTTGAAGATTGACTTCTGCAGCTTGTGTTGCCCAGATGGTCTTCGCCAGCCACCTTCGCACTCTCTCTCGTCCTCTTCCGCGTATTCCTCTTCCTTCTCCTTGTCCTCTCCGTCCTCTCCGTCCTCCTCGTCCTCTCCGTCCTCCTCGTCCTCTCCGTCCTCCTCGCCCTCTTCGTCTTCTTCGTCCTCTTCGTCCTCTTCGTCCTCTTCGTCCTCTTCGTCCTCTTCGTCCTCTTCGTCCTCTTCGTCCTCTTCATCCTCTTCGTCCTCTTCGTCGTATAAGCCGGGGGGTGCTCAGCAAGACAACACGAACCGGACAAGAGCAGCATCTCCAATTCTCCCCGTTCCACTGTTGTAGAATCGTGAACCCTGTCAAGACAGCAGTATGCGACGACGGCTCCATGACTGCACACTTTACAGATGCTCGTAATCATCCTGTGTTGCCGCATCAGGACAAGATCCGCCGGTACGGTGAGCACTTTGCTCCTGATACGAATCGTGCCGCCTTCAACTTCCCCAAATTGGTTCAACTGAGAGCCCCTTAAAATGGTCCAGGCAATGACATCAGTATACTCCGGGCATAGGTGGTGATGATCTGAGAAGATGTTCCAACCAGGCAAGCCATACTCAAAGTATCCCAGCTGAGATGCCCAGGACCACGACGGCGCTCCCGAGGGGTTTGAGGTTCGGAGCGAGTCAAGGCGTTCCTCAAGGCTCGGCTCCTTCTGTACCTCTACACTGTGCCACAATAACCCGCGATGTATGTCTTTCTTCCACACACCCGCCAGATACGTGCCCCCTGCAAATTCAAAAATCTGTTTCGCAAATCCTGCCAGGGCTGGCAACCGGTCTGATTCGTAAGTGAGGTCCAGTGAAGCGTACATTGAGGCGGCACCCCGGAAACAGCCCGTACAGTTGGTCCCGGTTGAGTTGGCTAATCACGTGGCCGACCAATCTTCCCCGCCATCAACCATAATGGCCACTTCGCCGATTTCCGACTCGCGATGCTGGCCACACTCAAAGTACACCATGAGACTCCCGAACAGGAGCCTCCTAGCGGAGAGAATCTTCTCTTGAAAGACCCACCCACGCTTGTCCCATGGTGACCCCAAGATGTCAGTTGTTGAGCTGTCAACGATCCCGAGCATGTCGACCAAGCCTGTGGAGTAAAGAGTGTATGTGCCCCGCGCGGGTGGATGGAGCAAAGACTGGAAGTCAAAAGTGAAGGTGTGGTGGGAGCGGTCAAGGAAGCTTTGATGACAGTTGGGTGAAGATGAGACGCAGATGGTGAAGGCCGCGTGCCGATACACCTTGCCCACCAATTGGCTCTCTATTTCCCAGTCGCTCGGGTCTGTCGGGTCCTGGATTATGCATAATGCGTCAACCCAGAGGTAGCGTACCTTGAGTGTCCTACAGACTGTCACGGCATCTTGCAAAACGGCTGACATGCCGAGGGTGGGGATGGCATGAAGTCTCTCCGGTAGGTTCGACGGGTCAGTTTTTGTCTGACTGGAAGCATCGGCTTCGTCCCCCCAGCAATAGCTCAGCGCAGCATATTGAACGAGTTCCGAGGGATTCAGTGTTCCGAGAGCGATTGCATCAGCCGTGATGATGAGATGCGGATCGGAGGCAGGGTTTGTCCCGAGATCAACCAATCTCGTGGGAAGAAAGGAGGTCTTTTCTGGAGGATGACATTTCGATGTACACATTTCAATGGTGCGTTTGAGAAACGAAATGTTATCGGGGCAAAGCGTTTCGGTTTCAGGCGGGTGAAAGAGACCCAACCATTTCGCAACCGCATCTATTTGACCTGTCAATACAGACACGCCTGAGTTGGTAAACACACGGGCCCGATCGTGGAAAGACATACTATCCTTGGAGTAGACCTTGAACTGAAGAATGCCACAGCTTTCGTAGACTTCATAGGCCCCATGAGCAGATTGGAGCTCGACGTAGAACTCGTGAAGTCCTTCTTCAAGATCCAAATCCGTAGCCCCAATCCGGGGACCCCAACCATAAAACAGAAAGATCTTGACACTGTTTTGCGTTTCCAGAGCCTGTATCTTTTCTCGCAAGATAGCGGTGCGGACAAAGCCACAGAAACCACAACCCTGCGCAGCCGAGCTGGCCAGGTTGGGAAAGTCGGGTGAGGAGTCGGTTCGCTCTTGGGGAATCAGGAGCTTGAAAATTTCGGAATCAGGGCCGTTGACTCTTTCTCTGTGGAACCTCAACTTCGGTAGTTCGTTGTTTGATGTCGGTCGAATAAACCCACCGGAACGCTCATCGTCAAACCGCAGGCCTTCACAGGCAGCACATAGCCTTGTCTTGTGCGTAGCATCAGGGTAATGAGACATGTCGGAGAAAGGTCGCCTCCAGTATGTAGTAACAAAAAGACGGTGGTAAATGTCTTATTTTAGCAGCATAGCGGCACACAATCTTCCAAGTTTTAGTTGAACGTGGTTGTTGTGCTCATGGTGAATGGCACCTCCAGGGCTGGCGTAGTTCAGATTACTTTCCTCCTGGGTTGGGCTGCCTAAGCCTGCGTTGGGCCGGAAACCGTGGTGTGGTGGCACAAGGCAGAGCAGCGCCGCACCGAGGCGGTGGCTGTGAAATGCAAGCGTTACGCTTCTGGTTGGCGACTAGCTCCGCGGGCACGTACACATATCATCTTCTTGAATTGGCTGTTCATGTCACGAGTTGGGCTCGAGCCCGAACGTCTGGGAGAATGGTTTCTCGGGATTCCGTCGCTGTGTTTCGTGCGTGGTTCATAGCTCAAATCCTTGGAAGAGCGCATCAATAGAAGGGACTTTCGAGGGGGACTTTTCGTCGGGAAAAATTTGCTCGGCTCACATGAACCCAGCACCTCTCTCAGTGGCTCTTGGGCCCTCAGAGCTTCCATGTGTTGCTGAAGAAGCCCAACCTTCAGTGGGAATTTTGAGTTTGGTTGTTTATTATGTGGTAAGATATGGTAGATTGTGAGATGTTGAGAGTAGAAACGCTAAACTCTGGATAGCAACTGCCAGACAGCATGGCCAGCACTTTGATATCCTCGTCACGCCCCGTTTGGATGGCGTTGATGATCCCCCTAGGTCAGTATCTGGGATGGATCTAAAGTTGTACTCCCAAGGGACGGCCTCTGTTGAAACGCTTTTACCACTTTGACTAAAAGTGGATGGGACCCCAATTTCTTTTCTGTTGGAGCGTGTTTATTGTTTGCCCTTATGTTCTGACAGCCTCTGCCAAACTCAAGCAGAGGTAAACTTAGAAAGTTTCCGGAGAGAGAGAGCCCGTAGATGAAGGCAATAAAGGTCGTAAGACCCGCAGAAATCGCAGCCATCATCACTGCTACCATATTCGGCCCCGTAAACGCCGCTCGATGTCGCTTGATTTTAGGCCGGATGGCTAAGGTAACCACGTCTTGACTTCGGCCCAATCTTCGTTGATTACCTAGTTAACATATCATGCCGTCTCAGTCTGACTCAAGATTCTCGGACATATCTCAGTATCAAAACCGCAGTGTCTATTTCTCAAACCTCTAACCGTGCTAGAGAAGCTCGTCACCACTCTCTCCTCTTTAATTGTTGTCTACTCTCTTCTAAACTGCGACCATCACTCCGAACCCGCCCTCACTAGTTCTGAATCCCCCGCCCCAACTCCTCAATCAACCCGGCAATCTTCACCGACACCTCTGTCGACCTCGGAATGTCATGCCCGCCCCTATGGTCATACAGCCTCCTATCGTCGCAAAAGTGCGCAAGCTGCAAACTCGCCGGCCACCTCGGGTCCTTGGCCCCAAAAATATGCGCCGTCGGGATCCCGATCCGCAAGTCCGGCGGCATCGCCGTAAAGTCCAGCCCAAACACATCGCTCTTGTCGGGCATCCTGTCCGGATTGTGCAGCAGCCCCTCCAGGTTGTCCCACAGCCCCACGCCCGGCCGGATCCGATCCAGATGCGCCGCCAGGTCAACCAGCGCCCCGGCCTTCTGGCTCATGAGCTTGCTCGTCAGATCGTTGATGGCCTTTGCGCGGTCCGGGATGGTCACGCCGAGGTCCTCGAGGGCGCGGAAGGGCATGCCGCCGCAGATGAAGACGGCGGCCTTGAAGGGGAGGGGCTGGTCGGGCGTCTCGCGCGCGTGGTAGAGGAGGTAGCTGCCGATGAGGGAACAGCCCTGCGAGAAGCCCATGAGGATGTCGAAGGGGCCGTGCGAGGAGATGTACTCCTCGAGGAACTGGTGGGCGCCGCGGATGCCGTTAACCGTCTGGTGCGTCCACCAAGCATAGTGGCCTGACTCGAAGAGGATGTCGGTGCCGGGGGCCGGGGCGCAGTGAAAGGGAGCGTCGATGAATTGGAAGGTGTAATGAAGGGGGAGTTTGCTGCGGAGGGCAACTGTTTGAAAAGGGGTGAGAGGTTAGTTATTGGTGGAAGATAGAGTGAATAATGGTTTCAAAGCCAGGATACGGACCTGTCTGCGTTTTGAAGATGTGGGCGCTGGTACCCATGCCGTGAAGGCCCAGGATGCGAATCTCCTTGGGCCGATCCGCCATTGTTGCAGTGTTGCTAGGATGGCCTGATGATGTAGGTTTGATGCCGGGCTTGCGGTTTCCAGGCCTGTCTGCCGCTTTGAGCCCTTATCTTGCTGTTTTCTTAGGCGCAGAGGGAGAAACAAGAACGATTTGGTTGATTTGGTTTGGGTCGTTTCCGGGCAGTTTCGCAGTGGCAGGAACCTTGACGGTCACTAGTGGGTGATGAGGCAGGAGCTCTCAGGGAAACTCAATAACGGCTTGGATTTGGCAGGTGCGTGTTGACGGAAAGTTGGGATGATTGTTTCTTTGCGCCTTGACAGACAGCTAAGCTTCTCGCGTGAGATGACTCGGGGTCCGTTTGGAGAGATCCGGACTCGGAAGGGCGCTGCGCCTCTCTTCGGCATCGGACTCCGACGGCTCCGGAACCAGCCAAAGCGAGTCGGCACCAACTTGTTTCCCAGACTCTCATCATTACTCGACTATTTTTAGATGTTGAACAAGAAGCATCAAGCAGATCACGGGGATATCCGCCACACCTGCACCCCAGAAGTTATGTGGCGCACTCAGCTTCATTCGGCGATATCTAACCAAAATCTGATGCGTCAAGACACCTTTTCTCACCCTCATCTCCCGTACCCGGCACCAGCAGAGACGTCCACTCCGCCGGCCTCCCGAGGAGCAGGAGCAGGAGCAGGCGAGGTCCACCATCCCCTCCCGAAACCGCGGCCTCGGCCTCGGCCAAACTCCGGTCGAGGCCTCGCCAGTTCCTCCAAGTTCTTCTCCCGCCCCCGGCGCAGCTCCTGGCTCATAGCCTCCTCAATCTCGGCTGCCGTACGCCCCTGGGCATCGCGCACGGTCGCGTCCGCCCCGGCGTCCAAGAGCAGCTCCTTGATGCGCGCGGCCCGGAGTGCGCTCCCGGTATGGGATATGCGTCTGGACTTGGGGTAGTCCTCTAGACACCGCCCGATAGCTGCCCAATGCAAGGGATGTCCGCCATGTTCATCCGTGGCGTCCGGGTCGGCGCCAAGGTGCAGAAGAGCTTGGATGGCAGCCGTGTTCCAGTTGTGCGCCGCCCTGTGCAGAGGTGTCGCCTTGTCCCCCCCGACACCAAAAGGAAAATTCGCATCTCGGGGGTATGACCGTCGTCGGTGGATGTTGGATCCCTTGCCTACTAAACAGCGGATAATATCGGCGCTGCCCCAACTAGAAACATGGCCTAGCGGCGAGTCGGGAAAGGGATCGCGCTCGCCATGAATAGGACTCCAGCTAAGGTCTTGTCGATCCGATGCTGTCAGGTTAGCTCCAGCGTCGACGAGAAGGCGGATCGTCTCCTCCTGGTCGAGGCAGTGTAAGGGAGATGCATCCGCGTCTTGCCAGGTAAATCGGGTACCCCTAGCGGCACAGAGAAGGGGGTACGGCCCTCCCAATCCATCTTTTCCATGTCCGAAAGAGCTCCTCGGCTCAGGAGAAGTCTGGGAACTTGGTGCCGCCCATTCGCGGCCGCCGAGTGGAGCGGTGTTCCGGTGATATGCCTGCCGTCGTAGCCGCTCGTATAGTTCATAGGGACTCCCCTGTCAAGGAGAAAGGCCACAGCTCCCGCTGCACCTCGGCCCGCAGCAACCTGCAGTTACAGTAGAGGGCGGTCGTCGTCGTCTAGCTGTCTAGTTGTATATCGGCGCCGATGCGGACAAAGAGTCTTAGGGCCTCTGGGCTATCGTAATCTCGACAAATCTCAATAAGAAGATACGAAGTCCACTCATCTACATCGGGCCTCCTTTCTAATGCCGCCCCGCGTTCGACGAGCAGTTCAATGATCGCGAGGCCCGAGGGCGAAAGCGCGCGGGAATCGAGGCGCTTCTCTCGAAATCGTGGGACTAGACATGCAAAGACGACCGGTGTCACGAATTGGTACCTTGCCCGGTAAGTATAGCCCCAGGCCGAGTCACGGATCATTCCTCCTCGGCAATCGGCCGGGTGTCGCAGCGGCGTGTTGACAAGCTCCGGATGCGCGTCGAGGAGTTGACGGCACCGCTCGACGTCCTCGTCAAAGAGCGCATCGACAAGGGCGGCCAGCGGCGTGCCCCTCTCGGCAGGCTCGCTGACCAAGGTGCGATCCCGGGGGTCTTCCATGTCTGGGTCCATGGCGCGAGCCGTCGTCAAGCGCGGCGGAGAGGCGCGAGGCGAAGAGACGCACCAGCGGGGAAGAGACGATTCAATAATGACGCTGGGGTGGGCGCTACACAGCAAACTGTGCAGGTAACCAGTACAGGCGATTAGCTGGTGGTCCCGTCTCAAGCAAGGCTCTGCACAACTCAACCAACTCGAATATCACAGCATATTTGAACCAAGTTGGCTCGCTTTTGCCAAGAGTTCGAGCCAGCTGGCTTGGCCATATATATTTCTAACCCTAGAAACCCCCTTTATTTTCCTTGGCTTTGTGCCATCAAGGCAAGGCTCCAAGTACCTACCTGGTAACTTCAACTCAGGCTTCAAAGGAGAGAAACCCTGCATCACAATCAAAACAGCCGATTTCGCACCACCAAAGGGTCATAGAATCAGAACTGACCGTCAGATTGAGTAAGGTAAGGTAGGGTATCAAACGTTGGTTTCAGGTGGTTGTCACATTTCCATTATGTTTATGATTGCCTCTTGTCTAATGTAGGTAATTTGGTGCCCTGCCGGTGTGGGTTTGTCTTTGAACCTCCTGCAGCTGAGTTCGCGGGCACCGGGGGCACAAACCCAGAAGACATCAACTATGATCCTCTCAGGCCGGGTCACGATAATTCAAGATTCCTATCGTTTTGCTCGCGAGCGGCTTTAGCAGCAATCCGACTCCGTCGCTCGTGCTTGCCCTTCTGACGGGCATAACAACAACATCCCAAGAAGCCAGACACTAGCACAATAACGATGATGGGCACCCCTATCTTGATAAATGAGGCAAGAGCAGGCGAGATGTTGCTGTCGTTGACCGAGGTGTTGCAGGCGCTCGACGTGACTGGCGAGCCGGGAACCCACTTGTCGATGCCATAGGGGCAGGTGATAGCAGGCGGCTGGGGTGTCAACATCACGGTATCTGACGCATTTCACGAAATGCGGTAGGCGTTGTGCACCTGGACGTCGGTGGGGTCAGGGAAGGTATCCCTCGCCGCTGTGGCTCTGGGGGTGACCCGTTTGAAGCAAGCAGGGGTTTGTATGCCGTCGATAGTCGCCCATGCTGGACCGGCTAGTGAATAACCGCTATATCAGACGAGCAAGCAAGGTGCGTTAGCGGAGTGGACTAAGGGGTGCGTTTGAACCCTGCAGGTCACTGGGAGGTAGGAGGTCGGCGGCTGTACCTTGCGCAACAGTACGCCGTGCTCACGGGTCCATCCGGTCTCACATTAACGTTGTACGCCGTCCAGCCGCTGGGGCAGACAGCTGGGCTGAAGGCGAAGCGGCTTTCGGGGACGACGTCGGCCCATCCTGGAGGCTGACATGCCGTGAAGCGAGGATCTGCTTGGTTGGAGACTGTGACTGTAACCCACCCAACAGTCTGCTCGGTGATGGTCGACTGGCTCTTGATGTAAGTGTTGCCGACAATTGCCATCAAACTCGATGTCGAAAATATGTTTGTGCATGTGTCGGGTTGGACGAATGGCGTAGGTAACGCGAGGATCGACGAGCTCGCGGTGGAAGGCATGGTGATTTTTCAGGCCCGCGCGTGATCGAATGTCGTTGCCAAACCCAGGCGAAGAAGACCAGGCCTAGGACAAGGCTAAATATTATGGCCGAGACGAGGCCGATGTTGGGGCGGGATGAGGGTGATGGGGGAAGAGCAGGGTACCTATCAAGGGGATTCACGCGAGCTTGTCGACACACAAAGTTACGCTAGGTAAATCCGAACATCGCGCCCCGACCGCCGGCCCAACCGCCGGACGGATGTCGCGTAAGGGTAAAGGGGCAAACGTGCAAACGCGCCTTGTAACGTGATGGGCCAACCGCCTTGCCCGAAATGGGTTTCTCCACTACACAAATGCCCAGCAGCGAGCGGTCTGTCCCTTCCGGGGAAGGGAGCCGCCAATTCCTACAGTACCTTACCCTGGCTCTGCCCTGTTGTTGCTCCACCACGGCGACTTTTCCATGCTCTTTTTTCTTTTCATTTTCTTTTCCTTTTTTTCCCGCCCGCAGTGCTCTTCATTCCTAACGCTGGCTAGTTGCTTGACGAAACCTCGGCAACCCGACATCTTTCTACATCCACTGCGACTGGATCGACGCCACGCCCTAACAAACAAATTCGGCAGTTCTGATGTGCAGATTACAAGAGAGTTGCTGAAAAGATTCGAGGGTTACGACGCCATGGCCATACTACACGACACGATCTTCCAGCCAACTCACGCTCGCTTACAGCAGAGAAGCCTATGGTTCAAGAACGTGTAGTTATGTCATCGCAACGACTACAGATAGTTATCTATCACTGGTTAAAGCAAAACGAACACCCAGAAACAACATCTAGCTGCCTCTTTGCGCCTTCTAGTACATGACCACATCTAGTTATACTTTTTGACCTTTTTACCATGATTATGATTTCAGTACCTCCACCCTCTTTCACTTTCAGCTTCGAACCGAGTAACCCTGCTTGTTTCTGCCATGTGCACACACAACCCCATCTCCACGCTACCTCCTCCCTCTGGCCCCTCTCCCCGTCCTCACCGCCCCCTTCATCCTCCCCTTGGCCCCGTTGACCTTCCCTTTGGCCCCCTTCCCATCCTGGCTCGGCGATACCAACCCGCCAATAACCATCTGCGCCGCCTGCCTCGCCACCGAATGCCGCAGCCCGCCCTTTCTCTTGGGGATGCGGCGCGCGACGAAGGTGTCGACGACGGCGGCGCCGATGGCCGCGGCCGCGATCTGCCCGCCCTTCTTCCCCAGCCAGGGCGACGGGTCGTTGCGCAGCCGGAGCGCGGCGATGGCGCCCGCTTCGAAGGCGTGGTGGGCCGCTTCTTGGGCGATGGTCAGGGCGGATTTGGGCTTGGAGCGGGTCGGCGACGGAGAGGCGGAGCGGGAATCGCCGGAGGTGTAATACGGGGAGATGGAACGGGAGCGAGAGCGGGAGCGGGAGCGGGAGTGGCGGTTGCGTCGGCGGGGATAGGACGCGTTTCGGTCTCGCGATCTGGAGCGGGATCGAGATCTGGCTCTGGATTTGCGAGGGGCTTCGGAGCGAGTGCGGTTGTGGGCTCGGCTGCTGGGGTGGTTGTGATTCCGCTGTCGCTCCCTATCAGGAACTCGGCTCGCCGAGGACCGGGGTGGATGATGTCGGTAGGGTGAAGGGGAGCGGGAAACGGCTGACGGACGGCGAGGTCGATGAGTGTAGTATCCTTCTGGTGATGAGGAGCGGGAAGAATATGCTGATGAGTTTGGTGAGGGGGGCCGACTGTGCCGTGAGTGAGGTGGTTCTCGCACTCGTCTTGGTATGGATTTTTCATTATCCTCGTCTCCAGACAGGTAAAACCTGTCACGCGGATCATAGTAGGTATCGTCGGAGTCGACACTCGGCGCTCGGGAACGAGACTTCCTCACTGGCCTCCTCTGACCCCTGGGACTCGCATACCGATCGTGACGGTCATCGTTCAGATAGCGAGAGGAGGTGATGCTAGGAGGAGTCGAGTGGCTCAATCGGCGGGTAAGTCTCGGCATTCTGATAGTCGCGAGAGTTGGATTATGATGTGATGCGGTGTGTGACAGGGTAGGTGGGAGTGAGAGAGGGAGGAATGAGTTGAAACGCAAAAGGGCTTGCCCCCTAGATTAACAAAACACCAAACATTTCTGACAAGGACCCAAAGCGTGTGCTTGAGACAAGATATTGTCACCGCGACAAGATCTTTAACGAGATATATACTATCGCATTCGGTGAAATCCACCGAACCTTGGCTGCCAGCCATCGCGTCACATCCGCCGATCACCACCAACTCATTGGTCCGGCATTCGCGAAGGGGCAGCCACACACACCAACGGTCTAGACCGCCTGCCGAGGCTGATATCATCGTGCAGCGATAGAAGGGAGCTTAAACCCAACCACACCAATGACTTTCCGGCTGACATCACCTGTTTCGGGAAGGGAGTTCGGGGGAAACCGTCAACACCAGACCCGAACCACGGCAGCAGCATTAACAGCCCGTGATAAGATGCAGCACCCAGATTTACACGAAGAGGAAACAGCTAAAAGGTTGCCTTGACGTCAATGGGCCTAACTAACATTACTCCGTACAAGCGCAAAGTATCCAAGATTAGCTGATTACCTCACCTGACGGCAAAGAAACCATTAACCAAAACGAAAAAAGAAACGCTTCCAACACAAGCATCGCTCCCCCAATTAGATATTAACTCTTTTCAAACCTCCCATTATCCACCCCCAAACCCCCCTTCCTACTTCCAGAAAACACTCTTGTCCGACCCGCTCCCTCCCGCCGGACCCTCATCCCACTGCAACCGGTACGCGGCCCTCGACCGGCCCATAATCGGGCCCCTCCTCCGCTCCGAAGATGACGACGATAACGGCTCCGGTGACTGGGGGAACTGCGGCAGCAACGGCTCCTCCAGGATCGCCGGCGTCGCCGTCGCCGCCGCATTTGCCGCCGCCGTACGCAGCGGGCCCGCCCAGGCAGCCCGCCGCACCTCATCCCGCAGGGCCATCTGCTCCCACAGCGGCGTGCGGAAGCTCTGCTGCGGGGACGAGGGCACCATGGGCCGGGGGCGCGGGTAGTTGGGCCGCCGCCGCCCCTGGGGCCCGCGGTTGACGCCCGCGAGCAGGTCCGGCATGGAAGCCGACGCGGACGCGGAGACGGATGCGGAGCCCGAGGAGGGCAGGTCCGCCGCCCAGGCGGGCCCCCGGAACGCGCGCGGCTGGCCGCCGCCGTACAGGTGGACGTGGGTGGCGCCCAGGGAGGGGCGGTCGCTCGCCGCCACCACCGCGCCGGCGGCCACGGGGCGCGCGGTCGGGACCACCGAGGTGCCCACCTCGAAGGCGCTGTGCAGCTCCTCTTTGAGGCGCTGGATCTTGGCGTTGCGCCGGCGGCGGCGGCGCTCCAGCCGGAAGGCCCAGCCCAGCATGCCGGCGAAGATGGACCAGCCGACGAGCACGCCCGCGATGCCGCCCGCGGAGAGGGGCCTGCCGTCGTCGAGCACGGCGTACTGCAGGGCGAATATGGTGCCCGTCACGGTCACGGTGGGCTTGGTCGCCCGCGGCTCGAGGACCTTGGTTGCTGGTGAGGTTGTGGTTGTCGATGCCGGGAGCGTGCTGTAGCACGGGGTCACGCCGCCCAGCGCGGTCGTGAAGGGGGTGAAAGCGCTGGGAGGATGGTTAGTGGTTATTGGAGCTCGGAGGGAGTTCTCTGAAACGTACCTGGGGCAACAGCTCCCGCGAATGGAGTAATAGTCGACAGGACATTTGTTGACAATGGCATCCTTGGCGTTCTTCGGCTGGGGATAGGCCCCAGTGGAGGTTGCGGAGACGCCCTGGGTGGTTGTTGCGGGGGTGAAGGGGCAGCACTCAGGCCGGTCGCTCATGCACCCGATGAACGGGGCATAGGACACTGTCGGGCCATAGTCAATGAACGTGTATTGGGCAGTGGCACATTCGTCCTTCAACAGCGTCCCGCTCCCCGTAAATTGAGGACCCGCAAACCGCGTGGCAGGGAGCGGATTGTCTGGCGCCTGCGGGTCCGAGGACTGGGAGCTCGCGGGCCCTGAGACTGGTGGTTGCGGGTCGGGAATTTGGGAGACCGGAGGCTCAGCGCCCGGAGGCTGGGAGACTGGGGGCTGAGCTCCTGGGGACTCGGCGACCGGCGTCTGCGGGTCTGGAGTCTGGGAAGCCGGTGGTTGGCCACCAACGGGTTGACCGTCGGCGGGTTGGGAGCCCGGGAGTTGGGTGCTCGTGGGCTGCGAGGCAGGCGATTGGGCGCCGCCCGGCTGGGAACCTGGGATTTGAGAGCTCGTAGGCTGAGACACCGGCGGCTGGGAACCCGCGGGCTGGGGTTCTGGAAGTTGGGAGCTCGTAGACTGGGAATTAGAGGGCCGGGAGCTCGACGTCTGAGGACGAGAAGGGTCCGGGAAAACGCCAAAAACTCCCGATGTCCATGGATAAGGAAGGGGACTGGTAGCAAGAGTTTAGCATTTGCTGACGCCAACATTGCCTGGAAAACTCACCGAGCCATTGTGAAGGAATAGACACTGTTCGTAGCGACTTGAAGAGAATGTTAAGAGTACGGGGTCCGAAAGGTTTCCTCGCAGAGGGTGCTGATGGTGTTGTAGATATTCTGGAATCAATATTATGGGGAGAGCAAGATTAGAGCGAGGGAAGTAGGCCAGTGTTGCCAATGGACAAGGTGCAATGGCGGCAACCTTCGCCCTTCAGAGTCGGACATACGGGTCAAAGGAGCTTTGGTCATGCGGAGAGACCAAGGACTATGCACATACACTTGTCTCAGGAACCACTCACGCATATCCCCATACCGTCTGGTTTTAGTTGTCAAAGATGACAGATCGAGGATGTCTGGTACTGGGTGCCATGGCAAGCTCAAGTGAGAAGATGGCAGATGAACTCGTTTCAAAGATTGGGCGCCACTGTCCATGAATGCCCCCCGATTTCAAATGCCTCTTGATGTTAAGTCCATGGCCAACATCACATCGGTGTATTTCTTTTTCCTCTCTGCAAAACGGGCAGTTGCAGTTGTTAGTTTCCCATGGAAGACTCTGATAATCGAAGATTGCGGCATAGCTCTGAAAATAGAACTTGCTAGTCAACTCTGTGCTTCGTACATACATAAGTGACATGACCAACGCAGCTCCATCTTCTGCATGAGAGATTTTGGCAGTGACGTTACGACATGCCCTGCCGTACTCGATGATACTAGAGTTTGCTGTCTGTCTTGTGGGCGGGGTCAAGTTCATCCCGGCTGCAAGTCAAGAAAGTCAGTTGAAGTAAGCAAGCAATGGGCCAACTGCCTGCATGAGCCGACATTGCTCGTGATCTGGACTGCATTTCTTGCTCTCTCTGGCAGGGAGGTAAGCAGAGTTTTTGAGTGTTCAAGTTTGTTAGTCTTTCTCCCAATTCAACATCCCTTGAACAGCCGGTGCTCAAGCAGGAGGAAGGTGAGGTAAACTGAAGTTCCAATTGGGTTGCAGCTCCTGGGCAGCTGTTCTTGGCAGGGCTGAAGGCGGCAAGAGCTGAGAGTGGGGCGCATTGAGCTGCTGTGGTTCACTGAGCGGAATGGATTCACTGTGGGGGTTCACTGTGGTACTTAGCGGGGCTCCATCTGCATGCCAACTCCGTCATCACGACAGCTCCCTGTGCACTGTGCAGCTTCCTGTCCCTTGCCTGCCGAATGCATGCACGACACAAGACGCGCTCTGCACCGAAACGCTGCGAAATGAAAGGCGACTGCCACCAGACAACGACCTGGGACCACTAAAGACCGCATGGCCAACGGGACTGGCCAAGATGGCTGACATGGTCGAGGCGGAACTGGCGAGCGGAAGCGCCGCGGGCATCATTGCTGCACCTTCCGACACAACCACGCCGCCCCAGCACCAACACCAACACCAACACCAAAACCAGACCAGCCCCTCAGAACCCAGCGACACCCCCGAGCCCATATTTCCGCCCCTGCACAACACCGCTGCCGCCGATTCCGACTCCCTCGCCTCGGGCCCCTCGGCCCCCTCACGCACCGGCCTCGGCGGACCCCCCCGCGACAATGACGAGGACGAGCCCGCCATTGCACAACCCTTCCACCGCTCCTCGAGCCCGAACCCGCCATCGCGACCGGGCCTGTCCAAGGTTGTCGATCATGACGACGACGAATCTCACGTCGGCGGCAGCGCCGGCGATGGTCAAGGGCCCCGACCCAGGCTGAAGCAGCAGATGCACCGCTACAGTTTGTACGAGACGGCGAGCCGCTTCTACATTGTCGGCGGCGACGCCACCGAGAAGCGCTACCGCATCCTCAAGATTGACCGCACCAACGACGACGCCTCGGAGCTGAGCATCACCGACGACAAGACCGTCTACACCCAGAAAGACATGAACCAGCTGCTCGACACCATCGATGACGGCAACAAGGGAACCGGTGGCCTGCGCCTGCGCTGCACCACGTGGGGTCTTCTGGGCTTCATCAAGTTCACGGGCCCCTACTACATGATGCTGATCACCAAGAAGAGCACCGTCGCTATGATCGGCGGCCACTATGTCTACCAGATTGACGGCACCGAACTCGTCCCCCTGACTTCGCCCAACTTCAAGGCGGATCAGCGCAACACCGAGGAATCGCGCTTCCTGGGCATCCTGAACCAGCTGGATTTGAACCGGTCATTCTACTACAGCTACTCGTACGACCTGACGCGAACCCTGCAGCACAACATCACCCGCGAAAGAACTGCCTTGCTCGCCGGCCGTCCGTGCTCGATGGACGATGACTTCAACTCCATGTTCGTCTGGAACAACCACTTGCTCCAGCCCGCGGCCAAGGTGCTCAATGCGCCCTTCGACTGGTGCCGGCCCATCATTCACGGCTACATCGATCAGGCCGCCGTATCTGTCTATGGGAGGACCGCCCACATTACCATCATTGCTCGACGCAGCCGCTACTTTGCTGGCGCCAGGTTCCTCAAGAGAGGAGCCAATGACCTGGGTTATGTGGCCAACGACGTTGAGACGGAGCAGATCGTGTCCGAGGCCATGACCACCTCCTTCCATGCCCCGGGCCCCAAGTTCTTCGCGAACCCTACGTACACATCTTACGTGCAACACCGTGGCTCGATCCCGCTCTACTGGACGCAGGACAACACGGGTGTCACCCCGAAACCCCCCATAGAGCTGAACCTGGTGGACCCTTTCTACACGGCAGCCGCACTGCATTTCGACAACCTCTTTGAGCGCTATGGCGCGCCCATCTATGCTCTGAACCTGATCAAGGCTCGTGAGCGGACGCCCCGCGAGAGCAAGTTGCTAGAGGAGTACACCCGTGCCATCGCCTATCTCAACCAATTTCTTCCAGACGACAAGAAGATCATTCATCGGGCCTGGGACATGTCGCGCGCCGCAAAGAGTCGTGATCAAGATGTGATTGGGACGCTCGAGAGCATCGCCGAGGAAGTCGTCCGCACGACTGGCTTCTTCCAGAACGGTGATGGCCATATCAGCCCCATCCGTACGCAAAACGGCGTCGCCCGCACCAACTGCATCGACTGCCTGGACCGGACAAATGCCGCCCAGTTCGTCATTGGTAAGCGGGCGCTGGGTCACCAGCTCCACGCCCTCGGTATCCTGGGGGACACCTCGATAGAGTATGACACCGACGCTGTCAATCTCTTCACCCACATGTACCACGACCACGGCGACACCATCGCCGTGCAGTATGGCGGGTCGCAGCTAGTCAACACAATGGAGACGTACCGCAAGATCAACCAGTGGACGAGCCACTCGCGGGACATGATTGAGAGCTTCAAGCGCTACTACAACAACTCGTTTCTGGACGGCCAGCGCCAGGAAGCATACAACTTGTTTCTGGGCAACTACATCTTTGCTCAGGGGCAGCCTATGCTGTGGGATCTCGCCACCGACTACTACCTCCACCATGAGGACCCTCGGACGTGGCTGGAAAAGCGCAAGCGTGATTACATTCACTGGTACACCCCGGAATTTCTGAAGGAACGCGTGCTTCCACCATACCCAGCTATCCCACCCGCTCTCAATGGTAAACCGATCTCCGCGTACGACGACTACTGGCTGGAATACTACCGCCCGTCCACCCTCTCCTCCTTCCCCAAGATGTTCCCGTACAGAATGAACTCGACCATCAAGTACATCCCCTTCAAGTCGACCCAAGACGGCCGCTACGATCTCAGCCCCTTCAGGGTGCGCAACGACACCGACGGCAGCGCCCACGAGAAGAGAAAGGCCAAAAAGGAAGTCACCATTGTCGCGCCCCAAGACCTGGCCCGGCTAGCCGACGACACCGAGACATCGTCCATCAACGAAAAACCCTCCAGTCCCGCACCTAGCGGCCGCATCTCGCTCCACCGCTGGCTGCACGAGAAGCACCCAGCCAACGGCGCCTACCTCCATCCCAACTCGAACCCAAATCACCACCACCATCACCGTCACCCCAGCATCGGCAGCCAAACCCACAGCCGCAACAACAGTGCCGACGAAACGGCCACCCCCTTTTCGACCCACCACCAGCACCCTCAACAACACCATCACCACCACCACCACCGTCACAACTCGCACTCCGAGCCCCTACCCCACCAACAACAAGGAAAACAAAACAACCACCACCACCACCAATCCCTCGTCAGCATAAGCAGCTCCATCGGCATCGGCATCGGCGGCGCCGACGCTCCACCCGACAAGCCGCACCAGACGGCCCTGGAGAAGTCGCGGGCCGCGACGCAGACCTTCACGCAGGTCGTGCACGACTCGCTCAACCCGAGCGTCAGCGCCGCCGAGGCCGACGACTACGCGCGCTACGTCTCGCACCCGCACAACCTGCCGCTGGTCATCTCGGCGTCGGACGACGCCGCCGACGTGTCGTTGCTGCTGCCGCCCGGCGAGGAGGTCGAGAGCGAGTACCTCGAGTTTGTGAACGGCGGGTGGCGGGAAGAAGGGCTGGGCAGGGTGGGGGATTTGGTTGCGACTGCGGATGGCGATGGTTCCTTTGGTGGGGCTTGGGGTGGGTGGGAGGGGCGGTGGCGGTGGGGGCAAGAGGAGGAGGATAGGGTGCTGTATGCCGAGACGGTGAGGGGGGTGGAGAACCCGCTGACGGTGACGGAGGAGGACGCGCAGAAGAAGCGGTACAAGGCGTACCGCAAGTGGCTGAGGGGCAAGAGCCTGTTCAAGCAGCAGCCGGTGGACTAGGAGTTGGCACTGGCCGCGGCGCTGAGCGATGGCCTGGGATTGGTGGGTGTTTTCATGGTGAGAAGGGGGGGGGGGCTGGGGAGGGGGGGGCGTCGGTTGGGATGATGGCCATGGAAGAATGTCTGGTGGTCAGGAATGGGGGTGCCGAAATGATCAGTCCGACGAGGGGAAGAGGGTTGCGAGCCGCGGGTCTTTTGCCACGAGCGGCGCGACGTGTGTCGAGAGGGAGGTCGCCGGGGCCTTGTCGTCGCCGGTGGCGGACTTGAGCACAGCTGCGAGCGCCTTGGACGAGGTGAGCAGTTCCTGCTCGATTTGGGTGTAGGTTTTGTCCGTGGCGGGATGCTCGTGCTCGGCTACGTGCAGCCAACAGAGGACGAGGGCATTGATGATCTCGTCCTGCCAGGGCGAGCCAGGGATCCGGGGCCAGCAGTTTGCGAGAACCTCCTGGAGGGCTTTGATGGCCGCGAGAAGCGTTGCGGGGGCGACGGGCGCGAAGGGGTCGGTCATGATGGACGAGAGCATCGGGATGAGATCCTGCATTTTGCTCCACAGTCAGTGAGGTCGTCGGGGATGGCTGGCGCGCGTGGTGCTGCTCACCTTGAGATGCTTCACCGCATGCACCCCCATCTCACCCACTATTGCCGCCGTCTCTTCGCAGAGCACCTTGACGATCTTCACGTGCTCCTTGGCGTGGAAATACCCCATCAGCACGCCCTCGCGAAGCATCTTGTCCAGGAGGTCATTCTTCGGCGCGCCCGGCACGCTGTCCTTGCCGAGCGTCGGCTTCTTGTCGGCCAGCCGGAGCAGCGCGGGGTACGCCGCGTGGAGCAGCAGCACCGACTCGTTCTCGGGCGTCAGGCTGGGGAGGAAGGCCAGGGTCGGGAAGATGGCGTCCTCAAAGACTTGGGCCAGCCCCGTGTCGCGCAGCGTCTTGTCGGGGAATTTGGCGAGGAAGTCGATCAGGAAGGACAGACCGCGTAGCGGATGATGCTGGCCGAGTCGTCGACGAGGGTGAGAAGGACGGGGATGTAGAGGGGCCAGTGTTTGGCGATGAGTTGGGTCTGGGTTGTTGTGGGATGGAGTTAGCTCTTTTTTTCTTGTGGTTTTGTTGAGCACAAACGAGATACCCCTTTGGTGAGCCAGAAATTGAATGTTGAACTGCACCTACATCTGCTTCGCGGATGGCCCATGCCAGGGCCGGGAGGGCTCGCAGGTCGGTGTACTTCCATGGTTTTGTCCGGGCCGAGTCGTCGGGGAGGCTCTCGCCCCTGTCGTCGCTGTCGGCGTACTCGGCCTTTCGTCCAGACGCTGTGATGGACGAAGGCTTGGACTTGGAGAAGAGCGGGCGCAGGTAGCTCTGGAGGAGCGTCTCAGTGAGAAACTGTTCCTTCGTGTGGCCGCCCGGGAGGCTGAACTGCTGCTCGAGCAGTTGACGGGCAGTTTCTTTGGTTTTGGGGCTGGCCCAGGTCTTGTTTTCGTCCGAGTAGACGAGGAAAGCAAAGAGCACTTCATCGTCCAGCTGCATAGGCTCAACTCGCTTCATGAAACCCTCGATGATCTCCATGCCAAGCCCGGACAAGGACCGACATTGTACAGAGAGTAGTGCTTCGATCTGGGACTGGTCTTGCTCTGAGAGATAACACGCTGAGCTGTTGTGACAGTGGAAGGGTTCGCTCTGGAGTGTACATACCCTCGTTGTTCTCGTTGCTTTGATCTTGCCCCACGTCTTGGGTGACCACAGGCGCAATGATCTTGGCTACATTTCGGACGAGTTCTTTTACTGCGTCCTGGTCCGCGGGCGTCGTGGGAGCGATGCGCTTCTCACAGCGCAGGCAGGTGAGCAGCGAGATCAGCTCCCCGTGCCCTGCACGAGTCTTTTGGGGACCCCGTCAGCTGCTCCTCAATCAACGCAACACTTCTTGTTTGCCTGGACTGACTTTGTGTTTCTTTGAGTAGGCTTCGGCAAGTGGTCCCCTTGCTCCCTCGGCGAGGTCCTTGAGACTGAAGGACTCGGGCACGTCTTGTTTCTGTCAGCACCGAAGGTGCAACATTGCGTACAAAACTGTGAGCGAGACATACATCGGGATAGTCTGTCGATTCTGTCTGGTAAACTCGACTCCTTGACGTGGCGCTCTTCAACCACCAATTTCTTGAACCAAGACATATTTGAAGCCGCAAGATAGCGATTGATGGACCGAGTAACGTGGATGCAGGTGTATTCAATGCGATAGCCAGATGAGCATTTCGAGACAGCGACTGTCAAGGGGTCGTTGGCTTAGGGTGGTTTATTGAGGGTTAGATCGGCATTTATGTCGAGACGGGATGAAGGCTGGTGCAAGGTGCCAGTTCCACAACACTCAAGTATGGGGTATGGGGCACGAGGGTGCTGAAAGGCCACTGTATTTTCAGCGCCTGAGTCACCACTTCGTGGCTGATACAGCCAACCGACCAACCAACAAACCAACATTGTCTTACAGGCAGGCAACAACGCAAAACCAGCAGATCAGCCAATTCCCCGTTTACCTTACCTTTCGAGGTTGCAAGCTTGCTGCGACTCATATCTTGTGCGCCTGACTCACTGAGGCGCAGCTCAACGATCTTGCCCTCGAACGACCACGCACATACTTGCATCAGGGACATCCAACAAACAACGTATCAGCAACCGGGTATCCTGTTCACTGGACTGTCTAACTGCCTTTCAATTGATCCCCAACTCCTCCCTCCGCCGCCGCACCTCCTCGATGGCCCCTGTTGGGTCCTCCACGCCTGGATTCCGGAACTGCCACGCCAGCGCAACCTCTAGCGCGGGGCCAGTCCACCTCCCTGGATTCACCCCCAGCGCCTTGGCCAGAATCTTGCCATCCACCAACCGCTTGATCGTCGGGGCGTCCATGACGTCCAGCTCCACGAGGTGATCCAGAAGACGCTGCCACTGGGCAAGCACCGCCTCCTGCGCGCTGGCTCCTCCCTTACTCGCCCCGATTTGTTCCTGCACGTCGACCAGGATGGCGAACAGTACCTGCAGCCGCCAGTTCCCGCCGCGGGCGTCCCACTCTCTGATGGCCATGCCGAAGCGGTCGCGCTCGTTTACGCCTGGCCTGTTCTCGCGCACCATGTCTCTAAATCCCAAGATACTAGGACGGTGACGGTGTGCGGCAGTGATGACGTCGCACAGTTTGTTGGGCGCTTTGAAACCCTCCCGAGCCGCCTGCGTCGGGAGCGGCAACGCCGCCTTCCCTGGCTTCACAGGGGGGTCATCCGGGAGCTGCTCCCAGGGAGTGAGGGTTGCGAGTGACCAGGCGTAGTACCGTGCTTCCTCGCTCGTGACGAGCAAGTCGTAGATGGAGCCGGGCGTCTTGTTCGCTTCGAGCTGCTCCAAACACTCGTACGCCGTCCTCCAAGTCGCTGTGTCCGGCCTCGGCATGTTTGCCCGCTCTGGATCCGTAAACACGGCGTGATAGAGCCCGAGCCTGTCGAGGAGCCGGAGCGACTCAACCGGCCGTTTGCCTGTATACACACACAAAGTCAGCTTTTCTTCCTCACCATTGCGTAGGCCAATCCCAAATAGACAAAGAGTGATGGAGAGAGAAAAGACAAACCCACCCTTCATCATCTTTTCCAACTCAACCCCGATCCTCTCCCTCGAGATCTTGACTTTCAAGTTCCCGAGCACCCTCTCATCCCCCATCACCCGCTCCGCCTCCCCGTCGATCCGAAACCCCAAGCGGCTCGCAAACCTCACCAGCCGCAACACGCGCAACGGATCATCCAAGAACGTCTGCAACGGCTCCAGCGGCGTGCGTATCAGCCCGGCCTCCAGGTCCGCCAACCCGCCCACGAAATCCTCCACCTGGTCCGTCCCCAGGTTATAAAACAGCGCGTTGACGCTCGCGTCCCGGCGCAGCGCGTCCTCCTCGGCGGTGCCAAACTCCACGACGGGGTTCCGGCTCTCCTCGGTGTACGTCTCGCGGCGCAGGTTCACAAAGTCGACGTCGAGCCCGCACAGGCGGATGGTGCTCGTGGCCAGGTGCTTCGACTTGTCCGGGTTGCGCGGCACCGTGTGCAGGCGGCCGACGTCGTCGGGCAGCAGGCCGTGGCGGTCCCGGTGCGCGGGCACGTCGCAGTAGTCGCGCAGGCGGTCGACAAAGGCCTCGCCCGTCATGGCGTTGATGGCCGTGTCGATGTCGTGCGACGGCGTGCCGAGGAGCTTGTCGCGGACCCAGCCGCCGGCCCAGCGGAGGACGAGGGGGTCGCGGGGCGGAGGGGAGGTTGCGAGGTCGTGGTTGTCGATGAACTTGGCGGCGGAGAGGAGGAGGGTTTTGAGTTGCTCCTCGCGGGGGGTGAGGGTGATGGTGGGCGGGGGGTTGGGGTTGGCCATGGTGTTGTTGTTTCGCTTGGCTTTGATTGAACGTGGTGGTGGGGGGGGTGAAGTTGTGCTGAGCTTGCGCTTCATGTGGTGGGCGAAGGTTGCGATGCGCGATGTCCTGGGCCAGACGCGCGAGCATGGAGAGAGGTCAGCGCGAGCCTGATATTATAAGCTGCTCATGTTCTGCCCATGAATGATGAGTGTGAGGATGAGGCTGTGACTGGTGTGTCTGCCCGGTGACTCAACGTTTTGAGCACCAACGTCACTCTCTGGTATGCTTGGACCTCGAATGAGTGATGCCCAAATCAGAGTAAATGTTTTGTGACAACTCGCTTGGAGACAAGAGAGTTTGAGATGGAGAGGATAAGAGGTTCAGAGTCGTGATTTTGATCTTGACCAATTGCAAGCACCACAGGGACAGTCCGCATCGAGAGACCGGCACTGTGTTTCCACACTGTGCACAACCCTCTCCTGCTCTGAGAGAGGGGAGAGACGATGAACATCCAACCACAGCTGTGGGAAGCTAGAAGCGGTACCACTATGCGAACGCTCTAGTTCTACCTTATCTATTAAGCCCGACGGCGAACGAGACCCGGCTTAGCCAACTCCGGTAATGCGGGTACAAGCAGACCACCCTCCCCCCTCAACTACCTCCTTCGTCACATCCCACGCATTACACGCTCGTCCTTGGTATCTCGACTTTCCAACCCCTAGATCTCTCTCTCACGCCCCCTCCTCCGCCTTCTCTTTCCCTCCCTCCGCCGCTGCCTCCGCAGCAGGCGGCAGGCCAGCCGACCTAGGCGTCTCCTCGACCTTGGCCGGCTCCTCCTCCTCCATGGCCAAATCCGCCCTCAGGTTCGGCAAGAACCGGTCGATGCGCTTCCACGTCTCATTCCACAGCTCCGCCCGCGCGGGGTCCTTGCTCGGCGGTACGAGATACCCGTTGCTCGACATGATGAGGAGCACGTTCTTGAGGTTCTCGGGTACAGCCTCCTCCTACACGACACAAGCACGCATTAGTCATCTTTCACTCCCCACCACATTTTTCGCGGGGTGCTATAAAACTTACCAAGCTATCCCCCTGCCCGCTATTCATCAACCGGTCCATGATCTCAATGATCTTGACCCACAGGTCCAGCATGCCGTCCCACTCGGACAGCACGACCAGGTACTGCAAAAACACCTTGGACAGCAGCGACGCGGCCTGCACGCGCGTCTCGCTCATGCCGTCGCGGTCCGACGAGAACACCTCGGGCTTGAGCAGCCGCAGGATGAGCGGGAAGAGCACCTCGCCGAAGATGGCCGTCCACTCCGAGTGCTCCTCCTCGGCCGACCGCAGCTCGGGCGAGAGGAGGGACCGCTGCAGCGAGCTGAAGGCGAGGTGCCGGATCTCGCGGCACGGGTTGGTGCACTGTGTGGTGAGCGCCTGGAAGACGGGGAGCCAGTAGGCGGACCAGGCTGGACGGGTGTTAGTGACTTCTTGGAAGTGACGGAGCGTGGAGGACGCGCATACCTTCGCTGCTCTCGAGGTGCGACTGCTTCATGAGATGCGGGATGCGCGCTGTCATGCGGTAGATGTTGTTGAGCGCCTTGACGCCGCGTTCGACAACAACATTCTCACTAAGCGTCCATGGTCAGCAACCAATGTCTACTCACCAATTCACGGACTCGGGGAAAAAAAAACTCACCTCGGCTTCTCCTGCTTCACAGGCCGCCCACCCTTCCGCCCCTGCTTTCGATCATTCTTCTGCTCTGCCACCGCCCCCACGCTCGCCATCGACGCAAACTCATTCAGCAGTGCGAGCGCCGCCTCGTAGTTCTCCGCCATGACGGCCGACGGCGTGCCCGCGACGCCGCTGTCGAGAATCGCAAACACGGCCGGCGCCGCGTCAGCATCCGTCGCCAGTGTCTGGAGGATGACCCAGAAATCGGGCGACGTCATAATCTCATTGCGCAGCGGGCACGGCTTCTCCGTGCACAGCTTAAGGCCGCGCAGCACAAGGCCAGCAGCCTTGATCAGCGTATCGCTGGGGAAGCTCGAGACGGTGTGCAGGAGGATGGGAACGCGGACGTAGTCGTACTCCTGCTGGCGGTGAGCCGGTCTCCTTGTCAAAGAACAAAGAGGGGCTGTACTTACATAGCTCGCCTGGAGCAGGTTGAAGAGATAAAAGGTGGCGCGTTCGATGAGGATGGGGTGGTACCGAGGCACATCCCTCAAGATGGCTTGGATGGCTTCCACCACCCGCTTACCCAGCAGCTCGACGGTGCTGTCGTCACGGAGTGCCAGGACCGTGCAGAACTCGAGAATGTAGACCAACGCAGGGTCGTACACAGCCGAGCTCTGCCGCTGTTTCTGCCCGTTGGCTTGAGACGGGGGGATATTTTCCGTCTTGACTGTGATCACCATCGACCCGTTGTCCTCCGGGATCTGATCGAGCAGTGTGTCCACCAACGCCTCGAGGCTGTGGCTCGGGAGATGCCTACAAAACATGTCAGACACGCTTTCTTCAAAATTATAACGTGCTCGGCCGCTTGCACTTACGCAACATTAGCAAAAACATCGCCCATGTGGCACTGGTTCACGCAGTCCACGGTGCAGAGTGTGCTCTCTAGCTCCTCGTCCGACGGCTCAGGCGGGTCGTCGGCTGCATAGCTCGAGATGTACGAGGTAAATGCCGAGAAGAAACCTGCTTCGCTCTGCTTCGCGCCCCGGTCGATGACCAGCGACGGTGGCTGTAATGGGATTGGTGGTAGGGCAAGCTTGTCTGCCTCGGTCGAGAAGAATGAGGGGATCAGGGAGTTGACAAAGAGGTTTAGCCATATACGGATAATCTGGTCCATATCAGCAAAACAACGAAGCAAGTCATAGTAACAGTGAGCAGACTTACGTGCTTCCAGCTCTTCCGGATAACACTCTCCGAGCCGGTCACCACCCGGAACAGCACCAGCGTCGCCAGCTGCGGCCGGACATCCCTGCCAAATCTCACCGCAAGCTCGCTGACCATGACACTGTTGTCCCCCACCTGCACCTCGGTGTTGAGCGACGTGTTGGCGAGCGACTCGCTGCCCAGCGTCGAGATGTAGCTCAGCCGGTAGATGATCTCGTCCAGCGCCTCCGAGTTGCCGTACTTGGTCGCGATCCGCGCGCACTCGTCGAAGCCGGTGATGACGCGAGCGTAGACGGTGTCGTCGGTGGCCGACATGAAGACGAAGAAGAGACACGAAACGATGGGGTTCCAGGTGGTGGCAAACATGTCGGCGTCGTAGATATTGGTGTCACAGAGCACCAGCGGGCCCGCGGTTTCGGTCTTGAGCAGGAGCTCCTTCCATGCGTAGTCGAACGCGTGCTTGTTGTCGTGCTCGTCGGGAAGAATGATCTCGTTGGTCCTGATGGTGTCAAAGATATCCTGCAAGTACTGAGGGGCGAAGTCTTCGCCGCCATTCTGGCCACGGAGGTTGCGGCTGAAGTCCTCGAACTTCATGGGAGACTTGACGGTCGGGTTGTGCTGATCCGTATTCAGTATGATGATGGCATATGAGAGGATGAATACTGAGTCCTTGTTCGCCACACCCTCAGGGACTGAGCTGGCGCAATACTTTTCCGCAAAGGAGCTGACGATGCGCTCGATCAAGGGCGCCTCTCCGGGCAACCGGAAGCTTTCCAGGAGGACACGGAGCGCCTCGTCTACCCGCTTGCCTGTGAAGTCGTACCGACCAATAAAGGCATCTAGAATCGCCTCATTGCCCTTCTTCGAAATAAACTCGCCGAGGACCTTTTTGTTTATCCTGGAGCTCCCCTGCAAAAACTTGGCAACACATTGCGGGTCGGCGGCATTCTCAATGACCCCCTTATCCTGAAGGTAAGCCAGTCCGCCTTTGGGATTCTCGTTGAACTTGCTGGTGCCCTTGATAATGAGCTTTTTCCTCCGTCGCCGCTCCCTCAGCATCTCCGGATCGGGGTATCCCTCCGTCTCGGGGGTTTGGTCGAGCCTCTCGGCGATAAATTGAATGAATCTGAGGAGGGCATCCAGGCAAAGCGGCGGAACGCTCGTCGTGCTCCAGGTCGCCGAGTCGGGCAGGGCGTTCCGGGAGAGCAACCCGATCATATCTTCGCAGAGATCCGCTCGGTTTTCGTCGCAGTCGTAGTTGACAAACAGCTCGGCCATAAAGGTGGGCATCCGCGCAAGCACGCCGATGTTCTCCACCATGGCCTGTCTGGCATCCGGTTTCCGCGCGCCGCCCTCTAGACCCAGTTTCTGCCGGTCCTTGACGGGGACCGGGGTAGCGCGTCCGCTGCCCGCCTGCGAGGGTGGCGGCTTCACCAGCTTGGGGGACTGTGGAATGCCAGAGTAGAGGCTCGGGTCAATGCCAGGTTCCCGGGGTATCTCTACCGCGGGATGCAGACAAGCCACAAGATATGACAAATACAGCTCCTGCTGCAGCTTGAGGACGCCTCTGCAGGTCGAGAGCAGGGTGCCAGCCACAATCAGGGCCTCCTGGAGAACGGCCATGTTGTCGGAGCGCACGAGCTGGAAAAGATAGCAGCACAGCTGGTCCTCGGCAATCAACGCCAGGGCGGGATGCCGGGCGATGGACGGGCCAGCGACCTCGAGCGCGACATGAATGATGCGCAGAGCCATGACTCTCATCTGGTCTGGGTGTTTGCGGTCGTGAGGGTCGAGAAAGCTGACTAAAACCCTGAACAGCTCCCGGATGGATGGCAGAGAGTAGGGGCGGAGGTCGATCGACTCGGCGCTTTCAGTCACAGAACTCGTGCTTGGCCGGCCAACGTCGGCGCTCGCGCTCCGTGGCGTTTCTGAAGTGCTGCTGGCTTTCTCCGAGCTTGAGGACGGCCTCGACTCAGCCGGAGGCTCGGCGGCCTCGACAGCCTGTCCTGCATCCGCCACAGTACCCTCTCCCACATCAGCAGCCTCTGGCGCCTCTGATCCAACCGCCGGCACATCGGTCCCGTTGGCCGCCGGGTCCAGGTTGACCGTATCCATGTCCCCGCGCGTCTGTCGGTCCAACGCCTCGCTCTCTTCGCCGGCCTCCTCCTCGAGATGTTTCAGGTCCTCAAAGATGATCTGCACCATACGCACCATCGAGGCCTCGGCGGTCCGGCGAAGCACCTCGGAGAACCTCGGCCGCGAGCATATGGTTAGGCCGCGGCCCATCATGTCGCAGACGCTCTCATCGCTCAGTATGTCCCCGCCCGGCCCCGACAGCATGTCCTCCATGAGGTGCAAGATAATGAGCAGGACCACCTCCTCCTGCGCCGAGTCGCTTATGTCGAACTGGCAGTGGGTAATGGCCGCCGAGAGCGCCTGCATGGCGAGGGCAAAGCGGGGAGATATGGGGGCGACGAAGCCGTAGGCGAGGAACTTTTGTATCGCCCTCAGCGCGAGGATCGTGACGGGGGCTGCGGTGCCCTTCGCCTGGATGATCTGCAGGAAGGGGTAAAGCAGCACGAGGGAATCGAATCTGTGTATGTCTGCCGAGTTCAGTCAGCACGGTCCTTCCCATTAGTTCCACGTTCCCGAGAAATGCGCAGCACCTTTGACGCCGGCCAACTCCTGGCGCAGCCTCCCGAAGCCCGAGATCAACGGGTTGTCCTGCATGCTCTTGCCCTTCTTCCCGCGCAGACCCCATCTATTCGCAGCGAGGTCCCCGGAGCTGTCGGGTGTGCCATCAGGGGCCGATTTCCGGGTACGGCGTGCGCCGGCGGTCGGGGGCACAAGCTGGATGAGGTTGGGGCTGCCGCCGAGGATGGCCGAGACGGACGAGTGCGGCGACCGGGCATATTTTTGGATGGCCGAAGTGATGGCAATGCACTCGGATATGACGAGGGACACGGGGTCGACGGCTACCGAGACGGGGCGGCTGCGGTACTGCATGCGCGACGAGAGGAAGGCGCTGCGTCGAGGGGTCACGGCCCCCGGGGTTGTTGTGACGGCCGGGTCCATGGGCGCGGCGAGCTGCGCATCTCCGCTCATACTGCAGTGTGTGACGGAGACGGGATTTCCTCTTCGTTCTATGCTTTTGTCTGGGTGCACCGGTCGAGGTTGAAGCCCGGGACGGAGAGGGCGCTGTTCGGGCAGATGGGGACAAATTGTCCTTGTGACGGTGCCACGAGCAGTGTTAGCCTTGCGTTGGGGTCAAACCTGGAAGTTGCTGCCGGAACTTGTCCGCCACAACAACACTGCTCGACCCTCAAAATCCTCTCTGAAGATGGCGCTCGAAGAAATCACACGCAACCTCTGGACCAGTCTCCAAAGGCGTATTGTGCAACTGTTGGTCCTGCAAAGTGTTAAGACAAGTCGTCAATCGCGAATGCCATCCTGGACTGGGCTGGAGCTCCCCCGTATCCCTGCTCCAGTCCAACGGGCCACCTTGCTGGGGCCCACACCAATCAGGAGCCAGTGATCTCCCCGCCCACTTGGTGGTCAATTGGGTGCAGGCAGCGGCATGGGTCGGGCGAAACGGCGAACGCCGTCCCGCCATCTTTTACACAGTACAGGGCCCGAAGTGCTCCAAACAAGAGTCGCCCGCGCTGAAGATGCAGGATCAGTGTCATCTCGCACAGGCTCGTGAAGCAAACTTATCAAGACAGCAATGTCTACCGCCGTGTCTGCTTGAGCTACCTCTAGTCCATGATCCAGTCATTGCCCTAACCAACCCAAAACGCCCTGCCATGAGACCTAATTGTACACGGCACTATTATGTTGCTCCCTTTTGTCTTCTCAGCCCCCTGTTCAACATGCAATGATATGCGCGACACCATGCCCATGCAGGCCGCGCGCCCTGTACCCCTTCTCTTTCTTCAAATGTGCTGGGAAAAAATAGGTTTAGAAACGACAGACAGAAGAACACACCCTGGCATAACCAACATCATGCCTTGCTCTCCCCGAGCTCGTCTCGCGCAACAACCTTCTCCTCCTGTTTGCCGGCTGCGGCCTGGGCGTTCGGCTTGTTCTTAGCAACGGCCGCCGCGGCAGCAGCAGCCGCTTCCTTCTTCTTTTCCTGGATCGCAATGTTCTGAATCTCCGACTTATCTTTCTCCCACTGCTTGGTAGCATCGCCGAAAGACTCCTTCACCCGCTGCGCCTTCTCGGCCTTCTCCTTCTCCGCCTGCTCCTGAGCGAGCTGCTCCCGTTTCATTTGCTACAGCGTGTTAGTCTCATCTGCATGACGGTCACCCAAAAAGAGACTACCTACCTCCATGTGTTGAATATCATCCACACTGGGCTCGTACTCGTGCCAGATCGTATAATGCGGCAGGCCAATGACGGAAAAACCCATCCTCTTCGACATCTGAAAATGAGTTAGCCAAAAGGCCGAGAAGTAAAAACCAATTCCGTTTACCTTGCCAAAGCCCTCCGTCTCGGCATGCTTCTCAAAACTAAAGGCCGGGAAATGGACCCCGTAGCGGAACACCCTGGCCTTGGCCAGGATACTCACGCCGCCGACACCATCAAGCTCCATTTCCACATCGGGATCGCCGTAGGGGTCTCGAAGATACGCCAGATGCGGCCTGTATGTGGCGTACTCGGCGTAGCCCTCGACAATGACAGCGTCCTCGTCGAGCGTCTCGGCAAGCTGCAGGGCCGTGTCGGACTCCTGCCACGAGTTGAGATCGTACGGTTGTTCTCCACCGAGCCAATCTGGCAGCGGACGCCAGACATCTGTGTCCAGTCAGCAATTCCGACCGGAAACCCACATCTCCGAATCCAGCACTCACTCGGCACGATCACGTCCTTGTTATGCCGCATGAGATCCTCCAAGATCGTGTACGGCGCCGTCTCCACATCCACATCCCTCCAGTACACCCACGAGTGGTACGGCCGCAGCGCCGCCGTCAACAGCCAATTCCTCGCCCTCGCCATCAGCTTCCTGCGGCTCGCCTGCGCCTCGAACCCGTGACGGCTCTCCACGTCCTGGTTGACCTTTTGCCCAAAGTCCTTCTCGATGATCGATATCTCCCCAAAGTGCATCTCCTCGTCCTCCCACGCCTGGATCTCCTCCATGCTCCGCGTCAGCGCCTGGAGCGTCTTGTCCTTGGAGTCGGACACGAGGAACGCGAGGTCGATCAGGTGGTGCGGGTACGTCAGGTTGCGCAGGTGCGAGAAGAACATGGGCAGGTGCTCCTCGGCGTCGCGCAGCGGCACGCACACCAGGATGCGCTCCTCGCGCTCCCACCCGCGCGCCGTGCCCTGCACGCTGGACAGGTCGTGGTAGCGCACCGTCTCGAGCTGGAAGTCGCCGCCATAGCCGCCGCCCGAGGAGGAGAGGAGACCGAGCGAGAAGACGGAGAGCGCGGAGCTGCCACTGCGGCGGGACAGGTAGAAGAGCACGATGAGAAAGAGGAGGGCGGCGACGGCGCCGAGGCGCACGAGGGACTGCGTTCGTCGACGGAGGGCTGGTGTCGTCCCGCGTGGTTGGTAGCTGGAGATTGGCAACGCAGTATGTTTTAGTGACATGCTTAGGGATTTCGGCGGGATTGAAATGGGATACGAGATTGGAGGTGGGCGATGGTGAGGATGGGAGAGAAAGTAAAGGAAGGAGACGATGCACAGGACGAACGCACCGGTGAGGAGATATGTCAAATGTCTTGCCTCTCGGATAACCATTTGAGTATCCGCCAGCTTGGTAGCGGGGGGTCGCCTTGGACCCCGACGATGTGAACGGCAGCATTGGCTGTGTCGTGCCCTGGCGAGGAGTTCAAGCGATGCTGCGCCTGTTGCGATGGCTCCCCCCTTCGTGCATGCGTCGGCGCTGCACACCCCGGACCAACTGTACCTCGCACTCGATCACGCACTCGATCTGGGTCGTGGCAGGCAGTTCGGATGAAATCTCGGTCGTTTGGTGTTGGATCTGGGATGGCGGACGTCAGCACATGGCTGAGGAGTGTCGTGGGAGTTGCAATTGCAAACACGTCGTACCAGTGAGATGGAGAAAAGGTGTTCGTATCAGCCTCACCCTCTCCCTTCAGTGGCCCTGGACACGCCGTGGCGTTTCGTTTCTGGGAGACTCCCGGAGAGGCTTGGCGCTGCACCTGCTCCAGGTCCTGGTTCCCGCTAGCCTGGCTGGATTACCGGGGTACCTCACCTTCAAGTTCCCTCTCTGCAGCCTCTGCCTCACTTTCGCCGCGAATCCGCTCTTCGAGGGACATTATGACATCGTACCCCAGGGCGATCGTGTCACACTGCAATCTGAAGTGGGTTCCTTGGCATGGCAGCCACAACCATCACACCAAGGATGGCAAAACATAGAAATTTGCAGATTGTCCTCTGAATCGCTCTCATTGTCTAAATTAAGGTACTGATGCTCAGGGCACTTTCACCAAACCGTCACCTCCCTGCGAACATGCCCATGATCTGGCGGGAACTACGGTGACACGGCCGTCTTGGCAGACCGTTCTTACCTGTCCCAGAGCCCCTGATCGTCAGACAGGCTTGGGAATCAATGCATAGATCTGGTTACGCGTCAGCGATCGTTCAGTGCCTGGAACCGCATAATGGCATCGAGGAGAATCCAGGATCAGTCAAGCCAGTTTAACTCAGCCCTACGGACCGGCTCGAGCCGACACGCACCATAACGGTACGTGCCAAACCCGAACAACGGAAGCCAAATTACGCCCCCGGAGGAACAACACCACAACTCGTCATCGCACCCGAGGATGCTAGAATGCGGATGGATGGCTCGGCCCGTACATTTCGTTGAATGGATAAGCTATTGTCATCAGGGTAGAAAGAAAATATAAGGCCGCGATAGACCACAACACTTACCATCTAGATCGTTTACGTTGGCGTTTGCTGATGTGAAATGTTATGGCCAAGAATCTGCGAGGAACTTGAACCGAGTCAGCTGGTGCTCATGCCATTGACAATGTTGGTTCGAAAAGGGGAAAAGGACAAAATCAGAGAGTTTTTTGGTATATGGGTATCTTCATTCTTGTTCAGAAGCAGAACTGAATTGAAAGTTTCTCATCATGGAAAGGCGGTTGGCGCTGTGGGCAGGGCTTGTCTTACCTCATCTTGGGTCCCGGCAGTGGTCGAAGTCACAGAGAGATGTCACCTAGACTGTCGCCGTGTCAGCAACCTGTCGAGGCTCAAACGACGGTACGAGTATATCAATCACGAGATCGAAGTCAGATGGTAGTGCATGTGTGTTCGTTCGCTCAGAGAAATCGCGTGAACTGTGGATAGGAGATCATCATGGAAAGGGATGGATGGGTAAGCATTGGTTGGAGGAATGGTCTTCACTTACTGTTTACGTGGTAAGCTGGATCGCTTCTTGGTTAGCTGCAGCTTGATCGATGCCTCGCCCGAGCAGGAAAGCTCAAGACGACGCGTCGCTTCGAATCGACTGCATCATGGACCATGTCGAAAGAAACGGCGATGCTCTTGACAATGTCGTCGCATCAGCAAACGGTCAATGATCCCCCCAAAACGAGGCCTCGTGCTCGAACTGACGCGGCGGTCGTTTCCTTTGCATGGGATGCGAGACTGCGTTTCGAAAACCGCAATGCGGCTCATCGAGTGTTTAGGAAGGGAGGAAGCTTGTGAGGTTGATAAATTTTCAGTTTTAAACCTGCCAGATTGTGGGTCCGAGTGGGTCCAAGCGCCAGCTGGTGGCTTGCCCTGTGTGGTTGTGGCGCTCATCGACAGACTGGTGGGGTGCGGGCCTCATGCCAAAAGAATCCAAAACTGAGCCTCACAGTCAACCACCAAAAAGGCAAGCAACTCAATTTTCTCCGCTCACCGACCCCGATTTGGAAATAAACAGCTTCTTGACTCTGCTCTTCGGTTTTGAGGCATCATCGCCACAACTCGAATTTGCGATCGAAAGTGCGGCCACGACCAACGCCTCGAGTGTTGAGAATCAACAGCAGGCATGACAGACCGAAGACGGATCAACGGCCCTGCTGGTGCCACACTCCCTCCAGTATTCGATGATGTGGTTTATCAAGAAGCCAAGAGTGTGAAAAGCAGGTCGCGGGCGCCAGATGCGTCAAGAAAAATGTGTATGTTTTTGATCAAATTTCATCTTGCGAGCCTTGCTAACCCTTGCTCAGATCTCAAGACGGGCGTGACCCCGTCGGCTTCCGGATCGGCATATCTAGAGATCGAGACTTCCGCAAAACCTGGAGTTTCGGGGATGAAGCTCAGCTGCTCTGTTCACGGGCCACGAGCGCTTCCTAGATCCGCGCCCTTTTCACCGCACGTTGTCTTGTCTACCCACGTCAAGTACGCTCCGTTTGCAACGACGCAAAGGCGTGGCTACCTGCGCGATCCCAGCGAGCGTGACCTGGGCATTCACCTTGAGGCTGCCCTCCGCGGGGCCATCATCGCCGACAGGTGGCCCAAGAGTGGCGTCGATATCATTATCTCTATCGTTGAGGGCGACCAAGACCGGGAAACGTCCAGGTCACAGGGTGACGAGGTGTGGGACATGATGAATGCTCTCAGCGGTTGCATCACTGTGGCAGCTGCAGCACTTGCTGATGCTGGCATCGATTGCGTCGATACTGTTGCCGGAGGGGTCGCTGCTCTGGTTCAAGCGGCTGGCGATGACTCCAAACCGAGCATCGTCGTGGACCCCATACCTTCCGAGCACGAAAAGATACTGGCCGCCTGCTGCATCGCATATTTGCCTACTCGGGACGAGGTGACGAACCTCTGGTTCAGGGGCGATCTCCCGGCCTCCGAGCTGGAGCTTTACACACATATGGTTGAGAAAGGCATATTGGCGTCGAGGAACGCGAACCGCGTGCTCATCGATTGTCTTAGAGAGACAGTCGAGTAAATTGTACGCAGCACACCGTTGAATTGGTATTGCGGCCATTCCAGCCACCAACACAGCCTCTGTGGCGGTTCCATGAGGTGAGCGAACCGTCAGCAGATAGTCCAACCAAAAAACTGTGGGCTCACTTTCAGACAGTCCCGTATCCTAATAATAGCCGGCGAAGGCAGCACGTCATCTCCACTGCCCTGTATCGCCGAACAATGAGATGCCCCGCTACCCGGCTCCGTCAGTCAATCCAGCAGCCGAATTCGAATATCGTCTCTGGGATAACATGGTGGCAGCCCAGAAGTGGTTGCATGCGCTTGAATACGAGAACGTTGCATCGACCTGTTCCCAACATGGCAGCAGCACATGGCTGCCTTGACAGCATCCCAGTACTGTACGGGCCGGAACCGACTTGGAGGACCATGCCCTGCACAACGTGGGGGACAAGTTGAAAAGGCGGGGCAGAGCGATTACGTGTCTGTGGCCAGCTGTGTAACCGCCAATCCGATTCTCTCTGAGCGCATAACGGAGGAGCAAACTCAGCCTCGAGACCACCTGCGAGTTTAGTGGCTTGAGCCTACCTAGAGCTTCAAGCCGCTTTGCACTCAAAACAGGAGACTGTCGGTACTATGGAGTCACAGTTGCGCTGCGTTGTTCCAAAATCGTTATCGTCCTGGCATTATTGTGAAAAAGATCTCGTGTGTAGTGTGCAGAGGAGATGCAAACAGATACATGTGTTTGCACTGTCCATTGACCCCCACCTGTTTCGGGCCAACATCCTGCGTAAGGGGATCAATCAGGACCCACCCGTCGCTCATGCCAAGTCCACTCTCCTGATTGAAAGCACACGCTAGCGGCGGAGGGTTGCTGCATGATTTGCCGCCCCCCTGACGTTATCGGGCTTCTTGGCTGCCCGTGTTCCTCCAAAGAAAGTGCGACAGCCAATCTTCCCACGAACCACCAACACCGCACCTCGACTCAGCCGTCTGGGCTGTGTACCTTCGTTTTGACGACAATCCTCAAGCTACTCTCGTTACCCTAACACCAATCGCTTTTAATACCTATACAACTTTCTAATCAGGCCGAAATCACGCGCTGCACTCACTTGTTCATCTCCGATCGCTCGAGTTTTGATCGACTCTGCGCCAAATATCCTTTTCGCGACACCCCAGATCAACCCCCGATGTTTCGACACGGCGCGAGCCTGTCATAATACCCACCGCTCGTGCGAAGCTGACTACTCATCGACACCGTTGTCGTCCGGCTGCTCAATTCAACTTCTCTGCGTCCGCCGGCACCTCCTCCGATGGGCAAGAAGTGGCGATGGGGGGTCATCCTAGACGCCGGGTCGTCTGGGACTCGACTACACATCTACCGATGGAAGGACCCTGAGAGGGCGCTCAAAGGCGCGTCGCGAGAGGATCTGCAAAGCCTACCCAAATTGAAGACGGAAAAGGAGTGGACCAAAAAGATTCGACCCGGTGTCTCGACGTTTGGTGACAAGGTGGAAGAAGTCGGCCCAGAGCACTTGCAAGGCCTGATCGATCATGCGCTCAAGATTATACCCGCAGACAAGATCCATGACACGCCGATCTTTCTCATGGCAACCGCGGGATGCGGTTACTTCCGCAGGTCCAGCAGACCGCGTTGACGCGCCAGATATGCTCCTATCTCCAAGAGAACACCCGGTTCTCGCTCCCCGACTGCAGCCTCCATATCCAAGTTATCAAGGGCGAAACCGAGGGCTTGTACGGCTGGATCGCGACAACTATCTCTTGGGCGGGTTCGACCATCCGGACAAGCATCAGCATGGAAAAGGGCATCACACTTACGGGTTTTTGGATATGGGTGGCGCGGTCAGCACAGATCGCGTTCGCACCAAATACGACTGAGGCTGAGAAGCACGCGAACGACTTGAAGCTGCTGCGGCTGCGCACCCTCGACGGTTCTCCGTCGGAATACAAGGTCTTTACCACGACATGGCTGGGTTTTGGCGTCAACCAAGCGCGGGAGGCCTACATCCTCAACCTCGAGGAACGGTATGCCGAGACGGACATCGAACTACCCGATCCGTGCCTGCCAAAGGGGCTGCGGACAACTTTGCGGGGAGAACAAATTGGCGACAAGAAACGAAGCATCCCCACACTGATTGGCACCGGCCAGTTTGAAGAGTGCTTGCAGCTGACGTACCCGTTGCTTGGCAAGGACAAGCCGTGCGAAGACAATCCTTGCTTGCTGAACGGGCAGCATGTTCCGGCCATTGACTTTGACGTCAACCACTTCATTGGCGTGTCCGAGTATTGGCATACGACGCACGGCGTGTTTGGCGGCAAAGGCGACAAGGCATATGATTTTGCGACTTACCAGCAGAGGGTCAAGGATTTCTGCGGGCAGGACTGGGCCAGCATTCAATCCAAGATCAGCAATCGGAAAGAAAACGACGTCAAGATTGCCCAGGAGGCTTGCTTCAAGGCATCCTGGCTGATCAACGTGCTCCATGAAGGGATTGGCGTTCCCAGGATTGGCATGGAGGAGCTGCACAGGGTAAACGTTTCCAAGGGTGCACTTGAACATGCCAAGGAAAAGGGGTTCGCGGACCCGTTCAAGCCGGTGGACAAGATCAATGACATCGAAGTGAGCTGGACTCTAGGGAAGATGGTGCTCTACGCCGCCGGACAAATCCCTCCGATCACTGGCGACGACAGGCACCCAGTCGGTTTCGGCAGCAACGTGGAAGGCACCCCGCACGACTTTCAATTCGCGGGATCCAGCTGGCGGCCCATCAACCACCACGGCAACCAGACCAGCACCGACGACGAAGAATGGGGCCTTGACGCCGAAGACATCCTCGACAAGGCCAAGTCCAAATCCACCACCGGCTTCTTCGCCTTCATCGCCATCCTGCTCCTCTTCCTCTTCATCTTCCGCAAGCGGGACCGCCGGATGCGCCTCTACAGCCGCGTCAACTCGGCCTTGCGTCGCAACCGTCGGCCGGGCCCCGGGGCACGCAAGGGCAGCAGCGCGCGGGGCCTGTCGGGCCTCGCGACCAAGATCTTCGGCGGGCGGTCCACAGGCGGGGCGTACGAGCGGGTCATGGAGGAGGGCGAGGCCGAGCGCTTCGAGCTGGGCGACGCCGAGTCGGATGAGAACGAGTCGTCGGACTCGAGCGAGGGGTCCAAGGGCTCCTCGAGGCGGTTCGGCCTGTCGTCGGGCCTGGCGACGCCCCAGGTGGTGGACCATCACTACCACCACGGTCTGGGGTCGCCGACGGTGTCGGCGCTGGATCGCAGCGGGTTGTTTGTCCGAACCGAGAGCCGCGAACGACTCACGCTCCCACCTCACCTGGCGCTGTCGGGGGTGGGAAGGAGGAGTCGGGCGGCCAGCCCCACGCGGATGAAGAGCCCCATGATGTCGCCACTGCAGGAGACGTAGGTCTTGTCACGGTGCATGGCGGATATGTTTGGGGAATCATACTGCTGTTGCGGTCTGCGGGGTTATGTGTTTACTGGTGTTCTACTTCTTTTTTCGGTGTTGACCATTTGGCGGTGCTAAAAGCTTCTAGTATCTTTTTGTATTCTTCTCTGTAGGGTACAGCAGGCATGGCGGGGCGAGGAGTAAGGGGCGAGTTTTCTGGACGACAAGGAGACTGGTCTGTCATTTTACGGTCCGCAAGTCGGGGATATCTGGAGTGTTTACCGGCCGGCTTGGGACATGTGTGGGATTGAGATTTCTCATATGGTCCTCCGAAGCGATGAGGTTACTGTCGATATGATACATGTCTAAAGACTATACTATTCCATGACCATGTTTTGGCTCTTTTGCCCCCGGCTCAGCCCGTGCTCGCTGGTGAATGGCCACTTTCACATACCAGGCAGGAGGTGCATCCAACGACCCTTTTCCCCCCAAGACTCAGGCCATCCACACCCCCTCTCCCTATCCACACCCTCTCTTTCACAGCACCCTCAGTCATCTCTCTCCAGAAACCCCGGGTCACTCCTCACGCGCCCCTCAAACTTGCGCCACCACTCCTCGAACGCCTTGAGCGGCACCACCTCGACCTGCCCGGCCGTCCCGCTGAACCCAGACAGGAAATTGAACGCGTTCTTGATGATCCGCTGCGCCAGCACCAGCGTGCTCGGCTGCTGCCCTTGCCCTTGCCCAGAACCGGAGGAAGCAGAAGCCGGTACCAACGCTGTACTGGAGGCAGAGGAAGAGGGAGAGGAGGAAGGCAGCTGCGCGATCTGCGCCGCCACCGCGTCGGCCGGCTCGACCGACACCCCGATCACCACGTTCCCCTGCGCCCCTGCTCCTGCCCCGCCGGCGGCGCTCCCGAAACCGGAACTGGGGCTGGGGCTGAGCTTGAAGATGGCGCTCTCCTTGCCCGGGCCGATGCCGCCGAGGAACCGGGAGTTGGGCTCGGTCTGGGCGGGCGAGGTGGGCGGCGTCAGCAGGTAGATGGCTGCGGCGGTGGCGGGGGCAGGGTGACGCCGGGCAGCAGGAAGACGACGATGTGCGAGAAGGGCTTGGAGCCCGGCGCCGAGGGGGGGGGCGTAGAGAAGGTGGTGGGCGAGGGGTCTGGGTGGGGTGATCAGCATGGGTTGCCCGGCGGGGACGAGGCCGAAGAGGGGTTGCGACATTGTGGGTTTGTTTTCTTTGTTGGTTTGGTGGTGGTGGTGATGGTGGGGAGTTCGGCGTGAATCGTGGTGGTGTAAGTGGGTGAGGCTGTTGGAGGTGCCGTCGGATGAGAGGTGAGCGTCAGGGTTTGGTGTGCTGGTATGATCCTACTGTCTCGCTAATGCGGTGAGATTTGGGTTGTTTGGTGTAATGGGTGGCCTGTGGCTCGAGATTGGATCGATCCGTCTAGCTGGTGCTGCAGCTGCGATCCCGGGGTCAATGGTTTCGGAACGCCGCTCGATCTGTGGATGCAGCTCAGACCAAAGTCCAAGTCCCAGAGTCGATGACGAGACGCTGACGGCGTGGAGATTTGAAACCGTCGTCCAATCTACACGTGCAATGTACTCCGTCTAGAAGTTCTTGCTTTTCCTAGGCTCAGGCCGTATAACCCTGTACTTGTAGTTGATGGTGTTGAGGATGTCCGGCCCGAGAGGCTCACACAATGAAGTGGTCCAACCTCCGAAGAGCTGGTCCTGAAAGGTGTGTGTAAGGCGGGACTCGGGAGTGACACAGTTCTGTGGAAAACAATGGGATTAATGTTCGAGACCGACAAAGATCGACTTTCACAATGGGTTTGTATCATGTTCTAGGTTGTTGAACTTCAGGTATTGTCGCAAGTCTCACGCCCCAGTTCCGAGCTTCTCGCCGTGCAGAATAGAAGCTCCCATGAGGTTCCAGACTCATCCACCGATGCCAAGACGTCAACGGCAGCATTACGGGCACACCTTGGACCCTGGTGGGGCAGAATTTCCACTTGCTAACAGCAAATGGCACAAGCAAGCAATTCGACCAAGTATCCTCATGCACCCTCTCCCTTCAAGGTCGCCGTCAGACTCATCGTCTCACTCTGTTGAGCTTCCCAAAATGGCAAAATTGTCCTCCGCATCGTCAGTCGAGGAGAGTTGACGGGAAGAAGCATGTGAGAGATAGCCATCTGTCTTCGTTCCCATGGCAAGTTAGGTTTCGTTCTGAAAGTGGAGAGGGGATTTTGGGCAACTCTCGACCTATCGAGGGGGGATATCGAGTCCATGTCCTCTCACACCCTCTCCTTCACGATCGATCCTTCATCTTGTCTTGTCTGTCGTGACCAACCTGCATATCCGCAATCTGCAGTCATATCCAGATCTCCAGCGTCACTCAGAGTAGTCAATTGCTTCTGCGGACTCAACCAGCCATGGCGACTCAGTTGACAAGCATCGACCTCGTGAACAAATGCGATGGGTAAGGACCCCAGGTGTCACCTCTTTTCGTTCCTTCTCGACCCTTCCTGCAAGCCCTGCCCCTTGATATGCAGCCGATGTCATGGAAGACGCAATTACAGACGAACATGACGCTCGCTTACCTCGCGACTAGATTTCCCGACGCCAACCGGGAACCTGAGCGCTACTCGACCGAGATGAACAAGCTCTACACCCTGATCTGGAAGGATGAGAAAGGCCCGTTCCCCATTGGCTATGTGTTGCTGTCCGTCCTCGAGGCGTTGAGGAACACCCCCGAAAGCATCAGGGGCCGCATGGACGTCGACGACGAGGCCAGGACCGTCTTGCTGTTCCAGGAGCCGACCACCCAGGAGGAACGCACCAAGCATGTCGCCAGGTTGACCGCTTACTGGCGCGAGAACCAGGCTTTCCGCCTCCTCAAGGGCTGGCGCAACGAGCTGTGGCCCGTCTACGGACGCAACGGCGAGTTGCTGTACAGCATTGAGCGGGTCGCCATGGGCCTGTTCGGCAACGTGCGCTTTGGTGTGCACATGTCGGCGTTTCTCCGCCGCAGCGATGGCGACAGTCGCTATGACCTGCGGATCTGGGTTCCTAAGCGGGCTCACAACAAGTCGACATACCCCAGCATGTTGGACAACACGGTGGCCGGGGGTATGATGACCAACGAGGACCCGTTTGAGTGCATCGTCCGCGAGGCTGCGGAGGAAGCGTCACTGCCAGAAGAATACATGCGGAAGCACGCCAAGGAGACGGGCACCGTCACGTACATCTACATCACCGACGAGCGCGCTGGCGGTGAGCCTGGCTGGATCTATCCCGAGTGCCAGTGGGTCTATGACCTTGAACTGCCCGCCGACGGAAGCATCACCCCACGCCCCAATGATGGGGAGGTTGACAGCTTCAGGCTGTGCACGGTGGAGGAGATCCAGGAACAAATGGTCCAAGGGCTGTGGAAGCCAAACTGCGCCATGGTCATGCTCGATTTCCTCGTCCGCCACGGGATACTGACTCCCGAGAACGAACCTTACTACGACGAGATTCTCACCAGGAGGCGCCGCTTCATCCCTTTCCCCGGCCCGCATTGGCCGCAGTGGCAGCATGCCTCGCCCTCAGAAGGGAGGTCTTGAAGAGAGAGGAAGAGAGGAGAGGAGACAGCGAGCGGCGCAAATACAGGCCTGCCTTTTTGGGTATCGTTTTGGTCGACTCGCCGAGCTTTCCCTGAAACATGTGGTTGCCATTTCCTGAACGCCAGATTCCCCATTAGACTCGAGCATATGATGCCGCAAGCCATCTATATCCTCCATATTCCATAGCACATAAATCATGAGAGCCATCACCTCTTGCGGGCGAGCAGGTAGACGTAGTCCACGCGCAGCGGCGTGAGCTTCTTGTACGGCCCCTCGAGCGACATCAGCAACCCACCAAACGAGATGTACGCCTTGCTGTTTTCCCACAATGTCAGCAATCCTTTCTTCCCAGTCTAGCCAGGCAGCGTGCCCCAAATCAGCACTCACATCGTCTTCCCGTCCTCGGCATCCTCAAACTTGTAGATCTTGCCGTAGCAGACATAGTCAAAGATGTCGGCCAGCGTGGCGTCGCTGGCGCCGGCCTTGGCGACGTCGCGCCACCCGCGCTCGTCGTCCTTGCTGCCGTCGTAGTGCAGCGACGTCGCCAGCGCCACGTGCAGCTCGTCGTCGATCTTGCAGGGGAAGAGCTCCTTGTTCACGTCCAGGCTCATGCTGATGCTCTTGTCGTCCGAGTGGCAGTAAATGCGATCCACACGGTCGTACTTGGGGTCGCTCAGCCGCTCGACCCGGAAGTGCTCCTCGAAGAGCTGCGCGTCGGACGCGATGCCGGACATTTTTGCGGTTTCTGGGAGGGGTAGAGTCGGTGTCGAGGAGGAAATGGGGAGGTGTGAGGTCAGTCTAAGGCGCGGTAGACTGCTACACAAGAAGACGACAGGAGGCGGGCGGGGTGTTGTTGATGGTGACGGCGGTGCTGCTGCTGGAGTTGACAAAAAATTCCGGAAACGTCCAGCAGCCGACCGGACTGAGAGCTTGACAGGGGCCGGGGTTGCAGTCTGCGGCAGGCAGGGCGCTTAGTGGGGCATTTCGATAAGGGAGCTTTTTGGCCTTATCAAGCCCCTCCAACCCCTCCAAAAAGTTGCGGCCAGCAACGCTCAGCACCTCGACATGTCATTTGTGAAGAGGAACACGGTGCTCTCGGCAAGGCCAGGGCGGCCGCTTGCCCAGCCGGCCCTGACCCCAGAGAAGCAGCCACTCGCACCAGGAATCCGACCGTCGCCTCTGGATGGCAGGCCCACCACATCGACAGGCACGTCATCGCTCGACCAGCTCCTCGCAGGACACGCCGGGCTGCCACTGGGCACCTGCCTGTTGATCGAGGAACAAGGCACCACCGACTTCTCCGGCATCCTCCTTCGATACTACGCCGCCGAGGGTCTTGTCCAAGGCCACCAGGTCCATCTGGTCGGCTATCCACCGGAATGGCGACATCAACTCCCGGGCGTGGCTGCGCCCGAGAGCAAAGCCAAGACAGCCCAGCAACCGCCGCCGCCAGAAGAGAAGATGAAGATTGCTTGGAGATATGAGGCATTGGGGAATACAGCGACACCGGGATCCGCCCCAACAAGAGGAGATGCCAGCCAGGGCACCTTCTGCCACTCCTTCGACCTGACCAAGCGCCTCTCGCCGACCTCGTGCAAAGGCACCCTCCACTCGACACCCAGCACCTGCCCACCGACATTTGACCAACCACCCCCGACCTCCACCACCCCCTTCAAGGCCATCATCCAACACCTCCAAACCAAGCTTTCCACCTCTCCATCAAACACCATTCACCGCGTCGTCATCCCCAGCCTCCTCCTCCCCACCCTCTACCATCCACACTGCGCCCACCCCTCCGAGGCGCTCCAATTCCTCCACGCGCTCCGCGCCCTCCTCCGCCAGTACCCCGCCCAGCTCACCGCCCTCCTCACCCTCCCGACCTCCCTCTACCCGCGCACCTCGGGTCTCGTCCGCTGGATGGAGCTGCTCTGCGACGGCGTGCTCGAGCTGATCCCCCTGCCCGCCAACCCGGGCGCGCCGCCGCCTCCGAAGCCTTCCTCGTCTTCGTCTTCTGGGCCGGGTGGCGCCGGCGGCGGCGCGGAGAAGAGCGACCAGGTGCAGGGGCTACTGAGGGTGCACACCCTGCCGGTGTATCACGAGAAGGGCGGGGGTGGGGCGGGGGCGAGCTCATTCAGGGAGACGCTGGGGTTTAGTCTGAGCGCGTCGAGGGGGTTGGTGATTCGGCCGTATAGTTTGCCGCCGTTAGAGGAGGAGGATGGGGGCGAGAGGGAGAAGGGAGGGGGCGGGGGGAAGGAGGGGATTGAATTTTGATAAATTCGGAGCGTCACTAGGGAAGAGATAAATATTACCGGCCGTGGGATGCTATCTCAACTCACGAGCATGAGGTGTGTCAGGATCATGAGATCTAAATCACATGGCTTCTAAGCTTGGAGAAAGAGAAGCCCCTCCTGCAGTATGAAGCTGTCGATTGGGTCTAGCAGTATAATACTTAAAGGGCCCCAAAGCGGCGCCTTTTTATTATTGCTTGCTCGTCCTGGACCTGGTGTCATGGAATCCGCAATGTGCAGGTGATTTTAACGTTGAACATCCAGTGTAATATGTCGGGAAATTACAGTACCATGCCGTATCGTACTAACGAGCCCCACTTCGGTGATGGAGCTCGACGGATTTGAGCTTCTGCATAAATTTTCGAACCTCGAAAAAATCTCCCACTCTTCCTCCCTTTTCTTCGTTGATGCTGCTTAACGCAGCAGCTTCCGCAAGCAAGGTCAGTCGCATTCCTTCTTTGCCATTTCAATGCATACTCGAAGGACTACATGATTATACTCTTCGTATTCCAATCTGTCAATCCACTGATCTCTGTGATGACCACATACGTGTTCAAGGCTTATGATGCTTGTTCTTGTTTTTTTCCTCTTGGAGCACCTGCACATCTGTGTTTTGAATTGCTTCTAACCGAGGTACAGATTCCAGACAATTTTGAGTTATGGCGGCAGAAACATCGGCAGCGGCAGAAAGGCAGGTCCGGATCTCGCGCGTTGCAGGCCGGTACCTCGTCTTCGACATTGACGATGTCGTCTACATCCGCCGGCACCACGGCATCTGTGCCGTGCTGACGGGCACCATGCCGCAGAACCCGACGCAGAACCTCTTCCTCAGCCTGCCCGTCGAGCTCCGCGCCGAAGAGGCCAAGCTGCTGGTCGACAAGGGCGTCGGGCACATCGCCGACGAGCAGACGGACCACCTGTCCCAGCTCGGCACCATGGACGAGTCCACGCGCAGGGCGTACCTGCAGCACCTCAGACAGCAGCGCAGGAACGCGCAGCAGGTCTTTGAAGAGGAAAAAGCAAAGGTACAGGCCAAGCACCTGGACAAGCGCAAGGCAAAACCCAAAGCTGCAGCCGCCGAGCGGCCCGCCGCCGTAACAGACTCAGCCGACTCTCTCTTTTCTACCCCCTCTCCCAGCACCACCCCCGGCCCCTCAAAACAGGAAAAAGAAGCCCCCCTCCCCGGCGTAACCCCCACAACCAGCACCTCCCTCCTCTCCCCTTCCCCATCCACCAGTCTCTCCATGCCCACCCCGGCCTCGTACGCGCTGTACAGGTACCTCAACGCGCGGGGCTACTACACGACGCCCGGCCTGCGCTTCGGCGGCGACTACAGCGTGTACCCGGGTGACCCATTCCGGTACCACGCGCACTACCTGGCCAACGGGTACGGGTGGGACGAGCCGGTGGCGATGTTGGACCTGGTGACGAGCGGGAGGCTGGGAACGGCCGTCAAGAAGGGGTTCCTGTTTGGAGCGGAGAAGCCGAAGCCGCGGGAGGAAGGGGGGGAGGGGGAGGTGAGGGTGTTTTGTATTGAGTGGGCGGGGATGTGAACGAAGAGAGTGTGATGTGGGAGATAGGATATGATACCCCTGTTTTGCTGTTTACCTATTTTGGTGTTGCTTCGCTGGATTTGTGTTGCGGAACAGTGACCTTACTATGTCAGTCCAAGACCAAGATTCTTCCATGGTGTTTCTCCAGCCCAAGTATATTGCCATCATGGTGATTGGTATTACGTCCTCACCCTCCTCATGTTGAACACAAAGAACCACCCCCCAATAAACTCAGCCTCACTCCAGAAAATGCTCCCCGTCCGACTCATCCACGTCATGTATGCCACAATGCCATTAAGATAAACTACAGAAAACACATACAACATCCCGTGGGAACCCATCCATCCCCCTAAGGAAGCCAAACCGTACCACCCGCTCTGTCTCTGTCCTGCATCTCTTGTGAAGACGATTCACGGCACATAAATCCGACTAAAGCTAATCACCTCCCTCCGACAGCACACGCACTTGTCAAAGTTGTTCATGGCCAGCGACACGCGGCAGTCGTCGCACAGGCTCAGGCAGCGGCACGGCCAGACGATGATGGTGCGCGGCGCGCTCTGGCACACGACGCACTGCGGGCCGTCCGGGCCGAGGCCCGCCGCGCCCGTCGCCCAGGACGAGTTCGCCTCGCCGCCGCCGCCGCCGCCACCACTTCCCACTCCTGTTGTTGATGGGGAGGAGGAAGAGGAGGGATGTGGTGGTGTGGAGGAAGAGGGGGAGGATGTGGCTGCGCGGCGGGAGAGGAGCAGCTGCTCGAGCACGCGCGCTTCCTCGTCGGGCGTCATCTTTTCTGGAGGGGAGGCCGGGCCGGAGTTGGGGTGGTGCCGGGCGTGGTGGTGGTGGTGGAGCGCCTGCTTGTTGGTGAGGAGAACCTGGGCGCGCTGGCGCTGGAGCTGTTGGCGGAAGCGGGAGCGGGTCATGATGCCGTCGCTGGTGAGGTGGGCGGCGAGGGAGAGGGCTTCGTCGCGGTCTTCGGGGCTCTGCGGGTGGAGGAGGCGAGCCAAGTCGGCGGCTGCGATTGGGGTGTCGAGGAGCGGGGTGGACTCGCGGGAGGCGCGGGCTGAGGCGACGGCTGAGGCGAAAGAGAGGGGGCCGGGGTTGAGCTGGGTTGGTGTGCGCTGGCCGTCGTCTAGGGAGGCTCCGTCATCGTGGTCGGATTCCCAGTCGAGTTCGCTCGCGGTCTCGGTTGTGGAGATCACGCTGGTGGTGTCGTCGAGGTCTGGATCCTCGACTCCCGTGTCAGGGTCTTGAGCTGTGGGCGGAGCGTAGTCGCCGCTCGAGTCGCTGCTTCCCCACCAGCCACCCCTGAGGAAATAGCTGTAGAGTTTAGAGTCTACTTCCCCTTCATCGAGGGGCCTGCTCGAGCCAGCGTCGCCTTCGCTGGTGTTCTCGCCCATTCGGCGGCGAAGTTCGGCTTCCACGTCAACCTGGTCGACCCTGGGAATGGCGATGAAGACGCTCCCTTCGCCAGGCGACAGAACGTCTACATTGAACCCGCGGGCGCCGCGCCTAGACTTCTTTTTGGATGACGAATCGTTCTTGGGCCTCTGCGACAAGCCTCGAAGCCACCGAGGTGGCGTACGCAGGCCGAAGAGGGCCATGGTCCGGATCGTGAACAATGCCCATATAACGAGCACCAGCTTGAGAATATGCAGCATGTACTCAAAGGCAATGAGCCACCTAGAGCTCCGTTCGGCTGCGCCCACGCCATCCCGAACCCTCCTGCCAGAGGTGTTGCTCTTGGGTATCTTCTGGGCTGCCTTCTCTCGCGCGTAGCCGCTAGTGGCATGCGCCTGGTCGTCCTTGACTGGCACAAGACCGATTGTGCCCACCGAGTCAAATCGGGAACCAGGAATGCCGCCGCCAATCCACTGCATCCTAAGCTCCTCCAGTTCGCGCAGCCTCTCATCCTCCAGCCATGTGTACCTCTTCAGGTTCACTTGATGGTCCTCATTAAGGTAGACGGCCTCGCTTGCCATGGTGATGGCACCAAAGCCGGCGCGAAGGAGGGCGGTGTAGAAATCCATGTCCATGCGAATACGGATGTCGGACAGTGACACGTTTGCCTGCATGTTGCCATGAGCACGCACGAGTCGTTGACGGAGAGAGAGCCGTTCGGCATTGGCGTCTCCTTCGGGCGCGGCCAGCGCTGAAAGCGCGAGAGCTGCGGTGTAGACGACCCCACAGGCGTAAATGCCACACAAGATCAGTATGTGTGGGATGAAGCCGATGATGCAGACGGTCGGGAACCTCAGCAATCCTTGGGCCGAAGGGTCGTCGACCGAAAAGTTGACGGCACTCCAGACGATGCTCGCCATGAAGCAAAGCCCCCAGAACCCCGTGCTCACGAGGCGGAATTTGGATTGCAGGTTGAAGACGCCGAGAACGTGGCTGGTGACATGGCTCATGGCAGAGAAGAAGGCGACAAGGAGAACCTCAGGGGGCGTGTTGACTCGCTTCAAGATCATGGACCTAGTTAGCGCAATTTTGGACCCGAGAGCCGCCTGTGAGGTAGCGGTTCCATTGGTGAAAAGACCCCATCCAAGCTGGTTGCTGATGGCAGCATCCGCCTCGGCGAATGCGAGAGAATGCTCGAAGAGTGTCATGCCCGTCTCGGCAGCTATCGGGCGACCCTGTACTGCGCACGAGAGCACTTCGACAAACTGGCTCATACACAAGGTGCCAAAAAGTGGCCAAAGACGAGATAGAGAACCAGCCAGTTCCGTTTGCTCATGGTCATCCCTTGGAACCATGCCCACGGAGCGGCAAGACTCCTCATCAGTCGCACCGAAAAGCAGGGACGAGCTCAGTTTGTTGAGAAATGGGGTCGGCTGAGCAAACATCAGATCAGAGCTCTTGCTGGCATTCCCCCAGCGCAGCTCGGAAAAGTCGGGTGAGGTCTGGCACTGGATAGACTGCAGAAGCCATCGCGCCTGGAGGAGGAGAAGGAGGATGGGAGCGGCTCGCAGGAGGAGCCGGACGGGCCATCGAAGCCGGAGTCTCCTGCGGGTGGCAGCAAAAATGTGGGTGCGGTTGAAGACGACGGCCATGGCGATGCAGCACAATGCCCATTTGCTCGTGGCATAGCTGAAGACGCCCCCTAGACCCTTGGCACCTTCCATTGAGAAGCGTGAGACAAATGCGTTCGGGTTCTGGGCCACAGCGTCGGCGGCAGCGGCAGCGGCAGCGGCCATGGAAGCCGACGAGGCAGCTGTGGTGGATTCGGTGAGGGTGCCGGCCAGGCCGGCTGCGGCTGCGGCTGCGGCTGCGGCAGTGGCGGAAGAGGAAGAGAAGATGTCGGCGTTGGCGGGAGCGGGCACGGCTGGCTGGCCAAAGGCGTCGATGGCGTCGGGGACCGAGATGAAAGAGCCAAGCCTGCCGAGCTTCATGGCCATGCGAGGACCTGCCCAAACGAGATCCTCGAGCGACGGCACGAGGCGTGTCATGTTGACGGCCAGGCCAAGATGCTGCGCCGTCCACATGGTGAAGTTATGCCAGGCACTTGCATTGCCGAGGGCCCGAGGGGTGGCGGCGACCACGGCGTCTGGCAGCGATGTCTCGTCCATGGCGGAGTGCTGTGTTGAGAGAAGCGATCCGAGCCAAGGGAAACGAGATCAGACAAGGACGGCGACAGGGACAGCGACAGGGACGACCGGAACAACGACAGCTGCACACACATGCGCATGCGCATGCACACCGAAGACTGGGTCGGCCCAGCGACAAAAATGAGGGAGTGCGTGTTCACGCAGATTGCGCAGATGCCGCGTCATGCATGTGCGTGCACACAGGTCTCAGTCGTACATTGTTGTGTCGAAGCTGCAGCGCCAGAGAGGGGACCCGAAAGTTGGATCAGGATCAAGACCCGACTCGGACGACGTGAATCGCGCCGCCCATGCCGTGACGCCTTATCCTGGCTATCATTTCCCTGGGCTGCCGGTGGTGGGGCCTTCAGCAACCCCCCGAGCCCCCCTGCTTCCACACTGTTGGTGGGGCACACGGCGCTCGGCAGGCTTGGCGGCCGATGCCAAACCAGAACAGCAATTCAATCGCCCTTCAATCGCCAAACCCCAAACCTTCCCAGCCCAAAGACCATCCGAAGACCAAGACTGCTGGCTCTCAACACAGCAGAACCTGCAACATTACAGCTGCAGAACATAGACAAAATGGCTTCAGCACAACAGTCCATTGCTACGTATGTGTCATTGCACTCCGACACATACAAAGCACCCCCCTTCCGCGGCTGGCAGGCCAAACTAACCGCACGCACGCAGGGTTTACGTCCGTAACCTGGAGGAGCGCGTCAAGCCCGAGCCACTCAAGCAGGCCTTGCGCGCCATCTTTTCCGAGTATGGCAACGTGATCGATATCGTCGCCAAGACGAACCTCAAGGCCAAGGGCCAGGCCTTTGTCGTTTTCGACTCGCCCGAGGCTGCCCAGGCTGCCATCGAGGACGTCCAGGGCTTCGAGCTCTTCGACAAGCCGATGCAGGTCGCCATGGCTCGCACCCGCAGCGATGCCACCGTGATGCAGACCGGCAATGAGGACGAGTTTGATGCCCACAAGCGTCGGCGCATGGCTGAGAAGGGTACGTCCCCTTCCCTCACCAACCACCCTTTCGTCTTCCACCCGCCCGTCACTAACAATCGGCCACAGACAAGAAGAAGGCCCTCGAGACCGCCGAGGAGCAGAAGCGGCTCAAACGCCCCATGCCAGGCGCCGCCGCCGAAGCCGGTGCCCGTCCGGCCAAGAATGCCCGTGGCGCCGGCCTCAAGTCCACCGGAGCCGGCCCTGCGGCTGTCGTCCCGGACGAGTACCTGCCCCCCAACCGCATCCTCTTCGTCCAGAACCTACCCGACGACTTCGACAAGGAAGCTCTCACTGGCATCTTCTCCCGCTTCGAGGGCTTCCGCGAGGTCCGTACTGTGCCCGGCCGCAGCGGGATTGCCTTCGTCGAGTACGAGGCCGAGGCGGGGGCCATTACGGCCAAGGAGAACACTGCTGGCATGCCGCTGAAGAATGGCGAGAAGATCATGAAGGTGACGTACCAGCGGCAGTAGAGTACGGCGGGTGTCAGGTTTGTACTTGGAGTAGGTTAAGGCGTTGGTTGGTGCTGTGTTGTCATTTGGAACGTAATCGGTCGGGTAGGAGGGTTCAAGATATCCCAATGCAATGATACCAAACAAATAGCTCCGGAATTGCGCCTATGCCTTACCAAACGATGTTATCGACCGACAATTCCACCCACAACCATGAGACATCCCAAACTGGTCCCTCGGACCCCTTAAAAGATCACATCCTCGTCCTCCTCGGCAGCCAAGAGATCCGTCGGCTCGTCGGCCCCTTCTGGCTCTGGCGCCCGGTTCTCGTCCCCTTGTGCCGCACGTTCTTCCCTCAATCTCTTCAACTCGGCGTCTTGCGCCGCAGTGTCTCGTTGCTTCTTGTTCGCGACCTGCACGGGGTCAGTACGTGGTTTCTGAAGAGGGCTCGGCCGCGGCATACCTTCTTGAGTCTGTAGAACTCCTCCCTGTCCAGCTCGTCCAGCTCCGAGTTGATATCTGCCAGAAAGTTTAGCAACATTACGTTTGACACACACGGCGGCCAAGTCTACTTACACTTGATGGTGTTCTCCGTCCTCGGAATGATGACATGCTCGCTGGCCTGCTGTTAGCGACAACACACAACGAACCAAAGCCCCCACTTGTCCCAGCCCAAACCCGAAAACTCACATGGCGTTCACTCTCCGGTTCACCACCTTGATGACCTCGTCCAGAATCACAAACGCCGTCTGCAGGCTCGCCAGCTCCACCAGCGCCTCCACGGCCCGCGCGTACGTCTCGCGGCACCGCTGCACCTGCTGCCCGCCCTTGCCCAGCCCCGTCATGGCGAAGTCGTTGTTGCCCTCGGTCAGGTAGCTCTCGAAGGCCGGCAGCAGCACGCCCGACACGTTCTCCTGCTTGGCGCGGATGCGGAAGCGCGCGGATTTCGCCGACTCCTGGATCTGGTACCCGATGTTGCCGCCGACGGCGTACGTCACCTCGGCGAGGGACAGCGAGGCGATCTGCATCACGCGGCCCATCTTGCGCTTGGCTTCATCGATGCGGCGGGTGATTTCTGGGGTTGGGGGCGGGGTGTGGTCAGTTTTGGGGGGTTGGTTGAGGGGGTGGTTTGGGTTCGTGAGGTACCTCGGAAGCGTCTGGGGAGGAGGACGGTGTTAGTTTGCGCCATTGCGATATCAAGGAGGGTTGGGGGGGAACGAACTTGGTGAGCGCTTCGCTCTTTCGCTTGAGGAGGTTATGTCCTGTCTCTGCGCCCTTGAGCTTCGCTTTCATTATACCCAGCGACTGCCGGGTTGGGAAAACGGCTTCCCGGTCCTGGGTGACTCCGGGTCAGCTACCTCGTCTCGTGCTCGTGCTCGTGGTGGAGGCGGGGTGCGAGCGAGGACCAACGTACTGCTGCGCCGGACATTGTCGCGGATCGTCGAAGGGAAAGCGGAAGAAGGTAGTAGATGGAAAAGGAGAAGACGCAAGACAGGAATTCTAAGCCCTTGCTACGGGGAGGTTTAGCGCATCTGCAATGGATTTGGTGATGGCCGTTGGGAGACGGGCGTGGTGGAGCTTCCAGGTTGGGAGCTCCGCGACAGTGACGGCAGGCTGCAGCACGCAACCAACAGCGCAGGGAACCACCCATTGAACGGCCGTTTTTAGTGGCTGGCCCCACCAAGCTGGAACTCAATTCAGTCGAGGTGGTTGACTGGCCCGAGCGTCTTACGTTACGTCCACCTCCAAGCGCGCCCAATCGCCAGACCTCGAAAAACGCAGCCCGGGAACCCGAGCAACCTCGCCGTTGCCCTCCCAGCTGTCGCGTGTGCAACCCTCCCGAGGATCACTGGCAGTGATGTCACGGCAACGCGTTATTTGAGCTTCTTCTCCCTTTCCCCCTCCCTCAGAGCCGAAAGCGACAGTGCCGCTGCCCGACACGTCGACGGCAGTCCACGCCGACAACATGGCCTCCACCCGCCCCAGCGACCGCCAGCCAGATTTGGCCCTGGTGGTACGTCTCCGGATTCTTCCTCCACGCACCCGCAGTTGTAATTGCTGACGGATCACTACAGTCAGAGGACGATTTCCCCTACGAGCAAGACATCCAGCGCAATCCGGGAAGCACCAAGCCGTGGCTGGCCTACATTGAGTACAAGCTCCAGCATGGGACCCTACGAGAACAGGCGTTTGTCATGGAGAGGGCATGCGTCCAGCTGCCCCGGTCGTACAAGCTATGGAAGATGGTGCGTCGAAGACTCCCGTGGGCCAGAGGAGCCGTCTCTAACTATCGACAGTATCTCCGCTTCAGGATGAAACACGTCGCCAAGCTCAACGCCGCCATCTTCGCCGCCGAGTACCAGAAAGTGAACGCCCTTTTTGAGCGGGCCTTGATCCTCCTCAACAAGATGCCCAGGATATGGGAGATGTACCTCAAGTTCCTGATGCAACAGCCCCTCGTGACCCTCACCCGCCACGCCTTCGACCGTGCGCTCCGAGCGCTCCCGATTACCCAGCACAATAGGATATGGGCCCTCTACCGGCCGTTTGCAAACTCAGCCGAAGGCATGACGGCCGTCAAGATCTGGCGGCGGTACATGCAGGTCCACCCCGAAGACGCCGAGGATTTTATCGAGCTGCTGGTCCACACCGGCCTGTACACCGAGGCCGTGAACAAGTCCATGGACATTCTGAACAACCCTCGCTTCCAGAGCAAGAACGCCAAGGGGCACTATGAGCTCTGGGGCGAAATGGTCGATCTGCTGGTCGAGCACGCGGTCGACATCGAGACGGGCCACGAGACGAGCATCGACGTGGAACGTATCATCCGGAGCGGCATCGATCGATTCAGCGACCAGAGGGGCAAGCTGTGGTGCGGCCTGGCGACGTACTGGATTCGGCGGGGGAATTTCGAGCGGGCGAGGGACGTGTTTGAGGAGGGCATCACTACGGTCATGACAGTGCGAGATTTTACGCTTGTGTTTGACTCGTACACGGAATTTGAGGAATCCATCATTGGCGCCTTGATGGAGGTCGCCTCGGCACGGGCCGAGAAGGGAGTGGTGGATGAGGTCGCCGACTTTGATCTCGACATCCGCATGATGCGCTTCGAGCATCTGATGGACCGTCGCCCTTTCCTCCTGAACGACGTCCTGCTGAGGCAAAACCCAAACAGCGTCACCGAGTGGGAGAAACGGGTCGCACTCTGGGGCGAGAACAAGCAGGAAGTGGTGCAGACCTACACGGATGCCATTGCGGCCATCCAGCCCAAGAAGGCCGTGGGTGCATTCCACCAACTATGGGCCAACTACGCCAAGTTTTACGAGAATGGGGGAGATTTGCGGAATGCTCGGATCATCATGGAGAAGGCGGTCAAGGTCCCGTTCAAGTCGGTGGCCGAGCTTGCCGACATGTGGATTGAATGGGCCGAGATGGAGCTGCGGAACGAGAACTTTGACGAGGCTGTCAGGATCATGGCCAAGGCCGTGCAGGCGCCCAAGAGGTCAACGGTCGACTACTTCGACGAGACTCTGTCACCACAACAACGAGTGCACAAGAGCTGGAAACTGTGGAGCTTTTACGTCGACCTCGTCGAGAGCGTGAGCTCGCTGGAAGAGACCAAGAAGGTCTACGAAAGGATATTCGAGCTCCGCATTGCGACACCTCAGACCGTGGTCAACTACGCCAACTTGCTCGAGGAACACAAGTATTTTGAGGAGTCGTTCAAGATCTACGAGCGCGGTCTCGACCTCTTCAGCTACCCCGTCGCCTTTGAGCTATGGAACCTCTACCTCACCAAGGCGGTCGACCGCAAGATTGGCATAGAGCGCCTGCGCGATCTATTTGAGCAGGCGGTCCTCGACTGCCCGCCAAAGTTTGCCAAGGTCATCTACCTGATGTACGGCAACCTCGAAGAGGAGCGGGGCCTGGCGCGGCACGCCATGCGAATCTATGAGCGAGCCACGCGCGCCGTGTCGGACGAGGACCGAGCCGACATGTTCAACTTTTACATCACCAAGTCTGCGTCCAACTTTGGCCTGCCTTCGACGCGCCCCATTTACGAGCGCGCCATTGCGACGCTTCCCGACCACGAAGCCCGCGACATGTGCCTCAAGTTCGCCGACATGGAGAAGAGGCTGGGCGAAATCGACCGAGCGAGGGCCATCTACGGGCACGCGTCGCAGTTCTGTGATCCGCGGACCAACCCCGACTTCTGGACCAAGTGGGAGCAGTTCGAAGTGCAGCACGGCAACGAAGACACGTTCAAGGAGATGCTGCGCATCAAGCGCAGCGTCCAGGCGCAGTACAACACGGACGTCAACTTTATCGCCTCGCAGGCGCTCGCCAGGAGCCAGCAGCAGAGGCAGCTGGACGACGGCGAGGAGGTGGATCAGGAGGTCGTGGACGCCATGGAGCAGCTGGAGAGGCAGGCTCGCGCGCCGGCCGGCTTCGTGGCCGCCTCCGAGGGGCTCAAGGGGAATGTGTCGAGCCAACCGGTCGAGGTCGCCAACCCCGACGCCATCGATCTTGACGAAATGGATGAATGACATGACTTTTGTATCTAGATAAAGGGGGGCGGTGGATGTTCTTCGGGGGGCGACGACCAACACAAGATCGGTCATCTCTAGGGGCGGACGGCGCAAGGGGTAGGATACGTAGATATCGAGTACTCATCAATTTTTAGGTTGGGGACGGAAACGAACGAACAATCAGAGGATTCAAGTGCTCTCCCCAAACTGCCCTACCAGGTACGAAGCAGTCTTGTTGTTCTGCAGCCCTTCCGCATCTCGCCCAACCATCTGCCTCCCAGTTCCTGAGCTCATTGCTACTCACTCGCACAGTCGAGTTCACCTCAGCTTCGCCAACCCTTTCTCGGCCGAGCATCGCACAATACAACATCCAACTTGGGATTTGCCAGACTACACTACAGTATCATCCACCCTTTCCCCCCCCCCCCCGCCCTTTTCCAACCCTACATAACATACAAACTACATAAACACACAAAGAGACGTCAAACCATTCATGCATCCATGCATCCATCCTCCCCTATCCTCAACCCGTCTCACTCAAAAGAGGTCACCCAAAGAAAAACCAAAAGAAAAAGCTAAAAAGATATTAAACAATCAACAAAATATAGTAACTACTCCTGAAACTTCTCCTTCTTGAGGAAATATCCCCGGCCCGCCTGGTCCATCTCGGCCAGCTTCTTCCAGAAGCGCGCCGCGGTCTCGCGGTTGTTGTCGGTGCGGCCGTCGCGCGAGCCGGGCACGGCGTAGATGGAGCCCTTGCGCTTTTGGAAGCGCGAGGGGGGGACCTTGGAGGCGTCTGTGTTTTGTTGTTTTCTGTTAGATCTCGATCAAGGTGGTGAGGTTGCGATTGCGGTTGCGGTTGCGGTTGCGGTTGCTAAGAGGGAGGGGGGGGAGGAACGGGAAGGGTGGTATGGCGTTGAGGTATGGTGGGGTGAGGAGGGGATGTGATGGGACTGTGGTGTCAGGGGGGAGGAGGTGAGGTAGGGAGGGGGCATGCTAATTGGGAAGAGAAGTTTGGGGGAAACATACCCCACTCGTCGCTGAGCCGGCGGTCCTCGTCCTGGTCGGCGCGCGTCATGGTTGGCGATACAGGAGAGAGCGGGCTCATTGGGCCGGCGGATGATGCGACGGCCCGCGGCTCAACGGGGGTGAGAGTGGCGAGACCGGTGGGCGGCGATTGAGATAGCCCCGGCGCCGAGTATTGCTGGGTGATTGGGCTGCCGGGAGTCATGCTGGCGATGCTTTCTTTTCTTCTGGTGTCTGATGTGGTGTTAGCTCGTCGACGGGAGTTGAAACATACACAAGGGTTCACTGGGTCTAAAGGGAGGGAACGGGCGAACTGTCAGGGGACCGGGACGGGAAACACCTTACCGGCCATTACGAGTAGTTCGAGCCCTGAATAGCTTTGCCGAAGATTGGGTTGAGGAATGTGATGGTTTATGGCGTCAAATAGTCGTTGGTTGTCGTGGAGAGAAGAGAAGTGAGGAGGTCAGAGTCGCGGTGGATAGTGTCAGGTCGGTAAGACGTCAGGAAGGAGTCTGAGCGCGATGTGGTCTGGACTCGGTCATCCAGCAGAAGGCTGGCGGGGTATTTTTATATCACATCGTAAGATAGCAGTCACAGTGTAGTCCTCCAGATTGAACAAGGGATGCTGTCTCGGGAGGTCTAGGCATGTGGGCAGTTCGCCCCTCCTCCGTCTCGCCTCTTCTCTCCGCCTCTTTCCTCCCCCGCTGTGTTAAAGCCTAGCTTACCTAGCTTTCCCAGGTATGTTATCTGTATCAGGCCTATGGGGGTGAGCTTCAAATCAACTGAGCCAACACAACCATAACGTCTTTGCGTCGTCATGGCACGCGGCGTTGCGAGATCGTGGCTGCAGCTTTGGAACCCGTGGAACCCGTTCTTGCGTCGAATATGCACTCAATGGTGTGCTCTCAGTTTGGCCTACCTCCATCAGGAGATGTGTCGCTGGGGTTATGCGAGGACACTTTGTCGGTCCCAGCAACAAGCCAAGCGTCAAACACGGCAGTCAATATCGACCCGCAGCTCTCCCGTGAGCCTCTCCTAGGAGCCTACGCACCCGTAGCAAATGGCAGCACAGCCGCGATTCAGGCGTCAACCGCCCAAGCGACCCCCGATCGCATGGATGCCAACGGATGCCAAGCGGCAATGAGCTGAGAGCTTCATGGGATTGACGTCATGGTCAGCGATGGAGCTGCAATCCGATGCTTGTGCACCTTTGCTGTCTTGTGGGTGAACGGGACTCTCCGAGGTACAACCCAGGTGGACTCGATAGGCCAATGCGCCTCGCTGTGTCCTGTGATACAGTATGTCGACTCAGTTGCCCGGCCTACCTGACCCCATCCGTGCTGTCTTGAAACACTCCAGACCGAGTAAACATGCCCAAATGGGGAGACGCCGAGACGCATCGCCTCAATGTCCCCGTCCACAAGACAAAGGGGTGGCAAGATGGCATCGACTTGGCAGTCAGCAGCACTGCGCACTGCCACGGCTGGACGGTCTTGGGACGGTGGTTTGGGGAACTGGTGATGCGAGACAAAACGTTGAATGACTCGAAATCGAAAGTTGTTGCAGCATGTGAAGATGGGCGTTGCCGGAAGATGGACTGAAACTTTGATTACGTCTCGGGTTCTGCAGATCCGTAAAAGATGTGTAATCTTGAAAGACCATGTGTAAAAAGGTCTAAAAAGAAAGAAACTGAGTTGGCACAGGAAATAAAAGATTGAGGTCGTGCCCGGGTTCGAACCGGGGTTATTGGAAAGACAGAGAAACGTCGTCAAAATCCAAAGTGATAACCACTACACTACACAACCTTGTCTTGTGGTGTGTTAGTGCACCGTTCAAAAGTAGCTCCTTATGGGCGAAAAGTCACATTCCCGGGTTAGGGTTACGCAGCCTACGGATATCGTTCATCACAACCCCCTTGACCACAAAAACACAGCAGACATACAAAAAGACATGAGGACGCTGAGTGGATAGTCTAATTATCTACATAATCTATAGACAGCTTTCAATACTATGGCTGCCATGCATGCCCAGATCTCGGCCAGATTGTTGACCCTGGATCGACCCCTATTCTGACCTCTTGTGCAGCACACCAGCACCCGCCTGCAGAGTCGTCAGCATGCATCGTGGAGAGCAGACAGACACGCTCGTCGTAACAGCTCAAAACTTACCTGATGGCTTGGGAAGATCAGAGTGTCGGCAACCACCACATTCTGCCGCCTCCCTGCGACGAACACTACAACCTCGGCAATGTCGTCCGGCGTCAAAGGGTCGCAGCCACTGCAGCTCAATGTCAGCCGCCGTTGCCTTTCGGACAACAGTGCATTACTTACGCGTAGACGGCGTCAGCCTTGGACTTGTCGCCGTAGAACCGGACAACCGAGAATTCCTGCCGCAAGATCAGCTGCTGATGAGTTTGTCGCTTTCGCACACTGCCTCAACCCACCGTCTCGACCTGCCCCGGGTCAATCTCCATGACACGGATCCGCGTGGCAATCAGCTCCTTGCGGAGAGCATCCGTAAAGGCGCGCACAGCAGCCTTGGTGGCGCAGTAGATGCTGCCGCCGGCGTAGGGCTCGCGGCCGGCGATGCTGCCGACGTTAATGATGTCGCCAGCGCCGCCGTCGGGACGGGTCTTGAAGATGGGCAGGATGGCCTGGGTCATGTTGATCAGGCCAGTGACGTTGGTCTGGAACATGATGTTGATGTCCTCCTCGGCGATTTCAGGGGCGCGGGCGACTGTCGGCTTTAGCATTCCCTCGCACTCCCCCAGCTCACCAGCTGTTCTTGACAAGCAAGGAATGACATCTCATACCTCCTTTCACCAACCCCTGAACATGCGTCAGTAACTCAACTCATCTCACAACACAAACAAGGTACCGGAAAAAAAAACTCACGCGTTGTTGACCAGCACATCGACCCCCCGAAACTCCTCCGGCAGCCCCGCGACGAACCCCTTGACCTGCGCCGGGTCGGCCACATCCAGCGCGACGGGCAGCACCTTGACGCCCTCGCCGACCTCCTTCTTGATCTCGGCAGCAATCTCCTCCAGCCGGTCGACCCGACGGGCGGTCAGCACCAGCTTCAGGTCCTTCGGGGCAGTGCGGGCAAACTCAAAGGCGCAGCTCCGGCCGATGCCCGACGAGGCGCCCGTGATGAGGACCGTCTTGCCCTCGAGGCGCTTGGCCATGGCGGTGGACATGTTGTTTCTGAGGAAGCTGGAGAGAGGGTGCGAGTGGGGTCGGGACCGAAATGGGGCGAGGGCGCGGATGGTGCTCGACAATTTGGCTGTAAATGCTGTTGTTCGGGCGAACATGGCAGGGGATCGGTTCGAGGTCCGGGAGCGGAGCGGGAGGAGTAATAAAAGGGGGCAGATGCAACCGCGAGTGACCCCCGCGGCATCGGCGCTGACGCCATTCTCGTGGCGGTCCACACTGCTGGTGCGATTCAATGCCGTTGCCGGGCCGGCCCCGGAAAACACCCCGCACCGTCTCCATCGCGCCGGCGATAAGAACTAACCCCGCACTGGGTCGCTACCTAACTCATTACTGTGTAAGCTCCTTCCATCTCCACTACCGCAGCAGACAGGACGGAAGGAGCTGGTGTTGGAGATATGAACATTGTTTTGACCGAGGGAGGTAGGATTACAGGGCGGAAGAGCGAGATGTTTTTGTGATTATACTGAGACTAATCCATTCCTCCCAAGCTTTTCGCCTCTCTTCAACGCCGGGGGGAAAACACCCGACCCTAGCCGAACAATGCAGTCTATATCTCTATCCAGAAACGCCGTTTGTAAACAGACCCGGCATGCAAATGTAAGGTATCCAGGGCTCAACCTCCCAGAGTCTAAAAATTATCCAATCATTTGGCGGGAGCCGCCAGCGCACGCCGTGCCTCCTCCATTATCATGATCGCCGACGCTCTCCGTCTCTCGCCCTCCTCGCGATGCCGCATCTTGATCATCTCCTCCATCGACACCCTGTTCTTGCGATACACCCCAAGCGTCACCAGCATGGCGGCCGCCAGCACCGCGCAGCACACAATCATGTCCTCCCTCAGCGCGTCGGTGTACACCTCCCTGATCAGACCCCACTGCTCCGGCGACAGGGCCGACGGGTCCGACGCCAGGTGAGCCAGCGCCTCAGGCGGCACGCCCCCGCCGCCAGGTTGCGCGTCTTGGAGCCCAGGATGGCCGACGACGCCGCAATGCCGATGCTCCCGCCAAAGATGCGGACTTGGGCCACGATGCCCTGTCCAGAAGCTGTCCCACATCGTCAGCACACCATCGCCCTCCCACACAAACAACAAAAGATCTCAAGCTTACCATGCTCAAATACCGGCGCCTCCACCCCGCCAGCATCGTGCCTGTCGCCGCCGACAGCCCAAACCCCAGCCCAACAAACACCAGAAACCCAACACCTTTGCCTCCACCGCCCCTCCGCTCCCCGCCGTGATCTCCAGTCCACACCCCAACATCATCAACGCGCACGCGCCCAACAGGCTCTCCAAGAACCTAACCTTGCCCTTCCCCCGTTGAACGCGCCCGCCGCCACGGTCCCCACCGCCGACGCGGCCAGCATGGGCAGCAGCATCAGCCCGGCGTCGCGCGCCGACTTGCCGTAGACGACCTGGAACCGCACGGGGAACGCGTAGATGGAGAGGAGGTAGGGGAAGCCCGTGAGCATGGTGTGCAGGACGGTGGCGGCGTAGGGCCGGTTGCGGAGCAGGACGAGGGGCAGCGCCGAGGCGAGGCGCGGGTGGCGGCGCTCCGCGTAGAGCTGCCAGGCGAAGAGGGCCGCGAGGCAGGCGAGGCCGGCGAGGAGCGGGGCGATGAAGATGGCGGAGGCCCAGTTGGGGGACTTGGACGCGTTTTGGAAGGGGAAGACGATGAGCACGGCGGATGCGATTCTTGTCATGAGGGTCAGATTCAAGATGCTTGCTGAGGGGGGGGAAAGAGGGGGCGTACAAGAGGAAGGCGCCGAAAAAGTCGACGTCTTTCCAGAGGCGGCGTTCAAGCGAGGGGAGGTACTTTTTGTCTGGCCAAGCGAGGAGGAAGATGAGAATGGAGACGCCGCCAATGGGGCCGCTGTGAACGGTGTTAGCACAGCTGTCCCCCCTTGGTGTAAACAAAGATAGGGGCGGAACACAAACTTGATCCAAAATACCCATCTCCAGCTCGTGTACTGTGTCAGCAGACCCCCCACCACCGGGCCCAACACACCTGCCGACGCCAGCACCAGCCCCACCACGGCGGCGATATACTATCCAACAAGGTCAGCCGTTCATGTTCTGGACGGTTGACTGAAGGGCGGCTCAGGAGTGAAGGGGCTGCTCTGGAATCACAATGATTCCTGAGACAGCCAGAACGTGGCACAAACACGGATTCAACATACCTTCTTCGCATGATCCGGCGTCACCTCTGGCAGGATAATCATCGAGACACTATACAACCCTATCACACACACACACACATCACGTCAGTGTCGAGCCCCAACCAACCCTCTTCACCCCCCACCCTACCCCCTTCCCCATCTCTCTCAAGAAGTAAATAAAAAAAAGGAGCAAAAACTCACCACTGCCCCCCAACCCCTGCAGCGCCCGAAACCCAATCAGCTGGCCCATGCCCCGCGCGAACCCGCACGCGAGGGAGAAGGCGACGAAGACGACGTAGGCGGCGACGAAGGCGGCGCGGCGGCCCACGACGTCGGAGACGCGCGCGAAGAGCACGGCGCAGCTGAGAAAGGTCAGCGTGTAGGCCAGCGCGACCCAGTTGATGGCGCCGACGTCGCCGAACTCGACGGCGATGGTGAAGAGGGACGTCGCGACGATGGACGAGTCGAGCATCGAGAGGAAGAGGCCGAGGGCGACGCTGTGTGGATGGCGAGTCAGTTAGAGTTGGGTCCGGGCTGGGGTGGGGATGGGGATGGGGATGGGGGAGAGGTGAGAGGGGTGAGGTGGGTGAGGATGAGATGATGGTTTACCTACCCGACTATGATGGCGATGAGGCGGAGTTTGGGGATGGGTTGGGCCTCGATGTGTTGAGGGGGGCCCATGTGTTGCGGGGGGCCGACGTGTTGCGGGGGGCCGATGTGTTTCTCACCACCGCCGGTGGTGCTGCTGGTGTCGGTGAGGACGCCTCCGTGGGATTCTTCGGTTGGCGGTTCAGGAGGTTTGTTTTCGTTCTGAGGCGGTTTTGGGGGAGGGGAGCCGCTCTCCCCTTCACTGGTGGTTGATGCCATGGCGGGCTGAGGCTTGAGAGGAACTGTGATCTGGACACCCAATATCACAATGAACACCCGGACACAATGGCGGCCGTCGCCAGTGTTATACAGAAATCCAACAACGTCCTGAGCCTATGGCATTCATCTGACATGGCGTGCGCGCCCCGCGGAATCCCAACGTTGGGGCCTCGGAGCTCCTCAACGACGACGGCAGGATCACTCGCAGCACCGAGCAACTCAACGATAGCTACGCGCCGAGGGGGGCTCGGCGAGATGAAGGCGGGCAAGACCGAGTCAACATCAACACCGATGCCGAACGCGGTGGGTCAGTGTGGATGCAGGCGTGAGGGAATGCGAGGCTGTCTCGCACTCGGCTCTTGAGACCAAAAGAAATGCAAGAATTGGAGGCTGCCCGGTAGCCTTGTGTCGATTCTTCACGTGGCGACGACTAATCAAGAGGGAGGCGCCATACAGCTTGGACGTCGTGAGGCGGCGCGTCTGGTGTCAAGCGCAAGATTCTGCATCGCAAACGAACCCAACGGGCCCCATACCACCTCCCGTATTGGGAGGTGGGAGGTTTGTTGGGGTGCTGTCAAACGGGCTCGTTGGATGCGGGTCAGCAGGGCCTCGTCCAAATTCGCACTCGCTCTCGCCTAAAGACGCTGTTTTGAGCCGTTGACGAGTCTGACGAGTCGTCCAACTGGGCTGGGCAGCGGCTGTGATTGGCCGGTTGCCGGGGCCTCTCCGGCCCAGGGTTGATTTTCCAGCAATTGCGTGGCCCCGATCCAGCTAACGAAGCTGCTAAGCTCCCAACTAATCAGCTCCGGCTGGTAACCGAGGTTGGCTTCCGCTGTTGCGCTTCCATTTGTTTTCGAGAAGGTCGATGATGCAATTGCAAAGCCACGTCCATTCACGTGGAGTTGAGGCCATTTTCGAATTGGGTTTTGTGTTTCTGTTTCCAACGGCCATGCCGGTATCCGGGCCCGCCATCTTGGTCCATTGTCTTGGAGCGAACAACGCTTTGGTGTGCAACACAGTATCCGAGGGGACACAAACAAGTCTTGGCTGCTCGCTTGGTTTTGCTTCCAGCACAGTTCAAATTGCACACAACCCCGCAAATCAACCAGCCGGAGGAAAGATGCTTTTTCTCTGTCTCAACTGATGGGGTTCCAGCTTTCTGCCGTTGGGGCTTTCTCGGTCTCGATTGACCGCAAGGCTCCGACGCCCAGCATTGGCACAATTCTTCCAATATGTGTTGGTTCTTAACCGAGTGGGGCCAAGACTTCCAAGGACTGAAGGACATACGACGAGCCAGAGCTGAGTCGGTTAACTTCACAACTAACAACACAACAAATACGGAAGTAGGTTGTCGTCAAGTTGAAGCTCTTGCGTGAGTTTACTTGGAAGGATGTATTTGTGTTCAAGATCCCCACTTGTAATGTAGCCTAAGGGAAACCGTATCTCACCACTTCCCGGATCTCTTGTCAACACCCCCAATCACACCACCTTTGCCTTCCAATTTTTGCGTCACGAGGGTTGATACCCACATCTTGCGGTTCACATCATACACGATTTCTTGCTAAACTGTTTAGAGAATACTTCCTGGTAATAAGTCACAGCGGTATCGGCAGCGTCAGCCTTCAATGCTCGAAACTCAAGAGTGCTCGAGACAGGGGGAAACCATGTTTCACCACTTCCGTGATCTAACTGCACCCGAAGAGCTTGCCAGTCACGACCAGCAAATTACCGTTTCCTCTCTATTCCTCTCTCCTGTATCAGCGTCAACAGATCAGTTTTCACCCCTGTACTTGATATCCACACTGCCAAAGCTTACGACCGGCAGAAAGAGAGCTTTTTGAGACTTCAAGCCGCCGCGCTCGATCTCTACGTGATCCAGGGGATTTCAGCAATCAAGGAGTTTCCCTACGCCGTAAAGGAAAGGTTTGCTCCCGAATGGGCACGCAGAGAAGTCTACCAGGTCCTCAGGTGCTTAGCGCTTGGCGGTCAATACACCACGCTCGACCAGTACCGCCGCTAGTTTGGAGCTGTCATTGAGGAGGACAAGCGAATAAAAGGAGGAGGCGGCAGGAACTTCCTTGTCTAGCTGCTCAGATGTGCAAGACCTCCCACGTCAATGACGCCTCGAAGGTGCCAACCGCGGCGAGTCCATGAGAGGCTCTTGGAGATACAAACCATTTCTCGAGCCTTCCAGTGTTAGGCATCACGGTACGGTCAGAGAGTGCGTTTCTGTGTTTCGACTTCATCCCCAGAGCCAACACTACCACGTCTGGAGGTGGTGCCTGCACCGCAGCCCCTTGACGACGAATCTCTCGAGTTTCATCGCAAGACGGACCGCGGGCACCTCCGTACTTGCCGTTAGTTGCTATACTGAATTTCCAAGCTCAACGACTGAGAGCTTGCGTTCTACGCTGGGATGGGGGGTTGGGGTGCAGGTGGTGGTCGTAACTCGACGGGAGGCGTCGGAGGCCAACACGGTGCAGCAAACCGCGGTGGCGGGAGCTGCCAGCGGCGGTTAGGGGACGGGGCAGCACCGAGAATGGGTGGTCTAAGATCGAGGCATCTGTCTTTTCGAGGGAGAAACCTGGGCCGACAAGCAGGGGCTGGCGCCGGCGAACAGGATTCAGCTCAGTTGGCCTTGCGGTTGAGGTTTGTTGACACGAGTTCAGTCTGTTCCTTGCCGTATGCGCGTGAAACTTGGATTTGTGGTCTTGGTCGGAACCCCTGACAATATTGTTATGGTTCTAAATAGGAAGAGCCAAAGGGGGTCAAGAAGAGAGCGCTTCTTTGAGGAAGACTACGAGGCGGCACTCCTTCTTTGGTCAGTAGTTAGCGAACCCGTAGGTGTAAGCCGTTCCGTTCTACAGCAAATCATTCTCAGGTATTTGGAACTGACTATCCATATCAAGACACTTTCAAGCACCAGGCACTTGTAAGCCTTATGGAACTCGCCATGCCACTTCGTTCAGTTGCATTTTCCGGAAGAGATTGTTCTGTAGCTCTCTTCGATGTAGGGGGACATGGTAGTTGCACATGAAAGACTCTCGGACATACATCAAACAACATCTCAGGTGCGCCTGTCGTTCTCTGTAACCGATGATTGGAGTGCAGTATGACAGACGAGCTCAAGCCGGCCATATCCCCACTATCTGGTGTGTGTTTTCACTCTTATGTTTGGGATGTTACAAGAACAGTAGTTTGAGTCTCTACCCTGTGGAAGGCAGTGGTCGGAACTGTCCTTGAATCCTTTGGCCATTCCGCGTTTATAACTGACAGCCCCAGGTCTTGATCACGACAAGCCCACGGCGGCCAAGCTGCTGAATCAGGAGCGGTTTGCTAGGCAGATTATGACTGAGAATGTAGGCCATGGTTTGACAGAGTATCGGTGAGGAGTAGAATCCAAATCTCCCCTAAGAAACACTCCTGCATGGAAACGGCAGTGGACCTTATACTTGAATTACTCTTAAAGCTATGTGGAAACCTGAACTCAAGTGGCTTGTTGACAGCGAATCGCCCAGCCGGCCATCATTGCAGCATTCCCTACCAACCTGCCAGCTTCAATCCAGTCTCGTGCCTCCTCACCCATCACCAGTGCTTCATCAACAGGCCTGCTGCTCACACTGTCACCGCATTCTTCCAACCAAGGGATCACAGCAGTGGTCACGCAGCTCTAAGAGGCGGGCTCACGGGGGGAACGCCAAACGGGAAGAAGCCGTGGTGTTGAACTTTTTTGCAGAGCAAAAACTCGTCAAGGAGTTTCTGTAGCCAACTACCACTCCTTGACCGGCGAGTAGGCTTAGTCGGCGAACGTTTCTTAGGCGTCCTTCATTTTTCGACGTTGTTTTTGGTTCTTTTTAACGTCCGCTACCAACTCAGCTGTTCCAACGTTTCAGTCCCGTTGTTTCTTCGTTTTCTTCTTTTCTTTCTCACTTTGTTTTGTCTCTGTCCCTCCCTAGAACTTTGATCCACATCATCAGCACCATCTAGTAGTAAGGTAGGCAGAGCTCCGACACCACACTTGAGTCTAAGTAACGTTGCCTTTGGAAATTCTGGACTTTGACCGCCGAATCAAATGAACTCCAAAAGAATGCAAGAGGTCCTGAGCAGCAAGACGGAGGTGTGTGAACGCGTGGATTGATTGCTCTTGCCTGACTGCTGCGTTGGGAGGCCAAATCAATCCCAACCTGTCACACACAAACACTTTTGGCTCCAAGGCAACTATCAGCGCGATCTTGACTCCGTGCCTGTGTTGCTGCAAGATCTGTCCTTACTGTGCCCCATGCAGTGCCACCTCACGATGCCTCTCCTTAGGTTTACTGTTGCAACCCTTCACTTCTCAACGGCCCAGGAACTGGACCCTGAGCCGATCTTGACGGACAGGTGGTAAGTGCAACCTCGGAGAAAAAAAATAAAAGATGAAGCTCAGGTTTGTTTGGTTATTGGACGCCCCAAAAGGTACATGGCTCACCAAGAGAGATACAAAGGTGATACTCCTTTGGGCGGGATGGCTGCGTGCCAAACTTGGACGGGCGCTGGTTCAGTTTGACTGCACTGCGAAGCCATGATGTCGTCGTCGGTGCAGAGGTCCTTCGAAACCAAACTTTGCAGTCTTCAGGGTGAGTGGTGTTGTCGGCTTGTCATGCCAGGTCCGGGTCTTGGCATGGATGTCGGGCCCGATCTCGTCGCACGGGTGTGACGGGTGTGACGGTCAGCTACTGCCGACATGAGCTCGCCAGAGCCGCCGAACCCCGACCTTCAACGGGCGGTACCCGGAGTTCTCGACCAGCCCGACGCCAAAGGCGGAAATCCGCCGATTGCTGTTCTTGACCAAGGCAGAGTGGTCGAGGTGGTGAGACGAGAGGTCCGGGCGTGCAGTTTGTGAGACAGAGCCAGCAGCCCACCGCATCCTTCATCGGCACATCCGTCGTCCACGAGGCCCACATTCCACCGGCAATGGGTGGTGAAGATGCCGAATGTGGATTTGATGTGGAGCATTTGTCCGGCATCCAGTGCCGTCGATGTTGGTTGCCAAGCTTTGCCCTTGGTGACGGTTGGCGGGGCCGAAGGAGGAACGAAAGAGAACAAGCACCACCAAGAACCACCAAGAATCCTGGCGATCTCTTGTCGCACTGCTTAACGTTAGTGCACTTGGTACGGAGTAGTGTGTCCTTGGTTACCCCGCATTCTCGCTCCCATCTACCGACCAGACAGGAGCATCCCGAGGAACGGGCTGGCTGGGCGCTGTCGGGAGTCACATTTGCTGTCAAAGCAGTATTTAAGACCCAGACATATACTCCATTCCAGCTGCTTTTTTGCTCGTAAGGTTGGCCTGAAGAGGCAGGTGGTTGTCTGCCATTTCACGATCCAGTGGTTGGGATGGATCTCTCCCCGCATCTTCAATCACTGTTTCCCCAGGTCTCCCAGGGCTGGGGTGCATACCCCGCACCCCAACAATCACCTGCAGCAGGCGTCCCAGCAGGGTTGCAGCAAGGGTCTCCACCAAAGGTACTTGGTACTTCGGCCGCCCTGGCACTCCTAGGTCACACTGAGCTCCTCCTCTAGCCCGACAGGTGTACCTGACAACGAGCCGCGCGACGGCCGCAAATCCAGATTGCCAAGCAGCTTCGATGCGAAGTCCCGAAACATTCTTCCAGCCAACCGTATCGCGCCGTTTTGGCCCCCGCCTCCGCTTCAGGAAACCGTTTTTTTGTCGCCAGCCAAGCGCGCCGCTCCTGCGCCTTCTCCAACACCCGCGCAGAAAGCCACAGGCGCCAGCGGATGCAGCGGCCCTGGGTGGGTTCTCAACTCCAGATGGCGCGCAGTGCCTGGCCAAAAGTGGGCATCGAGATGCAGGGCGCAGCGGACGAGCGCATCGCCGGCGTGGTCCAGGGCGGTTCCCCTCCCCTCACGACAGGTGACAGGGAGTCAGGGAGTCAGGGAGTCAGGGAGTCAGGGAGTCAGGGAGTCAGGGAGTCAGGGTCACCGCTGGCCTGGCTGCCTGGCTGATTCGTGGCCGATGCTGATCTCATGAGACGCCGGCTGGACCTGCCCGACCAGCCTGGGAGGAACCCCGTCTCTCCCTCCCCAAGTGCGACGTCGTCGTCGCCCACATGCACAAGAGACAGCGAGCGACCTGATTTGGCGTTGCAGCACCGACCAGCTGAACGTCGATCCTCTCCTGTCTGTCCGCATAAAGGGGCTCGAGGGACACCCCAAGGCGAGATCATGGGGTGCGTCCGCGCAGATCACAGCCCCGACCAGGAACGCCCAAGCACCGCCCAAGCTGTGCTTGGCGTTCTGGCGCATCGGCCCTGACATCCAGCTTCCATGAGTGGAGGGCGGCCCACCCAAAGTCTTCTAGAAGCGACAGGTCGCATTTCGAGTCCACCGACGCCAGGCGGTCTTTCCCGTCTTTCCACAAGCTAGCGCATTCGAGGGAACCTTAACGCCGGCTGATTTCGGCAGCCATACGCTGCGACTGTCTTCGGGTTAACTACAGGAGAGAGCTCGTTGACCAGCAGTAACATGCCATGCTACCTTACCGTTGCCATGGCTGGGGAAGAAAAGACGTCGGGAGGGAAGCCGGCTCCAGAGTTTCCAAGGCCGGCAGATCTTATTGGGTGTCGTCATCAAATCGAACTCTTCGCGAAGTCTTCCATCAATATCCGGAGTCGCACACTCGAAGACGCCCGCCAGGGAAGCGACTGCATGTAACAATGCGGGGGAGGTTGCGGGTGTATACTGCACCGCCATGTACACGTCGAAGTGCATCCAGGCCATTGCAAGACTGAGAGGCCAGGAGGGAGTGACAAAGCCGTCAGCTATACCACACCTCGTCACCTCGTCGCCCTCTCATTCCGGGTATTCAACGAAGGGCCGCGCGCCATTTTTCCCTGCCAATCTCAGCGCGTCCTCTTGTCCCGAAGTGCACACCCAAGTCACACACAGAGAGAGAGGCAGGCCAAAGTGTGCGAGAAATACCACAAAGGTGATTTGGCAAGCTAAGTATAGACAGAAGAAGTAGAGTTTGAAGCAAGAACTGATCAGACTCCCCGATTCCCCTTGCACCCCTTTCCAGTCCCATGCCTTGCGGTCCCCTCCGTAGTTTGTCCAATTTTCCATGTACCCCTCGCCGCCCGGTCCCAATTGAGTAGCGAACGCAGCATGTTACATGATGTTCATAAGCAAAGCAAACGCTTTCCTGGTATATCCGCCATCCACCTACACCCATACACCACAACAACAACAACAAGAAAGCATGGCTCATAAAACTCCCCTTCCCCACTCACACCACCCAAAAAAAGACCACCCTCCCTTTTTCACTCCCCCCCTGTACCCCACATTTTTCCTGGGGAAAAGTAAGCCACAAACACCACCCACACCCCCCCTCCCTTTTCTGCCCCCGGGCCGAAGGTCCTACCAAGGCTTGCTAGGTAGTAGTAAGATGAACAACGCATGCAAAAAAAAAGCGTGCGTGTTTAAAAAAAAACAACAAAAAAATAGTATGTACTAGAAGAAGAAAAAAAAGGGGGGAGAATCGAAGAGAGAAGAATGGAGGAGATCAACCCGTAGAGAAGATTCCTTCACTGGACATAGCCATAGCCGTCCATGCCGCCAGCCTGCTGCTGCGGGCCCTGGTGATGGTGCCCGTGGTGCGCAGGATGGCCCATCATGCCGTAGTCGACGGCGTGCACGCCCATGGCCTCGTGCGGGCCCGAGGCGGCGCCCGGGTGGTAGAACTCGTGCGCGGCGGCCGCCGCCAGCGCCGACTCGTCGACGGGGCTGCCCAGACTGACGTGCGCGGGCGAGGCGCCCCAGTACATGCCGTCGAGGTCGCCCCACAGGCCGCCCTGGTCGAGCAGGCCCATCATGCCCAGGCCGTCGACGGGCTCGAGGCCGATGGGGCTCATGTGCAGGCCCGCGGCGTCGGCGGCGCCGGGTGAAGGCATGAGCATGCCGTCGGCGCCCGTGAGCACCTGGATGGTGGGGCTGGCGCTGGCGCGCTGCTGCGCGACGAGCTGGCGGGCGGCCTCGTACATGCGCCAGACGACCTCGCGCGAGCGGCGCGCGGCCAGCGACCACTCCTCCATGACCTCGAGCAGGTCGAGCACGGCCTCGATCTGCTTGAGCCACTCGGGCACGCGCGGGCTGCCCCACTGCCAAAAGACGCTGACCAGCGGGACCATGGCCGCCTGGTAGAGGAACCAGACGGCGTTCCAGCCCGACATCTGGTTGCGCGCCCACTCGCGCGCGACGTCTTCGATGGTCTGCGCGGCGAGGTCGCGGCACGTCTCGATGGCGGCGAGGTCGGCGTCGCACGCCTGCGTGTGCGGGTTGAGGCCCGACGACGCGAGCGAGAGGAGGACGGGGCGGTGCAGGAGCATGCGCAGGTTCTGGTAGCGCCACTTCATGAGGCAGCGCGCCATGTAGAGCGGCTCGGCGCAGGGGTCCGTCGTGCGCAGGAGCCAGGGGAGCGACGAGTACCACGCGACGAGCTGCGCGTCGAGCGAGCACCGGTCCTCGGTGCGGAGGAGCGGCGTGATGGCGAGCATGTCCTGGATCTGCGTGGCGATCTTGCAGAACTTGATGTTCTCGATCAGCGGGAGGATGCCCGCGTGCTGCGACGAGTCGCGGTTGGCGTTGACGCCGAACTCGGGGGGCCGGATGTTGATGGCGGGTCCCCAGCGGCCAAAGGAGGGGCGGCCCATGGTGGTGGTGGCCCACGTGTCGAGGCAGAAGAGCGACCACCAGGTGCGGCGGCGCGTCTCGGCGGCGACGAGGTCGCTGCTGCTCTGGGCGAGGCTCTCGCGGTGCAGGCCGAGGGCGCTGGCCATGCGGATGGCGGCGCCGAGGACGGCGTTGGCCATGTTGGGGCGGTTGATGTAGTGGAGGTAGTAGCCGCCGATGAGGGCGAGCGCCTGCACCATCTCGATGTGGCTGCTGCCGAAGGCGTCCATGGGCAGGTGCTCCATGGCGCGGTTGTAGTAGTTGATGTGGTTGTAGTCGTCCGACTTCATGGCCGCGATGCTGCCCATGGCAAACACCATGTTGAGCAGCGCGAGCCACGGGGCGTCGGTGCGCTGGCCCTCGAGGTAGTCGGCCCGGAACGTGCTCTCGTCAAGCATCGGCACGAACACGTGCACGCGCTTGAAGTAGGCATCGATGAGCGTCTGTCCCTTCCACGACCAAGGAATCCGCTGCTGGGAGTCCTTCTGCGACGACGACGCCGGCTTCTGGCGGGCCGCCGGGAAGTTGTGCGACATCTCGACACCGCTCAGCGGCGCCGCCAGCGTGTTCCGCAAGCTCGGCTGCACCTTGAGCATGACCATCAGGGCCGCCTTGATGGACGAGGCGCCCAGGTACGACGCTTGCCGGTCCACCGAGAGCGAGAGGGCGTTGATGTCGTCGGCCTCGGCCGGGATCGGGTCCCTCCCCCTCCGCTCCTCGTCCCACTCGGTGTCGCGAGACGGGAGCTGCTCCAGGAGGTTCTCCGACTTGGGCATCAGCGGCGAGCCGAGATCCGACATGGGCGAGGGGTTGACGGGCGGCGACGGCAGGCCGCCGACCGAGGTGTCTATTACAGGCCGGTCCAGGAGGCTAAGCAGCTCTTGCCTCGACAGGGGCAGCAGAGACTGCACCTCCTGGTTGGGATACAACCGCTTCAAGATGGACCGGCATTCTTCGAGTGACTGTGAGAGGGCTTCGAGCGTCTTGCGCGAGGGGATGACCCGTTGGCGGTGCTTGTCGTAGAAGCACCTCTTGGGTGCCCTGCTGGAGAGGCATTGGCCGCATGGTTGTTGACCGTCGCACCGGCTGTAGGAGAGACCTGGTTAGACCTCTCATCCCCGAGTGCCAGGTCCCGCGTACTATCTCGCTCCCCGACTTACATCTTGCGCCTCTTGCACTCGGCACAGGCGTGTGGTGTTGTTATCCTCTTGGCCGCACCCGCTCCGGTGGACTTGGGGCTGTCTTGTGGGTCTGCGGATGCTTTGCGTGGTGTGACTCCTTGGAAGGTGTGGAACATGCCGCCCTGCGCCGGCACTGGGATTGTTGGCGCCATGGTGAGAGGAGAGGATGTGAGGCTGGGGCGAGGCGTAAGCGTCGAGGAGAGTCGTGGGGGGTATCTTTGGTGGAGAGATCTAGGGACCGGCCCGTGGAGCGTAACGGGTCGTAAGAGTCGTAGGTGGTAGAAGATCAACTGAACGATGATCTACACAACCTTGTGTCGTACACAGAGATGTGTGTTGATGAGACTGAACTGGTATTAAGCCTCTCGACCGCAGCCACAATGACAAAGATAGACATGGGCAATGACGGAGCGAGGCGAGAACGTGGGGAGCAGATGCAGGCTTATATATCTACATTGATGGATGCAGCTGGGGAAGTGTGGGGAGACACGAGATTTGGAAAAGATGGTCGGCTGTCCAGGCCGCCATCGTGTGGAGGTGTGGAGAGCGCTTTTTTTGTTGCGGGGCCCCCCTACTGCGGCGGCGCTTGTGCAGGACGCTAACCCAGGCCCATGCCCAGCGCAATCTGCCCCCAGTACGGGACACCCCAGGGCCCCAGCAGAGCTAGCTCGACTAATAAGGTTGAGATAGAGTGTGCGAGGCAATGTCCAGCATCCTGCCATGTACGTAGCGCACGCGGCGGTCAATGCCGTGCTGGTGGACTGTCGACTGGCATCAAGCCACGAGAACTCGGGCGGACAGGGGACAAGGCTGCTCTGCTCAGGAACACGCTGGGGCTCGCCGCCAATCAGGCATGGGCAGCCCGCAGGTACCTGAAATCACATATTAATATCAGGCTCAGTACAGGTCACGCCCACCCGTCATCCCGAAGGGCAGCTTGACGCGGGGATGGCGGCTCGTTTGGAGAAAAAAAGTAGGCCCAGTCTGGGGAGCATGAGCCCTGGATCTCACCCGCCAGCCAGTCAGCGTCCCTCGGGCGTTCGGTGGCGTTTCAGCGCCATGGCTGGGGTGCATGAGGGATGGAGGGGAAGCTCTCGAAGCCATGTACCCAAGTACTTCTCTCCCCATGCTGCACGTCAGCCAGAATGCCGCCAACCCGCACGTGGAGCCTGCCTTGTACTTGGTCGTACAGCGGAAAGCAATCGAAGTACTAGCCGAATATCCTGATGATGTTGCAGTCGAGCATCGGCTGCCGAGAACATTGAGTCGCAGGCGACAAGACATCGCCTGCAAGAGGGACTGCATAGCCACTCGACAAGTCTTGTTTATCCCCTCCACGCCGGCCGTTCAGCATCGACGGATGTCGCCCGCTCTCTCCTGGCGCCTGGGCCAGCCGTTCTCACAATAGCGAGATGAGAGGGACCGCTCCACGCAAGCACATCGCACCACTGTTTCTGCGTTGGAGTTTTCGGAGCGGAATTCAGGGAATCGAATTGGAGAACAGTGGAGAGGGTGTTGGGGAGAGCTGACTGGGAAGAGGGACCGTCGGCCCCAGATCCAGCCCTCACACAGAGGAGGCGCCAGCCAAGCTGTGGGGAAACGCACTGCGTGCCGTTATCTGATTGGTGTCTGGCTCTTCTTCAACGGCCTGTGCCCTGGGATCTGCCCCCGTTGTCCTCCTCCGATCAGGCAGCCAGGGGTAAGAGTCTGGGGTGGTAACAGAGTGGGCCTGGCGGACCTCCTCCACATCTTCGCCGTTCACAGGTGATGCTCGACTGCTTCTCTCTGGAGAATTTGGGCAAGCGGACGACCAAAACGGATGTGGCGCGCCTAATGGAGAGATGCGTCTAAGCGGGGCGAGGCCGATACCGACGTAGCGCAGCACTCCAGGCCGCTCCGTCGCCAGCTCATGGTGGCCCATACGACATGTCGCAGACGTGGTCACCTATCAAGGTCCTTTCCGACGAGCTTCATCTGCTGCGTTCTAGATGACGGCTGGAGGCGAGCCAGGTCATTGAGGAGCAGAGCGAAGGCAATCCCCGGTCGTTCGCCTCCCCAAGACGCAGGGCTCTGGGTCCAGCTGGAGAAAATAGCGACGGCATAGATAGGGCAGTGGCAACTTTGGCTGCTGGTCACGGCACATGACCGCGCGGTAATCTACCAGAACGGTCTTGATGACCAAGTTGGGTCGCCGTGTGAAGGTCTCTGACGGGCGCGTGAGGATCGAGCCGCTTCTCCAGGGCCCCGACTCCGGGATGCGAGGCAGGCGAGGCAGGCGAGGCAGGCGAGGCAGGCGAGGCAGGGCAGCCAGCAAGCGTCCGTCGCTAACGTTGCTCACGTCGCTAACGGAGAGTTTTTCTGGTCCGGCCGCTCCGTCATCCTAGCGGGCCCCGCTGTGGGATGTTCGAGGTGGTGATGACTGGGTCTCGAACGCTGGCGAAAGAACTCCGGACCCACGACGCACGCGGGACGGCGCTCGCTCTGTGCCGTCTCGCGTCCTGTCATTTCGGTGCAGCCGCTTGCTTTGGTGACGCGGTACGCAGTGCAGTGGTCGGCCGCGGGTTCCTAGTTTTCAGGACCTCGACCGAACCTGGGCGTCAAAATAAAGGTGTTGCAGGCCTTATTTTTGCTTTTTGCTGTTTTCTTGGTTCGTTGGGTCGTTGTTCGTCTGCCGGACAAGGGTGCACAGAATGCTACCACCAAGGACGAAGTACCGTTATCGGCGCCCTGTTGGAGGGGTTTTGTGACTTGAGTCGCCTGATGTGCCCGACGCCCTGTACCTTACGTCGCACAGCTTGCCCCCGGGCCCTGGAGCCCTGGAGCTCTGGAGCCCTGGAGCTGTGGCGCCCTGTTTGTGTTCGAGAGAGATTGCCGGCTGTACCGTGGCCGCGCAGCCGGAGACGACGAACACAAAGCAAACCAAGCGAGCCCAGGACCCCTGCTAGCGGGCGCAAAAACCCTGAAACCCTTGGCAAGGCGACGCCGAACAGGCAGGGACAGGGCTTCGACCATCTTGTTTTCAGCCTTCTAGAAACCCGCTATCGTGAAATTGCTTCAACAGGCATTGTCTTGGCTGTCTGTGCCAGCGAGGTGCACTGCGGGATGACGAGTCTGTTGAGGGTTGACAGGGCGCCATTCGCCGTGCCATGTCGCGCGCGGGATGGCTTCGATGAATTTCCTTGGCCGGGATCGAAATGATCGAACTGATCGCAGTGTGTCGTGCATGAAGCAAGCGTGGTGGCTCCTTCGTGGCTTGGGTGTGGCTTTCGGATAGACGGCTAGCCCCTCCACGGCCCTGAAACGGGCGGGGAGGGGTGTGCTCTCTCGTATTGCGCACGAGGATCCCCACGTGTTTGTTCCTGTTCACTCTGTTCCGCCAAGTCATCCATGGATCCAGCTGACGGCGAGCGTCATTGTTTCCGCTCACCGTCAGGCTCCTCTGGGCTCCATCCTTCACCGCCGTTCCGGAACGTTGGAGACGGTCAGGCAAGCCGAAAGAGAGAAGCCGAAAAAGCGGAGCCGGTGCAGCGTGGGGTGGGCGCGCTTGCTTCCATTCGCAAGATCCTGGGGCTTGGCTGGCGCTGGCTGGCGCTGGCTGGCGCAGGCGGGCGCACACCGCACCGTTGCCAACATTGAGCCAACTTTGCTGTGCTTGCCATGTTTTGCAAAGCGCGATCGAGAAGCCCCTGCCATCTCGGCTCTCAACGTTGTATGCTCCCCACACTCCCATCGTCCAATGAGAGGTGCCTGGAATCACGGCAAGCGAGCCTAGCGTCGGTCGGCTGCGCTGCCCCTGTTTTTGACACTGGGCGCGCTCACAACCGCAGCAGCGAGGGGTTTCTGCCGATCTTTCAATGTTGGGTAGCCTTCACTTCGGCTCCTTGTACCGCCACGAACGTGTACACTGGGTATTTCTGGCGAGGCGGGCAGCGATGGTGGTATTTCGAGGTTACAGCCGTTAGATTTCGTGCGTCGACGAAATCTGGAGAAGGGCATTGCAACCATCGATCAACCAGAACACGTCTGCTACTGGGTACGATGCTGCCTCTGAGGGGGCAGGTGGACTGAGGGGACCTGGGGGGGACTTCCATCTTCCATGATTGTTCAATTCATCAGCTCACATCGATGCACATGACAGCCAAACCCTCCGAAGTTGTGCAGTCGTGATGGTGGTTCCACAGCATCACCAGGTGCAGGTCGTGCAGGTCGTGCTCACATCGTGCAGTATGGTGCAGCGGTGGCTTGCTCGGCCGAATAGCCTCACTAAGTGGAGCTTGCGATCCTTGCGCATCGGAATGCTTAGCTCTGCGACGTTAAGCTTGTGCGAAGGGGCCTGAGATGGGGCAGAGATGGGGCAGAGATGGGGCCGCGATGCCCAACAGGGTTTAACGCTGGCGGGCTTCGGCATCCAAACCCCAGCTCTTCCCCACAGGCAAAATGCAAGATCGAATAGGCATTCGACGCCGTCGACCACCTCAACCACACAAAACCCCAAGAGGTTCACCACAGATTAACTGGCAGTCCCAGCGAGCCAAGCAGCGTCGCTCTCTTGCCTCTTTGGACCGGCGACAGCGAACGCACAGACGGGATTTGGTGCGCGTGCCCACACTTTTTTCCTTCTGGAAGCCTGCAGTCACCCCTTCTCAACGCACACTAACGCAGGAGTCAAGCTGTCAACTTGTCAACTTGTCAACTTGTCGGTGACGCTGTGACGCCGTGCTAGTGCCGCCCCGCCAAACTTACTCCCCCTAAAGCTGGCAGGCTGGCAGGCTGGCCTCAAGGGCCCAAATTCCGATTCACGCTGAGGTCGCGCATCCCCAATGTCTTAGTCGTTACCTCCTCGCCCGGCCGTCCCGGTTTAATTTGGCGAGGCCGTCTCATGCCATTCCAGTGGAGTGAGCACACGATATTGCTCCCAATGGTTCCCCCAAGACCAGCGCTAGCCGTCAGTGCCCGGGCTTGGATTCCCCTTCTCGGGTCCTGTCTCTATGCCTCGCTCTCGCTATAGTCTCCCCACCATCTCTCTCGTCTGACTGACTGCCCTGGTGGGCGAGCCGCAGCACGGGAGGGTGTGGTGGTGCCTTCTTGGGGGTGAGACTCGCGCAACACCGCATTGACCCTGGATCGGCATCGCGATGGCCTGTTGCGACCAGATTGAGCCTCGCAGACTTCGGTTGGGGTCGGCATCAAGGCTTTGTTGAGTCGAGAGATGGCCACGGCATGCCCGCAGTACCACCTGACGCCGGGAGCGCGGGATGCCATCGCCGCACAACCGGTCGTCTGTGGCTGGACAGCGCGGTGAGCCCAGAAGCTACTTGAAGCTAGACGTCTACCCGAGATCCAAGCCACCACACCACCCAATAACGGACGTCATGGGCCTGGGGGGCCAGCACTCAGCAGCAAGCAGGAGACGACACATCGCGGCCATTGCCCTGAAAATTGGAATCGGGGTCCCGCGTTCATGCCCCGTTTTGCGGCCCGGAACACCTCACCTATCAGCTTTCGAGCGGCGGAGCCTGCGAGCAGGGTGTGGCACATCCGGATGAACACTTCTGGAAAGTCGAAGCCTCAAACCCTGAGATGCGTTTTTCCCTCCCCAAGCCGGGATCGGCATCATGGGCAAGCTGCCTGGCTGCTTAACCCCGGCACTGTGTCACGTTAAAATCCTTCCCCCTTCGATATCTCGCTCTGCCCTGTTCTGGCGCTAACAAGCCGTCGGGCGACTCGAAACATGGCTTGAGCTGGCAGATTGGCATCTAAGCGGGCTCTAGCCGGGCTGCGCGAGGCGGGATCTCACCCAACTCTATTCCCACAAGCACCCCACCAACCATCCTGCTATTTCTCCTTCCTGTTTCAATTCTACTACATACGCACTCTTCATCTTGCTTCTACGCGTAGTCACCTTTCTGTCAGCTGTTCTCGCAGGACAGCAGATATTGTCTCCCGTCTCAGACTCACCAACACCCATCCTCCAACCATGGAATGGGTCATGTATGTGACCAGATGGTGCGGCAAGGCGCCGCATCCTGCTTCTCCTCCAGTTCCTGTCCCTGTCCCTGTTCCCGTCACCGTTCCTGAGCCCTCGGCTGGTCTGCCCACACCCAAGGCACCAGGCCGAGCGCTGTCCCCGGGGTACCTGATCTTAGCTGCATATGCAAGGACGTCTAGTGTATTTGCCTATCGGCCGAATCACTCGACCGTTCCGGGCGAGACGCCGGAACAATCGCCACAATGATCCGCCAGGTGCCATCGCGATCGTCCCCGCGGCCCTGTGGCTTCGATCGAAGGCCTCCGTGCCTCCCCCGCTTCCCCCCCCCTCCTTTTCCCCAACTTCCCCCAGACTGCAACAACATGAGGCCGAGGTCACTTGCTGACCCCCGTGGCTGACCTGCTGATCGAAGCCAAGATCGAGTCCGGGTGCCCTTGCCGGTCTCTGCTCACCTCCATCGTGAGCTGACTCAACAGGGAAGGCGGGAGGTCTGCGCTAGCCCAGAAGGAGACATGAACGTCGGCTGGAAAACCATGTGGCGAGACTCCACCGGGAACAGCTGAGAGCAATGGTCAAGATGCTCAGCACCGCACAGCACACCCAAACCCGGTTCACGCTCCCAGGTCCTACATCTTTCCTTCTCCCGAGCAATCATCCCGTCCCTTCTTCCGCCGTGCCCTCTCCCCTACACGCGTATTGTATGTACTGTACCGCTGAGAAAGAGCCGCTGGCGCAACTCGGGCGGCAGGCGAAAAAAAAAAACAACCTGCCCACGACGCGCAGTAACAAGTGTGCAGCACGAGGGTTCCATCCAGGCCCTGCGGTCCGAAGCGTAAAATCTCTGCTCGGCCGGGTTGCTCAACCGTCCGTGTGGGGGCATCAGAGGAAAACTTGCCCGGTCCCCATCCACAATAGCTACATACTATGCACTTAGCCACTCGGTCTGCCAGCACCTCGGACACCAATGACGGAGGGATAAGAGACGACAGCGGCAGGGCACGCAGGCAGGCAGGCTGGATGGGACCCCCTTCCGGACCGGTTCGCGATGGTACCTATGTACCTGATGCAAGGAGGCAGGGAGGTAGGCAGGCAGGCCGCCAAGTGGGAAGTTCCGCAGGGCATTGCGTGGGTGAGGTGGAGACAGATAGACACAAACCGTTGAACAAAGATGTCACAGACGTCACTTGCATCCCCGTCGAGGTTGAGGGAAGAGCAGGAGACCGACCCCCATCCGTCTGCTCGCCGCCAGAGGCAAGCTGTCACTCGTAAAGGAGCAATACCTCTCGCAGGCCAACGCCTCTCTTGTGTAACAGACCCTCACTGCCGACAGAAGCACAGTAATACCACACATCCCCAGCAGCAGCAGCAGCAGCAGACGTGTACATCACAGTTAATATCCTCCTCCTCCTCCTCCTCCTCCTCCTTCCTCATCAACACCTACCCGCCAAGGTGCAATACGCAAGCGCTGGATTTAACCCGGCTCTGCAGCAACCCACCCCCCTAATGCCGCACTACTTTCCCTTCTGCCCGAGAGAGAGAGGGGGGGGATAAAAGCAGAAAAGGCACGAAGGAAGCGTAGGAGGGAAAAGCAAAGTGCAGTGCAGTGCACCGCAGTACAGTAAGCCGAACCTTGGCCATGCAGCCTGTCTATTCAGTCATTTCATTCATTCATTCCTTTCCCGGGCTGCCAGCCCAGCTCAGCAACCGCAGTGGCTGGCTGGCTGGCTGGCTCCCAAGCGCCCGACGTCTCTTCTCTCCATTTACTCCTCCTGCTGTCATCAAATCCTTTTGCTTTCTACGGGACATTGAATGAGCGAGACGCCCTCGATCCCGACAGCCCGGGGCTGCCGAGGAGTCCTTCTGGCTGAGGGTTTCCGAGGAAAACCTCCTCCCTCCCAATCCACTTCGGCTTTCTTTGCCCGCCACGCGAGGGCAGAGTTCGCTCGCTCGCTCGCTTCAGCAGAGTCCCTGCAGGCGCCAATGCTCGCGAGAGGCGAGATAACGTAGGTAGGGAGGCAGGCAGCTGGAGATGCGGGCAGGCCGGTGCCGGGCGCTTGCACCCCATCCAATTTCATTCCTCCATCCCATCTCCCTGACTCATAGCCTCAGCACCTGGCACCGGCTCCCGATGCCGTCGTACACGCACGTGTTGTCGATAGGTATGTACTGCTTCGTCACAATCTTGATCATCTCCTGCGCCACCATCCCCCCCGTCAGGGCGGCCACGTTGTGGAGCTCGCCCCCCGCGGCGCGCGCCACCTCGCCCGCGGCCTGGACAACCCGCTCCTTCTCCTCCGCCCCGGGCACCTGGGTGGCGATGGTGGAGAGGATCGCCTCGGCGGTCAAGGAGCTGCCGTCGCTGTTGTTGTCGTCGGTGTCCACGTGGTGGGCCGTCGCCTGCAGGGCGAGGTAGATGGGCAGCAGTGACGGTGGGGAGAGCGTGAGCGCGGCGGTCTCGTCGTTGGCGAACTCGCGAGCTGTTGGTTGCGGTGGCGAATGTCACCCTTTCGTTAGCCTTTTTTCTCGTTTTCGACTCTATCCTCGCTCGTTCGTTCGCTTGTTTACCCTCCCTGCCTCGTTTGTTTCTGTGTGGGGGAAGAGACAGGTCCATCGACATGGCGTGGTCCCTGCCCCAGAGGCCACGCATACCATAGTGGAGTGAGGAAACGGGGGAATCTTGGGGTGTCTGCTTACCGGCTGCTGACTTGAGGCGATCTGCCCTGCTGATCTCGCTACCCCGTCCCCCCGTCGCATTGATGAGCTTGACGAAGGCTGCGTTCTTGCAGAAGAGGTCCACTTCGGCGGGATCGACGCGCTCGCCACCCGGCGTGGCCTGCACTATTTGCAGTATCTCGGCTGCATCCTTGCGCGCCTTGGCCTTGTAGATGCTCTGTAGCTGGATGTACACCTTGGACTGCGCTTTCATGTCGGGCAGCTTGCCAGGAAGGGGCAAGCACTGGTGTGTCTGGTAAAACTGCTTAACGGCATCGGCGATGAGCCAAAAGCCGGACCTCTGCTCAGCCTGGACATGTCAGTTGTGTCAGCGGAAGGCGAGGCTGAGTCTGCGCACGAGGGCAGGGGAAACCTTACCGGATCTGAGTGCTCGTACTCGAAGATCTCCTTCAACCCCGACGGCAGAGACGGAGATACCAGCGTTTTCAGAACGGCAGCAGCCGCTTCCTCAAAGTTCTCTTCGCCACCTTCCGGGTTATTGGTCCTGGATGCATTCTGCACGATCTTTCGAAACTCGGTCTTCTCCTTGTATGTTGCGGGGTACTTGCCGTCGTGAGCCGCCTTCCACTGCTGGAGATAGTGGAGAAGGATCACCACATATGGCAGGTGACCGTGTTCAAAGTTGTCTAGACCGTCGATATCCTTGGTCAACTCCTCAGCGAACGCAACCAGTTCCGGCCAGGGGGTCAACAACCGCAGGTCAGTCGTCGCTGTCTCGTCCGGGTGCGTGTCAACGATGGGGAACGCCCCTGGAAGGTTAATTTGAAAATAGGAGTAGAAACCGGCAGAGTGAATCGCCACCAGCGGGGTCTTGTGCTGTTGGCCATAGGTTTCGAGCTGTAAGAGTTGCTCCGGACGGATGGGGTATGTGTACATGATGACTGTAAACAGCGGTGAATCGGCCAGGAGTGACTCGATTGTCTTGACGCCCTAGAATCATCATGTGAGCGTCTGGGATTTCTGGCAAGAGCCCAGACCAGGTCACAGCTCCGTACCTCGTTTGGATACCAGCTCCCTTCAACATCCGGGTTCAGCTCCACAATGAGCTCTGTTAAGCTCTGCGACCGAGGCTTGCCCAGACAGCTGTCATCCAGAAAGAAGTTGACGCCCAGATCGGCGTCGCCAACTTGAGCCTCGTCGTAGATGGCGAAACGGCCAATGCCTGGAGCGGGGTGTTAGCATGGACGTTCGGTTAAGCTGGGGCCTCTCGCCGTACCTGGCAATACGAGATTCTTCAGAGTCTCTGCGCCAACTGTTCCTGCTCCCGAATTCACCAGGAGAATGTTTGCCGACTCGAGTGCTGCCTGGCCGCTTGCAGCCCAGAGCCGTAGTTGTCGGTCATATTTGCGTTCCTTTTCTGAGGGCCCGTGAAGGATCGGAGGGGTCTGGCTCATGACGATTTCCGTCATCCTTGTGTGGATCACAGAATCTATTCTTAATCTGTGGTTTTGTGAGGCTGGTGTGAGCAACAAGGTCGTGCTGCTTGGTGAATTCGAATGCTTGTGGATCACAGCAGTTGGGTGTTGTTGGTGTTGGCTGGTGCCTGCCGAGTCGCAGCCACACGGCGGGGTGGTGGGACCTCAGCCGTGGCTTGCTGGCTAGCTCCAGGAGAGTCTTGGCATTGACGTTCTCTGTGGCTGCGCGTGGCTGAAAGCTGACGTCTTCTTGGTGAATTGGATCACAGGAGTGGTTTCTGATGGTGATGATACCTGGTAGGTAAACAAAACAAGGGTCGACCATTGTAAGGAATCGGTTGGCGCGGGTCTTTTTCATCAGCAATTTTTACCCATACCCCACGATGGACATATCTTCCTCCCGTCGTTCTGTGTGACTCTCGACGCGTACTTCCTGATATGAGGAAGGAGCAACGACGATGTGCATCGAACCTTCCACGCACATGGCAGTTTTGTACAGAGTAGATGCCTCGAATCAGACTGGCTTCCATGTCAATTGAAAGGCAAAAAAAGCAAATCTCCACCAGGTTCAAGACTTGGCCTTTCCTCTTCTCATCCCACTTTCCTAATGCCATCGAGCTGAGATTCGCAGGCGATTGACTCTGCTTCCCCTGATCAGCTGTAAACAGTTGCTTGGCCAACTGCTTCGGAGCCAGTATGGAGCAGAATTTGACTTGCAATGTGCAAGAATGCGCCGCGCAACTCACCGCGCAAGCAGTGGTGACCGTGTGCAGGTATGTCCTACCGGTTGCTGGCTTCACTAACAAACTTTTCGCTGAAACTAGCCGTACCCCTACACAGCCATGCTGTCTGCCTGAGATGCGCAAACAACCATGGTCTTGCAGGTCAGGCTCCCTACAACTGCCCCGTCTGTAGGCAACCCTTGAGCGCTTCCGAAGTATGCGAGCAGCTCCTCAGTCCCCCCGAGGAGTGGAAGTCGGTGGCCTTGAGTGGCCTCAGTCCAACTGTTGTCATGGAGTGTGCAGGGAGGGCCCTCAGCTTTTGGTCGTACCAGATGACGAATCAGATGTCTGTCCTCCCGCCCTCATGGCCTTACGGTCTCTGACTTACTGGTCGAAGCTCATACCAAATGCGGAAGAACAGCAAGTTGAAAGACTACTGCGGAGAGCTGCAAGGGGAGATCGAAAACATCTGGGGCCAGGCAAACCAGAGAATATCCACCTTGACGACCAAGCTGAGAGGTCCTTCCATCCTTGACACAGAATCGTTCTGACACACTAACCGAGCGCCAGACATGGAACGGGACGAGAATGTCCTCAGACGCAAGTGCGAGGAACTCCGTCTCACGCTGGAGAGCCGAACCAGAGAGCTTTCGCAATCCCAAGAGCTCTATAGCAAGTTGAAGCAGCGAGTTCTCAGCAGTCAGACCCAAGAGGTGCCACCCAGCGTTTCGAGATCCCGAACCCCCATGCAAGTCCCGGTGACTGGAGCAGCAGGTCATGACCAGGCTAGGTCACAGCTGCCTCGCCCCATCCTGCCAATGGGTGCTCGAGCAGGAACGTCGAACTACTTCCCAGCCAGCCCTGGACACTCAAAGAGTCAGCCTATCTCAGGCGCACTGGTGGAATGGAGCAGGCCGGTGTTCTCTCAGCGTGCGGTGTGCCTGGTCTCTACCTCGATAAAAATGAGCTAACCATGCAGGAATAGAGATACCCGCGACGCCGTCCAGTAACCTAGCCTTCAGGAATACCAGATCTTCGGCATTTGCATCAACTCCCAGAACTGGGGTTGGGACAACGGCAACCATTCCAGGCTCCGGTCGATTCCGCCAAACCCCGAGCGGCTCCGACATCCATGTGGCAGACGGCCTGACGGGTTTCTCGGGGACAGGTGGAGGTGTTGCTGGGTTGGGACATTCCGTTGACGGCGGTGGAATGGAAATGCGAAGGCCCCATCTGGGGAGAACATCAGGTTTGTGGTCTCAGATTCTCACCTCTCGTCTCCAAAACGCTAACACCACCAGACCTCTCAGGGGCATCTCGGCCGTCAACACAATCGACGATAAAGCAGACATCACATCACTTTGGACTTCCCGTGTCAGTACTCCGCCAGCCTTAGCCAGCGCAATCTCTCTCTCTTTCCATCATGGGTGTTTCATTTCTCGCAAACGAACATCAACAACCATTGGAGGCCGTCCGTCTCAGGCCGAGCCATGCCTCTGTGCCCTTCGGCATCACAACATCCGGCTGGATGAGGTTCTGGAATCACGCTCTGATTGGTCTCGAAGCTGTCTGGGTTGTTTGTGTCCACCTCACGGACCGGAGACTGAGGCTGGGTTTCTGAAAACCAAAACTCCCCTTTCCAAAAATGGTTCCGTCCCAAGTACCGGGCCAATCTGGACGCTTTTGAACTCGTCGAAGCTACCCGACCTGTTTCGGCCCCGCTCGGTGTTATGGGTTTTCTCATTTGCTGCGCGATAAACTCCGTGCAGTGGGGGTTTTGATGCGATTGGGCTCTCTTGGGCGAGAAACGCAGTTTGATCGACGGGCGTGACCGGGAACAAGCCGATGTTTCATTACACCTTGCTCCGATCACTGCGCGCCAGGTTAATGCCGAGCTTGGGGAACACGGACATAAAAACACTGTGAGATGGATGGAAACCGGTCTGGAAGTGGCTATTATAGACAAACAAGTATGTTGAGTGCCCCGACTTGTTCGTGGAACGCGGGTCCTGACTCTGTAAGTGCAGTGATTCCAACGTGTGACAACCGTGCGAGGTCATCACGAAGCCTCGTGTTTAGGTTTCATGTCTGAATCCACAAAGGTCCGGCAGCTCTGTGGCTGAGCAAGCTTGGCGTTCAGGAATAAGAGCCTCAAAACAACCTACGCGCCCAAAGCGTTGCATCTCTTTTCAGCCATTGGTCTGGAAATCGAAACAATCGGAGACAACACCGCAAGACGTCCACTGTCCGTGCATCTGGGGCATCAAAGTTTCACACCAAGTGATGGTGTGGCATGCCGCATGGGGATAGCAGTCAAGATCGTGTTCCCGGCATTCAACTTACTCTTTTGGACACAACTGAGCCGTGAGCTGAACTCGCTGTCCAACGAATTGCACTTTGAAACAGCTTGAGGCCGAAACCAACAACCAGATGGGTCTTTCTCCACCGCTTTGGTTCAAGCACAAATGGGTACACCAGCAAGGTTCACGGATGGCCAGGAGAAAGAGCGCTCATGTGATTTTCTTCTAGTACAAGGTCGTGATAGATAGAAACCACCTGGGCTGAAAGTCATTTTGGCATCAAGTGGTTGCTGGGAGTATGTAAATCCCCGAGGTCCCGATCCCCACGATCTACAGAACACCAAGCCAGCTACCCCAGGATCAACAAGCTGCGCCAAGATCCGATCGAAACTGGAGTACTGGTGAATTGACCAAGGCAGGGGAGGGTCCTCGGTGGCGCTTGGGGATCGATGAGAGATCTTGAGACACCCCCATGTCAGGTATCTTCGACCTTGTAGTCGGGCACTCTGCATGAGGAAATCGGGCTTGAGCTGAGTAACACGGGGACGACGGCCGTGCTCGAGCTGGAGGGTAGAGCATCGGAATGAAGGCACGGCAGTTGGGCATCGTGGGTTCTCGCTCGAATGTCTATATAATGGACATGACCAGCTCTCATGGACTCCATTCCTTCCATCCTCATCAGAGCCCCAGTCCAGGAGACAAGCTTCCCTCAAGTCTGCAATTTGCCTTCTTTCTCCTGCGGGACAGGATTCTACATTTACCCCTTTAATCCATCCACTGTTTACTTTGCATTTCCAAGATGGCTTCTTCCACCAAGACTCTCCTGACGCTCACTCTCCTGGCGGCGGCCAGGCTCGCCGCGGGCCACGGCGCCATCACCGCAGCCACCGGTGACGCCGGCGGTTCCGGCATGGCCCTCGGCATCGACACCAGCACGCCGCGCGACGGTACCCGCCGCAACCCCTTCCAGCAGGACAGCACCCGCTTCCGCGGCGCCGCGGCCGACACGCTCGGCGAGACCCTCGCCGGCGGCAACAACCAGCTCGAGGCCGGCACCCAGGCAATCCTCGCCGAGACGGGCGACTCGCTGCCGCAGGTCACGGCGGGCGGCGAGGTGCAGATGACGCTGCACCAGGTGAACTCGGACGGCGCCGGTCCGTACACATGCATGATCAACGCCGACGGCACGGCGCAGACCTGGTGAGCTGGCTCTCTTTCGCTTTTTGCCTGTTCAGTCTCATAGCACATAACTAACGCCTCTGCAGGAACAACATCCAAGTCACCCAGCAAGTCCCAGGCCGCAACTCCCGCAACCGCGTAAGCATCCACCCCTCCTTTTACCCCTATCTCCCACCGCCCCCCCCCCAAAAAAACCCACCATCAAACTAACCCTTCTCCTCCTCCACAGGACGGCTCCGAGACGGACCACCCCCTCACGGCCGCCATCCCGGCCTCGCAGACCTGCACGGGCACCGTCGCGGGCCAGGACAACGTCTGCCTCGTGCGCTGCGAGAACGGCGCCCGCGCGGGCCCCTTTGGCGGCGTCGTCCCCGTGCAACTGGTCGACAACAATGCCGCCGCTGGTGCCGCTGGTGGAAACAACACCGCTGCCGCCGCCGGTGCCGGTGCCGCTGGTGCCGGGGGACGGAACGCCAAGCTCAGGGCGCGCCAGGCGCTGGCGCGGCGGGTGCGCGAGACCGGGATGCGGTTCGAGAACCTCAAGCGCAGGGCCGTGTCGCTGGCAGAGGATCTGGGCGACCCGGATGTGCTGGCCGAGATCATGGAGGATTATGAGTAAAATGGAGGCCGTGGCATTGGTGATGAGTTGAAGGCTGAGATGGATGAAGGAAGGGGTTGACGGCGGCGGTTTGGGTGGTTGTGGTGCGGTGAGAGTGGTAGGAGTGGGAAGGTTGCTAAGGGGCCTTTGACGGGTCCCCTTGGGGAATGTCGTGATGATTTGGATGGCCGAGGGTTAGGTTTTTTGCTATTATTGCTCACTCACGACGGTCCTTTCTGATAATGTGGCACCTTGAAGGCGCCGTTAGCTCGCTAGATCTTAGCTTTTGTATTTGCTGTACGTTTAAGTCCTCTCCTTGCCAATGTTTAATCAGTCCACTCCTTTGCAGAGCCGTGCTTGGTCAACTCTGGATCACCGTTCCTACCATGATGGGTTTAAACCGACCCTCCTCTGCTATCAGACCGCCCAAGCAGCGTGTCAAAGAAAAGATGGAATCACGAGTGAGGACTTGCAATGAAGCTGAGTGAATCTGAGTGTTTCACTAACTTCAGCACTCAAAAACCACCAACCGATCTATTCATGCTTCTCGTTACCCTATGCCCAAGGTAAATAGATCCGCCCCATGAAGGCACGCTCGCCAACACCCAAACCCAACCAACTCTATCGCCCGTGGTATCTCATGCAGTCAACACACCCTCGCACCACACCATGCTATGCAGTTCTACAAGTCATGCATAAACACTTGGACCCATCATGTGTGCATCTCTCTACAACCCCCTCTTTTACAACGCAACCGGGAACTTGTCTCGAACAGGCGTCGACGGCCCCCTCTGTGACATGCTATAAGGCGCCTGGAAACCTGGGTCAGCATCAAACTCCCATGAGACATTGAAAAGGAGGGCAACATAACAAAAACCTACCAGTACTTCCTTCGCACTGCAAATCCGCCACGCCAGCTTCCTCACATTGCCATCCGCCGTCACGACCGCGGGCGCAAACTCGACGCCAAACATGTGTTGGATCGCATACACGACGCGCTTGGCATACTTGCTGTCCCTCTCGACGTGTGCCCCGAACCTCTCCTCCACGGTAGACGGGGCGATATCCGGGTCGCGGTCGAGGCAGTTCCGTACGATGGGGAGCAGCGCGCTCTCGACCTCTTCGGGACCCGCGACCTCGGCATTCTCGTCGTCCACCTTGGCTAGACGCACCTCGAAGGGCTCCGAGATGGACATGACGTTGTGGCCGCCGCCGTGGTGGTACCGGAACTCGAAGACGCCTTGCGTCCACCACAGTTTGTCGCCCTCAAAGACCATTTCGCCCTGCACGATATCTGCCTCAGGAGAGCTTGATGGTACTGGTTGATCCCAGGAGACAATGCCTTGATCCGTTGTCGTGTCGTACTCGCCGGGACGGGTCGGCACCCAGCGGCCGAGGGTTGGAACCTCGGTCACCTCCCTGGACCTGTTGTCCGTCACCATGTAGAGGCCGACCCAGTCCTTCTTGCTGTGGGTGGCTGGGGCGGTCCACTTGACGCGGATCGGGGCACCATACTCAAACACCTTGGTCTTGACATCCTTGGACACGCGGGCGCTGGCACTCTCTTTGCCGGTGGCCTTCTCATCGGCGGCCACCAAGGGGGTGCCTTCCATGGAGATGGTGTAGTGTTTCGGGTCGTAGCCGGCGAGATCTGGCGAGATGCGGCTGAGGGTCAGGCGGGCAGGGTATTTGTTGAACAGGGCCGACGTGTCACGAACGATGGTCGAGGATCCGCCGGCCAGCCTTGAGCGAGCGACATCGACAAAGTCGTCAAAGAAGTGCTTGGTGTCATCCCAGACCTTGTCCACGCTCATCTGCAACTTGTTCATGGGCTCGGGGAGCGAGCGCTTGATGAACTTTGTCAGGCCAGCCTCCTTGCGCAGGTTCTCGCCGTAGATCTTTTGCATGTGCGGCTTCTCGACATACGCAATGAAGCCCAGCGTCAGGATATGGCCGATGAGGGCCACCAGAAAGATGGCCCTGCTCCAAGTGATGAGGGCCATGCCCCACAAACCAGCAGTGCCGATGACACGCTCGGGGTTGTTGAGGAAGCGGTAAATGGACTTGTAGGTGAGCTTTCCGGTGCTGTCGAAGAAAAAGTCGCCGTAGAACCAGCCAAACTCGCCGAGCGAGTCATAGATGCTCATGGCCGTCCACAGTTGCAGGGCGACCAGGCTCAGGCCGACGATGTGCTTCAGGAGCACCCAGCCGTAGCCCCAATCCTCCGGATAGGTGTACAGCTTCCAGCACGCGGCGAGGAACGAGACGTGGCACAGCGTCATGCTCAGGTGGTACATGCCCTTCCACTGACGCCAAGCCTCTCCGGCGGTCTCGCCAAACTTGACAAAGTGCCTGGTGAACATCTTCTCGTTGGACTGCTTGGTCAGGATGACACCGAGGCCGACCGAATACCACAGACGCCAGACAATGGCGTTCAGCACAAAGAGCGTCTGGTAGACGGGCGTGGACGGCGTGAAAAGGGCAAGGGCTGCCAAGTAGCCAACCAGAAGCAGGGAGGTGTAGTCCGTGATACGGAAGGGGTCAAAGTTCTGGAAGCCAACCAGGTTGTGGACGGGCAACGGGGTGTCGGGAGTGGCGGCAGCCTTCTTTGTCGAGTCAATCGTCGTCTCAGACCGGCTGCTAACCTCCGACTCGGCGCGCTGGCGGGGCGGGGGAGGGTTGTAGGTCTTCTCGATGTGAGGGTTCTCGACGATGGCCAGGAAGGCGAACTGGGCGGCATGGGCAAGGATGGAGATGAACAGCACGTCGTAACTCGCGGCCATCATGGAGATGCCGTAGTAACCAGCGTAGCCGATCGAGTACATGGGATGCGGGGCCATTTCGAACACGCCGTCAAAGGTCAGTTCCTGCTCGATCAGGTAGAAAAAGTCTATGGCTGTCAGAATCGCTGCTACCAAAGGGATTCCGAAAGGATGCTCTTTGCTTACCACCCCAGTACCAGGCATAGTCCTTGACAACTCTGTGCGCGTCCAGCTTGACCCACAGGTTGAAGCCAACAAGGGCGATGCCGGTGATCCAGCGAGCAGCGGCCATGGCGAATCCCTCCCCATCGGGCTTGTGGGCACACACAATGGCAAACAGGCAGTATGAGACAAAGTCACACATGAGGATCAGGTCGACGACACGGCGGAAGACAAGCCAGGCGTTGTACTCGATGGGTGCGCGGGCCATCTTGTAGTCCTTGGGGATCTTGGCCTCGAGTTCGTTCTGGAGCAGGTGATAGAGCCATGGACGCGGGTTCTTGCCGGTGGACGGGTCCTCAAAGAGCTTCATCCGCTTGGCCCAGGTCACCATGAGCTTGTAGTTGGACTGGACGGTCAAGAGGTAGCCGATGCCGACATTGTACGAGGCGCGCCAGAAGAGGAAGATGAGGGCGAAGATGGGGCGCTTGAGTCCCGAGGGAAGGGCGTATGCGGCCCAGACGTGGAGGGCGAGGATGGCGAGCACGAGGACGTCGGAAAGGTTCTTAGGTTCGCGAGGGTCTAGGAGCTGCGAGACCATGTCGTGGGTCTCGGGAACGACGAAGACTGTGCGAGGCAGACCCGGTCAGTGTGCCTTCTTCAGTGCCTTGGGAAGTCTTCACCGCTTCTCATTCGGGGTGATCTGAAGCGTACCGGTCCCATCAGGTGTCCGTCCATATGTCCGCTTGAGACGGGCCTCGCCATTGTTGTCGGATACGGACTCGGCCTCGTCGGTCGCGTGGGGTGTGGCGTCGCTCGAACTCGAACCGAGTGCTGCCGATGGTGCGGAGGGTGCTGTTGCGCGTTGGCGAACGCTGTCGAGCCCGGCGGGCCCGACTGTTGCCGTGCTCATTCTCGACTTTTCGGTGTTGAAGACCGAATTAACAGAGACAAGCGTTGAGCTTTGCCAGCATCACCCGGGTAGGCGTTGTGGTGTTGTTTCTAGGGATGTGGGGTGGGAGGGGAGCGTGGGAGCGGCCGAGGGGCAGTCAAAAAGAGAGATCGGATCGGCTCGTGTGACCCCCAGACACCACCAACGGCTTTCGTAACGCCAAGCACAAATTAAACCCGCCCGTGCCGCACGCAGCGTGGGTGGCTTCAGGCACTGGGTGGGCTTTTGCCGCTGCGCCTGCTGTAGCTGCTGCACCTGCTGGGAAACGACGTCACAAGACGAGGCGATTTATTGCCGGCAGTTGAGGGTGTGGTGTTGCAAAGAGGCGTTGGATGGGAACTGGGGCAAGTTGACATTGACCGGGGTTCCTGCTTTTAATTCACATGCTCCGCGGGCATTTTGTGGGCTCCATGGGGGTCTTGAGGGGATCCAGGACGGGGTCAGGCACAGGTCCACGACGGGTCCACGATGGATCCCCCTCCAGTCCCTGGATGATTCTGGCCAGTCGGGTGCCCGGCAGGCTGTTGACCAGCTTGACACCGACCCGCATCCCGTCCTCCAACAGTTTCCAGCGCATTCCAGGTCATTGGCTGGCACGGCTGTGCTGGGAGACTGGCTGCTGTCTGTTGTGTGTTTCATGCACACTTGCACTCTGTGCGCAGCAATTGTTGAAGACGACGAGATCGACTTCCACGGCTGCGCAAAATGTTTCATTCCGGATCCCCAGATTTTCTGGGTAGGACAAGGCAGGTACAAAGCATGGATTCGCTCATCGTCGGCAATCCCACGCGTCCCACGAACGCCTCCGACGTGCATATCCGCTGGCGTCCCATTGGGTTTGATGAGGTTGTCATGCCTCAAGGAACACCACTCGTTTGACAGCTGCGGACAGCTGCACCCAGGCTGTCAACGACCTCCAACCCCCTTGACTCCAGGGATACAACACCATCGCATGAACTGGATGGGGGCAGCTCTTTTCCCGGCCCAACGAGAGGGCAGTTGAGTCACTCCCATGAGCGAGGGACGCTTCTGGCAGAACCAGAGAGGTAGGGAGGGCTAGGGAGAGGTAGGGAAGAGAGAATACAAATACAACCAGAAGCTGGTCCCCTGAGCTGAGCTTGACCCCCTTTCCTCCTCTGTCGGGCTTCTGCTTCCTCACCCACCAGTCACTCATTCACCCACAAAACCACCCAAGGCCTCAATACTGGCCGTCCGTTCTTTATATACAAAAAAACAGAAAATCAGTCTCTCATACATCCACACGTACTTACACCACCCCCCAAAATCCAAAGACCCCCTTATAAGAAAATGGCCCGTCCAACCATCCCCCCGCCTCCCCCACCCGCCAACACCAAACCCCTCCCCTCCCCACCACCACCGAGATCCTCCCTCAGCAGCAAACCAGACCCGGCACCTCGGGCACCGAAGCAGCCCTCAAGACCTCCCGCCGCCGCGCCTCCGCCACCCTCCGCCAGGCCGAGCGCGCCGAGCGCGCCTACCGCGCCAGGAAGCGCGCCGCCGCCACGCGGGCCAACTACGTCGACGCCAGGGACCACCTCCGCCAGGCCCGCGAGCACTTGGGGCTGGCCACCAAGCTGCTGGCCGCCGTCGTCCGCGGGTGGCCCTACGTGCTGCGCGAGAAGCGGGAGGCGAGGCGCGTCAAGGGGGAGGAGGAGAAGAGGCGGAAGGTGATGGAGAAGAGGAGGCGGCTGGACGAGAAGCTCGCTGCGGAGGGGGAGGAGGCCGGGAGGGAAGGGGAGGGGGAGGAGAGGGATGTGGACTGAGTGAGGGAGGGAGATGAAACGTGAGAAGGGAGAGAGGGATGTTACGAGGGTGGGGATTGGCGATATGGTCCTTCGGTTGGGGCTCGACACTATCGTTGCTTTTCCATGTCTCTGTTACTTGCTTTTCTTTTCTTATTTTCTTGGTCTTTCTCTGCCGGCTTTCTGTTGGAATGGTGGCACACTGGATGCTCATCTTGCAGCGACGCCTGCCCCAAACACTCTTTACATGGTCGCCTCCTCGCGGCTCGCATTCTTTACTGACCTCTTTTTCTTTTCTTCCTGTCTTTCCATCATCTTCGGCACTAATACCCTGTTTTGTACTGTACTAATGACTTGACGAGGCATGAACACGGTTAGAGCGGGGGATCACGGCCGATGGAGTCCTCCCAGTCGGATGGGATACAGGATCATTGGGTGGGAGGAGCATTTTTGGCTGTACTATCTGGTTCCCCAATTACCGCGTGCTTTGTCACTTACCTACTATTCGATATCAACCTGGACAGTATGCCTTTCGGTTTGACTCGTGTTTGCTTGGTTGACCTGGGAACCTCAAAACATCACAAATGGTTCCAGCGCCCTATGGCTGCAGTCTTGGGTTCAAGGCACAAGAGCGTCCGATGTCGACGATCAAGATCAAGTTCTTCATCTGTGATCTCAGCTTTCATGGCCCGGATCGAAGCTCCCGAGAACTCTTGGACACTCCCGCCCTCAAGATGCGTCACCGGCCATGCCGGAAAGTGTCATTCCCATCCTCATATGCGCAAAATACAGCCTCATGATGCCCAAGCCCAAACCGTAAAGCCAACCGCTTTTGGTTCCCAGTCTAGGTCCCCCATCACACCGCCCCCACATCTCATTCCTTCCTTCCACGCGTCCCAGCTTACTGAGCCTTCTTCGCAAATTCCACCCTCAGGATCAAGTGCCTGAAACCAAAGCCGTCCATCTTGTTGCAGGCCTTAACTGCATCATCGCGGTCCGCAAAGCTGATAAACGCAAAGCCCTTGGCCAAACCAGTGTCGCGGTCCTTGGCGAGGAAGACGCGAGTGACGCGGCCGAACCGCTCGAACATGTCGCGCAGTTCTTGTTCCTCGGCCATCTCCGAAACCTGAAAACCGACAAAAGTGGTTAGCATACACAAACAACTCCAGCACATCATAGCAGAACCCCCCCCCCCCAAAAAAGAGCCAAAAACTCACGTTCGTAACGCGGAGCGTCGCCAAGTCGTCCCGGTCGCTGTACTTGCCGCCCATCCGCTCGCCCGCGCCCGCAGCGCCCGCACGCAGCGCCGGCGGGACGTACGACCCCTTCTTGCCCGGGCCCGCGGCGCCCACGGACGCGGCGCCCGCGGCGGCCGGCTCGTCGCCCATGCCGGCCGCGACGTCGGCGGCGCCGGCCTCGCCGATCGGCGCCATAGTGTCCTTGTACGGGCAGCGCGCGGTGAAATGCTCGCCGTTGCAGATGCGGCACTTGACCTTCTTGTCGCGCAGCTTGTCCTTCATGGCCTGGGCGTTGGGGTCGTTGGCCTCGTCCTTGGCCTCCTTGCGCCAGTTGACCGACGGGCGGAAGATGATGTTCTCGCCGACCGTCGTGGTGTCGGCCGCCGGTCCGGGGGGGTCCTTGGCCGAGTCGCCGAACTTGGCCCACGTCTTGCGCTCCGCCACCCGCGGGTTCACCACCTCGCGGCGGACCACGTAGCGCACGCGCCGGGTCGCCTTGACTTTTTGGCCCTCATCGTTGTACCGGTACTCGATGATGGTCCATGTGCCGTCCTTGTTCTGGATCTTTTGCGGCGGGGGCAGGTCGGTCGTCGGGGCCGTCGTCGTCTCCTCGAGATCCTCGTCGTCCGCCCAGTCGTGCCTGTGAGAAGAGTGTCAGCGGGTGGATCCAAACGATAAGAGTGGTAAAATGTGCTTACTTTGTCTGGGCCGCCATCTTTGCTGTTCTGGAGAAGCTGGCGATGGGTTCGGTTGATTAATGTCGTCGGGGCTGTTTGGTGGGGGTGGGGAGGACAAAGTCGCTCGGCCGCCGAATTTTTGGATATTCGGGTGTGGGGCGAAAATTGGTGGAAAGAGTGAGCAAGGTAAACGCCAAAGAAATATGGGTAATCTGACATTGCCTAAGCCTAAAACCAACCGACTGCATCTTTCACTTCCCCCTCTTTGCTTGCACAGATCTTGATGCTCTTTGTCAGCTTGAAACCTCTTCCCACGCTTCTGATTATCTGTGTCCTCGAGCACCGATGCTTACGCTACGTCTGTGCTTTGCCTTTTCTTTTCCTCCTTCTCTTCCTCTTCTCATTCTCTCCAGTCCGTTTCTTGATTTTAACTGCCCAGGCAGCCTGGTTGCCTGGGGACTGGTCAAGCAAACACAGTTGAATTAGTGATTATTCTGGTAGCTCTAGCTCAGTTGCGGCAGCACAGTTCTGATCAAACAAGTGTGATGAATCCACCACACTGAAGTTGCAAGTTGCAGAAGGGTGTAGCATGGATCTCAATATAATCTTATGAATCGCAAGTATGAAGTGTGATGTCTGGGACAAGCACTCTGTCTGTGTCTCGAACTTGGCCTGACAGCTTTGAGCCTGGGTCTTAGGGCCAAGGGCTGGTGCCACAAAGACGGGGAACTGCAACAAGGAATCTGTGAGCTCTGTGATTGTCTTTTATCTACGACACCCGCATTGAATCTTCCATACCAAGAGAGAGTTCTACAAGGGTGATATTACCTTGTGGACATAGTTGGGGTCAACGACCGCGCTAGAGCTGTCACCTTGGACCCGACAGACAACCAAGCCATTCCACGAGAGTTCGGCACAAGGATCTTCACGTCACAAAGACACAGGACCGTAGATGCTGTATGTGGCACCAAAGCAGATAGTCTCTATATAATACACGGTATATATCATCAATGTAAATAGGAAATATTGTCGTCGACTGTCATCCAATGGGTATAGCTGTCCCTCATTACATGGCCCGCTCAACCGCCATTTTAAACAAATAACAATTCATTTCATCAGTCCGTCTGCTCGCAAGCAGACGATGGGAAAGGAAATCAGCTTGTCGCGCTGGGCGCTGTTTCTAACACTGCCGCCAAGGTGGTTCATCATATGAACCCTGGCGGGGGGGCCACATTCACCCTGGCTCTTTGCGGGATGGGAGGAAGAGCCCGGTTCGGTGGCGGGGCAGGCGGGGGCCCCTCAGCAAGCTGTGTCATGCTCCGTTGGGGCAGAATGGTGTGAGGCTGCGAGTCGAGTCTAAGGTGCTGCGACGGTCTCGGTACCGGCTTTAAGGTCGGCGTGAACGGCCGCTGAGAATAGTCGGGGCGGCTGTAAGGCGGTGGGGATAGGAGTCCACTAGGCCGTTCAGGTTGTTGAGGCGAGTTGAAACTCTGCCGACGAACTCGCGTCCCTGGTGTGAAGGCTGATGGGGCTCCCTGCCGGTAATCGCCATAGGTGCCGAGCGACGACCTCGATCGAGGCATGTCGTACGCTGCGGGGGGCAGAATCCTAGGCGATGAACCGCTGTTGTGTCCTTTGGAGTCTGTCTCCAGCAGACTACTTGAAGGTCTCTGATCCAAGTGTAGCGTAATCTCTGTAGCGTTCTCTTGCGTCGAGATACCCGAGTCACGGATTGGCTCATCCCGAGCCTTCAGCTCGGTGGTCTCAGCCTCAACTCGGTGTGGAAAGGTTGGTGAGACAAGCGGCGTAAGCGGAGTGGCCGACAGCGGGCTCTCGGTCCCACCCGATCCAGTTCCAGCTTGACTGACAGACAAGGGTGGCGATGGGTGATCTTCGACTAGCGACAAGGGACGCGGGTTGATAGCGAGAGCCGACGGCGGCGGCCTCCGAGCGCTCATTCGCGCGAGCAACGGAGACGCGGCCACTTGCGTCGGTGGGATTCCAAGCGGAGTCCTGACGAAGGAATTTCGTTTGCTCGCGCTATGAGGCACGCTGAAGTTTGGCATGGATTGCTGCGCCGGTGCGGATGGCGTTACCGCCTCGGACTGCCCAGAATTGGAGAATGTCGAAGAGGGTCGGAGATTCTGGGCTGTGGCAACCCGCATATCAAAGACATGGTTGATAGTCTGGAGCGACTGTCTTCGATCATTAATGGCCATGGCATTGGGCCTCAACCTGGGCTGCGGCTGATCATCGAAGTGTGGGAGCTCCGGCATGGAGTCGAAATCGCCAAACGAGTCTCGAATCGGGGAACATGCTGGCGACGAGCCGACTGATGTGACCATTGTTCGCTGCCCCGAGGAGATAAATGACAGACGATTGGCACTGTCACGGAGAGCATCTAGCTGTCTCCCTTCATGGGAGATGAAACTCGCCGTCGAGTTGTCATCGAAAGACTGATCACGGGCCACGTCTTCGAGAGCTGCGTCGATATGTCTATCCGGGCTCGACATGCCTTGACCCTGGTTCCAAGATTGCTCAGGCGTCATGACTCGAGAGAATCGATCCGGGTCTCTCACAACCAGGGTCCTTTGGCTTGACTGGTTCCTGAGCTGGGCAGTCTCGCCGCCTGCCTTGGGCTTGCCTGTTTCCGACAAGACTTTTCGGCCTCCAAGGTTCTCGATTTCTCGCCGCAGCGTAGCGATCCAGGCGTCCATCTCATTGGCACTTTCAAACACCATCAGAAATGTTGAGGAATGTCTCCTCTCCTGGACACGGAAGGGAAGCCGGGCGCGGAGAGAAGCATGTGAGCCAGGGGTACGATCGGGCTCCGCAACCGACGACACTTGGAGAACCCAGTGACGCCCAGGAATGGCATCGCTGGCGAACGCTGCCGAGTCCTTTCCCAGTTGCAGGATCCTCTCTGGCAGTCGGTCGTAGGAGCCTTCCCCGGCATACTGCAGCAGATATCCCGACGTGGCCAGCACAAAGACTTTCGATGTCCACTCAAACTTCGAGGCTGAGCCTGAGCCATTTCGCCGGTGCCTCCTCTTTGGCTTCTCGCCAGGAGTTTCCTCGGGAATATCGGGCGTGCTTGGACTCAGCAGTCCGGCGAGCGGGCTGCTGCTCTTGTGGTGATGGAGCCGGAGGACAACGTCGGCAGGAACGGTACATGCGGGGAGATGAGCATGTTTGACTGCCTGAGGATAAGCCTGAAACAATGGCGGCGGGTTCCAGACCGCAAGACCTTCGGAACTTGGCTGTTGGCGGACGGTGCTTTCTGATTTCTTGTGCTTCAGGCTCTGAGCAGTGGGCGGGGCCTTGGAGAAGGAGGGCAGCGTGACTTCGGAGCGATGCCCTTGGGCGTGATTCAGACCATAGGGCCAATTGATTTCTGCCAGCGAGGCCCGTATGCCTCCGGGCCTCTGTGAAACCTCTCGCGGCGGAGACGGTCCCTTGTCGGCATCAGACCCTCCTCTGGCCCTCCCAAAGATGTTCCTCAAGCCCAACCTCGACTCCCGCTTCCGTGCCTTGTCCCCGGAGTCGGCCCTCAACGGCACCCTGACTGCCTCTTCGGTCCCGAAACGGGGATCAGGAGGTCGTGCTCGTCTTGACGAAAGCGAGGTTTGGCCGTGATTGAGGTCAAGTGTGGGGGAAGCTGGCTCCAGAAGGTCGGACATGGTTGCTGTGGTGGGCAGCAAAACGAGTGAACACGGCAGATGTGCCGCTTAGACGCACGAGCAAGTGGCAATGTTGTTGTTGTTTACTGAGGTAGGGCAACGTCCCGCTTGAGTTGCCTCTGGTCGAACATGTGTGTCGTCGAGAAGCGCCAGCATGGGTTTGGAAACGAGTGTGTGGATAGGCGAGTCGGCGTGTACTGCGTAGGCGTGTGGTGTGTGCGTGCGAGGTCGCGGTGCAGTGTGTGGCGGTGTGTGTGTGGGCGTGTGTGTGTGGGCGTGTGTGTGTGTGTGTGTGTGTCCGGACGATGCACGACTCGTCGGGGGAGAAAAACAAAGCCAGAAACGAGCGGCAGGGCGTGGGATGCAGACGACGCGTGAACAGGGTAGCAATCTGAGAGATGCAAGGCGCGTCCCAGCTCCGGCTGCTGCGGGACACGGATCCTCGCAGGGCGCCACGAGAGTGGACGAATGACCGCAGCCTTGGAAATTATAACCACGATTTGCCGAATATACGTCAGAGCTCAGGTCGCCGTGCCGCGCGCTGCAACGAGGGCCGTATAAGGAAGGAACGAACGTCAGGAGCGGGGGACTCGAATGAGGGAAACCGACAGAAGGAGGGAAACGAAGTCCACAGCTGGAAACCAGGGCAGGCAATTCATATAAATTGGGACGCTAGCAACCTGAAAAGCATGGTTGGATAACACCTGGAGCCCCAGGCAGGGTGCGGGTGCGACAACCATGGTCCAGTGTTCCCAGAAACACACCCGCCTGTCACTACTTCGGTACTTCTGGGCCCAGGCGGCGTGACTGAATGCTGGGCATGATTTGCCGTGGGAAACCATCGACGCGCGATCCAAAGTAGCGCCCACGATGCTGTCTCGATTCATCACAAGTTTACACCGAGCGATGGCTCTGCCAGCCCGTCAAGACCAACCCGTTTCTTCGAGCTCCAAGCAGCCAGAGCATGCGTCGTGTCAAGTACCTTCAAGCCCGCATGAGCGAAAGAAATGAACAAAAAGCAAAAACTGAGGTTGAGTCGCTTCGAGTCGAAGACCAGGGGGTTCAGCCCCTGGGGCCCTTGTCGAATCGGCTCCCACACTGGCTGGGGCGATCCCTGTTGACGTGGTATCACTCAGGGGTTTTGTTTCCGAGCCAAGCCAGACGTTGCAAGCGGGTCAATGAGCCTTGGATGATGATCTGAATTTTCGCCCAGCCCAGGAGGATTGGACTGGATGACGGTTTATTGGGGAGTCAATCTTGGAAGAAGGCATTGCAACAAAGAACTCCACACCTGGCTCCAGTTCAGAAGTAACAGCAACTCTTGCGACTTATTGAGTTGCATGGCACGTATGAACAATAGCCGCAAAATCGATGCCGGAGTTGCCCGTCGCGATTTCGGCTTTTGACACATGGATGTCTTACTTTCAGCCTCCTTGGACTCGCCCCGGGACCTGCCCCGGGTTGCCCCAACAGCAGGGACCGGGGGATGCGGAACAAATCCTCGCTGACAGCCGCCCTGATCCGCCCTGTTGTTTCTCAAAGCCGCCTCACACATGGCAACGGCACCACGCCTCGGCAGCTCGGCGTGTTTTGCCTCTGACGCACTCCGTGGAGGAGCCAGGCGGGCAGTACCTCACCACTTACTCATCAGCCTCTCTCTGCCCGAGGTTGGTCATCAGTTTCACGACTGAATCGCCCGACTGCTCATCTCGTCCCTAATCTAACCTGCTGCACCATCAGCCCGTGATGCATCACCAACAGGTTGCACAACGCACCCATCGAGTGGACCTCGCACCCTCGTGCCTGCACGTCGCCGCGTTACCTCAACTGGGTTTTTGCATCACCCAGCATCTGATCCAGCGTCCCAGCTGACGTGCAGCTCCCCACGAAATCCACGAGACAGCCAAAAAAGGCTGAAAGAGAAAAAAAAAACTGACACGAAGTGGATCTTCCCCCAGGCCGAGCCAGGGCCCGTCCCGTTACCCTCCTCAAAACCGGAGAAAACAACGGCGGCGGACGGACTGGCCGATCACCTGCCCGTTCAACGGCGAGGCGCATGCATCCGTAATATTCTCTGCAGCCACAAGGAAACAAACTGATGCGGCCTTTGAAACAAAACAACGGCCGTCGCACAGACGATCATCAACGACCATGACAGACAGGGCTCATCCCTTCCTGTATGTACGTGCATCCATCCATTGCCCCCCAAAAAGAAGCCTTTCCTTTCGGGCTGGCTTTCGGCTGGTAGGATCTGGGATCGGAGACAGTCTGTTCCTGCATTAGCGCCATGTGCCTCGAAATTGGGGGGCGACTTGATTCGATGGCCCACGGACTCGCGCGGGTTGGCTCGTTGGTCAGCACGGAGACAGTTTCCTTGATCAGCGCGGAGTGTGCAAGACCAAAAAAGTTGACACGACAAACTTGCACCACGGAAGGCAACAGGACCGAGCCGCATCCCCCCATCTTTGCTTGCATCTGCCCCATCTTCCCCTTGAGCACAATCAGGTTTGTTGGCAACCCCTTTCCCCCAACTCGCCGCCCGCCTGTCAACTCAAACCGTCCTGGTCTTGATCAGGGATGTTGTTGGACCGGACGGAGGGCCTGCCCTGGAGTTCGGCTATTTTAACTCTGCGGGTCCTGAGGCCAGGGCGACTCCACCAGAGCCGGTAGGGCTCAACAGGGGGACTGGGAGGTGTGAATGGTGATCGGATCAGTTCCGAAGTTTGGAGGCATGGACTGGAAAAGGTAGGCCAATGCAGGACCATGTCTTGGACACAACAACCAAGAATCGACAAATTCGTCAGATCGCCCTCTTTAGAGTGTTGCTTCCTTTGAGCAGGCAACAATCGGTATCTCACTTTCTGTTTGAAGGCAAACGTGGCCAACTTCGGATACAGCTCCCTCCACCCCTGCAACACACGACTGGGGTCGGATGACGACACGTCGAAGGCCAGGAATGGTGTTGATGATGAAGTCGGCAGATAAAAGGAAAAAAAAGGACTCCATAACCACCGTATCGCCCTCGCTATCCATACATGATCAAATCGCACATCCCACCGAAACGCCATTTCGTCCTGCCTTAGATATGCTGCCTGCCAGCCCAGTCCCAAGCATCTGAGGGGCGGCTCATCGGGGAACAACAACCTAAAAGAACCGCCCGAACCAGGACGGAAACCCATCATGGAAAAAAAAAGAACTTGAAACCCCCCGGTACCAAACTCCGGGAGGAGTCAGCCTCCAAGTGTAGAAAAAGTCTTGCGAAGCCACTCTAAGAAAGAGGAAAAAAGAAAACCTAGTGCAATGCCATCATGAGAATAGAAGGTGAGTTCTCAGCGGTAACAAAATCTTTGGCTGAGTTTGAGGTGGGGAGTTGACAGCAACAATACGCCACCGTCGCCCTAATGAAAATCCAGGTTGAGGCGGCCCTGTTCTCATGCGGCCTTGACGGCGGCGGCGGCGGCAGCAGCAGCAGCAGAAGCCTGCTTAGCAGCCTCCTCTTCCGAAACCGATACGGAGCGGTGCAGATGCGAAGCATGGGACGGTTCGTGCGTCAGCGAGGCATTGGTGCCTTGCAGCTCGGAGAGTTGGCGTTCTGCACATGTCACAGGTCAGCAAACAAGTCCCCGTGGGTACAGACAAGCTCTGCGCTCATTGGAAACTCACCCAGCTCCCGAATCCGGTGCCGCAGCATCTGGTTCTCGCGAATGAGCATCTGCGACTCGGCCTGGTAGAAGGCGCTCTCATCGCGGCCGCCTAGAGCCCACGGCTCGCCGCTGTCGGCACTGATCGAGGTGGAGCGTAGCCGGGGCGAGGCGTGCCGGCTGGGGGTCCTGGAGCGGTTGCGCAGGTCGGCGCGCGCCATGTCGAACGAGCTGCGCGGGAAGACGGGCGACCGCGGCAGGGAACCCGAGCTGTGGAACGCAGGCTGCTGGGACGAACTCGGGATCGGCATGGGCACGGACCGATCCGAGGCCTCGTCGCTGACAATCGCGGACTGGCCCTGCTGCTGTTGCCGCTGGACCTGCTCCTGCAGCTGGCGGATCTGGGCGAGCAGCCGGTTGACCTGGAATTCCTGCTCGTTCTCAAGCTCCTGATGAAGCTCGCCAAGGCTGGGAGTCCGGTTGTGGTGGGGGGTTCCGGACGCGATCAGACGGGGTGAGGACGAGACCGGGTACGGGCTGCTCGTTTGATAGTTGTTGTGCTGGCTGTCTGATTGTACCAGCTCGCCGGGTGACGGCATGGCGGGATCGGCAATCTGGAGGTTCATGAGGACCTGGGAGCGACGACGGTCGGCGCTGGGTGATGAGGTCCGGGGAGAGAGGGGGCTGTTTGAACCTGGAGCGCATATCAGCAAAGCCGTCCATGGGTTTGGGCAAACCAATGAGGCATCTGTGGCATTCCGTACCTCCTGATGGGGATTCCCGCTGTAGCCCGGCGTTCAAGGTGGCAGCGGCCTGGAGGGAGATGGATGCGTGCCTGGCAGGAGAGGTCGAGTGGAGACCATCTCCGTTCAAGCTTCTTGGTAGCTCACTATCGAGCGACATCTTGGGTTGACTTGGACGTGTCGATCTTCTCGGGAGAGGAACTGTCGAGCTCAAACTCAGAGATGACGTTCCGACTGCGGCGCTGGCGGGTAGATATTGTCGGGGATAAGGTTGGTGGCGGCGGGGATCGAGATGGGAGGATGCCGGAATCGGTACAGCGCAGCCTGGAGAAGCTGGAGAAACGCGAGTTGGGGTTCGGTTGCAAGAGAAGTTTCGGAGGGTGCAACAGCTCACAATGTGTCAATGTGACTGTGGCCAGTTGCTTGCGCCGGCTGAATAGGCGGTCCACCGATGAGGCAATAGTGCTCAACCAAGCGAGCTCAGGTGGAAAGACGTTGGACGCGGTCGAGACGGTGGATGATGCCTCTCGACTGCCCGGATTGGTGGCATGCTTTGTCTCTTTAACGGTGGTGGGGTGCTTCAGCGGCCTGGAAGCCGCCGCCGACCCTGCCGCGTGACGCAACAATCTGCACAGGGCGCTTGGCCACGAGCTCGCTAACACGATGTGGGGCACCAGGCGTCACTTCTTCACCTCCCCTGATATGTGGCCTCGGCGCTCGATGATGGAGATGATGAAAGGGTGCAGCTCACGACGTCGCAGCTTCACCGTTCCACAAGCGCTGACGTTGACTCAGTGATGCCGGAGGGTTGTCTAGCCTCGAAGAGGTGCTGTGGCACCTGGAGGGATGCAGACCAAGACGTGAAGAGGGGCTTGTCCTAACAGCCTCGAGAGAGCGTCTTGGACCTGCCCCACCGCTTCTGTTAACCGAACATTCTCAGAGTCAGAGACAGAGTTGTCAGATGGTTGCAAACGGTCAGAGCCAGCGTTCCTGTCAGTTGCTCCCAGTTATTATGACTGTGCATAACTAAAGCGATAGCCGAGTTCTGTCTGGAATCTGCGCTCGGAGGTCCAAGTGGCATTCATTCCCTCCGGCTGTTCCCGTGTTTTTGCAGAGTCAGCAGTTGCTGCCTCGAACCACTTCTCACTGCAGTGTGTCAGGGCCAGTCACAGGGCCCGCCAAATCTGCTGGGGCGGTGCCGGACCCTTTGCACCGCACGCGCCACTCAAACCGGACCACACCGACGGCAAACACCACTCACCCGGCAAGGAGCAAGCCCGAAGCCCCGGGTAGGTCCAGCCTCTCTTACCATCGGCTGTCCGGGAAGAATTCGTCAGTTTTCCCAAGCGGGCAACTCGCATTGCATTTTCCACTCCTCGATCCAGGGCCAGGCAAGCCACGGCCTCACCCCCTTCCCCCCCCAACAAGCAAGTCCCCTCCCTCCCCAAGCAGAATGCGCCCCGGCCCGGCCCTGCCCCGGTCCTCCGGACACTGGCCTCCCGCCCCCGACTCCGAACCCGGACCGGGCTGCTCCTCCTCCCACCACCATCCCCCTCCACTCCAGACACTCCTTCTCCCAGACTCCCACCCGCCCGGCGCCGACCGACTTCACCCACGCCGTAATAGGCGGCGGCGTCGTCGGCCTGGCCATCGCGCAGGACCTCGCGCGCCACCCGTCCCGCCCCCAGACCCTCCTCCTCGAGCGTCACCCCCAGGTCGGCACCGAGACCTCGTCCCGCAACAGCGAGGTCATCCACGCGGGCATCTACTACGGCGCCGCCTCGCTCAAGACGGCCCTCTGCATCCGCGGCAAGGAGCTCCTCTACGCCCTCTGCGCGGCGCACGGCGTCCCGCACCGCCGCACGGGCAAGTGGATCGTCGCGCAGACCGACGCCCAGCGCGCCGCGCTGCAGGCGATCCACGATTTCTGCGTCAACGAGGTGGGCGTGCCCGTGCGCTGGGTCGGCGCCGAGGAGGCCGCGCGGCGCGAGCCGGCGGTGAGGGCGTTACGGGGCGTGCTGGAGAGCCCGACGACGGGGATCGTGGACAGCCATGCGCTGATGATGTGTCTGCTGGGGCGGTTCGAGGAGGCGGGCGGGACGCTGGCGCTGGGAAGTTTGGTGGAGGGGGTGACGCCCCTGGGTGGCCGGGATGGGAGGGGCGGTGGGAGCTGAGGGTGCGAGACGCCGCGACGGGGGAGGTGTCGACGGTGACGGCCGAGACGGTGGTGAACTCGGCGGGGCTGGGGGCCGTGGATGTGCACAACATGGTCGTGCCGCCGGAGCGGAGGAGGGAGATGTTTTATGCCAAGGGGAACTACTTTTCGTACGGGGCCGCGAGCCCCAAGGTGAGCACGCTGGTGTATCCCGCGCCTGAGCCGGGCCATGGCGGGCTGGGGACGCATCTGACGCTGGACTTGGGCGGGCGCATCAAGTTCGGGCCGGATGTCGAGTGGGTGGATTCGCCGGATGATCTGGCCGTCAACGAATCGCGGCGGGCTCAGACAGTGGAGGAGGTGAAGAAGTATCTTCCCGGGCTGGACGAGACGCAGCTGCAGCCCGACTATGCCGGGATACGGCCCAAGCTGGGGAAGCAGGGCGCCGTGGCGCAAGGCAAGGGGTTCGTGGATTTTGTGATACAGAAGGAGGAAGGATATCAGGGGTGGATCAACTTGCTGAACATTGAGAGTCCCGGCCTCACGAGCAGCTTGGCCATTGCGGAAAAGGTCAGGACGCTTTTGTATACATGACAAAAACAAATACAGGGCCGTTGCTCTGTCGGCCGCAAACCAGTCTGTGAAGAGCATGAGGAAAGCTGTGTTCCCCGTTGAGCCCTATGACCGCATTCAAAATCCAGGCCTATTCCGTGTGCCATTCGGCCTTTCCACCGGATATCAAGGCAACCCAAAAAAAGATTGTCCATCTCAGAATCAATCAAAATAACCGTATCCAGTAGACCCCGATGATACCAGCCAGAGCTCTTGACAGTCTCGGCTTCCCGTGCCCCCACCCACCGCCCCCCAACCAAAAAAAAAAACCAAGTAAAGCATTGTCGGTGATCGAAACGCCATGACGCCTTCCCATGCAATGTTTCCCAGTCCGTATGCCATATCCAATTTAGCTCAAAGTGATGCTGGGGGAAAGCCTCCGCCCGAACATGTTGACGCCGAACTCGTAAATACCATTCTCAGCACCAACGAATCTGGGACGGGCCGTTAGATGCTCATCGCGCTGTCCGTAATGCGTGGAGCTTTACTTACAAAGATTCACCGTTCTCGCTCCACGACAAGCCGGCAGTGTCACACGGGCCGGGCCGTGTGTGCGAGCTCATGAAGTTGCCAAGGACTCGCCGGGTCGGGTTTTCCTCCCACTCGCGCATGAGATAGGCCGCTCTATACCGCCGCAACGAGTCAGCATGGTCGCCCCTCAAGTCAACAGTTCTCGGTGGCACGGTAGCGGGAGGCTGGTTGCCACTGGGTGAGGGGTCGTACAAAGCCTCGACGTTGTCCCATCCCCCGGAAGAAGTGGGGATGGTTGCGTTTGCCAAGAGGCGAGCGACCAGCGCACCGCGCCCGCCGGCCCCAGATTCCGCAGTTCCCAATGTGAGGTTAGGTCCAGAAAGGGGGCTGGCTGCATACCGGCGTCTCTCAGCAGTGTTGTCCTCCCGCGTTCTCAGACGCTCTTGGCTGTCCCGAACACGCTCTCTCTGGTCTCGGATGTTGTCAAGGATCTCGCTGACCGCTCGGGACACGTTTGCGGCGTGCTCTCTGGTCCGGAGCTCGCGAGCCGCTCTCTCGGCCACCCAGGGCGGCCGTGAACCAACACCGGACCCACTGCCAATGCCGCTACCAGCGGCGGTGCCGCCGTTGCCGTTGTTGTTGCTGTTGCTGTTGCTGCTACTGCCGCTCTCCGTGCCCGTCCGGTTTGGGGGTGCGTTGTACTGATCCTGCCGTCGGCGGAAGTCCTGGATCGCCTCCAGAACTGCCGTCTCCTCAGGGGTCAGCGGGATGTTGTAACGAGCCAACGAGGTCTGTCCTTCCGACTGGCGGTTTTGCCGGCCCTCCGCGGTGGATTCAATCACACTAGCAAAGTTGGACAACAGGGTCTCACTCCGCTCGGCCCGCTGTTCCAGAAGCCGAGGATCGATGGTGCCCCGATCGGTAACCGTCAGGGGCTCAAAATCGTCCTCCCGGTCCAGATACAAGATTTGCCGAGCGTCGAAACCAGTACGCACATCAGCGACGCCCACACGGCCGCGATCCTCGGTCCAGGCAAGAAGGTCGACAGGGCCGGGAGAAAATGCCATGTCTCTCACGGCGCCAAACTCTTCATTTGGCCGTGATGTGTCGAAAGACGTGACCAGAGCATTGGCGCCCGGAATAGACAAAGCTGCGACGTGGAAAATTGAGATGGTCCCGTATTGGGTGCCTACAGCCAGGTATTTCCCCGTGCTGGAAAAGGAGGCCGCAAAACTTCCTCTGCAGCTAGTTAGTGCTTTGCGCGTCCCCTGGGGTTAAGGGGCGATCGGTATGTACCTGTTATCAGAGCGATCGTCTTTGCTCTGGCTTTTGAGCTGGATTCTGCCACACAGATACCATTCGTACACTGGCCGGTCGGAAACGCGAACGGTTGTGCCTGTCGAAGCCGTTTTTTCCCTCCTCTCGTGGACATACAAGTATGGATCATCGCTGATCGCAATCAGTAATCGACCATCGGGAGAGATGACCCCGCGATTCATGTAATCCGGATATGTGATTTTGTCCAGTGCCTCCTGGTCCCGGAGACTGACAACAATGACTGAGCTGTCATTGTGGGCCAGTACAGCGACGTCTTGGTCGTAGGCACCCTCGAACCGCTCGACGAGCGTCGGCGGAAACCAGAGCGTGATGCAGTTGACGCGGTCCTTCCCAAATCCAGTACTTTGTGCGACAAGGCTCTTCTCAAGGCGTGCCTCGGCCAGCGATGTCAAAGCCGCCTCCGACAAGTCGAGCGACAAGGGGAGGGGGTCGTCGGCCTGGAGCTCGAGTCGCCTGTCGGTCTCGCCCCGTGCGCTCTGCTCGCCCACCCTGAATGAACTGAATATGCCCAGCTCGCCTCCACAACACACCCAGCCATTCCGCGCTACCAGACACCGGGGGTTGAACGACAAGCGTTTCACGGTCTCGGTTTCTCGGGTTTTGGTGTTGAGGCGCAGCACATGGCAACTTCGGTTGTCGGTGCCAGGGACAGGAAAGTAGACGTAGTTTTGCCCGTCGGTTCCAATTAGAGACCGCAGCTGCCAGTGCCTAGAGACATGGTGTTCGCGTTAGACGGGGGTTTGCGCAGCCAACTCGGGCAACCGGTTGGGAGTGTGGAAACATACTGCCAGCGAATCCCGGTGCGGAAGCGGCGCCGAGGGTTCGCTACAATGAGGTCCTCAGTCGGAGTGTATCTGCGCGCATCGAACCTGTCAGTCGCGGACTGCGGGGGAAAAGGGGCGTCTTCCAGAAGGTTGGGAATTCGTACAAGTTGTTCGAGACGGCCATGGTGCCGATATCTTGGCGCAGAGCTAAGGTGATACGACCATCAAGACTCTGGGGCCAGTGGCGCTGGGTGTGTCTTGACGATGATGCTCGAACGTTCTCAACGGGGGCTGACAATTTCTGTTAAGCTGCAGCTTTGAGAGAGCAGCGTTTACAGCGATGGGGAAGGGCGAAATGTTGCGACAATGGAGCAAGGTGCGCGTCAGGACATGGTCGTCATTGCCAAAAGGTGGAGAAAGATCAAGAAGCTCCAACAGTCTGGCACTTTTGGCCCTTTGCCGCTCAGGCTCGGCAGCCGGAGACGACGCAGTGCATCCAAAGAAAGACGACCTGTCGCCACTAACGTTATGTAACTGTAACTGCGCGCAGCATCCCGCACATAGCAATCTAGATCTGAGCAGTTGCCGGTTGGGATGGTCCCTGAGCACAGCACGAAGGGAAAAAAAAATGTGCTAACAAAATTCAAGCGTGACAAAGATGCAATTGGTGGCTGCTTGCGCGCATCCAAAAGCAGCTCCTACCAACACCGCAGGTTGAAGATGCCTGTGCCACCGCCAAACTGGGGCAAGAGTCTGAGCAAGAGCTCGGAAAAAGCACAGGGGCCCTGGTCCTTGGCGCCATCACGTGGTGTTCCGGGCAGTCCTCGCCTTGCCCCGGCCTTGGCCCGCGTTCAAAGCAAAGCGCGATTCCCACAGTTTCCCGAGAGCTCTTCCACTGGCCCGTGCCATCGGACCCACACGCTAGCAAGCCAGTGGTCGCCCGGACCGCGAATTTTCTCCAAGGTTCGATGCTGGAACTAATTTTTCCTGCTCAAAAGAAGACCCTTCTCCTCCATCCTCTTCATCTTCACATCTCCATCCAAGTCCACCATCCCATCCACCCGTGGTTTGCTTTAATTGCGATCCCGCCATCCTGTTTAGAAAAGGGTGTTATTTCTTTTAATTAGATCTTTTCAAAATGATGGCATCACGGCTCTCGCGTGCTGTAGGTAGCTCCTCGTCGATGACGCGCTCTCGCGATGCAATCGTCGCTAACATCGTGTCCAGCTCCCCAGGGCAACCTCAGTAGCTTCCCGCTCGTCGGGTCTGCTTCGGAGGACTCCTGCGTTCGCGCGCTTCGAGTCCACGGATGAGAAGGTCAAGGGCTCGGTCATCGGCATCGATCTTGGTAGGTCTCAGCCAGCTACGTCAAGCTTTCATCACGTACTAATGCGGTCATTGTTCAGGCACCACCAACTCTGCCGTTGCCATCATGGAGGGCAAGACTCCCCGCATTATCGAGAACTCGGAGGGTGCCCGCACAACACCGTCCGTTGTCGCCTTTGCTGAGGATGGCGAGCGCCTCGTCGGTGTCGCTGCCAAGCGCCAGGCCGTTGTCAACCCCGAGAACACACTCTTCGCCACCAAGCGGTTAATCGGACGCAAGTTCACCGATGCCGAGGTGCAGCGCGATATCAAGGAGGTCCCCTACAAGATCGTCCAGCACACCAACGGCGATGCCTGGGTTGAGGCCCGCGGCCAGAAGTACTCGCCGTCGCAGATTGGTGGCTTCGTCCTCAACAAGATGAAGGAGACTGCCGAGGCTTACCTCAGCAAGCCCGTCAAGAACGCCGTCGTCACTGTCCCCGCCTACTTCAACGACTCTCAGCGTCAGGCCACCAAGGATGCTGGTCAGATTTCCGGCCTGAACGTCCTCCGCGTCGTCAACGAGCCCACCGCTGCCGCCCTTGCCTACGGTCTGGAGAAGGAGGCTGACCGCGTCGTCGCCGTCTACGATCTTGGCGGTGGTACCTTCGATATCTCGATTCTCGAGATCCAGAACGGCGTCTTCGAGGTCAAGTCGACCAACGGTGACACCCACCTTGGTGGCGAGGATTTCGATATCCACCTCGTCCGCCACCTCGTCCAGCAGTTCAAGAAGGACTCGAACATCGATCTTTCCAGCGACCGCATGGCGATCCAGCGTATCCGTGAGGCTGCTGAGAAGGCCAAGATTGAGCTGTCGTCTTCGCTCCAGACCGACATCAACCTTCCTTTCATCACTGCCGATGCTTCCGGCCCCAAGCACATCAACCAGAAGCTCACTCGCGCTCAGCTCGAGGCCATGGTTGACCCCCTCATCAAGAAGACCGTTGAGCCCGTCCGCAAGGCCCTGAAGGACGCCAACCTCCAGGCCAAGGACATCCAGGAGGTCATCCTTGTCGGTGGCATGACCCGCATGCCCAAGGTTGCCGAGTCCGTCAAGAGCATCTTCGGCCGTGACCCCGCCAAGTCGGTCAACCCCGATGAGGCTGTCGCCATTGGTGCCGCCGTCCAGGGTGCCGTTCTCTCTGGTGAGGTCAAGGACCTGCTCCTCCTTGATGTCACTCCTCTCTCGCTCGGTATCGAGACCCTCGGCGGTGTCTTCACCCGCCTGATCAACCGCAACACCACCATCCCCACCAAGAAGTCCCAGGTCTTCTCCACCGCGGCTGACTTCCAGACCGCCGTCGAGATCAAGGTCTTCCAGGGTGAGCGTGAGCTCGTCCGCGACAACAAGCTCCTCGGCAACTTCCAGCTCGTCGGCATCCCCCCTGCTCACCGTGGCGTGCCCCAGATCGAGGTTACCTTCGACATTGATGCCGACTCGATCGTCCACGTCCACGCCAAGGACAAGTCCACCAACAAGGACCAGTCGATCACCATTGCTTCTGGCTCTGGTCTCTCTGACGCCGAGATCCAGCAGATGGTTGAGGACTCGGAGAAGTACGCCGAGTCGGATAAGGAGCGCAAGGCTGTCATTGAGACTGCCAACCGCGCCGACAGCGTCGTGAACGACACTGAGAAGGCCCTTAACGAGTACGCCGACAAGCTCGACAAGACCGAGGCCGACCAGATCCGCGAGAAGATCACCTCTCTCCGCGAGTTCGTCGCCAAGGCTCAGTCTGGCGAGGTCACCGCCACTGCGGCTGAGATCAAGGAGAAGACGGACGAGCTCCAGGTTGCCAGCCTGAACCTCTTCGACAAGATGCACAAGGCCCGCGCCGAGTCTGGCGAGGCCAGCCAGAGTGCCGAGGGCGAGAAGAAGGATGAGCCCAAGGCCTAAACATCCTTCGGAACGACACCCTCTTCTATACCCCTCAACTTTTTTTATTTTCTCTCATGTGTCTGACTAGGATGGAGCGGTCTCCAGTGTATATTCTGTGTACTCATATCTTGTGTGTTGGAGGCTCATCAGGGCTTATCCAGTGTTTAATATGCAGAAGGCGGATGGCGTTACTGAGCATCAAAACTGCTGCGTTCATGGGCAGGGTCATCTCACGATTTTTGACGATGGGCCGGACTGGGATGGGGGCTGGATAAAGGTGCATGCGTGTATCTGTGTACACAGCTTCAAGAACAATGAAATCCAAATCCCCCCTCACTACAACTACATGGTGCCTGATGATTTGCGAGTCGGAATGTGAGTTTTGGTTGTTGGAATGGTGTCATCAGTTGACGCAAATAGGTCGCAGATGAAACCAGGGATCATAGTTGCCGTTTGCAGTTCCAGTGAGTTGCACTGCTGCTTGTCTGGGAAGATTCCCGTGCGAGAGGAGGACGAAGAGAGTTGATAGCGGCGTGGACCATGGGAACGACTGAGAGCATGCCCAACAATGACATTTTCAAGTCCCGAGTTCACACACATTATCCTGACTAATGATTCACACACATTGAACTCATGATCAGAAGAAAGAGCCCTGCGAATTTTGTGTATTCCCGCCCCCCCCCCCCCCCCCCCCCTCCTTTCCTCACCCTTTCAAAGGACTCTAGGCCAGCTCGCTCAACTACCTCCCAAACCCGAACCAGCCCCTCTTCTGCGGCTTCGCCTCGGGCGCCGCCGCAGCAGCAGCAGCATCCTGCTCCTGCGCCGCCGCCGCCGCCTTGCTGCCCACCTCTTCCTTCTTGGCGGGCGCCGTCGGGGCCTCGCCGCCCTTGCGGGGGTACTCGATGTAGTTCCACGCGACGTCCAGGAAGAGCGGCTTCACGGGGAAGGGCTCGAGGCGGGGGGGGTAGGTGACGATGTTCTCGAGGTCGACGCCGCCGGCGGGGTAGTCGGACAGGCGGGCGGAGAGGGGCTTGGCGGAAGACGGCGCGGAGGGCGCTGCTGCTGCTGTGTTGGGCTTGTTGGCGTTGCTGAAGATCTCAACGAGGGCGCGGCCGCGCTGGAGCTCGCCGGTGAGGGTCGAGTGGAGGAAGGTGATGTCCCGCTTGGTGACTTGGATGTTGCGCGGGGTGAACGCGTCGTCGTCTTCGTCGGTGGAGTTGCTGGAGAGGGAGGAGGTGGCGGCGGTGCAGAGGTCGAGGGCGTGCTTGACCAGGGCGAGGGAGTTGACGGCGTTCCCGGCGATGGCGTGGGTGCGGGCGATGGCAAGAGATCTTTGTGTCTGGTCAGTAGTTGTTCCAACGTGAATGGTTAGTGGGGTAGCATACTTGAGGGCAGTGAAGTACTGCGAGGTTGCCTCTAGCCGGCTGGACAAGGTCTGGTCGTTCGCCACTCCAGGGAGCTCCTTGATGGACTCGAGGCTCTGGAGGATACCTTCGTAAAGCACGGCCTTTTCCTTTAGCCTCGCAATTTGCCGACCGGGCGCCTCATCCTTGCTCCTGTCTGCTTCTGTGTCGTCGGCCTGCTTCTTCCTTCGCGACGTGGGCCCAAACTCGAGCTTCACGCCGTCGTTCTCGCCCACCAGTACCCTGTTGCGGCCAATTCGCCAGCTGATCATCTCGTAGTTGACCGCTGTGCGCGTGATCTGCAAGCTCTGCATGCGCGCATCGCCTTGTGTGACGCCTTCGGACCTGAGCTCGTCAATGGCCTGCTTGGTGGCATCGACGGCATCCTGGCTTGTGATCAGGATCTCATCGTATGCTGCGGCCATGTCCCTGGGAGGCAGAGTCCCGGCTGACGCCAACTTCTCAGCCAGTTGGCCCCTCGCTGTGCCTACGGCAGCCCAAGCGATGGCGATGGCTGCATCTTCGATCTTGACCTCTCTGCCGCGCCACGTCAAAGTGGTGGGAGCGCCCTCGGCGCTCTTGGTCGCATCGGGATCACCGTGTTCCAGGACCTCGGGGTTCAGCTGCTTGATCCGGTCAACCAGGTCGGGGTCGGCGTGATCAAAGGCCTTGCGCGCAATGGTGGCGATGGGTTGGGTGCGGGGGATCTTGGCTTGGTATGCGGCATAGCGGATGGAGGGGTCGATGGTCTCGGACAGCAAGTCCTTGAATACGTCGCCCTTGGCCGAGGTGGAGAGGGCGCTGTATATGATGCGGCACACGGCGTAGCTCCTGAGGCAGGCCTCCCAGCTCTGCTTCTCGAACAGGGCGGCCCCTCTCAGAAGTGCGGCGTAGGCGCGGGCGTCGAGGATATCGGTGGAGGAGGCGCCACTGGCGGCAGAAGTCAGAGCCTCAGCCAGCCTCTCGGCGACGCGTGCGCCTTTGTCCAGTCTCGAGACGATGTGCGACCGGGCCTTGCTCGTCATGCCCTTGGTGTCGGCCGAGTGGGAGGCTTTCATGGACATGGCTTGGGCCCATGTGCGCTCGGCGGTCAGCAGCTGGAGGTAGACATATCTGGGGCGCGCATAAAGTCAGCGGGATAGTAAAACAAGCTGCTGGGGCAGACGCACTCATGGTTCTCGGCGATCTGCTCGGGGGTGACGGGGGCCTTGGGGTGGAATTTCGCGCGGCTCTTGGTCGCAATGTTGAGCTTCTTGCGGCAGTTGAGCAGCAGCCCCGACAGCTGCGACCAGTATGTCGAGTAGTCGCCGTACAGCAGGGCCTTCTCCCGCAGGGAAACCACAAACTTGGTGATGTCCATTGTAGCGGGCGTCGAGGATGGGCGGGGTGTCTTGAGGGGGTGCCCGTGTCGTGTGCTTTCGAACGTTGAACATCAATGGGAGCTGCTGCCAATGTGGGGCATGGGTTTTGGTGGATTCAAAAATCCCCCACATGAGTTGCCCGCATGTGTTCTGCTGAAAGCGAGGAACAGGGTTAGGGTTGATTTCTGGCAAGAGTTGATTGAACCCCTGAATCTCTCACCCTTCAAACCCTACGCACTGGATTGTCACCGTCTTTCGATTGATGAAGTCTGTGAAAATAAAAATATTAGAACAACATATCATTGACCTGGTATTTTGTTGTCGTCGTTGTAGCTCGTTGGTTGGAACATATATAGTAAGGGATTGTCAGTGGAAGTAAACAACTTCTGAGGAAAAGGGGGTGCGAGGGAAGTCTTTTGAATGGCTTAGTCCTCAGTTTTACTCTCAACTCCCGCTCATCCCCCATTTTTTCCACCTTCTGCAGATCACACACCTCGCTCAACTCGACACCACGCAGCACTGTCCCATCACTTTGACCACATCATCCTCCAAAACACCCCCTCCCTCCCCCCCAATCTCCCACTACCACGAGCCTTGATTACCCTCGGCCGCAAACAGAATTAGGATACTTCTCGGCGATGGCCTTGCGCACGGCTTCCAGGCACTCCGTCTTGCGGTAGGCTGCCATATCGGGCCAGCCATGTTGCCGGTAGATGTCCTTTACCATGGACATCATGCCAGCCTCGTCCGGGAGTTCTCTGCTGCCGCGTACCGCGTAAGGGCTGATAGGAACCCAGTTCAAACTCTTGAACTCGTCCTTGAGGACCTCAAAGAAGTCAGGATATAGCCATGCGGATGCGCTATAGCGCCAGTCTGCCTCTGCCTCGGACACCACATCATCCAATGAATCGACATCCAATACGTCCTTTTTCAGTTCCTCCCAGTCGACCCCCGCCCAATTCTCCCCAATCTCATCGGCGCAGGTGTAATCCTCCCAGTGGACGATGCCGAGCTCAGTGTCGAGCACGATGACAGGGCTGTCTTCTTGGGTAGCATGCGCCAGGCCAACGACATGAGGGAGCAACAAAGTGGCAAGCGGCTGACCCTCGGTTCTGTCGCGCAGGCCCTGGCCCTTGCTCACACCCGCGTCGAGACTTTCGAAAAGGGATGACCAGTCGGTGAAGGAGCACCAAGGGATAGCATCAGCGTCGTCGTTCCAGTCCCCGGGGCGGCGGATGTAGGGCAAGTGGGCCAGCAGCGACAGGACCTCGTCCGACTTGCCCAGGTCTTGCAGCTTGGCGGGGTCGGCATTGACGATGGACGGCCATCCCTCGGCGGGCGGGTAGATGACTTGAGACTCGTGCATGTACATGCGAGTGAGGAAAGTGTAGTAGTCGGTTATGGCGGCGATGGTGGCCTCGCGAGAATAGCTGACATCCTCACAGTCTGACTCTGAGTTCGACTCTGACATCCTGGGCGGCTTGTGAGTTTCCAACTGGAACCTCGAGCCGGTGAAGCTGGGATCGGGGAAGCTGAGAGTGGAAGGGTGGACTGTTGTTGGTGGTGGCGATGAAAAATCAACGGTGTCGGTCGGGACCAGGGAAACTTGACGAGGGGCTCAGGAATCAAGGGGGGTTGCAACTGGTGCCTTGGGCTTGAGCTGCCTTTTGGATCCCAAACTCGAACCAACAGCATGCCAAGCGGAAGAACCACCAGCATGATCGACTAATAGGAACGGCCGCCAAGTAAGGTACAGTGCATCCCGAGATTGAATTTTGACGCAGGCATGAATGACATTGCGCTTGGCAAAATTCGTGAGGGTCACCCTCATCTCAGCGCCATCTGGTGTTGGTTGTCCTGAATTAAACAGCAGCCACTGTCGTCCAACCCGAGTCGAAAGTCTCGAAGACCCCGAATCTTCACGACATGTCATCGCGCCCCTGACCCATCTTTTTCCCAAGTTCATTTTTCGCCCCTGAGATGTACCTTCTGGCCTTCCTGAGCCTTGCGTGAGCTGCCTCACTCTGCCCTGCTACACCTCCAAGTACTTATCCTAAATCTTCAATACTCAGACATCTAGGAACAACATGCATTTCAGTGCCCTCGCCACTGGGCTCACCGCCGCCATAGCCGTATTGGGCGTGTCAGCCAGGTTTGTGCCCGACTCGCCGCCCGTGACTCGGCAGCACGATTCTCTCGAAAAAAGACAGGCAACCTCAACGCTGCTGCAGCCGACAACTCGGAGCACGCTCTCGCCCGATCCTTGGCAGTGCATCACCGAGAACATCACGCAGTATTTTGACGTGCCCAAGCCTACCGGGAACGTTCTCGACGCCATCGGCTTGTACGGCGACGAGGTGGTCAAGGACTGCAAAGCCACGGCGACCGGCCGTGCCAGGATCTCCTGCACCGTCTCGGATTCGAAATCCTGGTGCGGCTTTACCACCGCCGCCCCGGCAGATATCCTTTCCAGCTACTCGACCTACGTCTCTGAGGTCGTGTCGTTCTGGACTTCCAAGAGCTCTACCATGTCCATTCTTTCTACCAGCTGCCCCGTTGCCTGGAGGAGGTTCAGCCCGGGCGAGAGCGAGTGGCTCAAGATTGCCACGGCCCATGCCAACTGCTATCTGGAAGCGCATTCCCAAACCCAGGCTCAGATCCAGACCCAAACTCAGACCCAGACCGACACTTCGGCGCCGACTGCCACAACGGGCGACGCCAACGCGTCGTCAACGGCAACAGCGCGAACAACAACACCAACGACCAGCGAGGCTGGTGTTTCTCGCCGCGGCCATGCTTTGAAGGCCCTTGCCTTGATGGGCATGGGGCTTGTTGCTCTCGCGCATTTCGCATGATATGGCACCTTTCTTACCATGGATTGATACACGTGGCATGGTTTTCTGAGAAGTGTAAGCGAATGTACCTTAGATACCCAGCCTTTGAGAAGCCAGATCCTGGGCGACTTGTTCGTAGATAAAAATATACCGGCAGCTGTCTGAGACTGAATATCACCTACCGAGTAACAACATCGCAGATACAGTGGGCATGTAGTAAGGTACTAGCGATTGCCAGCCCGTCTCGCTCTTTTTGGGGGTTGCCATTGTCTTCGAACATGTGAATCATTGAAGTCGCCTTGGCACCTTGGATGCCTCCTGGGGGTACCATCAGAAGTACCTAGGGTGCCTGAACTCGTGCATGTCACTGCGGGACCGTCCCGTGTCGACGGGGTGACATTCCGGACTTGGCCCGAGGGCGGCTGAGCAGTTCGCTGAGCGACCCGGCGTTGTCAGTCTGCCAACCTGCAAGCATTACTCTTTTCGTTTCCTGTCTGTTCACGGCGTGTACGCTTGGCATGTATTTTAGCTCCCCTGAGAAAGTTAGGCTCGATCGCGCTCATCGCTACATTATCATCATCCCGAACCCGGCCATTGCGGGTTGTTGTTGCGAGCAAACCAAATGGGGTGTAGTGTAGCCCCCAATCGTTGACAATAGTCGCATACCTGCTTGGCATATAGCTTCTCAGGAATGGTCAGGAACTGCGCGGCAATTCCGGGGACACTTGTGACAACATCGGCTTCTGGAACGGCATTTGGGGCCAGTGGGTAAACTCTGGAACGGCATTGAGGAGGCACGCCGGTCAATTCAGGCATATACCTATGTTTGTATCGGCGTTCTCTGAGAGGGACCGTCATCGAGGAGCTAAACTTCACCTGTCTCAATTTAGACGAGAGCTGTGATAGAGAAATTGTCAGTCTCAAAGCTGTATCGGCACCAGTTCCTGGTCCCCAGAGGCGGCTGTGATGCCAAGGCCGGTCGGCCAGACGGGTGTGGTTGCAAATAGTGGGGAGGTACGGAGATTGCCAAGATTACGGATCTGGCCCGCCGGCATCTGCCGTCTGCGGATAGCCCCTCGGCGGCGGTTCATGGGTTGTGTAGCAGTCACTTACAGGTACTGCTGGCTCGGTCTGTCATAGTTCGGTACGGCAATGGTGCTACTATCGCAATTTGGACTCCTGACGTGAGTCAAATACTGCGCAAAGGCCTCGACCATTGCAGCAGCGAAGACCTCGTCCCTGATCTTGCGTTTGTCATCACGTCCCGGTTTCTGTCGGTCGTACCTGTCTTATGGGAGCTCGTGCATATGCTCATGTCCAGGGCAGTCTTGTTGGGAAGACGGCGAGCAAGCTGCTCGACATCGCACGAAGCGAATTGGCGTCGGAGGTGGGAGAGCTGTATTCAAATGCTGTTCTGAGGTGTCTCCGGGGATTGTCGGAGGGAGAGGTCGCGAGCAGGCAGGCATTTGAAGAGCAGATATGTGACGGGAGATCCCGCAGAGAGGACTCAGAACATGGGCCTGAAGTTGATCTTCTGTGGAAGGTGTTACGCGAGATAGAAAATTGTCTAGTAGCTGCTTGCAGCCAGTGACGCTTCCATGAAAGGGAAAAAAAGATTGGAGGAAAGAGGAAGAAGAAAAGAAGAAGATAAAAACAAAAGTTACAGGTTATGCCCCTCCAGCATTTTCGGGCCTGGTCAATTTGATAGATGCCATTACCTACAATGCTGGGAGGAACCTGTGAGCAATCAGGAATGAGGTGATGTGAGATCATTCTCAAGAAACCTGCAGACCTGGAAGATCTGGACCCACACAAGCTCGGGTGGGTGGTGTGGACCTAGCGCCCAATAGCGTTGACGTTGTGGTGGGCGGCAGTGGGGAGGGTGGTACGAGCCGGGGCTCGGCCTGCCCTCCACCGCCGAACGCCGGGCCGGGTCCCAAAATTTCAAGCTGCATTTTCGGGGCAGGCAGCTCCAGTGCGACATGCGACACCAAAAGCTACACCAACCCGGTAGCCTCTACTGACTCCAGTTTGCCTCCGTTCGCGCCGCAGGCCAACTGCACTTGCCCGACAGCCCGCCGCTTGAGCTGCACACAGAGCTGGCCTATCCCTGCAATTTTTCGAGCTCCGACAGATGCCCTGACGACTGCAACGCGTCCACTATGATCCGGGGCGCCCGCGCGCATTTTCTCGACCTTCTTCACCGCGGTACCTAGGGGCGCCGTCAGATACTCGCTGCAGACCATGCGACGCTAGCACGACTAAATTACTTGTCAATCCTGGGATCGAGTGGGCTGTCTGTCTGGCCGTCTGGCCGTCTTCTCTACCGCCATGCTGGAGAGGACCGCGACAAGCATCGAGCCGTGCAGCAGCAGCCTCCAGCGAGTTCTCCCCACCGCCAGATCCTGTCTGCAGAGCCGCCGCAAGCTCCATACCGCCTTCTGGCGTCATGGAGCCGCCGAATTCGAGCTCATCGACGCCTGCCAGGCCCTCATGCGCCAAGGCCCGGCCGAGTCCAAGATGCACACGACCCCCGCGAACCACAACAAGCGACCCGAGACCATGACAGCCTCCGGGTTTCTCCTCGACTTTCTATACCCGAGCGGAACCGCTGCCCTTTTTCGGAGGCCGTATCCCATACACCCGGTGCGTCTGGAATCGGGATCGAGGACGCGGGGTCCCATGTCTCGTCTCTTCACGTCCGCAGTCCCCCAACGCTCGGGTCAGCCACCAGACCGCCAGCTTGCCGATGAAGAATTTGCTGGTCTGGGAGAGGCAGAGGAAGAGGGTGTCGGAGAAGAGGAGGAATATGCACACGAGGTCGCGATGGAGAATGCCGAAGAGGAGGATGATGCTTGGGGTGCGAATGCCGACAAGCTACGAAGGCTCCTGTGGTCCGACCACGCTGGTGCCTACGATCAGATCTTTCAGCTCTACACGACACTCACGCCGAGCCTGAAGCAGGCATACATGACCGATGTTCTACTCGCCATCGCGGCCTCAACCCGGCCAATCGAAGCTTGGAGGGTCGTTGATTTGTTCTCCAACTACCAGGTTGATGAGTGGACCGAGGAGCTCGTCCGGGGTGCAGTCAAGGCGCAGCTCACCTTGCACAAGGTCCCAGAAGCAATGGCGATTTTCAGGACCGCCATGGAACAACGCGGCTTTGGAGGAGCATTGGATTATATCGCCGCTTACGGGTTCGAGCTGTCGTCCTGGGACATGGTGCTCGATGCGTGGGGGCTGTACTTCAGGATCAACGGGGAAAAGGAACCCGTCTTTGAGCCATTACCTCTCGAAACCGCAGAACCGAGCGCCAAACCGACCGAAGTGGAGAATCTGAAGGAGGAACAGGCTACACAGGCTGTGACTGAGCCAAGTGAAGCTGAACCAAGTCCAGACAAAGCTCCTGTCGACAAGGGGCACAGCTACCCAGCTCTGGCGGCAACGACAAATTTTGAGGCCAAAGTGAGGGAGCTGTACAAGTACCTCGAGAACGACCCAGAGAGCCTACCAGAGCTCACTGCCCTCGTCGACTCCTTCCTCAGGCATCTCATAAGACATTCCCTGGACTTGTTCCGGCCTTCCGATGTTGTCTTCATGTTGGATCGCGCCAAGGACCCGCACACTTATGAGCGCTACATCATCATCAATGCGGAACAAGGCCGCAAGAGACTTGCCGGCGATCTGTACAGAAAGTACCGGTCGCTTCCCGACGCGCTCGTGGCCAGTTCTGTGCTGCGGGCCATGATTGATGTTTTCTTCCCGCACAATGTTGCAGGAATGGAACAGCTGCTGGAGGACTGGTACCGCTGCCATGGCCATTTGGACGAGAGGGCGTACCATAAGTTCATGGCTTTTTATGGAGGGCGCGGCGATATCAAGTCCATCATGCGCCTGGCCGGGGAGTATGCCAAGCATTATGACAGCAAGGTCGAGGAGGACCCAAAGTTTGTCACGACTCTCATGAACGCCCATGCCGTCAGGGGCGATCCCGACGCGGCCCAACGGGTCATGGACGAGGCTGCCGACAAGTCCGGCGAGCCGCCCGAGATTAAGCAGTGGAACATTTTGATGAACGCATACACGAAAGCAGGCGATTACGGAGGGGCCATCGATCTCTTCTCCTACATTTGCAACGAGCTTGAACCTGACGACTACACATTCGCGACCATGATGGGTATGGCCGGTTTTCGGGGCGACCTCCAGTTCACTCTTGAGCTCTTCGAATTGGCGAGGGAGCGAAACGTCCAGCCCACTATTGCCATGATGCGCGCGCTGGTGGAGGCGTACTGCCAAAACGACCGTTTCACCGAGGCCGAGAAGCTTTGCGTCAGGGTAACCCGACAACGAGACATCCCTGGCGACATCACCTTTCTCTGGAACGCCCTCCTTCGACACAATGCGAAGCGGCGAGATTTGACTACGGTCAACCGGCTGCTGGAGTTCATGTCGTCGCAAGGCATTGCATACAACCAGGAGACGTACAGCCAGCTCCTCCTTGCGCTCCTTTACGCCCGCCAATCACACCATGCCATGCATCTGCTCCGAGTTGCGAATCGCGAGGGGCGTTCGAGCCAACAGCCGATCACTTCGTCCTCCTCATGGCGGCCTTTATCAACAGCGGTGAACCGCACATGGCACTGAAGACGAACGAGCTGATGGCGAAGATGAACTACCCTCAATCGGCCATGCGCATGACCAAAGTCATTGACGCCCTCGGAAGATGGCAGCAGCTCCCCTCCAGCAAACGGCGAGGGCTCAGCGGAGACCATTTCTTGAAGAAGATTCTCCGTGATTTCTACAAAGCCATGGAGAGGGAGGACCAGGGCTCGCCCGACGACATCCGCTCCGTTATCGGTCTCTACTCCAAGGTGCTCTTCATCCTGACGCAGATGCGCGAGCACGTCACAGTGCAGCAAATCATCCAACTCCACAACACCCGTTATCCCGCCCGTGCCAGCAACGAAACCATTCCTCTCAAGCTCCTCCACCAGATTATGCTCGCCGACTTCTTCGAGAAGAAGTTTGACCGCGTCCGGGAGACGTGGGACCTTATCCTCCGGCGGGCCAGCAAGCGCTACCAGCCTGCTTCCTCCTACCTCCACGCCGACCAACAGGAACAAGACAGTCCCGACAACAACGAACCCTCCTCCAAACCTGTCGTCTACGCCCAGCGCTTCCGCCTCTGCGACCCCCTTAAGACCATGCAGCGCCTGTACCTCGAGGAGCAAGACCCCGACGGCCTGCTCAACCTCGTCGCGACCGTCCGCCAGCGCGGCTTCGACCTCGACAGCAAGAACTGGAACTACCACGTGCAGGCGCTCGCGCGTCTCAAGAAGTGGCGCGAGGCCTTCACCGTCTGCGAAAAGGTGCTCATGCCGCAGTGGACGGGTTGGTACGCGGTGCGCGCCCAGGGCCGCAGCAAGAACCAGGTGCCGCTCGAGCTGCGGCGCGCGGGCGCCAACCCGCACCGGCCGCGGCCCATCGCGCACACCCTGCTGGTGCTGGCCAAGGAGTACATGGACCTGGAGCAGATGATGCTCTGGTCGCACCAGGCGAGCAGGGAGTTCAAGTTTATCAACGAGAGCTGTCCCAAGACGGTGCGGGCCGTCACGAGCATGCATCGGTCCGGGTCGAGGCTGGAGGCGCAGATCTTTGGGGAGGGCAGGAGGAGGGGGCTGGAAGAGGCGAATCTTGGTGAGACCGAGAAGAAGTCTCTTGAGGCGGGCGAAGGTGAAGTGGAAGAAGGTGAGGGTGAGGGTGAGGGTGAGGACAGGGGCGACGGTGAGGGTCAGGGTGGGCTTGGGATGGAGGGCGAGCGGAAGAAAAAACCGGAGATGTCATGGCGCGGCGGGAGGCATGTGCAGCCTGAGGTGAAGAGGAGGGTGAGGACGCGGCGCAATATTGCCTGGACAGAGGGTGGTTTCCTGAACGTGGGCGACGCGGCGCCGGAAGGCAAGGAACAGATGTCTGAGGAGGACATTGTGAGTGCGTTGAGAGCGGAGGGAGGAAGCAGCGGTTCGTCAGGGGAGGGTGTATGATACGACCGAGGGGATGGGAGGGGGTGATGTGTGTATGTTATTTGTATTGCTGGTGTAGAATTTTGTATGTACCACGCTGGTTGGATAGAGTGTATAGAGGGATGGTCAAAACCTTCCCCCTTCGACACATTTATCACAGTGGTGTACGAGGGGGAGAAACAGATGCAAGTCAGGCAACATCACTTTCACGGACAGGATAAATTACGGGGAACGATAACTTGCATGGCTCGGTATTTTACGATCGCGCTGCACCCCTGCACCCCTGCTGCCCAGCAAGTTCATGCTGTGACGCGACCGGGATCCTCCAGATAAATGTTCACAAGCGCATTTGATCGAAGCAGCTCTTTTCAGCCCGCGCACCCGACCATGCCAACAAAACCATTTGCGGCAACATAACTTTCGACCTTTCGTGAGCCGCCCCATGGACTTACTACGAACCGAGCCACAAAAGACAACAAACAATGCTGTTTCCTGAGGAGGACGCCCCCCATTTGAAGAAATGGATCGTCAAGCGATTAGAGAATACGTAATGCCACCCTCTCCCCGCGATGCGCCTGGGGACCGATCTTGCTGACTTTTGGGGATTTCCCCGGCAACAGGTCTGACGCCGACCCGGACGTGCTCGCCGACTACGTGTTGGCGCTCCTACGGCACGATGGCGACATCAACGACGTGCGCAAGCTGTGCGAGGACGAAATCCCCGATTTCCTGAAAGAAGGTGCGTTTGCTCGAGCCAGTGACCAGCTGGGCGTGTCTTTCAATTTTCCCGCGCTAAGCTACGGCTCTACTCTACAGACTCGCCCGTCTTCGTGAGCGATGTGTTCGAGGCAATCGCGTACCGATCATACCTCCCCGGCGCCCCTCCCCGGCCTCCGAAGCAAGCGGCCCTTCCGGTGTCCGGGGCCGCGGCACAGTCGGTCCCGAATCTGTACTATGATGACTTGCCCATGGGAGCAGCCCCGACATACCCGCCGCAGTTTCAAAACGGGTCGAGAAAGCGAGCGTACAACGATTGGGACGATCCGAACGCTCAAAATGGCAGGGACTCTGGCTTTGGCGGCCGGGCGATTAAACAGCCTCGGCGCGGGGGCCGTGGTCCGAAGGCGGATGACATGAATACCTTTAGAGGAGGGGCACCCGAGTTTCCAGCTTATCTCCCGCCAAACCAACTTCCGCCTCAGGGCCCCCCAGGCCCCTCGACTGTCGGATACTTCGATCCCAGCCGCGCGATGGGCGCCATGTTCGGGATGAACTTGGCCACTGGTCATCCTATGCCCGAATTTCTTCCACAAGACCGCGGCCGCGCTCCTAGAAAGAGAAAGAAGTGCCGGGACTGGGAGAAGAAGGGATACTGCCAGCGTGGGAGCAACTGCATGTTCGAGCACAGTAACGACACAGCCTACCCTCCTCTGCCGGGGCCCCCATTCGGCGGCATGCAGCCGCTCCCGCAACCAGCGACTGTCGAAGGTATGGCGCAGCGTCCCAGGGCCTCTACATTTATGGCAGCTGACTCGCAAGCAGAATACGACCCTGCCAATGCTCTCATGCCCGGCGTTTTCAACGGGCTTCAGGGGCAGCCACCCCTACCCGATTTTAGCCACCAACCAAGACAAAGGGGCGGCAGGCACCAAAATCGCCAAAAGCGTACTGAGAGAGCGACGTTCTCCGCCGAGGGGGCCATCTACGACAGGACGAAGTCGACCATTGTCATCGAAAACATTCCGGAGGAGAACTTCAGCGAAGACCAAGTCAAAGGCTTCTTCTCGCAGTTCGGCAACATTGTGGAGGTTTCAATGCAGCCGTATAAGAGACTGGCCATTGTCAAGTTTGACAACTGGAATGCCGCCAACGCCGCGTACCAGTCTCCAAAAGTCATCTTTGATAACCGCTTCGTTAAGGTGTTCTGGTTCAAAGACGACGAGTCTACAGTGCCAGCCTCGGCGCCCATGGATGGGGATACGCCCCTTGCCAAGAGGGCACGCGCGAACGGGTCATTTATGGCTGATGGTGGAGACACTGACCACCACGCCGAAATAGACATGGAGGAGTTTACCAAGCAGCAGGAAGAGAAGCAAAAGGCTTTTGAGGAGAAGACCAAGAAACGAGAGGAGCTTGACCACCAGCTCGAGGAGCTTGAGAAGCGGAAGAAAGAGCTTATCGCCAAACAGCTGGAGGAGAAGGCGAAGCTCGTCGCGAAGCTCGGGGCGCGCAATGGCGTCAAATCCGAGGAGAACGAGGACGGATCGCAGCCATCAAAACCCGTCACGCAGACGGAAGCGCTCCGCGCCCAGTTGGCAGCGCTCGAGGCAGAGGCGAGGCAAATGGGTCTTGACCCCGACGCCATGGATGCCCCATCACCGTGGCCAGCTAGGGGCGGTTACGGACGGGGTCGGGGCGGCTGGCGAGGCTCATCCCCGTACACGCCGCGCGGCGCGTTCAGGGGAGGCTTCCGCGGCAGGGGTAACTTCCATGCTGCGTACGCAGCCTACTCGCTCGATAACCGGCCGAAGAAGGTGGTCCTCACCGGAGTGGACTTTACCGCCTCCGAGAAGGACGAAACACTGCGGCAGTACCTCTTTGTAAGCATTTCCCCTCCCAATTTAACGCAGAGCGGCGACTAACATGACCTCCCCAGGGCATCGGCGAGTTCACCGACATCCAAACCACCCCCGCCTCCACCGAAATCACCTTCAAAGACCGCAAGACTGCCGAGAAATTCTTCAACTCGGTCCTCCTCAACAACAAAGAGATCCCCGGCCTCGACGCCTCCCCCGTCGAGCTCGCCTGGGCCGGCACCGCAAACGGCGCCTCAGGCTCGACACCCACCACCCCCGGCGGTGGCGGCGGCGGCACCAGCCCCCACCCCAACAACCTCAACCTCAACAACAACAACCAACGTAGCACCCCGCACACAGGTGCCGCCACCACCGCTGCCACCGGGCACAACGGCACCGGTTCCGGCGCGAAGACGACAGGCCAGCAGCCGACGACGGGCGACAGTGGACATGGCGACGGGTCCGCAGACGGAGATGCTAGTAGCGATAAGGACGTGCACATCCTGCTCGAGCGGCCGCCGGATCATCATCTCCACCATCGTCACCAGCAGGATCAGAACGAGATGGATTACGAGGTGGCGGATGAGGATCAGTGGGGCTATTAGCCCCTTTCTTTGTGTTTATTGCGGCGCTGAAGCTGGGCTGGCTTTGGAATCTGCCAAAGGCTTGAGGGGTGCGGTGTTGTATAGTATCTCTACTTGGGGGATGGGACATGTCAGCAGGAGGGTGTTGTGAGGGTGTCATGACTCTCGTGTATAACGCGTTGTACGGTATATGCCTATGTGTATGGGGTTAGCGGGCGAGAAGCTGTCTGGGCTTCTTCGACTTTTGCGGTTTGTGGGGTTGCATTAATCGGTGCACAAAACTGCTGGGTGATACAAGGGGAACATACATCACTATAGGGAGGGATAGAGGATCAGTAATTATGGTTCAAAAGCATGAGTGTTTTGTGCAAGAACAGGAGTGGTAAAGTATGTATGTACAGGACCGACTGACTTCCATGGTGTCAGGGGTTTGATCTCTGCTTGTTGTTTCACTCATTGGCTACAGACTCAGCACCCCATTCTTTGCCCACGTTTCTCTTCTTCTCTTGTTGTTTCCTTGTAGCTCAACCACTGTTGAAGTTGATCTTTTAACCGTCGACCTCCATCACAAGTCTGACAAAACGTATATGTACGAAATTGATTTCCTGCCTGAAAATTCCCCCTGGGTATCGTTGAGATATCGGTGATGCATGAAAAACTGGGTTGGACCGTTCCCCCCACTCCCCCCCCTCTTCTCCTTTGCCTCCCTGCCATCCGGCCCAGTCTTCAAATGTCTACCAGTTGATGATTTGAAATCCATCCATCCTATTCCAACGCGCCTGCCCGTTCCCCCTCTCTCCCATTTTTGTTGAAAAATCAAGACCCTGACCTATGGGGAAAATGCCCATGCCCCATCCCATGCGCATTTTTGTTTATTCGCCTGCCCCCCTCGAAAACGCCTTCCCATATGCATGCTGCTGCTGTATGTTAAATAATGGTGGATGTTGCCCTGCGTCGTTAGATGCGTTTTTCCTTAGGCCCGGCCCCCGCCCCGCTCCAGGCTGCGGATGGATTGATGGATATTAAAAGTGTTGTGTGTGTCTGTGTGCAAGCTGGGAGGTTGAATTATGACACGGCCATGCAATGTGTTGAAAAAAAGCTGTGTCGTCGCAGCAAGTCGGCTGGCCTGGTTGAGCGACCCAACCTGACTACTGGGAGACGACTTAGTAGGCATATTATGCTGATGCCTCGACGCCATTAGTGGCACCGTTGGTAAGGTCCTTGACCCCGTTCGTCTGGGGCTCGGGGACCTTGTTCAAATTCGGAACCTCGAGGCCTTGGAGGACCTCGAAGATGGTCTCTCCGCGATGGAAATCATTGTTCACTGCATTGTATTAGTCACACTCGCCTCCAAACGACAGACTGCAACAGTTATCTTACCAAGATTGACCAGGTACCAAGTATTCATGATCTCGTCCAACATGATACGGCTGGGGCTCCCGGCATCATAGCAACGGGCCCACTCGGTTCCCAGCTGGAAGGCTTCGTCCTTCCAGGCGAGGAAGCTGATTCTCTCCACGATAGTGGGCTGGACAATCTCCTTGCCTGGGAAAACACCCCAGGTAACAGCATTGGGACCCTCGGATTGCGCGTTCGTCTCGAGGTTGCCGGACTTGGTCACCGCATGGTAAGTCAGATCAGGATGGTTCTCGATGCGCCGCTTGAGCTCTGGGAAGAGCTCAGGGGCAATGAGCATCTCGAGGTAGGCCTTCTGATAGACGTAGCCATTCGATGGACCCCAGCCGTGAACCGGATGGGTAGATTTCACACCGTTAACGGCCGGCTGTGAGTTCACAGTGATGAGTCCGCGCTTGTTGAGCTCGATCAAATCGTTCCGAATGAGGTCCGCCTCCTCCGCCACCGGAGCCTCGCTCCACGGAAGGTATTCGATCTCCTTGTTCAGGTAACGAATAAAGAGGTCGGCAATGTCGCGAACGCAGGTTGGCTCGCCCCACTTCTTGCGGTTCTGCTCGTTGCTGCCGGTCAAGCCAATGCCGTACGCATCAAGCTCGCCAAAGGCCGGGGACCTTGAGTCACCCCAGCGGCCGTTGGGGAACTCGTCCCAGTCTTGGGTGCGCGCCACGTATGACTTGTTGCGGTTGCGCCAGAAAATGGGCCGGACATCCTCGCCACGTCGCCCAAAGCCCAGGGACTGTTTCCATGGGAGCGCCTGCTTAAGCGGGCGATCTGCTGACGGCATCCAGTCCAGCTCCTCCAGAACCATACGGGTTGCCTGTGCGAGGTTCATGGTGTAAAAGTGCAGGTGGCGGATCCCGGCGGCGAGGATTTTGCGGCACATGTCGGCGACCAGCGTCTTTCCGATATCACGGACAGCCACATCGTCGTTCTTGACCGGCTCCAGCTTTTCCATCCAAAAGTCGGGGATCTTGCAGTTCATGTGATTCGCCCGGCGCAGGAAACTTGCGTAGGTGGCGATAGGCATGATGCCAGGCACGATAGGCACAGTAATGCCGCGCTCCCTGACCTTCCCAACCCAACGAACAAAGTTGTCGGCATCGTAAAACATCTGGGTGACGATGAAGGTAGCGCCCATGTCGACCTTCTCCTTCAGGTGATCGAGCAGCAAATCCTCGTCCTTGTTGTCGTCGCAGCCCTCGGGGTAGCCGGCAACGCCAATGTCGAAGTGGTTTCCGTACGACTTGCGGATATGAGCCACCAGGTCACGGGCATAGCGGAAGCCGCCGTCGGCAGCCTCCCACTTCTCCTTGTCGCGCGGCGGGTCGCCCCTGAGAGCCAGGATGTTGGTGCACCCCGCCTTGTACGCCTTTCGGAGGGCATCGTTGACCTTCTCCTCGCCCATGTCGGTGCATGTCAGGTGCATGCACGCCTCGAGCCCGAGGTACGTCTGGGCCTGCACCACCATCTCGCAGGTCAGCTCGGCAATGCGGCCGCCGGCGCCCCATGTGATGTCGATGAACTTGGGGCCGAAGTTGTACATGCGCTCCATGCGCTCGTAGAGGTTCTGCACACCCTGGGCCGTCTTGGGCGGGAAGTACTCAAACGAGAAGGACGGATTGCCGGTCCTCTCGGCTTCCGCCAGCATCTCCCGGATATGCATGGTGGCGAGAAACGTCTGGGCGTGACTCTAACTGGAACGAAGATCGAGTGAGGGGAGTACAGTTGCTGCGAAGGAGAGGAGGATGGGTCCTCAGGTTAGCCTGCCGTTGCTGTGGTTGTCCGGTACGAGGAGCCACTCGGCTGAGTCAAGGGGTAGTTTTTTGAAGTGACCAGACAGTGGAGGGGGAAACAAGACGGTCGGAACAAAGACGAGACGAGGTCGAGAGAGATTCAACCCAGAACCGACTCCATCTCTCGGCTCGCAGCAAGCATGCCACGCCGAGGGAAAGAACCCGAGGAAGAGAGATTTAAGAGTAGACGGGGGGTGAGCATACAGGAACAGTCAATCTCGGGGGGGGCAGCTCAACACGCGCACTCCCTCGGCGGGACAGGGAAGCAGCGTCTACGCCTCTACACCTATTGCACCGTGGTGCCCTTGAACTCCGGCCGTAGGATGGTCCCAGGATGTGGAGGGGTGTGAAATCGAGAAAGTGGGCAAAAAGGGGAAGAAAGAACAGAGAGAGAAAAAAGAGAAAAGGAAAGATGGAATCCAGCAACCCGCACGGAATGGAAGGGAAAGTGAGACCACCACGGGGGCACCACCTTTTGCACCTGCACAGTGCAAGGGCAGCATCCTTGAGAGCAGAATTTCGCCGTACCCGGAGTTCCAAGTCGCCCTCATTGGGTGACATCGATCGCGCCTGCACCCCCCGCCCCGCCCCACCTTGGATCTCCCGCCGACCCCTCCATCCCTCGCACGTTGGGGTCGGACCCCGAACTGGGACTGGAACTGGACCTGGAAGGAACTGTGCTGTGGATTGGGAACATGATTGGGGGACGAGCTCCCAGCCGAACCAGCAACGGGACCAGCAGACCGTTGCAGATTCAGAGACTCGTGGCTCAATGACAGAGGATGGCACTAACAACTTCTGTGGATCTGAACCTGAGCTAGCCGTGTTCTTAACTTGACAACGCAACATGGACATGCAAATAAACACTGCCACACAGCAGGAAGCAAGGGGAGCGTAGCAGCTCGGAAAGAGGCCAACAAGTGGCGGTCAACGGCCGACTTTCAGATGCTTCCGATCCATGGCCATCGAGTTGACTCGAAGGGTGCGTCGCATAGCAGCCAGCCCGCGTCCCGGCGTCCAGGGCGGCTCCCATTCGGATACTGCTCCGACCCATACCGCCGTCCATGTATACCTGCCAAGCATGATTGATGAACAGTATGCATCCCGTAATAACTGCGTCTACATGTAACAAACAGACCGGTGCTTCTCGAATCACAGCCCGCTCAGAAGCTCCTGACGTAGCCCGCCATTCTCAAACAGGGGCACCCTTCCTCTGTTCCCCGGTTCTGCCTGGTGGGTACCCCCACTGTTCCATTGGGCGAACCCCACTGCCTGCCGTGGTCGGACACCCGGCCCACACCACGATTGCGTGACCGGATGGCTCCGGACTCTGCCAGTGTGCTGAAGGGAAAATCTAGACTGCTGTTGAAATGTCGAGATGTCTCTGCTTTTGGCTGGTGTGGCATGTTGAATACAGAGAAATTACGAGAGCGTTGGGTTTCGACCCTCTCAAGAAAAGAACCCAAAAAAAATTCTCATCGAGGATGCTGAGAAACGAAAAAGATGTGGACGAGCTGGGAATCGAACCCAGGACCTTTCGCATACACCGAGGCATGCTAAGCGAACGCTCTACCAACTGAGCCACACGCCCTTGATTGGATGGATGTAAGAAGCTGCGCGACTCACTCATTTTGTTTCGCCGCACTTTTCACACCACAGACCCGAGGTCTTCGGGACCAATACCGGAGTTGAGCATCACAAGAGAGTGGAGGAAAGGCGAAAAGAGAGGCGTTGAGGCTATAAGAAGTGAATAAAGTGGTCCGATGAAAATAATGGGACTCGGTGCAGAGCTACTGTACGTTGAGCCTGAACCTTTGTCACCCCGAACTTCCAGTGGCAGCACAAGCAACAGATACAAATCCTCAATGTGCACCTCTATCCAGCTCTATCTATGTTCAAACCTCGCAATCGCTTTCCACAGAAACCAACATTGAATCGCTCAACGATCCCCTCCCTCCCTTTCAAAAGAACAGCCTCACTTCTTCCCCGGATCATACCCCCCATCCGGCGACTTGGACCTGCTCGCCACGCCCTTGCCCACAATCTTCTCGGTCCAGTTCCACACCAACGGGCTCCCGCTCCGCTCAGCAAGCGTATTGACCCTCTCCCCCAGGGAGTTCACCAACCCCCCGACCTTCGCAGCCCCTCCCTCCTTCTTCCAGCCCCTCCCACCACTGGCCCCGCCCTCGTCGCTCTCATCCCCGCTATCAATCCAATCCCGCTCGCTCCACGTTACCGAGTCGTGCCTATCCAACGGCGGCCGCGGCGTAGTCGGCGTGACCGTCCCGGACCCCGCGCCACCGCCACCAGCACCCAAATACCCGGCCGACAACGGCGGCGAAAGCGGCGGGCTCCTCGGCGACGGCAGCTCCCCGACCGTGTCCCTGCTCTCCTCCTCACCCCCATCCCCATCCCCAACGCCCAGCCCCACCTCCTCCCCCCTGGCATCCCTCTCTCTGGTCTCCTTCCCATGCTTCCCCGGCCGCTCCCCCGGCGCCTTGGCCCTCTCCACGCCGGGCTCGTCCTCGTCGCGCGTGCGGGCCGTCGCCGCGTCGCTAAAGTGCGCGTCGACGAGGTGCTGCACGACGGGCCACCCGAACGCGTTGGCGAACGTGCGGCGCACGACAATGTTGTTGTGCGCGTCCGGTTCGAGCTTGACGAGCACCTTGCGCCACGAGAGGCCGCGGTGGTAGGCGCGCGCGATCTTCTCCTCGACGCGCATCTGGGAGGTGTCGATTGGCTCGTCTTCTGTGGTTGTTGTTGTTGTTGTCATCGTGGTGGTGTCGAGGTCTTTGGTGGTGTCGATGGAGGGGGTATGGACTGTGGAGATGTCGCTGCCGCCGGCGGTGGAGGCCGGCGTTGGTGGTGGTGGTTGGGAGGAGGCGGTGTCTTTGGAATCGGTGGATTGAGATGGGGGAGGGGAGGAGGCTTCGGATTTCGTGGATGAGCCGAGTGTTGGTGTCCGGCGGCGGAGGGTAAGCGGGCTTGAGGACGGCGGCTTGACCGGTGGTGGGGGGATGTCTGCTGGGTGGTAGACCCGATCGTGGAAGATGGTCCGCGGACGCTTGGACGGATCAATGAGGAATTCAATCGGTGGGAGTTTCGGGTTGAGCAGGTCACCCGCGGACTCAAAAATGGTTGTTCTCGGGGGTGCCGACATGCCCTCTGCTTCTTCTGCAGGTTCACTCCCGGCAGTCACCCTGGTCTTGGACGAGGCGGCAGAGTCGGAGGGTGTCCCGCCATCCAGCTTGAGCGTTTGGCTTCGCTTGTAAATCTTGGCCACCTTGGGGGCAGCCGGCGTTGCTGGTTTTGGAAGTTCGTTGCGGAAGAAGGTCCAAAGATTGGCAAAGGGGTTCGTGGTGGCTGTGGTGGAACTTTGGAGGTTCTGCAAGTCCGAGGGCGGCGGTTCTCGATACGTCATGGACCGAAGGCTTTGCCGGTCGTCCTCTAGCATTGCATTGGTGGACGGTTGAGGGACCTCATGAGAATCCTGAGAGCCGGTCGGCGTTGCCTTGCCTGGATCGTCGGTCTCGTCCTTGCTTTCAGCCTCTGGCGCCCATGGTGAGAGGCGCGGTGTGGTGACATTGGCCCCTGTGAGTTCTGCCCACCCGAATCCAACGACGGTCTCCACAAGCCCAGCTTCTCGACGGGCCTTTTCAACTCGACCGAGGCCTTGCCAGTCCAGGAAAAGGAGACAGCTGGTTCGAAGAGGCACGATGCCGTCATTGACCACGTTGGAGTACACTGTCCTGTTACGGAACTTTTTGAGTGCTTTATGGGCTGGCCCAGTAGGCAGGATCCGGAGGAGCGGCTTGGATTCTGGCTGGGGTTCCCCGTATACACGCTTTTGTGCGTGCTCTCCGAGGTTGCTGACGATGGCGCCCCATCCGTTCCGAGCAAGCGTCGGAGCCCTCCAGGTCAATCCGAGGTCTTGGCCCGTCCTTCCGACTAGGCCAAAGTCTAGAGCGAATTTGACATAGAGAGGGTTCTCGTGGTTTAGCCCGAGAAAAGGCGATGCCAGGGCGATAAAATTGATGGGCTCGATGAGCTCAAAGAACTGCGGCGAGTGCTTTTGAATGTAAGCCACAGCATAGGTCTGCACCAATCCGCCGAGGGAATGGGCGATGAAGCTGATTTTCGTAAACTTGTACAGCCGGGTGCCCCCAGGGGGTGGCGTATAGTGGACGGAGCTGTGCTTATGTGCCTCTTCGATAGCTCTCTTCTGCGCGCTCGTCTTGAGCGAGTGGGCAATGGCCTCGGACGCTGCCTTGGCAGTCGGCAAGCATGGTTGATCCGGGTAGGTCATGGAGAGGATATATCTGGCAAGCCGCTTCCCGAGATACTTGATGCCACGTTCTGTTTTTGTCGCATTGCCAGAGAAACCGCGCACAATGACCTCTTCTTCATCGTCATCTTCCGTCTCATCTTCCTCCTCCTGAGGATCCGGCCCCCCATGGCGATCTCCGTCAGCACTTCCTTGCTGGCTCGGAACGCCTGTGGGAGGGACTGAGGCGGAATCTGAACCCTTCCCTGACGCATCAGCCTCTGGGCATGCGTGGCGCCTTGCAGCGCGTTCTCTGGCTCTGCGCGCTTTCGCGTCGATCCTTGCCTGTTTGACTGATGCGTCTATGCTTTCCTTGAGAAACAGCATATCCCCGCCAAGATTGCTGTGCAACCCATGTGTGAGGACGACCAGATGGACCTTTTTCTGCTTGTGTCTTGGCCGTTCCCTCTTCTCCTCAAGCTTCCCACCGTCCGTGGCGGGCTCGGCCGGAGTATGGGCACCCTCGGTCTCTCTCGCTCGGAGCCATCCCTGATCATCCCATCCGGGCAGTTGTGGGGTATTCCAAAGAGCTGCAGTGTCCTCCACCTTGAGGTGTATGGCCTTGGAGAATACGCCCTTCGGCTGGGCTGGATGGTTCTTGGATGCGCTAGCGCTCTGCTGAAAATCGCTCACGCGGCCTGGTTGGGGCACCTGAGCTTGCCCGCCAATGACTGGTACCACTGAGCCAAGATTCAGCGATTTCTCGTCGCGCGCCAGCAAGATCTCGTAGTGTACCGCGGCCGAGGTGGAAAAGACAACCTGCGAGGCGACCTCGATGATCCACGTCACAGTATCCCCATCATGCTCAGGTCCGCCCCCAAAGTGCCCGTGTATGCTGCTGCCCTCGCCGGCGCTCTGGCGGATGTTGTCGGGTACAATCAGATGGCAGTTCCACACTGCGCCAGCCTTAAGCATGGGCTCGAACTCGGGCACGCCATAGCGGCGGGGGTTCTCGAACTTTTCGAACGGCCTAAACGTCGCCGGGTACGCGGCGGTTGAGAGCGTGTAGGGACCGTGCACGAAGGCGGCACGGTGAGCGATGCCGCAAGTGTTCTTGACGCGCAGATACAGGAACTCGGGAGACGGGAGGATGTGGTCGGCCGAAGGCTTGTAAGTCACGGTGTAGCGGACGATCTCGCCAATCTTGACGGTGCCGGTCTGGTGGAGGAGCAGCATCGTGAGTAAGCGACGTTGGCAGCAACGGGGGCCTCATGCGACAAGGAAAGCGGCAACATTCAACAGCCAACAGCGCGACGGGCGACGGGCGACGGGCGACGGGCAATCCTCGAGGGGTCGCATGCAAGGTTGCCGGAGACGGGAGCTTTGGTGGGGCCGATGGTGCCGTGGGAGAGCGTTAGTCCATCGTGCCGTTACGTCAGTGCTGGGCGCGTTGGTGCGGCGCGATCCCGATGATCCTGAGCGAGGCAGTGCTGTTGTAACCTTGGTCGGAAACTGACAGTTTCAACTAGCACATTCAACCAGCGACGAAGGCAGTGCCCACCTTGATGGGAGCAAAGCGGAGCAGGGTGTCAAAACAGAAAGGAACAGACGAAACACAAGAACAAGTTTCGGACTTGGGTGCGGCTGGAAGCCTGGACCCTCGCCCCAAGTGCGGCTGGACCCGGCAGTTGGGATTCAAACGCCCGTGCGTCCCGGACTGAAAGCTTGAATCTCTTGGCTGCCCTTGGCGTGGTTGTCGCGTGCTGGAACAAGCCAGCAGCGATGCCCAGTACCCCAGGTGGGGGTGCTGACACATGGTGGTTTAGGGATTGGGATTGGGAGATACCTAGTCTGGCGTAGTTAGAACCAATGGAAGCTCGATTGCCCATCGAGCTCAAAGATGAGAGGATGAACGCCTCTGGTCATCAAATGGAAGCGACATGTATTGAACGACGGTTTGGAAGCCTTCATTTCCTTGAAAAAAAGAGATTCAAGAAAAAAGGAGAAAGAGTAGGGGAAAGAGGAGAGAAAAGTAAGAAGAAAAGGAAGGAAGAAAGGAGGGAGAATAGGAGGAAAAGGAAGATGAGAAAGACAAGGAGGAGGAAGATGAGAAAGACAAGGAGGAGGAAGAGAATAAGACAAAGACAAAAACAAGAAGAAGAACAAGAAGAACAAGAAGAATAAGAAGAAGAAGAAGAGGAGGAGGAGGAGGAAGAGAAAGAGGACGAAAGGAGGGATCAATAGGGTGTTGGTCTCCAATGGTTGCTCTTAAAACTGGAAGGGAAGACGCGACGGACAAAAAAGAAAAGGAACAGATGCCGTCCCAGTTACGGACTTGACTGCGGATGCGATGCAGCTGGCCAGCACTTATGGTGTATAGGCTGGATCTGCTATCATGAACTGTCTCGCAGAATTGGAGGTTTGTAAACCAAGTGCACGTCTCATGCCACACAGATGTTCCACAAGCATTTCCGGGGCAATACCGTCATCGGCTTTGGGAAGTGACCCGCCTGTAATTTACGCAGTACGAGTTCCCGGGGCTGTCACATCTCGATTCCTCACGTGAGTCGACTCGACCCACCGCAGGCCCCAACGAACCCCAACAAACCACTGGACCAGGGCGGGCCTGACGAAAAAATGACCGCCTTCAAAAAGCCGGCAGAATTTCACATCGTCCAAGACCCCTCCCCCGGCACCGGGACAAGCTCACCGACCACCGACCAGCGACCAGTGACCAGCAGCGTTCGCGACCTTGTCGATGCGATACCCGGCACTCTAATTGCAACAATGGGGAGACGGCCGAATGCGCTCATCTTGCAGTATTTCGAGCGTGGGCCGAAGCTGCAGGACCAGAGCAATCGCTATCCCCACACCTGCAAAGCGTGAGCCACCGCTCTTTTGCTCTTTCCCTTCTGTTGTACCTGCTGCCCGCTCTTTGGGTCTCTGGAGCCCACCGCTTGTTTGCAGAGTGCAGCTTCAAAAATGGCTAACAAATCATCGCCATCCACAGATGCGGCGAACACTTCCCCCGCGGCCGACTCGACAGCTTGACGAGCCATCTGACCAAGAAATGCCCCGCCATTTCCGAGGCCGAACGCGTCAATGCCCTCCTCACCCTGTCGGGCATGAGCCATGCCTCGCAGCGATTCCAGCAAAGCCAGCAGGCCCAGGCCCAAGCCCATGCTCAGGCCCAGGCCAATGGCTCCGCAGTCGACTTGCCCATGATCCAGCGCGACTGGACCGCCCTCGGAGTCCTCGCCGAAGTGTCACGACAGATTGATCTGAACGAGAAGAACGACGACCGCGCCCAGCCCAATGGCGCCGTCCCTCCGGATACCGCCCACTCTGGTGGGCAACCAGCAGAGCGCTTTGATCTGCAAGACCAGTTCACTCTTGAGAACCCGCCGTTGAGCCAGGACAATGGCACGGGTCAGCCGGCAAAAGGTATGTGAGGTGACGACGGGCCAACAGTACGGGGAAGCGTCGAGCTGACCGCCATGCAGCACAGCCACCAGCAGAAGAGGCAGACGGAGCGCCCACTGCCGAGGAGCGTCTCCAAGAAATCCTGCGAGCCGATGATGTGCAGTCCGACTCGGCGAATCTTACCATGGCTGCCGCTGCCGCGGCTCGCCTGCATCCTGCATACCTCGACCCTGAGATTTTGGGCGAAGAGGCCGCGGCGGCAGCCGACGCTGCTACCGCCACTGCCAATGCTGCCGCCGTGGCCGCAGTTGCAGAAACAAATAGCCTCCCTATGGCCGACATGACCGGAGCAGATGAACCTCCCCCAATCCCGAGCACTCCTGCGGTCCCCACACCGCCTGCGCCGCCGCCTTGGGGCGAACTCACATATGGGACCGATTCTTTCCAGGCAACCGTAACCAACAATAGTCCCATGCAGACCACGCCAGCGCCGCTTGGAAAAGGCGTCTTCCGTTTGGATAGTGGTCCGAATGGTGCCAAGTCCCGCCATTCAAGGGCGCGGTTCAATGCGACCAGAAGAAAGGAGGTCCAAGAGGTCCGTAAAATTGGCGCCTGCATCCGGTGCCGTGTCCTCAGGAAGACCTGCTCTCAAGGTTCGCCTTGCGACACTTGCCGGAAGGTCTTGTCTCCAAGGGTTTGGCGCTCGGGCTGTGTTCGCACAAAATTCTCAGAGCAACTCGACTTGTACTCCGCCGGTGTTCAAATCGTACTTGCTCAGGCCAGAGTCAACTCGCTAAAACAAGCCATGACCCTCGGCAACCACGGTGTTCTCGTCGAAGCCTGCCACTTCCCGGACTGTGCTCCCCGCCTGCAGCTCCAGGTGCTGCAGCGCGATCCTGATCGGGACGCCGAGGGAAAGCTTGCTGATGCGACCATCGTGGACGACAGGCCGTCGGCGTATCCCATTGTGATGCTGGACAATGACAATCAAGATGTGCCGGGACGAGTCGAGACATACATGCGCGAGATACTGCCCGACATGATCAGGCGGGAGCCATCTCACTTCATGCAAGTAACCCTCCAAACCGCTGTCGACGTCGCCGGCAAGACCAACGACGAGTTGCTCAAGAAGTCGCTCGAGCTGTGGGGTCTGGTAGAGATCCTGGACAGAGAGCGCCAGTGGACAATCAGCGCCCAAACCTGGGACGACGATGCCCCTGCCAAGTCAATCAAGGAAGACACAGATGGCGAACTCTTCAACACCATCTGCCTTCAGCTCGCCGCAGCAGCCGAGCGGAAGGCGGCAGCTACCAGCAAGGCTCTCCTCACCGGCATGCAGCGCGTCCTTCAGGACAGCAAAGTCAAGATCGACTTTAACATGTATTTTGCCGTACTGATCCTGCTGAACTGCGTGGAGAAGTCCAGCTGGGCTTTCAAGGCATGGGAGCAGGAAAACCTGCGGCACCTCTGGCCACTCGAAAAGGAGCCCGTTAGTTTTGCCCAGCAGGGCTATGTGATTGCGAACCTCTTACACATGCTTCTCGGCATCCGCAAGGCCCTCCCGCGGACGACCCGCCGGGAAGTTGATGGGAAGCTGATTACGGAGGAGGAAAACCTGGCGATCAGGGAGTATTTTGAGGCCATCGATCTCGACTGTGAGCGATACTTGCTTGAGTCCATGACCGTCCCTATAAGCTAACATTGCCTGCTGCAGTTGCCCAAGTCAAAGCGAAGCAAGAGAGCCCTGCCTTCTCGCCGACCGACTCCCGCTCCTTCGAGCTCCTGTTTTGCTCGACCCTTCTTCTGCCCAACTCCGATTCTTGACCGGAGACGGGCCCTAATGGCGAAATGGAACTACCTTCCTCTTCGATTTTCGATTCCCAGCTGCGAGTAAGTCGCACGACTTGAATCGCGACGGCCCCGCAGCCTATGACTGAATACGCCATGTACGATTACAGGGTTTCCGGCATCTCGGAGACCCAGGGTGCAGCAAATGGCTTCACTAATGATTATAATGTGCCCCGCCTTGGATGAGAGGCCTGGTGGCAGTGTTGGGGGAACCTCTTGTTCGAATGACAAAAACCCGGTGCAGACGGGACAGGCAAAAAGCGGATTTGATTTTTCATGATAGATAATACCCCAATGCGGATACGGAACACCAGTGGCTTTAACTCCTGCTCTGGCTGGCTTCTGGGAAAATGGACAATGACTTTGACACGTACTCAAGAAATAGCCCAACATCTGCATGTGCAATCAAATAATCTCCCTCCCCTCCTCCCCCGAGTAGAAAAAACAACACCCTCACCTATCCCGATCACTCCCCACACTTCCCCCCGTGTCCCTCCTCTCCAGCGCAGGCCCACCACCCCCGGCACCAGCCGCGCCACCAGCAGCCCTCTTCGGCTTCCTAAAACACGCAAACTCGCTCTTGCTCGCCTCCCTCAGCCGCTTCAGCACGGCGCGCATCTCGGGCAACTCGGCCTGCAGGCGGGCGCGGGCGTCGTTGTCGGTGCGCCCGTCGAGCTCCTGGTAGATGGCGCTCTGCAGCTCCGACGCGCGGTCCGTCGTGTAGTGGCTCAGCGTCTGCGCGACGAACTCGACGTCGAGCGTCGCCTGCATGAGCGCCTCGAGGTTGTACCGCGCGCGCGTGCGGAAGGCCTCGAGCAGCTCGCGCGACGCCTGCTCGAGCAGGTACGAGAGCACCTCGCTCGTGAGCGAGGCCGCCGTCGTCGAGACCTGCGTGTGCACGAGGACGAGGCCCAGGAGCGCCTCGTAGACGTAGGGCCGGACCGAGTGCGGCTTGGCGCTGGGCGCCGGGACCCAGTCCGCCGCGGAGACGCCCGCGCGGATGACGCGCCGGAGGGATTCGACCGAGGGGCGCGTGTAGGATTGGAAGAGGCGGGCGTCGATCTGGCTGAGGACGTCGCGGATCGTTTTGGTCTCGTCGGTGAGCTTGACGGAGAAGGCGTTTTCGAACTGGGTGTTGAGGCTGGGGACCACGGTGGCGCGGAGGGCTTGGAGGTTGCTGAGGGTGAGGAGCATGCGGACGTTCTGGGAGGGAGGTTGTTAGTATGCGTTGTTTGGCGGGGTCGTGGTGGAAAGAGAAGTCTTACTCTATCGCCTGCATCGATCGTGCCTCCGCCGAGGGTTGAGGCGGAGAGCTGGGAGATGGCCGGGTTGTTGACCAGGACATAGCCGTCGACCTCCACTGTCCATTCATCGTCCGCCTTCTTGGGGAACCGCTCGGCGTTCTCTACCATGCCGCTGAGCGCTTTGTACAGGGTTGTCACGTACTGGCTGCGGACCATCTGCAGCAGTTTTGTCGGCGGAGGGAGGACGATATCCCCGGCCCCCGGCTTCAACGTGGCTTCCGAAATGTAAAGAATCTTCTGCATCCCGCTGAGCAGTGCCCCTTCAAAGGCGGCGAAGCTGGCCGGCATCTTGGTCACGTCCCGGCTGTCCGGCGACCGGTTCCAGTCCTCCACGTACTTGATATTCTCGGCGTCCCGATTCCATGCCGCACAGAGCGCAGTTACACACCGCTCTCTGGCGACTCCGACCAGCGTTTTCACTCGCTCGACCTCGGCGGCATCACCGTGCCCGACCGGAGTGATAGAGGCCATGTCTGAGGCGCCGCTTCCGACAAGTGCGAGCATCTTTGACAGGAAATGCACACCGCTGAGGGAGTTTGACCAAGGAGGCCAGAAGGCAAACTTTTCCCATGCCTCTCCTCTCTTAGGAGAAGGAGGTGGTGGGTTGTTAGGATCAAGGTTGAAGCGAGGATCCCTGGGTGTCAATGAGCCAGACATAGAGGCGGCACCGGGGGTCCCTGGGGACTGCGGTGGCATCGGGGAAAACAGGAGTGAGATGTCTTCCGGCGGAGGCCCAGCAAAGAACATGAGAACGTTGTCTCGTATCATACTGACCAACTCGACGGTTCCCTTCTGGAGATCTGTCGTCCCTTGTTGGGAAAGCCGGTGATGATCCTTGGACTCTCCGTTGTAGCCGACGGGCATACTCCTCTGTGTTTTGCCGTCGATAAAACCCTGGACGGTCTGCCAAAACTCCAACACCTCGCCCAGTATCCCCTGAGATGAGAGTAGGTTGTTCAGGAAGCCGAGATTCATCTCCCAAAGCTCGATGACATCGGACGAGTCAAACGTCTTGGACATGGCTTCCATCGACTGCCTTCCAAGCGTGCGCATGTGAGATGCGATTGTCTGCGGAGTGGGTTTGTCAGAGTTGGCCAGTCGCCGCCGCAGAATCTCGATTTCCACCTTGGACCGCTCGGCCGTGGACTGGATTTTGCTCTTCAAGTAGTCATAGCGGCTCAGCAGCCACACCCAAATCGGGTTGTCTTCGACTCCCAGCTCCAGAAGGAGCGAGATCAGCTCCATATGTTGGTCGTCGTCGCGTTGCCCGGGGGTCTCAGCTTTGGTCATGTTGTAGGGAGAAATGAGCCTCCGCCAAATGTCCCGCTTTAGGACCTGAATCTGCTCCTCCACGTCATGCCACATCCGCGCTGCCAGCAGAATCCGGTACAGTTGCTCATCGGTTGGCTGGGACGCTTTTATCTCCTCGGCCAATTGCTTGGCCTCGTCGGCAAACTTCCTCGCTTTCGTGTACTCCTCAACCAGAGTTTCGTGGTCCTTGCGCTTGATGCTGTCTGCTATCGCGGCACTCGTCTCGACGTACTCCTTGTACCGATCGAGAGAAGAGGCGACCGTCTTGAGGTGCTCTTCCTTCTCCCTTCCTCCCAGTGCAGGTCCCCACACGTCTTCCGCCTTTGCCGACACATCCAGCAGTGGCGCCTTCACCCCCAAAACGCCGTACTCGCTCTCCTTTATCAGGGCGTTCTTCTTACGAGGGTCCGTCGCGGGGGAGTGCGGGCTGTTGAGGGGTGGTGGGCCGCTGGTACTTCGAAAGCTGTTCCTACTTGCGTGACGAGAGTGGGCTCTGGCGCGCGGGGGCGTGGGATCGGCCCCGCGATATTTCATCTCCTTGTAGACATTGTCGATGGTCGCTTTGGCACGGACAAAGCGCTCAAAGTTGGATTCGACAAGGACCTTAAGAGATGCCGACTTTTGATCAATTGATTTGGAGAGAACCTCGAGCCCCGTTATCAGAGATTGCGTGTCGGCAGTCGCATGCATCTGGGAGAGAAAGAGCGCCGGCGAAAAGGTCGTCGACGAAAGGAGAAACCGGTTGCCTGTGCAAGCTATTTGTCAGTCCCATGCGCGTCGACTAACCACAACCCCTCTCCCAGACAAGCCGGACTCACGAAGCCGCACGTCTTCCTGCAGAGGAACTCCCAAATGCTTTAGTGTTCGCACCACACTGTCTGTGGTCCCAAGAGGGTCCGGCTCGTCTTTCTGCACAAGATTGCCCACGCCACTGCCTGAGGTCTCAGATCCCGGTACAATGCTGCTCCGGGTGCTCACGGCCCTCTCCAGGGCCTGGTACCTCGACTTCCTCCTGTTTGCCTTCTTCTTGACGGCTTCATCTTCGGACGCATCGCTGTCGTTGTCCTTTTCGGCCGGCCACTGCACAGGGTTGAGTGTTGATATCTGGTAGAAATCGAGAACCGTCCGCTCAAGGTCCGCCATGGTCGGCGTCTGCGCAGCGTGTGTGCAATATGCGCTGTCGACTGAGGCCGGCTGGGTCGGTCAATGGTCAGAATGTGGATGCGTGTCTCCTCCTGTCGCCATCCCGTAGGAGCTGTCGTCTATGCCGGAGCTGTAACTGGAGGTGGGCGACCTAAACAGGGGTTGAGTGGGGTTTCAGCTTGAAGTTGCTTGGCGTGTCCTGGGCTGCTCGTCGTTGCTGGTGAAACATTGGCTTAATTCACCGCTGGAAGCAAAGGTGGGGGCCTATCTTTCTGCCGTGCTTTTCAGGGCGGTGAAAGTCCAGCCCAGCGGGTTCCGAGCCCACGTCATGGCGCTTCAGCATCCAGCTCGGGCTTGTTGCCACCGACGCAGCATCCCTGCAGGGCACGGTCCACTGCCGTTCTCCCGTCACGGTGCCAATGGAAAACCTGCATCAACTGTGGGTTCGGGCGGTCCTCAGTGGTTGCAGTGAATTCAATCTCAGTTTTTACCTGCGCGGAAAATCGCCAGCCAAAACATCCATCTCCTCCTGCAGACTCGGCGGTTGCATCGCGACATTCTTTTCGGCCCTCTGTCCCACACCTACGCCCTAATCAGAAGACCCCTTCAGGACACCGTCAATATGCTGGCCCTCCGCTCGATTGCTGCTCCTGTGCAGCGCCAATGCTTCCGCGCAGCTCCCCGCGCCGCCGTGACGCTCTCGCTGCAGGTCCGGACAGATAGCTCCCACCCGCCCCGGACACCCAGGCATCCGACTGACAAATTTTCTCTTGTTTTCTAGAACCAGAGGCTGTACTCGCAGGATCGCGTTGCGAAGTTCAACGGCCAGAAGGATGCGCAGGTAAGCAACAGCCCCGTTATCAAGCGCATGCACCCAACCGCCCCCAGCTCCCCTCTTGTCATGAAAATCACTCAAACGCAGCACGAGAACAACAAGCCCACGAGGCGAGCAACGCAGCTAATACCTCTTTGTAGGGTCGCTACACCGTCAGCTTGATCGAGGGTGATGGCATTGGCCCCGAGATTGCCGTGGCCGTCAAGGACATCTTCGCCGCCGCCAAGGTCAGTCGCCAACTTCCGCTCACCCGGCGTTGCCTAGGGTTGCGACCAAGATAAGCTGACACACAGCACAACAGACCCCAATCGCCTGGGAGCCCATCAACGTCGACCCCATCCTCAAGGACGGCAAGACGGCGATCCCTGATGCTGCCATCGAGAGCATCAAGAAGAACAAAGTTGCCCTCAAGGGTCCCCTTGCCGTATGTTGCATGTGATAGATGGCTCGGGGCGGCACACATCTGACAGCGGTTACAGACTCCCATCGGCAAGGGCCACGTCTCCCTCAACCTTACCCTCCGCCGGACATTCAACCTCTTTGCCAACCTGCGGCCCTGCCGGTCCGTCGCCGGGTACAAGACCCCCTACGACAATGTCGACACCGTCCTGATCCGCGAGAACACCGAGGGCGAGTACTCCGGTATCGAGCACGTGGTGGTGGACGGTGTGGTGCAGAGCATCAAGCTCATCACCCGCGAGGCCAGCGAGCGTGTCCTCCGGTACGCCTTCCAGCACGCCCGGGCCATCGGCCGCAAGAAGGTCCGCGTCGTGCACAAGGCCACCATCATGAAGATGAGCGACGGTCTCTTCCTCACGGTCGGCAACCAGATCGCCAAGGAGTTCCCGGATATCGAGTTCGACGCCGAGCTGCTCGACAACACCTGCCTGAAGATGACGACCGACCCCGTCCCGTACAACGACAAGGTCCTGGTCATGCCCAACCTCTACGGTGACATTCTGTCCGACATGTGCGCCGGTCTGATTGGCGGTCTCGGCCTGACCCCCTCTGGCAACATTGGTGACGAGTGCTCCATCTTCGAGGCCGTCCACGGTTCTGCCCCTGATATCGCCGGCAAGGGCCTCGCCAACCCCACTGCCCTGCTGCTCAGCTCCATGATGATGTTGAGGCACATGGGCCTGACCGAGTACGCCGACCGCATTGAGAAGGCCGCCTTTGCCACCCTGGCTGAGGGCAAGGCTCTGACTGGCGACCTGGGTGGCAAGGCGAAGACGCACGAGTTCGCGGCGGCCATCATTGAGAAGCTTTGATATCCATGTATAGACTGTACTAGTACTACAGCCAACTTTCGATAGCATTTTGGCTGGTTGTTAACGATGACGATACTAATGACCTTCTACTTCCGATTGTGTATGGTGTTCCTACTCTCTTGCCTACGTGCCCCTTGGGATGTTTTAGAGGGCAGAAGTTGCATCTTGGCGATCATGAGAAAATGGCAGCATGCTCTCACAAACATGAGGACACGAACGAGTTCAACCCCGTCGCCGTTTGGTTTTCGGTTATGTTTCGGGGACGGTTTTGCTTGGGCGAGCAGTGACGTCTTTCGAAAGCGGATCAGAAGAAGGCACTAAGAACGGAATCTTTAGGGATGATGCCTGTGCTTGGGAACGCTAACGGCAGTGGACATTTGCCAAGAAGACAAGCTAGACACGTGGATGAGTTGCCGGTGTTTGTGAAATACAATACGCGGTCCTCGAGGCTGGCTGGCCGCGGTACTTGTGCTCCCTCGTTATGGAAATGGACAAGCAATCACGCAGTTGGATCCGAGCAGTCTATGGGCAAGGCGAGCCTCTAGTTGCACTTCAGGAGTGGATCTAGAAGTCGGTCCGAAGTCAAGAGGAAGGGCAGGCAGATCCCGGTTCAATAGAGTCCAGCCCCTGACTTCGTTTGCTCGCTCACTCCCTGATTACCCTGGACTTTCCTCGTGCAGCATTCCAAGACGGAGTGGCAACCTCCCTCTGTAACCAGACGAGTCTCGGCAGCATCCATGATAGGCCAGGCAGGTATCCAGCTGACTACATACGGCACAGGCTGCTTGCCATGCGGCCATCAAGAGCAGCTGCGGCTCATACACGGCAACTCGTCAAGAGGGTGTACGTGGGGGTTCGACGAAACGCGCGCTGGTGTCTTCGAGCCAAGAATCTTGTGCTGCTGTATCTCTTGGCTCGCGCCATCGTCGGCCTTCTCGGGAGGGCCAAACCCCTTTCGCACCTAATGTCACGTACTTCTGTCGTCCTCGTTTCTTCTTAGTCCTGTTTTGATGTACGGTCTAAGGGAAGCACCACTCGGCCTTCAATGACCGTTATGGTGAGACGGGGAACGCTATAGTTCAAACTTCCCCAAGACGGCGGGTCTGTTCCCCCTGTCGATGCATGAATGGGAGACAATGATCTCTCCTTGCAATGACAGAGGGAGGAAAGCAAACACCGGGATACATACACCTCCCCTCTTTCTGGTCCCGGACCATTTAACATTATCTATGGTACAGGGTGCGGGACAGGCCCCAACCTCCCGCGCGGGACCAGACAACGAGCCAGCTGGTCCAATTTACCGGAAAATCCACCAGCCACGAGAGTGCAACAACAAGGCGCGAGCTTACATCATGGTTGCTCCAGCTGGCATGGCAGACAAGTAAGAACCCGAGTTAGGAGGTCAGGAGGTCTAGCACGACGAGGACGAAACTCGAGGTGCCCACTCCTGGGTTGATCTTCAGGGGGCCGTTCTGGAAAATGGCAAGTGGAACTACCTCGGAATCCAGGATGAGAGCCCAGCCATGGAGCAGAGCAGACGAGAAAGAGGATCACCGACTGCCGTATCAAGTGCCTAAATGTAATGACTCGCAAGAACGTCTGGGACATGATGTACTTTAGAGTAGAAACATGCCTGAAAACAGGATACACGTGTTCCGCCTGCAGCGGAATACTTTCCCCAGACGACAAACAGCCGGTTTGTTCTCGGGCTGGATCCCGTCTTACAAGCATCGCTTGGCTCGTCTGCACTCGGGGGAGGCGGGATGGAAGGTGCAGGAAGTCGACGGCAGGCAACCGAGGCCTTCCCAGACAACAAGGTACAAAAGGTGCTGACCCTGATCCACAATGCTCGAGCCAAGATCTGTATGTCTCTGCCGTGTGTGCATTACCAGAAAGGCTTACGCAAAACCTTGGACTTGTGTCGGACTGTCGTGGCTGTCTTCGTCACCCCAAGGCGGAGAACATACCGTGTAAGGTAGGTCTTGAATTCAAGCCTTAGAAAAAGGGTCGGCGTTCTGGAAGGACCTTGCAGAGGACTGCTTGACCGCCCCGCTTCTTACCAAACCGAGAGGGAAGCAGCCAGTTGATTGGACAGAACCAACAACCCTGGGACTGGGCATGAGTGCGCTAAAACCAAATGCAGGGGGCTAAAGCAGAGAAAAATGTTTGGGGTTCCACATCAGTTTTGGGAAACCCATCACGCACACTCGGAGAATCGACCCAGCTGTGCATTCGAGGCGAGCAGTCAACAATGGCAGAGGTGAGACCACTTGTCAACATGGCTCAGTGCCCAAAAATCACTCAATTCCTTTGCCGGTCGTACCGCGTGCTGCCGCGTACATTCCCATACACAGCAGTCCGCCGTCGATCCTGCAAAGACATGCAGCGAAGCGGTCTTCGATTGCATGGGCCTGGCGGCACGTTGACGAGTTTGTTCACCGACGCCAAGCCTTGTAGCGAATTGTATGGCGACACCCGCGTTACCATGCAGCCACGAAGGACACGAGGACAGCCTCCCGGCGTGGGAACGGCGCCGCGAAGTTCTCGTGGCGTCCTCAAACGGGCTCCCCATTGGTGTTGTAGGTTCTGGAACGAGGTCGATCACCCGAAACCTGGAACCAGCAGAAACTTGGCATGTTTCTGGTTATCGAATTCCAAAACTCGTCTCTCATTTGCTCTTACTCGAGATACAGAAGGACCAAGATGCGGGATGGGGACCGAAGTCTCGCAAGTGCGATCCATTCCTCCGTTCGGGCTCGAAGTGGGCTTGCCTTACGAAACCTCCATCTCGCCGCTCTCCAGAGGCGTGGCTCGTGTGAAAGGTACATTGTACTTTGTGGCCAGATGAAATCGCCGTCTCGGGTTAGTGCTCGATCGACTGGTTCCAGGTACCCGAAACACACGATGCTTGGTCCGGGGAAATGCTTGATAACGGTCTTGGTATCGAGGCAAGTCGGGGTCAGGCCCATGCCGCCGTCCCCAAGGCGGGCCCTGAAGTCCGACGTGCCTCTTTAAACGAATGTTGCGCGGGATTGGCGCACCTAAAAACCAATGGGGAGTTTCCTCTGACGGAAACTGCAACGTCAAGGATACCGGGGTTCGCGTGAGCGCGGGAAGAGGCGTGCTCACAAATGGCTCATTGTCGATTAGGACAGTGGTTTCCTGATGCATGAGGCTCATCCCTACCAGTCGGCCGGCCCACATCCGACCTGCCTTTCCAGAAACCAACCCGCGTTCTACCAGGGGACGGGAGTGACACCGGCGACTGGGGACGAGGCCGAACCGGCGAGTGCGAGTGCGCGCCGTCCCCCACAACCTTGGGGGATTTGGCTATATAACTTCCCCCATCCTCCCCTCCCCAACTTCGAACTTTTTCCCACCACACCTCTCTCGTCAACTCTCAAGCTGCATCTTCGCGCCTTGTCTCACTCAGGCACTGCCATCCAACTATCCAACACCAACAACCCGCATATACTCCTCCTCCAAAATGCCTTCCCACACCGAAACCCTCAAGAACACCCTTGAGAGCAAGGGCCTCAAGTTCCACCTCACGGCTGGCAACGCCAAGTGGCAGTGCACTGTTCTGGACCGTGCTACCCAGTAAGACTCCTCTTGACTCTCAAGACAACAGGCCAGATAACTAACCCGTCTTACAGCGAGAGGCGCAAGGCCGAGCGTACCGACTCGTCCTCGTCGGTCGAGTCGACCACTTCCACCTCGTCCAGCTCGAGCACCAAGTCCCACTAAACAAACAAAACCACAAACCTCGGCCTCACAAAGGGGGAAGTTTCTCGGTCCACCCGAGATCCCTGGAGCGGCGAGGGAAACCAACACCCGGCTTGCCTCGCTCGCCTCTTTTCGCGAAATATACCCAACCGGATCGGAGTACGGCACGTCATTTTAGCCCCAAGGGGGGTTAGTAGATCGCGGATGGAGCGGATCGGAAGGGCTGGCGCGGACGGAAGAGTCCCCCCCTCTGCCCCTTCGATAATCAGATACGGTGTGGTGGGGTCAGATTCCAATGGTTCATCCACCGATCGGTGGACCCTTGTTTGAGGGTTCTCCTCGGGATTCGCGGCCAAGGAAGACACACCGAGAGAGGGGAGTTGCTTGACGTCCGTTCTGCCTCCGGTCCAATCTCTTTTTTTTTTCTTCTCCTTCTCGGTGTTTCAGGTGGGGGAAACAAAACAAGGTGTTCTCGGGTTAGCATCAGCTATTAGGCGTTTACAATGAGATTGAATTTCATCACACGTACATACACCAGCCTGTGTTGTAACAATGAGCTGGTAGGAAGCATTGCAGTTCCCTGTCAGTGTATTGTCTCTCCAACTCGAGGGCATGCCAACTCTTGGCCCATGCAGGAGATGCCTGCAAAGACGGATACGCCCGGAAGCTTGTTCTGTTGGGGTGGCGACTGTTCATCTCGACAGCACGCGTTCTAACAAATCCGATCAAGGAACTGCGGAAGGAGCGGGTTCTTTGGTCCACAAGTCCCCCCGCGTGTCAAGTCTCCATGTTGTGGAGTGAAAGTGTCCATTTTCTGGGCCGGGTTTCGGCCCTCGCTTTCGCTGACATGGAACCCTTAGGTGGTCGCGTCAGGGTTCAAGAGAGGCCAGGGTTGGGGTCGGCGGAGGAGATGCCGATGTCCGAGTCCAAGGATGATGGAAGTGGGGAGGTCCCGCCACACCTGATGGAATGGGTGGTGGCGAGTTTTGATGATGAGCCACTGCTATCCGAAGCTGAAGTTGCGCCTTACCCTAACCCCGAACTCTTTGGGGCTGACCCACTTGGGCGTCCTCCAGTCGCGCAAGGCTTGAGCTGAACGAACGCCGATCTCTTGAACAAGAATATCGGACAAAGTGAGGTCAAGTTGACGGTGGACAACCCGGTGTCTTTGTTCCGGCTTACCATTGTGCTGCGACTCTATCGATGGGACATCGACTCCCCTCTGCTCAATAGCACTTAGACGCGATGTGGATGATGGATGAGATTGGAGTGACCATCAGCGGTGATCGGCCTTTGGATGGTGAGTACCCTAGTTGACGGTGACCATGGGTGCAAATGCAGGCCTCATGATGCTGGCAGCTCTTCAGCCGGCCCTTCAGATGGCCCGGTGGCCCATGTCGATTGCGCAAGGGGGTCAATGTTGATTCTCGAGCTGTCCGCCTTGCCCGCCTGGGCACCTACGTAAGCTCCAGGTCAGGGCGCTGGGGACAAAAGGCACGGCCAACCCGTGCTTTTGGCTTGCCGCCGCATTCTCCCCACGCTCTTCCCCGCCCCTCCATCCCGGGACTTCCATCCGCCAGTGTGTGTCTGGATACCAAGGGGCTGTTGTCAACAATGCCAGTCCCAGTCGCGGCCAAAGGTGAGTGCTGATTGCTTCCAGTCGGTTTTGTTGCTTCACGAGTTCACGTTGTGCTTCCATAACCCCTGTCCTGCCCCGCGTGCAATCAGATGCGGATCATGAGCGCCGAGCCCGTTGAGGGTGGCGAAGAGCCCGTGAACGACACGCAATCCCTCACCACAGCTCCCTCAGGCTGCCGCAGCAATGCCAACCTCGGGGGTTCTGTCTGATTCTTGTTTTTCCAAATTTCCTGCAAAAACCAAAACATCACCTTTGGCAGGACAAAAGAACACTGTTCCCTAGTTGCGAGATCGACCGTTACACGTCCCCGCCATCACTTTCACCTTTCTTGCCCCACTTTCTTGTGAGCATGCCTCCTAACCATGCTGCGCTCGCCTCAGTCGGCATCGTCGCCGCCTCGGTAGCCGTGGCGGCTGCCATTGCCATCTACGAAATCCCCGAGGTCCGCCGCGCCGCAGAGGATCTGCGACGACGCATCGCCATTGCTCTGCATTCACTGGGTGACAACTTCGACCCGAACCGGGAGCCTCGCTTCAACCGGCCCGAGGACGCCGAAGGCTTCTATGAGTCTCACGATGTCGACGCCGACGAGGAGACAAGACGGCGGCAGCGGGAAGAGCTGATGTACTGGAACATGCGCCGCGAGGAACAACAACGCGGCCAACAAGAACCCCAGCAGCGATCCCGCGGCTCGAGCTTCGACGACTTCCTCCGACCCGATGGCGCAGGCGAGAGCGGGACGTTCGTCTACAATACTGGAGCCAGCGCCTGGGATGCCGACTCTTCCAACGTCCTCCGGCGCCGCGGCAACGTCGAGGGCGTGCGGGGCCTCAACGCCGCGATCCTGGCCAACCCTTTCAGCGACGAGTACGCCATCGAGCTCGAGGACCGCGCCCAGCTCCTCGCCACCCCACACAACGATAACAACAGCAGCGACGAAGCTGCGATGTCCGACATCTACAGCGCCACTCCGCTAGTCCTGTCCCCGGCGCACACCGGCCTCGAGCCCCAGCCCGTTCAACCCCTCCCGGCCCCGGTCCCGGTCCCATCCGCAGCAGCGACAACAAGCGAAGTCCTCTTCGACTTCGCCGCCCACGCCCCCGCGCCCAGCGAACCAGACACCACCACCACCACCACTTTCAACTCTGCCACCTCCCGCAGCGCCACGCTCGACCACGGCCACGACGACGACGACGAGCTCGCCGAGGACGAGTACATGACGGCCGGCCAGTCCGCCGACGACGCGTACGCGTCCATCCAGGCGTGGGCGCAGCACTCGGCCTCGTCGTCGCACAACCACAGCCACAACCACGCGGGCGGCTTCTACTCGCCCCTGCCGACCACGCCGCAGGCGCCGCTGTCTGAGGCCGAGCTGGTCAGCGAGGGCCAGCCGACGCCGGCCGACTCGGCGTCGGTGGTGGACGTGGGCCACGAGATGGCGGCGTCGGTGGTGGGTGGGTTCGACGACGACGACGACGACGAGATGAGCGAGACGGACGGCGGGATGGCGACGCCGGGGGGCAGCTGGTCCGAGGTGGGCAGCGTGGTGAGTGAGAGCGAGAGTGTTGCGCGGGTAAGATGGTGGGGGAAAGAGAAGGCTTTGGCTTTTTTTATGTGAGCTGGGGGTTGGGGTTTCCGTAGGTTGGGTTTCTGTGGGTTGTTTGTTGGGTTTGTATGGGATACCCTCAACTCCCCGTCTGGGCGTTTACTTTTATTTTGGGTTGAGGCGTTTGTGGAGGATGGGAAACAAGGGCAACTGGGAGGATTCTTCTGGGACTACATAGTTTAGGAAGGTATTGGTAAGATATATGTGGGTTGTGCTCTATTCCTGGGTCAGCTGTTGTCGCCGGTGGGCGGTGCATTCACAACCCATGGACCCCCAGACACAGGAGTTACGCGAGTTTTTGGAGTCGAAATAAACGCAAATGGGAGATACCTCGAGTCGCAAATGCTGTTTACAAAAGCTACCTTGCTCAACAATCGTCATGGTCCTTATCCTTGGACTTCTCGACATAGTCACCATACAGCTTCTCGACCGACTGCCCCAAGAGCGACACCCAAAAGGTTTCGGCCTTGTACTTGTGCCGCCGGAGGTTCTCGTTGAGCCGCCGCACAGTACCCTCGCCAAAGCGCCGCTCGAGGTACTCCAGGAAGTAGGCCGTGTGCTGGTAGCCTCTGTCCCAGTCTGGGCAAACGTTAGCGACAGAGTAGGGGGTTAGAAGAGGGCGGACAGCAAGAGCTTTGGGGGCGGGGGACAGTGAAAGCGACAAGGAATTGAGATTGGCGTAACATACCACCTCCCGTCTCCCTCTTCCAATGCGGCGGGCTCAGATCGCAGTTCAGTCGCACCCAGTCGGCGACGCCCTCGATCAAACCGCCGGGACAGGTGCCGTGGGCGTCCCACTGGTAGCAGTGGACGAGCTCGTGGGTCAGGACGCCGGTGATCTCATGGGTGAGGCGTGAGGCGGGGTTGATCGAGTTGATGTAGTTGAGGGAGAAGTGAATCTCCTTGTGGTCGTTGTCGAGGTCGGTCTTCAAGTTTGGTTTGGGATGTAAGTCAGGGGTTCGAGGCTGTGTAAGAGGGATGGGATTTAACAAGAAGGCAAGCTGCATACCCCTGTCGTGTAGGCAACCCCGTCCATGTCACGCAGTACGAGCGTAACAGACCGGGTTGGGGGGCATGTTGTGTCCTTCTCCGAGGGCGACTTGTACAGCAGCCGCAGTACGTTGTTGACAGCGGTAGAGAGGACCGTGGAGGTGTTGACGGATGTCAGAAACTTGGCAGCGCCCGGGTGGTCGAGGTCGTTGATCTTGAGTCGCAGTTTGGGCTTGAGAAATGTGTTACCGTTTGGTGCTGAGTCTGGATCCGGACCCGATCCAGAGTCGACGGTGCCCCTGGACCGGTCCGGCAGCGGAACCGGGGAGGGAGTGGATGCTGCGGGCCCGCCATCTCTCGGGGCAGAGAGCGTGGCAGAAGGGTCGGCAGTGGGCTTGGCTTGTTCCCGGAGAGTCATGGCGTTGCCCGGTCAGATAAAGTACTGAGGGGTATAAACAGGTTTACAGGTTCAAAGAAAGCCAGAAAACAAAAAGGGAGTAAACAATGATCCAGAAGCGGCCAGAGCGGGGTGCCCTAGACAGGAGCAGGCAGACGGATAAGAGATGGAGCCAAATGCTTCACCCAAATGCTTCCACAGATGAAGACCCGGTAGGATTCGTTGTGATCGTAGATATTTTCCTTTGAAAAATCTCACAAGTGTATCTCCTTGATCGGAAAGTCTCTGCCTGGTGACTGAACGAGGACATGTGAGCCAGGCTTCCATCTCACTGTGGACTGCCCTTACAGCGTGGGGCAACATCAACAAGCGTTGCGGGGTGCAAGAACTGGGATTGGTAAGGCGATCGACCCACCCCTCCGACAACCCTGGCTGCAAACCCCTGCTGGTGACCGGGGTGAAGAGGCATCCCGCAATTGAATGTCGCCTGGCTGCCCAGCCAATGTCTTGGATGATCACCCTCAGCCCGAGAGCCATTTCGCGCCGACGAAACGAACATCGCCATTGCCGCAACAAACTCACAATTCCCGCAAACGGACCCATAACTGTCCTGTGGCCGCGCGCTGCCCCTGGCATATTGTGAGTACTCTGCGCTTCCGACTCTGCATGTGGCGACCGGGACGCTGGTGCGCCGTCGCACAAGAGCTTGTTTTGTTTTCTTTCTTCCCGTTTCTGTCGCCGACCACCAGATCAAGACCCTGACTCTTTTCGCTCCTCGCAGCAACCCCCATTTTGACTTCAACAACGCCGGATCCTCTCTCCGAAGAGGAAAATGGCAGAACGAATCACCGACCAGCAGGTCGCCGACCTCATCGCCGTCCTGCGCACCGATGCCTCAGTTGATGCCAAGGTCGCCCAGGTGACCGCTGTCAAGTCGAGCATCAAGCAACAAATCGTCCCCGACTCCTGCATAGTACCTCTCTTCGAAGCGCTGCGCATAGCCTCCAGCTCACAGCATGCTCTCCTCGTCAATGCCGGTTTCACCGCGCTCAATCACCTCTGCACCCGACTTGCGCGGCAAGACCCTAAGTCCCTGACAAAAGAAGGCGTCCGCACATTGCCTCTGATTGTCGAGAAGATGGGCGACCAGAAAGAGAAGTTCCGTCAGCTGGCCTTGCAAGCCCTAGCTACACTGTACAAGGTAGCACCTGTTGAGGTTGAACGCTCTGTGCGCAACACAGCCATGATTGGCAAGAACCCTCGGGCGAAGGAGGCCAGTCTACATTGGCTGCTTCAGGTATGACCCCAGAAAGGCTGCTGTATGTGGTTTCTATTGGCTAACTAGGCCTTAGATGCACCAGGATAATGGCCTCCAGTTTCGAACCTACGTCCCGACACTTATGGAGCTGCTCGAGGACGCGGATGGAATGGTCCGCGAGGCGGCCAAGACCACAGTGATAGAGTTGTTCAAGTATGACTGGAACTCTCAGCTTGCCCGCATGGCACCGGCTCACAGAACGATAGGAACGCACCGAACCCCGCAAAATCCGATCTGAAGAAACAACTCAAGAACTTCAAGGTTCGCCCGGCCATTGAACAGGCCATCGTCAAGGAGCTCAACCCCACAAGTTCGGCCCCGGCCTCGCAGACTGACGCCCACGACGACCCTGCGCCGACCCGACCGACCCTCGCTGCAAGCGTTTCATCCCATGCCAACCGTCCATTGACCCCCGCAATGCCAGATAACCCACCCGAGGCCGTAGAGCCCTCGTATGTGAACACATCACGCGAGCTCGATGAGATCTTGAGAGAAATGCATTATCACTTCGACGGCAAGGAGACGGAGCAAAACTGGATGAAGCGAGAGGAGAGCATGACCAAGTTGCGTCGGCTCATGGCTGGCAATGCGGCCTCCGACTTCAGCGAGCAGTTTCTTGCTGGGCTGCGAGCGCTGCTGGACGGCATTATCAAGGCCATCACCTCACTCCGAACCAGTCTCTCCAAGGAAGCCTGCAGTTTGGTCCAGGACATCGCAAGAACATACGGCCCAGCCATGGACCCCATGGTGGAGCTGCTCATGCAGACATTCATCAAGCTCACTGCTGCGACCAAGAAGATCGCCTCCGCACAGGCGAATACCACGGTTGATACTATCATTGCGAGGGTTACCTACAACGTCCGAATCATGCAACATGTCTGGGGCGCGTGCCAGGACAAGAACGTGCAGCCGCGGCTCTATGCCTCGGGATGGCTGAAGACGCTGCTGAACAAGGAAGCCCACCACAAGAACCACGTGGAGCACACAGGTGGCCTGGACTTGATCGAGAAGTGCATCAAGAAAGGCCTTGCTGATGCCAACCCTGGTGTGAGGGAGAAGATGCGTGCAACCTACTGGACCTTTGCGGGTATTTGGCCCGCAAAGGCCGAGGCTATCATGAGCGGACTCGACGCGACCGCGGCAAGGCTGCTGCAGAATGACCCCAACAACCCCAACTCGCCTAAGAAGCCGGAAGGAGGGGCACGGCCTGGTCTGGGCTTGTCCAAAAGCACAATGGGACCTCCCAAGCCGAGCGTGCGAGAGGCTATGATGGCTCAGAAGAGAGCTATGGCTACGGCAACCAAGACGCTCCCAAGCCGGCCGGGTTCGGCGATGTCGCATTTCTCGACTGCCACTACCGTTTCGGGCTCATCTCAAGCACCCACAGCAACCACGACTTCGACCGTGCGTACAAGGCCGGAGTCGGCTATCTTGAGCTCGACCGGCGGGATCTCTGGCGCTCCCATGAGGCCGGGAAGGAGACGACCCGAGATGGCTCCACGACCCGCAACAGCAGGACCCTACTCGGTCCGTGGCCATGATCAGGCTTCCACGGAGAAGTCCAGTCCGCCCAGTAAACCCAGGCCTCAAGCGGTCACGCCCAAGTCAATCGCTTCGTCACCAAAACGGACGGTCCCTAAGAATGTCCGGCCGTTCGTGCTTGCGAGCCCCAGCGAGTCGCACCTCCCCACACCTAACAAGGCGGGGACGCCGAAGGGTTTCGCATCTCCCCGCAACACGCCTTCAAGAAACGTGCAGCCCCCTGTCATTCCTGCATCAACTGGCTCAGCAAAGGCGAACGAGGATTTCACCTTGGTCGTGCCGACCGTGGCGGCTCCCACGGCTTCACCTCACCGGGAGGAACATCATCCTGCGAGTCCTGCCGCGGATGAAACGATCTCCAGCACGCCTGGCACGCCTTCACGACTCCCCAAACCCCGAGCTTCTGTACTGGCCAGCCCGCCCCGAATTGTCGAGCCTGCTCAGGAGGGTAGAAGCCTGTTGGCCAGTCCGCCGCGCATCGTCGAGGGTGTCACCCCTGACCCGGCGAGCCCAGCGCGCTCCTTGGAAGTTTACGAAGACCCATCTACTGGCTCGCAGCAGGCGAGCCCGAAACCCATCTTCACCGGGCCCGTCCTGGAGGACAGGCCAGTCAACGAAGACGCAGCGATTTTGCAGCAGGCGAGCCAAGCCCAACAAAACGGCGAGCCCAACGGTGCCGCTCCCTCCCCGGAGAAGGCTAAGCAGAACCTGCGCCTGCTCGACAGCGGCATCTCCAAGGTCCAGCAGAAGTCCCTCGACGTTCACGGCTTCCGCAAACTGCAGGGCATCATCCGCGACAGCGACACCAAGGCCACCACCACAGCGCCACTCATCACCGACGACAGATTTGACGCCCTTGTCACTGGGCTCTTTAACTTTCTTGAATCCCCCCTCACCCACGTCCCAGCGGACAAGACGCAAGACGTCAAAGCACAAGTGCTCGCGACCATCAAGCTTCTGCTCAAGCGCATGCGCACCTCGTTCCAGCCTCACGTCTCGCGCGGGCTCGAGAGCCTGCTGCGCGCCCGCGCGGCCTACGAGGGCCGCACGCACATCGTCTCCGGGCTGGAGCTCCTCGCCTCGGACCTCGCCGCGTTGGGCGACGCGTCGGAGATTGTACTCGTCCTCTCGCGCATGCTCGGGGCCATGGACGTCGACGGCGGCGCCGCCGCCGGTGCTGCTGCCGCGTCCGCGTCGCCGGGCACGGGCACGGGGCGGTCGCTGAGCATGGGCCTGCACGTGCTCAAGGAGATGCTGGACGCGCGCGGCGCGACGTTAAACCTGTCAGACACCGAGTTGGACGCGCTGGCCAAGCTGGCGAGCCGCTGTCTGGAGAGCCTGGAGTCGGCGGTGCGCATGGATGCGGTGCTGCTGTGCGTGGCGCTGCACGCGCGGGTCGGGGACGTGAGGTTCTGGGAGGCGGTCAAGGGAGTTAAGGAGGATCCGAAGAGCTTGATTACGTATTATATCGTCAAGAGACAGAGGGAGACGGGAGGTGTGGGGCATGTGGCCTCTTCCTAGGTGGGATGGGTTTGTGGGTGGTTCAGGGGATGGTAAAGCCGGGGATGCTGAATGCAGTTGAGCATCTTCTCTTTTCTTCTACCCCTTTTTCCGTCTAACGTCGGGTATTGTATTATAATAGGGCAGTCATGCTCGGTTGGGCTGGGAGAGCGGGAAAAGGAGGTATCGGAGCCGGCGTCCTGGGCGGCATTGCGGTGGTCAGGTCAGGCGTTGCGGTTGGGGTTGTGCTTGCCTACAGAGCAAGATCCGTGTGTCATATCTGGCGGTCCATGGTCAGTTTTTATTTTTCGCGTTAGGGGTTTGCTGGGGTTTTCTTGATACACATGGCTAGGTTATCGTTGAGTTAAGGCGAGTTCAGTCTCTGGCTTCGGGGCCACTGTTCTTTGTTTGTAGCCGATCCGGGGCTTCACGGATGTTCAAGCAAGCTCCTTGCAGTGAGGATGTTTGTCATCTTTGGCTGTGACTCGATGACCACTGTTCTTGAAAAATATCTGAATCTTCACTTTGAGTTTTTTCTCCGCGTCATGTAAGTACCAAACAAGACCCCCGGCCTGATGTTCTGCAGGGAGCTTGAAGATCAACCGAGCTTGTTTACCCCCGTGCTGTAACCTTGTGTGGACGATCTTGGCCATCTTCTCATTTTCCCCTTTCTGATTCTGGGATGCAGGGAGTCAGGATCAGGGTCCATAGTTCTATTCCGGCAAGACGACTTTATTCCCGGTCCACGCCGGCCCTAGGCACCGAGATTTGTTGGTCACCCTCTCTGATGATACGCAGCAGGGAGGGGGGTTAGGAGTGCAACGTTGTCGAGTTTGAGGAAACCCCATAAGTTCCTTCATTTTGATTTGAACATATACACACTAGACACAGCCACGTAATCGCTTTTTCTCCTAGGTACCTTCTCGGGCCCTTCTTAACGAGGTCTCATCCATTTACAGATGTTCTTGTCGTGTGTTCTTCCCTTGTTGCACACTCCTTAATCCGCGCCATAGGATGTACGTGGCAGTCAGGTCTTTCCCGTTGATCAGGACAGGGGCTGGCAAAGCGAACGCGGGGGAATTTGCACCCCTGTCTTCAAATCCCCCATCCTGCAGCTTCGCTCCAGCGTGGGTCGCCTATTCCCGAAATTGAGCAATTCGTTGACAGCTCGACAAGCGCAATGTCTGAGCGCTTCCCAGTTGCCCGGTCGCGCGTCTTATATGGAGATCATGTACATACTCCGTACGGTGCCCCGTTGTCTGTGCTGAGCACGTATGCAGGAAGGGGAAGGTTTAGCCGGGCATGGAGCCACCTGAAGATGCAGAAGTAGGTAATGGAAGGTGGAAATATTGAAATGATGGACTGACTGTGGGCCCCCACAAACGGTCAGACCAAACTGCCTGTGCTTCAGACTTCAGTGCTTCAAGTCCGCTGCTGCTGGGCTGGGAGGATCTGGTGGGTTCAGCGGTTCGTCTCCCGTCCTTCCACCTGCACTGGGACCCTGAAAGTGAACCAGGGCCGGGGGATTTATCTGAAACGCCAAGGGCCGGATGCTGTTATCGGGGACCTTTTTCAAGACTGCCCTGACTGGGGGCCGGAAACCCTGCCCAAAAGGTTGACTCGGTGGGTTTTGATTGAAGATCTGGGGCCGCATCAGACGACAACAATTGCGACTGGGAGACGGCAAGGACGTCTAATTCTTAAGATTGCCTGATGCCGATATGTTTCAATGACGGAAGCGGTGGGATATGAAACATGCAGGGCACTAGCGGATGTGGCGGGGTGGTGTAACCTCGTAGCACCTTTAATAAATGAAGTGAAATCCAGAGTTGCGTTGGAAGGCGGCAGTTTCATATGCCGCGGCTCTCTCGATCTCGCCTCACAATCGAAATATCAAGTGTGGTCGAAGAAGGCGACGACAACGCTAGCTAAGCAAAGGAATGATGATCAACCTGGTTCGCAAAAAACCAGCAGCAACTAGTTCATCGGAAGCCGGTCGTGGCGGAGCCCCAGAGTCAGCCGATTTGTGCTGACTCCAGGATCTATTCTTGCCGTTGACGCCGCTCCAGTCGCGACAGCGGAGTGCTCTGCGAGATGGTTATTAATGGTTCTGTGGTGCCAGAGATAGGGGAGCAGCCAACTTTGGTGCTCAGTCACGGCCCGATCTGACACGATGCAGCCGCCCTTCAACCATCCGTGCTTCAACTTGGCTCTCCTCCCGACAGCGTGGATGTGTCACCCCAGTCTGCAAGCCCGAGGCGTGGCAGGGCCGGCGGTTAACCACCTTACCCGGGAGTGTCTAAGTACGGAATACCTCAGTTGGGCTTGAATAGCAATCTGGCTGCTAGCGGATGGTCGGGTTGGACACGCCAGGCCACACAAGCTCGGTGTATTCGGAGAAGCGTTGGACCGTTGGACACGTCGGCTTCGAGAATAATTCCCAGTCTCACATTGTCCTGATGTTTCAGAGCGACCGTTTGGGGGCGACTGTCGCTCAAACGGTGGTCCAGCCGCGGGGAGATTCTAACTGATGCGCATCTTGGATGAACACCCGCTAAGAAAATGGATCCGAATTGCAGGCACAAGGCGTGAAGCAGCGGACTCTATATCCGCAAAATCCCACAAGGGTTTCCCAACGCGGGAGTGAATGGAGACTTTTCGAAGTTGGAGTTGCGCAGTGCTTGCTCGAAGCTCTCATTGGCTCCCGCATAGCCCCTGTGCTTCCCCTGACCGTACCCTGAACCCCTGTTCTTGGCCTGTTCAACAGTGGAGAGGGCCCTGCAAGGACAGCCCTTTTGGGTGAGGAAACAGAGGAGGCACCCATCCAGCACCCTCCCCATCTTTCTACATTCTCGAGCTCGAGACTCGGTCAACGACGACTCCTGCCAGCCGGTGGTGTGTCGATCGCATCATCGTGTACCATTCCACGGCGGACACTCTTTTCCCTTCTTTTTTTCTCCCCAACACCTATCTCAGTCATCTGCAGCTGCTGCATGCCGATTGCCCAGCTCTGCCTTGTTGCTCCACCTGTGCCCAAAGACGAACGAAGGGCGCCCGTTCCACCCACCTTTTGCGAACAAACGCCGTCTTTCTTCTTGGCCCTGCTTGGCTGCCCCTTTGACGAGTCGTCGAGAGGAGGCTTCCCTTCCCTCAGCACAGGGGATTCCAACCGCTCCCTTCTTCGGGTCGATTCGACGTTCGACGATCGTCGCCGATTACTTTTCCGCCGAAGCACGAAACGCGCAGACGACGGCTGCCCGGTTTCCTCCAGGAGACAGCAGACAGCAAGCAGCAAGCAGCGCGCGGACCGCTCTTTGTTCCTTGCCCTCCGATACCCGCATCGCGGTGCCGAACGCAGACGGACAGGCAGATATAGTATCGATCTGGGAAAAGAGAGGCTCTCTTGATGCAAGAGTCCGGTATACCCGCCCTCTCTTGCCGCGCCGCCGAACTCTGGTGCTCTCCCAGCTTCAAACCGCCGCTTCCTCACCGGTACAGTGCCCGCGGATCTACCACCTACAACTAGGACGGCGCCGATCGACATAGCAGTCATGGACGACTATCTGGATAGTCCCATGGACGCGGACGACGTCTTCCCCTGCAAAGGGTGCGGCGAGGTAGGTTTTTAGCACACTTGGCACGTCTTTCGGCCCATTCTGACCCTTCATGCCACAGATCCTCGAGGAAGGCAAGGCCTTCGAACTTGGTATGTCGAACATGCAAACAAGACTGCACGACCTCGACGGGAGTGGTTGTGGTATCGTGTACTAACGAACTCGTAGCCGGGAACCGATGGCATCTCGACTGCTTCCGCTGCAACACCTGCAACACACTACTCGACTCGGACGCGAACCTGCTCCTGCTTGGCGATGGCTCGCTCATCTGCAACAACTGTACCTACAGCTGCAGCGCCTGTGGGAACAAGATCGAGGACCTTGCCATCTTGACAGGCGACCAGGCTTTCTGCGCAACCTGCTTCCGCTGTAGGAACTGCAAGAGGAAGATTGAAAACCTGCGCTACGCCCGGACATCCCACGGCATCTTCTGCATGAACTGCCACGAGTCGCTGATGGCGAGACGGCGGAAGAAATCGAAGGCGGCTGCACAGGCCAAGCAAAGAGAGAAAGATGCCTCTCCCATGATCACAGACAAATCGCTGCCCGCGTTGCCGCCCAACGCTGTACCTCCGATTGCGTTTTCTACCGAACATGTGACCCCCGACTCCGATACGCCGACTGAGCTATCTCCGCGACCGCGCGCTGCCTATGGAATGAATGAGCCTTCCTCCCGCAGCAGCTCGAGGCCTGATCGCTCCCCTGATCGGTCTCAGGAGCCTGCCAAAGAAACATCCCTTGCACCATCTGCCCCGAGCTACAGGAACAACCGAAACTCGGCCATATTTGCCGGAGATCTGAATAGTGGCGACTCCGAGGGCGGTTTCTACATTCCCGTCGCGCTCGATCCTAGCCCAGCACCGGCACTGACACCACAATCGATGTCTGACGCCTTTTCCGAGTCGAGCAGGAGGAACAAGGACAGGGACTACTTCAGCGTACCCAAGCCCGCTCAGAGGACCGAGTCTCAGGCCTCTACACCGCACATTGCGTTTCAAGAAAAGGGAAGGCAGCCGTCGTCGGAGTATGAGGTTCCCCAGTCCGACCGGCCCGCCCGAAAGCTCTCTAAGAGGAATGGGAATGCCAAGGCCTCACCTGCCGTTGAGGATGCGAAAGCTTCGAGCACGAAGACGCAACCCACCGAGGAGTTCAAGCTGCAGGACGCCCCGAAGAGCAAGAGGATGGGTAACTCCAGGAGCAACTCGTTGTCCAGCACATCCTTGGACGTGCCCGTTCCCGCCAAAGCACCTCCGGCCCCGCCGCGAAATCGGGAGGCTCTCGCTAATGCGACAAACACGGACTCTCCTCGCCAGCCGTCGCCAGGAGACAGGGTACCTCCGCCGAGACCCCCTCAAGACTCTCGGCGGAGAGATGACGATGCCGTTCGGCCTTCATTTGAATCAATAACGTCAGGTCGTTCAGAAGCGCCTGCTCCGCCCACTATCACCAGGAAGGAGGTTCCCCAGAGTCAGTCGCGAAATGGTGAATTAGTGGTGCCGGGATACACAGGTGGAAAGCCGGATCCGTTGACGAGATCGAAATCCGCGAACGGCAATGACTTGGTTTCGCAGCCACGCCCAGCCCTGCCTGAGACAAAGTTGAGCGACACATACATGCAGCCCAGGGCGCCACCTCAGCCTCCGTCTCAGGCCGCCAAGGACTCGACGACCTCAGTCAATGAGACTCCGGAACCAAAGGTGTCGCCCAAGCTACCGCGCTGGAGTTCGGGTGGGGACTTCACCATGGACGAAGATATGGCGAGGATACTGGGTACCGACGAGGGATCGTCATCGATCCTCCGGCGGGTGTCGAACGCTGTTCGACACGGCCGGAACAACAGCGCCGAGGTGGCCAACAACCACGTCAGGCTTGGCCATAGCAGGAGTGTGAGCGAGACGACTCGGGGCACGGCGTCTCCCCGCTGGCCGAGGACGCCGATCGCTGAGGACCCCCACGGTGCCTACGATATCAGCAGCCCTATATCGCTCTCGGGTGCTGGCCAGGAAGACTCGGCGCTACTGAAGCGGCAGCTGAGGAACTCGGAGCAGCGTGTCGCGGAGTTAGAACGCCAGTTCAACACGGAGAAAGACCTGAAGAGCCTGAACAAGAAGCTCATCGAGAAGCGGAAGACGGTTTCCGTGCTTGACACCCAGACCGAGATCATGATCCGCCAAATCGAGGTGCTTGCTGGATACGTGGAGCGGGCCAAGAAGACCAACGAGCCCATTGACCCGGGCGAGCTTGAGGAATCCGCCATCAAGGAATTCGTGCAGAAGCTGGACAAGGTCAAGCAGAGTATGGCGGCCGCAATCGAGCAACTCCACGCCGAGCGGGACGAGCTGCTGGAGGAGAAGGCCCAGGCCATTGCGGACCGGGATCGAGCCCTACTCGAGTTTGAGCAGCTTTCGTCCAAAAATGCGCAGCTGGCCGATATGAACAACGACCTGACGCACCAGATCCAAGAGAGGTTCAAGCAGCAAATCAACAACGGCGAGATGCGGATGCCGCCCAATGGTCTGGGCATTTACGGCCACTCCAAGGGCGTCTCATCTGCATCGGTCAACCTGGATGCGGCGAGCCTGCAGACCGGAACGACCATGGTTGGGACCGACGTGGAGGAACCAGTCCTGGAGGGCCCCACCGTGGTTAACATCCGGAAGGGCCAGGTGAAGAAGTTCAACTGGAAGAAGGGCTCCAGCAAAGTGGCGCACAACATCTCCAAGGGCATCAACCGCGCGGCCGGCGCCTTCCAACAGCAGGAGCAGAACCGTCAGCATCCAGGCTTGTCGGGCGACAGCATCGGCCTGCCGTACAACATGACGGTCGCCCAGGTCGATTCCCCCGTCACCATGGGCCCGGCTCCGGGCGGGCCGAACCGGGGGGGTATCGAAAATCAGAACCCGCGACAGGGATTTGGCTTCTTTGGCAAGAAGCCCAACAACATGCCCAAGTCGACGTCGGTCAACAACGTCTCCAGCCCCGCCCCGGCGGCCGCGGAAGCGCCCAGCACGCTCTTCGGTTCCGACCTGGTGGAGCGGGCCGACTATGAGCGCCGCCAGATTCCCAGCGTCGTGACGCGCTGCATTGAGGAGGTGGAGCTGCGCGGCATGGATATCGAGGGCATCTACCGCAAGACGGGCGGCAACTCGTTGGTCAAGTCGATTCAAGAGGGCTTCGAAAAGATGGAGGACTATGACATTTCGGACCCTGCGCTCGACATCACGGCCGTCACGAGCGTGCTGAAGCAGTATTTCCGCAAGCTGCCGAACCCGCTGCTCACGTTTGAGGTGTATGAGCGGGTGTTGGAGTCGAACAGTAAGACCACCCGAACCCCATCCCCCGTCCTAGACGCTCTTCGCACACGGGATGATCTTTTCTTTTTGCTTTCCTTTTGTTTGCTGACACACGATCTCTAGTGCTCCAAAGCGAAAGCGAGCGCTGCGCCCACCTGCGCAAGACGATCAACCTCCTCCCGCCCAAACACCGTGACTGCCTCGAGTTCCTCATGTTCCACCTCGCCCGGGTGGCCAGCCGAGAGCGCGAGAACCTGGTACGTCCTTTTTCCTCGACCCGAATCTTTTGATTCAAACCCTTTTTTTTCCGACGCGGAGACGATGAAACAGATGGGTGAGCTAACACTGAACGTCCTCCAGATGTCCCCCAAGAACCTGGCCGTCGTCTTTGCGCCCACCATCATGCGCGACCACAGCCTCGAGAAGGAGATGACGGACATGCACGCCAAGAATGTGGCGGTGCAGTTCTTGATTGAGAATAGCCATGTGATCTTTGGGGAGTCGTGAGAAACGAAAAGGGGGCGCGTGGGGTGCAGACAGAGATGGTGCAAGAAGTGTGTGTGGCTGGTGTGGTGTGGTTGGTTGTCCAGAAATGCTTTTTTTTGTTTGGTGATGAGTTCGGTCGTGTTTGTTCGTTGTATATACCACTTTGAGCTTGTCGTTTCTGTTCAGAGAGAGGCAGAGAGAGGAAGGAGGGTCATATCTGGTGACGGTGGTCGCTGGGCAGTTGGTTCCTGTCCCCTGGAATGGGGTGGGTGTGTGGTATTTTGTCGACCGTGTTTGGCCCGGCATTTGAGCGAGAAACGTCCCTTGGCTTTTGTTTTGCTTTGCTTCGTTCTTGGCTTGCGAAATGCTTCGATTCCCCCCGTTTTCTTTGCGTCTGTGTGGGATGAATGGAATGAGAAGACTTGCTTTCGAGGTTGATGATACCTGGTTGTGCTTTTCGGGGGGGCAGGACAGACGGTGGGATTCAGTTTGATAAGGAAGAGAAGAAGGGGGGTTGGGAGACTCCGGTATGCTAGGTCAACGCTGATGATGATGAGTGTACTCTCTGTGCCCTCTCCTGGTCCGGCATCGTATATGGTTTGGTGAGAAGTTGGGAGATGAAGTACACGTCCAGATGCGGTTTCTCATTTTGATTCAGTCTTTCGGAATCAACAGACGCTTTTTTCTTTTTGCCGTCATCCCCGTTCATTCAACTCAGGGGGGGGCCGGTCGGGGGTATCATAAGTCCTCTCTGTACACAACCAACTCCTCACCAATTCAGCCCAATCAACTCTCCCCCATCATCTTCTTCACCCTCTCCAGCAAAAGCTTGCTCTCGCGCCCGACCTTCCTCTTCCCGTCCCGCCCAGGCTCCTTGGCCTTGGCCATGGCCTTGCGATAGCGCTCCCGCTCGGCGATGGCGCGCTCCCTCTCCTGCTGCCGGCGGGCGAACTCGGCGGCGCGCTCCTCGGCCTTTTTCTTGGCCTGTTCGGCGGCGGCGAGCTCCTTGTTGTAGTAGTCTGGCCGTTGTTTCCGCGGCCGGCGCTCGCGACGTTCTCGTTGTGGTCGAGGGGAGGTCGGGTTGGCCGGGTCGGTCTCGGCGTTGGGGGCGTCGAGCATGGCTTGTCGCTCGGGATGGAGTGCTACGAGCGCAGCAGCGGGGGCAGGTGCGGAGGAGGGGGTGGCCTCGTCGTCGCCTTGCTCGGGGTGGGGTTGTAAGGTTGGTGGCGGAGCGGTGGCCTGGTGTTCGGCTTTGATCTTGGCGTATTGCTTCTTTACTTTGGCTTTGGTGATGAGGTCTTTCTTGATCTTGGTGACTGCATGCATCAAGTTAGAGACGATGTAACAACCAAGCAGGGGGTGTTGTTGAACGTCAAGTGGTTACCTTTGCGACGCCATGCACCGTCAGGGAGATTCTCGGGTCCGACGCGAAATCCATGCTTCGCCTTCTTTGGGGCAGGCACGTCCCCGGCCTCAGGCTGGGCGCCTTCCTCGCGAGCGCGCTTAGCAGGCATCGTTGGTTGTGTACTCTGAACGAAGCAATGCGTCCCTTGGTGGTGTTGAAGCGAAAGATTGAATGTCCATATTTTTTTGGCTGCCCTCTCTGCGATAAGGATTCCGACCCGTTATCACTTTGGGCGGTCAGAGAGCCCAGAACGCTAGACGACCCCACCAGCCGCTGCAGGTGGGGCACAGACAAGGGGTCTTCGGCAACGTCCTCTCCACTTGTTTCGATTCCATCTTCAATGAATTAATGTCATTATCACCCATTCATCACTCGACATCGACAGCAAGACAGACGTGACGGGCCGATACAATCTCATTTGCGACTCTATCTTCACAGCAGTTATCAGATTTCTAGTCAGCTTTTTCTCCCTCAACCCCACAAGTATCACTCTCCGCCCACTTTGGATCTAGCATTTCCTTATGAACGCATTCCCGGCACTTTGGACAAGTTGAATGATGAGTCGGGTCGAGACCGAGCTGAAAGCGTGATTCTTGTTCGAAATGAAGGCTTTTGCTAGGTGATTTCAAGGATAGGGAGGACCAGGCGGTGTTCATCTCGATGTCCAGGCTTTCTTATTGCTGGGTATTTTACAAGGTAACGTCCCTTAATTACACGGGCGGTCGTTCACCGAGCTGGGGCTTGGGAGCAGTGATGACGCATCTTGGCCTCGTGCCACAGGGGATTGGCATCGACACACCGACTTCGCACTTGGCGTCGCGATAATGCACGCAGCTGTCATAGAATGCTGTCTCGCATCTTTGCCGAGCCTCATAAAAATGCCTTGTTTGGGTCGCTCTGAGTTCAGTCTGTAATTATATCCTCTATTTCAGGTTACCTTGGTACCTAATCTGTAGGTAACGGAATTGCCCAGATCCAGATCCAGATTCAAATCGGTCACCCAGAGCCACCTCATTCATACTGTGCGGAGCAGTGGCACACGGGCATTCGTCCCGCTAAACCATGGGTGGTCCACCCCCAAACGAGCGCTGTCCCTTCAGGTCAAATGCGGCCACTGTCGACCAGTCATCCCGCAACACCCTTTGATCTCTTTCCCATGACAAGCCATTCACCCAGAGGGCCGTTTTGCATGCTCCAGACGCCCGAGACAGCACCTGTGCCCATTTACCCATCTCTGCCCAACTGCACTAGCGCGCAGCCCATGGGTGACGTGTTTTAACACCTAAGCACCTGCTGTACCTACTATTCCCGGGGTGCAACTGGGAAGTTGCCGTCTTTGTTTCATCCATCGACCCTTTCTCCAGGGCCGTCGGGACCTTGAGGGTCCTGGGGTCCTCGTGTGACTTTGTCTGTGCCTGCTCCTCCCACAAACACCCGACACGCCACTCGCACACGGCAATCGCAACCATTTTTGCTGGACGTGTCAAAAGGAAAACGCGGATCCGTAAAAGTCCTGTCGTTGCAGCAGCTGCACCCAACTGCACCCAACCCAACACCAAGCGGACAGGCACCTCGGCAGGTTGAGCGAGACACCTTCACCAGGTCAGGTCCCGAGGTTTGAGGTTGGCGAACTGGAGCCCTGTGCGGTCCCCGCTATGAGGTATGGCCGACTCGAATGACATAAGGTGACGGATCTCGTGCTCGACTCATCCGCCCTGCTTCCCCACGACACCATCCAACTACGACCCGAACGCCGCCTTTGTCCCCGGTAGCATCCTCTCTCCAAGCCGGCCCGTTTCGGCTTCAGCGGCCCGGCTTGGAGCCCACACCCTATACTCTCATATCTCAAGATGCCCATGTTCAACGAGGAGGACGATCTTGGGCGGAGGAAGTCGACGGATTCCGCCTTGGGCTATCCTGACTCCGCCCCGATCGCAATCCAGACCCTGCAAGGAGTGGAAAGATGGTTCGCCCGCCGCCTCTCAGAAGAGAGCATCCGGACCGACCTGTGTGAAGGGCTCCTGCCCGACAGCCCCCCGAGACCCGTTACGCCTCAGCAGCCTGTCCCACAAGCTGTCTGTGACAGGGCCGAGCTCATCGAGAGGCTGAAGAGAGGCGAGAGCCCGACTTGGATCCCGAACCGGCATGTAAGTCATGAGTACTGACCGGGTCCGGCTCCAGCGTTGTAGTTGACCAACGTGCAGCTTGAGTCTTTGTTTCACCAAACCAAAGCCGCTTCGCCGCCCAGGACGCCCAAGCAAACAGACCTGAACTCATCCAGCTTGTTGCCTGCTCCTACCATCACCCCCGAGAAGCAAGACGCCTCAGTGGGTCAGCAGGACACCGACTCTTCGTTGCAACAGGGACTGAGCATCGAGCGTCCACGATCAGCACTTCATAGTGGCAACTTCACCCCAGTTGAACTGTCCCCAAGCGTTGCGGAAACTGGTCATGACGACCACGATGAGAGTGGAGGTCACTTCCGCGCAGCCCGGGACCTGTGGATGAGCACATCTCCACCGAGGGACTTCACGCCTTTCAGCTTCACCCAGGGCGCGGCGAGCTACAGAAGAGAGGCATTCAAGTCTGCCGGTCCTTCTTCCTTGAGCTCTTCACTCTCATCGAACTTTGTCTACCAGCCGCCAACGAGTCCTCTTGTGCAGTCAGAAGTCAATGAAGACCTTGATTTGACATTACCCTTACACAGCTTCAACATCGACGCCAACAGCCCTCGAAATACCCGGCGCCATACCCTCAACTTCAGCCACTCTCCCTTCTCCAACGCCGCCAGCCACAGACAGTCATCTCTCCGACGAGAGAGCACCCACCCGTACCAAGCGCACCAGCCCCGTCGATCCCTCAACTCGACACCGAACTTCCCCTTCACAGGGACTTCGCCACAGACGCCCGCGTTCTTCCGATCCCGCCGGCCATCGATTGGCTCCGAGGCCTCACCTTTGCAGCATGCTTCCATGGTGGGATCCTACGAGGAGAGCATCCTCAGAGGCCGCATGTCGACCACGCCTTCCAAACCACTCGAATTTAATGCGCAGATCGGAGTCCTAGGGCTTGGGAAGTGCAAAGCGAGCCTCCGTTGCCCGGCCCACGTGACACTGCCATTCTCAGCCGTCTTCTACAACTACGCCAGTACCTCTTCGGGGAGAAGCAAAATGGAAGACGGTCCAAGTCCTTATGTCGGACAGATCGATCTCGAGAATGGACTGCCCAACCCTGAAGAAGGCCAGCGCGCTAAGAGGAAACTGCACTCCCGTTATCAAGATCTCAAGGATGCCGCAGAAGAAGGGCCTCCTACCCACGAGAGTCCAGTCGATACCTCCGAGGGCGACAGTGTCCACAAGAACACCAAAATCAAACGACCCTCCCGAACGCCCAAGGCGCCTCCTGGCGGCGGCTACCGCATTCCCGAAAAGGGGCAGCTTCAAATCATCATTAAAAACCCAAATAAGACCGCTGTCAAGCTCTTCCTAATACCATACGATCTAGCTGGCATGGAGTCAGGCACCAAGACCTTCATCCGCCAGCGCAGCTACTCGGCCGGGCCCATCATCGAAGCCGAGGGACCCGCCACCAACGACGGTCCCGCCCCGGGTGCAGACCGCCCTACCCTGCGCTACCTTATCCACCTGCACATCTGCTGTCCCTCCAAGGGCCGCTACTACCTGTACAAGTCCATCCGCGTGGTCTTTGCCAACCGCGTCCCCGACGGCAAAGAGCGGCTCCGCAACGAGGTGACCTACCCCGACCCACGCTTCACCCCCTACAAGCCGACACGCGTGATGCACCCACCCCCGCTGGGCGGCAGCGGCCATGTTGCGGGCCCTGCCATCAACAGCAGCACACCCGCCAGCGCCTCTCTGGCCGCAGAGCGGGCCTTCCGTCGGCGCAGCGTCGGCTTCCACGGCCATCACCTCCACCAGTCCCCCCTCCACCACCATTATTACCATCACCAGTCCCAGCGGCCGCCAGACGCACACTTCAGCCCGGCACTGCTACCCACCACGCCCGCCACCCTGCCTGACAACCAAGAACCAGAAGAACCCAACTCCGATCTGCTGGCGACAACGACAACGACAACAACAGCAACAACAGCAATGCCAGCACCGATGACAGGCATAGAAATGACCAGCTCCTCCACAACCACCACCACTACAAACACCACCCCTTTGCGACTCTGACCGCCACACCCACCCCAAACACCTACGACAAGCTCAACAGAGGCGACGTCGGCTACGGCGGCGGCGCCGTCCCCGAGAGCCTGCTGTCCCAGAGGCTCCGCTCCCTGGGCGTGCAGCCACGCCATCAGGCGGCCAGGGGGACCGTCTAGGGGAGAGGTCTATGATTCATCTAATCGGCTGTGTATCGCAAAATGGGTGCCCGTATCATGATGCTGGGCATCGGGGCGCTGGGAATGGCCAAGGACAAAAACAAGGAGTGTACGAACTGCATGTGAGTTAGATGAGGGAGTGGGATTTGTATGATGGTGCTACTAGGGGTCGGGACAGGATGAGGGCCTTTGCAAGGCGTCGCGAAGTTGGACTACCAAGGTCTTTTGTTATATCGCATCTTCACAAGTCAGGAGCCATGTCGTGGTGCACCATGTGGACAACTGGATATCGCCCCAGCGAAACACATACATACAAATCAGTCCAAGTCAAAAATGAATTGGTCAACTGCAAGATATCATTTCTACGTTACTACAAACAGGCCGAGCGCAATGTGGCAAGGGAGCTTTGGTGCCAGTGACACTCTATGGGGTTTGTTTTCCACCGCCGCCCTCCCTCCTGTTTTTTCCTTTTGCTTCCATGGTCCTGAAACCCGTCAGCCGCCAAGAACAACCTCCTCGGCGACTCGGCTCTTATGACGCTGAGGGCACGGAGCACCGAGTTAGACGCCAATTGGCAGGCGCTGTTTAGAGCTTGTCGTAGTACTACACACTTTGTTAGCAGCTGGTAAGAATCAACGGCATTTAAGTCCAAACTTACGTTGTCGACGGTCGGGACCTCGACCTTGAGACCCTTGCGCTTGCGCATGTCCAGAACAATCTGGCCAACCTTGGAAGTAGCATCCAGAGGAGAGCCACCAGGGAGAACCTGCCAGTGGTCGAAGACGGACTGGGGGAAAGCCTGGCCAGAGGTGGCCTGGCGCAGATCGCCGTTGAAGCCGAAGGACTCCATGACGGGCAGGTAGGCCTTGATGGTGAACAGAGGAGTACCGGGGCGCTGCTCCTCGTTGAAGACGTGGCCTCTCCGGCGGGTGAGGACACCGTAGACACCACCCATGGCCTGCTCGGGCACCTGGATTTCGACCAGGAAGACGGGCTCGAGAAGGGCGGGCTCGGCAAGGAGGGCCGAGGCGTAGAGCACACGACGGGCAGTCGGGATGATCTGGCCACCACCACGGTGGATGGCATCGGCGTGAAGGGTAACATCGAGGATGTTGAAGCGGATGGCGCGCATGGGCTCCTCACCGATGGGACCCTCACGGGTGGCCCACTGGAAACCGGAGACGACCGAGTCCTTGATTTCCTGGAGGTACTGGACGGCCTTGGTCTGGTCGACGAGCAAGTTGGCACCGTTGGTGTCGGGGCCGAAAGCCCAGATCTTGCGGGCATCGGTGACATCCCAGCCGAAGTCGTCGGCAAGGATACGGGCACGAGCCTTGAAGTCGTCACGGGGAGTGATCTTGCCACCCTCGATCTCCTTGCAGAGCTCCTCGTCAAGGGGCTCAGCAACCATGTAGAGACGGTTGTGCTTGTTGGGCGACTTGGAGAGGGCAGTGATGCTGGACTTGCCGGCAACGGTCTCGCGGTACTGGACCACGGGGTCCGAGATGATGAGGGGAACACCGGCGTGGTCCTCCTCGAGATCCTTCAAGCAAATCTCGAGATGGAGCTCACCAGCACCGGCAACGACGTGCTCACCAGACTCGTTGGTCATGGTCAGGACGCAAGGGTCGGACTTGGACAGACGCTTGAGACCCTCGACGAGCTTGGGCAGATCCTGGGCGTTCTTGACCTGGACGGAGCGCTGCACGACGGGCGAGACGGAGAACTTCATGACCTTCATGTTGTGGGCGGTCTCGCTGGTGGTAAGGGTACCCGACTTGAGCAGGAACTGGTCAATGCCGACCAGGCCGACAATGTTACCAGCGGGCATGTCGTCGATGGGCTCGACCTTGCCGCCCATCATGAGGACAGTGCGCTGAATGGCCTTGATGAAGAGATCCTCCTTGCGGCCGGGGGTGTAGTTGGGGCCCTGGATGCGGACCTTGAGGCCGGAGCGGACGGTACCGGAGAAGACACGGCCGAAGGCGTAGAAGCGGCCCTTATCGGAGGTCGGCACCATCTTGGAGACGTAGAGCATGAGGGGGCCCTTGGGGTTGCAGTCGCGGATGCTGATGCAAGCCTCATCATCGGGGGGACCCTCATACAGAGTCTCGGCACGGTACTTCTGGGCAGTGACGGGCGAGGGGAGGTGGAGAATCATCATCTCCAGCAGGCAGTCAGCGGCCGGGAGGAAGGTCTTCATGACAGCCTTGAGGAGCTGCTTGCCCTCCTTCTCGCGGTCCTCAACGGCGAGCTTGAGGTTGAGCTTCTCGAGGAGGGTGGCGGTCTCCTCCTTCTTGAAGTTCATGACAGCCGCGAAGATCTTGAAGATGGGGTCCAGGATGAACTGGCAGAAAGCACGCTCAAGCTGCTTGCCATCGTGAGTGCCGGACTTGGACCACTTCTTGGTTGCAGGGTTGAAGTAGTTGTCGCCCTACGTCTTTGTTAGACCAAACCGACTCAGCTTTCCAAGCACAACGCTGGCGTGTCTACTCACCCACAGACGCTCCATCATCTTGTTGCGGTCGACACCAAACTTCTTGGCGTAGCGGGTGGCGAACTGGCGGATGGTGAAGGCCCAGCCGTGGAGACCGGAGCCGAAAGCGACGGTGCCCTTGTCGGGGTAGACCTGGACATCACCGAGGGCCTTGTCAAGGTAGGTCGAGATGATGACGTTGACCGACTCGATGGTACGGGAGAAGGACTGGTACAGATCCTCCTTGGAGACCTGGAGCTCGAGGAGAGCACGGTCGACCTTGTTGATGATAACAACAGGCTTGATGCGCTCACCGAGAGCCTGGCGGAGCACAGTCTCGGTCTGGACGCACACACCCTCAACGGTGTCGACGACGACGAGCGCACCGTCGGTGACACGGAGAGCGGCAGTGACCTCAGAGGAGAAATCAACGTGACCGGGCGAGTCAATCAGGTTAATAAGGAAGTCCTTGCCTGTCCCGACGATTAGCTTCTTTGGGCCCCGAGCCGTGTGCAATCGGAGCAGCGCCTACCGTTGGAAGCCTGGCCAACAACTTCCTTGAGATCCTCCTCGTCGGGCAGGGTGCCGTAGAGGGAGATGGCGGTGGACTTGATGGTGATACCACGTTCTTGTTCGTCCGCACGGGTATCTGTGGCACGCGCCTCTCCGGCCTTGCCGGAGGAGATAATACCGGCCTTGGCCAGCAGGGAGTCGGTCAAAGTGGACTTGCCGTGATCGACGTGCGCAATGACGGACATGTTGCGCACGTTCGTGGGCTTGTCTGCGACGGCGTAAGCATGGGTCTCGAAAACGTGAGCCCGTCGGCCAGGCCAGACTTACCCATCAAGGCACGAATCTCATCGATCGTGAAGCTGTCGAGGCATCATTGTCAACACCTTGGTCCATCATGGCTGTCGGGCGCCTGCCTTATCTCCGGGCGGGGTAGCACGACCCAAAGCTGCCCATCGCGAGTCCGGGAAGAGGGCGCGGACGGGCAGCTCGAGGCGGGAGAGAGAGGGCGGCAGGGAGAGCTCGAAGGGGTACTTACTTGACCATTTTGGCGGTATTGACGGTGACCTGCTAAAATGGGTTTGTTGGTACGGCGATGAGGTTGGGAGAAGAATCTCGCGAAGCAGAGATTTTTTTTTCTTCCCAGAGGTAGACTAGGATGGGCGAACCCGAGAGGTGGACAGGGATCCCGCAGTCCTGCTCAGTGGATCAGCTATCAGCCCCAGACCGATAGCTAGAAACAAGAGAAAGGCTGGTGAGAAAAAAGGCGTCAAGGACAGTGGAATTTGGAAAGCCAGCTGCTCCAGCGCCCTTTATTGCGGTTGCGAGGGAGAGAAAATCTGAGCGGGCAGCGGGGAGGAAGGAGGGGTAAACGAGTGGTGGGGCAACGCGAGCCCGATTTGCAGCCCCTCCATTGGCCCCTGCAACTTGTGCGTCGGCTGATGCAGCGACCAGGGCGAGGGTCAAGCCCTGTTTTGCCCCTCCTCGGAACCCCGCGGCCGTGAATATTTTTGCTAGACAAGGAGGGCACCTCGACCTGATGCTGCCTTACCTTGATTAGATGGTTTGCAGATATGGTTTTCAAGCGATGCGGCAAAACTGAATCAGAAACGTCCCGGCAAGCCAGAAGCAAGCTCGATGGCAAATATTATAGCTCGAGGTGCTAGCTGAAGCTCTCGATCCTGTGAGCAGTTGGGAGCTTTGGTGGGTCTTGCCATTGACGTAGGAGACTTCGGATTGGCCCCTCTTTTTACCGTTTTTACGAACTGCCCAGGGCAACAAAAGGATCCAAGTGATCAATGCGCCATTCGGCATGACAGAAGCAGAGTTGCCGTTGATGTGTTGCTTGCCGCCTTGAGTCTCTTGAGCACCTGATCTCCAAGTCCAGACTCAAAGCACGCCGAATGAGTCTTGCTGACTCCTGTTCCCGAACAATGGGCCCACCATCCTGTGGCGCGAGGTGGATTAATGGAGAAGAGAGGGGTGATCGCTGATGTAATGGCCGTTTCATGACCTTGTCAAAGAGGAGGTAGGTGCCTGTAGGTAGTCCCAACGCTCCGATACAACGACATGACCAACCTACTGCATACACACTCTCTCAGACACTCTAGGCACGAGACTTCCAACAGTGAACAACACCAATGCAATGCTCGATCTGGCCGTATACACATAAACGGGACCTCCTTGAGGTCCAAGGCGGGGGGTATCAAAAAGGCGATCCCAGTAACACCAACACCAACGCTCCGAAAAGCACTGAACCGGCTTCCTGTCAAACGCTCATTTCCCCCATACGTTACGAAACTCGTCCTCGCCGCCAAGGCCGTACTGTGGACTCGTGCGGTGATCTGTCCTGTCGTCGTCATTGTCTTCCTCCTGATCCCCTGAGCCTTCACCTGGTGCGCCATCACCCTCCTGGTGTGGCTGGCTTCGCCGGCTTTGTCCCCCGCTTTCCTGATGAGGCTTGTGAATCCCGGCGTCTGTGTCAACCTTGAAGTCGTCTTTGGTAAGTTCTGTATGTGTGCCGATTGTGGGACCATATGCAATCTCCAGAGGGTCCTTCCCCGTCTCGTGAGTCGAGCTGGGGCTCTGGGCATCGGCAAGCGCTTTCTTCTTGCCCTTCCTATCCCCGACGCCGGCTTGGGGTCCCTCAGGAGCTTGCTTCTTCCGCCTCTCCAAGGGAGCGTCTGGATTGAGTGTCGGAACTGAGCTTGTCGAGGAGCGTTGATAAAAGCTACCAGTGGGCGTATTCTGGTAAAGGCTAGGGTGCGGCGACATATACCGGGCACTTGCAGGCTCGCTGGCGGTGATCACGGGGTACTAAAGGAGTTTGATATCAGTTGATGGCTTTCCAAGAACGAACGGGGGTGCGGGGACTCACATTCCAATCCCCATACTCGAGTTTCCGTGCGCTCTCGTACAGAGCTTCCTCGTCAGGATCGAGAATAAGCTCTTCAAGGCTGTTGGTGTGCGGGGATAGCGACCCGTTCCTCCTACTTGGCCCCCCGTTGGCGCCCAGGAGCGGTGTTGTTTGGTTGATCTCGTCCGGCCGTGGTATCCAGTACTTCCCCTTTCCACCCCGTTCATATCGCATTCCTTCTTTTATCCTGGCAAGCCGTGAGCGGGAGGCTTCATGGGCCATGATCTTGTCTCCGGAATCGAACAGGCGATAGCCATATTTGTCGCCAAAGAATGTTTCCTTGGAGTCCTGGATGAGGTCGCGGATTCCGAAGGCGTCCCGGGCGGCATACTTGACGGGCATCCTTGCCGTAGCAATCCTGTTGTCGGCAAAGTCGTGCCACGAGAAGGCATACCAGTGGGCGATAGCAAATGCCGGCATCTCAATGCAAATCAGAAAGTCCTGGATGGCGGCAGCAAGATTGTCGGGAGTGTAACCCTCGACTTGATCTGGGATGGCGCCGAGCCAGACCAAGATGGATAGGAAGAACCCCTGCCAATATGAGGCGAAGATGATGAGCTTGATGCAGAGAAACTTGGGTACCGGCCGGAACGGCTTCAAGTCGTCGTGCATACAGACCCAGAACAGGCCAAGCGAGTACAGACTGACGGTGACGCTGATGTTGTAGATGATGCCGCTCCAGAAGTAGCCCGACGAAAGGCCGATATAGCCCTCTTGATATATGCCTGTCGCCTTCATGATTATGGCAGCCAGGGCAAGGATGGGTTTCAGCCACGCATATTGCAAGATGCCGCGTTTTACGGCGAGAAAGGTGTGCGGATCGGATATGTCGACGCGCGGGAGGACGTGGTTGACGGGCCAGAGGTGGTGGACGGGCTCGCGGCCATGTGTCATGATGATGAGGGCTCGTTCACCGCTGAGATAGTTGATCAACAACTGGAAGAAGGTGTAGATGGTGAAGGCCTATAGAGTGGTGAGTTGATGGCCCATTGCGCTCGAGGGAGAGAGTGTATGTGTCATGGTACCTCGTAGATATCTCGGATGGGGTCAAGAAAGTCGGCGGCTGTCCGGGAGACCATGCTGGCCCAGGAAGCAATCGAGTATATGGGGACCCTGAGCACAACTCAGCATCGAACACATGATTCGTAGGGCGGGGACTCTGTACATGAGGAGGATGCGGACCACATATCGTTGGAGCAACGGCTTGCGATAGTTCTTGCTGTGGAGATAGTTGATGATAAGCAGGCAACACTAGCAGCGGTGTCGTGTTGGAGAGGAATCGTACGTCTGTAGCCATATCGATCTATCTCAAACAAGCGCGTCAGCATCACAGCAAGACAACACACAAGTTGAGCGAGGCAGCGGGTGCCATACACAATGGAGAGCAGGGTCGCGGCGAGGGACGCGACACCTGCGATGACGGTCGCTGCCGCCTCGAACTTCTGTCCTGTGCCTCCTCTCATCTTGGTCGACAGCCCAGGAGCACGGAATGGCGGGACTGGATGTGTCAAGAAGTCGCCATCAGGCTGTGCAGAGTGTATCGTTGTGACGGCGAAGTCCCAAGGGGCCAAGAGGCGCGACTGATGACGACGCTCCCAAGGCCCAGAAAGGGCAGCTCCAACATCGTGGGATGGACAGGGATGTCTCGCCCCCCAGCTAAAACGCTTCCAATGGAGCCTAGCCCCCAAACCCCGGTCGCGTGCCACAAGCGCACGGCCCCGGCTTGTGCCAGGTGGGACAGAGTGGGACCAGGGCCCCAAAGCCACAGCACCAGGATCCCTGTCGCTCCCTGTGATCTTCGGAAGCTTCCACTGTTCGCGAGCTCCAATCGCGCCGTTCGCGACTCGACTTTCGGATGGAAACGCAGACGCCTTGAGCCGTAACTCGCATCAATTGCGTTGGCCCGGTGGTTTGCAATGCGCTAGCCGTCTCAGCCAACATTTTCATCTTTTTCTCCTATTTTTCTTTCCCACTCCGACGGGGGGAAATGGAGGGCGACACAGAGCACAGCATCGGGGCCCAGTAGCGACGTACTCGGAGAGGCGGTTCCTGTTGCCGGCCAACATGTCGAGTGGTGGTTTCTTTGGGGGCAATGGCGTCTTCCATCCGTACGCGCTCGTCCTGCACCAAGTCCTAGTTCAGTTCGTTGCTAACATCTCCCCTCCAGGCCCTTTCTTGGGATCCTGCTCGGGTGCGGTGCTCTGTAAGTGTCTGAAGCAATGCTCTCATCCCCTCCTTCTCAACTAACTTAGAGCAGGTCCGTGTTCTCCTTGCTGTATTTCAACCGAGTCTTCGCATCCATCGTTTCCTGGATTATAAGGACATACACATGGCACCAGTACGGAGTCTACATCGACATCAAGGCCCTCCAGATCTCCCTTCTCGCTGGTCGCATCTTCTTCACGGGTCTTCGATATCACGGCAACAACGAGACGATTCTGGTGCAGAATGGTCACATCACCTGGGCATACTGGCTGCGCAGGGTTCGGGAAGTCAACGTTGGGAAGGGGAAAGGCGTCGCGCGGGATGCCGATGCCGATGCTGCTGCAAGGGACCTCCCCACAAAGCTGCCATGCCGGGTCAAAGTGTCCCTTAGGGGTCTCGAATGGTTTGTATACAATCGGAGCCCTGCTTACGATTCGGTTCTCTCCGGGCTCACGGAGTCCATTGTGGCCGGCGATGGGGCGGAGCCCGGGCAAGGAGGTCCGACGACAGCTGTACCAGAACCCCCAGCTCAGCTGCGGCGGAGACATTCGGGACGGCGAGAAGTGGCCAGGGACCAGTCGCCCGCTCGCTTCTCCATCTCGACTGAGAAATCAGGCATTGCCCGGACCAACGACAACCATGGAACCGCTAGCCCTGGCTCCTCAATCTCCGATCGTGGCAGAGTCCAGGATGGTACTGCGCCAGACAGCAATGACGATCTTCCGTTACTCCTGCAACTTCTCCCCGTCCACCTAGAGTGCGACCGCGCAGCACTAGTTATGGGCAACGAAAACACCCAAGCCATCTTGATCGTCAAAACAAACTCTCTGTCGGGCGAAGTAGATGCCTCGGGGACGCAGACACTCGATCCTTACCGCCAGTATTTCCGCTTCAAGTTCAAGAACCCGGTGATTGAGATGAAGGAGAACATGGATTACAAAGAAGAGCAAGCCGTCCGGGCCGTCCGGGACAAACAAGGTGCTCAGGGATCGCTGTCTCCCCCCAAGCGCTCATTTTTCCACTGGCAGAGGCGCAGGCTTCGGGAAGGTCTCCGGAGACTGGTCCCATTCTGGAACAGGTCGGTTGAATCTTTCTCGCCCTCCAGCAGGGGAATCGCGACGGCTACCAGCCAGGTGCCAGGTTCGGGTCAGTGGCAGGGGCTGTCACGATACCTATCTGATGATGCCGAAGACCAGAAGTCGCGGTGGGCTTCGTCTGAATATGCTGCCGTACCGACCCTCCTGGACAGCCCTGAGGCGTCATTGACCATACTCTGGGACGTGGCCGGCAAGGTCGGGCCCGAGGCCGCACCGTTGCAGGAGAAGGTTCCCGGGAGGGTACCCAACATCAACGGCGCCGAACCACCTGCTTGGGCAATAACACTGTCCATCAACGGAGGCTCTATCAACTACGGGCCGTGGGCCGACAGGCACCGAGCGGATCTCCAGCGTACATTCGTCCCGAGTCTCTGCAAGGACGCCGTTCCAGCCCGCCAGCTCACCCCGGGTGCATATCGGGTGCCTACTCAGTTTAAGTTCTACTTGGAGCTGACGGACACCGCCACTCTCCGAATTCCGGTGAGAGAGTCGTCGAAAAACTGGAGGTGGAAAGGCAAGGAGCCCTCCGCAAAGAAGCCGGTTAGTCACGACACTCGCAAGGCTCGTCGGTCCAAGAAGTCAGACCAGCCTGCGGATTTGCACCAGCGGCCATATGGATGGCTCGACCTCAAGGCCCCGGCCAACACAACCGTGTCCTATACAATGGACATGACAGCTGGTGCTTCAGGGTATACCAACACTGTCGATGTGGATCTGCCCAGTTCCGAAATCTCGAGCAGCATCAACCATGAGCTGCTCTGGAGGTCGGGGCCGCAGAGGATTTCTTGCGACCTCTCCACACCCTTGTGCTGGAATGCCCTTCGTCAATGGCACTTCGATGTCAAGAGCGACGACTTGGAGCTCTACATTCTTAGGGACCACGTATTTCTACTGACTGATCTCGTGGACGACTGGACAAGCGGGCCACCAACGGACTATCTGGTCTTCACTCCTTTCAAATACCATCTTGATCTCCAACTCCGGAACGTGCGGTTATTTTTGAACCTCAACGACGCGAACATCATCAACAACCCAACCGACCTAGAAGATAACACGTATCTCATCGTATCAAGCCCGCTCCTCAAGTCTGGAACGTGTATTCCAGTCGACAACTATCAGCCAAGCGAAAATGCGATTCCCTTCGACATTCGCGCTGATGCGGCGACGATCAACCTCCATGTGCCACCTTGGAATACCCACGCGCCGTTTCTCACGTCGAAGGAAGTTGGACGACTGGAGAACCTGGTTGTTGACGGTGCGTATCATTACAATGCGACCACTTCGCCCGCGAACACCGATACTCTCGTTTTGAACATCAATGGACAGTCGCCAATGGCGACCCTTCATGGCTTTACCATTCGCTATTTTCTCAAAATCAAAGACAACTACTTTGGTGACGATGTCCACTTCAAGACCATGGAGGAATACCAGGACATACTGCGCCTGAAAGAGAGCGATCCAGGTGCCCAGCTCGCAAACAAGCCACCGCCTAAGAAGTCGAATGACTTGGATGTCATCCTCAGCATAAGAGCTGACGATCCCAAAGTCTTGCTCCCGGCCAACCTCTATTCCTCGAAGCGATACGTCCAGATCGACACGGCGAGCCTGTGCCTCGATTTGCGCTTCACCAACTATTACATGGACTTGGATCTGGTTGTGGCTCCTCTGAATCTTTCGCTGGGTAACACCGAATCAGGGGCAGATACCCCAATGAGCGCCACGTCGAGCACCCAGATGTTTATCGACGGGCTCAACGTATACGGTCATCGTCTCTTCGGTCTTCCTCCCGTGGAGCCAACGTACATGTGCAACTGGGATCTCTCCGTGGGAGCACTTACCGGGGAGTGCACCACCGAGTTTCTGACCACACTCACCGGCGCAGTCAAAGCCTTTGCATTCACCTTTGATGACGACGAAAATGCCTTGATACCCTTCTCCTCCATTGTGGTTTACGATGTCACTTTCCTCCGGCTCTTTGTCCATTCAGTTCGCCTTTGGCTGCACGTGGAAGACGCCGCATTTCTCTTCTCGACGGGGCCAATCGACATCAACTACAACGACTGGGCGAGGTCGCATTATTCCAGGAGAGCTGAAATCAACATACCGGATGTCAGGCTCTCTTGTCTCAATGCAGAGCTCGCCACGAGACACAAATCCCGTTCACAGCATGCTGTTGACGCCGATGCGCTCGTCGAGACGAGCGTTCGAGTGGCAATAATTGGACGGAAAGCCGACTTCTCGAGGGAAAGAAAGCTTCAGCAAGACCTCGTCCGCAAGCACGATCAGCGGACACATAGAACCCCCTTCCTCGCCTTGCCGGGCCTGGGGGAAAACGACTTCGCTCCTGACCTGGTTGACGTTCCGGCTCAAAGTGTCCCACCAATTCCTCTGCCAGTCCGCGTGGAAGATGCAGGGGATGACAGGACGTCGCTGCGCTCGAAGACGAGCTCCAGACGCTTGCGCCACAAGTCTTCATTCTTGTCACTTGCTGATTCTGCGCCGAGCAGTGTGCTCAAGCCTTTCAGCTCGAGACGGTCGAGCGGAAAGGGGAAACTACCTGAACGTGTCAACTATCGATCTCCCTCGAGTGCTCGGTTTGGCGACAACGACAGCTCATTCATACAAGGCCGGGGTCTCTCGCCATCCACTCGTCATTCCGCCTTCTACAGCATGCCCGGAGATTCTGCGGAGCAGCAAGATACTGGCCACAATACCGTCGCCTTCTCGAGCCAGTACTTTGCGCCGTACTTTCCGCTTGAAAACATCAAGCCAAGCCATGGAGAAGCCATGATGCAGAGCATTGAGAAGGACGATGAGGACTCAGCCGACTTCAACTCCGTCACCTTTGAATTAGAAGACGTTGACTCAAGTCTTTTTGATGAAGACTACGCTTACTCGAGCATCCTCCTCGAGCTTCCTTCAGGTTTGACCGCGTTTTGCAACCCCACGGCTTTGCGCTATGTTGCGGGACTGCTCTCCTCTCTTCAGAGCACGGACCCCGACTGTATCCTTGACTCATTGCAGGTCGGCGCCATGGGAGGCATCTTTGATGCGCAAAAGGACCAGAAGATGAAAGGGCGAGTTAACGATCTCCTCGTTAGATTTCCGCACATCAACCTCCGCCTCATCGATTCTCCGGGAACGGAGTCCTTGAGTCAAGCAGCCGACGAGCAAGACCAGTATGATGTCGCGCTCACCAAGTTTTCCTTCACATCGCGCTCTCAGGAGACTTGGCAGGATGCTTTCAAGCCACAATCAAGGGAAGCCCGCCATTCATTCAACCTGAGGTTGGACTCGGTCGAAATCTCAGCGGCCGAGAGACTTCGAGGCATGGACAACTCCCAAGCAGCTGCGCTTGTTCGAATTGACAGCATCTTGGCTTCTATGGGAAACAAGGACGTCACATACTTCGACGTGGAAATTGGTGGCATCCATGGCAGCACATCGTCCGGGAAGATAGACTACCTGGCATCGTTGGTTCACCGGACCGGCGTACTGGCGTCTGACCTTGGCACCCTTTTCTCCGAGGTGTCGTCGCAAGAGAAGCTGATCGTCCGGAGTTTGATCCACCGCCTTGCCAGCGCAGGCCAAGGCACCCCGGACCCGACATTCTTGATACGTCCTTCCGCCGTGCTTCGCTCTGCGCCGCAGCACCTGCGGACATTCGACTCCTGGAAGTTGGCCATGCGTCTACGCCAAGTCTGGACGTGTTTGGCGCCAAACGAAGGGGACCAGATCAAGTTCGATTGTCTCGCTCCATCTTCAGCCTCGGCAGACAAGATGAGGCATGAAGTCATCTCTGCTTTTGAAAGGTGGCGGAGCTGGGACCTGGGCAATCTCGAGGAGAGCGTGCTCCTCAACCTGGTCTATGGGACATCATCCGATCTTTCAGAGCCCACGTCACAGGAGAAACCGACTCTTGCGCTGGTCAAGATCAAGCAGTTTCAGCTCGCACTCAACCCGGGACCGAAGCAAAACGAGATCACAATGGTGGACCTCACAGCCAGGCTCCAGAGCAAACCCGCGGCGTCTGTCGAGCCAGGGAGCGATATCGGTAAAGTGGTTGGTCCGCTGACTATCGTGACTGTATCCTGCGAGGACGCCGCCATCAGCCTGAACTGGGAGCTTTGCGAGTTAGCAGACAGTATCCTAAGGCTGGCCAAGAATATGCAGTCCAAGCCATCAGTCCAGGCCCCTGAGCCGAAAACGCCCTCAGTATCGACCACCGCAAAACCACCTTCGCGGAGCACAACTCAGTGTGTTTTGTTTCTCAAACATGGGTCACTGATCCTGGAGGCAGTCAACCTCTATTCAGCTTCCCTCAGCACCGATGCACACGCCTCCATCCTGGTCAGGAGAGACATCGACAATACAGTGGATACAAGTTTGACTCTCAGCTGCGATTCGGTCATTTCCAATCTACGAAGTCATCACCAAAAGCTGGCTAAGTTGGTTTTGGACAAACCCAGTGTCTTTGTCTCACATGAGCTCCGGGCTGTACAGACCACAGACTGCCATACCATTAAGACCGCGGCCAGCAACCAGAATATGAGCCTCGTCGTCAAGCAGGACCCTATCACTCTAGCAGAAGTACTCGATCTTCTGGTCCGGGACGAATTTGCGCAGTTATACAGATTGAAGAACCAGCTTCCGTCTTCGCCTCAGTCTGTCTCGTCTTCGAAAAATATTGCCGATCGCCTGTCTGCTTTCCGAGTTAACGTGGCCCTGTTCATGGACCGCTATACCATCAGCCTGCCGCTGCTGAGCTCTCTGACCTACACAGTCCATGGAACTGTGTCCCGGGCTGCAATGGCAGCCAACTTTGGCCGCGAGATTATCTTCGATTTTGACATCAAGGAGAACTCTCACGAGATGCAAGTCAGGGTCAACAACGTACCGCGGAGCATCTCACTTCTTCAAATTCCCCCGACCAACGGGCGGGTCAGAAGCCATATGGAATCAGGAGAGCACTCCGTCAGCGTCTTTGCATCAGTCGAATTGGTGCAATTAGACGCATCCGCCGTGTACAGCTTACTGTCAGCACTGAACCGCCCCGAAATCTCGAATGCCGTCGAGGAATTGCAGCAGCAGGCGAAAAGTATCCAGGAGCACATCAGAGAGGTCACCGGGAAGTCGCCCAAGGCGCCCGCGGTGTCAACAGACGAAACGAAGACACCACTAGCTTACGCCGCCCATCTAACGTTCGCCGGCCTCGAGGTGTTTGGCAACAGTCCGCTGAAGGCTGAAACTGGGCCCTTGGCGCACATCTCGTTCGCCCTTGGTAGCATCCATCTTGGACTTGCCAACCGGATGGAGCAACATGGGCCGTTGTTGACCTATCCGGAAATCAATGTCAATCTACGCCGTATCGCCTTTGAGATCCAGAGAGGCAGCGCCGAAGCAATGAGATCATGCGGCAATGTTGAATTCGGGGCTCTGATCTCCGCCTCGTCGCGAACGGGGGACAACGGCAAGGAGACGCGGTTCCTCCACGTCAAGAGTGATGCATTTGAAGTCAACCTTTCTCCTGACACCATATCCACGGTCGTCGATGTGCTGGGCTACATGGGCGACAAGATCAAGGACCTCGACACTTCTCGAGAACTCCAGTATTTGCGAAAGCTCAGACAGTCCAAGCCACGCATTGCCATCAACGATGCCGAACCAGAGGAGGAAACCGATATTATCGACACTGTTCTGTCTTCTGTCACCTACAGTTTTGAGATTTGCAACATTCGAGTGGCCTGGCTGGTGAACAAGGTGGGCGAGGAGCCGGTGTTTGGCAAAGATGACCTTGTCATCTCTCTCCAAAGGATCGGGCTCGGCACACGGCCAAGGAAATCCGCCAGATTGACCATCGAGGACCTGCAGGTCCAGATGATGAGCCCATTGCAAGACAGAAATACCCGGTCACCGAACTCTGCGTTGCTCCCTGAGGTCATCTTCAACATCGCCTACGTGTCGACAGTGGATGCCCGCCGCCTCGCTTTCCAAGCGGTTGGAAAACCACTGGACGTACGATTAACTTCTGGCTTCATCATCCCCGCTGCCCACTTGAACGACTCCATCAGCCTGTCGTACAAGAATATCCAACAGGCGTCGCAGAACTGGGCTCCGACCATCCAAGGTCCAGAGCCCGCAACCGTGAAACAAGAACCGGATGTGCCACGGAAGAACATCCTTGGAGGGAAAAGGCTCGAGTCTTTGCTCGTTGATGCCGATTTTGCCGGTGCTGTGGTTCACCTCACGGGCAAGAAAGCCCCCGGAGACCTGGTCTCTGCTACGAACTCGGCCCGGCCGCAGAGCTCCGGGAAGCAGGGACAGCTTGGTCCAGATGACACAACGAGCAGCACCACGCTCAAGTCTCCCGGCTTGGCGTGCAAAGTGGAATATAGGGATAACGGCAAAGATGACCCGTCGCTCCATGCCGAAGTCAAGATCGATGCCTCAAGCAATATTCTCTACCCGTCCGTTGTACCACTCGTTGTGGACATCAGCAACAGCGTCAAGAAGGTGGTAAGCAGTCACAATACCAAGAACAGCAAGCCCGTTGTTCAAGCGCGAGAGGTTGCCGCCAAGGTCAAGCTCCCTGAGGAGGACAGCATTCTCACTGCCGATCCAACCGCCGTCCTCGGCCGAATGAAACTCAATCTCGGCTTGCGTATCTACAAGCAGGAGTTCTCCATGAGCTGCCAGCCGATTGCGCGAGTGGCCGCCTCCATTGGTTTTGAGAACGTGTACTTCACCGCCAACACGGTCCGCTCCGCGGAGCAGGGCAACTTCTTTGCCATCTCGGGAACCTGCACAAACCTGCAGTCCTCAGTGCAACACGTCTATTCCAGGGAGTCGACCGGCAGCTTCAGAGTGCAGACCATTGTTCTCTCGTTCTTGAACAGCAAGCACCTGAGCGGCACCAGCGGCGTGTCAGCCATCCTCAAGGTCAGCCCCATGGAGGTGTCAGTGAATGCAAAGCAGCTCCAGGATTTTATGCTTTTCCGCGAGATCTGGCTACCGCGCAAGGTGGGCGACCCCTCAGCTGGCCCCGTGGCTAAGCTTGTCACGGAAACCTCCCAGGGCCATCTCGTGCAGCGCTACCAGCAGGTCGCCGCGACAGCCGCGTTCCCCTGGACGGCCAGCATCTCCATATCCGCGCTCAAGATCAACTTGGACCTCGGGCAGGCCTTGGGCAGGTCGACATTCTCCATCAATGACTTCTGGATCTCTTCCAAAAAGACGTCAGACTGGCAGCAGAACCTGTGCCTCGGGTTCCGCATGATTAGCATTGAGAGTGCTGGTCGAATGAGCGGCTTCGTCGCACTTGAGAACTTCAAGCTGCGCACATCCATCCAGTGGCCCGAGCGGGAGCAGGCGCTCAATGAGACGCCGCTGATCCAAGCCTCGGTGGGATTCAGCCAGTTCAGGGTCAAGGCTGCCTTTGACTACCAAGCTTTCCTCGTTGCGGACATTACCTCTCTGGAATTCCTCATGTACAATGTCCGGCGCGGTCGGGAAGGCAGCGGAGACCGGCTGGTGGCCATCTTTGACGGCGAGGCTGTTCAGGTGTTTGGCACGACGACATCCGCGGCGCAGATCATTGCTGTGTACCAGGCCTTCCAGCGGTTAGTGCAGGAACGCAAGGCCAACTTCGAGACGTCACTCAAGGAGATCGAGCGGTACATGAAGAGGAAGTCTGTCGCGGCCCCGGCCGAGGTGATCCAGCGGCTCAGCATTCCCAAAACAGCCTCGGGCGACGACGGCATCCTCAAGTCGCCCATCTCGCTCGACACGGACGTCGTGGTTACCCTCAAGGCTCTCAACCTGGGCGTCTTCCCCAGCACCTTCTCGGACCACCAAGTCTTCAAGATGGAAGCGCTCAACGCGCAAGCCCGCTTCGCCGCCTCGGTCCAAGACGACGGGCGCATCCACAGCATCCTGGGCCTCACGCTCGGCCAGCTGCGCATCGGCCTCGCGGGTGTGCGGACGGCGGCGAGCGGCGGGCCCAAGACGCTCAGCGACCTGTCGGTCGAGGACGTGGTGGCGAGCGCGACGGGCTCACGAGGCGGCACCATCCTCAAGGTGCCGCAGGTCGAGGCCGTCATGCAGACCTGGCAGCGGCCCGAGTCGAAGCGCATCGACTACATCTTCAAGAGCGCCTTCGAGGGCAAGGTCGAGGTCGGCTGGAACTACAGCCGCATCAGCTACATCCGCGGCATGTGGGCCAACCACGCCAAGACGCTCGCGCAGACCTGGGGTCGCGAGCTGCCCAACGTCACGGCCATCCGGGTCACCGGCGTGCTCCCCACCGCTGCTGCCCCCCCTCCTGCGGGCGGTGCTGGTCCCCAGGACGAGAAGGGCAAGGGGAAGGACAAGGCGAAGGAACAGCAAAACAACAAGATCACGGCCGAGGTCAAGGTGCCGCAGTCCAAGTACGAGTATGTCGCGCTCGAGCCGCCGGTGATCGAGACGCCGCAGCTGCGGGACATGGGCGAGGCGACGCCGCCGCTCGAGTGGATCGGGCTGAACCGCGACCGGCTGCCGAACCTGACGCACCAGATTGTGATTGTCGCGCTGCTGGAGCTGGCGGGCGAGGTGGAGGATGCGTATTCGAGGATTTTGGGGAGCACTTGATTTCTCCCCCACCCTCTTTCCCTCTGGTTTTATTATTTCTCTATATCATTAAGGGTTTGCGCTTTAGAGTCTTCTTCTTTTTTTTTCTTCTTTGTTTTGCATGTGCATCATCAGGGAAGTGGGCTTCACTCCTTGTTGGGCTGGGTCCGGATTTGATATGGGTATGAGCTGGGTTTGGGATAGAGTCATGACATAGAGTCAACAGGCAAGCAACTGCAGTAATATAATAACTGGCTTCCTACAACTTTTACCCTGTGTCGTCTGTTTCTCGTTTACATATCACCAGTCGCCTTGAGGGCGGGTTCCGCAGCTTCACCTCGATTTGCCACTGGGGGAAGCAGGCCAAGTATACACACAACACGTAGAATCTGACAAGGCAGTCAGTGAGAGCGGAAAGAAAAGAGAAAAATGGACAAAGAACTATGAACGCGAATAAAAGCTCTATGCTTGAAGAGTTCCCGGCCCAATATTGCACCAAATGCCAACCCATTTCATAAGTACACAATTCCGATATATACAAACCAGCCGGCATCGCCTTCGGATCCCTTTTACCACGCAGCATACCTTAGAAAGCGAGATATGTTGTTGGATAAGCGGCTTATTCCGCCGGTACGGCGGGGTACCCTATATGCACCTCTGTCAGTAAACGTCCCCCCTCCAACAAGACCAGAAAAAGAGGATATGAGCAACTTACACCATGAACAGACGGCGATGATGGCATACAAGCACATCAGCAGCATCCCCTCGAGCCAGTGGCTCTTGCCATCAGCAATGAGGTAGTTGACCAACAGCACGGCGACGAACAGCACGGCGACCTGGAAGGGGTCGAAGCTGAGGGCCATCTCGTCCATGCCCATCCCCCAGCCGATGATGACGAGCAGCGGGATGATGAAGAGGGCGACCTGCATGCTCGAGCCGACGGCGACGCCGATGGCCAGGTCCATCTTGTCCTTGATGGCGACGGTGACGGCGGTGGCGTGCTCGGCGGCGTTGCCGACAATGGGCAGCAGGATCAGGCCGACAAACTCGGCGCTGACGGTGCCGCCGGCGGTCACGGCGCTGATGCCGTCGACCATGAACTCGGCGCAAAAGGCGATGATGACGGTCGAGATGGTCAGGGTGGCGACGGCGACGGCAAAGTGGAGCTGGGGTTCCTCGCCCTCTTCTTCCTCGTCCTCGTGCTCGTGCTGGAGATTCTTGCGCGGCGGGTTGGTGAGCAGGCTGCGCATCTTCTCGTTGTCGGTCCGGCTCGAGGGGAGGCCGTGGCCGCCGATGACGCCGGCGGGGGCAACGAAGCCTTGGGCAATGGCGCCTTCCTTGAGCTCGTGGTTGCGGAGAGGGTGCCGGAATGGTTTGGCTTCGACCTTTTGGCTTTCCTGGGCAAAGACCATGGAGTGGGTCTTGAGTTGGAAGAAGAGGTAGGCGCCATAAACCACCAGGAGAATGACTGAAGTGCCACGGGAGAGCTTGGCGACGTCGGACTGGGGGGTCTCGCTGGCGATGTCGAAGACGGTGGGGACAATGACGGCGGCGACAGCAAGTGCCAGAAGACTGGCGGCCGTTTGGGCGACGGTGGTGTTGAAGTACTGCTCTTGGCGGCGCAGGCCTCCGCAGAAGAAACACATGCCCATGACGAGTAGCAAATTAGAGAGGATACTACCGATGAGAGAGGTCTGCACGATGACCACCTCGTTGTGGACGAGCGCAATGATGGCGACGATCAGCTCGACGGCATTGCTGGTATCCAGTCAGTACGCCAACCCCATGCGAATCTCTGTGAAGAGGGTACATACCCAAACGTGGCGTTCAGCAGACCGCCCACGGTCTCACCGGTCCGCAGGGCAATCTCCTCGGTCGCAAACCCCAGCATAGCTGCCAGGGGCACAATAGCTATGAAGTTGACGATGAAGACGGCAATTCGGCTGACGGAGTGGACGTAGTTGATGGCAATGCCAGCGGGAGCCGCGACCAGGAGGATGTTGATCCATGAGTTGAACAGGGTGCGCTGGAGCTGGTTCCGGACGGTAAATGGCTCCTTTGGGGTGATGTGTTTGAAGAAAGTCCGCGACTGCTTGGGCTTCTCAACTTCCGGGGCACGCTCGGCAGTGGTGTTTGGGGATGGTTCTCTCCCTCCCGAGGTCCTCCGGCGCAGGACGCCCTGGGTGACGGTGGCGGGCCCCATGTCAGAGGCAACGGGATCACGGCTGGCAACATCACGTTTGTGGAGGTGGGTGCTGGACTCGCCGGGCTCTGCGTGGGTGACTACTGTCTCATGGCCGTCGCTGCCGGAGGAGGGCGGCGGCAGGGGCGCGGTGTGTGCGGGAGTGAGTGGCTGGCCTTCAAGCTCGTTGCTGGCCTGCCATGTCTGAGGCAAAGAGGTAGTCCTGGTGCGGCTGTGGGCAAAGGGGTTCCAGGGCGAGCCTTGGGCAGCTTCCCTATGCGCAGCCATCCTGTTGCGGTAGGCGTTATCTGTTGTCGGAGGTTAGTAAGAGGATTCCGATGGGTCCCTCACTGGCCCTCTCCTCTGTGGCTCGCTCTTCGCTGCTTAGGGATGTTGTTGGTCTCCACAACAGTGGGCCTCCGAGCGTGTGCGTGCATGGCGCGCCTTGTCCAGCGATGGGAAAGGGAAGTCTGTGTTTGGGAATGGGGTGCTTACATGAAGCCATGGTGCCCGTTTGAGGAACTGGCGTCTCTCAACAGGTAGGGTCGGTTTAAGTCGAGCTCTGAGTCCACGTCTCGAGGGCTATCCAACGGGTCTTTTCGGTGCGGTAATGTGAATTGGCGGACCAATTGCAGCTGGGGGATGGGGGCCCCTTGGAAATGAAATGATGGGATGCTGGGGCGAGAAACACGAGTTAGTCGGAGGCGCAATACGAGCGACGGCGACTCGGGCCTTGCAAATCCTTGGGTATATATACATGCGGCGCGTGAACATCCCAAATCAAATGAAGCAGAAAAAAGAAAGGGAATCACCAACCAAAATCTTTGTCGTCTGGGAGAGGGCGGGAGATGACACGCAGCGAATGTCGGCCGTTTGTCTTGGTGAGTGGGTGATTGCCCAGGCGCGCGGGTATCCCTTTGTTGGCTCCAGGTTTTTGTAAGAGAGGTTTGTGATATGGTCGGATGGGATGAGTGAGTGAGTTGGACAGGAATTCAAAGACCTGGAAGGACGTCATTAGGCTGGATCAGACCAAGTGCAATGCAGTGCAGTGCGTGGAAGGAGGAGCCCGAGCCGGGTTTCTCGTTCAGACCGCTCCGAGAGATTGGGCCCGACCAACACTGCGGTTCACGTTGGGCCACGATTCCAACAAGCCACTGCTCATGCCACAAATCGACCAAGCCAAAGGAACATAAACTTACACACGTTTCCAACACCCACAGACAAACTATGACGGATGTGAAAGGGGGCGAGCACAAAAGGACCAATTTCCCAACGTCCCCCGTTTTCGTCGCTCAGTGCTGCCACCATGGTCCAGCGCGCCACATTTTAGCCTGTCTCCAGGCTTGATCAAATCCAAGGAAGTCATAGCGTGTCTCGCGTGTGATTTCATGGCCCCTTCTTTTCCATGACGAGCCCTGATCTGGAAAATCAATGACGCCAAGCAAGGATCGACCCCTGCCCAGAGCCGTGCCGCACAACAAGCTCTCGCCAATCTTCTTGGTTTTGCTTGTCTTTGCTTGTCTTTGCGCCACACCCGGGACTGTGCCATCTTCCCACAGACGGCGGATCTGTCCCGGAGGTTTGGACAACCGCGGTTGCATACGTATGCGTGTGTGTGGCTTACGTCGGACAGCGTGTCTTACACGTGTATTTGTACTTACACTAGGAAACCTCACCTTGATCCATTGAAACATGGCCTGCCCTCAAAAGGCTAAACTGGGATGTCGCGCGCTTTTGCACCGGTCGACGAACCAGCCCGGCTGGAGGCCTCAACTAAATGTCAAAAACAGGTTCCCCACACTTCCGGCTCAGAGCGCATCGCAAGATTGGCCACAAGCGCAGACCAACTGACCCCCAAAATGTCAAAAGTTGTCGCTGATCAAAAACATTTCACAACACCAATGGCTGGGGTATTTCCACACTCTCATCTCGAGTTTTGAAACCGATATGCCAAAAGAGCCCCAATCACTAACCCCAAGCAACATTTATCCCATCATGCTCCTTCCCAAATAATCCACTTCCCTTCCACTCACAACTCACGATCTCTCCTTATCCTTCTCCCTCTCCTGCCCCCAGCACCACCAGCACCACCACCACTCACCCCCTCAGCCCGCCCAAGAGCCCTCATACTGCACGCTCCCCCTCCTCAGCAGCCCCGAAGCCGACATGAACGCCGGGCTGGGGCTCCCCGCTCGCGCGGCTGAACCCGTCCCCACCCACGCTCCCGCTGACATTGCTCGCCGCAGCAGCAGCCAACACCCCCGGCGGCAGGCCCAAGGCGGGTATGCTCCCTCGGGCACCGCCCCGTTCGGCATCGTCAGCAGCATACCCCCATTCCCACTCCCAATCCCGCGCCAGCGCCAGCGGCGGCGAACGAAGGCGTCATGGCCGCGCCCCCCGCGCTCGTCGTCGCCGGCGCCGCCGTCTTCAGGTCCCTGTAAAACGCCTCGAGCGCGTGCGCGTCGCCGCAAAACGCCTCGAGCTCGTCCTTGATCCACTCGGGCTCCTGCGTCGTCCACGTCGACCACGCGGATCCCGCCGCCCCGGCAGCTGGGTTTGTTCCCGAGGTTGGCCCGGGCGGCTGTGGCGCGGGCGGCATCTTGAGTTGGCCCTGGCCCGGTCCCTGGCCCTGCGGTGTGCCCGACGCGCTGCCTGGCGTGGCGCCCGGTGCGGACAAGGCCGGCCGGACCACAGGGGAGAGCAGCGACGACGTCGTTGTCGGGCGCAGCGCGGGGGAGGAGACTGGCGTGGAGTCGTGGAAGGGCGTCTGGGAAGGGACGTTGTGCGGGGTGTAAGAGCCCGGCGTAATGACGCGGATGGCGGTGCCGAGGCCTGCAGGGGTGCCCGTCCCCGCGCCCTGCCCCTGCTGCTGCTGTTCGCCGCGGAGCTCCTTTTGCATCTCGCGCTCGCGCGCCGCAAAGGCGCGGCTACTGTAGAGGCGGTTGGCGAGGAGGAGGAGGTGTCCGTCGTCGGTGATCTCGGCCATGACGGAGCCGGAGCGGTGGATGTACTGCGTGTATTTGAAGTCGGGCTTGCCCCACGAGTACGACACGTCCACGTTGGACGGGAAGTTGGATGCCGCCTCCATGTCGAGGACAAAATCGAACTTGCGGAGGATCGCTTTCTGGTAAAACTGCCGGCCCGGCTGCGCCTGTGGGGTGAAGGAGGTCGGGTCGTAGTAGGTGAGCGGCGACTGGTCTGGGGGCAGCGCGGCCAGCTTGATGAGAAATGGCCGCCGGAATGGGTTGATCTCGCTGATGGCGCATGCTTCGGCGATGGGCACCTCGACGAGCCGGAGCCCGTACTGCGCGGCTTCGCGTCCCCAGTTCTCAATTGCATCTTCCACCAGCTTCGCCGTCACGTTCATCCAATCGACGCGGATGTGGTAGCAGTTGTCCGGGTTGTGCAGCCTGTCGTAGTGGAGCTCGACAATCTCGGGGCGGTACGATCGTCTCCTGTGGTCCACGTCGTACTTGATGACCCTGCTCAGCACCACCTGGGGTTTCTTTCCTGTTGGGGCGGTGGCCGCGGTCGGCGCTGTCGGCGTCGTCGAGCCTGAGCTCTCCTCATGAATCGACCCTGGCCGGGAAATGCTTGGCCGCGGGGCGTACTCTCCCATCGGCGTCGATGGGACCGACCCGTGGCCTCGCTTGCTGTTGAACCAGCCGGGCGGGTGCGGTTTCGCATACTCGCTGCTGATCTGATAAAAGTACTGCCCGTCTCGGAACACATGGCGCTTTTCGACGTGCACAAACAGGCCGCTGTCCTTCTTCCCGTCCTTATCCTTCTCGTCCGACACCATGAGGCGGTTGCCCAGAGCCTCGGCCTCTTCGCGATCTTCCAGGTCGTCAAAGTTATCGAGGAGCCAGCTCGTCATGTCTGATCCGATGAAGCAGTTGTAGTGCAACCGGAAGTGCCACCTGCGGTTCTGCATCCGGACACCCCCATTCTCTTCGGGCTGCTGAATGGCCTCGGCGAGTGCCGCTAAGTTGAGATTCTTCTTAGAGAAGGGCTCCCGGCTCCTCACCAGCTGGCCCCTCCGGTCGACACCCTCCAACAAAGGCAGTGTCTCAAGCTCAGCCGCAATGACAACAGACGCGTCCTCCGTCTTGTAGACAATGTCCAGCGGGTTTATGCCCTTTTTCGCCCGCGTTCCTGAGCCGTGGAGCCGGCGTTCATTGGGAGGAATGTAGCGATATCTTTGCCACATCTGGGCAAGTTTTCTAATACCCTCGATGCGGATTTCCTCTTCGTTGTCACCCGTCTCCGTCCCCGGAACCGACGAGCGCCGGCCCGTCATGGGAATCAAGACGAACCTCGCACGCCAGAATCTGAGGTGCTCGGTCAGCTCGTCATTGTGGCCAGCAACGAAGGCATCGATGTAGTTCCAGTTCCTCTCCGCTCTTGGCGGGACAAGGTCAAACTCGCATCCCCTATAGCCGTCATCCAACAGCGTCCGGATGGCGGGTTTATAGACGGGCGGCCCGGTGTACGTATCTGGAAACGCATCGGTTGGCTTCCGAACAAAGATGTTGACCTCAACCTCAGTTCCATTGACACATGAGAGTTGGTGGATCGTGTTGCCAACAGACATGAAGATACTCGTGCCGTCCTCCATCATGTGATCCCGCGAGAAGATATCGGCCACCTTGATTTGCTTCTGGCCAAAGGCCCTCGCGACAGCGGGACCGACGACGATCTGGAACCCCTGGGAGAAACGCAGAGAGACCAATTCACGCAAGAGCTCGTCGCGAGACCTCGGCTCTTCAAGGAGCTCTTCATCGAGATTCTGAGACACGTTGTAAGGCTGGCGCTCGTACTCGGCCTCGAACTGTGTCTTCGATGGGAAGTACTCGGACGTCAGGGGCACCGACGCCGGCGAACATAGGCTCTTCCACTTCGTGACTCTCATCTCTTGTGGCCTTGGAAAGACGTGATGCCAGCGGCTATACAACATGGCCATGCCGACCTCGTTTGTATCCGGGTTTGAGGGGTTCAGCAGGGTCAGCCAAGGTGAGAGGGCCGTCTTTGGCGACAGTACCGAAGGCAGCTCGGGGATGGCTCCGGCGAGCAGTTTCGAATTGTAGAGCTTCTTGGCGTCCTCGGCCCTGATGGCGTTCGAATATTGGAAGTCGCGGTCTTGACCAGCGGGCTCCGGCCGTAGAGTTGTTGCAAGAATGGAGCCAGACAGCATGTTCGCGGCAGGCTCACCGAGTTGGCGGTTCTGGGTCACGATGGGGCGGGCGAGCGTTTCAGTGGTAAACTGAGGCGCTGGCACAAATGAGAACGCAAGGTTTGTCTGCGAGAGTGTGGGTGTGAGTGTAGGCGTAGGGGTCCCCGGCATCTTATGGGACGATGATGGTCGCTGTCCGGTCCTTGCTGGGGTCATTCGTAGATCCTGTGAACTGCCGGACCGCGTCACCGACCGAGAAGCTCCCACGCTTTCCATGCTCACTTCAGCAGTAGCGGCCGTTGGAGCTGCGATGCCAAAACCTCGGCTCCCCAAGCTGATATGGCGCATCAACTTGGGAGTCTTGAGAGGGGCGGGCGTTATCTTGGGCTCAGGCCTAGCGGGCTCGATACTAATGCTTCTCCGCATGGCTGATGGGACCTCTAGCCTCTCGGTTCCCGAGCGGTAGTAGGGAGAGAGCACAGGGAGCGTCGGACGCATGGCTGTCGAGTGCCGCCGCTCTGTAAAGGACGTGCCCAGAACGCTGGCCTCCTCCGCAACCTGGCGCTTCACAGATTCCTCGTGGTCGCGTCCGTGCTTCGGATAGCTAGCACTCCTGCGAGATGGCAGGCGCGCTCTACAATCATCGTACTCTTGTAGCAGCTTCCAGAGAGAACGCTCGCCGTGCTTGTTGTGCCTGTCGGGAGCAAACTTTTGGAACCCGAATACGTGGTCGAATAGGGTCTCTGGTGCTCGCACACTCCTGAAAAAGACATTACCGTCAAGGTCAAAGTGCGTGTGGTTGGACACCTGAGTCGCCAAGACGCCCTTGAGAGGGAAGCAGGGGTCGGTGTGCAATGGCTTGGTCTCAATCTCGTTCGTTTCCATCACGCTCCTCATCTGCAAGTCGTACATGCGGCAACGGACCGGGAACTCGTCGCCACTCTGGGTGCGGGCGGCGTCTGACACGGACAGGGCGATGCCTTGGTAGGATAGTTCCTCTTCCGAGGCACCGGTCCAGTATGAGACGTGAAGCCACTGTGGAATAGCAGACACCCACTCGTCCTGCGACGAGCCAGGGCCAGCGGAGTCGCCACGGCGTGTCCCGTCGATTCTCTTGCTGGGTGAGTAGGAACCTGCGATGCTGCTGTAACTGCCAAAGGCAAGGCTGGACTGCTTTGGAGTGCTCCCCAAGCTGAAGTCCGCCTTGGGCTTTCGTTGCGCATGGCCGGACTGATGCGGCTTGCGAAATCGGAAAAGGGGCACGGAATGCAGCGGCACTTTGGGGATACATATCAGGTCGATCCCGATCCCGCTGCCCACGAGCGCCTCAGTCGTCCGGCGCAGCGCATCGTATTCAACTTCGAAGATGCCAGGGCTCGGGCTGATGATGACCACCGAGATGCCGGTCCTGGTCAAGTCCCGGTCGATGTGATCGTGGGCGTACAGTGACGAGGCCATGTTGATAGCCTCGAGAAAGTTGCCGTGGATGGCTCGGGAGGCCACAGCCTTGATCCTGTTCAGAAACACGTCCCGATCGATGGGATCCTGGGCAGTGATGGAAGACGCCATGGCCGTTTGATGGAAGGTGCTAATGTCCTTTCGAAAGTAGTTGAATTCGCGCTTGAGTTGGTAGAGAATCTTTGTCCATTCTCCGCTGCCCATCTCGCTAACCACAACGCGATAGAAGTCCTTGTAGGGACGGCGGTCTTCCGACGTCTGCACTCCCGTGTAGTAGTCGTGGTGGACAGAGGCACATGACAGCTCGGTAGAGATACCCGTGTCGTACTCGACGCGTGCAAACAAGACGATTGTGACGAGGTGTTTGACCTTCATGGCGGCCCATTTCTTAAACAAGGCAGGCAGAAAGCCATTGACCACCTTGTTGAACATGATCTCGCCCGAGCCGTCGGGGTCAAAATCCCACATCTCGCGAGCCATCTGAATGAAGAGCACATATCGAGCGGACTCGCTGCGGAAGATGGGCTTGGTGTCGCGGCCGAAGAAGGCCGACTGAACCTTGCGACCATGCACATAGACGGCGGTGACCTGAGCCTTGACGGTGCCCAAAAACAAAACCATCTGGCCCTTGTAGACGGTCCTCTCGGCCAGCTCGCCGACTGCCAGGCGCCACATGTCGGCTCGCGAGAGATACTGGTCCTTGAAGCAGAGCTCCACATGGGATGCCTCGACAGCGGGATTGCTTGCGTCGATGGGCGTGAGGGTGACCTGCGTGCCTTTCCGCATGCCAAATGCGTCGGCGATGTGCTTCGCGACGTAAACCTCGACGGTGGAGTAGCGCGTCTTCAGGTCCTTGGGCATGTCCTTGGCGACACAAATGTAGCGGCGCTCGGTGCAGGCAGCGGAAGCGCCGTCCTTGCGGTCCTGGAGGTGCTGGTGCTTGTGGTGCGAGGGCTGCGACGGCTTCTCGGTGTCGGCTCGCATGACGTCGATGGCGACGAGGCAGCCGGGCTGAATGTCATGGCCGATCAGGTCGAGGTTGAGCAGCACCTCGTCGCGGGCAAACGACTCGTTGACGGTGACGGTCCATCGTCGCTCGGGGTGGAGGCACAGGCGAGACGAGGGTCGTTCGCGGAGAGTCGAGTTGCTCGAGACGGTCTCGCCGGGCGAGTTCGAGTAGGTGGACTCGAGAGAGCGGTCATGGCTGCTGGTCTTGCTGAACTGGCGGAGATGGGTCGGCCAGTTGGGACCCTTTGCCGGGCCCGAGGCAGGCACCGCAGCCGGCGAGGCATTGCGTGAAGACATGGAAACCGGTCGTCAATCGATCATCGATCATCGATCAATAATCGGCAATCAGCAATCATCAATCCCCGTCCCGACAAAGAATTGAGTCTTGTGTTGGGTTAGTCATATCGCAAGCGCCAGTGCTGTCGTGGCATGCATTACATGCATTGCATGGGGAAAGCGACAACTTGCGGATGTTGGAGATCGGCACAATCACAAGGAACAGCGTTGATGTTCCCTACCTTTCCTCAGAATGTCGAGATGCTGGCAGGGGCAGGGGTCCATCTTTTGGGGAATTGGGGAGCTCATGCCGGCAGAAGCCGTGGGGTGCAGGCTTCACCGCCTTCCCTCCGGGCTTCCCCGCCTGCAGCAGCCCGCCTGCAGCAGCCCGCCAGACTGCAGACTGGACTTGGAACAGATACATCTGCTCTTCAACCTTTTGGTACCAAGGTTACCTTGGTAGCTTACTTATAATGATTTCCAGACCGAGACGCAGTTCAAGATCGTTATTTTTTTGTCTTCTTTTCTCCTTATTTTTTCTTCTTTCTGCTTGTCATTTTTCACTTGGACTCTTTCTGAAAGAGAAAACCTCAGACTATGCACGCTTCAGAACCTGAGTGAAATACCTGCCCCGAACTCCCCTTTTTAGTGACTGGCTCATTTTTGGCCAGACGAAGCAACGAGACCTTGGGGGCTGCAGTTTGCGTAGCTCGTGCGTCCCCGCGTGTTTCTTGTCTTCTCGGTTTATCTGGGTGTTTCGGCATCTCTGCTCTGACGAGTCGGGACAATCCCTGCACCCCTGATGGACAACAGGGCGAACTACATATGCATCACAGGGCCGATGAGTTGTTTGGTCCGGCAGATGCTCAGCCCTGTCACAAGCATGGGGCTGACTCCAGACAAGCTCTTGTGCATGGGACGTTGCACATCTGAGACTTGGCTTCCCGATCTCATTCCCTCCCCAGGTCCAGTTGCTGCCCTGGTCCCTGGACTGTCCGACTTACACATCCACAACACGCCACCCCTGCGGCTCAGTGAAACACCTGATTCCCTTTGTTTTACCAACCGGCGTTGTCCCAGACTCTTCTGGGGTGCCGGTGTTTATCGCTGACGCATGAAATGATTGTCTTACCGGGAGACCGCTTGTTGAAGGACAACTGCCTGCATCTCAGATCCCAACAACTCAAACATGACCCCCTGAGCCCTTCCATACGCCCTTGGTTCAGCGCCATGTCCTCTCCCGCTGGCTTGCTGTAGCGTGTCCCCGTCCCCAGCACATTGCTGTACTCTCTTCCACGTCACCATCTTCCCGGGTCTCGAAAGACCTGTGCATTGCCTGTCCCGGTTGCCCTCAGGAGTGCTCCCGCCCATATCACATCCCCGGCCCTCCACACATCGACGACTAAGCGCTTTTTCATGTTCTCCGCTGCGGCGGGTACGCCATGCGGTTTTTTGTTTCTTGATACTGTGTGTTACACCGACCGACCTATTCTCTTCGAATTTCTGGCTTGCTTGGAAGAAAAAATCTATTCCAACGAAAACCTGGAACCAAGTCTCAGACCACATCAACTAGACAACAAGAGTCCCGAGGACATAAGAAACCTTGGTTGCTAAATTACATCCTTTGCTCCAGCTTGAGCAAAGGTTCAACAAGACCGCAAAGACATCCTCGACCCTATCAAGCCTGAGACCCATCATCGACCACAACCGCCGTCATGGCGTTCAGACTTACCGACCGGCAGAAGGTCTCGGTAGCCATCGCCATCTCTCTCGCATTTTTCCTCTGCGAGATAGTCGGTTGGCAGAATCTGTTCTACGAGCGCGCGGTTAGGTAGCTGACCGTGCCTCACAGTTGCCTTCAAAACAGGCAGTCTGGCCCTCATGGCTGATGCCTTTCACTACGTTCGTCGGATAATTTCCCATAACTGGGCTACGAGATACTGACCGGCGCTTGATATAGCTGAATGATTTGGTCGGCTTCGTGGTTACTTTGGTTTCTATCGTTGTAAGTCTCAATAAGCACACTCCATTGTTTGGTAGCGATTCAATGATCGCGAGATCACGACCCGACTCTCTGACCCTGGGGTAGATCACCGACAAGACCGAGTATCGCCAGGACTTCTCCTTCGGATGGCAGCGGGCCCGGCTGCTTGGTGCCTTCTTCAATGGAGCCTTCCTGTTGGCCCTCGGGGTTAGCATCTTGCTGCAGTCGGTTGAACGCTTCATCTCACTCAAGGAGGTCTCTGAAGTCAAACTGATTCTGATCATGGGCTGCGTCGGCCTCGGTCTCAACATCATTACGGCTGCATTTCTGCATGGTCAGTCTTCACTATCTCTCCTAGGCTAAGAAATAGAGGACTGACAAGCCCACTCTCAGAGCACCATGGTCATCATGATCATCACCACCATCATCACCAACCCCACGCAGACGACGAATCCGAGACCAACTTCGGAACCGAGTTCTCGACCATCTGCGTCCACAACGACCACGCTCAGTCCGAGTGCCGCGCCAGAGACCATGCCAAGGACCACGCGGTGGTTAACTACCACGCCAACCACCGGCACGTCAGCCACTCCATCAAGGTGCCCGGCCGAGACCTCGGCATGATGGGCGCCCTGCTGCACGTCATTGGCGACGCGCTCAACAACGTCGGCGTCATCCTGGCCGCCGTGGTCATCTGGTTCACCAGCTCCCCCGGCCGCTTCTACGCCGACCCGGCCGTCGGCATGGGCATCTCGCTCATGATCCTCTTCTCGGCCATCCCCCTGGTCAAGCACAGCGGCGAGATCCTGCTGCAGAGCGCGCCGCAGGGCGTCAACCTGAGCGACATCAAGCACGACATTGAGAAGGTATGAGAATTTCTTCCTCCTCCCCCCAGCCCGCCCCCCCCTCCCCCAACAACGACAACCCCCTTCCTCTAACAAACTCACCCCCACAGATCCCCGGCATCACCTCGGTCCACGAGCTCCACGTCTGGCGGCTGGACCAGCGCAAGGCCATCGCCTCGGCGCACATCGTCGTCGCGGAGCCCGACGTCGCCGACTTCATGGCCAAGGCCAAGACCATTAGGGAGTGTCTGCACGCCTACGGCATCCACTCGACGACGCTCCAGCCGGAGCTCTACGTGCCGCCCCCGCGCCCGTCCGCCCCGGAGCCTAGCGCAACTCCGGGCATGGGCATGGCCGGCGAGCGGGGAGGCAACTGCGCCGCCAGTGGTGGTGGTGGTGCAGCGTGCCAGATCGTGTGTGGTCAGGGCAGATGTGACCATCTCACGTGCTGCAACACGCTGGTTCAGCTGTGAGGTCGGAAGGGTGGGGGGAGAGAAACCCTAAAGTGAAAGCTTGGTTGGGGGTTTGGGGTTAGGGATTGGGCCGGCGTTGGGTTTCACGGGTTGCTTGCTACGGTGAGGTGGTGGGTTTCCAAAGAGGGCTCCCAGACGCAAGGGCATGCGCGGTTCTGCAGTTACAAGCACAACATCAGGCTTCTCTTCCTTTCATCTTTGTCATCCATTCCCGGGCAATGATGCTCAGGATGGGAGGGGACAGAGAGACAGGGCAGGGGCTCCAGCAATAGAGAGTAAATATCTCGGGCGGTTTGACGTTTCGATGCATTCGGAACGAACACCATGACGTACAGATCGCGACAGCTGTTCGCTCGTATACCTTGCCCACAAGCCTATCCTGGACTCTTGTAGTCTTCCTCGTTTTGTTTCTAAATACGGCATACACACCAACTTTCCAGTTTGTGTCGTTCCTCGAGGGAGCGATGGCATTCGCCCGTGTCACCAGCGCCAATGCCGTACCACGACTCTTGCCTTGCACTGGAGGTCTCGCAACAGTCGAGTCTGGTCAGGTGCTCAGCTGGCCAGGGGGCAGGAAATGACGTTCAGAAGCCCGGCAGGGGCAAGTGATGGCTGAGCGCCTCGTGCGGATTGTATTCCGCCCGCGGAGCGGTTAAACACCAGGCAAGGCTCTCATCGCTTGCCTTCAAGCCTTCCGCCTCGTTCTCCCGCCTCGGCTCACGTCCTGCTCACGTGGCCTCCAGATGGCAAGATTCAGCATCGCAACCCCGGAGCCGCGTGCTAACCAAAACGTTGGTTCACTAACCAATTCCGCAAGGCTGGCCGACTGTCTCAGGCGCTCGCTTGGCCACCGCGGCCCGGATCCGTGGCTTCGGCGCCAGGAGAGGCAAAGAGGGGCAGGGGCAGGGCGTGGGGGCGGGGCTGCTTGTTGACATGCTCCAGGGTGAGCGCGGGGATCACCACCTGCAGCTGCTGTGCCAAGTCGACCAAGTTTCCTTCGCTTGGGTTCTGTTGTACGTAAGAAATCGGTGGGTTTCCCGGTTGCGGGGAGGTCGCACAAGCAACAGAGCCCCGGGAAAGGGAATGCACCGAAACCCTGCGACGGCGGGAGGTAGCAAATCGGAGCAATCCCCTGAGCCGTGGAACAGCTCAGGGTCTTTGCTTCATCTTGGTCAAGACGGGAAGATTGTCCACGGGGTGTCTTGACTCCCGAACTCCCGAAGTCTCCTCGGCGTTCAATGTGTCTGCGGCGCCCGCAAGACACTTGGACGGGAGGGTAGGCCATCAACCTACAATGTCATCTCGGGCCGCAGCCTTGCGATGAGGTCAGGAACCGTGGATTTCCTGATTGGGCCGGATCAAGCCAGCCTCAGTGACGTTATTGGTTGTGTGGCATTTGGCCGCGCAGACTGCAGGGGCCGAAGGGGTGACGCAGGAGCGTTGATACATGAGTGAGGCGTGCGGGCGCGTACTGTACTGTACTGTACCTTACTGTGCTGAATCAACTGAGGCTGGCGAAGGGCGTCTTGAGCGGGTGTTGGTGCCGCAAAGCGCGGGGGATTGTCGAGGGTGATGTAGTCGATTGCGTTGATCGATCCGCGGTGTCTAAAACTGGCAATCTGGACAGAATATCGGGCTTGCAAGGACGGAGAAATGCATCGAGCGTTGCGGGCCGATGGCAAACAGGCTAATCCAGGGCAGCCAGCCTGCAGGCGACGACGAGCGATGCCATTTTTACCAATCCGCGGCAAGATGGACAAAGACAGGGACAGGGCAACCTGCGACGATGAGTATTTGGGTTACACTGATTGGGCTGCGTCTTTTCCGACCCGTCAATCAACTGCCGGCCATGACAGGTGTGTGATGAATCCTTTTGGCGGTGAGGGTGAGGGTGAGGGATGAGCATCGTGAGGGCGAAGGCTCGGGTTGTCGGTCGCGCGACCACTTGCCTCGAAAAGGCAGAGTCGTCAGAGGGCTCCGTCATCCATCTCGATGCTGAAGCTCTTTTGCGCAGCACAGGCCGGATCCGGCCTCGTCCCATCCCTGCAGGACGGGACGGGCGGAGATAAGAAACAAGGATTGGAGGAGAAGGAACTGCCAATCTAGACCACTGGGATTCAAGACTCGCCATCCCGAACTTCTCCGGCACGAACGGACACGAGATGGCAGCTCGTTCGGTGGGCAAGATCGATCCGGGCAGAATGCGACAGTGCGTGTTTACAAAGTAATAAAGACAAACTTGCCAGAGCCACACAGGATCGGTCCATTAGTAAACCAGGTACGGAGGAGCTTGTGTCTGCTCAGAACAGCTCAGCCGAGGCCATGAGTCCACAAGCAAAACATCCTGGACGGCTCGGAAGGACAACCGAACAGACGGGCCGCTGCAACCTCAGCAAAGGGTAGCCCAGGTACTCTGAAGGAGCATGATAATAACCGGTAACTACCCGTCTTCGCGGCGGGCGGTCAGCAGCGCTTTGATGCTTCTGTGTTGTCAGTGCGGGTGTCTTGAAGCCATGTCGGTGAGGCTGACGTTGATGCGTTGGAGTCGTCTGAAGATGCCCTGCCCGCGGCGGCTGGCTGAAGGGTCCATCCCATCCCGAGCCGTGACGTACAGCAAGGTACTGGGTACTGCCCTGTCAGGTCACTGGAAGTGTGTTCTTCCACCGCGCTGCGTTGATTTAACGTTTTCCAAAGTTCTGTGCGCGCGCAGAAAATTGTCGCTCTCACCGGAGATTGGAGAATCAGACCTGGGTGATGCCACCTACCACTGCCCGGGATCTTGGAAGCGAGGGCGCCAGTGTCGTGCAGCCACCGCGTACGGAGTAGTGTGTTTAAGTACTTGCCCAGGTATGTACGAAATGCAGACGAACGCCGGGTGCAAGTCATTGATGTGAGGTGATGAAGAGGTTCCGCGAATTGGCTGCTGGTATTTCTGGAGCCCAGCAGCCTTCTTTCGGTACCTTGTGGCGCCAAGCCCGTGCAGCCCTGCCCAACTGCAAATTGGCGGGACGATGTGCAGCAGCGGGCTCCACATTTTCTGCAGCAGGACAGCCTGTGAGCCAGTCGAGACTGTCGAGCAAGTGTGGACTGTGTGGTCGAGCCGATTCGATTTGGCGGTTTGGCGAGGGCCGACCACGCCTTAGCGGGTCCTGCCCGCTCAGTCTCGGGCCTGCAACCCACCCACATGCCGCACACCTGCCGCAACCCTGGACACGCGAAACGCGGACCTCAACCGCCGCCGCTTTCGTCGTCACCGCCATTCTGGACCCGGGGCCCCCGCAAACCAGGGAAGGCGATGATACTGCATACTTGCGCTTGTAGTTCCGGTCCAAGCAAGCACTGGGAATTGATGATGCTGCGTGGTCCCCGCAGCCTACGGGTCCAGCGCAGACGCCAGAGCCGCGCAAACCGTGCCTTCCACTAGGTAGAGGTACATACCTTAGCTTTCCTCAACTCCATCGCTCTTGCTCCTCCTCCACTCTCACCCCCTCTCCCCTCTGCTTTCCCCCTCCCCCCTCAGGGAACCCCCCGCTACCGAGTCCTCTTCGCAAGCCAAGCCCTGGTCGTCTCGGTATGTTCTCCACAGGCCACCAAAACCCACCCATTATTGTGGGTGCCTCGTCGTGCTAACTTCGCTGGGTGAAGAGCTCGGGAAGACGTGCGGAAGGCCGGGTCGCCCATCAGTGATCACTCACAGTCTTGACAACCCGGAAGTCCACACGACACAGCGCCTGCTGGTATATCCATCCAGGCGCCCGCTGTCGCTCCGGACAACGCAGGCCCCCCGCCGCCGCCGCCTCCTCCTCCTCCGCCTTCGTTCTTGGCCTGTCTGCTTTGGTAACCTTGGTCTGGGCTGGCCTCACTCGCCCTGCCCCTGTCAGGTCAGCTCCTCCGAGACCACAGCCGCTCTCGGCCGGCCTCGCCTTCGACCTCGTTTATTCCCCGTCCCCCGCCCGCCGCGCTCACTAAGCTCCTGGCCTCGACGAGAGAAGGGGAAACGGGCCAGCTTTCACCAACCCAGCGCTCTGCACGACGGCCTTCCGGCCTGCCATGCCAGACAACTCTCCTCACAGCCCAGCAACCTCTCGCATGGCGACTCCGCCAACCCCACTGGCGACGATGCTAGCCCGGCGCGTCGCCGCCGTCTGAACTGCTGAACCGGATAGTCGCCTACGATCCGCCATTCGAGACGTCCCCCTCTGCCTTCTCGCCTTCCCGCCAGCCTGCCCGCCAGCCTGCCCAGCCAGCGCTTTGGGATGCTCGGGAAGCTCTTCAACCTCGGCGCTGGCTCCGGGACCGGGGCGCTGCCCTCTCCCCAGCCCTCGTCACACCGGTCCTTTCCTCTCGAGTCGGTCCAGGAAGACATCCACACGCGCCACCTCCTCTTCCCGGATCCCCAGGACCTGTACGAGCACCGCGCCAATCAGCTGTACCCCTTGTCCAGCGGCGCCACCACGCCCACCGGGGGTTCCTCGACCTACGCCTTCGACTACAATGCCGACATCGAGCTGGATGTGCGCGATGTCCGCATCATTATCATGCAGGATGCCCTGAGCTCCGTCGCCGCCTCGCTCCTGTATGATAGCCAACCCGCCCCGCCCCTCCCGACCGCCTCCATGGATCGCCCCTCGGCCACGGCCGGCTCGTACTCGGTCCAGGAGCCGCGCCGGACACCCGCCTCGCCACGGAAGCCCAGTGTTAGCTACTCGCAGCGCCCCATTGTCATCCAGCCCGGCAGCCCCAAGATACGCCAGGGCGCCTTCGACAGGAGGCCGTCGGTCCACAGCCGCAACCAGGGCTATGTGGAGAGCGACTCCCAGCGCGCCTGGCGCGAGTACCGCGAGGAGCTGGCCACGTTTTCGAGCTGCATATTCGGCAACTCGGAGCTCATGGCGTACAAGGGCACCTCGACCAAGGTCCATGTTGTGCCCTCAGAGATGCGGCCGAGCGAGTCCGCCTCCATGTACGGAGACGGCCGCGGCTCCCTTGGCAGGTCTACCATGCGGGCGAGCCGCCTCTCGCAGTCGTTTTCTTCCGAGAACCCCCCGCCATTTCCCACCCCTCCAACACCAGGCATAAGTCGGACCCAGGACCGGAAGAAGGTGCTGATAACGAGGCTGTTTCCCGTCAATCTCCCACTCGACGAAGACGCTCCCTCACAGCATGGCGCCTTCTCCGAAGAGACGACTGGGTACCCGTTCCCCCAGAGTTCAGAAGAATTGAAGGCCAAGAAGAAGAAATACCAGCCGAGGCAGAAGAGGACTCCCATGTACGCCGTGGCCCTCATCATCACGCTCCCTCCCTCGCCAGCACAGTCCACTCCGGCCACCTTGCGATCCGCATTCAAAGGTCCCAGCTCCTACGCCGAGCAAGACTCGTTTCCGTCGTCTTTCAGCTCTACCCGACGGTCCGGATGGACACTAGTTGGCCAGGGAGGATTCGGTGGTGCTGACTCGTTTGACACAAGCTACGGGAACGACATGGAGGATCAAATCGATGCCATCACGCAGCATTGGGACATAATCATGCGGACGCTCAGCCATCTGCAGTCCATCGTCGCCGGCACTCTCTACACCATGCTCAGGCAAGTCGATCTTGCCTCTCCGGACCCGCTTCCCGCCATCTCTTTGCAGATGGCTCGGGTTCCACCAGTGTCTGGCCGGCGCAGCGAGGACGGCCAGCCGGTCAAGACCCCCAAGACCAATGCTAAACATATTACACTGCTTCCCAACTGCCTACTAGAGAACCGGAAGGTTAGCACTGAGATGGATGCCGCAAAATCCAGGATTGTCGCCGGCATTCGCGCTTCTCGCGTGACGACGGGGCAGAACCGGTGGCCAATTTGGCGGGAAGAGGCTCGCTGGGTAGCCAAGTGGGCCGGCGGAAGGGAACAGGGTTTCTTCTTCTTCAACCTCCTCACAGGGTTCCTCTCAACGCACACCGACTGGCTTCAGGCGCTGAGCCCACCCGCGTATCGGCGCCGCCATCTCCTCCAGCAGCAAAAGGGGCGATCCGAAGAGGATACTCTGGTGCCCTCTCGGACCATCATCTTAGGCGACGACAAGATAGCCGCGCGGCGACTGGTTTTTCTGTTGTCTGCGTTCCTACCGGCGTCGCAACAGCTCCCCGGCCTCAGGGCCCACCGGCCGAGCACCCCGGCGTCTCTTGGGACGCTGTCGCAGTCGCCTCCGTCCTTCGTCGTTCCCATCCTCAAGGAGGAGTCACTGCGCAGGAAGATCAACCGCCGCACCGGCTCGGCGATGCCGTCACATTCGCGCAATCCCAGCCTACAGACGCACACCGCGCGCGTGGGCGGTGTTCCAGCCCCTTTGGCCCACCTCAGCATGGATGGCAGGCATGAGAGGCGGGCTTCGGATGCGGCTTCGATCCGGACTACTCACTTGCCCATCCGCGGGAGCGACCCCAACACGCGGAAGAGCAGTGCCGCCACTACGGCGACCATCACCCCGGAGACTAGCATTCCGCACTTCTCAACGGTTCACCGAGCCGAAATCTTTGCCCAGGGTCGCCCAGGGAGTAGCACCAGCGTCGCGGCGGACGATCTGAAGCGGCTCACCAGAGATGACAGTCCCGGATCGCAGGGCTCGGGGGCTGGTGAGCGTAGGCAAAGCTCCCGATGGAGCGTAATCAGTGGCCTCTGGAGTGTTCGGGAAAGAGACTCGACCAGCAGGTCACCTGTGCCGAATGACGGACAGAATGGGAGCCCGGCGTCGCCGGCAAAGCCGCGACAGCATTCGGTCACTGCGCCTTCCCGGGCAGCACCAGAAGCTGAGGCCGCGGACCCCCTTCCAAATGCACAGGCCGGCGATGATCGCGACGACGAGGCCATTGGCCCCCGGGATCACACACCCCCGCCCCGAACCTCTCCCCACACCCCGGGCCTCTCGGAGCAAGCCGGTGTCGTGCACAAGCCACAGAGGACTCCGGATCCCTCCGGCGCCTTTGAATCCCCGGTAAAAACTTCAATCAACATCGACGACGGCGTCATTGACGTGGATGTTCCGCTCCCGGATTTCATCACTTCCTTCGAGAGCGCCGTGAGCTCCCCATCTAGCAGCGGCTACCTGTCCGCCTCGGGCTTCGGTACGGGGCTAGACGCCTTTGAGCAGTCCTTCCGGTTTGCCGCCGACGGCGACGTACCGCTCAATGTCGCCGGGTGGCTCCAGCATTACCACCCTGACTTTGTGCTCCAGGCCCTCCCATCGCAGCACGATGTCCTGGAGCAGATCAAGAACTCGATGCGTGCCGAGCCCACCCCGCCGCTCGCCCCAGAGATCACATACACGCCCGCGACCGAAAAATGGGTCGACATCACCTCGGCCATCGTGGCCGATACCACTACGTTCACCATAACACGCATACGTTACCGGCGCCTGGTCAAGCTGAAAGCCGGTGGCAGCGGCGCCGGAGACCAAACAAGCCCGACGGTGCCAGCACCACCGACGCCGTCGTCTCACACGCCAGCCGCATCACTGAGGACACCGTCCTTCGAGGCGCAGCTCAGGGAGGAGTTCATCGAGGAGCCCCTCGTGGCGTTTGACGACGTGCTTGTCGAGGCGGTCGAGCGGGTCATCGCCGCGGCGGGGACCGGCAGCTCCGAGTCGACGGTCAGCAAGGTCAGCTCGACCAGCTCGTCTAGGTCGACCAGCAAGCGCAGGGAGAGGGAGAGGGAGATAGAGAGGAGGGACAGCTTGTCGGGCGGCGGCAGCGGCGCGGATGGTCGGTTTCAGGGGGGGCTAGCGCCCGTCACGGTGCTGGGGGGGGGGGTGGGCGCCGCGCTGCCGCAGGAGGTGCCGAGGTCACAGTGCAAGACGGTGCTGCTGTCGGCGCTGGAGGATATCATACAGGATGTCATTGCGGAGAGGGAGCAGGAGCAGGGGCACGAAGGGCATATTGGGAGGGAGAAAGAGAGGGAAAGGGAGAGGGAAAGCCCGCTGCGCGAGGCAGTCAGGGGCTGGATAGAGAGCGTGGATCTCGGCGGAGGGGAGTGATGGTGATGGCGATTCACAGGACCAGGACTAGGACTACTTGATACCCCGTACCATTTTGTTTTTGTTGTTCAGCAATTGTTGAGCGAGGCTTTGGGGGGAGCGGATGGGTGGTTGGTGGTCTGGATGTGTAAGGCAGCTGTTTGCTGTTGTTGGTTTGTCATCGGCGGTTGCATTGCATGAGGTGTGTGGCTCGTTAGTATCACGGTATTAGGCATGGGATAATTTTACAATAGATCTAGTTGCATACAGTGCTTACTGTTGTTCTCTTCGCTGTGTTTTCGACCTGGCTGCGGTCTGATGGACTTGAAGAAAGAGTATATGGGTCAATGCCCTTGAGACGATGAGCGGGACGCCTTGCGCTCCCTTTCCATCACCGCCCTTCAACTCCAACCAGTGCACGCGACGGACAACAAGTGTTGTTTCTTATCTGCAGTACACACACCTTCTTGTCAGAGGGTTTGTCGTTGAGAGTAAGTTTGGCACAAGAGCTGTCCTCTGACTTTGTGACTGCATTGCATTGGAATATGGCTGTCTTGGGTCTTCCACGCATACATATCATCAAACTGGCTCTCCTCCCCTTTATCGCCCCTGGTTGCTGCGCTCAAGTTGAACGCCGGCGTTGCCGCGATGCCATGTGACAACAAAACCCTTCCCCCCCCCCCCCCCCCCCCTCTTACCCTTGAACAAGAGGCAAGCCACATCTCCGTTTTCCACCTCCACCTGCCGGGTCCTTCCCCCTTCAAAAGCTCCGTTCATCCACCACACCTGTTAATATATTACACTGTACGGATTTACACAGGAGTCCCCAAAAAGCTCCGTTTCCAAAACACACCATAGGCAGGGTAGGTCTTGAACAAGGTCGCAGGAGAGCGGGAGGGATGGGGGACCTGGTCAGTCTGGTTTCGGGAAATACGCTCATCACGGGGGCGTTTTCTTGTGAACATTTGGTATCTTTTTTCCTGTTACCAACCGAATCAAACCCCTACATAGTTAACCCAACGCCCCGCCGCCCGCCCCCCTGGTCACCTCCCTCCCGTCTCTTCGGCTTACAGTCGCATCTGGTGATGTCGGTTCCTGAGTTGCGGTAACAGTTTTAATTTACGGCAGTGACCCTGGAGAGCCCTGGGATTTGCAACCCGCGACGGGGGACTGACTTGGGGACTTTGGGGACTGGACTGGGGTGGTCGACGGTGGTCTAGAATCCTTGCTCTCTGAGCGCGCGGGTTGTTGCGCACAAAGTGAAGTCTAGAGTTGCAGATTTAAGTGGTATCCCAACTTGCAGAAAGATATGTAAGGTTTTATTAGCGAGGGCGAGGGGGCCTGGACGTGACGCTGCAATGCGCTCTCCGATCATCACTTGTTGGTCTCCCTCCCCCCCTTTCCCGCAGGCCCTGCATCATCTCATGATACTGCGGCATGGTAGGCTTCGCGTATCTCCGTCCAGAGGACCACTGGCCCAGGGTCGGAAGACGCGTGTTCTCCATTTCTCTCTCTCTCTTGCACCATGCGGCCTGCAAGACTTGCTTCTCTCCTGATTAGCCAACCACAGCATCCATAACGTTATCCGGAGCCGGGCACATGGCCGCGCCAGACGGTGGTACCGGGCACCCGCTAGGTAGCTCGTGTGTGTTCGCCGTCCGGCTTCCACCGTCGTGTCATGGAAGGCCATGGCGCCTTCCATGCGGGTTCTAGGGCGTCTTGTGCATGCACCTCCTCCACTCACACTGAGAAGGGGGAGAAGGGGTGGGGGAGGTGTCCTGGCGCGCGCCAACCCTTGGCCGGATTGGTCGTCGGCTGCATGCCTTGAACCCCATTTGCTCCATTGATCAGTGATGAGCGATCAGATCGGGGGGTTGTTTGGCGATTGTGTGGTGGTGGCGCCGCCCGCTGGCAAGCGGCTAAACACAGCGGTTAAATAGTGAGAAAAGGTGGTCAAGGTGGACAAGGTGGACTCGCAAGACTCAACTATGTCCTGAGTTGCAGTGGGATGGGCAAGTCCCGGCGCTAACGAGGGGGGTAGGGTGGCGTCTCTGACCGGATTCTTTGCTTCGAAGGACATGGGGACCTACGAGGTGCGGATAGCTGATGGATGGAGCACGCGTCAGGAGTGCTCAGACGTGGGAGTGGGAGGATCATGATTGTGGTACTCGGTGTGGGCTGCTCGCAGGGGAGGTGGTCCGCAGCAAACAGGGTTCCTAACGGTCGACTTGACGCTCAGATGTCGAAGATGCTTTGGGACAACGGAGATGACGAGGTGGAGAAAGAAGAAGGGGGCCCGACGGAGGTTCAAGGTGTCCATTTGCTATCCCGCAGAGCTTGCACAGGACTGCATAGAATGCCTGACGGTCAATCCCTTTGGCTGGTCCGTCCTACACAGTAAGTGGTCTGTTCAAGTCCCCCGTTTTATGTATGTAGGTACATACAAGTAGTCGAGTCAATTATGGTACTACCACTCCAACAACACCGTAGGGCAGGATCGCTACGCAGGAGAGTAACAGCCGTGTGCGGGGGCTGAAACAGGAAGGTGGGAGACTTTTGGAGAACCAACAATGAGCGCGAGTAACAACCCAGTCATGTGCACGCTCCATCATTTCAGTGCTGTGTCGTCTCCAATGTGTGGTTCAGGCTCCAAGGCGAACCAGAAGATGGTCAACGGCGGTACTGTAAAGTGGTGAGGCTTGGCGTAGCCTCGGTCCCGCAGGGTTGCAGAGGCGTTGGGCAGCGCTTTGGCAGAGTTGCAATCCCAGCTCTCGGGAGTCCTTCGACTGCAGGATGCTGAGGCGAGTAATGCGCCATCTTGCTCCAGAGTATGGCGTGTGCAAGGTGGCTTGGTCCTTCCACGTGCATATCTGCGTGTGTGAGGTTGATCATATCGATCTCCGTCTTGGCTCCCGATGACAATATCAGGTGCCTGGCGTCTTGATTGAGATCGATTAAGTAGGCAGATGCTCGTCTACCAAGAGCATGGCGTCGGGCTCTGTATCATAGGACATGCAATTTTAAGCCGCAAGATGGGGCCGGCGTCTCGACTGGTCCATCCTAAGTGAGCGAGCCCATCCATCGTAGCCTGCATGGTCGGTTGCAAGGTGTTGGTTCTGTGCCGGTTTTCGGCTCGTCTGCGCGTACATTGCAGGACCAGGGCTTCCATTTTCATCAAAGCCGCAGCCGCTCATGTAGGGCCTCTGCCAGAACGGGACAGGGTCTCGTAAAAAGTAAGGGACGGGAGACTCTTTGGGTATCGCACCCAGATGCGGGTGCCCTGAAACTGGCGCGGGAAGGCTTTTGGTCGGCGATATGGCTTGAGGCGATGCGGTGGCTGGTGGTCGGCCATGTCGAATATAGCCGCGGATGCCTCCAGCTTGGTCCTGTGCAGTCCTGTTGTGGTTGATGGCACACTTCAGCGGTCCGGGCAACGGAGAATGTGACCTGAGGATTCGGGCACTGGAGAGTGAGGGCGGCAGTTGTGATCAACCTGCTTGACCTCAAATCTGAGCTTTTGGGAAAATCCATCGCTCAGCTGTCCCTTCACAGCCATCTGCAGCGCACCAACAGCTGGCCATTTTGGTTGTGGCTGTGGCAACCGAGCCATCGCAACCGAGCCATGCCAGTGAACCGTCGAATCTTGTCTGTTGAAACTCGGCGACGGGAGTTGTTGGAGTCAAATCCGAGTGGGGACTTGCAAGCTTCCAGTGCTTCGAGCAACAATGGCTCTTCCCGCAGCCTTCCCCCGCATTCTCCGCGCGCTTGACCGCGGAGGCAATGGAAGCGTTTGCCGCGCCCCTGCATGCGCTTCCTTCCGCCGTCCCCGCATTTGGCAGGCCTCCTTCCCCATTCTTCGAGCAAACGCCAAAAGGATTGGACGACAAGCAGCGAACACCGCTGCTGTGTGTTTGGGGCTCTTGCCTTCTCATCCACACAAAACTCCCCAACCCTCAAACTCACCCAGACAATGTTTCGCGCACGCCATTTCGCTGCTTCTTTCTGTCTCTCTCCACGCTGCCGGGACCCTATTTATTATTGATTGTCGGCGGATTGATGCTCCCGCCGACCGGGCCGGGTAAAATTGAAGGGCCCAGCAGCCAAACAACTCGCGCTCGATCGCCCCTCCCCACTGGGCAGCTGCAGCTGCCTGTCAGGCCTGCCTCTCCACCCCATCTCAGGCATGCGGAACAAGGCACAGTTCTCCCCGCTCCAGATTGATTGCTGCTGCAAGGGGCGCTTTGTATGAGTTTTTCCATCAACCGTTGGCTGCCAGAGGATCACCCCAACGAGGGGTCCGGATGATGGCGACAATGAGACAATGTGGCAGGTGCAATAACTGGCCCTCATCTGCTGGAATGAACAAAGCCCCTGTGACGGGAAAAGCACCAAGGCCTTTGATGCAGGCGAGCAGGCGGCCCGGGAACAGCGCCCCCCATTGTGCTCCTGTTTGTCGACTCTCGTGTGGAACGATCGACACTGCCTGGCCCCTTATTAGACGTGCTGCCCGCCGCTTTGCAGAGTATCCTGAAACCTGGTAGTTTATACCTTGACCTTCATTTGTAGGCGCTTCAGGAAAACCAAATAAACACTTGAGATTTGGCATAGTGGCCATCTCGTCGAGCATCGCCGAGCATCTTTGAGCAACCAAACTCCACGCTCGCTTGCATCACTTGCACTTACACGAGCTGCAGCACACAGACTCGCCCATAACACCACGGATTTCCGGCACTGCTGCATCGACTAGCGCCAAAAGCTACCCCAAGCTTCCAAACCAGTACCTAATCCGTATCTTTGGTCAGTCACCATGCGGACTGCCCACGGCATCGCTGTCGCCCTCTCGGCTGGCTTCCGGCTGGCGACGGCCGCTCCATTCGCCGAATCGTCTCTCCTTTACGTCACCTCCTACCCGACTGGCAGCGGGGCAGGCAAGGTCTTGACACTGAAGCTCGACCAGACCAAGCTGGAAACTGTCGCCGAGTCCGACAGCTGCGGTCCTTATCCGTCTTGGCTGACCCCGGCGGCAACATCCTCTATTGCGTCAATGAGGCCTGGGCGGCGAGAAGGGCGATCTCGCTGCGCTTAAGGTCGGCGATGACCTGAGCCTCACCAAGCTGAGCGGAGGCCCGACCGTGGTCGGCCCCGTCAGCACTATCGTCTATGGCGACGGCGGCCGTGGTTGGCTATTGCCGACTAGTGAGTACCGACTTGTCGTGAACCAAAGGTGTGAGCTTTGGACGTCTGCTCTCGATAGTGCAGGAGAGGCATTGACACCTACAACATTGCCGATCCGGCGGCGGTCGCGCTCCTGAAGACGCAGGTGTTCCCCGCCAACGCTGAGGTCCGCCCCGAGCCCCAAAACCAGGCCCGCCCTCATCAGGCCGTCCTCGACCCCACCGGGGAGTTCCTCGTGTTCCCCGACTTGGGCGCCGATCTCCTCCGTGTGCTCAAGGTGGATCAAGCGACTTTGGGGTACACCGAGACGGTACGTACCTGCCCGGCTTATGTGCATATCCCAAAACTTACCATCCCCTGTAGAAAAGCCACGAGTTTGCCCGCGGTACGGGCCCTAGGCACGCTGCCTTCTTCAAGTCCGAGTCGAAGACGTTCTTGTATGTCGTCTGCGAGCTCTCAAACTTGATTCAGGGCTTCAGCGTCACCTACAACGACGACAAGAGCCTCAGCTTCACCCAGGTGTACAACTCCACCACTCACGGCGGCACCGACCCGGTCCCTGCTGGCACCTCAGCTGCGGAGATCACGCTCTCTGTAAGTCGTCACACATACTCTAGGTTCCCATGCAGCAAGCCATGCTAACACGCTTACAGCCCGACAGCAAGTTCCTGACCGTCTCCTCTCGCAACGAGAAGTCCCTGCAATACACCCTTGCCAACGGCACGGCTGTGCCCTCGGACCCGCTCATCACCTTCTCCATCGACGCCGCGTCGGGCGCCCTCGCCCATGTGCAGACGGCCCCTGCGGGAGGTGTCAACCCTCGTCACTTCTCCTTCAACAAGGACGGTAGCCGTGTCGCCTCTGCCTTGCAGTCCGACGGCCGTGTCATTGTCTTCGAGCGCGACGTCGCTTCGGGTAAGATTGGCAAGGCGGTGGCTGAGGCGAACGTCTTTGGCATGCCCAACTTTGTGCTGTTTAAGGAGTAAAGTGATTGGAGCTGGGGTTCAATTCTCGTTCTTGTGCAGCCACTTTTGTTGGCCGGCGTTATGTATTTTTTTTGTTCTCCGCCAGACCCACGACGAAATGGGCATACCAAAACCAAGGGATAATAAAAAGAATAAACCAAGACTGACACCATCTGCATGTGACAATGACACCCACTTGCGAGTAAGCCCATGTCCAGATAGTTACTGTACCTCCAGTCCACAGACACTCAACACAGCAAGCAGATTCGTGGAATAACCAGCCCCCCGAATCCCTTCCGACAATCTCCCGCATCTCAAGTTAGTCCCCTCCCCCCCCAAAACGCCTCCTTACCCAACGTCAAGTCCATCGCAGCCAGGGGACCAAAAAATCTGAAACCGGAAGCATGGCCGATCGATCGATCCGCTCTCCGGTCCCCCCATTTCCCTGCCAAGCCTTCAAGTCTGTCTCACCACCCTCATATTTTTCCCATTCACCTCCGTCCTCATTTCATTCTGGATCGCCGGTCTTGCCTGGTCCCGGCGGCTATCCCCTTCCTCCCCTCACCCACCCCTGGAACCGTGGCGTCGGGACCGGCGAAGATCCGGGGTGAGGGTTTGATATTGCGGAGTTATGCTTGCCCATTTTGATGATGTGATGTGATGGGGGAGGGGGGCTTTGGTTTATGCAGGGACCAGAGGTGAGTCTTGGGTCGCCGTGTTGGTTGGTTGTACAGGAGGGTGCGGACGGAGAAGTCAGGTCTTTGTGCACGGAACATGAGCGGTTTGTGGACGTTCTGTTGACACCCTAGGTTCGTTCGTCTCCATTCCGGAAAACCCACCAACGAGACCGAGACCGAGAGAGGGAGGTGGAGGTTTGTGGAGGGAGGGGGGGAGGCGGCAGCTACCTCCGAGGCCGAGGTGTGATGCACGTCACTCGGGGGACGTCGGTGTTAGGCAGTCAGCATTCCGACGTACGTCAGTGAAAGACACACGAAAGAGAGATGGCCTGGTTCGGCTTGGTCTGGACTTGTGTTCTTATGGCTTGTTTCCCTTGTTGACGGAGTCCCATTGGGACTTGCGGCAGCCTCTGTGCTTGTCAGAAAGGCTGGCTGTAGACGTCCTCGGAGTCTTCATTTGACACCCAGACAACAGATTGACACTTCCACCCCCAGGTGTCTTGGGCACACTAAGGCGGGGGAAAGGGGAGAGGAGAGGGCTCCAGCTAGCCACATTGCACACAAGGCCTTTAGTGTAACGGCGAAACGGATCACAATGGGGTGGCAGCATCAATGTGGACAAGAGACAAGCTGATGAGACTGTTAGTCTGAGAAACCCCTCTCTGGTGGCTGGCCGAGGTCTGGCGACGGTGTGACGGATGCATGGAAGGATTTCGAAGCCAATTTCTCACGGTCCTCTGATCACGCATGCCTTGGCTCTCAAGCGAGACGCGGGGGCAAAAGAGGAAACACACAGATGATATGAGAGAAACCATGGTGGACCTCGTCGGCCTCACGGAATGCAAACACAGCAGAACGAGAGTGCCCCCTGCTTCAGAGCGGCAAGGAGCCGTAACGGCGTCCGAAAATGGACATCGCCAACCGCACTCTGCGCGCGCCTCTTGGGCCTTGACGCCATTGCAACTTCCCGGCACGGGAAGGGATAGACGCGGGCACACATTGCGGGAAGGATCCTATGAGCCATTGTCATGACGAGACGTGTGACCACTGGTGCGGGTATCCTGCGGAGCGTGCTGCAGCATCACAGAGGCGGCTCTGGCTCGTCTGGGCAACCGAAATGGAGACAGCCTGGTTCCAGAAAAGAGGAGCTAAGAACGCTAGATTGCGGTCGAGGTGAGAGGGGTAACGAAAGCCGAAGCTAGGTCCCGGCGACCGTGAAGCGAATGTGGTCGAACCGGGGTCGTCAGCGGGGCCATGCCCCAGGAGGAGAGTCTGCCCCGGCATCGAGGTCTTGCCTCTTTAGATGTCCCTGTTGTCTGTGAGTGTGGCGGCTGTCGGCAATCGCCAAGTCTCCTGCAGAAGCAATGCCCATCCGCGTTCGTGGCGCCTTGGCGGGCTATGACAGCCGTCCTCTGATGCTACTCAGCAATAACTGCAGACAATGAGAAAGGGAAAGCGGCCATTCTGACGGTTGAGGAACCGCGCGGGGGGTTATTGTGCTTGGGATTTCGCTCCTGTTGGGGGACCACCGGTGATTAGGCCCCACAAGTCCCCGCGAGCCGACCAGCTCGGCACCACAAGGGTTAAGCCGATTTCAGGGCACAGGCCTGATGGCAAAGGCCCTGAATCGTGGGGACAAGTCCGGAGCCAGGCGAGCCAGGGAGCCGCAGGGAGGGACTCGCCGCTGCACAATCCATGGCGGTTGCCAAAGGGCCTGTCATATCGACTCCCGCGGCCGCAGTCTGGGCTAACGAGGTCTAGACGGCGGAGCCGTTGTGGTGTCCAACGGTGGCATGTGTGTCGATTAATATATTGTGGTGGGTTTGGAAGTCCCATGACCGGTCGGCTATCCAGGGGACGACGCGGGACATGGGGCGAGGCCGCAGTTCCCAGAAGCCTGGAATGTCGCGAGGCTGAGAATCCTCGTTTAGACATTCTGAGCCACGTCAGGACCTCTCGAGACAAGACAGCGGCGAGGGCCACGTGCCTTGTGGAGGAGGAGGAAATGGAACCGCTGGATTGAACTAGGGAAGCCCCTCAATGCTTGCATGGGCATGCCGCAGGTTGATCAGGTGCATCAATGTGCAGCATTCCGGTGAGGTGTCGGACTGCATGTCTGGTTCGCCTCGGCTCCGATTCTGGACGTCGACAACCTTCGTAGACAGATCTTATTCGTTAATTCAATGCCTTCATCTCTCGTCGCCTCGCGTTCGCCTCCAGAGAGAGGGAGGCGTCGAGATGGTGGCTGATTGCTGGGGTTTAATCGCAAGTATTCGGACCGACCGTCTCCTTTGGTGCCCAGTCAAAATTGCTGCTCACCAAGCCACTAACACACTCGGCTACGCAACGGATGCACGTGCGCAGCGCAAGGGGGTTGAGCACTGGTCAGCCACATCCGTAACGGACGACGTCAATCCCTGCGTCTCTGCAGCCACACAACAGAGACGAGACGGGCGGGTCCGTCGAAGACGGGTCGGTGCCTTGACCCGATCGAGACCAGAGGATGGTGGAGCTCGAGGTGGAGCTAGGGCGCATCCTGCGCAGGAACCGCCAGGGTCTCTCTCAGCAAGCCATGAACGCGAAATTGTGCTTCGGACATGGCGATGGTGTTGATGGGTCCTGAACATGCCCGAGCATGCCCAACACAGGCCATCTGGGTGGCCGTGGCACGGCAGAAGGTGTCACTGTCTCCGTGAACTTGGTTTCCCAATATGGAGGCCCCAGCTGTCTGCTGAACCCCCAATCTCAGCAGTCTCTCGGTTACCTGAAATAGGACGCGGCTTGCTCAACATCCCCCAGGCAACTTGCTGACGGTGGTGGCGATTCTGGAGTGGACCGTGGTGCTCACGAGCCGCTTTGCATCAAGGAAGGGATTCGCTTGCAGGCAGGCTGTCATCTGCGGTCGTGGAGGTGGAGAGCTTCCATCTTCACATGACTCCTTGATCTGTGGCATATCCCGCGACAACGTGGGACTTGGGCAGCCAACACGGCAGAGTGAAGGGACAGCGATGTGACGATGCTCGGATGGGCTCGGCAAGCCGTGGGCAGCGGCCCTGGGAGACGCACCGGGTAGGGGTAGGGTGCAGGCACCCCGGGGCCGCGCCGTCCGCGCGCTTGCTGCTGGCGCGATGATCATGTCCTGGGGCGGAAAGCAATGTGGGGTGGAAGGTGCTTCTCGAAGACTTCTCTTGTCCTGCGCGATGGGCCCTCCTGAAAGACGATGCGGAGAGCCCGAGCCTGGGGGCTGACGTGGTTTGAGAGCCAAGAGATTGCGAGGAGCAACTCTAGCAGTTGCCGGATTTATGCTAAATTGCTGAATGCACGGCGTGCGAAAGCCTCACAGGGTGCCGTCTTTGGCGATGCTGTGCATCCCACCTTAGCAGGCGCTTTATAAGGCTGGCATGTCTCACTGACCACCGCGCTGAGATGGTGTCCAGAGCGGATTGGCGTCAGAACGTCGACGGCATCAATCAGCACCTTGATGAAGGATGGTGCCTCCCGCGGGCTGTGGAGCAACAAGACAATGCGAGTTCAGTTTGTGAAGGATTAACGTTAATCTCTCATCGCAGACAGAATGTGGAAGCTATCCTTTGCAGGGTCCCCGTTCTCTGCAGGCAACAGATGACCGTCCCTGCATCGGGTGAGATTGAGATGGAAGGAACCTCAGACTCAGAGCCACCTCGAATTTGCTGTATCTGCACAAGTCCCTGACCTTAGTCCCTGGAAATGGAACCCGTAACCAACTATCGCGACATCTCAGGCAGTTCCACCTTCCCTTATGATCCCAAAATAGTGTAGACCCGACCTCTACAGGCAGGAACGCCTAGATTGAACATGCTCTGGATTTGAAGTCATGGGAATGGGAGGAAGTGGAATGGAAGGAACCCCAGACCTTCCGCATTTGCCAAGGGAAGCAAGTGGCCTCATGGTCCCTCGCTCTCCAAAGAGCCGTCAACTTGCTTGAAGACACCTCAACCTCACTTGCACTGCTCGACTGGCCGTCATCGGGGTCAAGTGAGCAGCGTATCCTTTCATCTCCCTCCCTTACAGGAGGTACCTGCTGAGGTACTTGACCTTCCCACGCCACCCTCGGCTCCTTTCACCCGGCGATGACGGTCTTGGGTATGACACTCAACACGATTTGACTCTCGTGAGCGCGATGATCAGCGCTTCCCGAGCTAAAGGCTTCGACCCGGGCTGCGCCGGGTTGCTCGGACCCTTGCCCGGCATTCTGGTGATGGCTCCAGCGCAGGGCTGCTCGTCCCAGCAGTTCCAGGTTCATGGTTTGCGCACCAATCCGCTTGCATAGCGGGGCCACGTCAGTGTGACAGTGTTACAAGACGCCGTCGACTTGTCATAGCGCTTGTCGGGTGCTTTACATCCCATACCATGGTGCGAGGCGGCGTCGTTGCGAACAAGCTCGACGTGCTGATGACAGGACTGCTCACAACAGGCTCCCGGAGGATGCGGAGTTCGACAGCAGTGAACGGTTGGAGTCGGACCCCACCCCCGCGTTTCTGGTTTGCTCGCCCCCCCTTTCTCCCTGGTCCTCCGCAACTGACCCACCCTCTTCTGCTGGCTGGCGGTGTGTGAATGCCATGGTTCAGCAGCCATCTGCCAGCAGCGACACGGCCTCCCATGGATCGCTTCATGCAGCTCACCAAAAACTGAGAAAGTCCTCGGACATCGCTGAGGGTCATATCCGCTTTCGCACGCTAGTCGCTCAGCTTGAGCATCCCCAACAGGGCAACCCCAAGACGCACCAGAAAGCGACATTTAACGCACCCCACAACGCGCCTTCTTTCGAGCGTCCATGCAACCCCCCTCGACAGGGGGCGCCGTCCACAGAAGCTGCCCCGTCTGCCCATCCTCAACCCCCGGTCGGCACTAGCGCATGGCACCCCTGCCGCTCACCGTCCCGTCTCCGTTTATGGCTGACTTTTTGCGCAGAGAGCAGGCCCAGGCAGATCTCCCCGCAAAGCCCGACGGTTTGGCGTTAGCACAGTACAACGGCTGCACCTGACACGCGCCGGCCCTTGCTGGCTGTGATTAAAGGTGCCTCCGGGGGCGAGTAGGTACGGAGTACATACCGCACAGTACATGGGCTCATCCGATGTCCAGATGGACCTACGCCCCCCCTGATTGGAGTCCCCTCTCGGCAAAGGTGCTGACCCCGTGTTGTGATGAGATATGAATCCACCACCTTCCGTTCCCAAGATCCCGGAGAAGCTTCCCACCTTTCCCTCACCACATCATCATCCGGCCGACCTGTGAGCAGCACCCACGCCCCAAGGACATTGTCCAGCATTCCGCCACTGGCTCTCTGGTCTTGTTGGTAGCGGCCCGATAATGCGAGTTCGACAGCGAACCACGAGTCCTAGTGTTTTCGGAGTTTGCGGCGTCTGAATCGTCGCCGGTCGGTGTTGGAGCAGCCGCGGTTGAAGAACCGGTCGCCGTTGTGGAGGAACTCAGCAGCGAGTCCGTGCCTCCCCTCCTCCGGGCAGCTCGGACCTTGGGGAAACCCACAGCATTGTCGCAACCCGCACAACACAGGGGGCCGCCCAGCATGTCGCCGTCGTCCAACGGCGACTCTCCGCATTCGGCAACGGCCACCATGACGACCAGCGCCACCATCGCCAGGCAGTTTCCACTGCCAAATCGAGATTTCTCGGTCGAGATCCCTTCACCCCAGCTCACCGCTGGCCCCAATGGCGCGAACACGCTGAAGTCGCCGAACTCGCTCAAGGCCGCCGCCGCGCGCACTCCCAGCTTCAGCCGGGAGGGCATCCTTGGCTCGGCCCAAAAAGCCCGTAACCTGTCCCAGTCGTCCGACAACAGGCCGGACTCGGTTTCAAATGGTATTCCGAAATCCACGAGCGAAGAGAGTATCAATCCATTGAAGCGAAGAAACACAGATGCCGCGGTGGACTACCCGAGGCGGAGAGCGACGATTGCTGTACGTAGAACCGCAATGGAGCGACGTCCCCTGTGCTGACTGGTTGGTAGTGCGAAGTGTGTCGTTCGAGGAAGTCGCGATGCGACGGTACCAAACCGAAGTGCAAGCTCTGCACGGAGCTGGGTGCCGAGTGCATCTACCGGGAGCCCGGCATCAAGCTGGACGCTGGAGATAAGCTCATTCTGGAACGCCTGAACAGAATCGAGAACCTGCTCCAGATGAACATGGTTGGCCATGGCAACGGCATCAGCCTGTCGCACGACTCGCCAAACATGAGCAACGGCACTGCGCTGAGCGGCGATAACCTCATGATGCAGAATGGCACCAACAACAACTTTGTGTCCATCATCCCCAGCGGCGGCTTGGGCACGTGGTCCGCGACGGCCACCAATATCTCGACCATGCCCAAGGTGCACACGAACGCAGCCCTTCACCTGCTCCAATGGCCGTTGATTCGAGACTTGGTTTCACGGCCGTACGACCCGCAAATCCTCCTCCAGCTCGAGATGGCGCGCGAACCGCTGCACTCACTTGCCAAGACGCCCTGTGTGGACTTGTCCAACACCAACGCATACATCGAAGCCTACTTTGACCGGGTCAATATCTGGTACGCCTGCGTCAACCCATACACATGGCGGAGTCACTATCGGATCGCGTTGTCAAACGGCTTCAGAGAAGGGCCGGAGAGTTGCATCGTGCTGCTCGTCCTGTCCTTGGGACAGGCGAGTTTGAGGGGGAGCATTTCGAGGATTGTTCCGCACGAGGACCCGCCAGGACTCCAGTATTTCACGGCCGCGTGGTCGCTGCTCCCTGGCATGATGACCTCCAACAGCGTACTCGCCGCGCAGTGCCACCTGCTCGCTGCTGCATACCTCTTCTACTTGGTGCGGCCGCTGGAAGCCTGGAACTTGCTCTGCACCACCAGCACGAAACTGCAGCTCCTGCTCATGACGCCAAACCGAGTCCCTACCGATCAGAGGGAGCTGATCGAGAGAATCTACTGGAACTCCCTCCTCTTTGAGAGTGATCTACTGGCCGAGCTGGACCTGCCTCACTCGGGCGTTGTCGCGTTTGAGGAAAATGTCGGTCTGCCCTGCGGGTTCGAGGGAGACGAGCAGGAGGCGGTGGGCCGCGATGAGCTGTGGTACTTCTTGGCTGAGATCGCGCTTCGGCGACTCTTGAACCGTGTCAGCCAGCTCATCTACTCGAAGGACTCGATGGCATCAACAACGAGTCTCGAGCCGGTCGTCGCCGAGCTCGACTTCCAACTGACCCAGTGGTACGAGAGCCTGCCCGTGCCCTTACAGTTCCCCTTTACGCGCACGATGCTCCCGGATCCGGTTCAGACGGTTTTGAGGCTGCGTTTCTTCGCCTGCCGCACCATCATCTACCGCCCGTACATCCTCGCCGTTCTTGACAACGAGCAGGCGATATTAGACCCCGCGGTACGGGACAGTTGCACCAAGTGCCTGGAAGCCTCCATCCGGCAATTGGAGCACATTACTGCGCAGTAAGTTCATCCCCATCGCCCTCATTGGTCAACGCCCCTCCCAATCTAACCAATTGGCCGCAGTCACGCCGGACACATGCCGTACCTTTGGCAAGGCGCCCTCTCTATTGTATCGCAAACTTTACTCGTCATGGGCGCTACGATGTCACCGTCACTATCGACCATTCTCTGGAGCCTTGTTCCACACCGCGAGGCCATCGACCAGATTATCAACGACGTGGTCATGGAGATTGAACGCTACGCCGTCCTCTCACCCAGTCTCAGCCTCTCCGCCGAGATCATCAAGGAAGCCGAGGTCCGGCGCCGGACCTTTCTGAGCGGTTGATCGGTGTGCAAGGGCACCCCCGGACATCTGCGCCGTATCTGCATCAGCCTGATCGCATAGTAGCACCTCGCCTAGCCCGTACGTCGACCACGCTTCCGGCCCTCTGGGAAACCGAATGGTTTCCTGCAATCGCAAAAACCCCACGACCCGCAATTCGCCTATTGCGAGTGCATGGAACCGCTGCACATCCGGCACGGATGCCTGGCGTCCCGTCGGAGCATGCACTGCACAAACTGCTTTTCTCATCAGCCATTCCCGGTCCGTTACGACAACCTGACAGGAACTTGTGGCGATGGGCGTGGTCTGATGGTGGACCCGGTTCCCATTAATGGATCAAAGACGCTACGCCTGCCGTCCATCGAATCAGTTCGAAGATGGCAACCACGGCGCCGGCAAGCTGACAAGTTAGGGTGTCCGGCAGTACTATGCCTTGCGCCGCTTGCCTTGCACCTTTGGGTCTCGGACTGCTCAAGGAAACGGCGACTGGGAAATCTGCAAGCTCGGTCTGGGGTTACACACAGCGGTTCCCCAGAGCGAGTTAAAATTGGCCGTGGGCTGGAGCGAGGCTACGGATGACCTTGGATGCGGAGATGACGGCCCGACATGCCGGGTCTACTTTTCCATCCCCGCTCCCCGCATTCTCTTCTTCATGCGCCCCATCCTGGACATCACCCGGACGGGGCGCATTCCTCTTCTTTTTTGCACCTTGGCCTTCTGGGCTGGTTCTTTTTCAGGCTTAGGGATTTTTCTGAGGGGGGGGAGGGGTTCAAAACTGGCAGGCAATACACCACCACCGTTTGGCGTTGGGACGGAATACCTTTGAGGACATTTTACGTTTTGGATTGATTGGAATTTCTTCTTGGTTTTTTGTCTCATTTTGGTGGATATATCCCCGGGGGTGCTAGCATGAAACATGTAGAGGATGGGTGAGGCCAACATGAATTACGTTGAGAAGTCATTCTTGTTCATCATTTGACGTTTTCTCTTTTTGCGCAGTTGGTCTCTTTTCTTCATCGGCTGTGTCAAGTGTGTTACAAGCTCTTGTAATCTCGCTGCTCAAACACGGGCGGCAATTGAACCTCCTATTTTTATCCCCCTTCCATTTGTTCTTCTCTCCGACTTCTTCGCGTGGGTGTGTGTGCATGCCGATCGCCTTGACCCACCACAACGGTGTTGCGGGGATGAACCCCAGGAAACCCCAAGAATTTTCCCAGCCCCTTTCCCCTCTTCTCTTCTTCGTTCCGTGTTCCGGGCCCGTGTTCCGAAGCCCACGCTGCAAGGTCCCCCGGCCAAGCATGCGCCGTAGCAGGAAAGGGGGAACGGTGGAACGGGGGGCGGGCTGCCACCACCGGAAATGATCAGAGACGGTGATCGGGGGCATTTCGGCCTGCTACTGTGTACACAATACCTTGCTCGAGCACAGACGTGGGTTTGTTATTGAATGCTTATAAAGCACAAACAGATGAGGAACTTGTGTGTCGTCTTTTCTAGAGCTGGATTTCTGTATAGGTGAGTGGGAAATGAGAAGCGCGGGACTTTTCCACGAGGGCGGGGTGCACGCCATTGTTTTGGCTGCTGAGCTGCGAGGCCAAGGATCGGTGTGGGCTGAGGCAAGATGTAAGCACCGCTGCACCCAGGTGGGTTCTCGGGGCAACTGAGCTGTGAAGCGAAGAGAGATAGATAGACTCCGTAGTCCATACCAGGTACAGTACAGTACACACTCACTTCGTTGCCTACCTAATAGACACCCCCCCAGGCGATGGCGATTAGTGAGAGCTCCTGTTAGGCGCCGGCATTGACGCTCGGCTACTGGGCATGTCTCGCAGGCAACGGCGGGTTCCTGTGAGGCTTGTGTGCTTCGGCTCTCTGAAGCGAACGGTCTGATCAGGCAGAGAGAGTTGGCTCCACCGTGAAAACGTGCGATAAGTACGACATTGCTAACGCCGCGCGCAGGATTGCAGCAGGAGAGCGGAGCGGAGCTTAGTGCCCTGCCCCCCCCTTCAGTGGTCGAGTCCCCTTTCCGGATACACGTCCAGGAAGCTACAAAGGTCCTTGACTGCACTAACACTCGGCTAGTCGTAGACGGTGGCGGTGGGCAGTCGAGCAACACTAGGGAGTCCTGCCGGCCTGAAATCGCGGGCCTCTACTGAGGAGATGACAGTTGGCCTGGCGTGGGTTTAAGACGGGCGTTGAAAACGGTCTGTGGCTGAGTAAACACGGCAAACAGGCTATCCGTTCGCTTTACCGTGATGCGAGAAGGCGCGGGCGAGGGTTGGAGAGTGATTGTTTGTTTTGGTAGACGACGCGGCTGGAGATGTGTGGTATGGTGTCCTGCTCTCTCCCAAGTCGCTTCAACCATCAAGATGGTGGTTCGAGGCTTTGATTTGAGGAAGAAGAGGAAGCAAAGGCTGTATCTTGTTGTGTATGTATGTGGCAGCGGAATCAAAGATCTCAATTCCCAACAGAGGGTTGGTGTAGCTAGGTTGCTGGGCAGCGGACATGGATGGCCTCAGTGGTGGCACCGGAAGGTGAAGATAGCGAACGAGCGAAGACATGGGGACCAGGCGACCAGGCGACCAGGCGACCAGTCGGTCCGGGGCCGAGTTTCGGACCGGCGTTGACCGGGTGCGGCCACACAATGGCAGGTGGGCCCCGGCCATAGGTTCGTACTGTCCTTGTCCACGACAGAGCGCAGACAGCGTGCCGTGTGTGCCGTGTGTGCACGCCGCGGGCAGCTCCGCGGATGCCGCTCCGTCCGATGCGGGGCCGATTCGGCAGGGCCCGTTCCCGATTGCGGGGAAGGCTGGGAGGGGCTGAACTGCCCTGCTGAAGAGTGGTGCGGAGGGGTTCAGCTGCCCTGGGCCCACGTGACATATCACACAGAGTCCCCGCCTTCGCATTTTCTCTGCTCTGCAATTGGGTCGATCTGTGTCCCTGGCACCGTGGACCTGTCAGCTGCGTGGGAACCCGTGGAATCCCGTGGGAATCCCGTGGGAGGAAACAAGTTGATGGCATCACACTTTGCACCCCGACCCACGGGCACCACCCTACTCTGTAAGCTTCGAGCTTTCTCCCTGAGAGTGCGGGGGCAGAGACGCCCATTCTTCACTTCTTTTGGCCGGAGCCATTGAGACGCTGGCCCAACTGCTCACGGGGCTTCCATGAATGTGGAGCTTTCAGATCCTCAGAACCAATTCAGGTTACTAAACCCTGGGACACCCACCCACGCCTGGCCCCATCCAAGGCCAACCCCAGGCCATCCCAGCCATCCCAGGCCATCCCAGGGGCATCCCAACAGGGCATCACCCCTCATCTCAACTTCCATCGTCCCCTCACCTCACTTCCAACCTGGAAAGCTGTCACTCACTCCTCAGGCACTTTTCAGCTTGTCATCTTGTCATCTCGACGGTGCCCAAGTCCCCTCTTCCCGCCACCGACCAGCCGACCGCACACCATTCTTTTCCGGCTTGCATCTGCGGGCCTCGTCGGGCTTTTATCAGGCGCCCACAGGATTCAAGTCGCGAGGTGGAACCAGGGTGGCCTGTTCGAGGAGCCCAGTCGACAAGCCGACGTGTTGAGCTGGCAATGCACGACGACCACCCGCGAGCCCAATCGCAGCTGGGGCATCTGTAGACCCGCCCTTGCCCGGCCAACCACGCCCAACCAGCTGTCCGGCACTCGATTCTCCATCGCAAACCTGCTCCCTCCTGCCGCGGCTACCAGATACCGACACAAGGTTGGAAGCGACACAAGCGACACAGCGAGCACCTTCGCCGCCGTCGCACCGGGACTCGAATGCTGCTGCAACCCCGGGGCTGCACACGGGACGAATGGCCGACGTCCACCACCAGCAGCAGCAGCAGGGCGGGCCCAGCACTGCGCGACGCAGGAAGAATGCCGCCAAATCCAAGCCTCAGGCCTCGAATGATTGGCCACGGGCTGGCGAGCCACGATCCCGTGCCTCGCCTCGTCCGAAACGCCATGGAGATATAGACGTCGACATTGTCGAGTCGTCCGACGACGCCAGCGCCGCCAACCACGCCAGCCACGCCAGACCTTCGTCCAGCAAGCAACCCCGGAGACACCGCCCGCGCCCTCCGAGTTCCACCACGTCGGACACAGCCTCGGACACAACCCGCCCCGGCCAAGCCCCGCAGCGGTCGCCGAAACGGCCCTCCAAGAGCATGCGTGTGCCCAACGCCTCGGTGCCCGTTCTGGACGCCGCTGCCGCCCATCGGCGCCCAACCTGCATCATCGAGGAGGACGACGATGACGATGACGACCCCGCGCCCTCGGGCCGTCGCGGCCCGTCAGTCGCCAGACAATAGCTCGCCGCGAGATCAGCCCCCGCTCCGCTCACCGCTACCGCTCAACCCCCGAGTCCCGCCGCTCCCCCAGGACCTCCGTCTCCGACTCGGAAGACGACACCGACGCCACCTCTGACTCGGACGAGGAACAGGTCATCGAGCCCCGCAGCAAACACCTCCCGCCCGCTCCCATGGCCCCTGCCGTCCCGCCTGCCCCGCAACTCAACGCCGTTCCTGCTTCGCTGCAAGAACGCCTGAGCCGACGCCCGGAGATGGTATATGAGGAGGAGGATGGGGACGGCGTCTCGCGATACGCACCGTCCGTCGCCCGCCACCGCTCGCTCTCTCGCCCCCCTTCCAGCAGACAGGATCGATACCGACGACCCCGGGACATTGTTGTATCCGGCCCTCCCAGCCTCGATGAAACTCGAAGGTCCCGGTCGAGATCCAAGAGGTACTAAAGAGGCTGCTAGCTCCTGTTCTCCGGGCCATGCGTTGAGCGGTGTGTACTAACGTCCGCCACAGCGCTCGACCGTCAAGGCGACACTACGAATCCGACGTCTATGTCTCCTCGAGGCCTGCCTCGTCCTTCAGGCGGGCCCATGCCGCCTCGTCCTACAGCTTAGGCTCCTCCACAAAGCGCTCGACCTTCTTTCCTGACCCTGCCGCGTCCTCGGCCCGCCCTTCACACTTGGAGAAACCAGCCGAGCGGTCAGTGCCTGCCCCGCCGACGAGGATCCTACTCGCTGTTCTGACCCTTGGCTTTAGTTTTACCCAATGTGTGAGCTGCAGGGATAGCAACACCCCCGTGAGCAAGACGGCCAAGCTCAAGTGCTGCCATCGCATGTGCCATTCGTGTCTTCGCAAACTCTTCAAACTGTCCCTCACCAACCCGCAGCAGCACATGCCTCCGAGATGCTGCACTGCTACTATCCCCACCGAGTTCGTCGGCCTGCTGTTTGATTCGAGCTTCAAGAAGGAGTGGAATGAAAAGTTCATGGAGCACACCGGCAGAGGCCGCCTCGTTTGCCCCTCGCGCCGGTGCGGTGAGTTGATGAGGCCGGAGGACATGCGCTGCGAAGCTGGCCGCTGGCAGGGTAGGTGCAGCCGCTGCCGCGTCAAGGTCTGCGGGTCCTGCCGGGGCCGCTGGCACAGCCAACCTGAATGCCCGAGAGACGATGAGGCTGCCCGGTTCATGGAGCATGCGAGACGGGAACCATGGCAACGTTGTCCCCGTTGTAAGACCATGGTCGAGGTCAAGGACGGCCGCCACCATATGATCTGGTGAGCCCAACCCCCCCTTTCTCTCTCTTTCTCTGTTCCTACAGGGCAGAACCCTCCTTTGATTCTCCATACTGACGCCGTCTGTCTGTTGCAGTCGTTGTGGCGGGGAGTTTTGCCTGCTGTGCGGGAGGCAGTGGAAGACGTGTGACTGTCCCTTTTTCAATCACGATCCTTTCGAGACAGATCAGGCAAACTCTCGGTCGAACCCTTTTGCATCTCGCCCCGCCTCACCCCGTGACCGCGACTTCCGGTCCGACTTCGCGCCTCCTACGCCCACCAGCGCCCGCCCGCGGCCGTCGAGCTACGAGGAAGATCCGTATATGCGTCGGCTGCACGAACAGCGAGAGGACCATCTCACCCGGCGGATGCATTCTTTTGACGCCTTTGGCCATCACAGCCATGCCGATTTTGATAGGAACAGGAGGGAGTACGACTTTGAGGACGCTCGTGAGCCCCGTGAGCGCCGCCGCCGCGCCGAATATGAGGCCTCGTTCCCAGATGACGACTATCACCGCCGGGCCGCGACGGTTGTCGCCCCGTCGCCGCCACAACCAGCCGTGCCAGCTGCTCCGCCGCCCCCTCGCTCGGCATTCGACCCACCCTCGCGTCCTGCTTTTGACCGCTCGGCCTCCGGGTTTGACTATGGCTCCCCAAGCCACCGGGCTCGAGGCGCACGCTACGCCTCTCCGGAGAGGTATGACGACTACATGATGGAAAGCTACCCCCCGGAACGTCGGCAGACTCGCTCTCCCGATGCCTGGCAGTCGTTTCCACACGAACAGCGGCCCCGATCCCGCGACAGGCGGCACACGTTCCCAACCGAGTCACGGCCGACGTCCCCAGACACCTGGCAACTGCCCACGCGCTACCCCTCGCCCGAGAGGCCCATGCCGGCCGCAGAAGAAAAGCGGCGCGCTCCTTCGCCTGACAGACGGCGAGCGTCTTCCCTCGAGAGGCGCCTGGCCGGCAGGTTCAAGAAGGAGAGCAGGCAAAGCCCCGGTGCCCCAGGCGTTCCCGCCGGCGCCATTGGTCCAGTCGGGCCAATCGGCCCCATCAGTCCCGGTGGCGTCCTGGGACCTCTGAGCCCTACTCGCGTCCCTCCACCCCCTTCGCGAGCCGCAACCCACATCGGCGCAAGCATGCCCATGGCGCCTGTGCCCCCGTCCGTCGCACACGCCGCCCCTTCTGCAGTCCCTGCCCTCCGCCGCCATCATACAATGGAGGAAGACGTCTACGGCGGCCCGGGTGGCATGCATGGCCCCGGCCCCGGCCCTGGCGGTCCCCCAATGGCCGATTGGTTCGGCCCGCCCCTCCCTCACGGCCCACCCATGCCGCACGGCCATCCTCACAGCCATCCGCTCGCCCATCCCCCTCCTCCCGGCCCCGCGGAATGCCCATGGGTATGGGCATGGGTATGGGCATGATGCACCACCAACCGGGCGTCATGCACCCAGATATGGTGCCGCCCGAGATGAACATTAATGGCTCGCCGCGCGCCGCCGCACGTCAGGAGGAGGCGCCGCAGGGCGTCGCCCACCGCGAGCATAACAAGTATGAGGTGCCGCGGTCCTCGGTGCTGGCGGGGCTTGGCGGGATGGGGAGGGGATGCACAGGGTGTCGGAATGGGTGAACTACGTGGAGCCGGGGCCGCCGGAGGATGCGGCTACCGTTGTGCAATAGGAGGGGTGACTCTTCTGTCTTGCATACTGCGATCTTTTGACACCTTGGCTTTGTTTATGTGTTCACTTGTGTGTTCTGGGCTCGCGTTTTGTTGTTGGAGTATTTTTCTCTCTTTCTCTCCCTTTTGGTCTCTAATTCGAGGCTCGAAGCAGGTACGAGGTACGTTGGAGGGTTGGTTGGCTCGGGGGGTTTCGGGCGTGAAGATGTCCAGCATGGGAAGGAGGCATAGTCATGACGTTTATGATTGAAATGTGATACGGTTGGTATGTGGTATGTGGTATGAGGTATGAAGGATTTTTTTGGTCTTCTGTATACGGGCTGGGTTGTCTGTTGAGGGAAAGAGGGGGTTTGGGATGGGAAAGTGGAGGAGAGTGAACGACGAGCGAGGTTCATGGGCCGAAAGGAGTATGGATGGATGGATGGATGGATGGATGGCGGGAAGTGACGGCCGGTTCTCTGGATCAGACAGAGAGGCTTTCTTGTATCTACTAGTAGCTAGTTCATGATTGCAGATAATGTCTGTTTTGCTCGCCGACTGGGAGAGGCCATCCGAGGTGTTGCGTTACTTGCTGTGGAAATGAACCTAATAAAGGGCACTAATCGCGAAGCGCCTTCAAGTCAGGAGGCACTCTCACTATCATGAGATGCGAGAGCAACCCAAAAGGGGGGAGAAGAAATGGACATGTCCAAAACTGCCGGTTATTGCTACGCCTGCAAGAGAGAAACCCGGCTGCTACAATGTTTCTAGCCACACACACACAGACACACCCTGCTAGCAACAGGTTCACCTCCTCGGCCTCTTGCTCGGCCGCGCGTTCTTCTCCCTCTTCTTCTCCTGCACCGCCCGCGCCTTGCGGATGTCGGTCGCCGTCTTGAGCTCCCGGCGGCTGCCCTCGCCGTCGCGGTACTTGCCCACGCGCTTCTCCTTGGCCTCGGCCACGCGCTTCTTGCGCACGTGGTAGTCGTCGCGGAACTTGTCGGCGTCCTTGGGCGCCTTCTCCTGCCGGTGCTTGAAGCGCATGCCGCCGCCGCCGGGCGCCTGCCCGGCAAAGTTGCGCACCAGGCTCGCCTTCTCGGCCTCGCCGACGACGGGCAGGCGCCCGAGCCGGTTCGCGCGGCGCCACTTGTCGAAGCGGCCGGACTGGAACGAGGCGGCGATCTTGACGCCGCTCTCGCCGCGGATCATCTTGGCGCCGCGCGAGCCGTCGTCGTCGTTGGCGCGCGCGACGTACTTGCTGTGGCGCTTGTCCCAGCGCATCTTGGAGCGCGTCGGCAGGCCGAAGGCCTTGGCGCCCTCGTCGTTGGTCAGGTCCATGGCGGCGTCGCGGGCCGCCTCGACGAAGTGCGTCGTCTGCGTGCCGCCCGAGTGGACGCCGTAGGCGCGCTCTTCGGCGGCGCTGGTGGTGCGCGGGGTGTACGACATGAAGATCTCGGGGTCTTGGAACGAGGTCTGGCCCTTTGTAGACTTGCCGCTGCTCGTTACGGTGACTTCGAGCTCCGAGTCGGATTCCTCGTCTTCCCAGGCCCCCTCGCCGCCGTCTTGGCCGGCTTGTTCGTCGTCGAACTCCTCAAACTCCCCGCCGTTTGCTTCCTCTGGCACGTCAGCATCGTCGGCATCCACCATATCCGCGTCCTCGTCTTCCTTCTTGGACCTTCGAGGGCCGACGCGTGCCCTGAAGCTGCGCATCACCTCGGCGGCCTTGTTCTTGGCGGATTTGCCCTGCGGCCCAATCTCGAAGACGGTCTCTTGCGGCTTGAACCCGCTGATCTTGGAGAGCAGACTGTCCCGAGCTTGTTCGGCATTCGCGGCCGACTCCCCAAACAGAGCGTGGACCTGGGTCCAGCCTTTGGAGGCGATGATCTCGCGAGCACGCTTGGCGCTCTGGCTGGATGCCGAGTTTCGCGTCTTCATGTACAGCTTCTCTGCCTTGAGCGTAACCCCCTTGAGTGCCTTGATATCTTCGTCGTCACCGAGCACCTTTTTCACCCACTCCACGTTGTTCTCGAGGTCGCTCCTCATCAAGGCACCAACCACAACATCCTGCGCAAAGGAGGGCTCCTTGACCTCGCGGCCAAGAACCAGCTTCTTGCCTAGAAAGAGTTGGAGGTCCAAAAGATAGGGAAGGTCAGACTCCCTGACGAGACCATACGCCCAACCGCGTTGGCCAGCACGGGCTGTACGACCAACGCGATGGACGAAGACCTTGGGTTGAGGGGGGAAGTCGTAGTTGATGACGTTGGCGAGCACCGGGATATCGATACCACGAGCTGCGACATCCGTAACCACCAGAATGTTTGCACGTCCCCTCCTGAAGTTGTCGACTTGGATTTTCCGCGCCGTTTGATCGAGAGCACCGTATACATAGGAAACGGCAAACCCGGCATAGCGCAGCAGGTTCGCGAGGTACTCGACGTGGTGCTTGGTGGCTGTGAAAATGATAGTCGAATGCTCTGTTGGCTTTTCCCTCCGGTGGGGCCTGTCGGAGCCGCGCTTCCTCTTTCTTGAGTGTTCCTCGTCCTCTTCCTCGACGCCCTCTGGCAGTCCCAAAGGCATCTTGATCACATCGTGCAGGATGTGGAGAAGCGCGCCCTCCTTTTCACCACCCTTGACTGAAAAGAAGGCGCTCTCGAGGTCGGGGGATATCTTGGTTTCCGCGTCTAACCTCACAAGACTCGGCTCTTGCAGGCCGGCTCTCGCAAACTCGACAAGGGATGAGGGCAACGTCGCAGAGAACAGCAAGGTCTGCCTGGATGGCGGGAGGGCGTGCAGAATTTCGGTGAGCTGGGCGGCGAAACCCATCTCGAACAGCCGATCTGCCTCATCGAAGACGACGTATCTGACAGACGAGAGATCCAGGTTCATTTCGACTTTCAAGTGGAGAAAGCGGCCGGGTGTGGCGATGATGATATCCGGGTTGGCGGCCATTAAACCGAACTGCTCCTCCAGACTGTCACCACCGACCAGCAAGACCGTCTTGAGATCTGTCCCCTTGCCAAGCTCCTTGACGACCTTCAATGTCTGCAGAGCCAACTCGCGAGAGGGCGAGAGAATGAGAGCCCTGGCACCGACTCGTGCGCTGTGCGCCTTGAGACGCTCAATCATGGGAATGACGAAGGCGGCCGTCTTGCCGGAACCCGTCCGGGCCATGCCGACTACATCGCGCCTCTCGAGGACCAGGGGGATCGCCTTGCGCTGGATGGGAGTGGGAACCGAGAATCCTTTGCGGTTGATGGCTCTCAGGAGGTTCGCGTTGAGACCTGGACATGTGGTGTCAGTTGATGCGAGGAGATGTGTTCAACGGGAGGAAACTACTGACCCATGGCCTGGAAGCCGCCGCCCTTCTTGGCCTTGTTGCTCTGGAGGTTGCCCGTTTTGCGGTTGGAACTGCGCTGTTGCTTGGCAATGAAGGCGGCGTCACCGTCGGCATCGTCAGAGTCGGCATCGCCGAGGAGGTCTCCAAAGTCGAGGTCGACGGGGGCTGCAGCACCCTTCTTGGTGTTGGCGTCGGCATCGCGGTCGCTGTCGCTGTCGTTGTTGCTGTCGGCGTCGTTGGCGAAGAGGGACCCGGCAATGTCGACCTCATTCTCTGAATAGGCCGGGGAGGCCGCACGTCTCGGCTTCGGCATGGTGTGGAGTGCTGGTGCTGCACGGTGGTGCAGTCTGAAGTCGACTTGACAGTGACACTCCGAAAGCCGTCAGTGAGCAGGAGACAGAGCTATCCTTGGCCTACCCAGGAGCCAGACCGTGTAAATTTTCGGAACACTGCGCTCCCCAAATTTTAGCGGGGCCGAGTCCCTTATCTCTTATCGATTGCGCCCGCCAGTGGCATCACCCACCAGCCCGCCTTCCCTGTCTGCGAACAGACAACGAACTAACCACAAACTTGAGGCACAGGTCAGGTAGCTACACTCCCAGATTCAAAAGAGCGGCCACTCTTGTCTTGATTGGTCTTGCTATTGCTCCGGTTTCTTGACTATGGCTACGAAAGAGACGAACCCCACGCCGGATGACACCCCCGTCGATACCCGGGATGCACTGGAGGTGCTGGAATCAGAGGCCAAAGAATGGGACAAGGTGCGCCCCATCCCTTTTTCCATATCCGCCGGCTATCGCGTTGTTGACACCATCACTAGGATGCCGAAATTGACCGCATCTTGAAAGCCTTCAGGCTTGACGCGTAAGTCCGTCCTTCTTCCCCCACGGGTTGGCCTTCTCACAGGCAAACAAACCACTAACACACGTGCCCCTCTCGTCCAGCTACGCCGTCCTCGGTCTGAAGCCCGGCGTTCCCGAATCCGACATCAAAGTCACCTACCGCAAAAAGTCGCTCCTTATCCACCCCGACAAGACCAAGAATCCGCTCGCGCCCGAAGCCTTCGACCGCCTCAAAAAGGCCCAGACCGAGCTGATGGACGAGAAGCACCGCAAGACCCTCGACGAGGCCATCGCCGACGCCCGCATGCTGCTGATCCGCGAGAACAAGTGGACCGTCGACAGCCCGGAGCTCAAGACGGAGGACTTTGAGCGCAAGTGGGCCGACAAGACAAAGTTTGTGCTCATCGACAACGAGCAGCGCCGCCGCCGCCAGATGAAGGCCCAGATGCAGGAGGAGGGCCGCGAGCAGCGCCGCCAGGACGAGGAGGCCGAGCAGCGCCGCAAGAAGCGACAGCACGAGGAGGACTGGGAGGCCACCAGGGACCAGCGCATCAGTAGCTGGCGCCAGTTTCAGAAGGGGGGGAAGAGCGCGGAAGACGGGCCCGAGAAAAAGAAGAAGAAGAAGCTGAAGCCTATTGGTTGACACGGCGACTGTTTCTTTTTTTTTTCTCCTTCTTTTCTTTCTGGGTGCAAACATGGGCTCACAACGAGGCCACCGCGGGCGACAGGCGTTTGGGAAGGGGGTGCCGTTACTTATTGTGAGTTAACGTTGAGAGGGGTGGTGCGCTTCATTGACTCTGACTACTCGGCCAAGATTCCCATCGATGCCTCGCTTACTATGATGCTCTCTAATTCGGCGCCAAAGCTGGAAACCACTCTCAAACGGTCCGTGATGGTGATTTGCATGTGATATCATAATATTGACTTTTGTCTCACTACAGCCAGAACAGTTTGCAGAGCAGACATGCGAACGGGCTTGCGTCCATACCAAATAGGACAAGATCCCCCAACCCAGTCCCCCATTTTTGTCTCATACACCAACCCCCTCTTATTTTGGCGCATGCTTCTTCTTGTATTGCACAAACCGCCCCAGATTCACCGACGCCTCATCCGCCCGCGTCCTCAACTCGCCCTGCGCCCGCTTATCAATCCCCTTGGCGAGCGCCTTCATCTTGGGCACAAATTCCTCCAGGTGCTTCAGGAAGCCGTCCTTCCAGAACACCTCCTTGTCGCACGGCGCATCTTCGTCGCCGTACATGTCAAACAGCTGGTTCAGCGCCTCGACGACGTCGGCCGCCGGCGTCGCTGCCTTCTCGTCGCTGCTGCTGCCGAGGAGCGTCACCAAGAAGACGCCCACCTCGCGGTTCACCTCGAGCGGCGCCGGGTCGCGCGCCAGCGAGCCCAGCACGCCGATGCACTTGACGCCGAGGCCCTGGAACGGGTCTTGGGCTTCGCCGTCGTCTTCGGGCCCGGGCTGCTGACCCTGGTTCTTGGCGGCGTGGTAGAGCGACATGAACTTCCGGTGCTGCCCGCCGTCGGCGGGGGTCTCGCCGTTCAGGGTGCGGGCGACGGCCCACGCGAGGCTGGTGATTTGGGTTGCGAGCTTGAGATCGGCGCTGTCGGCCTCGAGGATGGGCGCTATTGTCTTGCGCCAGATCTTCTTGGCGGTCGGGTACCAGGCGTTGGAGATGTGGGCGTTCTCGCCGTTGGCAAAATCCAGGCACGCGATCGTCCAGGCGATGTTGTTGAGCGCGGAGAGGGAGTGGGATTGGATGGCAAGGGTTTCCTCGCTGTGGATGGGGATGTTGGAGAGTCGGATGAGTTGTGGAATGGCGTTCTGGATGAGCTCGCGGAGGGTGGGGAGATCGCTGAGGTCGCCTGCCCCCGAGCCCTCTTCGCCTGTGACGAGGTCCATGTCGGCCTCGATGTCCGAGTTCACTGAGTCGTCGTCGCCTTCTTCTTCGTCGCCCTCGCCCTCATCCTCTTCCCCATCGTCCTCTTCGGGTTCGGCATCAGAGCCCCCATCAACGTCCATCGCGTCAGCATCGGCGTCGTCGATACCATTCCACTCCTCGTCGGTCTTGGCGGGCCCGGACGGTGCCCGATTGCCCTTCTCAAGCGTTTGCTGGAAGTCGGTGCCGATGGATGCCAAGATCTCTAGGGCGACCTGCGCAATCCCGGCATTGCCCGAATTCCCGTTGCTGGCTGCGCTGCTTGGGGTGACCTGCGCCAGCGCCCGCGCTAGGCTTGGGACGAGAACTGCATCGCATGCGCCGTCCTTGCCAGGGCTGTGATCGAGCCACCCAAGCGACGAGAACAGGTTGTGGAGGACACCGCAAGAGAGCACCGCCCTTGGGCCCGTTCCGGTTGCGAGTTTCAGGAGGGCGTCGTAGCACTGTGTCTCCTGGTCGTTCGTCATGGCCTGGCCGAGTTGAAGATTATCTTCTGATAGTGTCATGAGACAAGAGAGGGTCTCCTCAAAGATCTCTTGCGGCGCGATGTCAGTGGCAGCCAGACGGAAGAGCAGACGCAGGACTGTCTGATTTCCGACGATGGCTTCCAGAATCTCATCACGCGCCAGTGCTAAAAGATTAAGGAGTGTAAGTAGAGAGCTGGTGATATCCCATACTATGCGTTGCTGGGCTTTCTGCAACTTTGAGAAGGCGGGGTCGGTTGCGGTCAGAGTCTCGAGTATCTGAGTTGGAATTAGCCCCTGACACCCGAGTCTCTAAAAGTAAACAATACCTACCGCCTTGGCAGCATGCTCGATGGCGGTCAGAATGTCGAGCCTGTGCAAGTGCACACAAAAATCGGCCTCTTCTTCCTGGGCGAGGACTTTGAGGATATCCCAGCCCGCGGCACGGCTGTCGATGCTGTTGTCGGTGAGGGTCTCGGTGAGGACGATGTGGACGACCTGTTCCCGGAGGAGCAGTTTCCTGCACTTGGCGTCCTGGACGATGTTGGCGATGGCGCCGGCAGCTGCCGTCCTTGACTTGGGGTCTGGGCTTTGCAGGTCTTTGAGCACCGGCAAAATCTTGCTCTCGCGCAGTTTGACGAGCTCTGGGTCCGATGGTGGCTTCACGGGCTTTGCAATCGGATCCTTGCGGTTTTCCCGCCCTCTGCTGCGCCGAGCTTTGCCCATGGTTTCAAATCCAGGAACGTATGAGACTAATGTGAGAGCTGAGTCTGTCTTGACGTCTGGGGGAGCTTTATAACTGCGTTTCGGGTCCTCCCCAACGGCGTCGGACGGTTGCTGTGTTGGAACTTAAACTTTTTCGATGGAGTAAAAACTTATTGTACGGATACCATCCATTGTTGTGCCCCACCTCTCCCGCAGTGGGGTTTTGCTAGTGGGCAGGTGGGGCAGATCCCTGCCGAGTCGCTCGAGTGGTGGGTCGGCACTTGGACGTTGCACAGTAAACGTTAGCGGCGCAGGAGCCAGGGAGCTTATCTGCCCGCGGCGGGACACGTCCACCTCGAAGACGGGGAAGCTGTTCCCGAGCCTGCAAGCTCGTAACTCGTAATGGTCACGGCACACTCCGTCGAACGCCAATCCATGACCTGACAACCCATTTTGCGATTGCGTCGCCGTGGCGCCCACAGACACGAAACAAATGCAGACAGCATCCGTTGCTGCATCATCATCCCAATGACGGTCGGTTGTTGATTGCTTTGGTTGACGAGTGAAAGCGCCCGCGATTCGACATCCATTGAGCGAGAACCCGCTACGGGGAGAGCGCAGCGCTCGTGTGCTGGGCACGCGGGCCACCATGGCATCATTATTCCGCAGCAAGGAGGAGCTGGGCAAGAAGGACGACGACCACAAGCCGGCAGGCCCCTCGATGCGTACGCAATGGATCGCGGCTACCGGAGGCCCGAGGCGCAAGCTGAAACGGCTCGTTATTGTCTTGGGCCTGGCCGCCTTTGTTTACCTGTTCATCCGCAACCTGCCGACAGACGTCCCCGTCCGGGACCGCCGCCGCCCTGTCTATCGCCCCGAAACCGAACCCAACAAACCGCCCGCGCCGGGGCCAATGCCGAAGTTGAAGCCCGATCGAACACCGCTGAAGCCGCTTCCCCCGTATAAGCCTCCGCCGGATACCGTACCGCCCCCTGCCGCCTACAATGGGCCGCTCCTGTTTCAAAATCTTCTGCCCTCGCTTCAGGGCATCTCCAGCACCGGAGGGGCCTCCACCGTGAATAAGAATGTACTGTTCGCCGCCGCAAGCCTGAGAAGTACCGCCATGTTGTTGCCCCTGGCGTGTCAGATGGCAAATGAACTGAAGAACTATGTGCACTTTGCTCTGGTTGGTGGGAGCGACATCGACATGGACAAGCTGCGTGCCGTCAATGGCATTGATGCGTCTTGCCAAGTGATGTTCCATGGTATGGTCAAGCTCGCCCCATTCATCATGAACCCTGGCGCTGACTTGTTGGCAGATGCTCGTCCAGACTTCCCAACAACCTCAACGGTTGAGCGGCTGAGACGCAGTTCACTTCGTGCTTTATGTGAGTGAATCGCAAGATGATCTCCCAGGCCAAATCTGACCGTCCCGTAGACCACATCAACAACTACATGCATCCGCAGGCTATGATTATCGATGCCTCGGGATTGGAAGAAGACTACTTTCTCACTAGCATGAGAAAACAAGCCCCGGACTCTGGAATACCCCTCATCGAGCTGCCTGAAAACTCGGTCACGCAGCTTGCCTGGATCTCGAAGCTGGACAGCTCTTCCTTAGCAGGTATGAACCAACACCGCCAGCACCGGACATTCTAAGCAATGGCAGCTAAAATAGAAGACAGCTTGGGACAAGATCAACATTGACATACTAGTCCATGCACCTCCTGGGGCTTCAGGGGGGCTGATCAACATGCTCAAGTCGTTGTCAGCAGCAGATTTCTCTGCAGGCTCGACTCCCCACCTCACCATCGAGCTGCCGCACGGCATTGATCGAGCTACAACCGAGTTCCTGAAGATGTTTCAGTGGCCTCCAAAACGTCCCAATCTGTCCTCTCGCCCTCGGCAGCTCACCCTCAGGCACCGCATACCTCGCAGTCGATTGACTGAAGAGGAGAGCTCAGTCCGCTTCCTCGAGTCCTTCTGGCCCAGCAACCCAAAGTACTCGCATGTACTGGTCCTTTCGCCGCAGGCTCAGCTATCGCGCCAATTCTTTCACTGTAGGTCGCTCCCCTCGTTCAGTGTTGCCGCTTGTCCCGCTAAGCACTGGTCTGTTAGATGTGAAGTATACTGTGCTGCATTACCTGTATTCCGAAGCAGCTGCGGCCCAGCAATGGGATTCTAGGCTCCTTGGTATCAGTCTGGACCTGCCTTCCACGCGCCTGGATGACACCACCGCATTCAAGCCCCCTTCAGGATCAGTTGGGGCGGATGCTGATGGGCCCCGATCATTCCTCTGGCAAGCGCCAAACAGCAACGCTGCGCTTTTCACAGGGCAAAAGTGGATCGAGCTCCACGGACTGGTATCCAACCTCCTCGACTTCCAACATAAAGCGCAGTCAATCCCCTCGTTCTTCACCAACAAGCTGGTCAGCAAGAAGTATCCTTCATGGCTGGAACATGCCCTGAAGCTTGCGCGGGCTCGCGGCTACTGGACACTATATCCGAGCGCGGTTGCGGCGAGGCATCTGGCTACCGTTCACAGCGAGTTGTACAGGGCGCCCGAGGAGTATGAGACGGAGTTTGCGAAAGAATCGGCGGGGAATTCCGAGTTCCCCATCGACGGGGCAACGCTTCTCGAGAACCTGCCGGGAGGCGGCAAGTTGTTGGGGTTCGACGAAATGCCGCTCCTGCATTGGGACGGGCAAGCTACACCTTTGACGGGCTTGGACGAGGCTGCCTTGGGCTATGCAAAGGAGTTCAGGCAAGCAGTCGGAGGCTGCCAGACGCTGACAGCCGATGACCTCCTCCCCAAGATGTCGACGAAGGATTTGTTTTGTATGAAGGATAAGTGAATGAGTCGCGCTGCCACAGGTTATGAGAGCAGCTGGTTGGGACTAATGGCGGACACTGTATCAGTTTTGTACGAGTGGGGTCGTTGGGAAGGCATTCAGGCGTTAGTTATGCATTGGTTTGCAAGGGGCTTGTCTGTGATCATTATTCTGCTGGGCAACTCATTCTCAGGGTGAATTGTATATTGTACCTTTTGAACACCAACGAACTTTGAACGCCTACCTGGCGACATGGTCTCATTCATCAGCATTCTCATTCAACCTGTTGACAACCAGCAGGGTGATACACGATCCGACAATACAGGAAGCAATCGCACCCATAACCTAGACATCAACGGTGCAACGTCAGCCAGAGATACACTCATCAAAGCGACCAAGGAATAGGTGCATACCGCCTGCGTCTTCCACCCGCTCTGCACAATGGCCGCTCGCCGACTGTACTTGTTGACCGTTTCTGCACCCACCCAACAACCTCGTCAGCCTCGCTTGTCTTCTCAACCACTGACTTTCACAAAGACGGATAAGAGTCGCTTATTGGACGACGGGCGAACGTACTCAGGTAGTTAGCAATCCCGACGCCCAGGCAGCTCACCGACAGGGCCCAGAAGATGGCGCCCAGCGGCTTGGCCATGCGCAGCTCGATGTCGGAGGCCGTCTTGCGCAGGTGGAAGGACAGGACGATGGCCACGGCGACGATGGACATGTAGATGGAGAGGCGGAGGTAGGAGAGGAAGGCTTGACAGGGGGGGTAAGAGTGGTTAGTGTCATGCAGAAAAAAGGGGTTAAAAGGGGCAGGGAGTGAGTGAGGAAGTGTTACTTCGTTCGTTGGCGCAGTGGTCGCGGCAGTCGCTGGACTCGTTGTCGAAGAGGAGGGACCCGAGAATCGGCGGGAGGCAAAAGACGTTTTCGAGGATGCCGTTGCTGGAGAGTGGGTTTACAGTTCAGCCGCTTGAAGAGTTTGTTAAATTTGGAAAGGGGTGTGTGTGTGCCTACTCTCGCATCTCCGAGACGTCGACGGGATGGGTGAGTGACGCCAGCGGCGGGCAGCATTGGCAGTACGCCGTCGGGCTCTCCTCTTCGTCTGTGACGGTTGCTATGGACGGAACTGGCATTTTGAGAGATTGGTCCGACTGGCCCAGTTGTCACGACAAATGCTGCGAGTGGTGGTTTGTGCGATCTCATCCTCGAGGGGCCTCCTTGTTCTCATCTCAAGTTCTCAACTCGTCAACTCATGACGCCTTCAGCCAAGAGCAGCCGACGGTCCGCTTTTCAGGGTATCTGGCCAATCATGTCCGTTCTCACTGTGTAAGTGTAGGCTTGGGGCTCACGGTACGTCGAACGGCATGTAAGCTCAAGCTTGGGGTCGAGGGCTGCTTAGGAGAAGAATGCATTTAAAAAATATGACCGGTACTTTCCATTCTGTATTGCAATCAATACAATGTCCAAGGTTGTTGTTCTCTCATACAAAGCAGCGGAGTTGTTAAGTGCCACTGTTCTTATCGGCCACTTATCAGCTGGTTTGCACGGTCCACTTGCCGTTGCTGCCTGCGGGGCACGCGTTGAGTGGTTGCTGCCCAGGCGCGTCTCAACGCGTCGCCCACCTTTGATCTTCCGCCCCGCTAACCTGCCAACATTTCAACTCCCCATCACAAACACCCCAATATCACAAACTCTGTACAACATGAGTAAGTGTTGTTTTCAACACAGCTCTGGTTCCTTGGGAATTGTCTGACTGTCTCCCAGCATCATACGGCGGCTACGCACGAACGGGCTACGGCACCCAAGGCGGCGAGGATGGCGGCGGCTTCATGAGCGCATCGCAACAAGGCAGTCAGGGCGGCGAGAGAAAGGTACTTGCCAGCCCCGTTTGCCCACGCCCACTCCCAGCTCCGCAATCCCTCCCAGACACTCTCTAACTGTCCTTCGAACCAACCCAGAGCAACAAAGACGACGCCCTCCGCCCGGTCACCATCAAGCAGCTGGTCGACTGCAAAGAATCCTACAAGGACGCTGAACTGTCCATCGACGGCGTGCCCGTCACCCACGTCACCCTGGTCGGCCAAGTCCGCAGCGTCACCCCGGCCACGATCAACAACACGTACCGCCTCGACGACGGCACGGGCATAGTCGAGATCAAGCAGTGGATCGACGCCGAGAACCCGGACAAGTCGCCCCGCTTCGCCCCGGACACGTACCTGCGCGTCTTTGGCCACCTCCGGACCTTCAACGGCAAGCTCTCCGTCAACGCCTCCCGCATGCGCCCCATCGAGGACTTCAACGAGGTCAACTACCACCTGCTGGAGGCGACCTACGTGCACCTGAGCTTGACTAAGGGCGCCGCGGCAGGCGGCGGCCAGCAGCAGGGCGGCGACGGGGACGGCATGTTTGTGGACAGCGGGTATGGCGCAGGTGACGCCCGTGCCGTGCAGGCGAGGTTGGCGCCCTGTTCCCGGAACGCGCAGGCCATCTTCAAGTTCTTGTTGAACGCGGCCGGCGATGGTCAGCACATCAGCCAGGTGTCGTCCTTCACGGGGCTGTCGAACAAGGACATTATGAGTGCGGCGGAGGAGTTGCTGAACGAGGGTCTTGTCTACACGACGGAAGACGACGAGACGTGGGCCATCCTGGAAATGTGAGGAGCTCAGTTACGGGTGATGTACTTTTGTGTGCTTGTAGCTCGGTGGGACAGGGCCCGCCCCCCGGGAGACACTGGGCTGGGGAAAAGGGATGCATCATGAGGGATACCATGGCGTCATGCTAGTTTTGTTTCTGTTCATCTTGACGATACAGGTCCGTGGGGTTGAAGATTTGGGCTCTTGCGAATCCCTGATGGTGGTGTCCTAAAAAGCAACTAACTACGACAGATTTGCTACCTAGAGGGTGCGGCGGGCTTGGTGAAAGTCCCACTGAAGAAGTGACTCGGATACCGTTGAGGGCATTGTCCCTGGTCTGCCAAATACTAAAAACGCAGCGCCGCATGTTGAATGCAGAAGAGGGTTAACCGGCATGTTGAGTTGAACAACTAAACCAAAAGAAGAGAAGAAAAAAAGGAGACAAGAGAGAAACGCACTAACACATCATTCAATCTGGGATAGAAAGTTCCTCTCAGTCTCTCAACCCACCAGCCCCTTCCCAACGCCACCAAACTTCCTCAACATCGGGTTCGGGTTCGTGCTAGCATGAGCGACCTTGCAACCGGGCGCACGGGGCTCGCGAACCATGATGGACAGGCGGACGGGGACCGGTCCGCGCTCGAGGAAGATGTCCCGCTTGACCTCAAAGCCAAACTTTTCATAGTAGGCATTGTTGGCCAGCGAGCTCGACTCGAGGTACATGGGCCGGTTCTCGGCGTCAGCCTGTTGGGACACGGAGTTTTTTGCTCATCAGCAGGTCGAGATTTCTCGGCGATGTAACAAGAAAGGAGCGAAGACGCGGCGAAGTATTCGTGGGGAAGGGGGGGGAACTCACCCGTGCCATCATGTCCTGCAGCAGCCTGGCGGCATACCCTCGGCCCTGCGAGTTGGGCTTCGTGCCCAGGTAGACGAGATACCAGGCTTCGTCGTCGCGGTCGCCGAGAACGGCGGCCTTGGTGTCGTGCAGCAGCGGCAGGATCTCGTCAAAGAGACGCTTCTTGCCTTCGGCCGACAGCTGGAAGTACAGCCTCCACATGCCGCTGCGGAGCTGCGTCCACCATCCGTCGAGGTGCTTGCCGGGCGGGATCCTGTTTCGTTTTACCCCTTTGGTTAGTCCCCCACGAACCGCCCTCCTTGGGAACTTACCGAAAACCAGGTTGTTCAAATCAAGAAGGTGCCATACCAGAGCGCCACGCTATCACACTCGGGCCCAACAGCCGTGACGAGCCCGTCCATGCAGTGGGACGCGACCGTGTAGGTCAAGATGTCGACGTGCAGGCGCCACTTGTGCTCCTCGGTCTTGAGGTCCCTGCCGGCAGCAGCAGCAGCAGCAGAAGCGACACCACTACTACTACCGCCGCCGCCGCCGCCACCGCCATCACCACCGTCAGCGTCGTCGCTGACGAGGTACTGGGCGTAATCGTCAGCAGCAAAGGCGTGCGCCAGGGTGAGCGCCGCCTCGTTGCATTCCGACATGCCCACGACACGCACTGTCTCTTTCCACCGCGCCGGCACGAGCGACCGCTTGGTGAGTGTCGCCACGACCTTGACAGTGGTGGTGGTGTTGGTGGTGGTGGTGGTACTACTAGTACTGTTTAAGGACGACGCCATGCTGGGCAATTACTAGTCACGGCTGAGGGTCTGAGTTGGTTGTTGGGACAAGTCAGAAACTGATGTTCATTTTGGGGGCCCGACAAACAATTGGAAGCCAAGAGCAAAGACAAGACACGCACTTTTGTTTTTTTTCTGATATATTCTGGATACTATCGCCGGTATGGACTCTCGAAAGTTGTGTTCTCGAGAGGGGCATGAACCGGGACGGATGACGCAGGCAGTTGAGAGCGGTGCGAATATCAGCAGACATCAATATCGTCTTTGACTGTTGTCGATTCCCTCTGCGAGTTGGGGTGTTGTGGTGGGCTAATGGGAGGGAAAAAGGGATCGAAAGATGTTCGATGGGGGGTTGATCGGGATTGATATGGAGTTTCTTCGTTCTTTTGCTACACAGACACGCAAACACACACGCACACACAGACACACAGGGTCACAGCCAGACGGATGTTGCTTGTGTGAGAGTGGGGTGGGGTGAGGGTGAAGTGAAGATGGCTGGTACAAAGTAGTGGCAGCCGGCAAGGTGCCCTCTGGGAATAGCCCCCTAGATGGGGGACTTGAAAGTGGCTTAACGTGACGTGCTATTCTCAGTTGAGCCGCAGGATGTTGTCAAGAAACGCTGAGATGAAAGACAGAGACGAGAGAGCGGGGAGGAAGGGATAAGTAGGCGCCTCGTCTGACTAACAATTTCCGAGACATGTTGGACAGAACGAGGCAAGCGTAACGGGCTTGGGCGGGATGGCATTGGGAGCTGCGGCATCCTCGTCCGTTCTCGTCCATTGTCGTCCAGTACAAGGCGCCCAAAGTCCCATGTTTGCATTCGCATCACGCAGGCTGCCAATCGCCGTTATCGTTGCCAGTTGTCGGACAAGGAACATCAATGTCTTGGTCAGAAAATGGTCCGACAGGGATGCCGTGAGCCCCCGGGGCGCCAGGGCGGCGGTATCCATTGGCTAGCACCGGCTGCCCGCAGGGGGGGACTAAGGCGAGCGGCAGCCGTCGGTCTTCCGTGTCCGGGAGTGGGGGACAGCCGGGTCCCGGATGCCAAGGGGCCAGCACAGAAGAGGGCAAGGGAAGGTCTGGGTCCCCGCCGATATGCTGCTGCGCGTGGTGATTCAACACGACATGAGGTCCTCGGCGGTGTGGGCCTTGCTGGGCGCTCTGCAAGCCTCGAGGGTATCTGCTTCCAATCATGATCAGCAGCTCCCAAGTTGGCGGAACAGATCCATTCACCGATCGCTCCGGGCACATGGGGCCATGCAAGGCGGTCAGCTGATGCTGTCAAAGACATCCTGACCGGGGAGCCCATGTTGCACTTGAGCTGAAGGAGAGCGAGAACAATTGCGTCATGAGATCGACTGAGGCGGACTTGACGGCGCTGTGGGCGACCAGTTCTGGGCTCGGATCAGTGATTTTGTGTTTGGTTCAACTATGCTGTCGACACAGCGCATGCCTCCTCCCGATTGAGCCTCATCAAAAGTGTCAAACAAAAACTCCTGTTGTATTATGTACTTTGCTGCACTCTAACCTGCGAACAAAACTTGCCCATTAGTCCCGCGGGTGTTATGCAAGACGCTAGAAAGGGAAGCACGGAGCTCTATACGCGGCTTTCTCAGTTGCCGCCGTAAACGGAGCGGATATCTCAGGCATTAAATCAAGAAAGTTGACAGCTGATGATGGAGACTACACCGGCCGCAATCCTGCGTGGAGCGATTGGCCCGAAAAGGCCACCATCGGAGGGAGATGTGGTCGATCACATCCGCCGGATTTCTTGTTCGTTCATGTACTTCTCCAGGCCCGAGTCAAGATGCTGCCACCAGTCGAACAGCATCGAGTTGCAGATGAGCTTGAACCAAGGAGTAAACTTGAGGCTCGGATTCTTGAACATCTCCTTCAACCGGTCGGCCGAAACGTATTGTGTGTCGCGCACCTCGTTCGGATTGGGGTCGACATCAACGTTGGCCTTGATGAAGAGGATGTAGTCGACTGGGAACACAACGGGTTAGCGTCCGTATCCTGCACAGGAGCGCGGGATGTGCATGGGCTGCCTACTTTCGTGTTCTCCCCATTGGCCATTGCTTGGGGCCTTGTAGTGGATGCGCGTCAGGAAATGGAAATCCTCCAGCGGCACCTGCTCCTTCTTGATACCGAGCTCTTGATCCAACTTCCGCTGGGCGGCATGCTTGACGCCCAGGACGGCGTCTGGGAGGGTCGACCCGGTCTCGTTGGCCACGTGCAGGGGGTGCGAGCAGCAGGTGTTGGTCCACATGTCGGGGAAGGTGATTTTTTCGGAGGCGCGCTGCTGCAGAAGCAGCTCGTTCTTGTCGTTGAAGAGGAAGACAGAAAAGGCTCTATGAAGAAGACCCTTGTCGATATTTGTCATGAGATGGCCTGTCCGGCGTGGTGTCTCTGGTTAGCCCAACGTGCCCCCCTTTCCCGCATCGCCCTGGACAACAGCCCCCTGGATGATGCACGGTGGTGACTTACAGAGCTTCTTGCTGGCAGTCCCGATTGGCAGGTCATTTTCGTCCAAGACGATGCAGACCTCGTCCATCAGGCGGATCTGCTCCTCGTCGTGGCCCTCGAGGGCCTCGCCGCTGGTGTCAATGTCCGGGAAAAGGCGGAGGATGTTGTCGGCGGTGATGGGCGCATTGCGCGTCTCGGTTGTGGTGGTGGTGGTGGACATGGTTGCGGTGGGTGCCTGTGGGCGAAGGAGCGGGCGCGAGGCAAGACACGATGCAAAGGGCAACTTCGTTGTGTTTGGAAAGCGGTTCCCTGGGCTCGGTGGAGAGGGGCAACAAAGATAAGGCGGCGAGGGCGGTCAAGTGTTTGGGGGGTGCTTTCCACTTTTATCCCCAGCTTGCAAAAAGACTTCCCAATTGAGGCATCGCCCATGTGGCGCGCCCCTGTCTTTTTCGGACGGGAACCCCACCTGTTTGCCGGGCCTACCCCGCAGACCCCTGATTCGATCTGTTGCGATTGTGCGCCGTTCCGCTGACTCAGCGGGTGTGCGCCTGCTGCGCCCGACTTACACAGGCTCGAGAAGCTCGCAGCCCAGGCAGGCACCAAATACAGTTTGACGACGTAGAGTGAGCTTCAGTCTTCAGCTCAGGTAGTCACAAGGCAACCCTCGGTTTTGGAGTCGGGCCATTGGATCACAAGCTCGCAAGTTCGGAAAGCAAAATCATGGCTTTTTCTGACCGTCCCTTCCGCAATGGGGTATCCAACATGCAGTCTCCGAGGAGCATCCAACAAGCCCTTTTCCAACAACATGACTCAAATAGATCCCGAATCCAAGATCCCGATTATCCAGCCGCATTTCTATGCTCAGCCTCCTTGGCTGCTTCGTGCCAATCAACAGTCCACATGAACCCATACTCGGCCAGCGAAACACTGCAGCGTGGTCAGCGGAGCCAAGCTCGGGAGGTAAAAAAAAAAAGCAACTCACATCAGAAGGCCAACGGTCACGCCAATCCACAGCCCGGTCAGTTTCCAGTCGAGACCGAATCCCAAACCGAACGATATGGGAAGAGCCACCAGATAGTAGCATGCGAGGTTGGCGTAGCCTCCAAACTCTTGCCGCCCAATGCCTCGCAGCAGCCCGTGCGACATGGCAGCCATGCTGTCGAACAGCTGCATGACGGCGCAGACTGGGAGCGTTTGCGCCACCAGCTCAATCACCTCGCTGTCGTGCGTGAACAGCAGCGGGATGTGATACCTGAACACCGCCAGCACTGTTACGTTGAAGAGTCCCACGAGTAACCCGCCTACAATGGTCTGTTTGCCCCACCGTCAGTTACTCTGCTGAACACAAAAAAAAAAAAAAAAAAGACCGAGACGCGGCAGAACTCACTACTTTGGCCGATGTTTTCGCCGCGTCGACCAACTTGGCGCCAATGAGGTTAGCCATGCGCGTCGAGCCGGCAATGGACAGCGGGAATGGAAGCTGAAAAGTCGTGCCGGTTACCGTCACCAGCACGCTCTGGGCCGCCAGGAACTCAACGCCCATCCTGCCGGATGCCAGCGTCAGGATCTCAAAGGCGAACCACTCAGCCACGACCATGATCATGCCGGGCAGGGCGAGCCTGATCATGGGCCCCCAATTCTTGAGGGCAGTGCGTCTAAAGCCTCCCCATGCCTGGGAGCCATCCACCTTCCAGACATAGAAGAAGAGAAGCAGAGGCAGCATGTTCTGCGTGATGGCGACCGCCATCGGAGCGCCCACATACCCGAAGCCAAACTTCCACACAAACAGCCAATTCATCAGGACGTTAGCAGGCGCGGCGATCAGAAGCACATAGGTCGTCGCATGAAACAGGCCCTGCGCCTGAACGAACCGCTTCCCGCCTTCGAAGGCCGCATACGCGGGCGTCCCCAGCACAACGATGCGCAGATAGGTCGCCGCCAGCGCCGCGCTCTCCGGTTCAATCATGGAAGCCAGAATGGGTTCAGCGTGCAGCCAGACCACGGCCACCGGTACCAACAGGAGGAACAGAAAATACGTCATCCTCTGCAGTTGCAGCCCGACCAGATGCTTGTGCCCGGACCCAAACGCCTGCGCACAGAGCGTGTCGAGACTGGTCGCCAGCCCTTGGATAGGCGCGTAGCAGGTAATGTTTGCCGTCATGGTCGCGAGCGAGACGGCGCCGAGCTCGAGCGTGCCCAGCCGGCCCACGGCAAAGATGGACGTCACGTTGAGCGAGTACTGCAGCAAAAAGGTGACGACGAGCGAGCGCGAGTAGACGGCGACCGTCTTGGCCTCGCGCTGCCACGTCGTCCTGATCTGGCCCGCCGCCACGGCCGCGTCCCACTGCTCGTTGAGGCTCTCCCGCCCGTGCTGCGCGGCAGAGGAACGGCGGCGCTCGCCCGCGAGCAGGGGCGCCGTCTCGTCCGGGACGGCCACGATGCGCGGCGCCGCGGCGGCTGCTGCTGCTGCCGACGCTGGAGCCTCCTCGTCGCCGGTTGGGAGGCGCACTTTCGTGCTGAACAGGCGCTTGTACAGGCCAGCGGCGCGGCCTGCAAGGCCCCGCTTCGGAGCATGGTGCGGGTGCTTGGGCGGGAGGATGTGGTTGTCCCGGAGCAGAGAGCGCTCCTCGTCGCGACTGCGGGTGATCTCAGCCCGGGTGAGGACAGACGGCTCATCCAGGCCGACAGGGCCGGCGAGGGCGGGACGAGTGGTGCCAAAGGCGATGCCGCTCGGGCGGCGGTACAGGGTCGGTCCGAGGGCGTAGTCTAGATCCTCATCCTCGTCCTCTCCCTCCTCGACGGCCTCGGAGTCGACCGGGTTTTCTTCATCCTCGTCGGAGCACTCGGCGAGATCCCTCGCCAGCATCTCTTGCGCCAGCGGCGAGGCTGAGCGGAAGGATGAGGCGAAGGCTGATTGGAGGTCATGGTGCTGGTGGCTGCTATTGGTGGCGCTGGCAGCCGAAGACCTCTTCTTGGCCGGGATTGGTTGGCTTCCTGGGCTGGACGCCATTTTCCGTTTCCAGGTCTGAGCGGTGATGGGCTTGTTGAGTGAACACCCAGACTGTGTCAGTGAAATCGTGTTTGGGATCGAGGACGCTGCCTGAGACTGTGCAACCAAGTGGAACCGGCAACGTCCCACAGTAAATCGGACCTGGACCCTGATCCGAACCGGACTTGAATCGGATGCGCCGTGACGCAAGTCGACTGCAATGCGGACGACCCGGCTTTATTCATCCGAGTTCCATTCCAGGGTCTGACTCAGGCCGATGCTAGCCCCAAAGGACCCAAAACTCGGGGTTCGAGGTTTCTAGCGGTGAAGTCGCAGAGAATCTTTGGTAGCTAAACCAATGGCTGATAGAGATAAACGTATGCTTTATCCAAGGAGTTGTATCGTGTCTGCCCATGTTCTACGTTCAAAATCCCTTTTATGCTTGTGCCGACGATAGAAGATGGAGACTGGAACCTGTAATCAACGGAAGGGCGTTGACGAGGGACGGAGTAACTACACCCTAACCCTAAAGTAGCATACCCAGCTCAGCCGAGCTGCCCAGATGTGTTCCTGGAGGTGGGGTTGTGGAGCTTATCGCATCTTGAAAGTTGCGATTAGAAAGCGGTAAAACGCTGCAGAACATTTGAAATTCCATGAGAGCGCACTCCAAGTCAACGGTCCGGCGCTTGCACCAGGAACCATTGAGCCGCGCAAAATGGGGAAACGGTTTGCTCGCGGCCTGGACGGCGGAGTTGCGCCGCGGAAGAGGCAAAAAGTAGTCCACGAAGCGCCCACATCAGAGGAAGTCTTTGCGAGCCGGCAGCTGCAGCAACTGCTCTCCTTCAGTCAGGACCCGGTGCGCGCCCGCCACGGTGTGTGATGCTGCTCTGCCTCTTTCTCCTTCATATCGCAGCCAGCTGACCTCTTTGTGATAGGCCTGCAGTCCTTCAAGCTCTTCCTCGACGAGCTTCTCAGCCCAGACACCAACGATGCCGACCGACCGAGGATCCTCCGCGACTACCTCCAGTCCGTGAAGCCCGCCGACGACGAAGAGAGCGCCGTCTATCTGCCAGACATTATGCAGACATGGAGTTACGGTGCCCAGATCAACAACGACAACATCATGTCCGCCGTCCCAGTCGCCCTCGCCCTGCTGCTGAAGTTCCTCTCACAGTCTCTCGACACGGTGCCCTACGGCCTTGGGATCTGCAGGACGCTGCTACAAAAGCGCCAGCAAGACATGATTGCTCGGAACTTGTCTGCCGACAAAGGGAAAGCTTTCATCATCTCACCGACGCTGAGATTGCTGAAGGAGGCCGTCAGCTTCGACGGAGGCGCCATCGCCCGGCCCCTCTTCCGCGCCCGGGCGTCCATGCTGAAATCACTGGGGCGGAACATGGGCATTGTTCACATTGGGGACGAGGCCGAGGACACCAAGCGGCCCTCTGCCCGCACCAACGCCATCCTCTTCTTTCTTAGCGCCCTAAAGTTCCTGCATCCCGAGGCGAAAAAGGAGTTGCTATCACAGAAGGACATTGTTGCCGCCCTCACCCGCGATGTCAAGCAGGACCCGTCGTATCTTGTGAGAGAGCTTCTCGAGGGTCTGCGAAGCCATGTTCTGTTGGATGACAAGCTCCCGCGCGAAGCCAAGTCAGCTTTGCTAAACGCATCCACGCTCACTCGCCTGTCGGCACTGTACCAATACCGCCTGGACACCCCAGTCGAGGGCGAACCCTCCATTGCCGATATTGCTCACGAGTTCCTGATTACGGCTTGCACGAACCCAGCTTGCGGTGTGCTGCGACAAGACTCCGGCTTCTACCCTCGAGAAGTTGACCCCAACGCCGCCATTCCGACCGCTGAGCTCGACGATTTGGGTTTGGAAGCCATCGTCTGGATGAACAAGTTCAAAGCCGACGTGCCTGTCCGAAACTACACCCTCTCAAACTTTCTGCCCAACCTGCGCCCGTGGTCAAGCGTCAAGCAGAGCGAGCTCATCACTTCCATTTTCAAGGTCGCCCCTGAGCTCGTCGCCAGCTACTTTATCAACAACAAATCATTCACCTTTGAGCCGAAGCTGTCGGCCACTTGGATTGGATATGCCGCGTTTCTCTTCAACACGGTTACTCTGCCCATCCCAGACTATTTCTGCCGCGCGTCGGGCTTTCCGGAGCTACCTCCGCCGACCTCGATTGTCATTGATAATATCCTACCTCTCCCCTTGAATCAGAAGGCGCTATCCCGTAGCTTGGCGAACAAGTCGAACATGATCTCGTTCTTTGCCACGCGCATATTGGTGGTCGCGATCGAGAAGCTGGACGCGGCAGTCAAGATGCACCAGGATCCTGATCGCTCCAACAAGACACTCTGGGCGGAAGCGGCGCGCAGGTTGGTGGACGAATTCTGCCAGAGGAGCCCTGGGATCAAGGAAATGATCAACTCGTACCGATCCATCCCGGAGACCGACTTGTTGCACCGCGAGGCGGCAAGTCGTCTGTTGCGCCTCTGCTATGAGGTATTGCCTCAAGTCGCCTTGATGGCAAAGTTTGACGTTTCTCCTTTCCTCGAGACATCGCTCAGCCGCCTGTCGCAACATGGGTTGGATGACCCGCGGGACTTTGCGCTCAGTTTAAAAGAGCTGGAAAACCTGCTCGCGATTGCTGGGTATTCTCCCGGCATGCGCTGGTTTGTGGCTTCAGAGGGTTTGTCCCTATCTCCATTTACACTGCTGCTGAAGGTCTGCGTCGATGCGCCTCAGGGAGTCGCATTGGAGACAATACGGAAGGTGCTGAACTTTGTGGCCGTGGAGCAGCAGCTGGTACCGGCAGGTGACGAGCATCCGGGACTGCTTGTCCTGCTTGAGGCGCTACAATCCTCCCCCGACTCGGTGGGACTCCTCTGGCCCTTCTTGGATAACTGCCTGACGCGGTGTGCAAACGCCCCAGTCAAGTACGTCGAACAGATGCAAGAGGTAATACAAGAGTCGGCCGAAACCTCAGGGCAAGACCATGGTGAAGCAGTCGTGAGTCCAATCACGATGGCTATGCTGGAGCAACTACCATTCGTCGCGGCGAAGGAAGGGGGCCGAGCTACGCTCAAGAGTCTTGGTCGCTTCTTGCCCAAGTTCTTGGGACTCTCGGCTACTGCCGGGGAGAGCAGGCCGCTACTCACACAAATCTTCTCGAAAATGGCTTCACATCTTGGGGACAGCAAGGGCAAGCATGCCAAGACTGGGGTCCCAGAGCACGTCGAATTCAAGCACAACCAGTGGCCACTCGCCACCACAAAGGCGACAGCAAAGAGCAAGAAAGCCAGGGATTTGGCATCTATGGATGAGGGGGATAACTCGGAGCCAGCTATGGATCTCGAAGAGCTGGAAAACGCGCTTCTCGTCCCGGATGGCCTGGCGGCGGACAACTCGGCGTTGATAAAATGGTCAACCAAAACCGTGGACGAGCTGGTCGACGAAGGTTACTTGACATCACTCATGGCCCTCCTCGCGTCGGAGCACGCGAGCATACGGAAAGAAGCGCTCGTCAATATCCTCAAGGCAGCAGCCAAGATCAAGCAGTCAGAGTACGAAGAGAAAGAGCAGATCTGGCTGCTCCTCTCGGAGCTCGCCGAGACAGCGCGAGACAGCATCAACGACGGGCCGCTGCCAAGCCCCATCGCCTCGTTCGCCTGCCACGCTCTCAATGTCCTCCGGGACCCGCTCTCGAGTCTCTACCCCAAGGCCAACAGCTTTCTTTTGCGCGGACCGACATGGAGCCCCGACAGGCTGCCGCTCGTGGACGAGATCCTGTCGGAGGAGCCCGTAGTCGGGGACGCATACTACTCCCAGACGAGCTGGCTTCTCAACTACCTCATTGACGGCCTGCGGACACGTCATGACCTTGAGCTGTTCCACAAGAAGCGAGCCAAGGGCTCGGTCATTGAGCGGATCCTGGCGGTGGCGGCGAACCCGTACATGAGGCTCCCGCTCCGGTCGCAAGTGCTCCGGTTGTTGTACCGGGCTACCTGCATCGAGGGAGGGAGCACGACGCTCACGACGCGGTTTGGGATCGTGAACTGGCTCGAGGCGAGACAGGCCGGCTGCACAGATGCCAGCGAGGCGGCGGTGTATGGGGGACTGCGAAGGAGGATATGGGAAACGTGTGACCAGGATAGGGTTAGGGTCTGGAGTAAAGGGGGTTTGGAGGAGCACATCTCATAGCCAGCGGTTGGGCGATTCCCCAGCTACCTTAAATGATGTGCTTTCTCTGATGCATTTAGTTCTGCAAAGCGTAAAGAGACAAACTAGCAAAGCTTATTTTTTGGCTGCATTTTTGTTTGTTTTGTTTGAGACCGATGCCGCAATGGGAATTGGATCAAAAGAAGAGGGTTTGTTGAGGTTGGTTTTGTGAGACAGAGACAGCTCGGGGGAAGCTGCTCAGTCTTCTTGACAAGGACCAAACAGTTCCTGGGCAAGACCAAATGACGGGAGCAATCAACCGACTTGCGTCAACCCGATGCTGACTGCCTCAGGTTCAGTTCTTCACCCGAAGAGAAAAAAAAGAACAACAACATGGGAAGTCGCGAACAAAGTTGGAAACCTCGAAGCTTTGACGACGTGGGTCGATCCAGAGGTCACCAGGCCGCATGCGCAAAAACAAAACAGCAACCCCCGCCGCCACTCGCCCACTCGGCCGTTGATGCTGCGCTGCCCGGGCACCCTTGCCCTGCCCTGGTCACCCTGTCACCCAAGCCCGGCGAACGCCACCTCGACCCAAGCCAAGAGCGATCGCTTGCGGCTAGGACCAGTCTGAATACCCAAGTGCAGCAGCAACCTGCCACAGGCGGCAAACAAGACGCAGCAGCCCAAAACCCACCACAGACATACAACGCTTCCACAACCGATCGACGAACAACGCATCCATAACCGCAACCAGCCCTACACCTGCAAATCGCGCACCCATTGCCCTCAGCGAAGGACCAACCTAAAACCCATTTTTACTGAGTTCCCCTGCCCGCCGCCGCTTCATTTTGAGGCTCGGTTCTTTGAACCCCCCGTTGTTTGTGTTCGGCCCGAGCGACTCCCCATTCGACACAGCCCACAGTCATCACCGCAAGACCGCAGACCGCAGACCGCAGACCACCAAACCGCATCCCAACCGGCTCATCACACGCCGGCGACAGTCCGCAGCTCTGGGCTGATGGTCGTTGCATAAGCCCGTCTATCATGGCCGAACGATACTCGGCAGAGTTTCTGCTACACCTGCGCCAGTCGCCGCTATGCGTCAAACCCCCGAATCTGCCCCCTCCGGAGGACTGGATGGGGTACGTCTTCCTGCCTGCGCACATGCGCCCACCGCTGCGCGACTGATTTCTGACTTTGGTGCTTCTCCCAGGCCACCCCCGGACACCTTCCGCAACCTGCAAAAGACAACCAATGACCGGCCCAAGGGCGGCGAGGGGGCGTTCCTGAACCAGGAGAACAGGCGCCCCACGCACGACCGCAATGGCTCCAGAGGCACAGCTAGTACGTTCTACACCGTCACGCGAGCGCGCCAGATGATGCCTGACGATCGCCTGATTTCTTTGTGTGCCCCTTGCCCTTGCCCTCGCTGACCAGCACCCTGTAGACCCAGATGAGATCATCCTTGGCCCACCTCGAACTAGCTTCGCCTCTGCGTCTGCGACGTCAATGCGCAATGCCCGAACCGGCGACATGGAGAAGGGATTCAGGGACTCGGAGCGACAAGATCGTCCCGACCGCTTCAATTTCCGCAACCGCTCCACCGATTTGGAGTCTGCCGGCGACAGATTTGGCAGAGACACCAAGGATGGCCGAGGCGGCAATGCCTTCCGGCGGCGCGGCGACCAGGACCAAGATAACGAGGGCTGGAGCACCGTAAAGCCGCGCAAGAGCTTTGGTCACGAGGGCGCCGAACGCTTCCACGGACGCATGGGCGGCGTCGGCAGCACCGATCGCTTCCCGCCTCGCGATGACAATCGGCGGGTTCGCGAGCGCGACGACCGCGACGCCGGTGATCGCCGCACCCGCACCTTTGACAATCGCCCGCGGGATCAGGAGGCCGACGAGCCTGAGACCCCGCGCAGGAATGGACTCTCGCGGGGCAAGTCGGAGTCCTGGTTCAAGGACAGCGCGCCGACCGGCAACAGTGAGACCCCGGCCATGACTCAGCGGGAGCGCATTGAGAGGGCCAAGAGCTGGCGTGACCGCGACCCTGAGCAGGAGAAGCCGAGCGACAGGTTTGGCGACCGAAACGATCGACACCACGAGCGGCGGTGGGATCGCGACCGTCATGGCCGTGTCGAGAACGACCCCGAGTGGCTGGACGAGCCCCTTGAGGAAAAGGCTCAGGGTCATACGGAGGAGGACTTCAAGAAGTTTATGGAATCCATGAAGGCCGCCAGAGGAGGCGGCGCTCCCAAGGCAGAAGAGAAGCCCAGCTTGGCGTTTGAGAAGCCGCCCGCCGAATCTCTCGCAGAGGCCGCACAGAAGGTCGTTTCGGCCCCTGCCATGGAGCAGGGCCCAGACAAGTTCTTTGCTGCCTACGGCAACTCGGGTCTCGATGTCGGCACACCTACCACCGAGATCAAGGAGGTGGCGAAACCCAAGGCAGGAAAGTCGTCGAGGTTCATGGCATTCTTGGCTCCTCAAGAGGAGAGCCGAGCGAGGACTGAGCCACCGACACCCGCGGCAGGCATCCAGCCCGACGACAGGCCTATGATGCCTCAGCAGAGCGACGCCGAGAAGGAAGCCTTTGCCATGCTCATTCAGAAGCTCCAGCGGTCAGGTGTTGGACCGGCGCTGCAGCTAGGCGGCCCGCCAACTCAACAATCCCCACACAGGTTCCCGGACTCATCGCCATTTCAGGAGCTGCAGCAGAAGAGCGCTGTCACGTCACCGGAGCCGTTCCAGCAATATGGCAACAACGAGAGGCGCGACGATCCCCGCATGCGTACTTCGCAGTTCTCGATTCACGATATTCTTCCTCAACGGCCAGTCGGCCTCCAAGGCCCGCCTCCCCAGGCTGCTACCCGGCCAGAGCAGGCCTTGCAGGATCTCCTCGCTCAGAGGCACCATCTCCCCAATCAACCAAACGCGCGCGCGGATCAGCAGAATGTCACTGCCGTTAACCGTAACAGGGATTTCCTGGTAGGCCTGATGCAGAGCCACCGCGACGCGCCCGAGCCGCCGCGCACCGAACAGCTCCTCCTTCGCATGCCGCAACCGACCAAGCAGGTATCGCTTGCTAACGTGCCGGACCGCGAGCCAGACCACCCTCGCGAGCGGAGCGCGTCTCAGCGCCAGCAGATGCGTGGCCAGGGCGGTCCGCCGGGCTTCCTTGACGAGAACCAGTTTCACCCGGGCGATGTTGAGGTCCGCCCGCCCCAACAACCGACGCAGATCCTCCAGCGCCCACCTCCTCCTCCTCCGGGCCTGGATCATCAGATGCACCCTTTCCATATGGGCGGCGTCAACCCTGCCGCTGCCGCAGCCGCAGCAGCAGCTGCTGCAGGTCAAATGCCACCTCAGCGGCCCATGATCCCCCCGCCAGGACTCATGAACAACGGACCTCGCAACGTCCCCATGCCTGGCATGTTCCCGCCCAACTTCCCGCCTCCGCACGGACATGGCGGGCCGCCACCGCCGGGCAACTTTCCCCCTGGACCTCCCCCGCCTCACGCCGGCGGACCTCCCCCTCCTGATGGCATGGTCGGCCCGCCGCCCGGCCCCCCACGCCAGATGCAGCCGCCTCCCGGATTCTTTGGCGGTCCCCCTCCGCCGGGGTTCATGCCGCCTCCTGGCATGGGCGGCGGTGGTGGCTTCCCTGGCCCGGACGGGCCTCCGCCACCGAACGCGGGTCCTGGACCTGGCCATGGCGGCATGGGCGGGTTTGGAGGGATGCCCAGCCCGTTTGAGAGGCTGGAGCGCATGGGCGGTATGGATCGCCGTGGGATGATGCCTCCGCCGGGCGGCTATAGGGGTCCTTGAGCCTGGTCGGTCATCTATCTAATTCCACTCAACGAGGCTGTTTCCGATGATGCTTTTTTTTTCTCCATGGAAGGGACTTGGGCCTGGACTCGCTCGGGCCGGGGCGAGACGGGCTTAGGTCGGGTCGGATCAAGTCGAGTCGAGTCGAGACTGAAAGCGAGCATGCCTACCTACCTAGCTTTTTACATGATTGCCCTAAACCAGCGGAGGTATCTATTCACTTGGGCAGGTGGGATAGGAGAGCAGATGCAATGGGGTATTACCCTGTCAGCACGGGGTGGAACGTGGACGAAAGCGGAGATGGGATGATGGAGTCAAAGATGTTGTAAGGATTCATCAGGGGTAGTTATGCCTGTCTGTCTGTTAGACGCTGTAACGGTGTGTCTCGTTATGTGGTTGTGCTGTTGCTGTTGATGTCGTATCGTGCTGTGCTGTGCTACCGATATGTGAGTTGAGTGGATTGAGATGAGAAGGGAGTGAGCAGGGGAAGTTGAAATGGGAGCAGATACGCCCAGTGTGCGTTGTAATCTAAGTTAATTCTCTCCACAGCGACAGGGAGGATCTGGGTCGGTGTTGTATATGTCTATGTAGGAGGCGGCGGGGATAACGTTCTCAAGAACGATCTCGTCGGCGTGTTTGCAGTCAATGTGGTGACTCGGCTTGAGAGAAGGGAGATGGAACATCACGGTGAGACAAATATATTCGTAGATAATCTCCTCTGCTATATTAGCAGATATCTAACAAACTTCGCCCATGCCCTGGCGCATGTCATCACGTCAAATCTCAATGGTTCCTCGGGCCAGTCCGTTTCCCAGTCACTGGCCTGACCACTTCGCCCAACACCATGCCTCCTGAATGACAGAGACACATACACAGCTATGCTAGCCCCAGCAACTACTCAGCAAGTAGTGTTCAGCACCGCTCAACACACGGTACAGCCCCTTGAGGTCGGCGACTTCCAGTATCACGCCCTGCGTCATCGGCTTCGTCGCCACAACCTAGCCTTGAAGGCCGGGAAAAGGACGTGTCGACTGCCCTCCGCACATGGCTCCGGCGGGCCTTAAGTTCGGCATCAATGTCCTCCTTGGCGGCATCCTCCTCGTTTCCCGGCATGGTGGGGAGCTGCTCGGGGACATAAAAGGCGGCAAGCTCCTTGAGAAAGCTCTCAAAGCACGCCTTCTCCTCGGTCCAGTTGACGTGCGGGCCCAGGCGCAGCAGGAACTTGGGTAGCTTGACGATGGCCGGGTTGTATCCCTTGACCAACAGCGGGATGCTGAGCAGCTCGCCGGTGGGCGATATCTCGAGGGAGAAATACTCGAGCAACATCTCGCGGCGCTCGATCAACTGCTCCGCGACCAAGTCGACGATCTCGGCAACGTCAAACTCCTCTTCCTCGCCCTCCCCGTCACCGTTCCTGCCCGCCGCCGCCGCGGCATCCTTTTCCTGCTGAGCCGCCAGGGTGAGCAACTCCCTCAGATCGAGCGAGGGGCTAAAACGGATGACGCCAAAGTTGCCAAAGTCAGTGAGCCCCAGCTGGTAGAAATACTCGAGGCAGACGCGGCCATAGTCGACTAGGTACAGCTTCACGCCTCCCTGGATGGCGGCGAGACGGCGGCGCTCGTCGACGACGCCGACAAAGGTGTGGTTGGCGAAGATCTCGGTCAACTCGTGGTGCATCTCCTCTCGCACCTCGGCGCGTAGCTCACGCACGCTGATCAGCCGGCAGGCTGTTACCTCGCGGTCGACCGTCTCGTACTCGATCTCAGCGTCGCCGCCTGGGGCTGTCCCACGACCCGACGACGGCCCGCCACCGCCGCCACCACGAGCGGCCGCTGCGGGGGGCAGCATGCTAGTAATCTTGCGCAGGTTTGTGTCAGTCCGGACGAGGTTGTTTTCGTTTGGACGGGCCGGGGTCTTGCGCGTGGCGGCGGCAGCGGCGGCGGCCCCGCTGGTCTTAGAAGGGGTTGCGGCCGCCGACTGCTGGGGGGTAGAACCAGGGCCTGGGCCTGGGCCTGTCCATGTGCCGCCTGGGAGCAGACTCTGGGTGAGAAAGGTCCGGCTGGCATCTACGGCAGCGAGTTTGGAGCGGATGTGCTCGCAGATGGCCTGGATGATCTCGTCCTCGTTCAGGAAGTTCACCTCTCGTTTCGTGGGATGGACGTTGACATCGACACGATGCGGATCGATCTCGAGACTCAGGTACACAAAAGGGTGGCCATTCTTGGGGAGGAAGGCCGAGTATGTCTGCTCGATGGCTTTCCGTATGTTGGAAGATTCGACACACCTGTGGTTGATGAACAGCAGAATGGTAGTCTTCTTGGTGCTGTAGTTGGCATTGGTGGCCAGCCCCTTGGCCTTGAAGGCCCAGCGGTCATCGGATGTAGAGAAGTCGGTGAGCTCGCTGGCAACGCTGCCGCCGTATATCTGGCGGATTCTGTCACGGCACGAAGCACTTGCCTGGACGGCAATGCTTGTTGACGACTCGCCATGCTTCTTACAGGAAAAAGCGACGTTGGAGCAGTGGATGGCGTAACGGCCAACCATGTCAATAATCTTGTTGTACTCGTCCGAGGCGGAGCGAAAGGCTCGTCGGCGCGTGGGCACGTTGTAAAAAAGGTCCTCGACGGTGATCTGGGTGCCTTGGCGGCCGGCAACCGGCTTCGGGTCGGGCGACTGACCGGGTTTGGCAGGCACCAGCTTTCCGCTGTCATAGTAGGCCCGCCAGGCGCAGTTGGAGTCGCGATTCTTGGTGGTTACAGTGAGATGTGCGATGTGGCTGATGCTGGCCAGGGCCTCTCCTCGGAACCCGTATGTGGCAATGGTCTGGAGATCCTCAAACTTCTGCAGCTTGGACGTGGTGAAGCGCTCACACAGGATGGGCAGGTCCTCTTTCTGTTGGCTGGGTGAGTGGTGGTCCGGCAAGGTTACGGACGGAAAGCGAGGGGAGTCACACGTCAATGCCACAACCATTGTCGGTAATCTGCAACAGCTTCAGTCCTCCGTCCTTGACAAGGACCTCGAGGGACGTGGAGCCTGCGTCGACAGCATTTTCCATCAGTTCCTTCAGAGCGTGCACCGGCGCCACAATGATCTCTCCGGCCGCGATCTTGTTGACAACATCTTGGTCGAGAGCCTGGGCGACTCGGACTTAGCAATCCGATCGACTGTATTATTTTACAAAGACTGCCGGCGTACCTTGATTCGACGCGGCACAGCACTATCATCGAGAGCGTCGGCTTTCCGTTTGGCACCGCGGGGCGCGTCCACGTCCATTGCATCATTCATCCTGCCACAAAGGTAACTTTATGCGTGGGATGTGTAAGACGTGTGGGATGCATGGAATGCATGGAATGCCGCCGCTTGGAGCACGTGGAGAAGAGCGAGATGCGGGCATCCAAACTGACGAGTTTGAAGTCTCTCAACGGGACAGAGGGGAGCTCTTCGTCTGCGCTGACTGGCTCGGCGGCCGCTTTTGTGGCTCAGTCTCAGCTCGCCTGGGATCAGCACAACCGTAACCGATGTCTGCACCAAAAACGCTTCAGGCATCCAACAAAACTGCTGTCGCGACTTCCTCGCTGAGCCTCATCGCTTGTTTCTCCGGCGGAAGGATCGCCCAGCGGATGGTCTGTGCTCCCCAAGCCCGTCCAATTGCGGCACCCAAGATGCAAGCCATGAGTCCCAATGCGAGCTAGCAAGACTTGGCACCCGGGAGCTGGCAACTGCCTAGCCAACCCCACCGAAAACGCCCAGCAAAGCCCGCGATCTCAGGTTTTCCCCCCTCATTCTCGACATTGCATCACTGGCCGAACCCGGACTGGACCTTTGGGTTATTTTTATTGCTGCACACTGTGGCAAGCCATCGATTACTCGTTCTTATCAGTTATGGGCATTAGTGGGAAATGAGATCTAAAAACAGCTCTGCAGCCGGAGGCCTATTGCTGGCAGCTCACTCTTCAGCCCAGTCGCTGCATACTCGCACCTGTTCCGGTCACGACTTGGATCAAGTCATGCTGGATCATGCGGAGGAACAGGTTGTGTTTTGGTTTTCCGAGGCCAGACCTCCGGTTTTCGGCTCCGGATCCAAACCCATTCGCTTGAAGGCTGAGTTTGGCGGCGGCACTTGAGTGCAAAGCTTGGGAGATGGCAGACTGTGCGTTTGCCATGCCGTCGGTTGGTCCATTAACCGCCAGCTCACCAACCGTTGGCTTCACCTCGGTCAGACAGTCAGGTGGTCGCACCCAACGAAGCCCAAGGAGTGGAGCGTCGAGTCCGGGTGCACGATAGAGTTGCATCCTGCAGCGAGCGCCGCGCCGCTCCCGCCCTTGCCTGCATGTTCCCGCTCGCCCCAGCATCCTTCACCGTGCCGCCGGCATCCTTCTGCAGCCCTGTCATTGTCCCAGGCGCACACGGGGGCTCTCAAGCGGGGCACCCTCATGTCTAGGGCAAAAAGGTGTATCCCGCCTTGATCCTACGGTCGAGTGACTGTTTTTGCTCCCCTGCCCCTCTATCTCCTTATATGTTGCCCTAATGGCTTCATGGCTATCTGTTGTTCTCTCGCTGTCTCCTGTATTGGTTATGCATATGGAACACCACCAAACCCTGGGCAAGGTCTTCACTTTTTCCCACCGCATGAAGCATGGCGAACGAAACACTGCGAGATATTTCCGGGCTTCCGAGCCCTGACCCGGCTGTGAGCGAGGCAAACTCGTCAGTCCAGGTCAACTTGGATTCTTTGAGTAATAGGTGTGTAGGCTCTTCCTTCTCAGTTCCTCCTCCATTCCTCACCTTTTCTACTCAAGCTACTCGGACAACCATCGTATCTAACAGAATGGAAGAGGACGCAGCATCGGAAGGCGATCCCGTTCGCCATCGCTACGCCCCTCGCCCTCGAGAGCACCTGAACTGTCGTTGGCACGGCAAGCAACAACCAACTCTCTGTCTTCGTTCCTGGCGTCACAGCCGGCATCCCAACCGTCATCACAAGCGTCTCAGGGCGACCGCCCACCCCGGAGGATCTGCTGAGGGATCTCATCGCTGCCACAGACCTAAGCAGCGATGCGATCAGGAGTGCCCTGCATGGCGTCAAGCGGCCACATGACGACGAGATCAATGACGAGCCGGTCGCGAAGCGGGATAACTCGGCGAAGAACTGGAACGGATGTTTTCGGCGCAACCGACCCCTCTTCCAGCTTCCGTAGCAGCAAGGTCGTCAGCCATCTTAGCGCCGGCGGCCGCAGCGCCTGTTTCCCTGCCTCACCGGTCCCAAGCCAGTGGCTCAAGTAACCTGCCTGTTCGTTTGACGACACAAGACACACTTCCCCTTAGAGCTCCGAGGCGGCGACCGGTACGGCTCCCCAATGCGGCAGGCATGTCCAACGGTGGTATCCCAGATGGACTTGAGCCCACCAGTTCTTCCAGCGGTGACGAGAAGGACGACCCAGCACTTGGTCAGGGAAGGTGATTCATCAACGAGCATACCCAGTTGACGTTTAGTCCCAACAAGCGTCTTGATACACCTCTCCCGGTTGTGCATCATGTCAGACTCACTTTTCTTTTGTCTAGAATGTCTTTTCCTGTTTCTCTCTGTTGAAAAGAAACAATACTCTTCTTGATACAGATATCTGAATGTGTTACACCAACCTACTTTACAGTGGATGGAGGATCCAAAACGGCGCATGTTATTGGGTGGTGGTTTTCCTGATTCGCTTTTGGCTGGCTGCAGCTTTGGAGGACAATGCGATCATCGTCATTTTCTCATTTTCTCATTTTCTCTTTCATTCTATATAGACCATTTTCATTATGATAGAAGTCATGATATATGAACCGGGTTCTTATCAAAAGCAGCCACATGATTAGGTACGATGGATGGAACTGGTGACACCTCCCGATTTGCACAGAGCGATTACAAACCTTGCCGCGTCGACCTGTGCTCTGACAGCCATTCTTACCCTGTCCCCCTGTCCCCGTCCCCGTCCAAAAAAAAAAAAAGGTCCCGAGCCGATCGCGGGGTTCAAACGGTTTGTGCTGCCGATCGGGTTGTGGCGCCCAACCTGCCGGTAATTGACAAAATCTCCGAAAGCCTTTTAGTAAGAAATCTACCGAGGCCTCATGACGCCAATGTGTCGGTGATTTTTCTTGCAGTCCAAAAAGAAGGATACCACTTTAGACTCTACATAGGACCAGTAACCCATCTCCAAGTCCCCTGGGACGGCATGTGACGTTATTTCCCTGCCCGAAATTGTGGCTTTTTTCTCCACCAAAGGAACGAAGCGTTCGGCGGCCACGCTACTGACCGGCCCGGGCCTTTCTTAAAAAACGTGGACGGACGGGGACCCAGCCGACCAGTCGCTCACACCGGCCGATGCAAGTACACAGACGATCCAACGTCGCTCACACCGCAGCTTCACGCACCATTGCCCGATGTTACGCAGCTTCGTGTCCGCTCCTTCGAGGAGGAGATCAGGCCAAAAGAAAACTGCGGGAGTAGGGTGATCGGCAGTGCACCCAGGATTGATGGCTGCGAAGCACAGGAAATGAACAGCGTAGCACGGACAGCTCTGCTGTAAGCTGTCCCTCCGACTCTTGTGTGTGTCTTGTCATGTATCTGCAGTATTAGTAACGTCGCTTTTTTCGCGTTTCTTTGAATCCGTGTCTTCTCCCCTCATGAAGATCCCCTCCTTCAGCCAATACATTGGAATCATGTATCCCTGTGCTATGACCAGCCAAGTCAATAAAAGCCATCTTCTTCTCTTTCCCCCCTTCCCTTAGCCCGAGCATTAATTAATAGGGTCCTTTCCGTGGACAAGGTCACCTGCCTGGTTCCGACTCGGGCCATGGCACCCGCCACTGCGGCTCCGGTTGGTCAGAAACTCCGAGCAAACCTTAAGTCAACGTCTCCCCATCCAGGGGTAAGTCTCCGCTCTTCTCACCCCCTCTGTCTCCCATGGCTGTTCTTTCCAGATCCTTGATGCACTGCCCACCACGACCCATCACCACCCACTTGAACCTCACACCAGTCTCGTCGCTGCTGTTGCAAGATATTCTGCGGAACCCTCTCGTTCAGGCCAAAACCACCCTGGACCCACGTGTGTGTCGGCGTTCCGCTGACGCGACCCGACCTGCGGGTGGGGTTTCCACATCCCAACACCGTCAAAACAACAACTGAAAGACCGCGAAGACCCCGCCACCTCGGTCAAGAGTAAATCCTCTCGGGTCACCAAGAAGCGCAACAGCAACCCGGAAAGAAGAGCGACGATCAAAGCCAAAACGGCCAACATTGGAGCAGTTCTATCATACTCCTGGTATTCCGCCTCAGGCCCAGCCGTCTCGGGCTTTTCCACATCGGAGTGCATCCTCCCACGCTCGCCGCCTCAAACAGGAACCGATACGGCCACGCCTCCAAAAAGAGAGAAGAAAAACCGTCACCTGTGAACATAAAGACCCCATTAAAAGGGAATATCGGGCAAGCCGAAGAAGAGGAAGCAGAAGAAAAAGATGAAGAAAAGGGAAGAGGAGGAAGAGAAACAAGAGCCCAACCCGGACCGACGCCAAAGAATGCTCCTCGCTTCCCCGCTGTCCGCCCCACCGCCAACACACATGATTGCTCGCCAAATGCGCTGAACACAAGAGACAATATGCAAAACCATACAGTGGTATCATCCCAAAATGCAAACTCAAAACTGGGAAGCAACCTCCCATCAAAACGAGCGCCAGAAACAATGTCATCCTCAGATACACCCATCATCGCCCGTATTTTTTCAACCCCTCGAAATCTCTTGAGATCGCTCTCACCTTGCTGCTCTGTAGCTCATCCATTTGCAACCATCACGGACTTCTTGGTGGCCCCGGCGGCTCAAGCAGTCCTCCAATGCCTATGCGTGGTCGATCGGTACGAGGCTGATATGATGGTGCCGGCGGCGGCGGCTGCGTGTGGGGTGGTTGCGCATGTTGCAGCGTGTGGGGTTGCACGTGCGATTGTTCAAGCTGCGGTGAGGTGCCCGCAGGTGGGCTCCTTATCCTCGGGAGTGGAGGGAGTTGATACTCTGCCACTTGGGGTGGGCGGCCCACCGGCTGCCCCTCGGTCCTTGGAGGCTGGTATGTCCTCGGTGTGATGGGGTAGTCGGGCCGGCTTGGCGAGGCACCATAGGTCGAGGAGAGCCCAGGGCTGCGGGTTGTCAACATGTGCAGGGACCCGCCGGGGGGGCCGGCCTGTCTAGGTTCATATCCAGCATCGCTCAACCTCGACTGCCTTGGATCGAACGTGGCGGAAAGGGGTGTCGGCTGAGAGTAGAGTTGCATCCCTGGCTCAAAAGATCCCCCCATGTCCCGGATGCTGGGCGATGGTGTTGGGTACGACGGCCGGGGCATCCTGTTCAGGAGGAGCACAACAAAGTAGATCGAGTTCCGTGTCGCAAGCCCCGCGCGGATGGGAATTGGGCGCGCCTGCCCATCGTCGCCCAGGAAGGTAAAGGTGTCCAGCCACTGAAGCGGGTATCTTGATACCTCCTCCGGGGTGAAGCCCAGGCTCTGCATCACCGTCTCACTTCGATCGTTGAAAATCGGTGGCAGGTAAGCGGGCTCTTTCCTCGTTTGTTCCTCCTGCGCCTGTTGCTGGAGGCGGGTTGCCCGTGGGCGCTCTTCGGCCACCAATACGTTCGGAAACTTTAGGCCCGTTACCGAAACGCGTCCGATTGTGTTGAGGAACGAAGGCGACGCCCTTGAGAATTCGAGTCCAATCGTCAAGTACGCAACTGGTTCTTCGGGGACCCTAGCCGTGCTGATGGACAGTGGAGCAGGGTAAATGTTTGCATCGGATGCCAACCCGCGCTCCGGAAACCGGGGTGCGATCGATTCGGCTGGCTGGGATTTCAGCACGCGGTACGATTGAGTTCGGCGAAGAGGGTCATCGTAAACCATACCCAGCGGCGGGCCTGAACCATATGCCGACGACAGCGGCCTTCTCATGGCGTCCACGGTACTCCCGAATCTTGCACCCTCGTACTTTGCTTGGCTGTCGTCTCGTAAACGGGGCCGCCCGCGTTTTTTGTGCTGCACATCGACGCATGCTCCCTCCTTGTTGGTGCTGATGCACCTCGAGCAGGGGCGTTGAGCTGTCCACTGGTCAGCAAATCAGCCACGAAAAGACCTCGTCCACGGCCAGACAAGGAGATGCGCCGAAGTATTGACGGAAGGGATCGCTGAACTCCCATGGCCACCTGCTGCTCAGGCACTCAACCATGCCCATGGCCGAGTGAGCATGTGCGTGCTGCGGGCGCAACTGTGCGCCGCGGCGCCTGCCACTCTCGTTCACGGCTTCGCACACCCATCCTCCGTTTACACTCAATCAGCGGACACGGAGATCAATGACCTTCGTGATCCTTAGCCGCTGAATGACGCGCCAAAGTGGCTAAAATATGGAGGGGCCAGATGAAGGCTTCGAGCCGATGATCTGCGGGAATCCCACCACAATCCAAGGGCAACGGCCCGGCTTGCCGTAGGACCAGGCATCCGCCTTGCAGTAGCGAGCCGCCCCGGCTTGGTGGTATATCATCCCGCAGACGGGATACCCCAACGTCAGACTTGACGCTCATGCATCTGGGTCCAAGCAAGGGAAGAGACGGGAACTCGCTTGAGAGCCGCCTCCATCCTTTACTGCAACCTGCTCGCCCAATAACCGGCACAACAAAGCTCAAGCCTAGTGAGTCGTCTCATCTTGAGTACATGCGCCAGGCGCATATTGGCCCAGGGGTGTAGACAGCGTCGCACGCTGGTGCTTGGCGTCGTTGGATGCCGCGCCTAAACCTTCCCGGAATTGCTTGACAATATTATGCCAATTAATTCCACAAGCAACAACGACGGAGCCGCAGGGTCAGCGCCGCCTGCCTAGCCCGGTTGTTCCTTTTTTTGGCTTGTGCTTAATATCGGAGAAAAAACGGGCCAAGGTACATACCATCGCATCTATCACATCGTTAGCGCTTCATGCTCTGGGACGTGATGGCGGGTCAAGACCGGTGGGACGAACCGGAGATGTGCCTTTTTGCAGGGCACACAGGCTGAGGCAACATGCCCCTTCGTTTTCCTTTGCGGCTTGGGTGACACGTCGTGGAGAGTATCCGGAAGGGAAGGATGCGTCGACGCAGGATACGTTTGCGGAGCCGGAAGGGCACCCGGGTGGCTTGGGGCCGGTCCAGTAGGCAAGTATGCTGTTGGCTGAGGGCGCACATGACCGAGCTGAGGGGGGTAGGAAAGCGGCCTTGCTCCCTGTCCTTCGAGTCGAGGAAATGTGTACGATGCTCGTTCTAGTGTCTCTGAAAGGAACGAGCGGTGACCACCCTGGCCTCCCGCCTGAGCCCTTTCCTCGCTTTGTGTCGTCGGAACACCAGAATACACATCCTGCGTCGCCGCCTGATACGCCCCCTGGCTCCGTTCGGCAACCTCGTGGCGGTTTTTCGGGGGTAGCGGTGGAGACCCCGACATGGGGGGAGACGGATAGTTTACTGGACCAGCGGCACCTTCAGAGTCGGCTCTTGTCTGCGTCAGATCAAGGCCGAAGCGTGCCGGGTCCGATAACCCTCGGCGCTGACCAAAAGACGTCCAAGAATCGTCGTGTCGGTGGCCGGATGCCTGCATGGAGGAGCTTGCCACTCGGGTTGGTGATGGGACCAGAACGTTTCGCAGGTCTTCCAGATAGCGTGGGCGGGCCGGCACTCCACGAACCGGTCTCAGCGAGGTTCCAACCGGGGAGACAAACTTCCAAACCGAGCCCCGGACGCAAAGACAGCGGCCGACATCACCCGAAGAGACGGGCAATGCAGTGGTGTTAACTGATGCGGTTGGGGCACAGAGCCTCGGGCGTCTAATCGAGTAAGGTGGGAGCTGTGGCCTCGTCTGCTGGTGAACTGGCTGACCGAAGATAGGTGCCTGGCATGGGATAGTTGACAAAGTCGTCCAGCGAGCGGCTGGTGTCGTTCTTTTCCAGCACAGTAAGAAGTTGCAGGCGGAGTCTTCGAATACACCTTGTGGCGGCCTAAGTCTTTCGTGCTAAACCGCGGGCTCTTTTTGGAGAAGGGACGGGACTCAGATCAGACCGAATGGGGTGGGCCAGCTGGGGGTGGGCCAGCTGAGGGCGGGCAGAGGAGCGGGCAACTGTACAAGACGCCTGGGTCGGACAAGATGCTGCAATGTGAACCACTTTCAGTGATCGTGGGGATCCGGCAAGTGGCACAGCAGGCAGCCGTGTCCACACGATGGGGAAGCTCTCGGGAAGCTGCAGGCCGGTCCCGTCACCAGTCGGTCTCCCGTGACATGGATATGTCGATGAGTGTGAGCGGAGCGGAGCGGAGCGGCAACCAGGCGGTTGGGTGGTTGCTCAAGGGGCCGTCCTGCGTCTCGTTATGTCCGGTACTCGGGCGCTCTGTTCGGGGTTCGGGACCAGACAGGCGAGGCAGCTTGGTCGAGATTCGGGAAAGAGAGATTTGGTGTCAGTGGCACGCAGTGGTTTTTGTGCGAGTTAAAGGCAACGGCGCAATTGAGATGGGGCCCAGATGGAGCAAGGATAGTCGTAGACTTGGTCAGGGAACCCTGGTAAAGGGTGGCCCATCCATGGATGGCCCGAAAATCGAAGGTGGGCAAATGCTAGCATGGGCCCCGGTCATGGTCAAATCCCCCCCCCCCGGTCCGCCTCGATGTGTGGGTTGGGTGGTGGTGGGCCGTGGGAGCTCCGGTAATCTGGAGCACAGACGGCACCTGGGGTTGGAGCTTCCAGGTTGTCGAGGCGTCTCCATAGCGAACGGGGGGGAGGGGAACGGTGCGTTTTCGACCTAGGCGCCTCCCTGTTCTTGCGGTTAATATGGCTGTGAAGAAGTGCGCCAGTACCGTTGCAGGTGATGTGGAACTGGGGCAACGCTGGGGTGGCAGCATGCAGAACCAGCCCGTCGAGGTCGTGAGTCGATTGGGCGCTGGGCCATTCCGCGGCGCCGTTTCGTGCGCCCCATCAAAAGCGTTAGGCGGATGGTTTGCCGATATCTGAAAGCTGCTCACAACGCAATTTGATCATGAGCAAAAAGGACGCCTCGCACGTCCGTTGTGCGTCCGTGTCCCCGTCTCAGGTGTCGAGAGTTATCAGTTCAGGACCAGGACCCAGCATTGGCGCCGGTGACCAGGAAAGGCACATACAACCATGGGCCAACGGGCTCTGACCGGGCCGGGTCTCAACCAGAACGTTGGGAGCGGGGTTGGTTGGACCAAAGGACAAGAGTTGATGCGATGCAGGACCTGGACTCGGCCAAGCAGCGAGCCGAGGAACCCCCCAACCTGAGAGACAAGCATGTGGCGACCAAGAGGGCAATGCGCCTGTTGATCGAGCTCTTTCAGTGTTATGGAGAGTGGAAGGTACTGTGGAGAAGGACGCTTGTCCCGTCAGTGACGCCAGTAGTCGGGGAAGCAGGTGCAAGTCCCGGAGGACGGAACGAAGAAAGTGCCATCTGCAGAGTACCCGATCCATGGATGCTCTGCCATACACATTCAGAGCCCGTGGGTTGGGGTTTAACCTCTTGTCCTTAGTAGGTACCTCGACGGGAGTCAAGGAGGCAGGAGCCCGGGCTTGCCGGGCTCGTCAACGAGCATCACATCATGCTTGGCGCAAGACTAGGTCGAGCGCTGTCAAGCTCAAAGTGGCAAGTTGAGGTTCGGAAAAGAAAGAATATGACCCAATTCAGGCAGTTTTTCCTTGCTCTGCCCTTGCAGCGCTCTATCCGGTCTCCACCACTACAGTGGGCGACAGGTTTTCGTCTCCAGAGGAGCAGCTTCCATCGCTCAGAAATGGTGCGAGTGGAAAACCCCTTTTGGAATGGGCGCGACTGGTTAGACTTTCAGTGTTCCGTCTGCCGTGCAGGAAGCCAAAAGTTGTTGAGCTTCCCCAGGCCTATCCTGTCATGAAAAGAGCCACTGAGCTAGTCTCTTTTGGGTGCCGCATGCAAGTGAGAGCACAACAACCCCTGGCAGGAAGGAACGGACTGCCGCGTGGAAGCGCCACACAGTCTGCAGACGGAACTGGCTCAGATAAGATACTGTGCTGACAAGCTTGTTGGTCAATGAGGCAGCCCGAGGGCAGAAATAAGGTAACTAACCACAGCCGGGAACCTACACCCTCTCGAGACCTGAGGGATGCCACCACATCGTGTTCGCCATGGCTTCAAGTTGGAGGATGCTACTGCAGCAGCCAAGCACATAGCCATCGCGCGGCGAGAGCACAAACCACGGGTTCGGTATGCCCCGGATTGTTACAGAAAGTCATTTCCTCTCTGCAGACAGCTCCAAAAAGCGGACGATGATTGGCCCGTTAGGGTTCGGCCGCAGGGTCTCCCGCTTCTCATTCGCCGCAGGGCAGACGCAGCAAACTGCAGATCAACGTTGCCCGTTGTGTCGGTTCAGGCTTGTGCCATGCGCACACGGCACACCTCATGGCAGCACAAGCCAGGGGTTCGACGGCCCAAGCCTAGAATGCCTTGCATTCCGTTGTATCGCGCATTTTTACTTTGTATCCGCAAGGTTACAAAGCAGCTGCCTCGAGTCCGCTCATGTCCCCAGTTCTTGACGGCATTCAGCGCAGCAACAACAGCAACAACAACAACAACCTGATTCATAGTATGGTGTAAAACTTCCAACCCAATTGGCTTCCCGTGCCGCGAGATCAAATGTCGAGAATTGGCGGCAAACCGGAAAGGACGTGCAGGCTGCCTGATCGCCAACACGCTTGAACGGACCTCATGTCTCCGTTTTTACACATTGTCACAATCTTGAGCGAGATTTTATTGGACAGGTAGCGACGGCAGGCGATCCCCCTCACTCCCATCCCCCATCAATGCTCGGCCGTTACGGTCGGCAGCGTCACGAACCACGAGCCCCTGGCACACAGCATCGGACCCCGCCACAGGTGCTGATGTCAGTGGGATCAACAGGAGCCAAGGTGCCTTATCAGCAATTCGCCATCTCGCGTGCGTTTGGGTTTGCGCGCTGCTCAAAGAATCAGGAACTCCTGTTGGGGTTGGCAACGGCACTCGAGGTCTTGCACATGATGGCAATCTGGATCTGGTCGATTTGAGGCATTTGCAACACCACGGAGCCCCAGGGGTAGCGCAGCCCTATGGAAGACGGGAGAAGGGTTGCTGATCCTGGGTGTTATTGGCTCTCCTATTAAAAGGTACACAAGGTTTGGTACCTACGGAAGAATGTATTGTCAACGAACTACTCCGTACACCACCCGAAATGCCGCCAAATCCTCCACATTTTTGGAGGCTCTCTTGTATTTCGCCGTCCATCTCGCCGCTCATCTCGCCGAGTCTAGCCTCGTCTCTGTCTTGGCCCGACGAGTAACGAAGCTCCTTGACACCCGACCGCAGGGACGCACCACTGTCGGTTTCTGTTCACGACACCATAGGTAGTCAACTCCAACGTTCAAGGTACAGTGTCAACAGTGTTGCAGGTTGCGGTGTTCTCGGGTCTTGACTGCCGCGTCGATCCCGTCCCGTCCAACTTGGTCGCCGACCCTTCCATTTCACAGACTTTATGCGTGCGCCGGGACTTGCCGAAAAAGCACTGCGAGCGTTGGGCGGAAGCTAAGCGAATCGTTTAAGGTTGATGTCGCTAAGGTTGATGTTGGCTGGGCATCTCCATTTCCTTCTCTCGACTCATGTGGCAGCGAGGTGGTGCAGGGGATTCAGCAGCCCTCTAGCAGCCTTCCAGATCCTGGTTGCGCACATCCAGCTGATCTCCCAAGCCTCGGAAAATTCCCGAGAGAGGGTAGGTGAGATCCGGGATGAAAGGGATGCGCCGTGCATCAGGCCTAACCATCACTCGATGCCTGAACGTGTCAAGGGCCCGGGCGGGACGGCTTCGATCAGATGCGATTGAACACCTTGACGGTGGTCTCGTCTCGGCATTAACAGCTGAACGGTCTTGGGTCCGGAGTACTCCGAGCACACCGTTAGAGCATGGAGGGTCTGGACATCACGCGCATAAGTGCGGCCGGGGTTCGGTTCATCCCATCACAACTCAAGGCCTTGCATGCCTGGGTCCTGGTCTGTCGTTGTGAGACACAGACGGACGATCGCCCTAGAAGCCTCTCCTAGCACGGGCAAATTGCGGGCTCGTTCGTGCCTTGTGCTGATCGACTTGGCGATGAGCGTCTTTGACCTGGAAATCGTCGGCGGGCCTGCGCGTGGTGGTGAGGTATGTATGACTGGGTTGGTTTCATCAAGTTGCCTGTCACCTAACGTTAGCGGCCTGATCTAGCTGCTCTGAAGCTCTTTTCTAACGCCCGAACCACCGAGCCCAATTTTGCTTGGCTCCCGGCCTGTCTTATTTGCGTTATTCCCCCTTGGGTCTGGTGAAACAATTTTCTTTCGACTGCCCGCAACGGTAACATCGCGCAGCGGTCAGGTCGGTGCTCGCGGCGGACCCCAGGCCACCCAAGCGGCAACGAGATTCGTGGATCAGATTGCAGGTTGGATCCTTGGCAGGTACCCGTCGAAGAAAGATCAGCCTTTAGCCCTTAAATTGAGCCGATATAGGTCAGGGGTCGGGGGGTGCATCACTCGACGATACTTCAACACCTCGAAATTCGACATGGAGCGCGGCCGGGCCTCGACTCATCTCATCAGCGCGCGACCAGCGCGACTGCGGTCTGACCCGGTTGCGACTAGCCGTGACAGGCAGGGCATCCATACGATTGTTCTCGAACACAGACTTGCTGGGCCATGACGGAATTGGGTCCGGCGGCGCGGAGAAGCTAACGGCCGGTTTAGCACTGGGAACCGGTGACGCCAGCCCATGACGCAAATTACCATGTCCTGTGGCTGTTGGTGTTAGGGGGTTCTTGTCGAAAGTGGGAACCTGCGATCCCAGGCCAACGGGTCTCTTCGAATCTCGGGGCAAAGTGACGGAAGCCGATGCGCGTTCTGGACCGCACGTCGGGAACATTCACATTGTCCTATGTAAGGTACCTTAGGTAGCCAGCCTCGGGATTGTTGCGGGCAGAACTGAAGCGGGCAGCTGGAGATCTTGGCGCAAAATCGTCAGGGCAGCACCTCGACGTCGACCACCTCACCCAAGGCTGATCAAACAGCGCGCGTCGACGGGAGTGCCTGCCTTCCATCCCCGCTCGTCCCCATGGGTTTCCGATCAGGGAAGGACGTCGCAGCCGTGGTGGGCCAATCAGCACCCTTCCCGCCCCCCGCTCCCCGAAGCTGCGCAGAAGATGTGGAAGTTCCAGGGCTGGTTTGGGGCCCTGGGAGCAGTTCGGGCAAGATGCAGGGATGGTCTCGGACGCCACTTTCATGATCTTGCAGGCTTCGGTTGCGTTGCCCCTCGTCACCTCACGTTTTTTGACAAGTCCCGCCTCGCTGTCAATTTGTTGTCGACGCACCCCACCATGCACATGCATTTGCTGCCGCACCTGCCGCATGATTAAATTGGCCTCCGTCGGTTAGGACGCCTCCTTTCAGCAACTGTCATGGCCAAACAGGAAAAGGGCTCGCAGGGCGCACGCTGCGGGAGAAGTGTTGGCGCCCTGTCTGTCTGAACCTTCCGTAGGCTCCCACAGGCACCTTCAGGCCAGGGAGGCAGGCGCCTGAGGGAGCCATGTCCAGGATATTCTGCATCACAAAACTGGATCCTCCTTCCTGCTTCGAGGGCGGGCCTTCCAAGCCGACCTATGTAGGTACCTAGGCAGGTACCTTAGTCACCTTCCCAACCATACCTTCCAAGTTTAGGGACCTGGTATGTTCCTCTCGACCTTACAACACCTCACTGCACAATCCTCAAACCTACCTCCCTGTCCCCCTCCCCATCGACAACCCACGACAAGGTCCGTCTGTCTGTCTCCAGCATCGCGCAGCGCGGCGTCAGAGCTCGAGGGCAGGACCCTCGACGCGGAGTGGGGCAAGCGGATGTCATTTCCCTTTCCCCTTGCTCCCGACCTCGTGGCCGGGAAATTTTCTCATAGCGGACCTCCTGACGGCCCTGTCCCGTTGCCTCTTTTGGTGGATGACAGCGGGCCGTCACACCCTTGCGACACCACAAGCCAAGGCTGGGGCGATGGCGACTTGGCGGATACTGAAGAGAGGGGTTCGTGCCAGGGAGCCAGGCCTTGTGCAAGGCTCGCCAGGGCAGGCAGGCGAAAAAGTCGCCGACCGGCGGACGAGCATCCCGTCCGATGACAGCACGATTCCCGGGATGAACGAGGGCCATGAGCGGGCCCATGAGCAGAGGAGCAGTCAGCCCGTTCCCATGGGACCAAGTCCCATCCCATTGCTGCTGTCGACCCAGTCCTCCACAGTATTCTGTTCCCACGGAAGTATGCTCTCGGTACACTAAATGCTCCCGCCCTCACCTGTGGGTCTGGTGCTGCTTGGACTGGGCAACCAATTCCGGATATATAGTGTTCACTACGACCTGGCTCTCCTGCACCTCGGCATGCTACCAGCACGGAGACAGAGTACGTTCCCTCGCTCGCACTCCCTCATCTCCATCCGCGCTTGCTCCCGCACTACCATGCGGCTGCCTTCCGTGCCGCCCCTGTTGCTTTGACCTCACCATGCAGGCAAGCTCGGAGCGTGCGGGCACGTTCTGGCTCAACTGGACAGAGCGCCCAACTGTAAGCAGCGGGGCAAATGGCGTGGACCAAAAATGCATCATGACCACAAAAGCATTGCGGATGTGATCGGCGCTGTGGAAAAGGGCAAAGCGCAAAGAGCCGGCGATGTCCAACTCTGGGCCTGTCCGTTCGGTTGGCCTGGTCTCGTCGAGCCTGGCAGATTTCATCAGGCAACGGACGGCACAGATCACAAAACGCAAATGATGCATCCACCTGCTGGGCAAGACGAGACGGGACGGTAGAGGCGATGGGGCGGTATTGGAGATGGGACGAAAAAAGCCACACGGTTGACGCATCCGCAATTGCCAACACTTTGGTAGCGACGGCAGCCCCTTGGCCCTCTTTCTTGCGCCAGATCTGACTGCCTCACCCTTCACCAAGTACTGCAATCTCGATCCCCCGGCGCATTTCGAGTTTGCAAATCCGGGTTCCAAGTTTCTTTTCGGTCTTCTAACCGCCCGTCCCGCATCCAATCCCGAATCTTCTCCTCTCTTCTTTTTCTCCAGCAAATCAGCCCATGGCGTCACGCCTTGCATGAGGGCGGGTACATGTAGTTACACTACATGCACATGTCCTTGTGCGGGAGGATGGCAGGATGGAGCCTCTGCCCCTGGATGATATCAGATCGGATATCCTGTCAACGTGGAATCGCCACGATTGGTACATGATCTGCACCGCTTCGCGTGCGGCATAGCTTCCCTGAGCTTCCTTGTGGCTGATCACACTTTTTGGGCAAGGGTCCCCATCGGAGGCGAGACCTGCTGCGGAGTACACGTGTATGTCCCTGCACAGGACTGTACAGTGTACACAGGATGTGCAGCGTACTCCGTACCTACCCCTTTTTCCTGTCTTGCCTGTTTACCCAACTGCGGCGCTTACATCACACACCACCCCCGAAAGAGCCGAGATTAAAGGACGTTGAGATAACCGCAGCTGCATCTGCCCACGGACCGCGATCGCGTCCGTAGCGTGTCGCGTATCGCATATATCCGAGGACGGGCGTTGAGCGCGTTTACGTTGATTGTACACAGGAGAGCTGAGAAGCCCGCCAGGCCCGAGGCCAGTCAACCAGCGACGCTGCCATTTGACGCTGTCCTGCGGGATCCGGAGCAACAGTACCGACGGCAATCCTGCTATCTCTCCGCATGCCGCATTCGTCTGGCGGCATTCTTGGTCGACGTAACAGACTCGCCACTGCCCGTCTCCAGGCCAGCCCGTCTTGGTCCTCGTAATCCGCCGGGGCGTTGGGGCGGTGTGGTGGCTGCGGCTCTTTCAGCTGTCCTCCGACAAACCGGCTTGACCGGTAATGGTGCGAGCGTCATCCAACGCGGACCTGCCAGCGCGGGAAGTGGTCGGCGCGGGCCCGGAATTCCGGTCCAGCTAGCCTTGAACGGAGGGCCAAGCGGCCCGTTGGAATACACAATCATCTGTTCCTCGAGCCATCAGCCTGTTGTGCACGGTACATCAAGGGGGGCGGAAAAGACCCCAAGCAGTGCTGGTTCCTGTGTATGCAGGTGCACGACATGTTCGTCTACACTGCGATCCGTCTATTCGCTGTGCAGTGCCGCGTATCCCACTCCTCTCCACCGCTTCTGAGTACCGGCAGGTCCTGCAGGCATGCCTGATCAGATACTCTCTCTCGCCATGTGGCACCGCCAGTCTCACAGATCTTGGTCCTTGTCCAGTCCCACCGAGGATCAAGATGGATGGGTATGAGTGTGCCATTTCCGATTCGTCTGAACTTGGTCCAGAGCTTCCCAGGCCAAGGAGATAAGACTCCGGGTGTTAAAAGACTGAACTGTGAACAAATCCGGGGCAATACTGGGAGTATCCTGTCTTTTCCGAGTGCGACACGGGATGAAGAAGAGCCCGAGCCATGCTCTCAAATAGTTTTTATCGTTCTCGACTCAACGGTTGGCAGCTGCGTATTGAACAAGCTATCTTCAGTCAGGAAACGCCACCGGGAGTGACCCAGACAAGGGAGCCTGTGAAATGAATTGCAATGCGGGAGAAAAGAAAAATGTAAATCAAAGTACGAGGGGTCACTAGGCGGCACTGGACCATGGTGCCTGGTTGTGTTACCTTAACGCGTAGACGACGACAGTTTGGATCCAACCCCTGACTCGTTCCACCCTCCGACAGGTTGTCTGGTCGAAAGAGACGAGGAGAGCATTGTTGGATTACCACTGTGTCACTATCAACTCAGGACGTAGGCTTCACGCACCCCGCCCTGAAGTATAGTTTCCGAGCGAAGCCCGATGTCAAGTCCGGCGGCCGACCGCGTATTTCATCGCTTCGGAACCGGAAGACTGTATTCGGTCCCTCACCGGGCATGACACAGAACTGCTGGACGGTACCGGCCGGGAGGTTGAAGGTTACCTTAGGCTGAAAAGCATAATCTTAACTTCTCCCAAATAATTCCCGGGAGTGTGTATGCCCCATCAGAACAGGCACGGAATCAATTCACCGAACCGTGTTGCGGCGTATCATACCGGGGCAAGTTGATACTGCCACCAGCAGATTTGCTTTGTCCCACGTGTGGACAAGCATACCACAGACGTGGTATTCCGCGGGAAGCACAGCAACATCCGAGGCAGACGCGATATCCCCGAATCGGCGTATTCTTTCCCATCCTCGCCGTCGGCATCGACAGAGAGTGTTGAGGCGACAAAGAGACGCGAGGCCTGTCCTGGGACACTGGGCCCTCCCACCCCCTTTCGCGCATCTCTAGTGAGTTGAGTTGACCAGGCCATATAACCCGAAACCATCTGTGTACCCCAAAACCCCCCTTCCACGTTACCCACCCCCAACCAAACCCCTTTCCCCTGTTCTAAGTTCTACTCCCCAACCACCGGTCTGCTCACGATGCCAATCAAAAACAACGACCCAACCCAGCCAACGGACCAACCCATCGAGCTGCAGGATCATGAGACTGCGTAACAGGACACAAGAGGCAGGGCTCTGAGCCTCGGCTTTCGGAAGGGGGCGAGCTGCAAGCTCCCGTCTCTCCTTCAGCATGGGGCACAAGCTCCGGAGCACAAGATCTGTGTGCGACCATGTCGCGGTCTGGGACAAACGTTATCCGAGACATGATGGGGCGAGACCACGTACCTAGGTAGTTTGTCCCCCCCCCCCCCCCCCCTTTTTGTTTAGTTTCTTCGCCTCAGGTAGTCCATCTCGATCTGTTGCAACGAAGCACCAACACCGACCTGGTGTAAAATGTAAGGGAAACTGAAAGAGCCGAGGTAGTTCGATAGCAGTCGGGTAAGGATGGATAGAATCACAGAGGACACGGAGAAAGGCAGCGCGAGCTCGCATTGGTCATGAGATGATTTGATTTATCTTCGACCTAGGTAGGTGAATAGTAACCGATGATAGAAAAAGGGGGGAGGAGAGTAAACAAAACCCTGCTATGCAACCTTGCAACTCACAAAAACCAAAAATCCAGAAAACCAAAATGAAACCGGCAGGCAACACACAAACGACGCTTAACTGCGGGAATTAAGACCTTTCAAACCACCAGCCCTCCCCCACTCCCACCACACTGAGACACGCAGCATGATTGTTTGTGACATAGCGCGGGCAATATATCCTACACAACGCAACCCTCCCCCTTCAGCAGCGAACGATGCCGACCCCACAAGGGCTAAGACCAAGCAAGGGGAACAGAGCATGCACGCTAGCCACAGGGCGAAAGCTGCCGTGTCACCCAGCCAGCCGCCGCCCTGTCACGCACCACAGCAGGGCGTTGTGCTTGTGTCTCCCCACCGATTCCTCCGCCAAAGAAAAAGGGGGAGATCAATCAGGGGAAGGGCAAGTGAGATTGGAAAAGGAGGGCCCGAATCGGCGGGGAAGTCAGGAGGAGATGCCCCGGTCTCACACAACATTCGTTTCTCTCACAACCGGCTCTGGACGCCGGCAGCAGGCTGGTGGTCGTGCTCGCTGGGCCACTGGCCATCCGGCCAGACGTGGCGAATGGCTTCCCAGATGTGGCTGTTTTGTCACCCCCAAAGTCAGCATGCCGCCCCCTCCCTCAAGGACACAATTTCCATTTTGGGCGAGACATACCTGACGTGGACAATCTCGAGGCCGTCCTTGACCTCCTGCGGCAGGTCCTTGACGTCCTTGCGGTTCTGGGCGGGCAGGAGCACCGTCTTGACGCCCGCGCGGAGGGCCCCGATCAGTTTCTCCTTGATTCCTCCGACGGCTGTGATGCGTCCGCGTAGGGAAATTTCGCCCTGTGTGTTGTGAAACAAGGAGAGATGTGGTGTCAGCCGCGTCGCGGTTCCAGAGTGTAAACGGTTGAAACGGACGTAAGGTCGGGGTTATGACGACATTGAAACAGAAAAAAAAGGGGGGGATGGGTTGGAATGGAAGACAACAACAACAGAGGACGTAAACAGAGATGAAGGGCAAATGTGGGGTTTAAACAGTCCGACTCACAGTCATGGCCATGGTAGGCGGCACCGCCCTGCCCGAAAACAGCGAAGTCAGGGCGATGGCCTGCGCAATGCCGCTGCTAGGCCCATCCTTGGGAATCGACCCAGACGGACAGTGCACGTGGATGCTCCGGTTCTTCATGATGTTCTCGGATGGGCTCTGTGTCAGCCCCAGTTCAAAGGCGTGCGCCTTAACCCACGTGAGCGCCACTTCCACGCTCTCCTTGAGGACGTCGCCCAGCTTTCCCGTTAACTGTACGGTTCCTGTGCCGGGCATGTCTGCCACCTCAATGAAGAGGATGCTGCCGTTGCCGCCGGAGCTGTAGGCCACCAAACCCGTGACGATGCCGGGCCGGCTGGTCTTCTCAGCAATCTCCTCCTCAAACTTCTCAATGCCCAGGAAGCGCTCGAGGTCATCGACGCTGAGGCGCGGATTGTATTTTTCTGGATGCCCTGCGTCTTTGGCGTCGGCATATTCGACCGCCTTGCCGCGCAGGACAGACGAAATCTCGCGTTCCAGATTGCGGACACCTGCTTCGCGGGTGTATGACTCGATGATCTTGGACACAACCTCCTCGTTGAAGACGACCTGGTCCTCGCTCAACCCGTTCACGCGGATCTGCTTGGGAACCAGATGCTGCATGGCGATGTGCCGCTTCTCCAGGGTGGTGTAACCGGGAAGGTAGATGGTCTCCATGCGGTCGAGCAGTGGAGCCGGGATGGTGTCGAGGCTGTTGGCCGTAGCAATAAACATGACTTTGCTCAAGTCAATGGGGATGTTGACGTAGTGATCAGTAAAGGTGTGGTTCTGCTCGGGGTCCAGCACCTCCAGCATCGCTGCTGACGGGTCTCCGTGCACGCTGGAACCGCCAACCTTGTCGATTTCATCGAGGAGGAAGACAGGGTTGGCCACGCCCACCTTCTTGAGCCCCTGGACAATGAGACCCGGCATGGCGGCGACATAGGTACGGCGATGACCACGGATCTCGGCTTCATCTCTGACACCACCCAACGAGATGCGGTGGAATTTTCGCCCGAGAGCAATAGCCACGGAGCGCGCGAGACTGGTCTTGCCGACTCCCGGAGGCCCGATGAGCAAAAGAATGGGCGACTTGTCCACCATGCGCCTGCTCCTCAAGACCTCCAACTTGGCGCTGTTGGCCTTGATCTTGTCTTCGACGTTGGAGTCGGGCGAGGGAGTTTCAGCGGGGGCGTCCGAGGATGCTTCGGCTTTGTCATGCTTGCTCGCTGTCTCAATCGCACCAATTTCCTCCTCGGCCTGCTTGATCTGGGCATCGACATCGTCGTTGATGGACTGCTTCAACCTGAGGACGGCGAGATATTCCAAAAGGCGCTTTTTCACCTTTTCAAGCCCATAGTGATCGTCATCCAGCTGCTTCCGCGCCCGGGTGAGAGTCTGAGGGCCCAGGCGGTCGTCCGTGGTTGTTGTCCAGGGAATGTCGGCCAGCGTTTCGAGGTAAGTCCGGGTGACGGCGTACTCGGCCTGGGCAGGGTGGATCTTCTTCAACCGCTTGATCTCCCTGTCGGCGACCTTCGCGGCCTCGGAGAAAAGCTTTGCGGCGTCGAGTCTCTTCTGCAGCTCCTCAATCTCGTTGGGCTCCTGATCCTCGTCCGGGCTTCCGTCCGAAGGCCCCGTAAACCCAGGGGGCGGGAACATGCCCGTTCCCGACGTGCCAATCTTGACGGGCGGCCTTGGCTTGCTCGGCCTGATTATCTTGTCGATCTGCTTCCTGGCGGTGTCGGGGTCGGGGAAGGGAAGCGTTGTGGAGGTGATGGCGGTTATCTTGATGCTGTTCTTGATGTTGCCGACTTGGCGGTCGAGCAGCTCGATGACCTTGGCAACCCGCTCCTTGACGTCCAGCAGGGCCAGGACCTGGAGCTTCTCCTCGTAGGAGCTCTCGACAATGTTGGCCATAAAGTCGGCAAGCGCACCGGGCTGCTTCTGTTTCGTAATAAAAAGGTCGAGTCGGCGGGCCAGCAACGGAGACAGCCCTGGCGTGCTCCCCGACCGCGGGAGGATGGACGAGAGCCTGAGGATGGCGACAAGCTCCCGGGACAGGAGCTTCAGGTGTTGGAAGAGCTCCTCCAGGTTCGGATCCACGCGGCTACCTTCCTCTTGATAGTATACTACACGGCCCTCCGGGTAGGCCTTGTCGCGAGAGATCTTCTCCACCCGGACACGCGTGACTCCCTCGACCAGCAGTGTGAACTCGCCCGTCCCGCGCCCCTCGACGCCCGTTATTTTTGCGGCGACACCCCAGCCAAAGAGGTCCGATTTGGTCGCCTTGGCCGGGTCGACATCCCCGCGGTCGGGGCTCACGGCTTGCTCGCCATCTTGTATCAGGAGCTGTCCGTTGGGCCCGAGGAGAGGGGAGGCGAGAGGGATGCAGACGATGGGGACCGTGTCGATGCGGCCGTTGGGAGTCTTGGAGGCGGCGCGGGTGTAGACGGCGGCGAGCAGCGAAGCGATGTCGGGACGGTTCGACGAGACGGCGATGCGCTGGACGACGCCCGGCAGGAGCACGCTGCCCCGCGGCAGGGCGATGACGGGGAGGGTCGCCGTCTGTGTCCGGGCCATTTGGGGTCGGGGTTCGCGGTTCGGGGCTCGCGGTTCGCAGAGTGTCTACTGTGGGTTGCGAGGGCGGTGCGCGGCGTGAAGAATGGAAGAGGTTTGTTGAGCGCAAGCGAAGTGGATGCAGATGCAGATGACAGCGACGCTTCCACCCAGGGCCGAGGGTGTATGTGTACACAGTAGGTGCTGTAAGATTGATTCCCTGGTGCTGTGAGTTAAGGTGAGGTAGGGGTGAGATATGTGTGTCGTGACTTGGTGATACCCCTCAAGTCCAAAAGCTGGGACTGGTTCCCACCGTCGAAGCCGGCAGAAGTTCGTTGAAGAAGGGGCCAGTTGGTTGTTGCTTGTCGTCGGCGAAGCATGGCTTCTGCCGAGGCTATCGCGTCAGCGATAGGTTCATGCATGCAGTGGCAACCTGGAACCTGGGGGGTCCAGTTGCAGGGGTCAAGCTCAGTTACCCCGGGTTCCAATTGCCGGCGGCAGAAACCCCGGCCAGGGCCGGCAGTGCCAAGCCCGACGTGCTCGTTCGGTTCCATGTGATGCCTCGAACCTTCCTGGATTGAGACCTACTGAGTCTGAATGCAACACCTCAGGCTCACCTTCCATCCATGATCGATACCTTATGCTCCCAGAAACGATGTCCACATTTGTTAGTGAGGCCAGTTTTTCGCTGTCAAAATCATCCTCTCGACTACCCCCTATAACAGCGGTCGGCACCTTCAATGTACCCTCAGCCTCGGAGTTTCCACGTCCAGACCCATTCCGCAACCTCTCCATCTCCCGTCCGCAAGGAGAACCGACTTGATAAAAGTCCAAAGACTGAACGCACTGGCCCCGCCTTTTGACTGCTCAGAACAAAACAATACAATCCTCGCGCTTCTCTGCTGTCATCATTACACGGCATATCTCAACCACACATGTTCAGCATGCTCATAACAAGTTGCATGCACAGCGGAGCAAATGCTTCGTTCGCTTGATCGGTGACACAGTAGCTCTTTTTGCATGGGTTTCTATCTGAATCATCCGTTATTACTCTGAAAAATGGTAACCTGGTATCTCAACACAACACCAAAACCAACACCAACCAACACCTACCTCTCTAACCCGGGCCAGTTCGCCCCATCTTCATAGCCCCATTACGAGTCGCGTATATCATGAAATCCAACAGGTGTTGCCCCCATATAACCATCATCATCGTAATCCCGTGCATTTTAAAAACCTCCTCTGTTCCCTTCCTCCCTCTTCAACAACCACACGTCCACTCAAAGACAACCCAACCCTCCATCAAATCCCCGGCGTCTGCGGCCTCTGCACCTGGTGTCCCAACGGCAAGAACCCCCCCGCCATCTTCGCCGCCCCCTGCTGAGGTGACGGTGTCGAACCCCCCGTCCCTGTCCCTGTCCCTGTCCCTGCCCCTGCCCCTTGCCCACTGCCACCCCCTCCCAGACTCTGCTGCTGCGTGTACGGGTATTGCTGCGACTGCGACTGCGTCTGCATCTGTGTCTGCTGGGTGCGGGTGCGGGTGCAAGTGGAAAGGGAACCCGCCGTCGCGCGACCGGCTGCCCGTCATCCTACGCATGCGCGAGCGCGTGCTCTGCGTGAGGGGCGGATGACGTTCTCGAGGAAGAAGGACCCGCCCGCGCCCTCGCCGCCGTTGGCCGTGCTCGGCCGCTCGTCGTCGCCGTCCGAGAAGACGTCCTCGGGGAACTCGTCGTCCGACGTCAGCTCCCCTGCCCCCGCTGCGAGCTGCGCTTGGTACGACGCCGGTGCCGACGGCGACGTGACGGACCGCGCGTGCAGGCCGGGTCGGTTGGGCGGTGTGACTGTTGTGAGCGTCGTCGTCGCGATGTTATTGCTGCCGCCGCCGCTGGTGTTGTTGTTGGGTGTGCTCGTGACGCCAATGTTGAAGGCGCCAGGGTTCATGGTGTTGTTGGCTGCTCCGCCTGCTCCTCCGCCTCCTTCGCGTGGCATGAAGATGGGCCTGTCGGCGAACCCATTTTGAAACGACATGGTGCTGTTGTTGGAAGCTTGGTGCAGGATCGGAAGGATCTGCTCGTCGTAGAGCTGTGCGCCCGAGTCGAACGTGTCTGGAGAGAACTCGGTGACCGTCCGCGACGATCGCCCATCGCTTGGCGGGCTCGTCGACATGTCGTCAAAGAAGTCATCCAGACTGTCGAGCTTGGAGAAGAGGTCTACCATGGGCAACTCGACCCTCCCATCGTCCGACATCATCGTGTCGGCTCGATCCGAGGAACCAGGGAAATATCCATAGGGGAAGTCGTCCGTGTGGAACTCCACTTCGGGGGTCATGACAGCCTGCACAACGGCGCCCTCGTCGGCCTGGCACATGTAGAAGGCCGCGTGGATATTGGCACGCGTCGAGTCTGTTTTCCGGGCAGGCATCGGGATCGCCCATCCCGACGCCTCGGGGATGCCGAAGAGGCTTTGTGTCCGCTCGTACTCCTTCCGCACCGCCTTGGATGTCGGCCGCGTCATGCTCATCCGGAGGTGGTGCTTGTCCATGGACGACCCAGACATGGTCATGATGTTGTCGAGCACCTCCAGCGCCTCCATGCAGTACTCTGTCTGCAAGAGACGCAGGAGAGGTGAGATCATGTCGGAGCCGTGGCTGGCAATCTCCGCCTTCTTCATGTCCACTTCGGGGATGATCACGCCGAGGATCCGCATCGTCTTGATCTTGACCCACGAGGTTCCGTTTGTGAGAAACCCCATCAGCATCGTGATCATCTGAAAGTCCAGTGTCGGCAAGAACCGTTCTCGAAGGGCCGCATACATCTGAGCCACAAATTCGTCCCCGGACGAGTAATTGGACGCGAGGTAGTTGTCGAGCACCACCGCCACGCTCGTCAGGCCCTGCTCGTCGGCTGCCGCCATGAGAATTTCCGCTGTTTGCACAACGCCACGGTCGAGGAACTTTTGATCGATCGAATGCAGGAAGCGCGGAAGGCTGGCGATGACCGTAAAGAACAATCTGCTGTCCTCGCCAACCAACGGGTCGTTGGGTAGCTGAATGAGCTTTTCGAGAGTCTGCAACGTCAAGTCGAGGCACGCTGACGACCGCAGCCCTTTGTACAGCAGAGGTTGCAGACCCTCAAACGGCCCGTCCCACTTGGAGGGTTGGCCATCGTACAACAGCCGCCGCACGGCTGGAGACTGAAAGTCCAGCTTGTCGAGGAACTCGTTGAGCATCTCCACTCCCTCGAGGAATTCACACTCGTTTATGGATTCGAGACACGCACACGTCGTCCAGAAGAGCTGGGGAAGCGCCAGGAGCTTGTCGGCGTCGAGCTTCGTGATCAAGGTCTTGAGGGTCGTGAGAATCTCCATCGAGAACGTCTGGATCTCAGTGTCTTCGTCCGCGATCGTGTTGGACAGACGGGCGAGCATGTCCCCCAACATGTACTGGTCCAGCGACGTCAAGATGCACCTAAAGATTTGGAATGACCGGCAGGCCAGATGTCTGACTGGACACGACGTCGCCCATGTGAGTGATAATCGGCCCCACTGGTCCTTGATGCCAGGGAAAGTGAGTTCGAACGTCTTGACGACTTCGGCTGTCAGGTACTCCATGCTGGGAGGAACTTTGTTGTCATGCCCGTCCACCTTTCCGTTGCTGTCCTCATAACCCCACACGACAGATCTGTCGTGGCGGCGGATGCCATCAATCAAGCTCTCGATCCAGTGCCGGGTTGCCGCCGGCGTGTTGTCGTCCAGGTTGGAAATGACAAGCTCGTGGATGAGATGCACCAGCATTTCGCGGGCTTGCTCCTGTACGAGCGGCGTGTAATGGTCCCAGAGCACCGTGACCACCTGCAGCAGGATCGGAACGTGTTCGGCAGCAAGGCTGACAGGCGCCACCATGAGATCCACGAGCAAGATCAGAGAGAGCTGACCGAGCGAGAAGCCGGCCTGCTTGGTGCCGATGGGTAACGCTTCCGAAAGGTCAGCGCAATACGGGAGTATGTTGATATCCGGGGGAGGCGGCACTGCCTCGCGCTTCTCGTTAGGTACCATAGCCTTGGGCGTGATCTGAAGTAGAAGGAAGTCGACCACCCTGTTCCCCGGCGTGCTGTTTGTACTGGCAAGAAAAACGACAATCTGCTTCGCGTACTCGACGAAATTCTGCTCCCTCCGTTCCAGACAGAGAGACATGATAAAGTCCAGGATGAGACGCACGTTGCCCGGATACGGGCCTGTTGCCAACGCTTGCCAGAGAGCCTGCACCTCATTGTGTAGCGCCGCGCTGGATTTGATTGTGATCTCGAGCAGATTGGCCAGGAGCACGTACGACTGCGCAATAGGCCCGCCGTTCGGGTCCACCTTGAGCTCGAGTGCCTGGATCCACGGAAGGATGACGGCGATCACGTTCCGCTGAGCGGCAGCTTGCTGCTCCTTGAAATAGAAGGTAAACTCGGAAAATATGTGGAACGCCAATTCGGTGTGCTGCTTTGCAAGCCGTTTCGAGATCTCAAACTGAGCAAGCTTATACACCGCCTTTGTCTTGTCCGAGATGCTGATATCGAAGTCCTGGATCTTGGAACTTCGAGGCTGTGGCTGACGTTCTTCAAGCGCCTTAAGGAGGTGCGCGCCTCTGGACCTGATCACGCTCTGGTCGTTGCCCAGCATGAAGAGGCAGAGGCCTAGCAGCTTCCAAAACGGGGTGGGATACTCAGGGTGCTCCAACAGCACCTCCGTCACGGCAGTGAAGTAGCTCTCCAGCATCTTCGGGGCTTCGGCGAGATAGCACCTCGAAATGCAGTGCTCGAGCCAGATAGGGTACTCCTGGTTGTGGACGATTAGGTTCTTCAGCGCCCTCCTGCCGATGACATTCATGCGGTCGCTGCCCGAGTTGAAGATGGCCTCGATCCAGGCCAGCATTCTCCGGACATCAAATTGAAGGGAGGCGCCGCTCTCGGTAGTGGCGCTGATGGGGCCCCCGCAGAGTGCGGCCATGGCGCTCAGTGCGGCCGTACGCAAATTCCTCTTCTCAATCTCCATGGCTGCCGTCACTGTCCCTCGTTCACCCGCGCCCTTTTGGTCGATGACCGACTGCCTCATGTTGTCCTCGCGTTGCCGGATCTGGGGTTGGTTCGGAGAAAACCCGCACCAGTCCTCCATCAAGGCGAAGGCTGATTTCCGCGACTCGAACGTCATCCACCGTGAGGGGTCCTTGGTGCGGTTGATGCCTTCGAAGAGCTCTTCCATCAGACCGCAGTAGTGCCGCCTTAGCTTCTGGAATTCCCAATCCATCTGGACCTCGCCGTCCATCAGGAAGAGCTTCAAGTCCTTGGCATACACCACCAGATTGTTGATGACCCAGTCATCTGCGCAAACCTGCGGGTCTCTCAAAAAATGCGACGTGAGTTTGTACACGTGGGTGATTTCGGTTCGCAAGATGTCCATCTTGCGATTCCGGCGCGGGCTGCTGTTAGTTCGCTGGTGAATGCGTTGCCGTGCGTCGTCGTTACAACGGGAAACCTGCCCTTGAAGTTCCTCCAGCAGGGTGCGGTATATGTGGATGTTGATAGAGCCCATGGCGATGACCACCGCCTCTCTGATAGGGGCCGACGAAACGGAGAGCATGGGGTTCAAGTACTTGAAGAGAGTCCTTGCTGATCCGATTTTTTCAGCAGCCGACGAGGATTTGGATCCCTTTCGGCCATGCTGACCGTTCTGCGCCTGGGCCGCTAGTGCGCTGCCAGGATCCGCGAGGGTGGTGCAGGCAAAAACAAGGTAAAGTTTCCACTGCTCAATGACCACCCCCGGATGTGTCGTCGGGGTCTTGCTCGTCATGCGAGCACTGCTCGGTTCGCCATAGAACTGCCCTCGCGGCTCCCGTGGAGGTTCGGAGAGCACCGTTATGACTTTGTACAGCTGAAGAATCCGCTCGCAAACGAGATCGCGGCTCAGTGTGATGGCGAATGGGCACTTGTCGAAGGCGATGCGGATGAAATTGGGGAAGATTTTGAACCACAAGGTCGTGTCGTACGAGACGTCGCTTGTGCAGAGCTCAATCAAGGCTCCTTGGCTGTTGGTGTTTTGCATCCCTCGCTGCAGCCTGCTCCGCTCGGCCACCGAGAGCTGCTCGTCGTTGAAGCTCATGACCTGCATCGAGTCGTTCTCAAGAATGTCTATCAGCCGCGGCGTGTCCTTCTCCCGGCCGCTCGGCTTCCTCAGGACCGCATCGAACTCTGTAATCAGACGCAGCACGTTAACGGCATAATACCGTACACGCCGAGACTGGGAGCAAAGGAAGAACAACCCATGGGCCTCCACTTGATCGACTTCTGCCCAGACGCTGGACAGGTCGAGCTTGATGCTTCTCTTGTCGGCGACGCTAGAATCGCTGCTCTCATCCGCTGCGCTCTTAGTCTTTTGTTTGATTTCCTCGATCCAGATGTGAAGAAGCTCGATGTACAACATCAGAGTTTTCTCAATGTGTCCTGAACCTAGCATACCGCCGTCAGACATGGTCGAGTAACGGTCATCGAAGTTGAAGATGAAGCGCGCAAACCCCATCGTCACTTGATGAGCGTGAGACTGGCGGGCGATCGCCTTCAAGGACTGCGCGGATGACTCTGCAATGTTGGGCTGGACGTGTGCCGTTCCGGTGCAGAGAAGGTTGATCAATGTGTTGAAGGGTATGTCGGGAGACAGACACCGCGGGAGAGCTTGTACAGCCACATGAAGCAGCTCATAGAAGGCTTGCTTCTGATCATGGGGGTTTGAATGGTCGTGGCTGCGTGTGAAGTTGAATGTGTCGGTGATTGGTGTCTTGGGCCCTGGGCTGTTGAACTTCTCCATCTTGTCAAACTTTTCGTCCAGGGCAGCCTGGCCGCCAAAGGTGTTGTCACAGACAATGCTGATCTTGCCGAGGATCTCACAGAACCTGGCATAGTAATCCCGGACGCTATCTGTGAGTGCCGAGACCATCACCGGTCTCGACAGCCGCTCGCCGCCTGACAAGGCCGCCCAAGCAACGGACGGAGGGTCACGAGGCGAGCCAAAGACGGGCGACGTGGGTGGCACGCGTTCAGGCAAGGATGGCAGGGCATATGACTGCGGGAAAGGGGGCCTGCCCTTCTCGCCCTTCTCGAGATCCGACATGATTGTGAGGAAGGCCCGGATCCCAATGACCATTTTGTCCGGGTCAAGTTGCTCAATCCTGAGCTCTTTGTTGGACGTGAACAGGTCCGCGTTGACGAGGGGGAAGATGACGGTTCGGAAGCAGTATTCTGGGTGTTTGTACCCAACGAACCTGATGATTTGAATCAAGGGGTCGATGACGGCGGTGTCGGTGGCGAGCAAGGCCCTTTTGGTGCTTGGCAGAACCATCTTGAGCACTTCGTCCAGCTTCCGGGTCATGCCCGTGGAGCTGTCGTTGGTGCGGTAGAGATAGGTCCATACAAGCCTCGATATAACTTGCAAGCAGAGCGGGCGAGTGAAGCGGTCCTTGAGCCGCGGCTGCAATGGATACAGCAACTGCAGCCATTGACTTACGAAGGTGTCTGGCGACGAAACACACAGCATGGTGGCCGTCAGAGGAAAAGTGTACTGCCAGTGCCGCGGCTTGACAAACATCTGCGCCAACCGCGGTCCGACCGTGGCGAGGACTTCGTTCCACTTGGGATGAGCAATGTCACTGTTGGTAGCTTTGGCAGCGATGGGGAGCACAAGCATCTCGAAAACCTGGCAAAAGGCCGATTTTACCTTGGGGCCGTGGGATCGGCCAAACAGCTTCCCCAGCGACGCCATAAACTCACAGGACCGATCCCAAGCCTCCTCTGGCGAGGTTTTCATTTTGAGGTGCTTCATCCCGCCGAGAACGAGCTCCATCTTGGTCTCTAGGTCCCTGGGCGAGGATGGCGGGCTCTTGGTACCCAGCTCCTGCAACGAACGATCAAGATCGGCGATGAAACGATCAGTCACGGTGGTGAAGCTGAGCTCGCTCATGACGCCCATAAGCTGGGCAAACAGATTCCAGTTGGAGAGCTTGAGTGGCGAGACCATGAGTTGTTCGGTCTCAGAAATCTTGAGCTGCCCGAATATGATGTTCTCCAGCTTCTCCTCCATTTCGGGCGTGATGGAAGCCAGTGTGCTCTGCGTCATGACCTCGAGAAGAACGCGGCAGAGGACGTAGATGGAAACGGTTGAGCGGCGTTCCGCCTGAGCAACGTACTCCTGTTTCGCAGCCAGCGACACGTGCCCGCCTGTCTGTGCCTCCGGGGCGGCACCCGCCCCAGCGGGCTGGACTGGTTCTGTGTTACGCCTCTGAAGTGGTCCGGGGGGAGGGTAGATGCGGGACTGTTGGAGCTGATTGCGCGCCTCGTTGGCGGCATCGCTCTTGCTCTTTCTCCAGAGCATCATGGAATCGATCAGCGGCTTGGGTTTTTGCTTGGCAATGTGTCCGAGGGCCACGATGAGTTGGTCGAAGGCAGGGTCCACGCCGGGGCCGCAGATCTGCTCGACCTGAGGCTCCGGCTCGAAAGGCACGGTGATGCATTCGTTCAGCTTCTCCTCGCCTGCGCGATGAACGAAGTGAAACAAGACGTGAAGCGCATATTCTCCCACGGTTTTCTCTCTTGATGGCGGGACGAGTGTGAGTGGTGGTGGGGTGGTCGCGCCTCTCTCCTTGCCCCGGACATGTGGCTATTAATCTCGCCCCGCGGCAGAGGACGACCTTTCGGGAAGGTTTGGCACCGATGCGAGGGTCCGGACATGGCCGGCCGCTGGGCGGCATCCATCGAGGCGTTGGAAAGACTGCATCTCTGCCCTGTCTGGCGTCAAGCCGGCGCCGCGGCGGCTATCATCTGCGGGCTGAGCGGGCTGGACGCGGAACTGGCAAGGCTCCCGTTCCTGGAGTGGTGGATGCCAATGCCATGGACGATGGAGGTCTGCCTGTGGTGTCCGTATGTCGACGCCTTCGGGTCAACGACACGCTCTATGACACCCCCGAGGGCACTTCGCGGCGGCGGCGCATGGGCTCGGGGCAGCGGAAGCTGTCCGTTGAGGTCGGGGCGCTGGAGCTTCTCGATGGAGGATTCTCGCGAATGGGCAACGCTTCGGGCACCTAGGGCTGCGGGACGTATCGTCTGCTGCCAGTCGTCTTCATCCACTTCGTCGAGGCGGGAAACGGCACGGGGCGAGAACTTCAAGGGTTCGTGATCGGGCAACGTCGTCTGGGACGGAGCTGCGCAGGTCAGTCACAGTCAGTAAGGCAACGAGGCGGATAGTGGCAGGCAATGGCTGGCAGTGGCTGCGATGCGATGCGCAGGAGCGAGACAGGCTCAAGTCTCTCCACATCCCACAACGGCGCCACTCTGAAACCGAGGGCACACACACCGTCATGTCATGGCCGGCCGGCTTCTTGCTGCACTGGTTGGACCCAAACACGGAGAGGGTGGATGGCCGAGGTGGAGTGCAGCTTTGAAACCGGCCGCAGACGAAGGTGGCGGCGATATCTTGGGGCGAGAGTCATGGATGGCCGGAACGGGATCCTGACTTGCCCCAAGGGTCGCATCATCCGAAGTGTGCAACTCGTTTGGCCAGGGAGGGGACTCAGGAAGAAGAGACACGAGCGACTGCCCACGACCAGAAGGGGAAAAAATAAGAACCAGATGCACCACTCGACTCACCCATTTTGCAACAATCACGTCACCTCTTGCATGATCCCGCCGCAGGGCGTCCGTACAAAATGTCGAGTACTCGTGGGCGCAGTTCAATGTGTTGATGTGGTTGTCGGGTGCACACCTCGCAACGAGGTTCATCCGTTTGGCATTCGTTAGCGCTCTGGCGACGAGTGGTGGTTGGCTGCAGTGGGCGCGACACTCTCGCGGGCCCATGCTGCAGGGCTCTCAGGGCCCCCGGAGCTTCAAGGAAGCCTCCCGTGGGCCAATGAACAACCAATAAGACAGCGCGGGCATTGCCCCACTCAGGAACATCGAAGGCTTTCAACCAATCAGCATGCGGTATCCCAGACTGGCTCAAGTCTGGTCCCTGAGCAGTGGATCTCCCGGTGCCTCCAGCGATCTAACGTGAAGAGCACCCTAGCCACCTTGAGGCGGCCGGTGATCAAGGGAAGAGACCCCTCAATATACACAGTACATTGCGGATATCCAGAGGCCATGATGCCGGCTTCACACCCCGGAGACGCGAGGGCGCGCGTCAGGAACTGGGCACTTGTAGCCCAAGTCGCATGCCAACTTCTCGGCGATCCTGCGCCTGAATCGCGAACCGCTCCACTGCTCCCTGGATCCATCGACCGAGCATCCAACAAGCACAGCCTGGAGAGAGCCAAGAGTGTTGCACTCCCGAAGGCCTTGCCGTGCACCGCGCCCCGGGATGATCCCGAAGCTGCAGTCGGCGGTGTTTCCTGAGCGAACCTTGAAATGCGCCTGGGGCAACATTTGACTCGAACTGGATGCGACTATCTTCAGGGCTGGCTTTACTGGGTGAGAAGTGTTGGCCGCGTGTCGTTGCAATGGCGGTCATCGGCGCGGACATGAGGACAGTACCTACCAAGTGCAGCTATTTGGTACACACATGCACAGATTGACGTGACAGACAGAAAGACACATAGAGAATCTGTCAGAAGTGGCCAGATATGTTCTGCAGCCCCGCATGCCCACATTGCCCCGCCGGGCTTTGCCGCCAGGCCGTCGGACTGATTGTGGGGACAACAGCCCGCCAGGGTCTTGTGCTCGCTGCGATTCACAGACCGAAAGCGCGGGGAGAAGCCGGGCTCTGATCCGAAGCGGTGGGATCCCATCGGATTCGCTCCAAGACCGTCTCCCCGTTTCCGTTTCCCCAGAGTCCTGGCGGACAACCAAGTGGGAGTGCTCCTCATTCTGGGGGACGTCCACCAAAGCCGCAACGCGAAAGGCGGCCCGCCTTTTGAGACGGCCTCGGGGCAAGTGGGGCCGAAATCTCGACGCGCACCAGGCCGATGGAAGCCTGAGACAGGCCATGTGGCTGCCGAGGGCAAGGAAAAGCAGGCACGTTCGGGGACGAAGTTTGGGAAACGTTGGAAGGGAACACAAGACACAACTCGAGAGACTGTGCAGTGGCAAGTAACAATAGCCAAGGGTAGAAGGCACGACAAGACACGAAGACATAAAACCTGAAAATTACCTATGGTCGGTAAGGTAAGGTAACAAACAAGCAAGATCGCTCCGTATTCAACAGGCATTGCGCAACCTCGAGGCAACCCAGGCGCCCGCAGCAGGGGACTTTCGGCGTCCGAGACTGTCCGTTTGTGGTGCTGCACTGTTTGCATAACCGCATCGCTCCAATTGCTCGCAACCTAAACCCCAGCGCGATCCGACCCGCCTCGAGCAAGCAACCTGGAAGCAAGCAAGCTGACGTGGGACGCCTCGCGGCAGCGCAGCCAGAAACCACCTCATGCTGCGCTTCTCCTGGTCCCAAATGACACTTGACGTCTATAGTGCACCTGCACATGCGAGAATCTCAGGTCGGTTTAGGTTTCTGCTTTGCCGGGCAGTCCTCACTTCCCGATCCAAGTGCATCCTGTGGCATTGAAACGGCCCCTGCGGGTCTGATGCAGGGCAAGAACTTAGGTTAACGTTGATTGACACGGCTCGGGGCTAAGCGGGCTATGCTTGGCGTGCGAACATCGAACCCTGCCAGGGCGCTGAGAAGGGTGGTGCCATGGATGGATTGCAGAAGTTTAAAGTTACCCGGGCTGATTGACGGGGATTGCATGTGGTTATCGGCGTCTCTTCTCAGGCTCATAAAAGAAAGGGGACAGCTCCCAAATTTCCGTTCGCCGTCACATTCTCAACCTGTATTCACCTTTTCCATAGCTTCCCTCTCTTTCTCCCTTGATCTTCAAGGTCTCTCTCCCACCTCCATCAACACACATTCCCTCGCTGCCTAGCTGCAGCATCACCCCTCACCCCCAATTGTGCGCGCCCGCGTGCGATCTCGCAAAGCTCGCACGATTTTCTCCGCTTTCCAGGAGCTGCCCTCAGTTGCCTGGACTTGCCTTGGCCGCTCCGGTCGGAAGCTGTACCCATTTTTACGGCTAACGTTTCCCGCCGACGCTTCGGATCCGGTCTCCGGTGCTCCAAACAACATCCCACAAAAAAACGGCCTGCGCTCGGCCGGATCTCGGGAGTCGCCAAATCTTCCCCTGTGTGGTGTCGGAGACTTGTCGGTGAAGCAGTCGCTGCGCCCCCAAGACTCCAAAACCGAACAACTCCCTCCGCCACCCGTTCAATCTCGAGTGCCTCAGCGTTGACACACGCCACCTGTCACCATGGCTGACCTCGACACCCTGGACTTGATTGTCCTGGCGGCCATCTTGTTCGGCACTTTGGCCTACTTCACAAAGGGCAAGTACTGGGGGGTCGTCAAGGATCCGTATGCCAGCTCCTTCGCGGCCGCCAATGGCATGAAGGCTGGCAAGACTCGCAACATCCTCGAGAAGCTCGAGGAGTCTGGCAAGAACTGCATCATCTTTTACGGATCACAGACCGGTACCGCTGAGGACTATGCCTCGCGCCTCGCCAAGGAGGGCAAGAGCCGTTTCGGTCTCGAGACCATGGTTGCCGACCTCGAGGATTACGATTACGACAATCTCGATGCCATCCCCAGCGACAAGGTCGTCATGTTTGTTCTCGCGACCTACGGCGAAGGCGAGCCCACCGACAATGCGGTCGATTTCTACGAGTTCATCACCGGCGACAGCCCCTCCTTCTCGTCCGGCAACGAACCTGCTCTCGGTAACCTGAACTACGTCGCTTTTGGTCTGGGCAACAACACGTACGAGCACTACAACTCGATGGTCCGCAACGTGAACAAGGCGCTGGAGGCACTTGGGGCACACCGCATTGGCGAGGCCGGCGAGGGCGACGACGGCGCGGGCACCATGGAAGAGGATTTCTTGGCCTGGAAGGACCCCATGTGGACCGCTCTGGCTGAGAAGATGGGCTTGGAGGAGCGCGAGGCTGTCTACGAGCCCATCTTCGGTATTGTCGACAAGGAGACTCTTACCCCTGATGCCCCTGAGGTCTACCTCGGTGAGCCAAACAAGATGCATCTCGACGGAACTCCCAAGGGCCCCTTCAACGCGCATAACCCGTACATTGCCCCGATCCAAACGTCTTATGAGCTGTTCAACGTCAAGGATCGCAACTGCTTGCACATGGAGGTCGACATCAGCGGTTCCAACCTCACCTACCAGACCGGCGACCACATTGCCGTTTGGCCCACCAACGCCGGCGAGGAGGTGGATCGCTTTTTGGACATATTTGGTCTCACCGAGAAGCGTCACAACGTCATCAGCGTCAAGGCTCTGGAACCGACTGCCAAGGTGCCTTTCCCTACCCCAACGACCTTCGATGCGATTGTTCGCTACCACATGGAGATCTGCGCGCCCGTCTCTCGCCAGTTCATTGCCACGCTTGCCGCCTTTGCCCCCGACGAGGAGTCCAAGGCCGAGATGACCAAGCTCGGCAGCGACAAGGATTACTTCCACTCCAAGGTCAACGCCCACTATCTCAACATCGCCCGTCTCCTCGCAATTGTCGGCAAGGGCCAGAAGTGGACCAACGTTCCCTTCTCGGCTCTCATTGAAGGCGTCACCAAGCTGCAGCCGCGTTACTATTCCATCTCGTCGTCGTCTCTTGAACAGCCCAAGCTCATCTCCATCACGGCAGTCGTCGAGTCGCAGAATCTTCCTGGCCGTGGCGATCCCTTCAGGGGTGTCTCGACGAACTACCTCTTGGCTCTCAAGGAGAAGCAGAACGGCGATCCCAACCCTAGTCCCTTCGGCTTGAGCTACCACATCACTGGCCCGCGCAATCGGTACGACGGCATCCACGTCCCGGTCCACGTTCGTCACTCCAACTTCAAGCTTCCCTCGGACCCGACCAAGCCTGTCATTATGGTTGGCCCTGGTACCGGTGTCGCGCCCTTCAGAGGATTCATCCGCGAGAGGAAAAAGATGGTCGAGAATGGACAGACCGTGGGCAAGACTATTCTCTTCTTTGGCTGCCGGAAATCGACTGAGGACTTCATGTATGAGAAGGAGTGGAAGGTATGTACTGACCTGCTCTTTTCCCGCCCGTGTTTGCAGTTGCGCTAACCCCACGACAGGAAGCTAAGAAGGTCCTCGGCGACAACTTTGAGATTGTGCTCGCTTTCTCCCGTGAGGGGCCCAAGAAGGTCTATGTCCAGCACCGGCTGAAGGAGTATGCCAAGGAGGTCAATGCGCTCTTGGAGAAGAAGGCCTACTTCTATGTCTGCGGTGACGCGGCCAACATGGCTCGCGAGGTCAACACTGTTCTCGCGCAGATCATTTCGACCGAGCGGGGTATTCCAGAAACCAAGGCTGAGGAAGTCGTTAAGCAGATGAGGGCATCCAACCAATACCAGGTACGTCTCCGGTCATTACGCCTCTTGAAACGGGACCCGCTGCTGACGCTCTCGAACAGGAGGATGTGTGGTCATGAACAAGCAGGCGTGCAATTGGGTGACTAGATGGCATGGCGCTCGGTCAATTCGCATTTTTGCATCGGGGCGCTCTGGGGATAGAAACGGGCCAGGGAGAGCCGTGTCCATACCAGTATATTGGGTTTGCTCTTGGTCGTCGCTTTACTTTAGAGTAATGTCTCTTTCCCTCGCTTGTGTTTTGGCAGGTTCGGCTGTATTTTCTGTCTAGATACAGTACATCTGGTTTACACTCGATAGTATGAATTTATGATGATATTTAGGACTTTCTCTTTTTGGTGAGCTGAAGCAGCAAATGGAAGTGATGCATCTAGCGGCCAAATCCCGAGACTGTGGTATACCCCAGCCGCTGCCCTCTCCAAGTCCCTTTTCTCCAAACTCCACATGCAACCCCCCACCCCGTTTCCGGCTTTCTCCAAGCACCGACAAGCGGAAAGGAAATTTCCTGGGCTTCAACCTGGTTGGATCCTTGAAGAGAGAACAGACCTCAAGGCTGCATGTTTCCCCGTGTCTCGGAGCTCTGTTCCCTTCTTGGCATCTACTGCATCCCTCTCACAGAGCCACCAACCGGGCATGACAGAAAGCAGCGAAACTTCCGAAGTTCTACAGACCGCCGGGACGTCTTGCTTTTGGCAATGAGTAATGTAGGAGCACGGCCCCTTTCCAAGCTGAGCCCGATGACTTGGACCGGAGAGTGACGATTACAATCAGGCCATTCTCATTGATGGCCTCTCGGGCTGTGAGGTAAGTGGCAGACATACCGAGAAGGAAGGAAGAGTTGTGTTGCTGACTGTACACAGTCGTGAAAGTGAGCAGGCCTCATCGCACCAACCAAGAGAGCCAGGAGAGGTCGGTGGAAAGCATATGCACTTGCCTTCTCGCCTCAAAGCAGGTGTCAGGAGCAGCTCGCACTGCCAGCAGCAATGTTATGAACGTTTGAAGATGCGTCAAAGAACCCGTTGTCAGCGATGTCGCCATGCGAAGAAGGAGGCGGGAACCGCCGGAGAATTTGGCATTCCAGCTCTGAGACATGCATCCGACCTCACTGACCAATTATCCCTAGCAGACAGAACCATGTCCAAGGAACCTGACCTCCCAAACCCAGGACGGGGGGTAAAATGTCGGCGGGAGAGGAGATGGCGCTGCTGCAGTATCACCTTGCACGTCCCAGATCGGTCGTCATGCATGCTCTTTTGCTTGCAAGCCATCAGCATGCTGGATCCCAAAGTGGAGAGCCCAAGTAAGGGGGCGTCTGGCTGCGTCCCTCTCACGCCAATCAGCAGGTCTGGGTGGAAAGCTCGAGGGCGGATGCAATGGCGATCCTGTCATGTCTGGGATCGAGCTGGCTGTTCTCCTTCCCTACCCGCTTCCCGTGTTCCCATCTTCTGTCCAGATGTGGCTGCCCGTCCGGAAGGTTCCCCGTAGCTATCCTGGGTTGCAGGTGTCTCGCCTCATCTTCGGACAACTAACACCACCCCCCTCAGGTTTTGCTCTGGAGGAGGTGAACGTTTCCCATGCAATGAAATGCTTGGTTGCAGTTTCTTCTGCTGGTTCACTCCACTTTGCAGGTCATTCTTCTGGGACATGAACTCCCATGTGTCCTCTATCCTAAAAGGTCTTGGGATCCCGTGTGTGGGATACCATTTGTCTGCTCCTTAATAACCCCCTGTTTCGTTCAATTCCAGTATCCATGTCCCAGCCCCCAGCATCCTTAGCAACATCTTGGGCCTAGCCAGTCATACCAGGGCAGGCTGTGCATACTGGAAACCAAAGAACTGGCTCGGCGTACTGTGTTCAAAGTTCAGGTTATCTTTCCATCTGCTGCTCAGGTTGCAAGCTGAATGACGGGTGAAAATCCATGGGATTAGGAGAGGTCGGTTCCATCCAGAAGAAACCATGTCCGACTTGCTGATGGTGGTTGAAACAACTAACTCTTCACAAGTCACTTATCGCTAGCTGTTAACGCCTTTTACATCTCCCGAGCCATCAGAAACGAACTTCTCACCGTGTCTCTGGGGTCCCGGATCGAGTGACACTTAGGCCCACCAGAAAACACCCGACTGCGCTAGTCTCGGGTCTCAACTGCTCTCAGCGGATGCAATAAACTCTTATCTTGCCCTCCCAGTTATCCCAATACCACAAGCAGTACTGGGCCATAAGCGGCATTCTGCAACAGTGGTTGCAGCGGTCACGGCAGGAGGAGAAGCAGGAGTCTCAACAACAGCCCAGAGACCGAGCAACGACGGGACAGGACGAGACTGAGTGTCTAGCTCTCGATTAAGGAGGATCGAGTACCGAGAAATAAGCCGGAACAGAACATGAAAAGCTTGGCTTACAAGACGATCGTTATCTGCTGCTGTCGAGGGGGAATTCGAGTTAAAGGGTCGGCAACAGAAGGTGGCCATCTGCAGCATCCATTTCGCAACACCCGAGCTCGAACTTGCGCCAGCTGTTTCAGGGTTGCTCTTTCCAGTCTTTAAAGCAGGAACATTCAACGGATAAGCAACCCCCGGGCCGTTCTATCTTTCCTCCTCCCACTCCTCCAACCCATCAAAGCTCCAACCTTCTCTTGGACTGGAACAACTTTGGAAAGCTGCAACAACAACATTGGAAGCCGCGTGCTGCTCTAGTTTGACTTGCAAGCAGAGGATAGAGACTTCCAAATTGAGTCTCCTTGCTTACTGTTCGGACTCCAGACACTTGGTGAGTACGACGCTGTTTTCTTGAGTCGCTTGACGTGCGTTCAATTCATTTCCTGCGTTTCCAGTTGTCTCCGCCGGAATAGGCATCACATGAAACTTGAAGCACGCCTTCACTTCACTGGCTTGTGACAAGAAAGCACGCAGGACCTCATATTGCAGGTCCACAGGGAAGCAGAGCAACCGTGTGCCTTCCCTGCCTGCCCGCGTCAAGCGGCAGCATCGTCATGCGGCAGGAGCGCGACTTAGCAGCGTGGCTGCTTGCTGCCGTGGACCTGCGTGCCTTAAAATCTGCTCTTGTCTGTCAGCTTCAACTTCTTGGACTGTCGTGGACTCTCTCTTCTTGCTCCCGATCATTACAGCATCACTCCCATCCCATCCCAGAGCACCGCAGCCTCTTCCATTCATCTTGCTGATAGCTCGATCCATCTTCTTACTTCCCCTCCACTCGCTTGCATCCCGACTCTTTGGTACTAACATCCCCTCGTTGAGCGGCTCGGTTTCTTGTCGTCAGACGACCTCTGCTTGCCTCACATTGGCCAGAGTTCATTTTGGAGGTGAGTTCTCCCCAGGTCGTCAGGCGGCGCCGACTGGCGCGCGCTCCGCCAACTCGAGGAACAACACAAGTTTTCTTTCCTCTCCCACCTGCTTCTTCAAAATTCCCTCCTCTAACAAATCTCGCCCGACTTCTCCTCTTTCCTTTTCCTCCTCTTCAACCATTCACTCCTGTCTCTCACCTCTTCCTCGTCTCCCAACCGCCATCTCCTCCCTCACCACCTCCTCATCTTTGCAGTTCAATTCTTTCAACCTTGTACTGGAACGACGCGCTGTCTCATCGGAAATACTGACTCGATTCACAAAGAAATCGTCACTTGTTCAGCAAACGACATCCAGTCAGGTGTGTACCACCGTCCTCTTTCCTGACACATTTCTACCCTCTTGCGGCCGCGCCATGTTTCTCCCCCGTTTTCGTGATCCCTGGTTGATGGGCTCAGAAGTTTTGAAATCTGGATTTTGGCTGGTTTTTTGTTTTCACGGCGTCCGGGGGTGTTAACTGGACTTTCCGTTCTCGGCGCAGTTTTCGCGATTTCTCCCTGCTTCAACACCACTATCTGTGATATCGAGACTAACATCGCTCTTCACGTAGTACCGTTGACGATGTCTCATTACCGAACGGCCGCTGCCATGTCCTCGGACGTCGGAAACAATCGCCATGCTTCCTATCCTGCATATCTGAGCACTCAGATGGGCAACGGCCCCCAGCATGATGTCCCACCCTCTCATGGCCAGCACGTTGGTCACCACGCAGACGCCCTTGGCGCTGTCATGAATCAATTCAGCACTCTGGCTCTTCCTGCGGGCCCCGGAATGCCGAGCGGTTCCAACTTGTCACAGATGCAGGCCCACCACGCTTACTGCGCTACGCAGGAGCAGCCTGTCGCCTACCAGGGCTATTCGGTTCCCTTGCATGTTGGGATGGCCCCCGAGGCCGCATATTCTTTCGGGGTCTCTGGGCAGTTTCCTGTACAGAGTGGCTTTGCGCCCCTCCCCGTGCCGTACCATGCCATGCCTTACACGCCAGGCCGAGTGGCGTCTTACGCTGACAGGAGCAGTGAGGTCCCTGGTCTTGAGAACCGCCGTGGCTCGTACTCAACCACCGAGTCTACCCCGGCCACTCCTTTTTTTGGCAGTGCCTCAGACCGCGGCAGTGTGTCGAGAGTTGCTGTTTTCCGATCCAGCTACACGACTCCATCTCCAGAGCAGATTGTGGCACCCAAGCCTCCCCAGCCTCTCGAGGAAGATCTCGTTGCTTTGCTCAAGGAGAACCCTCCGATTCCCGAGGCTGTTCCGGCTGTGTTCACTCCTCCGAGCCACACCAAGTCGATTGAGCAGTGCTTGGAGAATAGGATCCATGGCAATCGGAACGTCTATATCCGGGGCTTGCACCCGACCACCGACGACGAGCTTCTGCACAGATATGCGTCTCGCTTCGGTAAGGTCGAGCAGAGCAAGGCGATCATCGACACCTCCACTGGCGCTTGCAAAGGGTACGTTTGCTGTCGTCTGATGTTCACTGGCCGTTCTGGCTGACATGGTCACAGATTTGGCTTCGCAAAGTTTGCCGATGTCCGTGACTCTGAAAAGTGCATCCGGGCTTTCTATCACCTCGGTTACGAGGTTGGCTTTGCTCGTGTAAGTTGTACTTTGCCTTCTTTGAGACGTTACTGTCTGACTGACCGGAACAATAGGAGAGCTTCAATGCCAGACTGAAGGCTGAGGGCGATGAGGCGTCGACGAACTTGTACTTGTCGAACCTCCCGAAGCGCTTGAACGAATCGGTAAGTTGAAGCTGGCAAGACGTAGTGTAGGTCATGTCTAACGTTTACCAGGAGCTGAATGCCATTTTCGCTGGTTACCACGTCGTCTCCAGCAAGATTCTGCGAGACAGCATGGGCAACAGCCGTGGTGTTGGTTTTGCCAGGTCAGTGATGACTTTCTGCTCCAGATCTTGCACATGGGCAGCTGAGAACTGATGATTGCTGGACAGATTTGAGACTCGCGAGGAATGCGAGGACATCATCAAGAAGTACCATGGTGCTTCCATTGGTGAAGAGGGAATGTTGATGCAAGTCCGGTACGCCGACACCCCAGCTCAAAAGGAGCTGAAGCGCATCACCGCGGAACGCCGGCAGTTCCGCACCAATGAGTACAATATTGGCGCCTACGGTACTGCCGATGTTGGGATCCACCCAAGCATTTACAGCCCTGCTCCCTGGAACCGCCGCGGAGGCTTGGGAACTGACAGGTCAGCTCTCGTGGTCGTTGACCAGGTCGGCTCTCGAGGCTAACTTGAGTCCAGCCTCTTCGCACCCCGCGCGCCCATGCGTACCGCCCTCGGTGGTAGTGCGAGTGTGGGTTCTTTGGTGGCTCAGAGCATGGGACATACTATACCCAAGTATGACGAGCACCAGCCTTTTGGGCAGCTGCCTGGGGATTCCAACTAATATTGTTTCCAGGCAGAGCATCTCGGTGCCCGGAACGGCTTCCTCTGACGATGGTCTGGGCGGCGACAGTGCGACCGTCATTGACTCTCCGACAGTCAAGAAAGGAAGCACCCAATCCTCGCCCACCGTTAAGACGGAGAAGGCATAAACGGTTGCTGTGAAGGCTTCTCCCCAAGAACATGTTTACGGGCAGGGGCAGCATTGTAGGACTCTTGTCGGACCACTTGACTTTCCTTATCTCGAAGGGTTGTCGCACGATATCGGATACTTCACTATCGTCATCTTGCTTTCTTTGCTATGGTCACAATGACCTCGGAATGGGCGCGAGCCGGGTTCTGGGCAAAGTGGTTGTCAGCTCACATAATGAACTCTCTACTATGTCGAACGGGAGCAGAACAATCTTAGGAATGGACTCTTAGTTGGTCGGTAGCGGAGGGAGTGGGTTATGGGCAGCCACCAAAAATACTCCTTTGTACTTTTGTTCAGTTTTCAGCCGTGACTTGGCCTCAATCTCGAAGCCGAGCATAACAGTATCGATGGATTGGAAGAGATCGCGTCACTTTGTTTTCGCCAACCCCATGAGTGCAAACATCAAGATGGTCTCATGGATCTGTAGGCAATGACCTTGACCTGGACGCAACCCCTGACGTTCCTCGTCTGCGAAGATGCGGTTATTTCAGCGCGAGACTGCAAAGGGTGGTGGCATTGCAGCAATCTTTATTCAAGTTCCATCATTGATTGCTAGTTTCTGTAACCCTTCTTCGCTCTCGAGGACCTGATCGCCAATTATGAGGACCCCTTCATCATTATCTTCACTTCCACTGTCGTCATCCTCCTCCTCCTCCTCATCTTCCAAATCATCCGAATCGTCGGCAGTGCCCCTGGCATTAGCCTGCTGCTCCCGAATGGCAGCTTCCAAGTCCTTGGCCATCTTCTTGGTAAACCCTGACGCTTCCACCGCGGCGTCTAACCTCCTCGCGCCGTCCTTGCCCACTGTCTTCTTGGCGTCCTTGAAGAAGGGGCCGGGCGTCGTGCTGACAAAGTGGAAGCGACGCTCGAAGAAGCGCTTGATGCAGGCGACGTCGCGGTCAAAGTACATCTCGGCGTTTTGGTGGTCCATCGAGACCATCTGTGGGAAGTCGATCACGATCGGGGTCGGGTGGATGATGCTCGGGTCTTGCTCGTCCTTGTCCTCGCGAATGAGGATGTTGAACTCGTTGAAGTCGCCGTGGATCAGGCCGTGCTTGGCGAAGCGGAGGATGAGGGCGATCAGGTCGGCGTAGAGGCTCGCGGGGTCGGGGACGGAGGAGATTTGCCGCATGGGGGAGGCGTCGATGAGGGTCATGACGATGGTGTGGCGGGACTGGGCGATGGGCTCGGGGACGGGGAACCCTTCGTCTCGGAGGGCCTGCATGAAGGCGAATTCTTTGATGGCGGCGAGGCGCGAGAGGTACATCCAGGAGGCGGACTGGCGGTTCTTGAGGTAGTCGCGGTTGGTCTTGACGGTGCGGAACGAGATGCGGCCGAGGCGGTGGATCTTGAGGATCTTCTGGGTGCCCTTGTCGTCGGCCACAATCATGATGTCGCTCTCCTTGCCGACGCCGACGCGGGTGCCGACGCTGTAGACGTGCTTGCGGGCGGCATGTGTGTGCAAGGCGAGGTAGTCGAGGCCGCCGTAGGTCAGGCGGTAGCCGTCGTACTTGGCCTCCTTCACTTTGGCGATCAGGCCGACCTTGGCGAGGTTTGAGATGGACCTGTGCACGCCGCTGGCGCCGCCTTTGAGGCGAGCAATCTTCTCGATCAGGGGAGTCGGGACAAGCTCATGGTTCTTGCTGCCCATTTCTACCTACGGGGAAAAGGGGGTGGTGTTAGTGGGGGTATCGTCGACGGCAAGGTAGGTCGTTGGGTTTGAGAACTCACTGCCGTTAACACCCTCCAGTCCTCGGCCGCCAAATGGCGCATTGCCCTTGTGTCTAACTTCATGGTCACAAATCCACCCCAGAATGGGCGACGGTGGTTGTTTGTTTGTGTCGAAATGTATCCAACCTGGGCCTCCCAAAGCTAATGGTGTTGGGTGCTTGTCAGGCCTACAAAGTAACTTATCGCCCCTCCAAAGGCCGGTGTCCACCAAAAATTCACGGCCATCGAGGGGTTCTCGGAGCTGATAAGATCTGACATTGTGCGATAAGGAATGTTCAAAACCAGCCCATGTTGAAGTGGGACCTGCCAAGGCTCAACTCTCAGGGCAAGGAGCGGAATTTGTAAATACCGAGACTTTCAGCGCCCCAGCCCCAGGCAAGGATGGGTGGTGGTCCCAGCGCCACCTAGCTCCTCATGGATGGAAGCAAGGGCCTTGAGCTCAGTGGAGCACTGTTTGCTGGTTGGGCGCCTCGCCTCCAGGCGGCAAGCAGCATCGCGTAACCAAGCTGCCTGCCTTGCACGCCCGAACCTGCAAAGCTTCCATTCCCAACAACACCAACCAACTAACTGACCATCACCCACATCGCCAGCCCAGTCTTTATTGCGCGACTGCCACTGAAACGGGCTTTCAAAGGCGCCAATTTCAATTCCGTGAACACGTCATCACCTCACAGTCGTTCCGCTGCGCATCCCCGACTGAGCTTTGGACCATCCCCCGCCATTCTTCGGAACCCATCACAGACCGACCATGGCGCAGGAGAGCGATCTGTCCAAGACGACCGACAAGGGCAAGGGGAAGGCCGTCGATGATGAGACACAGAAGGACAAGGCTAGCCAGCCCGTGGCGAATGGCAAGAAGGACGAGGACAAGGACGAGTGTTTGTTTCCTCCCCTGCGCCGCAGAAGCCTGCTCGGGCTCGGGCCTGCTTTGCGCTGTGCTGACCGTCATGAATAGCTTCAGAAGAGCTTAGTGAAGAGGACCAGCAGCTGAAGAACGAGCTTGACATGCTCGTCGAGCGGTTGACCGTGCGTCATCGAACTCTCGTTGCTCGTCCATGTAAACCTTGCTGACTGTTATCATGGCAGGAATCCAATGCATCACTCTACAAGCCGGCCCTCGAGGCCATGAAGAACTTCATCAAGACATCCACCTCCTCCATGACAGCCGTTCCCAAGCCCCTCAAGTTCCTACGGCCACATTATGAGACGATGACGAAGCTCTACGATGCTTGGCCGGCGGGCGACGACAGGAACTCCCTGGCTGATGTTCTGTCGGTGATTGGCATGACCTACTCGGACGAAGAGCGCCAGGACACCCTGAAGTATCGCCTACTCGCCCCCACCCAAGACATCGGCTCTTGGGGCCACGAATACGTTCGACATCTCGCGCTTGAGATTGGCGAGGTTTACGGCAAGCGCATCGCCGCCGACGAGTCGACTGCCGACCTTGTCGACCTTGCGCTGACTCTAGTTCCTCTCTTCCTGAAGAGCAACCAGGAAGCAGATGCCGTTGATCTGATGAGCGAGCTTGAGGTCATCGAGGAGCTCCCCAAGTTTGTCGATGAGAACACATACGGCAGGGTTTGCTTGTACATGGTCTCGATGGTCAACCTTCTCACCTATCCCGACAACGAGCAGTTTCTCCGGGTCGCCCACCGCATCTACAAGAATTATAAGCAATACACGCAAGCCATGGTCCTCGCCATCAGGCTGAACGATTATGAGCTCATCGCCGCCGACTTCGACGACGCACCGGACCCGGCTCTCAAGAAGCAGCTTGCTTTCCTCATCGCCCGCCAGAGGATATGGCTGGACCACCCCAGGGAGACTCCGGACGACGAGGAGATTGTCGAGTGTCTCGGCAATGTGAAGCTGCCGGAGCACTTCAAGGCTCTTGGCAAGGAGCTCAACATCCTGGAACCCAAGACGACCGAGGACATCTACAAGAGCCATTTGGAGAGCAGTCGCGTGGCAGGCATGACGAACTTCGACTCGGCGCGCAACAACCTGGCCGCCGGCTTTGTGAATGCATTCGTGAACGCCGGTTTTGGAAACGACAAGATGATGCTGGGAGAGAATGACAAGGAAAGCTGGGTGTGGAAGACCAAAGAAGAGGGCATGACATCGACGCTTGCGTCTCTTGGCACTCTGCTGATGTGGGATATCGAGAACGGCCTCGATCAGGTGGATAAGTACACCTATCTCGAAGAGGAGCAGATCCAAGCCGGTGCCTACCTCGCGATCGGAATCATGAACTCGGGCGTCCGGTTAGACTCGGAGCCCGCCATGGCTCTTCTCGCCGACAGCGACAAGCTCAACCACAAGAACCCCCTGATCCGGGTAGCAGCCATCATGGGCTTGGGTCTCTCGTACGCTGGCTCTAACAAGGAGGACGTTCTGACCTTCCTCCTGCCCATCATTTCCGACACGACCCAGGAGATGCGCGTGTCGGCAATGGCTGCGCTGGCTTGCGGCCTGGTGTTTGTGGGGTCCTCGCACGCCGAGGCTGGTGAGGCCATCATCATGACCTTGCTGGACGAGGAGCGCAAGAGCCAGCTCACAGACAAGTGGACCCGCTTCCTTGCTCTTGGCTTGGGTCTTCTCTACTTTGGCCGTCAGGAGGAAGTGGATGTTGTTCTTGAGACGCTCAAGGTTGTCGAGCACCCGATGGCGAAGCCTACGGCTGTTCTTGCATCGATCTGCGCGTGGGCTGGCACGGGGGCTGTTCTCAAGATCCAGGAGCTCCTGCACCTCTGCAATGAGCACATGGAGGAGTCGGATGAGAAGAAGGGCGACGAGTTGCTCCAAGCTTACGCCGTACTCGGTATTGGGCTGGTTGCCATGGGAGAGGACGTTGGGCAGGACATGGTCCTCCGCCACTTCGGCCACCTGATGCATTATGGCGAAGCCAACATCCGGAGGGCGGTGCCTCTGGCCATGGGCCTGATCAGCCCATGCAACCCACAGATGAAGATCTACGACACGCTCTCGAGGTACAGCCACGACAACGATAACGATGTGGCCATTAACGCGATCTTCGCCATGGGTCTTTTGGGCGCCGGTACGAACAACGCGAGGTTGGCACAGCTTCTGCGCCAGCTCGCCAGCTACTACCACAGGGACCAGGACTCCCTGTTCATGGTGCGCATTGCCCAGGGTCTCTTGCACATGGGCAAGGGCACCCTCTCCATCAACCCCTTCCACACGGACCGCCAGATCCTCTCACGCGTTTCCGCGGCTGGCCTGCTCACCGTGCTGGTGGCCATGATCGACGCGAAGCAGTTCATCACGGGCAGCTCGCACTACCTGCTCTACTTCCTCGTCACAGCCATGCACCCGCGCTTCCTCGTCACGCTGGACGAGAACCTCAAGCCTCTCACGGTCAACGTGCGCGTCGGTCAGGCCGTTGACGTCGTCGGCCAGGCGGGCCGCCCCAAGACCATCACCGGCTGGCAGACGCAGAGCACCCCGGTGCTGCTGGCGTATGGTGAGCGCGCCGAGCTCGAAGACGAGGAGTATATCAGCCTGAGCAGCACCCTCGAGGGCCTGGTCATTCTCCGCAAGGTATGTTTTTTCTTTTCCCCCTAGTATGGGCGTGAAATGGTGCTAACTCGTGATGTTGCAGAATCCCGAGTGGGACAACGGTAAATAGACATTTTTGTCCATCTCGAAATACAGCGAATCGGAAAGCTTCTGGGAGGGGAGGAAGGGGTGATGTATGTGTACAGTACAATAAAGAGCTTGCGTAGGGTCATATACCTGAACAGCGAGGCCAGCCCGTGGTGGGCAGCCCAAGGCGGCTTCTGGTTCCCTAAAATGGTAGACAATGCCAGAAACACCGTCCATCATGAAGTTGACCCTTTCCCTGTTTTGCTCACGGAGCTGGGTGCGTGCTGAGCTGGTGAAGATGCATACAAATTAAATCTTCACACCTGATGATCATGTGTCCATGTGACATTCGATTGATCCAACATGTTCAAAAGATCTCCAGCTCGCCCTCTTCCTACCAGCACTAAGTACACGCGCTCTTCATTCAACAAGTGTTGTTCAGCCGAACCGAAACGCCTTGCTTTAATCAGAATCAAACCGAAAACAATGGGAACTTGAGACGGACGGGACAGCTCTAGTCATCCAAGACCCGCTTCCCTTCTCTTCCCTTCCTGTCAGTCCCCCCATGCAGTTCCACACAACCCAGCACGACATGGCCAACATCCCAATTACTTCTTGATCCCAAAGATGTTGCGCTTCTTCTTCTCCTTGTCCTTCTTCTTGCCCGCGTCCGACCCGCTGGTGCTCGGCCGCAGGTCCGCACCGCCGCCGCCCGCGCCGGCCACGCCCAGCGTCGACGACGATCCCGACGGCCCGCTGCTCAGCGTCATGCCCGCGAGGGCCTTGGTGGGCGGGCGGGGGCCGCCGGGGGCATCTGCTGCCCCATGCCCATGCCGACGCGCGGCTGCTGGGAGCCCCCCTGAGTGGCGGGGGCAGGCGGCGGGGCGGGCCGCTCAAACAGGTGGCGGGGGGCGCGCGGCGGGGGCCGGTCCATGGGTAGATCGAGGCGGCGGCGGTCGGCGCGGAGCATGCGCAGGTCGGCGATGAACTTCTTGGGGGTGGCCATGTGGGTGGTGGCGAGGAAGACGTCGCGGTTGTGCTTCTCCGAGACCTCGTAGCAGGCGCGCGCCTCGGAGTAGGTGGCGCCGCCGGCGACGAAGACGATGATGCGTTGGCGGTTTTCGGCCTGGCGGCGGTTGGCCGAGGCCCAGCGCGGGGCGGCGGCGCGGAGGGAGGCCTGGTTGCTGAACGATTCGGCGCCGCCGTCGGCTGGTGGGACGACGTAGGGGAAGTGGGTGGTGTCGAGGTTGCCCGCGCAGAGGTGCTCAAGCATGTGCTTGACTGCGGGCTCGAAGCGGGAGAGGGCGTACTCTTCGTCCTGCGCTGAGGCTTTGGTGGGTGGTGGAAAGAGCGGGGGATGGGTTTGGCGGGGTTCTTTGAGCTCCTTCAGGGGGCGGGCACCGAGGAGGCTGAGGTTCTCGATGACTGCCTGGTCTAGACTGTCGCGCGACCGCTGCAATGATGCGTGCCATAAGAGGCGGCTGAGGTCCTTCTCTATGACGCCGTCGCGGTACAACACATAGACGGCAATCAGGCGCAACCGGTCTGCCGGGGCGACATCTGGGTCGTCGAGCAGGCGGACAACTTGATCCAGGATGTTCTTGGGCTTTTTGTAGTCCTCGTCAAGACCGGTGGCCAGGGTCTGCTCCACCGAACCGAGATCGGCGAGTTTGTATTTTTGAAAGATGTTCATGGCCTCCTGTGCCATGGTGAGGTGGAGCGAGTAGGCCTGCTTCATCTCCTGGAACTGTGGCAGACCTGCCAGCATATCCCTAATGTCATTCAGGCTTGTGGCGTTGGGATCTTTGCCTGCGAAGTTGGGGTTTTGCGCGATGAACTTTTGGAAGTCGCTCATGAGCTTGTCGATAGTATCCTTCATGTGGCGGTGCCTGTTGTTGACCCAAACGCTATCCTTCTCCATGAGTTCCATATCCTTTTCTTCGACACTACCGCTTTTCTCGTTGATAGTCATGTGGAAGGTCACCTTGCCATCTTCTTGGTCCTGGATGGGGAGCAAGTCGTGAGCCATAGCCTGGTAGGTAAATTCGTGCAACAAGGGGGCCATGAGGTCCATAGACCTGTCCGTGATGAGGAGGATCGACTGCGGGCGCTGAGATTGCGGCGGGAAGTTACGGTCCCATTGCTGATAGCCTTCAAGTTCCTGCTGGACGAAGCGGGCCAGATGCATGCACATGACGCTCGCTTCGTGTGTGACGTGCTCGGGAGGCTGGTAGTAGCGGACTTTGGGAAACTCTTGCAAGGTGATGCAAACGGAGGCGATCTATGTGAGCCGTCTGTTAGCTAAACCGAAGTCCCCTCTATTCACACGACGGCGAATGCTCATACCTTGGATGCCAATGTCCGCAAGTGGCGTGCCACGAGGTCGTTGCACGAAGGGTTGTACAAGACGAGGAAGCTGGAGGGGTCCCGGAAGGTGATGAGGTGTGACTCGTGGGGGTAAAAGTCGACCAGCAAGAGAGCAGGAGGTCCTATTAACAGCCAGTGAGCAAGACAACTCCCCCAGGCTTAACACGGATCAGCTGTGCGCCATACCTCCCATCTGCCTCCGGGCACCATCGAGGCGGCGCTGTTGCGCATCGGGCAGCGAACTCGTCCAGATGATGAACCCCCTCCGGTAGCGGCGGCGTTCAAAGTCGGCAAGAAGGCAGTCGACGATGTGTGGCTGGGGCGAGAGGATATAGATGGCGTCCATGTCCGGGTTTGGCTCCCTGCGATCCTCGATGCGCTCGATGTCTGGGACACAGTTAACGCTGGACAACCCTCACCACGGGGAAAGGGCGCGTACTCGCTATATTGTGGTTGAGGATGTCATCTTCGTTGACGGAACTGTCGATAATCTTTTTGGCCGCCTCGTCTGTGACCAAGACCTTCCACTAGTAGGCACGCGACGGCGTCAGAGTTGGGTGCTCTCCACTTGTTTTTGGATGGACGAAGGGGCGGGCAAGGAGGGCATCGGCTTACGTCGTTCTGGGCGGTCCTTCGGATGGCATCGACAATGGCTGTGTCGGATCGTTAGCAAGGGAAGGCATTGCGTGGGCCAGCAACACGACATACCCTTGCCATGCTCCTTGATGATGGAGGGGCCGTCCATGGCGGCGCGGTGAGGCCAGACCCCGGCTTACGGCAGGCCCAGCGCAGGCCTTGGGCGGACTTGTGGCAGGAGAATATCAGGTATCGATCCGACGGCGGGCTCTTGTGGACGGGACAAGCTCGGTGTCGGATTGCGGGTTCAAGCGTCGTCGACGGATGCCGGGATTCGCACTTGGTCACTGTCTCGAAACACGGAGTTGGCAGCTTGCCGCCTGTCGCAGGTCCGCCGCGGCAGCATGGTTATGGTGGGGTACAGTGCTGCGCCCAACAACCAAGCTTTCAGGAGCTGGCTCGGCTTGGGCGCATGACGCAGGGCCAACCCTAACCCTTGACTACCATTCTTTGGTTCGATGGAACCTTTTGATCAAGCCCGCGTCGCTTCTTGATCTGATCTGATAACAACAAACTCTCCTTGCTCATCAACATGCAACTCCCGTCGAACCCACACCCATGAGCCAGCCGGTCTCCTCCGGCCACTCCCGGATTCTTCAACAACACAGCGACCTGCATGCTGTCTTACGTCTTACCAAACCGCGCTTGGTTAGACACGGACCGCAGCCCCGCACGCGGCAAGCAGAGTGACGCCGAGACCAACCGCAGCCGTGCTCGACCATGGACCGATTCGGTGTAGCACCGAGCTTGAGGTGGTGGACTGGTGTCCTAAGGTGGTCCTGGCTCTGCTGAGTTGCTAAGCTGCTGACCGAACCTTGTCCTTGCCGTGTCCCTTGCTGCAGTGCCGTTTTCTGCACGACCGGCCCCACCCTCGGCTCCCACAACGTGGGGAGCGTGTGGAAAGAGCAGAGGCAAGCACGGCAAGCCGAGCTTCCCACCTGCACCCTGAGCCATCGCGCCCCCCGCAGATGCCTGCGCTGCCTGCCGTCAGCTGCCGCGGCCGTGCCAATTGGCCTCTCCTCGTGTCGCTGAGTCTTCCGGATGCTTGGGTCGACGAGCCGCATGGCTGGTTACAGTGCAAAATGGAACCGCAGACGACATGGTGCACGGTAGTCGGACCCGGGAGTCTGGTTCGGTCGGTCTTGAAGTTGTAGCGCCCTCTCGGCCGGGATGGAAGAGAACGACGGGTCCCAGCGTATCGCCATGGGATGCGCCAACATGGGCCAACTCTTCTTGCTAGTGCCATCCTGCGTCCTTTGTCGCACACCTTGAGAAAGCGGGGAATGGACAGCCCAGCCCCCGGGACTGGAACAGACCACTGCCCTCCGCCCGCCGCCCGCCGCCCACTACCCGGTACAAGTTGCCCATCCTCGCTTGTCCTGGAGATCCCGCCTCCCTATACGTCGTTCGCTCGAGCTCACCCGAAGGGCCCGTCGGGGGACTTTCCCAAAGACCGACCGCTAGCCCTCCTAACCCTGTTGGCCCTGCTGGCCCTGCTGGCCCTCGTCAGGGACTTCGGGCTGCACGTCCCACATCACGACGTGATATTTGCCTCGCCGTTCCAGTCAGGGCTGCAGGGAGCGGCCAACCCCCCGGGCCGCCCGCTCCAATGGAGGTTCACGGCGTGGGCTTGGTGTCTGCATCCTCGTTCTTATCAGGAAGTCGTCCGACACGTTTGGCAGAAACCCCACTGGACACTTCCCAGGGGCATGCGAACTTGCTCACGGTAGTTGTGTAGACCAGCGGCCCGCCGCATGTTATTCCCGCTTCTGGTGCAGACCGGCCTTGATTCCCTGGTCCTCGCACCTCGAGGGGAAGGGGGAAAAGGGGGGGAAGTTGCGATGGCTCCTCCCGAGGGACAGCCCGGTGAGAACAAGGGACACGGGGGGCATCCATGACCCCTCTTTCTTTCGTCTTCGCCAGTCCGACCAAGCATGGCCATAAATGCTTGCCCCTTGCCGGTCTCCAAGTTCCACTTGTAGATCCAGGATCCATCGACGTCTCTTGTCTCCGCCCTGTTCGTTTACCATGTCTTCAACCGCCTCCGTTTCCGAATCGACGAGAGATGCACATCCCGACCTCGAGGGTCAGGGACAGCACTCATCCGAGCAGAAAAGCCATGGTTGCCAGCCAAGGCGCTCGTTCGGAGGACGGTTGCTGTCGTGGCTGGCGACGGTAGAAGACGGTGAGGTCTACGAAGCCCACCCCGACAAGAACCCAAAATGGTACCAGAGACTGCTGGACGCGGGCGTCGAAGAAAACGGCATCAAGCCCGTCCCCATCGAACATCGGACCTCGACCCAGTACAACAACCTCTTCACCGTCTTCTTCACCTGCCTCCTGGGCCTGCTCCCGTATGCTACCGCTGGCCGAGTCGGGACGGTTTCTTCTCGAGCAAGACACCAGCACTGACACCCTTGCCAACAGGATCCCGACAGGCATGCTGGCCACACTTGGCATGGGCATGAGCCTGAGAGACACCGCACTCGTCACACTGTTCTTCGCCCTCCTCACCTGCATTCCCCCCGCCTTCATGGGCATCGCCGGCATGGAGACGGGCTTGCGCCAGCTCGTTCAGGCGAGGTACTCGTTCGGGTGCGTCCACGGCATCCTCGCACACCTCGTCCGGAACATGCCCCTGTTGCCTGCTAACAATTCCACCTAGCTTATATCTCGTCACAGTGCCGCTTCTCCTGAACGCCGCCACCCTAACCGGCTTCTCCCTCCTTTCATCGGTCGTCGGCGGCCAGGCTCTCGCTTCCCTGGACCCAGACAGTGTCAGCGTCAACGTCGGCATCGTGATCGCCTGTCTCATCTCGTTCGCCGTGTCCTTGCTGGGTTTCAAGGCCCTCCACTTCTGGGAGCGCTGGACCTGGATTCCCAACTTGATTTCCATTGTCATTGCTGTCGGCTGCGGGGGCAAATATCTCCATCTCCAGAGTGAGGCTGAACCGGCAAAGCCTTCTCAAGTCTTGACTTTTGGCTGTCTCATCGCCGGCTACTTCATCACCTTTGGCGGCACTGTATCGGATTATTCCATCTACCACAACCCGCGGCGCGCATCGAGGTATGATACAAGTTCCTTCCTCGATACGATACTCAAGGCCAAGCTGACAACATCTCCCTCCACCACGATCAGGATCAAAATCTTCCTTTACATCTACGGCGGCCTCCTCGTCCCTTCGGTGCCCCTCCTCATCCTCGGCGCCGCCATCGGCGGGGCGGTCCCCAACGTGCCCTCTTGGAATGAGGCATACAACAGCACAGGTATCGGCGGCGTCATCGGCGAGATGCTGGCCCCGGCGGGCGGGTTCGGCAAGTTCGTGCTCGTCATGGCGGCCCTCAGCGTCATCGGCAACATTTCCGTGTCCATGTACAGCGTGGCGCTGAATTTGCAGTTGCTGCTGCCCTTCTTCGCCAAGATCCACCGCTTCTTCTTCATCCTGGTCACCACGGCGCTGATGATCCCCATGGCCATCCGCGCAGCGGCGCAGTGGGAGGAGAGCCTGACCAACTTCCTGGCCGTCATCGGATACTGGGCGGGGTGCTTTGACGCGGTGCTCATCATGGAGCTGCTGGTGTTTCGGAGGATGGACTACTCGACCTATGACCATGCCATCTGGAACGTCGGGCGGAAGCTGCCCCCTGGAATTGCTGCGGTTGGGGCGTCGCTGGTGAGTTTGGCGTTGGTCATTCCGGGCATGGCCGAGCCTTGGTTCACGGGCCCGATCGCCAAGACGACAGGAGATATCGGCTTTGAGATGGCTTTTGTTGTGACGGCTCTGAGCTATATCCCATTCCGGTGGTTGGAGATCAGGTGGAGGGGGCATCTGTAGCCCTTCGTCTCGTCCCATCCTCGCTAGATAGCCTCCCTTGACCACCAATACCACGCTTGTCCTTCCCCGTGCTCTTCACCTTTGGATCCTCCCACACAAAACCACATCCTCTCCCAGCGGGCACCACGTCACGTCCCGCAACCTCACGGGCTCCGCCGGCCGCCCGTCCTCCCCCACCGTCCTCGGGGGCACCACATCCACGCCCCCCTGCCCCAACCACGTCGGCGCGATCGTCACGACAACCGAGTCCACAAACCCATTTCCCGGCGGCGCAAGCAGCGACTTGATCACCTCCCCGCCCCCCTCAACCATCACGCTCCCCCCCTTCCCTCTTCAACAACCGCAGCACATCTTCCCACTCGAACCTGCCCCCTTCCCCCTTCGCCTCAAGACCGATGAACCGCCCGCCGACCTCCTCCACAGCCCTCCTCCTCCCCTCCGCAACATCCACCCCTTCCCCGACAACAACCCACGGCCCCAACCCCTTCCCCCGCCTCGCCACCTCCACGACCTTGCTGCCCGCGTGCACCTCCCACCGCGCCCTCGGATCCAGCACCACCGGCCGGGGCTGGCTTACTCTCCCTCCCTCTCCCTCTTCCGTAAGCGGCGCCGACAGGCGGGAGTTCAAGCCCGGGTCGTCGGCGACCGCCGTCCCCGCGCCGACGAGGATGGCGTCGTGGCGGGCGCGCAGGAAGTGCGTCATGGCTTTCGACTGCGGGCCGGAGAGGGTCGTGCGGACACCCGGCCCCAGGGAGATGGCCGCGTCGAGGGAGGCGGCGTAGGTGAGCGTGACGCGCGGGTATGGTTTGGTATCGTTAGGGGATGAGGATGAGGATGAAGATGAGGATGAGAGGGTAGGGAGGTAAGGGGTTATGAGCGCGGTGGGGGGGGGGGAAGGTGAGTGTTTCTTCTCTTGATTTGGGGGGTGGAGGGGTGGAGGAAGACATGATGTTTTTTTTCCTTTTTTTTTTTTTTTTTTTTTTTTTTTTGTTTCGGGATGAGTCCTTATGGGTGAGGTTGGGTGATGATACGTGGTGTAGTCGCTCTGTGAGAGATTGGATGGAGCTTGGGAAAGGTCTCACAAGTCCCCTGCCAAGACTGGGGTTGGGTGAACTGTGTAACGATGGCGTAATACGGTGTAATGTTTTTGGGGCAGTGTAACATGGATTGACTCTTGCACTCGGTTCTTGAGCCCCTCTGGCCACAAAAGGCCGTACGTCAAAATCAAGGTTGGGACGTCTTCATGCCCTTTTCAAGAGATTCAGATATTATCTAAGAAAATAGAGAAGAGAATAAAGAAAAAGAAAAAGAAGAGAGAGGAAAGAAGAAGAAAGGAGAGGGGAAAGAAGGAGAAGAAAAGGAGGGGGGAAGAAAAAAGGTTTAAACTGCTTCTTAAAGTGAGCTTGGGCTCTCTAAGTGTATGGAGAATGGCCTAATTGTGTTGGTCGATTTGGTGTACGGCATCTTTTGTCCCGGAAGGGGCTGAGTGAGGGTCAAGTTCGGATGGCTGGAGCTTTCTGTTGACTGCGAATCAAGATGGTGCTCTGAGCGGTATGATTTACGATCACTTATCATGAAGAGGTTTATAGGCCTCCCCCTCTCTCTTAGTTGCTGCCATGTCAGCACTTTATCGGTATCTTAGCAACCTCGGGAACTAACATGTGTAAATTACGGGATGCCATCAGTCTTACACTGAAGGACAATAATGCTCTTCACGATAAAAGCGGATAACACATGCTTCTGCGTGAATAAGAACCACTCTTTACTGTAACTCCCCTGGATGCCGTCAGACATGGGTTCCCCAACCCGCGCGCAGGCTGGCGAAGCGTGCAGGTCACCATCCCGTCGAATGGTGGCCCGTGAACATCCATGTGAGACACTCCGTGTTTGATTCCAAGACACCGGGAGCCAGCGCATCCAGACGTCGTCGCTTTTGCCGAGACTCAACCCATTCCGGACTCGGTAGTGGTTCTGTGCATTCCCTCCATCTTGCTGCTTTGTGTGCACACACAAAATCCGTCAACAGATAATACGTTGTTCCATTCGCTTTATAGTCTTTGAGGCTGTCGTCCCGACTCTCTGGTTCTGCTTCCGCTCATCCCAGCACGCCGAGACCGACCGAAGTTGCCCGAGCTACGAGCAGGCCGCGTCAAGGAAGCGAGGCGTTGACCTGTACGGGCGTGTAAATTACCGCGCCACTGCTGCGCATCCGAACCCCGGCGCCCGACAAACACGTAATTCTCCCGTTATTTCTTCTGCGACACAGCCACGGTCGCCACGCAGCTCCAAATCTTAAAACCAACCACACTGCCGGGCTCCTGACATCGACCCCTTCTTCTCCAACCACACCGATCGCAAACCGTCCACCAGACAGACCCTTTTGCGATCTCGCCGTCCTCAAATCGCACTCACCACATCGCCACGATCGCCTCGCCAGTCCCGCAAACCCAGCGCGCGCACACACACACACACGTCCATCTCTCTCGCGCAAACAAACCACAATATCTACACCCCCTTAAACCGAACGCACACACACCATGTCGCAAAAACACGACCAACCCCCCGCCTACGGCATGCAGCCCCCGCAGCCCGCCTACCACAGCTACCCGGGGGGGGCGGCGCCGCCGCGGGCTACTACCAGACCGCCGCCGATGGGCTCGGCCAGTCGCCGCCACCTCCCCCGGGCCAGCAGCACTACGCGCGGGGGCGGGCGGGGGCCGTACTACCCGCCGCAGGGCAGCCGCAGGAGTTTTTCCCCCTCTTTCGCTCCTTTAGGGCCGTGCGCAGGGGATTCGGGGTCTTCTTTTTGCTGCTGCTGGGTTGCTAAAAGGGCTTTCGATTTCCAGGGGGGCTAGCCTCGCCCGAGGTGCGACGCGCGATTCGTCCGCGAGTATCCACCGTGAAATGACCTGGCGATGAGATCACCCGCGGTCTAGCGCCGAACGGATTGGGAGGAAGAGAGGAAAGGAGAGGGGGTTGGATTTGGAGATGTTTGCATGGGAAAGCAACGGCGCCTGGGGCGCGGTGTTTACGGCTTGAGGAAGGGGCGTAGGGTGCACTCTTCTGCTTCGATCCACGTCACGACGACGACAAACGATTTCCTATGTTGCGGATTCGCGGGGTTGGTTTTGTTTGTTTAACCTTTTTTGTAATTATCTAGGTGCTTTCTAGGGTATGCGTTGGAGCGCCGCCGGCGTGCAGCGGTTTAACGAAGAAAAAACAATACTTTCTTAAGAATACTCTCCTTCTGAGGGACTCGACCAGTCCAGCTCACAACGTGGCGAAGAGCCGCGCGTAGTTCTCGTCGGCCTCCTTGACGCAGTCGTTGGAGTAAATCATCTTCTGGACGTCCGGGCTGGCCCACTTGTCCGGCACCGAGCCGGACTTGCCGTTCTCGCGGAACTCGCGATCCCGCTCCTCCTTGGCCTTGCCGGCCCCGAGATGCAGGATGCGCCCAGATTGCGCGGCCAGGTCCACGAGCGCGCTGCAGTGCGGCTTGCGGAGCAGCTCGTACACCTTGAGCGTCTTGGTGAGCGTCTCGGGATCGTGCATCTTGTCCGCGGGGATCTTGCTGACGACTTCGGCGAGGACGGCGCCGTCCTCGATGGCCATGGCGGCGCCCTGGCTCAGATGCGGCAGCGTCGGGTGGCAGGCGTCGCCCAGCAGCGCCACCGAGCCGTGCACCCACGTCGGCAGCGGCTTGTGCACGCGCAGCTTCCACTCGCACACCTCGCCGTCCGGCACCATGTTGAGCATGCGCTGCACGAGCGGGCAAAAGTCCTCGTACACCTTGAGCATGGCCTCCTTGGACCCCTTGGTGGTGTAGGTCGCGTTGGTGGCCGCCGCAAAGTTGGTGTCGGGCTGCGCCGACGACAGGTTGTAGATCTGCTTGTTGCTGACGGGGTAGGCGATGATGTGCCGCCGCTCGCCCACCCAGCGCACCACCGTGTCGCTGTCCAGGAGCGCCAGCATCTCCGGGTCGTTGGCCATGTCGGCGCGGTTGAGCATGATGCGGTACGCGGCCTGGCCTGTGTCCTCTTCCTGCGATACGGTGCCCAGCTCGGCGAGCATCTGTGTGCGCGTCAACGACTTGACGCCGTCCGAAGCCAGGAGAAGGTCGACCTCGAGCGTGAACTCGTCGCCGTCGCGGGGCTTAAGGGTGATGACGGGCTTGGGCGCGAACGAGTTGACCTTGACCAGTGCCGTGGCGAAGTGGAACTTGATGGCGCTCTCCTTCTTGCAGCCGTTGTACAGGCCGCCCGCGAGCGACGAGCGGTGCCCATTGCAGTGGGGGAAACCGTACTTCTCTTCGATATCCGGCATTTCCACGTGGGAGAGTTCGACGTTCGTGCTGCCCTCTGTTCCAAGAGTTAGAGATTCGAGCCTGTCTCAAGGGCCAGGGCGGGCTTACGCCTGATGCTGGTCCCCCTGACGGTGGTTGATTCTGCATAAATCTCCTCCCAGCACCCGAGGCGGGAGAGCACACGGACGACATTGGGCGGCATCTGGATGCCGGCGCCAACGAAGCCCAGATTTGACGCCGTCTCGAAGACATCGATGTGCTTGAACCCCTTCTTGGCAAAGGCGAGAGCCGTTCCCAAGCCTCCCATGCCTGCCGAGCACGTCAGTATCTGCGGCTAAAGATCACGGTGTCGAAGCCAAAGTGGAACGTACCCGCGCCGATGATGGCGACGCGCAGATCGCGAACGTCTGCCATTGTGGTGATGTGTTGACGATGGCCGAGTGTTAGAGTTGTTGTCGACTAGGTACGAATGTTGGCGAATGGCTGGGCTACTTTATGTATACAGGTGAAGGTGTTGAGTATCTGCTTGCGGAAACAAACAAAGGGGGTTCGAGGAACCCGTGTCCGGACACGTCAGGTCGTTGGCTGCTTTGAGTGCGGAGAGTAAGTTAAGAGGAAGCAAGGAGATCGTGCCTTCTTCAGCATTCATATATAGACGGCGGCGATATCCCCGGATCCAGTCCAATGGATCCAGATCTCGGCACCTGCAATTGCAGCGACAGCCTCGACCCATCCACCCATCCACCCGTCCACCACATCATCCACCCCCTTTCCTTCCCCCCTTCCGCAATTCGTGATTCGCATGTGCAAACGGCGCCGCATTGGAGTGGGGTGTAGTTTTTGGCTTGCGCGCCGCGTATGCCCGTTCGACCGGGGCCCCATCAAATCTATCACATTCTTGCAATTGTCGCCGTCCCCATAGGCAGGACTCTGTCGCTGCGGGAGCGCCGAAAGGGGGCGGCCTGTGACGGAGTGTGGGGTGTGAGACGGTTAGTGCGGGGAAGGACTCCAGTGCCGGAAGAAATCTGGAACCGCCGTGGATCGCCCGCGCCGGGAATCACGAGGCGCTGGGGAAAATGGATTTGCCGACGCATAGGCCCGAGGCCGGCCCGCCGCCACCAGGCCAGGCGATCCTGGCGCCTCAGGACGCTGACTGGACAGGTTTCGCAACTTTTGCCCAGGCCATAAGCCGTCACACAGCCCCGTGCTTGGTGCTGCTCTGGCAGCTTCCAAGAAGGGATGGATGCGATGGGCCTTGCCTCGCGTCTGCGACAATCAGAAGCGCGGAGTTGGACTTTTTCTTGAGATGCATCTTGTTTCGGACATTGAAATACTCCCGCGATCCGACAACATGGTCTAGCCGTGGTCGAACGTTAAAGTTAGCCCAGAAGGTTGTTCCGTCGCCTGGTGGGCTTGCTGCATTGATGCACCAATCCAAAAAGCCCAGGCGCTTCACTTGTCCCAGACGCGGAAGTTGAAAGACTCGAGATCGAAGTCCCCGGGAGTGTCTGACATCGGCGTCCCTGGGCTGACGACTGCACGTCGCGCTTGCGGCTGGGTTTTGTCCGGGGATGCATTGAATTGAACTTCATCGTCCAGTACAAGCAGGAATCCGGGTTTACCTGAGCCGGCCAGGGCGTCGCGGCCCGGTGTGTGCAATGTGGTGTCCAGTGAGGTGTGGTGTGCAATGTGGTGGTGTGTGCAATTGTTGCCAAGCGAGCACCAACAGTTGCTTGCATTACATCACCAATGAGTGAATCCATCCATCCAACGTCGAATATCTCACCTTCACGGCCTCGCTTACAGGAGACAAGTTTTTCGGACATTCTTGCCGAGTGCGCCCTGGCAAGAGCATGGCCGATGTGAAGGACGGCCCGCAAACCCGGTGAGACATGTTTCGGGGCGGGCAACCCAGTAGCCCGGAACGTGGATTCACATCCATTCCCGTCGTCACTCCTTTTCTGCAAGGCACGCGCGGCGATATCCTTTGTGATTCAATAAAAAAGAAAGACAAGACTACTAAGTATAGTTACTCTAAGCTGGGTCGCTTTGAAAGGAACACAAAAATAAGGTTATCCGTTCAACGAACAAAGCGCGCGTTTAAGCATGGATTGGACAAATGGATTCATTGGGCCACGAGTCGCAGCCAAAGAACCGGGCATCACGAAAAATGAGGGACCAAAACAGGGGGCCTTTTTTAGGATTTGCCAGCCGGAGAACCCCAAGACTTGGCGCGCAAGCAGGCTTTCCTGGAAGATGCCCTGGCCAGTCAGACTGCAGAGCGTTGAAGGGGGAGCCGCCGACGTCACTGCTGCCCCTCGGAGACAGCCAATCGCTTGCCATTGACTGGCCAAAATGTTTCAGACGAACAGGTCCCTTGCCCGGGGTGGGCGCCTTCCATCATCCAGTTTCAGGCCCAATGCGCTGGGCCAATGACCTAATGATCAGGGGAGGCCGCAACGCCATGCCCCTGTCACCTTTCAACCATGGTTTTTCTTTGGGGGTGACATCGCGGCCACTGCTCCAGTCTGCCGCTTTCCCGCTTCATTTACGGAGGAGGTGTGGTCGTGTGTAGGCGTGGCCGTGTAGACCCATCCAGCTTCTAATCTCGTCTTTCCCGGTTGTCTTGCCTCTTTTGCCACCATCGATGCACTTCTTGTGTTCCCTTCGTGTTCCCCTCGTGCTCCCCTCTGCGCCCGTAACCCCAGATTTAGGCCATCACATATAGCGAAAGGTTACTCCGTACTTCCTGTACCTGAGGCACGGACTTCTCACCATCGACACCGACCCGCAACGTCGACGGTCACCACAACGCCAACCCTTTGAAAACCACGCCGAGTCGACGCATCCCACTTCGTGGGTCACAACGCATGGCCCCTCGCTGCCGTGCTCACTGCACTCGCGCCAGCGGGATCTAGGCATTTTGTGAAGGAACCACCTCGAGACATCCCACGCGACATCTCTATCCATGAGTACCACAACCTCGTCGGCGCCCCTCGAGGCGTCGGCGTCGACCTCAGCGACGACCTCAGCGTCGCTCGCAACCTCGCTGGCAACCTCGCTGGCATCTTCCATCTCCACGTTGGCATCGTCAACCGCGGAAACGGCCCCTGCTGAGACGAGCGCTCACCCAGACGGCGCCGGCGTCGCCCAGGACTCGACCGGCATCAGCCTCGTCGCCTTCGTGACTGCCTTGGCAGCTTCGTTGGTCGTCTTTGGCATTCAGATGGGCTTCTTCTTGCTATTGCGGAACAAGCTGGTCAGGATATTGTGCGTGGCTGTCTCCGCTCTCCCTCCCCCTCTGTTGTGACACATCGCTGACAGAAATTGACGACAGCAAACCCAAGACATACCTCGTACCCGAACGGGAGCGCACCGACTCGCCGCCCTCCAACCACCTGTCTCTGGCCCTTAAGCTGATGAGCTTCGAGGATCGCGAAATCATAAAAAAATGCGGCCTCGACGCCTACTTTTTCTTGCGCTACCTACAAACCCTCCTGATCATCTTCATCCCCATCGCCCTTGTGGTGATCCCAATCCTGGTGCCCCTCAACTACGTTGGCGGCCTGGGACGCGATGTCGTCAACAACGCCACTGATGGTTCAAGCGCAACCACGAGCAGTATCCCGCGAGGGCTTGACACCCTGGCCTGGGGCAACGTCGGTCCGACGAAGCAACACCGTCGCTGGGCCCACCTCGTTCTAGCCCTCATGGTCATCCTTTGGGTTTGCGGCGTCTTCTTTAGCGAGCTGAAGGTCTACGTCAAGATCCGCCAGGACTACCTCACCAGCGCGGAGCACCGCTTGCGTGCCTCGGCGAACACGGTGCTCGTGAGTTCCATCCCGGACAAGTGGCTCACCGAAGAGGCTCTCAGGGGGCTGTTTGACGTGTTTCCCGGAGGCATTAGAAATGTCTGGCTCACCCGGGACTTCACGCCTCTGCTCTCCAAGATCCACGAACGGACCAAAATCCACCAGAAGCTGGAGGCGGCCGAGAGCGAGTTGATCCGCAACGCCAAGAGGAAGCAGCTGAAGCAGGCGCAACAAGGCGGCCTGATGGAGAGACTCAAGGCCCACAACAGGGCCGACAGAACACAGCGCGCCAAGGTCGAGGATCAGGAGGCCCAGAGACGTGCTGAGGGTGAGGGGGGCCTGAGCGCCCACACGCCTCATGTACCACAGGGAGTCCACGAGGCGGTCAATGAAGGAATCGGTAGTAGCGATACCGACACCGATTTGTCCGATATTCAGGAAGCCCAGGTGGAAGATGAGAAGCATCAGGGCCGCAGGAACCCACTTGCTAAGATCGGGGAGAATCTGGGCAAAGGAGTTGGCAAGAGCGTTGCTGTTGTCACCGGAGCCGGGCTGGGCCTCGTTGGAGGTGCGAAAGCCCTCCAGAAAGGCATTGATGGGGAGCTGGACAGGACCGGGGGCTTTGAATTTGTGAAACCGGTTGACCGGAGAGGCCCTTCCCCGACGACAACGGACGACCCGGACTCGCCTCGACGGGAGCACACGGACGACGACGAGAGGCCCAAGACGTCATTTGCGTCAGAAGCCCCGTTGACAAAGCACGTCCGACACGCCCACACCGCATCGAGCGCCTCGCAGGACTCGGACACTAAGAAGGACGCTTCCGAGCCCAAGGTGTTCGGAAACACGACTCGCCGTGCTACTAACATGGACGAGATGATCGTTACCGAGAAGACGCGGTGGTACGAGTTTTGGAAACCCCCCACCGGAAGCTATGCGTCGCCGATTCCCCAGGGCTGCGAGGAAGGCGAGTTTCCGTGGAAGCAGGAAGAGAAGGAGTCGTTCTGGCAGAAGGTCAAGAAGTCAATTCCGTTCATGGGCGGTGAGAAGCCGCAACCCGACTACCCAGCCGCATATACGCGCGACTACGCAACCGAGCCAGAGGAAGATGCCGAGTGGAAGACGTGGCTCAAACCAGAGGAGCGCCCCCACCACCGACTTGCCAACTTCAAGTGGACGCCCTCCTGGTTGCCGGCCCTGCCCCTCATCAACAAGAAGACGGACACGATCTATTGGTGCCGCGCCGAGCTGGCCCGGCTGACCATGGAGATTGAAGAGGACCAGCAGCATCCGGAGCGGTATCCCATCATGAACGCCGCCTTCATTCAGTTCAACCACCAGGTCGCCGCACACATGGCTTGCCAGTCTGTCACCCACCATATCCCGAAGCAAATGCGCCCCCGTATGGTTGAGATCTCGCCCGACGACGTCATCTGGGACAACATGGCCATTTCCTGGTGGGGCGAATGGTCGAGGCGCGCCATTGTCTTTGCTCTGGTGTCGGGCATGGTCATTCTCTGGGCTTTCCCAGTGGCTTGGACAGCCTCGCTATCGAACATCGACGCCCTGGTTAAGAACTACAGCTGGCTCGAGTTTCTGGTTGAGAACGAGGTGATTAACAACGCCATCAAAGCGATCGCTGGTGTCCTCCCGGCGCTGGTCCTGTCCATCATCTTGGCGCTGGTGCCTGTCGTCCTCGGCCTCCTGGCCGAGTTCCAGGGCTCCAAGACGGGTTCCCGCAAGTCCGAGACGGTCCAGATCTACTACTTTGCCTTCCTCTTCGTTCAGGTCTTCCTGGTCGTCTCGATCGCCACTGGCACATTCCAGACGCTCGCCAACATCTCGTCGGATATCACGTCCACTCCCAACGTGCTGGCCGAAAATCTCCCCAAGGCGGCCAATTACTTCTTCGCCTACATGATTCTGCAAGCGCTTTCGACGAGCTCGGGAACGCTGTTGCAGATTGGCACGCTCCTTGTCTGGTACTTTTGGGCCAGGATCGTCGACAACACGGCCCGGGCAAAATGGACCCGCAACACCAAGCTGCCGACCGTCACCTGGGGCTCCTTCTTCCCGGTCTACACGAACTTCGCCTGCATTGCCCTGATCTACTCCATCGTCGCCCCGCTCATCGCGCTCTTCGCCATCATCACCTTCAGCCTGCTCTGGGTTGCCCACCGCTACAACATGCTCTACGTCACCCGGTTCAAGACCGACACAGGCGGCGTGCTGTATCCGCGGGCCATCAACCAGACGTTCACCGGGCTCTACGTCATGGAACTCTGCCTCGTCGGTCTCTTCTTCCTGGCCGAGGACGAAACAGGCAAGAACGTCTGCTTCCCGCAGGGCATCATCATGGTCATCACCTTGATCCTGACAGCCCTCTACCAATACGTCCTCAACTCCTCCTTCGGCCCGCTCCTCCGCTACCTCCCCATCACCTTCGAGGACGAGGCCGTCCTCCGCGACGAGGCGTTCCAGCGCGCCCAAGCCCGCCGCCTCGGCCTCATCGCGGACGACGACGACGATGAGGCGACGGCGCTCAACGCCTCGGGCCCCGCCGGCCGGGCGCACGACGACATCGAGCTCGAGAAGCTCGCCGGGCGGAGCCACGGGCGCACGGGCTCGGTGCTCGGCAAGCTCAAGCACCCGGTCAAGGGGATCGCGCACGCGGGCACCTGGGCGGCGCGGGGCGGCAAGCAGATCCGGCAGGCGACGCTGGGCAAGGCCGAAGGGTCGCTCCGCACGGCGGCGCAGTACCGCAAGCAGCGGCGGCAAAAGGACCTCGAGGCGCAGCGCGCCATGGGCGACGCGCTCTACGGCGGGTACTGCGACGTCATCGAGGACCTGACGCCCGAGGAGCGCGACACGCTGGTGCGCAAGGCGTTCCAGCACTCGGCGCTGCGGGCGCGCCGGCCCGTCGTCTGGATCCCCCGGGACGACCTGGGCGTCAGCGACGACGAGATCCGGCGGACCAACGAGTTCAGCGAGTACATCTCCATCACCAACGAGGGCACGGCGCTGGATAGCAAGGTGAGGGTGCTGTACGGCAAGAATCCGCCGGATTTCTCCGAGGTGGACCTGATCAATCTGTGAGATGGAAGGGGAGGGACACAAGAAAAAGAGGTGGCTGGATAAGTAGTCCGTTGTTGTAATGATAGAGAAGCGGTCATGAGGGAGGGAGCAGACAGGGTTGCATTGGAGCACATACGCGCAGGAGAAGGAAATACCCCGGCGTTTATATTTTGGGTTTGGGGTTTGGGCATTTGACGGGAAGCATGAGTTTTCATTTTGGTTTCAGAGGAGGGGGTTGGCAATGCAACAGACAGTGGTGGATGTACATACAAATACCGGCTGAGCATAGCTTTGCATATAGAGCATTCGCATCCTTTGACACAAGCCATTATTAATGTCTGGTGATGCAAACCACAGCGCTGCGATGCTCGAGTTGCTCTGAGCTTGGAGATGAGGCTCTGAGAAATGACCTTGTGCTAGCGAAGTTGAGGTTTATCTCCTTGCCCAGATGGAATACATGGGCTCTTGGGTTGACTCGGATACTTGGTAGCAGTGTTGAAATCATCATTGGGAGATTTTGTACGGCCCCGCTTGATCTATTGTTTTCAGGTCTTATGAAAATGCATATAAAGAAGAAGTAGATGCTTATCTGGGAGTAGACAAGCGGGATTTAACAAGTGGGCAAATCAACGATATAGTTGTACAAACAAAAGCATAAACCCCAGCTCTCTAACAAATCGACAAAAGTAACCGGCTCCTTCAAACATGAATCTCGCCTAACCCCCCTTTCATGTGATCTCCTCCAAAAGCACTCAGCGTTGCTTCGTCTTCGCCGACGTGGCCGGCAAGATAGCCTTCATCACGGGCCCCAGCATGGCGGCGCCAATCACGCAAAAGATGGTGGCAAACAGCTGCAGGAAGCCGGCGACCGCAGACCCGGGACTCAGGGTGACGAACTTGAGAAACTCGTTCACCTGATACAGGTCCTCCTGCTTCTGGATCAGGTACCGCTTGGGCCCGGACCCCCGCGCGGAGGGAGACCTGTCCCCTTGCTGCTGCTGCGGCTGCTGTTGCCCCTCGGAGGCCGAGGCTTCGCCGGCCGCGACAGCGGCGTAGCTCGGCTCGGCACCCTCCTGGACGGCTTGGAGCTTGTCCTGCGCGGCGTCGTAGGGCGGGGGCGGGTGGCCGTTGACGGGCTCCGTGGATGGCGAGAGATGGAGCACGGTGACGAGGTGGACGGGGGCGCGGTAGAAGGGGATGAACCAGATGGAAAAGATCTGGAAGATCTTGAGGTAGATGAGGTTGGCCTGCTCATCCATGACTGGAGGCGGGGAGTGATGTTAGTGAATTGTGTTGACGTTTGCAAAAAGGAGTTGATGAGAGAAATCATACCGCATGACTCGATCTCGAGGTCAATCTTGGGGCTCAGAATCTTGTCTATTCAAAATGTCAATGAACCGGTTCTCTGCCATGGCTGCCGGCCAGAGTTGCTGATAACCTACACCTAGAGAGGTTGTCAGTGGATGCTCTTCATCTCTAGAGGCGCGGGATCAAACTCACCACTTGAAAATGGCAGCGATGACTGCGCGAGAGTCGAGCCCTCCCAGTCCCGGGACATGGATATTCTTGAATGATGGCACACGGCAGAAGGGATGCTCGAATTCGGCTCCGGGGGCGAAGTAGCGGTAGATGGCATCGTGCTGCTCTTCGGCAGAGCCCTGGGTGAGGGCGCGGACAACGTCCTTGACCTCATCGACTGTAGAGGGGAGGCACGATTAGTTTCTGGGTTTTAGATGTAGGGAAGTGCATTAGAAGGGGCAGAATGCCTACTTGGGTTCTCCATGGTGGTTGTGTGGTTGTGTAATTCTTGGGGAGGTGTGGTGTGCGGTGGTGAGATTGACGAGATGGATGAGAACAAGAGTTGAGAAATGAGGCGAACAACTTTTCTTGTCAGCGATAAATAGAAGATATCAACAGTTGAGAGCAAGCAGTAAGCGCGACTGCAGCCATCGGAGCTTCTCGTGTACCTGCAGCGGGCAGATAGGGCACACAGTTAGCCGGTGATGTCATTGCTGCGTGCTCAATCGCCCCACAACGGGAGCTCTCGGGGCGCCTTGGCAGCGATCCGGCACTCCAACCCGGGCCTGGGCCGGAATATGGGACCCGCAAACGGAGTATGTCACAGTAGAGACGGGATGTTTTCATGTGATTGCTAAAACGCAGGGTATGTTCCATTCACAAGCCAGTCGTTCCACCCAAGCCCTTCCTCACCTAGAACACGAGCCAACGTTTTCCTGGCTTTGTGTCCTCCCAACTCTCCAACGCCAGAAAATCATACCCATCCATCCCGTCATTCACATGTAAACACACAAAAAATAGAAACTGCCCAACCCATATCCTTCCCCAACTCACCACCCCTCACTGACCTCACCCTCACCTCCGATGATGACTTCCCGACCTCCTCACCTCCACAAACGACGCGTCACCCCCCGCAAACCGATCGGGATCCACCTCCCTGTACCCACTCGACCGCCTCTCCACGCTCCGGATCCGGCTCCGCTGCCGCCTCGTCGGCGAGTGCTCTTCAATCACCACCACCTCATCCTCGCTCCCGCCCTCGCTCGACCCCACCCTCCTCATCATCGGCGGCGGCGGCGGGCCCGGCGGGCCCCTCGCCCGGCTCACGCTCCTCCGCCGGCTCGTCTCCTCGATGATCACCCTGTCCGGCATGCCGCTGCTCCCGCCCACCGAAGACACCTCCTCGACAATCACCGGCCCGCCACCGCCCCTGCCGCCCCTGCTCCGGCGAATCTCGACCGTCTCCTTGGCGCTGCGCTCCCGCCGCCGTCGGCTGCTCCGCCGCGTGTACACCGACGCGGTCCCCTCGGTGACCACCGTCGACGTGTCGTTGGTCATGCCGCTCGACGGGTTGCCCAGGTTGATGCACGTGTAGATGAGCCACAGGAAGAGCACGAACCCGCCCACGGCGCCGAGGGTGATGCCCGCGACGGTGCCCGGGTCCGGGCTGGAGTGGAGGGCGCCGTAGTACGACGGGATGGTCGGCGTGTCAGCGCGGGGGTGGTGGTGGGGTTGTTGTTGCTGCTGTCGGGGGAGGTTGAGGTTGAGGTTGGCAATGCCGGTTGTGCGAGAGAAGAGGGAAGCGTAGGGGCTGTTGGTGGTGGTGTCGGACGCTGCCGCGGCGCGCGGCTGTGGCCTTGGTGTGGGCGGCATTGTGCCTGGCGGGGTATCGACTCTCGAGGTGAGTTGAGCGTGATCCGCGTCGAACGAAGATGCGAGTGGTTCGCGCGGCGAGAGAAGATGCGCTCTCTTGTGCGCGATGCTCTAGAGCTTGGTGTTGAGGATACGCGGTAAAAGTAAAAGCTGCGAAATGAATTGGGCAGGCAGCAGTCGAGACCGCAGCAGCCTTCGTGCAAGTGAGCCAGCAGCTTGCGACACTGGGCAACCAATCGCAGCTGCAATTGCTTCTCGTGTAAGCAACCAAACGGTGGGCCAAAAACGCTTTCTAATCGTGTTGCGGGCGGGCTGAAAATTGTGCGTGCAAGCCGAGACAGCAAGGAAACGACAGGAGTAGATATGTTCCTCTGGTGTGTTGGTTCCTGGAGAATGCCCATCAGCGAGCGCAATCCGATGCGCGCGCGGCACGGCACGCCGAGGGGGAGGCTGGGGAGGCGCTCCACTCAGAAATAAACTCGCGAGGATCCTGGAAGCCTTGGCGTGGGATCGGACGGAAGCCCCCTGCAGCTGCCAAGCCCTCTCATGCTTCCCATGAAAATGGCCCCCTGCTTCAAATCAACACCCTCGCAATGTACTCCGTACCAAGTATGCTGCCTGTGCCATCACCCGAATATGCAAAAAATTCCTCTGGTTCTGTCCTGCTCCTAACAATGCTCCCGATCCGAATGACGTTGCTGCTGAGGGTTTCCTACCCTCGGAGTATCAATAACAATGACCCATCCTCTCAACCAAACTGTACATACACAAACCAATTCAACATCTCCGCTTGTCATGATCAGACAAAGCCGCGTATTGCCCTCATCCCCATCGGTTTCTTATCCTTCTTGTCGTTCTTCTCCTCCTTTTTGTCTTTGCTTCCCTTGCGCGCCGCGTTTTGGGCCCCGCCTTCGCACGCCGTCAGCAGCTGTCTTACCATGAGTCTTGCAGGAGAAACCGACTAACCTCGACCAAAGTATCTCTCGGCGTGCGGGCTGGTCTGCCCTGACCCACTCGGGTCCCCGGATTTGGGGCTCAGTGCGCCGTGAGATGAAGACCCAGGCGGCGTGGACACAGGCTCCGGCGCCAGCGACCCCGTGCTCTGTGCCAAACACTCGAGGCCTTCCGGGTCTGAGAACCCCCGAGGCCGACTCCGGACACTTCCCGGGCTTCTGGTCAGAGCTAGCGACTCGCCGTCGCCATCGGCTACTGAGCCCCGTTCAGACCTCCCGCCCCTCTGCTCCGCGCTGCACTGCATATCCAGCATTGCCGACTCAAGTGTTGTGCATTTCTTCATGAGGGCGCCATACTGTCTTTGGAGCTCCGTGTTCTTCGCTCGGATCGATGCCAGGGCGCTCTCGTATGCTGCTGCCACGTCGCCAGGCGGCCTCTTCGGGGTTTCTTGAAGCGCCCTGGCCAGCTGGGCTCTCAGCTCCTCGAGCTGTGTCTCGTAGCGACGTTCCGCCTGGCGCAGTTGTTCCTCGCGCGCCGCAATTTCCGACGCCAGCTCCTGTGCTCTGGCCTCCGTCGCTGCCGCCTCCTGCATGGCCGTCTCCATCTTGATCTCTTTGCCCTGAAACTCCCGTTCCGTGGCGGACAGGCGCGCAATATCACCCTTGAGCTTCTCGATCATGGCTGTGCTGATGTCCACCGCCTCGAGGTTTTGTTCCGATTCGAGTCTCTTATCCTCTGCCTCGGCGACCATCCGGCGCAGGTTCTCGCACTCGGCTTGCGCCTTCTCGAGTTGCTGGCGGAGCTCGCTGCCCTCGGCATTCCACTTCTTTTGCTCCTCGCGCAGTGCTCGCAGCTTGTTCGAGAGGTCATTCTCCCACTTCTTTGTCATGTTCCGCCGGTGGTCAAACTCTTTCTTGATCTGCGCCTCGCCTCGCTTTGCCTCGTCAAGCCGCTGCTTCAGACTGCGGTTCGCCATGACGAGATTCTGCGTCTCTGCTTCTGTGGCCGAGACGCGAATTTGTCGTCGCCGGAGCTCTCCCATGTGTATCATGTGTTGCTCCTTGATAAACCTCTCGTATTGCAGGTCGTTGATCAACCGGAGCCTGTGGTGCTGGAGCAGAGCGATTTGGTCGTCCACTCCGATGGCGGACCCTTCCTTGCGCCCTGGGGTCTGGGTATGTGAGTGCTGTGCTGGGCTCTTCTCGCTGGCCTGCTCTTGAGGACCGAGGGCCAAAGATGGCACACTGTCGTTGGCAAGCGACTGATGGAGCCCACTCCTGATGTGATTGTTTGAAACTGTCATGTCTGGGGCCAGACCCTGAGCCGTCGGCGGCAGGGTTGGACTATCGTCACCCGTGCCCCGCGCCCTGGGCTCAGACAAGTCATATGCCGAAGGTAAACTCGATTGTGAGCCTCGCCGAACCGAAGGGGTATTGGCCCGGCCGATGGACATGGAACTCGCGGAAAGCGCCGGGTGCGAGAGGTCGCCGTGGGCCGAGTTACCCAGGAGCGCAGGATCGAAGCCTTCGTGCTCGAAGCCGTCATTCACGATTGAGCTCGCCGCGCCAGGAAGTGGCGTGGCCGGCCGGATATGGGCAAAAGCAGGCGCCTGGTTGATAACCAAAGCCATGCAGTCCGCGAGCACCTCGTCGGCCTCGCTCTTGATCCAACGGCTCAAATCCGTCTTTTCGGAATCGATTGTGAGGCTGTAAAAGTTTGGATGTAACAGGTGCTGCTTTCTGAACTGCTCTGACCGGTCCCGAATCTCCACGGCCTGGACATCGATATCCTCGGCATTGTTGGCATGGCGGAGGTACCTCTGCGGTTTCCGAATGTAGTCGAGAAAATTGATGGGGTAGAGGCCATAGAGAACGGTAAAGTACTCGGGCAGGTAGGAAAGGGAATGCCCGTCATTGTCGGGGTCCAGGAGGGATTTGTCCCAAGGAATCCCGGGCCCGGCCTCGCCATTGTCGGCGCCCATCTCGGTATGCTGCTGAGCAAAGTACGAGTCGCGGTCCCAAAAGAGCAGGCGAGCGTAGATGTTGAACAAAGTGGGCAGAAAGGGGACGAGCGAGCTCGGGATGAATGGGAGAATCATGACCAGGGCTATAAGTGCCAGGTTGACAGTCATGGTGGATTCGTCTTTCTGAAGCGAGTGCAGGATATTGCCAAAGAGAGGGGTCTGGAGGATGAGATGCAGGTGCGGCGGCCCGCTCGACACAAAGGCAATGAGGAGACCCAAGGCCGAGTTTCTATGTTCCCTTTTGAAAACAAACGCATTCAGGGCAGTCAAAAAGCTCTTGGGGTCTCTCTTTCCAAAGGCCATCAACGCATCCTTGATCATCTGCTCCTTGAGATCGGTCGAAGGGCGCAGGTCCGGCTGGGTCTCGCGCAGCTGCATCCATCGCGAGAGAAGGCGGTTGACGAGCGGCATCAGGCCCTCTTCGCTCCAAGCCGTGGGGTCATCGTAATCATCGGTTGACAGAAGGTCGAGAGTATGCTCCATGGCCTCCCTCGCCAGGCCCTTTTCCCGGCCGACATTGTCTAGGACGGGATCAAGAAGCTTGTCCCACCACTTGAACACTCTTGCTGGTGTCCGAAGTCCCGGACGAAGCTGCCGCAGGATGGCAAGAAAGGCGGCGTACTTTTCAGGGTGGTCTTGCACGACCTTGTCCCATATCGCCAGGAGCTCGTCGCCGAGCCGCTCGCCAGATCCCTCATCGGGCCTCTCGTGCTTCTCGAGATAGCTGGCGATGATGGCGTTGATCTCGGCGGGGAGGGGCAGCGCCGGTGCCTGGAGGAAGCCATTCAGGGCTTTGGCGAGGTCCTTAGAGGACCTAGCATCATGGTAAGCGGACAGGTCCAGGCCGGGGGCAAGGCCGGGGGCAAGGCCGGATGCGGCCATGTGTGGACTGTGGACGGGCGGCATGTACGACGAGGTGTCGAAGGTGGGGACTCACCCGGATGAAGTCATCCTGATCGACACAGGCGCAGGTCATTGGGGATACCTGGCAAACTGGAAGATGGATCGGGGGGAGGGGGCGCGCAAGCGAGGTAACCCGGATGTCTGGTGAGTCGGGTTCCGGCCCCGTTCCAAGAATGCACGCCGCAGTCGCGATTCGCAAGGGAATGTCACGAGGGAACGCCGGTTGCTGCAATGCTATGCGTGGCCGGGTACGGAAGCCGAAGCACTGTCAACCGTGCGATCACAATCTCAAAAGTCAGGACCAAAAAGGCTTCAAGCGTGAGTTGGTTTGCCGGGCTCTCCAGGTTCATCTGGGCAGTCGAACACGCAACACCGGGAAGCTTTTTTGGCGGTCGAATGAAGCAGCTCCTGTCAACCCCACAGCCTGTTTGGATTCCTGCAACCCTGATTGCGCTAATTCGAGGGGACCCCACCATGTGACCCAGCTTTCCGCCCAGCTTGCTGCTGCTTGCTGCTGCTTGCACGGCTTGCGCATGGTCAATGCTCGGGAACCCCGCACTGCCCAAGGCCAAGCGGGTCTCACCCCAGGTGACAAGTGGGCCCGGATCGTCTGATGCATGGTCCGAGAGGGCAGAGAACAGCGCCGGCGCTGGGGTGGCTCTGGGCGGATGGCCCTCTTTGGTGGGGTTGCCGTTGAGTGCCTCTCGTGACCGACGTGATCGAGGCCCCCTCCTCCAGTGAGCAGTCGAGACACAAAACGCCGTGTATCCCGTCAGCCAGCAGCAGTGCGCACTCTCCTCCCATTTCTCCTCATTCTCCTCCTTCTTTCACCAGCCAGCCCCCAAGCTCAGCTCTTTGACACCACAATTCTCTGCCAGCTTTCTACCCAAACCACAGCGGGTAAAGAGCACTTACATCCTCAGCACAGCTCGGGAACGAACATCAGACCACGTTTCCCCCCCAAAACCACCACACGTTGCCAAAGATGGCCAGTAAGACGTCCGCAGTGGCAGACGAGCCAATTGAGGTTCTGTTTGCCCTGCATCCCAAGTTCAACCTCCTGGACTTCGCCGGTCCCCTCGAGGTCTTGACCACGGCCCAGCACGATGCTCAGGATCCCAGTGAGTTTGCCACGGACCCGTCTTTGTTACGAACCCCGCACCTCCCCCCCTCGGCTGTGGCAGGCTCGGACCCTTGAGCCCGACGACGATCCCTCGACCGCCCAATGGGCATCCCGAGACGTCAGGGAGCCCCCAAGCCCCCGAGTGCACACCACGCCCCTCGCAATGCAGTGCTGACCCGGGGTCTTGATCAACACAGCTTCCAAGGCCTTCGAGATCACCATTGCTGCGGGCGAGCCTAAGGTTCTCTCCGAGCAGGGCGTCATCATTGGCTCCCAGTGCTCGTGGAAGGAGGCCTACGAGCGCCTCAACGACTTCGATGTTCTCGTCGTCCTCGGCGGCAACACCGAAGAGATCATAAAGGAGAAGGCCGAGCCCCTCAGCCTCATCACCGCCTATTCAGAGCTCCAGAAGGGCGACCCTACCCGCGAGCGCACGCTGCTCTCCATCTGCACTGGGTCCCACTTCCTGGCCAAGCAGGGCATTCTCAGTGGCCTCTCGGCCACCACCCATCCCGATTACATTACCACCTTCGAGATCCTGTGCAGCCAGGCAGTCATCCGAGAGGGATGCGAACACACCGACGTCATTGAGGACGCCCGCTATGTCGTCAACAACCTGCGCTTCGAACTCGGAGACGAGGACGAGAACCCCTACATCCGGCGCAAGTCCGACGCCGACAGGCGCCCCTCCAACGCCCGGTAAGTGCCCCCGCACAGACGGTCAACCTGTTTGCACGCAACTGACAGTACCTGCAGGAAGGGATCCATGTCCTTCAAAGGCGCTTCGCGCAGAGAATCCATTGCCCGCCGCGCTGCGATGCGGCTGGGCGGCCTCCGTGTCATCACAAGCGGAGGCGTGGCGGCTGGTATCGATGCCGCTCTGTACGTGGTTAGCATCCTGGTGGATGAGCAGGCCGCCAACGAGGTCGCTCGCTTGATGCAGTTGACCTGGACCAAGGGCGTTGTGGTTGATGGTCTTGATGTGTAAATTTTTAGACGGCGTTCAGCTCGCGGCAGGGTGCCGCGCAGCAGGTGGGAACTGGGATTGGAGTTAGGGTCATGAATGTCAAATGGTCAACCATCTTCACTTGAGTCTGAAATGAGAATGGGGAGATCTGAACGGGGTTGTGATGATGTCTTGCATGGTGGATCCACCGGCAAAAAGGACCAAAATCCCCACATTGGCCTGCCTAGCAGGGCTCGTGCAGGGGCATTTGACCTGACCCACAAGACCACGCCGGGTCCACGCATGCGCCTTGGCGCTCTGCCCGCCAACTGCGGGCGGCCCGACACAGACTTGCCAACTGTGGAAAATCTGGCGCAGGAACTCAGGTATCAATCGCGGCATCCGATCCAGCACGCGAGGAGAGCTCTTCGACCCCATCCCCCGGAGCCGGCTTCACAGGTCCCTCTCCCTCACACACCACAGACCCAAGCAGTCATGGCGACACCGGTAGTGGCGGCAACAGAGGCCGTAGCCCAACAATTGCCGCGCAGGTTCGGCAACAAGCAGATCTTCCTGTATGAGAGCCACAGACTTCACTCAACCCCGAGACCCTGAGACACAGACTGATCCCCTTTGCGCTCTCGGAATGCAGACCGAACCACGTCGTCGCCTTCATCCGCCCCAAGCCGAGGCAGCCGCCAAACCTTGCCACGTTTGTCGTGCCGTTGACATTCAACAAGCTCGACCTGCGCGACTACCTCCTCCACGCCTACAATGTCGAGGTGACATCGGTGCGCTCATTCATCAATCAGCCGACGCCCAGGCAAAAGTTCGGCCACATGGGCAAGTGGTACCGGCCGCGCTCGCAAAAGATGATGATTGCCGAGCTCGTCAAGCCCTTCGTCTGGCCAGAGGCGCCGGCCGAGAAGGACCGCGAGGCGTTCGACCACGCCATCTTCACCAAGATGAACAAGGAGCGGGAGAAGCACATGAAGCGCCAGATGGACCCCTCGGATATTCCCCTGCGGACGCGCATGGCAGAGCCCAAGGAGCGGACAACCCTGAAGGAGCAGGCCGAGGAGTTCTTGAAAAGCGGAGAGTGGACGAACGGAAAGCAGGAGGGCGAGAAATGGAGCGAGGTGGAGAAGGAGCTCTCGATATGAGATCAGAAATGAGCTGGCGGTATCATGAGGGCGGGCAAGGGAAACAGCCGAGCGTTGGAGACCTTCGGCGTGAGGGAGTGGTGCCACGATATATGCTCTGGCGGAAAGACAAACCTCGAGCGGCGGGATGTATCATACCATGCACTAGAACGAATGTACTATTACCCGACACACACACGCAAACCATCTCACAGGCCACCACCTCCCTCCTCCTCCACCTTCCCTTCATCTACCCAGCATTCCCTCCTCTGAAACAGCAGCACCTCATCCCCCCAACCCCACCACCCCGCCGTCAGGTTCCTCGCAAACACCTCCATGGCCTCATACTTCCTCGGCAACAACTCCTCAAACAACGCCCTCAGATTCGGCTTCCGTGAATGCACATCCGGCACCGCAACAATCACCTTCCCCGGAAACCGACCCCCTCCCCCACTTCTCCTTCTCCTCCGCCTCCGCCTCCGCGCCCATCCCCATCCCCGCCGGCGGCCCCTTTCTTCCTCCTCCTCGCAATGAGCAGCCGCTCCCAAGGCTTCCTCCACGCCGACCCGACCGCCACCACCGGCTCCCCGGCCGTCGTCACCTTGGCCCACGTCCACTCGCCGACCAGCTCCACGTCCCACTCCGCAAACACGCCGCCTTGCGGCCTAGTGAGCAGGTCGACGAACCGCGGCGCGTTGGTCACCCACACGGCGACGAGCCCGCCGGGCGCGAGGCGCGACGCGACGGGGATCTGGCGCAGGAGGGCGCGGACGGCGGACGGGTCCGCCGCGGGCCGGTAGGCCCGGGGCCGGCGCGCTTGCGCTTGGCGGAGCGGTTGGGCCAGGGCGGGTCGAGGAGGATGAGGTCGAAGGCGTGCGCCGGGGTGGCGGAGAGGAGGGCGGCGCGGTGGGAGGAGATGGTGCCCTGGAGGGGGCGGGCGAGGGGGGAGGTGGTATTTTGAGGGGTCGAAGGGAGGGGCGGGAATGGGGACGGGGGTGGGGGGTTGTGAGGGTGAGGGTGAGGATGAGGGGGTGTGCTTGTCGGTGCTGAGAGATATGGCGATGGTGGTGGTGGTGATGGTGGAGGGGCTGCGCTTGGCTGGGGTTTGGAGGATATGCGTGGCAGACACCAGGGGCCGTCATATGACCCCGGATCTCCTCCAGGGCGGATTCGACCGCCGCCTGGGTCATGAGATCAGCCAGTAGCGCCGAGGGCGAGGCGGCCGGCGGGTCGGATCCGCCCGCCTTGGGCTCCGGGGTTGGGAACGGCACTGCCGGAGGCAAGGCCGAGATTAACCTTCGGAGGGGCGTGGGAGGGGAGGCTCCATTGGCAGCGGTCAACTCGCTTGATGGGACCTGTGCTTCCTCAATTGACCGTGGCAGGTCCAGCAGAACCACTGTCTTGCGGTCATTTTGCCAGAGGATGCACGACGACGACGACGACGACGACGAGGTCATCTCATCGGCCGCCCTCTGGTGACCTGGTCTGCGTGTTTCCGATCTGGAACGTTCCGCGTGCCCGCAGATTGGCGCAGAATCTGGGGAAGCAGGAACAAGCGCGCCAAGGAACGCGGGATGAGGAGGGAAAATATGGGGGCGCTGACTGTCGCGTGAGTGCTGGTTGGCCCCTTTCGCCAGGCCCTGCCAGGGTCGTAGGGAGTAAGCCGGGGTGTCGGTAATCCTCGGCTTGTGGAGGCGGGGACCAGCCAAATGCTAAAAGCTCGCTTTTTTGGTCGCGAGCAAGGAATGACGTTCGGTGTTGCATTTCCGGAATTTTGACTTTCTTGTGTCGTCGTTCGCATCAACAACGTGCGCCCACGATTTTTGCCTGGCTCAAGCCGACTGCGACTTTTTATTTTGTATTTGTCGCTTGGGGTCTTGCTGCTCCATAACAAAAGTTCGAACTCGAAGCAACGTCCTTGCGTAATGCGCCAGTAGCGCGTCGCTCCGTCTTTTCCGATCGCCCTCCTGAGCGCCCCTCGTCGCAAACCGCCGAGTGCACCACCGTCGAGAGGGAATGCCCCCGGCCCTCATGAGTTATGCCTCCATGCCGGGGGTCTCGCCGTCACAACATCCGAGGGAGGCTACCGATGTGCCGCGGACACCGGTAGCCTCGAGGAAGGACCCCCCGGTGTGTCCGACTGACGACGAGGCCCGGATCCCACGCAAAGTAGCAAAGGACAAGCGCAGCTTTGACTACCTGTGGCGGTCGGGCGTTGCAGGAGGCATGGCTGGATGCGCAGTATGTTCTATTCTCTGCTAAACGGGATCCTTCAACGTCAATCTTGCTGACGCTCATCCGCAGGCCAAAACAATTGTCGCACCGCTCGATCGGGTCAAGATTCTCTTTCAGTCTCATAACCCGCAGTTCGTCAAGTACACGGGGTCCTGGTATGGCGTAAAGGAGGCGATCAAGCAGATCTACCACCAGGATGGACCGTTAGGACTATACAGAGGCCACTCGGCCACGCTCCTGAGGATCTTTCCCTATGCCGCCATCAAGTTCCTCGCATACGAACAAATCCGAGCCGTCATTATTCCCCGAAGAGAGCACGAAACCCCGTTCCGCCGTCTCATCAGCGGTTCCCTGGCAGGCGTGACATCGGTCTTCTTCACCTACCCGCTCGAGGTCATCCGAGTGCGGCTTGCCTTTGAGACGAAGCAAGACAGCCGTTCGACCTTCCGCTCAATATGCAAGCAGATCTATCATGAGCGACAACACCGGAGACCGGCAGCGCCGGCATCAGCTCGTGGCGCCGCCGCATCTGTCGCTACGGCCGCGGCCCCCTGGCCCCGAGCTTTGGACTGACCAACTTCTATCGCGGCTTCTCTCCAACCTCCTCGGCATGCTGCCCTACGCCGGCATGTCGTTCCTCACGCACGACACTGCGGGCGACGTTCTCCGCCATCCGGCGATCGCCAAGTACACGACGCTCCCCAGGCCCGAAAACTCCCCGCCAGGCAAGCCGGCACCCCTGCGTGCGTGGGCCGAGCTGTTTGCGGGCGGTGTGGCAGGACTCGTCTCGCAGACGGCGTCGTACCCGCTAGAGGTGATCAGGAGACGGATGCAGGTTGGCGGCGCGGTCGGCGATGGGCACCGGATGCGCATCGGCGAGACGGCCAAGATGATCATGCGGGAGCGCGGCTTCCGGGGGTTCTTTGTAGGGTTGACGATTGGCTATGCCAAGGTGATGCCCATGGCGGCGGCGAGCTTTTACACGTACGAGCGGTTCAAGATGTGGTTTGGCATTTAGAGGACATCTGTCGATGTGGGTGGGACTAAGCATATGATCGGCGTTTGGGTGGCTTTCTGTATCTGGATCCCAGTGCGGGTTCGAGCATCGTTTGAGTCTATAGATGTTTTCGCATTGAAATCAAGCGGGTGCTACCGAGACTTTTGGGCGTGCTTGTACGGGAGTCTCACTTGTATACAGGAAGCCTTGGGGAATCACTGAGCTGCCAGCTCAATCATCGTCACGGCACCTGGATACGGCCTGCATGGAAGCCTGGAACCATCGCTGTTTCCTAGTTCCGGAGCCCAGGGGAAAGTGCGGTGTGAGTTGACCACATGTCGCGCCTGCGCAATGCGGTGCCGTCGACACCAAGCAACAATCCACTGGCATCATTCCCCTTGATCAGGACTCAGTCGCCAGCCTGGGCAGCAGCAATCAAGAGATCTGAGTGACCAAATCCTGGACAGCTCTTACCGGACGCTGTAACCCATTGCTTCTTCAAGTAAGTGCCGACGTGATCTCAGCTCGTCCATCGACCACAGACTTCTTCAGCGCGAGTCCAACACTGCCCCACGGTGCAGATCTTAACATCATAATTCATCGACCGACTTACTCTTGACATCCCGCGCGTTCCAAAGCATTCGTCATCATGAACCCGAACCGTGCAAAGCAGGCCAAGCCAGCCAACTCCCAGCAGCATGACCAAGCAGGACAGACACTCGCCGTCAAGAAGCCGAAGCACTCGGGCCCGGACAAGCACGACCAGTACATACGGGACCCGCTCGCGCACTTCCTGTCGATCCCCTGGGCGGCCAAGGCGCTGACGGACCCGGCGGTCCTCGACATTGTCGTGTCGGACCGCACGCGGCTGGCCACGGGCGAACAGCAGTTTGTGCGGTCCATCCTGAGCAGCGAGACGACGGTGCGGGCATGCGTGACGTACTTTTTGAGGGTGCCGTCGCAGCAGCAGCAGGAGAGAAAGAAAACGCTGTTTTCAGCGAGTGGAGGACATCACGGAGCGGGAGAGGGGGGTCAACAACCATTGTCGAAGAGCAAGGCACTGCTGCAGGGCGGTGGGCCCGAGAATGGCGAGGGGCCCGAGAAGCCGTTCCTGCTGTTCAATGCGCTCTTGGATCTGGGAGAGGATCTGTGTGGGTTCAAGGGGACGTTGCATGGCGGGGCGCTGGTGGTGTTGCTGGACGAGACGATGTGCGCTGCGGCGGACAATCAGAGCAGTGAGTCTTGGGTACCCATGACTCGGCAGTCTAGATGAGTAAACTTGCGGGTTCTGTTGCTGACTTGGTCCTGATGGCAGGCTATGCGTTTACGGCGACGATGACGACCAAGTTCTTGAAACCTGTCAAACTGCCCGGGGTTGTGGTGGTCAGGTCCAGAGTTATCAAGAAGGAGGGCCGCAAGATATGGGTCAGGGGTTCGATTGAGGATGGGGACGGTGAGTTAAATTTTGCAGTTTGAGAACTTGACTGAGGCAGCCAAGCTGACTGGCAAATATCTAGGTAACCTCATGGCTGAGAGCGAAGCAATGCTCGTGGACAAGGCCCCTAACAGATTGGTCAAATCCAATTTGTGAAGGATGTTGAGAACTGCGGTTAAAAGGGACGGCATGAGGAGTAGCTAGTGTTTATAAGGCTGAAAAAAGAAATAATTAAACCATTGAATTTCGAATTCATGATAGTTAGACGGTGTCAAGCTCCGTTGTGTTGTGACCGGTGAACAGAGATCAACGTTAAAGGCCACAAGAAAACATCAAGAGCCAGGAGGTGTCGGGACAACCTCTGACAACTCACCGCACTAACAGTTTCAATGGCGCTGATTGGATGCGCTTGTTGATTGGCTCACCCAAGGGTCCACTCTTCGCTCGCATGCCTGCCTTGACCCCAGGAGATTGGTGAACCGACGCGCGCCTGCTCACTGAGACGCGCCTGAAGTGAAACGACACATTCGACTCGAAATTTCAGACAGCGCTCAACTTGGTCCTGTTATCAACTCAGGAACAATGGGCAGCAGTAACACCACTCCTTCGACAAGAAAACGAGCGAGAGCACAAAATGACGAGGAGCCGTCATCATCAACAGCCAAGAAGCCCAAGACAAGGCCATCATCAACCGTGTCATGGCCCACTGTTGTTGAAGATGAAGACGAAGATGGCGCAGACCAGGAATCCAATTCACGCAAGACTACAAATGGCCCTCTGCGGCGTGGCCGGGGTCTGAGAACCGCAAAAGCTCCCAAGGGCTCACCACCAGAAGAGACGTCTTCAAATCAGCCTCAGCAGGCAGCCCAGCACACCACCGACAGTACTCGGCTCAAGAAATTGCGGGCCTCAGCCAGCAGCCAGAAATCCAGCATTTACGACGTTCCGGACTCGGGCGAGGATGAGCTCAATGCCGCCGCCGAAGCTCCTCCTAAGCCCAAGCGTGGGAAGCCGACCGCGCCTGTCAAAACTGCCGCCGAGATTGCGCCCGCCCTGACCAGGAATGAAGAGGCTCCCCCCAAGAGGAAGCGTGGCCGCCCCAGCAAGAAAGATCTCGAAGCCAGGGCCAAGGCCCAAAATAGCCTTGGTTCCTCCAGCAACCAGAATCAAGGACTGAATGGCGACGCGGCGACCACGGGCACGTCGGCCCAGAAGATCCGTCGCCTAACCACTACGGCAAAGGGGAGGAAAGGGGAGGACTCCGAGTTGCCCAAAGGGATCCTGACCCCTCGGAAAGGCAAGGCTGCCACAGATCGTCAACCGAAGAGCGTCGCTTTTGGCAGCCGGCTTGACGAGGATGCGCTGGAGGAGCTGGCAGTAGGGACGCCGTCAAAGTCGGCCAGAAAGCGGATTGAAGTCGCAGGGCTCGAGAACAACGAGCACGCCTCGGACGAGGGATCCGGCAGCGACGAGGAGGACGACGAAGTCTGCGCCATATGCTCCAAACCAGACTCGGAGCCGCCCAATGAGATCGTCTTTTGCGACAACTGCGACATGCCTGTGCATCAAGAGTGCTATGGGCTGGCCGAAGTCCCCGAAGGCGACTGGATCTGCCGGAACTGTTCGCAGGACGACGCAACCTCGGCCAACCGTAGCAGCACAGATGCGCAGCTGTCTGTTGTCGCACGGGAAGACCAGCGGCCAGAGATTCCGAACTTTGACCTGCATCTGCGCTTGGCGCAGCGCGTGCTCCTCGACCGTTGCTCCGGCAGGCGTCGTATCAAACTTCGTGGGCAGGACGAAGCCTACGATAAGGCCTACCAGCTTGTGGAGCAGACAGTCGTCGCAGGCGAAGGCAACTCGATGATGGTGATAGGCGCCCGGGGTTGCGGCAAAACTACTGTAAGTGGTTTCACTAGGCCGTCTGTGTGCCATCCAGCTAACCACTGTACAGCTGGTTGAGTCTGTCCTCGCGGACCTGTCGAAAAACCACGAGGGCCAGTTCCATGTGGTGAGGCTGAACGGATTCATCCATACCGATGATAAGCTAGCCTTGAGGGAAATATGGCGACAACTCGGCAAGGAGATGGCGGTTGAGGATGAGCTTGTCAACAAGGTAGATTGCGCCTCACCCCGAGCATATCGCCATTTGCTGACTGTAGCAGACCACAAACCACGCCGACACCATGGCGTCCCTGCTTGCCTTATTGTCGCATCCTTCCGAGATTGCTGAGGGGCAGGACGGCATAACGTCCAAGTCAATCATCTTTGTGATAGACGAGTTCGACCTCTTTGCGACGCACGCTCGGCAGACGCTTCTCTACAACCTGTTTGACATTGCACAGGCACGGAAAGCCCCGATCGCTGTGCTCGGGTTGACGACGAGGATCGATGTCGTCGAAAGTCTTGAAAAGCGAGTGAAGAGTCGTTTCAGCCACAGATACGTCTATCTCTCTCTGCCAAAAAGCCTGCCGGCGTACTGGGACGTATGCAAGCAAGGACTGAGCATCGACGTGGAGGATATGATCCTGGAGGGCATCGATCCCAGTCAAGAAGGCCACCGCGCCTTCTGGGACTGGTGGAATTCGAAGATCGAGGTACGAGCGCCTCGCTCTCTGGGAGACATGGGTGTTGATACCAGCTCACTGACCAATTGTAGTCACTCCACAAAACACAAAGCTTCACCGACCATCTTGAATCGCACTTCTACAGCACCAAGTCGGTTTCCGCCTTTCTTACGACGTGCGTTATGCCACTCGCAGCGCTTTCCTCGACATCGACATCGTTGCAAATACCTTCAACGTCAGGGTTCAGCGTCTCTCTTGAACCACCAGACTCCAAGCTGCACCTCCTCGGCTCACTCTCGGACCTGGACCTGTCCCTGCTCATCGCGGCCGCGCGGCTAGACATCGTGGCGCATACCGACACAGTCAACTTCGCCATGGCGTACGACGAGTACACGTCGCTGATGGGGAGGCAGCGGGTGCAATCGGTGAGCTCAGGGATGCTTGCGCTGGGGGGCGGAGCGCGTGTGTGGGGTCGCGGCACAGCGGGGATTGCGTGGGAGCGTCTAGTTGCCGTCGGCCTGCTTGTCCCGGCGGCGGCGGGCGGCAGGGGCACTGCGGGTCTGGGTGGGTTAGACGCCAAGATGTGGAAGCTAGACGTCGCGCTGGAGGAAATTCCAGCGGCGGTGAAGCTAAATGCGGTTCTGGCACGGTGGTGCAAGGAGATTTAACCCGGCCCTGCTGGCATGCAGCGCCAGCCGTTAACGTTAAACCGAATACAACATCCCTTCTGCAGGGTCGACCTGCACCGGGCCGTTGTGCAAATGCAAGACTATTTCTTCTTCAGTCCTGCCCATCGTTCCTCTCCCATAACCCGCTGGGCCGCAGAAGCGGAACGCGCAAGCAAGTTGAGGGACCCCAACATCGGATGTTGGTGAGCACCAGCTCATTTCTGGTTAGCTCGCAACAGCGACCAACTCAGCCCTGCGTCTGTTCGGTTGGTCGTCCGATATGCACGAAAACCCGGCTCGTGCCCGGAAAGCCGGAACACCGGGTTCCCGCCAGGGGTGCTATTTTCGGCAGCACTGCCATGCTTGCCACACCCACCCACGTGGTTGGGTGACATTGAGACCACCAAACGGAACCCTGCAGGGAGGTGCGCCACGGCCAACAATAGGCGACCCCAGGTGCAGCCACCCAACGGATTTAGTCCAGCCGCTTGGGGGCATTGCTTGAGCTATCCGTCCCACGTCAGACAATGACATGATGTTTGTATATACAGCCTTGACTTTGTCCGCCAAGGGTTTCCCGATGTCTTGGGATGCGGTTTGGTTTTGTTTGGTTTCGTTTTGTTTATTTGCCAAAGTGATCTTCGACTCATGTGCTTGAGATCTTGTGGCATCAAGAAGATTGCCTGATTCGTCACTTACACGCCGCCGACATGTCGAAGCGAACTCTTTTCACCACCATCACACCGCTCCCCGCGGGCGTGACCCGAGACATCGTCCTCGATTTCCTCCACAACCACGAGGAGATGATAGATCTCAACCCGCTCGTCAAGGAGCGTCACCCAATCCCAACGCCGCCTCACGCTCAGGCTGATGAGCTTCAGTGCCGGTGGTACTCGCTCACAGACAAGATCTCGTACTTGCCTGGAGTGGCCGGCGACATCACTTATACCTGTGCATTCCACGATTTGCTGAATGGCATACAAACGCATTGCTATGCGCCGGCCGGGTTGAGTAAGTCATTCATACCATCGGTGATCACGATTCTCGATCTGACACTCTACAGCCATCCGCGATAAATGGACTGTTGGTGGCTCTCTTCCTGGGGAACCCGCACAACCCCCCGAACTCGGCCTCAAGGCGCCGCCGACGGGCCTCTATCTCCGCGAGGACGTTGACATGCGCTGCAACATGATCATGACAAGCTTTGTCAAGAAGACGCTCAAAAAGTCCCACGCGGCGCTAGTTGACAGGCTCAAGATCAAGGCTAAGATCGCGAGCGCCAGCAACAACAAGAGCAGAAGCAATCGAAACAGCGGCGGCAGCGAGGTCTCTTCGCAACCATTCACAATCACATTCGGTGGTCCCAACGGTGCGGGTATCTCCAGCAGCCAGTATCCCAACCATGTGTCCGCATCCGGCCCGATCAGCCGCCCCTCTTCTCCCGCCTCGTCCGCTGCCAGCACCACGTCCTCTCTCTCCGCCTACAGCGCCAACGGCACTCCGATGTGGTCACCGCCCCCAGCAAGCAGCCTCGGAACAAGCCCGGCATTGTCCACCAAGACTCCCCCAACGACACCCGGCAGCAATTACCAGGCCAAGCCCCAGTTCCAGCAAAGCGAGTACCCCGCGCAGCCCAAAGTACCATCCGTATCAAACATCCCCGTTCCAGAACCAGAAACCCCCTTCCTCCGCCAAGTCACCCCGGACTGGCCCCTCAAGACCCAACAGCCCTCCCCCCCTCCAACATGGCCCCTCAAGGCCCAACAGCAGCAACGACCATCCCTTCCAACATCCCGACCGCACAGCCAGCTCTACATCGCCGCCTACCGGCCTCCCACGGGCAATCTCACTCCGCCAAAGACGCCCACCAACCCTCCTCCCCCTCCTGTCGCCAATCGTGATGGCAGCGGACAGAGCAGCCCCGGCAAGCTATCAGACGACGCGCTCTGGCAGGCTCTGGGCGGCGGCCGGGGTTTCGCGCTGCAGAACGGGGCGAGCTACAAGGTCAATCATGCTGGGAATGGGACCGCGAGCGACGGGACTGGGAACGGTGGGAGGGGCCATCATCATGCGAGGACGCAGAGCCAGGGCCATCCGGAGTATCCGCAGATGAGTCCGTATGATGACGAAGGGTGATGGTGATGATGGTGATGGAGATGAGATGGGGAGTGTCAGGCTGGGCGTGGTGGGGGGCGCGAGGCCGGTGAGCTTGCCGGCGCAGGCGACGTTGAGGCGGCCGTTTGTGGCTGGATTTTATTGACCAAATTTCGGGGGGTAAGGGGAAGATCTGAATGTGGAAGACGTTTGGTTGGTGTTTTGCTTGTGTGGTGATGGGGAAGGGGAGGGATGAGTTGGGGGTGAAGTTTGTGTTGCATTCGATACCCGGAGTACCAAAAGCAATGGGAGAGTTTTGAATTGTTTTTCAAGTATATTTGATGGTGAACGCATGACCCTGATCTCGACCTATAATGTCTGAGGGAAAGGACCCCATAGTCGAAGGGTATGCACGATTCACCACAGCCTTGGTTAACAACCTAAATGTGAGGCATGTCATACGAGTCTATATATTCCAACACAACAAAAAGTTCCTGGGGAGAAACGATATCAAATAACCATGATAACAACCAAGTGTCTCCACGAACAACGTTTACGTTTACACCCCACCTCACCCCTTCTTTGATCCCATGTCGTTGAAGTAGAGGCTACAAAAACAAAACCATTACCCGAGAAAGGAAAAACAAAACAGTCAACCAAACCCAGATTTACTCCTATCCAACCCAAACTACCTTACCCATCCAAAACATTTTCCCAAGCACCCCACGAGCCAACCTCCTCAAACTCACAACAACAAAACCCCAGCCATCCCCATCACAACTCCCACTCCAACTTCCAACCCCATTCCACCCCTACCCGCCCCAGCAATAGCCACAAACGGCGTCGGCCTCACCCCGCCCGTCGCCGTCGGCAGCGGCCCCAGCGGCGGCAGCAGCAAGCCCGTCGCGCCCGACGGCACGGGCGCCGGCGCCAGCCTGCCGCCCTCGGGTCCCGCGACAGCAGGCGGTAAGTCGACGGCGGGGCCATCTTCGTTCCCACCCTCGTCTTGGATGACGTCGCCGCCGGGGGCGCCGCATGCTGCGTCCTGGTTATGATGATGGTGGTCTTGTTTGGTCTACGCAGACAGGGGAGAAGGGATTGGGCTTGTTAGCTCATTGGCGATGTGGAAGAGGTGGGGATCACGGGTTTGGTTGGCTTGGGGGGTGGGAGGGTAGAAAAGGGGGGAGACGGGAGGGGAGGCGTACGGTGGACATGGTGACGTTGCCCGCGCGACGGGGGTGGTGGCGGTAGGAGTGCTGGTGGGTGAGCTGGTGCGGCTCCTGGTGGTAGGCGTCGTGATGGTCGCGGTGAGGGTTGGAGGTGGTGGTGGCTGTTGCCACGGCCGCGGAGGCGGCGAGGAGGAGGAGGGCGTTGGTGACAAGTTGCATTGTTGTTGTTTTCTTGGACGATGGTGGAAACTGTTCTGTTTTGGTATGGGTGTTTGTTTGTGGTGGGTTGGAGAGTTGAGCGCGTGGACAGGAGGGAGTCCGAGGAGACGGCCTTGAAAGACAAGAAGGGGAACAGGCGGAATTTGTGCCTCCCTGAGAGCAACTGGCTTGAATGAGTGGAAGTCGAATGAAGGGAGTGAACAGAGTTGGTTTGAGGAAGCCAGGGTCGCTGAGCATCCCTGGGGCGCCTCGACTTTTATGTTCATCCCTTTCTCACCCACAATCGCGGTTGATCTAGGGATGGACAAAGTCAGGATTCAGACTGCTCATCCATCCCTCAGACTACCAAGTGTCAGTCACAATATTATTCTATGACAAAACAGACCAAGATGACGGCCATGAACAAGAATGCTTAGCCAGGGACGGCATTCCTGCCATCAGGAAAATGACGAGTTCCCAGCTCGCCCTTCCAAGGCAGGGCAAGTCACCACATTCCTCAAGCATCACACAAGACCGCTCTTGACACCGGTCCAATCAATGGTCCATTGGATAAGGATAATTATTGTTTCTTTTCGTTATTCGCGTGGATGCGGATCTCATGGGGATCATCACCAGCCAGCATCCAACCACGCGCCTGATTTTGTCTCCCTTCTCGAAACCCCCCCTTCCCACATCAGCACCCTGGCCTCCAACGCCCCATCCATGACTCTGAAGCGGGCTCTCCGGACCTCTCCGGAACTCCTTCCAGCTCCGCAGAACGCCTCCCCAACCACCATGACAGAGAGGGGGAAAGTGATACCATGTGTATGCCAAATGATTTTGCTCTCCCATCTATGCCACCACCTCCACCCAAACGCCGTATATCGACACCTCGACAAAAGAGAGCAGCGAGAAAATTAAACTAAAAAATACCAGAGGGATATAACGCAAGGGAGGAAAAGCAGCAAAAGTTAAGCGCTTCCTCATGCAGCAAAAGCAAAAAGAATAAAAAGAAACAGACCAGGCACGCCGGCGCGACGGCGAGCACGCACGCGCAAGACAAAGATCAACACGCTGACACGATTGTGGAACCATGACCATGCGTCAGAAAACGCTCGACCTCTGCAGTCCGGACCCGACCTCCTGGTACGAGCGGCGCGATCGCAGCTGTCTCAGCGAGGGCATCCGCGCCAGTCAATTGCGGTTGGACCGGCTCTGGCTGCGCTCGGGGACGCGGGCCGGGGGGTGGTTGGCGGGGAGGGAGTCAAAGTCGTAGTTCTTGAGTGTCTGCTCATACTTGGGGCTGCGCAGAAACTTGGGGACGGAGTCCTGCTTGCGTGTTAGCCGTGCCCAGTCTCGGCGAAGGGATGACCTGGGGCAAACTTACGCTGGCCATCAACTTAAAAACGGCGTTTTGAGCGTCCTCGAACAGCGCGGTCACCTCGTGAAGCGTGTCGATCATGGCGACATCCTGCCCAACGGCCTTCGTCATGCGGGTCGCCAGGTTGTTGCGCAGCTGGTGATCAATGTTCAGCTCGCAAGGAGATCCGGGGGCCAAGAAGGCGTTGTAAATGCCGTATGCCTGGGCCATGATCTCCTTAATCCCGTCCAGAGACGAAGCATTGCTGGGGCTCTTTTGCGCAGCCCGGATGGCCTGCCGACACTGACGGACAAACTCGTCGACGTCGAGATAGAAGGACAGGTTCTCCTCGCAATGCGTCTCGCGGAGGTTCTCACGGAACAGAAGGCGCAGTGCCGGGTCGTTGAGGATCTTGTCGAGCCGCTGGGTGTTGGAGTCGCGGGCAATGCCGCCCGACCGCGAGGCCGAGAGCCCCTCGCTCTCGGATGCGCGGCCTCTCGACAGGGCGCCGTTGACAAGGTCGCGCCCCCTGGCTGTGACCTGGTAAATGGCGTGCTTGGTCGGCTGGAACAGGTTGTTCGCCGGATACTGGGTCATGTAGGAGCGATCCTGCTGCACCGATTCCATGAGCTCGTATTCCACGAAGAGCGAGGCAATCTCGATCGTTTCCCGCCTGTCCACCGTCGTCGAGCAGTCCATCAGCCAGTCGATGGCGGCCTTTCCAGTGAAGGTGTCCTTGTATGTCTTGCCGCCCACCTTGCGCTCTGCGGCCATCTTGACGCCCGTAAGGCCGTCCCTGTAGTCGCTCATGGAATCCGAGTCTGCGGAGCTAACGCTAGACTTGATGTTAAAGCCATTGGCGCCAATAAACCTCCGGAAGACGACCTCGACCGTGCCGCGATCTGTGAGCAGCTTATCCGACTGGCCGTCGCGCTCCAGGATCACCAGCTGTGGCAGAGAGGCCCCGATGAGCTCGGCAACTTGCTTCTGCTGGATGCCGTTGCGCGAGCAGAAGCGGTCCAGGATGCAGATGCCCTTGGGGGTCAGCTGCCAAACGACCCCCTTCATCTGGTAAACCTGCTGATATTTCCCGTCGGCCGACTCAATGAACCTCGCCTCGAGGAAGCGCTGGCAAATAGAGCGGGCCATGTCCTTAGCCATGGAAAAGGTCGTCGTGGTGGTGGTTGTCACAATTCTCGACGGATCCTTGGGGTCGGGCATCCGGTTCGACTGGGAGAACTTGAGCGAGCCCAGGTTGTTGATGGCATCTTCCGACAAAAAGGTGTGTTCCACCTTGGTCAATCGCACACGATGAGCCGAGAGCGGCAGGAGGCTGACGATCAGGGTAGCGAAGAGGTCTTTGAAATCCTGGGAGCACGGGCTCGGGTCAGCACCGAAGAAAGACTTGTGACCCGGCAAGCCGTTCCGCTTGACGCCCATGGACGCCACCCGGGCAGGACCAGTTTCTCTCCCCCCTTCCAAACCACTTACCTTGGTGAACGGACGGTCATCGTCCGTCATGCGTAATAGCCGCGACGATGTTTGGTGCATCTTGTTGTCGGCGACGCGGGGGACGAGGGTCGGTTCGGGAAGCGACGGGTCGGTCTCGCTATACGGCTGCGAGGGCGGATTGCCGAGTACGAGCGTCGGGCTGGGCTGCCTGCCGTCGACAGGAATCAACCCCACCGGAGCAGCGTAGTTGGACGCTGGTCGGGTACTGCGAAGGCCCCGCTCTGGGCTGGGCTGGCTGCTGAGGACAAACGAGTCGGGGCCGGTCGAGATGCGGCTGAGCGACTGGCGTGGTCGGATTTTGGGGTCGGTGATCCCGGCGATGGTCCGGTCAACAAAGGCGAGGAAGCCGCCGGACCGCTGCGAGCTGACGGACGGGTGGCTCAGATGGTGCGGGCGATGGGGATTGGTGGGGCCGGTGATGGAGGCGGGCTCGGAGCGCGAGGCAGCGAAGGTCGAGGTCGACGGGCTCGATGGGGATCGGTTGCGGGGCGCTCGGCTCGGATTGTAGACGGGAGGCGGATTGCTGGCTATTTCTGGTGATGGTGATGAGCTGGACGGTTTAGACGTCGCGGCCATCTAACACCAGCAGAGGGGGGATAAAATGGGGACACCTCGGAATATTATGTGCAGGAAGGGGGGTTGTGTTCTTGTGTGCGGGTTCGGCGCCGGGACTGGGCAGGATTCGGTTCAAATAAAAGAGGGACGCCGGCAGAGAGCGAGCGAAACGTGGAGCGGGCCAGGATGGCGAGAGGAGACAATGAACTGCACGGCAGGGAGAAACCAGGGGGGCATCGTGGTGCGGGAACAGGGGTCTCCATGAGGGTACAGGTACAGGTACCTCAGCGCCTCTGATGGGTCAGGCTGCAGATCGCGCAGTGGGAGTGGGGCCTGCTTGCCCACTGCCGCTTGCCGTCTGGCAACGCTCGTGCACCTTTTGAGAGATTGTTCCGCCTGGCTGGGTGCAGAGCGCAGACAAAGAAAGCGAGACTCATGGAAGTTTCGGCAAGCTGGATTCCATTATGGCAGCCACATTTCCGCCGTCTGGTGTTTGAATGTCCTCTGGGCGAACCCTGTGTCTCAAATTGCAGAATTTCAGGGCTACCCGCGGTGAGAGTGACGATGACACACTTGTGGCTCCCTTGCCCCTCATTGCTGTTCTGCAGACCGCCGCACATGGAACCCCTCCGCATGGCGCCAGTCGTGGTTCCACAAAGTCGCGAGTGTCAACCCTCTCCATCTCTCCGTTTTCCCTGTCTATGGATGAAAACTCAACCGCGAAAAAAAAATAACGAGGCTCCATCAGAGCGCTTAGTGTCCGATAGAGGGTTGGATCCAGTGGGTATCTCCCCGCACGTGGGCGGCCGACATTTCATTTTGCGAGTCTGCAGTGGTTGACGAGAAGCGGAATTCTCCATCTGAACGCTGGCGATTGTTTCAGAGGCCCGGATCTTGAATCACAGGCCTGGGCTCCAAGTTTGTCTTGAGTGACTACGGAGTAGTTACCGGCCAACACTGAGCATTGCACTTTCTTGACCCCTGCCGTATCGGACATGGACAGCTGGAAGAGTCTGCCTGGGCAGATGGCTGCTGACGGGCAGAGCGCCATGTGGAGGCGATAAAACGGTGCTGCAGCAGCAGCCGCTTAACCGCTCAGCCGCTGCAAAGAACCCTTGACGCAAGCTGCAACAGCACAGATGCCGGTCTTTCCAGACGCTCGGAATTAAGTGGTGGTCCTGGGATTCACCTGCGAAGGATACCTTTCCCGAGATTACCATCTCGTAATCCCGCAGAGAAAGAGAAAGCCACCACATGCCAAAAGGGCCGGCCGTTGCGCCGGAGCTTTGCCGCCGGAAACGAGGACGGGCTTTCATGTTACACGTGTGGATGGAGGTATTCGACTGCAACGAGAGGCGGCAAGCGACGCGATGCACCATGGGGGACGGTGGGGTTGAGAGATTTGAGAGCCTGAAGTGAAGGCGAGAAAAGAAAAGCGGTCAGACCGAAGCAGTTCCGCCATGAGGTGGAGTCGTCCACAGCAACGATTGGGAGGAAGCTGTGCGGTAATGAGCCGAAAGCCAGCCAAAAGTCTTCTCTGAGCGAGATCTGCGCGTGGCTCCAGGGATGTTTCCCACGAGGCTGCTCCGTTTTGGGGGAGACCCCTGCAGCAATGGCTGTTCCGTCCATGGTTCTGTGGCCAGTGGGAGGGGGCGGTGTCCGGCACCGTCTCGTACTGTGGTAAAGCTCCGGCAGGCGAGACCCACAGGCGCAGAAACATGGCTCATGGAGCTGCTTACTCAGTTGGCACCTTGACTCTTGTTGAGGCGGCGAGGGCGGGAAGCGTGGGATGCTCCGTTTTTGCCCACCGCTTCCCGCTCACCGCCTGCCTCCTCCCACCTGGGAACTTGCTCTTCGATCTTGGCTCCTGACCGTGTCCATCTGATAAGTGAGAGGATCAAGGCGGCAGTTTCGGGTTGGCGGATGCCTGGCAGGCCGTTGAGGACCCTGAAGTCGGGAGCAAGACCACGCCGCTCCCGCTGCTGCAGCGCTTCCACACCGTCTGATGACGGGATCAGGCCCATGATTTTGGCGTGTGGACCCGCTTTCCACACCGCGCTGTGTGGAGGTGATAAGGGACAAAACCACAGGCGGGGTCAACAAGATGCGGGTGGTTGTCCGTGGGGATCGTCCTGGACACACCGCTGTGTGGATGTGCTGTTGTCTGCTACCCTGTTGTTGTTGCCTTCTCATTTGCCCTTTTGAATGCTCAAGCTCCCTACCTGGTTACGGGCTGCGTGGTTAAGGCTGAAGGCTGTATTGTCCGGTGACCCAGCAGTGCGGTTGAGAGCAACAGGCGACAAAGCCTATGTACAGAACACGCCGTACAGATGCGGGAAAGGCGGCATAGATTTGAGGCATAAGCCCAAGCAGAGGGCGGGGGAGGTGTGCATGATTGTGCCCGAGCATCGCGGAAACGCTGGACCCGCATCGCGTGGTGGCAGACCAATGGCAGACACTCTGGGCTTCGTCTAAAACCGGGTTGCTCGACGTTCGACGTTTCACTTCTGCAACTTTGCGAGAGTGGTTTGGCACCCGCCGCTCCATCGGCGTGTGGAGAGAGAAACGGCCTTCTCCGGAGAGGATCCCTTACAATCGAAACTATCGCGTCTCAATGCCGGAAGATCGAGATGGATGTCAACCAAAAAAAGAAACTGCCTGTGGATCGGCTGGGCACGGAGCCTCCAGCTGTCATCCGAAAGGAGAACTCGGCGAGGGCTGCGACAAGGAGATGACGTTCGGCGAGGTGGATGCGAGTGGGGGTTATATCAAACAGCAATTCCACCAGACCCAAGTGGCTGGCAAATGACCAGGAAAATGGTCCCCGAGATCCGGGAGTTCGCACAGCGATGTGATGGAAACCGTTGGGCTTGTTTCTGCGTCGGCTCCATAAATACCGTGTTCAGCTCGTGAGAGCTGAGGCCGTTTCCACTGCACTCCAAAAAGGGAACTGAGCAGAACGCCACTGGGTGCTGTGTGTCGAAACGGGGGGAGTATTGCATGCAGCAGCAAAGACGGTTGCTGCAGCTGCACCACGGTTATTTCCTTCGGGAGGACTGCAGGATCTCCGGTACCTATCGCAGCACCACCTGCACATGTCCAACGCGCTGCTCTGGCAGCAAACGACCTCTTCCTCGTTTGATCGAGGTTCAACAATCGGTTCAAATGAGACTGAGCGCACAGGGAAGCTGAGGTTCACGGAGCCCCCCTGTCGTACCGGGAGAGGAGCTTCCTGTGGATAAGCTATCAATAGCCTTCGGATATTTCCGTGATGCTTAACTTTCCATGCTATCGTCGGGATCGGACCGGTGGTCCCTAGGGCAACATGAGATGATGTTGCTCCTGGGCAGCCTCGTGGGCGGCAAGGAAAAGAGCGAGATGGTGCAGGCAGACCTGGTGAGCGATCTTTGCCCGTTTACCACGCTAGTTCCGGAAAGGTGAAAGTGCTGACTGTTCAGCCCATTGGTGCGGCCTGTACCGGTACCTCGCCCGCCACGTGAGCAAGCTTGCATCCTCCGAGGAAGGGCAAAGGGCAGAGGAAACCTGGGCGGGGTGGGGAAGGCCACGTGGTAGAGGCCAGCCACACGTTGCACGAAATCCCCGGGAGAAGGACCAGGGGGTTGCGCACGAATTGTCTGATGGCACGGCACGGCCCCAGCCTTCTGCCTCAGAACTCCCTGCCGAGCCTGCCCTCATTTTCGTCGTGCATTGCATCCCTATATAGTACGGTGTACGTGCCCGGACACGATCTTGGATGAAACGGCGCTGCTCCTCTTCTCGCAGGAGCTACAGGAGAATCCGTGCGAAGCTGTGTCCTGGCTTTGGCTGGGCTGTCAGCGCCGTGCGTGGTGTTTTGTGGGACAAAGGTCCAGGCTGCATCAAGTCCCAGACGCCACCTCCAGTTTCCCAACGGCCCACTCAGCGGCCGGGATACGCGACCAGGCTTGAGAGCCCCCCGCCTGAAGCTCGCAATCTCGCCCAATGGTTCCGAGCAGACGCAGACAGCATCTCACGGCATGTTTCGGGCTATTGGGGATAAAAGCCACATGGCATAAAAAGCCGGGAGCTCCCTTGCCGCATCTCAGCCTGGCCAACCGGCCACTGCGGTCAGTCACGTTCCCTGGGCAGCATGCGGATCGTCTGAAACGGAAGCGGGTTGAGCAACAAAGACCCAAATTGGTGGAACGCTCCTGCCAGACCGAAATGTGATTTTGGAAGCTCTCAACAGTTTGCAGCTCGGACCAGGCAAAGCAGGAAACGAGATGACGACCGAACCGGCATGGTAATTCCAAAACGGTCTTGCCAGGATCGCACCACATGACACCAATCTTTGGTGAGAAGTGACGACCTGTTGATGTCAGCGCTATCCCGGCCACCAATCGCTCCACTGGTTGATTCTTTCTCCACAATCCTGAAGCATTCTGGAAGATTTCCGCTGTCGCCTGAAAGAGCGATCGGCCGTTTGTTGTATCATGGGGAGCTGATCTCATTTTCTCCTTGTACGTGGTGTCTGTCGAGGGAGCAGAACCATCTCTCTGGCGCCTTCCGGATAATCCTCGCGCTCATTGACGGAGTGTTGTGCGCGGGAGAGATCAGGTTGGGCGAGAGAAGTGGGTTGTTCTTCAATCCAGAGATGACCAAGCCATCGTCGTTGCATCGGAACACGATACTCGTCATCGGGTTATCTCGCCGAGCACTCGTATCTACTGTCCGAACCAAATGCGGTTCAAAACGAAAATCTCGTTCATTCGGCCCCAGAGACACTTGTCCAGATTTCGGGTGTTCTGGGTGTTCGGCTTGCTGCACGGAGTAAATTCCGTACACAGCATCACAACATCGCTGTGGAACAAGGGTGCATGCTGCCCATGGGCGGCTGCCAGGCAACACAGTCTCGAACAGGCTGCAGCGATCACGGTTCACAGGCCGTTCGAGTCGCCGCCGCGGAGCCGAAAGGGGACGGTACTACCCGACCGCATGGACACAAGCTCGCCAAGCTCGATCCAACCGCGCCAAACGTTTGTGAGCCGCATCTGTCTCGCTCCTGGACCTTCGCCACGTGCCTCGGTTTACCGAGCTGTTTTGGGCATTGCGTGCCGAGGTGGTTCCACCATTGTTCGCCGTCGAGATTCTGTGGCGGTCTGGGTCTCGGCCCAAGTTCAGACGCCGATACCCCCCGGGGCCCCGTCCCCGGACCCGGGGCGAGATGCCCCACCTCGCCGTCCCTCCGACCCAAAGTTCCCGGTTTCTCCGCGGCGTTGGACCATGCTTGGGGCACCAAGGTGGCGGCCCGAATGAATCGGATGCGGCCAGCGGGAGTCTAGGCGGCGTAGCAGCGGGGCTTTGGACGGCGCATGGGGACTATGAACGGGGCCACGGGGCGCGGGAGATCAACTGCAACTGCAGCTGCGCCGCCTCCGTTCCATACCGCCTTCTATTGCAGACAACAAACACTAGACTGCAGCCACTCCGCCAAGGGCCTGATTCCCGTCCCTTCCTCCATGGGCACGAGTCGTAGGCCCCGAGCTTTGTATGGAGGCTTCATTATGGCAGCCTACCAATGGAGTCATGGCATCGCTGCCTGCTGGCTTCCAATGACCAGGCAAAGGAGCATTCGCCGGCAGCAGGCATAACTCGAGCGGCGGCCACGGACAGTGTATTCAGTCGAGGCACATGCTGGTTCTGAGAGCTGGTAGTTGCCAGGTATGTAGTTGCAGACAAACCTCGGAACCGCTGCCCTACGACCAATGGGCACCAAACTGGCCCAAACCGTCGACTCGCCCGGTTCTTGCAGACAGAGTCGTATCCGCACCTTGCACAAGACGTGCTTGTTTTCAAATGCCGGGCGTCAAATGCAAGCCTGCGGCAGGCTTCCAAGTCTGAACCAACCAATAGCATCCATAACCCGCCCATCCTTCGTCCTCGCGGGGCAACGACCCCCTCGCCGGTTGGTTTCATCGCATGCGGCTCAGCCCCAAAGGGCAGGTGAAAGCTCAACGAGCCAAATCCAGCCCCAAGGACAGCCTCGCCACATGGCGAAGCTGTTGCTAAAGGCTTTGTAATTCAACCGCAAACACCCAGGCTCGGCCCAGGTTATCCCTCGCTCTTTCACCCCCAACACCGAACCGCGGAAGCAGGTATTCCCGCTTTGCTTTGCCGTTGTCGGTTGCCGTTGTCTGCTGCCGTCGCCATCCAACGAGTCGACCCTAGCGCACGCACAACGCCTAGTCGCCGCCCGAGCCCAAGCCCCCAGCCCACAAACCCCCGGCTCTGAAACGCAAATCACTGCATCGCATCAAGTGGGTGAAGGGAAAAAATAGAACTGCGCGCTAGCAAGCTTCGGAAGCATGTCCGATTCCGTCTGCTCGGCCGACCAACACCAGGCCAGGCCTCGCTACCACCGCCCCCACCATCATCATCACCACCACCACCAGTCCCATCACCACGATCACGAGGGGCATCACAACAATAACCCCGCCCTGCGGGGCGATGAGCGGTGGGGCCCGCCAGCGCGGGAGCGGAGCGGACCCCACAGCCAACCCCAGCCCCGGCCCCGGCCCCGGCGCCGATCCCCGTCCCGCTCTCGGTCCCCCTCCCCAACAAGGGCCTCCTCGTCCTGCTCCTCCGCGGGCTACCGAAACGAGAAAGCACTGGTCCCCCGCGCGCGCTCCGCGCGGCGGGGATCAGCCCTGTCGGACGCCGGCGAGAGCGGGCCCGAGGAGTACACCGTGTACCCGGACGGGCGGATCCACGAGCACCGGCGCCGTCGTCGCCGTTTCGGGCGCAACGATGGGCAAAGAGAATGGGGCCGGAACCGCGGTCGGGACGAGGATCGCGGGGGGTATGATGGGTTCGCAAAGGGGCGGAGGCGGTCGAGGGAAGAGGCCAAGGGGTTCTTGCTTGCCGCGTTGTGGTTGTGGCGGGGGTGATTTTGTGTTGGGATTAGCGAGTGGGTTGGGGGGCGGGGCGAAAGGTGGAGGATTTTGGGGGGTTGGAGTGGGCAGACCATGGGCTCTGATTTGGTGGTTTAGCAAGGCGTTGGCGGGTTGGGTATGGTTTTTTAAGAATGGCCATGGTTTTTAAGAGACATGGGTTTGGGGACGGGGGTCTATCTTTGACTGGGAGAGCAGTGAGAGCTGACGTGGAAGTATTTGAATTGGGGCGCAAATCTCTAACTTTAACCTTCTGATATATATTACTAAAGTCATGATGATGACAAAAGGATCCGAGAGGCAGCTCCGCGAGGCCAGAGAAGAAAAGAGGCTCGGAGCGCACGACACAAGAAGTTGACAGCAAGAGAATGCCCGGGAAGCCGAGAATTAGAGGACATGGATTGTTACTCTCAAGTCCCTGCTGACGCAGCCCCGGTCCTATTCTCACCTTTACAAGGCGGCGCCAGATACGTCAACATTGATCGCCTCTGGTTTTTCATCACGCCCCTCTCCGGCCGCCGCCTACAGCTGCCGCTGTTCAAGCAGCCCAGAAGATACCAAGCACGAGGATGACAGCGTAAAATGAACCGCGGCTAGCCTTCAACGACAAACCGATCCGCTCCGGTCCCTCGGGAATGATGTGAATGGAACTGGCCTTCACATCGCGACTCGTATGTCACCACCAATCTTCTTGCTCTCCATGACAGGTGGCACACAATGAGTACGGTGACCGAGAAACACGTCTCAGCTGGCAACAGAGTGCTGTTAGCAGTGGTCATCGTTCACACCTCTCGTTTTCATCGGTAAGGGGGTCCAAAAAAGGGAAGGAGTGCCGTCGGGCAAAAGGCGGCACGGATGGGTAGTGGGTGAGAGGACGTCGGGACGCTGTGAGTGTGTCCAGAATCAGGCCCACGGCAGACAGTCTCCGACCGATAGCCACGAGTGTGTCAGGTCTTCTCGGAGATATCTTTCTCTCGTATCTCAGAAATCCTCTATGGCTCAAATCCTGCTGATATTGGGAGGCCTTTAGAACTAGAACCAGAACCAGAGTGTCCGGGCAAAGAACGCTGGTCTTCTCTCCCGCGCGCTGGCTGTGGGGAGATTTGAGCACGGGACCGAGTGAAATCGAATACTTACTAGCTCTAAGAGCCTTTCTTTGAACCTTTGGCGACAGACGAGTCGGTCATGGTCAGTGGATGAAGAAGAAACCGGAACCGGTGCAAATAAATACAAGAGACAGCAGCGGAGGACGCCTCCCCTGCCGAGCTGGTCAGATTCTGCTCCACCATCGCACCGATAATGAACTTGTGAGCCCCAAGCCACCGAGGCATAGGCTTCATACTGTCAGTCATGACTTGTACTTTGTAGGACAGACGGACATATATCCAGACAAGAAGTATATCGTCGTAGCGCTTCGCTAATCCAGCTCTCTTTCACCTCAGCTTCAAGCATAACACCATCATTCCCGAGGAGCAAGCCCTGAGTTGAACACCGTGCCTCGCAAGGCCAGTTTGTTCATTTCCCTAATTTACCCCAGACTCCCGGATCCCACCCTATGTCTAGAGCCCAGTCCAAAACACCCACCTGAACGCCCAGCTGATGCCCCTATTGAAAAATACAATCTGAATATTTTAGCCACCTGCCCCCTTGCCTTGTACATGCCCCTCCCGCCAGCATCCTCAGATCGAACTGGGCGCGGCATCCTTCCTCCAACCCTTGGCCCTCATATTCCCCTCGATCCCCTTCCAGATGGCCTCGACCACCTCGCGATCCCTCCACCTGCTCGTCTCGGCGCCGGGCTGCCCCGGATCCCTCCACTTCTCGACCGAGCACGTGAGAACCCTGTGGCCAAAGACGCGGACGGCCTCGGGAGGCTCGTCGCCACGCCAGCCAAGGTAGACACCCAGAACGTGCTTGAACAACTCGTTCGGGTTGCTCCAGCGGTAGTTCTTGAACTGCCAGGCCTGTCCCGTGGTGAAGACGGCGACGACGCGGTTCCAGTACTCGGGCTTGAACTGCTCGGGCCCTTCGACCAGGATGAAGCGCATCGGCCGCGAGGGGTCGATGTCCTTGATGGTGCGCGAGATGTGCAGCATGGTCGAGGTCGAGTTGTGGTCTGGCGGCGTGTAGCGGCCGCCCTCGAGGAAGGCTTTGGCGTTGGACATGCGGAGGAGGGCCGAGGCTGAAGGCGAGAGGAGGATGATGGGGTCTGGGCGGCGCGCGGGCTTCTGGTTGAGGGCGAGGGAGGGGTTAGCACCGACGCCCGCGGCGAGGGGTGGGCCGCCTGGCTTGCGCGTCATGAAGGGCGCGGCGAGTTTGCGGACGTGAGAGAAGTCCTGGAAGGGTCAAAATGGTTAGACGATAGAGGACACTAGACGGGTGGTTGAACCGCGACTCACAGTGGCCTTGATGCCCCGAAGGATGGTGTTGCGGTCGCCCATGCGACGCTCCCCGTTGTAGATCTGCGCCAGGCGAGGGTCCAGCGTGCCCCTCCCGGCGCGCCCCGATGCTGCCGGAGCAGCCTTCAACGCAGCGCCAGCCGCCGCAGCACCGGTGCCCGCCGCTGCGTCCTTGTCGCCCGGCAGGGGCTTGATGAATTCGCTCTCCTCCTGCGCGCCCTCCAAGAAAGTGGTGAGAAAGAGACGCTCGACAAAGGCGAACATGTGCACGGCAGCAGCGCCGGCCATCTCTTCGTTGAGCTTGGTTGCGACGGCATTGTACTCGGGAATGGCAAAGTCGCGGTTCAGCCAGGCAAAGTAGATGGAGCGCACGTCGACGGCCTTGCCCTCGGTCGAGGTGAAGCGCGTCGGGGCGTCGATGGGCACGGCGATACGGGTCGGGTGGGTGAAGACGAGATGGGTAGCCTTGGAGAGGGGCGCTTCCTCAGACGAGTCGGGCGACGTGGTTGGGATAATCTTGCCGCCTGCGGCGATCGACTGCCGCAGCAGCAGCAGCGGATCATCGGTTGGCGCCATCTTGAATGCCTGTTGGAGACTCTCCGATTCGGCCGCTATCGAATTGGGACTCGGTTCGATGGTCGAGGATATGCGGGGTTGCAAATTGGCCGGCCGAGGTCATGGAAGAAGTCGCGTTTTGGTTCCTCGAGACGAGGCTGCTGGGCATGAGGTTCAGCAGAAATCAGGCCCACTTTTCACTCAGAAGGCTGAACGCTTGGGAGCTTGGGCCACTTTTCACCCCTTTTGTTGATTTCGAGCCCCTGAATGCATGCACCCACGTAAACCGAATGCTTCTGTCAGTTCAATCTGCTCCTTGAGCGGTTTACGTCCTATCTCACACACTTGCTCAATCAACAAATGAACACAGAAATAATCACACTCAGACGCCGAGTTAATATTGTGCAACCATCAAGCATCTCGAATTATCATCAATGCCACATTAAAGTGGCGGAATGGTATCATCCAGGCGTAGTCCACTCAGTCGTGACCATCATTTGCCCCGGGAAGCGGTGCGAATCTACACCACCGAGACGGATCTTGCCTCCCAACAACACCTGGGTTTGAAATGTAGCCTGAGTCATATCGTCAGGAGGCCTTATTCGGCGTCCTGTTTCAATGAGCTTGCGAACAAGGGGACCTCTGTGCAGCCTGCATGGCTGTGTCGGATTTGTCGGGCCACATCGTCCCAGCCATTCGCATGCCGAGCATGGCTCCAAATCATCTGTTGTTCGTCCGCTGGCAGACCCAGAGAAACGAACTCCTTCCTCCGTTGAGAACAGACGTTAATTATACGTTCAGTATTCAGCAGCAATTGCTCAGTCGACCAGCATGGTGTCGTCGCCATCGAAGGCTGGCCCGGGCTGCTCGGCAGGGACACCTCTGCCACGTCCAGCAAGCAGTTCTCTCCTGATCTCGGGGGCGATCTTCTCGTGGCCGTGGTTCAGAAGCAGGTCTAGCAACGCCTCGCGCTGATCTTCGGTGACTGGAGTTTGAACGTAAGTATTACAAGCCGCCAATGACCTGTGAAGGGAGCATGAAGGTGCTTACTATCATTGCGATACCGTTGCGCAAATACGAGCATGCACTGGTGAAAGATTACGGGCAACGGCCCAGGAGCGGTGTTGCCCTCCCTAATATCCCTGGCGGCCGAGGCGTACCGGAGGAAATGGAAGACGAGAGAGTCCACACATTGCCACGCTGTCGAAAACAATGTTAGCCTGCCAATGTTACGCACAGTTGGGAAATGGGCTGAATGGCTTACGCAATGCATATCGCTTCTCCAAGAGAACCTTGAGCATGTAGTTTGTGGCACTGACACACTCGGATTGCTGCGAGGCCTGCTCAGCCGCAATATCGCACAGCGTCTTGATAGCTGCCGCCGAATGGAGGACCGGGATGGACACGCGGGCCAGCACAGCAGAGATGATCTGTGCTTCGCGCAGTGTGCAGGTGCCTTGCCTACGGTTAGCATTTGCTGTGGCTTGTTGGATCTATGCTGGATATCTCACCGGATGCCGCTAATGGAAACAGGAAACCTAAATCATCGGGTTAGCACCACTGACTCTACGTTTCCATTGAGTCGGACCAACCCTTGAAGAAGCCTGCCGGCTTGTAAAGGCCGCGTTTGAGGCAGTTGAACAGGTGGACATTGAGCTTCTTGTTCTCGTAAATGTCCTCGCGAACGCGCTCCAACACCACCATCTCCATAAAGCGCTGGACGACAAGTGGCTTGGCTGAGACGAAGATTCGTGTTGCAGCATAGCAAGCATTGGGAGTCCTAAAACAGCCACGTCAGCCCAACTTCTCCAGTGTAACGGATTTTGTTATGCACGTACCCTCTGGGCGTGTGATTTGCAGGATATCCTCCCAATGGGGAATTTGTGGCAGAACCTTGAAGGGTTTCGGCAGCGGACCGGACTTGTACCGAGCAAGGAAGAGTCCAATCCTAGCAGCATGTCAACATGGCCATTCCACACGTTTTGACGGAGCCCATCTGCAACGTACTTGGTAAAGACCTCGACCACCTTCGGAGACAGCTCGAAGTCCTCCTCAACCGGGTTGTAGTCCTCCTGCCTCCCACCCTGCATAGCCTCCTTCTCGGCAATCTTAGCCAGAATCAAGTCGGCCAAGTTTGTCCCCGGCCCTTGTTCCTCTGCCCAATCGCCTGTCCGGTCCCACCCGTGTGCCAGAAGGGGATCATCGTTCATGGTCGGGGTGATGAAGCGGTTAAAGGTCTCGAGATCGGCAGCATCGACCTCAATCTCCTCAACGATATCCTCCTCGTCGCCCCAAGCCTCCTCGTTGGCAAACTCCTCCTCCTCGCGGTCCTCGCCTCCCTCGAGTCGTGATGGGTCAAAGTCGAAAGCGGATGGTGCTGATGCATTGGTCTCGTCGGCGCCTGATCGGGTCTCCTCCTCGTCGATGAGGTCACGGCTCATGGCCAGAATCTTGCGGGAAGATTTGGCGTCGACGTAGGCCTGCTCCTCGGCCTGTTTCCTGTCGGCCCGCTTGGAGGGCCGCCCCTCCCTGTTCTTCAGGAGTCCGGTCGAGACGAGGTCATCTTCGAGAGGGTTGTGACGCCTCTTGTTGGAGGACGATGGTGTTGTTGCTTTCGGCATTTTGTTGAATGTGCTGTGTGCCGGGCGAGTCGAGTCCTAAGATGGGAGTCCAGGCGGATACAGTTGACCGCTCTCAGGCTTCAAATCGACCCTCTTGGCTCCAGGTATTTTTTCGTGCACCTTCACAAAAAAGTTCCCGCGGTGGGGTAACTTTTGTGTTGCGCTGCACCCGTGATTGGATGCCGCCGAGAGTTTGCGGAAATACTATCTGCCGGACGTCTTATCCATTGAACGATAAGCAGGATAAGATCAAAAAAGTCTTATCGATAACTGTCACAGCCGCCCCGCGCTGCCCCGCGCTGAGCTTGATGCACTGTGAAATTTGCTGCAGCAACCAAAAGCTGCAAGAGTTAAAGCGAAGAAGCTCTGAGTGTACCTGTTTCAGTTGTAGGGATCAGCCATGCCGACAGAACTCGAAGAGGTAACATCAAGCCTTGTATGAGACGAGAGTCTTTCATATTAAAGACTGACCGTTGGTAGCTCGTGGGGTTCATTGCCCACCCGAACCCTCAGATCCGCAAGCTCGCGACTGAGAATCTGGTGCCCTATTCAACGGAGCAGCCGGCCATTTTCAAAACAGAGGAACTGCGCCCTGTGAAGCATCTCAAGTTCCTGATTCGAGATCATCCAGTGAGACCTCTTATTTTTTTGTAAATGTATGCCCCCACTAAGACGGACTTTCAGGAAATTGCAGAACATGCTCTCACGATTCTGATCAACTTGACGGCCGATCAAAGTATCCTCGAATATGTGGCGAACGATGACAGATTTCTTGGTATTTTGCTCACAAATCTCGCTGTATGTTTCTCAGTTTCACCGCCGTCGACCCGGCCGTGACAGCTGACCCTGGATGTCGACCCGTTGCAGGATCCGGCAGAAGCCAACGCAAATCTTCTCGCCATGCTGCTTGCCAACATGGCAAAATGGGACGGGCTGAAAAGCGTTGCAACACGCAAGCAGGACTCTCCTGAAGCTCTCAAGTCAAACGAGCTCGTGTTGAACCAGCTCCTCGACCTGTTTGTCAAGGGGGCGGATGGGACGTACAACAAAGACGCTGACTTTGACTACCTCGCCTACGTTTTCGCCGATCTCTCGAAGCACCCCGAGATACGGCAGTTTTTTATCACTAAGCAGGACTACGACGACGTTGTGCCCATCAACAAGATCAAGGTCTTCACGGAGCACAAGTCGGACATCAGGCGGAAGGGCGTGGCGAGCACCATCAAGAACGTAGCGTTTGACGTGCCAGCACACCCTGCGTTTCTGGACGAGGACCAGATCAACATCCTGCCATACCTCTTGCTGCCCATCACCGGGAACGAGGAGTATGATGACGAGGAGACGATGGGGATGCTGCCGGACCTGCAGCTGCTACCGCCCGACAAGCAGCGAGACGCGGATCCCAACATTGTCCAGACCCATGTCGAGACCCTGACTCTCTTGACGACCACGAGGAAAGGACGAGAGCTGATGCGGAACATCAACGTGTACCCAATCATCCGGGAGACACATCTGCACGTCAACGATGATGGCGTGCGCGAGGCCTGTGAGCGGCTGGTGCAAGTGCTGATGCGGGACGAAGCAGAGCCGGGAGTGGAGGAGGTGACCGAGGAAGATGAAGATGACAGGATAGTGGAGGTGTAAAGGCCGGTCCGAAGTGTCGCCGGACAGAACCAATCTAAACAGCAGATGCCACCATGCGGATACAGCTGGGCACGATTCGCCGAGACACAACACGTGTCCACACCCCTGCCGCCGAGCATCACGGTTCAGGAAAGGGGTCGCGTGCCTACCTTCCTGCTTCGACAGCCAAGAGATCCAAGAGAAGTCCAAGACCTCCAAGACGGGGCGCGACGTGAGCCAAGCAACCCAAGCAACGGGACAAGTCTGCAGCCATAAAGCTTAGCACGGCAGTGGAACGTTAGTGTCGAAGCTCCCGGCATGGCGTTCGACGACCAACAACGACATATCATCAAGGCACTTGATCGCTGCCGCCCATACACGATACACGGGTGTCCATACCTTACACAGTATGTAGACAGTCGAAGCATCATCCATGAGGTCAATACAACAAGCTCGCCACCATCATTATTTTGAGTGACAGCAAGATACGAGGTTCGTGGGATCAATGGCGAGAATGGTATCTTGCCTCTGGTAGTTGCTGATCCAGGGAGAGAGCACCACAATGGACAGCGCGTGCGTCGATGCGAGCATTCCATTGGCTGGCGCAACTGGCCCCAGTTCAGATCCGTAGGTCCTGTGTACAAAGTACTGCGGCCATAGCCAACCTTACCTGAGATATCCATCTGAAATCCGGGCACAGTCCATGTGCAAAAACTCGGAACGCTGCCTCTATCCAACACGTCGATTCTGGTGATCTGGATGAACCCTGGTTTGACTGAGATGTGCCAAGCGATGCCAAGCAGATCGAGTATGTTTTGCCTTTGATGCTCACATGGGCACTGAGGAGAAGCTCCGGACCGAGTGCCAGTTTGATCAATGGAAAGCCGACTTCTGCCGCGGGGGAATGGCGGTGCTCGGCGCAATCGTGTGAGCAGAATAGTCATGGAAACGAATATCTGACCGAGCGGCTGGCCCATGATGCCTCGACTGCCCCCCATGCCCCAGGAAACATGTGGAAGATTCCGACGAACCAGCGTTCGAGAATCCAGAACGTGGTTGTCGGGCACTTGTCATTCGTGGGGGAGACCCCTGCTCCCGGCAGAGCCTGGGCCGCATCGATCTGCCCTCCTGCGGGTAGCGGCCCACGCCAAGCACCAAGGGGTCCCACTGGTGCGACTTGCCGTTTTGGGTGCCATATCAGCGAGCGATTGGCTCGCAGGCACTTTCGGGGCCCTTTCCGGGGCCTGACAAAGCCTCTCAATCTCCCGGGCTGCGTCGTCTTGTTGCGCTGACTGGTCCGCCCAAAGCCAGGGACTTACCGACGGCTCGTTTGGGAAAGGGGACCGTAAAGTGGCAATGACCGGTATTCAGCATCACTGCGACTCCATGCCAAGGGGTTTCGAAATCTCTGCCGCTTGCCAAGCATGCCGTGCAGTCCCAAGCTGGAGATGCCCAGAGATGCCCAGAAAACGCCCAGATATGCCCAGACGCAGAGTCTCAATGGCGGGGCAGACCACACCGTCCATCCCACCAAACACCAGAAATAAACTGTCGTGAGGGGTCAAAATCAAGCTAGATGTTCATTCAGTGTCTGTTGAAATCAGAATTCCGCCGCCCGTGGCGGGTGCCGACAGTTCCGTCTGCTCAGGCGAGAAGCATGTTTGATGACTCTGCTCTGCAGCCACGTGCAATGTCCTCGCATTCCCAGCGGCCCAGGAAAACAGGAACGGCCACCGAGGGTGGAGTGGGGAGGGAGAACCATGACGAACATGGACATGGGGGAATCCCAGCGGCGACCGAGTTTCTCGAGGCGACCCTGCATCCCGCCCCTACCCCTACCGCCTCCCCCTACCCGCAGCCGGGACCAGTCACTAAATTGCTGGGCATGCAAGCTGGGAGCTGTGGGCACGCGAGCAGTTTGAAGCAGTTCATCCGGAGTTCGGCGTTGTTTTTTCTGTGTGTAGGACGAGGTACTGTACCTCTCCCCACTCGACCCCCAAGTGCTCCTCTCCCTCAGCGCTTTATATTCTCCCCTGTTTGCTCGCTTTTCCCCTGCTTCTGCTCTCCATCATCTCTTCAGTCTACTTTCACGAGACGCAAGACCTGGTCAGGCCTGGATATCCGTTGCCAAGTCTCAACCCGACGCCCAACCTCCCCAGGCCTTCTTCCACCATCAACACCCCCATCACCACCATCACCAACGCACATCAACAGCCATGGGTGACTTACAAAAGACTTCTGGAGGCAACGCGGCGTATCACAACTTTAGTCCGGCAAACCCGATCTGTTCAATGCCAATGGAAGATGTGGCTAACACTGATCGTTAGACAATGACTTTGCTCACGTCAAAGACGTCAACGAGCGGCGCCGTCTCGCCCTCGCCGAGGTTGACAGGGCGCCCTTCGGGTGGTACCATGTCCGTGCCGTCGTAGTTGCCGGCGTCGGCTTCTTCACGGATTCGTACGACATCTTCACCGTCTCCCTCCTCACCCTCATGCTCGGCGTCGTCTACTATCCCGGCGTTGGCGCCATGCCCACCACCTCCGACACTGCCATCAAGCTTGCCACTTCGGCCGGCACCGTCATCGGTCAGCTCGGCTTCGGCGCCCTGGCCGATATCGTCGGCCGGAAGCGCATGTACGGCCTCGAGCTGATCATGATCATCTTTGCGACCCTTGCCCAGGCCTTGACATCATCTTCTCCGTCGATGGACATTGTCGGTGTCATCATCTTCTGGCGTGTCATCATGGTAAGTCTCACGGGCCTTGGACCGCTTGGATCAAGAATTAACTCGTGTGTCACAGGGTATCGGTATCGGCGGCGACTACCCCCTTTCGAGTATCATCACATCCGAGTTCGCTACAACCAGGTGGAGAGGTGCCATGATGGGAGCCGTGTTTGCCATGCAGGGTCTCGGCCAGCTCTGCGCTGCCTTTGTCATGCTGTTCCTCACGCTCGGCTTCAAGTCTTCCCTCGAGGGCTCGACGAAGCTTGCCAACTGCACCGGCGGCTGCGCTGAGGCTGTCGACAAGATGTGGCGCGTTCTGATCGGCTTCGGCGCTGTCCCCGGCTGCATTGCCCTCTACTACCGTCTGACCATCCCCGAGACGCCCCGCTACACCTTCGATGTCATGCTCGATGTCGAGCAGGCCGAGGGTGATGCCGAGGCTTACCTCAAGGGCAAGGCCTCCGCCAACCCTGACGCCGTCGCCCGTGCCGCTGCGCAGCAGCAGGCCAACGAGCAGATGCAGGTTCAGAAGGCCAGCTGGACCGACTTCTTCCGCCACTACTCCAAGCTCAAGCATTTCAAGCTCCTGGCTGGGTGAGTCCTCCCTCTTTGACTTGTTTCCACTCCAAAAGACCTTTCTTACTGACTCTACCCCCAGTACTGCGCTCTCCTGGTGCTTCCTCGACATTGCCTACTACGGCGTCTCGCTCAACAACGCCGTCATCCTCGAGGTCATCGGCTACTCGACCAAGAACGCACACAACACGTACGAGATCCTCTACAACACGGCTGTCGGCAACATGATCATCGTCCTGGCGGGTGCCGTGCCCGGCTACTGGGTGACCGTCTTCACCGTCGACACGCTCGGCCGCAAGCCGATCCAGTTCATGGGCTTCACCATCCTGACCATCCTCTTCGTCGTCATGGGCTTCGCCTACTTCCACATCCCGCCCAACGGCCTGCTCGCCATCTTCGTGCTCGCCCAGTTCTTCTTCAACTTCGGCCCCAACGCCACCACCTTCATCGTCCCCGGCGAGTGCTTCCCCACGCGCTACCGCTCCACCTCGCACGGCATCTCCGCCGCCATGGGCAAGATCGGCTCCATCATCGGCCAGGGCGCCATCGCCCCGCTGCGCACCCGCGGCGCCACCCCGGGCAACCCCAACCCCTGGATGGACCACGTCCTCGAGATCTACGCCCTGTTCATGCTGCTCGGCATCGGCTCGACCGCCCTGATCAAGGAGACGAAGCGCAAGACCCTCGAGGAGCTGGCCGGCGAGGAGCTGGACGACTACGAGGTCGAGAGCCAGCACCGGAGCTCGGCGGTGCCCGCAACCACCGCCACTGCCTCGGCGGGCGCTGTGGGCGCGCACGAGGATGAGATTCAGCGGCACTAAAGTGACTGGAGCCCATAGCGTGGAGGAAAAGCGACTGGAATTATTTGCATCTTTTTCCTTTGTTTAATGCTCTGAGGAGACCTCCTGTGGCCCCACAGACATGATCGGGGCGGCGAGTGCCCTCGTTTGATAGTTGTCATGTTAGAATATATACCCTTTAAGCGAGTCCATAAGCGGCGGACTGCAATGAAATACATGAAGTATCTAATAACGCGACAAGCCGTGATCGAGTGTTGTGATGACTTGTCGGTTTTCTCTTTTCTGCTTGTTTTTCTTTTTTTTTTTTTTATTACTTTGATAAGAGCTCTAGATTTCTCCTTCGTTCTTTCTCTATCTTCTATTCTTCTTTCTGTTTCTTCCTTCTTTTCTTCTTTCACTTTTCTCTTTCCCTTATCTTTGTTTTCTCATTTTCTCATTTTCTCATTTTCTCATTTTCTCATTTTCTCATTTTCTCATTTTCTCCCTTCCTCTCCTCTCCTCTCCTTCTCTTCTCTTCTCTCTCTTTTCTTTTCTTTTCTTTTTTTTTTTTTTTTTTGTTTTTATTTTCCTTTCTTATTTTTTCCCTTCTTCATTGACAGCTCCACTTCGGTGTTCGGTAATCACCGCTTGTCGACTATATCACGTACACAAACTGTCACTTGTCAATATGTCTCTTGTCAGTATGTCTCTTGTCAATTTGTCTCTTGTCAATATGTCTCTTGCCTATTTGACTCTTGTCAATTTGACTTTGTTGATTTGACTCATCGACTTGACTTTAGACAACTCACAACACAGCTCGACATCCAAACATATCCATAACTCGTCTACTACGGGGTATTCGTACATACATCAGAAGCCGAATCTACATCCGCTCACGGCAACCTGTTGAGGCAGGCACTCCCCCCTTGACCCTGGGGAGGTTTGAGTCTTCCTTAACCCTAGCCACAACAGATCCGTTTGTCTCCAAAATCAGATCCAAGACCGCCACCCATCCCAGGATATCTACTTTCAGTATCCTCAAAACAAACATCCCGAACACCCAAACCTAAATCCCTCCAGCACCACCACCTCCCGTCCCACCGCCTCCCTGCTGCTGCTGTCCCCCGCCAAAGAAGAAGCCATCAAACAAATCCATCTGCTGCCCATCATTGAAGTCGTGATGCAACCCTTCCCAGCCCAGTCCGAAGCCCAAATCCATCTGGGTCTCCCCGAGCCCAGAGAAATCGACACCCACGTCCACACCCCCAGCAGCGCCGCCGGCACCCGAGGTGTTCAGGCTCTGCAAAAACTCCAGACCCTGCATCTCGCTGAACGACATCGTCCCAGGGCTAAATTGTTGTTGTTGCTGTGACTGCTGTTGTGACTGCTGTTGTTGTTGGCGAGGGGAGAGGAATCCGCCTGTCGGCGTCCCTGCCGTTGTCAGGGGCTGGTTGACCATCTCCGCCATGGGCGAGCTGAGCTGTGGGGGCGTGGGGCGCTGCTGCTGCTGCTGGAGTGCGGATGGGGAGGGCATCATTTGCTGGTCGATGGAAACGCCTGCGTCTGGGGTGGCGGGGTTATTATTTTCTGTTGAGGCGTTGCTGCGTGGTGGGACCGGGAGGTTGCGCATGTGGGAGAAGCCGTCTGACTCCGTCTTGACCGTGGCGCCGCCGGAAAGGCGGTATTGAGCGCCCTTGTGGAAGGCGGAGAGGATAGAGGGATTGGTGGAGTAGGCTTCGGAGGCAGTGGAAGCCTGGTCAACTGAGGGTGGGTGGTGGTGGTGGTGACGTTTGTGGTGAGGTTTGGTTGATAATGAGGCGCTGTCGCTTCTGGCGCTCCAGTCGATCCTGCTCTGGTCGACGCTGTTCCGCGAACTGGATGCTGTGCTGCCATGTGCGGGCTGATACTGCTGCCCAAAGCCGCCGGACGCGTTGACCATCTTAAGAGTAGCTTTGACTGTCCGGTCGAACGCGTCGCGACACGCCTCGGCGGGTGGGCACTTATCCATAAAGTCTGTGAAGACGGACGTTGCGGCGAGGATGGTGAAGTCCACTTCGTCCATGGACTAAACGAGCGTTAGCAACAGCCGAATATCGAGTCGAACGGAAGGGTATCCTACCAGCCGGCTCCGCACAATCGGAGAGTGCCAGATGGCGTACAGATACGATATCCCTGCCACAAACAGATGGTGTGTCGTCAAGTACGTGTAGTTGACCACGCCCAGCAAGTGCAGCTGGCGGTACAGCCGCAGAATTTTTTGCCCAGCCTCAGCGACCTTGAGGTAGACGCGGTCTTCATCTTCGCGGAGCTCTGCATTGTACATGGCAGGGCTGTTTACCTCCTTTGCAGTATCATACTCGCCTTCAAAGACTGTCGGTACGCTCAGGCTCTGCCGGTACAGCATGATGATGGCCTGCCAGTAGTTAAGATTCAAAAAATCGGGCGAGAATGCCACGCCTGCATCTTCCTTTTTCGGCGCCGAGTTCTTCCATTCCCATAGCCGCCTGTCGACATCGATCCGCCACGACCGGAACGAGTCGAACTTGTAGAGGAACGGCGATGGTAGCTCCGTATGCATGTATGGGTTCTGATTGTTCTGCCCACTGGCCCGGGCGCTCTGAGCTTGCCGGAACTGCAATACCTGCAGGATTTCAGACTGCAAGAGCCGAAGCCGGAAGTAGTGGTGGGCAACCAGTTTGTAGGTTGGTCGCAACATCTCGGCGGGCGGCTGAACAATACCGCTAGGGGTAATGAACCGGTCCTCCAAGAGGGAAGGAAACTCGGTCGTAATGACTTGATCCGAGATGCCAAACGGCCGGCCGACGCAGAGACTGACTAATCGATCGAACGAGTAGGTGCACCACCAAAGACGACGTCTGAGATCTCGAATATACTCCCGTCTCCCTTTCTCCCGAGCCAGAGTCTCTTTTGTCGGAGCTGCCGAGGCGGCCAGTGGAATGTCAAGATCCTTTGCGTCCTCGTAGTGCAAACCCAGGTCGACCGCCAACCTGACCGCGACGCCAATGATGTACCACAACCCCGGAGGGACAGGCCTCAGGAGAGCAAAATTGGCCAATAGCAGGACCGCCTGTAAATCTTCCAGGCCACCGCCACTTCCCAGGCAGGCCTCGAGGTGGACAATGGCACTGGCATGGTACTCTTCCGGTTGGCACTGCCTTGACCCAGGCGTAGAGCCGGCAAGCTCGGATGGCGGAGGGTCGCCCTTGGAGTCGCCAACGATGATGCCCGCGCCTATCGCAAAGACCATGTTCAAGACGTACAACTCCCTCGGCCCGCGTCCTCGCACCTCATCTGCATACGCTCGCTCAAACATATCCATAAACTCGCCCTTGTGGAGGACGGGGATCTGGGGGTTGGCATGCTCAAAGTACAGGGTGATCAGCCTCATGCCGAGCTCCTTGTCTGGGAACGTCGCCGGATGAATCGTCGGCTTGGTATGCAAGCCGAAGAAGGAATCCCGCATCGAGGTGCCGGGACCGGGCCCGGCGCCGTTGCCGCCAGGAGCAGGCCTGTAGGGCCGCACACCCCCCTTGTCGGAATTCGACTTTTGGTCCGACACGGACGACTGCACTGCCGCAAAGACGACGCGCGCAAAGGATATGCCGGATGTTGAGCCGAGATAGCGGTTATTGGCGAGGCCGGAATTGGCAGACGAGACGGGCTTCGACGGCATCCTCTGCAGTCTGGCCCCGCCGTCGCCATTGCTCTCCGGCCTCCCGCTGCTTGCAACATCTGTGCCCTCGGAATACGCCTCTGTGGGTGACCGAACGCTGCTTGTCCCATTTCCTGACTTGGAGCAATAGTCCAGGTCTTGAGCGGGCGGGAAGGTGATGCTGTTGGCCGTCAGGAGTCCTTCGAGCTGCTCGACCCGCTTTTCGAGATAGAAGATGTAGCTCCGCGGTATTTCCCTCTTGGTGATGGGGTCGTATCCAACGCACGCAACGCCGGCCTTCTCGCAGCTCGCGCAACTCGGCAGCTTCTGGTCGCAGCGGTTCTTGCGCAGGCGGCACCGGTTGCAGGCGCTCACGTTACGGAAGCTGCTGCTCTGCCCGATCTTCCCCGCCGAGGCAACGCCATGGCCCAACAACGCATCGTGGATGTGGTCGCCCGTCGGGGAGGTTGCTCCGCCCGAAAGCAGGGAAGCGGGCGAGCCCCTATCGGGGGATGATTGGCGTGGGCGTTTGGAGGGCTGGAGGTCCGGAGACGGCGGGTCTCGGTCGGGTGCCGGCATCGTTTCCCTGCAGTTCTGAGACAATCGGTCGACGTGCGGCTCGGTGATTCGGTAGGGCCGGTACGGGCCGGTGCGAGTCCACCCACAGTCCTGAGTCGTGAGAGCAGCCCGCGCAGTGCGGCACGGTGGGCGCTCAAAGTGGGCGCGGCCGTCTGTCCTCGCGTGCGGCGCAGGCAGTGGTGCGTCGGCGTCGGGCTCCGCTGTCTTCCAAGGTGCTCTGATCAACCACTGCGCTGATGCAATGTGTCGGGCCCCATGCTCGAGATTCGAAAGACGCAATGGCGGAGAATTGGCTCGCGTGTTTGCACTGGTCTTGTGCGTCCTAGATGTCCTGTGTGTCTCTGTGTCTTGTGTGTCTCTGGGTGTCTGTGGGTGTGTCTTGTCTCTGGTTCTGCGACCTTGTGGGCGTTGCGGCGTCGACGGGGTCTGGCCACCAAGACAAGCCGGGGCTTTCACATGGGACGGCGCGTCGGGCGGCGTCGAGCTAGGAATCCGGATCGCGAAAGCGGTGCCGCCGGTGTCTCGGAGGTGTTCATGGCTTTCGCGAATCGAGAGCGAGGAAAAATGCGGAGCTTTTGTCGCGGCGTGGAAATCGCAATTGGAAGGGAGCAACCTGGAAAGCACCCCCGGTCAACCCCCCGAGCCCCCACCAACAGCATTGGCACTGATAAGAGGACAAGATAATCAGCACCGCCAATTGGATGGAACACGGGCACGTTGCTCAGGCTGCCATTTGTAAAAGATGGGCCTGGAGGCAGGCACAGTCAGAGGTCAGAGGGCGAAGACGCCATCTCACACCTGCTTGCTGTTTGAAGCCGTGTCATCTACAGAATACAGAATGCCTTACATTGCACAACATGTGCTGTACATGGCTTGGGTTGTCACATTCACCTGGGCAGTCATGCGCCGTCCGGTAGCAGACACAGTCTGGGTGAGGTGTCCAAGAATGCCATTGTAAACGGTACAAGGTCGTCTGGTACCAAGTACTTTTGAGGACATGCATCGCTCCGTGCCAGAACTGCTGCGCTAAATTCTCATTACAAACCGCTGTATTTGTGGAACCCGTCTGCCAGAAGAAGCCATGGAAAAGATGACCGCTCAGCCTTCCTCGCCCACCGAGAAAGAAAGCAGGAGGTCCATAAGGAGATGATGACATGGGAAATGCGATAGGGGAAGGGGTATATTGTAGAGCGAGGAAGAGAGACAGAAACCCAGAATGACCCAAGACGACCCAGAAACACCATCAGCTGCCGTGTCACCGTCTCCATGCTCCCCGTGTGCCGTCTGAAAAAACCCGCTCGCTGAAGCAGCACCAGTCTATCCCAGTAATGATCCCGTGCAATGTCCGCTCCCTCCGCAAACCTGCTGGAAGAGAGACAAAAATAAACAAAAACAAACGCCGTCAAACAACATCGTTAGGCAACGCGGCCAGTCTAAAGTCCGGTGGCGTAGGATGGGCCCCTGAGGGCATCCCGCCTGTCGAACGTCGATTTGTGAATCGAAGAAAATGAACCGAGTCGCATCATGAGTCCATAGAAATGTGTTTTAGTCCTGCTCCGTACGCCTCTCGCTCGTCGCTTCGGCGTCCCAGGCGACCTGGGATTCCGGAGAGGCCTCGATATCGTCCTTCTCGTCCATCCTGCCCTTGGGTTCCGTGATCCTCATGCCGACGTAGGCGCCGCCGATGGTTACCAGACCGGTAACCCACCAGGAGAGGCCCGAGTAGCCTGTCTCCAAGCCCATGGCATACAGGAGCCCCGAGATGATCGGCCCCAGCGCGCGGCACAGGCTGGCCGTCGAGGCCGCTGCCCCGTTGATCGTGCCCAGGGTGAGCGTGGTGGGCGCCGAGTTCGTGATGAGAATGGCGTTGCTGGGGTATGCGAGTGTCGAGAAGGTGCACTTCCACACCACAATGATGTAGACGCTGACCATGCGGAGGTTCTCGGGAAGGAGGACAATGTAGGGCGTGAAGAAATAGAGCAGCGGGTACATGACCGACATGAACTGGAAGAGCCGAAGAGGGCCCATCCTTTCAGTGATCATGGGGAACAGGAAGTGCGTCGATGCCATCGAGTAGATCCCCTGGACGGCCAGGATGAAGCCGATGGTGCGCGTGTCCATGCCAAAACCGTCTGCGAACTTGAATGGAAGTGAAATGGGAGCCGGGTGCTCCGGGGGGTTTGTGCTGAGAAAGACCGGCAGCAACGAGTCGAAGACCATGGTGTGGCTGGGGAGCGTTAATCCTGGCCCTTGTGGACAGTTTTCGGGCCAACTTACAAGGCGAGAATACCGTATGAGGCAATGATGGTGAGCACAGGCTTAGTGAAAATCCTTGTCGTCGCCTTTGTCTCCGTTTTCGACCCCTGAACGATGCCTGATTCTTCGAAATCGGTCGACTCCTGTCCACAGCCGGCCGGTCCAGTGGACGGCCCTGCGGAGCTCCCATTGGTGAGATATCCAGGCAGCGGCTCCTCCGTCTCGAACAGAAGAGGCTGCTCCTCGGCGGTCTTGGCGGGCGATGCGACCTCCCCGCGGTTCCCCAAAACGTAGGAGAGCAGGTAGTTGCCAAGCTCCACACCGCGATCACGGTGCTGCTTCTTCTTCGCGTGGGTTTCCTCCAAGAACAAAAGGCCAATGACAACCCCAACCGAGACGCAAATGGCGCTGAACAGGTTCGGCAAGAGGTAGGGGAAGCGGTCCCAGATGCTGCCTGGTGCAAAAATCGAGGGGAGGCTGTCAACTGGCTTCGCAAGTGCGCCTCCGATCATAGGTCCGACAATCGAACTGTGATGAATGTTAGCACTCTACCCCCGGTGGGCAAACCCGCGGCGCAGCACGACCCGTTCCGACTTACCCTATGCACCAGACCAATGGCATAACCGCATATGCTCGAGCTGATAACCCATGTCAGTATATTCCCTTGTCATCTTGGTCCTGAGACAACTCACGTTGATGTTCCTTGACTGTGACCAGCTCAGCCACAGTCGTCTGTAGTACACCAATGTTCCTTTTTTGTGTTGTTAGTTGGACGGCTCTGAAAACGCTGTCTCCGCCAGGGCTTCAAACTCACCCGTTCAGGAACCCTCCTAGAGCACGAGCAAACAAGGCGACCGGCAGGTTTGGCGCAAAGCCGAAAATGAGAACACTCAAGCCCGTCCCGCCCATTCCCATCAGCAGCACGGGTTTCCGGCCGATCTTGTCGCTGAGCCTCCCCCAGAACACGCTGGTCGAGAACTCGGCAAATGTGAAAGCCGAAGTCACCATGCCGGCGTAGAAGGAGATTTTGCTTTCGTCATCCGTCAAGTTGAAGTCCTTGACCATGTGATAGATGTATGGGAAGATGGACATGAAAGCGATAGGCTCGCATATCCGGCAGAGGGCTGGGGCATGTTAGAACCGACAGACTCGGCCGCTGTCGCATTGTTACGTACCGAGAATCAACAACTGCCTCCCGGGATACGGGACCCGTTCAGACGCCGCCATGGCACGGTTGCTTCGTGCCCTCATGGCTGGGGTGTGGTGAGTAGTTCGAGTCCTGTGAACTTGGACTTCTACTCGGGGCTTGGAAGCGGGCCGCCGAGCGATGCTGAGTCAAGAGAGATTATTCTTGAAGAGAGAGCCCACTGATTCTCTCTGATTGTCTGTGTCGAGGGTTGCCGAGTTCGTCCTGGTGTAAGGCAGTGGAGACGGGATCGGGTCTGTGTTAACTGTAAACAACAACAGGGAGTTGAGTACAGTAACTCGTGAGCCCCAGGCAGCCGGCCACCGCTTGGTGTGATGAAAGTTTGAGCCGGGAGTTAAGAGTCTACCAAGGAGGGAAAATGGAGCCCCAGAGGAACAACTGAGGACCGAGGAGCAGGTATTTGAAGTGTGAGCGGGAGCCGGAGGGCCGGGAGTGGATGTAGAGATGAGAGGGAGTCGCTGAGCGCGGACCCCTGTACTCCACCAAGAACACCCGCATGGAACGAATCCCAAGGAAGGCAGCCAAGGGTGCGGGAAGGGCTGAGAACAGAGGTCACCGGATCATCCATCTGACTGTGTGGGGACCCTTGCGCGGGACGTGGGCAGAAAAACCAGGAATAAAATTGTTCTCAAGGGAAACAGTGAAACAGCGGTGACACGCTCCCGCATTCTGGGTCCTGGGTCCAAGGGAAACGACAGACAGTCCTGGGGGTAGCACTACTCCGCAGTGGGTAAGCTCAGGTAGTACATTGTACTGTGGTACAGACGGGAGGTACTGTTGGTTCGTCCCAAAAGGGGGCGCGAACGAAGTGAGAGAGTCGGCGGATACCTAGCGTTGACTGCCACCCTGGGCGGCAACAGGGGGCTCAAGACTTGGCGCGCAATGAGGGCATGGCTGGTGCCCCATCTTGCGTTTTCCATGGGGGTTTGGATCCATGTCGCCGACACCCATGCAGCGCACTTGGCAGGGATCTGCCGATGGGGTCGAATGCGCCGGCACCGTTTCGCTGGGAACGCGACGTGGGATCCTTTGACAAGAGGGCGCTCCACCGTTGGAACTCGGAAGTCCCCCGCGACCGCCGGCCGGTTCCATCGTCGGTCGATCGAAGGCGCATGAAAGCAAGTGGCTGCCAACAGTAGATCCCATCAGCACCATCACCAGGTGTAATGGCGGCAGCAAGGACGCAGGCGCGCCAACCAGAGCCGCGCGATTGACGGCCCCTACGAAAAGAGTTGACGGTTGGCTGCACCACGAGAATCATGATGGGTCTTTTGTGTTCGAGCCCGGGTAAGGCTTGGTGCATGCCGGGAGGCGTGCTTGTGCTGCGGGACGTTCCTTGTGTGGTTTGAGAAGCTGACATGTCTTGGGAAGGCGATGGCACAACAGCAAGCAAGCAACAGACCGCCTTCGCGGACACCTCATCTAACACGGGGTTTGCTTCAGCTGCGCACCGATCATGAGACAAGTCCAGTGTGCTGTCGGGTGCCTCGGAGGCGGGCTGGCGGGTTCCTTGGGCTGGCAGCGCGAACGGCCGCCCGAGTCCCGGGGCCGGTCTGACACCACAAACCCAGCCCGTGGTCTGGTCGCAAGTCGCGGCTACGAGTATGGACATCGTCAATCCTGTGTAAGATCCGTATCCGGCGGGATGCCCATCCTGGCAACTGTGCGGCTGTTCGCTGCCCACTGCCCACGAACCGTCTTCAAGCGGCCGCGGGGTGCAGCAAATCCCGGACTTGTTGGGTCAACAGGGAAATTGAGGCGGCGTCATTTTCCCAGCGGCGGAATCTTTAGCGGCCCTGCGGCACTCACTGAGCACGGAGTGAAGCAATTGGACCCCCGGACCAAGGCAGCGCGGCTGCATTGGCATACCCACATGCCGCATTCTACCTCGTCCCTCAGTGGTGATAGGTCGCAGGCAACCAAACGGGCTGTGTGCGAGGCGCCCGCTCGGTGGGCATTTCGTCACGCCTCGTGGACAAGACGCAGTGGGCCGCGGATGACGGCGATGGATATGGGGAGTGGGCGAGGTTTGCCGGTGGGTTTTGTTGCTCGGCTGATTGGGCCGTCTGTCGAGAGGCGGTGAATCGCTGACAATGCCGGAACCCGGAGCACTGCGGGGCTAGCAGCCCGGGGTGGAGACGGTTACCAGGATATCTGAGCACAACGGCCAAAAGGCTCTCAGAAAAGGACAGGCACGGTGGGCTGATGAGCCGCGCAAAACTTGATGTTGTTGCCGTGTGCCTGGAAGGAAGCCGATCGGAAGCTGCGATGCCGGCACAGCCTCTTTCTCAGAGATCTTCTGCTGGATAGTTCCTTCCTGCCAGTGCTTCGTGCAACCAACCTACCTGAGCCTCCGTAAGATGGGTGGGGCATTTGGCGCTGGAGGTGGTTGCCCAGAACCAGGCTCTACAAATTGGCACTCATGCAAACGACCAACAATACGGTTTGCCGGCGTGAAACTCTGGTGAGTCGAGGCATCCTGTCTGCCAGAAAATTGATGACACGATTTCCGCAGAGCGTGGTCGATCGTTGCCAGGCACGGGAAGCCGGTGAGGCTCTACCCCGTCATTTTTGCGCAGATGTCAGGGGTTTAACACGCATCCGAGATCATGGAGATCATGGGTTTCGACGCCCGATCAGAATCCCATTGCTTCTTCGAGGCCGGGCACTAAACGTGGCGGACCGGGGAGCAGGAGAGGATGAGCGCCAACGACACCGACCCTCAAGCCTTGGCTGGGCACACGGGCTCGGCCAAATTCTGCTCTCTGCCTTCACTTACCCCTCGTCCCGGCACATCCTGCCATGGGTTTGCTCAAAGGCGCTGTCTTGTGAGATAGCAATGTTTGCTCGTTCAGTTGCCTGTCTTGCTGTTGAGTAACCTCGGGGCTCGCAACCGCAGCGCCGGTTGCCATCGGTTCATGCTGTGCGACAGTGATGTTTCGGAGCCTGCCCAATCCGGAAATACCAGCAATTAAACGTCGACAATTGCGGCAAAAAGAAGTCGAGAGGCAGGGAAGCCCGCCGGCCGAGTTGATGGTCCGTTCCGAGTGGTTGCTGTTGGACTGGACTCAAACGACAGGCGTTGAGCAATCGCGGAGGGCGGGATCCTCTCTTCGCTGACCCACCCCAAACCCGGGATCATTGCTTCTTTTCCTCCACGCTGCGGAGAAGGACCTGACAAGATCCAACCTGCAATTCAAAACAGGCTGGAATCTGTGCAGAAGTCATTTGTCGCCGCGGATAGGTCCCGGGCTCCCGGGACTTGTATGTGCGACCAACGATTACAGCAATCTCCCATGAGGAGCACGACGGACGTCTCAAGCAGTGGTGATTGACGCCCTCGATCGCATCTCGGCGTTGTCTTGGGCAGCGCCAAGTTTGCTTCTGTGCAGGGCCCGGTGCAACGACTGGCTGGTCAGTTTGGGCACGTGCCTGCAGAAGGTCTGGAAACCCGCCGAGCACTAACTCAGCTTGGAGCGCGTCCGGGGAGCCATCCGGGGAGCATCCGGTATTCCATGCCCCCATCGGCAGTCTGAGGCAGATGATGACACTGCCCCTGAATTTGCCGTCCAACACTAAGGGGAAAGGGGTTTGGCGACTTCTGTTGGATGCTGGATCATCCCATCTGTGTGGATGCACCAGAGAGAACAGGCCAACCGGATCCAGTACCACGTCGATGGGGACGCCATGTGGCAGGGACCCGCATTCGATCAGCACCAGCCCGTGCACCGAGCTCACGGCTTTTGCCACGAAAACAAAAAAAAAAAGCGAAAAGAAAACCTGAAATTCCTGACACAGTCGTTTCCGGTTAGGTACCTGGCGAGCCTGGGTAACCAACCGCCAGTTCTTTATTAGGCACGAAGCGCTACACGGACATGACTCATCAATATCGTCAACCTCGAGCAAGTCCCCCCATTCCCTGCCAGTCCGCCAGCCTCCAGCCCCCATTTCGCAGAGGTGATGATCTCAGTTTCGAGTCATCGAGGAGACCACATACCAATGAGGATGGCATGAGAACCTTGCACGAAACGGCGCAGGAACACAGTATCATGTATCTACCTACCTGATAGACACGACCTGTGGCTTTGGTGATCTCACGGAACGCAGTGGCTTGACTCAGGTACTTGTTCGCGTGGTACCTTGTCTGCGAGTCCTCGCATTTGTGACCTCAATCACTGCGCATGGGATCCCTGTTGGCAACCTCGCTTCCAGAAAAGGGCCTCCCCCATGTGGGAGGCCCAACCAGATTGCCGGGCCGGGGTCAACAGAAGCTGATCTCGGACCACAACCTGCAGGGCTGCACCAATCAATGCATGGCATTCCCTGTTTCAGCCCGCTCTCAATGTCGCTCAACCACTGCCGGCATGGTACCAGAAACACACGGTGCTTCTTGTAAGATCCCTGGATGAGATGCTGCGCGCTGATTGTATGGTCGGCTCGCAAACAACGGCGCCAATCTGTCAAGGTCCAGGTTGATCAGCTCGCCGCACAGACTTCTCTCTAAAATAGCCTTTTGATAATTCCGTGATGTCGTCAATTCAATGGTGGGTTCCTGAAAAAAAATTTCTGTTCGAAGCGTGGCTCAAGTGGACCACGGCTGAGCTTGGTCTCTCTCCAGAGTAATGGCTCCCAAGCTGATTGGCCACGTCTTTCACCATGATTTCAGGCATGCATACGGCGGGAATCATGTGCCTTCGAGTGCGACATTCGCGCATTCGCGCCGACCGAAGAATGGCATTGAGCGGAAGCGCTTGTTGGGGGGACCTCCTGTCAGAATCTGCACCGCCCGCATGCATGGCTGCAGCCAGGGCTGCAGTCGAGTTTCCAGAAGGGTACAGAACGCGCCAAGGATGTCTGTGGATTGCGTGGTTGCCTATCGGGCCTGGATGATGAAGTGCAGTTTCCACTCCATCGTTGTCGTTGTTTCTCGACACACACCCGTGGGGAGAGATCCGACTGGATGGTTAAGGTAGATTGTCAAACAGACTGGCGGCTCTCAACAGCTGGCTAGTAAACCCCGCGTGCGAGGGCGCGGAGTACGTATTTCCAGCATGGTGGGTGGGACTTGGGAATTCGTTTCAGGTCGCCACACATCCGATGACGGGGAGGACGGCCGAGATAGATCCGCCGGGTCAAAGCCGGGCCAAGCACGGGGAACGGCCCGCCGAGACGGTAACCCACCGGTGTTTGCTGGGCTTTGGCCACACACCTCATCACGTCAAGGGGACGGCGGCAATTCGTAAGCTGGCTCAGGTTGGCTACCATAATTGGGTCTAGTGTGCCATTGAAGAAGAGTTATCCGGTTCATTTGTCGGCGTGGCCTGGCTCGTATCCGCGTTTCCCCCCCTCTCCTATCCCTTTCTTGGCTGGCAGGTTGGGTCGGACGAAGAGCCAGGTTCGTGGCGGTGTGCCAGCCGCTCCTTCTGGTGGTCCAAGCGCATGTTCGTCAGCGCACCCCTTGCGTGGGGGATCAAGGGCAAGAGTTGCCGCCCGGCCAGCCATTTTGTGCTTCCAGAAAGTGCTGCGACCTCTGAACGACCAAACTCCCCCACACGCGAGGCCGGCCAAGGAGATTGTGAGGGTTCAGTCTGCAATCTTGCCATCTGGACCGCATGTATTCCTCAACTCGGCACCCAGCAGCTGTCTGTCCCAAGGACCAAAATGCTGGGTCGGGGAGTGGCGCGCCTGCGGCAAATCCTCAGCTTGGCGGTCCCAATGACACCCCCGCACGAGGTCTCGGTTCCGTTATTTTGGGCCGTCACAACCAGCTTCCCATGCCTGTCAGTCATGGGCAGGATGGCAAAGAGTGATTTGCAGAGAATCACAAACCAAAGGCCAGCCCTGGGCGTAGATTACAAGGTAGCATTCAAGCATGCCCCCGTGACGGTGCATCGTGGTTGACGGGCACTCTACCTCGGGTGGCCGGGGTTGAACAAACGGCAGAAACGGGTCGCAGACATTCCGTTTGTGTTCCATGCGCGAGGAACGTCATTGCTGCAGCCGTGGGCGGCCTGATCTGACCCGGGATCGTGGTTTTGGCTGGAGCTGAACGCCGGCACGCTGCACCTCAGATCATGGCCTGCCGAACGAGCCGGTTGCGCCGATCTGCTCCGCGCTGCGACTGTGACCAACTCTCTTGGCATACTTGCGGGTGCGGGGAGGAGGGAGCTGGTGCAAGCATTGGATGATGCAGTGGCACGAGTGGGCAGCGACAGCTCCTTCCTGCAGTGCTTCCTGAGGTTGTCAGCCTGATGCACAAATCATCTGGAAAGGGCAATCCGAGCTCCTCCCTCCAAGCTAAGGTAAGGTAGGTAGCGCTCAGTTCAGAGCCGCAGAGCCGAGGTACCTAAAGGTTGCTGGAAGAGCTCTTGGGCTACCAAATGCACTCTGAAAGTTACGCGTCTTTTGCATCACAGCCCGAGTCAGAGACTTGATTCGTTTTGTCTCCCAGATTTGATTAACATCATTATCTCCCTCAGGACGGCAATCTTCGACGATCTCTTTGGTAATCACAGTCTCAACCGCATCAACGCTTCCGATATGCCTGCTGTTGTCTCGGCGACCCGGTCTGAGGCTTCGGCCCCGTGTGCGGGCCTCATCTCCGAGCTCTCGCGGGTGCAAAGTCGCGGATCTCAAGCGTTCCGGGGTGGTCAAACCGGAGCCCGACAGCCCAGCGGCCCCAGCAGCTGGTCCTCGTGCTCGCAGGCTGCATCTTGACGGATGTAGCTGTGCTATTGCTTCTGCCTCTGCACTTCCGCCTTCCTCTCGACCGCAACCGCTGACATGTGCCCACGACCCACGATGAGATTCCCCAGACATACATGCGCATTGGGGGATGTGTCAACATGGAGGCTTGGTGCAGCGCCTCTCAAATCTCGTTGCATTGCCCCCCTATCAACAACCCGGCTCACCATGCAGAATGGGGGCACGTACAGCTCAACCCCCGTTATTCCAAGCAGAACACCTTGTTGGGAACAACAAGCAGCAGACACCAGTCAAGCCATGACTGCAGTCTGCAGACGACTTCGTGACCGATCCTTCGCCAACCATCAACCAACAGCGCGTCTAAGCCCCTGCGCTAAGCTGAATCTCTTCTGAGGGCGCACCTTGACCGGTCTGCAACCCTACGGCGGGGCAGGCTATCCACGACACAGGACGGATGACATGACACAACAAACTGTGTAAGCACGCCGAGGGACTTTGGTGGACATCAGTGATTGCATGCGACAGAAGAGCGGGATCAGAACGCATTTACCGCCACTCAAGCGGCGACCTATCATCTCTTCTCGTCACATTCAGCCCTGTCTTTGAGTACTGGTGGGCTGCATGCAGGTATCGAACTTACATTGATCATCTCACATCGGGCCGTAACTCCTGACGACACGCCTCAATCACAAGGCCTGGCCCAAATCAAAGCCAGCTTTCCAGGCCGAAACTCATCGGCATCTTCTCTGCCGGCGACCACGATGGCCCTCCTCTTTGGAACCGGCGGCTCAACCAACAACGCGCTGATGGAGTGCCTCTGGGGACATACACACACACACAGACATATGTTGACTTCGCAGGACCGTTCACAGATCATGGCCGCAAACTTTCTGAGAGGCCAGAAGGGACACCTGCGTAGGCCAGGCACGGTTGTGATTAGGATGCGACAACATCTGTTTTTGGGGGAGAACCATAATGATCTCATACCCTTGTCCCCGGTTCATGCTTCAAAGTCCCGATCCCAAACGCGCACGCCGCTGACAACCCTCCGGAAGAGCTTCGCTCCCCGCGGCCCTGCAGCCAAAGGGGCTTTTGGTGGTTTGGCGGCCCATATCTCGACCAGAGCGGCCACGGATTTCTGCTGTGCTCGGCATCAGACCTTTGGTACATCCCAAGGGAGGACATAGAAGCCGGCCATCAGCAGGACTTCAGCAGGGCTTCAATGCCAGCGCCTGCAGAATAAGCGAATTCGCAGTTTTGAGCGCAATCCCGTGTGCGGAAAGACCACATCCTTCCAGCAATCAACACAAGAAGACATCATGGTGGCTGAGCCGCTGTCTGCAGGGTGCCAACCACTGATGCTGCTGCTTGCTGAGGAGATGTTGGCAACCCCGGTGCGGACGGGATGATATCGCCGCGGATGGAGCGTTGCCTCAGAGTCATCCCCAGTAACCATCCGTCCCCGAAAGCTATGAGGGTGCTGCTTCCGAGCCGCTAAGCAAGAATGCAGATATCGGTTACAGGTGGATAATGTCGACTCAAGACACCGCGGCTCGTTGTGCTCGGGCAGTCATGCATCTCGGCGAGTTTGCCGTACTTTTTTACTCCATCCTCCATCCTGTGCAACACCAACGGACCGGGTCTACCGTCCAGCCTGTTGGTTTGCCAAGCTAGCCTGCTTCATGACCCTCACGCAGCGGGAGTCTGCACGGCAACACGATGCCGGACCAAGGGTCAACTGGCCTTTTGAGTACACAGCAGTGTCCAACACGTTGCATGCTGCAGAGTCAGATGGAATCCAAGACTCCATTTCCGGCAAGAGCGAATGCCCACGATCATCTCGAGCACCACCATACGGCTTCCAGAGGTCTCCGTGACGTCCTTGAAGCCAAGGAAGTCGATGGCAGAGGGGGGCAATTCAGCTGCGGAATACCTACATCGGGGTGGCTTTTCTGGCCTCGTCCAGCCAGGCCCGTGAAAGCCCAAGACCGTATAGAAGGGACATGGGAGACCTTACGGGAACAAAAGAACCCGGTCTAAGTCTGCGGCGAGTGAGAAAGAGGGAAACCGCAATCTGCCCAGGTGAGTCCGAGGGAGAAGCCCATCGGCTGAGGGACTACCTCAAGGTAAGGTAGTTAAGGGAGGTGGCGGCTGGGATTTCACATGGCCCTCTTGGACCCCAGGTAAGGCAACGTGAGCCATGACTTGGACTCGAAGGTGCAAAAGATCCCGGCGCGCAGCAAGCGGCAAACACAAGGCAACCTTGATGCATGGATGGAAGCTTCCGTTCTATCAGGGTTCACTGCCCCACTCTGGCTGACCCACCCCAGCAAGGCATCAACCCCGCTATGGGTCCTGTGCCGCCGGTGACACAATCAACCTCGCCCTCCCCACAATCCCATCTCCAAGTCGCTGCCCTTTGACAAAGTTTTTCTCCATCTCCGCGACAGTTCAGAGACACAGGACATCGGAAAGTCAGCTGATCCACTTCAGTCTGCAGCAAACACACCGGGCCAGCGCGCAGCTACCCAACGACACACAGGACAAACACTGCGATCACCATGGCGAAAAAAGGCGGGGCCGACGGCGGCAACAGCAAGAAGGCCGCTGGCCAGGCTCGCAAGGCCGATGCTGCAGCGAAGAAGGCGGCGTCCGCCGATGCAGACAGGGAGGCTGCTGAGGCGGCCAAGTGGGAGAAAGGAGCGAAGAGCAATTCCAAGAAGTGAGCCTCTCCCCTTCCCCCGCGTGGTCATCATGCTTGTTTGGTTCCTGTCGTGCTCCCCTTGGATTTCTCCCTTGTGCGGTTTCCTGCGACCTACCGTCGGAGCTCCCATTTCAGGGCCCCCCATTTATGGCGTTGCTGGGGTGGCCTGGGGTCGCTGGTGGTGCGTTTGCGCCATGTCTGCGTGCTGTCGCGACGGGCGGCATCGATCTGCTGCACGCACGCCACATCACCCCTATCGGACTGCCACCCCGACCCTATGGGATGCTCACATGGCCTCGCTGCTTACCCGCCGGCCAACTTGCTCTCCCAAATGTGCTCAGCATCTGGTACGCATGCGGGGAGGACCCGGATGACGAGGGCTGACATGTTGCACCACACTTCCAGGGAAGCTGAAGCAGAAAAGAAAGCCGAGTTGGCCAGGAAGAAGGCTGAGCGCGAAGCCATGCTTGCCGAGGAGGAGAAGAACACACCAGGACGATCGGCACCCAAGAATGCCAAGGCAGCCGTGAAGAAGACCAGGGGCTTGGATCTGTCGCAACTCGACGGCGACGACAGCGGAGGCCTGGCGGCGCTGAATGCGTCGGGCATCGACAATGCGCTCGACGCGCTGTCGCTGACGGCCAAGTCGGACAACAAGGTCGATAGGCACCCCGAGCGACGGTTCAAGGCGGCCTATGCCCAGTTCGAGGAGCGACGGCTCCAGGAGATGGAGTCGGATGGTACGGGCCAAGGCCTCCGGCTGAACCAGAAGAAGGAGAAGATCAAGAAGGAATTCGAGCGCAGCCCTGAGAATCCGTTCAATCAGCTCACTGCACGCTACGACGCCACCAAGGAGGAGCTCGCAGACCTCCGGAGCCAAGAGCGAAGCAAGATCGAATCCCGCCTCGCCTCCAAGCCTTGATGATCGGGGGCTTCTCCTGTTTTTGAGAATGGAGGGCCAATATCTGCCAGGGTATCATGCGTCCGGCCCGGACGGGAAGGGTCGAAGCACTAGCGGGGACATCTGGCCGAGGTGGTTGTCCAATGGTGATTCCCCAATACGGCACAGCGATCATCAAGTTTGGGAGTGGCGAGGACCAACAAGTTTGGGCGAGACGCAGAGATAAGCGTGAGGAGACAGGCTTATGCCGCGGTATATAGGTACTTCAAGCAGCCTTAGAATGTGACGGCGAGGAGGGCGAGGAGCTACGAAGGTAGTCGCAAAAGACGCCGGTGTGATCCCTGTTCCACTTGATGATGTTTGCACTGTTTTTGGCGCTTGTCAGGCTCGGGAAGCGGCTTGCCCAAGTCTTCCCAACGCAGCCCTGTTGGCATCCCAGGCCTGGCTGTTGGTCCTGTCCTCAAAATGGTGTTGGAGACAACCCCCCGACGAACAGGGACCAACAAGAGCCGTTCTGGGTGTTTCAGGATAACCCTAACCCTGCTAACCCAGACTTGCGATTGAACTCGGCATCACTGCATGAACCCTGGTGTCGCAGCTTCACCTCACATGCTCCAATGCACAGATGATTGAAACCGAGAACACATCACCACATGTTTTGAGTAGCCATGCGGATTTCTTATCAGAACTCGAGAGATTGATTAAACCCCAATCTCCTCACTTTCTTACTCGAATATAAGCTGCAAACATAACACATCCCTCCACCGCGAAAATGTCATCGCCCACCGCCGTGAAGATGGGCAACTTGCCCGCCGTCAAACGGCAACACTTGCTCGCTGAATTGTACGTGTGTCTTGTATCTTTTGGAAACAGCAACATACCAGAACTGACCAGAGACCGTCTCCCCTCAGCGCCGGCCTCAAGCAAGCCTGTCCCCAGGGCATCTTCGTCAGCCTCACCCCGGGCGACCCCAGCCTCTGGTCTGGCGTCATCTTTGTTCGGAAAGGTACCGTTCCATCTCCCGTTTATTACCCAGATCTCAAAGGTCAGAAGTTTTGGAAACTGACCGTTGCCTCTACTAAACCGAAAAGGACCCTACGCCCCGGCGATCCTACGCTTCCAGATCTCCTTCCCGGACACCTACCCTGCGCTGCCCCCGCTCGTCACCTTCTCCACCGACATGTTCCACCCGCTCATCACGCCGCTGACCACCTACATGTACTCGACCGACGTGCAGGACGGCGGGACGGCGAGCGCCTTTGACGAGGAGCGCCTGCCGCCGGGCGGCTTCAGCCTGCGGCACGGGTTCGCGGGGTGGTTCGGGCGGGGCAGCAGGGCGCGGGAGGCGCGGAAGGAGGCGCGGGCGAGGGGCGACCAGAGGAGCGTGGAGCGCGGGGGCGGGGAAGGGACGATGACGGTGGCCGTGACGACGCCGACGCGGGCCGTGGCTACGGCGACCGGGACGACGCCTGGGTCGGCCGCGTCCGGGGTGTCGGCGGCTTCGTCGTCGGCTTCGATGCCGGGGTATGCGCAGACGGGGAGGAGGGAGGTGTCGACGTATGAGGTGCTGAGGTATATCCGGAGCGCTTTTGACGATGAAGATGTGCTCGACTCGGTGCCGCTCGAGGCTGCGGGGAACCCGGGGGCGTGGCATGCGTGGCGCTCGCATCGGAAGCTGACTGTGGAGAAGGCATTGCCGGGCCAGGGTGACAGTGTTGGGGTCGGGAGTGAGGGCGGGGCTCAGACGGAGATGGCCCCGGCCACGCCCATTACAACGAGGCGGCCTGGGGAGTGGAATTGGGAGGGGGTCTGGGAAGTGAGGGTCAAGAAGGGCATTGCCGCGAGCTTGTCCGAGGGTGTGTTGTTTGGAAATGCGGGGACGGCAGATGAAGTGGTAAGTTCTTGTTGTGTGTGCTGTGCTCCGTTTTGGCCGTTGACGAGTGTGTGCAGATCAACTTCCTCAACATGGACGACGCTGAGGTGGAGGGAACAAAAGCCAACCTTCTGCGGACGCTTGGCGCGGCCGCCTCGTAGGCAAGCTCAGAGTCGTCCGAGTGTCCTTGCCTAGGTTGTTGCCTTGACCCCCATATCTAGGTGCAGGCACAGGAGGCACCTTCCGCCCTGCCTCGACCAGAAAAAGACCCGGTCACGTCGGTCTTGATCCTCAAATGCCATCCACTTGAGTCCTCTCATTCTACATCGCTTCGTCAATTGGTTAGCGATAGATACCCTTTCGATGTTGAATACATTTCACCGTCAAATCGCCTTGTTCTGCTACCGTAGCACCAAAGTTATTGTTCCGGGCTTCGTTGCAACTTGGACGGACCCCTCAGTCTCAAGGACACTCAGAACGCTATCTTGGTACTCGTTACACTCCCAGCAGTTCTCATATAACGTTCATAAGCTTTCAAAGCATTAATGGGCCGTCCCGACGTAGGATTCCGCACAGGAGCAACTCTTATGCAACCAGACACCTCGCCCGGGGGGTATGTGCCGAGCCCGTTGCACATCACGAAACGATCAGAGCCGGAGAGAGGCAATCGGATTGCCCGGAGTTTGCACGGCTGTAGCCCAGAAAGCGATGCCTCGAACGCCACCATGGATAGCCCGCCGGGGTGGCCCGGCAGCAGCCGACCCCTGACCATCCCAAAGAGGAGGGGAGACCGGGGTAGATGGGCCGTGTGCCACCCTGTTGGCTGCACCAGGAGCAAGCACACGGCCGAGGGGCACGCAGACGGTTAGGATCCTACCCATATCGGCCAGTGTATAGGGTGCATTGTGCTTACACCAGGCGGACGGAGTAGCTACCTCGTTGGTTGATGCTGCTGCGCTCGAGCATCGACGCTTCGTATCATGTGCAGGATCACGTCAGGTGGACAGCCATCCCCCGGTCCATTCACCTCTGTCCCACCAGTCGACGCCATTCCGGTCAAGGCAGAAACAGATAAGGCGTTGGAGCGCGGACCACGAAAACGCGCGGTCAGCGGGGAGGCCGTCCTTCTTGGTCGCATCGGAAGACGACTGGGAGCAGAACTCACCGCTACGGAGTGCGAAGAGCAGATCTTCCCTGCTGCCGCCGTCGTATGATTCAGAGACCGATGCAAGAACCGTGCATATCCCCGTGTTGGGAGGGATCGAGGGTAATCCCGATTCCCCACCTCGGGAGCCTCTTCCGGGAGCATACGTCCTCGTCCCTCGGATCGTTGTGACTCCTGAGTACAGATCTGTTGACGAGGGCATTACCACTGTCTGGGTGGCTGTGCAGTTGTCTACCCAAGTCTGCCAGGCTGATGCGCCTGGTCTGCAACATGGCAAGGCTACGGCCGATTCAGTCTATTCATCAGGTGAGCAAGATACGGGAACTCACACAAGTTTGCACCGGGTTCTAACAGCGAAAAGACATATCGCGGTATGGGTTTCTGTACGATGTGTTAGTTGAGTTATTGCCTACCTCCAAAACTACCATCGTAGAGCTCCTAAGTGATAAACAATGCGCCAAGTGAGTCTGGACTCCAAGGTCATTTGGCCGTCGTGACTTCTAACCCCGAATCAACACCAAAAGCACACTCTATCTCGGGTCACGGCTCCTGTTTGTCTCTCATATACGCCTTGAGCCTGTTGCTCGTCGTCGGCGGCGCACGCACGTCCGCCAGAATTCCGACGACTTGATCGACGACTTGGAACACCAACTTGGTGGCACAACGACAGACTACCTCCAGGTCCGATTAACCTACCGCTATTCTGGGTTTCCGCAGATCCACAAGCCGACAACGGAAACGGCAGACTCGGCCCCTGATGGCATAGCCAGTCTGCAAACTAGAATCCAGACCACCACCGTCGCAACCATCAGACGGCACAACTCGGCCTCGCCGTGGTCCCCGCCACTCCACATGCCACATCCAAACCCACTGTTTGAGGTTGTTGCCTCTCACTAGGGTATCGAGAGTGCGCACTCTGTAATGCAGCGCGTGATACGCTCCCGGGTCAGCCCCTTCAGCAATGCCGCAACGGATGGCTCTCATATCAGGGGGCCGCAGTTGGAGTATATATCGTCCCAAGCTGCCGAAGATGGAGGTAGAGACCGGCATGACAGCAAGCGATGGAGCTGGGAGCAGGACGATGAGGTGAATCAGGAAACAAGTTTCAACAAAGCGAACTTCCATCAATCTCGGTCCTTCGCAAAGACATCAGCGGCACCGCGGATTCCCAAACGCCAAACCAGCTTGCGGTGCGTGTCAGGTCTCGGGCCACTCGCGCAACGTCTGTCGGAGCCTGGCGCAAGACGCGAGGATAAAGCCGGAGAAGACCACCCCCTCCAGGTAACGGATCAGACGAGAACCAAGTGTCAGCAAAGTTTAGAGATGACGGAAGACCCTCTAGCACCGGCGACGACAGGAACCACTGTTAGGCGGCCGCGCAGCAAGATCAGGAGGGTAGCCTCGCTCTTCCAGACCTCTTCGTCCCCTAGCGGGCCACCATCGTCCAACCCAGTCACGCCAATATCAAGCAGACACAACTCCGGAGCTGGAGAGAGTGGCGTCACCACGGCGGAGACGGAGAGGCTGCGGGGGCTTGGGGGTAAGTGGTCCTTGGGAGGCGATGCGGCGACGGTCGCGCTCACGTCTGTCGTAGTTGACATGCGGATGGGTGGACAGGACCGGAACGGGGAACCAGGTGCAGGAACGACGGGAGGAAAGAACGGGAGTGTGAAGTCTAGGAAGGGAAAGGAAAAAGAGAAGAGGGGTTGGGGATGGGGAGGGTGGTGGCCTTGAACAACATTGGCGGTTCGGTGGTGGCCTTGAACGACATTGGCGGTTTCCTATCAAGCCCAACGTCTACCACAGCCAGGTGTTCTGTTTGCAATAGTGGCAGACTAGCATTTTCAATCCTGCTCATTATCCTCTCTCTCCCTACCCCCTTTTCCCTCTCTATCCTCCTTCCTCTCGCCATCCTTCTCCTTCCCCCCATCCACCCCACCCTCCACCCCCACCGGCTCCCCGTCGTCATCAAACTCCGCCCACCGAAAAAACCCGCACGCCTCCTTCCCGGGCACGTTCCCGGCGTGGCACATCCAAAAATACCGCCCCCAATTCTCCCGCTTCCGGCTCACGACGCGCAGCACGGCGGGCACCCCGCACCGGCGGGCAGCGCGGGGTGTGGCGCGGGTGGAAGCCGCCGCGGTAGTGGCGGTACGTGATGTTGATGCGCCGCGAGCCGGCCAGCGGGTGGGGATCGATGGCCTGCGCGGGGCTACGCTGTGCTTCCACCCTTCCTGCATGTCGGCGTGCATCACTAGGAGCGAGTTGTGCGGGAGGTGGATGGCGATCTGGCCCGCTTCGTCGCCGCCGCCGCCGTCATCGTTCTTGTCGTCTTGTGGGACGATGCGGCGGACGCGGAATTCGCGCGCCACGCCGAGGGAGAGGGAGCCGATTATGGGGCGGGGACCGAGGTAGGTCAACTGATCGCTATGCTAGTTTGGGGAAAAGGGGGCGGGTTAGTTTTGGGAGGTGGAAGACGGGTGGGTGATGGTGGTGTGTGTCCGACATACCCAACCGACGCTCTCCTGCGGCCCGTTGTAGCAGTTTACAAAGGCTGCGTTGGGTGTCCATGGCTTCGGAGACTGGTACTTGAGTTTCTTGCCGCCGTAGCGGGTGCGGATGCGCTCCTCAACCTCGCGGTTGACGGCCTCCTGGACGCGGGCCTTGACGCGCTCCAGCTGCGGCGTCAGGGTGCGGACGTCCTGAATATCCCATCAGTAAATATGCGAGAAAAATGAGGAAAAAAGGGTGTCTCACCGTCATTCGCGAGCCATTGTACACGTACTCGTGCTTCTGCTCCTGCAGTTCCTTGTGGGTGCCCACGAAGAAGCCCGAGGTGTGCGGGCTCGAGACAACATTGTCAAAAAGCTTGAAGGTAATCCTCTCAAACGATTCAGACTCTCTGAGCAGCTCCTGGAGAAGAGCATTTGCTTCCTCGGCAGGCAAGAAATTGTGGATGATTGTGCAAGGCGTGTGCTCGCTGATGTCCTGAGGATCGTACAGGTGGAGGGTCGCCCCCTTTCGGGAGAGGAGCTTGACCCGTTTCGACGAGGGAGTCAAATCTGAGATGGCTGGGCTGACAGCATAGGACCGGAGAGAAGACTGGGCGGCGACTGCATGACCAACCCCAGTCTTTTTAGGCAAGCGGGTTGTCTTGAGGGACTGTGAAGTCGCTTCGACATTTCCGTCGTGGGCAAGCAAGATGTCCAGGAGCACTTCCTGGTCGATGCTTGGGTGTAGGGATGATAAGATGGCCAGTTTTATGTCAGTTGACTCCTCGTGCGACTCGGTGCAGTCGGTGCTGCAACTGACGGGAGCCACTTGCGGGCTCGACTTTCGTTTCTTTCTTGTCACGAAGGCATCCATATTGCTGTTTGTGTTTGGCTAGGCCATCTGAGTCTGGCCCGGAGTGACGTTCCACGCTGCAACCACATTTCTGTCGTGCAAGCACTGATGCGGTTTTGGAGTCGCCGTTGTGACGCGCTTCAGCATCGATGACAGAGTCAAAGGGCGTAAAGTGTGGGGTTGGCCACGCGAAACAGGGAGCGAAGACACGTGACTGTACATACCCCCACCAGGATCTCTTCAGAGGGACAATCTTGAAACAAAGGCGGATTATGCTACTCTAGAAGTTTGGATGTTGTTGGATAAAATATGAACATGACTGTATATGAGAAATTTGAAAGCCTTGAGTCGGTGAAGCCGGTCGCTGGAGTTATGGAGTGTTCCGTTCCTTCCAAAGGTTCATAAGAAACAACCTGGAATGCGGCGGGGCCATCAAGGTGCCCTGTCGGTTTATCCCTCTCGGCAATCGCAGGGCAGCGGGACCCCTGCACGAGCCAAAAGATAGAGCCGAGGCCTCGGCCCCACCATCACTCTCCTTCCCGGGAAGCCAGTCAAGTCCCGAAGTCGCCTATACAGGACATAACACAGAGTAAGGCAGAGACTACAGCACAGACTCCCCTCGCCGACGTCTATCGTCCTCCGCCGTCTCCCGTCCCCCGTCGTGCGCGCAGAGCGCAGCAGCCCAACCCGACGACTGGCCATGGCGTCCATGCTCGAGTTCCGCACCCCGGGCTTCAACCCGTATGCCGTCAAGTACTCGCCCTACTATGACTCGCGCCTCGCAGTCGCTACCTCAGCCAACTATGGCATCGTCGGCAACGGCCGCCTGTTCGTGCTCGGCTTGGGCCCCGCCGGCATCCAGGCCGAGAAGGCTTTCGACACCAATGATGCCCTCTACGACCTGGCCTGGTCCGAAATCAACGAGAACCAGCTAGTTGTCGCGTGCGGCGATGGCTCGCTCAAGCTGTTCGACCTGGCCACCGGCGACTTCCCCGTCATGAACTTTGCCGAGCACAAGCGCGAGGCCTTTTCCGTTTGCTGGAACCCAATTGCCAAAGACAGCTTCCTCTCGAGCTCATGGGACGGCACAATCAAGATCGTGAGGCACCCCGCCCCCTTCAAAGCTTACACACCCCCTCCCCAATCTTTTCCCAACTGCCCTTCCTAACTCACACGACCTCCCTCCCACCAGTGGTCCCCCTCGCGGCCAACATCCCTCAAGACCCTCCCCGTCGGCAACTGCACCTACTCGGCCGCCTTCTCCCCGACCAACCCGGCCATCATCTCGTGCGTCTCCTCCGACTCGCACATCCGCATCTTCGACCTGCGCACCCCGTCTCGGCCAAATACCACCTCACCACCGTCATCCCGGCCCACGCCCCGCCCCAGGGCCCCACCCTCCCGCTCCTCTCGACGGGCCAGACCTTCGCGGGCGCCGTGCCCTCCGAGATCCTGACGCACGACTGGAACAAGTACCGCGACACGGTCGTCGCGACGGGCGGCGTCGACCGCGTCGTGCGCACCTTCGACATCCGCAACCCGGCCGGCGGGCCCGTCGGCGTGCTGCTCGGCCACGAGTACGCCGTCCGCCGCCTCGCCTGGAGCCCCCACGCCAGCGACGTGCTGGCCAGCGCGAGCTACGACATGACGGTGCGCGTCTGGAGCGACGCCTCGTCGGCGCCCCAGCCCCAGCCCAACACCATCCCCGTGGGGAACCAGCTGGGCGTCATGAACCGCCACTCCGAGTTCGCCACGGGCGTGGACTGGTGTCTGTTCGGCACGGGCGGGTGGCTCGCCTCGGCGGGGTGGGATCAGCGGGTGTTGGTGTGGGATGCGCATACCCTGCTGCGCGGGTGACGGGCGGATGAACGAAGGATGAGGGATGGTGGTTTTGTTTTAAGTGTTGTTGTCGTGTCATGGCGCCAACTGTTGTTACCTTTCACTGTATGTTTTGGCATGGCAGGTTTCGAGTGTTTGAGGAACAGGAGGAGGAAGGAAATCATGTTCACACTATGTGTGTGTAGAGAAAAGCACAAGATGATACCCCGCTGGAGGAGGAGGAGGAGGAGGAGGAGGAAGGGAAGGGAGGGTTTGGCGGTGTAGTGGAGTGAGTGGGCTTTGGAAACATCGGGTCAGGATACAGGCGGTGGTGAATGACAGGAATGATGTTGGCCATAGCAAGGGGAACTAGAAAGGGGTTTGGACGGTAAACAAGAACTGGCGTTTCTGGCAAGACGTGTGTAAAAGGGAGGGACTGACATGCTGGTTCCCTTTTTTTCTTCTTCTCGAAAACTATGTAGGAGTGAGTTCCTGACTGACGAGCACATAGCAACGAAGTTGAAAACTCAAGACGATGGATTGAATCATACACGCCTTCATTACTTCTTAATCGTACAATAACTAAAATGAAGATAGCCGTGTCTATATGTACAAGACCCAAAAAATTGCCAGAGGTGAGAGATGGGTGTGTGTGCCTGCCCCCCGCCCGCCAAAATCGTCCGACAGCAAAACAGAAACTGACAAACGACGCGAATGCCCCATCTCTAGTCCCGAAACCGGCCAACTCCCTTAGACAGTGATATACAACCTCCCGCGTTTCCTTATGCCCTTTCTCCCCAATATTTTGTGTGATAGTGCCGCCTCCCCAAAAGGAGAGGCGATTGCTTTGGTATCCCCAGACGCGCCTGCAACTCCATGGTTGCCCTCTCTCATGATAGGGGGGGGGGGGGGGGGGGGGAATAATGCACAAGGCCCAGAATATGCCATCATACAGATACCCGCCCGAAGCCGTGGAGGCTTTCGAGCGGAAGGACTCAAAACAACGCCGATCATCTCCCCCAAGTTTTAAAAGTTGGCGGAGGGACCCCGGCCACGGCCACCGTACCTGGGACGGCCCTCCTCACGGGCGGCGCGCTCCATCTGGTCAAAACCGTCACCGGAAAAGTTGCGGCCGCCGCCACGGCTGCCGCCACGGCCATACGAGTCCCGATCGCCAAACTCACGGCCGATGGTCCGGCCGCGGCGGAGTGAAGGACCATCCAATGCCCGCAGCCCTGATACCCGGCGCCCCATCTGCGAAATGAGCCTGGGCGAAACGGCTGGCGGCTCTTGCATGCCCCATGTGTACTTGGCCATGTTGTTGATCTCGTCGACGACGTCTTGACGGTCAACATCCCTGATGGCGTTACCGAGGTAGGAAGCATAGGTGTCGTTCAGAAGCTCAAACGGCGCCTTATGCGCGGCGTCCTGGACCTCCTTGAAGAGAGGGGGAAGCTCGGACTCCTGGGTGATATCGATCGAGGCGTTTTCGAAATCGGTGCAGCGCTGGATCGGCAGACCCGGGAGACGGTCCCTCGCGGCCGGAATCTCAACATCCGAGACCATGATGTAGGCCTCACCCTGCTTGCCTGCTCGCCCGGTGCGGCCAATGCGATGGATGTACAGGTCCCGATCCTGGGGGAGATGCACTTGGATGACGTGAGTCACGTTGGGGAAATCCATGCCACGGGCGGAAACATCAGAGGAGAAAAGGATAGCCGACTCCGAATGCCTGAACTCCTCGGCGGCCCGGGTACGTGTTGCCTGGGCCAGCTTGGAGTGGATGTCGAGGATCTTTGGCATCGTTGGGTCCGAGTATTTCAGGCGGCGGAAGATGTAAGAGTTGGCCATGACCGAGGCAGTTGTAGGAAGGAACACGATGGCCTTGAACGGCAGTCTGTCGGGATTGGACTTGGCCTTGGCGACATCGCGGCGAATCAGCTCGAGCAGGGTCGGCGCAAGGTTCTCGAACCCGCGGCAGGGGACGATGAACTGGGGCACCCTCTCATGGGTCGGCACCTCGTCGGACTTGATTGTTTGAACAAACTCGAAGTTCCTGGGGTCGATGAACTGCCTGGCCAGGCCAACGACGTTCTTGGGCAGGGTCGCCGAGTAAAGAAGGGTCTGGCGGGGCACGTCTTCCCGGCTGGGCAGATACTTGAGAATCTGCTCCAGCTCCGCCTTGAAGCCAACGTCCAGCATCCGATCGGCCTCATCCAGCACCAAGGCGCCAAGGCGGGGGGCGTCAATGCCAGTGGTCGGGTCTGAAAGGAGGTCGTGGATGCGCCCCGGGGTGCCGACCATCAAGTGGCAACCCTCGAAGCGAGTCCTGCGAAGCATCGCGTGCTTTTGCGTGCCGCCAACCGCAGTCTGGACAACGACGCCGGTTCCTTGGCAGAGCTTTTGTGCCTCAACACCGATCTGCTCGGCAAGCTCACGGGTAGGCGAGATGATGATGGCACGGATGTCGTCGGCGCGGGCCTTGCCGCGGCGCCGATCCGCAAGCTCCGGGTCTTGGGCGATGATCCTTTGGACGATGGGAACAAGGAAAGCCAGGGTCTTGCCCGTACCGGTCTTGGCTTGGGCAACGCTATGCCGGGCAGGTGTTAGCCATGTTACACCCCAGATCAACTGGACGGAGGGTCCGACTTACACGTCTTTCCCGGCAAGGGCGCTGTTGACCGTCATGGTTTGGACGTCCGTCATGTTCTCGTACTTCATGCCCTTGGTGATGGCATTGACAATGCGCTCATGGACACCAAGCTGGGGCAGGTCGGCGAAACGGGTGACGAGTTCTTGGTGGGGGGCGGCGGACTCGTGGGCGGCGGACTCGCTCGAATAGAAGCGGAGGAGAGAGGTGACGGGACGGTGTACGGGGGCGGCAGCGCGGATAGCCAGAGAAGCTCTGAGCGGCATCCGAACCGGGCGTGCGGCAAAGGCGACGCGACTGGCGGCCGCCTGCCGTAAAAGGCTGGTCTTCATCATTTTGTCTGCGCGCTCTCGTCGTTGGCGAAATCCTCAATCAAGTTGATCACAATCCTTGATGACCCTTAAGTGTGGGTGTTGAGGCGCACAACAGGTGCCGTCTCGGGAGGAAAGGCGGCAGGTCGAGGCGAGGCGTTGGCAGGGTCCGTTGGGAATGGATGGAGATGGACAAGTGATGGACGGGATGAGAGGGTGCAGCAAAGAGTAGAAAATTTCCAGTACTGCACCAGGGGTCCGGCGGCCAAAATTCTTATCTTATCGGCAAGCGCGTCGGTCGCGGCTGTGGAACCCAGCACAGAGACCCACTTTGGCCGCCTTCTGTGGACCTGAGGTTTTGGAGCTGCGTACGGAGTAACAAGGAACCTGAAAGTGTTCAGCAACGAACTTGTTGCTCCATCGCTTTCAATTCATCCATGGACACGCGCTTTTCGTTCACCCAACCTATTGTGCTGCAACACTACGTGGTGTTCAATTCGCTTATGGAGTAAAATACCTATGTCGCAAGTCAAGATGATGCCTTAGAAACACCAACGCCGAACACCCCAGCCCGAGCCGAACTTTGCTGCGCCCAGCCCTTTTTGCGGCCCCATCAGCAGAGCTTTTTTGTTTTTCTTTGGAATGACGTCCTTTCAACGGGTCCGGGTACGTCTCCGATGCCCAGCACCCTCATCCTCCCTGTTGGCTTTAGTCCCATATTCGTGCACCGCCCCTCGGACGCCCCGCGTGGCATATCCGAGGAGTAAGCAGAACAGCCTGCATGGCCAGCAGTCTCCGACCCAAAAGAGCACAGTGCCGAAGATCTGGAGCAGAGCGGCAGCCGCGGTCAGCAAGCTCGGGATATACTTGTGTCTGTGCTCCGCCTGGATTGCCCTGTAGCCATAGTCTTTGAGCTTGGGGCCGACCAAGCCTCCGACATACGACACGCAGCACATGATCGCAAGGGTGAAGACGTGGACCATGTTCCGGCCACCGCTGCCGGCCCCATTCGCCTCCTCTCCGCCATCCGGCAAGGGTGCCATGGCAGCCACCAGCGCCCCCGGCATCGCTTGGAGCAGGATGGCCGCCTCGTCCGGCGCGAGGTCGCGAGGGAGACCCCTGAGAACGTTTTGAGCGCCACTGATGTACGTATAGCGCTCAAAATCCGGGTCGTAATCGGCATCCCGGGCTGCGAGGAACTCACGACTCGCGTTGATCGTGAGATCGAGACCTACCAACAAGGTGTTAGTCTCATCATTCTTCAACAAAACCTCCGAGGCTGGAGACGGCACAGACCTTGACTCCCGGACCTCCAGTCGACTCCGGAATCCCCCGAAGCCGACCGCACAACGGCGGCCACGGAAGCCAGCATCGACACAAACCCTTTCCCGCCGGCGAACGCCATGTCGAGGTTGCGACGGTCGGGCACCGTTGGCTGGTCCCGCGACGAGCCAGCCCGCGTCTCGGCCTGCTTTCCTTTCTCCCCGCCTTTCAACATTTGCCGCAGCCCCTTCGGGCCCAGACTTGCTCTGGGAGCGGTGGTGTTGGCTAACTGGCGGATGGAGCCCTGAAGCTGCTCCGGGAGCATCGAGCCCATCCTGCTCAGCACCGTCCAGGACTGGACTTCGGAACGCTCTTCGCTGTATGTGCCGTCCGAGGTCGCCATGTTGCTGGTAGATGTCACATGGGAGCGCCTGGCGTGGCAGTATTTGTCCTGGCGGAATCCGATCCGGTCTGAGAGTGAGTTGTCCATGGAAGAGGAGTCGAGCTCGGGCGGGGCCGAGGAAGAGGGAAAAGAGGAGAGAGGAAGGGTGCCGTCACAGTGAGTCCACATCGCTATCTATCGGCTGGGTTCAAAATTCGACCTGCATATGCACAAAACATCGCAGTGAGCGAAGGATGCATTGGCGGGGTCCACCCCTCTGCATTGGAGCAGTCTAGACGGTGTCAAGCGCACTCTAGGGGCCCGGGAGCTGACGAACACACCGTGGTTAAGGCTCTGGAAGGGGGCGTGCGTGCCCAGGAGGTTGGTGCTCAGGGCTTTTCGAAGCGCCGCTTCGTTTTTCCTTCATGGTCAAGGAATGTGAGACTGTCCACTCGGCAACCAGGCCGGCCTCCCGTGTAAGCAAACAGTGGGCCACCCGAGACCCCGAATGTCTGTTTCAGTTCGTGTTCCCGCCAGGATGGAGACTTGGAGAGACGTTTGAAAAGCATGTGAAAGCTCCAGAACCCCGTATCTTATTGGGTCCCGGAGGGGGAAGTGGGGGCGTGCTGTTTTCGTCATCCACAGTCTTGCGATGAAACCAGCCTCGAAGACGTGACAACACGAGATTGAGATCAGATCGGTCTTCTGCACGGGACATGCAGGTCATGGCCAGTCTAACGGCGCTTGACAAGACATTGAGTCAAACCTGCATGTCATTCCATGCTGTCTGTACAACACAGCTGAAATGAACACCACAACACCCATTCCTTACAGCACCCTCCGTCAGCCACCATGAGGGCAATGTTTACCCATCACAAGCACCAGAACCACAAGAATGGCCAATCGTGGCATCATTCTATGCACACTACCAATACATAATGTTGCTCATTCAAATGAGGCTCCTTGCGATCCGTCCCCTATAATGACACTCTCCCCCCCACATCCGAGTCCTTAATCCACCATGTACATGTTCTGCCCCGCCCCAAATCCATCCCGTCACCTCCCTCCTTTCAACTAGCATTCCCCGCCGCCTTCTCAGCGGCAATCTTGGCCTCCATCTTCCTCCTCGCCTCGAGGATCATCTGGTCCCGCCGCTTCTGCAGCAGCGACTGCCGCTCGTCGCGGTTCGAGCTCCACCCCTTCCCCGAGCCCTTCCCGCCCGTCTCGGCGCTGCTCTCGGCCCCGGTAGTCGAAGCCGCGTCAACCTTGTCTCTTAGGTTGTACCTCGTGATCAAATCCGGGTGAGCCGGGCCCGCCGGCGCCTTGGGCTGCGTCGCAGCGCCGTTGTTGTTGTTGCTGCTGCCCGGCGGAGGCGGCGGTTGGAAGGTGACGGGGGGCTGTACAAGCGAAAACTCATTAGCACAAACATGCATCTAACACACAAATGAAGAAGTATCATGGGGAAAAAGAGACTCACAGTCTCCAACCGGCCCGCCAGGATCCTCTCCGTCGTCGCCGCCACGCTGCCCCCCGTCCGCTGCAGATCCCACAGCGCCGCCCGCCGGTCCACCTGCGGGAACATCTGCTGTATCCTCTCGACGGCCGCCTCGCGCGCCCGCATCAGCGCCGCCGGGTCGCCCCGCCCCGCCGCCGAGCCCCGCGCTGCCGCTGCTGATGAGGACGACGAGAAGAAGAAGTAGCGGAGGACCAGGCCCGAGAGGACGAGGAGCACGACGAGCGAGGGGAGGTTGATTTGTTGGTCGGAAGCGGCGTCGGCCATCTTGACTGGCTGGTTGGCTGACTGACTGGCTGACTGGCTTTCGGTGGGTATAGTGGTGCCGGATTGGCGTGCGTTGAAGGGTCGCTGGGTGACGGAGGAGGCGTGACCGGTGTTTCTCGCTCGCAATTTAGAAATGGGAACTAATGATGTTGTGATGTGCGTTGTGTGAGAGTAGGCACGGGCGCGGGAAGGCCTGGGCCGGTGAGGGGAGAAAGTGGTGCGGCAGTGTCGGGTTCAAATGTTACGGAGCTAGAGGGGCGGATCGGAGGCGAACCAGGTGCGGACAACGTTGCGGACGCTGGGAATGCGATGTCGCAGTTGTGATAAGATCCGGCGCCCCGTAAGCTTGGAGTTACAGTTGACCAGCGATGTCGGATTAGGAAAATGGTCCCGCGTTTGCGTAGGGCTGAACTGTCGGTTTGCGCTGTGCTGGTGATGGTTATGGAACAGGAAACCGAAGGTGGCACGTTGGATTGCGTCGTTCGGCTTATGGAGGCCCCTGGAATCGCATCGTTGCCAAGGCCGCCGCTTGCTTGTTGAGTGGGGCCACCCACTGTGCCACGTTCCACAGCCTTCAGGACCTCAACACTGGACGCCACATTGCAGGAGCTCAAAGCCAGAGAGAGCTGTACACAGTAACTGATGTACAAAGGTCCCCGCGAAAACCCTCTCGATTCATATTGCGCCAATTCCTCCATCATGACTCCCTTTCCTAGGAGGCTCAATGCCCTAGCTACATACACACATAACATAACCCCCCCGTCTCCCATCTACGGTATGATTCCTGGAGATGCGCATTGCACCAAAAGTGTGCCACTGGCGGAGCTCATAAAAGCCTAGGCCCCTATGCTCTGCAACTGGGCAGTGGGAGTGGTGTCAAGATCCGCATAGTGCAGCATCAGTTCCCGCTGCAAAACTCGTCAGTCGCAGGTTCTTATCAAGTTCAGAAGACACTCAGATAGATGACCTACCCTCTCCTTGCGCCAGTTGGCAGTGTCCCACACCACGTAGTAGCCGCGCTCGTGGGTTGGACCGAGAGACTGAGGGACCATAACGTCGTCCTTGGTCAGCCACATCTGCATCTTTTTGTGCCACCTCCAGTTGCGGTTGTTGAGCTCAGCGGCCGCCATCTGCTGCTTAATGTCCCGCGGGCAGCTGTAGAAGATCCACATCAACGTCTCCTCGTTGAAGCTCGAGATCTTGGCTTCGATCGGCTGCACATTCTTGACCTGGTAGCAGTCAGGGAGGCGGAATTTCGGTACTGGCGACCGTGGCGGGATGTCGTCGAAGAGCGAATAGACCTTTGTTGACAACATCCTACGAAGCATTAGCACGCCGTCTCCACTCCATTATGGAGGAATCACATACTCTGTAGAGCGCATGTCTATGCCCAAGGTTGCCGGGTCGAGCCCACATGTCAGCGCGTTGTAGTCGGGAAAGTTGTTCATCAATGTCCGAAGACCCTTCAGGCCCCATTTGTCGATGGGCGTCATTCCTTCAAGCGGATCCTGCACCTGGCTGGCCGGTGCCTTCTCCTCCTCCTTCCCCTTGCCGCTTGGGGGATCGTTGCCAATTGCGCCGAGAGGGTTCCTCCCGCCGGATGAATCCACCGAATTCTCGCGATAGCCCGGTGGCTTCTGAACCGGCTCGTCGTCGCTAACCGGACTCCGAGGATCCTGAGGTCGTGCTATCGCCGTGGGGGAGCGAACGTCTGCGCCGCGCGACGTCGCCGACAAAGCGCTCAACAAGCCGTTTCCTGCCCGGTTCGCCTGCATGGCGGGCCCGGACGCCGCTCCCTGAGCGCCAAAACCTAAGCTCGACATCAAGTTCGCTCCCCGCTCCTGCGCGCCAATCTCGCCGTTCCCTGTCCTGTTTAACGGCGGAAACTCTTCCGACACACCGGATTGCCCTTGCGATGCTTGGGCGGCGCTCCCCTGGTTACCGAACCTAAATGACCCTTGAGCAGACGAAAGGCGTGAGGCAAAAAGGTCGTCCTGCTGATTCTGTTGAGACGAGATTGGCGTCCCTCCTCCCCGGTGCACTGCGCCACCCAGATTGCGAGGTCCTTGCGCTGACCACATTGATGACTGGTTGGCCGAGTTGAGCTGGGACGTGTTGGACAGGGACGGAAATTCCCTAGAGGGAATGACAGGTTAGAATGTGTCCGGTTCATGGATTGGAAGGCGCAAATTGGATCGAGGGATGAGGAAGTGATCGGAGGAAGGGGCATGTCCGCAGTACCCCTTCAGGATCGACGCGTAGGGCATCCCTTCGGCCGGTCGCTGTGGCTCTTCAGCGACCACCGTCTCCTTCGACTTGATGGATAGCTTGGGTTTGCTTGACTGAGGTTGTGCCATCTTGAAAGCCGATCTGTGATGCCAAGCCAAAGAGGAAGGGAAGTGTAGGAGCAAGAGGAAAAGAAGTTGCGGGCAAGTTGCAAGTCGCTTTTCCGCAATCAGTAGCTCGCAGTGGCGAGTTGCTTTGCGCAAAGGGTGCAAGAAAATCAGAGGAACGAGAGGCTGCCACTGAAGCGTGACGGATACTTGCGACAGCTGGCGCGCCTGCAGAGTCTCGAGCATGGATGAAGAAAGGAAACAGGCAAGGTTCCAAGGCCGGTCCCCAGCAGAACCAGCAACAAGAAAGAAATTCCCAACTTACGATAGGTCGAAGGGTGTTGCGGGCTGTGACCCGGACAAGCTTTGCGCAAAGCTGACATTCCCTCCTCCTATTTGCCTGGCCGCGCCCGGGGGCACGCTTGAGCTCCCCCCCATGGGCATCCCGCCGAAGCCCCATCCTGCCGCGTTCCCTACCGGCCCTGCACCCCATGTCAGCCATCTGCGACAGAATCCTCAATCGAGAGCGCGACGGCGCTGCGTGCACCCTCACCTATCTTTCCATTCGGTAACCTGTTCGACACGGCGCGGCCCGAGGGTTGTTGCTGCTGCTGCTGGCCTCCAAACCCGCCCGGCATGCGGAGTGACTGTGGTACAGCCCCTGGTATCCCAATGGTGCGTCAGCACGTCTACTTCATGTAATCAAGAGCCGTGATGGGGCGTGAATGAGGAGCTGGCCACAAGAAAGGGGCCCCGTGCGATTTGGAGAAGTCAACCCAGCCCAACAACGCATGCGTTCAATGCGCAGCACTGCACGCAAGGCAGAGTTTGGCCTCCAAATCACAAAGAGAACCCCCATTGCACCGAATCCCTGGAGCAGTCCTCTGGCGAGAGGAGGAGCCCATTGGCTCGCAGGACCTGCCTTAGGACCGTGGCCCCTGACAAGACAAAGCTCATTCTCCTCCTCTTCCCGAAGCCCGCCCCAGCCAGATGTACTCCGGCGAGGAGACTCGTCGGCAGTCTTGATATCCTGCAGTGGCAGTATTTGGTGCAGGGCAAATCGCGTTCGGGATGGAGGACGCCAGGGGCACGTGGGGGTTGAGATGTTGCGAGGGCGAGGGCGGGGACGAGGACGAGGAGCGGGAAGTGCCATCCTACCTGGCCGATTCATCATTGAGACGTCGTTCGGGAAGCCTCGTTCGTTTCGTTCGGGGACCCAGTCGAGGTGTCCTTGTTCGTGACGCGAAAAACGGCCTCGGGATCAGTCGAGTGCTGGATGGTCGAAGCTGGTAAGACCAAAGTTCAGGGCGAAGTCGTCGTGCACCGCAAACGCTTGAACCAAGGCTGGCACTTGCCGCTAGCGCAAGGCTCTCCCCCACAAACGTAACACGGGCCGCATGAGGCCCGTGCACAATGGAATAATTACAAGATCAATACGTATTCCATGCACCTGCCACTGTACGATACCTCAACTTACATTCCATTTGGCTGTTCATGTCATGGTGAGCACCAAACTGCATGCCGACGTGTCAAAAATGTGGCAGAAACTTGTTGATTTCAATTTCTCGTCACCAACTCATGTTGGCGGGGCCTCTCTCAGAGCATCCTCCAGACTTTGCTGAAAATTGAAATCGCCCAGATGGCGCCCGATGACAACAAGCTTCCCTGCCCGCGAGCCATTCACCTCGGACTCCTGAGCGGGACTATCAAATATGTCAAAGATTTCTCTGACGCCCTGGATGATCTTTTCCTTTCCTCCCTTCCCGAAAAAGCGGCCCTTGAGCCGGTGGATGTCGTATGCCGGCCCGTCTCTCGGCTTGTGACCGGGGAGCACGTTTTCCCACAGGACCGATCTCAGCCAGGCATCCAGCGCCGACTGCTGATTCTCGCTCATTTCCGGGAGGGGAATTGATATGGTCGAGATTGTCTGACAAAGTTAGCTACTTGCGGCCCACTCCAAACGATACGCTACTCCGTACCTTGTCAAGATGACTATGGCCGAGGCCAGGACGGTCAATCTCCTCCACCTGGTCATAGGCGTGCAGGTCCAGCAGGAATCCGTCAAGCTGCGGCACGGCACTCTGGCTGGTGACAAAGACCTTCGCAAGTCCGTTGATGGACTCGATCCTGTCCTTCACAACCTGCAGTTCCTGCTCGCTGACTAGGTCGGATTTGTTGATGACAATGACATCGGCATGGGAGATCTGCACGTGGGCGGTTGTCATGACGGGCCCGTGAGCGTCGTCGCTCTCCTCGTGCCCCTCGACTTTTCCTGCCGGGTCATCAAGGCTGCGCAGGATGTTCTTGGCGTCGACGAGCGTCACGATGCCGTCCAGGTAGATGGTGCTGCCGAGCCCGTCGTCCATCCAGAACATGGGCGCCAGGTTGCCTGGGTCTGCAAGCCCCGTCGTCTCGAGGAGGATGTAGTCGAACTTGCCCTTCTTCTCCATCAGCGACTCGATGGCGTTCACGCCCGTGTCTCTGCGAAACTCACGTCAACACACACAAAATTCCTTGCCGCGTGCGAGACGACCATGAAGCTCACTTGACAGAGCAGCAAATGCACCCATTGCCGACGTCCATCCACTCCTCGACCGACTCGCCGTCCTTGTTGATGGTCAAGGACTTTTCAATGTCCAGTGCTGGTCCTCAAGTCAGCCGCAATTTTAGAGAAGTCTACCAACCCAAAGTTGTTCAACTCACAGTCGCCAAACTCTAAACAAACCACCAAGTCAGCTGAGAACAAGTGCAAGGATTTGAATCTCGGTTGTGCTCACCATTCATGATGACAGCAATCCGCTTGCCATGCTCGGCGGTCAGAATATAGTTGAGGAGCGTCGTCTTGCCCGCTCCCAAGTATCCTACAAGCCACATCCATGAGAGTTCAGCATAATCATTCATGCGTAGATTCTGGAGAAAGACGCACCAGTGACGATGGTGATGGGGACCTTGACTGGCTTCTCCTCGGGTTCCAGCCCGGTTTCAGTGCCGACCAGCTCTGGCGGAGCGTCGTCGTCCCAGTCCATTCTGTTTGAGATAGCAGCCTCTAGGTGATGGAAGCTAAAAACCGGAGAAGAATACTTGATGCAGCCCGTGCTCTCCTTGAGTTGATATTTCGATGTGTTGGTGGTTTGACGGGTAACATGCACGTAATGAAGCTGGATGGCGGGGCAGTGCCGCTTTTAAACGCATGCAGTCTCCAAGAATGGATTACGTAATGTGTAAACATCTTGAAGGGGGTTTCTGGAGGGCAGTACCATGGGCATTCACAAACGCTGCTGCTTCTATGCTCTATTTCTATTCTTGATCAGCCTATAAGAAAACAACCAACTCTAGATAACTCTAATCTCCCAGTCTAACCCACCCACTCAGGGCCTCTCACTGAGACTCACTCCCCGTGTCCTTCCCGCTCTTCTCCACGTCGCCTTCACTCTGCTGTACGTGCTTCCCCATCTTCCAGCTCGCCGCCGACCACGCCTCGGAACCAACGACAAGGCCCGGGTGGAAGGCCGTCAGCAGGATAGACGCCAGGGCGATCATGGTCCCCTCGAGCACCATGAACGTGACCTCCTCGTTGGCCAGGGGACCGTTAAACCCGCCCGACAACTCCGCGCACCGGAAGACGGAGCGCACAAAGATGAAGATGCCCGCGAGGAAGATGGCCGCGATGAAGGTGGGCTGAAACGACCGCCGCGCCCGCAACTCAGCAAATGCCGGGTTCAGGGGCGTCTGGAAGCGCTGGGAGCGCACGCGCATCCAGAACTCGAAGCTGAGCAGGGCGAACAGAGCCAGGACGGCCACCTGCCAGGCCACGCCGGCGACCATGGTGTTGATCCCGCCGTGGAGGGCGGACGTGCCGGGGTCGGCGAGGGACGCCACGGCGCCGCCGGCCGCTTGGAGGATGAGGGCCACGATGTCGCCCACGATGAAGATGTACGTGTACACCTGCGGCTTGAAGCGCGCGCGGTCGGGAGCGTAGATGATGACAAGCCGTGAGAGGCTGAGATAAATGGCAGCAGCGAGGAAGGCTGGACCAAGAGTGAGGCAGACGAGGTACCTGCTCGGCAGTTAGACACGGCGATCGAGGTTGGAAACGAAAAAACAACGGCATCGGGTAAGACGTACATAATAAAATACGAATTTGTAAACATGTTATCCCGCATCAGAATACGGCCGACATACCCGACGATCTCGAGGATGAGGCCGCCGGACATGGCAATCATGTAACCCCAGGTCTTGTAGCGGATGCCCAGGAACACCTGCGCGAGCAGACCGACGCCAAAGACCGCGGCGAACAGAGCATTGCCCGCTAGCGAGGGGAAGTAGGACATGTACCCGAGGAAGTATCCATCAATCTCGAGGGGACATGTGCACGCCGTGCATAGCATGGGGTTCAGGAGGAGCGTCCGGTTGAACGTCTCGAGCGTGACTCCGCTCCAGTCCGGGGTTCCCGTTGCGCAAACCATCGTGCTCGCGTGCGAGTGCCTTCACAGCACCCAGTGGAGAGGCTCAAGGTATGTTTCGGCCGTGTCGCTTACGGTTTAAGGTCAAGGGAGCTTGACTAGGTGTGAGTCCGCAGAAGTCCGCTGTGGGTTTGAAAGATCCGGGAGAGCCGGAAAGTCCGGGAGCCTGAGAAAACCTGAAAGAAGGGTTATAAGAGAGGAGCGGGCTGCGGATTTGTGCACAATGGGGGCTCAGAGAAAGCCTTGTTCAGCCTCTCATCACGAAACTGCATTACTTATCATCTCGACAATTGGAAGAGAGGACGCGTCGTCAAAACCTCCACCGGAGCCGGAGCACTGTGCCCCAACACGCCGTGCATGGAGGAATGACTGTCCCGGGATTCCCACTCTTCCTTTAGTGGGCCCTGAGCCTGGTTGTTGTTCAAAATGCGGTTCGCGGTTCGTGTGTGGTTGTCTGGGGGGCAGGGGAGGCACGGAACGACTAGAAGGCCGAGAGGATGGATGAGCTGAGAGGCGTTGGCCAAGCCCTGCCTCTGACTGCTCGTACAAAGTTCCAAGCCTCACCCATCCGGCCAGGTGGTGTTTGATCCAAGCCCGGGGTTTCGCATCGCCAATGGGCAACCAAATCGAAGCTGCCGCGTGGGAGCCGCGTCATGCGGCTGACTGCGCACAGCTTGATGTGAAGATGCCCGACAATACGGCGAGCGTGGCGCAGGGCCCAATGCCCCGTACCGAGCACATGTGAACCTGTCAACGGAAGCAGGGGTTGTCTGCACCTCCTGCTGCGGACCATACAGGAATTGGGTTGAACGAACGTGCAAGCAAGTCTGTTTGCGTCGCCCGTGTGCTGACGAGTGTGCCTTTGCTGACGTCGGCAAGGCTAATTGCAAGAGATCGCAAAATGGACGTCGATTGCGATGGAGAGATTCTACCTATCATCATAACATTATTCTGTGCTTCTTGGAGTTTGCTTCCCGAGGCGGCCCGGCTGGCTCGGCCCAGAGCGGAATTCGAGAGTGGAGGTTGAATCCGACTCCGTCCTGAGGATTGAGTCCGACTCCGTCCCGGCTGCCAGGGCACGAGAACGACATCATTGAGGGTTGGCGCAGGCGTGAGAAAGAAGGCTGAATTGACCCCTCAATTCTGAGCCGTTGTCCGGCATCAAACCCAATACGACAAAAGCAAGAAGCGCTACATTTCGTGCCCGAGTAAGGTGTATGGTCAATTGGGTTGTGGTTTAGTGTTTGGTTTGAAGTGGGAAGAATGCTTGGTGTGGAAATCTTGGCTCACCATGATCTCGGTGTCACAGTGTCAGGAGCCGCCCCACCACAGCAGGGGACCCCACAACAGAACCCAAGTCCTGGGCGCCCTGTTGAAAAACAAAGGGGGATCCCATCCCTCGAGGTAAGCTGGTATGGAGGAATTTACACAGGCTGACTTTGCGGTTTGTAAGAAAAGGTTACAACAAAGTCTGCACGTTATAGCGATGTCGCGGAAACTAGCAAATGCAGGATGAGAAGACTAGAGCACTAAGACATAAGAGGAATCAGGAAGCTCAGGTGTTCAGCCTCCCAAACAACAGAACCGGACAGGAACCACCCCGCCACCCTCCCACTTTCTACAACCAGGGCAGCAAACTCGAGTCTTTCCCACAGCAGAACTTGCCCTTTAGACAGAAGCTACAACTATACCCTATCGTTTCCCTCTTTCCTGCACTCCTAGTATCGCGATGAATCCCTACGAAACGGATCCCACCCTCATTCCCACAACAGATAGGTACGCGGATATTCCTGCGTTTGGCCGTTATGGTCCGCGGGCGGATGATTTCCGTCCCAATCCGAAGCATTTCATGTCGACCTCGGCCGAATCCCTAGCTTACTGGTCCTCGGTCCTAGATCTGTACGATGAATCACATAAAATTTACAATGCATGCGAAGGTGGTCGCGATGTGTTCGCCCTCGGCACTATCGTGGTCAAATCATGCCATCTCACGCCCGATCGCCAGGGCAGACGTGCTTCGCGGGACTTCTCATTTGGCGATGCCAATGAGGTGGCTGCGATCTCCCTCCTCACGGAATTGTCCCCAGACATCAGAGTCCCCCAGATTTACTTCTCGGGCAAGGTATGGCATCTTCGCCTGTTGTCACCGTTTATCGGGCGCACGAGGACGTTGAGACTGACCTCGGGTAAAGATCAGGGGTTGCGATGTGCTGGTGCAGGAAAGGATTCCGGGAGTAGCTCTCAATGTGGCCTGGCAGCACCTCTCGTTTGCCCAAAAGGTGTCGTTCAAAGAGCAGGCCCGTGACTTGCTTCGGAAACTGCAAAGCCTGCAACCGCCTCCTGGGCAGACCACCCGGGCATACCTCGTTCCCGACCCAGACCCTGTCCAGAACAGGGGGCTTATGCAACTTGAACGCGACATGATGTTTTCGGAGGAGAACACGGACCCGGATCTCAGCTTCATGCATCACGACCTTAACACATCAAACATCATCGTCCACAACGACAAGATCGTCGGTCTCATCGACTGGGAGATGGCTGGCTACTTCGGTTGGCAGACGTCTGGTAAGGTCCATGCGAGAATCCGATGCCCACAGGCTGAGGATTATCTCCATCTCAACCTGCCGAAGAAGCTCATGAATGACATCCTATTTTGGAATGACTTATGTGATGTCGAGGTCGGTGGTGCTGACAATGGAACGATCCAAGGTTGAGTCGTGGCTGTTCCTTTCCGTATCTTATCTCAAGTTACTTGCGGACGTCGAACCCATCTTGAATTTTGTCTGCAAGAAGTGCTGTGCGGGCAATCATCCTCATCAAATGCAGAGGTTCCGGGGTGTGGTTTGGTGTTGGGTTGGGATGGGAAGACTTCTTGGCGTGGAAGTCTTGACTGTCTTGGCCAGATCCACAGAAACTGGGAGCAGCTGGAGTGGGTCCAAGCAGGGGTCGTCAGGAACGAGGCTCCAGCCTTCAGCCCCAGCCAGAAACCGCCAAGCAGCGAAGCTCTCGCAAGCTCACAACCGCCTGGAACTGTCAACATTCAACCATCCACCATTCCCCTTCGCCGCGTCGTCGCTTTACGAGTTTCGGCTCAACACCGACGGACCACGAGAATTGAGTCTTACCAACAAAGGCAGACACGCGCATATTCCCGGCGACTGACGTGGAGAGCAAGCTCTGGTCGAGGGTCGAGACCCGTGCATCGAAACACAAGTCACAGAGCGGGGCCTGAACAACCTGGAATCGACACGCTCCCCACTTGGCCATTGCGGACATCGGGTGCCACTTGCTCTCTCGAATTCGAACCTCTGAATCGTCATGTCGCTGCCGCCGAGCTCCCCCCGGCTACCGAGCCCGCCTCCCCCAGCCGAGATCCAGATCGGACCCAAGTCGCCCATGATGGGCCCCAATGCAGCTCGCCAGGCTGCCCAGATCGAGCAGACCGCCATCGACACGAATGCCAAACGTCGCATCCATCCCGGCACAAAGTCGGCCGACATGGCTGCTGGTCCACCGCTCGTCCCGTTGCATGAGGTCAGCAGATGGAGTTTTATGTTTCCCGCACCGGGCTGAGCTAACTTGGACATTCGCACAGCTCGACTCGGCCTTCCAGCTCCAGGAACACCTGGCTGCGCTGCACTACTATCACACATCGAGTCACACGGCACCCATCAGCCGGGACACCGCGAAGCTGCTGGCAACCCCGCCGCCCGGCATCGATAAGACGCTCTGGCTGTACGAGCTCTGCCGCTTCCTGATCGCCCAGTGCAACAGCTTGATTGTCGGCTTCCTGTTCGACACACCCCCATGCAGCGCTGCCACGTGCCCCGAGATGCGCGCCGGCGAGTGGCAGTTTCTGTGCGCCGTCCACGACACCCCGAAGAGCTGCTGCGCTATCGACTACTGCTGCCACACCCTCGACTGGGCTGCCAACGTTGTGACCAACCCCAAGATCTTCCCGAGCCGCTTCGTGGTCGACGCCCATGACAAGAACACCGCCCTCAAGAACCTCGTTAACGTCTTCCGCCGCCTGCACCGCATCTTTGCCCACGCCTGGTTTCAGCACCGTGGCGTGTTTTGGTCTCTGGAGAGCCAGAGCGGTCTTTACGTCTTCTTCAAGACCGTGTGCGACGTCTATGATCTGCTGCCGGCCGAGAACTACAAGCTGCCGCCCGAGGCTGAAGGCCTCGACAGCAGCTCGGGTGCGGGCGATGTTGAGGACAAGAGCACCGATCGGAGGCACCAGCCGCAGCACTCGCAGCTGGGGCCGATCTCGATTGCGAAGCCGCCCAGCCAGCGCGATGGTGAGGACGGGGACTACTCGGCCATGAGCAGGACCAACACGAGGCGGCACATTAAGAGCAGCCCCTCGGTAGGGAGTGCAGTCACGACCGTTCCCGAGGCAGATGAAGATGAGAGCACCGACTTGTCCAACAGGCTGGGTGGGATTCGCATCTCGTCGCGAGCTGAGGAAGAGGGGGAATCGGCCAGCATCCCGGTGATTGTGGAACACAGGCCGGTGGCGGCGGGCGAGCAGCCGATACGGCCATCCAGCGTGATCCCGCCGTCGGAAACGGCAACAACGGGAAGCCAGGCGAAACCGAGCCCGGAACCTGAAGCCGCCAAGCAGGAGGCAGAACCACCAATGCTGGAGAATGATTTTGCCCCTGAACCTGAACTCCAATCCCATCACGAACATGTTCCTGCCCCCGAGCCTGAGTCCCAAGCGGAAGATAAAGAAGCCCCATCCGCCGTTTCAGCCGAGGAGCACCAGCCCACCGACGAGCAGCACTCTGCGGCCGCTGCCTCTGAGAAGTCTGCAACGGAAGCCGAAGACACCGGAACTGAGACCGAAAGCCAGGCGACGCCATCAACTGCCACCTCTGACGAGGCAAGCGGAAACGACGCCGGAACCGGCCCCGAGGACGCCGGAGCGGACGCCGCTGACCCAGCAGAAACGGAGGAGCAGTCAGGGGAATCTGCCACCGAGGGGGAGAAAGAGGGAGAGTCGACAACGACCGCGAGTGCCGAATCCACGGAGGAGAAGGAAGCCAAGTCCGCTTCTGAGGAAGCCGACACTGGCAATGAGGTTACCGAGGAAAAAGCAGCTGTCGAATCAAAATCCGAGACTGAGGGAAAGAATGACGCGCCGGAGGAGAAGTGAAATGGGGCGAAAGACGGACATGACGAGGAAAAAGAGGGGGGGCAGCTGAAACAAGCTGGATCAAGACTTATGTTGCCGAGGTTTCTGCTTCCACCTAATACCCATGATGTATTACATTTTGCGTGAGGATAGTTCAAATTCATGTTGATGAGGATATGTTTCTTCTTTTCTGACAAGGCCAGACGCACATCAAATCTTGATATTGGTGGATCGTAAGGAGCCTAGTCCATGGAAAGACATCAGCATGTAGTTTTAAGAATACACCCAAGCTCCATTTTTTAAAGTGATACGGAGGAACCTTCTCTCGATCCGTCACTGCCAACTCTCTTAACAGTTTAAGAGAAAAGAGATCTGTTATCCATGGGCAAGGCAGGAAGAGCGACGAGGAAAGTTGTCAGCCAATGACAGTGTTCAGAACAGAAGAGGAGTTCGTTGAGAATGGACACGATCAAGAGGGTCGAGAAACACATGTTGGTGGTAGTGGATTACAAATGATATATGTACAGTACACTAATACAGAGGAGGAAAAAAATCTATGAACCGCTGTGACCACTTCCCTATGAAAGACGCAGCCCATCTCTCTGTCACCGTCAGGGTATATCTCACGTCCCAACCGCTTCCTCCTCTTTCCTCAAACCAGGTCTCTTCCCTCTTCCCCCCTCCTTTCACTGGACATTCAAAACATGCTTTCATCAACAAACTTTCACTTTTCCCTCGCCAAAGCCAACCCGGCCCGCTCATGCTCCATCCAAGTCGATAACAACCCATTTGTTCCCCCTTCCCATGTATGCATTTTTGTGTATATGCCTGCTGCGTTCCCCTCTATCGCCCCGTGTCTGCGCATTAGTAGTGATGATGAACAATGTCTTTTTTTTGTGGTCCAACCTGAAAAGATTGGAGAGAATGACAAGAGGGGGAAAAAAAGGCAAGTATAGACATTGAAGGATGTGAAACGGGGGGAAGGAGTATTAGGTGCAGTTGATATAAACATGGCCCCTCCAATATAAATGAGACGAAAACAAAACAAGTATTTGATGCCAAAAGTATAACCACAGGGAGAATGGCAAACGAGACCAAAAGACAGGGAAGGAAAAAAAGGATAAATTACATGAAGAGAAAGTGAAACTATCCCAAGATTGGCGGGTTCTGTGCATGCAGTGAGAGATCATGGGGTGAGATGAGCCTGGAGAAGAAATGACATGTGCAGCAGCAACCCACCCCCATCACTCTCGTCGTCGTTCTAGGCGACATGAAGTCGAACGACGACGTGTCGCCGATCAGCCAAGCCTCAGAAACAGCCGCATTGCACAAAAATACGACACGGAGCACCGCACCACGTCCAGGCCTGACTAACGGCTGTGCTCCCCGAGTTTCCCGGGGTCTCGAACGGCGGCGTGTCCGTAGTGCAGGCCCCAAGTGGGTTGACCCGGGACGACGGCGCAAGGTCAGCCTGCTCGTTCTGGCATGCTTAGCGCCGGCGACAGCCGGTTCGTTGGTGAGCGCATCGGACGTTGGCGGGGCCAGGCCATGCCATGCGTGGAGCTCGCCCAAAAGAGGTGGTTGGGGGGGGATTGTGGATTGTTGGATTGTGAACTCTTTGTGTGTGTGTGTGGGTTGCTGTGGGGTGGTGAGGAGATCCCGAGTGCCGAAGGTGTGTTTCAGGTCGTCGAAAACGGTTCGAGGGGCGATCCAAGCGCCCCAGCCCCTGCATTAGCATCTGAGATTCGACGTCGCAGGTGCCGCATTATCGGGTCCCAGGAAATTGTCCAGGAACCGCTTGGCCCAGCTGCGGCGGAGAGGAGCCGCATCACGAGCCGCCTGGATCTCCAACGTCACCCCATGCCGTCATTGGCGCCCACAACTCCGCCCGTCCACCGTCTCGAAGGCTCCAAAGCGCCAGGATGTGCCAGGATGCGCCGGGATGCGGCTGGTAAGCGCCCGGTTGGTCGGAACGACGGTGATGCTGTCAAAGGTCCCCCATGAAGCCTCACCCCTCTGCAATCTCGTTGTTCTCGTCCCACTGTGTTTGCATTGGCGCGCATCTCCAGGCTGTTGTCGTGTGACGGCGCAATGCATGGACACCCGTCCGCTCGTTCAAGCCGCTGTGTGCTTCCCCTTTCCTCCCGCCGGCGCACTGCCGTCGCTCTCGGCCAGCTCGTCCCCGATCTGCATCCTGGAGAACACGCTCCGCATCTGTTGCAGACCCTCCCTTTGCGTCGATACCGCCATGGCATTGCGTTCGTCTGCGATGGCCCGGATGTTTTGTAGCAGGGGGGTGAAGCCCTTGTCGTCTGGGAGCCACCATCGGAGGCAGCTCTCGTCGTCGAAGAGCTCGGCCATCCGCGTGCGCACCGTGATTGGGGAGATGTACCTGCAATGCGGTTAGTCTCTGTAGATGGAATGTTCTCCTTTCACACAACTTCATTTGTCGGCCCGGAAGGAGGACTTACCCTAGCGTCTCAAGTATGGCAAACTTCCTCCTGATCCACATGCGGTCCTTTGCATCTCGTCGCATGTAGAGTGCGGCGATTGCGAGGTTGGACTGCAGTATGATCAAGCTCCCCGGCGGGCTATGTGGCCAGAGTTCCACCGTCTCGTAGATCTGGCATATCGCATAGGCGTGCTCCATCAACCTCCCCCTGTCCTCGTCTGTGAGCTTCGCGGGGCTCTGGCTGCTGAGCATGAGCGCGATCGAGTGGTATTCGCACATCAGGAGGGTCGAGGCGAACAGCGGGGGTCGGAAGAGAACCCCTGGCGCAAAGGGATTGACAATGTCGTCGGGATCTGGGCTCGAGCCGCTCGGGAATTCGGTCACGAGAAACGAGGTGTCGGTGAGGCTGGGGTCCCAGCTGTTCCTCCAGGTGGTCCACGCGGCGGACAACCTGCGATGCTCAGCGACGTAGTTCTCTTCCGTGATTTCCTGCTGTGCGCGCCTCGCGAAAAGGAGCGACATCTCCATCGAGAACTGTCGCAGCCGTGCCGAACACGCCTCGATCTTCCACCCGACCTTGTTAGGCTCCGCCGCTGCCCGGGACTCGTAGAATTCCGCCGGTATTGAGAACCACTCCTGGGACAAAGAGGTGCCGATGCTTCCCATGATGCCGATGAAGACGTCAAACCGCGAGTACCACATCACGGCCACGCGGCCCACGGGCGATTGCATCGCAGTCTGCGGTGTGAAGAGCTGTGTAAGAACTTCAAAAGCCGCCCTCTGGTGACCCATGAGGTTGACCCAGTCCCCCAAATATTCCTGCCCCGAGTGTTAGTATGCCCCTGTCTGCCAGGCTCCGGGCTGCGCGGCTCACCTCGATCGTGGCAAGCTGCAGGATTGTCAACAGCGTCCCTACGCTGTACTTTTCCTTCTTATTTAGACACTCCAGAAGCAACGTGACGCTGCGGCTGTAGTATTGCAGAAACTCGTGAATCCTGCCGTTTGGATTCCGCATGGCGTGGTGGTACGCCGAGAAGCCCACCACTGCGTAGAGCAGAGCCTCGTTTCGAATCGCCAAGCTCGTCAGGATCGTCCGAAAGAAGTCGTCGTAGTCGTTAACCACACAGTAGTGGTAGTGCGTGATGTTGTCGTAGAAGTAGCTGAGATAAAACTGCAGTTCGTGGGGGAGGAATGTCCAGTCCGGGCGGGAAGGGGTTGTCACGCTCGACACGTCAGGGAAAGGAACCCCAGACGGGGTGTGAGTACCGGTAGTGCCAGCCGACAAGGCGGGGGATGAACTCTTGTTTCCATCATAGGATGGGGTTTCCGACCCATGCCGGCGCCCTGCGATAACCCGCTGGTGACCAAACGAAGACGTGGTGCTTGATCTTCGGAGGGGAAAATTTGGTGCCGAGCTCTGTGATGTGGCACTTTCGGGTTCGTCTTCGTCCTCGTCCATAATCGGGTCCAATCTCGTGTCCTGGTCGGCCTCGTCGTCGTCGTCGCCGCGGGAAGAGCTCGGGCTCGCCTGCTGGCTTGCCCCTGCTGAATCTTTGGATCCACTGCTCCCCGAACCTTTGGAAGCTGGGGGTTCTGGATAGATGCATTCCCTCTTTCCTTTCCTACATCCTATGCCTGGATTAGCGGTGGCGTCCGTCGCCCGAGGTGCGAATCTCTCAACATACTCTCGCAGATGGGATGGGTTTCGTCACACTGGAATCAGGTCAGTCTGCCAAATCTTGGTAGTAGGAGACGAGTGTTGCAGTACCTTCACCCGCCGGCTCCGGCAAGTGTAGCAACCCGATCTTGTGCGGCGGTGCTTGATGTGATCTAGACCCGGCGCAGACTTTCTCCTGCTTCTTTGTGCTTTGGACGCATTGAACATGATGGGTTCTGGGAATCCGGTAAAGTATCCTAAGCTTTGGTAAGGGTTTGGTACCGGAGAACCGCCCATCTGTACAACTGGGGGCTGGGGCATCTGCCCAGAGCCATCAAGTTGGTTGGGATTGGGTGGTCCTCCAACCCCCACCATAGAGGAGAGGAAATGATGATAATAGTCGCTCATGGCGATCGTCGAGAGGCTCGTTCTTCGTGTCTTTGTTGGTAAAAACTGGTGCCGTCGACCCGCAACATCGAGGGGCAAGAAGAGCCAAGGTGGCGCAGATATGGCGCGTCCGTGATCACGAGCCGGACGGATCGATGAGTGCGTCGGCGCCGAGGAAATCACCTTTCCTTGACCAGGTGACTTAGGGCTGCGCAACCCTCGGTCAAGAATCCCGAGGCCAGCGTCTCTGGAAGCTAATGGAGAGGGAAGACCTCACACCCAGAGGGCGAAGAAGAAGAAAAGTAGTCGCAGTCGGCCTGGGTCGAGAAAAACAGACCCTTGTCAGATGTTTGCCTTACTGCTAGACCCAACCCTCTTGGGCAAATATCATCATAGAGGTGTCCCCGGTCAATAATAAGACGCTTGATCTGCTGCAGGAAGGGGGGTGAGCTGGGGTAGGCGGCAGAAACTCAAACCCCAGATGCTGGTGGAACGAGAAGTCGTAAGAAGCGCCAATGGGGGGTCTGAGGAGGGTGATTATAGAGTATGGGGTGACTGGCGTAGCACTGGGTTGGGCTGGGTCTCCGCACAACCAGGGCAGGAAGAGGCCAGACAAGCCTCAGGTGGCGATCTCCTCGTAGAGTCAGGGTTCCTTCTGGAAAAGGGCTGTGTGGAACACGGGAGCGAGCGGACCGCCGGTGTGAGATGAGCGCCTCCTCTCTGTTAAGCTTCAGGGCGCCAGGAACTCGGCGCTTCTGGGTCGATAGGAAAGGCCTGCTGGGGAGGATGGGCAGAATTTTGATCTGCTGCAAAGCCGGTCGATTCTTGGTAGGGGCGTGGGTGTGTGCAGGCGGGATACAACTGTGACTGGGTATTCGTTGGCTAGATGGACACAGCCAAGATAACCGTACCCTCCCCCGGAATCTCACCCCTCAGGGCAAGAGGCTGTTGCTAACCCTGGGGCGGATACAGCCGTGAGCAACTCAGCGGCACTGATGCAGTCGACCCCGGGTGGCTCTGGCTCGGGGACTCCTTCAGGTCAGGGCAAGGGGTGGCGAAGGATGACGGTCGACTCTCAGAGGCGCCAAGGCGAGTCACCAACCCTGCTGCGGGATGCTACCGTTCCCGGAAGGACGAAGGAATGGGGAATCTCGATGTCCAGGAATCGCCTGCTTGTACCTGGGGTCGCAGCTTGAGCTATTGGTGGCTTACCGGCAGGGGGTTTGGGATGCGCAAAACCGGAGGATGTTCGAGGTATTGGACCACAGGTCCTGGCGCGGGAAAGACCGAAGATGGCGTCTGGAGGGTAACGAGATGCGACCAGCGACTGATGGATGCAACAGTAACCCGAATGGTCAGCACAGACTGAATACCGCTGCAAAATAATACCCTCTGAGCAAAGGAGGCAGAGGCCTGTTGTTGTTGAGAGTAGATCACTGGGGATATTGTGAAGCATATTCGAACATGCAACCCGTTCAGCTCGATCTTATTAGTCGATCAGTCCATAACAGAGACCAGGCTCTATTGCCAGGGAATGCCGTCCAGGATTAGCTCGACCCCGGGCCGTCTAAGAGGCTGCTGGTGGGGGAAGAGAGGGGGGGGGGTGTCCGTCTTAGGCTGACCCTAGTCCAAGTCCGCTACTTTGTTGCTGTCACAGGCCATTGACCCCGTCCCGTCCCCTGGGATTTCCAATCTCTCGGGAAGGCATTTCAGCGAAAGAGGCAGGGCGCACAGAAATGCGCAGCCCTGGAAAGTCAAGCTGCTGTCGTCGAGCCGTCGGATTGTCCGATGGTAATACCCCCAAAGCTGGTCTTCTGTCTGTCTCTACTGTCTCCACGCTTTGCCTCAGCTCCCATGGGCCTTCGAGGTCTGGTCTTCGGAACAATTATGACAGTACGGGAAAAAGAGCACTGCCGGGTCTCCGCATACCGTATCGGCTGGTCCTTCCGACTGAGGCTCTCGCGGGTTGTTTTCCGCGGTCTGTCCTGTTGGGGTCCAGACACAACCACGGCGCGGATCTTGTTAGTCCACTCTCCGCCAACGCCGCGCTAGAAAGCCTGTCTCCCTGGGTTGTTCCCCCTCGACAGGGTTCCGGCAGAAGGCGGGAGAAGTCTCTGCAAGTGGTGGGCTGGTCTGCTAGCGCAACTCGCTTGTTGACAGGGGTAGTTAACCAGATGCGTCCCAAAATCTCCTCGAATGCGACCGCAGAGCACAGCAGACGGCGGCGATGCAACGCATTCACGAAGTCAACCCGCGCGGGTGGGCCGCGGTTGGGGCTCGTCAGGAACAATACAGGGAAGGGATCGCATGTCTGCGAACGGCAGTTCAAAAGCGGGTGAGGACACCCTAGAACACGGACGCCGGCGCGATCTCGACAGCCTCGTGGTTTGATCGGCGGAAGCTGGCGACCGGTTGCGAACCCTCCCTCCTCATGTTGGCGGTTCAAGGTTCGTCTGATGTGGTCTCGGTGGTGCAGTGCGTCACTTGGATCTTCCGTTGCACAACGGCCGTTGGCGGTTGCATGGGTGTGGCCAGTCGCAGCTGGGTCCCCCTCGAAGGTCCCCCCTGCCAACGTCGATTCCCCACCGGGGCGCAAATCGTAGTGGGTCGCGGTGCCAAAGTGAGACATGGCTCCGATGTTGCGAAGGCCATGTGCAGCGAAAACACATGGCTTCCATGCCAGACGACGTCGAGGGGCCAACTTGTCATCATCATCTGCGTCCTATCCTTTCCAGAACCGGGAGCGTGCTGGGTGCACGGCCGCGCGGGCAGGCCGTTGCCAGCTTTCAACGTGGTCTGGGACGCATCTTTTTGACACCACACACCCATGCAGCCGGCGAACGCGCCAATCCAGAAGCAGTGGGCGCATGCAGGGCCCGCGAACATCGGGCCTGAACTCCCAAGGCCTGCCAGGGTCTGCGTCGCCCGTCGTCCAGACAGTGAAGCTGGTCCGCGGCAGTGGTGGAGCCGATCCGATCCGGAGCTGCGCAAGATATCAGGATGCATCGCTGCAGCAGTGACACAGGAGACGCGCCGCTGCAACCGCCGTGCCCCGGCGATCCGGCACTGTAATCTGTACCTGTATGGGATAGGTACCGTACCGCAGGCGAGGATGCAACTCCCGGCCGGTATTTGGGTATGGAACATGCAGAGCACGCACACGAGAACGTTGACGAAGGACCTCCCTGCCCTCCCTGCCCTGTGGACCTGGCGCTGCTCGAGATCAGTGAGCTGCCGCTTGAAGCCTGGTGTCGTCTGCACAGACCAATGGCTGGGGCAGCGGAATATAGCAGCCTCCAGAATATTTCAGACGCAAAAAGGAAGGACGGTAAGGCAGCGACTGCGTATTGCGAAATACCTACCATTTACGGCATCGAGATCTGAGCTGGCCGTGTTGCTGTGGGTGTGTGTGTCGTCGACCCCGGCGGGAGTGTTAATAGCACCACACCTCATCTTTTCAATGGGCCGAAGTCCGTCTAGAGCGTTGGAAACTGCTCCCACTAACGTGATTAGCACATCTTGTCCCCTGCGTACCACAGCAATGCGGACTGTGGTCTGCTAGGAGATACACTTCGGTGGCCCGGCATTTTGATTGCGTGGCAGTAATTGGACGACCTGCAAAGCGGACCGCGCCAAACTGGCTGGCCTGGGAGCTGGGGTCGAGGGCTGATGGGTGAATCAGTGATGCACCGAGATCACCTCGGCCCGTGGGTTGATTGTGGAAATCACGGTCGAGGTGAACTATTGTATTGGCGCATGAGACCGCCCGCGGCCGTTATTTTGATGGATTGACGACGGGGCGTGCTTACTGCGTTGGGCCTCGGAGGACTCGAAAAACCTTGGAAGCGCAAGAGCGTGAAAGCTGCACTGCAGACTGCAGTGCACAGTGCCTGCACAGCAACAGAAGCGGTGGTGGTGGACCAGGACAGAGCGATCGAGTGCGAGGCAGCAAAAGTCGAGCCGAAGTTTGAAATCTCGTCTGCAGCACATCCATCGGCGTGGAAGGCGCTCCCCTGCCTATAAGTCGGGCAGATATTAATGATTGAGCGAAATACCACCTCGTACTTCGTACGTATGTACATCGCGAACAAATACCAACACCACCAGTGGCATGTGCAAGACGCCTTAACCTGTTCGAGTCTGTAGCAGCTTCAAGACGTCATGAGAGCGTTGCATTGGAGATGCATGGCGGCGCAAAAGCTTTCTCTCTGCCCTTGCCCGAAGTGGACGCTCGGGACCGGGGCGTCCTCCTTCCTGGGCATGGTCCCAACTTCTTTTTTTTCCACTTGCGACGCCTGGTGCGTAAGGTACATTCACAGCAGGACACGGCTCACACCCTCTCCGCCAGGTTACCATCAGCTGGGTCCGTTGTGAGGCAGTGACCCGGCGTTGTGGTTCCTTGGAGCTTCTGGAAAGCTGCGACCCACAGACCACTCGAAATGAGTATTGGCTCTTGGGAATGAGCCAAGTTCATGCACCGCCAACCCCCAGAGCGGTGATCTGTCGGTGGAAGCTTCCGCAGCAGGGCACGCCCACGGCCCAACTTCCTTCAACGGCGAAGAGCGGAGAGTCTGTGCCACAAACCGGCCCGGGCTGCAGGGGCCGCTCCACTAGCGTTAGCGTCATCTCTGACTGGGATCTGTTCTGTGGGATCACCGGGATGGACCTGCAGGGCCCACCCTCAGCCTTTGTTGCGCAGCACACGAACTCCACGCGGTCCCCTGTTCCTCCCCAGCCTTCGTGTGCTGCGCAGGACATCCACTTCGACATCATCAATGGAAGTTCTCGATATGAACTTTTTTCTCTTGCCCTTGCAGCCCATCTGCACCTCCAAGTTTCCACGTATCCGTATACAGAAGGAGAGCCGGGGGCTAGTCGAACTGACGTATCCCGTGCATTGACGCAATCTCGTCTCGTCTCGCGGACAATTTCTCTCCCGTGAAGCTCTCACCTCAACTGTGTGCCCCATGGAGGGTTGATTGCGTGTCCTGCCGGTAAGGGCCCATGTGTCATGTTGATGGCCTCTTGCTCACCGAGGACTGACATGGAGACTATTCGTTGTAGGTTGTATTCTCCGAGCCTCTCTCGAATTGCCCTGGCGTTTCCCTCGTCGAGGTCTGAACCACGTTCAGCAACCTCCTCGACGATAGGTTCCATCCCTCTATCCAAGCCGAGATCCAAGCATCTATTTTTGAGTCGCGCATGACCGAACTCAATCTCAATACGTCTGTCATAGTTGCCATTTCACTAACTGCTCTATCACGAGCTCCACAAGCTCTGCAGGATGACGGCATCTCCACAAAGAGCACTCAGCTCGTCAAATTCATGGGCAGCGGCTTGGCAGACTGGAGACGGCGATGCCGACTGCACTTCACTGGACAAGTGTCCACAGACGCGAGAACAAACCTTCTTCTGATTTCTTTGGCTCCGGTCGCCTTCTTTCATTCTCAACACGTGCTCGAGTCACTCAGCCGTGATCTTCCAGGCGGCTCTGAGTCCTGGAGCCACCCCCCGTGCTTATCAAGTGGGAGTGCGTCGTGCCTTGCAGAGCACATACTCCGTACTCACTCAAGTACGAAAAGCTCGCAAGCAAGACCGCAACTTCTGCTATGATCGAACTTATTTGCTATAGCTTCATCTCGCATGCATGACGCATGCTTGACCAGAGCGGGTGAGACCGCCGTGCTCCGTCGTCGTCGCTGTGGGGTGCCGCAAGAGCCAGTCATGTGCCATACGAGGTTTCTTCGAGCCGGCCGAGCCATACGCAAAGTCCAATGTCACGGACTTTCAGCCGCCTCACCACATGGTTCCTTCAACCCAACAGCTGAGAATGAGGCGAACCGCGGCACGGCACTTTCTTGCTGTCCTGTGTCCCGACCCCCCAACCTGGAAGTGATTTCCATTGAGACTAGCCAAGTGGTACAGCGAGAGACTCGCGCTGCTGAGCTGACCCCAGCAAAGGTGTTCGTTCCAATTCAGGGCCTACACACTTGTGGTTTGATCCCCCCTCGACAGATAACGTTAAAGGAAGTCAACGCAGAGGGACAGCCGGATTCTAGCAGGCTTGATGTCTCCTGTGTAAGGCTCCGTCCCACCGGGCGCCGGGTATCACCTCATTGCCATGGCTTTTCCGAGTGTCACATGGATACAATGTCACCGTAGCCCTGGACCAAGGATACGGCCTGGGCGTCAGGTTTTGCCTGGCACTTGTGCGGTGGTCCCGCGGCTGCGCTACCTCTCCATCGGGATTGTAGGTCGCAGCCTACCATCGTACCCACTCATCCCCTCTGTTTTGATTGTTGCTGTTGCATCACTTCACCAACGACACCTTATCGCATTTCCTAAAGAAGCGGCGCACATCCAGCCTGCGTCACGCACCGCGTCCGGGAGAAGACGCCACGAGCGAGCATCCATGGAAAACATTTGGGGTTAATTAACACATCACATATGCCCGTGCACCGGCCTTAGCATTCTTGCTCCCCGGCCCGCTGAGTCGACGGCTCCGGCCGCTACTTCGGGGCGGAATCCCGGAGTGGCGTCTTGGGACCAGCGGACACAGTCCCGGTCCCAAAATCCCATGGCCCCCCAAAACCCAATCACTGTGTCCTCTTGGGCGGATCGCTCCCGGCAACAAATCGGGTCGGCAGGGTTAAAGCCAATGGAATGCAGCCCTACGTCAAAATTGCCGGGTCAATTGGGGGCCACATCCGCCGGAACTTCTGAGGATGCTGGTTGTTGCGCGGTCTGGAGCTCGGGATGCTCTGAGGGACGATGGCCGTGATGAGCCGGCATCAGCATCCCCTGACTCGTCTTCTCGCCCAGTTTCATGTTGACAGGTGTCTGGACTCTTCAAGCGCGGATCACTTCCGGGGACGCCGGGAAACTCTATTTTCGATCTGCATCTCGGTATCGGGTCTGTATCATCCTCTCTCGCGCTCAGCATGTACGGGAACTTGAGGCATGGACGGACGCACTTCTCCTCCCGCACGCAATAGAGAGGACATCCACCAAGATAATGAGACATGGCGGAGACGCCATGCACATTACTCTCCATGGCATCCCATGGTCAGTTGTACCATTTAACCAGAGGCCCGAGATCCGCTCCTCGACCTGCGTGCACGCAGACGGCTCTTGCACGAAGTCTTCTACCAGTGTTTCAATGTCCTGAACTATTAACACGCACAACACACTCCGCTCCTCTAACACCACGGAAATTGCTGCTTACTCTGCTTTTCTTTGGCTTCCGTGCTTGTCGTCTTCGACAAGGTTAAACATCCCGCCTGCTCCCAACACTGTGTTTGGATTCAAAAATTCCGAGACATCCAGAGAAAACATCGTTATGCCTCTCCGACTATCATGGCTTCTTGGAGAGATTGATCCGCTTTTCAGCCAGCTCCCCCCCCCTTCTTCTCCCCTTTTTCTTTCGGAATTCACTCACGAGAGCCGGGCCTAGTTTCGGGGTTTTTTACCTCGTGGTTCCCGAAAACCTGGACTCTCCGCTAGATGGCTCGCTACCAGTGCCAAGGCAACCAGTGTCTACAGTTTGCGGCTCATTCGCGGTCCAAATCCGTCCAGTAAGCATGTCTGCAATCCCTCGCCCCAAGTTCCAGGTTGTTTTTTTGGATAAGTGGTAGGTGCAGGTACCTAGTGCGGGCAACTTGGTGTGTTTCTCCTTCCCTGTCTGTTCCTTTCCACTCTGTTCTTCTCTTCGCCCTCCTTTCCTTCCAATCTTACCCTTGCTGTTTCCATATCTGTATCGATAACTCTGAGTGCCATTTAGAACTCTTTCCTCCATCGGTAATCCTTAGGTTCAAGGAAGCAAGTCGACTTCCCCGAAGGCACATCCGTTGCTTGTACCCGTTCGTAAATTACAGGACGTCTGTGGCAACAACTTAAACAATTCATTGTATGAAACGTAACGCGATGGAAGTGCCGTCGTAAATTACCATTCTGAAACTTGAAGGGGGCATTGCTGGCTTTTGTTACAAGTTGCCTGCCATTGAATTGTTGGCCAGTAAATCGCAACCTCTCTTACACCTGACCAAAAATTGCGGCAGCAACACCGACAAATCGGCAATGGACGGGAGTACGGTGCCGCGGGGCGGACCGGTGATTGATGCGTCCAGCGCCTTCATACTGCTCGTCACCATTGTTGCCTTTTTCTTGCCTCTCTTCATCATCTTTCCCCCAATCCCACCCTCCAAGCGCGAGGCAGTCCTGGACACACACTCGCAGATCGGCCTCGGACCATCAGAGTCGGGCCTACGCGGCCATCACACCGGCGATGATGCAGGCCACAGCGCAGTAAAGAGCCAGGGCGGCAGCCAGAATGGGAGCCAGAAAGGGACTCAGAACGGGAGCAACGCAAAGAGCCAGGGCAAAATCCGCAGCCTCTGGATCTACCCGATCAAGTCGTGCAAGGGCATCGAGGTGCGCCAGAGCAAGGTGCTCCCCACAGGCCTCGAGTTCGACCGTCTCTTCACCTTTGCCCAGCTCAAGAGCCCCTTCCCCGTCGGCCTGCAGGCCTCGGGCGACGAGAAGGGCGCCCACGCCTGGCATTTCATCACCCAGCGCCAGTTCCCGCTGCTCGCGACCATCCAGGTTGAACTGTTCGTCCCGGACATCATCAAAGCCCGCGGCCATGCTTCTAAGGTCTCCGAGCCTTTTCTCCTCGTCCGCTTTCCCTGGCAGGAACGGGGCCTCCGCGGCGTGCTGGGCTTGGTCGCGGCTAAGCTGGCGCGGGGATGGCGCGCCCGCCCGGAGAAGGAGTTCGTTCTGCCCGTGGCCTTCCCGCCGCAGGACGAAATCGACGCCCGCGGCTACGCCCACGAGGAGGTGACTATCTGGCGCGACACGGTGACGGCGCTCAACATGGAGACGGAGTTACCTCGGGAGCTTGCTCTGTACCTTGGCGTGAGCAACAGGCTCGGCCTTTTCCGCATCGACCCGGCCCGATTACGAAACGTCTACCGGTGCGCCCCGGCCAAGCATGACGCCGGCTACCAGCCTGTGGCGGGCTTTCAGGATGCTGTGAGTGAACAGCTACCCCTCCCCCGCATTTTTCTTATGTGCCGAGAGATGGCCCGATTGTCCCTTGTTTAGCTCCTGCTGCTGAGGCAATTGCGGTGATGATGATCGATGGCTGACGACGCGGCTTTTGGAAACCATCGTGCAGTATCCCCTGCATCTCCTGAATCTGTCCAGCGTTCGAGATTTCGATGCCAAGATCGACAAGGACGAGGCACTTCGGGTCCTGGATCCCAGGCGATTCCGGGCCAACATCATCAGTAAGTTCCACTACGGTGACATTTGGGTGGCACCACGACCGCTGTTGCTCCACAAGGGCTGACATCCATGCATAGTCGACGGCGGTGATACCCCTTATGAAGAAGAGACCTGGAAGAAAATTCGGCTCATCCCAGGTCCGGGCAACAAGCACGAGAGCTCGACGTTCCATGTATCCTGCCGTACCGTTCGGTGAGTGCCTAGTCACCCCCTTCCCAAACCGGCTCTGTCTGGTTCGCAACCCACTGACATCCCACCTAGCTGCAAACTGCCAAATGTCGACCCGGACAATGGCTATCGCCACCCCGTCGAGCCGGACAGGTCTCTGAGAAAACACAGAGAAGTTGACGAGGGCGCCAAGCTCATGGGCTGCATGGGGATGCAACTGACCCCCCTATTCTCTAAGACCGACTCGCCCGAGGACCTCGAGAGCTGGGTCGAGGTGGGCATGTCGGTTGGGGTGCTGGAGCGAGGGCACCACGTGTACATCAGACAGTAGGTAATAGATCTGGGGCCAGCAGGCAGAACGTAGATAGACTATACGGTGGACCGTTTGTGCTGTGATGTAGCATAGATAGAAAGGGGCTCCTCAAAATAGAAGAACAGTGCACAAATCGTTAGTTCGTTCAAGGACAGCACCGTCTGCAGTCATAGCCAAGTTGTGTACGTGAGTTGTCACCAAGACAAAACAGCCACATCAATACACCGACATGCTCTGTAGGGGATATAGACAAAACAACAACCCAAACCAGTTGCATCTTTCCTCCATGCCCCGGTATCACCCAACCAACCAGACTCCAACACATTCTCATCCATAATTCCCACCACCCAACCCAACCCAACCCAGCACACACACACACACCCAGCATGTACCCAACAACACACGCAGAGAAAGATAATCGAACCGAGGCCTGACAAGGGAGAGAGGAAAAAAGAAAGAAGAGAGATCACCGCAAATCCGCCGGCGTGAGCGCCTGCACCATGCTCGTGCCCTCGCTGAAGCGGGTGCGGAAGATGCGGTTGGCGTTCTGGAACATGCCGTCCTTGAGCGAGACGACGATGAACTGGGAGCCGCGGAAGCGCGTCTTGATGAGCCGGCCAATGTTTTGCGTGTGCGACAGGTCGAGCGCCGCGTCCACCTCGTCGAGGATGTACATGGGCGCGGGCTTGAACTGGAGGAGGGCCATGATGAGGGAGAGGGCGATGAGGGAGCTGGGAAACTCGAGGTTAGTTTTTAAATCAAGTGCGTTATGGGAGAGGAGGTTGGGGGGGGGGGGGGGGGGGGGGGGGGGGGGAGAAAACTGACCGTTGACCACCGCTCAGCTCGGTCAGGGATTGCTTCCAGACCTTGCCCAGGCAGACCTTGACCTCGAGGCCGTCCGAGATGGTCTTGCCCTCGGGCGGGTCGAGCTTGGCGAAGCTGCCGGGCAGCAGCTCGGCAAAGATCTGGCCAAAGTCGGCGTTGACCTTCTCCCACGTCTCCTGCAGCGCCTTCTTCTTGTAGTCGTCGAGGCTGACGATGGTCTCCTCGATCTTGCGCTTGTCGCGGATCACGGTGCGCATCATGTGCTTGAGCGACACCTCCTTCTTCTCGACGCTGTCGATCATGTTCATGACCTTGGGGTTGATCTTCTTGCGCAGGCCCTGGCTGCGCTCCAGCAGGTTCTTGTGCGTCGCCTTGCACTCGGCAATGTTCTGGCCCTTGAAGTCGTAGGGCGTGCCCGTGCGCCCGAACTGATCGCGCGCGTCGCCGATCCACTCGTGCTCCTCCTCCATGCGCGTGACCAACTGCGCCGCGGCCTGCTGCTCCTTGTGGAACTTGTCGACCAGGTGGCCGAGCTTCTGCTTCTCGAGCCCTTCCTCGGTGATGCGCGTGTTCTTGGACCGGATGGCCTGCTCGAGGGCGCGCAGCTCGTCGTCAAAGACGTGGAGTTTGGTGCGTTCCTCGTCGAGCTGCGCCTGCGCCGTGTCGTGCGTCTCCTTGACCTTCTTTTGCTGCTGAATCAGATCTTCGACCTCCTCCTGCTGCGCCTTGAGGGCCAGATCAATCTCCTGCAGTTGCTCCCGCGCGGCAGCCAGGTCGCCCGAGACCTGTTCCGAGTCGAGCTGTGCGGTCTGGAGTTCCTTTTGCAGGGCCTTGTTCGACGACGTCATCTTCTCGAGCGAGGCCCGGAGCTTGTCAACCGAGGCCTGGAGCTCGACGAGCTTGGCGTCCTTGTTGTTGTCGAAGTCCTTCATGTCCTTCTCAACCCTCTTGACATCGGCAGTGGCCTCGGCATGCCGCTTTTTGGCCTCTACCACAGACTCTTTGAGTTGGGCAATCGTCTCCTTCATGTTTTGCACCTCTTGGATGATGGAGGAGGACGAGTTGCTGCCGATCTGTTCCTCGGCGAGCTTGATCTCGTGTGCCTTGAGATCGAGCTCCTGCTTGATCTTCTTGGCCTGGTCGAGCCTCGACTTCTCCCGGGCAATCTGGGATTGCAGTTGTCCGAGTGATGCTTCCGCCTCCTTGAGCTGCTTGGTGATCTCGTTGAGCTTCTGTAGGGTGACCAGGACGCCACTCGAGTTCGGTGCACTGCCACCGGAGAGCGTCCCCGAAGGATCGTATGCGTCGCCTTCAAGCGTGATACTCCGCATCCGCACATTCGGGTCGAACGTTACGCGCTTGGCTGTCTCTGCATCCGCGCACACGAGAGTATTGCCGAACACATACTCCATGGCGGCTGAGACTTCCTCGTCAAATCCGACAAGGGACAGAGCCAAGTCCACCTTTCCAGGGGCAATCCTCTGCGCAGTAGCGACTGTTTGCGCGGACGCCTTGAAAGCGGCAATCTTGTTCAAGGGGATGATGGTCACGCGCTTCCTCAGCCTTCCACCTTGCAGAAGCTGCGTGCCTGTAACTTCGTTGTCCACGACGACATTGTAGAGGCGCCCTCCAGCGCAGATCTCGAGCGCCGTGGCCGCCTGCGTGAACTGCTTGTCGAGTGTGAACAGCTGGGCCACCAGGCCTTTGACCTTGGACGGGTCAAAGTTGGGTACGGGGTCTGCGTAGTTGAAGTCGATGTTGGCCACCTTGCGCTTGAGGCCGTCGGATTCTTGTCGTAGGTTCCGGATGGTCTGCTGAAGGAGGCTTTCTTGCTTGTACATCTCTTGCTCAGTCCCCGGTTGGAAACCAAGCTTGCCCAGCTCCTTCTCCAGCCTTTGCGCCTGGTGCTTGAGCCCCTCGAGATCCTTGAGAAGTCCGGCATTCTGCTCCTTGGCTTTCAACGCGCGCGGTTCCTCCTCCTTGATCCGCTTCTCGAGATGCGCAATCTTGATCTTTGCTTGCTCCTGCTCCGTCACAGCTGCCGTGGCGCGGTTCCTCGCATCTTGCAGCTGCCCTTGGTATCCGTTCTCCTGTCCTTCCTTGGATGCAACACCCGTTTGAAGGGTCTGGAGCAGCTCTTCTTTTGACTCTGCCTCCTGACTCTGCTTCTCGGCGGCTTCTTTCGCAGCGTCGTACTTGGCCTTAATCTTCTCATACGCCTTGGTCTTTTCCTTCAGGGCCGCCTCAAGCTCCGCAACTGTCTTTTCGCCGGCTGTCCTCCGCTCCTGCTCTTCCGACATGCTGCTGCGTTTGAGGTCGACGACGGTGGCTAGACGGACCAGCTCGTTGGAATGCTTCTTTACTGCCTCCTCGAGTGCCTGCGCCTTGCCGCCCTTCCGCAACTCCTTGTCGCGTTGGGCCTTGACCCGTTGCAAGTCCTCCTCCAGATTGGATATCTCGTTCTTGAGCCGTGTTGTGGATTCCTCCAAGTCCTTCTCGCGCTGCTTCTTCGCTTCGAGATCTGAGGCAGACTGCTTCAACTTCTCCTGGCATCGGACGTAGTCGTGAGCCACCACGACCCTGGTTAATCGCTCCAGGTCGTTTTGCGTCTGCTGGAAGTCGAGAAAGGCGCGCTTTTCGGTCCGTAGCTTCTCGAGTTTCGGTTCGATTTCGTCGCGAAGCAGCTCGGTAATTTCCTGGAGCTTCATCTCCTTCTTCCCCATGGTCTTGATGGCCTTGTCCCTCCGGTCCTCGAACATGCGCGTGCCGGCGGCCTCCTCGATCATGGCGAGAATCTCAACGGCCTTCATGTTCAGAACCTTGGTAATGCGGCCCTGCATGATCAGGAAGTTAGGGTTGTTGATGTTCAGCTGCACCGACTGGAACAAGTTCTGGACCGTCTGCTGCTGCGCACGGTGGCCGTTGATCAGGTATTTCGTGGTCCCGCCGAGAACAATCTGGCGCGTCACACTGATGGTCGCATACTCTTCGAAGCCGATGGGCGACCGCTTCTTGTCTCTGTTGTCAAACACGATCGTTACACTCGCTTTGGTGACGCCTGCTTGGCCGCGCTTGTAGATGAGGTCCTATTGACAAAATCAGCGGAAATTCCCCAGCTAGCCGGGCAGTAGATTTGGCTCGCTGCCTCACCTGCAAGTTCTGTGCGCGGACTGTGGACATGTTGGTGATGCCCAACACGAAGCAGATGGCGTCCAAGATGTTGGACTTGCCGCTGCCGTTGAGGCCCGTGATAGAGTTGAAGCTCTCGTCCCTGCGGAGAGGCGTCAGCGCACTGCCCTGCCCAAGCTCCTGCCATGTTGCCATATTACCATCCTGATATCACGGTGCGCACGGCGTACGACTTGAAGCCCTGTTGATTTGCGGGGTTAGCAGTGCGTCGCAAAGGATGCGGGATGCCGTCTGCGCCTACGTCGATGATTAATTCCGTCACCCTCATGGTGGCGTCGTCGGAAGGTCCCCTTTCTGTTGCTGGCCGTGGGTCGGTTCGGGGGTTGGAGAAGGGCGCAAAGTCGCAAAACCGCTTCTGGAAGACACGCCGCGCCCCTCTGCAGCTTTGGGGTAATATTTGTTTACTTTCGCTGGCTGTCGCCCCGCAGCACGCTGGCACGTGCACAGGCGCCGACTGTGTGGATGGTTGAAATTTACAGCAGATTTCTGTATGGAGGTCATTTGTAATTACGAATCGACACTCTTGAAACTGGCCTCGATAGCTGCATGCAGCCAAGAGCTCACCCAAACCATGTCAAAGGTCTCGGGGCAGTTCCAAGAGCAATCAAGTCAGGTGGGAGGGCAACTGGGTGCAACAACCTGTGTCTATCTTGAAGATTTCTTGTGCCGTTTACGGCCTGGTTTCTACCTCCGCTTTTCATCTTTTTCTCTTCTTCTTTTTGGGGGTCTTGCAGACAAGTTGATCACGGACTGAAGCCCCGTTAAGAATTTGGGATGCAAGATGGCGGCATTGCATCATCGGCGCGGTTCCCGCTCCAGTTCTCTCGGCAGCCATTGGCCACGGACCGTCAAGCGAGCTCGCTTGCACAGGGGTTCCTGACCCTGGATCAGGGGCGCCACCCGCTGTTGCCCCAGCTGTGGGCGCCAACTGGAGCAGGGCATTCCGAAGGGGATACGTATGTACGTCGTCTTGGTCCTCCCACAGCACCCCTCGAGCCGCATCTCGGTGTTCAATGTATTGTGTCGACCTGGGCCCAATCCGTGCCCGGACCTGGTTTCCTGGATGCGCTCGTCCCGGATCACGATTGTTTGACTGCCCGGATTTGCCGATTGCCGTCCAGTACGGGTGATTTGGTGACTGTGCCTGTCGCACGGTCAGAGGTGGCGGCCACATTCAGACAGGACAGAGAGCATCTGCGCCTGCGCCTGCAGCTGCAGCTGCACCTGCGACGCCGACTATCGACCAGTAATCAGTAATCCGAACCAACGCAAAACAACAAACATCTGCGGCACGGCTGCTGCTACTCGCCGCCATATACCGCATTTTCCCATGATCACAGCGGCCACGATCTGATGCCCCTACGTTATCGCTCCCATTGCCGCGCGTCGAGGCCCCCGGCTCGGTTCGGAGGATGCCCGAGGCCATGAACCCCTCGCGCACCTCCTCTTCAAGCACGCTCCGGCTCGCTGCTCGAGACCCAGACACAGCGTCCATCCGCCCACGGAATCGCCGCCTGGCTAGCGCCCAGGACGGTGCCGCGTCCTCCTCGGCCATCTCGAGCCCTAACCGATCTCCAAGCAGGGGCGCCTCGCCCATCCCAGCCACCCATATTGGTTCGATCACGGGGAGGAACAATTCCAGGGCCGACTTTGTGCAGAGCACCGCCAGAACAAAGAGCCCCGGTGCCAGTCGTGGACTTCTTGATGGACCCTGGACCTCGAGCTGGGCAACGGTCCAGGGATTGGCGTCATCATTGCTCGGGGGCGGGGCATCGGTAGTCAGCGGAGAGCCGTCTCGGCCGCGCGGCCGGGATGGGATGGGCGCAAAGAGGCTGTCTAAGCAGGCCAGTTTCCGAGATGGACGGGGAACGACACCTGGGGCCCGGAGCCGCCCACCGAGGGAAGACCCGCGCCCTGCGGATATCGCTGCGGGGTCGCGCGCAGAGAGGGAGGCCCACTTGAAAGCCATGCGGACAGCAAGCGTGCTTGAGAGCCATGGTGTCAACGGAGGACTGGATGTGGCGGGCAGGTTCAAGAAGCGCAGCTCGGATGAGGATTTGAGGGGAACCTCACAGAGCCAAGAAACGGAGGAGTATCTGGCCTACATCCATCAGGTCCAGACAACAGACACGTACGCCGGGATTGTGCTCAAGTACAGATGCCGGGAGGATGCCTTCCGGAAGGCCAATGGATTGTGGTCGCGGGATAACATTCAGGTGCGAAAGTGGCTGGCAATACCGGTGGACGCCTGCGAGGTGAAGGGCCGTCCCTGTGATCCACCAACGAGCACAGCCTCAAAGGTCGACCTGCTCTCCCGGACGCCAGATGCCACCGACCCCTTTGGCCAACAACAGCAACACGACTTCTTCTCTACCCCTACAAACGGACACACGCTGGATCAGAGCACACTCGACGACGACAGGCCTTGGACCCACGTCCGGTGGGTGTCCATCGACTCGCACCCGCACCCCGTCGAGGTCGCGCGCGTCCCACGAAAAGCGCTGGGCTATTTCCCCCCGCGCCGGAAGAAAAGCATCCACACCATCTCAACTCTCTCCACCCCGCGCGCCTCGCTCGACCTGCCGCACGCCGCCCTCTCCGACCCCGCCGTCGCCGAAAGCCCACGCAGCACCACCTCCCGCCGCCCCAGCCTCCTCGGCAACCGCGCCCGCCTCAACAGCGTCAGCAGCACAACCACCGCCGCAGACGACCCGCGGCCAGCCTGGATGCGCCGCCCCGGCGGCGTCGGCTCCCTCGGCCGGCACGTGCGCGCCCCCGGGCCGGAGCGCGACTACTTCAACGCCTGGACCAACAAGCACCTGCCGGGGCTCAACATCGACACGCTCCCGTCCATGTCGGTCATGGGCTCCGAGAGCGCCCGCTTCGGGTTCGCCCGGCCGCCCGACGACGGCGGCGCGACCGCCTCGGTCGCCATCGTCGAGAGCCCGTTCGAGGACGGCCGCGACGCGACCTCCGCCGCGAGCAGGCAGCAGCAGCAGCAGGGCACAGGGCTGGACAAGGCGGCCGCCGCGATCGAGACGTGGTTGCGTGGCGCGTTTGAGCGCGCCAGGCAGGGGCCGCGGACGCCTGTGATGGGACCCAGAGGGAGGGTGCGAGCGGGTGGGGGTGGGAGTGGGATGCCTGATGTAGGTGGGGATCTGATTGAGCTGGCGGATACGGGGAGTGAGGATGGGAGGCATGAGGCGGCGGTTTGGGACACGGGAGGGCTGCTGAGCGCCCTGCCGGACCCGGTCTCTGGTGGTGCGTCCGGGGGGTCGGCCTCGGGGAGAAGCGCGGGGCAGTGGGCTCCTGGCGTTAGGGGGAGGGGGTCCGCTGCCCCGGCAGGGAATAAGAAGGTGGATTAGGAAGGGATCTATTTATCTCTAGGTGTGGTCGGTCCGGTACAGCGGTTGATCGAGGGAGTTCTCGTCTGGTATATCTTAGCATTGCGCTGCGGGCGTTGTTGTTGTATTGTTCTTTTTTGTTGTAGGCGGCCAGGCTGACCTCTGCGCCCTTGTTTTTTTTGTATATAGAGGCAGCTATCATTGTCAAAAACGATATCCTGCTGGGTGGTCACAAGCTGTGTTTTTGGAAATGCGCCTGTCCTGGTCAATAGTTCTCAAGTAGGTAGGTGGTTTGAGTTGAGGCTTGCCAAGCCCATCCAGGGGCTGTTCAATTGCCTGCCACAGCATGCCTGATAAGGATCCTTATCACCGCATCTCAACCCGCCAAACGCGACAGCAACCATCACTCCATCCCATATCCCAAACCAAACCCACGACTATACTATTCCTCCCCGCCGCCCTCTCACCTTACCCACCGCCCCGAAGCCAGACATCCTCGTCCGGAGCACCGACTCGAGATCCCCCGTCCAATCCCCTCCCACGAAAAAGCTGCAGCACAGAAAAAGTCCGAAGGGAAATGCGCCGCCCACCATGCCCATCTGCATAGAGTGCCGGCACCCCGTCAAGACGCTCTGGCGCGAGGGCGGCGGCGACAAGTCGGGCGGGCACAACATCCGGCTGACCGTGTGCAAGAACTGCGGGCGCTTCTGCGACAAGTACGTCGAGCACGACTTTGTCGTGCTGTTTATCGACCTGGTCTTGATCAAGCCGCAGGTGCGTGCACTTTCAAAAATACTATATCCTGTGGAGGGGAGGGGAGGGGAGAGGATGGATGGAGTGGGACGGAAAGAAGCTGACTTGCGGGGTGTTGGGCGGGGGTCTAGGTTTACAGGCATCTGCTGCACAATACGTTGATGAAGAATGAGGACGAGTTTGCGGTTAGTTCTTCTTCTATGGGTGGTTATGAAGCGATGGGTAGGGAGCTGACCAGTCGCGCGGCGTGTGACACAGCCCTCTATCATCCGTCTCGGCATCCTCCTACTGCTGTTCGACGTCTACCTGACCTGGGCACGCATCGAGCGCCAGTCGGTTCCCGATGCGGATTCCCCTGACGGCGACAGCGGCAACTTTGGCCGGCTGGCCCAGCAGCCCATAGTGTTTCAGTACATGTTCTTCCGTAAGCCCATTTCCCAACCCTCCAACCACCCCCCTCACCTTGCATGCTAGCTAACACTCTGAAAGTCCTGCTTTGCACCCTCTCCACCATGGCCTTCCACGGCTCAATCCGCTTTCTCACCTCCTCGCGCTACTCCCCGCTCGCACTGCTGGGCGTACTCCCCCGCTACTCACGCCCCAACTCGGTCTCGACCGCCCTGCTTGTGTCGTCATCCACCAAGCTGTTCCCCATACTGATGGTGATATGGGAGTACGACGTGCCCGCCGCGGCACGATCGCTTGGGTGGGCAGTTGTGGCGAACAACGTCGAGGCGCTCAAGATCTTGTTGGACTGCGGATATGGGGTGGCGGCCTTGCTGGCCATGGCAGGCGCGGTCAGTCGCTGGGCGATGGGGCGGGCCGTGATGTGGGCGGCGGGCTTGGAGGGGGTCGATTCGGCCGGGGAGACGGGGGTGGCTGAAGACGGGAGGGCGTTTGTTGCCATGTTAATGTATGTGAGGGACTGGGCGGGGAGGTTGGCTGTTGGTTAGGCGCCAGGCATGCAATCTTGAGCGTCCTTTTGTTGTTCCACTTGCTCGATCCTGAAATCCCCGGCATGATATGATCAACTCTGTATTAGCCCGCTCCCGAGGGCTGCTGCTGCTGCTGCATGTACACTCCAAGCTCGCCCAATGTAAAATCCAAACCCGCAATATGACCGCCCGCCCAAACGCCGTCCTAAACTGTATGGAATGCCGTGGGTATTCGTACAACAGCTGTGATCGCCTCGCTCGCGACCGCCGCCCCCGGAACCGCAGCTTAGTGGTGGATGTAGCCCTCGCGTATACCCGATCGTCTCGGTTCAATGAGCGGGTGAAGTTGGGATAGAAACGTAACGGCCCAAATGAGGTAACAGCTGGCGATGGCGAGGATGATGGAGGAGCGCCAGAGCCTGGTTGAGACTCCCGTCAGCATGGTGGTTATCGGGGGATGGAAATCAAGGATGTTCGTACACTTGGTTCTCGCCCTTGGGTGAGAAGAACCATGCTGCTAGCGACATGGCGACGACTATCACCAAGCCGATGATGACGCTCCAGCTGCAACAGTCGTTAGCGGAATGCTCCTGGTTCCCGGAGGGTGCGCTGGACGGCTCCGTACCCGTTGGCCATCGTGAAAGATTAGGATGCTTGGGACTATTGACTGCAAACTTATTTCAAAATCAAGTGTTGATGGCGGACTGTGTTTTGGCGGACGGATCTTGTCGATGTCGTCTCGACGGTTGGTTGCGCGGCGTTGGAGGTTGGCGGGAAGCTCAAGGCGCAGCACAGACGAGCTCGAGCTTAGTCATCGATACATCGATCGTATTGTACGTTACGCCCGCCAAGATGCCCTTGCAATCATCCTTCCGACTCAAACATCTTTGCAACTCCATCCTAATAAGTGTGTCGAATAGGGTTCTCTTGTTAAGCTCCGTCTTTGAGTAACTCTACTTGCCATCGCCGTCACGAGCCCACTCGAACGGACGATCAGTTATTCTCGTACTTCAAGCCACCTTCCTCCCTGACAGCACCATAAATTCCAGCAATGTCGCCCTTCTCCCCATCGTGCTCCTTCACCTTGGCCAGATGCGCATTGGCGACCTCGAGATTCCTCATCTGAACGCCGCTGGCCTCGGCCAAACTAAGAGCATGCCTGGCGTCCTTCAGTGCCAGGTCAACAGGGAACAACGGATACGACATCTTGTGGTACGCCCCAGACAGAATGCGGGTCGAATAAGCCGCATACGGGCCGGGGAGGATGTTCTCGACAAAGTCGTGCAGGTACTGTGTCCCGAGCCCGGACTTTTCGGCCAGCACCAAGCCCTCAGACAGCTGCTCGACCATGTTCAGGATGAAGGTATTTCCGACCAGCTTCAGTTGGAGCGCCTTCTCATACGGCTCGTCGCTCATGTCAATTTCGGCTTTGGCCATGACACCCTTGAAGAACTGGCTGGCTTTCTCGACCGACGACTTCGGGCCGGCGAGAACCCCCACGAGTTGTCCCAACTCTCCCATGGCGGGTGCGCCGAAGACCGGTGCGGCAACGAACTCGGCGCCGCGATCTTGGAAGGCCTTAGCCACGCGGGCCGTGGTATCCGGGTGGATGGTGGAGCACTCTACGAAGAGCTTCCCTTTGACATCGCAAGCCTTGAAGATATCCTCTGCTACCGCTTCGACGACGTCGTCCTTGGCGAGGATCGTGAAGATGATGTCAGCTCTGGCGACGCCGGCGGCGATCGAGTCGACGACCTCGGTCTTTCCGGCGGGAAACTGATCACTGAATTCGACAGAGCGCTGCTTGGTCCGGTTGTAAACGAGGACTGGGTACTCGACTTGCGCCTTTTCCACAATGTTTTTGCACATTCCCTGAAGCTATGTCAGAAAGTATTCAGCAAAGAGTCCTCTAGATGTGCACTGACCCGGCCCATGTTCCCCAGGCCAACCCACAGAAGTTTCGGAGCCATGGTAAGGATTGATCAGATAGGTTGATGACAAGGTACGGTGGTGGAGAATTCAAGGTCCATGAGTTCAGATGATTCAGGTTCTGGCCTGGCGCGTTCGAGTTTCCTTGCTTTAGGTTGTTGACTTATTGATATTTAGGATTGGGAGAGAAGTGAGGTAAGGTTAGGTAAGGCAGGTAGGCAAGTAAGTCGGCACATCCGGTTGCCCCGGTTTGCTGGCGGAGAAACGCTTTCCCTTCGTATCTATGCGGAGTGTGCTGGGTGGAAGGAACTCGAGTTCACAACCGAAGGTAAGGTGCTACTTAGGCTTACAAATGAACTCGAGGCAGTTGCGGATGCCATCCGATGTAGCTACTATGATGAAGAGACTCAAGACAATCAACTTCATTATCATGAAGCTGCAGTGACTCAATGCCTTATTTTAGGCGCCTTGTTGAACAATCCATTCGATTAACGGGATCGATCCGTCAAGATGAACCCTTGGCCGGCAATGCTCAAGCATCATATCCTCTCACAGCGGAAGCTGGTGCGGGGAAACTTTAGCCACAACTGCTGGGTTGCTTCCATGCAGATGTACATCTGCGGGGTCGATCTTAGTGGAGGCAGGCACCTCCACATCACCGTTTGAGCCGACAGTCCCCCGATATCCCGATACTCCTCAGACAAGCTTCCAGGAGGGAACAAAACGGACCTCGGTCGGTCAAAAGATGCTTGATCCACCACCCATTCAGGTCTCCAATCGACCCAATTTACTCTATGATTATCTGCCAAGAAAATCTCCAAGTCCAAAGACACCGTCTCCACTGCTAGTCCGTTATCTGATGATCTGATAATTTTGCTTGGGTGCACCAGGGTTGTTAGCGTGTGGGTTTCCTTGACTCACCAGGGCATCACCGCCTTATCATCCATCCACCGCTAGCAAAAAAATAATGAGCACGGCTTCCGTCTGAGAGCTTACTCCTTGGCCGGGTCTCCTCGTGAAGGGACCCCGGGATATTCCCCAAACCTCTCTCCGAATCAATTGAACATGTTCGCCCGAGGCGGTGGCGTGTGGAAGAGAGCAACCTCGGCAGTCCAGGTGAGACATCTCTCTGCAGCCACGCGCTTCTTCCTTAACACGTTACGTTGCTTGGGACTTTTTTATTCTGACAGACAGAACAGACCTCTGTCCGTAGGGAACAGTGCCGCTGCACGTCAACAGCTGAGAATGGCTCCCGGCCTACCAGGAATGGTGTCGGGGCATCTGAGAACCACCATTCCCCCGCTACCGAGGCAAAGCAGAAGAGAGAGCTGGACAGGGTTAGACCTCATCCCTTCACCTCCTTAGGCTCTGCTAACCGTCCGGCAGCAATTCTTGATCTCGGTCCTCGAGTCATCCGCCACCAAGCGTGATGCCAAGGCATATCTCCAGACTTTTGGCTCTTCCCCAGGATCTGGGCCGAAAAAGACTCCGGCATTCACTACTGTTTTGCAGGATGGACTCCGCGGTTCAAACGATGTGCCGCGATTTGTTCAGGGGCCAGTGAGAGTCTCTGTGGCCGACACCAGCGAGGTACCACATATCGCCATTGTGAAGTTGAGAGATACCCAAACTTGGGACGATTCTCTCATCGACGGCGTTGCCAAAACGCTTACCCAGCTACGAGACTTGGGCTTGAGAAGCGTTATCGTTCTTGACTGCGACTTGGAAGAGAGCAAGAGCGTCCAATGGCGGGATCTTGTTTCCCAACAGACGGACCGCATCATCAAAGCCATTGGTCGGCACAGTTCACCAGGGGCAGAGCTGGTAAGCTCGGCGATATGGAAAAAAGATGGGGAGCCGCAGAGGCTCTCCTCTGTCGGTTCTACGAACCTTTTTGTCGGGTTTGGGGAAGGCTTCACCACTCCCCTCAGGCATGGTCATATCGTGGTGGTGCCGCCCCGTGCCTTGTGCGAGGAGAAGCTTGGATACACGGCAGCCGACGCCAACGACATCGTCTTTGCCTTGACCAACTACTTCTCTGGCCTGCAATTCGAAAAGCAGGCGATCGTTGAGGAGAATCCAGAGGCCAACAGCGCAGGCCCCCGTCCTGTGCGGAGAGCCGTGGTGGACAGGATTATTGTTATCGACCCCTTTGGCGGTATCCCGGCAAGCGGTCACGGGGACGGCGCACGGGTGTTTGTTAACCTAGAGGAAGAGTTCGACAAGCTCCATGGCGCCCTCGCAACCCACGGGCAAGCCGAGCCCGCAACGGTCATGACAGGCCTGTCGGGAAAGGTCAAGGTGAAGCATGCGGAAAACCTGAAGCTCGTTCGGAACACACTGGCCATACTCCCCTCGACAGCCTCGGCGGTCATAACCAGTCCAGCTGAGGCGGCAAATCTACGGCCATCGCTCAGCCAGTTGAACGAGGCCAATGTGGAGGAATTTGCGGGCGAGGTGAAAACCAGGAGATGGCAGAACCCGCTCATCCACAACCTCCTTACTGACAGGCCGATTTACTCGGCCTCGCTGCCCATTGGCAGGATTAAACGCACGAGCTGCAGCACCGAACTCACGCGGGCCGGCATGCCAACTACAACATTGGCAAAGAAAGGCCTGCCTGTCACTATTTTCCCGGACCATCGTACAGGGTCTTGGCTGCCGCCTAAACCAGGCACCCCTCGACTTCGGCTGACCGACACATGCATCGACCTACCACGCCTGGTCCACCTTATCAACGACTCTTTTGGCCGCAAGCTAGACGTCGAGCACTATCTCCGCCGGGTGGAAGACAGTCTCGCAGGCATCATCATCGCCGGCGAGTATGAGGGCGGAGCGATCCTCACATGGGAGCGTCCGTTTGGCATGGATGAGGAGACGGCGTACCGCGAGGGCAGGCTGGTGCCCTATTTGGACAAGTTTGCCGTCCTCAAGAAGAGCCAGGGGGCCGGCGGCGTAGCCGACATCGTCTTCAACGCCATGGTGCGCGACTGTTTCCCTAACGGCGTATGCTGGAGGAGCAGGAAGAACAACCCGGTAAACAAGTGGTATTTTGAGCGGTCGTGTGGTGTGAGGAAGCTGCCGGAGAGCAACTGGGCCATGTTCTGGACGACGCCGGAGGCGGCCACAAGCGAGCAGCTGCTGGCAGACTATGAGGATGTGTGCAGGAATGTGGTGCCGTCGTGGGACGACACGAAGCCGGCAGACTAGTTGTCTATGGTCCGCTGCGCGACGCCGGCAAGCAGAATCACACTCACAAGGGTGAGTGATTCAGGGTGTGGGTAAGGTAAGGTAGTCAATTGAATAACTGTGGTTAATCTGGTGCCCTTGGGTTCGTACAGTCAATCATGACATTGCCCGGACTCTCATCTCGTTGTGCACCACCTCAGTCGACTCCAAGTCGATAAACCTCTAACCACGTGAAAGCTGAAAGGGTGAAAGCAGCTGGCCACAGTGGTGCATGGATGCCTCCGCCTGATGACGCACCCAATCAATCTCGGTTCACGTCTGGAGCTGCAGGGGTTGGCGGGGTGTCAGCTGTGGGACTGTGGCTTGGCGCCCCTAAACAACTGCAAGGCGTCGCATCACAAAGCTTCTCTCATCGACATCAACAACCGCAGTTCGTCGAGTGCAAACCATTTCCGGCCACACATCCTCAAGCACCGAATTTCAAGCCGACCACGCCACGAGATCAAGATGGACGCGTTCAAGGGTTTCCAGAAGAGCCTCACGTAGAGTGCCCCGCATTCCGAACTCGGCACCCGATCAGTCGAGGAAAGCTTCGAAGACGATGGCTGACACCGGATTGCAGCTCGCTGGGTGGGCAGATCACCCCCTTTGCCTCCCGCACCTTTCAATATACCAAGGAGCAACTGGGCCAGGCCGAGGACAAGGTTCGCGACGCCCAGAACCGCCGGTGCTGATACCGGATGATGGCTAATACCGACGGGAACAACAGACTCAGCTCCCCCCTGACTACATCGACCTGGAGAAGCGGGTCGATGCGCTGAAGGCTGTTCACCAGAAGCTGCTTGCCGTGACGTAGGTGGCCACGGCGATATCAAGTCTCGAACAGCTTTCACTAACACCGTGGTCGCAAACAGCTCGCAGTACTCGCACGAGGCCTATGACTACCCGCCCAACATCAAGGAGACCTTCCAGGACCTCGGTCGCACCGTCAGCGAGAAGGTTAACCTCCTTTCGAGTGCCACCTCTCCCGCTGAGGCCCAGGCGGCCCTGACGGCCCCCCCGACCGCGAAGCCCCAGCCGAAGACGTTCCACCATGCCATGGCGCGCGCGTCGTTGGCGAGCAGCCAGACCCTGCACCAGCAGCACACGGGCGCCGGCGAGGACCCGCTGGCTACGGCGCTCGAGAAGTACGCGCTCGCGATGGAGCGCGTGGGCGAGGCGCGCCTGGCTCAGGACGCCCAGATCCAGAGCCGCTTCCTGGCCGGCTGGAACACGACGCTCAACACCAACATTCTGTTTGCCACCCGCGCTCGCAAGGCCGTCGAGAAGGCTCGCCTCACGCTTGACGCCGTCAAGGCGCGCGTCAAGGGCACCACCTGGAAGCTGGGCGCCACCTCGCCCCGCGCCGATACGCATGACGAGCACGAGCTGAGCGCCGAGGCGCAGGAGGAGATTGAGAAGGCCGAGGACGAGTTCGTCACGCAGACGGAGGAGGCAGTGGGCGTCATGAAGAATGTGAGTCTTTCTTCGCATATACCGTACATACCCGCACACAGAACTGACAAAGATATCCAAAAACAGGTCCTCGACACCCCCGAGCCGCTGCGCAACCTGGCCGAGCTGATCGCCGCGCAAATGGAGTTCCACAAGAAGGCCCACGAGATTCTGAGCGAGCTCGCGCCCATCATCGATGGGCTGCAGGTTGAACAGGAGGCAAGTCGTGCTTCGGCTTATGCGTTGCATTAAGACATGACGCGCGCCACGCAAGAGGGCCATGTTGCTGACGCTCCGCTACCTACCTCCAGGCGAGCTATCGCAAGAGCCGAGAGAGCGCTTCCTAAGCGGGGACCCCGCAAGAGAGTAAAGATTGGAGATGTGCTGCGGGCTACGTGAAGGAGGTGGAGCCCAAAGCTAGGACAGCAGACTGAGCAGCATATTGGCATGGGTTTGTCTGTTTGTTGCGGACCGGTTGGCTCTACCAATTGACCTTTCTTGTTCTTTGTCGAGGACGACTGTCATATCAACCGTTCTGGGTCTCGTATTTCTCACCACTTTTTTTTCCTTCAATCTATCCGACTCCAGTGTACTTCGTCCTGGTGTGTGTTTGTTTCTCTGTTGAGGGTGAGGCTTCGACATATAGACACAGTCAACTGCACCCAGTCCCTGCATCGTCTGTTCGTCCACGGTACTTGCGTTTCACGTGGAGGCGAAGATAGTCCAGGTGGGCAACAATATGGACCTGACACTGCGAACAAGCCCTTATCGTGACGTTGCGTGGGACGGTGTTGATTCGGGTGTCTGCAGCGCTTCAGCTTCTGCAGATAGCAATTCGTTTGCGCCAGCTCAGCATCCAATTAAGGGCGTGTGGCTCAGTTGGTAGAGCGTTCGCTTAGCATGCCTCAGTGTATGCGAAAGGTCCTGGGTTCGATTCCCAGCTCGTCCACAACCTTTTGCTACTTATCCATATCCAAGGGATAGTTCCTTTTTTCGTGGTTATGTTAATACTCTAGGTGTTGGGCCTGTTGGAGACAGCGAGTGAGGCAAAGATTCTGCGGCTTGATTCTCAACCGTCTCAGTTTTTGACTTAATCATCTGTGATTTCTACGCCGAAGGCCGTGTAATTTACCAACCTTTGCCCCACCTTTTGTCAAGCAGCCAATCATCATCGAGGTCCACTATTTGTTTCCTTTGCTTGAGGTCATGCATGGTCTCGCAAATGCTCCACATGAGGTCCCAGCCAAGGTCCCGCTTAAGGTACCACCATCTGAGGGTTCCACCTGAGTTCCGGCGGCGTCCAGCAACCAAAGCCAACACCCGCAACAACAAACGAGCTGTTTGGGAACGCAAATACCCCATAAACATGGTGAGTTTTTTAGTCCCTTCTTGTCAATGTTGACGGTGTACTGATCGATGCCCATCATTGCAGCTGCCCCTCGGGCTTTTGAACGCGGCGCAAGGCCACCCGATGCTGGTCGAGCTCAAGAACGGCGAGACCCTCAACGGCCACCTCGTACTATGCGACACGTGGATGAACCTGACGCTGCGCGAAGTGGTGCAGACCAGTCCGGTGAGCTCTCCGATGCCGACGACACGCTGCGCGCGGGTGGATTAGAGGGAGGGTGTGACTGACTGGGCTGTTTGCCGGGGGGATAGGAAGGCGACAAGTTCGTGCGGCTGCCAGAGGTTTACGTCAAGGGGAATAATGTGGGTTTTGCTTTTATTTGCTTGTCTGAGAGGGCGGCGGTGGTCTGGGATGGTTTGCTGACTGAGTGGGTGCGACAGATCAAGTACCTGCGCGTACCGGACGAGATCATCGACATTGTGAGAGAACAACAGAGCCAGCAGGGTGGCTATCGTGGAGGGCGCGGCGGGCAAGGGAGGGGCGATCACGGTGGTCGTGGCGGTGATAGGGGCCGTGGTGGGAGGGGCAGAGGAGGTGGTCGGGGCGGAAGGGGGGGGGGGTCATGAGGCTGGCATACGGAGCGGCGATGCTTTGATGGACACGCGTGGACAGCAGAGTTGCGAGAGACGATACCTACAAACCTGCGGAGTCTCCAGGCTGGGGAAAGGAACCGACTTCGAAGACTTGGCGGCTTGAGCGAGCAGCCCCCGTTGACGGCAGAGCTGGTCCGACTGGCTTAGTGGGGGGATGAATGCGCCGCCTGCCGGCCGTGGACTGTTGTTTATGGTAGAACACCGCTGCCTTCTCGTAGTGGCAGGTCGACCGTAACGCACTCCGAGTAGCACCTGGAAGCTGATATGAACGCCATGAGACCGACGATAATACAGCTCACCTCCTCCCAAGGCCCACGTGACCTAGTCTGCCAATGTTGTGTTCCTGACGCAGATTCTTGGCGGCGCGGACAAGGATGTTCGCTCTCCAGCAATGTCCACCGCCTTTTTTTCTTAGTGGCAGAAACGAACCCTGGATTGGAACGGCGTCCTTTCAGAAGACACGCATCACGACTTAGCCATGGCAGCCAATTGTCGAGCATGAGCGGTACGCCTCGGCCGCCGACCCCGAGATACCATCTACACCGTCCAGAACACACCTATGAGCTAGGAAATTGGTCCAAATGAATATTGAGCCTACATCTTCAACCAGCCTTTTCCAATCTCCCTCCTGGCTGTTGCCGGTTTTTGCATCATGTCGGCTAAGAAGATAACCATCGACGCGCTCACCCGAGCTTTGTGTCCCTCAATTGATGCGACACTCGTGGCGAACGCCATCTCATTGTCCTCACACTCGTCTGGTCGCGTCCGCATCAACGGTCGTGGCCTTGACTCGGGGCTGTCTCACAGCTACTGCGCCAGCCAGGCACGCACCCTACACACCGACAGCCCTGCGAGGGGAAAGTTTGCCCAGAAGCAACTCTATCCGCAATGGTCGGCTCCCGCGGCCCCCAAGGCACCAAAGCGAGTTGCTGGGGAAAAGGCAGCCCGCGCTCCCCGTCGTCCAAAGGATCGCTTTCCGGCCTGGGCCGCAGAGGGAACATCAACGACCCAAATGCCCGAACCTGAAAACGAGGCACAGCAGTCGGATTCTACCAACGGGACCAAGGGACATGAATCTGATCTCCCCTCAGAGTTGGCCGACGTCGCCACGCCCGCCATATACGAGATGCTACGCCGCCGGGAGGGGCATGCCAACGCCAGTGAGATACAGCGTCTCGTCAGATACCTCGTCGAGGAACGTGGCGAGCGACCGAACGTGGTTATGTACGAGGCGCTTGCCGCGGCCAACTGGAACCCAACAACAGGCTCCGCTGCCACGTTGGCCGAGATGGTCAAGGAAATGAGGACGTTCGACATAGGATCCTCACCCGGGTTCTTCCACAGTGCATTGCGGGTATGTCTCGGAGGCCACGTGGTCAGGTTTGGGATTGTCGCTAACTCAGCCAACAGCTGCTTGCTATTCACCCAGATTACCTCCTCAGGAAGACGGTTCTTCAAAGAATGAGCGAGGCAGGGATCGAGCTTAAAGATGACGGCAAGCACAGCGTCGCGTTGGGACTTCTGCGCGAAGGTCAGAACGAGATGGCGCTGGATTATTGGAACCAGATGCTGAAAGAAGGGACACAGATACCCCTTTGGGTGTCTCTGACCTTTCTCTATGTGCTAGTAGGTCGAGGCTTTCTGAACGAAGCAGTTCGGCTGTTTCACCAAGTCCTCAAAAAAACCGAAGACAAGCTCGAGGCTGCCCCTCTTGTGGTTTGGCACTACCTCCTGGACGAATGCAGCAGAAGCTTGCATTACGAGGGAACGAGCTTCATCTGGAAGCAGATGGTTGAACCAGGGACGATCAATCCCTCTGACGGAATTGCCCTCAATGTGCTCAACACGGCCGCACGAAACGGCGATGCGGAACTGGCCACCGCCGCCATCGAAATTCTCTCGGGACGGCAGGTCAAACTCCACCTCCACCATTACGAGCCGCTGCTCGAAAGTTACGCAAAGGCTGGGGACCTGGAGAAGGCATTTGGGGTCCTCTGCATCATGAAGAACGTCTGGATTCAGCCAGACGAATCCAGCACCCGCTCTCTCTACCTCATGCTCAAAAATGCCCCCGAGCTTGCAGACGAAGCAGTCCGCGCCCTCCGCAATCTGAGCAAGGAGCACGACCTCCCAGTGGTGGCGATCAACGTGCTGCTGGAAGCCGTGTCAAAGACGCAGCCAATGGCCCGCACGCTTGACATCTACAGCTCTGTCTGTGAGCTCTGCAAGTCGGGGCCGAATCAGCAGACGTTTGTGTTGCTTCTCAACGAGTGTACCACGGCCAACGATGCCGTGGTTCTGGTGTCGGAGATGGACCGCTGGTCCATCCAGCCCTCGCCGGCGATCCTCGACCAACTGATCCGCTGCTTCGTCAAGGACGGCAGCCTCGACGTGGCGCTGCTCTATCTCGACGAGCTGAGCCGGTTCCCGGTTTCTTCGCCGTGGGTGAGCACGCGCACTTTGCGGACGGTGCTCTTCCGCTGCTACGAGGAGAACGATACGAGGGCGCTCAAGGTCCTGCGCGAGGCGAAGAGGAGAGGGGTGGAGCTCGAACCAGGCGTGTTGGCCAGGCTGAACCAGCTCGATACGGCCGCGATGGCCTCCTCATCATGAAACCAGAACTGAATTACCTGGAGATGTAACAATACTCTGTAACAAAACTGTCGATACCACTGTAGAGTATCCGTACCGAGCCTATGTGACAAAAACAAAAACGACCTTGAAGAACACATGCCCAAGTGGACGCCGCTCGGGACCAAAATGACCACGGCCCTGCCCCGACGTCCAACCCATCGCCGTTGACAAGCAGCCTCCCCAACTCAGACGTGCAAGATTTGAAACCCTCCCATCATCAATCACCCTTCACTGCTCACCAGCGAGAGTGCAACCCTCATCTCACAACCCACTTGCATACCTACCTACCTTACATACCCTCCAAAGCACGGTAGCCATCCTACCTATCATTTAGGTACCCATGTCGTGAGGTAGTACCGCCGGCACCAGCCGAGAGGCAAAAAACCCGCCCGCATAAAAAGGTAAGGGGACCTCAGTTATTCCCCAAAAGGTTGCGTCAGCCAAGGGGGGTTGCACCTGGTTCCGGAAGTTTAAGCCCCATCAAGACAGACGGGAAAAAAAAAAGCCAAGATTGTCCGCCGTCCTGCTTCGCTGCACGACATGCTGTGTTTCACTCGGCACTGCGCTTGGCAAATGCTTGATTTTTTTGTTGTCACCCGTGGTACAGGCCCGCTTTGCCAGACGTTGCCATACGGATGATACTTGTGTGTGTTACATACCCAACTTTGGACATGGATGGGAATTGTTTATTCCCGTTGACACTGCATGCAGGAAGGTTGTGGAAGGGGTCCATTTGGCGGGGGTTGGTGAAAGGAAAAGGGACAGCGGATGGGTATGGTTGTATCCGGATGGGAGATGAGTGATTGTCGAGAGAGGAGATGATGCGGAGCGGGAACTAAAGCACGGGATGGACCGCCCGTGATCGAGGATGGGTGATTGGATGGTGGTTATGCTGAAGGGGGTATGTGGATGGGATACATTGCCATTGCGGAAGGCGGTTTGTTTTTGCCTTGAGGAGAACCCCCCAGTCGGCCTCGGATGTTGATTTCACACCATCCCAACGAGAACTTCTCACCGCTACGTCGAGTCGGAGGTATTCCGGCTTGTCTTAGTAACCGCACAAGGTACAACCGGAGAGATCTACGTGTGGAACAAGATGATTGTTGGTTGGCTAGTGAGCACGAACGACTTTGATCCATGGGCAAACCCGCTTTTGTTGAGAAAGCCGGGCCCCAGAAGAGGCATGTCAAAAGTTCCTACAGAGTAAGCAGTTTACGCTGTTGCGGTGACAGATCCGCAAATGAAGTGGAAGGGGACGGCCCGTTGCCGTTTGCCTTTAGGTCCCTTCCGGAAGCTGCTGCGCGGTTCGAGAACGACCAGTCAGAGTCCGAGGTGACACCGGGCGGCTGTGGCCATGAGATGGATGCAGTTGCAGTCGCAGCGGCCGTGGCGGCTGATGGTAGCATCACTTCTCCGGATCGCCCGGAAGACGTGCAATGTGCTCGATGCCGTTGTTAAAGGTAGTATTCAGTGCGGAAACCGTGGCACAGGAGGGGGGAAAGAATCAAGATGGCCCCAATGATGTGCGCTTGGGCGTGACCGTCCGCAGCCAGACCGATAGTGGCGGTTGCAGCAGTGAGCAGAATATGAGTGGTTGTTACCATTGTGACACAAGCGGGAGGTCTTGTAGGATCAAGGCTTGCCGACAGAAGGGGTTGTTGCTGGTGAGAGACATGCCCCTTGAGAGGTGATTTGGCCGGAGCTTGTGTTATTTCCGGCGGCTGTCGAGGGAACACGGTAACGGTGACAAAGCATATGCCGTACTCACCTTTCCCTCCACAGAGGGCGTGGAGGACACGCTCGAGTCCATTGGCTGGGGCAACTTCAGTCTTCCGGAGCTTCGTCCGAGGAAGCGCCGTTGTTCGGCAGTCGCTAAGGGCGTCGACGCAGAGCGAGCTCATGTTGATATGTTTGTGGGAGGCGGAGGTGAGAGCGCTGTAATTCATGAATGTGGACGACGGAGAGAAACAGAGCAGCCTGGGAGACTACCTAGATACCGAACCTCCTCTAAACCTCTAAACAACAGGGCTTTCGCAGCGCGGTAATCATTGTTGACCGGTAGACGAACCGCCCAAAATTCGAATCGGCCAGTACTGTAGCCTACCTCCACATCGTGAAGTTCCGATGCGGGATCTGGATCCATCGGTCAATGGCACCTCCCTGATCGATGGATTTCGGCAGTGACATTGGACGATGTTTAAGAAGGTCACGGGCTGATGATCGACAAATAGTGCGGCAGGGGTGGATGATAGTGGATATGCAATTAAGGGTTCCTTGGCGGAAAGCCGGCTCTTGGCGCGTCATGCACGCCCCACACCCCCACGCTCGGGTCTGGCTTCGACGATCCTCCGCTGTCTCACGCTCTTGGCGGCATCTCCCAGAGGGTTGGGTGGTGACGCACCAGGGCACCTTATCAGGGGCACGGCTGTCAACCTCCAACAGCGGGGTTCTTGAGGGCTCGACATCGGGGTATTCAGCACTGCTGCACATGGAGATCCAAACATTTTGCATCCTGAAGTCTCTATTGCGTGAGTGGGTTCAAGCGTTCGGCCTGCAAAGCTTCACACCCTGAGGGCACGTGTGCCTTTTGTCTACAGAGCCCAGTGGAAGTCAACGGTTATTATTCGTACAACATCCACAGATCACCGATGTTTATCAGCAGAGCTCGGAGTATCTCCAACACCACCATCAGCCTGCCGCGCTGCATGCGACAGCCTTCACCTTATCTCGCGCCGAGCTGGAGGGGCGTTCTGGGCTTATCGTTGCGCATTCTAGCCAGCCAGTCGCGTTCTGTGTTTTAGCAACACGCTGCCCCTCAGATCCGATGCGCAGGGTCGAGCCGTCCATCGAGGTCCCGTCGCCACCCTTGCAGCAGGCGCAGGACTGGTTTCTGGTTTCAGCGTCCCTGGAAATTTTTGAAAAGCCGCACTCTCCCTCATCGCCCACCCCCGCCTTTTCGTCCAGAGTCGGATCTGGCACACACACAAGGAACCTAGCCTCGGCCACTGCCTATGGGAGCCATGTAACCAAGGTGCTACAAGAGCTGCAAGACAAGAGATAAACCTGCGATTGCCGCCTCGTGCAGTCGCCCGCGTATATATCCTGCCCTTATCCCTGCGACTCCAATGGGTGGATTCTGAGGGCAAGTCGCTGCTCGAGCCGCAACCGAGTCGCTTTTACAACGCTGAGGCTCATGCCTCTCTGATAACCCCTCATTCAAATCACCTACCGACGGACCTGGGAATCACCCGCGTGACTTTGATGCGCTGCCTGCGCTGCCTGCCCTGTTTCGCCCTCCCATCGTCCGCCGTCTCCGTTCGCCTAAACGCGAAGTAGGTAATTGTTACCAACGATATTGCCTCTTCCTGGCCCTGGACCGTTGCAAGTGGGCCGCCTAAAGCCCGCCCCAGCGCGCCCCAGGACCAATTGTCCCAACTTGGCCCCCGCATTCTTTAACCAGTCAAGCCAGTGCCCTTGCAGGCGGAACTCGAGGGATCTTGACCTCACTCTCGTTCCCAAAAAAACCGCCCGAGACTGGAAACATTTGACACCTGAACCGGCATCCATCGCCAATTCTCCACCGCTCTCGGCATCGCGGGGCTCCCGCACACTGCGCCGAACCAGAGTTGCCGTGCCGTAACGTTATCCACTGCAGCCGCAGCAATGCCCGGTCACGACACTCCCCCGGTCTCCCTGCACCCGGGCAGGCAGGATCGCTACGGCGCCTTCGCCGACCCGCCGCCCGCCCAGGCGCCCGCTTCCAAGAAGAAACCCCGGCGCGGCGCCGACCCCGCAAACCAAAAACGCCGCTGCGTGAGCACCGCCTGCATCGCCTGTCGGAAGAGGAAGTCAAAGTGCGACGGCGCCCTCCCGAGCTGTGCGGCCTGCGCCAGCGTCTATGGCACAGAATGCGTTTACGACCCCAACTCGGACCACCGCCGGAAAGGCGTGTACCGCGAAAAGACGGACAGCATGAAGGCCCGAAACTCGACACTCCAGATCCTGATTGAGGCCATCCTCAACGCCGCCGAGGAGGACGTGCCAGCCATCGTCAAGAAGATCCGGACATGCGACAGCCTCGACGCCGTGGCCGAGTCCATCCTAAAGAACGAGCTGGCCGACGATGTGGACGGCGACTCGGCAAGCATGGATGAGGATTACACCACCGACCAGCCAGTCGAGGGCGAGAGGGAACTGGCGCGCAAGATGGGCGAGCTTCGTCTCGAAAACGGCTCTGTCCGCTACATTGGCGGCACATCTCATCTCATCTACCTGGGCGATTCGACCGAACTTCCCGACGAGCCAGAATCCGAGGACTGCCTATCCGGCGAGGACCCGACGACCAGCTGGACCGAGGCCACCAAGGACTCGCAGCTCATTGTGCACTTGATCAACATGTACTTCGATTGGCACTACCCCTACTTCGCCACTCTGTCCAAGTCCCTCTTCTACAGGGACTTTCTTAAGGGAAAACCACAAGGGCAGCCCAGGACGACGGTGTACTGCTCGCCCTTGCTCGTCAACGTCATCCTCGCCCTTGGCTGCCACTTCACGAGCGTCTCCGGCGCTTTTGCCGTGCCGGGAGACAGCAGGACAAAGGGCGATCACTTCTTTGCTGAGGCGAAGCGTTTGATCGTCGAGAACGACGAGTACGCAAAGCCCAGGCTTACCACGGTGCAGGCACTGGCGCTCATGTCGGTCCGCGAGGCTGGGTGTGGGCGCGAGGCGAACGGCTGGGTGTACAGCGGGATGAGCTTCCGCATGGCGCAGGATATCGGACTCAACCTGGACCTCGGCGGGAACACAAAGGACAAGAGCTCGCTCGACGAGCAAGAAGTCGACGCCCGCAGAATCACCTTCTGGGGCTGCTTTCTGTTTGACAAGTGCTGGTCCAACTATCTCGGGAGAATGCCCCAGCTTCCCAGGAACACGTACAACGTTCCCAAATACGACGTCTTCCCAGAAGAAGATGCCGAGTCTTGGTCTCCGTACACAGACAGCGGGTTTGACCAGTCGTCCAAGCAGCCTTCTCGAACGCGGGCGGTGGGCCTGCGTCTGAGCCAACTCTGCGAGATCAGCAGCGACCTGCTGCTCTTCTTTTACCACCCCAACCACATCGGGAGATCCAACGGCAAAAATATCGAGGTCAAGAAGCTCAGCGAGCTTCACCGCCGGCTGGAGGATTGGAAGAAGGAGCTCCCGAGCGAATTCGAGCCCAAGGATGGCCAGTTGCCGCACGTCATCCTGATGCAGTGAGTATCCCCCATATGTTGGACGTGAAGCGCGGTGCCTGACCAGAAGCAGCATGTTCTTCCACCTCCAGTATATCCACCTGTTCAAGGCCTTCCTCAAGTACACCCCGGCAACCTCCCCATTACCAGCACACGTCTCCCCCTGGCGGATGTGCGGCGCCAACGCTGGGGCCATCTCCAAACTGATGCGTCTGTATAAGAAGTTGTACGACCTCAGGCAAATATGTAACATTGCTGTCTACATGGTACAAACTGCTTGCACCATACACATCCTGCACCTGCCAGAGAAGACAGCCAAGCGGGACATTATCCATGGTGTTAAGCACTTGGAAGAGATTGCGGAGGACTGGCTGTGTGCAAGAAGAGCGCTGAGCACCTTGAGCGTGCTGGCGCGGAAGTGGAAGATTGAGCTGCCAGAGGAGGCTGCCCTGGTGCTCCAACGAAGCGACGAGAAGTATGGGACTGTCAGTATCTCTGACGTCCCGTCACCAAACAAGTCAGGGACCTCGGCCGCGCAATCACCGCAGTCCAACCCGCAGTCGCCGGCAGTCAACGGACAGGAGCAATATACTCCGCCGAACCAATACAGCAACGCAGCGACGCAGCCGATGGCCCTCGACATCCCGACCTCCTCCATGCCCACCGATATGATGAACGTCATGGCGGTGTCCGGGCTGCCCCCGAACCTGCAAAGCAGGCCGAGCCAGGCGCCACGACGAATCCCACAACCCATCACGGCCACCTCCATGTCCATGAGCGACCCGCTCTCAACCATCAACTCGTGGGCCGTCTCTCCAGGGACGCGAACCATGCCCAGCTACACGCAGGCCTTTGCTCCCGTGCATGCCCACGCCAACATGGCTCCACCGTCGACGTCTCGGTCGGGGGGCCGCCAGATGACCCCGAGCTCTCTCTACGCCGTCGACGGACAGGACTGGTACCTGAAGGACGGCGTGAACTGGCAGCAGAACTTTCAGACGTGGGGGCTCGGCGCTGGCGCGAGCCAGCCACCGAACGCGGGTGGGAGCAACGGAAGCCCTGGCATGACTGACCCTTCCATGTATGTGTTTCGCGGGGTGAACATGAACGACATGGATTCGGGCTTCGACTCGCTGGGGATGGGCAACATGGACCATCTGTCCGGGTTAGACTAGGCGTTGGACAAACTGGAATGCTGGGCGCGTAGTGGCTAGGTATGGATGGCGTGATGATTTGGGTATGGTGTTTACGGGGCAGGGAATGCATTATATATTTTGGGAGGACAGGTTGGGACGGGCCAGCTCGGGTTTTGGATTGGGCAGAGGGTCTGAAATCATTCGTTGTATTCCCACCTAGCGATTTGTCCTTGGGGGTGTATATATTCCCAGAGCAGATTTAGTCATTATTTGACGACGTCTATTCTAAAAATTGTCTATGCATCGGTGTTCTGACCCAGATCGAAAGCTCTTCTATCCACCCTCCTCATCCTCCCCCTTGAACTCACCGCCCTACCTCCCCCCTTTCCTCACCCTCACCCTCACCGCCCTACCTCTACCCCCTTTCCTCACCCTCCCCATCCCTCTCCCCCTCCCCCTCAGCATCCATCCTCTCCAACACCCCCCTATACACCCCAGCCTCCTCCTCCATCTCCGCCATCCCCCGCGCCTGCCGCGCCGCGTCCTCGATCGAGGGGAAACTGCCCCCCGGGACGGGCCGCGAGCGCATAAAGTCGTCCCACAGCGCCCCGCCCACGTTGCCCACCTCGTCGGCCATCTGCTCGTAGATGGCGTCGGACGGCGTCGAGGCGGGTTTCGCCGTCGACCCCCGGATGCGCGGGATAACGTGCACGTGGACGTGCGGCACCGTCTGCCCTGCCTCGGGGCCGTCTTGCAGGGCGATGTTGAAGGCGCCTTGCTCCGGGGGGATGGGGCGTTGCCGTTGTTGTTGTTGGAGTTGTGTGTATGGTGTGTGGGGTGTTGTGTGTTGGGGGATGGGGGGAGTGGGGGGAGGGGGGAGCGTGGGAGGCCGCATGCGCTGGACGCGCTGGACGGCCGTGAACAGGTCGGTCAGCTCCGCGGGGGAGAGGTCGGTCAGCCGGCGGTGGGGGAGGAGCGGGCAGATGAGGACGTGGCCTGGTAAGAGGGGCTTGAGGTTCACCAGGGCAAAGGAGTGGCGGGTTGTGAGGAAGACCTGGGAAGTGTGTTAGGAACGGGGTAAACTGAGTGAGTTGAAGGGTGGTGGGGAAGGACGTACCTGGTTTGTGACGTCGAAGGGGCCAAAGAAAATGCGATTCTGCTGCGCTGGCGGCTGGCTGGTCGAGGAGGAGGGAGTGGTGCTGTTCATTCTCACGATTGGTGTTCTTGATGTTGTTGATGTCGATGATGTTGACGGTTGGCGGAATGTGGCGATGAAGAAGTTGGTCAAGGATCGTCTTGTTGCAATCATGCTCGTGGGACGTGGCAGGTTTGCAAAGGTTGGGTTGACTGCCGGCTAATTGTTTGACGTGGTTATGGAGCGTGCAACTTAATATGCTGCGTCCTGGAGTTGAGTTAGGTAAGGTACCTCGGTGACGGTGTTTTGTCATGTAGCAACTGGAAACTGGGAAGTCATTCCATAGCATTACGCTGCTCTCTGGGGCTCGGGAGCAAGCGGCCCCGCCAAACTTCCGAGAGCCGCCTCGAGTCTCAACTTCTGTGCTTTTTAAACCTACCTTACATACGCATGCAAATCGGAAATGGAATATGTGTACAGAAAAAACGCAACCATTATGACAATTGTTTCTGGTTAGAAATGATGGGGAGCATGTTCGATTCGCATCTAAATGTTCCCATCATAAACGGGCTCAAACCTTCAGCAATCTCACTGGCTTTTTGAAAGAAACAGAAGGTGTCGTAAAAATCGTATGCATTTCCAAAGCGTGGTGTCTGTTTCCCTGAAACCTAGAACGCTCGTCGCTCATCTAATCCACTGTGCTCTACGTGATGCATGCTGATAGTAACGCCAAGGAAAGTTATACACCCGTTCATAAACACTGTTTACAACCCAGGCAGCAGCTCTTCATCCTCCAACGCATCCTGGCGGACACGGTCTGAGCTACTCACCGGAGCGGCTTCATCCTCTCCCCTCATGTACACTGCCCACGAGTTAGCACCACACCAGCATCGCAAGGGGAATAAAAAGGAAAGCGACATACCATGAGGCTTCAGCAAAAACGACGCCGCTAGCGTTATCCCAAACAGTACGGCCAGCAACACCATAAACGCCTGCGGAAACGTCTCTACCGTCGCCGCATATAGCTGGTTGAAGATGATGGGCGCCAGAATCCTCGCGAGCGAGTGCAGCAGCCCAATGGCACCGAGCATCTGGCCCACCCGCTCGGGCGGCACATGCTTGCTGACGGCGGCCTGGATGGTGGCCGATCCCAGCCCGCCAAACGCGGTAACAACAGCGCTGGCGACAAACACGGGCCCGGAGCGCGCAAAGACGTACCCGGTGACGCCGATGACGTCCGAGAGCAGCGCGACGCGGAGGATCCAGATGTCGAGCTCGTCCGCGCCGCGGTTCTTTTCTGCCGCCGGTGGGCTGGGCTCGAGTCGCTGCCTCCTGGCGGCGGGCCGCTTGCGGAAGATGTAGTTGATCAAGGGCAGGATGCCGACCAGCGTCACAACCCGGACCATCGAGATCATGGAGATGAAGCGGGAGCTCTCGAGGTTGCCCCACTCGAACATGTACTCGACATACATGACGATGACGGTACCTGCGCTCATCGCCGCGCCCAGGGTGACCATGTCGATGAAGGCGAGGACCAGGAAGTTGCGCCGCAGTTGCTTGGTGCCTGGGCCCGTGGGAAACAGAATCTCGAGCGGTGCGAGGGGATTCGACGTCCTGATGGTATGGAATGAGCGGCCGATTTGTCGTGCAAACGGAATCCTCGAAGTAGCGAGACCGGCGCATTCGGGAGGTGGCCCGAGGGCTTCCTGTTCAGCGTTGTACTTGTCGCGCGCTTGGTGCTGCTGCTTCTTGGATAGTGACTCGGGGATGACAAAGGCCATGAACAGCACGAAGAAGACATGGCACCCAAGCAGGATGTAAAAGATGGACAGCAGCGAACCTGTCCACTCAACGAGATAGCCGGCGATGAGGGGCCCAAATGCGAGGCCAGTAAAGAGGCACGAGTGCAAATAGCCGATGGCAACTCCACGCTTCGACGGTGGGGTGCAATCGCTGGTATACGCATGGCTCAGGACGCTCCCCGCGGTGAAGGAACCGGTGAGCCCGTCAAAGAAAGCGCCGAGAAGCATCCACTGGTAGGGGACCGTTTCAGGATACTTGGCTGCCAGGATGGTGACGATTTCGGATAGGATGCCGCCAACAGAGCAGAAGATCATCATGCGTTTGCGGCCATAGCGATCTGAGAGCGACCCGAGCTTGGGCGCCGTGAGTGAGCTCAAGATGCCAGTGAGGACATTGAGGGCCAGCGAGAAGCCGGCCACGGACTTTTGCACTTCTGGGATAAAGCCTGGCAGTATGTCAGCTTTGGATTCTGCCGTAGCTCCACAGCGAGAGCACAGCTGTGTCACTTACACTGCCGGTTGTTGCCCCCTGGGATGACGGGTGTAAAAGTGAAATCGGGATCCGTGGCTGATCGGTCAGCAAAGTAGTGCTTGCACACCAGGTCAATGATCCTAGGGCAGTGTCAGTGACAAATCTGTATGGTATAGATCTACGGCGGCATGCATACAGATTTAGCTTAGGGACGACCGAGCCGCCGAATGCGAGAGTGAACAGAGCGTAGGGCGCTAATAGGAAGCCGACCTGCACACAGAGTAAGTTTTGGACAGCCCGTATCTCTGCTGCTGGCCTTATTCAGGTCCAAGACATACAGATGGCCTCTTCCACCACGGCAGCCCCGCGAACTCGGCATCCCCTTGCCAACTCCCCTCTCGACCGCGCGCCCCCGTCCCGTCAAGGGTCCCGTTGCTGCGAGCGCCCGTGCTCAACAGGCCCGTAGCCTCGGTAGCGTCGTCGATGTCGATCTCAGCATCGCGGCGTCGTTCATCAGTCAGATACCCGCCTCCCGAGCTGGTGGCCGTTCTCCGGCTCCAGGACGACTCAGACTCGTCCCAACCCTCGGTTGGCGCCATGTCTCGTGTGGCGTGCTGGAGGACAGCAGGCCCGTGTTCCTGTGCCTTTCGATCCCGGCCCTGCAGTTTCCAGTGACGTGAGTCCTCAGGCCGATATTGGGATGAAAAGCGCCGTGAAAATTGTTCAGGCGAGAATGCTCGTCAGTTGTGTGCAGTATTGCGAGATGGATGGAGCCAGTGTTAGCGTTGAGTGTTAGTGCATGTAGCGGGAAGCGGTTTTGGGTTTGTCAGCGCCGAAACCGAGACCGAGCTCCAGATTCAACAGAAAAGATGCGAGTGTGGCTGGTGTTGTACAGTTATATGTGTGTCTAGGGCACCCTAAGAAGTGGATGAATGATGACAAGAAAGGCGTGCCTCAGCCGTTCACGGGCTGTGTTGAGTGAACCTTGGGAAGGGTGAGATGGAACCTGGATTTGAGATTGAACTGGGCTTCCCGGCAGTGTTATCTGATACCGGACGGGAGTGAGATGCGGGGCGATTTCCAGCGCATCGGCACTATTCCTGGCGCAGATAGGCTCCCCGTATCCCTGTAACTGCTCGGCTGACGCGTGGCTCAGAGTCTCAAAACAGCCCAGCCAAGGAAACGATGCAACAGCCAGAGCTGGGTTGGTGGTTTGTTGGATTGATTGTTTTCGACTCTTTTGGTCACCTCAAGAAAGTCTAAGCCTCGCAAACTTTGAGAATAGGAATCCATTTAAGAACGTCACCCGAGACAAAGTGGGAGGATTCCGAGTCAAGAGTCGGACACATAAGACTTGGTCGGCTTCCCAAAACATTGGATCGAGAGACAAAATTGGTTGGACGGAATCAATGCATGACGCACTTTCTCTCCGAGGTGCAGTCGGCAGTCGGGGCTGCAAAGTCCGGATTACAAACCACCACAAGCGCCAGGCCAAGCCGAACTTGGCACGGAGGCTTCCGCTACCGCAAGACCTGGGAAGAAGAAGACGGCTGACAGATGAAGTACCTTGATTGATGTTACCAGGACTCCCAACATAGATGGGTCAGACCCGCGCATAGACAGCAGCATTGGAAAGTCTTCCATATGGGAGAGTTTTCTGCATGAAGCTGCGTCTAACAGACAACTTCGACTCCTTCCTTAACAGCACCCTCTGACAAGAAAGAAGCACTTGCGATTTCACCCATACAGACCGGCGCCGCTGAACCACCCTTTGACTATTGTACATTTTGTCTTTGTAACGCCCGGCAACCCCGTTTAAATCTGCTGCCCCGCAAAAAACTTCTTCGACTCGGCACACCTCTCGCTCTTGCAGCCCGGACACCTCAGACCCATCTGCGTCGAGCAGACAATCCTACTGCTGAGGTGGCTCTTGGCAAGGTCGGCAAGCGCCTTGATGAACACCGGGCTGCCGTTCAAGCTCTCAACTCGCTTGACTGTCTCAGGATGGCCTGACTCGCCAATGACCTCTTCGTCAAGCTCATACAGCGTCTCGATGTGGTCCGAGGTAAAGGCGATGGGGATGAGCAACAGGTCCTTCTGGTTCTTGGCGATGTACTCCTCCACCGTGCTCGATGTTTGCGGGCCGAGCCACGGCTGAGGACCAACCTGGGACTGCCAGCACAACCGGTACGGGTTGACGTGGTTCAGACGGTGCATGACCGCGTGCACTGTAGCAGCGACTTCTGCGGGGTAGGGGTCACCTGCGGGTCGTGTTAAAACCATGCCTTTGAACACGAGAAGACGAAGTCGTAAACTTACCCCTATTCACCACTGTCATGGGTAAGCTGTGCGCCGAGAAGAGCAGCACAACCTTGTCCCGCTTCTCCTCGGGATACTCCAACAGCTTGGCCTCGATGTTTTGCGCAAACGCCTCCACCAAGCCAGGGTGGACCGGCCACCGGTCGATGACGCTCCACTTGATGGTGCCGTCGCTCCCGTCGTCCAGGGGCCCGGCCTTGCCCTCAAGCCGCTGCCGCCACTTCCACAGCTCGTTCAGGCTGCTCCCCGTTGTCGAGCACGAGTACTGCGGGTACTGCGTGAAGGCCACTGCGCGCCCCCCACGTCCGTCGCCGAACCCGTCGGCCAGAAGCTTTCGGTACATCTCCTCGGTAAGCGGGTTCGCATACCGGAATGCTACGTAGGGCTTGTGCGGCGCCGTTTCGGGGGAGATCTCGTCGAGGATCTTGCACATCTCGGCGCACTGGTGCTCGGACCACTTGCGGATGGGTGAGCCGCCACCGATGGCCGCATACTGTTTCTGGATCTTGGGCGTGCGCCGCTTGGAGATGAGCGGTCCGAGGTAGCTCTGGAGCCGGCCGAGGGGAATGAGATCGGCGTCGGCCTGTGGTGATGAGTTAACAACTGCTCTGCGGTGGATGACATGGATCTAATGAGGGGCACTGACGAACAACCTGCTCAGGAAATCGCCCACTTCATCCACCGTCGAGGGGCCGCCCATGTTGAGGAACACCATGGCTGTTGGGGAGGAGGTCTGAGTGACTGGATAAATCGGCGTCGCGAGCCATCGCGCCTGTTGCGCCGAGGGCTTCGCTGCCAGGGCGAGAGGCCGGAGGGGCCGTACCGCGGCGGCGGGAAGTCGAAGGGCCATGTCGGAGAGAGGTGGTGTAACTCCGAGGCCTGGAGTTCGCAGCAAAGCAAGACAGCAAACCCGGGTTGCGGGAAACAAAAAATAATACGAAAAGTAAAAGAGACCTGCAAACTGCCCAATTGACCCCCCAAACAACGTGCGACAACAGACGGGTGATACTTTTATGGAACAGTGGCGAAGGAAGGGGAAGGGCCAGATCACTCCGACAACTCTCGACCCGCCTATCCCGAGCATTCGGCTGCGGGCTCGATGCCGCCGACGACTTTTGCCCTCTTGGCATCGGGCCACGACGTTGCAGCGACCCGGGGGCATTGCAGCCAATCATCGACTAGCAATTTGACAGGCACCTTGGCCTCGTCACATGTTCAGGCGTTAGGCAGGCGCGTCAGCCTAGCACGGTGTCGCGCTGTTGGCTGCACTTATCCGTCATGCGCGAGCATCCATCGCATTGTCATCGACTTTCTACGCTTTTCACCACAAACAGAAGGTCTCTTGCACCAGACTGAAAAAAAAAAAAAAAACAATCAAAATTAGGCCGTCTGAGTTGGCAATTTCACAACAATGGCGTGGGGAGGCGACGAGGACAGACGCCCGGAGGCGGATGAGGGTGAGGAGGAGCTGGATGAGGCTGTGAGCTTTCGTGATCCATTCTCTCATGATGTCTACTCACCCCAATCACCAGGATTACAAAACCCAAAAAGACGCCGTTTTGTTTGCAATTGATGTCAGCACATCGATGCTCCAACAGCCCCCGGCCACCGACAAGAAGAAATCGGACAAGGACTCGGCTCTCGCCGCAGCACTGAAATGCGCCTATCAATTCATGCAGCAGCGCATCATTGCGCAACCGAAGGACATGATGGGCATCCTGCTTTTCAACACAGAAAAGTCCAGGTTCCGCGACGAGGCTGGCGGGCGCAGCGGATCGGGCTATCCGCACTGCTACCTGTTTACTGACCTTGATGTTCCCGCTGCTGAGGACGTCAAGAGCTTGAAGGCGTTGGTTGAGGAGGGAGAAGACCCAGATGAGGTGCTTGTGCCTGCAAAGGACCCCGCTTCCATGGCCAACGTTCTGTTCTGCGCCAACCAAGTGTTTACCACCAACGCGGCGAACTTTGGCTCTCGCCGTCTGTTCATCATCACAGATAATGATAACCCCCATGGCAAGGACAAGACGGCCAAGTCATCGGCCGCAGTGCGCGCCAAAGATCTCTACGACCTCGGTGTTGTCATCGAGCTCTTCCCAGTCAGCCACAGCGGGAGGACATTTGACGTCTCCAAGTTCTACGATGTACGACAGCTTTTGCTAGTGGTCGCTGGCAAGCATGCTGACACGGGATAGGATATCATCTATAGAGATCCAGCGGCCGAGGCTGGCTCCTCGGACGACGTCAAAACTTCGAAATCTGGTGACGGTCTTACGCTCCTCAACTCGTTGATCTCCAACATCAACTCGAAACAGACACCGAAGCGGGCATACTTCTCAAACCTTCATTTTGAACTTGCCCCGAACCTCACAATCTCGGTCAAGGGCTACATGCCGCTGCACCGACAGCAGCCAGCACGAACATGTTATGTCTGGCTTGGAGGTGAACAAGCCCAACTCGCGCAGTCCGAGACCATCAAAGTGGACTCGGCCACGAGGACCGTCGACAAGTCCGAGGTGAAGAAGGCGTACAAGTTCGGCGGCGAATACATTTACTTCAAGCCCGAGGAAGCGGCGTCCCTGAAGAACCTCGGGGGCAAGGTTCTTCGCGTTATTGGATTCAAGCCGCGCTCCCTTCTTCCCATGTGGGCCTCGGTGAAGAAATCCATCTTCATCTACCCAAGTGAGGAACACTTTGTGGGCTCTACCCGCGTGTTCTCTGCCTTGTGGCAGAAACTGCTGGCTTCCGACAAGGTCGCTATCGCGTGGTTCGTCGCCCGCGAGAATGCAAACCCGGTTATGGTCGCGATCATGCCCTCGAGAGCCTCGGAGGACGACACATCGGATACGCCGTACCTCCCCGCCGGACTCTGGCTGTATCCTCTCCCCTTCGCCGACGACGTGAGGAATGTAGACCTCTCGGCACCACCAAGGCCGGCCGACGAGCTGACGGACAAGATGCGGGAGATTGTGCAAAACCTCCAGCTGCCAAAGGCCATGTACAACCCGCTCAAGTACCCCAACCCGTCGCTGCAGTGGCACTACAAGATCCTGCAGGCCATGGCACTGGACGAAGACGTCCCGGAGACTTTAGACGACTCGACCGTGCCCAAGTACAAGCAGATTGACAAGCGCGTCGGCGGCTACCTGGCGGACTGGAAAGAGCTGCTTGTGGAAAAGGCCCAGGGCCTCATGAAGAGCAGGGCTGTGAAGCGGGAGGCCGAAGACGAGGATGATGGGCGGCCGCTGGCCAAGCGCCCCAAGCCCGCGGCGAAGAAGGTCGCCGGTGGTCAGATGAGCAATGCGCAGCTCAAGGCGGCATTCGAGCAAGACACGCTAAAGAAGATGACGGTGGCTGAGCTGAAGGATGTGTTGGCCAGCAAGGGGGTGAGTGCGGTGGGAAGGAAAGCTGAGTTGGTGGAAAAGTTGGAGCAGTGGATTGAGGAAAATGTGTGATGATGCGAGGGTCGTGGTATGTCGAGGAAATTCAGCGTCGTTTAGCTTGGGCGTACTGGAGTTTTGGTCCTGTTCCGTGTGGGATTGCTTTTGACATCAAAACTGTAAACCTTAATGCTAGAAGGGACGCAATGTCATTTTATCTGGCCAGTCCGGACAATATCCATCTGTTGATTTTGTGGTTGTGACGTGATCAAAGAAGATGGGTTGCTCGCTGTCACATTACGAACAAGACCCTGTAAATCTCCCCCACTCTCCCCTGCTCGCTCTGAAAGGCTGCTTGAATCCCAGCAAGTTACAGCAGCAACACCGAGCATCGCGGCAGCTTCCGCCGAACTCCACCAACAATCCGCGTCCGCAAGGCGACACGTCGCGAGGGCGACATTTTGCACGTCTGACAGCGCTGTACCATGCTGCAAGACATCAGCCTTCAAACTAGGCTTAAACGATACCGCCCGAATGCGACATTCTCAGCACCCACAAATGAAGGCGCGCGACAAGCGTTGACCGGAACACCGCGTTCACTATGGAGGCGTTGCTGGGCGCCTCCCAATCGAACCCGTCATGCGGCTCCGTCGCCGACCTCCAGCACCAACTGCGCGATCTCCTTAATACACGAGTGACTGAGACTCGGGCCGACCACACTTCCGTCACTTTCGAGATCCGCGCAACTGCCGTTTTCGACATTCCGGTCACCGAGAACGAGAATGGGGGACTCGAGAACGCGTCCAATATTGACCCGCTGCTGGGCGGGGCGCGGCCGAGTGTTGCGCCTGTGGTCAACGGCAATGGAACACCGGAAACGCGACGAGTCAACGCCATCCACACGTTGATCAACCAGCCGGTGGACGACCCGGTCCTCCAGACATCCGTCACCAGGCACATCATCGCGTCGGTTGGGCAAGTGGACGGCAGCAGCTGGATGGTGCGGCATGTTTCGCGTGGTGAACAGGGCTGGACTTTCACCTACATCTGCAAGGACTCGTGGCAGGCATGGAGCCGCCAGGCATCGAAGCACCCCGCGAAGACGGTCATTGGAGAGTGGAGTGAGACGGCCGGGCAAGATCCGGTCCACCTCAGTAAGTCTGGAATCTTGGTTGTAGCGCTATTATTGCTGACTTTTGTCGTCCAGCCCGTCCAGCCTTCGACTGCCGAGGGTCTGTCAAGATCGCCTTTCTCAAGTCAACCAAGACCATCGACGTCAAGTACGAACACACCCCGATGCATAAGACGGTCGCCCAGTTGATCGAGCTTCTGGCGCCACCTCCGATCCTGCCCATCGTCAAGACTCCGGCTAAGAAGGCAAAGGAGCCAAGGCCTCCAAAAGAGCCCCGGCCCCCCAAGGAGCCGAAGCCAAAGACACCCAGGTCTTCAAAGAAGCGCGTGGGAGCGAATGGCGTGCCGGATGGAGAAGGCTCGCAGCCTAAGAAGAGGCGCAAAAAGATCAATGATCCGGCCGGCACCGTCCTCCCTCCCGAGATGCCCGGAGCACTGCCAGTGGGCAAGTCTTCAGCGCGGCAGCTCTACAATGCCCAGGCAGGAACCTCCGGGGGTGTCCAACCAGGTGGCTCAAGCAGCTACCCAGAAGACTTGGTGAGCTCTGCCAACGAAGGGGTTCCAGATGGCGAAGTGCATGCCCATTCGATCCTCAATCTGCCACCAGGAGAGGCGGCCAGGCGGAGAGAGGTCGCAATCAAGCTCCTGAGCGACAACAACCTTGACCCAAAGACTCTGTCTGCGGAACAGTTCAACATCTTCGCAAACCAATCCCCGGAGCTGCAACAAGATTCCTTGGCCATGCTGGTTAAATATGGCGCCGAGCGACTACGCATAGTCCATCCCAACAAAGACGGGGCGAGCTCAGGGCAATCCACCCCAAACAAGCAGAAGACACCAGGCCCGGCTCAGGGGTCGCCGCAATCAGCCAAGTCGAAAAAGGCGCGAAAGTCCATGCCCCAGGTTGAAAGCGCAGGGTCAGCGAATGGGCAGGCCCCCGAGGCAGCCGAAGGGAGCGAAAGGAAGCGCATGTGTGACAACTGTCGCAGAAAGCGATACAAGGGCAAGGTACGTGGGTCGCTGCCAAGTAGGATTGAAGCGGAGCTGACAAGGTATTCAAGTGTGACAAAGCGAGGCCTTCTTGCTCGATGTGCATCGCAGACGGAGTTGCGTGTGTGTACTCTGCTGCGAAGCCAAGGCAGAGCAAAGCTGCGGGAACAGTCACAGAGGCCCCTGCACCCACACAGGGAGACATGCCAAACGATGAGCCGGATGATCTGGGGTCGCCCGGATTCCATGCAGAGCCAGCTGGTCAGCCAGTTCACGAGCCCTTCCACCACTCTGTCAATGACGCAGGTCATGGCCAGGAGCAGTACGATGGACATGACCATCACCAGTCGGCAGATGTGCCTGAGACGCCTTCGGCGGTGTTCAACACAAGCCATGGCATTTACCATCACTCCTCTGGCCTGAGCTTCCCCCAGGTTAGCCCGACTAACGCCGCTGAACCTTCTCATTCCAACATCCAAACAACCACGATGGAACCCCCGTCGAACGATTACATGTCGAGCTCAGTTGTTGGTGGTTCCGAGCCTCCGTTGCATGACTTCAGTTACCCCCAGCCACCTCCAGCTCCTCAAGGCGCTTCGGGATACACCGAACACACAGCCCCTGCATTTGAGCAGGGCCGGCGTGGAAGTTCAGAAGGGCAGGCGTCGGTAGCAAGACGCAGTCTCCCGACCGCTCAGCCTTCTCATGGAAGTGGGACGAATGGTTCCAACATGGAGCCTCCAAGCACTTGGCAATCCATGGCCGGGATCCCGTCTCAACCGACATCCGCGATCAGGTCATCCCCGAGGCAGTCGAGAGCGAAGCGGCCGACGCCGGCCGCACAGGCATATGACGATTTGCGGCCGCAGCAGCAAGCTCCGAGCTGGGCGAGTGCGAGCCAGTCAGTATCTCAGACTGCACAACCTGTCCGCAATTCTCCATCCCAAACCGCTGCCCAGCCCGCTCGTGCCAAATCACGGCAGAGTAATCGGGCCCAGAGCCACACCCCAGTAAACAACATGCCGGCAGCTCGGCAGACTCCCACCCAAGGGACCCAAGGTCTTGCACATAACTCTGGATATGCATCGGCTGCTCCGACAGAGCAGGCCAGCTCAGCCCAGAACTACAACTACAACCAATATCAGAGTGGAAACACTCAGGACTCCACGTCCAGCGACCGTGTCGCCTATCAACCATATTCCAACAACCCGCCCGGCGCCCAATCCAGCTCGTACTCGTCTTCCGACAACTACAATGCTCGGGTGCCGAACGCTGCATCGTCGACTCTGTCGGGGTCGTTGTCGCAGAATGTAGCTTCCTCGTACCATTCAAACCCAGCAGCCACAACAAACAACGCACAATGGGGAACTTCGACCCCGACGCCGCAAGCGAGAAACACCCGCGGCTACAACAACACACAGTCAGCCACAAGCTCTGCCTACAACTCGTCCCACACCCCGCAGTCACAGTCACTGCAGGGCTTCAGCGTGCGCCCTCAGCCCCAGACTCAGCCTAGGAGTTCCTCGACTACATACAGCCAACAACTGCAGCAGCAACAGCAAAGGCAACAACAACAGCACGGCCAACAACAGCAGCAGCAGGGCTACAGCGGGTACATGAACCAGCAGCAACAACAACAGCCCACCACTAGCAGCCAGCAGAACTGGGGCTACGGTTTCGGCGCGGCTAACAGCTCCTCGTCCGGCTACAACTCGGCGGCAGCAACTGGCAGTGGCAACAATGCCGCCTACCCCGCGGCCGGCGCGACTTCGCATGGCACCCAAGGGCATGGACACGCCGGTCACGGCCACCAGGCCCAGCAGCAGCACCGGTCCATGAACCTGTCGAGCCACACGTACATGGAGCACGACCAGGCGCTGTATGCCCTGCTCAGGAGCAACCCAGCCGGATAGCGTCTGATGTCGGGTGAGATTTGACTGAATTCTGAATCTGTCTTTTTTGGTTGGGGAATGCCGGTGACGAAGCAGATTTGAGCCCTTGCAGGCCCAGTTTCATCCATCATTGCAGCAGCTGTCCGCAGAGAACTGCCGGGATTCTAATGCACCCCCTTTATTGGGCAGGACAGTCGTCGCCGGGAGGGGTATGGGAGAGACTATTGGAGGTCCTCATCGATTATGCCGCGGTGTTTGTTGAACTGCGGGTTGCTCTTTTGACATTAGCGCCCAGATGAGGGCGATCAGGGGGTTGGGGACGTTTTAGAACAACGATATATACCCAGGAGGAAAAGAGGCGCGAAGCAACCTCCCTCGCATGATACGCGACGCCAGCAGCCAGCTGAGCGGCGTGAAGAAGAAAGTGAGTGGTAGATAGGTTTGATGAACCTCATCTCATCATCACACATGAGTGAAAGTCAGGCAGGCAGGCAGTCGAAAGAGCCTTGAGTTGTCCATGACGGCAAATACCATAATATTCCTGATGACCAACCAAACCCCCCAGTCTACGGTCCCGAGTAGATAGATGCTCAAGTGGTTCTTGCTGTGTCGCGGTTTGTTATGTAAAAAGCCCCATCCCATCTAAAAAGCAAAAACGCAGAGCAACGAGAAAGGGAAAAAAAAGAGCAAAGAACTCGCCAGAAACGCCCTCCAGATCTCAGGTCAGAGAGTAATTTACAGCTCAGTCGGATGGATGCCCACAACCAAATCATGCCGGGAGAGAAAAGCAACAAAAGATGTGTCACCGCGCACCCCTTTCCTTGAGCCTTTTGAAATTTGCTTTTAGTCGCCGATTTTTAACCCCCATCGAGAATTTGCCCAGACCCAGAAACTCCGCATCCTCTTATTGCGCCGAAACAGCAGCCTCGGTCTTGGTGTCGACCTTCTTCGCCGGGGGCTCGCCGCCCTCGTCGTCGCGCGACCGCTTGCCGTTGGTGGACTGGATGGTGGGCATCTGCACGCTGCGGGGAGAGTAAGTATACAGGACCATGGTTGTAGTGTGGGTGGTGAAGGAGAGGTTGGGGGGGGGGAAGATGAGAGACATACTCATTGGTCGTCTTGCGCGTGTCCTCGCCCTTCTTCTCGTCACGGCCCCGGTTGTCGCGGCCGCCACCACGACCACCGCGGAAGCCACGGCCGCCCCGGCCCCGACCGCCCCTGCCGCGGCCGCCCTTGAAGCCGCCGCCGTTCTTCTCGCCGTCGCCGCGCTTCTCGCCGGACCTGCCGTTGCGGTCCTTGTCGCCCCGTCCCCGGCCCCGGCCGCCGCGGCTGCCGCCGCGCTCCTTGCCCTCGAAGAAAGTGTTGCGACGGTTGGTGTTGGGCTCGAGAGTGCCCTCCTTGATCTGGCGGTTCTTCTCGTCCAGGTAGTCCTTCTTCTTCATGATCAGGAGGTCGTTGCCCTGCCAGGTGGGCTTGGGGTCCAGCTTCACGAAGGCGTCGGCCTCCTCGACGGTGGAGAACTCGACAAAGACGGAGCCCTTGAAGAGGTTCTCGGCGGTGCGGCGGAGCTTGACGTGGTTGACGTGGCCATAGTTGGAGAAGAAGGCCTCGACGTCGAACTGGGTCGAGGGCTCCTCATCCCCGAACCCCTTGGCGTAGACGGAGGCGTTCAGGCGGGCCTTCTGGGCCTCGGTGGACGACACGTAGGGCTTCTTGCGCGTGAGGACCTCCTCGCCCTCCTCGCCCGAGACGTTGAGGAAGCTGCTCTCGCGCAGGGCGGCAACAACGGCGCTGTAGGGCTGGAACTGGCGCATGCGCTTGAAGTTGCAGATGGTCTTGAGCGGCATCGGCTTGTTCTCCTCACCCCCGGTGCTCTCCCACATGAACTTGTCGGTCGGGAGATTGCTGTCGCTGAAGTAGAACTCAACCTGGACAGCGAGGGTCAGTCGCGGACGGATACGAAAATGGGGGTTCCTGCCCTCGGGCCTGGGGGCGTGGGCCTGGAGGATGACATACCTGACCGCGGATCTTGACGGGGTCATCGCTCACGGGCTGGGTGCTCGGGTCGTACTTGCGGTTCTTCTTGAAGTCTTTGTGGTCGGCTTGGGCGCTTGTCTTGACGATGTTGTCGGCCGTCTTCTCGCCGTTTTGGGCCTCCTCCTCGACGTCCATCTTCTTCTCGCTCTCCTCGTTGGCGGCGACAGCAGGAGTGGTCTCCTCGACGGCCTGCACCTCAGGAGCGGCAGCGGCCACTTCGGGCTGTTCCTGCATGACGGCGTCGCTCATGTCGACAGCGAGTGGCGATGCGCCGAAGGGTGTTACGGGTGTGTGTGCGACGGAGCGGATGAGGTCAGGCAATCGTCGGGGGGCGCAAGACTCAATTGCAAATCAAGAAGAAAGAAGCAGTCGGTCTGAGCAAGAGCAAGAGTTTTGTGATGGGTAGAAGAGAAGAGGGTCCGATGCCTGGGGCCCTTGAAAGAGACGAGCTGCACAAATTGTTGGTGGGGTACCTCAAAAGTTACTGTGATAAAGTTCCGCGCCGCATCAGAGCAGAGTCACCGGGATGCGCCAGGCGCCGCAAGAGTCATAGCACAGGAGGCAGGGAAGATGTGCAAGGCTACTACTCTATTGTCAGGTTATTGCGACGAGACGAAAATCAGAAACTGGCTGGTATGTCAAGCAAAACGCAATGTAAGAGACATGGTATTGTAGGTAGACTTGGTCCTCGAACCTCCCAACATCAATTGGCGCGACCTCGAGGGTGGACTCCATCGACAAGCGCGTTGCAGAAAAATCCCCATGGCGGCACAAACGGACCCCACCGCCCATGTCAATTGGAGATTTTCTATGCCACCCATCACCGCCTTTACGAAGCTTGTGTCCTCCAAGCTGGGTCCACCATTTCACGTAACGTACCAAGATACCGTAATCTACTCCACTAAATTTCGTAGCAACTGAACCCCTGTTCCTCACGTGAGCGAGCGCGTCGGGTCGAGCCGCTGAATGGAGGAACTGAGCAGCGGGAAACTTTTTCGGCTGATAGCAGGTGTTCGAGCCATCGCGACGCCGCCAAACCACCCCGATTACCTCCCCATCTCGGTGCCCGGATCCTCGGTGCGAAGTACGGCGGTCGAGTAGAACACAGGGCAGGGCAGGGCCAGCCTTCAGCAAGAGCAGGGGAGCATCAATTGGACCGGCAATTGCACAAACTCGACGTGCACTCGGCTTGCACCTGACCTGAACTCGACCCCCTCGAAGTCCTCGAAGTCCCTCGAAGTCCCTCGGCACCCCCCATATCTCTCGAACCACCCTTCCTCGACTTGCAGCCACCCCCGAGAGCGGCAGGCCAACACCCTCCCCCGCTTACCAACTCCAGACGACGCCATGAAGCAACGAGGTTGTTGCGGTTCCACGGGTTGAAGCGCCCCGTGAGTTGCCATACCCTCGTCCTCCTGTCTCGTGGAGCTCCCGACTGACTTCGTGCTCTGCAGCGTGTCGCCAAACATGGAACAAGTACAACCTGTTCAACCTCATGCGCATGCGAACCCCTTATGTCGCGGCAAGACCTTCTTCCAGCAAAAATGGATTGCCCAAATCCATGACCCGCGGCTACCACGGCGAGCACATCAAGGAGTACCAGTGGAACCGCATGTTCAACCGCCGCTCCCTCTCCGCCGTCAACATGGACCCGTCTACATGGCCAATTTCAACGGCAGTGAGCAGGCCGCTGGCCGCGGCTCGGGGTTGCAGACCAAGGAGAACCCAAAGTCTCAAGACCGAAAACCCTCCCAGTCGATCGTCCGCGGAACATGGGCAACAGGAACGAGCCGACACCTACATGCAAATGGTTTTTGCCCCCATGGAGCGCCGGCTTGATATTGCCATCTTCCGTGCCTTGTTTGCCAGCAGCGCAAGGCAGGCTCGCCAATTTGTCCTCCACGGCGCCGTGACGGTGAATGGGAAAAAGGTACGGTTGCGCCCCCAGCCAACATGCCCCGGCCCGCGCGGGATATAGCCACCATTCAGAGTTGCTAACACGCTCTGCACAACCAGATGCGGCATCCCAGCTACCTCCTCAACCCGGGCGACATGTTCCAGGTCGACCCTGAACGTGTCATGATGGCGACGGGGAAACCGAAGAGGCCAACGAAAGACCAAAAGGCCCTCCCGAGCACCAGCACAGAAGAGGCCGCCGAGAGCGAAGAAGCCGACGCCGACGCCGAGGCAGCAGCCCCCGAGGCCGCCGAAGGCGAGGTCGACACCGCAGCCGCGGACGCCGCCAAGGAGAAGCACATGGAGACCCTCAAGCAGCTCAAGACGCGCGCGCGCAAGATCATGAGCCAAAAGGACGTCCACATGCGCGCCAAGCAGAAGAAGGGCCTCCGCAAGTTCCTCAAGGAGGTCAAGACCGCCATGGACAGCACCCGAAAGCCCGGCGACCCGAGCATCGCCGAGCTGGACGGCGTCGAAGCCGAGCTGACCTCCCTCCTCTCGGAGCTCTCCCTCACCCCGGCCGAGCGCAAGGCCCAGGCCAAGAAGGACGAGACCGCGCAGGCCCAGTCGGCAGAAGGCTCGAGCCTCGGCCTCCTCACGGTCAAGCAGCGCGCCGTCCTCTCCAAGATGATCGCCACGGAGCGCACCAACCCGCACGACCCGTCCAAGCCCTACGCCACCCCCTGGAGCCCCCGCGACTGGATGTCCCCCTTCGCCTTCATCCCCCGCTACCTCGAGGTCAACCAGCGCATCTGCGCCGCCGTCTACCTCCGCCACCCCGTCGCCCGCGCCGGCCGCTCCGAGGTGCCCACGCCCTTCTCCCCGACCCTGTCCCAGCTGGCCTTCAACTGGTATCTGCGGAGAGGTTAAAAGGAGAAGAAGAGGAAAAGAAAAAAAAAGGAGCAGCCAGAGAGGGAAATGGCGTGTGTTGGATAAGAGATTCTGCCCTCTCTGCTTGCTTTGCTTGCTCTGCGTTGTAATAGATGTGACCGACTAGTCATTGCTTGGGCGGATGGGGTGTATAGACGATTGGTGAGCAGAGGAAGGGAAGAGATGAAATGAAGGACATGGAAATGTGTATATCATCATTATCATCGTGGATGGGTTGGCGGTGATGGGAGGTTTGGTGCAGGGCTCCTTGATACCTCCGGCTACGCTCAGCCAGCCGGTCGTCGGGGCCAACGGCATGCATGTATTCTAGGTGTAACTTGTACAATATGGTACTTACTTTTCCCGCTGGTTGAACACTGGTTTTCGCGGGCATGTGTCGAACAAAACGATGAGGGCTAAAATCGAGGCAGGCAGTTTGACTGAGAGCAACTGGACATGGTTTTGGATGCGCATGAATATCCACAACGAGATGAAACCTTTCCACCCGTCACCCCAAGAGTACATAAAGACTACGAAACCCTTTTATTCCAGACAACACTAAAACTAAATAACAGCAGCAAGAAGGGATAGGCTAAAAAGTGAAGCGTCGAGAAAAAGAAGAAGGCTAGGAAAACAAGTTGAAGGTGTGTGTGAGAGAGAGTTTGTGTGTAGCGACAGCTGTCGTGTTTTGACGAAGCGAGGGCGGATGGACAGCGAGTCGGGGAGGGGGTGGGTATAATAAAGGAAAACATGATGAGACCCTCATCCAAGCAATCCTCCTCGTCCTGTTCCCGTTATGTTGATGTTCTCCTTTCCCATCCTCCGGCTCCCATGTTATCGAAGCAGCCGGATCGGGTCCGGCTCCTTGGGATGGTCGGCTGGCGGAAAGGATTGTCCAGCAGGATTGGTCCGTTGTTCGTTGTTGACTGCCCAGCGACAAAATTTCGCGGGCTCCGGGTTTGTTGACGTTCCCAGCCCTGCCGTAGAAGCCCCTCCTCGAGCCCGCCCATGAGAATCCATCCCCCAACACTACCAAGGCGTAATAATTCTGGTGATCCCGCTCAGAGCATGGCAGGCTATCGAGAAGCAGGTTCCAGGTCTCGACCAGACCAATTAGATCGTGGTATAAGTTGTAACAAGCGCCGACCCGACTGTCACCCTCCAACGGTAGAGACCCGGATCTCCCCAGGGCCGTCTAGCCAGTTCGCCGACGGCAAAGCACTTCCCCCAGCACCCGAAGTACGCCTATTGCAAAGAGTTCTCGGCCGCCTTCCGGATGACTTTTCCCATGAGTATTAAGGGGATGTGAATTAAAGAGGGAAGAAACAGTATGAAAGAAACAAACAGGCAAAAGAAAAAAGGCGGCGAGCTGGTATTGTTGGGGCATCATGATACTGAGACAAGTCGTGGAGAAAAATGAGAAGCCGAAAGGGGAGCGCGATTATCGGAGAGAGAACCCCTTCCTCTTGGGCTCCTTCTCCAGAGGCCGTCCGCTCTCGATCCTCGACTTCTTCTCCTCAAGCTCGAGCCGTTGCCGCTCCAGCTGCTCCTTCATCTCCCGGTGGCGGGCGTAGAGCTCCTCCTCGCTCTGCTTCAGCTTAGACTCCTTCTCGGAGACCTTCTGCTGGAAGACCATCTTCATCTCGGCCTCCATCTTGGCGAGCTTCTGCTCGTGGAGGGTGCGCTCCTCCTCCTGCTTGACGGCAGGGTTGACCTCCTTGAAAACGCTCGGGTCTTGCGAAACGCCCATAGCGATAAGCTTGTCGGTCCGGTAGTTCTCGTAGAGGGCGTTGTTGGTGTTCTCCTTGAGCTCCTCCATGTGGGTGCGGATGAGCATCTGGCGGAGCTTGACAAAGTCGCAGTGCTCCTCATTGTCCACCTCAATGACACCCCAAGGATAGCTACGGCCACGGACCTTGCGGCCGTCGGCGTTGGTGACCTCGCTATTGGCACCAACAACGGCGAAGGGCACCTTGGACATGATCTCGTTGTTCTCGGCAATCGTCTCCTCGTCGTCGAGCTCGTAGCGAGGACCCTCGAAAATCTGGACCTTGTGGTACTTGATATCGGCAAGGATCTTGACGAGGAATCAGCATCACCTTGGACCATCGAAAGAAAAAAGAAACAAGGACGATTAACTTACTCTGGCCTTGAAAGCGATAACCTCCTCATCAGTGAGGGTATCGGCCTTGGCAATCACGGGAATCAGGTTGACCTTGGTATGCAGGCGCTTCATGACCTCAATATCCAGGGGCTTCAGGGAGTGGCCGGTGGGCTGGATGAAGAAGACACAGGCGTGGATCCGGTTGTCAACAATGTTCATGCGGTTGACCTTGTTCTCGGCATCCAGGTAGGCGTCGAAGCGCTGCTCGATGTTGTCGACAATCGGGCGCCAGGACTCATCGTTGTTGACAAAGTCACCAAAGCCAGGGGTGTCGACCACGGTCAAGCGCAGGCGCACACCCGCCTCCTCAATATCCGCGCTGATAGACTGGATAGTGACGGTCTTGGGAATGATGTCGAGGCTGGGGCCCTTGCGCTCCTTGGGGGGGTAGAGGGAGGTGTTGAACAGCGTGTTGACGAGAGTCGACTTTCCGAGGCCAGATTCACCTATAAAGAGAGCGAATATTAGATCGGTATTTCCATATTTCCCAGGCACAAGGGTACTCACCAACAACCATGACGTTGAAGTTGAAGCCCTTGCGGACGCTCTTGCGGTGCCATTGGTTGGGCAGGTTGGCAAAGCCAACATAGCCCGTCAACTTCCTGCGGACAATGTTCCGGTTGTCGCTCGCTGGAGGGGCTGCGGCTACAGAGTCAGATGGAGCTTGACGAGAAACATCCGATCCAGACGATGAAGGCTTGACATGGGGCACCGGGGCCGCCATGGGAGGGGGTGAAGAACTGGTGGGAATACCGTTTGCATCTGCAAAGACAAGTTGAGTTAGCATACTGAAATCTTAGATGGGCCCAATTATCAATGATAGGGAAATCCTGTGTCGGGAGCATGCGGAGCCTGACTGTCAAACGGCATTCTCAACGGGGGCTTCTTCTGGTCGACAACAGGTTCAATAGGGCGCGGATACAGCTCGCCGTACGAGAGCGGCATTGCAATTGGGAGCCTTGGGGCGCGCTCAACGTGCAACAGGCTCCGGTGATGGCGGATTGGCGTTACCGTATCAGTGTAGTATCTGGTGTGGCCCGAGGGCAGGCTGCTGGTCCGAGTACCAGCAGGCGGCGGACGGTAGGCGCTATCCCGAGAAGCGGCGCGGCGGCTTTTTGGATCTGGAGCCATAGGACTCGCGTCGAACTGCATGCTCCTCGGGCGGACCCGGGCCGTAGCTTGGTGGACGAGCGTGGTGAAGTGCATCTCGACTGCGGTGTGTGTGGCTCTTGTTGGCCTGTGTTCGATGAATCCAGTCCAAGCAGGGCTCTTGCGCTTCCCAGGAGACACTCGAATGTAGCACGGGAAGATGTCCAAGCGTGTCAGGAGAGGCCGCGATGCTGAGACGGAGACCGGCACGGGCACAGCCAGATGGCGACGTGTGTATTTTGGCGACCTGAGCGAAGGCGAGGAGCGAGGCAGTTGGCGTCCCTGGGCGGCAATGCTTCCTGGAATTGGGATCCCAGACACAGACAATTCCGGCGAACAACAGAAAGCAAGTGCTTACCCATTGCGAAAGGTTGCGGAGCGAGTGGTCAACGATTAGTTCGAGGAAGGAGGGAATGAAGTGTAGTCTGCGACGAGAGAAGGGGCGTTAGTCAAGTTGTGTCGTCCTCTGTGAATTTGCAGCTGTCCAGAGTGTGCATGAGAGAAGGAAGGACCAGTCCAGGCCAACGAAGCCGCGCTGCTGCGTCAGGAGCTATGGGGTTCTCGGGCACTTCAAGTTGCGACGAGCCCGAGCACCACACATGTGCAGCTGCCCGTCTCGGCAATTCAAGGAGTTTTCCAAAAACAAGAAAGAACCCAGCGATATCGCCCACAGAGACGGCGGTGGCAGATGGGCCTGGGCCTGGGAATCCGTCACGTACCAGGTCAGAGGTCGGGTCTCGATGCAGTCGCGTAACGGGGGACGCTGCAGTGTACTGAGAGACTGGGGTAGGGAAACGCAAGGGGATGGGATGGGTGGTCCTGAATGGTAAAGGCACACCGCGTAGGGATACGGCAGGGAAAAGAGTGTTGAGAAGTACGAAATGTCGAAGAGAAGATGTGAAGCGTGAAGGTGTCGCGGTCGTCCCTTGGGAAAAATTTGGGGGTGCGACTGGCAGGGAGATTAGCTCTCTGGCCGCTTCCCTCCAGCAAAAGGGGTTGTGGACTTTGGGGTGCTGGGCGCACAGAGCTGCGGGAGTCCAGCGCAGGGGCCAGCTCGCGCTAGATTAACGACCGGGGTCCGGGAGACATCCGAGCTTGTGATTCGCCGAGCAAGTGCCAGTGGCTGCCAATCCCCAGACCAGACCAGGCCAGGGGAACCGAATCGCGGCCTGAGGATGTGTTGGAGCGACTGGACCCTGGCCAATTCCCAACTCGTAAACTTCGAAGGTTCTCGTCTCAAACTGCGTGTGGTTCTGGAAAACCCACAGTGCGTGTTTGCCAATGGAAGACCGGGGCTAAGAGTGAGGAAAAAGAAAAGGAAAATGAGAAAACAAGGCACAACTGCATGCGTGTGTCACTAACTGCTAGCTAAACTTGGAGGTATCTAAGGTACCTACTATCTTGAGATACGAACACACACGACTCCCTATTCTGCACTCCTCATGCTTGGTGTGGACACCAGAGACAGGCCAGACACAACGTCGTCCCCAGTGGTGGAATGGATCCCAGCTCTCTCCACCATGACTGACCATGGGGAGAAGTGTCATGCAGCTGCCAGAGTGCTGGCGCAGCATTTGCCCACTTGTCCAGGCCCACTTCTCATGCCATTGCTGCCGTTGACGGAGCACAACAGCGGCAGGTCAACGGTTTCTGTCCTGGTGTCATTGGTATTCCGCGCTGAACCCGCTTCGAGGAGATGACCGTCGTCGTCCGTCGTGGATGAGGCTCGAAATGGTAATTAGCCTGCGGCCCAGTTCTGCAGCCAGGATGGGTATGTTTCAAAAGCCACCGGCTGGTGGTCCATTGGAAACAATGTTTCAACTCGGATGCTTTCAACCGATGGCAAAGGAACAACATGTTCCTCTGCAACCCGACGTCTTCAAGAGTCTGTCTGGCCGCCTAGATTGCGCATCCAAATCCGTGTTCGATCGTCGGTTTGAACAGACCGAGAATTGCACGTCATTTGAAATTGCAGGGCCTCCGTCCAAGAGGCCAATGCCAGTGCAAACACTTTGCCCAATTCATTCACATTCCATTCCACATTTCCTCGCCAGCAACAGAGACTGGGCCGAGTGTTTCCTGGCCAAATGAAAAGAAAAAGTATGACTGCCACTGTGGGATCAGAGAGGATGCTGCAGTATAAAGAGGCCCGTGTCACAACCACCCCTCAGATGGCATCCGTGCATTGGTCTCGGATGCAACCATCAGGAATGGGATTGAAGGTGTGCAAGCCACAGGTCGTTTTGTCATTCAATTTGAGTTCTGGTTTGACCTCGGGAAGCAGGGACAAATGGACAGAGCTCCGATCGTACCTGGCGCCATCATCGGCGGGAAATCGCGTAAACGGCCACCGTTCAGGGTCCACTGTTCCGCTGTCTTGCACTGGACATGTGGATTGTCTCACTGTGCGTCCCTGTCAATCCTGCCTTGATTTGATGGGCCAGACCTTGTTGACCCCTGCTCCTCCTCCCCTCCCAGCTCCGGGCGATGATGTAACTCTCGAAGCAGCTCGGAAACCTTCGCGACCTCGTCTCCCGCAGGACCGCGCCACACGAGTCGCCTTGGGTCGCGATAAAAAGGAACCCGCCTCTTCCGTTGCTGCAGCATTCCTGGTCAGCTTAGGGACCTATGCAGGCCATGAGGGAATTCACGCATTGCCAAATAAGGTTGGATGACCGATAAGACGTCTTCCTCCGGAGTACGAACACATACCTGCACTCCCCGCGTCCACGAACACGACTATCACCACGACCGCGACCAAACCCGCGACCAAGTCGGCGAACCTGATGGAACTCCATACCAGAAACATACTCCGTCTCAACCGCTTGAGGCTCTCGGCCAATTCTCAGCGACATGTCGGGTTCATGACCCAACGGACCCGGCCTCGGGTGGCCCACGATGGCTTGGAGCTCTCCTTTGTCCGACAGAACCCCCGCCGCTCCCTCTTTTTGTCGCCTCGGCGCCATCGGTCCAAGGTGCACGCCTCCAAGCTCATATCGGTGACGCTCACCAGCGTGCTGCTTGCATTCTGGCTGTTCCCGACTGATGCCTTGCAGCATACCGACTCCAGGGCGAAGCTGCCCCTTGGCACCCCCGAGGATGGCGCCGACCCGGACGCCGACCAGAGCGCCTGGGCCAAGTTCACCCGCAATTTTGGCGCCCTCTCGTTTGTGCCTTCGACCGACGGACTGTCCGAGAAGGTCGTCGACTTGATCATGCCTGAGTGGGCAAAGCTCGTGCCCGGCTACGTCAGGAAGCTGCAGCGCGAGATGAACATGGCCCCCGGCTCGCTGGCTGCTGAGATATGGCAGGAGGCTCGAGACCCGTTTACACACCCCGAGATCAAATACTCGGCAAAGGTCCGCGTGTCAGGAGAACTCTGCGACGAGGAGAAGACCTTCCTCGCCCGGAGGAGGAAGATGATTGTGCCTGCGTTGGCCCGTTTTCTGGGGGTGAAAGAGGAGGACATTCATCCGGACGACATCCCGACCATCGCTATGTGTGGCTCAGGGGGTGGTCTCAGAGCCCTGGTTGCGGGGACTGGCTCGTTCCAAGCCACCGCAGAGGACGGACTCTTCGACTGCGCGACCTACGTATCAGGGGTCAGCGGCTCCTGCTGGCTTCAGTCCCTGTACTTCTCCTCAGTCACGGGCGCCAACTTCCAGCACGCCATTGACCACCTCAAGGCTCGTCTCGGCACCCACATTGCCTACCCGCCGGTGGCGTTTACTTCCCTGACGTCGTCACCCACCAACAAGTACCTGCTGAGTGGCCTGGTAGAAAAGCTCAAGGGCGACCCTGCCGCACAGTTTGGCCTCGTTGACGTATACGGGATGCTGCTGGCAGCAAGGTTGCTGGTTCCCAAGGGCGAGCTCGGGGTCAATGAGAAGGACTTCAAGCTTTCGAATCAGCGGGACTTCATGAAGTACGGGCAGAACCCACTTCCCATCTACACTGCCGTGCGCCATGAGATCCCGGAGCTGGACTCGCCAGACTACGGCGGCCCGGGCTCCATCTCGGAGGAGGCAAAGGACAGGGCAAAGAAGGAGGCGTGGTTTCAGTGGTTTGAGATTACCCCGTACGAGTTCTTCTGTGAGGAGTTCTCCGCCGGCATTCCCACCTGGGCCATGGGGCGCAAGTTCAAGAACGGCTCAGACTTGCCCTCGGAATCAGGGTTCCGTCTCCCCGAGACACGCCTGCCGTTGTTATTGGGGATATGGGGCAGCGCGTTCTGTGCCACCTTGAGCCATTACTACCGCGAGATTCGACCCATTGTCAAGAGCATCACCGGGTTCCAGTCGATAGACGACCTGATCTGGGGCCACAACAAGGACCTCAGCAAAGTCCATCCTATCGAGCCTGCCAGTGTGCCCAACTTCGTCCACGGCATGTACGCCAGCTTCGTGTCGCAAGCGGTCTATGACAAGAGTCCAGCAATGGCAACCTGCCGGTCTACCCACTCCTCCGACAAGGCCTCGAATTCGACATCGTCGTAGCCTTCGACGCCTCCGCCGATATCAAGACCGACAACTGGCTCTCGGTCGTCGAAGGCTACGCCCGCCAACGCAACATCAAGGGCTGGCCCGTCGGCATCGGCTGGCCCAAGCCCTCGGAATCCCCGGCCCTCACCGCGACCGAGCTGGAAGCCGCGCAAGCGCACACGGCCCTCGAAGCCGAGGGCAAAATCGCCCAAGCCAAAACCGAACAAGCCGCGCGCCACCCCGAAACCTCCCCCAACCCCCTCATGCCCAAAAAGACCGCCAACCCCTTCAAGCCCGGCGACAAGCCCATGAAGCCCGAGGCGCAGCGGCAGACGGAAGCTGCCGCCGAGCTCGGCTACTGCACCGTCTGGGTCGGCACGACGCAGGAGCGCTCCTCGGACCACCCGCCCCCGCCGCCCGTCGACGACGCCAGCAGCTGGCGCCTCATGGACCCGGACGCCGGCATCACCGTCGTCTACCTCCCCTTCCTGGCCAACGAGAAGGCCGTCCCCGGCGTCGACGTCGCCATCAGCGACTACATGAGCACGTGGAACTTTGTGTACACGCCGCGCCAGATCGACGACGTGATTGCGCTTGCCCGGGCGAATTACGCCGAGGGCAGGGAGCAGATCCGCGCGACGGTGCGGGCGGTGTGGGAGCGCAAGAGGAGGAGGCGCGTGGAGAGGGAGGAGAGGGAGGAGCAGGAGGCGTTTCGGAGGATGGTGCGGAGGGGGGAGGTCGGGGGTTGGGGGAGGGGGATCACTTTAGTTGAAATGACTGACGGATGGGGCTTTGTTGGTGAGACTGGCGAGGATTTGAGAGAGAGAGATACCCTTTGTGCTACGTAGGTGCGAAACGTGAAATGATCGGCGTCGTCTATATTGTACTGCTTGAGAACCCGAAAAAGAGAGTTTAGATGAATGAAGACACGTATTTGGTTTCTACAGTTGACGCCGTGGTCTGGCAAAATACTATACATACACTACTACACTGGGCATGGCCGACCGGCTTGGCCCCCGCCGCTGCCCAACAACTCCTCCTCCCAATGATCACCGACTGCGGCAAGCTGGGGGAACTGTGTCCCCTGCTCGCCAGTTCCGGATGGATGTGGCCGTGTGCTACAGTGTTTAGAGTACATCTACACCCTCCTCTTCCGCCCAGAGACGACGGAGGTAGAGTATTTGCTTTTGAAGGAGCAGGGTTGCCCATCCACACACTTTCTCTCTCACCCACGAACCCCCGTCTCGCTCTTCAAAGCACTTGGCTCACATCCGGACTCTCGCGCTCCTCCAACAATACCCCATGCCTGAACTAGTTGCCAGGTTTTGAACTGTTTCTTTTCTTACCGCCCGACGATCTCGCCCATGTCGATGTACGCGGGCTCCCACGGCCGGTCGTCCTCGGCGCCCAGCACGTCGCTGGGCACGCGCACGTTCTCGCCGGGGCTGTAGAGGTACCAGCTCTTGAGGGCGTTCATGGAGGCCTTGGCGCGGGCGTGCTCGAGGCTCGGGGCGGCGGCCTCGCCGAGCTTGTCGGCGCCCGAGAAGATGCCGACGACGAAGACGGGGGTGCGCGAGAGGCGGCCCGTCTCGGACAGCAGGCGCGCGACGGGCGGCTCAAAGTCCTCGCGCGCGCAGAGCATCGAGAGCTCGCGCGTGGGCTTCTTGAAGCTGAAGAGGCGCGAGAGGTCGAGCGTGCGGGAGAGGATGTGCGCCTTGACGAAGGCCTTGGCGGGCTCGCGGCCGGCGTGCGCGTAGAGGGCGCCGACGACGGCGCGCGCGCACGTCGCGTAGGCCTGCTCGGCCAGGGAGCGCGTGTACTCGTTGCCGTACTCGGTGTCGGCGCGCGCGAGGAGCTCCGTCTTGTGCGCCTCGGGGTCGATGACCTCGCCGAAGTCGTCGTCGAAGACCACGCGGTTGCTGACGCTGTGCCGCCACTTGTACTTCTTCATGCCGTGGGCCTCGGCCCGCTTGGATCCGAACCCGATGATGGCCTTGGCGGGCTTGTGCAGCGAGAACTGCAGGAGGCCCGGGTCGACCTCGCCGCCGGGCGCCGCGGCGTGCTCGACACCCCACGAGCGTGCTACCTGGTGCAGCGACGTCGGGCCGGCGTAGCCCTTCATGGCGGCGTACAGGATCTCCATGGGCAGGCGCGGATACCGGCACATGAGCCACTCGGCGACGTGGTAGTTGATGAGCGACTGGCCGACAAAGGCGAGGCTGGTGTTGTTGAACTGCGCATTCTCGTCGGCCGAGGCGTCGACCAGGGCGCGGGCGAGGGTTTGGAGCGGCAGCTTTTCTGGGAGGGATAGACGGGCCTTGAGGGCGGCCAGCTTTGCCGACTGCAGTGCCCGTTCGGGGGGAGGAGATGGTAGGCTGGTGGCTCGGGGCGGGAGTTTCTCGAGGGGCGGGAAGCGGACGTGGTCTGTCCCGTCATAGTAGTCGTCGTCCTGGGGTATCTGGTACGCGGCTTGGCTTGACTGGTGACGCACGGCGGTGCATCTAGAAACTGCGGAGGACCGGAGGGCGGACCGGGGCGTTGAGGCCGGGCATTGTCCCGGGCGAGCCACGAGCAATTGGCCCGAGAAGCGGTCGAGCCGTAACCTCTTCATGGGCGAAGATCTGGGGGGTGTTGGGCTGGGGGATGGGGCGTGCGGAGGGTGCCGTGTGCAGCCCGATCGTCGACGAGGTCGGGGCGCTCTCGGTGGTCGTGGTGGGTGGTCGTGGGTTGCCGGTCGCGTTCGCTGCCTCTATCACCAAAGTCACCGTCCAGACACGGAGAGGAAAAAAGTTCTCCAAAAGCGCAGCTTCCCGGCCCATTGGAGCGACAGGGGTCGCGACCGAATTGGCTGACATAAGGTAACAGGCTTGGCGCATTTTCATTTCCGTACGGTATCTTACAGTTCCTCCAGCTCACGAGTACATAATTACCATTTCACATTACGGCGCCGTCGATTGGCTGCCCAGAGCACCTCAGCATCTGGTCAAGCAACGCTTCCAGCTTCAACTTCAATTCCCCAGATCAGCACCCGTCTCTTCACGCAGCCAGATTCACAATGGTATGTACTTCCCACCCAATTGATCTCGCAGTTTGCTAATATCGATATTCCATTGCAGGGCGGCGGCGCAAAGATCCCGTGAGTTTCCTGCTCCAAAGAATGAGCGCATCGATTGCCTCGTCGCACCTCGGATTCCTAACCCGACAACCCCCCCTTCCTAGCTACCCCAAGCACGTCTGGTCGCCGGCCGGTGGTTGGTACGCGCAGCCGGCCAACTGGAAGGCCAATACGGCCGTCTTCGGCGTCGTCATCTTCGGCATCACGGCCCTGGTGTGGAAGCTGAGCGCCGACCGGGAGTACCGCCATCAGATGCCCGAAGCAGGTCGCTTCTATCCGAGCAGAAAGTACGTGGCGACGCATGTTTGGTTTGCCGACAAGAAATACTGACCGGGGGTGGTGCGTTGCAGCTGGAGCAAGCAGATCATCGAGCACGAGCGGACGCAGGAGAAGGCGGCACTGGGCAAGCAACAAGAGTCATGATGTCGCGATGGCTGGCTAGCGGGGCTTTCAACCTGTACTGTACATGAGGAAATAGACGGTTTTACAGGACAGGCGTCTTCCAGTGGTTTCTCGCGGGCGGTGTTGAGACGACGATTGTTTGAGAAACACCCGGAAGTCTGCCTCTTGCGCCCACATTTCTCTTTGTTGTTCGAGCGGGACAATGGGATTGTGGCTGTCATGAACCTCTTCAATGCCCACGCCATGGTTTTCATTAGAAAGCCATGGACGTCTCTTATACGCATACAAGTACCCTGTTTCTCCTCCCATAGAGAGAAGCTCTCCTCTCATTCTCATCACCAGGTCTCCAACAGCCCAAGATCTAGACAGCATTGCGTCAGCATGGAGGACAACTCATCAGAGCGAGCGTCCTGCTACGTCCCCGACCCCGTATACACCTTCCTATTTCCCCCAGAAGACGTCCAGCTGTTCTGCATCATCTGCCACGATTCGGACCTGTTCCTCCCCTGGACCGACCTATACAGCAAGGACACCGACCCAGCCCTCCTGCCCTGCGGCCACGTCTTCGGCAGCGAGTGCCTCGACGTCTGGCTCGAGACGCATGACACGTGCCCGGTCTGCCGATTCAAGCTGGAGTACGAGCTCTGCAAGCACCCGATCCGTCCGCGCTGGCTGACCCGGGAGAATGTCCTCTTCGTGCCCCCGACCCTCCCCGAAGGCGGGACAGTCGCGGCGCAGTGCGGCCCGTGCAAGCGCGGCACGGAACAGCGGGTTGCGTCCGAGCTGTGCATGGAGCTGGCGGAGAGGTACTGTGAACGCAAAGCGCGGTATGAACAGACGGGATGGGAGACTGACAGGAAGAAGATGGTAAAGGCGAGGGAGGATTTGGAGAGATTGACCGAGGTGCTCACACGCTCGGAGGACCTGCAGTGGTGAGCTGGACATTCCTCTTCTCTCCAGTTGATTTATGGATGTAGTAAGGGGGGGAAACAAAGACTCGCTGATTTCGCTTGCGGTTCATCATTGACTACATCCTATCATTATCCATGGACGAATACACATGTGCTTCGGAATCCCGCAAAGCCCCTAGCGCCCCAAGTTTAACACTGTGCTCCTTGTTGTGTCTCGTTTTGTGACTTCAATTTCATTCTTGTTTGTTTCTCCCTCTGCTTCTCAACAAGTCCCTCGATAAACCGCAGCGGCAACTCAGAGACATCATCGTCCTCCCCCTCGAGGATCACCTTGCCGGCCTCCAGATAGCTCACCGCAAACGCCTTCCACACCTCCCTCTCGTCCGCCGACTCCTGCAACGGCTTGGGAATGTACGGGTCATTTGCCATGGCCGCATCGACCGCCTGCGCAACCCCATCCTCGTCCATCGTGATCGGCCGCACCTGGTCGAAGTCCAACACCCACAACCTCGTCGTCTCAACCCGGCGGAAGAAGTCCTCATGGCGCCCCGACGGCGGGCCCGTGTACGTCAGCGGCTTGAGCATGTCCAGCTTCCCCGCGTCCCGGGCGAGAGACACCTCCCGGATCGAGCTCCCCAGCACAAACTCGACATCTCTCGAGTCCGTCTCCGCCGCCCAGTGCATCAGCGCCAGCGCCATGCCCACCCCCCTCGCCAGCGCTCTCACATCCAGCTGCAGCTCCATCATGTGATTCAGATGCATCTTCAAGTCCCGCAACGAGAAAAACCTCTGCCCCGTCTTCCCCCCCGTCGACCCCAGATACACCCGCACCAAGCAATCCTCGTTCGCCACATCCCTCCTCGCCTCTTCCTTCACCCCCTCCACGCAGAACCTCTCAATCAACAGCTCCCGCGCGCGGGGTGGGAGCGGCGGGATGCGCTCCGTCACCAGCGCGCTGGTGGGCACGTTGCGGCACCGCCGCGCGGCGTCGCGGAAGGCGGGCTGCCGCTCAACGAAGCGCGGCGTCCACGGCGGGACAAAGTAGTGGCACGCCGGCATGCGGACGTCGTCGAAGCCGTGCCACGCAAAACACTTGGCCAGCTTGGCGTGGCGGAGGTAGTCGTTCCAGAGGGCCTCTTGGTGGTCGGCCTTGGAGAGCTTGACGGCGAAGGGCGCGCCGGGCTGGGCGAGGACAGTGGCGCACGCGCCGGAGCCGATCTTGATGAAGGGGGGTTCGTTGCTCCCGTCGTCGTCGGGTTGGGGCTGGGGAGGGGTGAGAGTGGCTGGCTTTGCGGAGGGTGTCTTGCTATTGAGGGAGAGGAGGTGGTTGAGCTCCAGATCAAGGGGGGAGAGGTCGGAGCTGGACAGGCTGGAGTCGGTATCGGAGCGGGCGTCGATGAGGTTGAGGCGCTCCAGGCTCACGGCGAGCTCGTGTTCGACGGCAGGATCGCCGTTGAGGCGCAGCCGGCCACTTCCAAAGGGGTTCATGATGATTGCAAAGAGGAGGCTGTAGGGAGATGAGCACCTAAAAGGATATAATGGAGCGTGGGGAGGTAGAGAGAGAAACACAGAGTGGGAGGAAGGCAACGTGGAATGTGGGACGCGGGACGTGAGAGGGAGGAGGGACAAAGGGGAGTGTCGTGTCAATGAAGAACGAGCTGAGAGTACTGTAGGCACGCATCGTGCCTGTATATTGTGCGGAATTATGGGGCTCGTCTACATCGAGTTGGAAATGACGGCCCTTGAACCCATGGGGACTCTGCACGCTTCCCCTAACTCAGGAAGTTATCAGTGGCAAACTGCCTAGTCCTTCCTCTGGAATTGTGGAAATATTTGTCTTTGACCGAAGTCGTTTGCTATTTCGACTTGGAGTAAAAAACGTGAAGTCGGATCGTTCGCGAGACCACGAGCACAAAGGAAAGAAACAACTGCTAGGATATAAACTTCAATACCGAGCATAGCATAGCGGCGGTGAGATGCCTAAGGTAGCTATAAAGTGTCTCACGAGATACAAAACAACAAGTGTAACCAAATAGTCGACTCAGAACCGTGATCTCTTGCTGCGGCAATTTCTATTGCGGCACACTCTGCAATGTGTCGGGATACTCATTCGGGGCTGAGTCCGGGACCGGACCTGCCAAGACGGAGGCACCGCCGGCTTGGCGACAGGAAGACCTCTTTCACGACCATTACTCCGTACCACTGTTTATCCCCTTCCACAAATATATACAACAATTTACATCAAGACACAATGCGAGTCTAACATCTCAACCAACCCACATTGCCGTTCCTGCCTCAACGCCCTGGTTTGCCACATATGCCTTCCTCTCCCGTGCGTTTCCTTCTCCTGAGGAATCTCAGCCCATCTCATCACAGAACAACCTCCTCATCATCATCACCATAAATAGTCATCTTTATCACATCATTACCCATGACTGACTTCCCACAGACAAAACAGACCAGCACCCGTGTACGCGACAACCAACGGCGTTCCCGCGCCAGGAAAAAGGAGTACCTCCAAGATCTCGAGCGGCGCGTGAGACAGGCCGAGCAGCAAGGCGTCCAGGCCTCAGCCGCGATCCAAGCCGCCGCTCGCCAGGTGGCCGAGGAGAACCAGAAGCTGCGGCAGCTGCTCCGGCACCACGGAGTCAACGACAGGAACATAGAGACGTACTTGTCGTCGGGGGTCGTCGTCGTACCGCCCGGGGACAGCAGAGTTCAGCCGGGGGGTGCAGGTTGCACCGATGCGATTCACTTAACCACATCGCCGGGCAGACCACCCGGGCTTCATCCATTAATTGTTCCACGCCGAGTCCCGACCAGGTCATGCGCATCATCACCACCCCAAAGCACCGACGAAAACAACTGCTCCATGGCAGCCGACTTGTACGCCAACATCCCAGTCTTCTAGCCCCAACCCAGCCGAGCCCTCTCTGCTGACCTCTCTCAAACCCAGAATCTCAACAATGACCGGCGCCAACCCCCACCAGGTGCGCACATCGCTGGGATGCGCCCCCGGCACAGACTGCCACGTCGACAACACCAAGATCAGCAACGCCATCGAGCAGCTCACCATGCCCCCCGCTGTCCAAGACGACGTGATACGACCGCCATGAAGCCCGCTATGCCCTTGAGAACCAAGAAAAAAAAGAGCGCAATCCATTTCCTCGGGTATAGAATGTACCTGACCTGATACCTACCTGTAATGTGTACAAGACTAAAAAAAAAGAAACAACCTTTCCCGAATCCCCAACCCCATTTCATTTGTTTGTTCATGGCCGGCCAACCTTCAGGGAGTCTCCCTTGTCATCACGATGGTTGGTGGGGGGCCCTAACCAAAACCATTTTCACAAAAAGTAATCCGCCACCGGTTTCTTAGCCGGCATCCCCCTCGAGTCCTGCGGCGCAGCCTGGAACACCCTGTACCGCCTCGCCGGCCCGCTCCGCCCGCCGGCCCCCAGCAGATCCCCCTCCATCAACACCCCCCTGCCCGGAGGCCCTCCTCCCCCCAACCCCCCGCTCCCGCACCACCAACCAGCACCCCCGCGCCGCCGCCGCCGCCATCGCTCCTCCCCACGTCGCCATTACTCCTCGCCAGCACGCCGAGCCCGGACTCGTCCTCGGACAGCTCCAGCAGCGCGGCCACGTTGCCGCACCGATAGCAATAGTTGGGCGCCGACCACACCGTCACGATGCTCGCGTCGAACATCTCCTTGAACCCTTCCATGACGAGCTGGTGCGCGCGCGCGATGAGGCTGAGGTCGTTGCGGTGGTTGAAGACCTTGACGATGTCGGCGCCGAACAGGAAGCCCGCGCCGCGCGGCGAGAGGCCCCAGCCGTCGATCTCGTCCGGGTCGGACCACAGCAGGTCGCACATGGCGCCCTCGTGCGGGACTTCCTGCTTGCGGTCGAGCAGGCGGATCTTGTCCACCTTGTCGATCAGCGGGCTGAGGCCGCCGTGCACGCAGAGGACGGCGCCCGCCGGGTTGCCGAGGGAGCCCGCGCTCGAGGCGGAGGCGCCGGACCCGGGCGGGCCGGTGAGGTTTGGCGGGGCGGTGGGGGAGGAAGAAGAGGAGGTGGTGGGCGGGGTAGTGAGGCCGTTTGGGAGGGTGGCGGCGGTGCCGTTGGGAAGAGTGGTATTGATGCGGCCCGAGTCTTTTTGCTGGCGGAGGAAGCGGGATATGACTTGGCCGTCGGAGTTGTGAACTTCGATCTCAACTTCATCGCCGCTGAGGGGAGACACGGGTTGGCCGCTGGCGGAGGGCAGGGTGTTGGAGGCGCCGAGGACGATGGCGCCCAGGGCGAGGTAGTCGAAAACGTCGCAGCAATAGCGCCAGACGTTGGCGCTGCCGTACTTGCGCAGGCATTCGTCGTAGAAGCCGTACACGGTCGTGATCTGGCGCGATTCGTGGTTCCCGCGGATGAGCGTCATGCGGTCTGGGTAGCGCACCTTGAGGCAGAGGAGGAGGAGGAAGGTTTCGAGCGAGTAGAAGCCGCGGTCCACGAAGTCGCCTGGAGGAACCCCGCGAGCATTAGACGATGAGACCTCCAGGAGTAGAACAGAACAGGGACGAGGGGCATACCCATGAAAAGATAATTCGTATCCGGCACATCACCGCCAACGCGGAAAAGCTCCATCAAGTCGTGAAACTGGCCGTGGATGTCGCCGCATATCTGCCAACACGCACGCAAGATCAGAACCCCATCCAGCAGCCCTCTCTCCCGTTCCCACTCAAGGACCAGTCGGATCGCGTACTGTTACCGGCGCATTGACCGTGACCACATTCCCCTCCTCGATGAGCAGCTCCCGTGCCTTGTGGCAGAGCTCGCGGACCTCGGCTTCGGGTATCGGGCGGCACGCGCGCAGTTGGGCGATGGCCCTGGCAGGCAGCATCTTGGAATCAGTATCTCGGTTCCGTCATGCCCAGGGCGGCAGAGGGGATGCGCAGGCGCACTCACCTGTCGAGGTCGCTCATGATGGCGGTTTGTGGTGGGGGACTGTGTTGCGTGTGCGCGCGTGTGGATATGCCGAGTCGGGGTGGTGGGATTAGTTGGGAGGACCTGATGGGGGGAGAGGCGAACAAGAGGCAGCAGCCGGTCGCAAAGGTCCGTTTTGAATGGGGAAGCGAAAAAAAAGAGAGATTGAAACTGGTGACTCTCTAACTATGTGTCATTGTGCAAGCGCATCAGGGTTCAATTATGTTTTTTGGGGCTGGGGTATCAAAACATCGGATCGAGAAATGGTTTTGTGGTTGAGATGGTGGTGGTGGTGCTGCGTCTAGGGACGGCGACATCGCATGGGCCTGTTGCGATGACATATGGTCTGTGCACTGCTGGACATGGTGGACTTGGACCCTAACCCTGCATCTTCGGATTGCCTTCAGTCCCTGTCACCCTTCTCAGTTAGAGCCAGGAAAGGTTGAACTCGGGAATTGGACCCATACTCAAGAGAGATAAAACAAAGTCCAACACTCCCGGTCGTCATCCTGGCTTCTTCGGTGGGCATAAAGGAGACCTAGACACGAGCACAGTCGGGACAAGTCTCCCACAGCAAGAATGAAACGGCTAACTTGGAAAGACTGATGATATCACTGAACAGTCAGGATTAGATATTCAATATCGATGCTCATCCTCAAAAACAGACTCGCTTGCTTGATCCTTCCGAACATAAAACACCCACGCACCACCGCCCTTCTCAGCAAATGATTCCCTGTCAACATCCGCTGTTTCAACAAATAACCCCTTCTCCTCCACCATTGACGCCGTGTTGCTTATTACCCAAGTCTTCGTCCTGGTATCGTGTGGTAACCGACCGCCAAAAAGAAAAAAAAAACACAGAGAACGCCGAGCCTCAGGAACGCCATGACCGTGTCCCCGTGTCTGTGTCCAATTTCCGTCCATGTCCGCCCGTCCGGTTGTCCGGCCATGCAATAAGCAAATGTCAAAGCCAGCGATTGTCGGACTCGGAGTACCGTGCTTCCCGCGCCCCCATGAATCTGTCCAGAGCGCCCAGTGTATCAAGACTTGGTGCGTATCCGAGAGACCCGGTCCTCTCAGCCGGCAGGGGACGAGGAAGCCTTGCGTTTCATCCGAGGAGGCAAGTTCAACATCGACGAGTCCATCGAGCTGGGAGCATGCATTCCGAACGCGGCTCCCACAAATCCACGCACGGGACTCAAAACCGGACCACCGTTCTCCGACAAGGGCGTTTCCGCCGGTGTCAGCGGGAGGACGTGTCCCAGGAGGGCCTCGGCCGAGCTCACGGAGCGCTTGTGCGTCTCCCCGTTCCTGGGGAGCGGCGGAAGGGCCGCCTGCCGTGCGGCACGCTGCATGTCCCTGATCGCATCGGCGATGAGCACAGCATCCCACAGCGGCAGGATCCGGTAGCCCAAGTTCTCCATGATGCACCGCTCCGTCACATTGATCTGGTCGCACGTCCACACATTCTTCCCCCACGCTGCCTGATAGCAGTGCGTCGGTTGGTGGCTGTCGACCAAGAACTTGGTGGCAATGATGAGAGCGGCGAGGACAATCACCTCGGGGTTAATCGAGTCGATGTGAAACTGCGCTGCTGCGCCCATCGGACTGGCCTGGATCGTGTGCCGCTTCGTCGCCCCATTGGCCGGCTCACGCGGCGCCAGGGGACAGAGAAGGCGCCAGTTCAGCGAGAACTTGGAGCTCAGCGAGTCCAAGATGCACACAGCCAGGGCAATCGTGTCCATGGGCAGATCAGCGCGAACAAGCATCTCGTGAACCAGCGGAACCGATGGTACCGTAAGCGATGCCGCCGGAGGGATAAGGTTGACCAAGTGAATTGCTGGGCCTGATTGCCAAACCGGTTGTTAGCAAGCTAACCATTCTTGGGGTGTCATGAGACGGACACCACACACCTAGCAAAGCTGAGTCGAGGAGCCCTCCATCTTCCAGGAAGGCCCGCGGGCTCTGGTCGGACAGCGACTCGCGTGACGAGGGAGGCGGGGTAGGGAGGTTGGATAAGGGCTGGTAAGTGCGAGAGAAGTATTCCTCGTCGAAGTCGAACTCGTCGTCCGAGTAATCTGGAGAGTGAGTGGCCATGGTGGCGGGGTGGGGTGAGCGCGTTCCGTTCAAGGTGCCAGGGTTCGAGGCCGTCGGTTGCCGGTGCGTCCAACAAGCAGCAATTCAGTGGAATAGGCCGGCGAGCTGCTCATATCGATAGGAGCGCGGCCGACGAGAGTTGTGAGATGGGGCAGATGGTGAGACGAAAAACACCAGGCGCGCAGTCTCCCGCGAGCTGTTGGTGAGACCCTGAGATGCCCAACACGATCACAACACAGGAGGGCGGCGAACACGAGATTCCGCGTCACATGCACCGCGGACCGAGAGCGTGCACAAAGCAAGGCGCGGACGTGGGAGTGAGCTGGAGAGGAAGCAGATCGAAGGCGCAGACCGGCTGGTGAAATAAAAAAGTAAGGTCACTCAAGGTTGTGCACCTTCATAAATATAACTGGACTGCAGCACCAGTAGAATGCCTGAGTGGGGTGGGGAGAGGCTATGTCTCGGCGGTGGCTCGTCAGATGTTGGAGCTGTGGGCCGCGGGTGCCAAGCAGCCGGGGGGGAGGCTAGCTCAGGGAGAGGTGGGCTTGGTGGGCTTGGTGGGCTTGGTGGGTTTGTGGTGTCGATACGGTGTTGCAGCGCTCGAGTTGTCAAGTTCGCCCCTGCCCAAGTGGTGCTGGGCTTCGATGGCTCCGCTTTCGACTTGCTGCATGCGCGCCCGATGGAGAAGATGGAGCAAGGGAGAAGGTTCGGCACCTGCAGGGACGACTCTTGCCATTTTATATGACAGGCACGCGATCATCAAGACCGGCAGCTCGCAGAGCAGCACCAAACGGCAGCACGACTGCGGCTGCGGGGATCATCCCCCCGTTTGCGGCGCCCATCCCGGGCTTGCAGTTGGCGCAGCCATCAGAGCCGGTGCCCTTCAGCTGCCAGCAAGAGCACGTCCTTCATCAAACCCTTGATCCGCGGCCCGGGTGTCTTGGCCTGAGAGGGTTAATCCTGCTCGTGGGCGGGGCCTGCACGCTGGACGCCAGGCTGGGCCGGGGCCGGGGCCGGGCCCGTTGCAGTCTGCAGAGATCGGCTGTCGCGAGTTGTGTGGGTATGTAGATGAAAATCAGATGCGAGCTAGATGCGAGAACAACATTACCGGCCCCGGCAGCGATGGCGAGCGATGGCTAAACTTCTGTGCTGACGACTGCGCAATCTGGATGAAAGCGCAACCCGGAACCGCGCGTTTGTGTTGCAGAGCTGCTCGGGAGATTGGTGGGAGAGGTGGGGTCGACGGGCGGATGGCACACCACAGGGGTCCAGGATTTATGGCAGCCGGGAAGGTGGGAGACACCGTCGCATGTGTGGATTGCATGTGCAACCACTTATACTGTACCTACAACCTCCGGTCACTATCATCAACAAGCGAATGCTCTCCCGTTCGAACGGAAGACAAGCAGTTTTGACAACAGAGAATCCTCTCTCTTGACATTTGCTCTTAGTCTCGGGCTTTCCTCGTCCCTCCATCGAAACGTTTCTTCAAGCAAGTGGGGATTTGAGAAACAAGCGGTCAGTCGTTGGTTCCTTCTCCAGAGGGGAAACTGTTGCGGGGACTGGGATCAACGACGCCACAACTGTCGACTAGGGCATTGTTTTCTGCAAAGCCCCCTTTTCAGGCAGAGAGCAACCTCGACATTTTGCTGGCCACAACTTCTCTTGAGGTCCTCAACACATCCCCGTCGGTTCCCTGCTCCCAAACTCCAGCAATCTGAAAAAAGCAGATTCCGGACGGGAAGCCCACTTGCGGCCGCGCAGCCGAGTCGGGAGCTTTGTTTTGTGGCCTCGTATTGTCGCCACATCACAGCCGGTTCTCCCGCAGCTGGGGTCGACCCTGCAAGACGTGAATACGCGGCGCCTGTGCGCCATTGACGATCTCCATCTTGCAGCTCCCTTGGCCGATGTCAGGAACTACAAAAACAGGCCAAATGCCCGCAATGACACGGGCTTTCTTCCTTTGCTTCTATTCTTGGTTCGGAGAGTCAGCAACACCCGAACGCCGGAGACTTGAACGATAACGTATTCCACCATTGAGTGAAACGCCCAAGCGAGCAAGATCTCCACCGTTCCCCCTTCTAGACTCTCCATTAGATGACGTCTTAACGGCCTGATTTTTCCTTCTCTCCGTGATATTCGCGTCGATGGTTCGGCAACCCGGGGTAACGATTAGCCAGATTAAAGTTGGCTCACATCAGGCACGGCTCGTCATTGCGTGCAGCTCGCGTTCATCCGAGTTCCTCGTGGGGTGCATCGTTGTATGCAGCCTTCAACCCGTGCTTGCTCCTCGGGCTGCTATCCGTTCGTGTCCCCGGATTCTCTCTGCCGTGCCGCCTGGCCGCAGTGCTTGATGAGTGGGCGGCTTCTCGGCAGGGCTGAAGCGACCCGGCATCGTCAGGCTTTGCCATGACTTTGTTCCGCTGCTCCAGCGCCACCGGAGCCGGCCGCCAATCCTGGACGGCATAGCACTGATGAGGCTCTGGAGCGAAAGCTTAGCTCGGCGGCAGTGCCTAGCTCTCGCTAGCACAGCCAATCTGACCACCCCTCAGCCACGAGGATGAATACCGAGATCCCAGATTAGCCCAGGAGAGGGGGTAACTCCCAGTTGACTAAACAATGGGATCTTTACTCACACTTCGGAACAAGACGTTTCCAGGTCTTGTCACGGTCATAAGCAGCCACCACCTCACTCGGGTTGCTGGGCTTGATATTGCCTGGCTCAGGATATTGCGTCAAAGAATTTAAGTCGAAGCGTCGGCAGCTTTTCACCAAGGAGAAAATTCCATCCTGTAATGTATACCAACACATTGAAAACGGCATTTGTCTCGCCCATCAAGCCACCACAGCTCAAACCTCGATACCGGTCGACATGCCATGTCATGCTTAACCCTAACCATCCCCTCCCCCTCCCCCAGGCAGTCAAGAGACCCTTGATGCACATGCAAGGAAACATGACATACGACCATCCCCTGACGATCTTCTTTCCCTTGATTCATGCACTCAGATTATCCTCCCCAACCTGTTACATCATCACCACCTTAGCCACCACATCAGATGGCATGACTTTGACACTTCACATGCCGTAACAAGGCCATTGATTGACCAACCCCCACCAGGGCAGCGCACACACACACACGCACACACACACACATCTATGTCACAGTACAGTAGAGACTGAAATCAGTGTCGAGACTTTTCCCTTTTTCGGGCACTTGGAATGATTCTCTGCACGGACCATTTTCGCCTTGCCTACGAAGTACTGGCCCTGATATCCTGCCAGCTCACGTGTCATCGTTAGTTCTGCTGCCTACCTCTGTAAAGTGCAGCATTTCAGCTCAGCCGGTCGGTGCCTGACCAGAACGTTGGGCTCTCAGCATGACTCCAGGCTGCCGTCTTCACATAGTCTACTGGTCTCGACATAACCTATCAAGCACTAAAAGCAGGTTGCAATGTCAGCCGTTGCAGATACTCGCCGGATGGCAGAGCAGAGCCTGACCCTGGACGATGTCAGTGTGTTGATCAAGAACGCTCGGGCATCAGCTCGTCCTGGTACAATTCATTCCTGTCAGCTTTGTAACGCCCGAGAATTAGACCCGCTCTCGCACGTGGAGACAGACGATCATATCGAACCCTACTGCGCCGTCAAGTATCGCGGCACGACGGTGCTGGAAGGAGTCTCGAAAGGTTGTGACTTCTTCCAGGAGTTGATCACCGAACTGGAATACAACCTCCATGAGAGAGGATATGGCGACGGCAGCGGCTATGTCTTCGAGTTTCGACCCCAGAAGTGGATCTGTGAGTTAAGATTCGGGAAGACATTTGAATGGGTGCATATAAAATGGAAAAGCGCGGACGGTGAATTGCCTGAGATGCCACTCCCTGATATGGCTGGGCCGAGTCCACGAGTTTACTCTTTTGTGGCCGATGAAGGTAACCATCATCACGCCTAGAAACGGGTTGCTTAATGTCCCTAAGCTAATAACCTGTCGCAGACGATCCGGCCTCTCGAAGCATCAGCGCCCGGCCGTTCTCCTACGAGTGCAGTGCGGGTCAGGCGACGGCCTGCGCAGAAAACTTGCTGCGCATCTGCGAGACACACCATGAAGCTTGCTCGAAACCAAATCCGTCGTTCGTGCCAACGAGGCTCTTACATCTTCAGTCGGGTAGCAACGGCCAGATCTTGGTCACTCTCGAAACGGATGCCGCAAAAAAGTGCCACGGAACGACAAGGGGGGTGGAATATGTTGCCCTTAGCTACTGCTGGGGCGGGGCGCAAGAGCTGCAGCTGAACACTCAATCCGAGAAGGAGCTAACACGCGGCATTCATGTGTCCTCTCTTCCGCAGACCCTTCGAGACGCCGTTCTGGTCACATGGGAACTTGGAGTTCGCTTCATTTGGATCGACTGTCTCTGCATCCGCCAAGACAACCGACACGATCTTGACACCGAGATTGCTCAGATCCCGACCATTTATGAGAACTCACACATCACCATCTCAGCCGCCCGTGCAACTCATAGCCGGGAGGGATTTCTGCACCACTCATCACTCCCTCCACGCCAAAAGACAGCCTTCAGGCTGCCCTTCGGTTGCCCTGACGTGAATCTTGGGTCGGTCATTCTCTTCCACGCCCAATTCTACTCGCCCATCGATGAACGAGCTTGGACTCTTCAGGAGTATCTTCTATCGCGACGAGTACTCCAATTTACAAACCTTCAGCTTCATTGGACGTGTCGACAGACTGCTCTATTTTGCGGCGACGAAACGGACTCATTGCCAGGCCCATACATCAGGAAACTGTCAGCGATCCATCGCATGTACCTCGGATTCAATGCTACCAGATATACATGCAGAGACTGGATGAATATCGTCGAAGAATATACGAAACGAAGCTTGACGTATGACGCTGACAAGCTAAAGGCGATTTCCGGAGTCGCCCAAAAATGGGGGGCTGGTTCCGGAGACACGTATGCGGCTGGGCTCTGGCGTTCACATCTTCCGCTCGGGCTTTTGTGGACATTTGCGCAGCCATTCCGTCCTGCTTTCACGACATACCTAGCACCATCGTGGTCCTGGGCCAGCGTGGACGGGGAAATCGACTATTTTGAGAGCCTACACACGGAGGTGGACAGCGAACTTGCGATCGAATCCTGTTTTGCTCTACCAACATACAAAGAAGCACCCTATGGTAGTGTTGAGTCGGGATCATTAACCATCCATGGGCACTTACAAGAAGCACTTTGGCTTGATTCATCCCCATCTCTTCCTTCGTCTAGCGGCGAAGTTCTTGATCTCAGCGTCGCCACGGTCCACGAGGATTTCTTCGAGGATACCTCGGGATGCAAAAATGAGAAACCCACCCTCTACGCTCTTCAGGTTTGCATTTTTGACGAAGAAACGGGTGCAGGTCCTTCTGGTCTCATTCTCGCTCAAGACGGAGACAAGTTTAAGCGGGTTGGAGTATTCACCTTCCAGCCTCCGGGTGAGGACGATGTGCGACGGCTACAGGACTATGCAGCCATATCTTCGTTCTCGGAGGATATTCTAAGCGTTCAGAGACGTGCGTTTAGAAATGTAACGCCTCAAAGGATCACAATTCTATAGGCGATAGCGAAGTCACACGGAGGTGGAGGTGATGGGAGATCGCAAGACCAGCATGGGCAACTTCAAGTTGGCGGTTACTTGGAAAGACCAACGCCGACACACAGTCGCGTTAGCATCGACGCAGGAATGGTGCCAAGGCTCGGCAGCGAGTCCTTGGTCGAGACCATCTCGCTTGTCTTTCACCGTTTCCAGAAGGAGGTGTCATCCTTGGCTGCTCGTAACTGTCCAGGTGTGGTTGGTGCTGAAAACGGCCATTGCTGTACATACAGAAGTGGTTCGCCACGCATTGCCGAGTCACAATCAGCTAGAAACTAGCCCCTGCGGACAACCTTCTAACATCCAAAGTCTGGACACTGATTTGGCCTCTACAGTACGTCATGGAGAGGCAAAGGAGGATAAGCATAAACTGCCACTGGTGTTTCAGAATTCAACACGACATCCCCCAGCCAGTCATATTATGAGCCGACCATCCTCAATCCACTTGAGATAATCCGATCATACCACCGTCTCCCGATTTAGCAACCTACCTATTCTCGACAGGATGGACCCTTTGCCCCTCTCACCGTGCCGATCCGACACGCGACGTCTTGCGGGTCCCGGATCCAAGGTAAGCCGGCCAACCCCTGGCATGTCAGCGTTCATGCCGTCACTTGTGTGTGTACTTGGTTACCCCAGCCCCGGCGCTCACTAAACTTACTCATCATGGCTTTTTCTATTCTGTGACCAGCGGTTCATCGGTATTGACTCGCGATGTCGGTGGTGGCTCGGTGCTTGCCGGTTTGTCTTGGCCCGTGGCAAGGGGTAAGGGCGGAAGAACACATGCACTTCACACATCCAAGTCATCATCATCCGAATGCAAGGGAAACCTGAAGTTTCATCCAAGGAAAACCAATCCGGTTGATTATCCACACCACTCACACTCACACCCTCGGCCCCCAAACTCGCCTCATCCACCTCCCTCGCCATCCATTCTGGCCAACTCCTGCTCGTTCCCGCTCCCTCTCGCAATACTGAAAACAAAAGAAAAACAGAGATCCCACAAACACTCTCTCTCGTCTAGCTACAAATATCGCTGCCCGCTGTTGCCGAGTCAAAAGGCGAAAGAAAAGTAAAAAAAAACAAAACTGAAGAGATTCCAAGGAAATGTCGGGATACCGAAACAGGAAGAAAAGAGAGAGGGAAACAGAGAGAGAGAGAGACAAGAGCCAGAAGCCAGCGCAGGAAACAGAGATAGATAAGTATCATCAAGTCCGTGAGATCGTATCGTGTAAAAAGTAAAACTAACAAAAAACAACCTCCCGCGCGTAAGTGTATCTCTAGCATTCCCGCCGCTCAGTGTTCCCCCTTCATTCCTCAGGTATTGCCAGAAAGCGAGAAAGAAAGAAAGGAAAGCCGAAGCGACGTTCGCACTAGCTCTGGTCCACCCCTGGTTCCCACATTATCTTGTCTTTGATCTTGTCTTGTCTCGGTCGTAGTCCCTGCCGCCTCCGGTCTAGGTCATCGGAAAGTGGCGGCGAGGGCTGTGTCGAAGGAGGTTGGTAGTCGAAGTAAAAGCGGGCGGGGTTGGCTTCTTTTACTCCTTCTTGCCGACGAGGACTTGAAAACAAGAAAAACCCAGTATTAGCCATCCGAAATTGCGCGTAAAGTTTTGTGATCGTTTTGCAGAAATGCGAGCCGGTAGCAAAGCGAGTTCTCGGAGCAAAATCGTTTGACTTTTGATCCCGAGACGCGCTCTAGTCGAGAGAGCTGCGCCCCTCCTGAGCGTCCTGCTCGGCGGCGGTGACCACGTCCGAAGTACCGCTGTTGCCGCTGCTGGGAGCGGCCACAGGGGTGTTCGAGACAGGCGCGCTGATGCCGCCGCTGGGAGCCAGGAGGTTGGGAGTGAAGGAAACCGAGGCTGGGGTCTCGTGTGAATACACACGTTTTGCCGACAAGAGAGCAAGAGGGTGTGGTTGTTCGAGCTGATGAGAAAAGTGAGGCAGTTAAGAGGAAATTTTACTCACGTTGAGACGCTACCGACTGGACCTGGGTGACGACGTTGGGCGAGACGAACTGCTGGAGGTCGAGCACGCCAACGTTGTTGAGGAGGCCGAGGTTGAGGTGCTGCAGCTGGAGCGAGGCGAGGTCGAAGCCGCCGAGAACACCGAGCTGGTTGATCTGCAGGAAGGTGTGCAGCGACTGGAGCTGGAGCAGGCCCTGGATGTCAAACACCTGCTGCTGGAAGAGAGGCTGGAACTGCAGGATGTTGAGGTTGTTGACGCTGGCCAGGTTGCCAAGGAGGCCGAGCTGCAGCGAGTTGATGTTGAGCAGGTAGTTCAGGTTGACCTGGTTGAAGTTGTTGAAGCTGTTGAACGAGTTCAGGTCGAACGCGAACGAGCGAGCCTCGAGGTCGGTGGCAGGAGTGGCAGGGGCCGCAGGGGCAGCGGTAGCCAGAGTGGCCAGGGCAGAGACGAAGAAGGTAGCAGGCTTCATTTTGCTGGTTGTGTGGAGAGAATGTTTCTCGGAAAAAAGAGATTAAACGATTAGAGTTAAGAGCACAGCTGCTGCCATGTTAGTCCCTGTATTGAGTCTTGGTGAGGGAATCGGCCACGTACCTCAAAGATGTTCAAAGAAGTGAAGGAGTGGAAGCGAACAGCGAGCACAGCTGGAGGAGGATCGTCAGCCTCGAAATGTTTCTCTAGGAGCGGCCATCTGATGTGGATGCTTACCTCTGAATGAACGACTGAAGAAGATGATGGACCGGAGTCTTGAAGGCTGGAGTGGTGAGTGGATGAGGAAACAAAAGATGAGAGTCACAGGTGGCCGACTGAGTTTATATGTCGGCTGGAACGGCACGAACGCCAAGCGCCGCTGCCAGTCCGTGGCATGGCATGAGTGGGAGCCGCGCGCCAAGCTTTCAGGAGCACGACGTTATATTCGGAAGGGAGGTTGAGCAACCATCCGGGGCGTGTCAGGTGTGAGGCGGCGTTGGACGGAGGCTGCCGGGTAAAACACCGTGGACAGGGCCAACAGGATGTGCCGGGATGGGCTGACGATGCAGGAGAGCCGAGAGCGTCCAGACCAACCAGGCTTGCCCGGGACAGGAACAGACAGGGGGGGGGGCAAGGAAAATCGCCGAGAGCCAGAAGACGCACCGTCCGGAGGGAGGGTGATCGAGAAGCAACTCGAGACCTACTGCGACGTCATGGCACGGAACACTCGACGACCGAACTCACGCTGGGGGGGTTGCCAAGAGAAACACGATGGACATGTGTTCATGGGTGACCCAAAGAAAAGCGCCAGACATGTGGAGTGCCCACGCTTGTTGGGCCTGTCATGTCTAGGGTCTGAGCGCGAGGGGTGTCATTGAAAGCTGGGGGTTGAGGACGGGATGCTCCTCGTCCGAGGTCATCCTGGTGGGGGGTCGCCAAGGGCCGTCCGATGTATGGAGGTACACTAGGGTCGCAGCATCTCGCCTCATGGCTGGGGCGACAACTCCAAAGAGCCTTTCCCTGATCGCCGCCGAGGACGGACAGCTTGTTTCGAGTGTTTCGATGGAGCCAAGCGTCTTAAGTGGGCAAATATGGTAGGAGAGGTCGGGGCGGCGAAGCGACGGGACACGCAGCGCAGCCTGGTCGAGAGACGAGGAAACGGAAACAACGAAAGACTGGGCAATACGGAACAAGCACGAGTTTGACTCTGCTTCTATTCGTCCCATAACACTTGCCTTGCTCAAAAATGTGTTGGAAGGAGCGCTGATGTCGTTCGAGGCAGCAGGGTTTGAAGGACTGCCAAAGAAGTAGCACCACGACCTGCCCCTTCCATTCTGGGATCGATTCAGCGACCCTGTAGGTGGGCAGGAAGTGACAGCCCTGGACGGGAATTCCATTTCACTCCACATTAGGCTTCTGGTTAAGCTTAGTCTAGCCGATTGCCGAGTGACCAAGCAGCTGCAATCCTGTTTCAAACCCCCCAAAACCCAAGATGGCTTGTTCAGGGGGGGGTTGGGTAAATGTCCGGCATGCCCGGGGTTGCAGGAGGATGTTGCACGACGTTGCAAGAGGCTGAACCCCACGTTCCTCAACACCATACCGCCAAGAAAAGCCAAGTTTGCTGGCGGGCTTGTGATTGGCTTGCGCTCCCTCGCTTTGGCTCGCTCTCTGCCGAAGCCGTGCATCTGCAACACCGATCCGTGCGCTCAGGCAAACGTGAAGCACCAACGTCGATGGCATTACCAAAGCACTGCACATCCGGTGCGTCGCATGACATGAAGCCACTGATGGTGATGGCTTGGCCGCCGGAACCGTGCTGCTTCCGATGGGAGAAGGGGCTGGCGCCATCAGATGTCGAGCCGTCCTGCAGCCCAACCACATTTCAGATCACAGCACCACCAAACACTCGAGGCAGCCGCCAGATGCAGCCGTCAGATGCAGGTACGAGATCGCTCAACGGCCCATCTGAAGGTTGCATCCTGTCACGGCCTCGTGGCGCAATAACAGAGCTAGGATGGCTACATTGGATGATTTCAGTTGTTGGTGCCCAAATTAGAAATTCGTAGCCACAGCTTCGTCCAAAGTTTTGAATCTCATTTCTCGCATGTTTTCAGACATAAAAAGCTACAGGAAGTACTCTCTGTGAAGTAGCAATGTGAATCAATGCAGAAACAAAACAAAGCGGCGCCAGCGCTTGGAACCGCAATGAGGTCCGTAAATGATGAAAATACTGTGCAAAATATCGTGTAAAGCATATCCTAAGAACCGAACCCCTGGCGCTCTCGCCCACACTAGACCCCCAGCAAAGCTGTAGACTTCGTCCAATGTCCTCAGCAAACAAACAAGGCTCGAACCCCAGACTCATCCCTGCTCCCTGCTCCCTTACCCCTTTAACGGGTGAGATCCGACAGATTCTCCACATCCCCGGCCGCTGCCGCCGCCGCCGAAGTCTCAGCAGCGGCAGGGGCGGCAACAGAGGCAGAAGCAACCGGGTCCACGGCAGCAGCAGGTGCCGCAGAAGCAGTAGCAGCAACCGGCGCAGCGGAGGCAGCGACCGCAACAGGCGTGGCGCTGGCGACTACCTGGGCCACAGGAGCAACCGAAGGAACCTCGGACGCAGCAGCCGGGACCACAGCAGCAGGCGCCACGGAAGCCACCGGAGTCACCGCCGCAAGAGCCGCTGAGGTCGAGGCCGAGGTCGAGGACGCAGCTTGCAGGGTCGATGCCGCAGCTGCCGTGGCAACACTGGCAACCGTGGCCGAAGCCGAGACCGAAGCCACAGCGACAGACGTCGCAGACGACGTCGCAGCGGCCACTGCAGCCGTGGCAATCGTGAAGCCCGCCTCGGCCGGCGCCGTGGCAATCGTAAAGCCTCCCTCCTCAGCCGGTGCCGTAGCAATGGTGAAGCCTCCCTGGTCTACTGGAGGAGCCGTGGCGATGTTGAAGACGCCGTCGGCCAGGGAAACTCCCGAGTCGACCGAACCAACACCCCCCGTGGCGCACTGCCGCTTGATCTTTTGCCCGCGCCGCAGCTTCGTGCGCCTCATGCTCTTCTTGGCCTCGGAAAACTCCCGCTTGAAGACACCTGCAGAGCCCGTCAGTATTTTGCCAGAGTTGCCACGGTAAAAGGGGGCACCCACCAAGATTGAACCCACCCAACACACTCCCCGCATTGAACAGAGAATGGATCCCTCCCAGATCCAAGAATCCCAGCTGCTCCAGCTGCATCAGCTGCGCGAGCTGGAAGAAGAGATCTACGTCATTGTTGAACCCGAAGCTGAGGATGTTGTTCAGGCTGAGCGCGTCGCCCAGGCAGAAGCCGCCGAGCATGGCCAAGATGGCTTCGGCGACGACGTCCTGGTTCTGAAGGTCGACCGTGCCGAGATTGAGACCGCCGACTTCCAGACCGCCCAGGCTCAGGTCCCCCACGTTGAGGTCGCCCACGTTGAACCCCTGCGCGCTGTTCACGCCAATGTTTGAGACACCGCTGCTGCTGCTGCTGCTGCTGCTGCTGTTGACGAAGGCCCCAGCTTGACGGGCTACGTGGGCGTGGGCCGACGCCAGGCCGGCTGAGAGTAGGAGCGAGAGGGTCTTCATGTTGAGGGCCGAAAAGGAGTGCCGGTCGAAAAGAAAGAAGGGCAGTTGAGCACAGCTTTGAATAGGTCAGCGGGAGTTTCCCAGGAGACAACGGGTTTTCCTTTACCTCAAGTCTAATTACAACGAGTTAAAAGAAAGTCAAAGAAATGAAGGTGGCGGACTAGCCCTCGAATAGAAGTATGACTCTCAACTTCTCTCTGGTGGCTTAATATTCAGCTCGGGATGGGCGACATGGGACGATATATCCCCCCTCCCATCCCATTCACACGCCTCATTTGAAAGTGCCATCAGAGGGGATGGGATGTCGATGAAACAGGAAACGGCTGAAGCCGATAGGGCGGGAAAAGCCAAGCAACTTTAACAAGGCAGCGCCCTTCCCACGGGGACTGAAACACCACCCCGTGCCGCTATCAACCCGTGCGCATGGGCTGCCTGCTGCCACAAGTAAAAGTCCAAGCCAGCAGAGAAGACAGTTCGGGGAGAGATAGAGAGGTGAACAATACCGGAGAAACTCAGGAGACATGGCACACCCACCCACCTCGGCCCTCATCCCACCATGTAACCACACCACAAGAGGTGGTGTGTCCATACCAGTAGAATCCGCTACCGACAAGCAGGCTCGGCGCACTCCGAGACCATGCAGTGCAACGGAAAAACCTCGAGACCAGCAGCCAAGCCCACGTTGTTCTAGAGCGAGACCGGCAGGCCATCGACCGAGAGCCCTTCATTACCCAGCGTTTTACAATGCCAAGACCAGCGATCTTATGCATTCACGCGGGATGTGCCCTGGATGTTCTCGGCGGTCTATCATGAGAACGAGAGGAGAGGGGAAGATGCTGCTAGTGGCGTAGCCGTCGGCACATGGGCGAGGATCTCGGCTGTCTCACACAAGACCGGGATCGATTTATGCTTGATTTGACATACTTTGAGAGCGAGCTGTTCATGGCTTGGCGTTGGCGATGTTCGGCTTGATGTGATCTGCTTGTTTCGACACACGAGCAGGTGATCGAGACAGCCTTGTACTGCTCTGGTGACACCCAGCCGGTGATTCCGAGGATCATGGAGCGAAAGGACAAAAAACGGCGAGTCGAGATCGCGCATGCTCTCTGGAACGGGTTTCCGGATCCCGCTGTCAGTATCTCGATCATGTTCGGCCTTGGGCCGGTAGGTGTCGCGCGCGCAGAATTGGAACCACGCGGTCCTTGACCTTCAAATGCTGCTTCAGATTTTGTGTTCCTGTATCCTAGATGGCCGTCCGAGGGTATATCCACCCCATCCATCGCTTTCTGATCATACACCTCGATCATACAGCCCTCCACCCTTTGCCTTGTAACAGACAGCCACCCAGACTGCTGCCTAAACACCAACACATAATTCCCTCCCAATTTTTCAATCAGCAGGTAGCCAGCACGTCACCTCTCCCTCCTCTCTCCATCCCCAGCAGCAGCAGCACCCCCACCATGAAACCCCAGCCACTCCCCCAACACCCCGCCCGGCTTCGGCACCGGACACTCCCTCTGCGCCCTGTTCCTCCTCCTCCCTTCCCCCTCAGGCCTAAACTCCACGACCCCAATCCCATCCCCCTCCCCCTCCCCCCCCTCCCGCTCCCACTCATACCCACACCGTCCTCATCCGACGCCGACGCCGACGACGCCCTCGTCGTCCTCACCACCCTCCTCCTCCTCCTATCCTGCTCAGAGTCTGTCCCGTCTGTGGCGGGCATCTCCCCGTCGGCGTAGTAGACGCGCCGCGCGGGCGCCGGGCAGGGCAGGATGTGCGGCAGGGCGACGACGAAGAAGCTGGCCAGGACGGTGGTGGCGAAGAGGGAGGAGGTCATGCGGGAGCGGGGGTGGAGGTGTGGAGGCGGCATTTTGTGTTTTTCTTTTTTTCTTTTCCCTTGTGCTTTAGGAAGGGATGGGCTGTGACTTAGATATGGCACGAGCTGGTTCGGTTTGGGTCGGGAGAAGGATCTCGAGGAGGTTCAGGTGGGTTGGCTTGTTGATTGGGGCGTGGGGGGTTTGATTCTGAGGGTGGATGAGGGGTAGTTGAAAGGGACGACGTGAGGGCTCGTGATCGTCAGAAGCGAGCGAGGTAGTGTTGGTCGGCAGGGAGGAAGGAGAGAAGAAGAAGGTACGCCTGCGAGAATTACTCGTATCAGTGTCATGATCAGACCCGTATCTGCGATGACTGGGAGCGCCCAATTGGACTGGGCAAACATACCAATGCTCAGCTCAAGCTTGAATTAGACACCTCAGACCATGATGCGCACTCTCGCCCGGTGGGTTTGGCGTTGCTCGTGGACGGGGCCGAGTCGCGGTGCTGGGGAGCTCGGGTGGTGGTGGTGAGAGGATGAGGTCAAAGCTTGGAAGCTCGGCTTGGCTTGGAAATTCGGCGCGAATAATTGGGTCTGCAACTTCCGAGGAGGGTTAGGGTTGGTGTAAGCCATTGGGCGATCAACTCTCGACTAAGTACCGACCTCTTACTTCTTAAATCATAGCATCTTGTAAAATCTTAGACCATGGATACAGGACCTTTCGGTTCATTACACCATTGCTTCAATACTTCAATTCGTTAGGGTATTGAGAGATCGGAACCCCACAGAAAATCTATCAAGAATCATCACCAAGACAGCACAGAAAGCTAACGGATCCAGTCCAGTCCGCCCCAAGATGATATTACACGTAAAACACATACATACAATCCACCAACTCCAGACCAGAACCGCCCAAACACACATCTCACACACCATGATTATCCAGCGGCGCGAGCCGTCATATCTAGAGCAATCCGTTGATCTAAACTGTAGAAAAAGAGCAACCGAGTTTTTCTCTGACCAGTGCTAACATGAAACTCAAGAAACCCAACCACCAAAAAGCCAACCCGCCAGCCCGACCGCCAACCCCCTTATTTTCCCATCCTGTATGTGTATGTATAGTACCTAGTAAAACCGAGAAGAAACCGAACCGCCGCAAAACAAAAAAGCACGCTTCTCAAACCAATCTCTAAGCCATGACCAGCGCGAGCAGAGCCATGCGGCAGTAGAGACCGTATCTCATCTACAGAGCAAAACCAAGTCAGTTAAACTGCACCCAAGGGGGAAAGTAGGAAGGGCAAGAACTCACCTGTCTAAAGTACGCCGCCCGCTGGTCAAAGTCAACCTCATCAGCAACCTCATCGTTCCGCGGCAGCGGGTGCAGCACGACCATGCTCGACTTGGCGTGCTTGAGCGTGGTGTAGTCGATGCGGTACGAGTCCTTGACGCTCTCGTACTCGGCGAGCGTCGGGAACCGCTCCTTTTGCACGCGCGTGCAGTACAGCACGTCGGTGCGCGCCAGGATCTCGGGCGTGAGCGTCTCCGACTCGCAGAGCAGCTGGTCCGCGTCGACGAGCTGCTGGCGGACGGCAGCGGGGAGCCGGAGCGCCTTGGGCGACACGAGCTGCACCTTGACCTGGTAGAAGCGCAGGAGGTAGACGAGCGAGTGCACGGGCCGGCCGTACAGGAGGTCGCCGACAAAGGTGATGGTGAGGCCCTGCATCGTGCCGAGCTCCTCGCGGATGGTGAAGAGGTCGAGGAAGGCCTGCGTCGGGTGCTCCTTGGCGCCGTTGCCGCCGTTGATCACGGGCACGGGGCTGTACTTCTTAGCCACGTCGACGCACTTCTCGTCAGGGTGGCGCAGGACAATCGCGTCGCCGTAGCAGGCGAGCGTGCGCAGCGTGTCCTGGAGGGTCTCGCCCTTCTGCACGGACGAGGTCGAAGTCGTGACGGCGACGGTCCGGCCGCCTAGGCGCTGCATGGCCGCGTCGAAGGAGGAGGAGGTACGCGTCGAAGGCTCATAGAACAGAGTGCACAGCAGGCGGCCACGGAGGATGTCAAGGACACCCTCGCGCTGCACACCGAGACGCATCTCCTGAGCAACGTTGAACAGAAGGTGCAGGTCGGCCCGCGTGTACTGAGTGACGGACAGGACGTGGGACTTCTTGAAAGACGACGGGGAAGAGAGCATCTCCTGCAGGGGCGAGACCGTCGGCTTCATTGTCAAGGGGAGGGAGAGATCGTCCAAGCCGGGCGTCCGGTTCAGCGACAGGGGCGCAAAGGCCGAGCGGGCCCCGACCTGGCCTGGGCGGCGCTCGTCAGGGATGGGCGACATAGGGTGGTGCATGGGCCTGACAGCGGGCGACGAAAGGCCAGCCGCGGGAGGCAACGCGCCGTGAGTGGACATGTCGCTGCCCCTGGCAGGCACCGGCAAGATGGCACCATCCAGGCAGACGACTTGGTCCTGGAAGGTGACGCGCTGGATGGCAGCCTTCAGAATCTTGCCGGCGATCGGCGACCAGTTGCTAGTCTCCTCCACGAGGTAGGGGCGATCGATCTCGACTTCCAGGCTCGTGCCGACCTGGTCGTGCAGCTCAAAGATCTCCTTCGGGTTGTCGTGGAGCTTGGCCTTGACATCGTCAACGGTCAGCCTGCCCTCGGCAACCGAAGTCAGCAGGAGAGGGAGGGCGTCGGCAATGCCAACAGTCACATCGGCCGGCTTGTTCAGGAAGTGGGCCAGCTGATAGGGCAGGCTGCCGATGGAGAAGACATCGATCGTCTCAAGATGCTCCCAGAGCGCAGCCTGGTCCTCGGCCGTCGGCAGAAACTGGCAGCCGGGGTAGTCCTTCTGCGACAGGTAAAGCGCGTAGATGCTGACATCGCAAGTGACCTTGAGGCCCTTCTCCTTGCCAAGAGCGATGAGCTTGATATCCTCCTTGGTGGTCACCGCGGTGACATGGATGCGGCGGTTGTGCAAGCTGGCAAGCAGAAGGATGGAAGCCAGGTCGGTCGTCCTCGCGTCGGTAATAATCGGCTTGTGCGTCGGCCAAGCGTCGAAGTGCGCCTCCACCGCCGGGACCTTGTGGATGTTGTCCGAGAGGTGGTTGAACGGAATGAACAGCGAGCCGACCTCGCCAGCGGAATTGCTGATCTGGTTGGCATTGTCCGAGGTCGCCGCAATGGACAGGTTGAAGTCGCAGTATGCGCCACGCTTGCCGTTTTGCTGAGCAATCTTGAGCGACTTGACGTCCGAGATGGAGCCTTCCTTGCCGACGGGCATGACCCGGATCATGCTGAAGCCAGCCGCGATGGAAGCCTTGGTCACCTTCTGGAGATCGTCGCTATCCCGAGAAACAAGGCCAGGCACGAATGCCGCGATGTTCACCAACCCGGGCAGCTGGATCGTGCGATGGCTTGTCTGGTAATCGCGGACACCGACCTCGAGACCAAAGTGCCTCGCGATAGCCTCGACCAGAATCTTGGCGTTCTTGACGTTGGTGACGAGCGGGATCTGGTAGTCAACAGCCATGCGGCGCGTCTGGTAACCCTTGCTCATGTAGTTGGCCGGACGCCTGTACTTGTTGTTGGACGGCAAGTTGATGTACAGATCGATCATGTTCTTGGCCAGATGCTGCGAGAGCGAGTACTCGGACTTCTGGTCGTCCTCCTTGCCGAGAACCTCGAGGTACTGCACCTGCACACCGTGATTTCCGAGGAAGTCAGCAGTTCCGGCCGTGGCGAACAGCTTGTAGCCCATCTCCTGCAGCTTCTTGACCGAGGGCAACATCTCCTCCTTGTCCTTGTAGGAGCCGATGGAGAGGAGGATGTTGTTCTTCGGGATCTTGAAGCCCGTCGACAGCAGCGCCTTCAGGTACGCCTCGTACTTGTCGGAACCGAACGAAGCGACCTCACCAGTCGAGGCCATCTCGACACCCAGAACGGGGTCGGCGCCGGACAGACGCGAGAAACTGAACTGCGGGACCTTGACACCGACGCAGTTGGCAGGACGATCAATGGCGGGATACTCCTTGAAGGGGATGTTCATGATCGCCTTCGTAGCCATCTCAATGAGATCGACGCCCATAACCTTGGAGACGAAGGGGAACGAGCGAGAGGCGCGAACGTTGCACTCAATCACCTTGATGTCATTGTCCTTGGCAATGAACTGGATGTTGAAGGGGCCAGTGACGTTGAGAGCGGCACCAATCTTGCGGGTGGCTTCCTCAATGCGCTCGATGGTCGTCTTCTCCAGATCCTGGGGCGGCAGGATGAGCGTGGCATCACCCGAGTGGACACCAGCATTCTCAACGTGCTCCGAGACGAAGTGGCCAACGACCTTGCCGTCCTTGGCAACCGCGTCCATCTCAATCTCCTTGGCGCCCTCGATGTACTTGGTGATGACAACGGGATGCTCAGGGGACACCTCAGTGGCCTGCTTCAGGTAGTTCTCGAGGTCGCCCTCCGAGTAGACCGTGTTCATAGCGGCACCCGAGAGGACGTACGACGGACGCACCAAGACGGGGTACGACACCTTCTGGCAGAAGGCCTTGGCTTCGTCGAAGCTCGTCAGCTCCTTCCAGGTCGGCTGATCAACGCCGATCCGGTCAAGCATGCGAGAGAACTTGTAACGGTTCTCGGCGGTGTCGATCATCTCCGGGGAGGTACCGAGGACGTTCGCGCCTGCGCGAAGGAGCGGGAGCGCAATGTTGTTGGGCGTCTGGCCACCCATGGCTCCCAGAACGCCGCTTGCCGACTCAGCTTGGTAGATATCGAGCACCGTCTCCAAGTTGATATTCTCAAAGTACAGTTTGTCTGCTTCATCGTAATCGGTGGAGACTGTCTCGGGGTTGTACTTTTCGGGGAATGTTAGCATCATTACTATCTCAAGAAGAAGAAAGAGAACGAGAAGATAGGAAGTTTGTTCACAAAAAAAAAAAAAAAAAAAAAAAAAAAAAAAAAAAAAAAAAAAAAACAGAGGGGGAAAACAAGGAGAGACAGAAGGAAAGAGGGATTGAGGAGAGAAATGAGAAAGGCAATGAGAAGAGAAAAGAGGAAAAGGCAAGAAGGGAAAAGGGAGAAAACAGGAAAGAGAAGGAAAGGGGAGAAAGTGTGAAAAGGAATAGGAAGGGTAAAGGGAAAACGACTGGAAGAAGAAAGGGAACAAGGGAAGAAAGACAGGAAACCGAGGGCAACTTACGTTAACCATGATGGTCTTGAAGCCAGACTCGCGCAGTGTTCGGATGGCCCGGACAGAGCACCAATCGAACTCGACGGACGAGCCGATGCGGTACACACCCGAGCCGAGCACCATGACGCCGTGGTCGTCAAAGGTGATGTCGTGCTCGCTGGCGTTGTACGTGAGGTACAGGTAGTTGGTGAAGGCCGGGAACTCGGCGGCGACGGTGTCGATCTGCTTCACGAAGGGCGTGATGCCAGCCTCGAGACGCATGCCGCGGACGGCGAGCTCGGTAGAGCCCCAGAACTTGGCGAGCTGACGATCGCTGAAGCCGAGCTGCTTGGCCTGAAGGAGCATGCCGGGGCGGGGTGTGGCGCCGGTGGCCTTGAGGTCCTTCATCCGCTGGGCGAAGTCGTTCAGGCCCTTGAGCCTGTCGAGGAACCACTTGTCGATCTTGGTCAGCTCCCAGATCCTCTCGACCGAGTAACCAGCGGCCATAGCGTTGGCGATGGCAAAGAGGCGCTGGTCGGACGGGGTCTGGAGCTCGTCGTCAATCGACATGAGCGCCGGGGTCTCGTTGAAGCCAAGGTTGTGGAAGTCGATGGAGCGGATGGCTTTTTGGATGGCTTCCTCGAACGTCCTGCCGATGCTCATGACCTCGCCGACACTCTTCATGGAAGAGCCGAGCTGGGTAGAGACACGGGTGAACTTCTTGAGATCCCAACGGGGCATCTTGACGACGACATAGTCGAGCGAAGGCTCGAAGCAGGCGCATGTGACCTTGGTAACGCTGTTCTTGATCTCCTTGAGCGGGATACCGAGACCCAACTTGGCGGCGATAAAGGCAAGAGGGTAGCCGGTAGCCTTGGAGGCCAGAGCTGAAGACCGAGACAAGCGGGCGTTGACCTCGATGATGCAGTACTCCTTGGAGAAGGGGTTCAGGGCGTACTGGATGTTGCACTCGCCCACGACGCCGAGGTGGCGGATGACGTTGACGGCAGTCGTCCGAAGCATGTTGTAGTCCTCATCCGAGAGCGTCTGAGAAGGAGCGACGACGATCGAGTCGCCAGTGTGAATGCCGAGAGGATCAAAGTTCTCCATGTTACAGACTGTGATGCAGTTGTCCTGGCAATCTCTGACGACCTCGTACTCAATCTCCTTCCAGCCCTTCATGCTGCGCTCGATCAGCACCTGGGGGCTGGCGGCAAAGGCCTTGTTGCAGAGATCGAGGAGCTCGGCGTCGTTGTTGGCGAAACCGCTGCCAAGGCCGCCGAGGGCATACGCGGCACGCACGATGACGGGATAGCCAATGTCCTTGACGACCCTCATGGCCTCGTCGATGTTGTTGGCCGAGGCCGACTTGGCGCACTTCTCGCCAATCGAGTCCATGCTACGAGCGAACAACTCACGATCCTCGGTCGTGATGATGGTATCGATCGGCGTACCGAGGACCTTGACACCGAGCTGCTCAAACTCGTCCTTGAGCTGGATGCCCACCGACAGGGCGGTCTGGCCACCGAAGGTGCAGTAGATGGCGTCGGGCTTCTCGTAGACGATGACCTTGCGCACAAACTCGGCGTTGACAGGGAGGAAGTAGACCTTGTCGGCGAGGCCCTTGGAGGTCTGAATGGTGGCGATGTTGGGATTGATGAGGACGGTGTAGATGCCCTCCTCCTTCAGGGCCTTGATGGCCTGGCTGCCAGAGTAGTCAAACTCGCCAGCCTGACCGATGCTGAGACCACCACTGCCGAGCACGAGAACCTTCTTGACCGAGACACGGGGGTGCAGCCTGTTGTTCTCCTCGACGGTGCCGCCGGGGAAGTGGACGCCCTTCTGCAGCAGGCTGCTGTCGGCGGCGCAGTTGGAGACGGTCTGGATGAAGACGTCGAACAGGAACTCGGTGTCCCTGGGGCCCGGTGTGCTCTCCGGGTGGAACTGCACGCTGAAGTGCGGCCTGTCGACGTGCATGACACCCTCGTTGCTGCCGTCGTTGGCGTTGACGAACAGCTCCTGCCACCCGGTGGGCAGAGTGGCGGCGTCGACGGCGTAGCCGTGGTTCTGGGACGTGATGTGGCACTTGCCCGTGACCATGCTGGTGCAGGGAATGTTGTGGCCGCGGTTACCAAACTTGAGCTTGACCGTCTTGGCTCCGGCAGCACGGGCCAGCAGCTGGTGGCCCAGGCAGATGCCGAAGATGGGGGTGCGGTTCTCCGACAGGGCGGCGGCAATGCGCTTGACCGTGGGCTCCATGATGGCAGGATCACCAGGGCCGTTGGAGATGAACAGGCCATCGTATGTCTCGGCACGGAAGTCGTAGTCCCAGGGGCAGACCAGGACTTCGACGCCGCGCTTGAGGAAGCACCTCAGCTGGTTGTATTTCATACCAACATCGAGGCAGAGGATGCGGAGGGGGCGGCCTGAAGGGTGCTTCAGGGCGGTAGCCGCGGGCGGCTTGTACAGCTTGGGTGCCTTGATCGAGACTTTTTGGTGACGGGTCAGCATGAGCTTCGCATTGGCTTCGCATGAGTGGGCTTTCCAGTCCAGGTACTACTCACCCTCTGCTACGAGGTTCTTCTCGTTGGGGTTGACCCAGTCGATCGTCTCGAAGCTGGACCGCCAGTCGCCCAGCCTGCCGGGGAGGGCAATGTCCTCGGCGTCGCCATTGGCGCCATTGGTCAGGCCCTTCTTCTCCAGGAGCATGCGGCCAAGCATGCTGCCCTTCTCGCGGATGCGCTTTGTCAAGGCGCGGGTGTCGACGCCGTACATGGCCGGGATGCCCTGCTCCTTGAGCCATGTGCCGAGGGACGAGGTCGCGAGGAAGTGGGAGAAGTCCTCGCCGGCGTACGTGGCGGTCACGAGACCGGCGATGTGGATTTGCGACGACTCGAAGTGGGCGGGGAGGTCGCCGAGGAGCTCGTCGAGGGCGTCCCTCGAGGGCACGCCGTAGTTCCCGACAAGGGGGAATGTGATGACGAGGATCTGGCCGCGGTAGGAGGGGTCCGTGACGGACTCGGGGTACCCCACCATACCCGTCTGGAAGACCAGCTCGCCAGAGATGCTCTTGGGGGCGCCGAAGCTGTAGCCCTGGTAGGCTGAGCCGTCCTCAAGCTCGAGGGTGACCATCCCCTGGGACTCGGCTTTGGCGATGCGCGCCGTGGCCGGGCGGAAGAGTGTGGCAGCCATTATGATGGGGGAGGGAGCAGGCAGTGCCTGGAAAATAGAGATTGGGGAGAAAGAGGGGGAAGACCCGAGGGAAAAGAAGGGCGCGAGCGAGAGAGGACGAGACAATCGCAGTCGCGGTGGTGCTCAAGCCGTGGTCGCGTGGGGAGTACGAGCTTGCAACTCGAAACTCGGAGGTTTTGGCTTGTGACAGAGAGCAAGGTTGGGAGGGGCGTGGATGATGCCAGAAGAGAGAATCAGAGCGAGAGAGAGAGAGTCTTTCACACCCAAACTGTCATGATCCAGCTGCACCAGCCCTTCTGCATGAACAAAAGGAAAAAACAAGAGCAGAGGGAGGCAAAACGCAGGATGTTGAAGAATTTGTATCGACTCTTGACCTGCCCCGCCACGCGGCAAAACGACCTCTCCCCACCAAACTTTTCCAGGGCGGTGATGCACTAGCGCGGGGTTCCCAGCATCGGCGAGGCAATTGAACTGCACGGCAGCTACCGAGTCCGTCAGGTTTTTGGGTCATTGGCCAATCAGCGCGCCACCGAATGCTCTGGCGGGGTGCTGGCGGTGGGGCGGTCGACCGCGCCGGACAGGGTTCATGCTGCACCAGAGTCTGATTTTGTGACCGCCTTGAGATCGGATTTTTCAGCCAAATTTCCCACCCTCCTGGATCGGCGTTTGGATGTCGATGCGACTTCTTTTGGAGTTTGCCATGCTCATGCTTCCCACGACGCAACGAACCCAGCAGCTTCTGAAAAAAATAGCTCTTCTCTATCGAATGAGTCCAATATCTCCGAAAACACGGAAATAAATAAACAACTGAAAAAGCTTCCCCTTCCTGTTGCTGTGTTTTCGATCCACCCAGGGGTCGAACCTGGAACCTCCTGATTACTGAGTCCCGTGAGGGTCGTAGTCAGACGCTCTGCCATTGAGCCAGCGGACCTGCTGTGATTGTTGAAGACGTGGACCAGAATTGCATGCGAAAAGGGTTGTGTGCGTCAGGACCAGGTGCTTTTGATGTGGGTCTGCACTCCGCCAGATCTGGACCTGTCTTCAGCCAAGCCATCCCACGCTGACCCAAGAGGCCGGGAATAGCGGCAAGTCGTGGATCAGATAACGGAGCGGCTTGGGGCAATGAATGTGAACGTGATGGTTCCTGCTCAGGACAAAACACGTACAGAGACATCCAGTTTCAATCTCGAGCTTTTCCTCTTGGAATTGAAATCTCTAGAAACATCACTTTCAGATTACGTGGTATCAACTCCCGTACTTCTAACCCCAACCCTGCTGATTCTCTTTTCAACTTTCCATGTTTTGATCCTGTCATAAAACTTTTCCAGCTCTTCAGTCTTCCAACTTATTAATATTTTCTTTTCGAGTAAGGGCATTCCAAGTTATATTCTCTCCAATCATGTTGCTAATAAATTACGAATCTCTGGTTCTGCCCTTAAATCATCGCTCTTTCTTCCGGGTCATCGATTATTGCACCTGGCAGCGGTTCTTCAAGCGGCGCCAGGGGCATGGCCGTCCCACCAGGCTCGTCTGATGTGGCCCCTGCCTGCCGCCTTGACTTTGGGGGGCTCGCTTCAACCCTCACCCATGCCATGCTGCCATTTCTGAACACAGTCATCCGACGCCATTTTGCAGCAAAACCCCTGGGCCTGGTCTTTGCACCACAGCATCTGCAGCCCTCGCAAGTGCGCTGTGGGCACGGGTGCGCACTCGCTAATGCACGGCATGGCCCGCGCGTTGCCCATTTCTCCATGGCATCGCGACGCTACCCCGCTGTATGTCCCACCCGGCGTCTCTTGGGCATGCGACGGTGAGGATTACGCGACCGATACACCTGCGCGGCGTGGGGGGATAAACTCGTCTCCAAAAACAGGATGTCTCGGTTTCAGATGATGGGTGCAGAGTCGAGACATTGCTGTCTTTATTGGATGGGTCTCGTGAGCGATTGAGGCTGCCAGATCTAGAGGCCCAGACCATGAGGTATTCAACGACTTGTTTCTGTACTACTGAGAATTCTTTCCCTTTCCTTTGGTTCGACAGATGTAACAATGTAACGTTATGCTGTTCTCTTTCCCAGTCGTCAGCCTCCTCCAGCTCTGTCAATCTCACCTCCTCCCTCTTCAAAATACTCCTTCTTTTCCATTTCCTTCTCCGAGGATGTGAGAGGCATTGAAAACATGAGATGTGATTGGCAAGACTGGGTTGGGTGGTCGATTCAGACTCCCGGGTGGAGGGTCGGCATGTGGCGTGATAGGCGTCTCCATATCAGGGAGCTGCAGCTTGTGCAGACGGTGTAACCTACCCTGAACTCTGCCCTCACCGTCCACCGAAGGTTTGCGGTCATGAGGTCGCCGCGGGGATCTGGGTCGCCCTCACAGCCAGGAATGGCGACATCTCAGATCCCAAGCCAGACAAGCGTGGTCTCAGCAGGAGGGGGCATGTGGGAACTGCAGCCCACCGCAGTCGTCTGTTGCGTCGCGAAACATGCCGCGTTCCGTCCGGGGGAACAGACGCTATTCCCGCCATGCAGCGGACTGCCTGTCGCCCCCCCGGGCCCCAGCAAGCACCAAACATGGCACCAAGGCAGCCTCCTCTCCAACATGCTTGGCGGCACCCACTCTGACCCCGCGATTCGTTGCTGCAAAGACGCAGCAACTGCCGCTTTACGGCCCCTTATTCGCCAGCACCATCGGAGGCAAAGGTCAAGGTCTAGCGGTGTGGCCTGAAGGATGGAAGACGGGATTGGTATCGGGCGCCCAAGGGAACACCTTCTTCTCCTTTTGAGCTTGTCTTCCCTCGTCCCAGGCTTGAGCCCCAGGTTGGTCGGGCGGGAGGGTGTCGGCGTGTTTTAGCGCTGTGCAGGGATTCCCCAGCTGACCCTCCTCCTTATCAACCCCTGGCCGGGACCCTGGCTCGTCAGTCGATCAGTCGAGACGGCGGGCCCTTTATTAGCTCCGGCCTGCCCCCGCGCTCTGCCTCTTCTAGGCTCGAGACCAGTCGCGCTCCACGCGTCCTACTTTTCTTCTTCTTCTCCTTGGGAGGACTGTCACTGGTCTGGGAGAGGGTTGGAGTAAGGGAGCCTGGCCTAGGTCATCAATTGCTGCTTCGAGACGGGGCAGCTGTATGTTCTGGGGTTCCACTGTCGGCGTTGACTGCGGAAGTGGTTGTGTAAGAGGGACAGGGGCCGCCAGACCGCGCTCGACGACCATCCACCGGCCATTGACGTCCTTCAAAAGCACCAACTCGACCCAAACACCGGCTTTGACACCCTCCATGGCGTTCGGGCGCCTCTGCTGACGCACCGGGCACGCTGAGCCTGACCAGAGGATGTTGTCTGCCCTCCTGCGACCCTTCAAGGGCAGCAGCCACGCCAAGGACGATGCCGACATCGAACACAATATAACCTTCCGCCCCTCCGTTGCCGAGTACCGGAGCCATCTCCACGCCACAGCCGACTTCACCGAGGCCGATGACGACGATGAGGAGGAGTCCAATGATGGCCACCAACCCCGCTATCCCCTCGGGGACCGCGGGGACGAGGACGAGGACGGCCTGGCTCGGTCGACCGGCCTCTTGCCTGTTTTCTCCGTCCATCACCTAGGTGCGGACCCTCAGTTGCTCATGGCAGGTTTTGGAGGCCTTGAACGGGCATCGCTAACCACCTGTCAACAGACTCTCTGCCTATCTACAGCATGACCCACGCGATTCGAATCCTCGTCCAGACCAGAACCGAGACCACGTTAACCTGGGAGCAACTGCGATCGCCGCAGGTGTCCCAGTTCCTGATCAAGCCGATGCAGCAACTGATCCGCAACCAGCACTTTTCTCCGGCCACCCTATACGCCTTGATGGCAAACTGCCTGCAGTTCGAAAAGGAAGGCCAGTTGTACCCAGGGAATGCGGGCACGAGTGCTACCCGGGCAAGGGTGTGTGAGCTATTGGCCATCAAGTTGCTCAAGGAGTACGCCACTCGAGAACTCATCGACGCCCTTTGCTACGACTTCTACCCGCTCCAGGGCGTCCCGGGATCCCATACGCCGCACGCGCCTGGCGGAGGCAAACAGCAGTCGGCGACTCTGAGGACCTCGACCCTCGAGATCGCCATTCGCGCCTCTGCCAAAAACTTCTTGTCTCACCCCCTGGTTGTGCAGCAGTTGGAAGCCATCTGGAACGGCGCCATCAACTTTACATCCCGCACCGAGACGTTCCAGCCACAGGCATCGACGTCGAGCGCCGCTGGGAGCAGCCAATCCCGCCGCCAAAGCACAATCCGGACACCACTGCTGGGAGAGCAGCGGTCGAAAGCGGAGCCCGCGCGGCCTACAACCTTTCAGGATGGCAGACGTTTTGTGACTTTGTACAACCCCCGGACCGCCTCTCCGTTTAAGCTGTCCCGGCTACGAGTGCCCCGTTACCGGCGGATCCTCTCCACATGTTCCCTCCTCGGACTGATATGCTTGTTCCTCGTCGTCTTGGGCCAGAGGTCCAGCAGGATCACCACCCCGGAACTCATTTTCTGGTTCTGGAGCGCTGGCTTTATGCTAGACGAGCTCGTCGGCTTCAACGAGCAGGGGTTCTCGTTCTACGTCATGAGCTTCTGGAATATCTTTGACCTGGGCATCGTGCTGCTGCTGATCGTCTACTACTGCATGCGCATCTACGGCGTCTTTCTTCTTGACCCTCACAAGTGGAACCAAAATGCGTACGACGTCCTCGCTGTCAACGCCATCCTCTTGCTGCCCAGGATCTTTGGCGTGCTGGACCACCATCGCTACTTCTCCCGCCTGCTGATTTCCCTCCGGCTGCTCGCGATAGACCTTGCCGCTGTCCTGGTCCTCATTTTCATTGGCTTCAGCGGTTTCTTCGTCTTTTTTGCCTTCTCCAAGAACGCAGGCGACCCAACCGCCCTGGCGTACAAGATGTTTCAGATCCTCGTGGGGTTCACTTCGTCTGCCTGGGAGATGTATGTGCACCGCAGTGGTGTAAAGCGTGTTCCGAAGGCTGACTAGGTTTCTAGGTGGCCGTCGTACGGCTGGATGGGTAAGACCCTACTGGGCCTCTTTGTCTTCATCACCCACTTCGTAGTCTTGTATGTGACACCCGGCAGTACCGCTTTGCGCTATCCGAAAACTAATCGGTTCTAGGACGATACTCATCACTGTCTTGGTCAACTCGTTCATGTCCATCACCTCTAGGGCTAGCCAGGAGTACCAGTGAGTCAGTCGGACAACCTCCTCGCTGCCCGCGACTGACCAACTTGCAGTTTCACTTTTGCCATCAACACCATCTCCATGGCGAAGAGTGATGCTTTGTTTTCATACGTTGCTCCGAGCAACATCTTCGCGTGGGCTCTCATGCCTCTGCGGTATTTCATGTCCATGAGCCAGTATGTCTGGCTGAACCGTGCCGTGATCAAGCTCACGCATTGGCCCATCCTCGTCTGCATTTACTTGTACGAGAGGTTATTCCTGGCACCTCGCGTGTACGAGGCGACCGATCTTGTTGATAAACCCCGTCGTGGTCGTCGCCACGGGCTTCCGGACCCAGCAAGCAGGTCGGCCTTCCTCAGCCCCAGCATCCGAGTGCGCGAGGAATCGGTACTCGGGTACCACAAGGACCGCGCCCTGGAAGAGGTCTTCCGGCGTGCTCCTGAAACGCGGACGCAGAGACGCAGCGAGCGGCGCAAGACACAAACGGCAATCCGGACGTGGATGGACCAGCACGACAGGGAGTACCACTCGCCCCAGAACTATTCAACCATCGACAGCAGGATAGGCAGTGACTGGCAGAAGAGGCTGAGCATGAACCTCGAGAGGCCGTCGAGGGTTCCGAGGCACTACTCAGACATCAGGTCGACGGCCAGCGACCCCGCTGATTTGATCTCTGACGCGCCGTACCTCATGGCGGCCCAGATGTACAACGACGGCATTGCACGGAAAGACTACGCCTTTGAGGCGAAGGAGAACACAGACGGCGATGGCGATGGGGACGACGAGCTGGTCACGAATGACGAGGACGAGGGGACGATGCCACCAACACCATGGACGACGGAGGCATCCCGGCGAAGAAGCGATCGAGGAGGACTACTTTACCACTCCAGTCGGCACGCGGTTCTCCAACACTGAGCTGTCGGCCGACTCCCTCGCCCGGCAACCTCGCGACGGATCCCGCTCCACACCCGGACACTGTCCACCAATACCATCCTCTACGCCCCCGAGGAAGACACGCGGCCGTACAGCTCATCCTCCGCCTCCGCCTGGCCCGCCTCCCGGCCCTTCTCCGGCCGCTCAGCACGCCAACAAACCCCCGTCGCACCCCGATTGCGCGCGACACGGGTCGGCGCTCCCCGCGGCGCTCTCTCTACCTCGCGTCCGCCCGCGATCCATGATCCAACCATCCGACCTAGCACCCACCCGTGCCGCGCTCACCTCGACATTCCCAACAACCAACCCAAGCCACCGATCCCGGCGCTCTCTCGCGGACCTCGACGACACGACAACGACAACGACAACGACAACGACAACGACGCCCTCAGCGCGCGCAGCAACAACACACGACCACCAGCGCCGACAACGCCCTCAACAAGCTCATGCTTGCCAAGATGAAGTCGCTCGAGAAAGCCTCGGTGACATGGCGCGCGAGATGCGCACGCTGCGGAAATCGGGGCCCAACACGGCGAATAACTCGGACGATGGTGTCGGCGGTGTCGGCAGCGGCGGCGGCGGCGGTCGCTCGTGGGGGGTATCACCACCACCATCAGCACCAGCATCCGCATCCCCACCATCACCACCATCACCACCACCGTCTTGCAGTACCAGCAGTATCCACCAGCGCATCTTCCCCGGCTCGGACCCCTCCTCCACCGTCTCCGCCTGGGCGTACCCGGAGGATCAGGATCGGGACCAAGTCAGAGCCAACCCCAGCCTCATCGAAGTAGCCGTTGCGCCCAGCCGGGAAAGAGAGAGGAAAGGGAAAGGGCAGGTCGCAGGCTCAGGGCGAGCACCACCACACCACTGCCAGTACGACCGTCACCACACCCGCCATGACTACCACCGCCACCACCGCGGCCACCGCGGCCACGCCACGGAGGGCTGGACCGTCGCGGCGCGGGGCGTGTGGCGGAGCCCGAGGGGGGAGGGGCCGGCGGGTTGGGAATTCGAGGGAGTGCGAGCGCGAGGGACGAAGGGGCCATTGGCGGCGGCGGCGGTGGTGTCGGTGGTGGGAGAGGGGGGAAGGGGAAGGAGCGGGAGAGGGAGCGGCAGCGGGTTGTCGGCGGCGGGAGGTGGGGGAGAATCCTGGCGGGGCCGTTGGTGGGATAACGGCTGCGACGGTGGGAATGTCGTCTGATGTGGCTGGTGGTGGTGGTGGTGGTGGGGGTGGAGGGGTGGTTGAGGGGAGGGGGGCGGCGGCGTCGTTGTGAAGTGTGCGTGCTTGAACTAGTGGTTGTGTGTGCGCGCACGTGTGTGGGATTTTTTCTTCTTGTTTGGGCTTTTTCTCCCCCTCTTGGTTCGTGGAAGGGAGGCGCTGCATGGGTTGGCTTTGTTTTTTTTTTTTTTGGCATGGTACGGCTGCATTGGGCGGTGTTCTTGTGTGCATTTACCGGTCTCTCTTATCTACTCTGTTGTTGTGTGTTAGTAATGGTCTGGGAAATGGGTATGGTGGGTTTGGTATACGATAGGAGCGAGCATGTCGAGAGGACGTGTCAGCAGTGTTGGATAAGGGTCGCGATGGTTGAGGATCCCAGGTGCTGGGTCCCTTAGTATACCACGGCATGCAGAGAGCACATGCGGCAGTGAAGAAGAGTCAATATAAGTGATGGTGTTTTGATGACGAAAAGTGCAGTTTTGGGGCTGTAAACTCTCTGCAGGTGTATTTGAGAGTTAAGGTATGTTAACAAGGTGAGACCACCAAATAGCACTCGACAAGAGCAAGATCTCAAGCCTCAGACGTCCCTGCCTTGATTCCCACGCCTGCCCGCGCCATCAAGGTCGTCGGGAAGGTACCTCCCCTTATTACCTCTAAGATACCATTACCTGACCTCGTGCTGGCATCACCCATATTCTTGAATCAACCTAGGTGACTTAACTGGGGTATTTGCATTAGGCAAGTGAAAGTGGCACGCGACACCACGCTGCAGCAAGCTTTCAGTTAAGGTGTTCAAGACGACCGGCTGACATTCAGTTATGATTGGATGCAGGGAGGTCGCAGCAGCGGTCAGGGGCTAGACCACAATCGACCGTGTATCTTTGACAGGTACATACCTACCTACATGCAGCCTACTGGAATACATCCCTGCTGCATACCCAGCCAGTCTGAGATAATAGACCAGAGAAAGGTTAAGGTGCATTGAAACGGTCAATTTCGCAAGTCTGAGGACAGAAGATGCTGCCCACATTGGTGAAGGTGAGTGATTGTCCCAACCTAGGTATAGTAGTTTCAGGTTACAGTACCTACTGTACCTAAGGTATGTAAGTCAAGGTTGCTACCTGGGGGGCACCCGACACGCAACTCGGCAGTTTTTATCCACCGATCAAGGTGTATCCGGTCGACGGGCCATTTTACCCTTGGGTCTCCGTGAACAAGGCTTCTTCAAGTTTGTGGTTGGTTGATCTGTGACGATTCTCACCTACGTGTCTCCATCTCATCTCATTCTGACTACCTACACAAAAGGACAGATTATTTGTAGGCCCTGCTGGTAACCCATTTTGTTGGCTGTCGAAGGCGAACAAGATGTTGCTGCCTAGCAAATCATGGGCTGCCGTGCAGCTGCACCACGCGGCTGGCTGTGCTCCGATTGGATCTCCAGCCAACACTCTCTCAGTTGGTGTACGGGTGTGAGAGAGAGTCACTGGGCTCGGCGCCCAAAGCCGGGGGGTCGGTAGCCTGGCGGCGCAGTCTGTGAGACCTCAGCTCAACCCCTCATGAACAGGACACAGCCTTGGGCATGAGTCCGACGTTGCCTTGGACCCGCATAAAACAGACCGGGCCTTGGTCGGTCCTAGCTCTCTAGCCCTCGAGCTCACGATCCTTCCGTTCCGGCGGCTTGTGTTTGTTTTCATTTTCAAGTCGCCATCTCGACAAACTTGAGCTGCGCTCTGTTGGGGACTCGAGACGGTGCCGTAATCCCAACCCAAGCACAACAAGGTCGAAGTTTGGCCGCTTTGGCTTTCAGTTTAACAAACCCGATCATGAGCACCACGACCGGCACCATGCCGTCGTTGTTCCCGTTCGGCCTCTCGGCCGAGCGAAGCAACCTCAGCCCCTCGACCGCGAATGCCATCGACAGCCATTTGATGGAGATTGCCTCGCTGAGAGACGCCACACCAGGCGACAACCAAGGCAACGTGCTCGCTGTCGTGACCTTTCCGAAGGACAAGCCGGCCCGCGCTTGCGATGACAAAATCTGGGAGAATGTTGAGCTTCGCATGAGCTACGAGAAGCTCATGGGACTCGGATCCAAGAAGATACAGCAAATGTTCAGTCCCAGGGCTCAAGCACGCTTCCGTCGACGCCACGGTTTCGAGCAACAGTTGCCTCCCGGCATTGAATATGTCCTCGACTTCACGCCCCCCTCAGAAGGTCCCGAGCTTGCCGATCTTACCGCGGCGCTCTGGTTGCCCCGGGTCGTCAAGATCTGGTTTCTGGCCGGACAGTACCTCCCCGACCCTGTTCTTGAACAGGGCCTCGGCCTCGCATCACGCCCCCTGGCCGACAAGGCCGTTGGCGCAATTCTGGCACTCGGCCACGACGATATCTGCAAAGGTCTAGGATGTAAGTTCTCCATCACATGAGAGAGGCGTTGTCATTTTTCAGCTGACCGCTCCTCTCTAGGCCTCACAGACTACGCCGAGTGGCAGACCAAGGAGGACCTGCCTGGCATTGTCGAGGATAGTCCAGACGCCAACAGCCATATTCCCTCATGGCGCAAGGTTGAGGACTACTGCCCCATCCGCCATCGTGTTGCCATTGTTCGCGTGCTCAAGGCCATCAACGGCAACGGCCTTCTCTTGAACTCGGCCGTGCGGCTGTGGACTGTCGCCCAAGTTGCCATCTCTTTAGACGTGCCGCAGGTTGTCGTAAGTCTTTCAATCTTCTCGTTTGGCACCGTGGACGATTCGTTGACACAACTCAGGTCGACCCCGTTACCCAGTGGCTTGTTGCGCCACCGAACACAAAGTTCATCGAGATCTGCCCAGAGAAGGCCTTCCAGCTGGCCTACGCTCTCAAGATCCCGAGTGTGTTGATCGCCGCCTTCAGGATCCTCGTCAACGAGCTGGCCATCGACTACGCCTCATCCAACCCCGTGCCGAGCCGACCGCAGTTGACGTGGGCCCAGCGTCGCCGCGATGATTACGGCGACTACCCATCCGACCCGGTCGAGTACGCCGCCCGCGCGTTTGCAGAGCGCATCGGCGGAAAGCTCAAGCTGCTCCAGTCTGACGACGTCTTCGACCGCCTCCCACTCCCCATCCGAGAGTGGGACAAGCTGAAACACTACGGCACTCTCATCGCCGCCCTCCCGCCGGGCGGGCCCCTCCAGAAGGCACACGAGGCGCTCACCAGCGCCCTCCTCTCCGCCTTCCGCCAATGGGTCGACAACGCCCTCCACCCGGCGTCCTTCTCGGCCCGTTTTGGCCAGCGCCTCAACCCGCTCCTCGAAGCCCAGCGCAGCCACTACATCCCCGCCGCCACCCGGCAACCCGTCCTGAACCTCTACAGCCGCCTCAACCCGGCCCAAAAGGCCCTCACCCCGTTCTTCTGGGACCACCTCGGCTGGCCGGAGCCGTGCTCCGATTTCTGCGCCGCCCTCAACCACCCCAAGCCCCACTGCGCCGAGGCCTTCAACCGCGCCCTCGAGCGCGCCGCCGACGAAAACCCCCTCCTCGCGGGCTCCCTCCACGCGGCCTTTTGGGGCGGCCCCCTCGATCCCACCACTACTACCACCATTACCACTGCCACCACCACCAGCACACCCACCATCACCACCCCGGGCTCGCCGCGCGTGCGCTTCGACCCGGTCGCCTTCCACGCGCAGCTGTGCGCCGCGGTGCGGGCGCTCTGCGCGAGCGTGGCGCCCGCCGCCCGCCCGGACGCCGAGAGCGGCATCCCCTTCTTCCTGTCGGACCACCTCCTGCTGAGCCTCGACGAGGCGACCGAGCTCGCGTACCTGCCCATCTGGGCCGACGGGCTGGACGACGGGTCCGGCGGCGTGTTCCAGGAGGCGATCCCCGCGGCGGAGATGGGGCCGTCGGAGCCCGGGCCGGGGTATCATACGGGGTTTACCACGGCGGGGACGGAGGCGGGGACGGAGACGGAAGGAGGCGGCAATGCGGCTACGACGGCGGGTTCCGTGTCCGATCTGGGCGTGGGCGTCTTGTCGCTGGGGAGCACCGTGACGAGCGGGACGGGGATGGGAACGCGGACCGCGGGGAGGAGCGTGCAGGTGCAGGAGAGCGGGGCGAGTAGCAGCAGCGTTTCCGGGGCGCCGACGCCGTCGGAGGGGTTTACGGCGGATGGGGAGGAGGAGGGAGGATATGCGGATGCGAGGTTTGCGCAACCGGCCGGGCATCAGGCGCAGGGCGTGGCGATCGAGACATATGTGGACGAGGCGGAGGAGGGGGCGGGGTGTGACTCGTACGACGAGATGGATTTTGGGTCGGATGATGGAAGCTCGACGCTGGATGGGTTTGAGGAGATTGATGGGGAGGAGGCGAGATGATGGCTGGATTGTGTTGGGCTACTCTTGGGGATCTGGTAAGGACCGGGACAGCGGTTGGGCGTTTGGCATGCTGATTTGATGATCAGCGGACCTGTATTCAAGGCGTTCTGTTGTCTTCCTACCTTTCGCTGTCGAGTATTAGTGTCGGTTTTACACCAGACCAGGGTGTTCAGATGTAGGAATCAAACAAGAAACAAAGTGATAAAACAGAATAGTCTGATCACGTTTGGTATCTACCCATCACGAAGGAGCACACATCACACCACGTCCGCAGCGCTGCCACCAACACTACCCCCTATTCAGCGTATTCCCACTCCCCTTGGGATTCGCCTCAACAAACTCATCCCACTCCCTCGCCTTCATGGTCTCGGCGTCCGCCTTTTCGTAATCATCCTCGTCCGGCTCCGGGCGATGCCAGCTCGCCTCGCCGCCGCCCTCGATGATGCCGCCCCGCGCCGCCTCCTCCTCCAGGTACTCGTCGATCGTCATGGTCGGCAGGTTGTGGCCCGGCCGGAACACGCCCTTGGCCAGCTCCTGCCGGTTGCTCAGCAGCGTGAACGGCTGCAGCGGCTTCCCCTGCTTCGACAGCAGCGGCCCGCCGGGGTTCTGCAGGGACCGCAGCGGCGCGTCGAGCCGCTCGCTGTAGCTGTTGTCGCCTAGCCCGCCGGCCGTGTACCGCTGGCGGCGACGCGCGTCTTCCTCCTCTTGTGGGTTGGGGCCGCCGCGCGGTGGCGGGTTGGCCGGGGCTAGGGCGAGGATCTCGCACTCCCGGTTGAGGCTGTCGAGGGCCTGGAAGGCCATGTGGGTGCTGTAGTTGAGGTGGGCGAGATGGACTTCGCGGACGGCGTCCTCGTCGCCGCCGGTGGTGCCGCCGCGCGCGGCATCCTCGGTGCCATAGGTTGGTTGGCGGCGGAGGAATTCGAGCTTGGAGCGGAGCTCTTTCTCGGCCTTGAAGTTGTTGATTTTGGCGTCGCGGCGGGCGGCCGGGTCGGAAGTAGAGACGGTGCTGAAGGTGGTGGGCGCGTCGGTGTACTGCTCGAGGAGCTTCTTGTAGTTGGGGGAGAGGAGATCGTAGCTGTCGAGGAGGTGGAGGTAGCGCTCGTAAGCGTCGCGGGCGGCGGAGAGAATGCGCTTGCGCTCTTGGGGTGAGGAGGAGGGGAGTCGTTGGGTGAGCTCGGCGAGGTGGAAGTTCGTGAGGAGAAAAGGGAGGTCTGTAGTCGAAAGATCCTCGAGAGATTCGTTGGGACTGAAGATGGAGAGGGCGCTAATCAAACTGAGACAGTCTTGGTAGAGCTTTACTGCCGATGACACAGTGTCGCGGTATTCTGACGAGTTGGGGGCGAACGGCGAGCTCTCAAGGGTGATGCGCTTGGCTTCGGCGTCGGCAAAGACGTCCCTGAGTGAGCGGGGGTCGTCGTCCATGGCGAGTAAAACAAAACTAGTAATGAGAGGTTCAGGTTGCGGAAATGTGTTTTGGGGTGTTTTTTGATACTTAGTTATGGTCAAACTGGAGCTGCTGAGGCTGCCCTTCACCACAGTAGCAAGAGCTTATCTTATCGCTAGTCTACTTGATGGCGGGGCAAAGCTGGGTTATTTTCGTCTTGTCAATACGCTCCGGCGGGGCGATTCCCAGCTTTGCCCAATGATTCATTGGTCGTTGCCCGTTGCCCGATGACGGGGTTGGGGTCTGTTTGGCCCTGCGTCACGTCACCTCATGCCAGTCATATGAGGCTCGGGTCGTCTGAAGTGGCTTCGGCGTCCTGACTGTCCATGAGGATCCGCGCCCGCTGTTTGCTCTTACAACCTGCACTGGTCCGAGCATCACCGTCTCTCAGTTACAGCAGAATGTCGCTTCACCCGTGCCAGGACGGCGCAAAGCTGATTTGTTAGTGCATCTCCAAAATCATAATTTATTCTCTTTAGCTTCAGTCTTGCTCACACACACCAGTTGCCCCTGCGGGCTCATCTCAGAGCCTTGAGATCCCGACCGGGCCCAGCCAGGCAGCCCAGTTTCTCAAAACTGAGCATCTCGGCGGCCTGAAGCGGAGCGACCTGGACCCAGAAAACCCCATTGCTCAATTTCATACCTGGTTCCGCGAGGCATCCGAGCCCGGGTCAGGCGTGGCTCACCCAGAGACGTGCACCTTGTCCACAGCGGAGTTGCCGTCGGGCCGCGTCTCGGCGCGCATCGTGTACATGAAGGAGCTGGACCCCAAGGGGTTCGTCATCTACAGCAACTTTGGCACCAGCGGCAAGGCGAAGGACCTGTTTGGATCCAAGGACGGTTCGAGCACGGGGAATCCGTGGGCGTCATTGGTGTTCTGGTGGGAGTCGATGGAGAGGCAGATCCGCGTCGAGGGCAAGGCCGAGCGGATCGCCGCTGCCGAGAGCCAGGCGTACTTCGACACGCGTGTGAGGGAAGCCGGATCGGGGCGTGTCGAGCCGACAAAGTGCCGTGCTGAAGCCTGATCCCGCAGTGGAGGGCGACGACGGCCGAGCGACGCTGGAGAACTGGGTCAACGAGACCAAGGCCAATTCGAGGGCGTCGAGGACATCCCGGTGCCCGATTTCTGGGCGGCCTGAGGATTGTGCCAGAGCGGTTCGAATTTTGGCAGGGGCGACAGAACCGGTTGCATGACAGGTTTGTGTATGACCGTGTCAGGGAAGACGGCGGCGAGAAGTGGACGTTGGAGAGGTGGAGTCCTTGAGGCGCTTCACCAAAAAGCGCTCAAGACTTACCCCTGAATTAAGAAAACGAATCCGGGACCAGACTCTTGCCGACCCTGGGACTGCGACTCGACTGTCTTCAGCATTGCGAGCCGGCGACCGCGAGTAGTTTAACTTGTTATCTATCTACCAATATTCCATCCGCTCCTCCCTCTCCTTCCCCAAATATCTCTACACCCCGGCCGCAACAAGAACGGAACAAAGACCTCGAGGATATTTCCCCCATAATCTTTGGTCTAGTCTTTGACAGAGCCTCGCCAAAGTTCCTAGGCAGGTAAGGTAGGTAGGTGCCTTGATATTTTTTCACTCATCCACCTATCAGAAGCTGAAGTTTCCTCGCATTCTAGTTGCTGGGAAACTGCAGCCGGCTCTGACAAACTCAACCTTCAAACTTAGTCCTCTAGCACAAGCTCTAGGATATTTGACTTGACTTCCTCCCTCTTCTCTCGCGGCAATCGCAAACAAAACCCTCTCCGACCAAACGCCCCAAAGACAATTCCACCACAACTAAACTGGTCTGCTTTTCTTGCACCATTCCCGGCTTTTACATACCATTCCACATCACGCGCAATGGACGTGGAGATGAAGGAGCCACCGTCGGCACTGCCGTCGCTGCGGACTGAAATAATCGAAGATGACCTAATGGACCTTGACGAACCGCCCATGAACGGTTCATCGGGAAATCACGCTGTCTCTCTGGGCAGCGATGATGATTTAGCCAACGCCGACGACACCGACAAAGAGGACGACGGTACCAAGATATGGGTTGTCAACCCTGCCCCCAAGCCGCGGAAGATCTCGGAGAGGAAGCGAGCTGACAATGCCGCATTCGATGTTTGGGTTGAGGAAAACCAGGAAGATCTCTCTAAGCGCCTGGACAGATTCATTGTCGATGACGCGGCAAGTCTTTCCAGTCGCTGATCAGGACTTTGAGAACAAGCGCATCATCGCGAGTCCCCGCGACTACCAGCTCGAACTCTTTGAGCGAGCCAAGACACAAAACACCATTGCCGTGCTCGATACAGGTGAGACGCTGTCCTGGCTTCAATTGGTGGCAAGCCCGACCTGATTGACACTTCCCACAGGCTCCGGCAAGACTCTCATCGCTGCCCTGCTCTTGCGGTGGACCATCCAAAATGAGCTGGAGGACCGGTCTAAGGGACTGCCCAAGCGCATCTCCTTCTTCCTCGTCGACAAGGTCGCGCTCGTGTTCCAGCAGCATGCCGTACTGGCCTGCAACTTGGATTACCCCGTCGAGAAGTTCTGCGGTGACATGGTAGAGGATGTATCCCTTGGCAAGGACTTTTGGCAGAAGATCTTCGATGAGAACATGGCCATTGTCTGCACCGCCGAGATCCTCTACCAGTGCCTCACTCATTCTTACATTCGAATGGACCAGATCAATCTACTGGTCTTTGATGAAGCCCACCACACCAAAAAGAACCATCCTTATGCTCGTATCATCAAATATTTCTACGCCGAGGTCGAGGATGGAAAGAAGAGGCCGCGCATCCTGGGGATGACCGCGTCCCCGGTCGATGCCCAGATTGACCCAAAGATTGCCGCGGCCGAGCTCGAGGGCCTTCTTCACAGCCAGATTGCCACGGTCAACCCAGCGGCTCTGCAGCACGCCTCATCCAAGCTGAAGTGCGAAGTCGTGGTTGAGTATGACAGGAGACGGTCAGACTGGGAGACAGAGCTCAACCTCGGTCTGAAGGAGCTGGTGGGTGGCCACAGCGTTTTTAGGAAACCGTTCGCCTTCACTGCTACTGCGGCTGCTGAGCTAGGTCCCTGGTGTGCCGATCGCTACTGGCAGCTTTTCTTCCAGGGAGATGACGTGGTGAGGCTTGAATCCAGAACCGAGAGAGAGCTTCTCCGCGTGTCTGCGTACAGCCAGGGCATAGGTGAGCAAATCGACAAGGTGCGGGAAGCGCGCCAGCTGGTGCGCCAGCACAACTTTGTGCGCCCGAGCCTCGACCCAGAGATTCTGTCATCCAAGGTCATTCTGCTTTTCAGGGTGCTTCGAGACCAGTTCAGTAGCGTTGACCACAACCGGCGCTGCATCGTCTTTGTCAGGCAACGCAACACAGCAACGCTGTTGGCCGACCTCCTGCAACAACCAGAGATGAAGATCCCTGGCCTCGAGCCTGGCGTATTGGTATGACTCTTGCCCCTAGCCACCTCAACCACTGATGCTGACACAGGACAGGTCGGGGGCGGCCGTCCCGAGGCGAGCTGGGACAACCAGAAGGTGACCTACCGTGAGCAGGTCCTGACCATTATCAAGTTCAAGAAGAGCGAGCTGAACTGCATCTTTGCCACTTCTGTTGCTGAGGAGGGGCTCGACATCCCCGACTGCAACGTCATCATAAGATACGATCTCAACAACACCTTGATCCAGTACATCCAGTCCCGTGGAAGGGCGCGTCAGCAAAACTCAACCTTCATTCACATGGCCGAAAAAGGGAATCTGGAGCATGCCAGGAAGTTGATCCAGAACAAGCACAACGAAGACGCCCTCCGCAAGTTTTGCGAGGCTCTGCCCGAGGACAGGAAGTTGACTGGGAACAACTTTAACATGGATTATTTCCTGCGCAAAGAGAAAGGACAACCGCAGTACACGGTCCCGGAGACCGGGGCCAGGATCAACTACAAGCAGAGCCTGATATGCCTGGCCGCTTTTGTGGCATCGCTGCCGCACCCGCCCGAAGTCAATCTCACAGCCGACTACGTCGTGCTTCCGGTCCCTGGTGGATTCCAGTGCGAGGTGATGCTGCCGGACTCATCTCCCATCAAGAGCGCTACCGGAAAGATTCACGCCAGCAAGGCCGTTGCCAAGTGTTCTGCAGCCTTTGAGATGTGTCTCCAGCTGATCAAGGGCAAATACCTCGACGAACATCTGCGGCCCATCTTCACAAAGCAGCTCCCAGCCATGCGCAACGCAAGACTTGCCGTCAGCTCCAAGAAACGCGAGCAGTACAAAATGCGGATCAAACCTGAGATCTGGTCGACCCTTGGCGAGCCCACAGAGCTCTATGTCTTTGCCTTGACCCTGGCGGAGCCGACCGCAGTTGGCCGGCCGTCCTCTCCGCTTCTTCTGTTGACTCGACAGCCGATGCCACGAGTTGCCTCTTTCCCGCTCTATTTTGGCACGAACCGCTCGTCGGCAGTCAATTGCATTCCAGTTACCGGCTGTGTCAATGTTGACGGTACCCACGTCCAGGGGCTCGTCGCCTTTACCTTGACGGTCTTCAAGGATGTCTTCAGCAAGGAGTATGAGGCCACAGCAGCCCAGCTTCCGTATTTCCTGGCTCCGGCAACGGTGAACCATGCCTTTGACTTCTCATCAGTCACTGACCCGAGCAGCATCGTCGACTGGGTCACCGTCATGTTTGTCCGGGACAACGAACGCATCGCCTATACATTCAACGAGCCGGACGACTTCTTCAAGGACAAATATGTCGCTGACCCATACGATGGCTCGCGGAAGTTCTTCATCCGCGGCCGTCGCCACGACATGAAACCGACGGACCTTGTGCCCGAGGGCATCGTGGCACCGAGTCACAGGGCTTGGAAGGTGAGCTGCGAAACCCACGACATTCTGAACTACAGTCTCAGCGCGTGGGCAAAATCCCGGACTATGATTAAACTCCGCGAGGATCAACCTGTCGTGGAGGCAGAGGTGCTCTCCGTCCGCCGCAACCTCCTGGACGACAACATTGGGGACGATGACCTGGAGCCGAAGCCGTGCCGCATCATACTCGAGCCCCTGAGGATCTCACCGGTAAGCCAGGACCATCCAAACTCACAGCTCACAGTACTGACGGACCACAGTTGCCGGTAGACGTCGTCACCATGATCTACAACTTCCCAGCAATCATACACCGCATCGACTCGAACCTCGTCGCCCTCGACGCCTGCAAGATCCTTGGTCTCGACGTGCGCCCGGAGCTCGCACTCGAGGCCTTCACCAAGGACAGCGACAACAGCGATGAGCACGACGCCGAAAAGATCAACTTCCAGAGCGGCATGGGCAACAACTACGAACGGCTGGAATTTCTCGGGGACACGTTCCTCAAGATGGCCACCACCATCTCCATCTTCACCCTCATTCCGGACAAGGCCGAGTTCGAGTACCACGTCGAACGCATGCTCCTCCTCTGCAACCGCAACCTCTTCAACAACGCGCTCGAGCTCAAACTCGAAGAGCACATCCGCTCCATGGCGTTCGACCGCCGCAGCTGGTACCCGGAGGGGCTCACCCTCAAGCGCGGCAAGCGCAAGGACCTCGCGCGGCAGCACGTCCTCGCCGACAAGACCATCGCCGACGTCTGCGAGGCCCTCATCGGCGCCGCCTACCTCACCTGCCAGGACGCGGCCGCCGCGGGCTCCAACAACAACTTTGACCTCGCCGTCCGGGCCGTCGCCCTCTTCGTCAAGGACGACACGAAGCACCCCATGCGCGCCTACGCCGACTACTACGCCGCCTACGCCCCGCCGGCCTGGCAGACGGCGCCCTGCAACTCGACCCAGACCGACATGGCCGCCCGGTTCGCGTCCCGCATGGGCTACGTCTTCGCGCACCCGCGCCTGCTGCGCTCCGCGTTCCAGCACCCGACCTACCCGTCCGTGTACGAGAGGCTGCCGTCGTACCAGCGCCTCGAGTTCCTCGGCGACGCGCTGCTCGACATGGCCTGCGTCGAGTTTTTGTTCCGGCGGTTCCCCGGCGCCGACCCGCAGTGGCTGACGGAGCACAAGATGGCCATGGTGTCGAACCAGTTCCTGGGCTGCCTCGCCGTGTATCTGGAGTTCCACCGCGCCATGGCGTACTGCTCGCCCGCGATCCAGCGCGAGGTGGCCGAGTATGTGGCCGAGATCGAGGAGGCGCTGCGGGGGGCTAGGGAGGAGGCTGCTGCTGCCTCCGCCGCCTCCGCCGCCGCTGACGCCGTGACAAGCGGTGGTGGTGGTGGTGGTGGTGACGGTGGTGGGGAAAGGCCGGAGGCGCCGGAGGGGCTGAAGGGGAGGGGGAGTTTAGGCGCGACTTTTGGGTGCGCTGCTCGCGGCCGCCCAAGTGCCTACCGGACGTCGTCGAGGCGTACGTGGGCGCCGTGTTTGTGGACAGCGGGTACGACTTTGGGCGGGTGCGGGCCTTCTTTGCGGAGCACGTCCGGCCGTGGTTCGAGGACATGCGGCTGTACGACACGTTCGCGAACAAGCACCCGGTCACGTTCCTGGCGGGCGTCATGCAGAACCGGCTGAGGTGCAGCGAGTGGAGGCTGCTGGTCAAGGAGCTTCCGGCGACGGCTGTTGGAGGGGGTGGTGATGGTGATGGTGATGAGGGGGTGGCGGCGGTCGGCGGGTTGATGATGGGCACGCCGCAGGTGGTGTGCGCGGTGCGGGTGCATGGGCTGACGCTGGCGCACGCCGTGGCCGCGAGCAGTCGCTACGGCAAGATTGCGGCCGCGAAGCAGGCGATCAAGGTGCTGGAGACGTTGGAGGTTGGAGAGTTTAGGAGGAAGTATGGCTGTGCATGCGTGGTGGGGGAGGGGCAGGAGGGACAGGAGGGGCATGATCATGAAATTGACCATGGCTCGGCGATTTAAGAGCGTGGCGGTTTCAGGTGGCATCTCCATACATGGTCCGGATCTGGCGTTCTAGGAGTTCTCCGGATCGAGTGCAGTGCATCTCTCAGGTTTTCTGATTCTAGCTAAGCGCTGAGTTTTTTCTGAAGAAGACGTACCTACGAAGGAGACACGAAATTCATAGACTGCCTCCCCGGGATACAAGTGAGCTGCGGTGTCTCTGCAGGATCGTGAGCCCTCTCCCTTATTTTATAATAACGACTTCGAGTTCAGACCGCAGATGTCTTCATCTCTGCTCCGTGTTGCTACAGGATCAAACAGGAGTCTCGAAGTTGGTCCGTTGGGTTTGGCGCCGGATCTCCAAATATGCATATGCATGGAGCTTTCTACGAGTGCACACTATACATTCGGAGGGTGTGGTGGGGGTGTTGGCGAGATTGGAAAGACGCAGGGATGCTACCTCATTGTCAGATATGCAAACGGTGGCCGGATATCCGGGAATGGTTGGTGAAAATTGGGATCTGAATACCTCATCTCAAGCTGTGTGGTCGAGATGTCGAGATGTCGAGATGCTTGAGAAGTGTAGTCGAGTCAAGAGTTGTGGAATGTCAGCACACGTGGAGAGCGACAGTTCTAGTGCAGATTACACACGGGTCGCTGCCGAGACATCATGTTAGACAACCACGGCGTCGGAGAATGAGGTCGTGGCTCATGACTGCTTGACCCGGGAAGCAGCAGCTGTACCCAGAATCGAGGCTTCCCTTGCCTTCAGGCAGCACTGCCGGTGTCGTTGCCCATCACCTGAGTCGACCCACAATGGAACTTGAGATTGCCGTTGGCATGGCACCCGTCGTCCAGCCTGGGCTTTTGGTTGAGGCAATGAGGAGAGCACAGACACTCGGCACCTGCCTGCGAATAAATTGCGACGGGAGCAGTACCGTGGCGAGCCTTCCCGTGCCGCCCACGGTTTGGAAAATCCGAGCTTTGCATCTGCACTTCTTTCCCTTCAGTTATTGAGAAAGGCCGACTTGTTGGTCCCGTCACCAGGACTAGGTTGTAAACGCAGTAATTTGAACCCACCACTGATATTGTCACCGGCGTTTGGCTCGCTGATCGTATTCTGCAGCGCGTAAGTGGATTCCCGCTGTCGTCCTCGCCGAGTTAGAGTGTGGTGCAGTCGGACGGAGAAGTTTTTCCGTGCGATTTTGCCGAACGTCTCACAGCTCCCGACTGCTCGCGGTTGCTCCTCCGAGATTACGCCATCGGATGACGGCTACTGTTGGCATGTATGACCGTTCGTGGCAGCAGTTGATGGAATGTATGCAGAGACATTTCTCAAAAACGCCTCCCAAAAGGCTCGGAACGAGATCGCAGCAGAAAGATCCCCGCGATCGACAGCCAGGGCCTCATGAGCCGGTGGGGCAGCTAATCCCTGCCCCTGAACAACGCCATCTCCTGCCAAGAAGCGCCCGCCCTGTCCAGACCCACACGATCGGGGATGCCATTCTCTTTTCGAAGAAGCAAAAAATTGTGGACCTGCCAGATGCAACAAGACGGAGCAGCAGGAGAAAAAAAGCAAGGCGGAGATCCATCTTCCAGTGGTTCCATCAACAGATAACCGATGAATGGATGATGGTGCCGAGGCATCGCCTTCCTCGACAACTGCAGCTCGTCGCAATAAACTCGCCGGGAGAAGGGGGTTTTCGGACTGGCAGCTGCCCGTGTCTTCGCACCGAAATTTCCAGCGTCCTTCGATGCACGTCGTCGAAACTGCCAACCACACACGGGCACTCGAGTCTGTCATGCTGCATCATGACACGAAAGGAGTAGCGCCGAAACACGTTCAGACCTTCCAAATGCAACTCAACCCCGCCGCCTGCAGACCGGACGCAGTGCACGGACAGACTGGACTTCTCCAAGGCCATCGCCCCAATTGAAGCCATTGAAGGCCAGTCCCGTCTGGGGTGGCTTGCCCCCGCTAGAGACGTCCAAGGACGCCATCCATGTGTCTATCCGGGAAAACGGCCCTCCCAACTTGGCCTTGCTCGAGCCTCGTCATGTCCATGCGCCCTCCCGTTCTTGTGCCCCGTTCGCACGCTTTCGTGTCCCCGTTCCCCAAATCAGAGCCACCCCTGACACCTCACCCGTGGGCCTGCAGATGCAGACGCAGACGCCCTGCGCTGCGGTTGGCCCCTCACGAAAGGCCCGCGAAGCCCGCGGAGGCGACGGATGCAGAAGCTCTGCTTGAGCGAGCCAATTACCCGTACTTGGGGCATACGAGTCCCAGGCCCGCCCTCTGTTCTCCGCTTGCCTTCTTCTCAATGTTATCGAGACTGGCCCTCTGTTTGATGCGTGACCACTCGCTCCTCCGTTGGGGATGATGACCCGATAAACCGGGGTCCGCTCCCCGTCAAACAATGACGCCGGCGTGCATATCCCGGCTCCGAGGGTTCGTTACGTACCAAAGTACCAACAGGGAAGGGCACGCCTCCCGCTCAGGGGTCTCCAGGCTTGTGCCACCCCAAGCTCCAGTCCAGATGCAGTCAGATGGATGCCGAGCCCAACCCACACCGTCTTCAAGTGCACCCATCCCCTCGGACTACCGTCCCGCCTATTTCTAGTCTTGCTGGTCTATCCTTGCTTCACGGGGGAATCCAACGAGACCTCGCCTCTCCCCCGCGTCTCCCTTTTCTACCCAATCCTCCCCCGTTACATCGTCGACCACCCTACTTCGTTCCCAATTCTCGCCCTCTTTGCGAGTGTGTCCGTATGCTGTTCTTCCTGAAGCCCAGTGGTCCTTGAGCCACAGGACGTCGGCCAAGCAAGTCCCATTGACCATCCGTTGGCCATTCAGCAATTGTTGATGGCGGGCGGACCACAATGGGTCTCTTCAGCTTCTTCTCTAGGAAACCTGGGATAAGGGCCAAGTCGGGCGCCTCTCTTAGAGCCCAGCCTTATGAAACTGCCACGGCCGGACCTCTCCCCACTCGAGGTGAATGACGCCCATTGAATAGCCCCCCCAAGACTTCCGCCCGCCGCTTACACTGCACAGGTGGATACCCAATAACCAACAGTGGCCCGACTATCGCCGACACTCTCCCCAGCGGGCGCTCAGGCTTCAGCGAGTCGCGGTCCTCCTTGGAGACGGCTTCGGAAGATGATCAGCCGGCACCTGCCCCGGGAATCCCTCGATGCCGAGAGGAGGGCGTCGACAGGCCAAGCACGGCCCCAAACTCCCGCCCGACAAGCACCATCTTCGCCAGCGGCAACCCGCTGCTGAAGAGGAACGGTCAAAAACAACAGCCCCCACTCTCGTTCCGCATGACGAGACCCGAGACTCCTGTCCGAAGCTCCCGGCCCGGCTCGCGAAGTTCCATGAGCACTATGACAACCGCATTTCCTCGCACCTCGGGACAATCTCGCGCCAACTCAATGCGGAGCGACGGTGGCAGGGCGTTCAAGGATATTCTGGACGCCCAGTCCGAGATCAAGCCCGCTGACTTTAGGACACGAGTGCAGGCGGCCGGCGCCAGAGACTATGGTGAGGACGTGGCAGAACGGAACATGGGGCAGAACGGCGTTGACCTCGACGCCACTCATGTGCGGGCTTTCTACGCCCAGTCTGAGGGCATCCACGGACCTCGGAGGAGGGCCTCGCTTATGGAAACCGGGTCGAGGGCAGGCAGAGCCGGCGTTCGCAGAAGATCGCTTCTTTCGATCCAGCACACACCTCCTAGGCACCCAATGCCGCCGAGCCCAAAGCGGAACGGCACGAGGGATCTGGGACGGCGGCGGTCCGTCAACACATATATGCCTCTCGACTATGGAGGCGAGAACTTGCTGCCGAGGTCAGACCGGGACACACTCGCCGCTCTCCCTCCACGAGTTTGCGGTCCGGGGGCAAAACAGTTGGACTTTGGGTTCTCGGCACTCGGGCTGGCCGCACCAAGCGCAGCCCACGCCCTGGAGACAGCGCCGGCGCCTATCGTCCGTACCACAAGGCGGCCCCGTGATTCTGTCGTGCTAGCAAAGCAGAGGGTGCTAGAGACAACCGCGGAGGATGCTATTGGTGAGGAGAGTTTCGCCCTCTGGTCGGCTACTCGTTCCCACCGCTCATCCACCGTCAATTCTGCACCCTCCCTTCCTCGCAGACACCACAGCGTAAATGTGTTGCGTTCACCCCTTTCGTCTTCTGCTCTCGGCCGGGACGCCAATGCTCATGTTACGCCATTGTCCCATCCCCCCAAGACGGGGCTCCATGGCGGCATAGAAGAGGAACCCGAAAGTCCAGCACGCCCCGCCACGGCGCACCATTCATCCGTCCGAAGCTTTCCCTTGGTTCCAACAAGGCCAGCAGCTACCACGGCCCATGTCACTCTACCAGACGATGAAAGCCTAGGGTACCCTCCGCCAATTCGAACCCGCAGCATGCGCGGATGGTCCGCGTCCTCCGAGACGCCCACCGCGCCGGAGAGCATCGCGGCCACCAGCATCACAACCACCACCAGCACATTCCACCGGCCTCCCTCCCTCCACACGGCAGACACCTCCGTCGACCTCAGCATCGGCGCCGGCTCTCCCCAACTCAAACACTCCCGCTCCTTCTCCCGCCCCGGCTCCGCCGTCCACGACGCCAGCTCCGATTACGACACGGACGAGCACACGCAAGAGGTCAGACTCCGGGATGCAGAAGGCGCCCACCGCCTCACGCGCCCCATCTCGGAATTCAACATTGACGACTACCTCTCCTCTTCCTCCTCCCGTTCCGAAGACGACGACGGCGACGGCGACAACGACGATCTACACCACCCCCCCCTCAACCCTAACAACAAAATCTCAACCACCACCGACACGGCGGTGCATCACAACCTCCTCCTCCCGCCCGAACTGCAGCAGCAGACCACAACAACTACGACTACAAATCCGGAAATGGACGAAAGCCACGACCGCGACCATTTCAACATCGACGACTACCTCTCCTCCGACGCCGCGTCCATGACCACGCCCAACCGCCGGCCGACGGCCGAGGGCGAGGAGGAGCTGCTGTTCGACGACGGCGGCGGGTTCGGGTTCGGCGCCGGCGGCGAGGTCGGGCTGCCCGGGCTGGGCGAGGCGCTACCTTTCCCGCTGCCCTTGGTGGAGCAGGGAGGAGGAGGAGGGGGAGGGTTGCGAGACGGGGATGGGGAGGGGGAGGGGAGGGGGAGGGTGACGTGGCGGGCATGGTGCGAGCCTCGGTGAGGAATTCGATCTCCATGTCTGCTGTTGGCCTGGGGCGCGGCGGGAGAGGAGCCGTGATGAGTCGGGGATGGGCGGCGGTGTGCGGCCTAGCACGGCGGGGTATGATTGGGGCGCGGCGGGAAGGGGAGGGTACTGGGGTGAGGGGGCTGACGTGGGGAGGGGCGCGGACGGGAGGAAGAATGGACAGGCGCGGGAGGAGGGATGGCACCGCGCGACGCGCATGCGGCGGCAATACGTCCTGGACACGGCTGCGGACGACGAGTCCGAGTCCGAATTTGATTCGGATTGGGGGGGAGAAGGCGGGGTTGGTGGTCGTCGTCGTCGACACCTGCACGGCCAGCCTGACGGGCGACCTCGGACTGCACATATGGACGCCGACTCCGACGAGGACGGCTACGAAGCCGACTTTGTCGACGACGACGACGACTACGACCAGGAGCGGCAGACTCGCCGGCGGAACGGGAACAGGCAGACCGAGAGGCTGTCTGCCCTGTGTCGGTTGGAGGGCAGGGAGGACGAGGCCCGTCGACAACTTTCGCAACAGAACGGCGATCTCGAGGACAAGGTCACGGCCGCTGTCAGGCTGAGGAAGGAGGCCAAGCGGGCGAGGCGGCTTGCCGGGCAGCCTTCCCCGGCCATGCTGCGGCGGAAGGCGTCGGGGATTCGGCGGATGGGACGAGCATGCCGGTGCCGGTGTTGCATATCGACGGCGCAGCGGTGTGAGCGGAGGCGAAGGGAGGGAGGGAGAGATGATGATGACGATCATTACCTGCGCATTTGGGAAATTTTCCTTTGTTTGGAAGGGGGCATCGGAGTCACTGTCATTTCACACGGCGTCTTGAGGGGTTACATGGGGCTCGGCCGTCTTGTGCTGAGGTCTTGGATGCCTGTAGCAATCCACAGGGATGGGACGGGCTACAACGGATCGGATGGCTACAGGATACATGGATTTGATACCCCCGGCGACCATGCCACCTCGAAGAAGTGGACTTTGAGACGATGGGCCCATACAAACGGTCCTAGACATTTTGAGCATCTACCAGTCTGCAATACACTTTTCTTATTGTTGTATGCAATCTCCATCTCCATTGTGAGGGCTGACTCCTAAACGTGGGGCGGAATCCATTGAACGCTGTGTCGCAATGCTAAGGCTTGTCCTTCTCCTCCGCTCGTCCCTTTGACTATGCTGGGCAGCTCACCGACATCGATACACCCTCAAACCCACCTTCCCAGTCTTTTTCACCCCATCAATCCAAGCTCCCCGCCAGCGCAACGCAACTAAACCTCAGATCCGCCGCCTCCCTCTCCAAAAACTTGAGCGGCCCCAGCGCCAACGCCTTGTCGCTCAGCACGTCCTCTCCGTCCTCCAGATCCCCCCTCCGCAGCGGGCCCTTCCTCCTCCCGTCCATCTCCCACAGGCCGCCATCCTTCCCCTTCACAAAACACACGTAGTGCAGGTCCACGTCGTCCCGCGCGTCCGGCGCCGTCGTGTCCCCCCGCTCCGCCACGCCGGCGTGCGCCCGCGCGAGCGCCTCGTCCCGCTCCAGCAGGCGCGCCCGCTCCTCCGGCCCCAGCGGCACCGCGGCGGCGATCAGCCTCTCCAGCTCGGTCCCCTCGCCGACGAACCCGCGCGCCTCGCCGTTGGACGCGGCGTGCAGCAGGCCGATGAGCCCGCACGCGTTGCGGATCGTCTGGCGGTACCAGACGACGGGCTCGCGGTCGCCCTTGCCGGCGTAGGCCGGCTGCAGGGCGTCCTCGGCCAGGCGGGGGGACTCGTAGGCGGCCGAGACGGGGAAGACGAGGAGGAGGGCCAGGGCCGGGCGGGGGATGAAGGAGAGGAGGGAGGGGTCGGTGAGGGAGTAGACGTCGTGGATGGCCAGGGCCGGGGAGAGGCCGAGCTGGTGGAGGAGGGTGGTCAGGACGTCGGGGTTGGCTTCGAGGGGGATGAAGGCCGGGGCTGTGGAGGGGGGTCGGTCGGGGCGGACATTTTTATTTTTTGGTTTTGCTGATGGAGGTGAGATGTCGCGTTCGGATTTATGGGGGAGACGCGGCCAGGCGCTTGACGGGCGGTTGCCTGGTGGTGGGAGGGAGGTTCAGCAGTGCTGAACGCGGGGTAGGGTCTGGCTTTTGTTGGCTTGGACTCAGAGAGCGGAGGTTGTTAGGCAAGCTGCTCAAATGACTGGAACTTTGTGGCGTCGTCGACACGGTAGTTGAGTTTGGTCGGGTAAATCCTTCCCCAGAGTAAAGTACAGTAATTAGAGGTCTGGAAGGAACAAAGAGCACCACTGTTTGCTGGGCTGGTTAGGTGGGGAAAGAGCTGTTGGAGCTCGACTCCCCGAGAAAGATGACCTCATCAGGGTTAGTTACATGGAACATTCCTTCGTTTGCATGTGACAGGGGGGTTAGGGTTCGGGTACTGTGCCTGTTTTGTTGACTTCTGTGTAGGTCGAGTTTGCGATGAATTCTGTTCGATGATCATGAGAGTATGCCGGGCGAACTCTGGCCAAAACAGCAGCTTGTCGTTTTCGAACCTTCAAGACCGCTGAAGATGGGTCGTTGTCACCGCCAGCATCTTTCGACAATGGACGAAAGCCGGACGCGAAATAGGTGATTGAACATTGTATTTTGAGATTATCCCAACTCCGCAGTCCCGTATATACCACGCGAGGCGCTTTTCATATGCAACACCTCTATCATACAACCCAGGCCGCAACCCCCGATGCCACAGATCAAGGCCCCAAAATATACACACACACACGACCCCCTTCTACCAGATGGTATCATACAACGTCTAGTTCGTACACTCACGCCTGCACACCAACCGTCGTTCCCTTCTCACGCTTCCCCTTCCCCTTCCCTTTGGGCACCGTCACAGCAGCCGCAACATCATCCACCTCGCCTTCAAACAACGGCTCGTCCCCCTCCTGGTTCCACTGCCCGACACCCTCGTCATGCGGCGTGAGCAGCTCCTCCTCCTCGGGCCCGAGCAGGCTCCTCTCCTTCTCCTCCACCATGGCGGCCATCTTGCGCATGCGCTGCCGCCGCTGCTGCTGCTGGGCGGGCACAAAGTTGAGCTGCTCGAGGTGGTCGGCGATACGGCCCTCGACGATCGACTTGACCTTGAACGCGAGGGCTTGGCTCTGGAAGACGCCCTGGTAGCGGTAGCTCAGCCAGAGGTACGTGGTGATGGTCTGGTGCAGCGATTCGAGGCGGTGGAGGTAGTGGGGCTGCTCGGCCCTGGTCTGGGGGCGGAGCTCGTCGAGGACGTCGAGGTCGATGATGTCGAAGTCGAGGAGATGGCCCGAGCCGAGCTCGGCGACGCACTGCGCGAACGCCTGGAGCGAGAGCACCTGCTTGTGATCGCGCAGGTTGACGGGCACGTTGAGGAAGACGCAGCGGTCCGAGATGCTGAGGTCGAAGGGCTTGATGATCTCGGCAATGTCGAGAGCGGTGCTGAAGTCGCACAGGTGGAACTGCGGGGAGAGACGGCTCATCTCGCGCAGGCGGGCGAGAACGAAGCTGATGGGGGTGCGCGGGGGGAAGTATGAGGCGAAGCGCTCGATGACGGAAGACGGGGGCATGATGCCAGCGCTGAGAAGCGGGGGCGCTTCTTTTGCGAGCGATTGAGAGACAAGGCCGAGGTCCTCGTCCTCCAGCGACGTGACGAGACCCGGTAACGGCTTGGATGTGTCCCCGCTCATCTCTTGCGCGGCGGTCCTGAAACGGCCGGCACGGCCTCCGATCTGTTTGATCTCGGGCACGCTGAGCTGGCGGAACCCGATGCCGTCAAACTTGTAGCTCGACTCGAAGATGACGCGCTTGACTTCGAGGTTCAGCCCCATGCCGATGGCGTCGCTCGCGACCAGGTAGTCGTAGTCGTTGTTCGGGTCGTTGAACAGGGCGGCCTGCTTGGCGCGCGTCTCGGGCGGCAGACTGCCGTAGACGATGGCGCAGCGGCGGCCCGTCGCCTGCTCGATGCCGGCCTTGAGCTGGTGGAGGCTGACCTTGGAAAAGGCGACGACCGCGTCTCCCTTGCGGAGATTGCTGAAGTCGCCCTTCAGACTCTCCTTCATGCTTTCGAGCGGGTTGAGACGCTGGTAGCGGTGCACGACGCACTTGTCTCCGATCCTGGCGCACAGGTCCTCGATGAGCGGCACCACCCTGTCCTCGCCGCAGAGATGGACCTCTTTGGCCTGGACGCCGAGGAAGGCCTGTGTCCAGGCCCAGCCGCGCTCGTCGTTGGCAATCATCTGGATCTCGTCGATGACGGCGACGTCGACCTTGACGTTGAGCGGGGTCATCTCGACGGTGCAGCTGTGGAACCAGAGGTCGCTGTCGGGCGGGATGCGCATCTCTTCGCCCGTGACCAGGGCGCAGGGCTTGCCCTTGGCGGTGAAGCGGCTCCAGGTCTCGTGGGCCAGCAGGCGCAGGGGCCCGGCGTAGACGCCGGTGCGGGCGTTCTCGAGGGCCTTGAGGGCGTTGTACGTCTTGCCTGAGTTGGTGGGGCCGACGTGGAGGTGGATGGTGCGCTGCATGGTACGCGTGGCAGGGAACCACTCGGGGGGGAAGCGCAGGTCGGCGAGGGCGACGTGCAGCTCGTTGACAGCCTTGGGGAAGCGCGAGCGCATCAGGAAGGTCTGGAAGGCGTACTTGAGCTCGCGGGCGAGGCCGACCGTGTCGAGGCGGATGAAGGCGTTGCGCAGGTTCCAGAAGAGCGGGTTGTCCTGGCGGCTCGTCTTGGCGCTGTCCATGGCCAGGTCGAAGGCCTTGGTCAGCACCGTCCTGAACAGGGCGATCTCGCGGTCCAGCTGGCTCTGGCCGGTGACGCCGAAGGAGCGCCATTCGTCCTGGTTATGGGCCCAGCTCCCCATCGACTCGACGACGTTGTTGTACCGCGACTCAACCAGGTTCCGGAAGAGCTGGTAGTTGCGCTTGACCACGAACTTGGGCTGTCGTGAGACAGCCGGCCCGGCTGTGACCTGCTGGAGGCTGGTGCGCACATCCTTGGGGTTGACATGGCGGATGATGTTGATGGAGGGCTTCTGGAGGACGGGGCACAAGTCAGCAGGTGCGGGATACAGAGGGAGAGACATCAAGAGGGAGCGGACGCACAGGGGCCCGCGCCGGGGTCTGGATTGACTGAAAGCGTCGCCATTGGCAAACCACCTGGACTGCGCGTTTGGGTTGTTTCCGGGCGGTCCCGAGCAGTGAGTTCATGACCGCGTCGAGGGGTGGGTTGCAACCATGCTGGTGCTGTCGGGTGTCGTGGAGGAGCGGTTGAAGGTCGAAGTGCAAGTGGGATCGCCTCATCCGCATCCTTGTCTCTTCTGGCAACTGCCAAACACTTTCGCAGCAGCATTGGAATTTCTTTTGACGGGGCTTATCTTATCGGCCCACGGCCGCTGTCTGCCACACGCCAAGGACGCAGGGGTCCATTTCTTTGGGTTCCATGACGGCCCCACCACCAATCCACCACCAATTCCACCTCGGATCCCAGCGCCAAGAGTCGAGTTGCCTGGCTCCGTCATCATGCATCGTTCGTCTCTTTGCCAACACAGCCCTCAACACTCCAAACACCACCCAACCATCCCATCACCACCGTCCCGCAGCGCTGCACCGTCGCACCGTCAGATATACATACATTCCCGCCACACAACAACCCACCCAAGATGGCGTCCTCCTCCACGCCAGCGACACCGCTGCTCTAGTCCGTCCTCCCCGTTCACTATCCTTCAAAAAACCCAACATGCCACCCAACGCCGCCACAGAAAAATACTGACTGAACCTGAACCCCCCCCTCCACAGCGCCTGCATAGCCCACAACACCACCATCCTCACCGAATGCACCACCTCGGCCCCGTCCCAGACCTCGTCCCTCGCCTCCCTCATCCTCCCCAAGATCGACCACGCGACCCCGCAAAAACTGACCTACACCCACGGCACCTACCACATCCACTACATCGCGTCCGCCCCGTCCGAATACCCCGCGCACGCCGCCTCGGCCGGCGGCCTGACCTACCTGGTGGTGTCGGACTCGGCCGCCGTCAACCGGCGCATCAGCTTCGGCTTCCTGGTCGAGCTGCGCCGGCGCTTTCTCGCGCGCTACCCGGCCGAGACGACCGACTTCGGGGACCTGCCCAACTATGGCTGCGCCGGGTTCAACGGCGAGGTGAAGGGGCTGATGGTCGAGTACGGGACGACGGCGCACGGGCGCGACGACGCCATCAGCAACGTGCAGCGCGAGATCGACGACGTGCGCGGGATCATGACGCGGAACATCGAGGGGCTGCTGGAGCGCGGGGAGAGGATCGATTTGCTGGTGGACAAGACGGATCGGTTGGGGGGCAGTGCGCGGGAGTTTCGAGTACGGAGTCGCGGGCTGAAGAGGAGGATGTGGTGGAAGAATGTGAAGCTGATGGGGTTGTTGGGTTTCGTGGTGGTGTTGATCTTGGTGACGATTGTGGTGTCGGTGAAGAATAGTGTTTGAGGGGGGGTTTGTTCAATTGGCGTTTGGAGGGGTTTGGGGTTGATATTTCATCGGGTTGTATTAGCCACTGGTTTGGGAAGGAGAGCGAGGAGCTCTTGGTTTGGATTGTTTTATTATGATGATTTTTGCTAGAAGACCTTTCTGTTCCTGTGCCCTGCTTGCCTTTCCTGAACTTTGACTGCTCAAATACTCGAATGTGTATATACCCCTCCTGTTTCCCAGACTGTCGTGAATGCCAAAGGCTTGCGTTCCTACACAACCCAAACAAGACTTGCCAAACGAACCCCTTTCCATGAAAACCACACGACCCATCCCCTAGGTAAAGTACGCCTCCTCATAACCGCGGGCCAGCCGACTTCTCACTTCCCCGCGGCGCATCCTGATAGATATAGCCATGCGCAACGGGACTCGAATGGGGTCCTGACGAGACGCTGAACGGCGGCCGGCGCAGCTTGTCTGTGAAGAAGACGGGGTGGCAGTGGGATGAGTTGTGTTGGAGTGGTGGTGTCCTGCCCCAGATGGCCTGGCAGGGGACGATGAACGGCGCTGCCGTCGATGTTGGTGGTGCTGGCGGCGGGGGTTGGAGTGCCGCTGCCATGGCAAGCTTGTTCTGTTCTCGAGGTTGGGATTTTGAGTCGAGAGAGATGAGCCGAGGTTGATGTATGTGAGAGAATGGAGAGAATGACTGACAGGACAAACAGCTTTTTCAGCCGTGATAAGTGGTTTGACAATGCGCCAAAACGCTATCTGTGAGTCTCGAACGCAGAGGGGGTTAAAGACACAACGGTATGGCGTCTCTTGAGTTGCGACGAGAGGTGCCGTCCCTTGGTCCAATGGACCCCCGTCAATGACGTCCCCGGCTTCACGTGCAGTGCCGATGTGGCCCCGCTTGCCGGGCCCAAAAGTGCCGACCGCTGGTGGGTCCCGACCGGCTAGCTCCGGACCTGGTCTCACCGAGCACCGAGCTGGTGTCTGGGGGATTCACAGGCTGTAAACAAATACCAGGAGAGACCAACCGGTCTACTTTACATTATTCCCCGCCGTCTTTGCCTTCTTTCCGCCCTTCTTTGGTGCCTCCTTGGCCTCCTTGGCCTTGCCCTTTTTGATGCTCCCGATCAGCGACTCAATCTCCTCGACCTGGGCCGCATTCTTCGCCTCCTCGTCCCGCTTCTCCTGCTCCTTCTTTGCCCTAGCCCGCTTGAGAGCCTGTTCCTTCTCAACCCGCTCGATCAGCTTGTCACTAGCCTCCCACAGTTTCTTGGCCTCATCCTCGTCGTCCACGTCCTTCCTCGCGCAGTCCACCTCCATGCACTCCTTGACTAACCTGCCGCCCGCCCCCCTCCCTAGACTGCTCTCCATCATGGCATACAGCAGCGACTGCGCTGCCATGGTGGGGCTCTTCAGGAGCACCCACACAAGCAGGTAGAACACCAAATAGAGCAGCAACCCCCAGAGCGACCCCCGCGTAAGCCACCTCCTCGTGCCCGGCGTGCGCGCAAGCCCGGGGTCGACCAGCACCACCCTCGCATTCATGGGCAGCTGGTCCGGCCGCTTATACGCATCCAAATGCTTCTGGTACGCCTTGGCAAAAATCATCAGCGCGAGCTTGCTCCGCGCATACGCCCTTGCCGGCGTCCACTCCTCATCCAGCCACCCCTTCCTGCCCATCGCCTCCACGTCCAGCTTCGGCGACGCGATATAACTCGAGCACGTCGGCACCACGATCCTCACGTCCCGATCAAACGGCTGGGCGCGGATCGCGGGGCTCAGAATCCCCAGCAGGTGAAAATTCGCCAGGAAGTTCACCATCCACATGCCCTCGACCCCCTCGGGCGTTGCCACGCGCTCCCCGCCGGGCGGCACCATGGCGCTCGCGCACAGCACCACCATGTCCAGCCGGCGCGGCGGGGCGTTGTCGATCCACCGCGTCGCAAACTGCCGCACGCTGTACAGGTCCGCCAGGTCGACCTGCTCGGCGTACACCAGCTGGTTGCCCGTGCGCCGGCGCAGGTCGTCTACGTACTCGACGAGGAAGGGGTCCGACGCCGGCTGGCGCGTGAGGAGCACCACCTGCGCGCCGCGCTGCGCCAGCGCGAGGGCGGTCGCCGCGCCAATCCCAGACGTGCCGCCCGTGATGAGCACCACGCGGCCATGCATGTTGCGCTCCGAGGGGTTGCGGCGGCCCGAGGTGTACCATTTTGTGGCTGCGAGGGTGGTCAGAGTGGCGGTGACCTTGAGGAGGCGGTACGGGTCGGGGAACCACGGCGGGAGGCCGTCGAAGTAGAGGGACGTGACGAAGGCGAGGGGCATTTTGAGGACTGTGGTGGTGTTATCGGGGCATATTCTTTTTGGTGGTGGCGGTGGGTGTTGCTGAAGGGCAGGATTGGGGTTGGAAGATTGCCCGAGAGATTGGGAAGCTTCGAGCTTGGATGGAAATTTGAACATGGAAGGGGCCGAGACCACTGACGTAGGTAGCTGCCTGGGGCCCCTGATCAAATGTGGGGTGCTTGATCCAGCGGTGACAGGGATCGGTTTCAGTGGACCGTGGCGCTAAAGCGAACTGCTCTAAGCTTCAACGGACCACTAACATCCATCCTCCAGGCTTCCAGCTCACAAATGAACATCCGCTCCTTCAACTGAGAGACCATCAAGCTCAAAACAATGAACCCACCAAAAGATAACGGCAACGAGGATGACGACTATGATGACATCCCGCTCCAGCATCAGCGCGCGTTTGGTGCCGGGCTGCACAGGAAGCCCATAGCATTTGTGTCAGCAACCGGCGGAGGCCAACTCAAGTCAGTCGACGATGGAGCTGCAAAGAAACCACAACAGAACGTGGCAGACATCTATCTCAGCATGGTGCTGCCGGACGACGCAACCCGGCCCAAGTCGGCACCACCAGCGAGCACCACCACACAAGACGAACCCTTGCAGCCCGACATCTGCCCCGTCTGCAAACTGCCCCTCGTCACAGACGACGGAACCCACTCGCAGTCCTTCGCACACCAGGTCTGCCTCCCGCACTCCCAGCCCCCGTCCGCCCTCGACCGCAACCGCATGGGCGTGGCCTACCTCTCCGCCTACGGCTGGGATCCCGACGCCAGGAAGGGGCTCGGAGCGGGACAGCAGGGGATCGCGTACCCCGTCAAGGCAAAGGTGAAGGACGACAACCTCGGCATCGGCATGGAGCTGCCCAAGGGCCTGCCGCCGCGCAAGAAAAAGGAGCAGCTCCTGGACGCCAAGAAGGTCCGGAAGATGGCGCTCGAGGAGAGGAAGAAGGCGGCCAGGATACGGGAGGAGCTGTTTGGCGACGGCAAGCTGGACAAGTATCTCGGGTCAGGGGCTGCTGGGTGAAATCGATCGTTCTCACGCTTCAGGCGTCTGTCTCAGCCCGCTCCCTCGGCGACTCAAATCCTGCGCTGCTCCTTTCTCCATCCTAGCCCACTCTTCGTTCTCAGCCTACGGTAAAACTTACACAACACTCCTTAGTCTCATCCACCAACAGCCGCTCTCACCTTGCTCTCCAACTCGGCTGCAAACCTCCAGGACCTCCGATGCCAACGTCTAGTTTGACTGCGGAGCAGCTCATACCGACTTGAGCAGACATCTGGTAACGTGAATCAAAGATGCGCGCATCCAAGATTGTGTCTCGGTTGGATGTTCACCAACCCTTCATGAAGCCTATTGTCTTGTCCGCACAAACATCACTGGGTTTCTCATGAAGCCAGCCCAAGATCTATCCGGGACCAGATGCGTGTTTTGTCGAGATATTTTTGCATGTTTGAGAGGTGAAAGTAATACTTAGGCATTCCTTGGACCAGCAACGAGTTATCCTTTCACAGATTTAGATCCGAGGAAGGACGAAGCATGAGGAGTAGGATATCAAACAGAAAGCTTTGTTCTAAAGCTCGTTCAGTTGATCTCATGAGATTGCAAATCCCGCTCAACAACAGAACTCCAATGTGACCCAGAAACACCTTCCCAGTGAGTTCTCTCAAGAAACCCCGGCCTCCCCCCCAGCAGACCACCCTCCACCACCCCCCTTCTTCTCCACCACCCCCTTCCCTACCTCCGGCGTGCCCGGCAACTCCACCCCTTGATCACCCACTCCATCCCGACATACCCGTCACTCACAACCCACACATCCACCACCCTCCCACCCCCCTCAGCAGCATCAGCAGCAGCACTGGGCGGCACCTGGACCACCGCCCTCGCACTCGGCCTCTCCCCGACCTCCACCACCGCCTTCCTCCCACCCCCCCCCCACCTCTACCCAGAACCCGCACCCGCAGCAGCAGCAGGCCGCCACCCCACCCTCTTGACAGCCAGCACCTCGTCCCGCGCCGCGTCCGCGACGATGACGAACCACCCTTCCGTCTGCGGCTTGGGGAACCGCGGCGCGTAGATGCGCGCCTCGCGCTCGGCGACGGCGTTCAGCCGGCGCAGGACGACGGTCAGCGAGCCAGTGCGGACGTCGTCGACCGCGACGTGGAGGTCCGGCAGGGCGGCGGCGGCCTTGGCGAAGCGCGCGAGGGACGCGGCGGGCACGCCGAGCGTGGTGCGGGCGAGCTTCTGGAGGGCGGGCTGGTCCTTTTTGGCGGTGGTCAGTTTGGCGATGTCTTTGAGCGGGGTGGCGGGGGGTTTGTTGGTGGGGTGTTCATTGTCCGGCACGCCGGGGAGGATGGAGGCCGGGTTTTCGTCGGGCCAGCGGGCGGATTTGATGGACTGGAGGAGGTGGATGAACTCGAGCATGGAGCTGAGGTAGCCCAGCTCGGCCATGACGTCGATGCTGGCCTGGATGATACGGATGGCCTGGTCGAGGACGCTGGTCTGGTCGCCGACGTAGTCGGTGATGGGCAGGCCGATGCGCGACATGTGCGCCTGCAGCAGGAGGAAGGCCTTGACGTGGGGGTCCCACATGGGCAGGCCAAAGGCGGTGCCGGGGAAGGTGAGGTTGCGCGAGAGCTCGGCGTTGATGAGGTCCTCGTTGTGGCGCACGGGAAGCTCGTCGTACTCGGTCGCGATGCACATCCAGGAGAGCGCGTCGAGGAACGAGGCTTGAGGTTTGGCTTTGCGGACAAGCTGGCGGATGGTCTTGTGGGAGAGGTAGTAGTAACTCATAATCTTGCCGAGAGGAGATGGGTCAACGTCGCCGTTGGGGAACACCTCTATACACTTGGAGTCGACAAGCTCCGCCAGCGAGGCGTCGACCATGGAGATCATGAACTCGTTGGCCAGCTGTTGGGCAACGGTCGAGTTGTGTTCCTCGGCCGAGATTTCGAGACCGTAGTAGGACGGGTTCTTGTGTAGGCGGCGGAAGAAGAATGTCCACGTCAGGTAGTCGAGAGCATCCTGCTTCGTGACAATGGTTTCGGCGCAGATCTCGGCGCACAAGTGGTTGTCGAGCACCGTGTGAAGCGAAGACTCGACGGGGAAGCCCGTGTGCAGGAAGTGCTTGTAGAAGTCCTTCTTGGAATCCTTTGTGAAAATGCGGGCAACACCTGAGTTGTCGAACTGCGGACGGCCAGCACGACCCAGCATCTGCAACACATCTGTCAAATCCATGTCCTTGTATGCCTCAATCTTGGCGTCGTAGAATTGTGTGCCCTTGACAACGACGAGATGGGCGGGCAGGTTGACACCCCACGCAAGCGTGCTGGTGGCGATCAGGATCTGAATTTTGTTGTTCAGGAAGAGCTCCTCTGCAAGCTGCCGGTCCGACTCGACCAGACCAGCATGATGGAGACCGATGCCGAAGCTGATGGCCTCCTTGAGCGCCTCGTCCTTGACCCGCGAGAGGTTCAGTTGAAGGTCATCCTCATCCATGCTGAGGAAACGCCTCGGATTGTCTTCCATCCCGCAGAGATTGATCAGGTCCTTGGCTGTCAAGCGAGTTTGCCGGCGAGATGGGACAAACACGATGACGGGTTTCTCAGGACTGTGGTTCAAGATCGCCAAGAAGGTCGGCCGGTTCATCGACTGCATTAGGGGACAGAAACCTCGGACCTCTGGGAAGCCATCGATGTAGAGCTCAAGCGGAACAGGGCGGACTGAATGCCGGAAATTGAAAAGACCCTCTTCCTTAACACCCAGCCAGTTGCCCAAGTCCGTAGCATTGGCACAGGCCGTCGACATGCCCAGAAGCCGAACAGCGTTCTTGGTAGACGACGCAATGTAGTTCATGCGAGAGACGATGATCTCGAGAATCGGACCACGGTCTCCCGCCAACAGGTGAATCTCGTCAATGATGACGAGGCTGACCTTGCGGACGTAGCCTCTCGTCTGCCAGCTCCGGGAGATACCGTCCCACTTCTCGGGTGTCGTGATGATGATGTCGGCGTCCTGAATGGTCCGGGTATCGGGCGTGTTGTCACCCGTCAACTCGACGAGTTTCAGCCCCAACGGCCGTGCCAGGCGAGCCCCCCAGTCCTTGACACGCTCGCGGACGAGCGCCTTCATGGGCGCAATGTACACGACCTTGGAACCGGGGCGCTCGCGGAAGGCCCACCACATGGCCAGCTCAGCGGCCACAGTCTTTCCGCTGCCTGTCGGTGAGCCAAGAAGCACGTTAACCGGTCTGTGATACAGCGTGTGGAAGAGCTGGGTCTGCATGGGGTTGAAGAACTGGAAGCGCTGGGCATAGATCTCCTCCAGAGCCTGGTTCTTGAGGGCAGTGATCGGCAGCGGCTGGAGGTTCAGGAGATCCGTGTAGACGCTCTCGGTGTCTGGCCGGATGAGATGCTGGAACGAAACGGCAGTCACAGTCTCGGCGCCGAGCCAGCGGTCCGAGACGGCCCTCACATAAATCTGATTCGGAAGCGGGTCGGAAAGAGGAATCGTAAAGTTGAGTTCGTGATCATCGTGCAGCTTTCTCCTGTTAAGAATAAAGAACTCGTGATGATAGATCTCGGACGTGTCCGAGTTTTCGACCCAAATGTAGTACGACTCGGACGTGCCGTGTAGGTGGTCGTTCCAGCGGAAGTCCGGGGTCACGTAGAGCTTGATCCTCAGGACATCGCGGTTCAGGGGCGCAATCTCGGCCTCCACGCTTAGTGTCGGGAAGTTGTCGAGCAGCTTCGAAATCTTTGTGCCCATGCGGAAGTTGTTGACAAGGTTGCCAATCTCAGCCGGCTCCATCTCCCTCAACGACTCAATGACCAGCGACTCTTTCGCGTCGAGGTTGTTCAGAACAGGTTTTGGCAGGTCAAACTGATGAAAGGGATGCTGGAAAGCCCAGATCCGCTTCTCGATCGACTTGGCCATGGTCAACAGCACCAAGCACTGGTAGCCCCATCTCCGGTTCAGGGCGATCATAAACAGAGCTCTGCAAATACGACCAGCCTGCTGAGCGACATAATTCAAATCGTTGGTCAAGGCAAAGTCGTCCGGCTGGCCTCTCGAGATGTAGGTCTGGAGCAAGATGTTGGTCTTTGTCTGGGCCTGGTCAATCCCGCCCTTGACCTCGTAGGGCACAAAATGCTCGTTCTTTCGCATGTTGGTCAGCTCGGGGGCCTCGTTGTTCCTCGACTGGATATTGTCAAACTCGCCGCTCATAGCAATCATGTTGAATATATCCCGCTCCTCGGAGGTTGGTTTCATCAGCGAGTTGAAGATCTGTATGCTGGTGTGCTGGATGTAGTACTGGCTGGCAATCCGGCCGATATCCTTGCTGCGCAGCTCCTCGGTGGGCTCGTTGAAGATGATCATCTGGCTCTGCTGGAGGGTCCTCGCCGCCTGTATGGCCAGCTTGCGCCGTCTCTGGACCAGAGCGGGATCGTCGCTAAACTCGCTCCACTCGATGCCGTATGCCATCGGATTCCGTTTCATGCGCACGAAGAGGTACGAGTAACCAATCCACTTGACAGCATCAGAGATCGAGTTGACCGTGCCCAATGCAATCTCAGCGTTCAAGTTGTCGACAAGCTTGGCCGAGAACCTCGATTCGATGGGCAGCTGGTCCGTCACAGCCGTGAGATAGTGAGCCAGTTTGTCGTGGGTGGTGCAAATCATGCCGATACCGACATCCTCGAACTGCGGACGACCAGCGCGACCAAAGATCTGCAGCACGTCGAGGATGCCGAGGTCGACAAACTTGCCGTCCTGGGCACTGTACACCTGCGTCCCCTTGATGACGACCGCAGCGGCGGGTAAGTTGACACCCCAAGCCAGGGTGGCAGTACAGCAGAGCACTTTGATGATACCCTCGCCAAACAGGCGCTCCATGAGGTTCCTGTCTGACCGGGCCATGCCGGCGTGGTGGATACCCAGACCCTTGGGCACGAGGTCCCGAATCTCGCGGGCCTTGGTAGACTTGACGTCCTTCATGGCCGCCTCGTACTTTTCGTGGTCGCTTGGGTCAAAGAGACCGACGCAAGCATCATCGGTGGCCTTTTCGTAGAGCATCTTGGCAGTTGCTTGGGTGTCTCTCCGAGAATGCACAAAGACCATGACCTGGTGGCCCTGCTCGAGCATCTCACGCACTTTTTCAAAGGCCACCTGGTCGAGGTTGTCCCGGGATTGCTTGCTGTTCGGCTTGCCCTTGACGCCGATGAAGTGCTGCTCGAGCGGGACCGGCCTGAACGAGGCATCAAAGTAGAACAGACCGGCCCTCTTGTTGACGCCCAGAAACTCGGCCACGTCGACGTAGTTGGGGAGCGTAGCGCTGAGGCCGACGATGCGGATCAGGGACTGGGTGCTCTCCACCTGCCGCTGCGTCCTGGCGACGAGCGACTCCAGCACGGCGCCTCTCTCATCGTGCAGCATGTGCACCTCGTCGATGATGAGCAGTCGCACCTTTTGCACCAGCTCCGTGTCGCCCGTCCCCTTCCGCGTCACGACGTCCCACTTCTCGGGCGTTGTCACAATGATCTGCGTCTGGACAATCTCCGACTTTGTCAGGTGCATGTCACCCGTGTACTCGCGGCAACGCAGCCCGAGCCAGGCCAGCCGCCTGCCGAGCTTCTCGGTGATCTCAGCAGCCAGCGCCTTCATGGGCGCAACGTACACATCCTTGAAGTCGTCGGCCTGCACGGCAAACTCGGTGGCCAGGTGGTCCTCAAAGGGGCTCGGCGTAAGGTACTGGCCGACAGTGTGTAGGATGGTCAGCATGGCGGCATCGGTCTTGCCGGCACCGGTCGGGGCACAGATGAGCATGTTCTCGCTCGTCTTGTACGCAACTGGGTACACCAGACTCTGCATGCGGTTGAGCGTCTTGTATCCCTTGAAGGTGTTCCTGCACAGCCCGTCCATCTTGGCGATGGGGACGAGCTTCTGGCCCGGCCAGAGCGTGCCGGGCTTCGCCGCAGGCACCATGTACTCTTCGTACTTTTCAAACTCCAGCCGCTGGGCGCCGGCAGGCAGCCCGTACCTCGCGCCGGTGTGGCTCAGAGTGTTGCCAGCGCTGTACGTCTTGTAGACGTGCGGGTACTCCTCCTCTTTCTGGCGCGCGGCAGCCAGGGGAGTGGCCTTGTGTTCCAGGTCTCTGCGCCTGAGAGCCTCCTGCCTCTGAGCCTTGGTCAACAATCGTGGCGCCTGGCCCGTCTGCTCGTCCCGGAGGTGCTCCGAGGCCGCCGAGGCAACGATCTCGGACCTGTGCGAGGCCAGATCGATAATGAAGTCCAGATCATCAAACCCCACCAGGTCCGTCAGCATAGACTGGAGTTCCCCCTCAGGCCTGCTGGCGCCGAGGATATCCATGATCTGATCTTGCAGCGTCCCGGGAGCGAGACCGGATTTCCGTGAGGAGATATCGGCGCATCGTGCTGCCAACCAGTGGATGTCGTAAACATCGGCGCCAGACGCCCCCCCATCGACCCCATCAAACAGATCGCCGCTGTCAAAGTCGATGTCGTCCAGCTCGTCGTCCGAGATGAAGTCCCAGACATCTCTGGGTCCGTCCCGCGACTGATATGCCCTGTCGATGTCGTCGTCGGTCCAGTCTGATTCATCTGTGTTGTCGGCGGTGCGTGTGCTGGCTTTTAGCCCTGCAACGGCGGCCTTCATGGCCTCTGCTTGGGCGCGCCATTCTGTAATGCTCGAACAGCTCCATGGTGATGATGATGACCCCGCCATTCTCGTCTCTGTTCTTTTCTTTTTTCCGGGGTCCCGATCCTGTGCGAAATTGAATGTTTAAAGGCTGGCTCTCGGAGATTTATTCCTTTAAAATCCAAGCTTGAACAACCGAGGCAGATGAAGACAATGGCTTTCTAGGAAGTTTCCCAGGTGAGTTTGCCTGGTGAGAGGAGCTTAAGACGGAGCTGCCCCGTTTGAGTCAGTCCGGTGAGACGGGCTGAGCAGTGAACTGAGGGGCATTTCACTGGCGAATCTGAACTGAAAACCGAGGACCCACAATTTACGGTGCTGCAATACAGGGACCTAGGCACACGCATACACAAGAGAGGAAGGTTCAGGGAGCAGTCGTGACATACGAACTAAAATGCAGGAACAGGTACCTTATTGAACCTAGGTATGCAGGGTCCAGAGCCAAGTTCGGATCAGACATCAAGGCAAGCATCACAATCATCTCTCTGCAAGCAAGTCGAGGAAACGCAGGGACTACTCCAGGGCTGATCTCGTATCTCGATACCGGTATCTAACCATTTTGGTACACCTCTCAGCCCAGTCCTGTCAGACGAGACAAACCAGAAATCGACACAATTCTCAGCAACTGAACCGTTACTCAGAAGGTAATATATTAGTACCAAACGTCAATACAAAAGAAAGCCCCAAACTCCATGCCCAGATATTGCTCCCCTCTCTCTGCTCCCACTTCCCTGCTCCCACTTCCCCGCTCTGCTCTGCTCTGCCTGCTGCCTGCCCCCAGTTTGCTTTCCTGTGCAGCTTGCCTCTCTATCCCACTCAAAAAAAAAGACACCCTTCTAGTAAGAGACACCCTCTCCCATCGCCCAAGGCCAAATCGATGGTCTTCCCTCCCCCTCCATCCTGGCCTCCTGCCTCCCCTCTGCAGTTCCTCCATTCATCTCGGATGCCTGGCCCCTCCTCAGACACCCACCATCTCGCTGAAACCGGTCCTGGGCTGTGCGATCATCAAAAATCGGATGAATCGTCGAGATCGGGGTCGTGCATGCGTATTTGCGTAAGGTAATCGACGTCGTGATGGGCGGGATAACGGCGTCCCAGAGGAAGGAGACAGGGAAAAAAAGAGACCCGGAGGGCATTGCTCGAGATCCCGTCATGGTCTGTCATAAAAGCGTTCAAGTGTGCCGCATTGCGCCACACCGTGCCATCGTCCCCCGCAGACACACTTAACAGCACCCCTTCCCAGACCCGGCCCCGCCCTGCTCGCCCACGTTGACGGCCGGCCCGGCGCCCGTCTGCTCCGGCTTGGACGTGTCGATGATGCGCTTCTTGATGTCGGCCGCGAGGCTGTAGAAGGCCTTGTCGATGTTGGTGTTGGTCTTGGCCGACACCTCGAGGAAGGGGATGCCCAGCTCGTCGGCCAGCTGCTGGCCCCGCTCCGTCGACACCACGCGCTTTTCCTCCCAGTCGCACTTGTTGCCGATCAGGATCTTGTTGACGCCCTCTGTCGCGTGCTGCTCCACGTTGGCGAACCACGTGCGGATGTCTGTGTGTGTTCACCTCTTGCGTTAGCCATAAAGCATGTATGGTCGGGTTGGTTGGGTTGGTCAGAGGGTGTGGAGGGGGGGGGGGGGGGTTGTGACGCACTGTTAAACGACCTCTCGTCGGTAACATCGTAGACCAGCAAGATGCCCATCGCGCCTCGGTAGTACGCCGTCGTAATGGTCCGGAACCGCTCCTGCCCGGCCGTGTCCCAGATCTGCAGCTTCACCCGCTTGCCATCGAGCTCGATCGTCCGGATCTTGAAGTCGATACCGATGGTCGTGATAAAGGAAGGGGTGAACGAGTCCTCGCTGAAGCGCAGCAAGCAGCATGACTTGCCCACGCCCGAGTCTCCGATCAGCAGCAGCTTGATCTATTGGACAGAACCGCGTTTGTTAGCATGCATGTCCAGGGTCTGCGCGATATCTTCGGCGGTGTGTGGTGGTGCCGCATTGGAGACGGGGGGCGCAATTACCAGAAAGTCGTAGTTTCTGTTGCTCGACGACATGGTGGCGGCTGGAAGAGGCGGCGTCGGCTTCGGCTCGGGTCGCTTCGAGCGTCAAAGGAGGGGGGGGGGGGGGGGGGGCGTTCGGTTTAGCGAAGCGAAATAAAGTCGCGGCGGAAAGGAGGTCGAATGACTCGGTGTGCCTGCCGCAAGACGTAGCGAAGACCGGAAGCTGTATCAGCGGAGGTATTCGCAAGTCCCGACGTGCAACACAAGGTCGAACTATCTAGGCACAGGAAAGCGAGGTCAGTCAGGTGTCGTCGTTGATGGTATGTGTCTTCTGTGTTCTGTCTACCGTCTCTGGAGTGTTTGATGGCGTGTTCAGGAGGCTACTGCGGTGCAATGGAATGGCCGCGCGCAGGCAACCAGAGATGGACTTGACTGAAGAAACCAGAGTTGGGGACGACGAGACGAGATTGGGGAAGATCGCCGGGGGGTATGGAGGGCTGACGCACCTGCGGATGAGAGAAGCCTGGAACCAAGTCGCCGGTCGCTTCCAAGTGGCCGGGGTCGCTAAAAGTTACCAGCGCGGCCCGTTTCCGAGTCGCGAAATCCTCCGTGCTTCAAAAATGTCCCGGTGACGGGTGGTTTCAATCTGCGGTTCGAGCTCGAAATGTCAGAGATGTCGCCCTTCATCAACGGCGAGGAGGTGAGCCTCAACAATCGTGTCGGATGCAGAACGACCTGGCGCCTTGGCGTCCCTGGGGCCTTGGGTTGGATGAGACAGGAGTTGAGTGGCGCATCCTGGCCCCCGGCAGCAGGTTCGGCCAGGGGTCCATTGTCAGACCGTCACAGTTGCCCCGCCCATCCTTACAGCGCCACAACGTGTCCTCCTGTAATAACCGTATGGGAATACACAGAGCCCGGAGGGGCAATACTCCCATCAGTAAAGACGACCACGGCAGTCAGAGCCCCTGAGCTTCTTGACAGCTCGAACTGTCATATGGACTTTGTATCATAGGCGTGCCAAGCTACTGTTGTATGCTGTTGTTAGATTCAAAAGCTTCCCCAACGCTCCGCTTGCTACTATGGCAAACAAATTCCGCCTACACACCACCCCCATCACAGCCGTCAACCACTGGTCGTGGCTACCTCATCCGCTCTAACCACTCCGCATACGCCCAGCGGATCCTTTCCAGCGCCTTCATCTGCACCTGAATTCCCTTGAGGTTGGCCAGCTCATCAAGATCCTCGATAAACTCCTTTTCAACATCGCCGGGCAACACACCGTGCGCCAGCCCGCGCAAGACATGAACCTCGCACACCAGGAGACCATGATCCCGATAAGAAATGATGTTGTTCTGCGAGGTTGTCGCCTCGGACAGGATCCTGTCGATTTTGCGCAGCACCCGAACGCTGCGCCTGGCCCTCTTGCCCTGGCGCATGCCCTTGCGGCTGCCAAACACGGTTCTGAGGTATTGGAACACTCCGATCGAGACTATATGGCGTGTTAGCGGAGAACACAATGAGTCACATATCCAAGGATGAAACGTACCAAGAACGCCAGGTGTCAGCCCGACAAAGCCAAAGACCAACTCCTGGCTCTTCAGCAGCGCATCAATGCCGCTGATGGCAACCTCGAGGTCAACCTTTGTCTTTTGCACCTGGATGAGCAGCGACCGGACCAAGTCCCCGCGAATCGCGCCCACGATCGGCCGCCGCAGGTCCTTTTCGTACGCCCTGAGGACGGGTGTCACGTCTCCTTCCTTGACCTTAGACCGGATTTCGCCAATCTCGTGTTCGGTGATGCTGGGGTTCCCGACCGCAACATCGGGGTTGTCGATGGCGAACTCAACCACCATCCGCTCCAGGCTGTCGCGGTCCGCCTTCAGGCTGTCCCGGCTCATGATGGCGATCTCGCTGTTGGAGTCGTGCCGAATCGTGCCGATGATCTTGCGGACGGGGTCGACGACCCAGTTGAACCAAAAGTCGCGCGCGGTAGCTCCAAAGTCGCGGATCCAGTTGACGATGTCGTCTTGCCGGTTGACGAGGATGCGCAGGATCGTCGAGGATGAGACGAGGAGCGCCGCTGCTGGAAGCCAGTACCGGACGAGTCTTGACGGCCTTCCGTTCTTCTGAGCGAGGTCTGTGATGGCGACGCGGTGGGTTGGGAGTCCGTTCTGGAGGAGGCCAAGCAGTCGCCGCGCAAGAACGGCAGGTCTTTCAGCTGGATGCGATTCCTCAATGCGGATCGACAGTTCCGGGTCCTCCTCGACGCCGGTAAAGACCTTGTCCTCGAACTCCGAAACGGAGAGATCCAAGTGTAGAACGGAGGGTAGGATCATGTCCATGAGAGCGACACTCCGCTCAAGCATGCCTTTCCACTCGTCGGTTGGCGAGTCCTCGGTGATGCCAAAGTTAAGCCCCTCGTCCAAAAGTACCCCCAAACCGGTGGCTGTCGTCTCCCGGAGTCTCCGCAGCTGCTTCTGCTTGTAGCGTGCCTCGGATCGGCCAATGTCGACGCGAGAAAGAAGCTTGCGCTGGATATCTGCAATGGACCTCTCGGTGACGCTTTGACGAACAATGCCATAAAACTGCCGCCAGTGCTTGGACAAGTGCGGGTATATGGCTCTGAATCCCTTCGGTTTGGGCCTGGTGCCACTCGCACCCTGCTGCGGCGGCGAAACGTCCGCTGTCTCTGCGTCTCCCTCTGATGTCTGGGCGGCGAACTCGTCGCGATACAACCGTTGAAAGCGATCGACGCTCTCGTAGTAAATCTCCCTCGACCATTTTAACATGCGCAACGGAGACGTCTGCACTGTGTAGAGCAAGCTGTTCGGGTAAGAGCCCATGATCTCGTCCCAATACCAGATGTCATCGCTCAACGGGATGATCTGGTCCAGGAGGCTGCTCATCAGGAGGCCATAGGTCTGCACGGTCGCCTTACCCACCAAGAGCCACTCGACGTCGGCCTCATACTGGCTCTTGCTCTCAAGCAACTCGACCGACGGCAGGTCTCCGGTCAAGCCAGACTGCAGGAGCAACCTCTGGATCCGCGAAGACGAGAGGTGAGCCCCTGAAACGGAACCCGAAGATAGCGACTTGACGATACCCAAGAGCTCATTGACGCGAGGCGAAGAGAGTGCCGAGGCAGCGACGGTGTCGACCGCCTGAGCCTCGACATCAACCTCCGGCCCGTGCGTCAGGGGCACCAGGGAGACGCGGTCAATCCGTGCATCCAGACGGCGGACCTGGCTGCAAAGCGAAAAGCATGCATGTCAACAAACAAGATGCGTCCCCAAGGGGTAGGTTCCGGGAAAGTACTAACTCGGCCACAATCGACATTGTGAGGTGTGTGATGCTTCAAACGAGGTTACGCAGCTCCCGAAGCCAGGGGCCAACCGGGCTGTGCAAGCTGGGGCGAGCTGCCGAAGGAGGCTGTTCCCGCCCTGTTCCCCTTTTCAGAGAGGACGCGTCAAGAGTGGCGAGTCGTGCGCAGCCCAGAACAACAAAAACTGCTTGATGGGACCGATCAGGCCATCCAGCTGGACCGGATGCTGACAAGTCCGGGCGGTACCGTGGTGCAGCCGTTGGTCAATCCACAGTGGAGGGTGATTGTTCTGGAGCCAAGAAATCTCGTCTGTTGTGGGTTATCGACAGAGATCCGGATGAGATCATGCCGTTTGCATTGCAGCCGAAGGTAGGGCAGGGTGTTTTGTTGCCGTCCCCTGCCAGTGCAAAACACTGCTTGTGGGTTGTGTGGGTGCCAAAAAGGGAGATGAAGAATGCAAATTTTTGCGGAGAACTTTTAAGCCTAAAGATAAGACAAATGTTTTCCCCGAGGAACAGGGCGAATGCAGGCGCTTGGAAGACGACTTCCAGGTTGGTTGTGCTCGCTCTGAAACTTGGTTAAACGTTAGGAGCTAGGTATGATTTCATACCCGACCCCACGAAGCTCAATCCCAGCCCCAAGTTTTCCCGCAGCCACTTGAACCCCGATTGCAGAGTTTCGCATTCACTTAAACAATAACGATTGTGATTATGCATTCAAGTGATACATAAACAGAAAAACAGCACCCACCGCTGACGAAGACAATTCACCTCTCTCCCTGATGCCACCAACATCCGCAGTCTCGTCGCCGTTTCCATTGGGGAAAGCCCCCGGGGGTTCAATTGTGACCCTCCATTACCCCTAACCGCCTTCCAGGGCTTTTCCTCGAGAGACTTGACAATGAATCTCGGAGACAACTGAGCGTCCTTCGGGGAGGTTGAAGGAGCAGGCCCATGGTTTTGGCATCGACATGACCTTGGTGTTCCCTCGGAGACTTCCTCCCAACAGGTACGCTTTCAGCTCGGGAGCTAGGTACTAAGATGTCAAGTCTGAGGTTCTGCACTTCTCTCGCCCCGCGAGAAAGATGACGTAGCGTGGCTTCTGATCACATGAGAGTTGTTTCCCCTCCTCATGCACGAAGAGAACAGTGCCTCAAAATAGACCTGGGCGCTTGCACAATCCGACGGAGAAGGGATGAGCCATCGTTTGCGCAGTTCCAGCTCACCGAAAGCTTGGCCTCCAAGGAGGCTCTCTTCCGCCGTGAGCCCACGGGCCAAAAAGAGCGGAACGGTCAGGATGCCGGATCCGGGCGTATACATGGGAGCTTCGAGGTGAGCTTCCTCGTGTTCCTAGCTGGGTACGTCGGCGGGGAACGAGTGGGGTGGGGGAGCAGTCCAGCTTGAGAGCTGGAGCTGGTTGTATTGTACGGTTGTACATACCTGACGTTTCTCTTGATCTATCAACATTGTGCAAAAGTTAAGTTGGTCCTTCCACGTTCCACCCTGCAGTTGTCCGACCTCGTCCTCGCCAAAAAACCGCCCTCTCTTTGATCTGGCTGGTGTCCTCCCAACGGTTTCCTGCATTCGCCTCATGCATGCGCCTAACCGTTGTTTCAGGCTTGGCAGGCACCGAGCAGCCGGAGCTTGGACTCAGCTGTTCAACTGATCTTCGGCAGCCAATGAGCCGGGCCCACTCGCCCCACTTGGCGTGTTCGGGGAACGGAAGGCCATCTTCGAGTGTGGGCCGATTCTGGTGCGATAACTGCGATTGGACTGTGGGACCCTGGAATTGCGGTCGCCAGGCCACGGCCGATAAAAATCCAATTCACCCCTGACACGCTTTCTTGCTGCTTCTCCTTCCTCACCACTCCATCGCGACCGACTATCGTCCTTGTGAGGCGGTCTTCTTTCTTTTCCCCTTAGCGGCCCGCCAGTTCAGAGGCCTTTCCGGGTGTTCTTGCAGTTGTCATTTGTCTTTTTTCTCTCCCGGCGCCGCATCGGCTTGTCCCAAGAGATGGCGTCTGCAGTTCTGTAAGTCGAGTCGCCCTGCATCCCCAGCCTGCGCGTCTGCGCTCTGTCGCGAACACATCGAACTGACCCGGGCGCCTGCAGGAACTCGACCATTGCCGGTCTGAGCTCGTCGGCTTCTCTCACGACCGTCTTCGAGGAGGTTTCCAAGTACAATGTGCAGCTGAATGTCTTCGAGCGCCTCTGGGCCGTACGTGCCACCCCCTGACCGTTCGCCACCCGAAACACACAAGTTCCTAACCCGACCCTATAGTCCTGGTATCTGTGGATGCAGAATGACACGATTGCGACGGGCATCATGAGCTTCGTCATGCATGAGATTGTCTACTTTGGCCGCTCCATCCCGTGGATGATCATCGACGCCATCCCATACTTCAACAAGTACAAGCTTCAGAACGTCAGTACACCGCCTCGAATCTCATGAGCAATCCGGGCCGTGCTAACCCCTGACAGACCAAGGTGCCGACATGGAAGGAACAGTGGGAGTGCGCCGCGCTTGTCCTGCTCAGCCACTGCACCGTCGAGCTTCCCCAGATCTGGCTGTTCCACCCCGTCGCGACCTACTTCGGCATGGACTACGGCGTGCCCTTCCCCCCCGCGTGGAAGATGGCCATGCAGATTGCCATCTTCTTCGTCATCGAGGATGCCTGGCACTACTGGTTCCACAGGGCGCTGCACTACGGCCCGCTCTACAAGGCCATCCACAAGCTCCATCATACCTACAGCGCGCCCTTTGGCCTTGCCGCCGAGTACGCGTCCCCGATCGAGGTCATGCTCCTGGGCTTTGGTATCGTCGGATCCCCCATCGTCTGGGTCTCGCTCACCGGTGAGCTGCACCTGGTGACCATGTACCTGTGGATCGTGCTCCGCCTGTTCCAGGCCATCGACGCCCACAGCGGCTACGACTTCCCCTGGAGCCTGCGCCGCATCCTGCCCTTCTGGGCCGGCGCTGACCACCACGACTTGCACCACGAGCGCTTCATCGGCAACTACGCCTCGAGCTTCCGCTGGTGGGACTACTGCCTCGACACCGAGGCCGGCGAGGCTGCCAGCAAGAAGCGCCGCGAGAAGAAGCTTGCCGAGATCCGCGCCAAGAAGGCGCAGTAAATGCTTTTACCTTCTTTTGCAACGGTGAAGCAGGCATTGCCGAGGGTTTGCGTCCTCTCGACAGAAGAGTTTTAGTCACGGCGCAAGCCACGCCATCGTGCGGACAAACAATGGCATGGACGAGGTGTTGGAAGGAAGAGAAGAGAGCTACTTGGAAAGTAGACATGACGTCTGTGATGAAAACACACGAGAATCAGGGAACCACTACACGGGCACAGAGAAGAACGGCGCAGTCTGGAGAAGGCAGGCGTTGGCTGGCGGTCCATTAAACCTACCACTAATAATCACGACCCCTCTGTTGTACATATGACATTACTTTACCAGTCTTTAATCACACAACAACCAGAAAGAAAATAAAAGGGAAATTCGAACCCATCCTACAGTTCCATCGTACAATCTTTTGTCGCTGTTGACAATGCATGCCATGCCTGCTACGCCACCCCTCTCCTTGCCCAACTCAAACACATTGTATAGAGACAATCTACGTCCATGATCACTTGGTCTTGGGCACGCAGCAATCCCCCGCGGACCCGACGGCCCGGTTCGCCAGTCCCGACAAGCCACATGCCTTCTCCTCTTGCTGCTGCTGGTGCTGCTGCTGCTGGTGCTGGTGCTGCTGCTGCTGGTGCTGGTGCTGCTGGTGCTGCTGCTGCTGTTGTTCGCCTCCTTGCTGGGCCACAGGTTGTTGTTGTTGTTGCTGCTGCGGCTGCTGCTGCTGCTGCTCACCGAAATCGCGAGCGAGCGCATCACAGACAGCCGCGAGCTCAACGTCCTGCGCGGACAGGCCCCGTGGGTGGTGTGTCGTCCAGCGGATGAAGGTGGTGTTGAACACGTTGGACCACTCCGGGTGGTGGTTCTTGAGCTTGCATTGCAAGGCGACGGCCGTCATGAAGTCCTGTGGATTATTGTGTGTCAGTTCTTTTTCTCTACCTTTATTTCTGTGACTCTCTCTCTCTCACTCACCCATGTCTTGGCAAAAGTCTTGAACTTGAACTCGCGTTCGAGTCCCTGGCCGTCTGCCGTGAGCGTCCAGCGCCCGCCGTTGGTCGTCAGCAGCGGGGCCAGTGAGGTCCCCAGGGCTGTGATGTCTGAGACGTCTGAGAAACGAGGCTGTGGGTTGCTGCTCATTTTGGCTGTTCTGATGGCGGTGGTGGTGATATGCCGGATGGTTGGAGGTCGAGATTGTTGGAGCGTGAAGGCGTGAGTTCGCCGAGATGCGGGGGTAGCGACAAGAGCTAGTTGTTGTGCTGGAAGCGACGGAAACTGGTTGATGATTGACGGTACCCTCACTTTCGTGGGCAGTGAGGGGCGCATTTTCGTCGGTGGTAAGTACCGTTGCGAGGTGATGACGGATATCGAGTCCTTCTTGCGAGAGCTACGGGTGCGAGGTTTACTGTACAGAACCGTAAATTACGCACCCCTCGTCCCATCAAAGAGGAACGGTATTGTATTTTACAAACTCGATCTAAGAGGACGTTGGCCTACACGTTAACAGCTCGAAGTCCTGGCAGACTACAAGGAGAACCATAGCTTGTGTTGTCGTGGATTCAATTGAAGCAGAGTTTGTTACGGCTCGTCACATATGGTTGCGCTTTTCTGAGCGGTTCTCTAGCCCGAACTGCTCGTGTTCCGCCAAGGGCTTTGATACTCTGTCTGATTTCCCGGCTGTCCTGTCCTCGGTAGTGATTTCAGGAATAACATGATAGAAGGTTGGACTGCTGGCAGCCCTGTCTCCCTCAAAATTCGCAATCCACGATAGGCAATGCGAGAGCCAGTGAGGATTCCAAATGGTGAGGAGTTGATGATTAATATCGCCCGGAGAGTCGACAGCAGAGGCAAGATACTACCCAACTCGGTATGCTTCTCGACTAAGCCAGCGTCTTGGTGTTGTTGTTGAGTGATCGGAAAAAAACACCCAGAGACAACAGGAAAGTCACCAGCTGCCGCTACCCTGGCCCATGGCACGCCCAGTCTAGGAGTACGTGAGGTACTGCTTCGGTCCTGCATTGCGCCATGTAGCTTAGGTATCTGCTCGGCTCTGTGACCCAAAGGGGCAGGTTTCCTGTATCCGGGAGGTTCATGATGTAGCGTTCAGTGTTTTCCTCATTTCCACCTTCCTCCTGGATTACTGATCCCGCCCAGTTTTAGAGTTGAACCGTCATGGGTCTCCCGGGTGGTTAAGCTTCAGTAACATGAGCCTACCCAATCAGCGGAAGACCATGTACGAAGAAAGGGGCGTGTAAGTGGGATCCGGCATTTGCCTGTTTCTCCATCTTGAACCAACAGTTCTGGATCTCGAGAATCTAAATTGGTCTTCCAGACTGTTTCGGTCTTTTGGCCGTGACGAAAGACCAACGGTTCTCAGGGGAAATCCCCGCTCCAAGTCAGTTTGCGTTGGCTTTCCGTTCATTTGGTCGTGTCTTCTGGTCGAGTATTTAAGTTGGACCTGACCATGTCTTCCCCAAAAATGACTGAGGTGACGGCCCAAAAAAAGAAGCCTGGCTGGCTCGAGGCAGGAAGGAGCCGGTGTTGCCAAGCTCCTAACCGCAACTTGCCTAGCGTGGCGCCATTCGGCGTTCGGAAAAATCTCTGAGCTGATGCCAAGACGAGACCACCTGCAGCCCCAGCTTCGCACTTCGTAGCCGGCACGCTCCATCCCCGGTCCCCACCAGACGGGCACAAAACCCACCATCGCGAGCAACTGCTGACAAAGCACTCACCACTGGAATCATTGAACAGGGTCCGCGTTGATGCCATCGGGGATTCCAAGGGACACTTGAGTCTCGGACTGCTTGTTTCGAGCACCCTAGTGGTTGAAGTTAACTTGGCCCGTGTCCTCGGCGCAGCAGGCGCAATCCCAAGTGCATCGCGGCTCTCTTCCGTTGGATTACTTCACCGGAGCCCGCCCAGGGTCGAGGACCGCGTACGACCCGACAACCCACCCACCCACCTTGCCTTTACAGACCAACCTTGCTACACGGCGCAGTCGGTCCATTCGGTTCAGCTACACTTCAAGACAGTGCCCAGAACGCAGAACCCTACCGCGTTCCGATCCGAGCAGAGATCAGGAATCCCTCTTACGTCGCATCTGACCCAGCCACTCGGATTATTCGGTCACCCGGCCAGGTTCGTTTTCCAAGTCAGGAACGGGACGCAACCGCGATGCTCAGTCATAAAACTTCCTCTGCCCTCGTCCCCAAATAAATGATGCTGACATAACTTCGGTGCAAGGTTGAGCATCGTCAGCAACCCACTCAACCTCCTTACCTAAGGCAATTTCCCCAGCCAAGCTCGACTCGGAAGCTCTCTCAAGGTCGTCTGCGACTGGTCTGCGAGTGGTCGGCGCTGCTGAGTCAGGAAACCGGGTCGCAAACATGTCGAGCAACGCCAGTCTTGGTGAGTGGTGAACTTTTCCTCTCCAACCCCTGCCCAGAGAAAGTCACGGCAGCTTGTTGCGGTTACCCTTTTCCCCTTTCCCACCTCTACCGACGCTATCCCCAACCGTGCAGACGGCGTTTCGTCAGAAAATACCGCGCATGCGCAAAGGCAAACACATAGCGTTACGATGCTGTGGTTTCCTGTCGCTGTTGCCTGCCCAGGCAAATGGCCACCACTTGCCCGGCGCATGTCGCAGCCTGCAGGAAGCATCAGGTTCCTCGAGTGAGGATGAACGGAGGCAGAAGGCGGCGAACGGACGGGAGACCCGCGATCCGGGTCGCCTCTCCGAAGCCTCCATCGCCAGGCATCACCTCATCTCACCGATTCACAAGCATCTGTCATCAAAGTCATTCAAGATAATGAATGGCTTTCTGGTCCCCCTGTCCAAAGGACCCGGCCTCCCCGTCGTCTGGGATCATCAAAAAGTCCCCGCTCTGTCCCCTATGTCCACGGCACCGCGGCGCATGCAACTGCTGCTCCCGTCCGTGGGGTACAAGAACCGCCGCCTCCCATCCCTGCCCCCGCCCCGACGTCTTCCTTACCTAATTCCCTGTTCCCTACCAATTAAACACTGCGCACCCTCATCGCCGCGTCTTGTAAGTCGTTCACCGAACGGACACAGCCAGTGCTGTCCCCTTCGTCTGATTCTATTTCGCCTTTTCTGCATTACTGTCTTCCATAACCCCTCGCGTCGACTGGAGCAGGAGCTGGCAGACGCATCGAGAGAGTGTGTGTCTTCGTATTGAATGATCCCTCTCTTTGGTGCTCTTGTCCCCGAGACCTCGATGTTCGCGTTGCCGGCCGGAACACTGGATTTATAATCTGCCCAATCCGATCCTCCAAAGACCCATCTTGCTGCATGGCGCCTGTCAAGCACGCTTGCTTCTTGTCTTTCGTGAGGATCAACCCTACCCTGCCCCGTCGGGGTTAAAGATGCGACCCCGACCCTGATGGGACAACACTACTACACCCCCCCCCTCCCGATTTCATACAGCGGCGATTCCACCCTTTGTACCTACTTCTCTGTCGATGTGCTCTCTCTTCATCGCACTTCTCAAGCTATATCGACTGACTTGTGGTGTCAGAGCAAAGTGCTCGCGAGCTTCCCGTGCCCGGCGCACCAATAGCTGCTCAGCCGGACCACACCGCATATACAACCGCCAACTTTGCGAACCACACACAGCCAGCTCCCGAAGGGTCCGGGGTCAACAGAAACTCCCCTGGTTCAGCAGCACACTCACTTGCGCATGGATACACTCATGCGCAAATCCCACAAAGCGAGGCTCTCCTTCACCCGGAATTGAGATCAGGCCACGAGCAGCCCGCTGCAGTCCCAGTTTACGCTCCCATACCCAATATGATCCCCCCGGGCCCCAGCCAAGCAGTTCCTATGTCTGGGCCTCCTGCGACGGTCGCGCCAGCGGCTGGGGTGGTCGACGCAGGGGAAGGGGCAGATGGTCGAAAGGCTAAGCGCGAGCTCTCCCAGTCAAAGCGCGCCGCCCAAAACAGGGCTGCCCAGGTAGGTGACACATCCTTTACCTAAGACGTTAACCGTTTGGCTGAAGCGTCCTGCACCATAGAGGGCATTCCGCCAGCGGAAAGAAGGGTACATAAAAAAGCTCGAGCAGCAGGTTCGGGACTACACCGAGATGGAGATCAACTACAAGGGACTCCAGACGGAAAACTACACTCTACGGGACTACGTCCTGCGCCTGCAGTCGCGATTGCTAGACAACCAAGGCGACTACCCCCCACCGCCGCCAGGCATCAACCTCGCCCCGCCCAACCCCCAGGCGCAACACGGCGGGCCCGACCCATCCCAGACAGCCGGCGCGGCCGCACCCGGCGCTAACCCGCTCGAGGTCGCCGCACAGGCCGTCGCCGGCCTCAGCCGGAGCGAGCATCTCGCCGGTCGGGACCCGTACGCCCCGGTGAGCAGCGACGACGCGCGAACGGCCGAGGAGATTACCCGGCAGCTGCAGGCCGAAGGGGGACCGGACGGCCTGCCTACAGCCCAAATGTAGGACGCCGTCGCACTCGATGTTGCTGCGGATAACTCCGCTCCTTCATACCGCGGCTGAAGCGGACGCCGGTCTCATCCGGACCGAAGACCTCACAACTTATTTCGAACCCTTTTCTCAGAGCAGGACGTGCAGGCATCGAAAACAGATCGCGTGGCGGCGGTTAAAGCCATACGACGGACCAGGGCCGCTTGGATCCCACGCGGATGGAGCGTGAGGGCTGAAGTCCTCGCCCACGGTAGATGATTCCTTCGATCGTTGGCGAAAGAGACAGGACAGGACAGGACAGGTGAGGTGATCTGGGCTCTGTCCCTGGCCGGGGGGTCTTCTCTCACTTTTCACACGGTGGTGGTGGGCAGAATAACTGCTTGCTTCAGTTATTTATGCCGGGGGCGTTTTGATTTAATCTTTTACGAACAAGGGGTTGGTTGGCGGTTGGCGTAGGCGATCGTGGCCGGCAGGCTATTGCCGTCTTACTTTCCTTTTTTTTATCTTGTCTGACTGGTGTATTGTAGTGGGACCTTGTATGTGTCTAGCAAGCCGAGAGGGGAGCGCTGGCGAGCGGAGCCAGAGTATGTTTCCTGTTATGTTTATATGGCTATGTTTGTTTGATTGGCGCAAACTCAGGGGGGTTTCTGGGCACCAGGCGGTTCAGTTGTTGTAGTACCCGTCCCCAAAGTCTGGACTTGTCCAAGTGAACTCAGGAAAAAGAGGGCGGCGCAGGTGTGCTCGTCAAGATTTCATTCGCCCGCCATGTCTATTTTGCTTGCTTTTCCAGTGCAGGAAACGACGAAGAACACGCCGTGATACCACACCACCACGCCACACCCGTTCCCAAATTCCCGTCGCTAACCCTAAAACTCCAAACTGCCTGCCCAGTGTCGGCCGTCGCCACAAGAAACCAGTCTGCCAAACACGGAAGATCAAGGCCCTGCCGACCAAGACTGCGTTTCAAGCAAACGCATTCCCCAAGTCATGTTCCTGCCAGACAGAGCACGCACGGTCAGTAAACCCAACAAACAACACACGCAGAAAAGGGTGAATAAGTTAAAAGCCATACCTTGAGATACTCCCCGCCCTTCTCCAGCCACTCCTCCCTCGTGACCCTGGCGCGCCTCGCCTCGTCCGTGCCGGCCCACCCGGCCGCGCCTTTCCATGCGTCCAGCACCGCGTCCCCGGCCCGGCGTATCACGAGTGGCGCCCCCGCCGGCAGCAGCGGCGTCAGCCCGGACCGCAGGCGCTCGTCAAAGTTCTGGAACAGCGTGTTGCCGCCCGTGAGGAAGACGTCCCGCAAAAAGTCGTCCGCGTTGCCGATGCCCGCGATGGCGGGCAGCCGCTGGGTGAGGATGTCGCCGGCGATCTCGACGATGCCCGCCTGGTCGACGCCGGCGATGGCGGTGGGCTGGAACAGCACCTCGGGCACGCGGATGCGCTCGACGTTGAGGTGCAGGCGGTGCGTCTCGGCGGGCGAGGCCGGGTCGAAGGGCCGCGGCCCGTAGCGGAAGGCGTGCAGCAGCGACTTGGACCAGTCCTGCTGCGCGTCGAGCGTCTGCTCGTATGAAAAGGACTCGTCGTACGCGAGCAGGTCCGCCTCGAGCGCGCGCACCGACGCCTCGAGGTCCTCCTCGCCCTCTTCCTCGTCGTCGCTGTCGCCCTTGTTGGCGCCCATGGCCACGCTGCGGTACACGCCCCAGTCGGCGTCGTCGGCGCCAAAGTCGTCGTCGTCGCCCCCGCGGCGGCGCTTGCGGCTGCCCGAGGCGCCCGTGGGGGTGTCGGAGGCGAGGTTGGCAATGTTCTTCATGCGGATCTGGCTGGCGAGGGACTTGCGGTTGCCGAGGTCGGCTTTGAGGCGGTCGCGGTCTTTGATCTGGGCGAGCTTGGCGAGGCGGGCCTGGCGCTTCTCTTCGAGCCAGCCTTCGAGGTCGTTGACGCGGCGTTCTTCGTCGAGGCGGGCCTCCTCGGCGATGCGGGCCTTCTCGGCTTCCTTTTCTGCCTTGGCGCGTGCGCGGGCGTCGTGGTTCGACTTGAGGAGGCGTTGCTGCCGCTTCTGTTTGAGACCGGCCTCGTCGAGCTGGTCGTCGGGCACGTCGAGGAGGCTGAAGTCGGGCGCTTCTTGCTCCTCTTCCTGCTCGCCGCCGAGGTCTTTTGTCCGGGCCTTCTTGATGGACTTCTCGAGGTCGCGCACCACGCGCTCCAACGCCGCCTCGTCCTTGAGCTCGGCTTCGTCTAGTATCCGCTTGGTCTCCTTTTTGTTCTGGTCGACGATCCGCCGTTGAACGTCCTTGTAGTACTCGAGTTCCTGTTCCTTCTTCATCAACCGCTCCAGACGCATCTTGGCGGCTTGCTCTTGGAGCCTTCGGCCGCTCTCTTTTTTCCTCTCGGCAATCCGGGCGAGCTCCTCTTCTGTCTTTTGCACCACCACTTCCTCCGTGTAGGGGTACTGGACGATACGCTCCCTGTCCTCAAGCCCAGTCCACTCCATGTATTTTGAGATTTCCTGATCGTAGTCTTTCGAGACATAACAGAAATCCCGGACCATGTTCTCGGCCTGCGAGGAGTTGAGCTTGCCTGGAAATCCGGTGTAGTATTTGAGCCTGATGAGCTTCAAGAGGTATTCGGCGGCGTGCCAGCCACCCCAATTGAGTCTTATTGCTTGGGACAGCAGGGCCTTGGAGTTGTAGACGGGGATTAGATGTGTCGAGCTGTAGGATGATGACACAACGAGACCGGTTTTGCCTTGGTTGTGGCGGTACGAAAATAGCGAGTCTATCCCGTAGACAACACTGGGCGCACCGTAGCATTCGAAGAGCATCTCACTCATGGCTGAAGCAAGTCAGCACGCTGCCGTTTACTAGCACTGAGTATCCGGACTCACTCTTCCTCGAGTAGGGGAGGTTGGCAACAGCCTCTGTCATGACAACGGGCATGTCGAGGCCCCCTTCCACCCCATTCATGCCGAGCTTGATGAAGACGTGATCGAGAACGTGCTCCATGACGTCCCAGCTGCTGACGATCCCTGTGCCGGCTTCAAAGGCGTTGCGAATGTGGCCGCGCGCGGTGGTGTCGGCGTAGCAGTCCTGGCCGGCGAAAGAGAAGGTCTTGTTGGCTTTGCGGTCCCGGTACTTGGACATGATCGGGGGGATGGCCAGTCGCGGCGTGGTCTCAAAGGACCAGCCTGCCCGGACTGCGGACGAGCCTGCAGGCGCGAAGGCGCATGTCAGCAATCTTGGAACATGGTATTCTGCAAATCTGCCGGAGCCACCTACCATTGTCAATGACGATGGCCGCTTGTCCTGCTGGCTGGGCCAGAGCTCGCTCCCGGCCGTCCAATTGCGGCGGCAAGTATTTTTCAAACTTGGCTTCCTTGACGGGGTACAGCGTTGGTGGCGGGAGGTTCTTCCAGGCCTCCCTCTGGCTGACGGTCTCGTCGATCGCGGAGGGTGCCATGGTGCGCTCGACGGTTGTAAGTGCGGGACGGCAGTCGTTGTCGGTGATGGAAGAGCGAAGGGGATGGTTTCAGTAATGGGGCATTGGTTAGCGCATCCTGTTCGTGATGGCGTCACGGTGCTGTTGCTGGGTCTCGGGCTCGGCGTGGGTATAACGGTATAACCCGAAAATGCAACAGCGCAAATGGTTCAGGTTGCTGCTGCGAGCTGCTGTTGGTGTCGGGAGCTGGAAGCTCAGGATCGCGTCTCACTGTCTGAGACACGGTAAGGGCGATACAGAACACTGTGTGGGGCTTTTGGCTGGAAGCCTTGGCCGAATTGTACCTTAGGGGTACCGCGACCTGGGAATCGGGGACAACAACCTGGAAGACAAGACAAATATTAAAAATTCCTGTGACTGTCTTAATCGGCAGAATGCGACATAACTCTTTCTCCTGATATAGTTGCTCTATTGTATTGTCCAATCCCTGTTTTGCAGCTCGTTCGAGCGCGCATCCCAAGCAATGGAAGGGATGGACGTGCAGAGCTCGCGTCTTGCTAAACACTGCGCGAACCAAGGAGCAGCCGAGACCACCACAACAGCCTTATGCCGGGTCTTTGAGGTTGTCGGTCGCTAATTTGTGCAATTAATGAGTACGAGCGCGGTATTCAAGAGATTTCCTTCTTACCTTCCAGGTGGAAGAGCACATTTGACTGGTAGTTCTTGAACATCTGAGCCACCAACTCGATGTTCATGTTCTGAATGTTGATCTCCTACGACGCATGTCAACAAGGCTGCTGTAATTCTATGGTTTTCTCAAAGTACTTACCTGAAGGGCCTTATTCATCACGACGATAGACTCATTGAGCTTCTCCTTCATTCCAAACAGTGAGCAGAGCAAGCCCAGGTAGCTGCATGCGGAAAGCGACGTACCACGTTGGTGATGATGCGAGAGAGCAGCAGGTTCTGCTGATGTTCATGTGGGCTTTCCTGCTTACACATCAGCGGATAGTTTTGATGAGATACCTGAGGTTTTGTCTTTGAGTCATACCATTATGGCAACCACAGATGCCTATCGGAGACACTTTGGGAGATCGGTAGGTAGTTTAGAGTCGAATGTGAACTTACAGACACCAGGAACAACGCATGGGTTGACCCCACCCCCACATTCAGGTCCAAGAGGGTCCATGGCGCGAATGGTAACAGTGCGAATATCTTAAGCGGTGAGACATGGCAGAGCCAGCAACTGACCGGGCTCTCGCCGAATCCCTTGTCAACATCGTCAGCTCCCCATTGCATCAATCGACCTCAACATATCTCAAACGCGTCACAAACCCATCAATCGCGCAAGATGTCGAACCCAGAAGCCCTGGCCGCGCAGGCCGCGCACCAAGCGCTCATCGAGGAGCTCGACATCCACTCGATCCATAAGAGCTTCCGCAACCCGCACTGGCGCCCCAACCAGCGCCGCAACAAGAATGTCAAGGCCATCCTCGGCGATGCCTCGCGCAAGGAAGCCTCCGTCATGGCGACCCCGCGTGGTGATAGCGGCACCGCGACCCCCGCCTTGCAAGACAACGATGGCCTCTCCACCAGCGGCACCTCTACTCCAGCTGTCCCCTCTGCCGCGGCCACACCAAACTTGCAACCAAACCTCGCCCAGGCGTCGCGCAGCCTGTCCAAGCTGGTCCTCGAAAAGACTCTGTCCACGTCGTCAAAACTGCCAAACGGTGCGACTTCGTCGGCACCCACAGCGACCTACACCAACATTGAGAGCGCCCCGAGCCTAGCGCCGCTGAAGCACTACTGCGACGTGACGGGCTTGCCCGCGCCATACCTGGATCCTAAGACGAGACTGAGGTATCACAACCGCGAGGTGTTTGCCATGATTAGGACCTTGCCACAGGGCGTCGGAGAGCAGTTCCTGGAGGCGAGAGGCGCCCATACGGTCCTTAAGTAGAGGGCGCGCTGGTCCAGGGACATGAAAGCCCATCCAGGCATCAGAGGGTGGTTGACGTCGTTGCGGTTCTGCATCGTAGGTACTTTAGTATGGGGCAAGAGCAGTGTTACCTTGCGTACCGCAATTGCCCTCGATGCTTCCTCCGCCAAACGCCAGACCCGAGTTCGCCTCGTTCTTGCCTCGCCCCCGGGCCAGAGCTACCTGTTTGGTTGACATGACGTGCTCTTGTCGAGCAGACAATTCCGCTCTTTTGCTCTCGTTATCTGGCAGTCACCGACCCAGCCACGCCACACAGCCAAACAGTATCGACTACGACTCCGTCATGCTCTTTTCGATCAGCAATTAATCGGGCTTCGTTCTACGTTGCGCTACTAAGTGGGCACGGAAGACACACGTTTCATTCCTTAATCGGCCGTCAAGCCCAGGAAACCAAAAATGACTTCCTCGCCGCTTGCGACTCCGACCCGCGATTCCATCCCAGAACCCCCCGTAACTCCTCAAGCCCAAACCTACGCGCGACATACCCCGTTCAACCCGCTCGGAAACTTCACACCCACGCCGAGCACTCGGACGGACGTACCGCTGCTGCCGACCAACAATCCGGTCTCGCCTTTGCCCAGCGTCAATGAGAAACGTGGGCTGTGAGCAACGCCCTGCTTTGACAGCATCAAAACATCAAACGGTTACTAACGGGCGTTTCCTTGGCAGGAGGTCGAAATGGCGGCGGGCTCTGAGCGGGTTCAACGAACTGCTTCTGGGTAAGGAGAAGGCATCGGTGTATTGGTACGCGAGCCTGCTGTCCGTCATCGCCGCTCTGATTGTCACATTCTCGAGCATCTTCGGCTGGCCAGCCTTGCCTATATGGGAATATCTCCGACATGTGACGCGTTGAGAGGGAACGGACGCTTTCCATGGGCGCCTGAAGGAGCACAATACGTCGACTTGGTTCGAGGGGGCACTCTCAACCGAGTGCGGGCATTTACGAGCGGGTGAGGGACAGAAGGGGTCATCAGGGGTGTCAGGGCGTCATGGCGGCGAGAGCAGGGCAACTTCACTTCACAGAGTCACTCAATACATATATGTGTGTACGACCAACAAAGTCAAACCCCAACTACGCACTCGCTGCCTCTCGGCAGCAAGATGACAGTCGACGCTCCGGCTTAATCGTGATCAGGTTGTTCTTTGCCTTGTGTTGTTTCGACAGATCACCGAGAGAGGACGGAGAAGAACCAAACTCAGTTGCTCCAGCAGATGCTGCAGCCGCCGCGGCAAGTTGAGAGAGGGTTGAAGAGATGACTTACGTTCCATTTCCATCAAATGAAGAGCTCAAACCCAGGCAGAGCAGCATTCTTTGCTCGAATCAGAGCATAGGTTGACTGACGGCTTCTTCAAGCGGCAGACATCTTGAGCCGTGCCTGACTTGCAGCTAAACTCGCTGCGAGCGCACGGTTTTTGGGCCCCAAGGTGCGTCCACGGCAGCGGGGAGCTGTGTTTCAAGACGAGAGTTTGAGCCTCGAAATTCTGTCGTGCAAAATCATTTGCAGATCCAACAGAAGCGGGTCCAGATATTTTCCGCCGACATCCAATCGCAAACGAACGATTGCCTGCCGGACTAGGTCCCCTGCATCCAACGGCAATGTGTCGCCTTGGCGGGCTTTGTGCCCTTTTCGTGTCTGACAAGTCGCGGCGCATTCGAGAAACCAGCGAACAACACGATCCTCCAGCAGTCTGCCGTCGTTGATTTCCACGAATCCAAGTTTCTCTGCGCTTTGCCTCGAGACTCGGCTCCCCGGCTCCCAGTTCCCACACAGAAATCGCCCGACAAGATGCCGACAATGTGGTTATCAGACTCGCAAAGTATGTTTCCCCCTGACCCCCCCTATCTTGTCAGCTCCCAGACTGCGCCCGAGTTCCCCTCCAAGAAGTAGTCGTAATGAACAAAAGCTGACATGATTGTCCTTTAGAAATTGGAGTCGCCTTCTGCTCCGGCGGTATGTCAACCCTTCCCCCACCGAGAACTCGTCTCCCAATGAACCGCCCTCGCCGAATACCGGTCGAAGCACCCTCCTTTCCGATCCACGAAACCAACAACTAACCCCCACCCTCCTCACCAGGCGGCTTCTTCCTAATAGGCGGCGTAATACTCTTCTTCGACCGCGCCATGCTCGCAATGGGCAACGTAAGTCCCTCCTCCCCCAACCTCCCCCCTTTGCCCCCCTCCCCCCCTTCCACGACTGAACTAACCCATCCCCCTCCACCCAACACAGATTCTCTTCCTCATCGGCCTCACCATCATCATCGGCCCGCAAAAGACGGCCCTCTTCTTCGCGCGCAAGCAAAAGCTCAAAGGCACCGCCGCCTTCTTCGCGGGGCTGGCGCTGATCCTGCTGCGGTGGCCGCTCGTCGGGTTCTCGTCGAGCTGTACGGCATTATGGTGCTGTTTGGGATTTCCTGGGACCATCGCCGGCTTCGCGCGCAACGTGCCCGTCGTCGGGCCCTACATCGGCATGGCGGTCGACAGGATGGGGCTGGGCGGCGGCGGAACGCCGAGTTGCCTGTAAAAGGGGGCTGGGCTGGCTGGTAACAAGACTGGTGGTGAAGGGGGAGGGGATGTGTGTGTGATGGACGAAGTGTGGGGGATGGCTACTATGACAAGGCGCTTTTTAATTACGCGGGCGTTCAGTTTGGAACACCAATTCGATTCGATTCGGCGCAGGCAGGACATGGGATAAAGGAAAAGAGAGGGGGGTGGTCTTATACGGCTTCATTTGCCCGGTTCCTTTGAAGAGATGGAGGGGTATCATGACGGCGTTGGGCGACGTTATACCCGTGTTATGTATACTATGGCGGCTCTTGACATTCGATGGGAGGAAAGGGATTGCTGTGCGAACAGCATTGGGACGCATATAGAAGGAAACGCGCTGTGCGCATTGTCTGGACAAGGAAAAGCCGGATAGAGGTTTGCGCGCAGAAGGCGATGAGGGAGACGCACAAGGATATGTTGGACATGCAGGAACACGCCTCTCGCAGCTCCTGGACCTTGGCCCAGCCTAGCTACACGAAACCAGCCCTGCAGCGGCGTCAAAGTCAAGGCTTCCTCATCCACACAGGGAATTCTTCGGCTTCACCGTCAAAACACACCCGTCAAGTTTCCCCTCTGCTCGAGTCTATTATGTACCGCATCGCTCCTCCCCAAAGTCGTCACTGAAGAAAAGGGTGACCTCGTATCGAAACCTTTCCTGGCTATCTATCCATCATAGCCCCGCTCCTGGACTACCTCTCTCGCATATCGGACACGGCGCGGACGGCTTAGTAGCCGACGCCGACCAGGTAGTCGGCGAGGGCCTGGACGGTCTGTGTCGCGTTGCCGGCCTGCGCGTGCTCGGGATGGTGGCCGATGAGGATGGCCTGCTTGGACTTGGCAATGCAGACACCGATCTTGCCCTGCAGTTCGGGCAAAAGAAGACGGCTTAGCGGACCTGTTTTCTCTGGTGGGGTGGCGAAGTGGGTGGAAGAAAACAACGTACCTGGCGAGCGTACAGGCTCCCTTCATCGATCCTCGCAACGACGTAGCGCTCGCCAGCAATAAACAGGCCCTCTGCGAAAGCCTTGTCTGACGCCGGGCCGCTGCCCTTGCTCGACTCCTCGATGATGGTGGCGATGGTCTTGAGCTCCGCGGGTTTGAGCTAGAAGTGGGAGACGTTAGATCCAGCTTGCTTTTCTTTCCAGACAGGGAGGCCGATGCTAAGCGCAAAAGATATCGACGGCCAGCGATGAACTTCGGGTTGAATCTTACGTCGAAACCGGAGGTTGTCGCCCAGACGCTGTCGCCGGCGATGCTGACGATGCAGGCCTTGTCGATGTGGCCGGAGCCGACGAGGCTGGACAGTCAGAGTCAGAGATGTGAACTCGACATGATTGAAGATGGGTTTGTGTCCCGCAGGGGGTGGAATTCGACGGCGTACCTCGAGTCAACATAAGCTGTAAAGCTCGGTGTTAGCTCCTGATCCCAGATCCTGAGCAGAGGTGGGGTTCAGCTGCGGCGGGAGCAGCGCGTACCTTGCCAGGACATGATGGGCGCGGTGTTTTTGCGAGTGAAAAGTGTTTGGGTTTTCAACGCAGGCGAGGGAGAAGCAAAGTATGCAGAAAGCAGCGATGGTTCCCGGTGGGCGATTTGGCGGTGTTGCGGAAGTTATCGGTGGACGATCAGTTTTGGGTCTCTCAACGGCTTCGTACCCCGCCAGACTGACCCCAGTCTGCCCAGTGCATCACCTCAGAGAGGAGGGGTTAATGTCAGTTTCCATTGCATTATGTCAGCATTTGCGTTCCACCAGCTGACCGCCAACTCAACGAGCGACAAAGAACTGCACCACTGTGGCTCCCAGTGGGTTTTGTTCGGCTCAACTTGTCCGTTTCCAGTAACAAAACTTGTTGTCTGACCCAGTCGCCCAACAACGGGAGCATCCACAGCGGAATGTAAAGCTGCAACTGACCTACCGGGAATAACGCCAACTTCATTGAAAAATCAAAATGGGTTGTCCGTCTAACTAGTTGCTAATAGGTGTTGTCGATTCCACCATTGCTGTGGAGGAGTACAGAGCTGAGTTTTGGTGACTGGGCCGTGTCGGCGGACTGAACCACAGAATTGCTCTCAGCTGAAAACGCGTGAGATGCTGCTGGTGGCCCCGACAACCGAGCCGTCTTGTTTACTCGAAAAAAACTTGGTACGCTGCAGTCGGGCCTCATCGAGCTAACATTTTACCCGACATTCAAGGGGTTTGCAGCGATTCACTGGCATCTGGCAACAACCCCTTCCGGTGTCGCCGATGGATGCGCTGTAGTGCGCATGTCGAAGAAACACCCCTCCGCAACTTGATTCTGATGGCACGCGTCCGAGACATCTGGAGGCAGATCACGCAAATCAGTCAACCCAACACCTCCAATTTGATGTCGCTCAAACACGTTCTAGAAGGCCAGGCGAGCCCAGGATTTACCCGTCCAAGCGGGTAATCGTCCAATGCGATCCACGCAGCGCCCGAACTCGACCGAACTGGATCTTCCATCACCACTTGGGTTGTCTCCCTCGCATTCCCGTTCTGTGAGGCCAACTGCCACAAGCCAAAACTCAGCAGATCCTCGCATGCCAGCGCAGCTTCTGTGGGGATTTGTATTTCTGAGACGTAGCCTCGCGGCACGACCCCTGTATCTCTCGGTACCGCTGATGCGTTGACGATGGGAATGTCACTTGGCCTCAGCTCGAGGGGCAGGCCGCAGTAACATCGGACGAGAACGACGCGACACGCGACAGACGGTTCAGCATCCGCAAAGTCAGCTTTCTTTGGTTGGCGCCAACTTGGAACCTAGATTGACAAATTGACGTGAAACCAAACTTAGCACCGGCCAGTCCGGCACTTGCTGTTTTTGTGGAGTTCGGAAGCTTAACTGACTTTCGCCTTGATCCTTTCCCGTCGCTAACGTTAGCTCGACTCGGTTCAGATGCGCTGGTCTTTAATCTCGGCTCCTTTTAATTTCGACAGCGTCGCAGAGCTGCGGCGAGGACTGCGAGAAGGCCGTGTCACCACATGTCACCACATGTCACCGCATCGCGACAAACGATCGATCTCGGGAGGGCTTCGGAACATTCCAAGACTTGGCGTCCTTGGGTGAAGCCAGAAACGCCCCGCTTGCTAGCGTGGCCGCCCCTGAAGGAGCAAGTGTCATTAAAGATTCGGGGGTTCGCAAGCCCATCTCTTTGGAGGAAGCCCCTCGGCGCCCCTCGGCCGTCATGGAGGGGGTGTTTCGTCATGGAAGAACCAGAAAGGATCGACGTCGTCTTGAGCACAATATCGCGCACGTGGTTGCCACCAGCTTGCCCCCCAAGAACATGGCTCATTCTCTCAGGAGATCAGTTTTATAGCCCAGATATTGAGCCTATTCGCAACCACGCCGCTCTTGACCGGCGGCGCGCCTCTCCGTCCCTGCATCGGGCCAGCGGTGCAACCATGGAGAACGGAGGCTTGTCAGCTTCTGAGACAGCATTCCAGAGTACATACCCCGGCCTGGAGTGGCTGCCTGGGGTCCCCGCAAACAGGGGTTCGGCCGTCCCCCCCTGGCCCTCGATGGTTAACCTCAAAGGGCAACGGGACATGCTGCTTGACGGACTCCGCTGTGTGTTTCCCATCGTGGGCGCAAGTGAACCCTGCTGGCGATCAACCTCGTTCGAAATACCCGCCGTGCTTCTCAGACCAACATGGTCCTCTGAAAGCGAGCAAAGTGTCGAGGCGAAGCTTCAAAAGTCTTCAGGCTCAAGTTCGTCCCGAGTGAGTGAGATGAGCCCATAAGCATATGTAAGTGATAATCTCCCGCAGTCTTCCACTCAGGACCCTTCCCGAGTGCCTTGATCTGTTTGGCTATGAGCCTGGCAGAAGGCTGCCATTTCCTTGTTCCCTTGGTTTGCATTTTTTGCGGCGTCTGCCATTTTCAGAGGGCGGCTCGCGCTCTCCATTCGTCCAGCAGGACTCCTCCGTGATTAGACGATATTTCGAAACCATCCCAAGGACAAGGCCCAGTCCTGCACCTTTTGATCGGACGAGGACAGCAGAACCCCTTGCTGTCCGCTAAGTGGATGCAATCCACTGATGTTCAACGGGCGCCATGATGAAAGCGGTTAGGCGCCACAGCCCGCTGTGGCCAGGGACAGGGACAACGCCAGCGGGCAGGGTGGGCAGAGTGGGCAGAGTGGGCGTGGTGGTGGATGGTTGCGGCTGTTGAGCCTGCCAATGGCCAGAACGAGGGACTCGTGCACGGAGCACCCCCCTTGACAACGGACAAGGCCGTGTATCAGATCTTACCCTGCGTCCACGGGATGCAAGCAGACAGGGCGGACGCCCACCTCCTCAAAATGCTGCCATCCCGCCCGTCTTGTTTCCCGGTGGGAAGAACCCTTACCTTGATCGCCCTCTCCCTCCGCCGCCGTCTAAAACCACCGCTCTACCCCCCAGCACGAAACCGTTGATCATGCCCGAGAGACCAAACACCTCTTCAGGCCCAGGCTCCGTCAAACCGGTCGGCACGAGACCCAACTTTGATAAAAGGCTCTCCAAGGACGACATGGCCCTGGCTGGCCCGATGGGAATGGGGAAGGGGAAAGACATGCCACCCTATGCCCCCCCTTCCAACCTCTGGCTTCTCGCGCCAGAAGCCAGCCCTCAAGGGAGGCGGACGCCATCTCCAGCGCCCGTTGCGTCACCTCTTCAATCTTCAGGTTCTGGGGAGATACCAATCGGGATGGCCTTGGGAAGCCCAACGAGGGACTTTACCCCCTCTGGAAGTCCCTATGTCAGCGGGCCACACGCCGGATGGCAGCCACAGGCAAAGACAACCGTCCACATCAGCTCTACCGGCTCACCAGCGTCGACCCCAGAACCCAAGATGCAGAGAACCAAGACGCAAAAGAGAAGGCTCTTCGGCTCACTGTTTGGGGGCAAGAAGCATGCCGAACCGCCCAAAACTGCAGCACCCGTCGAAACGGATCGCAGCGGCTCGTCCATGACTGGCTCCGTCTCCAGTGCGGACGCGCTTCCGGCGAGGAGTAACACTGTCGGTGGCAAGAAGGCCCCGAAGCACAAGCCCATCGTCATCGAGGTGCAACCAGAGCCACAGCCAGAGCCGCAGCCGGACATCATCGTCGAAGAGCCGAGCTGGGCGACCATCTCAGAGCCCATTCCCTCCGTCACCTCTGGCGGTCTTGGAGGTCTCGGGTTGCTCAGTGTTGATATTCCCGACATCAGGTTAGAGCGGTACAGCGTCATGTTCAGCGGTGTACTGAACCCCAACGGCACCAAGTCTTCACTGCTGGAACGGCGTCAGGCGACTCTGGAGAAACTCAAGACCATCAGTGACAGGGTAGAGAACGAAGACAAGGCTCGGCCGCGGAGGGCTACCTCACCACAACCCATGAAGTCGCCCGCGTTTTCGCTCTTCCCGCACACACCGACCCGGCACTCGGGTATGCTCGCTGCCTCCGGGCCGGGAATGTCATCAACAACATCACTGGCCCTGCCCCGCACACTCACGCGGTCAAACACGTCCCCCGCTTTCCTGCCGTCGCCGTCGAGGGCAAGCTTCGAGCCGCGCCAGCAGGGCTCGCCAGAGCGGCTCCGGAAGGAAAAGAAAACAGTCACCGTCATCTCACCACGGACAATGGACGAGCGCAACCGGGCGGCCCAAGTCGAGCGGCTCCGCGAGCAGCAGCAGGCGCAACAAAAACAACAACAACAAACCCGCCAAACCACCGCCACCTCCACGAAGCCCGCCTTTTACTTCGGCCCCAACGAGTCCTCCCTCATCCTCGACTCGCCGCCAGCCTCCCCGACCTCCTCCATCTCCTCCTCGGACTCTGAATTTGATCAACCCACCACCACCACCACCACCACCATCACCGTCGCCCGCAACCGCCTCCCGCTCAAACCCGCCCTCCCCACCGAACCCCAATGGCAAATCATCACCCCGCCCTCCTCCACGACCTCCACAACCGCCTCTCCCTCCCTAAATACAACCACAACCTCCCTCCCGCCCCACAAAGCCAACCCCAACCCCAAACGAAGAACCGCTCCCCCTCCACCTCCACCACCACCTCTTCCTCCACGTCCGCCTCCGCCTCAGCAGCCTCCTCCCGCCCCTCCCTCGACAGCATCCGCACCACCGGCGCCGCCTCCACCACCACCACCGCCACGACCGGCGGCATGTCCACGACCACCTTTGGCGGGCCCCTCCCGCGCGTCTCGGTCGACGAGGAGGACGCGGCGCTGAAAGCGGCCGTCGAGATCTCGATCGCGCGGCAGATCAGCATCTCGCGGCAGCAGCGGCGGCTGCTGCGGCCGTTTGGCGTGGGCGCCATGACCATGTCCTCCTCCTCTTCGTCGTCGGCGGGTGGTGCGAGGGGGCGGGGCGTGACGTTGGTGGGGCGGGGAATCATCACGTTGTTAGTGCGGAGTTGGGAGGAGTGGCGGGGGGCGTGAGTGGGAAGACGAAGATTCCCCAGGAGGGGAGGTTGGGGGTGGTCAAAGGGCGCGGGTGACGACGCCGGTGGTGGTGGGGGAGGGGAGGAGGCGGAGCGAGAGGGTTGTTTTGGATGTGGTTGAGTGAGCGGGATGGTTCTTCTTGACGCTCTTTATACCGACGGGGACGCTACGATGAGAAGCGTTCCGTCTCCCTTTTTTTTTTTGTGTGTGTGGTTCTTTTTTGTTTTTTGAGCGGCGGCGTTTTCTTTGGTGCGTGTTCTAGAAGACGGCCTTGACGGTCGGCGTGTGATACCTCTCTGTTTCTGTTCGAGATACCTACTTACCTAGGGGTGCGGCTCGGTTAAGTTTAGTGTAATGGGTCGGTCAGAATGCCAGATAGAGTAGCAGATGAAAGAGACAGGACTGTCATGGTATGATAAGATTATACAGAATCATATTTGGCCCATAACCTGTTTTCGAGGCTTCTTAACCAGCATACAATACGTTACAGTGGTATCTCTCACCCCTTCCTCTCTGTCTCGCAATTTACCACAATGCCGTGGCGTTCACCACCATGGTCCGCTCCGTCCGGTCATCCACCATCTCCCGCTTATGCCACAGCCGCGCAAACCTCTTCGCCTCGGCGACGTCGGCAAACGTGACGGCGAACCGCGTATACCCCCGCATCTCCTCGCTCGGGTCGGGCGCGTTCCCGGCCCACTCGCCCCACGCGATCTTCGCGCTCCCGGTGTGCAGCGGATACACGCTGTCCTTCTCGACCAGCCGCCAGGGGAGGTTCCGCGCCGCGCCGTCGTCCTCGATGGCCTTGGCCATGGCCTCGGGCGTGATCTTGCTGCCCGCCAGGTGCACCGCGACGCTGTGGCTGAGCCCGAGTCCCGTGTAGTTGCCGCGGAGGTGCCGGCCCAGGTTGTACGGCACCGACCCGTTGGACGCCGGCTGCGTGCTGCCGGCGGAGCGGGCCATGGCGGCGAGGTCCTTGACCGAGACCAAGCGGGATCGGAGTTGGCTCCCCCGCGGCATGAGCGTGAAGCTGGACAGGTCGGCGTCCGGGTCGCGCAGCAGGGCGTCGATGTGGTCGCGGTAGGCGGCGGCGTCGGCGCGCGAGTTGAAGAAGAGAAAGTACTGGCCTCGTGTCTCCCTGGTGTTGGCCGTGATGGACTGCACAATCTTGATGATGCCGCCGGCCCACCCGGCGACGTGTTGGCCCTTGGGAGCCAGGCGGTAGAAGTCGGACTGGGCGAGCGAGCGGGACAGGTCGTTCAGGATGAGTACGAAGTGTTCGCTGGGCTCGCTACTTTCGCTGCTTTTGCTGCTGTCAAGGGTGGGAGCGGAAGGCGCGGTCTGGATGTCGGCTGCGGCAGTCTCCAGCCAAGCCCTCAGTTGGTCACCGACGTGAGAGACGTCGTTCTGAGTTTGGCCATGCCGGCCTGCTGCTATCGGTTCTGCCGCTGCCGCTGCCGCTGCCGCTGCTCCATGTTCAGCTGCCACCTCTCTTCCACTTTTAACGTCTTGGTCATCCTGTGCCGGAAGAGGTCTTGGTGGTTGACTTGCACCGGCATTGTCCCCAGGATCCCCGAGAATTGATGCCGGAAGAGGTTCCCGTCGCCGTGCTGTCGCGGATTTGGGTCTGTCTTGGAATAGTTTCTGGTAGAGCGAGGGCCTCTGGGACGCGGACGGTTGGGGATGTAGATTCAAGCCGCCTTGTGTTGCGCCTTGCGTCTGTTCTTGGTTCTCTTCTCGTTTTTGGTTTTGTTCTTTGTTTTCTTGCTGGCTTTCTTTTTGATCTTCACGTTCGAGTCGCCCTTGGCTCTTGTTCGAGTCGGCCCCGTAGCAGCGACATTGTCGAATGGCTATTTGCGGTACTGGTAACCGCCTTGGGAGTAACTGTCGGGCTGTTGTTGGAAACATGAGCGAGCTCGCAGTCGTGGGCTCTTTCGCTTCAAGTGGCTGTATGAGTGGATGGGTGAATTAGAGGATGAGCAGAGCAAATGAGAGAGATTGAGAGTGAGAACTGTGGGGCTGCAGTGGACGTTGCGGGCGCTAGCAAATGGTTAGGTACCTAGGTACAGGACAGTAAGGTGGTTGCGGGCCCACTCGAGCCAGTGCAAATTCTGGATGTCAGGACGCTAAAAGTCCAGGTCTTCAGGGCTCTGACACTGCTGTCACCCTCCACTTATCAACTAAGTTGGACCTCGATCACATTGGTGCGAGAGTTGCACGTTTCAAGTGCAGGGTTTGCTCTCGTGTGACGGCCGAGAAGCACCTCATTCAGCAAGAGGCTTTCCACCTGCAACCTTTCAATTACAACCTAACAAGGGGCTGTGCCCGCCCTCATTCCCGGCCCCGCGCAGTGGAGAGACAACACCACGATATTCTCACGCCTCCCCAAAACGGAAGCACCATGAAGTCACTCGAGTTCCGCATCCGCAAACTGCACGTCAACACCGACGCCGACAAGAGACTGCAGAAGAAACAGCCCTCGCGCGTCTATGTCAACGAGGAAGCCCTCATCGAACTCACCGGCACCAAGGATGGCGGCAGGGCTGTCTGCGTGGAGAGGCTCTCGGCCTCGCCCGATGAGCCCCCAGTCCGCCGCGAAGCCACCCTCTGGAAGGCCCCCGAGAAGCTAGACAAGACCGTCACCCAGATGTACGATGCCTTCCGGGACGCCTGCAAGTACAAGCTGGGCGAGCAGGTGCGCATCACCTCCCTCGGCGGCCCCCTGCCCGACGCCGAGGAGGTTATCTTGGAGCAGGTCCCGGGTCAGGACGGTGCTGCCCCTGAATCTCTTGCACCCGAAGACATCCCCGGGTGGGAGTTTGCTCTGGCAGGCCGCCTGTCTCAGGTGGAGCACGTCTATGCCGGCCTGGTGCTGAAGAATCTCTTCGTCAGGGGCCCCGAGAGATCGTTTACGGTAGCATCTGTGAACGGGAGGAGTACCGGCAACGCTCGCTACCTGGATAGGAAAACGACTGTCAGGCTTGCAACCACTGCTCCCATCGGCGCCCAGACAGAAAGGGTTTCGTCGCGGAAGCTCGAGGTGACGGGCATTCGGGGGCTGGACACGCAAATCAACCAACTCAACAATATCCTGGACGGGTTTGACGCTGACGTGCCCTTCCAAGAAAAACCCTTTTATTCCGGCATCGTCATTCACGGCGGCCATGGCACGGGCAAGACGATGCTCCTGAACAGCATTGCCGGTGCCGGCTGGGGCACAGTCTTCCGCATCCAGTACAAGGACAAGCTTACCGAGATTCAAGAGTTTTTCCAAAAAGCGAGGCTACAACAGCCGAGTATCGTGCTAATCGACCAGCTCGAGCGCCTGATCGACAAGGATCGCAGCAACCGTGCTGCCGTTATCCTTGCGCTTTGCGAGGCTCTCGATGCGCTCGCAGCAGACACGGCAGCCAAGAATGAAATACCCCAAATCGTGGTCATCGCCACCTGTCTCGACTACACCACTGACGTACCCGAGGACCTGAAAGAGCCGGACCGTCTGACAAGCGAAATCTATCTTCCCTTGCCCGATGTTGACGGCCGGAGGGAGATTCTTACCTCGCTGAGGCTCGGCGTGGCCCCTGACCAAGAGCAGGATCTCCTCCGCCATCTAAGCGAGCGCACCCACGCCTACAATGGCAAGGACCTCCGCCGCTTAGTCGGCGAGGCGCGCTCGATAGGGCGTATTCGGCACCGCAAGACACTAGCAGACTCACCCGAGCCCAGCCTCCCTACACCCCCCTCGTCAGACGATGCGGATCAACAAACGGAGGACGCCACCCCTCCACCACAACCAGTGTACTACCTCCCTGCCGATTATCACGAAGCCCTCCGCTTGGTCCGGCCCTCAGCCATGCACGACATCAACCTCAAGCCTCCGCCCATCCGCTGGGACGACATCGGTGGCCAAGAAACCGTCAAGCTTTCCCTCCGGCGCGCCGTGCGCCTTTCAGTCGAGCCTCCCGAAGTTCTCTCTCAGTACTTTGACCGCCCCCCCAAGGGTTTCCTCCTGTACGGCCCACCAGGCTGTTCCAAGACCATGGCAGCGCAGGCCATGGCGACCGAGTCGGGGCTCAACTTCTTCGCCGTCAAGGGCGCCGAGCTGCTCAACATGTACGTCGGCGAGTCAGAGCGCGCCGTGCGCCGCCTCTTCCAGCGCGCCCGCGAGGTCAGCCCGAGCATGATCTTCTTCGACGAGATCGACAGCATCGCCGGCCAGCGCAGCGGCTTCAGCCACTCCTCGTCGTCCTCCAGCTCCTCGTCCTCAGGCCACGGCGGCATCAACGTGCTCACCACCCTGCTCAACGAGATGGACGGCTTCGAGGCCCTGCACGGCGTGGTCGTCCTGGCCGCCACCAACCGCCCGCAGGCGCTCGACCCGGCGCTGCTCCGCCCGGGCCGCTTCGACGAGCTCATCTACGTCAGCCCGCCCGACGAGGCCGCCCGCCGCGCCATCTTCGCAAAGGTCGCCGCCCGCCGGAACATGCATCCTGATGTCGACGTCGACCGGCTGGCGCGTGAGACCGAGGGCTACTCGGGCGCCGAGATCAAGGGCATCTGCGCTGCCGCGGGCGTCGCCGCGTATGATCGGTTTGCTGCGGGTGGAGAGGCGGCGATTATGATGCAGGATCTGGAGAAGGGGATACGGAACCAGAAGAGGCAGATCACGGCGGAGATGCTGAGGGGCTTCGAGGAGTGGGAGAAGCAGTTTAGGAAGTTTTGAGTATGTCTCGGGGCGGTAAAAAGGAGGAAGAGGACAAGGGAAGGCTAAGGAAAGAACCAGAGGCATGGGCAGCATAGGATATACAAAAGCATATTTTCGGTTCACTTTCACTTTGCGAGGCAACACCACGTCTGCTCGCTCATGTCCATCTGCCAAACCAGTATTCACATTCAGGGGGTCGTCTCAACCCACCAACCAGCGTGGAACTGTGCTCCTCAACCACCACCTCACACCGTCGCCGCCAAAGAGGACCGGACCTCACCAGGTCCCAAGGCCGGTATGTTGTACACAGGCAGACCATGCTCCCTAACCCAACTGAACACAAGCCACGGCACCGCTGTCCCTTTCCCACGCCCAAACCTCTGAATTTTCTCGTGTCCTTCCCCTCTCCGCCCCACGCCGTGACAACCCCCCCATTCAGAAATCCTCGCCTCACTGAGTCGTTCAACCCATCTCCCGCCCCAGCCCACCATGCAGATCCATTATCTATCCACCACCCCCATCAGCCCTCCCTTGCAGGACTTCCGCCGAAACAAATCAGACAGACCAGCCCCCATCTCAGCAGAAAGCGGCCAGGCAAGGCAAGGATTTGTCTGGCAGAACCACCAAAAAAGGTCAGGTAGACACAGCCGGAGAGGAGAAGAAAAATAAAAAATAAACACCCTCGGAAAGAAGGAAAAGAAGAATGAAGAGAAGTGGGAAAAGGGGGGAATATGAATATCAATGGGATATGTTGTAAAAATAAGAATGATGAGGAAACAAGAAAAAAAGAAAAAAAAAAAAAAAAAGGGGTCTTCACTATCGCCGCCGTCCCTGACCTGACCTTGACCTGACCCGACCCGACCTGGGGCGTAACTGTCCCACCCGTCCCATCCGTCCCATTCCTTGCTCCATCTGCCCACCCCATCCACCCACGTGGATGATGATGGAAACGAGACAGGCCAAAAAAAAAAAAAAAGAAAGGGAAAAGAACAACCAAAAATCCCAAAACAGAGATGGAAAAATCAACCCCACCACCCTGATCCCGTTTCCGACCGACCCTTTACCCCCCGACCCTTTAACGTTACCCCCATGAGGACGCCGTTCCCCGAACCGAGTTGGGTGTTGAAACTGAAGATTGAAGACCAAACACGACAAGACCAGACCAGACGAGACCAGACCGGACTGCTGCCCAGTTGGGATGGGAATGGGAGGAAAAGGAGGATGATGGGAAACAGTTAAGTCGTCATGCAGTGCGGGGCGAGCGAGCCCGACACAGGGGCCAAGCCCGCTCGCTAGCTAGCTAGCTCGTGGGGTGGTGGTCGTAGGAGTAGCAGCAGCAGCGGTGGTGGTGGTTGCTGATTAGTAACAAGACGAAGACGGAGACGGAGACGGAGAAGAAGCTGGTGGAGGGGGCGAAAAAAAGGTGGTGTGGTGGTGCAGCGCACAGCAAACCCGCAACCCTTCCCCCTTCACTCCTTCCCCAGTTCCCCCATCTCCATCTCATCCACATCCCTCTACTCCCCACCACCGCCACCATCATCCCCCGCGTTCACCGCCGCCGTCGCCGTCGCCGCCGTCTTCACCCCCGGCGAAATGCTAATCGCAATCTTCCTCACCCCACCCGCACCATTCGAACTCGCCACTGCTCCTCCTCCTCTCCCTCCTCCCCCCGCAGCAGCCGCTGTTCCTCCATGCCCCGAGAAGCTCCTCTTCTTCCTCAGCATTGCCGCTGAGACCTGCGGCGTGGTGTTCGCGTTGGCCGCGGCGCTGCTGCTGTTCCGCCGCTTGTGCTGCGTCAGCTTGTCCAGCGCGTCGTCGTCCTCGTCTTCCTCGCGGCGGCGCTTCTCTGACAGCCTCTCGGGCGGCGCCGCGGCGGCGGCTACGGCTGCGGCTGCTGTGGCGGAGGATGATGATGATGAGGATGATGATGTAGGCGGGGTGCCGTTTGTTTGGTGAGTCGGTGTAGTAGGAGAGGGCGTTGTCGTTGTGGTGGTGGTGGTGGTGGTTGTTGGTTGCGCGTCGCCTGTAGAGGGGAGGGTCGGGGGGTGGGTGGTGTCGGCAGGTGTCATGACCGTGTCTCCGCCTGCTGCGCGTGCTACACCGTCGGTCTCATCGGCCTCTTCGTCCGAGTTGTACTCGACGAGCGGTTTTGACGGGCTTCTGTCCGCCGCCATGATGCCAGCGTGCGGCGCAGCTCCTCCTCGCTGGGCTCCTGGCCGGGCCCTGCGAGGTCGTCTTCGTCGTCTGAGGTGTTCCAGTAGTCTCCTGCGCCTGGTCGACGGTGAGGTGCTCCATCATGCCGCGCGCGCCGGCGCCGGCGACGTTGGCGGGGCGTCCCCGGCCCAGCTCGTCTTCCGACTCAAAATAGGGGTCGATGTTGGTCGTGAAACCTTGGGTCTGGTCGTAGCGGTTGAGGATCTCGTTAAAGATGTCCATGTAAGCAAGCGCCATGACCTTCTCGCGGTAGTTCTCCACCATCTGCTTGATCAGCTCCTTGATGTTCTCCTTATTAACGAGCATAAAGAGCTCGAGGCAGGCAGACGAGAGGAGGTTGTCCCTTGGGAGTGTGCGCAGCAGGACGTCGAGAATCGGGCCAAGAACCTGCTTGTCAACCATGTGCTTGATGTAGAACTCGTCTTGCATCACAACAAGGTGCCGGAAGAAGCGCACCGCAACTGCAGAAGGGTTAGCGCGGGTCACATGGTGGAAGACAACAGGTCAAACGTACCGAGCTGCAAATGCTTCTCCTTGCAGGCGAGCAGCTGCACGAACCGCGACGCCATGTTGTACGTGAAGACGAAGAACTTGCTGCGGTGGTGATGCCGCTGAATGTAGAAGCAGAGAATGTCGTTGAGGTAGCTGAACACTCCCTCCTCTGCAGGGCCGAACTTCATATCAGCCCGCTTCTCCAGGTTGAGGAGCGGCCGAAACAGTCTGACAGCGGAATGCTCGTAAAAATGCGTTAAAAATACGTCCTGCTGCGGATCAATGCCCGGGTGAGCTCTGATCCGAGGCTGGCCGGCAAACTCGCCTCCCCTGGCCTCCTGCTGCTGCTGAACCGCAGGCGGGCAGGGGTCGAGAAGCACTTTGAGCGCTTCCGAAACTTGCGACTTGACACCTAGGTCAACTTCGACGAGGAGGAGGTCGATCAGCGTGTCTGTTAGCGGCGACAGACGCTTTTGGATCTGCTCATATATTGTTTGGCGGACCAGCGACGGATCGTGATCGATCATAGAAACCAGGATGTCTGTTGCGCCCACCCTCACCGACACGTCGCGATGGCGCATGCCAAAGTTGATGGCGGGGAGGAGGCCCTCCTTGAGGAAGTGCACGTACAGGCCCTGGCGGGCTGGCGGCTGGAGATTTTTTGCAATGGCGCAACATTGCTGGATGAACAAAACCGCCTCCTTCTTCCGCAAGGCGTGTTCGTGCGGGTCGTGGAAGATGGCGAAGAGGTCGTGCATGAATCCGGGAGTGGTATGCAGATGCTGGACAATGTCTACTTGGTTGAAGAATATCAACGAGTTGAGAACCGAGAAGGTTGGGTCGTCGAGGATCCTCGCCAGCACGACGTCCTTGAGATACTGCAGCCGGTATGTGATGTGGATCTTGCGGCGGACTTGCTCCTCCTGGATCCTGACCACCTCCTTGTACCGGCCCTGGTTGTTCAGCCACTGCCGGTGGTTCGCCTTGTGGCTCGGGAAATCCGGGTCGTACTCCAACGCGCCAACCACCCCCAAGACGCACTCGTCGGAAACGGCGTGCTCAATGATGCCCGTATCGTTGAGCAACAGGATCGTCTTCATGATGTTGCACAGTCGATGGAGATCCGGTAGACTCTCGAGGTCTTCAGCCATCTCGACCAGCGGAATGAGCTTGCCAATGTAGTCTTCGGCCATGATTGTCTTCGCAAGGGCGTCGCGGCCGGCCGGCGACTGGGAAAGGTTTCGGATAGCCATGTCCAAGTCATGTAGCGACCCCAGATCGGCGGGCGGGAGCTGAATCGAGGAGGGCAGTTCCATGGTCAAGTCGTCCGAGAGACTGTCGTCCGGGCCGCCCAAACCGCCCTGGAAGGCTTGTTGCACGCCGTCGATGAATTTCCTGCAGATAAGGACGGTTAGACAAGACCGTGATAGCAGGCTCAGAGCCAGCTCAAGTGCACAAACCAGATGGCGGCGCATCCTTCTGCTTCTTGGAAGCTCAGCGCCATATCAACACCATTATCGGTCCATACTATCAGCGTGTCTGCAGATCGTGTTAGATGCGGTGATTCGTAATGGCGGCAGCTGCGAGAGAGTTGCCCGGGGGAGGGGGGGTTTATGTTTGCGTGCCTTGCTGTTTCTGGAAGCCATCGTCCTTGACAATCTTGGTTTCTAGGAGCCGCCGGTTTGGCTGGTCTTCGGACTCGACGACAACACGGGGCTCTTTCGGGAGGCCTTCTTCCAACTAGAATACGCGGGAACGCAGCCGGTCAGCAAAGGGGGGCGACGGAAGACGCAAGGAAGGCCGAGCTGGCGACGTGGCGCCAAGCTCACATCGGGGAGACATACCGGCACGAAGCAGGCATAGCAGAAGCCGGTGCCGCGGTCGAACCAGTCATTGTGGCGGAGCTCGTAGACCTTGACGCGCCTCTTGTCCGTTGTCTGATGAGGCACGGACTGTGCCATCATCAACGGTTCGGGCGCCGCCTCGGGGACGACGCAGCTATCGGCGATCAGGTGGTGCGGTGGTGTTGTGGCGTCGAGTTGATGGGGAGACAGCGACAGGTCAGGCTCGGCCGGGCTGAGGAGAACGAGGGCCGCCAGTGTCTCGGGCGGCTGCGCGTTCCCGTCGCGGGGGGAAAGCGCGTTATCAGCGAGCTGGTCGCGGAGAGCGGATGTGATGCTGCGGAGTGGGGTCGGGTGCTGTTGCTCGGTCGCCGTGTGACGTCGAGGAAGGGGAAAAAATCCGATGCGGTTGGAGGGTCAGGGGAGCCGTCAGGTGTTGGGCGGGAGGCGCATGCGGCTGGGCGAACAGCGAACAAGGTGCAAAGCGAGCAACTGCAGCAACCACCACCTCGTCTAGCAATTGCGCATTCGTCCAAAATCTCACCAGAGACCGACCGTTGAGGCGCGTGTCGATGGGCGGCGCAGGGCGAGGGTCGCAAATCGCTTTTTCGGATGACGGGTCGCGCGATGAAATTCGTGGGCCCCCGGTGCTGCACGGCGCAAGGTTGCGATGGGGAGAGAGGCGGGCGGAGTGCGTGATCGCTTGGGTCCCTGGCGGGTCCAGAACCAGCCTAGCGGCCAGCCATCGCCCCGGCTTTTTCAGGCGCTAAACCAGAAATAAGCGCGCACTGATGTCACGACGCCACCCCGCCGAGGTTCCGGCCCCCCACCTCCGGCTCTTGTCTTGTCTTCTGGGCCTTCTTTCCGCCTTCTTTGGCCCTTCTTCGGCCGCAAGCACACCGGTTCCTGGTTGCGAGGTGCCGTCCTCTTTGCGCTTCAGTCCGGCCCGGCCCGTGGCAGCGGCCACCGAAATCCGAACTGCCCAGCCCGACGCCGCTCCGGCTTTCCCCGGTACCTGCTGCAGCCGAAGCGCAGGCCAAGCGCACCTCACACAACCAATCCAGCAGAACTGAACCAAGCGCTTCCCCTCGCAACCTGAGGTCTTGCTGTTTCACACAGCCCATGCTCAACGCAACCTCTGATATTTTTAAGAAGCACATCATGATAGGCGCTACTTTGGTGGTGTTACCCATGATGTAAACTCAGAAGCCAAACCGTAAGAAATCTATGATTCGTTTGTGGTTTCCATTGTCTCTGGAGGCTGTCCATCCTCACGTACCTCACTCTGATAACACCCAACAACACCATCTCGAGGCACCCCATGGGTTTGGTCCTCTGAGTCTCCGGCGAGTATCGCCACTGTCGTGATTTCACTCTTCTTTGACGACATGAACATCAGCTGCTCTTGCACTCCTCACTGCCGCCTTCATCGTGCTTCAGACGAAACTCGAATCGGATTACCTGAGTGGATGTGGTATGGCCGAGCCTGACACAGCATCAAGAGCGGCCCAGGTCATGGCCTCGCCACCATCTACTTGTGCACTTGATAGGGTAGGGTATCTTATCAGGACAATGGACCGCATCCATCGGCCTCCGTTGTGGGCTTGCCTTCGCCCAATCTCAGGCGCTTCTGCATCGTCTTGCGTGTTGCAGAATCGGGAGCACCCTGCAGTTTTCCGAATGCCGCCCGAGGCGCCGCGTCCAAGTTGCAGAATGCACGTCGCTCCCGGCACCTGGCGGGTGCACTCTATCGGATCTTCCTTGCATCCGGATCTCTGCCATGGCAGTGGCCTGGCGCGAGGAGATGAACACGCTGGACTGGGGCACCGTGCTCGGGTGCCAAGAGGCTATACCGGTAAACGAGCATAAGCTATTTGTGGCGCCAGCCATATCATGTCGCTTGGATGCACCATCCAATACTGTTGGGTCCGGAGCTGGGGAAGATGGAGTTGGTGCGCACGCACGCCAGTGACCCCCAACTTTGACCAGGCTGACCTGACCGACATTGTGACGTCCATCCATCCCGTTTCCGTCACAGCGTGCTCGCTGCTGATGAACTGGGTGGTTGGTTGTCGATCGCATGCCCAGAGATTGTTGGCAGGTTTCTTTTCGGGCCGCAGACCGCTCCGTCAGCTTGGTCTCCCTCGTGGAAACGGCAGCGAGAGCAGGTCTTACGTAGAAGTGCCTGGAGGTGTCTGGAGCTGCGATCACCCGATACTCGAGCTCAAGACAGCATCACCGTTTGACAGTCTCGCAGCCACGAAAAGCAACTGAGGGGTTAGTGTGAAGCCGCAAGGCTGGGCTGAGTCCGATGGGCTGGTTTGGACCCAGACCGGTGATTGCCACGGAACCTTAGTTCAGCAGCAAGCTCCGTTGTGGCTCGCCCGATTCCGTCTTGGATAGGAAGCCCGAGCGCCGCGAGCGTGATTCCTCCCACACACCGCATTTCCTCGAGATAACCATGTCCGCCGCGAGGATTTGCGCATTTGGCGCAGCGGCCGATGCCGAGATAACACGCAGAAACCCATGATGGCGGGCAGAGAGGTCCGGCTGCAAGTCTCTCAGTCAGCCCTGTCAAAGACTTGCGCACCATTCACCTTAGCTATCAGTCGTCGGGGTCCACTCAATTTCATCTGAACCAGCCTGACAGGGGTTCATCGGCCAAGAGCCGCATGATCGACACCCAAAATTCTTCGCTTTCTTTTTCCTGTTCTTTTTATAAACCCGCGGAGGAGCAAGTACCCGCGCCTGCGCTGCTTGTGCTATCCCCATGTTCCAGGCCAGAACCACGACAACAACTGGTGATCACGTTCTATTCAGCGCGCGGCCAGCCGCTTGGGTCGAGACAGGATGTTGAGGATTCCAGCCAACTGGGGTTCCTCATTCGGCGTTGGTTTGACGTTCTGGACTTTTATCGTGCGCGTAAGCGGCTAGCGTCACGCCTTGATCCAGCTTAGCGCCATCGCGGATTTTCATCACATCCCGTCCCCGACACCGATAGGAGCCATGTCAGAGGGCTGGGACAGAAGGCGCTATTGAATTCGCCATGGTCGATTGGCAGCGATAGGGCTTCTTGTCTTGTCCAGAAGCAGCAGTGACCGCCCAAATCTGGACTCCAGCTGGGGCTGGAAGGAATACTATGCAATTTCTGGACTTGGGCATCAAGCGACCTCCATCTCCAGACTCATCTCGCTCCCGGGGGCTGGTGGGGAGGAGAGAGCAGGAGGAGGACTGGGAAAGTGGGATGAGGAACCATCATCAGTTCATGGTAGTCAGCATTCAGCTGTCTCATAATGACTGGTGTCTGAGCACAAACTTACGTTGAGTCTCAGACTGCCGTCAGATGTCAAGGCGAATGGGCCAGTGGTCTGGCGCCGTCCGTTCAGGCACCACACACAACCCTTTCGGGAGGCGTCCGGGAAACGGCTGGCCCGACGGTGATCTTCTACCGCCCTGGCTGGCTCCGGCACGGTCCTTGTCGTCCCAAGGCCCTTGTCCCTGCCAAGCAGTGCGGCTGGGTCGGCCTAGCATCTGCCCTGTTTCGGTGTTCTTGCCAAGGGTCGTGGTTGTATCCATGACTTCGGCTGGCGCTTCCCGGGTCCTGGGTCACTGGTCAATGTGCTGATGGCAAAGTGCCTGTGGCATCGAGTCACACGTCGACAGCCACCTGCGGCTGACTTGGCCTCCCCAGCGCGCCCAGCGGCGATCGTGCCAAATCCCTCCCTGACCCATCGCGAGCCACTCTGGCGGTAAGGCGCCTTATCGTGGCGGCGCGTACCAGGTACATGCCGAAATACGAGGGCCCGCTTTTCCACTGGCTGCTCTTGCGTGCGTGGCTCCAGGAAAGGCAGGGAATGGACAGCCCGGGCATGCGGTTCCTCGTCTTCGATGAGACACGGCGTCGTCTTGGATTTTGCGCAACCCACCGCAGAAGCGCGTGCCGTGGAAACAGGCTCAGAACTGTCAGACTTTTGCCAGGGTTGCTCTCGGTTTTCCATTGCTCTCGGGAGATCGGCCTGAGGTCGTCACAATTACGCCGACCCCATTGGTGATCACTCCAAGAATGCACTTGTCATGGTGACGGGAATTTGTTGAGGGAAATGCTGCATTGATGTGTCAAACCCGAGGAGAGCTTCCCCTTCCGTCTGGGCCAGAGGTTTCTAGGTACCTCCAATGATGCTGCTGCCACATTGGTGTCACTGAGTCCTCCGTAACTTCCGCTCTTGCCAGACAATGGAACCCCGCTGCCGCACAGCGCATTGGGTGTTGCCGTTTTTTTCGCTGCTGTCATCAGCCATGCAGTCAATGGGGCCAGGGTTGCAGCTCCTTCCCTGTCCCACCCCTCCAAGGATGGATGAGGTATCGGCGAAGCCCCCGCGTGGCTGCTGCCTCCCCTGTTCCCCCCTCCCCTGCTCCCTGCCCCCTGCTCTTGCCGCAGATGCCATGTTCCACCTCACCAGTCGGTCGAGCACTCGCGGGCTGAAAGCTGCATTGGTCTAGTGGGTGCTGGATGCTGAGGTGCTTGGCGACTCTTAAAATGCTGCCGTTGCCGCAGCCCTCCTCGTCTGCGAGACAGAGCCACCTTCTCGCCGGACTTTTACCCTCCGACTCTCTCTCAACCTGATACCATTGTCTTTCACTATCTGCGTACCATCGGCTGTTGGTTGAGGCGTCTACCTCCTGCCGCTATCACGACGCATCCCCAGGACCACCCATACCAAAGCGACCACACAGAATCTCCGAGCATTCCGTTGGCTCGATCGCCTGCCTGGAGATTCCTGACCTGAGGTTTGGCGACCGAGGTGACATCCAGGGATTCCACGCGGCCCTCCCGTCCCGAACTCCCCATCTCGTTCCAGGGCCCTTTGGTTGCCGGCTTGGTTTCACTACTGCTGCCTGCCACTTCAGCCGGTCTGCCTTGAACCTCGCCTTTACCTTTTCGAGGTTGAGTCTTGCCCGCCTCGCGCCACTCGCTACATCCCGCCCTGGTTTATGCACCCAAGTCGATTTAATATATTAATACGCATTCTGCACCCCGCGGCCGCCCATCAGCAATCCTGGTCAGGTGCTTCACAATCATCTTGGCTGTCGGACCCAAATCCGTGACGTCGGAGGAGGACCGCAGCCAACTCTGCTCGAATTCCGATCTTTCTCTTACACTCAACCACAACCAACACAGAATTGAGACACGCAACCCAACAGTCATGTCGGTGTTCTCGATGATCAGGCGGGGCCGCCAGGCTGCCAAAGACCACCGCGCGGAGCAGGCCAAGAAGGAAAAGTCAGAGGCCGAGAAGGCGCCTTACAAACACGTCCCGAGACATGCCGCCACCGATGCCATGTCGGGCGGGCCAGCTGGCTGGAGAGAAAACGACAGGGTCAGGATCCTCGAGCAGAACCGGAGGCGCAGCGCTCTGACGGCGAGCGGTTTCAACATGAGCGGCGTCATTACGCCGGTCCACCCGGGCATGCCCCGTGTCCACAGTGGACTTTCGCACGTCTCATACCCGGCCTCGTACGCGAGCCCAGTTGTTCACCTTCCAAGGAACTACAGCTACAGCAGCATGCCACCGGGCTGGACACCTCATGGGCGGGAGATGAGCTACAGCCCCGTCGATATGGGGAGCATCTCGCTCAAGGGCAAGGAGGTGGAGAGGATACTCGACTCGTCCCGCTCGAGCCGGTCCTCGAGCAAGGTGTCCCTCCGCGGGGTCCAGCTGCCGCCTGTGGGCACTTATGGGAGCAGGGATGCTTCGTCGTCGCCTGTCGAGAGCTCCAGCAACTCGACCAGCTCTCAGGACGATTTGGAGATGAAGCCAGTGACCCGGCACAGCATTCAGGTCCCTCCTTCGGCGAGCTCCAGACATAATCGGCCCACGAGCGACACCGAATCCATCCACAGACTGCACCCCGGCCGTTCACGAAGAATCTCGGACCCCAGCCAATCGGCGGGTACGTCTCGGTCTCTCGCTCCACGCAGCACCCCTCTTGCTGCCGGCATTCCTCCTGTCCCAGCGCTTCCCCCCATGCAGTTTGGCACTGCCATCACGACCCCGGAGGTCTTCTCATCGGCTGCCTCGAGCGCCAGCTCAGTTACCATGGTCCCTGTTGCGTCGAGCGGTTCGCTTGCGTCGAAAGGTGCGCCGGCGGTTGGCCACCCCATGGTCCTGAAGGTGGAGGAGGAGGTGGCGCTTCCTCAACAAGCGGAGCTTGTCACGGCGGAGTCGTCGGGCGATGAAGACATTGTGGCGGCGAAGACTGCTGCCCAGATCACCATCACACCAATCGTTGCGCCGGACTCCCCCACCAAGAAGGGGCGGAGAACATCCAAGATGACGAGGTTCACCGAGCTCGAAACCATCAAGTCGAACTCGACCGTGACGATCGAATCCATACCGCCCATCGAAGAGAAGAGGCGGCCGATCTCAACAGTAACGGCGCTCCCGACGAGCTTTGACGAGAGCGCCCTCCCCGCGCCGAAGGAGATCGCCCTTCCCGATTCCCCGCCGGCGTCTAAGCCGGGCAAGCTCTCAAAGAGCCCCGCCGCTGGTGGCAAGCTGGTCAAGAAGAACCGCTGGTCACTCCGGAGCAGCAAGACGGCAGTGGCTGTCTAGGATTTAGGCGTTCCACTATCTCGTTTTGGCTAGCGTCGGCGTTGGGGGTTTACACACACTGGTCCATCATTTGGCATGTTTCCTTTGTTTTTGGGCAATATTCGCCATCATGAGCACACCTGCGCAGGGGTAACCTCCCGTGCTTGTTTATTACTATTATCTGGCGTTGGGCTTTTTGGATCATGGAGCGTTTTGGTCACACTATTTTGGCTTTTAATGACGATGGCATCAAAACACCTTGGGATCACTTCCTGCGGATTTGGCTACGGATGGAATCGTTGTTGCAACAACAGCAGCATGGGACGGGAGAAGAAATTAGATCTTGATCAGACGTCATCCTTGGGATTGTCTTTGACATGGAGGTTTTTTGGACGGATAAACACCATGGATCTAGCTCATTTGTCGATACCGAGTTATTTGCCCATAGCGCCGGACAATGTCCACGACCCTGTTCAGGTGCCACATCGCAGTCAGATTCTCACCACCGCAACTTTCGCTTCCAGCCTTCCACGCAGTCATGCGTGCTTGCCCCTGTGACCCGACCGGATGGTTCGCGCATGCTGTTGCCACAAGTTCCTCCTCCACTTTCTGGATACCGCCGTGGATACACGCCCAGAGAGCGCCACGTGCGAATCCTCGCGTAACTCAGGCGGTGGTGATCCGAGACCCGAAGTTCTTTGGCTTGGCTTCTCTGTGACCCGACCTGTCGGTTCACAGCACGTTCTTGTGGCCACCAGCCACCTCCTCCACCCGATGGCAATGAACGACGGTCCAGAACTTTTACAAGTATGTACAAAGTGCAACTCCGTTAGCGTGTAGGCTAAGCTCACCCAACGAGCGGGCTTCGACCGTGACATATCACAGATAGCTGAGAAGTAGTAGTTCAGATATCGTTAGCTTCCTCCGCGTCCCTGACCATGGGGAGAATCGGAGAATCGGATGAATTGCCGCAATCTGACGACGGGGATCAACCGTGCATGACATGGGATTGGATTGTTGGTAGCTTGACAGCTTGAGTGCATTATCGGCATGTCAGCTTGGTGGAGTAAGTGGAAGTTGAGTGGAGTTGGTTGTTTAAGTTCGAGTTAAACAAGCGGCCCCCACTCAAAAATCGATGGTGTTCAGGTTCGTTCGTGTTCGGGCGGACCGGGGCGCCCGGGCACGCGCGCGCGCAAAGGGACGGGATTTAAACTCCCGAACCCGAGGCGGCGCCGGCGTTGGGTGCTGTTCTGAGCAGAGTTATTTAGTACAGACTACAGACACACCACGGGAACGCTGGCTAATTATTAGTGTGCAGTAGTAATTTATGTTGGTAGTTGGTAGTTGGTTAGTTTTTGGTTAGTTTGCTTGGTGGGAAGCAGACTATGGGATTCTGCTGTGGGGAAACGGAGAACGGGGAAAATGGAGGTTGGGCTCCGGGCGGCGTCGCGGCGGGTTTGGTGCTCGGACTGGTCGATGCGGTTTGCTGTCTTGGATGACGAGATGGCGTTCGGTGTCTTGCGCTGGGTTGTTTCAGTTTCAGGACTGCGGGAGCCGCAGGGTGAGATGATTTGGTACGCTAACGTTATCTACACACATGGAGCGGGAGCCTAAGGTAGGCTGGAACCAACGGGTTGGAGTTGTTGCTGTCTGAGCCTCGGAAGTGGGAAGATCACAGGGAATAAGTTGGTAAATTACAGGAAGCGGACATGTTTCGGGTGGGGTTTGTCATGGTGTTGTTTCCATTCTCGTCCGGGCTCCATTGATGGGCTCGGCTGGCTCGGCTGGGTTGACCTTGACAGACAGCAAGACCGTGGCCGTCAGGGATGCCCTGGCTCCATGGGCATCGCGGATATGCCGCGGAGCTTGGTGTTCTTCTTGCCTTCCACGGAGCTTCTCTGGCGATCTCGACCTGTCCCGCCGTGGGGTCAGCTTCTCAGCTCGAGCTCCGGCCCCTGGCTGATCCCTTCCGGGTCGGGCCAGCCTCTGCACGTGGCTCCGTCCGTTCGCGCCTCACTCGCCTCAGATCACCCTATTGACCACCTCTGGCCCCTTGATTATTGACTTTGTCAATCGGCGCCGTCGCCAATGCCAGGACGAATTGAATCGTGAGATTGCACAATTACTTCTTGTGCATGGACAGCGCCGTCACGGCACGATGCCCAATTGCGGATTGTGCGCTATCGCCAACAGAAATTCCCCGCAGGCTCTCCGCATTCGAATGTTGAAGATTGAAGTCTGGACCGGTCTGGCTGGTGTGTTTGCGTGGCCCAGGATCGGGCTAGCGATTCGCGAAGCCCTACCCAAAGCGGACGACCGGTGGCAGCCCTGCGATGTTTTGGGCCATTGGGGGCCGCATTGCGTGGTCGCCGATATCTTGTCTCATGTACATCCATACACCCATACTGTCGTCGCAAGTATGGCTGACATTGACATGGGAAGCCTGTCCAACTTGTTCCAGGCTCCCTTTCACGAAACTCCTGCTGCTTCATGAATCTCCGTATCGCCGCGGTCGGTCGTCATGTGAAGCCAAGCATGCCGTTCTGATGCCCAGCCCAGCCCAGACACGACCTGTCGTCGTCGTCGATCGACGCCGGGATCACAACCAAAAACAGAGATTCCCGAGCTTCCCCAGCGTTGGGTTACATCCATGATCTCAGACCCTTAGCTGGCCATCCCAGCCCGCCGCCACACAACGCGACACTGCTACAGTGCCATTGTACAAGGCTCAGCTGACGAGGATCCCGTTCGCAGTGACGATGAGGTCGCATTCTCTCTGCCCTTTCCCCGCATAACCCAACCCAAGGCGGCGCCAACATCGATCCAGACCCAGACACAAAGACCTGCTGGGCCCGCATCCCAGGGAAGGGCGCAGATTGGGCACGATACGCCCCTTTCTGCATCGTTGCCCGGGAGGCTGGCTCGGGGCTAGCTGTGAGCCTGCGAGGCAGCTCAATTGAGCGTGGTGGTCTGACGGGCTGCAGTTTTTATCGAGGCCTACGTATGAGCAGCGCCGCAAGATAGGTAGATTGGGTGGTCGCGAGTGCTTGAAGCAGTTGCCCAGATGAGAAGAAAAGAGGAGGAAAATCCGAGTAAAAATAGAAGGCTTCGTGTTGCACAAATAAATCGCTGGGCTCTGCAGTGACAGCATCACCAAGGCCGACATCCCTGCTGCTGCACCCAAGGCTTTTGGCGTTTGTGATTCCGAGGGTGAACAACTTGCCTCGTGTCGTTGGAATTGAAACCCAGGAAGCTCAATTCCGCACAGAAGAATGCTGGACGTCTTGTCTTCGTTGTACGTAATGCATCGAAGCTCCGAAGCTGACAGGCGCAACACGAGCTCATGCAGGAGGATTCTTGAACTCTGTTCCCTGCCTGGGATTCTGAAGTTGTATTCGAAAACGGTGGTCGGGTCCGTTTTAGAATGATCTCTGCCGCTTCACACTGGGCTCCATGAAGTAACGATTGACGACTAAAAACAAGAATGACTCATGTTTATACATCTTGCATGAACATGCCTCGACTTTATTTGTGTCTGTCCCTAGTGTATAGTGCCTCGAATTCTCATCATCTTTCTTTTCGCAACCTTCCCTCTTGTTCTCTCCTCTGTGTGCTTGGGGGAAAATGTGGAAGAGTGGGTCCTCAGTTTTGGTTGTGCCACTTTGTGGGGGGGAGATTGCCAAGATCGACAGGGGTAGCTCGCCGTGATTCGTCAGCCTTGCAAGCCACCACGCTAACCCAGCGGCACCTCGTACCTTCCTGCTCCGTGGCATCATCGCTGAGCGGCAGCCTCGCCAACCTGCAGTGGCTCAGAAGTGGCAGTCGCGTTGACAGGAATCAGAACCTAGCGCGTTTGCTATCGCCTCGCTATCTCCTCCCATGACGTCGACACGAAACCCCTGAGACCCTCGTTTTTGCCAGCGGCGTTGCCGCTGCTAACTTTCTTGTTCCCGGCCACCACCATGGCGACTGCGGGCCTCTTCGACTCGCTCGAGCAGCTGGTCTTGCTCTTGTGGGAATCCGCCTGGGAGAGGCCCTTCCAGTTCCTCTTCACTTTTCTTTTCCCCCTTGCTGGCCTAGCCATATTTTGCGTACGAGTTGAAGCCTACTGAAGTCCTGTGTCCAATTGGCTAACGGAACACCCCTAGGTCTACGTCGTCCTTCATCTTGTTGCACCCAAGCCGCGCCTCCCTTTCCCCTCCGAAAAGTCGTACATCACAACCAATCCCGATGGCACCGTCAGCGACCCACGCCCACTGCCCTGCTGGTATGATCGGTGGCGCGCCGAGGGCCGCCTCAGCCAGGAGTACCCGACCATCCCAGCGGGCTTCCCCGTCCCTGACGAGGCCACCATCGAGCCGGCCGAGGTCGAAGTGACCGTGGTGGTTCCGGCCTACAACGAAGAAGCCCGCATCACCGCGGCGTTGGAGGAGATGGTCGAGTATCTCGACCAGCAGTTCGGGCGGTCCACCAACCCCCAACTCTTGCAGCCAGAGCGTCAGGAACGGCCCGCGCAGAAGCAGAACAAGAAGGGCAAACGTGCGACAACACCGCACCGCCTCGTTTTCAAGCCCGACTCCCCAACCTCGGCCTCCCACCCGGGCAGCGGCACCAGCCCCTCCGACCCCGTCCCCTCGGGCTACGAAATCCTCATCATCGACGACGGCAGCCGCGACCGCACCGTCGAGGTCGCCCTCGCCTTCGCCCGCCGCCACGCCCTCCACGACATCCTGCGCGTCGTGACGCTGCAAAAGAACCGCGGCAAGGGCGGCGCCGTCACGCACGGTCTGCGCCACGCGCGCGGGCGGTACGCCGTCTTCGCCGACGCCGACGGCGCGAGCCGCTTCAGCGACCTCGGCCGCCTGATCGAGGGTTGCGAGGACGTGGTCGACGGCTCGCACCGCGGCGTCGCCATCGGCAGCCGCGCGCACCTGGTCGGCAGCGAGGCCGTCGTCAAGCGCTCGGCCGTGCGCAACTTCCTCATGCGCTCGTTCCACTTTGTGCTCATGATCCTCACGCCGCCGGCCACGTCGCGCATCCGCGACACGCAGTGCGGGTTCAAGCTCTTCTCGCGCGCCGCGCTGCCGCACGTCGTGCCGTACATGCACGCCGAGGGGTGGATCTTTGACATCGAGATGCTGATGCTGGCCGAGTCGGCGCCCGCGACGCCCGTGTTGGCGAGCGACGGGTCCGTGATTGGCACCAGTTCGGGCATCAGGGTCGCCGAGGTGCCGGTCGGGTGGCACGAGGTGGATGGGAGCAAGATGAACCTGGTGCAGGACAGTGTGCGGATGGCGATCGGGCTGGCCGTGTTGAGGGCGAGTTGGATGTTGGGGGTGTATAGGAGGCGGTTGACCTAGTCCGGTTCTTTTGGGTGAAGCGTGGCTTCTGGTGTATATACACAACCGCTTCAAAAAAAGATATGACAACCCAAGTCATGTTGGAAACCGTCTCTTCATTACCATTACCAAAAGTTCTACTTAGTACAATCATCTAACTTCAACACGTTACAGCGAATTTTTTATCCCTCTCTATCTCCCCTCTTTCACCCAACCACCATCACCCCATCTACCCCCTTCCCACCAAACTCACCGCAGCTCTGTACCCAACACGGGCAAAAACACCACGCACGCCTTCCACAAGATCAACAACGCTTGCACCAGGGCTACGGGGAGCATCAAGATGCCCACCACCGACCCGCCGCACACGTCGAGGACATTCAACCAAATCGCCAAGAAGGCCACGCTGAAAAAGTGGTACGCCAGCGTCAGCGGCCGCCTCAGGATGCCGCCCAGCATCGCGACGGGCTCGTCGGTCCACCCTCTCTGGAAGTACCGGAAGCACCCGCGCTGCAGCGCGCGCAGCTGCCAGTCGTCGGCGGCGAAGAGGCTGTACAGCGCCTGCGCGAGCACGTTGATGATGCTGGTGAGGCTCTTGCGGCGCCAGTGGAAGTCGGCCATGGCGGCGCGGACGGCGGCGTGGTCGGCCAGGGAGGGGACGTGGCGCGGGTCGAGCAGCGAGGCGAGCAGCACGGCGTCGTTGAAGGCCACCGTCATGCCGCCGCCCGTCAGCGGGTGGCGCATGTTGTGCGCGTCGCCGAGGAGGACGACGCCGTCGTGGCGGGTCTGCTTCTGCGAGGGCAGCCAGCTGTTGGGCATGGACTTGGGGATCTTGCCGTCGGCGAGGGCGGCGTGCACGCTGGGCTGGACGGGCGGCGGGAGGGCGGGCAGGACGACGTTTTGGATGTAGCCGCGCACGCCGCCGTTGGCCGGGGAAGCGGCCGGGTGGTTGGGGGGCACGTCGATGAGGGCGCGGGTCTCGTGCGTGCCGATCTGGTAGAGGAGGGCGAGGACCTGGTCGCCGATGACGACGTGGCCGTGGTTGGAGGGCGGGAAGGGGCAGTCGATGAGCTCGAGGGCGTAGAACTTGGAGCGGACGACGGGGGCGGTGCCGAGGAGCTCCTTGCGGAAGATGGAGGCGTAGCCGTCGGCGATGACGGTCAGCTGGCCGAAGAAGCAGTCGGGCGTCTTCTTGCCCGTCTCCGGGTCCTTGGTCCGTGTCTCCACGCCCAGCACGGCGTCGCTGTGCTCGCCCTTGATGGTCGCCGTGACTTCGGTCTCGAAGATGCTGATGTTGGGGTGCCCCATGCAGGCCTTGCGCAGCTGCATGATGAACCTGCCGTGGTGGAAACTCCTCCCCTCCGGCCTCGCCGGCTTCTTGCTATCCCCATTTGCGTATCCATTGGCCTCCTTCTTACTCCCCGCGCCAACCACAACACCGCCGTCGCTGGTCCGCGGGGGATATAGGAACGAAAGCTCCTCCCCCCGGTACAGCAAGTGGTACCCATAGCACGGCACAGCGTCGATGCCCTCGAGACACCCCTCCAGCCCCAGCTTCTTCAGCGCATCGACGCCGCCGGGCTGGAGCAGCTCGCCGACGATGCGGTCCGGCTCGTGCATCCAGCGCTCCAGCAGGATGACGCTGCGGCCCTGGTTGGCGAGGGCGAAGGCGATGGCGCACCCGAACACGCCCGCGCCAACCACGACAACATCCGCCTCGTGGTGTTGCTGGCGCCGCTCGAGGTTGCGGGCCGCCTGCTGGGGATCGGCTACGCCCGTCATGGTTATCTATATGTAGAATGCGGCTCGGTGTTGGTGTGTCGTGACGTCCGTGATGTCGGCGAGGCGGGTAGACCGAAATCGGGCAGGAGGTTCGAGTTTCGGCGAGTTCGCAACAGCCAGGGAGACAGACAGTTCGAATGGTGTCTTCTTTCAGATCAAGCTTTCCGTCTCCGAACTGATCAATGAGAAATGCACCGTACAGATCCCGTAACCAAAAACAGAAAAGAAACCAATAATTCGTCGTCACTTGCTCCTCGCTCGGGGAATCCCGTCCTTTTTAGCAAATCCCAAAGTCGAGCGCTGGCCCAAAGCCGTGAGTCGGGTCAGTTTCGATCGGGGCACTCGGAGCGCGGCGTGGGAATCGACTTCTCCCGGGGATCGGTTGCGCGTTCCGCTCTTTCTTGGGTGCGCCGCTGGAAATTATTCGAGACCGATCTCACCATGGAATCGTGCCATGCGGCAGGCACCGCTTGGGTTGCCGACCCCTGGCAGGTCTGACAGGCCAATCAGGGCAGCCGTGCAGGGGCCACGGCTGGTGCTGAGGTCGCTTGCCCCTGACCGCAAAGTTCACATGTCAGTCGATGTGCTGGGCGGGGACCGCTGCAGTGGCCTGTTCGTCCCAAGATGTGCAGAGAAGCGGATGCATGTTGGTTCTTTTCAGGGGAAAGAAGAGACAGAGAGACAATTCGAAAAAAAATCAGAAACCCTGAATTTGTGAATGAAATCCAACATTTTGCAATGTTGTGCAAGCAACACAGGTATATACTTTTACAATCGTAATTTCCAGAGATCCCCAAACTCTATGGGTATTGCTCCCTCCATAGCATCTACGTAGTGATACACCCAGGTCCTCCATCTCTTACAAATGTTAGCATCTAGGCAAGGTTGTTTTGTTAGAAAGCCGCAACCGCCGCCGCCCTCCTCGACCCCTCCAACTCCCGTTCCAGCCCGCAAAAGAGTCTAGAAAAGAGAACTCATCCACGACCCCATCATCATCGGCCACCCTGTCCTTGACCTTGGCCTTCCCCTCCCCCCCTTAGCCCTCCTTTTCGCCTTATCATCCTTCGCCCACCCAACCACGGCACCGCTTCCAAATCCACCTCCTCGCACCCGGCATCCCTCGCAGCGAGCTTCATGATCCTCACGGCCTCGGCCTCCAGCTTCCTCCCTCCTCTCTCAGCTTCCGCCTCGCCTCGACGATCTTCGCCAGCCCTCGTCCACCACCGCGCGCGCCCGTGTCCGCTCCTCGGGCGACACCGGCCGGGCCCGCGAGTGCATGACCCGCGCGCGCGCATACCGGAGCGCCGTGCGGCACGCCCCATCCTCGCGGTAGTAGCTCGCCAGCGCGCGGCTGATGGTGTCCCGCAGCCCGTCGACGTCGACCAGTTCGGCGTAGGCGGCGAGGAGGATGCGGAAGTTGTGCAGGTTGAAGCACGGCCCGCTTTTTTGTAAGGAAGAAGAAGAGGAGGAGGATGGGCCGCGCGCGTTGGCGGCTTGGAGGGCGTACGCGACGGCGCCGCGGAAGTGGCCCGCCCCCAAGCAGGTGAGGGCTGCGCGGTTGAGTGCCGTCTCGGTGAGGCGGACGCCGGCTTTGTGGTACTGCGCGAGGGTCGCCTCGATGGTGTCGGTCGTGTCGGCTGGGTTACGCGGGGAGGAGGTGATGGTGTCGAGTTGTTTGGCGAGGAGGTAATTTGTGGCGTGGTTGATGTCGGCGCCTTTGGACTCGGCGCTGCGGAGCAGCTCGTAGGCCGCATCGTAGCCCCTGGGGTCGGCAGTGAGCTGGGCCTGCACGGCGAGGCGTAGCGTTTGCTGGGAGTAGGGCATGTTGAGGTGGAGTGCGCGCTTGTAGATCCAGAGAGCGCGGCGGGGGCATTTGCACGCGAGCGCTTCTTTCATAGCCAGGATAACATCGTCGACTTGGGCGAGCTTGCCTTGGTAGGGTGCCTTGTTGATGTCGACTCTCAGAGAGAGGAGACGTCCCTTTGCCGCTTTGCCGCCGTGCTTAGAGTCTGACAACGCGGCATCCGCCATGACCTGCTCCGTGTGCTTATCCACGAACGCGGGGTTCAGGGCCTGTAGCTTTCGGAAGAGCGTGCGGAGCTCCCTAAAGGGGAACTTCCATTGTCTTCGACATCGCACCAGGATGGAGTTGGTGAAGGCGGCGTCGACAGGGAAGTTGGCCCGCCTGCAATAGTCGAGCCAGTCGATGAGCGAGCCGACGTCTCGAATGGCCGCGTACTGCTTCGCCATGAGCGTGACCATGTAGCTGCACAATGGCACCTTGAGCTCGTCCCTGTACGACTTGAGGAACGCCTCTGTCTCGCGAACCGTGTGTGTCTCGGCGTACGCCTTGAGGACTGGGACAAAGACCTGGCCGTATGCCTTGTCGCTCGGTCTCCCGCGCTGGTTCATGGCCTCGAAATCCGCACGAACAGCCTCCCAATCGCCGTCCGCAGCATGGAAGCGAGCAATAACGCCCAGTAACCGGGCATCTGAGGCGAGAGCAGGGTTTTGGGCAATGGCAGCCAGGAAATACGAGTCGGCCTTCGCCTCCTCTCCTGCCTCCAGAGCCAGCTCAATCATGATTCGGTAGATGTTGTCTGAACGAAAGACGGCGTCCCTCAGGCGCGGTGTCTGGAGCTGCTCAAACATAGCCTCAATCTCCCCGAAGTTGCCGTGCTTCTTCCAGTGTGATACGAAAAGCTTGATAACCCACTTTGGGTTCAGCTTGGTGTCTCCGAGATTTGAACAGACACTGTGGAGTGTCTTCAAGACATCCTCCGGCCTGTGGTTGTGGGCCAGTTCGACGCTGTCGACGACCATATCGCCGATGGCATGGACTGAGGCTTCTGTTGGGGAGGACTGGGCGAAAGTAGAGCAAAAGAGCTTGACAACAGACACATGCTCCTGTTTCTCGTGTAGCTTTGTGAGAAACCACACGGTCAGCTCACTGGAATTCTTCCCCGCAACCAGGTTGCAGCGCCGGTACACCCCAAAAATCCGGCGGAGTCGGTTCGCCTCAAAACAGGCCTCGAGAACCTTGCGTCCGAGGCGGCACACTTCCGCATCCACAGCTGTTGGCCGGACGGTAAAGTTCGGGACGAACAAGTTGATGGCAGTGTCGACGTTCGCCGTGTAGGCGTCTTGTGATTGCTCGTTCAGCTCTGTCCGTGCCAACAACGACTCGATCAAGGCGAAGGGTCGGTGGTTGAGATAGGCGGTTTCTTCTATCTCCCCGCTGTTGATGACCCGGTAGAGAAGTTTTGCGGCATCGTCAACCAGCCCGAGTTCCTGACACGTGCGACACAACAAGGCGGTTGCTTCGATCCACGTCTGGTTCTGGTTGTCGGGCGCAAACTTGCGGTCTATGGCCTCGAGGACCGTTCGCAGCGCAACGGTGACCTGTCGCGGGTCTTTTGTCTCGCAAACTTTGTGCACCTTGTCCGCAATCTCGGAACCTGAAGGGAACGCGTAGGACTTGATGACCTCGCCATTGGTCCACAGCCAGCTGGGGCCGGTGCGTTTGCGTGCCGTGGCCAGCTTAGGTGGTTGTCGAATAGGTTGGAGTTTTAAAGGTTTGGCGGATCGGGGATGTTGGCTGGCTTGAGCGGGTTGTGTGGAGGATTTGGGGTTCTTGGTGTTGGTGACGTCGGGCTGCTCGAATACGACGGTCTCCTCGTCCTTCGTCGATTCCAGCAGCGGTGCTTCCGCGACGTTCTCAACCCCGACTTGCCTTCCTAATATCCCGCCTTCGTTCTTGGGGTCCCGAGTGAAACTCAATGCCGACGCCGTGTTGGCGTGTTGTTGATGGAACGTGAGACTGAATCCTGGATCCCACAGGGCCTCCTCCTCCATAGCCAAGGCGAGCGCGGCTCCTCCAGGGCGGTAGCCCTTTGCCGACCTGATCCTCTCGCCATTCTCGATGACGCGCACGGCATTGTTGATTTTTCGGCGGCGGTCCTCGGCAATGATGGCGAGCGTGCACGAGGTGCCGACGACGAGACCTCGCAGCGCTGTCAATGCCGCCTTGGAGGGGACGGGGAGCGAAGACGACATGGTGGCCCGTGGTGGTTCGGTTCCATGTCGTCAGCGCATAGTAAACGGGCGGCGCCTTCGTCGGGTGCGTCGCTGTGATGTTGGCCTACTGTCGTCGGTCTCGTCGGTCCATTTCAAGGTTCGTTCGGTTAGAGCTCCGCAGCCATTTTCCGGGCGTGGTGTGATGCAGCACACTCGAACCCCACAGCTCCTGCAAGCTTGGGCCAATCGCACTGAGGGCTGGGCTGCTGGGCTTGCTGGGCTGCGCCAAGGGCCAAGACCAATGAACCGTTAGATGAATACCTTTTGCTATGTAATTGCATATGCTCATGCCGACTGCTGTCAGAGTGACGATCCTGGGCTCGGCTGGCTGTCACGTTAATAGTTTGTGGTTGAAGAATGAAGATTGCGTCGCGTACTTGTACACGTCTATCTCTAGTATGTATCTATCCAGTCCACACCAAACGCCTCCCCATGTGTGCCTCCCCCGGCCTCATACACAATACATGACACAAAAATAATACAGATGGTCTATATATACAATGACACGCCCTGGTCCAGGCTCGTCCCTTCATTACACAAGCTCGCGACGCTCCATGGGCATGTACTGCTCTAGGCTCCGCAGGATGGACTGGTAGAGGAACAGCATGCATCCGCTCTGGATGCTGGTCCACGCAGCCCGCGGCCCGACGCCCCTGAACCACCCCGCCACGCCTTCACTCCTGTAGATCAGCCTGAGACCAGTGATCATGGAGGAGGTGTTGAGGGTGACAGCGCCCGGCTTGGGCGTGTGTGTCGACGGAGAGGCTGTTGATATTTGCCGTTTCTGGAGCATCTGTTTTGCGGTTTCGCCCGTTGTCTTGGCCTGCCCTTCTTTCAGCGCTCCAGACATGACTCCTTCGGCGGACGCTGTTGTGACTCCGCCCGCCCCTGGATGGACCTGGGTCTGGAGTCTTGTTTTGACGACGTCGAGCGGACATGTGATTGTGCCTGCCAGGCCGCCAGCTGCCGCGCCTGTCAGGAGTTCCATGTGCCATCCAATGTCCCGGCTGCGCTTCCATTGGCGCGCCCAAATTTGGGCTTGTTCGTAGAACATGAACTGGAGTGCCGAAAACGGGAGGTCGCGCCACAGGGTGGCACCGTAGCCGTAGAAAAGAGCGGAGAATCCCTCGGTTCGTACAATCGTCCGTACAGCATCCGTCGTCCCCTTGTAATTATACCCCGAAGTAAAGTAGGGGTTGTTGTACCGGCCCTGCAGTTGCTGGCGGGTTTTGATCACCTCGGACGGCACGTACACGGTGGAGGCGGCGAGATCGCCAATGAACCCTAGAATAAGAGTCCGTCAGAAAAGAAATCCCCGGCTGCATTGGCCAAACTAACCGGCGAGCAAGTACGCCAGATGAGGCTGTACGCCGTGCTCCAGCATGCGCCGTTTGCTCCATTCGTAGCTGCCAAAGAAGAAACATGTCGCCGGAAACGAGCCGGCAAGGGCCGGAACCCAGCCGCCGTAGAGCCCACGCCGTATCCCTTCCTGCCGGAAGATCTTGAGATAGGACGATCCGAGCGATGTGTATCGGGGCGGAATATGGGGGTCGCCCTGCTGTCGTGTCTTGACCGTGTCGAGCGAGTGCATGAGCATGTCACCGGTCACTCCGCCTAACCCTCCGGCTAGCATGCACTGTTGCGCGGTTCGCGGTCAGCGCGGCGTTCGGCGTAAGCGGGCAAAAAAACGAAACCAAGGTCGACCCACGTGCAGATAAGGCGGGCGCCCTTCGACCTCTCCATCTTGAGACCTCATGTTACTCTGAGCGGGCAGTAGATCGGATTCGGCGAGGGGGCCAACGGCGGGGACGTGCGACAGGATATGCGCGTGGGCCGTATGTCCATCGTCGGGTCGAGGAGCGGCGAGCGGGTCGAGATCTGGGGCGGCGCCGCTGCGGCGCGCGGGCGAGGGCGAGGGAGAGACAGTCGACGTGATGCCTTTGACCGTCTCAAAGCCAAGCACCATCGCCCCGGAGGGAAGAGGACAAGAGAAATGCGCCGCCCGGGCAGCGGACAGCGAGTTCGAGGTATGGCGTCACGAGGAGGTGGGTTCGGCTGGCGCAGCAAACGCAAATGTTCCAAGTTCAAATTTCTGGGCGGCCTTGCCGGGTTTGATGCGTTTTTTCGGCAGTGGCGTGGCTCGTGCGCGTTTTGACAGTTCCTCAGCGATAACCCTGAGATTTATGAAGATGACCCTGAACACTCACTGATTAAACGATTGATTAAAGTACTGATTGAAGACAGGCCAAGATGCTGGATTCTTGCCAATTGGAATGCCTTTGGCTTAAATGCTGGTTATTTAATTCAAACTTCAAAGATATATACACAATCAACACATATACACATATACACATTATACCACAGTGTATAATACAAACCCACCCCAACCCTTGCCACATAACACAAGCACTCGGCCAACTTGGTATTCATCCCATGATCCTCTCCGTCACCCTTCTCCCTAACCCGCCCTATTCACCCCCGTCCTCAAAGGGTGCTCCCACCACCTCACCCGGCCCGCCCTCTCCCACGGCGACAGCACATGCGTGACCCGCCCCGTAATCAGCCGCGCCGAGATGGGCCCATAGTAGTTACTGTCCTGGCTGCGGTCGCCGTCCCCTTCCACCCAGACATGCCCCTCGGGCACGGCGGCCCACTCGTAAGGATACGGCGCCTTGGTGCGGACCACGTCCCCCTCGAGCCCGACGATCCTCTTGACCGTCGTCTTGCTCGGATCATACGGATTCCTGTTTCATCTGTCAAAATCCCGAACCACAAAACCCTTCCAAAAACCAACCCGGAAAGAAAAACATACCGAAACGTCACCACCATCCCCCGCCGCAGCCCCTCCTGCGCGTACATCTTCCACACCAGGCACAGGTCCCGCCGCAGGGACTCGTTGTACTGCGGGTTGAGGAAGGGGTACATGGACGGCCCGCGGATAAAGGTGATCTCGGCGACGTAGGCGTTGAACCAGATCAAGGGCGGGATCCAGGTCGCGTAGCGGAGGAGGTAGTGCGAGACCTGTCCGAGGAAGAAGCGGCTTCCCCCTTTTCCTCCTCCTCCTCCTCCTCCGGGAAAGACTCTTGTCCATGTTGCCATTGTATCTGAATGCAGATTGGGGGTTGGGGGACCGGGGGGTTTTGAAACCCCTGAATCGGGTTGAGTGGCGGAGGTTGTCTGTCACCTTCGTCTGTTGAGTTCATACACTTTGAGAGCTTTGGTCCGTTGAGTGAGATAAGGCGATAAGCGTCTATCCGCCCCGCTTCGTGCATACTCTATGAGAAAATCACAACCATCATCATCTCGTTGTCAAAGCGTTACTTCATTCCCCTTTTCTTTACGCTGCGGTCCTAAGATAGCTACCCGTGTCTACCGTGTCTGACCTTTTTGATTCCTGAGACGCCAGTCGTACCAATGGTCCTGATAAACCTGCTCGCTGTCCCATCGCCCTCGCTCGCGGGGTATCTGGAATGTCCCACGAAACGTGGGCTGAATCACCGTCTCCTGTCCGAAGCCTGCTAGGACCCTTCTTTAGACCGTCTCGGGGATGTTGTCGTCGCTCTCGCTGACGCTCTCGTCGCCGCTGACCTCGGCGTTCTCACGCTCGCGCTTCTCCATAAGAGCCTGCAGCTCCGCGTCATCCGACTCAGTAACCGCCTTGGGCGCCATCTTGACAACGAGGTTGCCGCCAGCCGCCTCGATGCTCGTCCGGACGTCGACGATGGCCTCCTCTAACCGCGCGATACCGGCGTTCTTGTCGAGGCAGGTGTTGGTAAGGCTTTTGCTTGTTAGCCACAAGCCCAGCAATCGGCTACCCACGAACGCTATAGTGATGTGACACTTACACATAGAGAGGGGGCGACACCAGGCGGCACTTGACCTGGGTCTCGGCCGTGTTACGAGCCTCGGCGGTGCGCAGGGCAGCCTTGATGGCGTCGATGCCCTCATAGCTGAAGCAGGTGACCTCAATGTCGGCACGGACCTTGGTCGGCTGGGGCGTCAGCTTCTTGCCGATGTATGACTTGAGCTCCTCAGCAACAGCATCGCTCGGGAACTGAATGTCGGTCCAGATGTCGGGGTTGCTGCGCATCTAATCAGCCAAAAGAATGTCTCGCTCTGGCGGGCATGCCCGAGACGTACGTTATTGAGAGCTTAAAGGCGTCGAGGGAGTGGCCGTATTTCTTGTTAAGCGGCCACCCTATTGTCTCGTAGAGGCTCTCGATCGGGGTCTGGGTCTTCTCGGCGACGTGCCTCATGATCGAGTGCACGATCTTGCTCTTGTTGTACCGCTCCTCGCAGCGGACGATATCCTCGGGCGACACACGGCGCTTGGACAGATCGATGTATCCTGGCCCCGCTTTAGCATTGCCGCACAGCGCATCATCGGTGATGAGGGGCCCAACCTTTCTCCTTGTCCACACGCAGCACGACGACGACCTCGTTGCGGCCGACACGGATCAACTTCTGGATACTTCTGATACGACGTCTCGAAAGCTCGGAAAGAAGAATCATGCCGTCGATGTTGTCGTACTCGAGGAGCTTGACATAAGCTCCCATATCGGCGATCTAGGCGACCGTCAGCGCTGGGACGGCCAACAGCGACTCTTGGCGACCCTTGGCGACCGTACCTGCTTAACGTTCACCATCACAAAGGAGTCAATCTCCGGGTACTTCTCCTCGTAGAAGCGGCAGTTTGAGAGCGACATCTTGTCGGTGGGTGCCGTTCCCAGGCGGGGCAGAGTGGGATGTTTTGGTGTGTGCGGTTTCGCGGGAATCGGGCAGATGCGCCGGGAGGGATGGGGTGCAAAAAAACGACGAGGCCGGTGCGGGAGAGTTGTAGAATTGGTTCTTCCCGGGCGATGGAGGGATACTGCAAAGTCGAGTCCGCGGTGGGTTTCGGAGGGGGTTTCCTTTGGGCGAATGCGGAATCGAGTTTGAGCTCAAAGAACAGTCATCAGGCCCGCAGCATTTTCAGAAGCCAGGCCAAAATTACGCTGCGCGCACGGCCACAGTTGAGCAGGGAAAGTGGGCTGTGGCTGGTGCTGGTCGGCGGGGTGGGCAGAGGCTTGGGGCGAGTGAGACAAGCTCGGCAAACGGCGGCATCCCTGTTCAGGCATGGGACCAGCTCGGGGGCCCCCACCACATGCCAAATTCCAGCAAACACGACGTCAGCGCGCCAGGGCCTGTGCCTGGCAGTAACCAAAAGCCGAGCACCGTGCAAGGGAGCAAGGGAGCAGCTCTCGACAGGCCGAGTTCCATCTCACGGCACTGCAACCCGTTGACAAGCCGGGAATTACTATTAAAGGGACTGAGGTGTGCTCTGCTCTCGCCGAAAACATAGAAACACGTTTCGCTGGCTTTTTGCACCAAACCACTTCCCCCGGTGTGTGCGAGGGCTCCGAGAGACACACCTCAAGGGACACTTGACCCCAGGGCGAGCGAAGGAAAGTCGAGGAGGATTCAAGGGACCACCAAAGCCAAAGCCGACATGTTCCGGCAACCATCTCGGCGCAACACCACCACTTGAGACGTCGCAAACCGCCCCCGGCTTTCCACTCCTTTCCGATGATAACGGCCGAGTCGAATACGAAACACGCGCGGCGATGGACGTAGTAAACTCTTCCGCCCTCGCGGCGGCGGTGACGGCGGTGACGGCGGCGACAGCATCAACAGCGGCGGCGGCATCGGGAAGCCGGCATCCGAACCCGCTTGCGTCGGCGGTGGCTGCAGCGAGCGATGTTGCAACGGCCCATGGCTCGTCGTCGTGGCTCGGCCTCTTTGCGAGGCTCGTTTTCTGGATCCTCCAGTTCGTGTCGACGGTGCTGTACTATGCCATCAAGCTCGCCACCATCTCGGTCCCACCCTGCTGTATACGCTCTTCTCGACCAGCCTGACCGTGACTATGAACGCGACGACTCTGTAAGTTTGCCCGCGTCCGTCCCCGCATCCGGGTTGCCGGGTAACTCTCTAACCATCCCCTAGTATGCTCATCGTCGCCGCCATGATCGGCGCAGTCAGCTGGGTCGTCAGGTACCGCTACCTCAACATGTACTCCCGCCTCCCCCCCGAGCCGCAACGCAAGGAACCGGACGTCGATCTCTTCCCCGACACCCACGACGAGGGCATTAAGTCTGGCCTGTCCAACTACTTTGACGAGTTCCTGAGCGCCATCAAGATCTTCGGCTACCTGGAGCGGCCCGTCTTCCACGAGCTGACCCGCAGCATGCAGACCAGGAAGCTGATTGCCGGCGAAACATTCAACCTCGAGGAGGAGAAGGGCTTTTGCCTTGTCGTCGACGGCCTGGTCGAGATCTTTGTCAAGTCGTCCAGCTACAACCGTCGCTACGCCCACAGCCCCTACCTCGGCCCGGCCAGCGAGGCGCCCTCGAGCGACGATGAGCAAGAGGCCCCTGGACAGCAGCGGTACCAGCTTCTGACCGAGGTACGGAATGGTGCCCCCATGTCGTCGCTCTTCTCCATCATGTCGCTCTTCACCGAGGACGTTCCGCTGCGGCAGGCAGATGACGGCTCCGAGATGGGGACAGCTGCCCACAGCACTCTGTTCCCCAACTATCCTGCGAGTGCCGACTTCCGAAAGTCGCACGTCACGACCGACTCCCTTCCAGACAGCCCTCAGCTAAATGACTCGGCAGCACAGTCTGCAGAGAGCCTCCCCGAGCACCTCGGCGGCACCCTCCCCAGAACAGGTCAAGGGCTGCCCCAAGTGCCCCCGATCTCACTCGACGGGAGTGGCTTCAGGAGACCACAGAGGCCCGTTCCCAAGCGGAATGCCACCACCTCGGCTCATCCGGATATCATCGCGAGGGCCACGGTGGACACGACCGTCGCCATCATCCCTGCGAGCGCATTCAGGCGCTTGATCAAGATATACCCGAAGGCCACTGCACACATAGTGCATGTCATCCTGTCACGATTTCAGCGAGTCACCCTTGCCACGGCGTACGACTACCTTGGGTTGACCTGTGAGGTCCTGCAGATCGAGCGCCAGATGCTGAAATACACAACCCATCAGCTCCCCAACCACCTCCGAGGTACTGCCTTGGATAGGCTCAAGGAGAAGTTCAAGAGGGAGAGGGAGAGGATTGGGGAGGAGGATGTCAGCAAGGGGATAGCTCTCCACAATGCCCGCGCCGGCCGTCGTCGCCGCTCGACAGCTACGCTCCGGAAGGAGGCCGCCTTTCAGGCCTTTTCCAAGCAGCGCAACCTCTCACAGGCTAGCCCGTCTTTGGCAGTTCCCAGCGCCGGAGATCTTGTGACACACTTGCAGCAGTCGAGAAGCGGAGGCAACCGGCCACAAAGCGTCGCATTCATGGACGGACCGTCTCCTCACCTCGACCTGCAGAGGGAAGCAGTGTCCCCTCTCGCGCAGCGCACCTTCAACCCTTTTGCGACGCAGAGGAACGTGCACATCTCGCTAGACAAGAGAGAGACGCTGGACGAGGACAACTTGTTTCGGGAGTCGATCCTTGAGTGCATGTTCAGGGCCATCGGTCTAACGGGCAACGGCAGCCCCAACAGGGACACAGAGTCGAACCAGGCTTCCCCGCGGCTCGTTTCGTTTGACCAGCGGCGGCAAAAGGCCATGTTTACGAACCACGCGTTTGGTTTTATGGATGGGCTCGAAGGCTCAGTCGACGGCGACACCGAGTCCATGACCTCGGCGGGACACTCAATGCCGCCCTCACCCAATCCCCATCTACTCGCCCAGGATATGCGAGACGAGATGGAAATCGTCTTTTTCCCCAAGGGGTCTGTGCTGGTTGAACAGGGCGAGAGAAATCCGGGTCTTTATTACGTTATTGATGGGTTCCTCGACATCTGCACTCAGGATAGCACATCGTCATCTGATGTTGTCCAAGCTCCAGGCAGGACATCACTGCACGCGATGGATACCGCCGAGTCGCTGTGCTCGCCCCACCGGCTCGCCGAATCCATGCGCACAGGTAGCAACGTTGGGGACAAGAACATCAACGGGGATACGGACAAGAAACCCAAGCCTGGGCGGCGAAGCGTCGCCCTGATCAAGCCGGGCGGACTCGCCGGCTACATCGGAACCATCTCGTCGTACCGATCCTTCATCGACGTGGTGGCGAAGACGGACGTTTATGTCGGCTTTCTCCCACTGACGTCGATCGAGAGGATCGTTGACCGGTACCCGATTGTGCTTCTGACTATGGCGAAGAGGCTCACAAACCTGCTTCCGCGTCTGATCCTGCACATTGATTTTGCCTTGGAGTGGCTCCAGGTCAACGCCGGCCAAGTCATCTTCCACGAAGGAGACGAGAGCGAGGCCATCTACATCGTGCTGAACGGCCGTCTAAGGTTGGTCGAGGACAGAAAGGACGGAGGCATGAACGTCAAGGCCGAGTTCGGCCAGGGCGAGAGCATCGGCGAGCTGGAGGTGCTGACCGAGTCTTCTCGCTCCGGCACTCTCCACGCCATCCGTGACACGGAGCTGGTCAAGTTCCCTCGCACGCTCTTCAACAGCCTGGCGCAGGAGCACCCAAACATCACGATCAAGATCTCCAAGATCATCGCGTCCCGGATGAGGGCGCTGATCGACGATCCTACGACTGTGCTCGGACTCAGGGATGGGTCGGGGAGAAGCTCGATCAACAAGAGTTCAACGACGCTCAATCTGAGGACCGTCGCCGTCCTACCGGTCTCGGCCGGCGTGCCCGTGGCGGAGTTTGGCAATAGGTTGCTCAACGCGCTCACGGAGGTCGGGGCGCCCAACGGTGCAACGTCACTAAACAGTGCCGCTGTCTTGAATCATCTCGGGAAACATGCGTTCAACAAAATGGGCAAGCTCAAGCTGTCGCACTACTTGGCGGACCTCGAGGAGAAGTACGGGCTCGTGATCTACGTGGCTGGTAAGTTTTGATGAGTGAAGCACACCTGCAATGCCCCCTGTACTGACCTTGCCGTAGACACCAACGTCAATGCCCCTTGGACGCAGACCTGCATCGCCCAGGCTGACTGCGTTCTGTTGGTCGGCCTCGCGGATGGCTCTCCGGAAGTCGGGGAGTATGAGCGCTTCATGCTCGGCATGAAGTCGACGGCGAGAAAGATCCTCGTGCTTCTCCATCAGGAACGCTACTCCAACTCGGGCTTGACCAGAAAGTGGCTTAAGAACCGCGTGTGGATCAACGGCGGCCACTTCCACGTGCAGATGACATACAGCCCCAACGCCGTTCCCATCCACCCGCCAGCCAAACCGGGAGGCCCGACGCTGAAGGAACGGGTCCAAATCCTGCACGCCGAAATCCAAAAGTACACTTCCAGAAAGCCGCGCCACAGCCCGTTCTACTCCCCCGACGCCCCATTCAAGGGCGACTTCCACCGTCTCGCGCGCCGGCTCTGCGGCAAATCCGTCGGGCTCGTCCTCGGCGGCGGCGGAGCCCGAGGCATCGCGCACATCGGCATCATCCGCGCGTTGCAGGAGGCCGGCATCCCCATCGACATGGTGGGCGGCACGTCGATCGGCGCCTTCATCGGCGCGCTCTACGCGCGCCACGCCGACTTTGTCCCCATCGTCAACGCGGCCAAAAAGTTCGCCGGCCGCATGGCGTCCATGTGGCGCTTCGCGCTCGACCTGACGTACCCCTCGGCCTCGTACACGACGGGCCACGAGTTCAACCGCGGCATCTTCAAGGCGTTCGGCAACACGCAGATCGAGGACTTTTGGCTCGACTACTACTGCAACACGACCAACATCTCCAAGTCGCGGGCCGAGTTCCACACGAGCGGCTACGCGTGGCGGTACGTGCGCGCCAGCATGTCGCTGGCGGGGCTGCTCCCGCCGCTGTGCGACGAGGGCAGCATGCTGCTCGACGGCGGCTACGTCGACAACCTGACCGTCTCGCACATGAAGTCGCTCGGGAGCGACGTCATCTTCGCCGTCGACGTCGGCGCGCTCGACGACAACACCCCGCAGGCCTTTGGGGACTCGCTCTCGGGCATGTGGGCGTTTGTCAACCGCTGGAACCCCTTCTCGTCGGTGCCGAACCCGCCGACGCTGGCCGAGATCCAGGCCCGGCTCGCGTACGTGAGCAGCGTGGACGCGCTCGAGAGGGCCAAGACGCTGGGCGGGTGCATCTACATGCGGCCGCCGATCGAGGAGTACGGGACGCTGGACTTTGGCAAGTTTATGGAGATTTATACGGTCGGGTACAAGTATGGGCAGGAGTTCTTGGCGCGGCTCAAGGAGAAAGGGGTGCTGCCGCTGGGCGAGGAGACCGAGGGGAAGAAGGCGCTGCGGAGGACTATGGCGCCGCGCAGGGCGAGTATTTAGTAACCTGTGTGTCGGGTGTAGCATTTTGTAGGCGTTTTTTCTGTTTGTGGGATAGAGAGCGTTGCATAGTGTTTATGCATTGTTTGTATTTTAGGTCTGATGGAAGTATTGTGCGCGAGGGGTGTTCATAGTTGTTGCGTGGTTTTGATGGTTGTTGTTGTCACCAGTTATCGTAGGGGTGGTCGTGGAACGTGAAATTGGTGGTAGTTGACAGGAGAGCCAAACACTATACATCCTCATCTAGGGTATATGCCGTCTATGGTCTATCGTCTACGCGTCTCCTGTAACGATCATCCCTTCATCACCTCCTCCGCAATCTCCACCAGCGTCTTGACGGCCGTATCAACGTGCTCCTTCTCGGTCGTCCTCACGCCCGTCATCAGGCGAATGGCGAACCTGCCGTCCAGCTCCGTGCTCGTCAGCCAAATCTTGCCCGTGGCGTTCACCTTCTCATACAGCGCCCTGGTCAGCGCGTTCCGCTCCTCCAGCGGCGCCCCTTCCGACTTGGCCGCCAGGCGGAACACGGTCAGCGCAAACTTGGGCCCCGTCACGATCTCGAACAGATCCGACCTGCTCCGCAACGACTCGGCCAGGTCTTCGCCCATCTTGATGGTCCGCCGGATGTACTCCTGCAACCCCTTGACGCCGTACGAGCGCATCACGAACCAGATCTTCAAGCTCCGGAACCGCCTCCCGAGCGGGATCTGCCACTCGCGGTAGTCGGTCACCAGGCCGCCGTCCGACGCCTTGTTCCCGTACACGGCCTGGTTGACGCTCAGCGCCTGCACCAGCCAGTCGCGGTTGCGCACGAAGAAGCAGCTCGCGTCAAAGTTGACCAGCAGCCACTTGTGCATGTTCATGTCGAAGCTGTGGAACCGGCTGATCAGCGCGATCTTGGTCGCCTCCTGCACCTCCGGACACACCAGCGCGGCGCCCGCGTACGCCGCGTCGACGTGCACCCACACCTCGCCGGGCTGCCCGGGCGGGGCGGCGTGCTCGGCCAGCGCCCGGCTGATGCCGTCAAAGTCGTCGACGGAGCACACGTCGGTCGTGCCCAGCGTGGCGGCCAGGAAGAAGGGCTCGAGCCCCTGCGCGCGGCACTCGGCCAGCGCCTCGGCCAGCCGCTCGCGGGTCAGGGCGTAGCCGTCCTCCTCGCGCACGCGGACGGCGCGGAAGCGCACGCCGAGGATCAGCGCGGCCTTCTTGGCGCTCGAGTGCGTCAGCGTCGTCGCCAGCGCGACCATGCGCGACCGCTTGACCATGACGCGCTCCTCGCGCTCCTCCTCGCTCAGCTCCCTGCCGGGGGATGGTCTCGCGGAGGTACTTGTCGCGGGCGGCCACCATGGCGGTCAGCACGGCCTCGCTGGCCGAGCCCTGGATCACGCCGCCGCCGCGGGTCGGGCCCGTGGAGAGGAAGCACGCGGGCAGGCCGAGCGTCTTGGCCAGCCAGTCCAGCACGACCGTCTCGAGCTCCGTCACGGCCGGCGAGCAGATCCAGTTGAAGCAGGCGCCCGACAGCGCCGAGCTGTACAGCTCGCCGAGGATGGAGGGGTACGAGGTCGCGCAGGGGAAGAAGGCGTGGAAGCCGGGGTGGCTCCTGAGGAAAGGGGGGGATGGGGTGTGAGTATAGACGACCTAGTCAAAGAAAGTGGGGTGTTTGGTAGCTAGGGACTACGAACCAGTGGGTGATGCCCGGCATGATCTTGGCTTCAATGTCCTTTTGGATGTCGGCCCACGGCTCGCCGTCCTGGGGGGGCTCGCTGGGCAACAGCTTGCGCAGGTAGCCGGGCTCGACGGCCGAGACGACATTGCGGGTGGCGAGGGTGTCGAAGTAGGTGATGACTGGGAGGTGTGTTAGCTTTTGTGTTCTTTGGTTCTCACGGGTTATGGGGTGTGAGGTGTGCGTTGAGGGGCTTACTCTCATCGATGGTGGCATTGGCCGCCTCTCGGAATCCCTGGGAGTCCATCTTGGCAGTTATGTCCTTGAGGTTATTTGAAAGATTTAAATTGTAACTGTAATGCAACGATGGGATGAAGAAACTGCCCGGTTATCTACGATAGGTACAGAATACAGAATACTTGAATGCTCTCCAGGGATGCGGGGGTGAGCACCAGGAGGGAGAGGGGGAGGATCCGTAGTCGGCACTACTGCTCTTATACAATGGGAAGCTAACTAACATTAAACGTTACGCCAAACAATACCCGGTCTAGCCATGCAACAGCTCACGACCTGGAATAACCGCCGCGGGGTTGGGATTCGGAAAGAGGCCGCAGAAGGGGGCAAACCCGGGTTTTCTCGGCAAACGTATGATTACCCCTAACCCTGTGTTGATTCTCAGGGGCAAGGGCAGATCAACATGAGCGCCAACAGACATGCTCAGAAACGTTACTGTGTAAATTGGTATGTAATATTTCACCACGGATGGCGCTACGACAAAGGACTAGTAAATTACGAATACACCGATCCGAACTGTCGTTGGTCCATCGCGCACAGACCGTTGCGCCAGATCTTGGTTGGCCCCTGCAAGCTGCAAGGTGACATGGTTGCATCGAGTGACGTCGTTCACTTGCTTCAGCTCTTTTATCGACACCAGACCGGCCTGGAACACGACAACAACCCCCCCGAGGCTGGTTTCTTTTGCAACATTCAGCAGCTTCGCTGAGTTGACTTGGGCGGTTTCACAAACAGCCATCATTTCCATTTTCCGCAGCCATGGCCGTCTCCCCGAGCCCGGACCGGGACAAGAGGCCCCAGTCCAACTTTGAGTGAGCTGCTTGTCCCTAGCAAAGGAGACAAATATGTCCAGAACTGACACAGAACCTGTCCAGTGTCGACTATGTAATCCACTACACCATCCCCCCAGGTTCGTCGCCTTACCTTACCCCTCTCCTCCCCTCAAAACCCCCCCCCTAACTCTCCTCGCCCTCCACAGAATCCGCCGAAGCCGAAGCCTCCTTCACCCAGCTCATCGATGCCCTCTCGGGGCTTCGCGACCGAGGTCCGCCGGGCCGCACCCGTCCTCCTCCTCGTCTTCCTCAAGCTCGCCTCGACCCGCCTCTCCACTCGCAAATCTACCGCGCCCGCGTCCAGGACTGGCTCTACGGCGTGCGCCGCACCCCGGCCCCGAGCCAGAACAACCCCACCGACGAGGACATGGCGCGCTACTTCGCCGAGGACGAGCCCGTCACCGAGGCCGAGCGCCTGCGCCTGGCCTACATGCTCATCACCCAGCCGCGCAACGAGGGCGGCGCCGGGATCACGCCCCGCGTCGGCACGTGGCGCTTCGTCAAGGGCGTGTTCCCGCTGCACGACCGCGCCTTCAACCGCCGGTGGATTGCCGAGTGGAGCGGCAAGTCGTATCTGGACGAGGGGGACATTGGCAAGATCCGGGACCGGTTTGGCGAGCGGGTCGCGTTCTACTTTGCCTTCCTGCAGGCGTACTTCGCGTTTCTGCTCTTCCCCGCGGCGTTTGGGCTGGCCGCATGGGCGATCCTGGGGCCCTTCTCGTGGCTGTACGCCGTGGTGAACTGTCTGTGGGCGGTCGTCTTCTTTGAGCACTGGAAGATGAAGGAGGTCGACTTGGCGGTGCAGTGGGGGGTCAGGGGCGTGAGCAGGATCCAGCACCCGCGGCCGCAGTTCAAGTTCGAGCGGGAGAGCGTCGACCCCGTCACGGGCGAGATTGTCAAGGTGTATTCGCCGTATAGCAGGTTGGCGCGGCAGCTGCTGCAGGTGCCGTTTGCCGCGGCCTGCGTGGTCGCGCTGGGCGGGCTGATTGCCAGCTGCTTTGCCATTGAGATCTTCATTACTGAGGTGTACAATGGCCCGTTCAAGCAGTACCTGGTGAGTTGGGACGTCCTAGGAGCAGGACGAAGGGGCGGGCTGCTAACTTGGGGGCTAGACTTTTCTGCCGACTGTTCTCCTCACCATCCTTAATCCTACGCTCACGACGCTGCTTACTCGTCTGGCGGAGAGACTGACTGAGCTGGAGAACTACGAGACCCATGATGGTATGTTGTTCTGGCTGAATATGGTTCGCAGGCCGTTTACTGACCGCCGCCACAGCGCACCAAGCATCCTTCGTCCAGAAGGTCTTTGTCATCAACTTCATCACCTCGTACCTGGGCATCTTCCTGACTGCCTTTGTCTACGTCCCCTTCGGAAAGATCCTGGTCCCCTACCTCGACGTGTTCAAGCTCACGGCGCAGCGCTTCACGGCCGAGGGCAAGGCCCTGCCGACCAAGAACTGGCAGATCAACCCCGACAGGCTGACCAAGCAGGTCATCTACTTCACGGTGACGGCGCAGATCATCAGCTTTGCCACCGAGGTGATCGTGCCGTACGCCAAGCGCAAGGTGTTCAAGACGGTCGAGAAGGTGCAGTCGGAGCTGTCGGAAAAGTCCGTCAGCCCGCCCAAGGACCAGCCTGAGGAGGCCGAGTTCCTCAAGCGCGTGCGCGACGAGGCCGAGCTGGACGAGTACGACGTCACCATCGATTACAGGGAGATGGTGGTGCAGTTCGGTAGGCCAGACTACCCCTTCCCTAAACCTACTCTCGTGCTGACTTGCCCAACCCAAAGGTTACCTCTCCCTCTTCTCCGTCGTCTGGCCCCTGACGGCCTGCTCCTTCCTCGTCAACAACTGGATCGAAGCCCGCTCCGACGCCCTGAAGATCGCCAAGAACTGCCAGCGGCCCATCCCCTGGCGCGCCGACTCGATCGGGCCCTGGCTCGACTCGCTCGGCTTCCTGGCCTGGCTGGGCAGCATCACGAGCGCCGCGCTCGTCTTCCTCTTCCACAGCGGCGGCAAGAAGGGCGCCCCCGACGGCTCGCCCTGGGACATTCGCGGCTGGGCGCTGCTGCTCTCCATCCTGTTCGCCGAGCACCTGTACCTGCTCGTGCAGTTTGTCGTCCGCGGCGTGATCCGCAAGCTCGACAGCCCGGGCCTGCAGAAGGAGAAGGCGGAGCGGTTCGCCATGCGCAAGAAGCTGCTGGAGAGGATGGTGGAGCGCGACGTGAGCGCCGAGGCCGGCGGGCCCGGGGTGAGCGGCGGGGAGAAGATCACGCGGGAGGCGCTCGAGGAGGAGGCGCGGCGGTTCTCGGTGGCCGGCGAGGGGCGGCCCGAGCAGCTGTTCTGGCTGCGGCAGAGGGGCGCGTCCGAGACCATCCAGGTGGGGAGGGCGTTGATTGCTGAGGTGGGTTTGGGGTTTTCCTTTTCTTTTTTTTTTTTACCTTTGTGCATGGCTGCAGGACCTGTTACTGACATAAGAAGCAGACGGCCGCGAACAAGACCAAGACCAGCAAGTATTAATCGCACTTTCAACGGCGAGCTACGAGATCAGAATTAGTCTCATGCAGGGGAAGGAGTTGGATGCAGTGGAGGGTTTGAAAAAGAGGCGAACGACGGAGGAAGGTTGGCGTGAGATGGATATATTTTCACTCCATATAGCAGTCGCAGCGAGCGGTATCTTGTTGTCATTTTTCATCTTGATGCGGGATGCGGGAATGTGTGGGTGAAATCCAAGGTTGATCGCGCCAAATAACTCTTGACTCGTGTAGGTTGTTACAGATCTTGGGATCCTCCGATCTACAGATCGGGGCGGTAAAAGATGGCATCGAAAAGTCAACAAGGGTTTCCCAGTCTGCTGTGTAGGAAAAAAATAACCAAGTCGCAACTCGGGTGTTGACTCGCGTCGGTGTATCAAGGCCCGAGCAGGGACGAGGTTGCAGTCTGTTGACATGGATGTAAAATAACCGTTTCCGATTCCGCCTCTGTCGCGTCACTTTTCTCGGGCCATCGGCTGATGTCGGTATCGCTGTGCGTTCGGGCACTCCAGTGGGTTCCACACTCCCCGCAGTCTTGGCCGAATGCTTGGGCTGAACATGACCCCACTGTCATGACGAGCTCCGACAACGCCGGCGCTGCGATTGGAGAAGTTCGGTTTCCTTGTTCCCGAGTTGCATGTGTCTGATGGGGAATGGGGGATTTCGTATTTTTGATCTGATCCATTCTCTCAGGCCGTCAACTGTGGATTAGGGACTCTTTCCTTTCGCAACATTTACTCAGAATTGGATTCTGGTTTTGTTGTGTTTTATATTTTTAGAGCTTCGGCATTTGTTACAGCGGAGATACCTTGCCCTTGCCTTGCATTGGAGCATTGCCAGCAGAGAGACACACTCTCACGCCACCAGTCGCATCATCCCAGACCCTCGAGTCCACACCAGCGGCCGCAGTACTTTTGACGTCAACACAAACACGCAGTCAAGATGGCAACATTGACGGGTGCCGAGGTTGCGAAACACAATACAGCCGATGATTGCTGGGTCATCGTGCATGTACGTCACGCCTTCCCAGCTTCAGACTCACGATCACTGACGGCGCTCCAGGGGCGAGCATACGATGTCACAGAATTCCTGCCTGGTACGCACCATCAACCCTCGAGAGTAGACCCTGACTTTGACAATCTACAGAGCATCCCGGAGGGACCAAGATTATCGTCAAATATGCGGTGAGCCATCTCCGTGTTTTACACAGAATGTTGGCTGTCAGGCCGCTGACACATGGCAGGGCAAAGATGCGACCGAAGAGTTCGAGCCGATTCACCCTCCAGACACTCTCGAGAAGTACCTGCCCAAGGATAAACACCTCGGGCCCGTGGACATGACGACTGTGGTCAAGGAAAAGACCCAGGATTCACCAGAGGAAAAGGAGCGCCTGAAGCGCATCAAGGAGATGCCCTTGCTCGAGCAGTGCTACAACCTCCTCGACTTTGAGGCTGTCGCGCGCAGGGTCATGAAGAAGACGGCCTGGGGATACTACTCCAGCGCTGCCGATGATGAGATTGTGAGCTTCCTTTCGCCGGGCAACTTGGTAGAGCACCTCGACTGACTTTCCAGACCCTGCGCGAAAATCACTCGGCCTTCCACCGTATTTGGTTCCGTCCGCGCGTCCTCATCGACGTTGAGAAGGTCGACTTCTCCACCACCATGCTCGGCACGCCCTGCTCCATCCCCTTCTACGTCACCGCAACCGCCCTCGGCAAGCTCGGCCACGCCGAAGGCGAAGTCGTCCTCACCCGCTCCTCCGCCAAGCACAACGTGATCCAGATGATCCCCACCCTGGCCTCGTGCGCCTTCGACGAGATCGTCGGCGCCGCCGGGCCCGGCCAGGTCCAGTGGCTCCAGCTCTACGTCAACAAGGACCGCGCCATCACGCAGCGCATCGTGCAGCACGCCGAGAAGCGCGGGTGCAAGGGCCTCTTCATCACGGTCGACGCGCCGCAGCTCGGCCGCCGCGAGAAGGACATGCGCATGAAGTTCACCGACGAGGGCAGCAACGTGCAGAGCGGCCAGGCGACCGACACTTCGCAGGGTGCCGCCCGCGCCATCAGCAGCTTCATCGACCCGGGACTCAGCTGGGACGACATCCCCTGGTTCCAGTCCATTACCAAGATGCCCATCGTGCTCAAGGGCGTGCAGCGCGTCGAGGACGTCGTCAAGGCCATCGAGGCCGGCGTCCAGGGCGTCGTGCTGTCCAACCACGGCGGCCGCCAGCTCGAGTTCTCCCGCTCCGCCGTCGAGGTCCTCGCCGAGACCATGCCCGTGCTGCGCCAGCTGGGGCTCGAGAACAAGATCGAGATCTACGTCGACGGCGGCATCCGGCGCGCGACCGACATCCTCAAGGCGCTGTGCCTCGGCGCGCGCGGCGTCGGCATCGGCCGCCCGTTCCTCTACGCCATGTCGGCGTACGGCCAGGACGGCGTCGACCGCGCCATGCAGCTGCTCAAGGACGAGATGGAGATGGGCATGCGGCTGGTGGGCGCGCGGAACGTCTCCGAGCTGAACCCCACTCTGGTGGATGCCCGGAGCTTGTTTAACCACGGTTCGCCGCCGTCGGATAACCTGGCGTTTGCCGTGTACGATCCGCTGGTGAACCCGGCGCAGAGGCTGGCGGTGACGGGGGAGAAGCCGGAGAAGGCGAAATTGTGAGGTGTCAAAGAGGTGGTTTATTGGGTAATAAAGTTGGATATGGTGGGCCTCGATTCGGGAGGGTCGTATATAAGGTAGAAGGGGTTATGTTGTACACACGTTGGCCAGGTAGCTGGTGTTTAGAGGGTGTAAGAGAGCGTGTAATCGGACTGTCCATTTCCCCCCCCTGTCTATTCATACGATCCCGTTGTACCGTATTTCAATTTTTTTTGTGGTCAAGGCAGACTCATGGATACCAGTTCTACCATTCCATAACAGGTACACGTATGTTCCATAACGTGAAGCTTCTGCTTCTGGAAAAACTTCAGGGGAATATTCAGGGGACACTCAAGGGACTCAATGGTCGCCTCAGGGCCTATCCCTCGTGTTCAACCCTGCGGGTGACGTCAGTCAGGCCCACAATCTTCAATTCAAACACGAGCTTGCCAAATCAAACCTTCTCCCGTGGCTGCAGCAATGCCTGTCAGCTGCCGCGATCCGCCTTCCCCGCGCAGCCTCGCAGTGAAACCGCCTCAGCAACCCATGCTGCATCCGACCCCACGCGCATCAACCGACCCCATCACCGAACGGCTGTTGATCTCCAATTCACACCTGCAACAGCCTTCCCAAGCAAGCGCGTTCCGGCGCACGCAGGGCAAGAGACTCGCGTATGCCTATGCGCGTGCGCACTGCACCGCCCGCGGCAACGCTGTTATTGTTGTCGACCGATCGCTACTGAAAACAAACTGCACCCAAACTACACAACCATGTCGTCGTCCCTCGAGGCCAAAATCGTCGTGCTCGGCGCCCAGGGCGTCGGCAAGACTTCCCTGGTGATGCGCTACTGCAAGGGCGCCTTCAACCCCTCCCAAGTCACCTCGACCGTCGGCGCGAGCTTCCTCACCAAGCGAGTCATCGACACAGACACCGACACGCTCGTGCGCCTACAGATCTGGGACACCGGTACGCCCCCCTCTTTTTGAAGTAAACCCTTCCCCAAACTAACCTGCCGCCCCAAAAACCCAGCCGGCCAGGAACGGTTCCGGTCCATCTCGCGCCTCTACTACCGCGGCGCCAACGCCTGCATCCTCTGCTATTCCATCACCGACGCCAACTCGTTCGCCGAGATGGGCGTCTGGCTGACCGAGCTCCGCCGCAACCTGCCGCCCGACATCGTCCTGCACGTCGTCGGCACCAAGGCCGACATGTCGCCCCGCGACCCCTCCCTCCGCCAGGTCCCCTTCGAGCGCTGCATCGCCTACGTCGCCGAGAACCTCAACCCGGGCATGGGCTCCACCCCGCCGCCCACCGCGGGGCGGTTCCTGTCCTCGTCGTCCGCCACCCACAACACCGCCGCCACCGGCGGCGGCGGCGAGACCTCCCAGCCGTCGCAGTCGCAGGGCAGCTGGCTGCTGCAGGGCGCGGAGCCGCGCTCGCCGAGCAGCAAGCGCAGCTCCGGGTTCTGGGGCCAGGAGGTCGGCTGGGACGCCTGCCACGAGATCTCGGCCGAGTCCGGGGAGGGCGTGGAGGAGGTGTTCCGCGTCGTCACGCGCAAGCTGGTCGAGCAGAACCGCAAGATGCAGGCCGCGCTGCTGGCCGCGACGGGGTCGACGCCCGGCATGGACGCGCCGGGGGGGTTCCTCGGGGACGGCGCGGACGGCGGCCTGGGCGGCGTCGGCGGCGGTGAGGGCGGGTATTTCGACGCGAACGGCCGGGGTAGTTTTAGGGTCGGCAGGGACCGACGCAGCTGGCTGTTCTCGCCGGGCTTCTCGCCTGCCATTGGGGGTGGTGGTGGTGGTGGCGCACAGATGATGGGGAGGGCGAGGTGTGGACGGCGAGTGGGGAGAGGATAGGCAGGGGGAGGAAGGGATGTTGCTGATTGCTGCTGATTTCTGTGCCTTCATTTCTGACAACATTATCAGCGCATCGCAAACTGGGATGGATCATGGGGATGGCGTTTTGCTTGATGCTGGTTCGTTTTTGACGCATCAGCTCAGCCGAGTGGAGGGACGGGATGTGGAGGGTTTGGGATTGGGGATGGGGAGGGTGGATATGGTGCATCATGATACCCATGATTAACCGGCCGGTCGATCACGCTCTTCCTTTCGGCGTTGGGCTTGCTTCTTTTTTTTTATCGAGGGATGGATGGACACTGCATATGGAGGCCAGGCGGTAACGGTACTGGGACGTGTGTGATGTGGCGTTTTGTTGTTGTTTGTTTTTGACTCTGCATACTGTGCGTATTTGGCATTGCCAGAAGGGGAAAGTCTTTGGCGTCTGTCCGGGTTTGGGCTTTTTTTTTTTTTCTTGTTTATGTACTGAAAGATCACGGCATTGGTTTGGCCCTCAGTGGGTTTTCATTGGGGTGAGCAGCAGCAGGAATGAAGGATGAGGGACACGGACGGACGGTAGAGCGATGTTTAAAGATGGTTCTGTCTGGCACAGACAGGCAGGCTCACGCATATGTAGCGAATGGCAATTTGTGCTTTTATACAGTTTTCTGCGGTGGCTGATAGGGCAGCAACGGTGCTGCCCAACGTCGGTGGTGTCACAGCACCGGATTTCTTGAAGTCAATGCCTCTGGGGTATCTCTTTTGTATCTCGGTTCTCTATCCTGTCAGTCCACAAATGACGTCCAAGGTAGTCTCTCTCCCTCTTTTGTCTCAGGTCGAGTACCCCGCGTCGACTTTGCTCCTCCCGAACAACCTCCTCAGCCCGCCCCCCTTTCCCCCCGGGGTTTTGGGTCTCCCGGTCGGCCCGGCGTCGAACGAGATCTTGGAGCGCAGCGGTGCCCCGGCGTCGAATGATGGCTTGCTTCTTAGGGGGGCCATCTTTGCATTCGCGGTTGCGGTTGCGGTTGCGTTTGCGTTGGCTGTTGGGGGCCGAGGGAAGTGGAAGATGTCTTTTTCGGGTACGGTGGGCGGGTTCCCGTTTGGGGTTGTGGTGTAAGATGACGGCTTTTGGTCTTGTTGACGCTGTCGTCGCTGCTCTTGCTCTCGTTGTTGTTGCTGCTGCTGTTGTTGTTGTTGCCGTTGCTGCCGTTCTGTTTCTTTTCGCTGTCGCTCCTTTTCTCTCTGAAGCCGCTCCTTTTCTTGTTGCCGCTGCCGTTCTTTCTCCCTCTCATTTTCCCTCTCTCTTTCTCTTTCCCTCTGCCGCTCCTGTTCCTTTTTCCTCTCGCGGTCATTCCACTCGAGAATTTGCTGCTGTTGCTGCCTCTCCTTCTGCTGCTGGTCCTGCTCGCGTTTCTTCCCCTGATTGCTCTTCTCAAAGATCAACTGTTGTTGTTGTTGTTGTTGTTGTTGCTTCTGCTGCTGCTGCTGCTGCTCGAGCTTCTGGCCCCTGTCAACCTCCTCCATGGTGAACTGTGTCTCGTGCTCTCGCTCTATTGTCTGAGCGCGCCCTTCAGTTTCGAATATTCGCTGCTGGTGCATGTACTGCGCGTGGTGCTGTCTCTGCTCTCGCGAGGGAAGCGGACGACCTGGTTGTGCCTGGTATTGATATTGGTACTGGTAGGACTGTTGCTTCTGTTGCTGCTGTTGCTGGTATGGTTGATACTGCGAATACGGGTACCGGGGCTCCTGGGGGGTGCGGTGGTCCTCTTCTCAGGCTCGCCCGCACAGTCGCGCACCTCGTCGTTGTTGACGACCACGTACCATCGAATCTCTTCTCCGCTCTGCAGCTGGTCGCGGAGGTCTTCAAACCAACCGGAACTTCCCTCGGGGAGATCCTTCCTCGAGGGTATGGAGATGGAGGGATGGGCACTCTGGAGCTGCTGCTGCTCGTAGCGGGCGATCTCGTCGACGATGGAGCACGACAAGTCGATCCGCACGGCATAGTCGGCCACATAGGCGTATGGCCGCGACACGGCGGTCAGATCGCGCGGGTCGTACTCCTCGAGCAGCTTGATGGCGGACCAGGACTGGGCGCTGAAGTCATCCTCGGAAGCGGTGCTGCTGGCATCATCGACTGCCGGCAGAGGCGGTAGCGGCTGCTGCTCCTTTGCGCGGCTCTGGCTGCGGCTTTGATGAGTGGCCTGGCTCTGTGATCGGCCGCGACCGCGACTCAGACTCCGGTCCTTGGAGGCGTAGGTGTAGTTAGGGACGCGGCTGTCGTCGTCGTCGTCGCTGTCTGCTTCCCGCGTGGGAGTATAGCGGCCCCTCCCCGGGCTGCAGTATGGCAGAAAATCAAAGACCTCGTAAAACGACTTGAGGATGCTCTGTGAGCTTTTGGCGGGTATTATCCACTCCGGGGAGGCGTCGTCGATGTTCTGCAATATCACATAGACCCGCACGCTCCGCCGCTGCCAGCGGAAGCCGTGGCAGAGGTATGTGGGCATGGCAATTCCAATTCCCGAGCCACTGTGCAGGGGCGAAGGATGCGAAGAGTGCTAAAGATGCTGTGTATGCTATGTGACAAATCGAGTCCCAGACGATGTGGTGATGAATGGTCCGGACGACCGGGAAGAACACACAGAAACACGGTCGGGACGGCGCAGCGGGATGGGCCTCGATGCGTCCTTGATGCGTCGCTGATGCGCCCGTCATGCGGACTTAACAAAGACCTGGGCCTATATCGCTGTCACCGAGGCGGATTCAAGCGGGCAACCGGGCTCGCAGACGTCCAAACGTTGATTGTCGCAGTTGTCAGGCAGGGGGGCGGCGGTCTGCGACGCCGACCCCAAGTTCCCAAGCCCCTCGTTCCTCGTTACCGAGTGCGCGACGGCCTGCGGCCCAAGAAGATGGTAATCGCGGTCCGTGCTGCGCATGTCAAACTGCTTTCTCCGCTTCTTCCGCTTCTCCTGCATGTTTCTGAAGGGCGAGATCAGATCGACTTCGTGTTGCCAGGTGGGGATTCCCCTCCTTCCATTTTGTGTCCCAAGGGCAGGGGTCCTTGGCTGCAAAGTGGCGGGCCCCGAATCCTTCCCCACATTGCCCATGAGTGACTCTTTTGACTGCAGGTCCGCTGTGCCTGCCTGCCGCACCATCCCATGGATCTTCCCATGTCAGGAACAGGCCACTAAAAAAACTGAAGCCTCATGCACACTTACGAAACGGGCTTCTTGTTGCACCCGACAATCTATGAAGTTCCCCCAAAAGGTGGCTCGATTCAGCTCCACCACTTGAGCCAACAGCTTCACTTTTATCATTGCAGGTCCTCATCGCCTGATCCAGCAACAAAGACGCAAAAGAGACCTTCTTTCAACATTCATATCCATAGATCACTCATGCCCGGGGCGGCGGGAGGATGGCGTCGGGGAACTTGATCCTCAACTGGAAGCCTGGCTCGTTGAGCTGGATGCCGAACATGGTCGAGGTGGGCGTGGTCTCCTCGAACGACTCCTGCGTGCGCTCCTTGATCGTGGTGTAGAGATGTTGGGCAAGGTGCTCGACGTTCAGGATCCTCAGGTCGTCTTGCTCGGGCGTCGTGCCCCAGACGTAGGGACACGGCCGCCGCTGGGCGGGGTCGGGGTCGTCGTACCTGTCTCCTCGTCTCCACGAGGGCAGAGTGATCGGGTCGTGTAGGGTATGATCCTCGTGGTCGGCCGCCGAGCGCATGGATTTGTAGGCGAGCCTGATCTCCTGTCGTGTCAGCGACTGCGCCGCGGTGAAGCACTGCTGCTGCGGGGGTCGGGCGAAGGTGAGGAACTCCGGCTTTGCCATCCCGGGATCCTCTGTCATTAGAACGAGCAGCACACCCGGAGAGAGTATCTCGTGGCGGACAATGAGCGGCTGGCGGTCCGGGTTGACTTTGGGTCCCGTGGACACGACGAGGTCTGGAAATTCGTTTACCACGGCCGAGCGCATCAGGAAGCCGTACGTCGGCACCGGCGGCTTGTATCCGAGGTCGGGGTTGATGTGCTCGCGGTAGCGCATGATGGCCTCCTTCATGGCCGCGCGTACCCTGTCACCGTCGGAGTCGATGTGGTTGCCCAGGCCGAGCGCCCCGTCCACCAGCACCTCGGTCCAGTTGGGGTCGATGTGGAAGAAGCGCAGGCTTTCCGGCGGCAGATGCGACTTGTCGGTTACGAGATAATGGAATGGGACCTTGATTAGGTACAGCAGGTCGAGGACAAAGTTGAGCACGGCCATCCAGTCGGCCGAGGCGGCCGTGTTGTGCTCGTCGTATGGAGGGCCATACTCCGGATCATCGTCGTCAGGAATACGGGGACTCTTGTGGTCCACAGAGCTGCCAATGCGGAAAGCGGCGTGCCTCAGTTCGGCTTCGAGGATGTCCTCGGCCTTCGCGGCGACATTGTGATCGGCAGCTTCTCCCGTCGGCTTGGGGGGACGCTGCCACCTGGGAGTCATGCTGATGGACGCTCGCTCAACATCAGCAGTCGTGGGCAGCTCGGCGAGCTGAGAGACAAGCTCGTCCAGCCGCCCGATGACATGCGTTCTCTCCATGACGGACGTTTCGGTGGGGAGCATCAGCGCCCGCCGTGTCCTATCGTTGGACTTCTGTAGGATTTCTTTACGTACGCGGCCGATTGCCGTCGTGAAGGACTGGTCCGCCAGTGCCAAAGTGCGGCCTAGCTGCCATGCCAACGAATAGGTCAGGTCCATCATGCCCAGCGTCTTGTCGAAGATCTCGAGAGACGTGCCGGTGTTGGAGAGCGTCTCCCTCGGGAACACGGGATCGACCTTCTTAGGAACGAAAGGCCCGCGAGTGAAGGCTGCGGTGGTTTCTCCCGTTATTGGATGCCAACGCACCAGGGTGTAGCCGTCTTGCAACCGCTTGGCGGTCTCAGCAATGATTGGCGAAGTGGAGGCAATATCGAAATTTGACGCTTCCGGCGCACGCAGCATGGCCTGGGTCTGGCCGAGATGCATTAGGGTGTCGTCGAGTTTGAGTGAACCCTCAGGAAGGCAAGTGTGTGTCCAGCTGTGCAGCGATGGCAACGCCACCAGCTTGGAGGGGTCCGCCGGCCACGACATCTCGTCGACACCCTCAACGGACACCAGGTGCGAGACAAGCGAGGCGGGATGGGTTCTGCCCGGCGGCCCCGTGCGGTGCGAGATGACAACACTAAACTCCCGGTTGGTAGCTGTGTCGTCCTCGCCGGCATCGGCCATGCCCTCCGTGCTGATCAATCGCACATGGGAAAGGTACTGGTATCGCGATACGCTGCAGTGCGTCTGGCCTGGTGCAGGACGGCCATTCTTATCGAGCTTCGTGAAGAGGTGATTAAACAGCTCGGGCTTGATGAAGACGAGCTCGCCCACGGGCTGCGATTCGCCGTCGATGCTTTCGTAAGGCGTCACTACCTGGGACTTGTCGAGGTTGACAAAGTCGGAAAGGTCGAGTTTGACTGAGAGGGTGCCTGTCTGCTCCACGCCATCACGGCTGGCAAACCTTGAAGTGGCCGCAAAAATGCTCTTACGCTCATTGTCGCCCTTGAGCTGCTGCGGGGTGAGGAGAAGCTCGTCGGCTTCGAAAGTCAGCACAGCCAACCATGGAATCTGGTTCCGCGTCTTGCCGTCCTCGTCGGCGGCCGCGTCTTGTCGCCGGCTTGGCTTGGTGTCAAAGCCGCGCTCCCAGGGCAGTCTGCTGTCATTGAGCACTACGTGGGCGAGCGTCTCAACCGGCGCGCTGCCGCTCGGGGCTGGGTATGTCGAGGAGACACAGTCTGGGCGCAAAACAAAGCGCGGGGCGAGGACTTTGAAGCTCCTTTCAGCTGGTGTCGTTTTCTTCTCGGGCGAAGTCTCGGTGACTTTGATTTCCTGGTTTACTTCAATATCCTGCTTGCCAGCGCAGAGGCCCGGGACATGGGAGAAAAGGGGCTGTTCATGCGCAGTGGTGATCATCGGCGGTGGGCTCTTGCCGGCAGCCGCCAGTGCCCGAGCCTGGATCAATCTTTGGGCATGGCGCCAGACGAGGTAGCGTGGAGAGTTGACGGGTTTGTTGTCATGCCGCTGTGGGACCATGTCTGTGGAGAGCGGCCGGAAGAGCGAAGTCGTGTTATGACTGTAGTGATGGCAGCTGAATAGTCACGAGAAGGTGAGACCACAAGGTGGAGAGCATCAAGGCAACCTGCAGCGATTCATGTTTGACAGAAAATCTCATGGCGGCAGCTTGGTAAAGAGGAGATGGGCAGTCACTAGTCAATCTTGCGTTTATAGTTCCTAGGTAAGTGGGTCAGCAAGGAGGGTCTGGACCGTTGAGCCCTGCGCACTTCTGAGGCCAAGATATCTGAAGACAAGATCGACCACTATGAATTTGCCAAGCCGATGGACTAGGTCGTGATCCTCTGTTCTTGTGTCTTGGAGTCTGAATCCATGTGCATCGAATAGGGTTAAGACGGGAACGCCACGGGCATGCCGTTTCGTGTTTTCAGACATGCTATTCGTTGTGTCACTGCGTCAACTGAGTTACTGTGTGAAAGTTGGGCTTTGAACTCGGGTGATGTGGCTTCGCTGGTGGCTGCATCTCCTCGAGCCAAAGACGGCGCAGTCAGCCACCACGAGAGCCTGCAGGGTCTTAATGTTCGAGAACTCTTGGCGAGCTTGGCTTGTTGAAAAGGCCGAGGAAAAGTGGGCCTACCCAAGAAATGCTTGACATGATCCTGAACCTTGTTCCCAACAAGGTTCTGCCTGCTCAAAGAGTCTGCTTAAAGGTCACCGTTGAACGAAATGGAACACACTCGGTTACCAGGTAACTCAGGCAGGCCTAACAATAGCATCTAGGTACGGTAGATATAAACTTCCGGTGCTGATTTCTCCGAGTGTTTCTTCAGAATTTAACCGGCGCATTCGCCTGTCATTGTCGCAGTCGACTCCCCCCCCTCGGCGTCGTATACTCTGGCTTCTGTATGGCCGCCACTGATTTGCGGCTCGTTAATGCCTACCGCAAAATGGTGTTGACACACCCTGCGGTCAGACCAGTGGCTTCGCCTGACGAACCGACATGATGCGCCCCTGAACCCGGAATCTCCACGTCGTCTCTCCTGAAATGGTGTTGTTTTGCGCAGGACGAACATCGCCTTGAGTTTGCAGGCTGGGGAAGCGCTGCTGCTGAGATCTGAGCACACCAGCTCATTTACAGAACCGTTTGAGCAGGACTCTGTGCCAATGTCTGACTTCCCGTGCGAGTCCCGAGTTCATTTCCTCTTCTGGGGCTGCGGCTGAGGAGGTCAGCGATTGGCTGGGTCGCGATCCGACCCCTGCCAATTCATGGGAGTTTCCGACCCCCAGATTGAGTGAACAGGGCTCCAGACTTGGGACCTGTGCCTGTGCCACTGTGCCACTGTGCCGCGGTCGAACTTCGTTGTTCTTCTGTCGCACTTCCAGTCCGTCTTCGTCTTCTCTCACCTCTGCTGTGCTGATGTTGGCCGCGTGTTTCTGAGGGCTGTACGATGGCCGCCAAGGTATGTACGAGAAGAACATCTCGACGCTGTCGTTCGGCCTTGCCTGCGCCAAATGCTGACAGCGTCGGTAGTTCGACTCCGGACTGGAGCCGGCTCCGCAGGATTTCCCGGAGGTAACGCCGGCCCAACAAGGATACGGCACCCACCAGCCCTACCCCGAGGTCAACTACCAACAACATCCCTACTACCAACAACCCTACAATGCCCCGTCGACGACCCCCAAGCCCGAGCCCTCGGCAGCGCCCTCGACCTATGGCGGCCAGACCGTCTCCTCGCCCTTTAGCGCGCACGCGCAGCCCGTGACAACACGCGACCAGCCCATGTCCATCGTCCCTCGGACAATATGCGGCTGCACCCTCCTCGTCTTCATCCTCTCCTGCATCATCGCCCTGCTCTCGGCCGCCGTGATCGGCCTCGCCGCGGCAACGGGCATCGAAGCGCAGCGGGCGAGCAGCGCCGTCTCGAGTCTCGCGGCCTTGAACGCCTCCGCAACAGCCACCGGCACATCGCCGACGGCCACGGCCGGTGCCGTTCTCGACGACGGCTGCTCCGACAACGCCGCCAACGTCAACAAGACGCTCTACACCTCCTTCTCCCGTTCGTCACACCTCCTTCACTTCCCCAAACCCGGAAGTATACTAACCCCCCGCCCACCCACCCAACTAGTCCTCGGCGCCCTCAAATTCACCCGCTACTGCAACGCGCGCGCCCAACCCGCCGCTCCTCTCCCTCTTCACCGCCAACTTCGCCACCTGCATGGACGCCTGCGCCGCCTACACAAAGTACGTGCCGGCCTCGTTCGCCGACAGCGGCAGCGGCAGCCGCGCCGCCGCCAACGCGACCTGCGAGGCCGTCAGCTTCATCCCGGCCTGACGAGCAAGACCACGGCGAGCGCGGGCGGCGCGCCGGGCAACTGCTACCTCAAGGGGGGCCCGCAGAACGAGAGCGCGCTGGTGACGCCGAATATCGGGGTCGATTGCCATGCCGCGGTCTTGGCGAAGGGCGGGTGATTCCCTTTTTGGGTCTAAACTTTTCCTTCTCTCTTGTTTTCTTTTTGGGGCGTGTGTGCTCTCTCGGCTGGGAGGTTTCGTTAGTGGAAAATTGGGAAAGGGAAGGATGGAAAGGTTCAGGGCTTTTAAATTGTTGAGTTTGGAAAGATAACTGCCAGCAGAAAGGGAGGTCGGAGCGTGCATTTGTCGATTTGGGCTGGCTCGGTTTAGAGAGAGTGGCCGGGCTTGGAGTTGGGATCTGGGAAGACGGGTTGTTTGGATCAAGGATAGTTGTGCTGTTTTTGTCATGGGTACCTTGAGCAACCTTGTCCAACTGAATTCGATGCTTATAATTACCTTAGTTGGACGCCGTCCATGCCAGTTCAAATGTTCTGAACCGACTCTGCTGGTTTCCGTGCAGTCAGTCAATGCCTTTGTGGCCCGGCTCGCATAAGGTGGCTCTCGAGAGCCTTTAACGGCTACAGTCAGCCTTGAATCCCTTAACACGGTAACCCTCGTGTAGGTACCGAACTTGCGTGTCGAAAATTCGCCTAACCGACGGATTACACTCCGCCGTCAAGCAACCGCTCCTTTCTGACTCCCGAGCAGCAAATCCAGTGCCGACGGCTTCACTTCGGCTCCGGGTCTCCTCCGGGTGCGGGCCTGGGCCCGATCCGTGACCTGCCGTATCGGGCAGAGTGGCATTTTCTGCCGGCTGTCCAAGTTGACTCGACCGACCTTCCCCCACACGCCTGCTGCCAACCCTCGGTTGCACCACCATCAGACGGTGTAACTTCAATGCCGACCTGGGCTGACTAATGGCTGCAGCAGGAACCGGCGCTCAACCAACGAACCAGGCGTGTGCCGTCCCGTCTACCGCTATGTCATGATCATGTTGATCATGAGAGCATTGTCCAGTTTCAGTAATCAATGTTTTGGCGGTCCGACATCGGCAGGAAGGCGGCTGTTCAGGGTCCAAGCTCGGCTGTGATTTCGTAACGGTGAAGTAAAAGGGGGTCGTCTTTCACGAGGGAGGGTCGATAAATCGGCATCGAGCCTAGGTCGCTGTGTCCTTCGGCCCGTCGGATGTGGCCTCAGCATCATCGGACCATGACACGAAAGAAAACGGCAACTCCGCCCGCGAGAAGCGCGACCACTTGCGGCACACGGTACACGTGGGGAACGGCAGCAAGCGCACCCGTGGACGTCTGCTTCTTTATCTGTCCCCTGACCAGCATGGTGCGGTCCGCTGGGCGTTCCGGCAAGCCGGGTTGGCCTGTTTGTTTTACGCAATCCCAATCGCAAGGGGCCCGATACGCGGAAGGATGCCGGGTATCAAGGCTTCGGAGAAATCGCATGCGGAATCGGTGGAGACGACGGTCAAACCTGCCAAAGATTGTGTGTGTTGCCGCGCCGGAAGGTGCATCGCGGAGTGCCCAGAGCACGATGGCGGGGTAAACCAGTGGGGCCGGGTGGGCGGTGACAGGGGTGCATTCCCTGCAAGCCACTGCAGGGCCTGCTTGCATGCCTGGGAGCCTGGGTCTGCCTGGGCCGGCGCATGTCAATCGAAAGGCGCGAGCCCACCCTTTTGCACTCCTTGGCAGTTCCCATCCTTCCAGCGGCCAACCCCATGACTCCCTTGGGGGAGAAGCCCACTGAAGAGGGTGGAACTTGACGTCCGATATGCGAACAGGATGGCACTTCGTGCATGGGATTGGAGGACGACACTCAAATAAAACGAGTTCCCGCCAGATTTGGCGTCTTTTGCTTACGTTTCCCTTGTCATCCTGAGCAGCTTTCATTGTTCCCCTCTCGAGAAGCGACAAGAATTGGGTTCGACATCGAGACGACCCTGAGCCTTTCAGAGCCGGCGATGCTGGCCTCCTTTTGAATCTCTTCGGTGACTACCCGAGAGCTGTGGATCACTCACGCTACCTACGGATACCTCACTGAACCTACCTCGAGTAATTAGTAATAAGTCTGGGCCCTCTTTTGTACGCCCTTTGATCTGACAGCTTGACAGTACGCATACTCGCGCCCCTCTCAAGTGACACAGAGTGACTGGCCCGGTCCTCGTACTCGACGCCCTTCGCCGTTCTTGCGCCCTCCCGTCCAATGTCTCCCAAAACCATGGACGAGTTTCAACTGGGACCACGCCGACCCGGCCTCGGGTGCCGGGGTTGACATGTTGGCTCCGTCTCTGCTGCCCCTGGCCAGTCTCCAGAGGACGACCTCGGCTTGGCGCTGGCGAACGTCGACGGTGATGACTTCTCATTCTGGGCCCTGCAGCACTTCGAGAACAACATCTCCCCCACCCTGGGCTCCGCCGAGGAGGTTCCCATGCCGTCGGACAGCGCTACCCGGGCCTTGGACCTCAAGATGTTTGAGGCACCGTGCAACAACTGCCAGCTTGGCGGCTACCAATGCAAGCGCATCCCGGAGGGTCAATACAAGGGTCATTGCACCAGCTGCGTCGCCCTTCGCTGTGCATGCAGCTTCGGCCCGTCCTCGGACTTCCCTGCCAACCCCTGGCCCATCATGGGGGACCACCCCGAAGCCATCCTCCAAGAGGATTTGCTTCTCGAGAACCCCCCATCGAACTCGGCAACGGACCTTCCTAGTTTGGTTTCTGCTTCTGGACCCGACACCACAAACGTGAACGCAGGACCCAAAGGCAAGGCTGGAGCCCGATTCTCGAGAGAATCTGTCAAGATCTTGAAGAACTGGCTTTCGACTCACAGCAAGCATCCCTATCCCAACGACGAGGAGAAAGAAAGGTTGCAGCTCCAGACTGGCCTGAGCAAGACGCAAATCACCAACTGGCTGGCCAACACCCGGCGCAGAAACAAGAACGCCGTCAGCCAGCGATCGACTTCCCCCGGAGTGCGGAGCTGGGCCAACCCCATCGACATCCCTCAACGGCGGGGAACCCCCGCGGCGTTGGAAAACATGAACCCGCTGCAACGTTGGGCGCACTCTCCGCCGGAAAACGAACCCGCGTCCGTGACGGCTATTGCCCGCGCCGTCAAATCTGCGTCGAGCATCTCCTCGGGTCTCAACAGCCCGCACAGCCTCAACTTCACAGACGATGGATCTGGCCGGTCGCTCTGCGACTCCAACATCAGCAGTGCCAACACTTCGCATTCGACCAACTCGGCCTACTCCTTCAACTCCCGGGGCTCCTTTGGCTCTGCCGGGTCTTCGATCCCCCGTGGACGTAGACGGAGGAGGAGAAAGGCCCCCGCCGCCGCGCCCGCTCCGTCAAACATCCCCAAGACATTCCAATGTACTTTCTGTACCGAAACATTTAGAACAAAGCACGACTGGCAAAGGCACGAGAAATCGTTGCATCTGTCTCTCGAGCGTTGGGTGTGCTCGCCAAACGGGGCCAAGGCCTTCAACCCCGAGAATGGCCAGATCTCATGCGTCTTCTGCGGGGAGCCGCACCCCGATGAGGCTCATATCGACACTCACAACCACTCGGCTTGTCAGGAGCGAACAATGGCTGAGCGCACCTTCTATCGAAAGGACCACCTCCGCCAGCACCTGAAGCTTGTCCACGGTGCCAAGTTTGCGAGCTGGTCCATGGATCAGTGGAAGGCGACGACACCCGAGATCAGGTCCCGCTGTGGTTTCTGTGGCACTGTCATGGACACGTGGTCCATCCGAGTCGATCATCTTGCCGAGCACTTCAAGAAGGGCAAGTCCATGGCGGACTGGAAGGGTGACTGGGGTTTTGACGACCCCGTGCTCGAGATGGTCGAGAATTCGATCCCGCCCTGTATGTTGTACCCTGAAACCGTCATTCCTGAAGCAAAACACTGACCTGTGTCTAGACCTTATTCACAACGAAAGAAACTCGCCGAATCCTTTCGAAGCCTCCCAGCCGTCGGCAGCGTCGGCTCGGTACGCCTTTGAGCTCATCAAGTCGGAGCTGACCATATACTTGGAAGATTGGCGCGAGAAGGAAGGCAAGACCCCATCCGACGAGGACCTTCAGCGAGCTGCCTGCGCATTGGTATACGACTCCGAAGAGGTCTCGAAAGCCACCGCGAAATCGAAAGCGTCATGGTTGCGGGATCTCATCTTCTCCTCCGACCGCCTGGCCCAGGAGGCGCGGTGGTTGAAAGTCAGGGGCTTGGAGCGCTGGCACCAACTCCAGATCAACGGAAAGGGAAACATCTTTGAGCTCGACCCGATGGAAGCGGAGCTGCACGAGTTCGTCAAGGCGCGTCGTCTGCTGGGGTTGACCGCCATGGATAGCGAGCTGCAGGCTGAGGCGTGCAACATCATCCGCCGCATGGAAGAGGCGTCCTCCTACTCGTCCGAGGAGGTTACGCAGTTCTTGATTCGGTTGGTGTTCGGCTCAACCGACTGGCTTGCCGGCTTCCGGCAGAGGTCGCACCTGCCGCGGTCCGAAGACATGGCGGATGAGGGCAAGCGGTCCAAGGACCCCACGACCATCGACTCGACGGTCCACAACCCCAAGAGGCTGGAATTCGAGCTGGCCGAGTATGTGCGCGGTCAGATGGCGTTGGGCATCGAAGTCACCGACGCGGATCTGCAGAGGCAGGCCCGTATCATCATCTACGAGTACGACGACGGCTGGAACCAGACTGCTGCTGATGATCCCATCTGGATGGCGGCGTTTAGGCAACAGCATGTCCCCTCCGACCCCAGCACAGAGAGCCTGTTCACCGGCATCCAGATGCCACCATTACCCGCGGCAGCCGACATTTGGTCCCAGCCCGTCTCGACTTCCAACAGGAGCCCATCCTCCGGCACCACGTCGCCCTTCAACTCCAGTCGCAGCGGAAGTGGCATCGCGAGCGTGGCCACCCATAAACTAGGCGGCTACTACCTCAACGACGCCAACTGCTACGTCCGCCTCACCCGCGAGCTCAAGAAGTTCGTCGCGGCCACCATGTCGCCGAACAACCCCAACTGCCACGTCCCCAGCGACGAGGAAATCCAACACCAAGCCCGCTGGATCGTCTACGAAGACGACGACCCGTGGAACCAGACCGCCGCGGACAACTTCGAGTGGCTGCGCCGCTTCAAGCGCGACGTCGGCCTGCTCACCGACCCGTCCCTGCCCGGTCTCCCCACCTCGCACGTGGGGTGGAACACGGCCCAGGGCGGATCCGGCTTCTCCCCGCCGTATGCGTGCCCCAACCCGGCCAAGGCGGTGCAGGTCAGCCCCCCGTTCAGCTCGCACAACAATATGAGCGTGACCATGGACGAGGCCGCGAAGCCCATCACCGCCGCGGCGAACCGGTTCGTCAGGGGTCTCGGAGAGAAGAGGCCCGCCGCGGTGTTTTGTTCGCGCGATCTGGAGAGGGAGCTGAGCGAGTTTGTCACGGCCGAGGTGGTGGCGTCCGGAGGGGTGTGGCCGAGCGATGAGCGGATTCGGGAGCGGGCGAAGCAGGTGCTGGGGGAGGAGAGGACGCCGGTGGACGATGCGGTCTTGTTGGGCAGGTTTAGGGAGGTGATGAGGGGACGGCTTGGTTTGGGTGGCGATGAACAGGTGGGGGGAGGGATGGGGATGGGAATGGGAACCGAGGCGGTTGGGGCGCTCCCGGTGGCTTCGGCCGAGATGGATTTCTCGGCTGCGTCTACGGGGGCCATGGATCGCGAGCTGGATGACGTGCTGCAGCAGATGGATTTTGACTTTGGGGACATGGGCGACTTGATGGGGGTTGCCACGGGCGGGATGCCGATGGATCAACTCTGAGTGGACGCCCATTTAGGCGTGGTGAAAAAGGTAGTTGATGACGTTGGGCGGGGGTTGGTTGGCTTTTCCATTTAGTGCTTCGGGTCTCGGGTTCATGGGGGCATTGATGCTGGGTTTAGTGCATGTGTACAATCAGAGGACAGGGAAAGAAAGTAATGTTGGGATGGTGGAAGGGTGCATCTGTTGATACCTCAACTTTGGTTAGCTGGGCTGCTGGACTCAACGGGCAGCATTTGATGTTATCATGATAGCGAAATACAATCTCCTCTAGACACAACAAACTGAGATATGTTTTTCTGGCCATCATGGACCCTGTTCCGAAGTATCATCCTCTGCTGCCACTGCGATTGGGCATCTCAAGTCTTAATTTTAAAACAACAAAAAATATAGCCATTGAAAATGTCAGGTCTCCTCATCCAGCTCGAAATGACGCCCGTCTCCCAGCCTTCGTCTTCCGCATCATTGAGGAAGGGGGTTTGAACATGCCTCACCTGAGACGCGCAATTCTCCGCTCTTAGGCAGCAAGTTGGGCTGAAAACTTCCAACAATCATCAGCCCGGTTAGCTCAGCTGGTTAGAGCGTCGTACTAATATAGCCCCACAGCTATACTAAGTAATGCGAAGGTCAACAGTTCAATCCTGTTACTGGGCATTTGCTTTTGCAACCTTTTTCCATCCACATCTTTTTTCCTCGTGAGGTAGGTTCTTTGTCCTTTCTTTTCCTTGATCAAGGTCTACTTTTTTAAAGTCAGCGGCGCTCAAACTCTCTCATCTCCGCACCCGGTTTCCGTAAATCAAGGTCTCCCTTTGTCTACATGTCTGCCCTCCGCCTGTTGCCTGTCCACTAAACCTCAATCAAGTCAGGTCAACACCGTCCATTTCTAGCAAGTCAACCACGTGCTCACACGAGCGATCATGTAATTCGTCGACAGGCATGATGGAACTTGGGGTGAATGTCCCCTCTGTATCAATCTCGAGAGACTTGCTCATCCCGCAGAACCTAGCTCCTCAATATGTTGCTGAAGAGGCAAATTGTGCATTGTTATGGCCACCTTCTTCCCCCATTTCCCACCTCGCCCATCTCAAAGCAAGATAGCCACGCCCCCATCTTGTTCATTTCCCTGGTCGAAGCCAGGCAGCCAGCAAAAGGTATCATGCCAAGGATCAACTAGGTCTCCCCCTCCATCAGACACAGTCCAGGGATCTGGACCGAAATAGGAGAAAGAAAAAGATGCATAGAGATGCCCATCTCATCTAAGTGCAATTGTTTGTTTGTTCCACCGCATCTCAACCCACCCCGTCCATCCAGCCACCCACCTCCCAAAAAAACGCCTGTTTGCCATTTCCTCCGTTCCAGAAATGTTGCCTCAGAAATCCGCCGCCTCCCCGCCCAAGCAAAGCAAAAGAGCAACGCCTGCCAGGTAACAAGAGTGCCTGATTATAACCATGATTGTGTGGTGCCAAATAAAACCTCACTCCGCCTTCAGAATCCGAGTGACGTAGAATGCCAGCCCAGCAAACCTTGCTCCGCCATCCATCCATCCGCCCATGAAACTCCCCACCGTCTAGCCCATGTAATGCGCCGCATGCCTCGCGGTATGGAAAGAGTATTTGCAAGGGGAGAAAAAAAGAGGCAACAGGGCCAAAGGGGAAAAAAAAAAGACAAAAGAAATCAAAACCAATCCGCATCCCCATCGAGATCCTCCTCCGCCACCTGCACCGCCTCAACACTCTTCCTCGGCCTGCCCCTCTTCTTCGGCTGCTGCGACCCGGACCGCGCCCTCTTCTTCTTCGGCCCCGCACCGCCCTGCGCCTTCCTCTTCCGCCCCCTGCCCCCCGAGGGCGGCTCGTCATCTAGCCTGTCCTCTCCTCCACTCTCCGCAAACTCCCCTTCCTCGCCGTTGCCGCCGCCGTCCATGTCCATGTCCTCGTCCTCCTCGGCGGGGACGAGAAACTCCTTGTCGACGTTCATGAGCTCCACAAAGGCCTTGCACGTGGCCTTCATGCGCTCGCGGTCGGCGAGCGCCGTCATGATCGTGCCGATCTCCTCCCAGACCTTGTCGCCGGTGATGCCCTGGACCTTGACCGGGGTTTTGCTGAGATCCTTGGACTGGATTTTGCCCTTGCTCTCGCGGCGGTTGGCGGTACCCATGCCGTAGAGTCGGCGGAGGAAGGTGCGGACTTCCCACACGGCAAGGAGGATCATGGACGCGGCCGTGAGCTGGCGCAGGCGAGGGAGGTCGATGGTGGCCTCGAGTTGGTGGATTTGGGCGGCTTCGAGCTGAAGTTGGGCGGCCACCTGCTCGTCAATATCGGTGGGCTGGGGTTGGGAGGCTGGGGGCTCGATGGCGTCCATGCGGACTTGGAAGACTTCGGACTCGATAGCCTGGGCCACGGTGGCGCCGGTCGAGGTGACGAGCTTTTCCATGGCGGAGACTATGCTGTGCAGCTCGCCGACCGTGACGTACTCGAAGAACACAAGGTTTTCGATGATGAACCGGGAATACTGGACGTGCGGCGGGAGCTCCTCGGATATGTCGAGCTTGGAGACGTCGAAGTCTACCTGCGTGCAGAGCTTCTCAAGAAACTTCTGACGGTTCTTTGACTTGCTGATCTTGAGCACCTCCATCAACAAGTGGAGTTTGGGCGTGAACGGGTTCGCGGTAGCACCCCGTGGATCCTTGGCTATGTCTCGCTGGTACGCGAAGGCTGACTGGATGGCCTTGACGTACTCGCGCTCAACGACCGTCTCATGCTTGCCATGAAGAGACTTGTGCTCGAGGAAGGCAAGCTCCGAAATGCGCGGGTTTGAAGAGGTCTCTAGCGTGATGAATGTGACGCCTGTCTCCTTTGGATGAACCAGACCCTGCCGGTTGATGCTGGCGAGTACCTCGACGGCGAGGAAGGCATGGTCGTCCTGGGTCGACGTCGCGATCCGCGTGATTTCCTTCAAGAACCGATGGGTCGTCGCGCTCGCCACGTCGTCGTAATTGGTACCCCCAATAACGGTGAGCTCGCGTTTTTTCTCAGACTTGGCGCCGCTGGTGGCAGGCGTTTCGGAGGCTTGCTCGGAGCGCTTCTCCTCGGTGAACAAAAACTCCTTGAAGGACCGCAGGATCATGGCCTCTAGAGCTGGGATTTGTTCGTCGAATACCTGCTGAAACGTGGTGTAAACGTTGGCAGACACATAGTTCCGCGGTGACGCCTGGCAAACCAAGCCAACCGAGTCAAGCGCCGCCTTGCGGATATCCAAGGACTGGGAAGGGCCGGCAAACGGGACCACAACGTCGACCATGAGCTTCGACGCGGTCTCTCCGTTCCATTTGGGGAACGCCTGTTGGAACATTTCCAGGTGGCTGTCGAGGTTGCAGTGTTTCCCAGCCATGCCGACGATGAGGGAGTACCGGTCAAACTGGCGCGTCCTGAGCTGATCAAGCGGCTCTCTCTGGCTCAAGATGCGCAACTTTTGGATGCCTGATAAGCTCGAGAGCACCAGTCTGGCGAGGTGTTGTGACGTGTCCAGCAACGTGCTGATAATCCAGAGGCACGCCATGACGTCGTCGAGCAAAGCCCGTGTGACCTTGGATACCACGGGCAGCAACTCCTTGCGCACATCTGCGAGAAACTGGGCGTGTGCGCTTGATAGCTGGGGAAGAACCCTCCGGTAGATGACTACCACTGCTCTCGACACCGCTAGGTCCTCGCTGCTACTGATGCTCGTGATGTGGGGTTTCAGGAGGCGTAGCTGCTCGAAGGTGAAGAGGGCTGCTTCAGCCTTGGAAAAGATCATCAGAACTTGAAGCACGTCTCGTCCAGAAGGGGTGGAGGGGTCGTTCGAGTCGCCGTTGTCAACCAGGTCAAACATGCTGGCCACCAACTTCGTGCACACCTCCATGGATGCCTGTGCCGACTTTGACCCCGGGGCCAAAAGCGTCTGCAAAACCTTGTCGAGGACGTTCGCGACATTCCCTCGCTTGACCGTCTGGACCATGAGAGACACATGCTCTGAAAGGGAGATTTGCGACGCTGTCGAGTTTTCGCCGCTGTGAAAAGGTGCGAACCAGATCTCCTCGATCATCTGGCGGGCGAGATCCCTGACGCTTTCTTCCGGATCTTGAACGCGGTGGAGCAGGCCGCTAGCAATGGCGCTTCGGAGCATCCTGTTATTGTTGCGGAGATAGATGTCTTTTGCTAGCTTCATGGCTCGCTTTCGTACGCCTGGTCCGGCATCGGAAAACCTATCGACAATGGTCTCGGTCATCCGCTCCTCCAGTGCCGGGCGCATGCCGATACACTTGCCGATGAGACCCAAGGCAGAGTCCCGGACCTGTGTGGACGAATCGTTGGAGCACCGCAGGATCATCTGGATGACCACCGAGTCCCCATCCAGGATCGATGGGTCGGTCTCCAGGACCTGGTTGATACTCTTCAAGCTCTTGCTCCTCACTGTCGGTTGGTCACTAGCCATCGAGTTCAAGAGGATGTTCAAGATGGTGCTGAACGCTTCGCAAAGCTGGGATCGCAAGAGGGTGATCGAGTAGGACAGCTTGGCTTGGCTGGGGCTGACATCCTTGAACGAATACTCGCTGGCCAGCCACCGGCGGTCTTGAATCATTTCTCGGAGCCGGTACGCCAGCCGGCCCAGCTCTTGATCCCGCTCCCGGAAATCATCCTCGAAGGAATCGTAGCAAGCGCAGACCTTGGCACCCCAGTCAGATACGATGAAGGAGATGGCGCTCGCCAGATGCGGGTCCTCAGAAAATCTGCTCTCAAGGTATTCGAGTGTTGCGCGATAGGGGCCTGTCCAGGCCACCATCTGCTCTGGGCGAGACTTAAGTTCGAGTGCTGAGGCTGCCAAATCGGAGAGAAACATTCCTAGCTCATCCGCATCCCTAGCATCCAAGGCACTCGCGGTTTTCCGGACGTGGCCGCGGAGCTTGGAGATGGCGGCACCCATGCTGCCCAACAGTTCAAGCGCCATATTCTTTGCCGGGACTCCAGACTTGTCGTTCTCAACCAGGTTGACCATCATGACCATGAGCAGCCGAAGAAGCAGCTCGGCAGCCGGCCAGTCCGGATTGTCCAAGCATGTCGTGAAGTCTTCGACAAAGAGGTCAAGAAGGTTCCGGTAAGGCGTGTCACCAGACTTGGTCGACTTCAGTGCCCGGTTAACGATGAACTTGATGACATACGAGGCGTTCGCCTTGGCGGTGTCCAACAGCGGCGCTGCGATACCATCCAACTCCTGAATGGCGGTGGAGTGCTGCGATGTGGCATGGTCCTCGTCCTGAATAGTAAAAGAATCCAGCACGGTTCGTTGATGATCACCATTGGCTTCCTGACCTTCTTCGACAAGCAACCCGCTCAGCTGACCTTTTCCTTTTCCGTCATCAACCTTGCCGGCACTCGTCTGGACAAGGCGCATGATGAGAGCAGAGACAGTTGGGATGCTACTGCCATCGACCAGCTTGAACGTACGAGCTCGTCTCCCCAACGGAAGTTTCTCCAACGAGGTCAGGATCTCGTCAAATATCCCTTGGCGCTGCGAAGGATTCAGGAGGAAGATTTGCGAGAGCATGTCCATCGCCACCAAGCGGAATCCGTCAAACTTTTGCGTGTCAATGACGGAGTCCTTCTCAGTGTGGGCGGTTTCCATGAAGATGAGTCGCGAGGCAGCAAACTCCAGGGTGTTGGTGACGGTATCAGAGGTGTCGACTTTGGAAATCAAAGTCGACATGAGCGAAAAGAGTTTCTGACAGTCCGTAAAGAGAGAAATGATCTTCTTCTTGCTGGAAGAAATGGCCCTGAATAGCTCCGCCGTGTTCTGAGCACTTCTCAGTTCCACGATAGGAATGACGACGCCGTCGATGAGGCGCTTGCACAGGTTGAGACACTGCTCAATCATATCTTCGGGATAGAGTTGCTTGTCCTCGCGACCACCGCACATCATCCTCAGCGAAGTCCGGGCAGCCCGCATGGCCGTCTCGAGGATCGGGAGTTGCTGCAGCCACTGGTCAACTTCGGCGGCGCCCCACGACTCGTCAACCTTGATCTCTTGTGACTCGACCTGTCTCAGTGCGCCCTCTGACAGCCGAAGTAGGCGAAGGAGGTGGTCCAGAGGAACCCTCTTGTAGCAGTTCAGTGATATGGCCCTCGCAAGCAGCGTTTGCGCTTTGGACTGGGCGACCGCGGTCAGTGTCGCATCATTGTCTGCAATGACCAGGACCATGTCGTTGCCATGCTGCTGTGCCAACGCGTGGTCTTCGGCCTGGAAGGCGTTGTGCAGGAAGACTCTCAATTCGTGAAGCGCCGCATCGGCTCTCTGGCGCATGTCCAGGCTGTCCCCATAGTAGTCATCGCCGTCGATGCCCTCTCGCTTCCGCTTCTTTGCTGATAGATTCGTCGGTTCGTCGGACTCCTCAGGGACAAGTAAAAAATCATTCTTATTGAATTTTGCGACACTGGGAAGTTCGATAGCTATTGCGTCATTCTGTGAAGATGAAGCCCCGTGTGGCGGGGCCTTGTTGAGGCTTTCCAGAACTGTTCCTTGCGGAGCATCGATGGCGCTCGGCGATGCCAACTGCTGTACTTGTTGCTGAGGATATGCGGGACCACCGGCTGGCGGGACGTAAGCCGGAATGTCCGCAATGTTCGCACTCGAAGGTTTGTTCAGGGCGGCGGCGGCTTCAAGCTGACTCTTAGTCGGCAAGACAATCTCGAACCGCGCTTTGTTTTGCACATGTGGCTGCCGACTTATCGGCGTAATGGGGCTCTCCTGCTTCACCTGTACCGGCTCTTTCTTGACCGTGAGGCTCTGTTTCGCCGGGATTGGAGTGCTCAACGCGTTCGCTTGACGGTCTGCGGCGATAGACGTCGGAGTATCGGGGGTCGGGTACCGGAAGGGTATCGCAGTCTGATCGTAAACCATCTTGGAAAAGGGCGTCAAGGAGGCGACGAGCGAAGGGGGTCTTGGAGTTTCCGAGGAGCTGGGAGAAGTCTTTGGGCCTGTCTTGAACTTGCTTGGGGCTGTCAGTAGGTTTCCCGACCAACTCATGAACGGCGACATACAATTCAGGAACATTCCCACGCTCTAACAAGTGTTGAACTTGGCTAACTGCTTGTTGGAAGCGTTTAGAGGGATGGTTCTGGGCCGATGCCTCTTGGTTGAGTGTTGCGAAGTCGTGGCCGGGGACGAGGTCGGTGACTGGAGGCGCTGGCGAGGCCGAGCCTATTGATGGTGACGGAAGAATACCTGCGAATAAAGATGAAAAGTCAGAGTCTAAAAAGTTCCCCAAAATAATCGAAAGAAAAAAGTTGTGAATGCGCAGTCGTGGAAGCGTACCAGAGTCGAAGGGCGCGATGGCAGAAAACGGCGTGTAGGGGAGGGCCTCATAGAGAGTGAAGGGCCGAGTGAAGGCCATCGAGGGCGGCGGTTGTTGCCCTTGGGGCTCTGAATTTGAGACGCCGTGGGGAAGGCCATTGTACGTGTCTGGCATTGGGTCTGCCATTGTTGAAAGCGTAAATCACGGTCGAGGACGGCACATGGCGGGACTGCCCCCCGAGTCTCGGCTCAACACACGTCGAATCGCTGCGCTTCCGTTCGCTCTTCGGCACCCAATGGTTATAGCAAGCTGCCGGCTGGGATTTGTTCCATGCGGCAGTTCTGCGTGTTTGGCGTGCCCTTGTGTTCTTTTGCGTCGTCGGGCACACGGTGGCCTTTGGTGTCCGTTCTTGTTGTGTCTGTTGTTGAGATGTCCGAAAGGGTTGTCGAGGTTCATCCCCAAGAAAGACCCACAGCAGCCTTGTGCCAGCGCCAAGCGGCCCGCCAAGGGCCATCCGTTTTCGGTTTCCACCAGGCCTCGATGGAAGCGTGCCTGGTGCATGGCTCGTGCTTTGCCGTCTGGGGTGGGATCCGCCGTCCCTGGCTGCAGGCTCCACTAAAATTTTGACGTGGGATGCTGCGCTGAAGAAATCCATTCGATGTTCGGGTCGAGATTCGAGCAACGATTTCTTGGGGCGCAACACTGTGCAAAGTGACCACAGCAACAGCAACAGCAACAGCAACAGCAACAGCAACAACAGCAACAACGACAACTGACACCATGGCCGCGATTGGCTCTTTGATCTTCTGCACGGACTGTGGCAACCTCCTGCCGGCGTCAAAGGGCAGCGAGAAGAACATTCTGCACTGCGACTGCTGCGGAGCGGAAAACAGAGGTTCGTGCTGGTCTGGTCCAACACAAACGGATGAAGACTTCGTTTCTGACTGGTGCAGACCATCCCTGGAGAACCGTGACAACAAGGACAAAGCCGTCAGACTTCCCCTCGGCGCTGCGGCAGAAACTCTCGACCGTGCAGACCGTCGAAAGGCACCAGGTCCAGACGGAGCGCATCGACGCAAACACCGAGTGCCCCAAGTGTGGAAAGATTGGCATCCGGTATTCGGAGGTACAGCAGAGGAGTGCTGATGAAGGCTCAACAATCATCTACAACTGCGACTGCGGTGAAAGGTGCGCGGTAATTGAGGTGAATGGCTGGTCTTTTACTAACTTGTGGACTGCAGATGGTCTATGAACAACTGAGGCCCCTGGCCATATGATGAAAGACGAAATCCGAAACCAAATCCCAGCGATCTATACCTGCGCCCCCGTGATATCAGGACGGTCTAATGCCATTTTAAAAGCCCCCCAACGCCGAAAAGCAACCCAATTCAAGCAGACACCTTCGCCTCCGGGATGAGCGCATACTCGGTCTCGTTGCTCTTCTCATAGTCGGCCATATCCAGAGCCACGATCACGCTCTCGCGGACAACCGCCTCCTTGTCGTGCAGGAACTTGAGCAAGGTCTCCTCGACGCCCTCCTCATCTCCGAGGCTGCCAAGGGCCTCGGCGGCCTCGTGGCGGACCATGCTGGCCTCCTCGGTGTTGCTCAGCGCGGCGGTAAGGGCAGGGATAGACGCCGGGTGCGACAGCTGGCCAAAAACAAATGCAATCTCGTGACGGAAGAGGGCGGAGGAGTCAGCGAAGCCCTCGGCGAGCGCCTTGACAGCAGGCACAGCGGTGGGAAGGTCGGGCGGGGAGGCCAAGTCGCGGAGGGCAAACATGGCGCGGTATCTCTTGAACAGCGGGGCGCTCGTGTCCATCAGCGCCTTGCCCAGCTCCTCGACACTCTGCTCCTCCTGGCCCTGGGCCATCGGTGGCGCGGGATCGACCGAGGCAAAGTCACTGTAACAAAACCACCTTAGTTAGCATCGCACCCATCTTCAAGCATTCAAGATCCAAAATAAACAAACCTCTGCTTCAACTTCTCCGCCTTCCTCGCCTCCCCATTCTCCCACTCGATCCGATCAATCGCGATCTCGCACGTCTCGGTCACCACCACCTCCTCCCCCTCGCGGTCCCTGAACCTCTTCAAGACGTCCAGGCTCGCCGCGTCGCCCAGCGCGCCCAGCGCCTCGGCCGCCTCGTGCCGGCACATGGCGTCCTCGTGCACGTCCTCCAGCACCGCCGTCAGGTAGGGGATCGCCGCGCCGCTGCCCGTCTGGCCCAGGCAGTAGGCCAGCTCGTGCTTGAGCAGCGCCGAGGGCGAGGCGAAGCCTGCCGCGATGGCGTCGATGGCCGCGAGCGACTCGGCCGAGGTGGCTGGGTGCTGCCGCGCGAGGTGCTTGAGCGAGAAGAGCGCGCGGAAGCGGACGGGGAGCGGGGTCGACTCGGCGGCGAGGGAGGCGCGGAGGGCGGCGATGGTGCCGAGCGGGGTGGTGGTGGTCTCTGGGGAGGTTGTTTCGGACGCCATTTTGTTTTGGTGTTTTCGTGTTTTGGGTGGAATTCTAGATTGGTGGCGTGGTTTGAAGTGTGTGTTGACCTGAGGAGTTGCTGTGGGTGGTGGTGGTGGTGGTGGTGGTGGTGGTCGGGAGACAGTAAAAGGTTGTGAAGCAGAGGGTTGGGAATTTGGGTCTGGGCTGAGCGCGGCGGCCGACGATGGGACGACGGACTTTCGTACTGCGCGCCGAGACGCGGGGCTTTCAAAATTTTGGAGGGGTCCTTCTGGCTGATAACGATAAAGTACCTTCTGCGTAAACCCTAACCCTTCTATGTTGTTGCTGGGAAACGGGGTTCAGGGGAGGTCAACAACATGCGATGAGGGCAAAATGCAGGATCGTGTGGGCATTGACAGATCGTATTGGGCTATCTAGCCCTAAGAATGTTGTGTGAAGAGTCCGAATTCTCGTCAGATCCGTTCTACTCCCCATTCCCAGACAGAAGATCGAAGGGGTTGTTGGAACGGGGTTTCGCGACTTTGGCGTCTCCTTCACTCGACGCCACAGCTTTCCTCTTCTTGGACTTCTTGCTGTCCTGTGGTCTTTGTATGGCTTTTATGAGGGAAACGGCATCCTCATATTCTGCGCAGAGACCCTCGAGGCATGCGAGCGCCCCTGACTCCCTCAAAGCCCGCAGTGTCTCTCCAAACGTCCGGATCGAAGGGAAGTTTGTCAACGGCGGAAGAGACGACAAGAATTGTGAAGCCTCTGACATTGTTGTTGACAAGGGTCGACTGTGACGTACCGAAACCTCGAGTGTCTGGCGGAGCATCCTCAGCGAGTAATATGTCGCTTGTGACAGCGCGAGGAAGTGAACGAAGTCCCAGGAGCAGGTATCCAGTTTCCCCTTGGCTGCTTGTCCCAAAACTTCTAGACTCACTGGGTAGCCTTTGCCGCGCTCCATGGTCATCAGGGTGTCCTGGTAAATAGCCAGCAATACCCAGAGAACGTCGGGGTTGCTGATGCCACTCTTGATGCTGGACAAAACTCCTAGCAGAGAGGTGCATAGTTCGTCCAGCTCGAGAAGCGGTGGGACGCTGACTTGTAAACCTGAAGATACAGATTGAAGTCTTCTCATCTCCGATACCGAGGGTATGCTGCTGCCTCGGATGGACTGCAGGACTGCGTATGCCAGTCGTCTCAACGGCTTGCTCGCTTCCCAGGCACTCGTCCGGGATGGGCAGTCCAGGAGAAATGGCAGATACATTTCCAGCTCAGCTTCACCTGGAGGGCGAGGCGTTGGGTGTTGTTTCAAAACCGGGGTTGCATCCCCCGAGGTCCGGAAACTTCGAAGGACAACCTCAGAAACCCGTGGGTCAAGAGCAGGCATTTCACCTGCTCCGAACCTTGGCGCAACCTCCGGTGAGAGATACTGCTCGATGAACTCGGAGTATTCTCCTCGAGATACTGAGACCGCCTCACTCCGCTTTGCTCTTTCAACCGCCTGTTCCAACGTTAGATGTGGATCTCTGCTGATCTCAAAAGCGAGATACTGAAGGCCAGTCTCTGGTCTGAGAGATAAGCGTCTGCAAATATCTGCCGGCCGGTATTGAGGAGCCACGAGTGTTTGTGTGTCGGTACCGGCGTCGATATCCGCCAGGAAGACAACACCGCCGGCTTCACCAAGATCATGCACCAAGAGATCGGAATCCGACGTCAGGACCAATCCGCCATTTTCCCGCACGTCCTTGGCGCAAAACCCGTCCGCTTCTCCCGGGACCAGCTTTACCAAGGAGTTGAATTTGGCCGAGTCCCTCAGAGCATCAATGACTGCAGGGACAAGAAAGGGCGGCGGCGGGGGTTTTGCTTTCTTTTCCATAAGCCATGAGTTCGGAAACAGGTCCACTTCGGCATTGGCTGCGTGCTGGGAATTGCCCCAGGGAACTTTTGCGGAAAATTTCGAGTGATACTTGGTCAGATCTCGGGAGGATTTGATGAGTCGTTGCACCCTCTCATCGCGTTTGGAGCCTGGCAGGTAGCTGTCGAAATATAATGCGGAACTAGGAAAATTCGGTCAGTTTCAAGTGCCCAAAACTGGGGAACAGCGGACTTTACACTGAAAGACCACATGCTTGAATATGGTCAAGCCATGCGATGGCTGTTCTCCCCAATTGATCGTACGAAGGCTGCTCAAATGGACTGGTTTTGCGGCTCGTCCTCGAGCAAAGATTGAGGATGTGATATGCCAACGCCGGGCCATCCACGACCACTTTTCCGTGCTTCAAGGCGCACCTTTCGCCGTACGGTTCCAGGTGTCTCCTGAACTGAGGGATGCCCATGTTTGGGGGACTTCACAATGGGTTGTTGGTTGAGAGAAGGGTCTTCTTTCCCGAGATCCTGACCAGTATCTGTAATTACAGATGTAATATTTCATTTGTGGATCTTGAAGTTACGAGTGAGCGCAATTTACATTCTGTAACTGACGCCCAAACCTCCAGGCTGCACTCACGGCCGCCGTCACTAAAAATAACATCAATGCTGCCTACCTTGTTGACACGACTTACACGTCGTTGGTTTCTGAACTATAAAACATGAACAAGGTAGACGTCCAAAATACAGCCTGTAAAACAATAAAATTCTCCATCGCACCCCCTTCGTCGTGCTCCCGAACCTGCCACAGCCAAGAATACTAAACTGACCGCCATGCCTCTATTTCCCCGGCGTCACCGCGGCATAGACGCGCTGCTCCAGCCCCCCCGACCCAGCATCTGGGAGCAGCTCCTCACCCAGCCGTGCGTCTTCCTCGCGCGCGCGCTCTACACCTGGCGGCGTCCCGTCCCCGCCCAGCCGCTGACCAACCCGGTCTCGGTGGTCTGCGTCTCCGACACCCACAACAGCCAGCCCCAGCTCCCCGAGGGGGACGTCCTGATCCACGCCGGCGACCTCACGCAGTCGGGCTCCCTGCGGGAGCTGCAGGCGGCAGTGAGCTGGCTGCGTGCCCAGCCGCATCCCGTCAAGATCGTCGTTGCGGGTAATCATGATCTCCTTCTCGATGCGAGCTATGAGGGCCGGAGAGGTGCCACGAACGACGCGGCGTCAGAGCGTGAGGGCATCGACTGGGGGGACGTCATCTATCTAGAGAATGCCGCGGCGACCGTCGCGTGTCCCAACGGCCGGCAGCTCCGTGTCTATGGCAGCCCACGCTCAGCGCGGCATGGGAACTGGGCGTTTCAATACCCCCGTTGCGAGGATGTCTGGGCCGGGACGGTGCCTGGGGACGTCGACGTGCTGGTGACGCATGGTCCGCCGCGAGCGCATCTCGACTTGCTGAAGCTGGGCTGCGTGCACTTGTTACGGGAGCTGTGGCGGGTGCGCCCGAGGTTGCATGTCTTTGGGCATGTCCACGAGGGGGCGGGAAAAGAGTGGCTGCGATTTGACGAGTTGCAGGGCGCGTACGAACGCACGGTGGTTGCCGGTGGTGGATTGTGGAATCTCGCGCAGACAGTGAAGGAGTTTGTCAGGGCGCTCTTCCGTCCGGCAACGGAAGCGAAGTGCTTGCTGGTTAACCCAGCTGTGGTAGGAGGGCTACGGGACACTGAGCGACGTCGACCGATCAGGGTGGTGATCTGATCCCGTGCGTGGAAATTATAGACAGTCGTGGGAAGCAGCAAGAGATACCCCTTTCTATACATACAGTACATGAGGCTCCTCTGCGATGATATTCATGGCCAAGAACCGCTTGCTTCTTGTTTGCTCTTTCGGTTCGTTGTTGAATCCATGTGGTATGACCAGAGCCCGCGGCAGCGATGTCACTTTGCCCGTGAATGGATAGTTGAGCTGTGTTGGGGCACATCGAAGCCAACAGGCAACAATCGACGCCGACAGAATTCAAGACCTCCTCAAAGTCGCCGGAGAAGCAGCTAAGCGCAACTCACAGCTCGACAAGTCATGATCCCACATCTTCTCTTCGATCCCCGAATTGGGGCCAACGATGCTGTAATCCGTTGTGTGCATGCGGCTTACAGACCCTGGTTTCACGCGAATCACAGTCTCATTGTCTAAATACAGTCAATATTCATGTCTGGTTTTTGTTCACCATCGGAGCATTTGGAGTTTTGTGATCCAGGAGGGTGACCGGCGATGAAGGGAGGAGTTGCGCTGTCCAACGTGGTTGTGTGGTCAAAGATGTGCCTCAGTAAGGTGATGGCGTATCTGCAACCTTCCACACCGAACTCCAACCTTAAACTTTTCCGATTCTTTTCGTCACCCATTCAACCATTCGTCCGCAGTTGTGAGAATTACAAAAGGCTGTAAAGGTACGTACAGAGTAACTTACACAGACCGATTGACCATTCCCAGGCAGGCTGTGCGTCCTGTCATCCGTCTTTGTTCCGATAACAGATAGCCTCCGCTTATCAAATACAGTGGAAGCGAGCGCCGCCCCCTCGTTGCTTTTTTAGTTTGAAGCAGGCAGGAACGGTGAGGCTCGTTCCAGGGCTTAAAACCTTCTTGCTTTTCAACCACCGAACCTCCAATTCCCTCTCCTAAGCTCGCTCTTCTCAACTGTACCCAGACAATTGGTACTTGCACCGCTTTTCCCCAAAAGTTGAAGCTGAGCCCCACTTGTCTCCAGCAGGCGCCACTCGCGGGTCTTTCCGAGCTGGAAATTCTGGTCGGCCCACTCTCCGCCAACTGCTTTTTACGAGGGGAAAGCCGAAAAATCCCAATTTTTCTTCTCACAACTCTCTCGAGCACCGCTCGCCCGACACCATGCGCGGCACCCTCATCTTTGCGGGCAGCTCCTGCCCGGACATCACAGACAAGATATGCCACAACCTGGGCATGGCACGGGCTGACGCCGAGCTCACCCAATTCTCCAATGGCGAGACAAGCGTCCGCATCCTCACCAGTGTCCGGGAGAAGGACGTGTTTGTCGTGCAGTCGGGCAGCCCCAAGATCAACGACACCATCATGGAGTTGCTCATCATGATCTCTGCCTGCAAGGGAGGTTCGGCAAACAAAATCACCGGTACGTCGCTTCAATGCCGCAGATAGCACGTCGGCCCGTGCAGAAATTGACCGGGGCTCCAGCTGTGCTGCCCTACTTCCCGTACAGCCGCCAATCCAAGAAGAAGTCCCACAGAGGAGCCATCACCGCGAGGATGCTGGCCAACCTCCTCGGAGTCGCGGGCGTCAAGCACGTCATCACGGTCGACCTCCACGCGTCGCAGATGCAGGGCTTCTTCAAGTGCCCAGTGGACAACCTCCACGCGGAACCCTTGATCGCACGTTGGATCCGGCGCAACGTGCCGAGGTGGCAAGAGGCGGTGGTGGTGTCCAAGAATGCGGGCGGCACCAAGAGAGTGACATCGCTTGCCGACGCTCTCAAGCTTAATTTCGGCATGGTGACGACGGACAAGAGGAGAGGCCCGAGCATGTCGGCAAGCATGATTGCGTACGCACTCGACGGGGTTGAGCGGCAGCCGATACTTGATCCCGCCAGCAACCAGGTGCGTACCAACTCGTTGGAGTCCGAGAATGGAGACACCGCTACAGACGGCGGAGGGTCGCAAGATGCGCGGGCGGCGGCGGATGCCCAAGGATCGCCGCGGATGCGTGCTAATGGCACGCACTCACGGAACCCGTCCAACCGCAGGTCTCCTCCGAGACGCTCGCAGACCAGACTGTCCCAGTCTTCGGTCATTGACGAGCTGGACGAAGAGGCCGAGGCGGACGGATTGGAGTACAACGACCAGCGCGCCCACGAGGTGACGCACGGCCGGCTGGTGCAGGGCCACATTGTTCCCGACGACTTCCCTTCGCCGGGGACGTCGGTGGCCGATACCAACGTGCCAGAGGAAGACCCGATGACTATGTCGCATGCGTCGTCGTTCTTCGCCCCCCAGCCCCACGCGCTGGGCGGGTCAGGCGACGCCGCGGCGAGCTCGGACGAAGAGGACGACATCCTCAAGGATCCCAAGGTCGAGCACATGATCACGCTAGTGGGCGACGTCAAGGACCGCTCGGTCTTCATTGTCGATGACATGATCGACAAGCCCGGCTCGTGGATCGCAGCAGCCGAGACGGTTATTAAGCGCGGCCGTGCCAGCAAAGTTTACTGTATTGCCACACACGGCGTCTTTGGAGGAGACTGCCTGGAGCAGATGCAGGCGTGCGATTGCATCGACACCATCGTCGTGACCAACAGCTACCCCATCCCGGAAGACAAGGCGCGCAACGCGAGCAAGCTGGTGGTTCTCGACCTGTCCTTCCTCTTGGCCGAGGCGATACGGCGGAACCACTACGGCGAGTCGATGTCGCCGCTGTTTCAACATCTTATGGATTAAATCATGGCAGGTTCTTCTCTTTCTCTTATGGCGTTTCACTTGGCTCTCGGTGGCAAAAAACGGATGCATTTCAGTCCCTGCGGTATCTGGGCGGTGTCGGACGACAAGCGTTGGCGTTGGGCGATCACGGACGGCGGTGCTCTTTCATTTGGCTTGGGCACAGCAGCATGGATAGACGGCGTGAGCAGTCAGGTACCGAATTGACGTTTCATGGTCAGTACGGGTTTGGCCCGGCCGCCCCTTGACCCCATCTAGTCCTCTCCCCCGCGGACACCGCCCTGGACCGGGCGCTCCCCAGCCTTCCCCTTCCACCACCCCTCTTTTTCCACCCCCACCTCACCCCAACGATGCTGTCACTTACGACGGCAGGAGCATTGGCCAACCCAGGTCATGTCTCTTAACGGAACGTTGGTAGATCGCTTGTCCTTCGGGACTATCCGAGACAGAAGGCCCTTTGTCCGGCTCTCTTGAGAGTCTCTTCCGCAAGGTTGGTGGGCAAGGGGCAAGAGAACTCCTCGGTACATATCCGTGATGTGTATGACAAAATTTTGGATTCCTGGACGGTACGCTCAGTAGTAACTTGTCACGTAGTTCCTTGGGGACTTGGAAAGATGTAGAAAGAATACAGTGTTCAAAGATTGACTCCAGTCAATGTGCCACGTTCATTTTCTGGTGAAGTCTGTCTCTGCTTGGTGAGGATATTGATACACTACAGGGTGCTACCAAAAGAGATATCGATAACTTTTGAATCTCAATTCCTTGAGCTTTAACCAGTGTCTCTCCGAATTCCTGGGCTCCTTGTACTTCCTGACGAATCTTACACCTTGAACCTTCCATTTTTACTGACAGGGTCAGTGCTGTCCCAGTAACATTTCAGCGCTCCCTCGCTGCCAATCACACCATTCAACACATCCCCACTTTTTGTTTCCATTCCCCAACACCCACAGAAACCCTGTTCCTGGTTTCCTCGACCTCTTCCCCACCTTTGTTGCTACCCTTTGGCTTACACCCCCTTGTTCTCACCACCACCGACACAACAACATTGGTGTGACAACAACATTCCTGAGGCAGCCATTGGAATCGAACGTCTCGAAGAGGCAAACGAGAGACGGGACTTGCATTATAGTGAGCGGTCTGCGTCCAAGGAGCAAGATGACGTTTGCGTGGATGAGGAAATGGGGGACGAGGTGGATGACCGTGAGGCGGCGCAGCCGGCGATGAAGAAGAGGAGGTTCGGGGAACAGCTGCCGTTCTTTAAGATTGGTCTGGGGAATCCGGATGATAAGGCGGAGAATGAGTGCTTTTTTAGCTTGTGTGCGAGGGTGGGTGGGAACCAGGATCTCGATCTCGTGTAGGTTTCTCTTTGACTCTGGCGGTTGTGATTATACGACTGACGGGGTTGCAGGAAGCATTTTAGGGAGAAGCATGCTCTCATCAGCGGAGATCAGGGCAGACAGGAGGGTGAGGGGCGAAAGGTACCAAAGTACCTCACCATTTGCCCGTCCGACTGGCCTTACAACCACGTCTCCAGCTCGTCCTGCAAGTCTTGCGGCGACGTTAATGGCTTGCTTGCCGTCCTCGGCCAGCGCGAGCATGAGAGTCCATGCATTTGCTCGTTCTGCTGGACATATCTCCCGACCCGCTGGGACCTGGTCCAGCACATCAGCCAAGGGTCCTGCAAAAGCAACGACATGTTCACCCGCAAGCTCGCCCTCATCCGGGAAATGTACTCCGAGAGCATCCGCATGCCAGGGGCAGGGGATATCTTCCGCGCGGCGACCGGGCAGCGGCAGGCCCATGCCGAGGCGGAGCGTCTCGCGCGCGCCCAACACCAGCAGCAAACGCAGCAGCCTCCACCATCCAGCTCAACCCACCGCTTCACTCCCCCCACTACCGACCCTTCCACCATTACCAACCCACCTGGTTCCGCCTATCTTCCCGTTCCTCTTCCCCGTCACCAAGAAGCACAACCGCCAATACCAGCCTCAGCGCCGCCAGCACCAACAGCAGCACCACTGCCAGCACAAACATCAACAACATCACCCACAACAGCAGGAGGAGTCGAGTACGCCGTCCCCGCCGCCACCGCCGACTCGATGGCGCGCAGCATCGAGCGGTTATCGACCCTCGTGGCGGACCTGACCGCCGCCAACGCGCAGCTGCTGCGGGACGTGCGGGCGCGTGACGAGCAGATTTCCGCGCGGGACGAGCAGATTGCGGACCGGGACGAGCAGATCGCGGCGCTGAGTCGGGAAAATAAAGAGTTGAGGAACGATGTGGAGTGGTCGAGGGTGACGGGTTTCTTGGAGGGTCATGGGGGTGAGGAGTTGGGGGGGAGGTAAGAGGGGGAGAGGGGAGGCGCGGTTGCTGGTAGAAGGAAGGGAAGGGGTTGGTTGTTGGTGGAAGGGAGGGTTGTGTGTCGCGAGGTCACGCATTCTGCCCACCTTGGTTTGTTGAAAAGCCCCGTCCGACAGCTATCGATACCTTACCCAGATGGATATTTATGCCTGACACCATGGTTTGACCACTGGTATCAAGTCTGACTCTCTCCACGAATCGTCAGGTCATGAACCTTGTGTTCCAACCCTTGACAAATAATTTTCATACGAGTGCTGGTCCGGCAGGATTCCCAACAGCAACAATCAAGAAGGGTTGGGGTATGACCAACATCGCGGCGGAAAATAAACATAAGACACATACCCTCAGCTCCAGTTTTAGATTTCGATCCTACACACTGGGTATACCAGCTGCTCTACTTGTACAGTGCACCAGGCGCTGAATGGCAATGCCTTCAGACGAACAACCACCCTCCCCATTCCCATCCACCCCAGTATTTTTGCTTCACCCCTATTTTTTATTCCCCCATGACGCACGCAGCCAACCACCATCACCCGCCCAACGAGAAAATATCTGCACTTCTTTACTCCGCACCCGCACCACCCTCCTCCCCATCCTGTTGTATACTCACCCCATGCAGCTCCTCCAACAACTTGGCAAACTGCTCCCGCTCCCGCACCTCCTCGGCCCCGGCCCACATCCTCCAACAGATCCTCCTGCTTCCAGCCCCCGCCACCGGCCGTCTGGCTCCGATCCTGCCCATGTCCTTGACCCTGACCCTGACCCTGTCCCTGTCCCTGTTGCCTGTTGCTGTTTGCTTTGTTGTTGCGGGTGACCGCCGCCGCCTGGTGCGCGCCCCGCGCCACGGATGATGCGCCACGCGCGCCGAAACTCGTCGCGGATGTTGACGATCCCGACGTGCGTGACGTGCGACGACGTTGTGGTCGAGCTCGAAGGGGTCTCGATGGCGAAGAGGTAGCGTAGCGGACTTCTTTGACTCGACGGCTGTGCTCTGCTGGGGCTGGGGCTGGGACTGGGACTGCGGTTGGGCTTGGGCTGGTTCGCTCGTAGCTGGTGTCGCGGCGTCGGGGCGGTGTGGGGTGGGGGTGGTGTGGAGTGGGGCAGCGGCGGCCTTGACCTCGACGACCGTCTTCGCGCCCGTCCAGCCCTTGGCCTGCTTGCTGAGCAGGCCGCCGTGGGTGCGAAGGCTCAGCACGTCGCGGCCCCAGTCAAAGGTGCGGCAGGGGAGGTTGGACATGGGTCCGCCGCCCTTGGCGTAGTACTCAAAGAAGCCGCGCAGGAGCTGGCCGACGGAGTCGCGGTTCTGGGTCAGCGCGTTGTCGCGGGCGAGACGCATGATCTCGGCCTCGTCGCGCCAGAACTGAATGTTGCGGCCCTTGCACCGCACCGTCTCCTCGATCTGCTGCGGGGTGAGGTTCGGTTCGGGCGCGCGGGCGAGCTGCTGCAGGTTGGGGCAGACAAACGGCTGGGCGACGTTGACAAGGTAGTGCAGCATCATGAGGACGTAGCCGTAGCTGCCGAGGGTGCCGCGGTAGGCCGAGTTGATACGGCGGACCTTGGCCCAGTGCTTGACGAAGAGGATGAGCGGGCGCACGCGGGGGTCGCAGTGGGAGTAACACCGCAGCAGCAGGGTGTTTTGCACGGCCAGGTGCGCCGAGAAGTTGATATCGCACTGCACGCCGACGCCAGACTTGGGGAACTCGAGGGCGCTGCTGTAGCGGTCTCGCGGCTGGTTCGGCGCGGCCCGGGATGGATCACCGAGCAAGCGGATCTCAGAGAGAAGGGACGCTGCGTCCGGAGGGAGGGGGATCATGCCATTGGAGTGGCCTGTGGAGGGTGATTTGGGGATCGGAGCCTGCAGCAACTCGACGTACTGCCGGACTTTGGCTGCAGTCTCATCTGCGTAGAGGCCCTTCTTGAGACACGCCTCGTACTCGTGGGCGAGTTGCAGGCTCTTATGTCTGCGGCCGATGGCCCGCAAGTTGTTGACACGGTGAGCTTGTTGGAAATCCTGCACTTGCTCGCGGATGGTCTGGTTCGAGATGCCCCCAATGTAGTGCTGAATGAGCGTTGGAAGAATCGCATCCGCCCGGGCGCGGGAGTCATGCCCGCCGAGCTCATGGAGTAGCCTGAGAGCTCTGGCGCAATAATTGGCCGCAGACTCGTTTTGAGCTTGAGAAAGGAGCAGAACCTGGATGGAAGAGACCTTTTTCAGCTGCTCTACCGCCAACTGCAGCTCTTTCTGGTAAAAGAGGGGATCACGACCAAACTCGGGCTTGTCCTGCACCGCTCTCCAGGACGTTACTGCGCTCTCGGCAGCGGCTTCGCGGGCTTGGTCCTTCTCCTGGAAGGGCCGAGATTCCCACATCATCGCCATGTGCTCGCCCTCGACTTGGGTAAACACTCCCAGCAGGGTGCGGAGGTGATTGTCGTGTGAGAGCAGTTCGTAGCGGTTGAAGGAACGGTATCTCAGCAACCGATCCCGCAACTTGCTGTCAGCCAGGCCTTCGACAAATGCCAAACCGACCTGGTTCAGAAGCTTGGCGTCTTCCACTTTGAACTCTGCAATGTTGGAGTGGGTTATGTCGCGGCCGCCGAGTTTCCGCAGCACACGTTTAGCCAAGCCATAGTAGCCAGACAAGTCGGATGTCTCGCTCTGCTTGAGCTTCTGAAGCCTCTGCTCGCGCGTGACTGTCTCTTCAGTGGATGGTCCCTCGGGCTGTGCTTCAGATTGCGCCTCGAGTTGGGCATCGGCTTGTGTGTCAACATCATCAGCAGCGTGTACGTCTGGAGTCTCGTGAACCTCGTCGTCCTGTGGCTCATCAGTCACCCCCTTTTCCCACTTTGTCCTTTCCGCGACAAGTGCCAAGCGCAGCTCCTCAAGAGGCTTTTCGCAGACCTTGATGATGGGGACGCGTGTTTGTGTGAGCAACCGAGCGCCGAGCCCAATGTCGAGGAAAGCCTTCTCGACGAGCCTCGGGATCGGAGAGCTAGGGGCGTCAGGCGGAATGGCCGACAGCGGTGATAGAATTCCAAGGTCCATATCGGAGGCCTTGGTAGCAAATCCCGACGCGAGACTTCCGAAGCACTTGAGCTGGACGCTCTCGGGAGGGAAGTCATGGAAACCGTTTTGGGTTCGCTCGTACTCGGCGATGGCGGACCGGGCAACTTGTTCGATCATAAGCCGGAAGTTCTCCTTCTCCATGATTTCGGCAGTCTCAATCTCGGCGTCGGCAACGATGGTATTGCAGAGGCGTTCGAGCAGCTCGCACCCTGCCGTCACGTCATCAGGCCGGGCATTGAACGGCCTCCTGGGGCTGTCGAGATCGGAGCTTCCCTGTCTCGGGTGCCTTGGCGATGATGCATCGAAAGGCGCAGGCGGCATGGGGGACATATTCTGCATCTGATACGACAACCTGGGGTCCCCTTGATGCATGGGCGGCTGCTGCCAGCCAAACTGGTTGGGCGTCGACATCGGACCGTGATAGGAGAGAGAAGGTTGGTGGCGGGACCGGGGAGGGAACGGCACGCCTGTCAGAGGGGCACCCGGGATGGCATTTCCATGGCCAGGGTGCCGGAAGCCGGCCGAGCGCGGTTCCTGCATCCGGTGGTGACCGCTTCTGCCATGGTGCTGGTTTTGATGGCCTGGCGGACTCGCATACGACCTCTGGGGAGGCTGGAACTGTGGGCGCGTGTCGATGGGAATAGACAACTGAGCTGACATCTGGCGACGCTGTGCTTGGTTTGGTCGCTTCCGGGACGTCTTGGACGGCCCCGGGGTGTCTTGGTTCCCTGGTGAGGATGGGCTCGGTAAGGGATTCTGTCCAGGTTGCGCCGTTGATGGCTGGAGCGGTGATCGAGCGTCCCCATTCTGAGACTGCGAACTATTTTCATTTCCCGAGTTGCTGAGAATGAGATTGCGCAGACGGTTCTCGAGGACGTCCTCCCCAGCTGCGCCAGGAGCTGTCATCCTGCCCGGTTTGACGTGCAGTTGTGGAAGCCCTGCTTGCACGGGCAGTCTGGTCGGCGCCCTGTTTCTGAAACTCAGACCCGAACTCCCCTTGAGAGAATGAGTGTATGGTTTTTGCGAACAGCTGAACTTGCGGTCGGGTACGCAACTTGTTGGACTTTGTCTGGGTTGATGGTGCCAAGAAGCATTTGAAGTTGAGAAGACAATGAATGAGGTCAAGTAGAAGTCAGCAACAAAATGTGCAGTATCAAGCTGCAGCACCAAAAAGTTCTTATGCGCGGGCGGAGGGAGCGTAGGCACCCGACAGTCGCAGCTGTTTACTGTGTACAGCACAGCCAGGAAAGGCCACAATGGCGATTGCACGCCAACAAAGAATGGAACCGTGATGGTCTGCTCCAGGTTTTGGTGGAGTTCAGTCCATGTCCCCACCTCGACCATTTATTTGCTGACCGAGCGACTGGAGGAAGATCGGACGCAGTGCCAAATGGATCAAGCCGTGGAGAACGCTAAGCCCAGATTTGGAGAGAAGTGAAGGTCCAAGTCCAGGAGTCGATACTGATCACACGCAGCGGAGCCAGGGAATGCCGCAAGGTCTGGCGGCCGCAAAGCTTCTGGACGGGCCTCATCAAGCTGCAGGTGGATGGAGGTGCAAGTAAATGGAATGTGAGCCTTCTGGTTTTGGAGTTAGAGTTGGAGCTCCATAAACACAGCACAGCTCATTAGTTGCATATCTTTCCGGGCTTGCTGCCATGTCAACCGAAATCAATATCTTTTAATGAAAAGTCTTAGCCGTACCAAGTACACTGTTAAACCGCGGCGGATTAGAGTAAGGAGCATCCATTGTCCTGTTCTCGAGCACAGCATTGTTGAGCAACAAACAAAGTCTCTTTCGTTCAATGAGATGCTGCTACCGGGGAGTCAAACTTCCAACAGGCAACGGTCTGTGCGCCCTGGCAGCCTGGAACTGGGTAGTGCTGCTTGAGCCTCCAGCACGGCCGGATTTGGATTCAGCGGGTCTTTCTTTGTCTTGGCCGCCCGTCACTGAAAGAGACCCAGCTTCTTCCAGCCTGCAGTGGGATCTTCAACTGCAGGTTGCCAACTTCCCATCTCCTGTCGAGCTCCCATCGCCATTCATAACCCGCTGGCGCCAGCAACCGCGCCCCGTCGAACAGCATTCTTTCTACCGTGCGCATTATCGGATTGCCATTTTCCTTAGCGCTCGCAACGCCAGTTTCCCGGCGGCGCGAACTCGATGACGCGCCTTGCCTGAGCGACCACCTTCGACACTTGACCACTCCTCGTTGGAACACCTTGCCCTTCCGACCCGCCGCACCCAGGCCTCTTCCTAATCGCAACTTGCGATGAGCGCTCCGCCCAACCCCCCGGGCAATGGTGGCCCTCGTCCACCTGGCGGCCCGCAGTTCATGCCGCGCAAGCCCGCCAATGCCAATCCCCTGGTGGCGAGAAAGAAACCGAGACCGCAGCCTGCACTATCGCGACCACCAAGAAAGGATAATCCGGGAATGCCAGGGAAAAGCGGTCTTGGGGAGAAAGAAACCCCAGTTCTGAACGACTTGCGCGTTCCTGCCATGAGGGAGCTGAGCCAGACGAGGGCACAGAACGGAGGCTGGACCGAGAAACCGCCAGACACGTACCAGGACTTCCCCTTGGTCACGACAAAACGGGAGTTAATGGAGGGCCTGCGACACCACATAATGCGTCTAAGCAAGGCTAAAGGAGGAGCGAACAAGGCGAAGGGGGATGTCATCGTCGACATAACAGACCAGGATCAATTCCCCCGCCCCGTCACGTTGCTCCGTCGCGACCCTCGACTCCCCCCCGCCCATCGGATGGTCGTTAAGGAGGAGCCAACTCCGATGGATCCTGCAGAAGCTGCCGAGTTTGAGCGCGCCCGCCAACTCAAGGCCGACAAGGAGGCCCAGCGCGCCCTGGACCAGGCGCAGATCGCTCCCGTTGCTAGGGCCAACGAGCCCAAGCCCAAGCCGAACAACAAGAAGGAGAAGCCGACGGCCTTTTACGGCAGAAACACGGATGCGCAGAAGAAGGAATCCAAGATCCACTACGAGGAGACGTGGCCGTGGCACCTGGAGGACGCCGAGGGCAAGGCGGGCGTGTGGGTTGGATCATACATTGCCAGCCTGTCGGATCTGAACGTCGCGCTTGTCATATGGCGCCCGCTTCCGGATGATCCCCCTTGAGCGGTACTACAAATTTGACGAGAAGCCAAGTTTGACACGCTCTCATTGGACGATGCCGAGAAGATGATGTACGAGGTCAAGGAGATCAAGCGCTGGGTCATGAAGCAAAAGGATCAGGAGCAGGTGGAGAGGGAGAAGAACGAGACTCGCCAGTTTTTGCGCGGTCCTACGCGCGTCAAGACGGAAAGCGCAACATCTCGAATGGCGCGTAGGACCGAGAGGCAGGACGACTTCGAGCTTGACGTGTCCGGCGACGAGTTCCAGGACGACGACGAGGCGCCCAATTTCGAGGCCGATGACGATGAGGATGCCAAGGAGGCCAAGGACCGCATTCGCCGTGAACAGGTCCAGGCCAACACGTTCGGCGCAGGCGAAGAGGACAAGGTGGAGAAAGGAGAGAGGGAGGAGCAGCTGGAGAAGCTCCGAAGCAAGATGATTGGCAAGCAAACAGTCAAGACCCTCAAAAAGCTTGAGCACGGTTTGGATTACGACGACCTAGAGTCTGGGTCTGACGAGAACAACCCGTTCACGGACGAGGAATCGGTATGTGCAATCGTAGTATGCCGCACACGCTCGGCACCAAGGCTAACACACGGTAGGGCACCGACGACGAGGAATCGGAGGACCAGGACCGGGACGAGGACGCCGTCAAGAAGGAACAAAGCGCGTCTGGGTCGAATACTAAGGGTAACACGACTCCGTCAGGGAAGCAGAGAACGACCGACGCCCTGAAGAAGGGCAAGCTGAAGCGGCCGGGCTCGCCCAACATGTCCGAGTCGAGCGACAACGAGGCAGTCCGGAAGAAGCTCAAGACCGGAAAGGGATCCGTTGCCCCTAGCCGGGGAGGTACGCCTCTGCCCGGCGGCCCAAGCCGCCGGCCGGTGCCATGAGCGACGGCGAAGCCACGGCCGGCGAGGCATCGGATGCAGGTGCCAAGCTCAAGAAGAAGCTCAAGCTCAAGGCGGGCATGCGGACGGGCGCCACCCCGTCAGGCTCACGGCGGGTAGCCCTGCTCCAGGTGGTAAGATTTACGAGTGCCCTAACCGCATTTCTCAAGAACTTGCTAACAAACCAAGGCGGCACCGCAACGCCCAGCGGGTCCCCGCCCCCGGGCTCACCTCCTGCCGGTTCGCCCCCTGGGGGTGGTCCTGCGCCTGACAGGATCCAGCCCCAAGAGATCATCGACACGCTCGCCCAGTATGCCAAAGAGGGTATCACGCTGTCCAACTTGATGAAGGTGTTCCAGAGACGGATTAACAAGCCCGGCAACATCACCAAGTCGGAGTGGATCCAGATGGTCAAGGCGCACGCGGTGTACGGCCCGGACAAGCTGCTGCGGCCCAAGCCCGCCGGGGGCTCACCGTAGGAGGGTACGGACTGGGTGGCTGGTTTTTAGAGGTTGAGTTTATGCGGTTTTTTTCTCTTTGGTCAGGGCATAGACAGAGGTGAGGCCCAGAGTGGCTTCGTGGCTCAGAAAAAGCAACACAAGCTTGAGAATGTGACGCGGCGTTCAGTGAAGGGAGGAGAAAAGTGGAATCCGAGAGGCAAGGTCAAGAACCAGAATCTACCCGCTACGGGGCGTGGTTTTGTACCTCGAAAAGGGTAGAGCATATGCACAGCTCCCCACATTGTGTATCTCCTACATACAATTCGCGTTGCCCCCTGGGATATCACCGTCACCAAATTGACCACCACCTCTTGCTCTCTCCGCTCCATGTCCAAACCCTGCTTCCCTATAATCACTCATCCATCTGCCAAGCATACTCCAACCCCTTCCCCATCTCCCTCCGGTTCAGCGCCCGGAACCGCTCCCCCTCGAATCCATTCCCCCGATCCACCCCGTCCCACCGGTACCCCGGCCGTATGCCATACCGATTCGGCGCCGCCGCCCCCTTGTACACCGGCCTACTACTACTCCCCGCCCCCCTCCCCCCTTCCCCTTTTTCCCTTTCCCTTTCCCTTCCGGTGGCTGTGACACGGCAAGAAGCTCGGCCATCGGATCGTGCCACCGCCCACCCGCTTCATCTCCTCGTTCATCTCCGCGTCGTCCCGCGCGCGCGCGAGCGGCAGCAGCGCGGCGTCCTGCAGCCTCGCGCCGCGCCCGCGCCGCCGCCTGCTGCACCTCGCCCTTGAGCAGGTCCTGCTTGGCCTGCTCCGCGGCCGCGGCCTCGGCCGCCGCGCGCCGGGCCTGGGCGCGCACGAGCGAGGCGTCGATGCGCCGGCCCGTGGCGTCGCGGAGGATGACCGTGTCGGCGCCATGGGGTTGTGTTTGGAGGGCGTCGCTTTGTTGTTGTTGGGCTTGGAGAGCGGCGAGCTCGGCGGCGTCGGCGGCCTGGCGCGCGCGCAGCTGGGCGGTCAGGGCGGACGCTGACTGCAGGCCGGCGCGGGCGCCGTTGGACATGAGCGGCGTGGGGTCGGGGTCTGGATCATCTTGGGCGGCGGCGAGGGCGTGGGAGTCGGCGGCGGCGCGGGCGAGGATGGCGTCTGCTTCTGCTTCGGCGGCGGAGGGTTTGGATGATGAGGTTGGGGGGATGGATGATGAAGTGGTGGTGGTGCCGCTGATGGTTTTCCAGGTGGACTTTTTGGTCCGGCGGAAGTCGGCGGTTGTGGTGCCGGCTATGGTGACGGGGGCGTCATCGTCTTCGGCGTTGTTTTGCTGGGCGGAACCCCAGCCGGTTTCGTCGTCGTCGGTGATGAGCAGGCCGGAGGAGGTCGTGGGCTGCTTGCGCTTGCGCTTTTTGGTGGACGAGGAAGGGGGTTTGCTGGAGGCGTTGAGGTAGTGTGCTGCGAGGTACGCTGCTTTGTCGGAGGGCATACTGGGCGATGTGGTGCGTGTTTACATCGGATGTAGGATGGGGGCTGGTCGGGTTTCGGGGTATCACGACGTTGGAGTGCAGGGTCCTCGTCGCGTTGCCATCAAGGTGTCGCGATAGGCTTGGCTGAAATTTTGGGGTGTGGCCGGGGAAGCAGGGGAGCCCTTCCGGAGCACATGACATCACTGATAAGGCGCGATAACAGGGAGCCTGCGCCTGGGGTGTTTGCCTGGTCGTGAATTGCGCTTCATCATTCATCATTCACGCCCTGTTACAATGCATCTCGCAAGTCCCTGGCACGACCAACACCAGGACAATGTGGATTAATTTCTTGTTCGTTCAAAGTTTTTCCTCCCCACACTCCAGGCAGAGCTCGAGAGTGTGAGGAATCGGGTGTTCTCGGAGACGCTTTCGATCGAGTGGCACTTCGACGCATCCTACTCTATGCACATTACCAAGTGTGGAAGCTTGTTGTTTGAGGTGTTGGATTGCGTCTTTTGGTCAATCCGCCTAAGGCCTCAGAAGCTAAGGTACCTAAACTCGTACTTTGAGGGTAGCCGAGCCCGAGGTCGTTTCCACTTGTAACAGGATGGACTCACAACCAAGTTCTAACAGCATCATCTTGGGACATCCGCCAAGCCAAGGAGGTTTGGACGCTAGAATGCTGCCCTGAAAGGATCAATTCATCATCAACCTTCTCCCTCAAATGACAAAGGTGGCTTTGGATGACGATGGAAAGGAGGGTCAGCAGGGCGAAAGTGGGCGAGGTTGGCGACCTCCTTGGCTACCTCCCACCTCAGCTGCCACTTTCCATTGGGCAATGGCTCAGCGCTTCGACGATGACAAGCTGATCTGATGGTGTCTGATGGTGTGCGCAATGCTGAGCTACCACCCTCCATGGACATCTCAAGGGACTGCGCAACGGAGTGCGGACAACGATATGCGTGGTCCAGTCCACCTATCAGCTTATCACCCGCAACCCCTCCACAACAGGCCGGGGAATGCCTGCCGGATATTCAGGGACTCGGGCCTCGGACTGTGTCGGGACGCCTCCGGTTTCGCTTCCATCGTTCCCCCGAGTCAAATGAAAATGCCAGTGGGAGACCAAGAGCACATACGGAGAACCCACCAACTCATGCCTCGATTTTCTGTGCAGTACGCCCTGTGGTAATGAATCATATCATGGCAACGACAAGCAGGCGCGCCGACGAGGCTTGTGATGCGGGTGCCTTTCTGGGGCAGTGGGGGTTCCTGCAGGTCCCCACTCTCCCGTCACCCGCAGCCTGCAATTTACAGCCTCGTCTGGGGAATCCCTCCTCGGCCAACTTCGTCCTTGAGCATCCCCCAATTGCAGCTCGGGACGCAGGCATGCCCTGATCGGGTGGCACGGTGATGAGCAACACATACACGTGTAGGCGTCTCGTAACGAAACCACAGCCACTGAAAGGCGAAACCAGTTCCACGGGCAACAGAGACAGCCGTGGAGTGGCCGACTTGCTACGCGACTTGAGCTGACGCCCGGGCCGGCCGGCACATGCAGTGCTACCAAGAGACGAAAGATAATCGATACAGTACTGTGTACATAGAACACCACCTTCGCGAGGGCGCGTCGGATCCCGTTTGCATAAACGGCGACGCGCATGAATCAGGGTGGACCCGGATCTGGATCTGGTGCACCGCCGGCTTCTTTATCGCACCTTCGCTATCCGTATCGCCTCGGCTCAGTTCCAAGGAATGCTGACTGAACGGTGGGATGACGATGGTTCTACCCCAGGGTCCGTTTGTTGGAGACTTGGAGTTGTCCCGGCGATGGCTGCGGACGGCCTGCCAGTCTGCGCTCTGTTTCAAAGCACGGGCAAAACAAGTTGCGTAATCGCTTCCCTGCTCCCGTCGAGAACCTTCCTGGCCCATCTCGTCATCGGCAAACGGAACAAGGAGAGGCCAGGGCATCCGGGGCCGGCGCCTGGTTTGAGGCCAAGAATAGCCATGGTCACCCGCCCATGCCCTCGCCGCTTCCATCCCCTTGGCTTGGCTCGGTCCACGATGCCGCCAGCTGCTTTCCTTGTCCGAGCAGCCGCTGTTGGTCATACGCCGGCCTGTCGTCACTTGCCAGATGCTGTCACTTTCCCCCAAACCCCACAGTCCTGTTGGAGATGCGCCACCCCTGCTATCAGCTGCTCCATCCCATCACCCCAAAACAGCCCCGATAAGTCCCGTGGAGCAGGCTGATATCGATATAACCTCGACCGCGCCGTGCTTCTCTTGTCTCACGTCTTCTCCCCTCTGCAACTTGAAAATCGTCAAGTAACCACGAAGCTTTTTGAGTACCTCGTCGTCAACATAGCCCTGGTTTTTCTTTGTGAATTTACCTCGGTGCACTGCCGCCCCTGCAGCTCGGCCATTCCGTCATCTCGGCGTCTCTTATCGCTATCGATTTGAGGCCGTCTTGTCATTGACCCCTGACACGGCGCCTTGTCATCTGAGTCACCGGCCGGCGTCCGAAAAGAGGCCAACCTCGTTTTGTTTTAAAACGTGCTTCGGAAGTTTCTGGCTTGAACAAAGGCCCGTTCTTCCTTTCAGTTCAGTGTTTGCATCAGACGAAGCGGATCCCGCTGCCCGGCACTCACCCCGTCATCTTGCTTCACATCGCCAGAGGCGATTGGGGTTACTCTGGGATACACCCTGCATCGCCTGCCACCTTCTCCCTCAAAACCCCTACGACTCAATCTCATAATAACCTGAGCACCTGGGAGCACTCTCCAGCTTAAGCTCCACTCAGCTGCTACCATCAATTTGTCCGGCACCCTCACTCACTACCTTGGCTATCACACGCAAGCCGCCTTATACCACTCCAACACCCCTAGACTTCGCAACCATCCAACCAACAACAATGGCAGCTCCCCAGTTTGACCGCGACCTCCGCTCCGCCAACAAGGAGTGGAGGCGCACCAAGGACTCCAACGTGAAGTGGTCGCACGGCGCCCGCTACCTGCACGGCGTCCGCCGCGACAGCTACGGCGAGCCCCTCAGCTCCGTCCCCGCGAGCCAACTCGCCAAGGAGCGCCCGTCCAAGCGGCCCAGTGAGATGTAAATCCCCTCTTTTCCTCCCACTCCATCCATCCCCAAACCTTCTCCCCCTCCCTCAGAGACCCCTTTACCCCCCCCCCCCCCCCCCCTTCAAGTCAAGAGATTGTTGACACCCCTCGCTCCAGCTCCCACGCCACCTCCAAGTCCACCCAAAACCTCACCAAGCTCCGCCCCAACACAAACTACGACGCCGTCCCGGCCGCGCGCCGCCGCGCCAAGCTGCACGCCAAAGTCGAGATCCGCGACGCCGACACCACCACCACCCCTTACTCTCCCCTGTGCTCCCCGGCCCTGGCGCGCAGCGCCACCCTCGGGTCGGCCGCGGACCCCTTCGTCTACAGCTTCGACCGCACCGACTCGCCGGGCCGGCCGCTGACGCTCGAGGTGTTTGTCAAGACGACCGGGCGCGAGACGGAGAAGCTCGTGGAGAGGGAGTACGAGGTGCTCGACGGGAACGGGGAGGCGGTGCGGGGCCGCCGGGCGAGGGCCGTGCTGAGGCGGACTGGGGCGAGTAAGGAGAGGGGGGGTGATGGTGGTGGTGGAGAGCTGGAAGGGGGGAAGGAGGAGGAGGATGAGGGGTTTGAACTTGTTTGAGTTCCCTTTCGTTCTCTTCTTCCTTCCTTTTGTCACTTGTTCTTTTTTTTGCCCGCTTTTCTCCCTCGCATCGCCGCTAATGATTGAGCTGGCTGGTTTGGTTTTAGAAGCGTGTTCAGGGCTGGTTTGGGGGTTTGTATCATTAAGGTACGGTACATACCATTGGGTGGGTCACTGGGTTGAAGGGTATCAGCACCTTCGGTTTTGGGCCGGCATTTTCTTTTTAGTCGGGCAGTCTTTGCATGCATTGCATTAGCGGGTAGTTTTTGGACGGGACTGCGCCGGACTGGACAAGGGCAGTTTGTCAGGGTCCTCGGCGTGCGCGCGTACGGGGCTGTCTCTTTTGCTGAGGAGGGCAAGCGCCGATCTACCTACCTAGAGAGAGACGATACCAGGGCATTGGTTTCTTGCCAATGGTTTTCGAGTAATTTATCGCTCGTTGAAGCTCAACGCACCATTGTCTGTTTGGTTGGTGAAGCTGTTGGCATGGTTTGCGTCAAGATCGACGTGAGGCCGGTCGTTGTATTTGGATTAGTCTTGAGTATTCGTACACGACCCATCGTCCAATGCAAGCCGTTGGTGCTGCCGATACCGACCTTCGATACGCAAACAGGTTAAGAAAACCGGATTATGCAGGGCCATGGCGTGTTTTCACTTACACTGTCTCGTCTATATCCCGCTTGCCTGCTTCTCGAGCAAAATACACAATCACCCCAACAAACCCACTGCCCATCTCGCACTGCAACGTCTAAAGTGTGCCGTCAACGGCGGGTATCAATTCGTACAACAAACACAATCTGCCTAGGTTGTCAGTGTCACCTCCTCACAAACATTGGGTTCCGCGTCTCGTTTCTTACCTTTACACCATACATTCCAATCGTACATCCAACACCCACCCCTTTATCTCTTCTCAGAGAACAACCCTTCAAAATGGGCACATATATTTAAACCGGCAAGCCAGACAACATATGTCTAGCTAGTCAGTCACGGCGCCACGCAGCTGCGGTTCATTCCAACTCACTCACGCAATCACTCACGTCATCGAGGGCGCAGCATGTGGTTTGGTGGGCTCCGCTCAGCTCAGCATAGCTCAGCTCAGCTCAGCTCTCCTATCCAATCTCACATTTCTTCACCCTGGAAACGCGCGGCCCATGAGCAGCTCGTAGTAGGCGCGCTGCTCGGCCTCGCTGCCCAGCGAGGGGTCAAAGTCCGGGTCGTTGGGCTCCGGGATGGGCTCCGGGTTGGAGCCCATGCTGTAAAAGTCGGCGATGGTCTCGTCGGGCGCAAAGCCCAGCGAGGCGAGCGTCTGGGAGGCGCGGGTGGCGCTGCGGTTCACGTGTCAGTCAAGTCAGTTTTTTTTCATACTCAGACTAAAGGTGCTGTATGCCCCTTTGTCACATGGATGATAGGAAAAGAGCAGTGGGATTTGGGCGGGGAAGCGTACGATTGCGCAGCGTCCTTGGCGACAATGTCGGACAGGGAATCTTTGGTTGGAAGGGCGAGCCGAGAGGGACCGGCACTTTCGGGTCGGGGGCCGCGACGAAGCTCGAGACGGAGTGGCTCCGCTGGCTCTCGGGGGCGGGCGGCGGCTGCTGCGAGGCGCGCCTGGCGGGTGGCGGGCGGACGGGGGGCGTCTCGTCCGCGGCGTCTTCCTCCTCGAGCAGCTCCTGGGAGAGCACGGCGGCGGCGGCGGCTGCAGCGTTGTCCGCTGCGGTAACCAGGCCCGGGGGCGGGCCGTTATGGCCGAAGAAGGCGCGGAAGACAGAGCTCTGCTGCCATTTGGTGATGAGGGCGTCTTGTTGGTTGGAGTCCTTGATGGAGGCGATAACAGTCTTGCCCGTGTTGCTGCGCAGGTGGCCCTCGATGAGGGTGTCCAGGCCCGGGATGGCGGCGAGGACGGCACCCCAGGCGGCGGCGCTCTCCTTGTAGGTGTTGAGCGCGGTGCGGTAGCCCTTCTGCGGGCCCCGGCGCTTGGTCGGGCGCAGATACAGACACGGCTTGTTGTGCTTGGTGCAGACGCTGCACTTGGGCTTGCCGTTGTCGCAGGGCTGGTGGTTTACATGGCAGAAGTCGCAGCTAGGGTGGGCAGCGGGTGAGTGACGAGTGAGACACTGAAGGCGGGATCTGAGCCAATGCTGCTACTTACGCCCTCGATGCCTTTTTCCTCTTACGCGGATTGACGGGGGCCTCACTGCCCACGTCGGCGCCGGCGTCACTGGCCGGAGGCGGGGGCTCTTGGATTTCGGGCGACGGAGGCAACGGATGCGGATGCAGATGCGGATGCGCTGAAGCCGAAACTGAAACTGAACCTGGCGACGGCTCTGGTGCCGATTCACCGCCAATTGCTGGCTCTCCCGTGGCTAGCACCATCCTAAACCGAGGCGGACCACGTCCATGCGGCTACAATTCCACTAGGAGCGATGATGAGGCCAAGGGACAATCGGCCGATGCAACTTGAGTTGACGCTTTCTCAATGTGTGGTGTGGGCTGGTTGGAGAAACGCAGCACAGTGGCCAAACAAAACGTGGGAACGTGGGGCCGCGAAGCTGCGAAAATTACGGGCTAAACCGCGGGGTCCGGGCGGGCAGTTGCCCCGGGTTCAGTTCAGCGGGTGGGGCCGGCTAGGCAGTTACTGTACCGTGCTAAGGACTGCTCCTGTAACTGTAAGGTAACTCGACAGAAATGGAAAGCTCCGATCTGGGGATTGAACTGGAGGGGTTGGCGTCAGCGTCGACCTGTTTGCCCCTTAGCGCAGGGGAAATCTCGCCGTTTACCTGCCGGATCCCGTCTGCAGATGCAGCGCTGTTCTAGATTCGAGGCCACGGCCCAGGGCTCCGAAAGCGGGAGACCCACAGCACCCGCCCCCGAGAAGCCGGAAAATGTGTGTTGCAGCGCTGAGCGGCGGTGGGGTTCAGCGGCAGCGGGGATCGACAGCAGGGTCTACATTTTTCCCGATCCAAGAGTCCCGACGAATCTGCCGACGCCTCAACGTCTAGACGGGACTACCGGGTTTCGCATTCACTACCTCACGATGCGGTCTGAGGATAATTGATCAGACACTTGCCCATGTCTCGTCCACGATTCCGCCACAGCCATGTCCGTTAATTGTGGTCGACGAGACTTGACCCCGATCCTGGAACTTGAGGAGTTTGAACTTTGGATGACTTCTGTGGTCAGCTTGAGTTAACTTCACGGCCAAACTACCCAGCAGCAACACCAACCTCGATCTTCGCAAACCAGACAGACCGAGTGCGGGCGGCACGCGTACCCGCGTCACATCATGCCCCCGCCCAGAAACGAACGCGTCTTTGAGCCCAATGCATCCATCGTGCTCGTCGGCTGCCGGGGTGCAGGCAAGCGCACCCTGGGCTTCATGGGCGCTCTCCACCTGCGCCGCCGCCTGGTCACCGAGGACCACTATTTTGAGAAGCTCACGGGCCTGACCCGGGGGCAGTACCTGGCCACCCACGGCAGGGAGCACTTTGCCCGCCAGAACATCGACGTCTTCAAGCGCATGCTGGACACCAACCGGACCGGATGCATCATCGAGTGCGGCATGAGCAGCTTCAGCTGCGAGGCTCAAGACGCCCTGCGCGAGTACTCCAAGACGAACCCCGTCGTCTACGTCCACCGCGAGAAGGACCAGATCTCGCGTCTCATGGACGCCGCAGACGCCCGGCAGCTGCTGGAAGCCGACCGAACCCACAGGACCTGCTCAAACTTTGAGTATTTCAATCTTTACGACCCCTCAACCCCTATCCCAGCCTCAGGACCGACCTCTCGGGAAACCTCACCAGTCAATGGCCGCCAGCCGGGACCTTCAAAACTCTTGTGCGTTCAAGAAGACTTTGCAAGGTTCCTCGACATCATCACAGGACGCGGGGCGACCAAGGCCTGGCTGGAAAGTCCCCTCTCTGTCGCCGCCATCCCTCCCGAATTCCGCTCCTACTCATACGCCCTGCGGCTGCGACTGTCCTACTTGATGGACATGGACCTGGAGTGGGAGGACTTTGAGGCGAAGGGCGACTGCGTCGAGCTGATCATCGACCACTGGCCTGCCGATCTCTCCAACGTGATTGCCAGACAGGTCGCTCTCATCAGGAGGAACCTGGGCGTCCCCATTATCTATCACGTCGAGGGCGATCCCCGCGGCGAACGGAGAAGGCCACCAGCAGAGAAGAACGCCATGGACCTTGAGCTGCTGGATCTGGGGCTCCGGCTTGGCGTCGACTACATCAGCATCGACTTACAGCGCGACGAGGCCTTGGTAAATCGTGTGCTGAAGCGCCGTGGCCGATCAAAAGTTATTGGCAATTACTGGTACATGGGCTTCGGCGCGCTCGCATGGCAAGATGAGAAGCAGTTTGAGAACTACAGGATAGCCCAAGAGCTCGGCTGCGACATCGTCCGCATGGTGCGCTTCTGTACCAACGACAGCCCGGCCGAGTATCTCGAAGACTTCCAAAGGCGCCTACAGCAAACGATCCCGGACCCTAAGCCACCCCTCGTTGCCTACGACTTTTCTGTCCTCGGTGTCAGGACGCCCCTTCAAACGCGCATCCTCGCCCCCGTCAAGCACCCAGATATGGAAAACGAGCGCGACCACCTCGCCACCGTCTCCTCCTACCCGAACTCGTTCGAGCTACTCTTTCGCCAATTCCTTCTCGACCCGCTCCAGTACTACGTCCTCGGCTCCAACGTCTCCTACTCCCTCTCCCCAGCCATGCACAGCGCCGCCTACGACAACGCCTTCATGCCGCACACCTTCCAGGCCGTCACCTGCTCCACCCTAGACAGCCTCAACCAGATCTGCTCCTCCGATTCCTTCGGCGGCGCCTGCCTCACGGCCCCCTTCAAGGTCGCCATCATGCCCCACCTCAAGGTCAAGAGCCACCACGCGACCGCCATCGGCGCCGTCAACGTCCTCCTCCCGCTCCGCGGCCAGACCTCGGCCATCCTCGATCACGCCAACTCACGCAACAAGGCCGGGCCCGCCGGCGCCTTCTTTGGCGACAACACCGACTGGAGCTCCATACTCACCTGCCTGCGCCGCGCCATCAGCCCGCGCAACCACGTCCAGCCCTCCAAGACCACGGGCCTGGTCATAGGCGCCGGAGGCATGGCGCGCGCCGCCATCTACGCGCTGTACCAGCTCGGCTGCCGCAACGTGTTCATCTACAACCGGACCGAAGCCAACGCGCACGAGGTCGCGCGGCATTTCAACGAGTGGGCCGCCTCGCAGGCTGCGGCGGCGGCGGCGAATGTTGGTGTGAATGGGGCAAACAACAGTCCGAGGATGAATGGTGCGGTTGTGCCAAAGGAAATGTGCCGCGTGCTGCGCTCACTGTCGCAGCCCTGGCCCAGCAGCTACCAGCTGCCGACCATGGTCATCTCGTGCGTGCCCGCGACGAGCGTGGACGGGAATCCCCCGGCGGACTTTGTCATGCCGCTGGACTGGCTGAGGAGTCCGACTGGGGGCGTCGTCGTCGAGGTATGTAACACTCTTTCTTTCCCTCACCCCCGACTCTTGGAGATAACGATTGCATATACTGACTTGGGGTGTGCGCACACTTAGCTGGCGTATGAGCCCCTCGTCACGCCGCTCGTCGCCCAGATGCGCGCCGTGCGCGACAACATGCGCCCGTCGTGGGTCGTCGTCGACGGGCTGGAGGTGGTGGCGGAGATGGCCATCGAGGCGTTTGAGCTGATGACGGGCCGCATGGCGCCCAAGAGGCTGATGAAGGAGGTGTGTCGCAAGACGTGGGAGGCGCAGCAGCAGCAGCAGCAGCAGCAGCAGCAGCAGCAGCAGCAGCGCCGGCACGGACAGGGGTTTTCATGAGGTTCATGTGACGCGTTGGGAACGGTGCGGGGGACGGGCTTGGGATTGGATACCCGGAGGGAGTACGGATGGGTTGCCTGCCTGGCTGTGATGGTTTGTTTTGTATATGGCGCTTGTTGGGGAGTTGAGAAAGGGGTTGGGCTTCGCTCAGGCGCTGCGTGTCTGTCGACTGGAGAAGGTGCAGCTATAAGGATTGAGGGAGCTGTCGACAGCCGAGTGCACGCTGTCAACAACGTTCACTCTCATGTAACCCTTGATCGGATTTGAGTGTTCAAGGTATATGATATCATACACGGCGGTTGACCGACAACTAGGAAGTTTATGCCCACCAAATCCAAAAACGCCATCTATCCTATCCGGCACCCATATCCATTGATGATCCCAACGCCTGTTCCCCTCACCAACTCAATCCGTTCCCCCGTTCCCAAACCCCAACATCAGCCCATCTTACAACCCTCCCCTCCATCCCTACTCCCCCGCCTAAAAAAAAAAAAAGAATCAAGACTGCGAATAATAATCCCCAGAAACCCCCTCAACCACCCCCCAGCCTTCCCGACCCTCTCACCCACCCACCCCAAATCCCACCCCACCGCCTCCAGACTCGCCAGCTCCTCCCGGCTCAGCACCTCCGCCTCCCGCCCCTCCCGCTGCGCCGCCCACACCGTGTGGCACAGGTCGGTCAGGCACGCCGTGGCCAGCGCCGTGACGCCGGGGCGGGCGCCATGATCTCCCGCCCCGTCCACGCCCGCAGGAGGGCGGCGAGCTCGGGGGTGTGGGTCCAGTTGCCCGCCGGGTGCTGGAGGGGCAGAGGGAGAGGAGGAGGGTGATGCGGTTGAGGGGGCCGGGGGCGGTGGGGGTGGGGATGGGAATAGGTGGTGGTGGAGGTGGTGGTGGTGGTGAGGGGTTTTGTGTTGGGGAGGTGAGGGGAATGGGGGAGATGGTGGTTGTCTGTGGGGGAGAGGGAGGAGGCGGTGGTGGTAGAGGTAGTGATTGGGAAGGATAGGGCAGGGAGATGCGGTGGTTATGGGAGTGGCTGAAGGGTGGAAGCTGTGGAGACTTTGTGTTAGAGAGTTGTATGGAGGGAGAGGTACGGGACGACGTACTTGCGGCGCTGGAGAGGGTGAGGTGGATGTACAAGAGCTCTCGTAGTGCTTTTCTTGCTGGACTTGTTGTTGTCTGGCAGGAAAAAGAATAAATGACGCCAGGAGAATGAGGTCGATGAAGCTGCTCACGCGTGTTAGCTCCTACTATCCTCCTGGGTTGTCCACGAATATGACGTACACACTCAGGGTGGACATGGTGCAACCGGCCTTGATCCATCTCGATAGCAACTGCAGCTCGGCTCCCTCCCTCATCCATGCACTCGTCGGGTAGTTCAGGACGAGGTGAACATGATGAGCAAAGTAGTATAATGGTCCGCACCAGATGCCAGCACAGATCACAAGCCAGATGGGCGCAATGTACGCGAGACTGGGTCCGGCTTGTTGGCGGATGAGATAGAGATTCAAGCCGAGGAGAACATGCAAGCCAGTCTAGTCAAATGTCAGTGAGATAGCCGAGACATGAGCATGGCGTGACTCACGGCTACAACAGCCAATATGAACGGAACTGTCTTGACCCCAAAAGCATAGAACGAGGCGTAGATGGCAACGGCGGTGACAGGGGCTTGGAAAGGAAACAGCAAGCGGAAGATGGCAGGTATCACAGCCCTACTTGGCGGCATCTTTGTCTCCCAGCGGCTCTCATGACAACGGCGTAACCATCTCGGAGAAGAGCGGTAGAATTTTTGTCAACAACATTGAAGGTGAAGCGGCGCGAACAAGAGAAGATGTCTGTCCCAAAAGGGCGAGCAGTCCAAGGAGAAAAGGCGCCATGACACGGCGCTGGAAACATGTTGCCCCTTGAAAAATGCAGCCTAGACTCGATTCCAACCAAGTCATTGACAGTGCGCTGGACAAAAAAAATCTCGGCGTTTCGCCATCAGGAGTCGACGACGAAACAAGACGTGGTGAGAAGGCGGCTGCAGCCAAAGGGGGGTTGCTTGTTTTGATTCGACACCAGGGCCAGATGCGAGACGCAGGAGAACATTCACAGGTTAGCGTTGGTGTTGAGCCAAGTCTTGGAATACCAGAAAGTAGACATTTCAGCTGGCGGAGGGTCCATCCGCAATCCATCTCAACGTAGGGCTGTGGTTACCTGGTAAATATCAAAATTGTGCTTTATTTTTGTCATTTTTTTGTGACTTCTTTCTTGTTTTAAAATAAAACGGAAGAGGTGGAATAAGGTACCAATCGAGGTCAGAGTCGGCAGAGTGGAAATCTGAGACCCCACATTCTCGGGCTGCAGCCCCAGTTGTTGCAGCCTGGAACTCAGCTGGAAGGAACACCCCTGACTGAGCGCAACACGGCAGGCGGAATAAACATGGGTGATGGTTCAGCCTGGAAACGTTAAACTCTCCCAGGTTCTCACCAGATAATTCATATGAGCCAGGACCAACGATTAACAACATCAGTGCAGTCTTCAGTGGCCGGTCATCATTGCGTCCTCAAAATCTACTTTTCCCAGTTTCAGTAGCATTTTTAAACCCTTTTCGCATGCTTAAAGTCCGGGTATGAGAGTCGACTCTTCGCAGATGGTTTGGAAGCACAGAGCAAGAACTTCGACGAAGGGGTTCCAGGTAAGAAATGAACATGTACATGTCTACGCGATCTCAGTTTTTTAACTGAAGTAGAAGAAAGGTATTATGGATGAAGATATATACAGTTTATACAAACTAAGAAAAGTGTACAGACATGGTACTGGTAACAATGCGCGTGCGCACGCTGCGCGCAAAAGACGGAATCTTTAAAACACACAACACCGCCTCACTCTAGAGGCCCTTGACCAGGCTGGGCAGCAGCACCTTGTTGTACTCCCACAGCACGGTCGAGAAACCGGCCGAGAAGGCCGCACCCGTGTACCACGTGTTGTGGCGGCCCTGGAGCGCATTCAGCTTCTGGACGAAACCGGCCCGGAGCTCGTCCGCGGTGACCTGCGCGTGCATGTGGCCGTGGTTGGCGAAGATCTCAAACTCGACCTTGCCGCCCTCGGACGCCGGGAGCGTGCCGGCCGCGATCATGGAGTCGATCGACTTGCCGATGAGCGCCTGCATGCTCTCGGTCGTGTCCTCCGAGGTGCCGACCGCCGTGAACTGGAACAGGTCCGTGGTGCCGCCGAGGTAGTCGACGCGGCCCAGCTGCGGCGCGACGGGGAAGGCCGTGTAGTTGTACGAGCCCGGCTCCGGCGTCCGGTCCGTGTAGGCGTTGAGGGTCTGCAGCGACGGGTGGCGGAGGATGCCCGCGTAGACGGTGGGGAACTTGAACTTGCCCAGCACCTCGGCCTCGGTCTTGTCGAGCGAGAAAGGCGCCATGTTCTCGGGAGTGGGCTCCATGGAGATGAGGAGGCGCTTGGCCTGGATGCACGTCACCTTGTTGTTGGGGCCCTGCACCTTCAGCCAGACGCCCTTGTTCTGCCGGCTGGCCGTGATGACCGTGCTCGAGTACAGGACGTCGTCGCCGAGGAAGTTGGCGACGCTCTCGAACAGGTCGTACAGGCGGCCCGAGGCCGGGACGGCCGCCGCGGCGGTGCCCAGCAACGCGCGAACCATGGGAACGCCCGACGCCTGGATCACAAACAGTGTCGGCACGTGCATCGTGTCGCCGAGGCCCTGGGCCGTGGAATCCCAAATCTGCGGGACGGCAGCCTCGAGGTCGTACTTGTCGACGAACTCGCCAAACGGCATGAGCAGGTCCTCGGGGATATCCGCCGGCTCGGGGAAGTTGAGCAGGCCCGGGAGCACCATGTCCTCGTACTTCTCAATGGCGGCAAGGTACCTGCCGAGGGCAGCGTACATGTCGGCAGCCTCAGGCGCCGCGTAGTTGGGGACGGGCTTGCCGGTCTTGGTGTCGACATACTGGGCCGTGTTTGGGGTGAACGACATGGACCCGCTGGTGGACACGTTCATGCGCTTCGGGAAGTCGAAGGCATTCTTGTACTCCATCCACGCCTGGACACCGACGTTGATCGCCTTGCCCGAGGTCTTGTCATTGTAGTAGTTGGTGTGGCCACCCTGGGATGGAGGTTAGGCGACAAGAACAATGGTGGTCAAGGGGTCAGAAACCCCACGTGGGGGATCGCAAAGAGGACGGAGTGGAGAAGAGGAGGGGGGGGAGGGGAAGGCGGAAAGTCAACAAGACGAGTTGGTTGGACTCACAAGCTGGTCGGCTTTTTCTACAACGACGACACTCTGACCGTTGTCGCGCAGCCACACGGCGGCGTGGGCACCGGACGCACCGCCGCCAATGACTACAACGTCCCGAGTGATAGTCTCCTTGCAGCCACCACACTTGGGGGTGACAACAGCCGCAGCGGTGGCTGCGAGCCCAAGGCCGAGGCCGACGTGCATGATCTGCTGACGCATCGTGTTCCAAGAAATGCCACGAGGTGTGGTGCAGTGAATTCCAGGATACAACGGCACTGGAACGCAGCGCACGGTTGGGGAGGATTAGCGGAGATTTTAAGGGCAGAACAACAACCGGATTCCCCTTTTCCCACCACGGCTAGCTATCCGAGAGAACGTGGGCAAAACAACTGCCGACGACAACGTGGGATATGCCGGCCCCGTGGAACAATTATTGAAATTATCGACATGTTCGGTTCTCGGGGAATTCGTCAACGCGCGGCCTCAACCCCCTGCCAACACGCTGCCAACACACTGCCAACACCTTGCGAACCGAACGACATTGAATATCCACCATATTGTGCAGGATCAGGGCCTGAATGCTGATGCAGGGGAGAATCTCACCTCGGACTGGGCAACTCCACCCGGGCCGTTGGACCGCCCACTGCAGTTGGGGGCCAACGGGGCGAAGGATGCAGAGGAGATGACACCAGAGTCATGGTGAGCAAGGGGTATGGTTTATCGGGTCCACAAACAAACAAACCCCCAGAGCCACTTCACTCTGGGCGCCCCTGCGATCGACGATCACGATCGACAAACACGATTGACGACAGTGATCAGCGCTGGAGAAGCCCGCTGTTGCGCGGGGCAGACCAAACCCTTGGATGTTGAAGAAGTTATTCATATGTGTGTGTGGAAAACTAACGTTAGATCTCTACGTTCGTGGAGTACTGACAACGGTCAATACATGTACCCACTCCCCACAACAATGCAATTTCGAGCCTGGGTTACACTGGACTAGCTGGTTCAGCCGGCATACCCGGACTCTGGAACGGACCCTGGGACGGGGCCCGGAAACCGGAACGGCACCCTGGCGAGGAAGGGAAAGCGCTCAAAGACTGAATTGCAGGTTCAGGAGGCTCGGTGTTCAGAAAACTCTGTCCCGAACCCCTGCGCGCCTGGAGACAGCAGCGTGGAGCACCGCCAGCGTAGGATTTCGTTTACGAATGCGCTAATGCTGCATGCATGATACGAAAACCCCTTGCAAATCGGAGCAGCAACTGGATGCGGAGATTGGGTCGGATTTTGTCGCTTCAGCATCCAACATGCCAACAACCGCAGCGAAACCACATCCATGGGTCCCAGGTACCACGTTGCGTTCGGCACTCCTGAAATGGTTCCTGGTTCGGAATCCGGAAACTCCTCCTTCGACAGCGCATACGCCATCTTCAATGCGAAGAGAATCAAAGAAAACAGATTCAAGTTGGACGGCCTAGTCAAGACGCTTTCTATATCTTCCCGCTGCACCACAACACTGCCTTGCTGTTAGTCGAGACTTGAGGTGCTGCTCACGACCCAGGCCTTTAGTCGGGAGCTCATAGCCAAGAGAACAAAAAAATCGCGGAGCCGCAAGCAGTTAGAACGCCCGATCGATGACTTCAAGTCCGGCCGCCGAGACCCCGTCGACGGAAGGCCCGGCACGCACCCGAGTCGTCGCTAGTTCGCCCGGGTCCACCTCTCGCCACGCTAGGATTCCAATATGCATCCTCGAGGACTACGGTAGCTCGGTAGCTCTTTCGTCCGGCATCCACCTGCCTGCTTGAGGAGTAAATTGTCGCAGAACTGCGACACTGCCAGACCAGGAGCCAGGGAATCGAATCCCTCAGAAGCTGCACATGGTTGCGTTGCGTTCTCGGCCGACCTCCCCCCTCCCAACCCAGCGGGCTGGAGACTCGCTTGTTGCCCCCATCAGATCCCTTTCTGCATGCAGGACATGGAAAAAAAGAAAAAGGAATTGGAGACGCGAGGAGTGTCACGGCGGTCCACCGTCAGCACCCTAACCTGATCCTCGAAATCACACTTTCCAGAAAACCCCACCGCCCTCCCATCCCCTACCTCGTCCTCCCTGACCCGAGCGAGCGGGAGATGGGCTGGGCGCCGATATTGCACTCTGTCAAACATTAGTCCGGGGAAAATGCTGCTGCTCGACGAAGCGGTGATCCTCATCTAAACAGCGTCTCCGAGTCCCGAGTCCCCCCTCGTGGTTCCAGCCAGTCTTTTTGCTCGGCCGAATCCGCCCGCCCATCGACCGAGGATGGATCCGCCGACGTCAACGACTCCCGCGAGCTACCCGCCGGAATATGTCAACGCCAGCAACGCGGGCCGGATCGTCGGGGTCGTGGGCGCGTTCCACTTCATCGCGTTTGCGTTTGTCTCGCTGAGGGTGTATGTCCGGCTGTTTATGGTGCGGGCGTTTGGGGTGGATGACGGGCTGATCGTGCTGGCTTGCGTAAGTTCCTTCCGTTCCGGGGCAGGTTCTGTCAAATGGTTGATGGGGGAGGATGGAAGGCTGACTAGATACGTTATGTCTGAAGGCGCTCGCGCTCGGGTCGTGGATCTGCCTGGTCCTCCAGATCCCGTACGGCCTCGGCCGCCACGGGCCGGTGGTGTCGGTGGCGGACCGGACAGCGTTTGAGCACATTGGTTTCTGGAAGACGGTCTTTTCGGACGGCGTGGCGATGGGGTTGCTGAGGGTGTCGATGGCGATCAGTCTGCTGCGGCTGAAGAGCGATCTGAAGTGGTATCGCTGGTCGCTGTTTGCTGTGGTCGGTGAGTTGCTATCTCTCTGGTTTGCGTCTGATTTGTGCCCTGGATGCTGACTTGCGTGGGCAGTTTTTGTCGTTGCCTACTCGATTCAAGCTGTTGCTTGGCTGTTTGTCTACTGCGTGCCGTATTCGGGGTGGTGGGAGTTTCAATGGCTCAATCCGTTTGACCCGCGCTGCAAGAGTTTTACTGTGTTTGTCAACCTCACGTATTGGAACATCGGTGAGCTCCTTCCCCTTTCCCCCTCTTTACATATCTCTACTTGTTCTGACGCAACCCAGCTTGCAACATCTTCACCGACGTGGTTTTGGGAGCTCTGCCCGTTCCAATCATCTGGAGTCTCAAAATGAAACTCCGGCTCCGGCTCTATGTAATCGGCATTCTCAATCTGGGATACCTGTACGTGTTGTGAACATCGCGGCAGCAACCTGGACTAACATTTTTTTTTAGTTCCGTTCTCATGGGCATTCTCAAAGCCATCTACATGCTCACGACGGGCGGCAGCCCGGACACGATCTTCGACTACTGGGTTCACTTTTGGCAAAAGTAGGTTTGAAAACTCACACCGGAGGGTAACACGAGCCATGGCATGCTCACATGTATTCTGCTCGCAGTCTCCAGCTCAATCTCGGCATCATCGCGGCCTGCGCGTCGTTCCTCAAACCGCTCGTCGGACGGCTCCTCAAGATCAACAGCTCGGTCGGCTACTCGTACCCGAGCGGACCATACGCGCGCAGCGGGCGCACGCCGATGGGCGCGGGGACGATCGGTAGCAAGTACCCCAACAGGAGGCGGGGCGACCGGAGCCACCAGGACCTGGACGAGTTCGAGCTGCACACCAAGAACGGGGACAACCAGGTGGTGACGAGGGTGCACGCGGCGTCGCCGGTGGGCGCGTCGCAGGACTATTCGTCGGCGGAGGCGGTGGATGCGGTGCCGTCGGACTCGAACAGCGAGGAGATTATCTTGCAGAAGCAGGACAGCGCCAAGGGCCGGGGCATTGTCATGACGAGAGATGTCACGGTGCGGTATACCAACAAGTGACAGAGCCAGGCTGTCGCATCATGGCCAACAGAACAGTGGTCGGTCGGGAAAAGAAAAGGGTGCATTTTTTTTGTATATATGGATAGACTCGGCTATATATGGGGACTCGGTATAAAGGGACTGTTTCATGCTCGTGGTTGTCCACTTGCCGGCTTGTTGCCGTTGTGACTCGTGAGGTTGATGGACACAAGACTTCGAGGGAATCGAGGCAGACGACGTGGGTTTGAAAGTCTTTCAGGATCAAGAGAACTCCACACATGTACTGCCACTGATGCAGTTAGATACAGTGCCACTCAAGACCTTGGGTTTTATTGAAATTCTGGAGGTCCAAACGTGGACTTGACATGAGACAACGCAGTTGATCAATGCGAGGAGGGATGTGGTGGAAAGGGGGTTTGAAGGACCAGGGTTCGGGTTAGCGACGCTGTCTGATTGCCACATGCTCATCGTCACCGTCCTTTGTTTTCTGGGGTTTCTGGGCTTTTGTGCCTCATGGCAGACTCGGCACACCGAGGTGGCCCACAATTTTCTCCGGCTTACGGTAGTCGCCAGCGATAACGTTAACCCTGACGATGGCAACTGTCTTTCGTTGGTCGGCAATTCAAGCCACAGCAACCGGCGGCCTCTTCTCTTGCGTGTTCTTTTTGATGGAGCTGATGTTTGAGGCTCAGCCTCACAACCCAATTGCAACCGCATCGCGTGGGAAATGCCAGCTGATTGGCCGAGCGCCCTGGCTCCCCAGCGCCCTGGCCTTAAGGGTCTTAGCGGGTAGGCCTTAACCAGGCTTGCCAGGGCCTAGCAGGCAACCCAGCGGTTTATCTTGCAGCGCGGTGAGCTGCTGCGCCACAGACGCGCAGAAGGAAGCAGAGGGCTCTTTCAACGTCAACCGACATTTCATTCCATTGTGGACACCTCACTCAACGAGTGAACTCTCACGCTCACAAGTTACAACTGCCCTCTTGAATATCCGCATCCGGTGCCAGTGCAGTGTTGTCTTTCACAGAATATTGGATTTGGGGGTCCATCGGATTGATTGACGCAGGGAATCCCGGCTCTCCCAGCGCTCCATCGGATTTCAGGCATCCACGCCTCTCGGAGCCCACCCCGAACACGGGGACGGACGGTAGAACCGCACCTCGCACAAGGGCAAGCCAAGCCGGGCCCGGCACGCACCCGACCACTGCCGTAGCCCATCGCAGTCGGACGCCCATCCATCCGCCATCCGCCGTCCGCCATCCGCAGCCATGGGCACCCCACAGACGCCCGCGCTGGAGGAGAAGATGCGCCTCCAGGACCATCTCTCTCTCCAGCAGCAGCAACAGCAGCAGTCCCCAGCAGCTTCCCAAAGCCGCAGCCCCGCCTCCGGAAGCAACACCGTCCCCATGACCGAGGAAGAACTCGAAGCCTCCCCCCTCCAACCCCCTTACTCCCCGTCCCCCTCCCATTCCCAACAGCAACAGCAACAGCACAACAACCACACCAACAACCCCCTCTCCCCTCCCCGTCTACACCACCCCCGCCCTCGCTCCCCGACTCCACCCCCTTACTCGGGCCCCTCCACCCGGCCCAGGAACCCACCCCGTCCCCCTCCTCCCCTCCCGCGGACCTGCACAACCCCAAGCCCCCGCCGCGCTACCCGGGCCTGCCCCTCCTCGACTACCGCCTCTACCACCCGGCCCTCTTCGACCTGTCGGCCGACAAGGTGACGATCAAGTCCTCGGTGCCCTACCTCTCCACCAGCGCCGACGCCCTCGTCGCCCTCGTCCGCCAGCAGGCGACGGTCCCGCCCAAGCCGCAGATCCACGTCGTCGGCCGCCGCGGGAGCAGCCCCACCAGCGGGCGCGTCGACTTCTCCATCAAGCTGAACCTGATGGCGCTGCTGGTGCCCGAGGACCCGCGGCAGCGCATGGACTACCTGCGCTGCGTGGGGCCCGGCGAGGTGGCGTTCCGCGGGGGCAGCAAGCCGTCGACGGTGCCCGAGGTGGAGGGGGACGGCGGGCTGGAGGCGTGGGCGGCGCGGTTTGTGGCGGACGGGGCGAGCGTGAAGCAGTTCGTGCTGGAGAGGGCGGTGGTGAATTTGGATGTGGATTGTACGTTTTTTCCCCCCTTTTTTTATCTGTCATGTTTGCGTGATGTGGGTTTTCGGAAGGGCCAAGTGTGACTGACTGTGTGCGTGCGTGCGTGTGTGTGTGTGCATAGGGCTCGAAGGGCAGATCAGGAGCCTTGTCGTCGGCATGCGGTACCCGGGCACGGTGGCCGTGTCGTTCCCCGTCACGCACTCGCGGGTGGTGGTGCAGAACCCGGACCGGGTCAACAAGTTCATCACGAGCGTCACGGGCTTCTTCGCCGGCAAGCGCAAGTACGAGGTGGTCAAGGCCGTCTGGCCGTTTGCCACCATGCCGAGGGGCGGGGAGCCCGGCTCGCGGCGGTGCGCGGTGCAGAGCGAGGAGGTCTGGTGGAGGGAGTGGAAGGGGTCGATTCGGCATGGTATGTTTTTTGCCTCTCTATCTGTTGCGGGTCGTGCCTGTTTCATCTACAATTTTTGACTCTTGTGTTGTTGGGCCCGCACGCTGACTGGAACAGCAATCGCGACGAAACGACATGGCTGGGTCACGAATGAGGACAAGCTGGAGGCGCTCATGGAGGGAACGCCGTCGACGACACCCGAGAACGTGGATTGGGGCCCGGACGGGACCTCGTAGGGGTGTGAACGTCTATTGGGTTTGAGTTGCCGCTCATAGCGTTGGAGTTTTGGGATTGGCCAGCGGAGATTGGATATCTGTGGTCTGTAATGTTTACTCTTCCTGTGGCTTTCTTTGCATCTCTCCGTCTCTGCGTCTCTGAGCACACAGTCTGAAGGTTTGAGAGGGAATGCACTGTATGGATACAGGTTATCACACTGTAGTTGTGCACCAAGCCAGCATCTTCTTCCGTTTGTCACTCATTCGTTTTTTGGACCGATTTCGTCTCTTGAAATTCAACTCGTGGGCAGCCCAATTGTCCGTATTTTTGAATTTCAGGGGTACGTGAGTCTCAACTCCCCTGTGCATACATGAGTCACCCGGGGACAGGCTCTGGACATGGGCCGATTGGGGTATGACAGCACGCCGAGCACTCAGCCCCAGCCTCATCCCGTCCCCATGGTTGCGGGGAAGAGAAGGTCAGCATCAAGGGGGATCGTTCATTGAAGGAGATCACAACAATCTCACCCATATTTTTTTTAAAAAATACAAAACAGACGCTTTTTTCATTCATCATTCCAAGTTTACTTTTCTTTCATCACCGTTTATTTTCTTTTCCGCCCAAACAAAGACTTGAGCTCACCTCATCCCACTCTCGTCTCGCACCTTAACCCCGATAAACAACAATAACAGCAACAACAACCCCATCTCCCAGCATTAGAGTCCACAAAAAGAATAATGGCGGAAGCGGAACCAACAACCCCCTCACGGATCTCATTCTCCCTCACCTCCCACGACACAGCCCTCGCCCTCATCCCCCCCCCACCTCTGGCCCCGCCTCGACCGTCTCCGCGCCCTCTACGACAAGGCCTACCCCAAGTGGCCGCCCCACGTCAACCTCGTCTACCCCTTTGTCCGGCCCGAGTCGCTCGCCCCGGCCGTCGAGGCCATCGGCGCGGGGCTCGGTGCGGTCTCTCGTCGTCGGAAAGATGGGAGAGTGACGAGATGCGGATGCAGATGCAGATGCGTCTGGGCGGTGTGGGTGTGTTTCAGCACCGGAGGGATAATACGATTTATCTGACCGCCGCGGGGCCCGAGGATGGGGAGAAGGAGTTGGAGAGGTTGAGGGGGTTGGTGCTGGGTGCGCTCGGGGCGAATGATGGCGAGGATGGAAAGGAGAAAAGGGGGAAGGGGAAAAAGGGGTACAAGATGCACCTGACGGTGGCGCAGAGCGAGGATGTGAACTGCGCGGCGCACAAGTTCCTGGTGGAGAAAGTTGGGCTGGTGCCGCGCGTCGAGTGGAGGGTCGGGGAGCTGGCGGTTTTGGTGAGGGAGCGCGGGGCCAAGGGGGAGAGTGTGATGCGGTTGTGGGGGACGGTGGGGCTGGATGGGAGGGTGGAAAGGGTCGAAGAGTTGGGGGCGTTTTATGACGGGTTGGGTGCGGTGAGGAACGAGGGCACCGTGGAGGACGAAGGGGAGGAGGGAGAGGAGGCGGCGGCGGAAAGGGACCAGCTGCAGAGCGGGATGCCGTTTTACTTTGAGGAGGAGACGGAGCGGTGGGTGTCGTTTGCGGCGTCGACGCTGGAAACGGAGCGAGAGGAGCGGACGTCGCTGACCGTCGCGAGCTACAACGTCCTGGCCGAGTTTGAGTGGCCCGCGTCCGAGGCAAGGTATCCGCTGCTGGTCAAGAACATTCTCGCAGAGAATGCAGAAGCAGACGTCCTGGTGCTACAGGAAGTCACCGACGGCTTCCTCTCGTACCTGCTAGGCGATGAGCAGATCCGGGACGCCTACTCCTTCTGCTCCCATGGACCGCCCAGTCAAGATGACATCGAGCCGCTGCCAAACTACCTCAACATCGTCGTGTTGAGCAAGACTGCTTTTGACTGGGAGTATGTCTCGTTCCACAGGAAGCACAAGGGTGCGGTCGTGGCATGCTTCAAGGATATCGGGCGGTTTGAGGGGAACAGGTTTCTCCCTGTCGTTCTTGCCGCCGTCCATCTCAGCCACGGCCTCACCGATGGAGCGGTTGCCGCCAAGAAGGCAGACATCAAGCGGATCACGGGATACTTGTCGGAGATGTATCCCAAACACCCCTGGATTCTTGCGGGCGACTTCAACGTCACAACATCATCCGCCTCGATTGACGCGGCGCTCAAAAAGAAGACCATCTCAGATCTGTCGGCCACTCATCTCGCGAGCCTCGACAAGCTGTTTGCTGAGGTCAAGCTGGACGACGCCTGGAGAACCGCCGTGGCAGACGGAGATGAGTCGGACCTCGACAGCGACGAACTCAACGGAGAACAGGGCGCCACCTGGGATCCTACTGCAAACGGAATGGCTGCTGCTATGGCTGCGGGCGGCGGTAACACGCGGCCCCAGCGATACGACCGGATTCTTGTTCGTGGCGAGGGCCTTCTCGAGGTTTCCAAGTTCAACATGTTCGGCTTCCTGACCGAACAAGGAGACGCCCGTGGCTCGGATAAGTTTGCGAGCGACCACTGGGGCATCAGATGCACCCTAACTGTTGGAAGCTCTGCGGACAAGGCCGAGGGCCCATCTGAGGAGATTGCCAGCCTTGTGGTGCCTGTTCATCTGAAGGAGGCGCCAGAGCCGCTCTCTCAAGAGGGGAGCGTGGAGGAGGCTCTGATTGAGCTTGGAGTCATTCCCAGCGAAGAGGAAGCCTCCAAGCGGGAGACGGCGCTGGACCTCCTCAAGAGCGTCATTCTCGACGCACCGGCCGCTGAGATTGCAGGCTCAAGGGTGCAACCGGCAGTCGTTGTGGTCCCTGTTGGGTCATACGCCCTCGACGTCTGGACCTCCTCCTCGGACATTGACGTCCTGTGCATCGGCCCATTCAGCACCAACACCTTCTTTGCCCTGGCTTCCCAGCGCCTGCGCAAGGCGGCCGCTCAGGGCATCAGGATCCTGCGCCGGGTCAAGGCCCACACGGGCACCATGCTCGAGATCGAAGTCCACGACATTAAGATGGACCTGCAATACTGCCCCGCAACCTCCGTGGCCGAGCGCTGGCCCGCCGTCCTCCGCACGCCGCCCTCGGACCCCATCTGGTCCCTCTCCGCCCCGACCCTCTCCAAGCTCAAAGCCATCCGCGACATCGACTACCTCCGCCGCTCGATCCCCGACCTCGCCACCTTCCGCCTCGCCCACCGCGCCATCAAGACCTGGGCCAAGTCCCGCGGCATCTACTCCGCCCGGTTCGGCTTCCTCTCCGGCATCCAGATCTCCATCCTCCTCGCCCGCGTCCACAAGCTCCTCGCTCACAACAACCCCGGAACCCCTCCCTCCGCAGAAACCCTCCTCGCAACCTTCTTCACCCACTACGCCGCCTTCCCCTTCCACACCCACCTCGCCTTCGACCCCTTCTTCCACCGCGCCCGCATCCCTTATACCCGCACCACGCGCGAACCGCTCGCAATCCTCGGCTTCTTCCCACCGACCCTGAACACGGCCCTCGCGGCGTCCATCCCGTCCGCGCAGACCCTGGCCGCCGAGCTGCGCCGCGCCAGCGACGCGCTCACCACCACCTCTACTATCCCTTCCTCTTGGACGGCGTTCCTGTCCGCGCCGGCGGCCGCGGCCGACTTCTTGGCGGCGCACAAGACCTTTGTCAAGCTCGACGTGCAGTACTGGGGCCTCGGCCTCGCGCGCGGCGCGCAGCTCCTCGGCTGGGTCGAGTCGCGGTGCGTGGCGCTGCTGGTGGACCTGCAGCGGCGGGCGCCCGGGGTGCGCGGGCGGATGTGGCCGGGGCGGTTCGTCGAGCGGGCTGTTGGGCAGCGCGCTGACCATCATGATGATGATGATGATGATGATGATGAGAAGGAGGGGGAGAACGTTCGGGATTTCAGGGGGTGTTACCTTGTCGGGTTGGACAAGGCCGATCCGGACATGGGTAAAGAGGAGTTGAAGATTGCGCTCGGGGCGCTGCAGGGCGTGCTCGCGCGGTTCGAGGGGCAGATGCGCGGAGACGAGAAGTATTTCGACGCGAGGAGTTGTTGGTTGAGTGCCGGGGTGGTGAATCGGGCGGAGCTGGGCGAGTTGGAGATTGATCGGCGTGAATGGGGAGAGTACACGCCTGGTGACGAGGAGGAGGAGGAAGAAGAGGAGGAAGAGGAGCAGGAGCAGGGTTCTGAGGAAGAGTCTGGGCCCGCGTCGGAAGAGGAGGAGTTTTGGACGGGCCCGTCCAAGAAGGAGAAGAAGAAGAAGGGTGCCGCGGCGAGGCGGCAGATTGCTGTCGTTGATCTCCGCGCGGACAAGACTAAGAAGTTCCGCACTGCGGCCGACGCTATGAACCGCATCCGGTGGGATCCGGAGCTGGACAGCAGCGACTATGTGGTCGGCTACGAGGACCGGTTTACGGGGGCGCAGGAGAAGGAGCTCGAGGCATGGAAGAGCGAGCAGACGGACGAGGAGTTCATCCCGCAGCATCGGATTCTGTATTTCAAGCGGAAGAGCGATGGGAGGAAGGTTTGGGACCGCAGGACCAGGTTTGATGAGCTGTTTGGGAATGTAGTTTAGGGAAGTAGCTGGATTGTTCGCAATGCATAGATGAGTGTCTTGCCAAACTCGACTAGATCAACATGTATTTTGGGTATCAAATCTCATTGCCGCTTTCAGTCCCTGCAACCGGTCTCGCCTTCTCCTCTTTGGAAAGTGCATACTCCATCTCCCAGCTGCTAGGAAAAGCTTCCAATTTGCTCCTCCAGTCACCAGGTTTCCTTGAGAATCCCTCGATCAGTTCGTCCACGCCCCGCTTGGTAGAGGTTGGGGCATTTTCCGAGATGTCCGGCCTCGCCAGCTCCATCGGGGGCTGCCTATCAAGCATAGCCCACAGTCTCTTCTCTTCGTAGTAGGACGCCCTGGCATCCAGTTCGTCGGCATACGCCTCGTGTTCACGTTCCGCGCGGATCCGGTTCCGCAGGATTCCGCGCGCAGTCCCTGATTTGGGGTACTCGAGCGCCGAGTGGACGAGGATTTCGTTCATCTCGCGCTTAATCGCCCCCTTCTCTGCTTTGTCCTGCCGAGGAAGAGGGGCTTCAAGCTCGTCGGCATACGTGGTCCCGGCGCCAAGTTCGACCGACCCCTGATCAGAGCCAGAGACGGACTCCATCTCGTCGTCGATTTGGTCTTCCTCCTCCTCCTCCTCCGAGTCTGACTCTCCATCACGGGGAGTTTCGGTGCTCTCCAGCTCAAGGCCAAGCGCCCTCTCCACCTCGTCGTAGGACATTGGCGCCTGCTCGCCCTCACCATCCCATCCACCCAAGTCCCCGTTATCAACATCATACACATCAAGCCTTAACCGCCTAGCGCACTTGGCCCAAAACTGGCGACTGTTGGTCGGCAGCCCCAGCGACAACGCAGCGGCCTCGACGTCCTGAATCCACACTCTTTTCCTCGCGTCCGGATACAGCTGCCTCCTCGCCTTGACCCTCGCCTCCCCTACAAAGATGGTCGCGGCAACCAACCTCCTCGTTACCTCCACCGCGAGCGCATAAAAATCTTCCAACGCGGTCGCCCGCACCGCGGAAGCTCCCCCCGCGACCTTGTCCCAGTTATACTCGTCCACGCTCGCGTTCATAAACACCCTCTCGCTCAAACCCAACCACGCCCGCACCCGAAACAGCGCCCCACTCTTCATCCCCCCTTCCCCATCTTTCTCCTCCTCCTCCTCCTCCTCCTCCTCCGTCTGCCGCCCCGTCACCATCGTCCCCCTCGTCATCCTCTCCTCAGCCGCCTTCCAATTCCCCCGCCAGACCAACCACCCGTCCTCCCCCACCTCCCCTTCTCCACCCCTTCCTCGTGCGCCTCCTGCCGCGCGGCGACCGCGTCGGCGGCCTCCTCCAGCGCCGCGCAGCACGCCTGGCTCAGCTCGACGGCGGCGGGCACGTCCGCGGGCACGACGAGCGCGCCGGCCTCCCGCCGCGCGGCGGCGTCCCTCAGCAGGCTCAGGTACGCGGCCACCTCGAGGGCGCTCTTGGTGCGCACGCGCGCGGCGACGCGGGCCGGGTCGTCGGCGCCGAGGCGGGCGAGGGCGGAGAAGAGGAGGGCCTTTTCCGGGGCGGTCCAGGCGGCGAGGCCGATCTGGGACGGCGGCAGGGGGTGGGCGTCGTTGTCGTTGGCGTCCTGGGAGGTGAAGCGGGCCGAGGCGTCGAGGATGTCCTCGTTGAGGAGGGCGAGGTAGGCGTGGTTGAAGGGGGTTGGCTTGAGGCGCTTGAGCGGGCGCGGGGAGGGGGAGCGGGAGCGCTTGTTGCGCGGGGAGGACCAGTGGGAGGGGGGGGGGGGCACGGTGCTGTACGGGGAGAGGGGGCGTTTTGGGGTTTGAGGCGGGAAGAAGTGTTCCTGAGTGTTGGGCTCGGCTCTGAGAGAGGAGTGGTCATCGGGCAGGGCGAGGTCGGGTTCGGAAGAGGCGACCGAGGGATTGTAGTGGCTGCCGTCCGAGGAGACTGAGGGGCGGCGCGGTGGGATTCGGTCGAGATCGTCTTGATCGCCGGTCTCATACTCGAGGTTGTCATTGCTGTCGCTTTCACCAGAAGCATGGTTCTCGACTTCCCCTTCGTCGCTCTCGGGAATCTCGTCGGAATGCGCTCTTGCTGTTTGGGGTTGCTGTAATTGTCTGATGACCATGGACACGGAGTCTCTCAGACGGCTGGTGTCTTGGTCACTGCGGTCACCATGGTCGCCGGACTGGTCCAAGTCCATCTTGGGCGGAATTGACGTCAAAACAACCTGACTGTTGTGCAGCGGCCCTGTTTGAACAGCAAATGATGCCCCAGACCTAGGTCATGTCAGGATACCCGCAAGCAAGCAGACAGAAATTGCGCCCTCGGGTTTAGGCAGCTTCTGGCTTGGGTAAGTCGGCCTGCTTGTTGATGAAGACTGTGCGAGCGAGTACTTGGTAAAGTGAGTGTTGATGAGCTCAGGACTTCCCAAGTTCAAAAATCTGAAGTGAACACACGGTGGGAGATTGTAAGTGCACAGTGCCATTCCGAAGTGCAGGATTCGGAGATTTTTAGCCAATGGTGTATCTTACCGCTCTGCAGGGGTTCAAAAGCCATGTTTGAGCCAGGGTGCCACCTGCTGGTTTCAACGTCAACTCTTCAAGGAAAAAACTTGGGGGGAGTGAAAATCTCAGCCATCACAAGCCATGATACCGACCTAAACATGAGAAACTTAATTGCGGCAGCTCTGAGGGTGAGAGTGCCGCCGAGAGTGGCGAGAGTAGCCTTGCAGCCTGGTCTGCGGAGGATATGCAGCTCAGCAAGACTGCTGGCGCAGGATGAGCCCCGAACGGTGCCCACGGCCTCGCCCGGCCTTACCTTGCGTAACTACCAGGAAGAGTGCATTCAATCCGTGCTGTCGTCCCTCGAAAAGGGCCACAAGCGGTTGGGTGTCTCGCTGGCCACCGGCAGCGGCAAGACTGTACGCTCTTTCCGTCTTGTCACTTCTCGCAAATGCTGAGACTTCGATGCAGGTCATCTTCACCCAACTCATCGGCCGCGTCAAGCCCCGGTCCGAGGCGGCAACCCAAACGCTCATCCTGGCGCACAGGCGGGAGCTCGTTGAGCAGGCTGCCCGCCACTGCTCCAACACCTACCCGGACAAGGTCATCGAGCTCGAGCTGGGCAAGCTGTCTGCCTCGGGCAACGCCGATATCACTGTGGCCAGTCTGCAGAGTATCTTGTCCAGAGACCGGTTTCTGAAGTTTGACCCGGCAAAGTTCAAGCTGGTCCTGGTAGACGAGGCCCACCACATTGTCGCCCCAGGTTACCTAAAGGTGCTGGAGCACTTCGGGTTGAGGACCAAGCAGCCTGACTCCCCGCACTTGGTTGGCGTATCGGCCACCTTCTCCCGCTTCGACGGTCTGAGGCTGGGCGCCGTCATTGACGAGATTGTCTATCACAAGGACTACGTGGACATGATAGGCGAGAAGTGGCTCAGCGATGTCGTCTTCACCACCGTCGAGAGCAAGGCCGATCTGTCCAAGGTGAAGCGCAAGGGGAAAGGAGGGAGTGGGGAGTTTGATACCGACTCCCTGTCCAAAGCAGTCAATACCGTTGAGCTTAACGACATTGTCATCCGTACTTGGTTTGCCAAGGCTGCAGGGAGGAAGTCGACCCTGGTGTTCTGCGTCGACCTGGCACACGTCGCCGCACTGACCCAAAGGTTTCGTCACTACGGCATCGACGCCCGGTTTGTGACGGGCGATACACCCACGCGGGACAGAGCCGAGCGCTTGGACGACTTCAAGAAGGGCAAGTTCCCCGTGCTGCTCAACTGTGGCGTTTTCACGGAGGGCACCGACATTCCCAACATCGACTGCGTTGTCCTGGCACGGCCAACCCGGTCTCGGAATCTGCTCATCCAGATGATAGGGCGCGGTATGAGGCTCCATACCGGCAAGCAGAACTGCCACATCATCGACATGGTCGCCGGTCTTGAGACGGGCATCGTCACCACTCCTACATTGTTCGGCTTGGACCCCGACGAGATTGTGAGCGAAGCACCGGCCGACAAGATGTACGAACTAGCGGACCGTAAAGAGGCGGAGAAGGCTCGGGAGACTCAATCTCGGCAGCACATCACGGGTCCCGAGGCCACAGGGCGCTCTTACAACGTCACCTTTACCGAGTACGACTCTGTGTTCGACCTGATCGCCGACACATCTGGAGAGAAACACATCCGCTCAATCAGCCAACACTCATGGGTCCAGGTCAGCGCTGACAAGTTTATCCTCAACGGGCCGGGTGGCACATACCTGAAGCTGCAGGAGATTGTCGACAGCGGTCCAGACCAACCCAGGTTCAGGGCATATGAAGTGCGGGCTCTGCCGGCCGGCATGTCGAAGTCTCCCTATGCCGCCCCGCGCGAGCTCTTGACGGCAGCCACCTTTACCGACGCCGTCCATGGCTGCGACAAGTACGCCAGCGAAAACTACCCGTTGTACATCATTGGGGCGAGACTGGCGTGGAGGAAGGCGCCGGCAACTGAGGAGCAACTCAAGTTTCTGAACAAGATGAGGGCAGCTGATGACAAGCTGGGGCCGGGAGATGTCACCAAGGGCAGGGCGGCCGACATGATCACCAAGATCAAGCACGGGGCGCGGGGTCGGTTTGCCAACATCGAGGCCGTCAAGAGAAGGCAACAGAAATCGGCCATGGCCGATGAGCTGCACCGCGCAAGGAAACTCAGCGAGCTTGTGTCGGTCGGGCCATTGTCAGCTTGATCTTTGTGTGCACCACAAAATGCCAATGTGGCAGCTGCTCGAACGGCCGATATGGCGCCATGCTCAAACATCGGACATGAAGCAGGGCAGAAATTCATTGCAGGGCAGGCTGCGGGCTGTAGGCGGGTCTTCCATCTGGAATTCCATCTTCGCCACAAGGGCATTTGGGTACAGAGCTAAGTTGCTGCGGTCAGCTCGCACTTCTTGGCCTGTTCTGCCGTTCCTTCCTGCGATACTTCAGAACTTCAGCACCCCCGCCTCAACCCGTGCCAATTCCAAGAGCGTGCCTTCCTGCTCCTTTCACTGAATTTCACAAGCTTCACTCACCGCAACTTTTGGATTCCATCATCGGAACGTCAATTGGGGGGTTCAAGGTGCGGTTATCAGGTGCAGGGTACAAGTTGAGCGCAGCCCGGACTTGTGGCCCAAGAGTCCGGGTTTTGGGGTTTGGTTTACTCCCCGTTGCATGCTATCTTTCACTCCCACTTGTTCACCCACCCACTCTCCTCTTTCTTTTTGCGTACACACAAAACAAACACCATTCTTGACCACCAAACTCTCTACGCCGATTCAAGCGGCTGGTCGCTTTGCCCATTTCTCACTCCATTCCTGCGATATCTCAGTCAACCACTCGCAAGATTAAAATGGAAGCATCTTCTGCGGGGGGCGGTGCTTCCGCCCACCCAGCAGCTTCTCCAGAGAGCGACTTTCAGGAAAGCCAGAAAACCATTGAGCATCAAACGGCACTGGCCAAAGTCGATTCTCTGGCCATCACCAACCAAGCTGGCGCCGATCTGGACTTGTGCGCTCTGCAAGCTTCACTGAACGTGAACCTAGCTCAGCATCGCAGCCAACTTCCAGAAGACGATCAGCTGAACAAGGACAATTGCGCCACGACAGATGCGGTCCAGGGGCCCCATCATGAGGACAATCGACCTGAGCACCCCGAGAACCCTGAGCCCTGCTTGCAGGGAGAGTCGGCCGAGACCGTCATCACCATGTCCTCATGTTCCCCCATCCAATTCACGTCCGCCGCCAAGCGACAGAGGGTCAATTCGGCCTCGCTCACCTCTCCAGAGATGGACTCATTGCCAAAGCGAGTTCACATCTCCTCCGAGAAAGATACATTTCAGGCCGATCCCTGTGGCGCCTTTTGCCCGGAGCCGTGCTGGCAAGAAGTCCCAGCAGAGACTGCCATCGTGCCATCCTCCTCTTTTGTAGCCGTCGCTTCTGCCACCGCTCAACCAGGGCCTTCGGTTTCAGAAGAGCCCCAATATCCCGCTCAAAAGAAAGGCGGCGAGCCTCTGAGAAGGGATTCAACTGTCGACCCTCGCCAGGATGCTCCTCGCCCAGGGTCAACAAGGATCAACCCTCGTGTAGCAGCACCGTCTGCACGGCGCTCCAAGACGGGGAAGTCCTTTGCCATTTCTGCTGGCCGCCGTGGTTTGCATCCCCTCAGGCCCTCGACGAAGGCTGCCGATCGAAAACTACATAACCGGTTGGCTCTGGTTCATCCGGATGCCCTGCCACTTCAAATCCCAAGGATCAGTGCGCTTCGTGGTAGGAAACATCCTAGAGCGCCCAAAACTCCATCGACGGCCCCCGATCAAGACCAAAGCGGCAAATATGCATCACGAAACCGCCGGGTTCCAGAAGGGCCACAGAGCCACGCAAGGGCCGAAACGGCCGCCGCCCAAGGCAGGATCCCGACTTTCGACATGGAAGGTATACCTCACGTTGTGGGCGGGTTGGTTGAGGTCTCTGTCGGCCGCAAGGACCTGCTCTTTGCGAAGCAGGTGTCCGGTGATCCATCCGATGTCTACAACAGCCTCAAGGTCCTTCGCCACGAGTTCTTCGCTTTTCCACCGCCCGACATGTTCGAGCATAATTGCGAGTTCGATCGGGTGTTGGAAGAGAGTCGCCCGACCTTCTGGGGGTTTCACCCAGACGTCATCGACCAGGAGGTCGATGGCTACGCTGCGCAAACCAAGCGCTTTGAGGGCCTGATGGAAGAGCATCACGCCGAATTCGACCTCATCTACAAGTCCTTCTTGGCCATCAAGGAGCAGCTTACGCATTGGAACTATGAGCGCGAGAGGGTCATCACGAGCGCATATGCGCTCAAACCAAAGACGGGTCCTGTCGCTCGAGCCAAGCGCCTTGATGAGATCGCTGCCGAGGAGCTCCCCCTGATGAAGCAGCTCGAAGTTGTCAAGCCGGCGCTGGAGGAGATCATCATGCGCGGCCGTCGCAGAATTGCACACGCTCTCAAGCAAGATCTTAGGGCACCCAGGGCGATTGACGATAGGCGAACCAGGGCCGGCCAGAGAATCATGGTCGAGGAGCAGGAAAAGGAACTTGGGGTCGCGGGAGCCACGATTGGAGTACGCTGCACCCCACAACAGCAGAGTGTTGAGACCTGCACCGCTATCCTGCGCTACACTCGGCTCGTCGTCGATGAGAGACTGGAATTGTTTGACGAACCCGACGACCTGCACAAGGCCAAGGCAGAGAAGGTGTGCAAGCAAGCGCTGACGGGCGCGTCAACCCCCGTGGATCGCGCACCAAACATCGACACTGTGATCACTGCAATCCCGGACTGGTTTACCATCCTCGACGCGAAGGGAACCGTCCCACTATACGGCGACACTCCTCTGGCTAGGTTCAAAGAACTTATCCAAAGCATGGCAAACTCATCTTGGGCTGCAAGAGACGAGCAGTGGGAAGACGAGGCCCGACCAGACCGAAACTCGTGGCGCAAGGAATATCACGAACCCCACAGCTCCTGGCCGAACGCCAAACAACGCAGCCGCGGGGGCTGGTGGCTCTGCCGCAGTGGCCCCGACGCGTCCGCTGCTGAGCGCAATTGCAAGCTCTGCCATGTGGCGACTCCAGCTCAACGTCCACGGCGGACGTCAACCGCCACACACCAGCATATCCTAGACGAGGTTGAGAAGGCCATGACCGAAGCCAATAAAAGGGACCGGCTGATGCTCAAGTACCAGCTGCAACAAGAGCGTCAGGACCTTGACGGGTATTGGCAGCAGCGCGAATGGAGCCGCTCAGGCGGTGGTGCCGACCTCGACCAGGTGTTGCACGACAGGGGCGTCAACGAGCTGAACTATCGGCCCTCGATTGAGCGGTCCCAGTCGTGGCAGCCTCAGGGCGCCGTGTCCCAGACCCAGAAAGTCCATGACACACTGGCCGGACTCGCCGACGGCATCGGCCGGATCGAACTGTCACAATCCCTGCCGAGTGAACTGCAGGCGCCCATTTCCGGAAAGCAGATCGAGACACAGAACAATACCCACACGGCCCATCGCCAGGAAGGCAAGAGTCAGCACCCTGAACTGCTCCATGGGCATATGAGCGAGGACGTTGCTTCCCGGGCCGAACCGGCGCAGCGCCCACAGCGCCGTGCTGTTCCCCAATTCGATGAGCTGCTGTACGGCGTTCAAGTCAACGGCAGCCACTATCCCCAAGCAGCTGGCATCTCACAGCCCACACAAACCCTGACTGTGTCTGCGCGCGGCCACCCCTTGGTGTCCGGAGAGAACGCATCTCCTCAACCTAATCTGTCGCCTCGACCACACAATGTTGCTAGCACGCCGCGAATCCATCCACTCCTGTCCGGTGGACAGATTGGCCGGGTTCCATCCTCTCCAGTTGCTGACCCAGCTCAACTCTCCCATTATCTGGGCGGCGTGCCCCAAGTCAAGCCTTCGTTCCATACCGAGAGCCAGGGCTTAACTCAAACCGTGCCGCCTGTATCGCTGCACCGCTACAACTCGTCTCAGGTGCATGACCTCCTACATGGCCGACAGTCTGCCAAGGATGTGTCTCCTGGCCAGGCGACGTCTTCGCAGCTGCGCTCGGCTCTGCTGCGTCCGGGACAGAAGAGCAACAAGGACAAGAGGGTGTCTTGGAAGTATTGATGCTGCTTTTCCCGTTTGATTTTGCATTTCTTTTTTCTCTTTCTTTTCTTGTGGAGTTTGGGGTTATGAAGTTGAGGCCTGGTTTTCTTCTTGATACCCGTCTTAAAACTCAAGGCGCATTCAGCGGCATTTTCTAGGGGCTAGGGGGTTGGAAGGGTACTGCATTCGAGGTTACTATCGGCCTGCCTCAGTTTAATACTTTAACTATGGAGTCTCTGGGTGGTAGTTCTGGGCCAACGTTATTTCCAGGCGTCATGGGAGGTTCTGAGCCAAGGTATCTTGGACTCATGAGAGCGCCTCAAAGCACTGGGGAAATGGACCAGGGGGCCCATTCGAAGCATTCGGAGAGTTTGACGGGTGCTCATTCAGCACGAGGAAGGATAATGTGGGGGGCTTCACGGCGGGGACCTGAACTCTTCCCCCTGGATCAGGTGGTCTGGGGTTTCACATCGAGGAGATGAGGAGAGGGCTGAGATTCTGCTATATTTTCTGCACTGGCAGGGTGGCGCACTCTCCTCAGAGGCACAGAAGCTCACCACTTGGTGATTTATTTTCTTTATTTTGTTTTGAGCCACTGAGGTTGCCCGTGGCATGGGCTTTGTGATTTGTCACCAGCGGCTATGGACAGAGGGAAGCTATCGTTATTGGCATTGAGAAGGGCTGCGCCAGGTTGCTGGCAGGGGGTTATCCATCTGGAAGAAGCATTGAGTTGTATTTTAGTAGGCAGTCTGAGAAGAGTGCTATCATGAATAACGTAACAAGCTGTCCGAATGTGACGTCCATGTCGTGTTTTTGGGAGGTTGTTCTGGTTTAGCGTGTCCAGCTGTGTGAATCAAATGCAAGCCCATACTCCGTCCGCCCTCTACCAGTACTCCTGTCGTCACTGTTGTTGCAGTCTTCGTAACCAGTCCTAACCCTTCCTTTCCGTGGCTATCCCATCCTGCCTTCGTGGCCTCTTGTGTTGCTCGTTGCCAGTTCCAAATACCGTCCTGTGTGCCCAAGCTTTCATGTCCTCCTCTTGCCTGCCGATTTCCATTCTGCCATTGATCCACCACCCATTCCCGTCATCAAAAAGGCGTCGATGAGAGGTGATTGACTCTGTGACCATTAACACCCCGCCAAAGAAAAACCCTGCAGAATACCAAGCCCGTGTGGCCATTATCCTGCGCCAAAATAAAATGTTGGAACCCATCCTTTAAGATCCAGAACCCCATCACATCCTCTGACGCGCATAACACCCTTCCCACCCTTCCCCTTGCACCCTGCTCCCCTCCCCGACACCACGGCGACATTCCTCACCACCACCACCAACAGCCGACCCAGACGATGACAAGTCAACGTAACCCTCAACGTAACCCTGCCCTTCTTGAGCCGCCGCCGTCGTCATCGCGCGGGCAGAAGAAGAAGGATGAGAAGAAGGGTAGGGAGACGACGGATCCTCCCCCTCCTCCTCCAGCCCCCACCGGCCGCCGCCCTCCCCGCCGGCGCCGCGGCGGTGGTCCTCGCACGCCTTGTTCGTCTTCTTGTAGGTCAGCCAGTTGTTGCAGCCCTCGCGGTCGGGGCCGCAGAGGTGGGTGGTGGGCGTAGTCTCGACGCAGCCGCAGGCGAAGGTCAGGGCGACTTTCCAGCAGTAGTATTGGCGCGTCATCTTTTTTCTCTTCCTTCCTTGTCTTTCGGTGGGGCAAAGTTTAGATCTCTTGGGGGGTGAGGTGGAGTTGAGGTAGTAATATGTCTAGACAAAAAAAAAAGGCGTCTAATCTTGGGGTGTATCGCCTAGAATAAGAGACGGAGAGGAGGACGATGGACGAGAAGCGGGATGTCTGTCTGCTAGAAAGAAGGTGCTGGGGATGGATTCGGGGAATAGCGGTGGGAAGGCTAAGAGCGAGTTAAAACGCCCTGACTCAGAGACAATGTCGGTGTAGCCACAACCCAAAGTGAGGCTGAACTAGTGTGCCGTGAGAGCCTTGTCGCGGCGGTGTGGTGTGAGCTGTGGTGTGAGGGGGTCAACACGAAACTGGGGGGGGCTCGTAACACACGGAAAGCAAAAGAGACGACAGCGGGAGGGAGAGGGGATTCGCAGCCCTTTTTGCACATTGCTCATGCTGGCTGCCTGCTGTCGTTGGCTGCTGCACCCGCCCCCCGTCTGGGCTGTGCCGGCCACGACGCAAGGCCTCACGCTCACCCAACAACAAATCCGAAACGGGGGGACGAGGCTGCAGCCCCCGGGGCACCGGGCAACACTGGGGCACGAGAGCAGGCTTCCGATTGGGGGACAGGCCCGACTGCCAGCGTCGCACCAGGATAAGTCATCCGATGCCGGTCGTCCATTGCAGGGGCTGGCCGGCAACGGCAGTCAATGAGGCTCAAACGATGGGGGGCCCGCTTGGAACGTGTCGGGCTGCTTCGAGAAGCCCTTGTTGGCGACGACATCTGATGTGCAGTTGTCCAGGAGAGGGTTTTCAGGGTTGGACCCGGGAAGTGGCCCACGGTGCATGGGAGGGAGATCTTCACTGTGCGCGGATATTGCCGGACCCCGACTCCCGATGAACGCTAAATGTTAGGCCCCCAGGCCACCCCCACACCGAGGCTTGAGAGCGTCATTGGCGGCCTGATTGGAGGTGCAATCTGGAATCTGGAATCTGGTGCGTGTCGCCTTCGACGACTTCCATTCTTCCCGGTTGGAAGGTTCATGCAGATCGAGACACCCACAGCGTCGTCTGCTCCCGCCAATCCTTGTGCCATTTTGGAGTGCATCCCTTTTGTTTACTCTGTATTAGTAGCATTCCCTTCCTTTCTCTGCTTGTGTTAAACAGTTGCTGTGGCCCCTTTTGTTCGACTTCGACGCGCACCTCAGATGCACATGCAGACGTGGGTTCTGTAACCCTGACGATTCATTGAAATAACTGCCCTTCGCCGATCCTCCGAAAACAATTGTCACCCGTACCTAAAGAACTCTCAACCTCGATCGACACCCACACCCAAAGGCTAAGCAAACATGCCGCGGCCAGCGACGACAGGCTACGAGCGCCTCGCGCAGGCCGACCACAGCGACGACTCGGACGACGACCCCCTCGCCGCCAGCTACGCTTCGCTGCAACCCCCAACTGCCCCGCGCTATGCCCCCATCACCCAGCCTCGCCCGCACTCGGGCATGACCACCCCGAAGTATTCATCCTCGTCCGTCCCCGGCTTCCGCGAATCCTCCCGCTCCGGCCCCCGCCACCGCCGCCGCAGCCGCAGGAACTCGGGTGTCGACCTCAAGGCCATCAACGCCCGCCTCGAGCGCTGGGCTGACGAGATCGCTTCCAAGTTCAAGCGCACCCGCAACAAGAAGAAGGGCGAGGAGGAGCGTCTCGAAATCCATCACTCCGTCTTCCAGGCCCCCGAAGGCGTCCGCCCCGTCACCGCCGAGATGCTGGCCGTGCCCGAGCCGGGCTACATGTCAAAAGCCGAGTTCGAGGCAATCGTGGACAGCGTCAGGTCCGCCATACAGCAGGGCACACATCCCCGCATGATTTCGCAGGGCAGCTCCGGCAGCTACTTTGCGAGGAATCCCGACGGCAAGGTGGTCGGTGTCTTCAAACCAAAGGACGAGGAACCCTACGCTGCGGGAAACCCCAAATGGAACAAGTGGATTCATCGAAACTTGTTCCCCTGCTTCTTTGGAAGAGCTTGGTGCGCATCTCTCCCGCTATCTGGAATGTCACAGAGCTAACATATATCCCAGCCTCATCCCCAATCTTTCCTACGTCAGCGAAGCCGCAGCCTACGTCCTCGACGCCCAGCTGCGCACTCACCTGGTCCCATACACAGACGTCGTCTATCTTTCATCCAAATCGTTCCATTATCCCTTCTGGGACCGCTACAATTTCTCGAGGAAGCGCAAGTCGCTGCCTGCGAAGCCGGGCAGCTTCCAAGTCTTCCTCAAGGGCTTCAAGGACGCAAACATCTTCCTGCGAGAACATCCCTGGCCAGACCAGTATCTCTCGGGCTTCCGGACAACAGACCCCCACAGGAAGCGAAAGCGGAGATGGGCTGACAACTGCCGCCTGAGCTCTGCGAACGACGACGGAGACAGTGACGACGGCAATGAGAGCCCGCATTCCCAGACACCGGGACCCGGTAACTTCATGTGGACGCCGTCTCTGAAGCAGTCCTTTAGGGAGGAGCTTGAAAAACTCGTCATTTTGGACTACATCATGCGAAACACAGACAGAGGGTTGGACAATTGGATGATCAAGGTCGACTGGGAGACCGAGCAGGTCTCGGTGGCCTCTGAGCCGGTCCGCCTCAACATGGATACCTCAGATCCGGAGCCGGGGCCGAGACCGGTGGACTTGTCGCAGAGGGAGCCGCCCAAGACGCGGGCATCATATCCTTACCGGGTCGAGCGGCCTATGGACGCCACGACGCCCGTGTCGAGCACGCCAGACCCCAAAATTAGCATTGGTGCCATCGATAACTCCCTGTCGTGGCCCTGGAAACACCCTGATGCTTGGAGAAGGTGAGAAGCAGCCAATACAGACCATGGAAAATGCAGTCATGGCTAATCTGTTTAGTTTCCCCTTCGGCTGGCTTTTCCTTCCCGTCGACCTCATCGGCCGCCCCTTCTCTCAAAAGACCCGCGACCACTTTCTCCCCTTACTCACCTCGACGCAGTGGTGGAGCCAGACTCAGCTTGCCCTCCGCCGCGTCTTCCAAATGGACGAGGACTTCCAGGAGCGCATGTTCGCCCGCCAAATCGCCGTCATGAAGGGCCAGGCCTGGAACGTGGTCGAGACCCTCAAAACCCCAGACCACGGCCCTCTTGAGCTCACCCGCCGTGCCAAGGTTTGCGTCTGGGACGACCTCGTCGACGTGCCTGTCGCGGTTCCGATGCGCGCCGCAAGCGCTGAGATGCGCCGCCGCGCCACTGCGAGTCGGACTCCGCAGTAGCAGCAGCAGCAGCCGCCGCCGCCGCGCCACGGCTGCCGCGAATCACACAAAAGCCGCCAACGCCAACGATCTCATTGCCGAAGACGAAGAGGAAATGGACATCGGCCCCACGCCGCCAGCGCACCGCCACCACCACCACCACCGTGCCTCCAGTACTTGACCCCTCGGCAACCCTCCCCCGCCCGCCGACCTCCCCCACCCGGGCCGCTTCGAACTCGCCCTACACGACGACAGCCCCCCCCCCACCGCCGCCCCGCTCGCCCGGCCCTTGTCACCATCATCCGAGAGCCACGTCGGAAGCCGACCATCCCGCCCCAACCTGCCCCGCGCGCCGCACAGCCACCGCTCGCTGAACGTCTACTCCCCGGACCGCGGCACCGCCTCCTCCCGCAGGGAGCAGCTCAACGCCAACTCGGCTTCGATCGCGGCGCAACTGCACAACAGCAGCAGCGACGCGATCCACCACGGCAACGGTGTCGGCGGCCGAGCGAGCCTTGATTTTGCCACCGGCCTTGGAAACGGACACGGACACGGACACCCACGCAGCCACGTGCGAGGCTACTCGTACGGATACGTGGGTGACGGCCGTGGCGGCGGCGGCGGCGATGGGTACGCATATGACGAGGACGGCGACGACGACGACGAGCTGGAGGGTGGCGATCTGGGCTATGCGGCTGCCACGGGCATGGAGGGGAACCGGAGGCAGGTGATTGTGGAGCGGTTGGAGATGGTCAAGGGGCGGAATCCCGTTTTTACGTGGTGTTGATTTGGTGATGCACGGATCTAGTACAAGTATTCACTATCTTGTGAGGTGTGTGGTTTGGGGTCCTGGGTCTAGTGTTGAACGGGAGGGGATTGGGAAAGGGCAGGGGGGCGTTGGGCGCTTTGGGTTTTGCATCTGCTACTTGTACCATTGTACTTGTACTGCTTTTGTGTGAAGGCGGCGTTGGGAGTGTATGGTATGGTCCGGTTTGGATTGAACTGTGTTTTGGAGTGAAGGGGGCAAAAATGAAGGTAGAAATACAGATACAGCGGTTGATTGTTGGCGTTTTAGGGACTGTGGTTCGGTTTAAAGGATGGGCTTTGTTTGTTTTGCGGGATCCCTCTCGTTCTCGTCTAGACTCTCACCAGTCCTGTTCGTACAAGCGGCGCGGGAGTCGGGGGGTACTTGGCGAAGTGTCGGTGCTTGTGTAATTCTTTCAGGATTCTCAGGAGCACGCAGACAAACAAACCCGCCGCCGTGTCTGCTTCTTCTTCTTCTTCATCCACGTCTTGGCACTACTTAGCAGTGGCAACGAAGGAGAAAAACGGCAAGGAGTGGGGGGGGGGCGGGGGGCAGGGGAGGAACTGTTCCTATTCTACTGTGTTTCAGGAAAAAAGGTATCAGAAAGAAGAGAAAAACGAACAGGGTAATGAAAGGGAAGAAGAGAAGGGAAAAAGGGAAGAAACAGACAAAAAGATTGGCGATAAAACAAGAGATGCAGTCAAGGCAACAACACCAAGGAGAGCCAGATGAAGAGCCATGAAGAGAAGGGGCTCAGAAAAGGAAGGTTCACTCGGACACACCACAGAGTTGGTTGTCACACATTATCTTGTTCTCTCACTTTCACTAATCATCCTTTGCCACTTATGACGAATCATTGGTACAGCACCCGGGTTCGACTCCAACATGCGTTTCATTGTGATGTGCAATATTGTTTTGAGGGAGCGGAGGGTAGGGGTTCATACCTATGCATGTGTGTGTGTGTGTGTATGCGCCCCTTTTCCTCTCGCTGTCTGGAGCAGGGGAGTGGAGAGAGGGCGTCTGTTGCGTGTTTGAGAAAATCAAGAGACTTTCGCCATCCTGTGCAGTCACGGTCAAGGCATCATGCTCCCAAGTCTGTGGCTTAAGGCAGGTTTGCTGCCTTGTTCCAGAAAGCCGCACACCCAGGTCGACTGCCTCCTGGGACACGAACGTATTTCCCAAAATAGTTCAAGCCACAGGGCCCCAGAGCGCGGGCAGGCAGGCAGGCACCGAACCGCGTCGGACTGGTGGTGCTCAAAAAGGCAACTATGTCCGCCCAGAGATTGCCAGGTCTGCTGCGCAAGAATACAGTCGACATCATTGTCGAGGACATGCATGATGGTGGTCCCGGGAGTTAGACGCCGCAGCCGGGAGAGCTGGGATGCTGCATTGCTGTTGCTGCATTACAGAACAGCATCGCCATCCCGCGCGCATCGACCGGCATTAAGGACGGCAGGGTATCTACGCAACCGGACAGAGGTGCCACGACGTTCTCGCTTAACGCTTCCCCAGCATCAGAATCAACCTTCAGAACATGCATCCCAACCCCAGGAGCAACCAGACACAACTTCACCACCCCCTTTGTCCCGCCCGCCGTCTGCACTACGCTGCTAGTGCCTGCAGGAAAAGCCCCGGCACGGGGTGGTGGCTGGCGGCCGTCCAGTCTCCTGTATTTCGTGACGCCGGCAGGCGGGAAGCGACCTCGAAGTTGAGCGTGAAAGGAAAGTAGCTGGCTGGACATGCAGGTCACCCTGATTCAGGACCCTTCTCCGCGTCCATGACATATGCACCTTTCGCGAGACCGGTCTCCGCGATACCCACCGCGCGCAACTATTCCGTTCCCCAGTTCCGCGACTCAACGTTGACTTTTGAGACGGCGGAAAGGCCTCCAAGGGGTCATGGGGCCAGGCCAGACGACACGGCCGTGATCGGAAGCCAGCAGACGGGGGATTTTGCGAGTCTTTCTTTTTCATTTCCGCCCCTCAATGCCCACATCAGCGAGAGACCCGTTTCGCCGTGATTCTGACCGAGAAAATGATGCGCCAAGGCCGGCGCGCTCGGGAGTGGTCGCCGAAAAGGAGGGGGTGATCTGTCAGGTTCCACAAAACCCGGCCGCTTGGGAAGGCCTAGTTAGCGCAGAGGGGCTGGGGTTGCGAGCGAAACTCCAGCCCGCAAGGAGATTGCAGTTCGTCGGTGGGGGTCTGGAGGAGTCTATCATTAACGTTAGTAATGCCTACCTTGCTCGTCTCATCACCGCTGTCTCTCGGGTCTTGGACAGGCGACATGTGCCTCCCGGCGTCCCGAACTGGACCGCGCGTGCCAAGGCGAGGAGAAAACGGGATTTGCCCAACATGGGGAATTTTAAATGTCTGGGCCTGCGTTTCTGCGGCCCTTCGGCGGCCTTTGCTTTTGAGCAAGACCGAGTCTGCCACTGCAACCAGAAGGGGCCGCGTGCAGTGTGTGGCGGTCGCACAGGGAAGAGAGGTTAGGAACGGTGGGAAATGGCTGCAAGAGACATTCCAATGATCCCATTCAGCCCGACCCGAGGAGGTGGTTGCGCCCAGGAGGGCCCTGGTCGTTGGTCGTTGCGACAATGGAATCCCTGTCCGCGGTTCGTCCCCTGCCCCGTCCGCTGCACGTCGTCGCAAAAATGGGAACCCAGTCCTTCCGCATGCAACTGGAATCCCTGGAGCTCAGAGGCTCCCGGGCTGACGTGCAGTTTCCCCCGACAAACGGGGTGGGCGCATGACACAGGCAGGCCTCGCGACCGGTTTTCCTTGCGTGAATGTGCGGGATATCCGCTGACGAAGCCGCGATTTGGCCCTTGCCCTGGTCAATCTTCGTCTGGTCCCGCCGCGGAGGTGGCTGGAAAGTGTTTCCCGGGATAGCCGCAAGTCATCCTTCTGAAACTTGTCCCAGTGCTCGGGTTCCCTCCCAGCTATTGTGGCGCCTGCAAGGATCAGGGTTACCAAGATGAGGGTACTGGTGACCACCTCGCTCTTGGACCCTGTCAACCCAAGCAGCCGTGCTGACATACTTTCGCGTGCAAACAGCCCTGCATTGAAGCCTCGGCTGCATTACAGGTTCCGTTTCGCGAGCTGAGCTTCGGATTCGTGCCCGCCTTTCCTTTTCATAATGTTGCGAGCTGCAGGGATGCAAGACGGCCTCTTCGTGATGCCTAAAGCCAGGGGAAATTGAGGTGCCTCTGCACCGGGTCCGTCAAGGCCGGCCATCCCGCGCCCAACTGCTTGAACTTTAGCCGCAAAGATGAACGAGTCATTGCCGGTTCTTCATTGACCTCGAACGAGAGACGGTCATCCTCGAAGCGGCGTTGTTGGCGGGTATTACCGCGCCGATCCGCCGACTGAGAGGGTTGGGGACCGTTTCAGCTCGTTGACCCAAGCAATTCGCAAACCAGGCACCCCCATGACGAAGGCGGTGTCCCAGACAGCACCAGGACCCGTCGGTGTGGTTTGCGCACAGATGCGTGCGGGCAATTTACCAACCGGACGGGAGCCGACAAGACATGAGGCGCCATCCCCAAGCTGCTGGGAATGGGTACGTACCGCCCCCCCCCCCCTGCATTTCGGGCCCAGTTCACGACGGACATCAGCCAATGCCCTCGCGAAACCCACAGCCTGTCGTGGGGTGTGCCGCATGCTCATCGGGGTTCTCACTCTTGATGCGAGGCCGTCTTCGCTCCGCTCAGGCCATTTTCAAGTTTCAGAAAGGGAGAACACGGAGTATCTCACGTTCCTGTCGCCTTTGTCAGCTCATCTCGCCGGCAAAGCAGCCAAGCCAGAAGAGGGAGGTGGGTTTGGGGAACGACCTGCCAGCCGGGATCAAAGCCAGATGATCGATGTTTTGCAGCGGTGGGATGTTACCACAGTAGTGCCCGCTTCATGGGGGGGTCAGCGGGAATTTTTGGCAAAAAATCCTTCCATGGTCCTTCTGAGCCCCGCAGGTCGGCAGACCCCTGACGCCGCCGTTCCAGCGGGACGGTGCTGGAAGTTCGACAGTTCTGTGTGTAAAACCCTCCGTGCGATCCCAGGACCGTGTCCTCGGGTTTCTCTGGGGACCCCATAGAGGCGCGTCGGCAACCTTCGGTGCGGTGTATGACAACTCCTGAGCACACCACTGCCTCGCCCCTGCTTGACGTCAGATCTGTACGACAACCGAAAGACCCAAAACACGGTCCTGAGGGAGGGTCGGGTGCCCATCGGACGGTGCTCCACCACGAGTGGTGGCTCATGCCAAGTTTGCCGGAGGTTATTCCACTCAGCGGGAACGACCAGGTTTGTCTGCCTGTTTCACCCTGGACTTCCAAATGGTAGGTCCATATGCGAAGTGCCTTAATGGACCCCAACGTTATATTATAGGACTGACGGGGTAATCAACCCAACTGTGGTCATTCGCCTAGCCACTCTCGGAGAGGCATGAGGTGTCCCCTGCCAGACACCTAACAGACTTGCAGAGCACCCGCAAAGCGCATGGTGCCCTGTCCACCGGGACGTGGGTGCTGGGCGCTGCATCAGGCCAAGAGTGTCTTAGTCTCCGGGACCTCCCTTGACGAAGGGACACGTCGAACTGCCAGTCAAGCCAGCGGGCACTCCAATCACCTTGCAATATCTGCAGGTTTCAACCGGAGCTAGCGGTGACCGGTCGACCATCCGGCAGAGCGGAATGGCATGGTGGGGAAAGACGTTTCACCTGTTTCAATCAGAATAGAATCCCAGTGCATGCGGGGGACTTCCGGGACCGCAGAAACATGCAGACCCAGGTGGAAGCATGGTTCGCAGGGGAAGCTTATCAAAGCGGCCCGTCCAGAGGGAAAACGGCAGTCCACGTCGTTAGAGGCCGTGTCGTCCTCGCCAAAGGCGGTGTAGTGCCCCCAGAGCCCGAGATGCCGCGAGTGGTCAGCCACCGTCTTCCCACCCGCTTCGCTGGGACGGTCTGGTCAAGGACAGGGGTCTCGGGACAGCCCTTTTCCCAGAGGCTTAACGACAATGCGCCAGCAACGCCCTCTGATCGACAATACCATCGTGGCGCGCAAACCGCCCTGGCGGGCCAATCTGAATGATTTGGCACGGGATCGGGGCCCACCAAGCGAGCATTGCTCATTTCAAACGTGGGAGTGCCGCAGAGGGAGAGCCCCATGGCCCGACGCCGTCCTTGAAGCCCGTCCCGAGGAGCAAGGGGTCTTGAAAGTCTCTCCGCCCACGCTCGCAAACCCGCATAAGGCCATGTAGTTAAGTCCTCATGATGCCTGAACCCGACTTCCTGGTCTCCCCACTCGAGCCCCTGGAGCCAAACTCTGCAACTTTTTTTTCTGGGTTCTCGGCGTGTGTGTTTTGTTTCCCCATCGAGATTTGCCACATCGCGGGAGTAGGGAAGACCCATTACCGCAGCCATGAACGAAGGGTGTGTGATTCGCAGTTTGAATACCGATTCGGCGCTCATGCAGGGAGAATCGCTAAGTTGGACATAGCGATTCCCAAACAGTCCCCGTCGACAACACGTACCGAGAAGTCGTTGTGCACGGCAACAGAGAGTTCCAACGTTATGCCTTGGAGAATGGGGTATACTTCGCTCCAATCGACGATGTAAGCGGAGTGCTCGGCCATTGTCGTCGATTGTTGGTCTGACCGCGATTCGGCTGGGGAGCAGGACGAGATCGATCGCCTCCAGTATATGCACCAGATCTTCAACATGATGTTCGACAACAGGCTCATATTTCCTCCAATACCGCGCCCGCGGCGAATCCTCGATTGTGGATCTGGATCGGGTGCGTGGGCCATGGAGGTGGCTGAACAACATCCTGAATGCGAGGTACGTGAACCAGCTCCTGATGATATCCTTCGTTGCCCAGGACAAGAACGTACATGTCGCCAGAACTGGAGGGAGATAGCGGCGGTGTTGGTAATTTCTCAGCAGGTCCCGTCCTCTTGCTGACCACCCTGGTGGCGCAGGTCATTGGCATCGACGTGTACCCGTATCCGGTACCAGAAGACATCCCACCCAACTTAGATTTTCAAGTGGATGACCTGAACAGCCCGTAAGAAGGCCGATTGCAAGAGCTGACCAGCGCACGTTGCTGACATGGGGTTAGGTCGACGTTTCCCTCAAACTATTTTGACCTTGTGCACAGCCGAATGATGTCTGGTGGGATTCACTCGAACCGGTGGATGAACTATCTCAGCGACATCCTGCGCATTCTTCGGCCTGGAGGGTGGTGTCAGATGGTCGAAATATACTTCAACGCACAATCAGACAACGGAACGCTTACCGCGAGTGAGTGTCTCATGGGGAACCGCGTAAAGGCCAGGGACACTGACGCGGTACCAGACCATGCACTCCAGGTGTGGTCGCAAAGTTACATGCAAAGCATACACCCCGCAAAGGACCCAAGAGCGCCGTTGCGGCTGCAAAACTGGATGACGGAAGCGGGCTTCGTTGAAGTCGAGTCGCGATTGTTGACTTTGCCCCTGAGCGGATGGTCAACAGGTGCGAGGCCCGAAAGGCGGACGCTGTTGCTCCCAGAACCCGGTGCCTAACAACCCATCAGATCCTCGAGAGCATGCCATCGGCACAGCAAACAGGGCCAACGCTCACCGACTCATGTCTTCGCTTGCTGTATTTCCTTTTGCGCAAGCCCTCAGGTGGGTGACTGTGACCTGGAGGTGGCAGCAGGGGCAGGTAGAGCGTCCATGCTGATGTTGACTGCTGCTGTAGCATGTCAAACACCGACATTCAGCTTCTCGTAGCGCAGGCTCGCAGCGAAGCTGACAATCCGGCCTTCAAGGTATGATGCCCACACCAGCGCCGTCGCTTCTCGCAGTGTCGTAATCCTGGAATGGCTGTTGTGGTACTGGCTGCTGATCCATCGCGGGAGCTGTACAGGCGTATTTCCCAGTGTAAGAGAGCGTCGACACGCGTGCCTTCTTTTCGATTCGTGACAGCATGACTGACGACTCAATCCCAGGTACGTTTGTATTGGTCGGAAGCCAGGGAGTAGCAGGCATCATCGGCACAGCGACAGCCGGAGCCACCATTCCTCGAAAGGGGGCAAACATAGCGACTCGAGAAAAAGGGCAAGGCACGGGTGAGACGCTGGACGTCGCCGGCCGTTCGTTTCATTGACTTGGATGGTTGCGGGTGGTGTAATCATGGCGCACACAAGTTAGACGGTCGGGATAGAATTCAAGGAGAGATGACCAACCACGCCATGCGCAACCACGGCCTTCGAGAAGAGAACACGGGAACTGAAGACGGTTTCGAGATTGCCCCTCGCCCCTCGACCCTCGCCCCTCGCCTCTCGCCGTTTCTGGTGTTGGCCAGCGCCATTTTCCCGGATTCGATGGAAGAGCAAACACTCGGAGTGTTTGTGGAGATGGTATGGGAAGGATGGCGGGTACGTTCGCTGAGCGGATGGGCGAGTCGAAATGGATGAGATGTCGAAGATTCAGTTTGCCTGGGTGTGGTTGGAGGAGGAATGGCGAGGCTAGTGGGAGGAGGAAGTTGGGGGGTACCTTCCCGCGGAGGCTTGGAAGGGCTCCGACTCGTCGGACGGATCGGTCAGGAACACCCCAAGCCGGGAAGGGGCAACCTTGGTCTGAACCACAGATGGCTCGAAGCTGAATCCACCCCCAACAACCGGCAAGAGCACCTGCCCGTGGGTTCCAGCAGGCCCAAACAGCTTCCAGGTTACCGTGACTTATTATTAGCACAATTCAGAGAGATGAGCTGCTTTCTATCAACGAGGGGCGACTGGCTACCTCATAAATCACATCCGGCTGGTCCACCAAATCACGGCTTCTTCCATCCCGGTTCTGGGTCCGCCCGCTAAGATTTGCACACCCGGTTTGGGAGACACTGGAGAGACTTATCGCCCAACAACATCACTGGAAATGCCCAACTGTGGCAGCCAGACCAAGGCGCGAAACAGGCTGTGCCAATATCCAACTCCTAGCCCGTTGGACCACCTTATCACTCTCGTCGACCAAACCTACCGCAGTTAGCATCCAACCTCTGTCGCGCCTCGACCATCGTCCGTACCCGCCATAGCTTACCGGCACTGTGTGCTGGGAAAGGCTGTCCAAGCTACACCTCCCGTCCCCATCGTCGCTCTCCGCACAGAGCCAAGCCTTCTCGTCCATCGACGATCCAAATGATCAGTACCCGCGGGTGCTGTGAGCACTCCCCCGACCCTGGACAGTGGGACCCATCGGTTGGCGCTAGACAGTCAGGTAATTCGGTGCCAGTCCCCGGCCAGCCAAAGCAACCATCTCCAAAGCCGCGTGGTTCAATCTCAACGATGTCCACATCGTGTCTTCAAGCGGCGCAAGGCAGCTGAAGAAACACCTCAGCTGTGAAGCTGCAGCCAGAATGGAGCTGCGGAAATCGACTTTTGCCAGCGACGGGGGAGCAGGGGAGCTTGTTCCATGCGCGATGTCTGAGCGTTAGGCCCACCTGCATCGGTGATGGGACTCTATCAACCAATCAAGACGGCTGGCTGGGCTGCATTGGGGCGCGCCAATCGGTGTGCCAATGGGCTTGCTTGCCGTGTCGATCTGCTTGGGCGTGGCACAAGCAGTCTCGATTCGCGGCCGAATTTGTGTGCAACATCGCTCATTCTCGAAACCTTCTCGACGCCGACAAGCCTCAATTAACGCCCGATCGCCGCGTTCCCTGTTTGCAACCCATCCCTCATCAAACCGCCGAAGCTCCCGCTGCCTCGCCAACTTCGTCATACCGACAACAATGGCGAGCAGAATCTCCCCCGTCCTCCTCCGGAGCTTCACCCGGCCAAGCTTGCGCCAGACGGCGTCGCTGCGCGTCGCCCGCGCCGCGTACTCGAGCGACGCCCCGCCGCCGCCGCTTCTGGCAAAACTCAAAGATGATCTTAAGACGGCCATGAGGGCCAAGGATACCAACCGCCTCGCCGTTCTCCGCTCCGTGCTCGCTGCCACGCTCAACGCCAGCAAAACAGACAAGCCCATCAGGACGGACGCGCAGCTCGTCAGCCTGCTCCAGAAGACGGCAGGGAAGTCACAAGAAGCCGCCCAAGAGGCAAGGGCAGCTGGTCGGGAGGACCTGGCCGAGAAGGAGGAGGCTCAACAACGCATTCTTGAAGAGTATGCTGCTAGCAGCGGCGTGAGGGAGGTTGGGGAGGCCGAAATCAGACAGCTCGTCGAATCCACGAAAGCCGCTCTCCTTGCCGAGGGCGTTCCCGAGAAGACACTGGCGGGGCAGGTAACCAAGAAGGTCCTCGCGGCAGGGGGCCCGTTGGACGGTGCTCAGGTGAACAAGAGCGCGGTGGCCAAGATCATTTTGGAGACTTGCAGACCCCAGTAAGGCTTCAGAAGCATGGGCCGCAACAAAAACAACAACTGTAACATATGTATACTATCACAAGCAGGTAGACACGGCGCCTTTGGTGGGGTGGACTGTGCGGCTGCCCGGGTGACCGGACTCGCCTACCAAGATACCCACCGATCTCAGGATCTCTTCTCTCTTCTCATCATTGGCTCGATCTTCGTCTTATGATGCGTGTTATCGAAATGTGGGAAATGGACGGATTGGAAGGGATCAGCAGGGGCAGCGTCCCCGTATGACGGACACAAGTCGTCACTCCACGCGATCTGTGGGGGAGTGTTGGCGATGACCTAAAACCATCCTCCCCCGGCCAGTCAGACCACCGATGATGCAGTGCATCGAGCTTTGTGTGCCCTGCATTGACCGCCTTGTATCGTCGGTTACAGTATCCGCAATACCCTCCCCGAGTCAGGACGTATCGCAGAGCTCGCATACGACGCTCATCTGTGCCCATTCCTCGTATGATACGACGGGTTATCGTACTGCCACCGGGCGACGTTCTTTACTTTAGTCTCGCTGGGATCCGTGGGAGTGGGCGCCAAACGTACTCCTCCTACTTTCAGAGGCCGTAGATTTAGGCCGCGTTGTCGAGGTTTCATGTCAAATCACCGGCACACATATTGTTTTTCACCACGAACCTCACCCTCCTCAAATCGAACACTCAATCCTCACCTGTCCCGCCTCCAACCATGACCACCCCCCTCTCAACCTACCTCACCCTCCAGGGCGACAACATCACCCTCACCACCCCGTCCCCGACCCCCTCCCTCCGCACCACCGCCACCACAACATCCACCGCCAACCTCAGCAACCCACCCTCCCCGACCCCATCTCACGACCCGGAACCCCACCGCGGCCGCAAACGCCGCCGCGTCTTTGACGACCACCCTTTCCTCCTCACCACCACCACCACCTTTCCGCAGCTCACCACCACCAGCAGCAAACCGAACCCAGGCTCAACCGAATCCTCCACCTTCCGCGGCCGCCGCCGCCACCGCTCCACCTCCGTCCCCGCCGCGTCCTCGTCGACGACGACGGCATCCTCGACGCCCACGGGAGCAGCAGCCCTGTCCCGCGCGCTGTCGCTGTCGTCGTCGTCGCCGCGCGACGGACAGGCTCAGGCCCAGTCACAGACACAGACGCAGCAGCAGGGCACGATGATGCGGTTCCTGCGGGTGGTGCAGATTGAGCGGGAGAGGGAGAGGAGCCGGAGCCGGAGGCGGAGGAGGCGGAGCCAGAGCCCGTCGCGGTCGAGGTCGCCTGTTCCTGCTTCTGCTGCTGCTGCGGGGGTGAAAGGGGTAGGGATGGGGTGGGGATGGGGATGGGGATGGGAGGAGGAGGAGGAGGAGGCAGAGGACGAGGAGTCGGGGGCGGGAGCATCGGGTTGAGGTTGAGGTCGAGGTCGAGGTCGGGGTTGGGTCGGTGGTTGGTGAATTCGGTTGCGGTCAAGGTTCATGAGGTATGGATGTGTTGGTGATGACTGACTGTGCAAGTGTGTGAGTGAGTGAGTGAGCTGGGTCGCAAGTGGGGGTGGGGTTGGGGTGGTGGTGGCCCGGCAGTTGAGGGAGGAGAGAGGGTGGGGTGCAGGTGTAGGAGTGGGGTTGGGAGGAGGTCAGCGGGGGAGTCACGAGGTGTGAGGGACGAGGGACGGGGGGTGTGGGATTCCGGTTTTTTTTCTCTCCTGGGTTTTGGTGTTTCCGAGGGGGGCCTTGACGCCTGGAGATTCAAGGTTGATGGAAGGGCAAAAATCAGTGCCAGCGTTGAGTTTAAAACGGAGGATGGGTTGCTTTTATTTTGGGGATCCCTTTTTTTGACCGGTTTTTTTGTACTGGAAACATTTGAGGTCTAGCGATCTGGTTGGTTCGGGCTCAACATGGAAGTGAAGGCTCAGATTGGGGTTTGTCACCTTGAGGGCTGCTGGGTGCGGGGCTCACCGCGATGCGACCCATGTACGTATCTGCCTTACGTACGGGCTGCACACCAGATTGGCAGACAGGGCGTTTCGAGGGGATCAGCTCTTGCTCGGCGATCCAGCGATCCAGCGCCATGAAGCATCTTGCAGGAATCTGCCGCCTCTGACGCAGGGTCTATCTTATGCATCTCGTGGGGCGCATTGTTAAGGGTTCAAGAGTCAGAACGACACGCCACAACTTGATCATTCTTGAAAACCTTTGCACTCTGCATTGAAAACACGCTTGCGGTTGGAAATCTTCAAGGCAGCCTCGTCCAAAAGCCCGTTGTTCAGCTTCTCGAACAGCCAAGGCCCGTTTCCAGCCCGGCACGTGCCTCTGTGGCCGCTGCAAGCCTGCAATCTGTGCTGGGTCACGCGGGCCTATCGCGGCCGGCCGATTGCGATAAAGCTGTCTCTGGCATCCAAAAAGTGACGGCAACAGCAAGAACATCGACACCCGTTTCCTCCCATGTTCCTGTGGGTTTGAAGGTCGCTTTCGTGCCTTCCCGGCCCATCTTTCTACTGAAAAGCCCAAATGTAATTCCATGCCAATTTTTGGCCCAACGCGCCAACCCAAACAACTCCTCGCCGGCTCTATTCACTGGCATCGACTTCCACCATTCTGCCCCTCCATCTCCAGGGACCTCTCAGTCCTCACTCCCAACATCCGCTCCCCCACCAGAATACCAACTCGCTCACCCGTCGCTCGCCAGCATACCGACAGCACGAAACACGCTTCACGAAAAAATCTTCAGCAGCGGCCGTGACCAGATTTTCCTGCTTCTGATGACTTTGGGTGGTTTATCCTGCAGCTTTGCTGGTATTTCTGGCACTGATAAAGGCACCGCGCTGTTCAGCGGGCGCTGGTAGCCAGGCCACACCTCGGTGAACCTTCAGGTTAGTTGCCTCAGGTCTAGACTTCCCTGACCCTCACCGCCCGAGTCGCGACCCCATCATTTCCTTCACGCAACTTTTCCAACTCTTGATCTTCATTTCGCCAGCTGCGACCTAGGGCTTTGTGCTGACTTGATTTGCAGACATATCCTCACCACCAACAGAGCCTCAACACACAGCAGAGTGAGGCGACATGTGGAGCCCGGCCGCGCTGCTGAACCCCAGTAAGGCTGGGGCAGCGCCCCCGGCCAGGCCGCAGTCCGCCGGGGCCATTCCAGCGGCATCGACTCATCCTCTTGCATCGCCACAGCCAGAGATGACCTTCCAGTTCTCCTACCCCAACGAACCCTTGGATGTGGACTTCGTGGGCATTCCCGCCGCGCCCCAGGCGGCCAACCTGGGCCAGAACGTCCCACAACACCACCCGCCAACCATGCCCATCTTCCAGCCAGGGAACGCGTTCAGCTACAACATTGAGCGCTTGCATAATGTGCAGGACCGCATAAATGTGCCGCAGCCGAAGCGCAGGAAAACCATGAATGAGAACGACCCCCAACCCTCCCTCACAACCCATCACTCTTTCGCCGGGGTCGGGAGCAGCATTCTCACCCAGCACCTCAAGCAGGAGCAGCTTGGGGGCATGAGCCAGCCGAGACCGGCGCCCAAGTTCGAGACCATCGATCTGACCGATGGGGACTCGGAGTCTGCCTCGCTGGTCCAGACCCCCAAGGACCCCATCAAGGACGAAGAGGTCTGCTATGGAATGGTTGAAGGCGCCTCGATTAACGGTCACAGGGTCCCTGAACCGAAGCCCGGTATGGTCTCGATTAATGGTGACACCTACTGGCCGCAGGTTAAGGTTGTGCTGAAGCGCAAGGCGGATGAGCAAACGAACAAAATCTACGTCTACGATCACACGCGCCAGATCTTTGGGACAGTAGATGCAAAGACGGCAGAGTGTCTGGCGCCGCTCTTGGACTCGGCGCTCCAGATACGGACAGACTGCCGGATTCCCACCAGACGGAAGCTTCCTGGCGAGCAAGTCGGTCAACCCATCTCGACCAGGTACAAGTTCGACCTCATGGTGTACGGACCCCGCAAGTACGCCAACCAGGTTGGCGCCCATCTCATGTCGAGGAAGGCGAACCTTGTGAGCCCGCCGCGCGTCGACCCAGGTGTCAAGGTTTTCAATCCCATGGCGAAAGAAAACCGGGCCCCCGCGGTTACTCGCTTGAGCAGCGCCAGCAGCAGCCATCAATACCGCCCGCCCCCGGTGGCTCGCTCGGTAGAGGAGATTCGCTCAGAAGTCTTGGGCGTGTTCGACTCCCTCACGAAGTCGGAGGAGCTGCCTGAGGCCGACGCTGATGCCCGGGTCCGGACACCTCTCCTCAAACACCAACGGCAGGCCCTCTACTTTATGACATCTCGGGAATCGGAACAGCTGCCGGACGCTGGCAAGGCCATCGTCACCTCCACGTGGCAACGCAAGAAGGACCGCTTTGGTTCCGTCGTCTATTACAATGTCGTCACGAACCAAACCCAGCGGGAGCAGCCTCCGCCGACCCTGGGTGGTATTCTGGCCGATATGATGGGGCTGGGAAAAACCCTGAGCGTGCTGTCGCTCATCACGAAGACCCTCGACGCCGCAGAGCGATGGTCACAGCTTCCGCCCGTGCAGCCGAGAGCACCCCCCGAGCGCAAACCACAAAATGCTTCTCAGTACGCCTCACACCAGTTCGAGGTACCGCGGCCTGCATCTTTTGATCTAACGCCGCTGCGGCACAACGCAAAGGCGACGTTGCTCCTCTGTCCTCTGAGCACCGTCACCAATTGGGAAGAGCAGATCAAGCAACACATCAAGCCTGGTACAATCACCTATCACATTTACCACGGCCCCAACCGGATCAAGGACGCTGCACAACTTGCCCAGTTCGACTTGGTCATTACCACGTATGGTTCCGTCGTCAGCGAGCTCAACTCGCGAATCAAGAAGAAGCGTGGCATCTACCCCCTTGAGGAGATTGCTTGGTTCCGCATCGTGCTCGACGAAGCTCACACGATTCGTGAACAAAACACACTAGCGTTCAAATCCGTCTGCCGGCTTCAGGCAAACCGTCGGTGGGCCGTCACCGGCACTCCGGTCCAGAACAAACTGGAGGATCTCGCGGCGCTTCTCGCATTTTTGCGTTTGAAGCCCTTTGATGAGAGGAGCAAGTTTCTGCAGTTCATTATCCAACCATTCAAGATGGCAGACCCGGAGATTGTCCCCAAACTCCGCGTGCTCATCGACACAATTACGTTGCGGCGGCTCAAGGACAAGATTCACCTTCCCGCTCGTACAGACGAGGTTATCAGGTTGGACTTCAGCCCAGAGGAGCAGCGGGTCTACGACTGGTTTGCGAAGACGGCTCAGGACCGTGTTCGTGTCTTGACTGGTCAAGCCATCGGCCAAGACCGCATCGTAGGTGGTCGAACCATGATTCACATCCTGCGGTCCATCCTGCAACTCCGATTGATATGTGCCCATGGCAAGGATCTGCTCAACGACGAGGATCTTGCTGACCTTCAGGGCATGACGGCCGACACGCCCATCGATCTTGATAGCGACGACGAAGACCAGAGGCCTGTGCTTTCAGAGAAGAAGGCATACGAGATGTTGTATCTCATGCAGGAGGGCAACAGCGATAACTGCTCCCGGTGTAACTGCAAGTTCGGCGCGGCTGAGGAGGACGACCCCGAGTCCGATCGCCAGGACGACGTCCTCGGATACATGGGACGCTGCTTCCACACATACTGCCCGTCCTGTATCAAGCTGCTGCGGAACGAGCAAAACGGCTGCGACGAGTGCGCCCTGCTCGACAAGTCTTCTTGTGTTGAGCTGCGACGCAGGCGTGCTGACCTCGAGCACGAGTCTCGTGTCGCCAAGAACAAGGGAGGCACAGGCAAAGTCATCCCTGACGATCGCTACAATGGCCCGCACACCAAGACTCGTGCCCTCATCGAGGAGTTGCTGGCCAACAAGGAGAGGAGCGCCATGTGTCCCGCAGAGTCGCCTTTCAAGTCGGTCGTCTTCTCCGGCTGGACCTCGCATCTCGACCTCATCCAGATTGCGCTGGATAGCGCCGGAATTACCTACACCCGACTTGACGGCAAAATGTCACGCCCGGCTCGGAACGCCGCCATGGATGCATTCCGTGACGATCCCTCGGTGCAAGTCATCTTGGTCAGCATCATGGCTGGCGGTCTGGGTCTCAACCTGACTGCCGGCAATAGCGTCTTCGTCATGGAGCCGCAGTTCAACCCGGCTGCCGAAGCACAGGCTGTCGACCGCGTGCACCGGCTGGGTCAGACTCGCGCCGTCCGCACCGTCCGCTTCATCATGAAGGACAGCTTTGAGGAGAAGATGCTCCAGCTGCAGGACAAGAAGAAGAAGCTTGCTAGCCTCAGCATGGATCGCGACCCCAACGACAGAATCGCCGATCGCACCGAGGCCGCGAGACAGCGCTTGATGGATCTGCGCAGCCTCTTCAAATAAGCTCTCGTCTCGACAATGCTCGACGCAACACTCGCATCTTTTTCAGTTTTCGCGATGAGTCCCTTGGGGCTATTCTCTGATCGTAAGACACGCCTCAGGCGCAACGACAACGGCACAACGTACACATATAAGGCTTCATAAGCATCGGATGGCCGGCAAACGATTCGCACGACGTCACGATCAATTACACAATCAAATATCAGTATCCTTCTCGCATTACATCGGCCTAGGGGACAACGGGTGGGCATCACGGGCATCTTCCATTTCACAAGCGCATTTTCAGGCGGTTCGTTCATTTCAGGGGAGCTGGGGAGCTCCGGAGCAACACGGTTAGGATCAGGGAGGGACTGCATGGCATGGCGAAGGGGTAGGGGTCCATCGGGCTGATAAGGCACTGCGTGGTTTTGGTCGGCGGGGCAGGCATTTAGTGGGCATCTTCGGGTTCTTCTCAGAACACATTCCGCTCCTCTTTTGGTGCGTCTCAGACATAGATCTCCTTCGTGGGCAGGGTTGGGTCGGGGCTGGATGGTATCGTTGCGTTTCCTTTTTTTCGAGAGACAGTCAGCATTAATTCTAGACACTCATCATTCTACTTTTGTGGTCTTGCGCTTGCGCTGGCGTTTTCGTTCAGAGGGGCTTCGAGGGGGGCTCGAGATGTGAGATGTGACGGGATATGTCAGGTTTCACCCTTCTGGTCTACTGAAGGACGACTATTCAAGTGCTACCAATGCCCAAATTATGGTCGCTTTGCATCACCACGGTCGTCAACTACCTGACCTTCCGAGACCCCCCTTTCCTCCTCCTCCTCGGCTATCCTGCTCCCTCATCACATGGGTCGTATCAACCACACCAGAGATGAAGTACGTCAATCACTTCGCGTCACAACGGGCTTGCCGAGGTGAAGGGACAAAACAGGAATCAAATCACCACCGAATTCTGTGACCTGTGGGAAACCAGAGAACCGGAAACCACCAACCAGGTACCTAGGTACTTACCTAGGTTAGGTGGTGATGTGATTTTCCCTCCCTCCCGTCTCCTCCCGTCTCCTCCCGACCGAAACCACGCCACACAAACAGACACACGGGACTCCCTCAACAACCCCAACACAAACATAAGGTACCTTGCTTGAGCACTCCAACCCGTCCAGTCCCCAACGCAGTCCCAACCTGATCCCATCTCATCATCATCCCACCGCTGACATCATCACGTCCTTTCCCCCAAGGTACATACCAACCGGGACGTACTCAATGAGACCCTCGGACGAACGTCACTACGGAAATTAAACCCCTGCCCCTCCTTTTTTACTCAGGTACATACCCTTACCTACCTGACCTACTCAACGTAGGTACCTTGTCTGAGCTTGTGTAGAATTCTCAACCAACCCTCCGCAAGGGGGGACTAAACAAACCCCTGCCGGGGAAGTGGAGGTTGGCAAGCTGGCAGAATACAAACACTCCCATTCACAATGTCAAAAATGATACAGGACTCGAGTAAATATTGCTGCGTGGAAGGGGATGAGAAGGGATTGATTGCCCAGCATAATCTGCAATTTTGAGTCTTGAAGTCTGTGTATGTTTTAAAAAAAAGTCTCAAGTCTTGGAAAGTGCGTGGATGACATCTGTGTAAGACTACTTTACGCAAGGACGACAGCATGTGTGCCCAATTCTACAAGATAACACAGGGACAAGTTGACGTCTCTCAGGAAGAAGAAGGCAAAGAAAGGTTGGTCTTCTGAACTTGTTCATTGTATTTGCCACCGTCGTTAATACCTAAAAACCATGCTGATGACCACGCCATGAATGAATGAGAGGAAGACCCCAAGCCCAATTGTCCCCCCTTATCTCGTAACGCCACAGAAAAAGACCCAGAAGCAAAGCGAACTTTTACCCTCAATGACCATTACCGCCAGTGCAGTCTGAGAGTTGGGGTGAACCCGCCCCTCGACTGTTATTAAGCGTCCAAAATGCAAAACATTGCGACTTGTTGAATGCTGCAAATCGGTGCGCTTAAGCAGTGTCGGCAGTAGTGACTGGCCGGCTGACACGGGTGACCTGGTCACCAGCGCGGACGATGCGCTGGCCCTCCGAGTCGGTAACGGCGGCCACGTCCTTGTTCTCGGCCTGGGCGCGCTTCCAGATCTCCACCTCGCAGCCACCCCGCAGGACACCGACTCTCATGGTGGAGAGAAGGTTGTGGGCGGCGTTGGAGTGGTTGTAGACACCGCCGTTGAAGACGGCAGTGGCGTCCTTGCCAATGGCCGACGAAATCAGAGCCTTGCCACCGGGGTGGTCGGCAATGAACTTGCCGACGTCGTGGATGACACCAGCAACCGCGATCCAAGCCTTGCCGTTCTTCGACTGCTCAACAAAGTCGTCCCAGCTGACAACAGGGAGGCTCTCGAGAGGAATGCCCCAGTCGAGGGTGGCGCGCTTCTGGTCGAGCTTCTTCTGCAGCTGCTGGACACGGCCCTTCTCGATCTCGTTGGAGGGGAAGGTCTTGAGGTTGTAGGCGAGGCCGAGCTGCTTCATGGTCCAGATGAACCACTTGGTCGGGTCGTACTGCCACCACTGGATGGCGTTGCGGAAATCGCTCGGGAACTCGTGGTGGAAGCTGGGAGTTACAGTTAGTCATCAGGTTCATACACAAAGGTATCTTTGAGTTTTGAGGGGTGAACATACTTGTGGTAGCCCTCGCCAAGGGTGACCAGGGCAGTGATGACGTGGTCCCTCGGTGAGTTGCGGTCGTCGAAGGGCTGGTCGCCGAGCCAGTGGGCCAAGCTGTTGACGCAGAAGGTGGCCTGCTGGATGAAGAAGCTGAGATTCGGTCAGTCTGGGACGGCCAGATAAGAGAGGGGATTCCCAACTCACATTCTCAGGATACCACCGTAGACGAAGCCACCCAGGAAGTCACCCCAGCCGAAGCCGCAGACAAGCGTGGGCACAATCAGAGCCATGGTGACCACGGACTTGAGATAGTTGCGGTGCTGCCACACAACAACGGCATCATCGTTCAGGTCGGTAATGTCGGTGCGGCCAATGCGGCGGGGGTTCTGCTTCATGACCATCCAGCCGATGTGGCTGTAGAGCAGGCCCTTGCGGACGGAGTAAGGATCCTTCTCGGTATCGGTGTAGCGGTGATGCGAGCGGTGAAGGCTGGACCACCACCGAGCGCTGCCCTCGACGGCGGCAGCGCCACCGGCGGCGAGGAAGATCTTGAGGGGAAGAGCGGCCTTGTAGCTGGAGTGAGCCCACAGGCGATGGTAACCGGCAGCTGGAAAACGTGTTAGAAGATAGTGATATTGTGACGCCATTGAGAGCAGACATACTGATTCCGAGACCGGCAAAGAAATAGTAGGCGACGGCAAAGACGGCCGTCTTGAACTGAAGATCAATCCAGTATGACGAGATCAGGCCGACCAGCGGGATAAAGATAATGAATGTGGTGTTGAGCCAGTTGACGTGCTGGTACCAGTTGGCCCATGTTATCGGTGTCTCAGTGATGTCTGTAGTAGCGACGGTTAGTATGTCGGATCGGTGAACAGCACAATCTCCCATCTGGAAACGTACGAGGCTTGCGGATGTCGTAGTTCTTCTTCCGCAGGGGAACATGGTCGGTGGTGCCGTCCGGGAAGGTCTCGGCCTGTGCCACGGGCACCTTGGACGAGGACGACGCCATGGCGCAAGTCTTGGGTGAATGCGTTCACCACCGGGTTGAGCGATTGAGAGAGGTCGTCGATGAGGGAACACGACGTCGACTCAGATGCTCCCTCACGTTGATGAGGCAGAGCAAGGGGTGGGCTGGTATCGAGGGGCGGAACGAGAGGTCAAGTCGGTCAAGGTCGAAAAGGGAGGGAGCGGCCAGGAGGGAAAGTATGGTTTATACAGACTGCAAAGAGCAGGGATGGGTTAAGCGGGGAGGCGTGGGTTGAGCATTGAGGGCCCCAGAGTCAAATCAACCTGGAAAGAAAGAGCCGGTCCCTTGCTTGTCTGGGTTTGCAGAGGCGGTGGGAAGGCGAAACGCAGGGTTCAACAAGAGACGGAAGTCGCGATTGGGCAGGCCAATGCAGGCCAGGTACTTCGTCCCTCAGTGGAGGTATTCTGTACCCTCCCCAGATCGTTCTGGAATCGACCTTACAACTGCTGAGAGGATGCGGTTGCCAGTCTCGCCACTTCACCCGTTGGGGAATCCGCAACAAGAACCAAGATCGCCAATGAAACGATACGGTCGGCCGAGGCCAGGCTGGAGAGCGGGAAAGATTCAACCGGTACGGCTGCTCAGGTCATTCTCACAGCAATTGCAGCATCCTCGGCCGAGGGAAGCATGTGCAACGCGCCATCGCTTCGGGAATGCATCTCCCTGCCCAAAAGAGCCGGGTTTGGATGCCAGCCGTTGTCCCGGCCAAAAGTGTTGAGGAAACTGTTGGGGAGGCATGGGATGTCTTGGCGTGTCTGTAAGAGTTGCGGTGCTCCTGATTGGCTGGCTGGAATCAAGCTTCGACGCGCACTGGCCAGCCAAGACCCACCTGACGCAGCAGCAGCCTGGCTTCCCACAAAAGCCAAAAACCTCAAAGAGTCACAGCTCCGCATCATCTCGGTTTTGAGGTGGGTGGCAATCCGAGATCTCGTCGTCGTCGATGCAAGGTTCTCCATAATCTGGGGCATTCTCGGGAATCACATGCTAATTGCCCAACGTCCAAAGACAGAGGACGTTTCTCTTGCGGGATGGCTTGTTCGTCCGACCTGGCAGGCCCCACTCGGGGTGGCTGCCCGTTCCTGTGTTGAGGCCGGGCATCCCCGACCCAGCCGGTTCTTGGTCGTCGGGTCGCCGGACACCGACCCCCACCAATTCAACACAATCAGCAACACCACACCACCGATTCGAGACTGACCAACACTGAGCATGTGGCTCAAGACAGTGCTGTCCTCAGCCCTGTGAGGCTGAACCGGGCCTCGCTCAAGCTCATCTTGCTGCTTCCCAATCGTCACCTGTCCATGTCCCCCCACGACATGCCTCGGCACGCACCGTTGAGGTGGTGATGTCATGAGTAGTGTCATGATCAATATCATGAGCTTGTAGACTCACACCTGTGACTAGGCGGCTCAGGGCGGATCATCTTTCCCTAGGCTTCACACTAGCACCGTGGCTGAGCATGGCTCTTCCAGAACAACTGTGATGTGTCTATGCACTCTACAGACTCCACCGACCTCCCGCCACATAACGTTACAGTTTCGCGGGCGTTCTCGAAGCCCTCCCCGAGTCGTTTTTCCATCAAAAACCCGCTGCCTGTGCCACACCCGAGGTTTCGGGTGGCGGCGGGGCGGGAGCTCCGCAGCGGCCCGGGGTTAAGTCCCACTAACGGCGCCGCGAAGTGGATCCGTTGCCGGCAGTCGCGCCGATCATGAAGCGCCACCCGCCTCCGACTTGCGCATGCACCCCGCGACTGCTTCGACTTGCTCACAAAAATAGACGACTGTTCGAATTTGCCACCTGTGCTGCTGTTTTGTTGGGCGGCTTGTCTTCCGGTGGCCTGCGTCTTGTCTCAATTCCAGGAGACTCTGCCGCGTGAATAAGATGTGCAGACCTCCTGCATGCATCCCGTCATGGGTGGGTCGCTGTAAATTCTGCAGTTGTCCATCCCGTGTAATGGTTGGTAATGTGCGCATTTGTGAACAACAACACAGCAAGCTCGAGCAGAGAAGCATCCCAGGCAAGTCCGCGCCACGAGACTTGCTGTGTAGCTGTTGGATCGTCCATTCCGCTTGAACCGCACATGGAGTTCTGTTCATCTTTCTGCGCGCAGCCACTCGTTCATCCGATCATCAATTGTCGAGTTACCTATCACGCCTGTTCAGCAACGCACGAATCTATTGAGTCTTCGACTCATCAGTCCAGCTCAACTCTCAGCTCTACGAACCTCTTAGGCTTAGTCACTGTCGTGCAACGGTTGACCTCAAGGAATCTTCTCATCATTCAACCAGAACCTGCCGGGTTGATCCGGCTCTCAAGGCTCCGCGCTCAAAACCGAATCACTTCGGTTTATTGTGCCTCTCACTCGGTGCGATTTGAAGATACCGGATCCCTCGTTTGATTTGGGTGAATTGACTCGTAATTTTCCGGTCAAGTATCGTAGCAGCTCACCCCATGGACACACGTCATTGGGTCCGTAATGTGAATAACTTTGAGCGCCTGGGGGACAAATGGATACGATGCTCAAGCTCAGAGCATTGGATCCATACAACAAGGAATCCGCCCAATCCTCTGATACTGGCGAAACCCTTTCGAAAGAAACAGAGCATAGATCATTAAAAAGAGGATATGCAACCAAAAGAAGCGATGCCACATGAGTATAATATGATCGCAAACGCAAACGTAAAAACTCAAAAATAATCATGAATCGTCCAGATTGCCGCCTACCCCCAACCATGCCCATCCTGCTGACCCCGGCCCTACCCTGTCTGCCCTACCCTATCCAGTCGCCTCGCTCAAAGAACCCATCCCATCCAATCCCAACTCCCTTCTGTGCTTGAGACTCAAAACGCCAGAAATCCTCGCTTGCGCGCTTTCCCTCGGTGTAAATCAACCGCAGATGAGCTGGAGGGAAAAAAAAAAAAAAAAAAAAAAAAAGAAAAGACAAGGAGCAAAAGAGAACTGTGGGGAGATTACTGTAGATGTAAAAGAGAAAGAGAAAAAGAGAAAACCGTCCAAAACAACGCTGTCTGTTATTGTTTGTCCTCACTCGCAGCCGCAAGAGCCAGCCTCAAACGCGTGTCCAGCTCCGAGTACAACCCTTCCTCGTCGTCAACCATCTCATGTTGTCGTTTCTCATCGTCATGGGCATCGCCGTCCGAGGTCGGGTGGTGAGCCGAGCCGTGCCCTTTAGGATATCGTCCGGGCGTCTGGTAAAGGCGTGCTCTGATGGTGGTTGTGGGTGGTCGTGAGATCTGTCGTGTTGTCGACCGTGTTCGTGCTCGTGTTCGGGTCCATCGGGTCGAGGAAGGCTGACGCGGTCGTGACTTTCGCTCTCGTGGGGGCGGTTGGGGGTCAGTTCGCTGTTGACGGGAGCCGTCAAGGTAGTTTTCTGCTGGTCGGTGTCTGGGTGTGAGCAGCCAGCGGATGACCTGCCCCTCCGCCCACGCGAGACAGACCCCTCTCTGCTGATGTTGTACGGACTCCGATGCTCTCGCGGCGTACTGGCCGCCTCTGTGAGATCCTTGCCGCTGTCGGCTTGCGAGTCGGGCCTCGTGGTGCCCCTACTTCCTTGCTCCGCACTCCGGCTGCCGTCGTCGCCTTCCGAAATATGAGCCTCCGCCCCCAAACGCCAGTGTTTTGATGCCGCGCCCCATGTTAATGTTCTGTGATCCATCTCAGAGGCCTCTGTTGGTTCTGTTTTGCCGTCGTAATGGTTGCTCCTCGATAAAGAACGCCCTCGGTCTGCGAAGGATTCATCATCCCTGCTTGTTTCTGTCGTGGCCCCTCTAGACCTTCCAAGTCCATCTGCGTACGTCTCTAGAGTCTCATCGCTACCCCTGAGTCGCGGATCCGATTGCCCGTTCGGCCCCCTAGCGAGAACGCCACTGACAGACGGCACGGCCGGTGCGTAGCTAAAGGGCTCCGACCACGTGTGCGTCCGGTGTCCGTAGCGCGAGGGACCATAGTCTCCTTGGTTACTCGGCATTGGCGACGGCGGCGATCTACCCCTGCTCGGGTAGTAGAAAGAGTCTTCGGTAGGATGGTGGCTCCCCCAGCCAACGTATGCCCAATCGCTCGGCGGGTGCACGGTCTTGATCTGTGGAATCAGGCTCGGAGACAAGTAATTACGGCGGGAATTGCCGTCGCCATTCACCGACAGGGAAGATCCGTTGGGCCGGCCATACTGGCTGCCATCTTCCTGATCAGGAAACCAAGAGAGCAATTGGATGGCCTGAACTCGGTCGCGAGGGTTAGTGCTCAGACAGATATCCACAACGCGCCGATACCATGCCGGCACGGCAACGTCGGCGTCGATTTTCAGGGGTCGGCCGTATGCATCCGGTTCGTCTTCCTGGGTAGCCAAGGCCCAGAGGACCATGCCGAGCTGGTAGAGATCGGACTTCACGCCAATGTACATCGAAATCCGTTGGTTGCTGTCGATGAGTGGTGTTGCCTCCGGCGGTTCCCAGCCAATGGGGCAGCCTCGTCGGTTGATGTCGATAATTTTTGCATCGTCATTCTCGTCGATGACAATGTTAGACAACGTAAAATCGCCCTGAACAAAACCGGCCTCGTGGATCTCGGATAGGCCGCCGACGATTTGGCGGGCCCACTTCTCCCGGGTCGGCCAGGGCAGAGAGTGGTCGTTGTCGTAGATGACATCGATCAGGGCGCCTCGAGCGGCGTAGCTAATGAGGAGGCCCGTGACATTTTCTTCGCGGTCGTCAACGACAATGCCGTAGAACTGAATCACGTTCTTTGCAGGATAAAGCTGGTTGAGGGCGTTGATTTCGTAGAGAAACTCATCGACCGTGTCGGGCCCGGGAATTTCTTTCTTGATGAGCAGCTGGCCGTGGACCCGGACCTTGTAGACAAATCCCGACATGTGTGAGTCAAAGTGAAGCTCCCGCTCCCTAACCCGCCTGCAGTTCATATGCTGGATCATGCGGACCGGGGGGTAGCTGATGATTTCCTTGACAGGCTGTCAGCAGGGACGGGAGCCGTGAGGATTTTGAAAACAACATACATTGACGTCCTCGACGACGTGGACGTGCAACCTGCCCTCCTTCGTTTCCAGCTTCAGGTTGGTGACGGTGCTGTAAAAGTCAATCTCAGCCAGGCTCTCTCGAATGGCCTCGTAGATCTTGGCGCTCTTTTCCCGCTGGGTCTCGGTGCGGGCCAGGTCCGCCTCGAGCGAGTTTTCCGGGGCATCGCGGTAGTCGAGCGAGATGGTAACGCGCCTCCAGTGATGCTCATGCTGGCGGAACGTGACGAAGAACTTCTCTCGCTTCGACTTGTCCCGGAAGTGCATCGACAGGTTGAGAATCCACTTGCGTTCTAGCTCGCTGTCGATCAGGGCGTCGTATTGTGAGGTGGTCATGGACTGAATGTCAATTTTGGACAGGGTGTCGGCGTCGTGCATGAAATCGCCATCAGCCGAGTCTCGATCCAACTCGAAACCATCCAAGTCTCCGGTCCTGTCAACCGCGAGCATCCCTTCGAGTGGGCTCATTGGAAACGAGGGAGGGGAGGATGGGGCGCTGAAGCAATGGTGCAGAAAGTCGGGGGCGCTTGCTCTGGGATCCGAGTGATGAAGGGCACTGCTGGAAGCCTGCACGCGTCTGTCCACGGAGACGGCTCTTCGCTCGGCGGTTGAAGGGCGGACAGGTTCTAGCCTGCTTCGCACCTCGGAACGCTGCCTTTTGAAGGTTTGGGCCCTTGGTAGGCCTGGAACGACTTTGCGGGAGACACGCCGAATGATGCCGCCCTTGGTGTCACCCGGTTGCTCCAGGCCCTGGCTCTTGAGCGCGGGCTCAGACGGCCCATCGGGCCCATTGTCCTTGTCCCGGCCAGAAAACAGCCTGCGCCAGATACTTTGTTGTTGGTGTTGCATGTGACCGTTGGCGCTGGGTTCTGATAAAGGGGCCGAAGCTCCGGCGGCGGCATCGGCATCGGGTTGAGCCATGAGGCGCGGCCGGATCGGCGCTCCTCCGTGCGGGGCCCGAGTTCAGGAGGGACGGAGAGGTTGCGTGTTGGCCTGGGAGATCACCTGGGAAGTCGTCGGACGGGATCCATCAAGCGCAACAAAAAAAAAATATCAATGAAGTTGGTTGATGAACGACAATGAGCGATATGAATGTCCCAAGGCGTTGAGAGGGTTGCGAGCCTTATCAATCCATGCGAATTGAGCCTCACGGAGCGCGCCAGGCTGACTGATCACAGCCAGTCGGTGTGAGAAGGGCGGGGGATGTCTGCGCACTTGACGAAAATGAGGCTCGTCTCTACCACTCGCCTTCAGGTGTTTTGGAAAATATCAGCAGCAGGCTCAGAGCCTCGAATTTTGAGACGGCTGCGAAGTCTGGAGGGGAACCATGGGCTGATATGCGTCGGCTAGCAGGGCGAGGTCATATGGGTGATCCGAAATTAGGTGGGCGTATAGCCCAAGAGTGAGATGGAAGAAAATGATGACGCTGCAGACAATAATCGGACGAGGGCAGACGGGTGCGATGGATGGCCAAACGGTCTGAAGCGAAGCGGGAGATCAAATCACTGGGGAATCTAAGCCACTGGGAGACGCAGAGCGGAAGCGGGCAACCTCGAAGCGATGTCAAAAATGGAACTGTTTCTAGTCCCCGGTTCCGGTTTGGCTGAACTCTGGCTGTGACATTTCTCGTTCGCGTGCTGCTCTCCTGGTCTCCTGCATGCTGCACGAAGAGGGAGCAGGGAGCAGGGTGCCCAAGAGCAGGAGGGCTGGCGGTGGTGGTCGGAGGGACCTGATGCAAGAGCGGACGGATGTTCTCGATCAATGGTCGCTGTGGGGCGGTGCGGAGGCAGGGGTGCAAGTGGGGAGGGTAGTGGAGTTTTGGTGGGGTGCAACACGTGTAACGGCGCGATGGGCAGAGGGGTTGGTGACCATGCACCCTCTGTGCAAAGCACCCGCCCTGTCACGGTGTTGCCCGGGTCAGGCTGCCCGGCCATCCTCCGTCTGAGAAAGGGATTGAATCTGGCATGACAGGCTTCGTCATGTCTCCCGACAAGACGACAGCCCAGAAAGGAGTGGCACGATGCGGGAATTTACGGCCCTCTGCCTTGAAAACATCGGACGGTATATTACCATACCGTACCATACCCAGCACAGGTCGCTTCCCTTTTTGGCGATGGAGAGGGCCGCACCTTACCAAAACGGCGGGCGTTGATCAGGGGACTTGCGGGAGCGTGGGGTCTTTTTGCTCTTTTCGGGCAGGACGGACCCGCTCACCGCTGCTGGCTCATGCCTTGTCCAGACTCGGGAGTCTGAGTTCCCTTTCCATGTCTCTTCCCAAGACATGAACCAAGCACAGTGGCTTTGCACACACGGACGTTCGAGGACTGTGATGGAAAGTTTCATGCATGTAATGAACACCCGCGGTTGCGAATCGACCACAGGCGTTGTTACGCTTCTTCCATGTGGACGCGGCAAGGGGGTGGTGTGCCTTGAGTTGCCAACTCACTCCGTCCGCTCCCGAATGTGTTCAGATCGAGATCATCAGGCAAGGAGAAGTTAGCCGCATATCCAGGCCGGCGTGCCGGGTTTTGCGATCTTGGTTCCTGCCTGACCTTGGCTCTTGACCAATGAGCCATCTAAAGCCATCTGAAGCCATCTGAAGCCCAAGGACTGCCCGATTCGACCGCCACAGCAAATGTTGCCCAACCTGACCTCGGGGCCCGTGGGAACACAAAATCAATCTAGATGCTTCCTCGTCCTTCCGTTGAATGGTAGGCTTACAACTAATGCCATGCTCAGTAGGTTCTGGTCCGGATGCCTGAGAGCCTTCTCAAACCTCTCCCATCGACAAATGCAGCACACACACACGACCCAAACAACCAGAGGCCCGCGTCAGCTGCGGCCATCCATATGTTTTGGAATGGTCCACCCAGCCCTATCCCTCCACACAGGGAGCTAACCACTGTATGCCTTCCAAACAGCCCCGCGATGTTCGGGTTGGGGTTCAATCACCACAGCATTGCTGCCCAAGGCGACCCTGTGAACCAATCCTCTCGGGCCCCTCCAACGCGCAGACAGCACGTCAGCAAACAAGGCTGCATGCAGCAAGCTGCCCGCGACCAATGCATCTCGGGGCAATCTTCAGCAACACGGGATGCAATGCAATACCTACATACCTACGTACAGACGCAGCCAGCCACCTAGCCATGCCAGATCAAGATTGACAAAGATGCTTTGCCGACCTGCTCGATGTCATCATCACTCTGCCAGGCGGATTCTGGGCTTTTGTCAAGAATAGATTTTGGACGGGTATGGGCTTGGATCTTGGATCCTGACCTCTAAGGCCGACTACTAGGGGTGACTATTATGCGAGGTATTTTTCGATGAAGAGACGGAAGCACAGCACTTGCTTGGTGTTTCTGGTTCGTCGAAAGCCCGCCTCGCCGATTCTCCAAGGCAGACTGAAAAGAGGAACACAAAACCACCATGGCACTGCATGCGGTTCCCCAACCCCCCCATTGCATCCCTCAGAATATAACCAACCAGATTTCATGGGCCGGCAGAGCGAATTTCCCGGGGTCCCAGCCTGGCGAAAGCATCACTCCAACACAACCAGCCACCACCCCCTTCAGATCCACATATCCTTAAGGTACTCACCCACTCTGACATCAACAACATGGTAAATAGCAGCCGTGCCCGTACATACATACGATAAATATACAACCATTACTTGAAGAGTGAGGATGTTGTTTGCTGCGTTTGTTGGTTTGCGGTAGATACACACACTACACCCACCACAGCACCTCCCGTCTATCATCCCGCTTTCAGCCCGTTTGGTCGAGAACAGAAAACTTGCCACAAATAAATATCATCCCATGTCGTCCGCCTATTTGGTTGTCGTCCAACTCCACCCGTTAATTAACGCCAGGTAATGCGCCGCGCCGCAATCCTTTTCTCTTTACAAGTCCTCCCTCTCTACCTTCCCCCTACGCCCTCACTTCCACCAAGACAGTCAGTTCAGTTCAAGTGGTCCCATCCACCCACCGCCCTTCGCCCAACACCCCTCACACCCCACGCCGCTGCGCCGTAGGCTTTGTTTGGTTGGCTGTATGTCGTCGATCGTCCACACAAGGACGTGGGATGTCATCAACTGGCGCAACGGGAGTCGGACATTTCAGTGGTCCTTCGCCGTAATCCGATCGACGGGCAAGAAGGGAAGACGAGGGCAGACTCGCATGCTGCCCTCCTCTCACCACTTCCATCTTTTCCAGAGGTTTGTGTCTTGGATGCCTTAGTCGCTCTTGTCGCCGTCGTCATCGTCCGATTTGTTGTTCTTCTTGTACTCGCACGCCACACACCGGTTGGCCTTCTCGCGGTCGAGGTTGGGAAAGATGAGGTCAAAGACCTCCGAGTACCAGCTTGCTGGACGGCCCTCAATGCCTTCTTTGATGTTCTGCAGACATGGTTAGTGTTTCAATAGACTTGCGGATGAAGGGGAGATTGTGGGGGGTTACACACCTCAGGAAGCTCCAGCCAGTCGGAAATGTTGTCTTGCGGGAAGATGATCATCTTGCACCCCGCGCGGCGCGCCGCCACCGTCTTCTCTCTCAACCCGCCGATGCGGAGCACCTTGCCCGTCAGCGTCAGCTCGCCCGTCATGGCGACGGCCGGGTCAACCGGCGTGTCGAGCGCCAGCGACAGGAGGGAGGTGGCCATGGTGACGCCCGCCGACGGTCCGTCCTTCTGCACCGCGCCCTCGGGAACGTGCACGTGAATCTTGGCCTTCTCGAGGAAGTGGTTGTCGGGGAACTGCTTGGCCATGAGGGACTTGGCAAACGAGTAGGCGATGGTCGACGACTCCTTCATGACCGTCTTCAGGTTGCCTGTAATTTCGAGCGACGGCCGGCTGGAGGGCTTCAAAGCAGCTTGCAGGATGGCCTCAACATACATGGCCGCGCCGCCCAGCTGCGTCCAGGCCAGGCCCATAGTGACGCCTGGCGGGGTGACATCGTACAGCCGGTCAGAGGTAAAGATGGGTGGTCCAACGTAGTCCTTGAGGTTGCCCTTATCAATGACGACGTGCACGCTCTCGGGAACCTTCAGCGGTACCCTGGGCTGTTCAGTGGTCTCGCCCTCGGTCGCTTCCTTGCCGGCCTCCTCGGTCTTGCCCTGCTTCTCCGACTCCTCGAGCGCTGCCTTACCCTCATCCGTGAGGGCCTTGGCCTCCGGCAGAGCCTCCTCTCCCAGGTCCTGCACAATCTTCAGCGCGGATTTCCGGTATACCTTCTCAATCTGCTTCTTGAGATTCCGCACACCGGCCTCCCTGCAGTACGACTTGATGAGCTCTTCAATCGCCGACTTGCTCAGTTCCACGTCGACTTGTTTCAGTCCGGCAAGTTCCTGCGCTTGTGGGGCGAGATAGCGCTGCGCAATGGCCATCTTCTCATCCGAGACGTAGCCGGAAAGCCGGATAACCTCCATGCGGTCTAGGAGTGGCCGGGGGATCGTGTCGGTCATGTTGGCCGTGCAGACGAAAAGAACCCTGGAAAGATCGACAGGCACGTCCATGTAGTGGTCAAGGAACGAGCTGTTTTGCTCAGGGTCGAGCAGCTCAAGAAGCGCCGAAGAAGGGTCTCCTTGATACCCACGTCCGATCTTGTCGATTTCATCGATCAGGATCAAGGGGTTCTCGGTCTTACACTTCTTCAAGGCCTGAATGACGCGGCCCGGAAGGGCACCCACGTACGTCCTCCTGTGGCCCTTGATCTCGGCAACGTCGGTGAGGCCACCAACGCTAAACCGATAGTATTCACGGTTGAGCGCACGAGCAATCGATTTACCAATGCTCGTCTTCCCCACACCAGGAGGGCCGACAAAGCAGAGAATCTTGCCTTCGACGGTTCCTCGGAGTTTTCCGACGGCGATGAACTCCAGAATGCGGTCCTTGACATCCTTAAGACCGTAATGGTCCTCGTCCAAGACCTTCATAGCGTTCTGGATATCAAAGTTCTCGGCACTCCTCAGGCCCCAAGGAATCTGGGTCAGCCAGTCGAGGTAGTTGCGAGTCACATTGAACTCTGATGCGGCAGGCTCCAAATGTGCGAGCTTGTTAAGCTCCTCGTCAAAGACCTTTCGCACCGCCTCGGGCATTGCCAACTTGTCTGCCTTCTCCTTGAACTTCTCGACCAGCTTGTCCTTGCCGTCAGACTCGATGCCGAGCTCCCGTCGGATGCCCTTCATCTGCTCCATCAGCCAATACTCGCGCTGCCGTTTCGTGATCTTGCTCTCCACGTCTTTGGTAATCTTTGACTGAAGCTGCGCGTTGGCCAGCTCTTTCTTGAGTACTAGCAGGGCCTTGTGCATCCTGTCTTCGACATTCAAGCTCTCCAAGACCTCTTGTAGCTCGGCAGGCTCTCCGGCGGAGACAGCGGCGGCAAAATCAGCGAGCTTGGCTGGCTCGGACATGACGTTGCCCGCGGACTGGCTGATGGAAAATGTCGAGATCTGATCCCGGAACAAGCTGTTCATGCTGGCAACCTCCTTGAAGACGTTGACAATTTCGTTGGTGACGGCACGGACCACCTGGCTCTTGGGGTCGTGGGGCTCCTCGGTGAGGTTGTCGACGTTGGCGATGCTGACGGGGTACTTCTTCAAGAACGAGGTCACCTCGTACATCTTCTTGGGCGTCGTCTCAGGTTTCTGCTCGACGGCGCTCTCCTCGAAGCTTGCGACCACGTCTCCCTTCTGCTCCGCCTCCTCCGGCGCTTTGGACATAGGCTCGGGAATAGGCTCTGCAACAGGTGTTGCCTTCGAAGCATCCGCGCCTCCCGGTGGGATCAACGAAGACAGGCGGATTCTGCGATGAGGGTACAGAATCGCCGTGAGGCCTCCACTCTCGCCGGCCGCCGCATTCATGGGGAACGCGCTGGTGACCTGAGCAAAAACACCGACATCGTAGACATCGTCCGGGTTGCGGATGACATCGTCATCGGCGTTCTCGTCCTTGAACAAGAAGGCTCCGACATAGGGCTGGCCCCGCTTAAACATTTCGGTTATCGCGGCGGCGACATTCGGGTCCTTGATGGTGATAGCCTTGTAAAACCCGGGGAACAGCGGCCGCTTGGCGATGGGTATCGCCAGCACTTGGGGGTAGATCTCCGGCACTACAGGCTTCGCGAGCGCCTTATCGCCTTTCCGTCCCCGTTTGCCACCGCTTGACCCTGAGTCGTCTCCCCCGGAGGCCGATGAAGCACCCCCGGCAGCGCTGCCTTTCCCATCCGGCGATTCTGGTGTGCCCTTCCCATTGTTATTGGCCGGTGCATCCGCACTGGAAGACTTGGATTTCGCAGCCTCCTTCTCTTCTGCCTCGGCCTTTTCGAGATTCGCCTTCTTCTCTTCTTCTGAGAGCGGCTCGACAGGCCCGTCGAAGAAGCCGTCCTTGCGCTGTTTCCCTAGAGCAGAATACGTCGAGAAAGTTGCAAGCGACGAGGGCCAGCCGCCCCTCGGGGAGCTCTGGAGCCGGGGCGAAGCATTTCGTCGCTGCCGTAATGATGCTGGGATGGAGCACGCGCTCAACCGTCGTGAGGGCGCTGAGAAAATGGGACTTGTCGGCGCGGATAACCGGAGGACGCGTTGTCGGGGTAGCATTATGGCTGAGGTGGTGAGGTCGTGGGTGAGGAGGGCGAGAGCTCCCGGGCGGTTTGACGTCAGGATTTGCGGGTTCCTGCTCCAAGCAATGCAAGCTCCAGCCTGCGCGAAACTGCGGCAGATCGGCTGTCTATATGCAATCAAGGCCTTTAAAAAAGAGAAAACGAGCAGAAATAGTGTACAGATTAGAACGTAGAATACAGAGAGGCCGAGGGCGTCGTTGGTGACGGGTTCAATGGCAGCTCCGAGGACGCCTGGGAAGACCGGGATCCATGCCGATGATGTCTGAATAATGCGATGGAGCAAAGGTGGAGGACGGGCGCGGTTTTCGGCGATAGAAGCTGCTGGCAGCTGCCCGCAATTTTAGCTCGGAAGCGCGTCTTGGCCAGGGTCGGTCTGGGCGCACCAGCCACCGCTTCCTCTGAGAAGAGACAGAGCTTCAGCCACAGATGGCAGCAGGGTCGTGGCCGGGGCTTCCCCAAACCCTGCATGAGTGAGTGTTCTCCACCTGAAGCATCATTGAAGCTCATGCACTGTGCTCCGGGTGCTGCGTAACAGAGTCAGGTTGCATCCATATTGAAGAGCTCATCCCATTTAATCTGGCCGCAACCGTCTTTGTCCGATCCCGTTCGGTTTTGATAATAAGCCGAAAATCCACGCAGCTTTTCTCTTTTGCGAGATAGCATTTCAGGGCGTTCAGTTCCTGACCTCGTCATTGATACATTGCGCCTCTCCGCCCCCACGATCCGGTTCTTATATCCATCCTCCGAGGCGCCCATTTACACCTAACGCTTGGCGGCGGCACTGTCAAGTCCAAAGCCTTGTCTCAACTTGAGAGTCAGCCCAGCCTACTCTCATCTCACCACGCAAAATTCGAGTCGATTTTACTCCATTTCAGCCCCGTTGTCTCGTCTCTCAAAGCTATATCCCCGGATCACATCATGGCGCCAAAAGCGAAGCCAGACCTCCCCTCAAGCCTCGCGAAGCTGTCTCTCAAAACCACAGAGCTGGAGACAACAGCACCCCCGCCGCGCGTCAAGGCCCCCAAAAAGAGCAGTCCAGTAGCAGACAGTTGGGAAGACGAGGCCGACGACGACAGCGATAGCTCAGGCGCAGAAGCCACACCGGTACCCGGCCCGAGCAGCAGCTGCACCACCACCACCACCACCAATGCCGGCACCTCAGCACCCCCACCAACCCCAATGTCCCCGGTGGCCGCCAGCAGCAAGCGGCCATTCTCGCCATCCGCCCTCGCGACGCCGGGGTTCACCATCCCGCCCTTTGACGGCCCGGGCGGCGGCTACCCCCAGTCAGGGGCATCGTCTGCAGCCTCGGGGACGGGGCCGAGCAAGCGGCCCGAGAAGACGGATGCGGTGGCCCGGCGCATGATTGCCAGCGCATTGGGAATGAGGGCGCCCAAGGCGACCGAGGAGCAGCGGGCGTACGACCGGGCGGTGCGTGAGAAGGAGCGCAAGCGGCGAGAGGAGGAAAAGGAGAAGGAGCGGCAGAGGGAGGAGGAGGCTGCCAGGGCGAGGCAAGCTATTTGGGACGACTGATGATCGTTTGGGGGTGTTGAGGTCGGTTTTGCAGATCAGCTGTGCCTTGAATCAAGGACAGATTCTTGGATAGGTCATTTTGTATTGTTTTTTTTGGTGCTCTTTTGAGGTGTAAAGAATCCCTAACCTTGACGACCCGCTGGTCAGATTCCTCCTTTATGGCGTTTTCTTGAGCCACTCCAATGAAGCTTCAGGGGCTGCCTGACTCCCAGTTGAGTCCATGAAAACGCGTTCAGCACAGTCTCAGGGTCTGGAGACAGTTGACTCGACCTGCCTTGCCCTCAAACGGGCATCCGTAGGTCGTTGTCCTGTTGTCATCAGATTTCACCCCCAAACTCCCAGTATCGCCCGACTTACCCCCTTCCCGCAACACCCAACTTCTTGGCCCAGCTTCTTAATCCACTACGCCCTCTCGCCAACCACCCTCAACACTCCTCCACGCCGCGCTCCACAAACGGCAGATTCCTCCCCTTCCACGTCAACACCAACTCCTTCCCCCGGCAACGTACTTCATCCCCACCCCCACCCCCTCCAGCCCTTCCTCCTCCGCCCTCCGATTCCACAGAAACTGCTCCACCCTCCCCTCCCTCGAGCACGCCACGAACCCCATCGGCCACCGGCTCCGCCCCACCGCCTCCCGCATCCCCTTGGTCGCGGGCTTCTCCCCGACCAACAAGCCCAGCACCCCGCCGCCCCGCCACCCGGCCGGCGCGCCCGCGAACGCCCCCTCCAGCTCGCGCACGAGGTGCGGCCCGGCCCGCTGCACGGCCTTGCATTGCGCCAGCACCCGCAGCACGCGCGACGACGACGACGACGATGAGGATGAGGTGGACGCTGCTGAGGGCAGGGCCCAGGTGCCGAGCAGGTCGATGCCGCAGTCGGCGACGCCGCCGACGCGGCGGAGGGCGAGGCCGTAGCGGGACAGGGCGTGGAGGGCCGTGTACTCGAAGTGGGTGCCGACGTAGACGGTGGAGGACGGGTCGAGGTTGGTGCGCGCGGCGTGGGCGAGGAAGGTGGGGAGGGAGGTGGTGGAAGAGGGGCGGAGGGTAGATTAGGGGTGGAGAGGGGGGGTAGGAGGGGGTGGCATCGCTGGATGAGGAGGGTGGTGGTGGTGGTTGGGGTTCTTGTTGTTCGGGGGTTTGGGATTCGGAGGTTGATCGCGGTGGGGCGGACGCCGAGTAGGTGCGCCGGAGAAGCAACACTGGTAGCCTGGGCTTGTGAAATCGCCTGACAAGAAATGCCCGCATTTCCAAGGGGAGGATCAAGATCACTGTTGGAGATTGGGAGGACGTCGTGGAAAGTGTTTGTATTTGAGTCTCGGCAAAACCTGGGGAAACTGCCTGCCGGATTGTGAATGGGATCAAAGCTTTGCCAGCCGCGTCCCTGCATTTCGAGTCCCGCTTTGCGGCTCGTTATCTTATCAGCGCTCCAAGTGCAACTGGAACCCTTTCACAACAACCACACATCTCAGCATCCAACACTTGCTCTCTCTCACTTCGGTTTTCTCATACCAGCCACTGCAAAGCCAACGAGTCAGACCCAGGCCCTTCACAATGTCGGACATTCTCACCCAGCTACAAGAGTCAATGGACTTGGTGCGCACCGCCCCCCCATTCTCCCCAGCTACTTTCGTCAACAACCACTGACACCTCCCCAGCTCTGCACCATGTTCATCGCAGGCCTCTACTACGTCGAGCGACACCACGACCTGTCGCCCTTCAGCGCAGCCGACAAGATCCCCGACCTCAAGGCCGACCAGCCGAAGGAGGTCGACACGCTGGACCCGCAGGCCTTCCAAGACGGCCAGGCCGAGATCGCCCGCGACCTCATCGTCCAGGCGCAGCGCATCGAGTACCTCGTGTCGGAGCTTCCGGGCCTGCAAAACAGCGAGGTCGACCAGCTGCGCATCATCGCCGGGCTGGAGGAGGAGATTGCGGGCCTCGAGGCGCAGCGGGCGCAAGCGGTGCGGGAGGCGGAGGAGGTGCTGGCGCAGTTGGACGGGTTGTTGAGGAGGGTCCAGCGGCCGAGTAACTAGGGCGTCTCTTTTTTTTTTTCTTTTTATTGAGTGGTGAAATGGGGAATTGCCTTTTGAGCATGGCGTTTTGGTTGTGGGTTTGGGATACCAGGTTTTGGGGGGTCTGAACGGAGTTTGGCTTGGCGATGAATATAAAAGACACTGAATTTGAGGTCTCGCTACTATTCAAAGTCTATTCTGTCCAAGGTCTATGGGCATCTATCTGTTCATGTGCGCCACTACTCCTTCAGTTTGCCTCGAGGCCTCCTATTTGAAGAACTGCGGGAACGTTGACCGCAGCTCCTCCAGATGCCGGATCTGGAACTGGCAAGCGGGCGTCTTTGGTGGTTTGACATCGTCCTCCACAAGGTGAGCCACGCTCCATCCCAGCTCCTGCGCCTTTTTGCAGTTTTGGTACGAATCGTCTGCCGTCCTGTTAGTGTATTCGCTCCTCGACCACTCTGAGTCGTCGTCAGCTTACCGACAAAGAAGCAGTCCTCATACTTCTCAACGCCTGCGTCCCGCATCGCCTTACGATACATGTCCGGGTGCGGTTTGCAGGTCAGCGGCACGGAACCGTAGTCGCAGTAAGTGATGCCTTCGAAGAATTCTTCAATCTCAAGCAGCCGAATCACCCGCTTGGCGTGGTTGACATAGGCGTTGGTGAAGAGCCAGAGCTTGACCTTGCTGCGGTCAATGTCGGCGAGGAGCTTCTTGAGCTCGGGCCGCGGCTTGATGATGCCGTCCAGCGGGAGTGCGTCGTCGACCTTGGCGTTGTACTCGAGCGGGTCAATTTGATGGTGACGCACCAGGCCCTCGATGGCCAGCCCGTAGTTCTGGTAGTACTCCTTGTGCAGCCGGACTGCATCTTCCCAAGGCAGTGAGAGATGGGTGGCAAAGTATTTGTCGATGAGATCTGCCATCAGGTCGTGGACTTTGGCGCCTGTGATCTTGTCTCAGCCGGCCCGTTTCTTGAGACAAGTGCTGGGGGTGTGAGGACCTAAGCGGACTCACTCTTGGGGTAGAGGCAGTTGTCAATGTCGCTGGATGTGGACGTTAGACCTTGACTCTGCTTTAGTCATTTGTTCGTCTGTCACACTCACAAAAAGAAGACTCGTCTAGGGGCTGATGCCCCATTGACATTAGGTTGTCCTGTCTCCATTACTGAGTTGTCTCGGCCGTGACTCAGGTGTAGAGAAAAGTTCGATTTTTCAAGTTGAGTCTTTTCAACAGTGCGTTGTGGACAGAGCAAAGATACGGGACTGTCTAGGTAGTTCAATGATTCACAAGATGTTGGTGCGGGAGACGTCGTGAAACAATGACGCTGTAGAGAGAAAGATTCGTCAACGGCACAGCAAGTCACAAGGAACTCTACGCCTCAAATAAGCCAAGGTAGCTAAGGATTGTGTAGAATTCATGGAAGGTTTCTTGTCGACCATTGCTTCAGCATGGAACCCCTCCATAGCCCGTCCCGCCAGACTGGAACCCAGCACCAACCTGAACCAGACCAAGAGTTGACTCAGGCCGAAAAGTGGAGATACAGTGGTGCTGCGAGAAGCACTGTGCACCTTGCACTGTCGCAGTCTTCTTGGCCGCATCCCTGCTCGTGCATCCAATCCGACTTTTGTTCCTTCTTCAATTCCTGCATCAGGGCTTTTCTCTGATGTTGACATCCTCCGAGAAAGGCGCAGCAATCCTTCATCAGTCGCACCGCCAGCTTCAGTTCCTGCATCGGCTGCATTGACCCTACCGACATTTCTAGCTGTTGTTGTACCATATGGCTTGTTGACGTTGTGAGCTGTCAATTCGAAGACGCGCACACGTTGCCCGCTGGAGAACGGAGAAAAGACGGCGCGCAGTGGGAGCATTGGGTGCATCTAGGTGCACACCACCATCATGGCTGGAGCATCTGTTGTTGGGATTATGGCAGGGAGCGGCGGCCCGGGGCTGACGGCAATGGGCAGCAGTTCCTTGATGGCGTCGGCCACAGAGGACGAGATGCGTGAACTGCGGGAGTACGATAAACTGGTGCGGTTTCGCGACGAGGTCATCAGCGGTGCACACCCGCGCATTAAACCATCCCATCTCCCAGGGAAGGTCGCCCAGAGCCAGCACCCAGCTCCCGCACCTGCTTCAGCGCCCTCGAAGCCAGCCGCTGCAAAGAGCGCCGTAAAAGGCGGCGGGCGCCCAGTAATTGACAACTTCCAGTCTCACCAAGCAAACCAGCGACGAGCGCAGGTAAACATGACCTCGAGCCAGCCTCCTGGCCTCGGCGCGCTGCCAGGCCCTTCTGCGACTGCAAGGCCGACTGCGTCGGGAAAGCCCGAGATCAATCCCGTGCTCTTGGAAAAGTCTGACGACTTGATCAAGGCCGAGATTCAACTCCAGCGACAGCGAGTGGAACGCAGTCTCAAGGAGCAGCTTGAGCAGCGCCGGTCTGCCAACAAGGCGTCAGAGCAGCTGGCTGAACTCGACGTCGCCGACATCATGGCAAAAGCCATGTCGCTGGTCCACGCGACCCCTCCTGTTCAGTCTACTGATGACACAGCTGCTAACGCCTCAGCGTCGACCGACTCTGCTGACGACGACACCTTCTACTCGAGTCGTCATGATACCCCCGAATCCAACATGGTCTCCCGACTGCCCAACGAGTCTGAAGACGAAGAGATGCGAGAGGGGTCACCCTACGAGCCTGAACTCGACTCCGAACCCATCGCCCAACCGCCGATCCAGCCTGCTGCACAAGCCATCCCCGGCGTTGCCACTGCGCCGCCGCAACAACAGCTAATTGCGCCTCCGGCGGCTCAAGCGGCCCCGGCGACCGCAGTAGCAGTACCTGGCTTGACTCTTGCCGCCAGTAGTTCCACAAGGCTGTATCAGCCTCATGTGTCAGAAGCCGCCAACACAATGCAGACCCGCTCAGGAAGGCGTTCGGAGGAGTCGGGCAATACAGGAAGCGCGCAGCTGAGCAGCGCACAGGATCTCACCCGTGTAAACGAGCGATTGCTCAACCAGGCTCTGGCTCCCGAGCCTGCTCTTGTCCGTGGTCATGACCTTTCCCCTCTCGCTCCGCAACCGACCCATGTCTTGCCGCCAGCCAGTTCAAGAGAACAGCAGCTGGTTCAAGCTGAATCTAGCGGGGGATCTCAAGCAGCCCCTGCCCAGGTCGCTGCTTTGAGAAAGCAGCCTTCCAACGGATCGAGCCCAGAGAGCTCCCCACATGGCAGCAGAGCTGAGAAGAAGAAAAACAAGAAGAAGAAACGAAAGGCTGACCGGCTCGCCGCTGATGCTGCGGCCGCTTCACCATACATCAAACCAGAGCCCCGTTCCCCTTCACCTTTGACCCCTCAGTATGCCCGCCCAAACAAACGCCAACGGTACTCACAGCAGCAACCCCTCGAGATCCCCGATGACGAGCCGAGGTATGAACAGCCTATGGCGGTCGAGGAAAGTTACCAAGAGCGCTACCAGCCTAGAGTCGTCCGGCAGGAACGGGTTGTGGGCTACGAGAGAGCTGATGAGTATCGACCTCGCCACGGCGAAGAGCCCATTCTCATTACTTCACCGAGGTATGAGAGAGTCTACTACGATGACTACAGAGCGCCGCCTGCCGCCGGTTACCTCACCGGGCCGGAGCCAGCGCAGTACGCCGCTAGAGATGTGCGTACCGTGCGGCCTCCGTCGCGCGTTGTTGAGGGTCCCTACGAGGACGGTGCTACTTACTACCGCGAGATTCGCGCTGCATCAAGGATGAGCGTGCGTCCAGTGGCATATCCAGAACGCTCACCGTCGCCGGCCGGCTACGAGCGGCCGCCTGCAGCGATGCCTCCCCCGCGGGCACCACCCCGTCGCATCGTCGTCGACGCATTTGGCCGGGAGTATCTGGAGCCTGTCCGACCGGCGACCGTCATTAGGGAAGAGGTTGTGACGGATCACAGAGGCCCCTACGAGCAAGTACTCCCCCCTCGCGCCATTTCCCGACGGCCGGAGCCCCTCGACGACGGCGCAGTCGTCTATCGCCCAGCCTCGCCGGTTTACGCAGCCCCCAGACGTGTGGTCACTCAGCCCGAGTACGCGTACCGCAACTCCTCGGGCCCCGGCAACCCCACGGGCCCTCCACACGGCGGCGAGTACATACCTTCCCGCCCGGACCTGCCCCGGGAATACATCCCCCGCTCATCCAGCGTCCGCCCTCCCGTGGAACCCCCCACCCGCTATGACATCCCCCCCACCTATGAGCGCCTTCAGCCCGCCCCGATGGACGACCGACAGAATTACTACCGCGCCGCCAGTGCCCGCCCCGCTCCTGCGGGAGCGCCAGCTGACAGCCTCGCCCGGTACGAGGTCCCCGTCGCGTATGAGCGCCGTCTCGCTCCGGACGAGGCCTACCCGCCGCGGTCCGCCAGCGTGCGCCCTGCTGCCGAGGGCGCCACCGCGGTCCGGTACGACGTGCCTAGGGAGTACGCCGCCGCGACGCGGAGGGTGGAGTACGCCGTCCCACACCCTCCTCCTCCCTCCGCAGGGGGCGCCTATCATTCTCATTATCAGCAGGATGGGAGGGCGGGGCGGGAGACGATGCCGCCCCCGCCGCCTGCCGCGGCGATGGGTAGGGCCTATAGCGTCGTGCCGCAGGGCGAGCCGGGCGGGCAGGTTGTGAGGAGGGAGTATGCTGCCGGTTCTGGTGGGGGTGCTGCTGGTCCTGTTGAGCAGCCGGTCGAGAGGGGGTATTATGGACGACCCCCGCAAGCGAGAGAGGGGGAGGAGGTGGTGTATTTGGATCGTCCGCCGTTGGGGCAAGGGGGGTATCGGTGAAGTGGTTTCTAAGGGGAAGGGGAAAGAAAGTCAGGTCGATGTGGATGGCCGCGGTTGCAGCCTTGGTAAGCGCATGCTCATTGTGTCTTTCTATTATTTGTTCGATCGGGTTCTGTATGTGTAAGTGCTGAAAGCAAGGGAAACAAGGCACGGATAATTGGAGCATCAAGCTTGCATCAGTCTGCGGCGGTGGATTGGGCTTGGTGGCACGGTATTTATCAATTCCTCAGCAGCATAGGGATCGGGTAGAACACCATCGGGTCATGGCCTCGGACGGTAGTACTTGACTTTTTCAAAATGGTTTTGGCGAGAGAAACACAGCACGTCCTTTCTTGACACTGCGTGCTTTTTGTCTGCTTCTCGACATGCATGGCCTTGGTTTGATATGCCGGGAGCACTCGGAGGGCAGCAGCCAGGTCTTCGCCATGTAGCCCTAACCCTGGGCCTGGCTTCAAACGCACCTACAATTTGAAACGGAGTTGAGTGTCCTGTTGAAAACTTGAAGACAGTCTCAAGGGAACAGCTTGCAGTCACCTTCGGCCCCCTGAGGGAGCATGCAGTTGTCCAGAGGTGCGCACAAGGTTATCTAGCCGGGCAGTTACTTGAGCGAGTCTTCTATGGGTTCCGTGGCTTGGCGTCGGCGACTTTCCAGAGCTGTGTTGTCCCGGACCCGGGACATCTCGCAGTGCTGGATCAGGTAAGCGGCCGAAGCCCGGACAAGACACGGAGTTGCTGCTGCTGCTGCTGCTCAACCCCCTAATCGCCTGATGGTATGTATGTAGTCGCGGCCATGACGAATCAAACCTTCCTTGCCCCGCCCCGCAAGCAATGTCTTTTCTGCGCGAGAGTAACACGGTTCCTCCTTTTCTGGTTCTGTACGTCGCCAAAAGGGGACGGACCCTTGAGGAGGAATGTCACCCACTCCGAACCAATTGCTGGCATGACTGGCTGGCTTTGGGGGGGTGGGAATGCCAGACGTTTTCTTACCTCCATCATCAAATGGAATTGTATGTTGATCCTGCCGCGTCACCGTCAATGTGTGTTTGTTTTGGGGCAGGCAGTCAACAGGACAACAAGGCTAGGAACCCTGAGGGGGGCTCGGGGCCAAGGAAGTTCGTTTCGAACACTGCCACAACTCGTAAATGAGAAGAGGCCAAGGGGAGAGTCGTGTTTGGCCGTCCAGTCGGCGTTGCGCTGGCGCGGGCTCCGGCCCACCCGGAGTGGTGACACCCGCCAAGTGATGTGGGGGCCGTTGGTCTTGGTCTCTGGTGTGTGTGCAGACGGAGATCGGAATCATCAAGAAATTGACTTGGCGGCGGCCCTGGTCTCTTTTCAAGATTCGAAATCTCTGGCTCATTCCTTTCGAGCCACCGTGGAATGAGAGGTTAGAGTTCTGTCTGTGCGGTACAAGATGGAAGGTTAGGTTGACAATAGTTTGGTCGCTGATTTTCATATCGGGATGCACACAGTCCACTCAACCAGCCCCCTGGCTGTGGGTCTTGAAGGACCTCCACCGCTTCTTGGCGATTACGGTTGTGCAGGTGTGAGGCACTTGACGCTCGAGGTTCCCGGGAGGTGCCGTGGCGCTGACAATCTCGCATTTCGACGCCCTGTTGGGCTGCTGTCTGGTTGCTGCTGCTGCTGACCACCCGCCAGGGGGCATGTTTGTACATCTTGGCTGGATTTTGCGAGGGGAACTCCTCAGGCTCAAGACATCCAAGCCTGGGGCAATCAACATTGGCCGTTTCACAGTGCCGCAGTATGGTGGGCAACAACGTCACAACAGGGCAGAGTGGCCCCACCAGCAGCTCACCTCCCGGCCAGTGTTGCGATATCCAAGCTCTTTAGCCAGGGTCCGGCAGCAGCGGGATCGTCGCGAGCTGCGGTTCGTTTGAAGGGCGAGGGCGCCTGGGAAAAGAGCTCGGAAGGTCGACGAATGCTTGGGATCGCTGTGGGCGTTCCGATCTGCTTGAGAACACAACCAAGCAAAGGCCCAAGCTCCGCTGTTTCGCAGTGGCAGGGACCAGGCAATTGCAGCGCCGGAGTGCATCAAAGTGCCGCGAAGGTACTGTCAATGGAGCTTCGGACGACGCCTTGCACGAGGCAACTCTGGGAAAGACATTCCTGAATGGATGTAGGTAATGTAGGAATGCATCTCGGGAGCAGGGTGTGGGTAAAAGGGTTCCAGAGATGGCAGGCCAGCCACAGGTCCTCAGAGTCAAGAACGAGAACCTGAGCACTTCCAGTCCGAGGCCGCTCCGGATCCCCCGCACTCGACCGCCGCAAGTGTGGAAACCAACAGGGTCTGATCGGAGAATTCGGATCAGGGTGCGTAGTCTCATTTTTCTGTCATCGCTGGATGTTGCACGGCTTAGAAAAGAGGCAGGCCACAGTTGCTGGTTTTCCAGGCAGGATGCTGCTTCCGATCTTGAAATGCGGTGGAGCGTGCCGTGTGGTGCGTGGTGCGGTGCGGTTCCTTCGCCAAAGCTGCGCCAAGCACTTGGGAAACTCCCCCGGTTCCCGCACGGGCCAGCGGGCTACTCCCACTTTGGAGGAGTTTGGAGCGCCCTTGGCTTCTTCGGTGCTTGGCTGAGCCTGGCCCAGCGCCCAGTTGCCAGCCAGCGGGTGGATCTCCACAGCCCTCACCAGTCCATCAGCTTCCATCAACCAATCCCTCATCAGTCACCATCTTTCCTCCTCCACCTCCTTCCCCTCCCCCAACTCTTGTAGATCGCAGGAAGGACAAGAGCACACGACAGCTTCCTCTCGTCCCCTTTATTTTCCTTTCCAGGCCCTGCATTTTCCCCCCCTCTGAGATACCCGAGATACCCATTTTCTTCGTGTCTTTTTTCTGCTGGATGCCCTGTTTCCCGACCCAACCCGACGTCTCTCCTTCAGTCCCTCATTTAGCCAATTGCCTCGCCCACCGCCGCCGCCGCTGCCGTCCCTGACCTGCCCGCGCACCCCCACAAGACCCGCCGGCGATTGACGTTGTCCCAGTCGGACACGCTCGCGTCGACATTTACGACCCCGACGTAACTCGATCACCTTGACGAACCGCAGATCCATCGACACCGGCACGACGAGGACGACCAAGAAGCCACCATGAATAAGTTGACAAGCATGCGTCACTGGACCAGTCCGGGTAACTTCAGCATGTCGCGGGCGAACATGGGCATGCAGGCAGCCATCAATCCCCGGAGAGACATCACAACCCAAGGCCCGCCTCCGATAGCCCCGCCGCCTGTCGCCGACGGCCCCATCCACTACTCGTTCAATGTCCCCTTCGCCTCCGACCTTGCCGGGCCCAACACCGAGGACATCCTGCACGCCACTACCGATGCCGTGCTCCGGTGGACGCACCCCGAGGAAGCCCCCGACGATGTCCCCGTCCACGAGCTGCCCGTGCACGCCATGAACCTCGCCCAGCTGCGCCAGCTCTGCCGGGAGATCACGTCCAACTCACTGCCCATCGAGGCTCACGTCATCTCGGCCACACCCAAGATTGTCCGCGGCCACGTCACTACCGTGTGCCTGTCCGGCGCCGCCGAGCTCGTTCAGCAGACCAGGGAGACGATTCTGAACCACACGCCTCTCTCATTGGTGCGTTCTGTTGTGTGTTGCCGCCGTCCTCTTGCTCGTCCGCTAAACTAGGCCCCCGTAAACAGCGTTGTACGACCGTCGTGGTTGACGGCCATCTGGTGGCCAACCTCGCCGAGGGCGTCTTGAAGAAGTCGGTGACAGACTTTTTGGACGAGACATCGGTGTACTGTGGCGTCGACATCTTTCTGCTCGGCCCCAAGCTCACCCCCCTGGCCGGCGGCCTGAATGGCGATGTAGACCTGCTGCGGGATCAGCGTTGGCGCGTGGCCATCTACGGTGACTACCTCTCCTCGGAGCATGCCAAGACCCGCGTGCTTATCCACATTGATCAACTTGTATGCTTGTCCTGCCCTTGGCTCTTCTTGCCGAGAGGTACAGCCTGTGCTGACCCTGACGATAGCTTGGAAGAATTGTCGACGCCACCACCTTCGACCCCTCCATGCACCAGCTCTTGTGTGGGCGCAACCGGAAGAACATCAAGCTGATCGAGTCAGTCACCAACACGGCCATCTACTTCCCTCCGCCCTTCTCCGGTTGTTACCGCTACTGTCCGCCCAATGCCCAGCGCCGGGATCCCACCAAGGTCTTGATTACGGGCGAGACGCCCCAGGCGATCGAGCAGGCCAAGTTCCGGATTCATGAACTCCTCGCCCGCATCCGACTCTTCGTCAAGGACGTGGCGATACCCGCTGCCAAGGTTGACAGCATCCTGCTCAGCCGGATGGACAAGGTTCGCAAGATCACCGAGGCCAATGGTGCATTCATCATGTTCCCGTCCCTGGGGGCCCGGAAGGGCATGGTCCGTGTGCAAGCGGTCGAGAACCTGCACGTGGAGCGTTCCCTCCGCGAGATCATGGCTCTGGTAAGGTTTATGTCCCTGTGTGCACAGAAATCGCTGCTCACTCCGAATCAAGGCCGGACAGTTTTACACTGCATCGTGGATGTTCCTGCAGCCGGATTCTCGCCAGCCCAGCAACCAAGATATTCAGGCGATGCTCGGCGACATTTGTGCAAACTCGGATGCCGATGTCTCGTTCGACAGACAGGCCTTCATCATCACGGGCTCCGACGAGGCCGTTAAAGATGCCCTCATGGTCATCTCGCAGATCAAGTTCGCCACCCACGCCCAGTACCAGATCCGTGTGAAGATCGAGCTCGCCAACGAGCACAAGGAGTTCGTAAGCGGCAAAAAGAACGGCAAGATCAACAAGATCATGGGCCACAGCAACGTGCAAATCATGTTCGACAACTTTGGGGAATACAACTTCAACATCGAGGTCATTGCTCAGCAATATGAGTCCCTGAAGCAGGGCTTGACCCTGGTCGAGCAGGAGATGCCGGCGTCGATTTCGTTTCACGTGCCTGACCAGTACCACAAACGGATCATTGGCATTGGCGGGCAGCATATTCAGCGGATCATGAAGAAGCATTCCGTCTTCGTCAAGTTCTCCAATGCCATGGATCGTGGTAAGTTGGGGCTCTTATCCTGCGCGTGTCGATGCCATGCTAAACATTCGAAAGGCGGCATGGGCCGAGAAGACGATGACAGCCGTGTGGACAACGTCATTTGTCGTACGCCGGCTCGCAATGCGCAGAATCTCGAGCTCGTGAAGAGCGAGATTCTGGAGATGGTCGATCGAGCGGTAAGAGGTTGCTTCGTACCCCACTGATTGCCTAGTTAGCTGACTTGTATTCGCGAAGGACTCGGAGTTCACCTCCCAAGTCGTCAGCGTTGACCGCCTCTACCATCGTCAGCTGCTTACCCGCCTGCCGGAGATTGAGGAGCTGGAGCGGACCTGGAACTGCAAGATTGTCTTCCCGAGTACCGAGCAGGCGAGCGACGAGGTGACCGTAACTGGTCCTCAGTGGCTCGTACCGAAGTGTATCGATGAGTTTTTGGTAAATTGCGTGCCTACGAGCCTTTCTACTGCTAATTGGCTAACTGTGGATTACAGGGCATGGTGCCGGACAAGCATGAGGTCGTTCTCGAGCGGTCGTCTCCGCTGATCAAGTACCTCGAGTCACCCGAGTTCGTCCAGACCATCGCGCCGAAACTCAAGAGCCAGTACGAGGTCGAACTTACGGTGCACGAAAATCCTGAGGAGCGTGCCGAGGACGGCTCGCCCACGGTTACTCTCCTCTGGACCTTCACGCGCAACAATGCCGGCGGCCTCCGTGATGCCATGGAGTTCCTCCAGACTCAGTTCGCCACGGCGGGCGTCGAGCCCGTCATCATCAAGGGATCCATTCCTCGTCCCAAGTCGGACACTTTCGAGGAATCGCTGCCCTTCTTTAACTCAAAGTTGCTTCAGCACGCTCCGGCCCCGGTGGCCACCGATTCCCCGACCCGACCCACGTTTGGCGAGGAGGTTGCTCGCGAGCGAAGCATCCTCGCCTGCCTCCGCAAGCCGGGCAGCATGTCTTCCATCTCGTCGTTCTTGGACCGCAGAAAGAACAGCTCGCAGACGGCGGCCAACTTCTTCAAAGGCTCCAGCAACGTGTCCAAGTCGTCGCTCATCTCGATCGAGTCGACGCGCAGCTTCAACGCCGACCGCAACCCGTGGAACGACAGCGGCGTCAACCTTCCCGACGACGAAGGCAACCCGTGGGGCCCGAGTGCCGCGTTCGTCAACGGCGTCGACAAGCTCACGGTCCCCGGCGATGCCACGCCCCGCCACCACCCCCGGCAGTCCGCCGACAGCGGACGCCCTTCTACGTCTCATTCAACCAATTCAGGATACCCCGGCCCTCTCGCAGGGCCATTTCGTTAGATTCCCCTTAAAGTTCGGCTTTTGAGCAAGATTTTAGACACGGAATCGTCTTTTTTTTTCACGTCAGTTGCGAGGAAAAGAGAAATACCCCTACGGCTGGATATACCCCTGGCGCAAAATACCCCGGTAGTTGCTCTTTTGCATTTGGTCGGTTGCCCGTTGCTTTTTCTTCTCTCTCTCTCCGCTTTTATCGTTTTTCGCTCTTTCTCTCGTCTTTCGAAGTCTCGTTTCTTCCATTTTCCATTTTCTCTCTTTTTCTCTCTTTTTCTCCGGGTTTTCGCCAGTCAATCTCCGTTTTTAGCAACACAACACAGACATGATAATGGAGATGATCACCTCGCTCTTTGCTTGCTTGGCTTGCTTCAGAAGAGGAGGCTGGTGGGTGTAGGCCCCTTCTTCTCTTTATACGTTCGTTCGCTGTTTTTTGATGAGAAAAGAAAAATGATGCGATGCCTGCGTTTTTGTCTGTTTGTCCTGATGTGGTCATGACTTTTGACTTGGCTTGGCTTGGCTTAGCTTGATATGTCGGGGGCTGTGGGTGTGGCCGTGTGGGTGTGGGTGTGGGTGTTGGTGAGGATGTTGGTGTGAGTGAGGGTGAAGGTGAAGGTGACCGTGACGGTGAAATGAGGGTGAGGGTGAGGGTGTGGTGATGAAGCAAGCAGGCAGGAAGGCAGGCAGGCAGGCAGGCAGCAATTCGATCGATCGTTTTTCGCGTTTCGAACAAACCAGACCATCGGCCGACCGACCAACCAAATCGAGCAATCAAAAGTTTTTGTTTCTCCCTCTGAAAATGCGGATCACAGGATAGGATGATGAGACACAAAAGTGTGGGTGGGGTGTGTGTGAACTGGAGTGGGATGGTTGGGGGTGAAATGGGACGCTCACTTCAACCTGTCGTTGCTGATACTTTTTCCCCCCTTGCCTCGTCGTGTCGGGTTGCGTTGTGTCACTCTAACTTTATCTTCTGCGAAGTGGTGTTTTGTCTCGGTTGCCATGCCTCCGGGAGGACGAGGGAAACCTGTTGTTGGGCAGTAGGGGCTGAAACTTAGGTGAAAGGGAGTCATGGCGAGGAACGAGGCATGGTTTGGAATATTCTATTCTTGCGCTGGTGGATGCTGCTGATGGTAGCGGGGGGGGGTTTCTCATTCAAGAACAGGGTTGGGGTGGTTGATCGGGGGGGCACAACAGAGCGTGCTGGGTCTGAATCGGGTTGAGGTATTCCTATTCTGTCATAACTCTGGCGCCCGTTTTGCTTGGAATGGGAGGGCGAGAGAGGAGAGGAGATGGTGAGAATAGTAGACTGCTTGAGGAGGCGTGAGTCTGTTGTGTTGGTGAACAGGCTGGTGGTGCGTCGGAATGGGTATGGGAATGGTGAGATGGTACTTCCATGCATATGATATTTGCGTGTATTAGACTGGGAAAGGAAACACGAAATACGACAGATACCCTGCGTGGTATGAGAGTCCGCCGGTGCCAGTGCTGTGACATCGAGATGTCTGAGGTGGCTCGCCCACTCAGGACACGATCGTCTGCTCGTCAAGTCAAGGGTTTTGAGCAAGATGTCAGATTGGAGGTCAATTCATATTTCCTTGGGTATTCGAAACTTTGGCACTCGGACTGCCATATCCTCTCTCAAACTGCCACTGTCACAGGCCAGCACCGACCTTACCCGGTGCTGGACTCAATTCCCAAGCCGAATGTGCGAAACAAAACAACACCAGCGCAATCCCGGCGGCGCTCCCAGAAATCAGCCCTCCCCAAGGTATCCGAAGCCCCTACCTACCCCAACAACCAGAGCAATCTCCCTCCCCTCCCGCCCGCCCGCCCGCCGCCTTCTTTTTGTCCAGCCACCCCACCCTTCTAAACAACCCCATCCTCCTCGCTCCTCAACCCGGCATACTCGGTCCCCTGATTCGCCGTACTCAGCCTCGCACACAAACTCAACAGTACCACCGTCTCGGTTGCGGCGTAGTGGTTCAGCGCGTCCAGCAGGATCTGCAGGTGCCGGCTGAAGTTGGTCTCCCACTTGCGCATCACGTCAAACAGCTCCGCGATGCGCGCGTCGCCGCCGCCGCCGCCGCCGCCAGCTCCAGTGGTCCCGCCGTCGGCTGGTTGTTGGTGCAGGGCCGACGAGTTGGGGTCCTGTTGCTGCTGTTGCGCTGCTGGGATGTTGGGGTGGGATTTCTGGGTGCGGATGGTCTGGAAGTGGCGCCACTGGTCGGGCGTCATGTTGGGTGGTTTGGTGGTGCCGGAGAGGTCCGGGTCGGCCTTTTCGAGCTCGCGCGAGAGCCAGTTGGTGTAGGTTGCGAAGACGGTGCAGGTTTGCATTAGTTTGGAGTGGATCTGTGAGTTGGGGTGGTTAGTCCGGGGGTGAAGAGGGAGGAAAGGAGGCGAGGGGGAGTGCGACGTACCCTCAACAGCTTGCTGTTGGTTAGCATGCACTCCTTCAGGCAAGTGTCGAGGAAGTCCACATGGTCTTGCATCAGCTCGTCGACGGTACGCGTGACGCCCGTGGTTGAGCCGTTGGGTGTGCCGTCCTGACCGCCGACGCCCTCCTTGCCGCGCAGACGCGCCATCAGGCTCTGCCAGTTTGGCTCGATGACCTCTGCGGTGCAAAAGTACAGCAGCTGCTGGACAAAGACGAGCATGCGAGCGCGCAGGGTCCACACACGGCGCTTCCAGATTTCGAGATTGCGCGCTGAGGACTTGTATGACCATACAAACCCGCTGGTGTGCGTCTGCCAGGTCGTCGACAGCTGCGACTCTAGGTAACGAAGGGAGAGCAAGTATCGGAACAGCGCCTGGTAGCGCCAGACGGTTTTCCGGCTGATGACGAGAGAGACGGGAAAGGGTACGGCGTAGTCAAGCTGCAGCGAGGTAAAACCATTCGCATTCTTGTCGCTCTCCAGCGGCTGGTTGCTCGACAGGGGTTGGAGCGTCTCGCCCTGCTCGATGCCGGTAATGTTGACGACGCGCTGGAGAGATTTCGTAAGAGTGATTTCGTTCATCTCGACCTTGACATCTTCCTTGAACGGGTCCAGTGATACCACGCTGCCCGGCTGGCGCAGGACGAGGTCGAGCAGCGACTGTAGTTTGCCGGTGTTGACAGACTTGACGGGCTTCCGTAGCTCGGACGTACCCAGCTCGAGAAAGTAGGAGAAATAGTCTGAAGGATCCAGGAAGAAGTAGTGCTTCAGCGACTGTAGCCTCGCTGGGAGCGCGTGGGACGTCAGGAGCAGTCGCATCAATGACTCGTTTGCGTGAGCGTAGGCGTTGTTGACATTGTCGAGGAAGCGGTTGTCGTCGAAGGACGTCGGCACGTCCTTGACCTGCAGACTGACATCGACCCCTCCGCATTCCCTAACGACATTGAGGTACTTGCCAGCCAGCAAGACCTTATCCTTGACCCCCTCAAGTTGGGGCGGGACATCGTGGTCCCTGATGGTGTATCGGCGCTCCCAGTACTCGTCAGTGTAGTCCTGCTCCAACCTCTCCCGGCGGATGCTCCGCTGCTCTTTGATCAGGAACTCGGAATGCGGGTCGTTGATGGCTCCGTGGTGCAGCCACTCGTTCAGCATGGTCATGTACGGCCGGCTCGCGTCTCGGAGCAGCGAGGTGAGTAGGGCGCGGGCGGCAGGGTCTCCCGACATGGACTCTAGCCGCTTGGTGATGACCCCTAGCACCACTCCGCCCTTGCATATCTTCTTCCCCGTCATGTTCCCCGGCACGAGCTCGCCGCCTTCCCTCAGCTGCTCCAGGATATGATCAAAGTCGTCGTTGCTGTCGCTTGATTCGTCCGTCTCGTCATCCAGCAGGGCATTCCGTTTTAGGAACTCGTGGGCTAAAGCATAGAGCTGGGCCATCATGTGGCTGGTGGATAGCACATGCACGTTGAGCACGTGAAGCGTAAAGGAGTCGTCGCTGAGAAATTGTGTCTCGAGCTGGGCCACCATGACCAGATACTCCTGCAGCAGCTTTCGTATTGACGCGCACAGGGCGTGGTTGACAGAGCCAAACTCGTCCCGGCTTTGCACATCGACAAAGGTCTCGAGGGCGGTGTAGTGGGAGGCCATGCGCAGCATCGACTGGGTGAGGTCCTGCAGGCTGGGGTCCAGCCCCGGCAAGATGCGCCATTGAGGACCAGACAGGCGGTCGCGTTCCTCGAAGGGGTTGTACCCCTTTGCGAAGCGGATGTACTGTCCCTCAAAGCCCATGAACACGAACAGCAGGTCCTCAATAATGACGGCCTCCTGCGCCTCGAGGGACAGTTCATGCAGGGGTTTTGGTTGCAGAGTCTGGGGTGCGGCGGAGGCGAGCGGGGGGATCGAGATGCGACATGCTAAGGGGGCCGTCGTGTGCGGTAGCAGCGTTGCTTCGGGCTCCCATGGGGCCGGGAGAGGTTTATCTTGACGTCGCTGGTTTTAGCATGGTCGTCTTCATGGGTTCATGGGGCAATGGGCATGGGGCATGGGGCATGGAAGGGAGGGGTTGGCCATACCCGGGACGGGGGTCTCTTGCCGGGCCTCCCTTGGCCTCGACTCCGGGGCGCGCTGCTTGGGGGCGTCGGGGTTCCTGGTCTTCTCGGGGGCTGCGGTACGGCGCGGCGGGCTTCTCGTGCGGGAGATGAAGGTTTCGCGGGTGGTCACCTGGGCCTTCTCGGTGCGGCGTTCCTCGAAGGAGCTGCTGGTCGAGCGCGGGTTCGGGTGGCCCGAGGTGGAGCGCTTATGTTGGGTCGAGTCGGTGGCATAGCGGCTGCTGGAGGTCTTTTGGTCTGACGGCCTGCTGGGGTCGGTCCTGAAGCTGCCGTGGGCGTGGGAGTGACCATCGGCCATGCGAGGCCGTGACGAGGCAGAACCAGAACCCCCCGAGCCCGCTGAGCCCCGGTCGCCCAGGCCCGCAACGCCGCTGCTTCTCTTTTCCGCATACGTTGGCGGTCTCGGGCCCGAAGACATTGTGGCGGTCGCGCTGGCGATTCACATTGGCCGAGTGCAGCCCTGGTTGTCGTCGGGGGGCTTGTGCCGCGATGCGCTGAAGGAGTGAAGGCAGCCTCTAAAAGGTCCACTGGAGCTGGCAGTTGACAGCGCCAAGTCGCGGGAGCACCAAGCCCAAAGAGCGCGACTTGCAGCAGCAACGCGATCGTTGACGCTGTGCCTGTTTGGGACTAGCGTGGCTGGTCGAGAGTGTGGGGTGCCCAGGTGTCCAGGAAGGTACCTGTGTGCAAGTACCGACAGGGGGTGTGCCAGGTCAGCCCGTTGGCCGCCTGGCGGGCGGTGGAGAGCTTCGTAGCCCTCCGTGCCTGGAGCTTCAGCTGCCAATTCAGGCCCGCCTCAACACCACCACAGCGACCGCACCTCAGATCTGCCCGTCAACCACCAACCACCAACCACCCCGCGACATTCCCCCTTCTGCCGTTTTCAACCACAAATCTGCCACAGCGCGTGCCTGGATTCTTCTTGAGATACCCCAACCGAGCGTCCACCTCACAACACCGCCAAGATGTTTATGGCAAGATCGGAATATGGTGAGTGTCCTTGGAGCTGTCGTGCTTCGCATGGCAGTGCACCCGACACACGCTCAAGCTAACACCTACATCTAGACCGGGGCATCAAGTAGGTTCCCACTCGACGAGACTCTCTTCCCTTTTGCCCCAGACCCCTCCCGGCACAATGCGCCAAGGAACAGTCACCCTCGAAACCAAACCGAGCCTTCCACCCCTCAGCGAGCTAACGCAGTCACCACCTCCTCTGCAGCACCTTCTCCCCCGAAGGCCGTCTCTTCCAAGTCGAGTACTCCCTCGAAGCCATCAAGCTCGGCAGCACAGCCATCGGCGTGGCCACGTCAGAAGGCGTGATCCTGGGCGTCGAGAAGCGCGTGACCTCGACCCTCCTCGAGACCTCGTCCGTCGAAAAGATCGTCGAGATCGACCGGCACATCGGCTGCGCCATGTCCGGCCTGCAGGCCGACGCGCGGTCCATGGTCGAGCACGCCCGCGTCGAGTGCCAGTCGCACGCCTTCAACTATAACGAGCAGCTGCGCGTCGAGAGCTGCACCCAGGCCATCTGCGACCTGGCCCTGCGCTTCGGCGAGTCCGCCGACGGCGAGGAGAGCATCATGAGCCGGCCCTTTGGCGTCGCCCTGCTGATCGCCGGCTACGACGAGGACGGCCCCTCGCTCTACCACGCCGAGCCGTCGGGGACGTTTTACCGCTACGACGCCAAGGCCATTGGCAGCGGGAGCGAGGGCGCGCAGGCGGAGCTGCAGAACGAGTATCACAAAGTGCGTCTATTTTTTTTCTTTTTTTCTCCTGAAACTTTCAATTTATAAAACGCCGCTGTGCTGACTATTTGCGCTCTTCTGTCTCTCTAGTCCCTCACCATCGCCGATGCCGAGACGCTCGTGCTCAAGACGCTCAAGCAGGTCATGGAGGAGAAGCTCGACGCAAAGAACGTGCAACTGGCCAGCGTCACCAGGGACCGCGGCTTCAGAATATACACGGACGAGGAGATGGCTGCCGTGGTTGAGAGGCTGCCAGCGAATTAGAAGTCGCCCAATTCGAGAAGCCGGCATTGGTGGAGGGAACGGGTCAAAGTGAATGAAGAGAAATGGCAAGAGCTTCATGACGCGACACTCTCCAGGGCCGACATAACAACATAAAGTGAACGGTGCTGGGCGATAGACAAATGACGATCAACAATGCTGTAATTTCTAGCTTTCCCAACTCCATCACTCCTCCGTCTGGCCTTTTTATCTTCCTATCCTTGCCCACGCCAACAGAAAACCGGTCAAAGGGGAATCTCGAAGGAATCATCCGACCACACATACAGTACATTACACCCCAGACAACACACCCTTATTACTGAAATCTTCTTCCCCCCCCAACAACCCCCCGACAGCCAAACAGAAAGAACATTTCCTCCTCATCCCGCCCCAACATTTCCTCCTCATCCCGCCCCAACATTCCCACCTCCCCCTCCCGCATCCCCTCCACCTCCATCATCATCCCCATCAATCTCCAACGCGTCCAGATCCCGCTCCACACTGAGCAGCCCCAGCGCGTAGTGCGTCTGCTCGCTCTTGGCCAGCACCAGCCGGCTCTCGCCCTGCTGCGCCTCGAGCTCCTGGATGCGCCGGTCGATGCGCCGCGGCCGGTTCCACGCCGCGTCCGGGAACAGGGGGCCCAGCTCGGGCGGGCTGTAGTAGGGGGGCCCGCGCCCGAGCTCCGCCGCCTTGTTCCACCCGGACTCGCACCCGTCGGCGATCTGCCGCGCCGACTGCCACCCCGTCAGCCGCGCAATGTCGCGCAGCCGGCGGATCAGCCAGTGCCGCTGTTGGAGGTCTTGGACCTGTTGCGCGGGGGCTTTTTAGTACGTTGAGGAAAATGAGGGAGGGGGGTGTTGATGGGGTTTTGAAGGGGGGGAGGAAGCGGAGAAGGGGGCTTTGGATGCTTACCTGAACACCGGCCACAAACAGTGGGAAGCAGCTCTCGATAAACGCCGAGCCGACCAGCGTGCTGATGGCCGCCACATGCCTGGTATCCTCGTGCAGACCGGCAGCGATCCGGGCGATCTCGGCCGCCCACCGGCCCGTCTGGTGCGCGGCCATGCCCGCCGCAATCACCGCGACGGGCGGCATGGACGGGTGCGCTCTGTGCAGGACAATCAGGCCCATGTAGTAGTTCATCCAGATGCCCGCGATGCTGTACGTGCGGTACGTCAGCGCGGGTCCAAACGGCGTCATGTCGGGCCGCGCAAACTCCGGGCCGAGTGGCTCAAAGTCTGGTCCAAGGCGTGCCCGGAACAGATCGAACGCCTGCCGTATCTGCTCCCACTCCTGCAGCGCCTTGGCGGTGGAGACGTCAAAATCAATGTCTTCCGAGTCGTTGGACGGGGACCGTTCCTCCTGGGGCGGGCTGAAGCCCCTGGGGATTGTGACGCGGCCCGAGGTGGGCATGAGGCCTGGGAACATGGGAGGGGACTGGCCCCGACCCATGCCCGGGCCCGGCCCCGGGCCCTGTCCGCGCCCTTGAGCGGGACTAGGGCCGCCACCAGGGCCGGAACCCGGACTTTGGCCTGGTCCTTGTGCCTTCCTTGCCCTCCGTTTGCGGGCGAGGTCTCGGGATGCAAAGTTGGCCAGCCGCCCCAGCAAGAGCATGAGGTAGTCAAATGTGCCATAGCTGGCGACTTGGTCAGTACTCCAATGCTCTTTCGAGTATTTATCTGAGTCGCACTCACATCGAGTCAATCTTCCCGAACGAGCCCCGGGGCGCACATTGAGTCCATTGTTGATATTCCATCCTGTCGCCGGTCAGCAAGAATACGGGGGCAAACGACTGGGCAGAATTCCACTCACAGTGGTCGAGTGCCACCGAGGAAACTCTGATAAACATCCATCTTACAATACCACCAATACAGATCGCGCAGCTGGTCATACGTCTCGACATCGCGCTCCGTGAGATGTGACGGCCGGGGCGAGTCGCCAACAACGTGACCCTGGCCCTGATCATAGTCGACTCTTTGGCCTGTGAGCAGGAAGATCAGCTCGGTGTCAACCGCCCCAGAGTCTAGGCTAAGATCCCCATGGGAAGCGAAGCAGTTCTCGTTGCACTGGTGACCCCGGATCTCTGCCTCCCTCTGCCTTTGTTTGTAGGCAAGCACATCCCTCGTCATTCGACCAAAGGGGATATCGCGGATGACGGCACGAGCACCCCACATGTGCTTGCACCACTTGTCGTGATCTGAATTCCAGACCTCATAAAAGCCGAGCAGGAGCGTGGCTGCCAGGGTTGCTGGCTGGGTGCGCCGGTGGGGGCTCTGGTAATTCTTTGCGATCCTCCTCAAGCTCAGGTGGTAGTGCTTCATGGCCGCCGTGGGAACCGCCCCCTGGAGCTTGCACTTTTGCAAGCTACCCAACGCGAGCATCGCCTGCATCAGCGCGGGATGGTTGAAGGCCATGATGGGAAAGGTGTCTAAGACAACATTTAGTACAACTCGATTTCACGTTGTTCTGGGGTGAGAACGAACATGTCCATATGTGTTGACGCTGTTTGGGCACGGGCTGGCCTGAGAACATGGGTGTGGGATCGAAGGGGTGTCTCTCGTACAATGACATGCTCTGACCGGTGACGTTGACGAAGTACCAGAATACAGCCGCAGTTTGCGGGTCGTTCAGGGGTGAACTGGCTGAAGACGGCGTGTACGTTTCCAACATGTTGTCATTGCCAAAGCCTGCAAAAGATCTGATGTGCACTCCGTACACGTCGTGGTGGGGTTCGAGTCGTCTTGCTACCTGGATGCCGAGGTCGTTGGACTCGAGGTGAGCCAGATGAGAATCAGGCACTGCATCGTCGTCCGACTCGCCGATGGATGCTTCGTCGTCTGACTGCCAGTAACCTTCGTTGGCAACAAGGGGTTGTTGCAGATGTGACATTACATCGCCGCTCACAGGGGAAGTCAGAAACTGGTCTGCGCTCGGCAGTGGCCCATGACGCCCAGGAAATGGGCGACACGTCTGACACGGCTGAAGCTTGTTGTTGGAACGCCTGCGCTGTTGCTGCAGGGTCATCAAAGAAATCCTCATGTGCTGAGGTGTCCCCATGCACAGAGGGGACGACGGGGATCGGGAAAGGGACTGCCCTCGGGGCCCAAGAATGGAGGACTTGGGAGCTGATGCGTCGGGCTGAAGCCGGGCACTACGGCATCGAAGGACCGCCATAGCCTTGCGCGAAGGGGGAGGTCCAGTCCCCGAAAAGTCGATCGATGGCGGCTTGGGGGCAATAATGGCAAGTGGGCCTTGTGATGATGCGGCCGTGGTTTGCGCCGCCGAGATTTGAGCGTTCAAGAGCGCTTCCTGAACTTGTCGGTGATAGACAGGGTGTCCATAGAGGTGACCTGAGGGAAACGATCCCAGCGGCTCTTTGAAAGTGAGCCGCTGGCTGTATCCCTCGCAGTCCCGTTTGGATTTGATGCAGTTGTTGCAGATCGGCTTTCCTTCGTCACACTTGATACGGCGCCTCCGGCACGCTAGAAGATGCAGCGTCAACAAAACGGGTCCAAACGGTGATGCCTACACAGGGGATACGGGATCACTCACTCAGGCATCCAGTCTTTGTCCTTTTCCTCACCGCCGCTTTCCTTGGCGGCTGTGACGGTTGGTCTCCCTTGCCACCAGACGGCGACGATGGAGACGGCAAGGGCTGTGACTCTTGGGGAGAGCCTGAGTTTGGCGGCGACTCAACTGATTCCATCGCAGCGACTGGTGGGAGGTCAAGGGAGGTAAAAGTCTGCCAGGTGTCCGTCGGGGGGCGTCAAGGGTCTCGGGGCGGTCCGTCGTGGGCTGGGCTAAGGGTCAAGCCAGCACACTTACATCATCCGGAGATGGCGCCAACCAAAGAGCTGCTTTGGAAACAATGTCATGAACGCGGAGTTCAGGAGGGCCAGTCAGTCTCTTTAAGTGTCGGCGACCGGACGTCGACAGCGGGCGAAAGGGGGGAATCCAAGCGCTGCGTCGATACACTGGGCGGACAGATGACAAGCAGAGTGCCTAGTCTGCAAATAAGCACCGCGTCGGATGGGACCGAGACAAGTCTAGTGTAACGGTTGTTGAAGTGCCGACGGCCTTGTCTTCTGGTTCTTCGACGCCAACCTCAGGCGAGCTCCCGGTGCAGAATTCTAAGCAGGGCGTGGTCACGGCTGCAGCAGGGGTGCCCTAAGAATTGAGTACCATTGCCAGCCGGACTGTCCCAAATTTCACGGTACCCGAAGACTTGCAGATGCCTTCGAGGGTCGTGCAGCGAAAACGGTCGGCCCAGTGTGCAAGCGGGTCTTTTGTTGTGTCGTCGATGGCGGGAAGATCCGGGAGGAAGCAATCGGTCGTGGACCTGGGACGTCAAGACGCTCTCAAGACGCCGCAGCCAACAGCCATCCCATGGCTCAGGGACTCAGTCACGGGCAGAAAACAGCCGGCCGAGCACGGTTGCGGAGATGTCGAGCCGTGGTGGCGTTGTCTGGGCCAGAGCATCACGGCGCGATCGCAGGTAACGCCGTCGTGTGAGAGGAGGACGGGACAGGACAGATCGGCCACCTGCAACCACACACACAACCAGAGACACAGAGAAGCTGGGGCTTGCAAGGGTGAGGTTGTATCGCGGGATGGGGCGGCGATCCTCAAGCATCGACAAGTGGATCCGCGCGCTGGCGACTGGGTGCGCAACTGGTTCGACGGAGATGGCGCCGTGACGCTGCAGTGGACAGAAGGTTCTCACCAACGACCTGTCAGGGACCCGGTTACCCCGTCCCGCCCAGAACCCGGCCTGTGCGGGTCCTCATCTCATTTGCGATAGGCAGACCTGCCAGGCCCGATGCAGCCCGTCCACATGGTTTTTGATGTGCAGCAGGGGGCTGTGAGGGCCAGCTGAACCCCGCTTAAGCCTAACCAGGCCCTCCAAGACAGCAGCTGGAACAAGCCGTCCCGTCCGTTGTGACGGCGGACCTCCTGATCCAGCGTCGTGCTGCTGGAGCTGCTGAACCTGGCCATCGAGGGTGCTGAGTTAAGGTTGCCGTTGTTTCGTGCCGCAGCTGCCGTCGAGCGGCACGCGGGGCGGACTGCATCCGCAGCTTGCCATCGGCTCGTGGCTTGAGGTTGCACAAAGTGTGGAATTTGGGCGATCCATGGACCGGGTGGGGGGCAATCAATGACGGCGACGGAAAGCAGCCGGAGCACCGATGCGCAGCGGATCAATCACACTACCTTAGCCAAGGAAGCCGAGATGCGCCGGCGATCAGATGGAGTCGGGTGTCATTCTGCGCCAGGTGGTTGAAGACGAGCTGCAGACCCGCGGCGTGGAGTGGAATAAGTACGAGTAATGAGCACAGTAAGAAACCCGAAGCTGTGCGGGCCTTGGAGGAAGATAGAAGCGAGTGAAAATGAACTTGAATGCGGAAGACTGAAGACTGAAGACCGAAAAGGCTCCTGGTGTAATAGGTAAGGTAAAGTAAGGTACCAAAGGTGCCTCGGGACTCTGTTAACAGCGTTCGAAACTTCCTTCTTGCGATTTCACAGTCTTGGCCAGATTTCGCAGTCAAGTGGAGGTTACTGGGACTGTTGACACAGAGATTCCAGGCTGCACCTTCCAATGGAACTTCCACGGAAACACACTGAGCATGCCTTCCCCTCGCAGTTCACTGGCTGCGGCCGAACCTTTCTTCGGCGCAATGCCCGTTGAGTCGAGACCCAAACTCTCTGTCTGCGCCGCGGAAGGACCGATAAACCCGGGTTGCAGTCCTGAGAAGATCCCTGCAGCCAGGGGAACCTCCTATGGGAGCGCATGACGGCGAGGCAGACTGCGTAGTAATCAAGCCGATTCAGAGTCGCACTGAGAACCCGGGTTGGCTGCGTTGGGCACTCTGCACATGCGAGTCCGAAGGCGGGAACCGTCTTGTTCTTCGACCGTCTTGGAAAAGGATATCACGTTTGGGACGGCAGTCGATCATGACGCCATCTCCGCGAGCTTCCGGGCCCCAAATTTGGCACAGATGCTTCTGCCACCAACAACCCGCGGGCCTTGGCGAGTGCACGCAAAGTGTGGAGGGTGTGTCTATTTAGTGAATGGAGACGGGTGTGGGTGCCAATCTTGAGAATGGGCCATGCCTCGTGCATGTGAAAAGACTTGGCCCGCAAGAGGAATAAATGAACTCGAAAATGATGAGGATCAAACAGGACACCTGAATGGAGAAGAATGATTTGGTAGAGAATTGATGTACACGTAGAAGGATTGAACGCTACTTTGGACCGATCATCGACCAAAGGCTCTTGGGGGACATGCTGCATTCTCAAGAATCCCAGGAAGACTCGAAACTCCGGCCAAGTGATGGCCAGACTCAAATCCAGCTTGTTTGTTTTGCGCCGCTGCGATTGAAAACGGGGTACAAAATCAGCGTCATTAAGGTGGGTAGTAAGGTACGATTGTAAAGGGCAGCACCATGTGTTTTTCGTCAACTTCAGGTTCCAGAGCCATGTGCTGGAATTAGGAATCGAAGGAGGAGCTCAGATTCTCTGCTCACAGTCTACTCGCTGGCTTGACTGAGCTTCACTGGCAGCCGTTGGCTGATGCCAAGCCACGAGGACTCGGACCTCATTCAGCCCCACTCTCCTCGAGCTGCCTGCAGGGTGCTGGCGAACAACGTTCCCCACTCAATTTTTTCTAATCGATAAGGGGACTCTATCGATGCAAACTCAAAGCTGGAGGGACCTTAGAGCTGTCGTCGAGCTCGGTTGGATCAGCAGGACGGCGCAACCAAACACAGTCCTCTGAAGAATCCCAGCGCTGCCTGCCACAATGTTTCCGGTAAAGGGCCTCAGTATCTCGGCCGAGAAGCTGAGGGTTGAGACGGGAGGGTCGACCCCAGCGGCGGCAGCAGCTTCTGCCCCGAAGCCCGCGAAGAAGCGCAAGAGACCGGGGAACTCGGGCGACGTGACAGCAGCGAACCTCGCCGATATGTGGGACAAGGTCATTGAGAACAAGGCGCCCGCGAACAAGGCCCAGTCCAAGAAGGATAACAAGCGCCAAAAGAAGGACCACGAACCTCCTGCTCCAGGTGCCGCCGCGGATGTCGAGAGCACGTCTCAATTGGCAAGCCAAGAGCCGCAGAGCCAGCCCATGGGCAAGTCCGAAAAGAAGCAGAAGAAGAAGGGCAAGAAGGAGAAGCGGGACTCGCTAGCTACTGCAGCTGAGCCAGCGGAGGAGGAGGAAGAATGGAATGGCATCGACGATGAGGAACGGAATGCTCCCGAGGCAGCACAGCCGGTGAAAGACAAGGCCGGCAAGAAACAAAAGACGCCGAAGTCCGGTGCGAGCTCCAAGGAGGACACATCAACAGACAACAAGCCCAGAGCTGAAGCAGCGCCTCGACCAGCACCTCCCCCTCCGCCTGCTGTCAAACTCACCCCACTCCAAGCGTCCATGCGCGAGAAGCTCGTCTCAGCCCGCTTCCGCCACCTCAACGAAACACTCTACACTCGCCCTTCTGACGAAGCCTTCCAACTCTTCCAGGACTCCCCCGAGATGTTCAATGAGTACCACGAAGGCTTCCGGCGTCAAGTCGAAGTGTGGCCCGAAAACCCCGTCGACTGCTACATCGCCGACATCAAGGCCCGCGCTAAAGTCCGCTTCCCGCCGCGCAACCGCGACAGCAATACTCCTCTCCTCCCGTCCCAACTCCCCCTCCCCAACCCGCCCGGCACCAAGTCCTGCACCATTGCCGACCTCGGCTGCGGCGACGCCAAGCTGGCCACGGCCCTCCAGCCATTCAAGTCCAAACTGCGCCTCGACATCCGCAGCTTCGATCTCCAGACAGGCGGCTCCCCGCTCGTCACGCGCGCCGACATCGCCAACCTCCCTCTCCCCGACAACTCGGTCGACGTCGCCATCTTCTGCCTCGCCCTGATGGGCACCAACTGGCTCGACTTTGTCGAGGAAGCCTACCGCATCCTGCGCTGGCGCGGCGAGCTATGGGTCGCCGAGATCAAGAGCCGCTTCACCAACCCGGAGACCAAGAAGAAAGTAGTCGCCCACAGCGTAGGCAACCGCAGGAAGGGCGCCGCCGCCCCGGCCTCATCCTCCTCGTCATCCACAGGAAACAACAACAAGGACAAGAAATCCGCCAAGGCCGCCCAGGCCGCCGAGGAGGAAGAAGCCAACCTCGCCGAGCTCGCCGTGCACGTCGACGGCGCCGAGGCCCGCCGCCCCCAGCAGCACGAGACGGACATCGGCGCCTTCCTCGAGGCGCTGCGCAAGCGCGGCTTCCTGCTCAACCGCGACCTCGGCGAGGGCGCCGTCGACATGGGCAACAAGATGTTTGTGCGCATGCACTTTGTCAAGGCGGCGCCCGCCATCAAGGGCAAGTGCGCGTCGGCCGGCGCCGTGGACCGGAGCGCCGGCGAGAAGAGGTGGACCGACGGCAAGGGGCGGACGGTGCAGAAGAAGAAGTTCATCGGTGGGGACGACGAGGACGCGGGCGGAGCGGATGAGGCGGCCGTGTTGAAGCCGTGTGTGTACAAGATCCGATAAAGCTCAAGTAACACTTCTGGACGCTACAGGTGGAGAGGGGGTCAAGGGGGTTAAAGACCGGCGCTTATAATCACGCCTTTCCATGTCAAGATAAAAATGGCGAACAAAAAGTAATGTCGGTCCGTTCGAAGAATAAAAAATCTAAGCTATGCGCTGGTCCGGTGCTGAATGCCCATCTAGAACGAAAAGGAAAGCAACTGCCCCTTGTACAAAACAAAACCCCGGTTTTATATCCCCCCGCCCATCCGCGCATCTGATCTGTGCCCTAGATATTTCCCTAGTAGACGCAAGCCCGAGCAAACAAACTCAACGTATGGTCCCCCAGCATTGCCAAACATGCCATACTGGGGAATGCTGCGTATCTTAGATGTGCGCCGAGAACAAAATCCTTTATATCCATCCATCCATCAAATCCACCCCCCTTCCCATCCATCCCGCCAAGAAGAAAAGTTCGTTAACCCATCAACATCGTCCCAAGCCGTCGTTCATGCAGCCAGCAAAAGACGCCGCAGCAGCAAGAGAAGATAATCCAGACTCAGTCCTGGAAAATCAGACTGGCCGCGTACTCGACGTTGCCCCCGGTGGCTTCGAGAGCCTGGGCTGCCCGCTCCTCGGATGCTCCAAGCTGCATGAGCTTTTCGATATCCTCTCTCGGGAACGACGGCCTGGCCGGCGCCCTCGGCGGGGCGCTCGGGGTAGGGTTCGGGGCAGGAGCGGGAGTGCCGCCTGTTTGGGGCGTACCCTGAGCCGGTGCCGCCGCCCCGGTCGCACCGCTGGGCGCATGCACGGCGCCGGACCGCTGGCCGATTGTGGTTCCCGCGGGACCAGGGACGGTAGGCTCCCGCTGATACGCCTCCTCGGTGTCGCGCGGGATGTCCGCCGGCCCCAGGAAGGGGACCTCGACGCCCTGGATGATCAACTTGTCCTTGGCCAGGTCGAGACAGGCTTGGTGCCGCTTCAGCATGTCCAGCCCCAGGAGCAGCTCGACCTGTTTGCCTTCCATGACGGTGAAGCTGCAGGGGAGGAACAGCGGGCCGATTCGGATCTGCGCCGAGTGGACGCGGCCGATAATGTTGGCAGTACCGACGCCCCGCGCGACGCCCGCAAAGCGCTTGTCGACGAGGCGCATGATGCCGCAGGCCTCGGCGCACTGGGGGCTCATGATGGTTGCCTGCGCGCCGGAGTCAACCAGAGCCTTGACTTTGTACCCATTCACCTCGACCTCGAGATACAGCATGTGTACGGTGCCGAAGACTGCGCGACACGGTTAGCCCAGGAATTCGGAAAACGCTACCAGGCCAAGGGTAGGATCTCACCTTCGGGGTTGTGTTCCATGGCATTTTGCAGGTTCTCCATGACCCGCTCCTGGCGGATGATCTCCTCGATTCTGGCCTGGGCATCGATGTCGAACGGGTCCGCGTTGAGCAACTGGATCTGGCGGTGGCGTTCGTCGCGCTCCCTTCGTTCCCTGTCGAGGCTGTCGGCAAACAGACCTGCAAACCTCTGCGGGTCCTCGAGCGCAGCCACCAGATCTGGCCGCGATCTGGCCAGCTCGCCCCTCAGATTCGGATCCCCAAGAATCTGCAGCCGAATCACTTCCGGGTCCTGCTGTGTGGGTGGGCGCGCGGCAGGCCTGGCCGCGCCCTGCTGTGCCTGCCTGTTCGGGGCTTGAACCGTCGTGCTACCCCGCGTTTCGCGCACGTGGAGGGCGAGCAGCTCGCCGTCGGCGACGCCAAGCTCGGCCAGCGTCTTGGAGTTGTCGGTGACAAGTTGCCCATTGTGGTAGAGGTGTTGCGTGCTCGGGTGGTGAGTGGTCTCGGCTTGGATGGAGCTGCGCAGAGTCTCTATTGTCATCTCGGGGTAGACCTCGAGGGACAAGAGGTCCTGGTCGTCGCCCTGGGGCTCCGAGTTGGTGATGGTGAGTGTGATGCGCCTGGAGTGTGGGCAGACGGTCAGCTCGGAGCAACCCGGAGTCGGGAAGCGGCGGATCCAACTTACATTGTGAGAGGTGTTCAAGATGCAGCCAAGGACGCTGGAGAAGTCAACGGCGTTGGAAGGAAGGTGCCGTGCCCAGTCAAGGAGCCCAGTAGAGGATATCCCAGAGTAGATGAGGGAACGGCAGGGAGGAGAATGAGGAACGACAAAAAAAAAACCAGCGTTTGACGGCGACGCCCTGTTTGCCCTTTGCAAGCACAGACTGGCGACAGAGACAGGGCCTCGGTGTCGAGGTCTGAGGACGAGGGGTTCGAGAGGTGGAAAGAGCTCCGGAGACGGTGGTAGGTTGAGCGGACACCGAAGCGAGCCGCTAGCTCTCTCGTGGTACAGGGGGCCGTTTGCCTCTAAAATGTGCTGATTGGGCCTAGGCTGCCGCTAGAAACGCCCCGACTGCTGCCTCCGCTGGAGTTGGACGGGGGGATGACGTGGGGTAGGGTGGGTACTGCACAGATCTGGACTTGAGATGACAGTTTCCGCTGCACGGTTTTATTTCTGTGCCTTTCTCCCGACAATACGGCACCGAAACGGTGCAGCTGCATCCGACACGAGGGTGGGCATTTTATATCATTTTATAACTGGGGTTTCTTTAGAGGTGGAATAATCTGGAAGACCCGCGACGAATGTGTGTCAGCGGGGGCACCTCTTTTATGCTCCGTGATCAGGCAAACACTCGCCGTGTGCCCTCCATGCCCTGCCTGGTGCCATACAGACCTTACGTTACTGCATGTACAGTACCGACTTGAGGTGCCTTACAGACATGCGGCAGCTTCGGATGAGGGTATCGACCAGCGACCAGTAACAAGACGACGAATCAACACCGGAACCCAAGGCCCGATGACAAGTACCTCCACAGCCCGGTGCAAAAACATGGTGTTTTCGACACACACCAAGGCATCCTCAAGACAAACTCGCTGATTGGATGATGCATATTGCTGCTGTCATCTTCGTCTGCCTTGCCATGTACCACAACCACCAGCTGTGGCCACACCTCAGCCAGGCAAATGCCTCGCCCCATGTCAACCCTCATAAAAGAATTTGACTGATCTCTCCACCCGGGAATGTCTACACGTGGAGGTGTGCCGTTGAGCCCCTGTCCCCCTCAGCTGCAACGCCTGTCAAAATCAGTTGAGCATCTCACCACCGCTGAATGCAGCCACCCGCTTTGGGCACACCAGTCACCTCAACACTGCATGCGCCCCAGTCGGCCTGAATCATGGGCCGGGACCTGGCAACATCCCCCTCACTCGCTGACTGCCGGCCTCATCCCACAACGGTCTAGGTGCTGCAGAAACTAATGTACATATGTATTCCGTACTGTGTATGAATACAGTCTGCAGCAGGCTGCATTACCGTAAGGGCTTCAGAATGGATTAACCGGTGAAACATTCGGGGGGTTTTCTCATGCACTGGGGGGTCACTTGGCCCCGTCGATGTCGTGTTGCAGTGTTCTGTCTCAAGGCAGACGTGCGCCCACCTTCAAGTTCCTGTCCTCCTCCTGGCTCGATCGGTACCAGGACGGAAGCAGATCAAACGGGGCGCGGATGGAAGATTGAAGCGTTCGGCCGCTTCTTGGCGTGCTTATCGGGGGCAGGCGATGCATGCTGGGCAGGCTTGTCAGATAGTTATTCGGATGCTAGGATCACCTTCATTTGGCCCCAGCAGCTTGGCTTGATCTGTCATGCCCCTTGTGGTTGACTTTTTGGTCGTGCTCACACTCCCAGTCCGGCAACGTGACCTCACCAAACCTATACACCGTTAGGAGCCTCTGGGCTTCAACTTCAATTGTTCTCACAACTTAAAAGTGAGCTGGGCTCGGAGGCAGCTGCTCCTGCCATCCATTGATCCGATGGCAACCCAAAGCTCTCGCGCTGGTGACGTCAGGAGGGGCATTCCTACCCCGCGATGGAGCTCTGGGCAGCACAATGGGGCCCAACGGGCGACACGGGGCAGGCACTGACATTGTGTCGGCCGAGCCTCCGGACGACAAACTGATTGACCGTCTTACCCTTTGTCACGGGAAGCAGCTTCAAGTCCCCAAACTGACCCCAAGTCTTCCAATACACGGCCTTCTTGTGTCACTTTGTTTGTCTTGTTTTTAGCAACCCAAACGAAAAACTCAGAGCATAGCATAGCATCGTGCTACTTCCTGCATCACAAACATCAAAACAGGCAAGCTTGCAGTGCCCTACTCAGTACCCTACCCGGATGGATTCCGGGGTGCTTTGGCTTCGCAGGCACTGACACGTTGCTCAGGTACGAAGTCAGCCACTCGCAGCGGCAGTCTGGGGAGTCTGGGCATCCACGGCACCCAAGCCTTGTGACCTGCGTGAAGATTTCCTAACACGGCGAGACATGCAGCACAGCGGGGAATTACCTTAATTTGCACCCTTTTACTTTCCCAACTGACTGGCCCGACTTTGGTGTCCCGGCACTACGGTAACATCAACGGCTCGGTCCACCTCGTCGCCATCCATCCTCTTCCATCTTCCCCGCTTAGCCTGGCAAGCCGGGGAACTAAGTTCCAAGACCCTGCATCATCGTGAGACATCTTCGCCGATCACGGACAGGAGTCGCGTGGCACTGAGCCCAATCCGGACCTCTCCCACAACTCCCAGTCGGCGAGGGCAGACCCGCACTCGGGCTTGGACTCCCACCTCCCACGTCGGACACGAGATTCGAAGAGTCGGGGTCTTTCAGAGGCCAGCTTCGCGTCCGGTTGTCCGCGTTTCAGGCTCCACAGCCTTTATTAGTACGCCTACGCCTAGTTGCTGTCCCAACGACCTAAAGAAATCGGCGTGCCTCAGGTATGGCAGGTGTCGAGAAGGACCATCCGGAGGAACAGATTCCCAGCCCCAGCCAGGAGGCCGACCAGGCTGTTGACGAGTCGTCCGACGTCGACGGGGACTTCGCCGCACTTCAAAAGATGCTGAGTCAGAAGAGGAGGGCTGCCAAAGACAGTCCGGAGTGTCGCCTCTACAAGGCCCTGCCATTCATCACCACCTTTGCGCCCAATATCAGGCCCTTGACAATTTCGGACCTGGAATCGTGCATCCTGTTGGAGAACACTGCGTTTCCTAACCCCGACCACAGGGCGTCCCCCGAAAAGGCAGGTCACCTTCTGCAGCAAACCCACGCACATGCACGCGAGCCACTGACACCAGCCTCTTCACTCATCAGCTCAAGTACCGCCTCACCGTCTGCCCAGAACTCAGCCTAGGCGTCTTCCTTACCGTCATACCAGAACAGGCCAAAAGGGCCGGCCTCGAGACCCTCGCGACCGCCCGCCCCGTCGAGACCGGCCGCGTCGACGGCGCCGTGAGCGTACTGCTCGCCCACATCGTCTCGACCCGGTGCCGCGGCGACGTCATCACCGACGCCGACATGGGCTACCCCAAGGACTGGCGCACACGGGGCGGGCGGGCGGCCGAGGATCTCGGGCACCAGGAGGCGGGCCGGACCGTGGGGATACACTCGCTCGCCGTGCTGCCGCGGCTGCACCGGTGCGGCATTGGGCAGATGATCATGAAGGCTTTTCTTGACCAGATGAAGAACTCGGGGCTTGTGGACAGGGTGGCGCTGATTTGCCAAGATGTGAGTTTGTTCTTGGATGACTTGAAAAGCGAGATGGATAGGGAATTTGGCTGACCGGACTGGAAAGCATCTCGTGTCCTACTATGAGCGGTCCGGATACACGCATCTGGGTGAGAGTAAGGCTCAATTTGGAGGAGGCGGTTGGCATGACATGGTGAGTCCCTAAGTGACTTGAATCTTGCGCACCGCTCAACAATATCCCTCAGGTTTTCAATTTAACACGCCCAAACAAGACCCCGGCATAGAGAAGGGGGACTCGAGGGGCGGAATCGTCGAGGTACCCAGCGGCGGCAAGGCGCCCAGAGGTGGAGGAAGAAGTAGATGACGATGATTCGGACGATGAATGGGAGTTCATCAGTTGACTGAAGGGTCTGCTTCCTTCATTTGGCTGGTTCTGTTACTGAAGACTGGACGGCGGGGGTGGTCGTCCAACGCCCTGAAACCGATACCCTCAAGTGGGACATGCGGTACATACCTTGACCGCGGTTGGTGTGTGGAGGTTTTTGCTATACCAGCAGACCCTTCGACACCCTCTGATTTCACCTCTATTTTATGCCACGAGCTGTTTGAGCTCTTACCGGATAGATCATTGCGGACCTGGGGCAGATAGTATTAGACGGCGCAGCGCTTACTGAACCCCCCAAGTCAGGGGAGAGGGTCATAACACCCTCAGAGCGTCTCACATTTCATAGCGCATAATCATTTTTCAGCACCTCATTCACCGTCCTCCTAATCGCTCGCCTTGAACTTGGCCCGGTACTCCTCCGTCCGCCTGATATCCTCCTCCGACGCAAGTCCCTTGGCGCCCTCGATGATATCATCCAGGGTCAGGATCGCAAAGATGGGCAGCCCATACTCCTTCCGCAGTTCGCCCATGGCGCTCGGCATCGGCTTGCTATCGTCACCGTCGGGCGAGGGGAGCTTCTCCATCCGATCGAGAGCGACTACGATGCCCGCGACCACGCCGCCCTCCTTCTCAATCTTGGCGATGGCCTCCCGCTTGGCCGTGCCGGCGGTGATGACGTCGTCCACGATCAGCACGCGCTTCCCCTTGAGCGGCGCGCCCACGATGTTGCCCCCTTCGCCGTGGTCCTTGGCCTCCTTGCGGTCGAACGAGTAGCACGTGGCGGCGTAGGTCGCCGGCTCCAGCTGGCCCAGCTTGATGGTCGCGGCCGTGGCCAGCGGGATGCCCTTGTAGGCGGGGCCGAAGACGACGTCGAAGTCGAGCTCGCCGGCCTGGTGCGCGGCGATGATGGTCTTGGCGTAGGCCGTCGCGATGGCCTCGAGGAGGTCGGCGCGGTAGAAGTCGCCCGCGTTGAAGAAGTAGGGTGAGATGCGCTTCGACTTGAGCTCGAAGCTGCCGAACTTGAGGACGCCGCCCGAGAGGGCCGCGCGCAGGAAGTCGGCTTTGTAGGGGGGGAGGGCGACCATCTTCTGTTGTTCTTTTGTTTTATTCTTTTGAGGAGGGAGGTTGGTGGCTCGGAGGGAGGTGGTGACCGGATGAGGGTGAAAGGAAGGGGTGCTGTGTTAATATCTCTTCTTCCTCGACGACGCCGGGTTCGGGGATTCCCAGACTGAATGAACCCCTCCATCGCGAATTTCTTTGGTGGGGTTAACGACGTGGGTTCTCTGTCGGCCCCACTTGGTCCCTTGGAATTGGAGACGGATTTGCTGGGGACGGATTTTGATAACGCACACCGCCTTTGGCGTTATCTTATCGACAAGAGTGGAATTCGTGCGGTCTGCAAAAAAATATTTCGGGCGAGTTTTGGGGACGGCCATATCGACACCGCCCCGCCCAGGTGCTCCCTATCTGTTCCCACGGTCGAACTCTCCAAACACCTCCCTCGCCAGATCCGGTCAACGCCACAACGAGTTGCCCGCCATGACCTGGAAGGATATCGCGCCTGTGCCGACGTAAGGACACGAACCTGGATAGGCTGGATTGTCGTTTGGGAAATGCTGACTGTTGCTGCAGGGCGCAGGAGTTCATTGACATTATCCTCTCGTAAGTGCACATACATGCGAACTCTTGGACCGAAAGATAGCATTGCTCACCAAACTGCAGGCGGACGCAGAGACGGTTGCCCACCCAGAGTATGTTTGCCGAAGTGAAAGCGTGGAGAGACGTTGGCTGACTTGGAACACCATCAAAGTCCGTGCTGGATTCAAGAGTATGTTGACCCATGGGAACGATTGCTTGATGTCCTACACGGCTGCTGACATTCACTCAAAACAGTCAGCAGAATCAGAGCCTTCTACACCCGCAAGGTCAAGTCAGTATTCCCGGCCGCCGACCCGGCACCTATCGAAACACTCAGTGTCCCACGAACAGAGTGACGGTGCAGTCCGAGCCGAATGGCTAACCTTCGACGCCCAGATTCACGCAGGAAACATGCAGCGAAAAGTTTGGCGCCATCGTCTCGAGCTTCCCCGTTCTGACGGACCAACACCCGTTCCACCGCGACTTGATGAACATCCTTTATGGTGAGCCTCTGCCGGAATCTGGAGGCAGTCGGAGGATTTTGGCGCGATAAGAGGGGGAAACGCTGACGGTTTTGTCAGATGCCGATCATTTCAAGGTGGCTCTTGGCCAGGTCTCGACGGCGAAGCACTTGATCGAGACGATCTCCCGGGATTATGTCCGCCTCCTCAAGGTACACCAATTCGCTCCAAGATCCCCTGACTCCCGCAGCAAGGCGCTTACGCTCGACTTAGTACTCGCAAAGTTTGTACCAGTGCAAGCAGCTCAAGAGGGCTGCCCTGGGTCGTATGGCGACTCTCATCAAGCGGTTAAAGGACCCTCTTCAGTACCTCGACCAAGTCCGCCAGCACTTGGCCAGATTGCCCGATATCAACCCCACAACACGCACTCTCCTTGTTTCTGGCTTCCCGAACGTCGGCAAGAGCTCTTTTGTGCGCTCAGTGACCCGGGCCGATACACCGGTTGAGCCGTATGCTTTCGTAAGTGATATACGCCGCAACGGAATCTAGCCACTTACTAACAAGCGAGTAGACGACGAAGAGTTTGGTATGTGCCACAACATTGAACAGTCTCCCCGCAGAGCATGCTAACACGGAGAAATCAGTTTGTTGGTCATCTTGACTACAAGTGTACGTTCCTCCGTATCTATTTCCAGTGCTCCTTCTTTCGCTAACTTGTACGATTGTAGACCTTCGCTATCAAGTAATCGATACGCCTGGAATGTACGTTATGATCACCCCTTGCCGTCACACAGATTGATCACTCTCCGATCCTGTGGTCTCGGCTCTCGCCTACACCCAAGCTAACCTAAATAGCCTCGATCACCCCCTCGAAGAGATGAACACCATTGAGATGCAGAGTGTCACGGCTCTTGCCCATCTCAGAGCCGCCATCCTCTTTTTCATTGATATCAGGTGCGTTTCTCATTCCCGAGTAGGGTGTCATGCCGATCTAACAGCAGACAGTGAACAATGCGGTTACTCACTCAAGGCCCAATGCAACCTCTTCAAGTCGATCAAACCGCTTTTTGCCAACAAGATGGTCTTCATTGTTCTGAACAAGATGGATATCAAGACTTTCGAGGATCTCGAGCCCGAGATGCAGGCCGAGCTGCAGGATCTGACAAAGTCGGGCGATGTGGAGTTGCTGCGCTCTTCGTGCGCTACGCAGGACGGTGTGCAGGACGTTAAGAATCTTGTTTGCGAGCGGCTACTCGCTGAGAGGGTGTCTCAGAAGCTCAAGGCCGGCACGACAAGCAGCGGCGCGCTTGGGTCTCGCCTTACCGAGGTCATGGCCCGGATCCACGTTGCCCAGCCCATGGACGGTGTCACAAGGGAGACTTTCATCCCAGAAGCTGTCAAGGGCCTCAAGAAGTACGACAAGGCCGACCCCGAGAGGAGGATGCTGGCGAGGGATGTCGAGGAAGCCAATGGCGGCGCTGGTGTGTTCAATGTCGATCTCAGGAAAGACTACATCCTGGCGGATCCGTCATGGAAGTACGACAGGATCCCGGAGATTCTCGACGGCAAGAACGTTTACGATTACGTCGACCCGGATATCGATGCCAAGCTGGCGGCGCTCGAGGAGGAGGAGGAGAGGCTGGAGAAGGAGGGCTTCTACGAATCCGAAGAGGACATCGAGGACGAGTCCGAGGAGGAGGTCCTGCAGAAGGCCGAGTACATCCGCGAGAAGCACAAGCTGATCCGCAACGAGGCCAAGATGCGCAAGTCGCTCAAGAACCGCGCCATAATCCCGCGCAAGGTCCAGAAGAAGCCCTTCTCGCAGCTTGAGGACCATCTCGACCAGCTCGGCGTCGACACCGAGTCCATCAACCTGCGGGGGCGGTCGCAGGTGCAGGAGACGCGCGGGCGGTCCCTCGCCCGCAGCCGCACGGGCACGGTCGATCCGGACGCCATGGATGTCGACGCGGGGCCGACGGCCAAGGAGCGCCTGCGGTCCAAGAGCCGCGTCCGCGACCGCTCCGTCATGGCCACCAACCGCCGCGACGACGGCGTGGTGGACGAGACGGCCCGCTCAAAGGCCGAGCGCGTCGCCAAGCTCGGCCAGCGCAAGATGAACCGCATGGCGCGCGCCGGCGAGGCCGACAGGCACATTGGCGCCACCATGCCCAAGCACTTGGTAAGTAATTTTCTCTCCCCTTCTGAACTCGGTTTACTTGTGTCCGTGTGGCTAACATTCGTGTCTTTTCTCTCTGCTAGTTCTCTGGCAAGCGCACAATCGGCAAGACTGCTCGTCGTTAAGCTGCTGCTCTCGCGAGCTGGGCCGTGTGGGGGTGAGCAAGTCGGGGAATGGGAGGAGCGGTGGTTGGGTTGGGAAGGGAGGGGAGGGAAAAAGGGAAAGGGAAGGAAAAAGAACGATTACCCCATGGCGGTTCATCATCATATTTTTTATGTTGGGTCTCATCTGCTGTACTTTTTTCCGGCGCTCTGGGTTATAACGGAGATAATCTCGCTTTTGATCTGATCCGATTCCGAGTTACTTGCTCACTTCCAAGCTCCCGGGTCTGTCTACCTTGTCGACTGTGAGTGACAAAGAACAGAACCCCAAGGGGGTTGGTTATACCCACATCTAAGGTACCTGTCCGTCGTTCCCATACTAGCATGGGGATACCCGCGAAAGCGGTTCACTTTTTTACTTCAGCAACAATACACACAATTGGCTAACCCAGGCTAGGGAGGGTGACGCGGCTTATATTCATTTCCTATTACACCACTAATATTTCATCTCCCACTCCAATCCCCACGACTGTCTGACTACTCGGAAGCAACCTGGATCCCCTCCCGGAGCCCCTCAACAACGAGCTCCTCGCCGGCCAGACGACGGTAGATGTCCCTGACGTCGTCGGTGGTGGTCTCAAAGTGGCTGCTGGCGTCGTAGCTCTTGGAGATGAAGATGTTGTCCTTGGTGCCGTCCTCGATGGGCTCGTAGAGCGGGATGGGCGGGCCCTGGGACGCAAAAATAAAAGGTTAGATATGCTGTTTAAGGGGGGGTAGGGGTGGGGGAAAAGGGAGGGCGAAGCGGAAACGCACCATGAACTGCTCCTCGATCCGGCCGAGGCGCTCAATGCCCGGCGCCAGCTCGAGGTGGTGGTTCGCCGAGGTCTCGGCGATGGTGGAGACGATGGCGATCCAGTACCCCTTGGGGCAGACGTTGTGGGCGGAGGAGACGCAGGCGACGTAGATGTCTGTTGTCGGTGAGGTCGTGTCAGCGGTTGGTTTCGGAGGGTGAGGGGAGAGTAAAAAGGAAATGAAAGCATACCGTTCTTCCGGCCGACCTGCGACTGCGGAATGATGAGCTGGCACGAGTCGCTGTCGTTGGTGCTGGCGAGCGGGTGCTTGAGGATGCAGATGGCGCGCAGGACGTGGCCGACGACGCGGACCTTGTTGGGGAAGTAGCTCGGGTCGCCGACGATGAGCTTGGCGCGCGTCTCAAACTTCATCTCGGGGTCGATGCCGCGCATGGTGGCCTTGATTCCCACGGCCTTGTCGCCCTCGTAGACGACCTCATCGACGTTGGTGTTGAGCATGTAGGTGCCGCCGTAGATGGCGCTGAGGCGGGCGAAGCCCTGGGGCAGCTCGCCCAGGCCGTAGAGCGGGTAGATGTAGGGCGACTTGCCGTAGCGGGCCACGCTGTTGCCGTACAGGCGGAGGCGCTCGATGGCTTCGGGGGCACCGCCCTTGATGTCGAGGTAGGCGTCGGTCTGGTAGAGGGCCATGGCGTGGCCGGCAAAGTCCTTGGTTCCTGCCTCGAGGCCGAACTTGTCGTAGACTTCCCTCATGGTGCAGGTGCTCATGTCGAGGCCTGGGAGGGAGACCAGTCAGCTCGCGTTATCCGCAGGGGAAAGGGGGGGAAGAATGCAACCGACCCTTGTGCGTCGCCGAGTCCTTGATGTTGAACTGGCCCACCCACTCAATGAAGCTCTTCATGCGGCGCTTCTCAAAGAGACCCATCAGGGGGGACTTGAGGGCCTCGCCGGCATCTGAGGGCACCTTGGCGACGGTGGCCTTGGGCCCGGAGCCCTGCTGGACGTAGCTGCCGGCAACCTGCTTGAACTCGAGGTAGCGGGTCACGTCGGTCGAGACGAGGATGTTGGTGAGCTCGCCCGACGACATGAGAAACTTGGGCACCAGGTCAATGTTCCAGTCGTTCAAGCGGCCGTACTGCTTCCAGGGCTCGGTGCCCTTGGCATAGTTGCCATACTTCTTGAAGAGCTGTGTTCGGGGAGGGAGGGTTTCTGTTAGAGCGTGGACAGATGGAAGGGATGGGTGGGGCGGGGGTTGTTGGAGAGTGTTAGGGAGTGGCATACCGTCTCGAGGTTGACAGATGCCGCCTCGCTGCAGAGAAGTCAGTGTTGGAGGAAAAGGGGAGAGAAAGCAGGAGCAGGAGCAGGAGGGAGCTGCACGCACCCGCCGTAGTGGTCGTTGCGGTCGATGTGCAAGACCTTCTTTCCCTTGACACTGAGCACACCCGAGAGAATGCACTCGGTCAGCCCAGTGCCCAGCACAACGACATCGTATTCGGGGGCAATCTCGTCGGCCATGGTGGAATCGGGAGTTGTGGTTTAGCAGATGGTTGGGGTAAGAGCTAAGCTTTTTGGGGGGAGGGTCGCCCGGCGGGTTGGGAAGGAGCTCTTGCGCAGATACGTGAAAGAGAGATGCGCAAGACAGTCAAGGACAAGAATATGGCTGTGGGACTCGATGAACGCCAGGTCCAAAATGGATTTGATCTGATGCCTTGGGCTTGTTATTAGGTTCCGAGTCTGGAGTCTGGATCCCCGGGAGGGAAGTGCTGTGGTGGGGGGATCACTGAGGGGTGGAACAGCCCCGCTCTGGGCCCCATTTGGAGCTAACCTTGCATCGGCCGCCTGTGATTCGATGCTTGGGACAGGCGGTCTGGGGCTCGTCTCGGCTCATTAATGCTTTGATATTGGACACGCCCTCATACCTTCGCATCGCATCTCGGTAAGGCGTGTATCATCTTGGGCATGGCCTGTTGGCTGAGACACACTAGGCCCGTCCAGGTGACGCGACAAATGCTCAATACACTATCTGTACAGGGGATATACCGACGCCGTCACCACCTTGAGCCTCGGTGGCAGGTGGCAGGTGGCACGCCGTTAGGGTAGAAGGTAGAAGGGGGTATGAATACACGAACATCCCGTCCCCGTCTCCAGGACGTCCGAACAGCATACAGTACAAGCCCACGCCAATCATTATAACCTTGGAGCCTCCGCCTGCGCCTTGGATGCGGGTATCGTCGTAGGGTCGGGAATAGCAGCAGTCGTCGCGGGCTCCGTCTTCTCCGCCGTCTCCTCTGCGGCCTCAGCAACCTGGTCCTCCTCTGCAACACCCGCCTCACCTTCCTCGAGGTAGTCTCTCGGGGTGAACGCGGGGCCGTCGCCCGAGAGGTTGATCTCGGGGTCGTTCGTGGCTTCCTTGACCGCATCCTGCCACGTGTACATCCGCTCCGTCAGGGTATGCTTGATGGCGCGCATCGTAGCCCGGACCTGTCACAGATCAGTTAGCAAAATATGCCCCCTCAATAAACGAGTCACACCCAGTGCGCCGGAGGGTAAACCCACCTCACGATCCCTCCCGGTCGCCTCCGCCTCACCGAAGCCCAGCCGCCTCTTATTCCGCTCCCAGTTCCCCGTAGCGATGCGGTTCCGCTCCTTGGCGCACACCCACCACAGGCGGTGCAGGTCGTCCCACGACTTGTGACGCAGCTCCTCGACGGACCAGCTGCGGCCGTGCTTGGCGTCCTCCTCGGGCGGGTTCGCGACGGTGGTGCGGTTCGGGAAGAAGTCCCACAGGCCGTGGTCCGGATCCGTCTCGATGGCGGGCAGCTCGCTCCGGGGGACGGGGCGCGGCAGCGGCTCGTCGGACATGGACAGGCGCCAGCGGGTGCCCGTGCGGCGGAGGGCGGACTCGCCGCGCTTCTTGTTGTGGTCCTTGTTGTCGCGGGCGCCCGGGTACTTGTGGCGCTTGAGGAGGGCAGCGGTCGTTGAAAGGGAGGCGGTTTGAGTGAGCGGGCGGAGGGCGACAGCGGGTGTTGAGGAGGATATCCGGCCGAGGGCGCCCATCGAGGGCCGCATCGCCGCCGCGGCCATTGTGGGCAGGGGAGGAGGACGGGGATACGTGAGGTGGAAGACTAATCTCAGAGCGCGGCGTGTCTCGTTGTCTCTCCAATTGATCGGTGTTTGGGCCTGCAGCTGCCCTCTGTAGCTTGAAAAGACGTGACCGTCGAGATGGCGGCGCTCGAGGTTCGCAGCGTCGCTCAAGATTCCGCGAACTTGAAAATTTGGGTGGTCCGAGCGCTGCACGGCAGACAGCAGGGGTTGTGCAGTCGGATTCATCCACCAGCTGGCCAGCTGGCATCACCTGTCAATAGAAGACCGCCGGTTTTCAACACCACGAAACATCAACTTACATCGCACTTACCATCATTGACTCTGAAATGTCTTGACAACTGCCGTCTGTTTCACTCTTTGAAGCCCAATAGACTCATTTATATACTAGCACAATGTCACTTTTAAAGTAAGCTTCCCCCCTCTTTCCCATCCCACGTCTTCAACTTCAATGACCCCCATCTACTCACTCTCCTCACTCATTTCTCTTCTCCCACCCTCTTCCACCCACCTCCTTCCACTCACCCCTTTCCGTTCACGCCCCAACTCACCCTCACCTCAATAACTAACCCGTCTCTTCTCCAACCAGATCCTACCTCAACCTCACCCCCAAATACAAACTCGGTCTCGGTGCCGGCCTCCTCATCTGGGGTTTCCTCGGTCTTCGTACGTCTCCCCCCCCCCCCTCCCTCCCCTTTCCATAACCCCCCTTATACCCGAACAACTCAGTTCAGCCAGTTCTAATCATTTTCCGCAAACAGAATTCTCAGACAAAGTCGAGTCCAAACTCGGCCTGACCCCCACCGACGCCGACAAGGCCGAGCTGGAGAGGATGACACCGCGGATCAGCGTCGTGCCGAGAGGGGGTGCTGGTGGTAGTGGTGGTGGTGGGGAGAAGGCGTGAGGGGTCAGCCTAGAAGTGTAGGAGTCGGAAGAGGGCAGTGTATTAAATGAAGAGTGGTGGTGGAGGGTGCGAGGCGAGGAGAAGCAGAGGGGGGTTTCATGTGTACGATTTCTGGTGGTCTGAGGGGTGTGCTTGATGAGGGTAATGGCGAATGAGTTGGGGGTTGCTGCAGGATATATCGAGGGGATGTTAGGAGACATTTGTATAAATGCCCAAAGGGATAGCAGACATCGGGATTTGTAGACAGCGAGGGTTTGACGGCAAACCGCATCGCAGCAAGTGGAGGAGCGCTTGGACGACAAGACAATGCCACACACATAGCAGAGGAGCCGAGCCACACAGATCAAATAAGATAGATACTCAACAACTTTTTTTGATTCCACGGTTTTCGCCTCTAGTTGGCAAACGCCTGGCCAACGCTCTAACGCAACGTACCTATGTAGCTTGACAATGATGTACATCCTCCAAACCATGCTCGCCCCTAATTTTTCTCCACTGCCCTGAAAGAGTCCCGTGTGATTTTGTTGTCGCCTTTTCCCTCCTCACCCAGCCATCACACCACCATCGTCGTCCAACGAGAAGCACATCCGCCGAGCGTCTTGCCAGCCAGCCAGCCACCGTTCCCCGAAACCGGAACGGGCCGCCGGAACAAAGAGGATAGTCGAGTCGAAACATTCATTACCGCTGGGGATGGGCACTGTCCCCACCCCCCTTTCCCCGCAGGAGACAAGATTCTTGAACCCGTCCGCCTCCTCCTCGGTCTATTTGTCGTTGTCGATTGTGAGACGGTCTCTAATGCAGAAGCCCTAAAGAAATCTATCACCGCAACCCAGCCCCCAGATGCAAACAAACACCCCGCCGTTTGTGCCAATCTGATGCAACAAGGGGGTTGCTGGCACACTCGTCTCCAGGAGACAAGAAGCGGCACAGACAACCACGAGAGAGACCCTTGATGAATGAAAGGAAAACGAGAGAGAGAAAATGACCGAATGCCCCCACCCCCCAAAAAGACAAAACTTAAGCCAAAACAAGAGCGAAAACGCCTTTGATGCAGAAGAACCGCGCGTCCGATGTCGATCCGTCACGCGATCCCGTTGTTGGTAATTATTGTTGGTTCTGCATGCTTCCTGCCTGAGCGGCGGCAAAACCTGGCGACTTTCTCATCGTCGAAAGTGGTCGAAATAATTGTGTCATGTCGAGCGTCACATCCTTGGCCCCGTACGACGCATCGATGTCTCCAACAGATCCCAGCTCCTCCCCTCGTGAAGCCCCGTCTGTCAAGACCCACTGCTTCACCGATTTCAAAAGGTGGATCACATAGGCGAACCGTCGGTCCGGTGCCATCTGCAAATCCGTTGTCCGCGTGCTCTTGAGAAGATATGTCGCCAACCAGTAGAAGTGGATTCCATCCCTAGTGAAACCATACCGGCGGGGGTTGACGGCCGGGGACGGCGGGAACTGCGCAGCCATGTCGTGATCCCAGTTGCTCTTGAACTTGTCCAGTGCCGTCATGAGCGCCTTGACTGTTCGCGCATCCAAGAGATTGGCCCCAAGGTCCACTGGAGTGGCCCGGCCGCTGTTGGGAGCGCTGGGGCTGCCTTGTGCCCCAACGAACCACGCGTGAGCCGGGACAGGCGTGCTTGAGCGGTTCAAAATCGCCGAGCCCCCCTCCAGCTGCGCTCGCCTCATGATGGCGAGAAGCGCATGAACCAGAATGAACTTGCCGAATAGGTTCGTGGACCCAGGTTGGATGTGATAGTTGCTGTCAAGGAGGGCCTTTAGCACCAAGTGGATTTCAGGCTGGTTGCTTCTCCGAGTGCCGTCAGGGTTGCGTATCCTGGCGGCATCTGGTCCGTGAAGTCCGAGTGCATCAGCGCATTCATTCACGTCGCTCGCGTCCCAGGCCGCATCGTCCGCCGGCAGTGGGAGTCGGATCTCAAAGGGATCGAATTCGGGACCCGTGTTGAAGTACAATCCGAGAGCCACGTCGTAGACGAAAATCATACACATGGTCCGGATGCGCTTCTCCTGTTCCACCCAGGAGTGCCAGCTAAACTGGGACACCGGGAAATTTGCGAGCGAGAAATTAGGCTGGTGAACCAGACTATACACGGGTCCGTCCGTCGCGAGACGCAGTAGGCCAGCCTTGCGGGCGGATGACGCGATCAATGGGAACGTCCTCCGTGCCTTTTCGCGTTGCACTGGTGTGCCATGCCAAGTGAACAACACCTGGGTGAGCATGATTGCCTGCAGCTCCTCGAGATCCGTCTTGCTGCTCCCAAACGAAGCCCACTCGTACCCGGACTCTAAGCCGCCAACTTGCATCAGGGATGCAAACATGCGGGACGAGCCTTCGAGCGCTGCCTTGAGGAGGTCCATAATCTCGCGGATGTTAGCTGCGGGGATTCGGTCCGAATAGCAAGCCCCGACACAGCACATGGCTGCGACGAGACCGACATGCGTCTCCAGCGCGCGGAAGGTGGGTATGTGAAGAATGGACAAGTGAGCATGGAAGTGAGTGTAATTCTCTAGAAATACTCGGACATTCTCGGAGTGGAAGTAGAAATCGAGGAAGCTTGACGTGGCGGGGTTGGCGGCGGCCGCCGAAGACTGCAAAAAGCCGAGGATCCTGCTGGAGAGTTGATGGTAAGAGTTAGGGTCGGACGACGGTACTCCCCACGAGGGGAAGTGAAGTGAGTCGGTGAGATTGTCGCCAGGTATGCCACCGGCTCGCGTGGAGCCGTGGTTAGGCCCGGGTTTGGTTACGGTCTGCATCTGCCCCTGATCGGTATTAGGTGGGATCGTCTGGACGTAGGGAGGATGCGCACCAGCCTGGAACATTTGCGACCAATCGGTCGAGCCTGACCCTCCGAACATGGGCATGCCGTTCTGATTCTGCGGCATGCTGTAGTTGGCCAACTGCGGGTTGATGTTGGCCGTCATATTGTTAGCGACCTCGCCGCCATTGTACGTCTGATCAAAGCTGCCGGGGCGCGTCGACTGGCCCATGACCGACTGCGTCATGCTTCTCCTATCGCGGTTCGCGTCGTCGGCAATCCTGTTGATGCTGCTAGATCTCGAGAGCTGGCTTTGATCGTTGGCCACGTTGCTCATGCCATCAGAAGCGGGAATGATGCCAAACGGATGAACCATTCCGTCGGCAGGCATGTTTCCCATACCGTTGATATGACTAACATCGCCTTCAGTACCCATGGCCTTCTGCTGAGCAGCGGCATTCTTCTTGACATGAGCCTGGGGGTGACTCAGGTGGCTAGCTCCGGTCGGGTTGCCCCGGCGGACCGAGCACTTGATGAAATGGCGCTTGAGAATGTCGCTGCGCGAGAAGGTGTCGTGGCACAGGACACACATGTAGGGCCGGTCGCCAGTGTCTGCAGGGAGACGGTTAAATCACGCTCACAGAGCGAATCACCAAGACAGGAAAACAACGGAAACTCACGTCTCAGGAGGTGGCGCTTCAGGTGCTTCGCGTGCAGATACGTCTTGGTGCAGTGCGGGCAAGGGAACTTTCCGTCGGCGTCCTTCTGAGGGATCTGGCTCTTGGCCTGAGCCGAACCAGCAGCAGGTGCCGCGGGCCTGCCCGGGGCGCTGGGCAGAATGCCTCTGCGGCCCTGAGAGCCGACCACATGAGTCGGCTGCTCGCTGTCGGGCATCATCGAAGTCTGGGGCATCAGCGGGCTCTGGCCATAAGGCGAGTTCATGCCCGGCTGGGACATGACTCCACCGGCAGGCATGGGGCGGAGGACCGGTGGGGCCCGGCCACCAGCGGTAGCGGGGGCGGGAGCAATGGGCTGCGGGTGCGAGGCCGCGGTGGTGGTCTGCGGCATCATGCTCGACGAGGCGCCGGGATACGGCTGCTGCTGGTACGTGTTGTTGCCCATGATGGGATAGGTGCCGGTGCGGCCCGCGTTCTGCGGGGGCGGAGGCGGGTAGCTAGCCATGGTGCCCGTGGAACTCGGGGTGTTGGGCGTCGCCGGTGTTCTAGGAGTGTGGGGATAGCTCCCGTAGGGGCCTTGCTGCATAACCGGGTTGCTGGGCTGGAGCGGAGGCAGCGTGTGGGGAGGGGCTGCCGAAGACTGGTTCTGGTGGTGCTGGTGGACGTGGTGTCCGTGCTGTTGGGGGAGGTGCGGTGATGCTGCTGACGAAGAGGGATAAGAAGCCACCGTCGTGTTTATAGCATTCGCCGAGCCGTGAGGCAGACCTTCCATAATCCGTCGCTCAAGAACCTAGAGGTGGCGAGCACAGAAAGACCATCCGAGCCGGGGCGCGAAGGGGCTTTGCGTGCTGCTGTCCGGGACTGAACGGCGACGTCGAGTGTCGCTGGCTGTGTTCGAGGCCTCGGAGACGCGGCAGGGCCGGGTTGGGTCTCGAGACAATCAAATCAGCCGTGCGGGTTGCACGCGACGATTGTTTGCTCGGTGACTGCACACACGAGCCGCCTGGGTTGACGTTGGCGATGTCGACTTCAGACCTTGACTTGGGGTTGTGGTTTGTCCCAAGTGCGAAATGCAGCAGCACGGGCGACGCGATGCAGTGCAATGCGATGCGTCGTCTGAGCAGAGTTGTGGGACCTGCAGGCGCGAGATGGAGTTTGTCGAGACGCGCGACGTGCTGGGGTGGAGAATACCCTAAGCGGGAAAATGAGGCTCAAGGGGAAAAGACGTGGAAGTGGAGAGAAATGGGGAGGATTGAGTGGAAAGTCGGTGTGGGCACCACTTTTTTTTCGTGCTGCGCGTCCTCTTTTAATGTTTTGGCGGGAGCTGCCAGGCCCTTGGCTGATGCGCGGCGGGTGGCGGGCAGGGAGTGGGTTATTCGGTCCCCAGTGCGCGAGCAGCCGTTAGGTGCCTGGGTGGAGACAGCCTGGACCGGGACGTGGGAAAAATTCGAGGTCCCTCGAGAGAGGCAAATGACCTCGCTGCAGTTCCTTTGGCAGCGGAAAAACCGGGGCAGTCTCGGTGGAAAGCGTCTTCGCTTCCCGCTACCTCTTGCACCTCGTATACAGCGTTTGCGATCGCAATGGCTGCACGACGGAGCAGTGTTGTTATGGTGAAGAGAAGATGGGGCGCACGCGATGTGGAAGAGGAAAGGGAAAGTGGGTAAGAACCAAGGAAAGAGGCGGGAGGGAAAAATGGACGGGGGAGGGGTGCCACAAAATGCCAGGCGGGCTCGGTGGGTGCTTGGACCACCTTCGATTTGCAGGGCAAAAGGGGAGCAGGTGCGGGAGGGCGGGAATTACTGTAAATTATTGAAAGGAAGCAAAATACGGCCAGTTCTTGCCTGTTTACGGGCTGGTTCGGCTTGGGGCAGGTACCTACCTACCTTCCTGGGACATAAAGTGCGCGCTTGCAGCAGGCTCATGTCATCGGATCGTGTCCTGACGAGCCTGTCTGCCTGGGCATGCTGCGATCATCCGGTATCGCACGCAACTTTTGTCCATAAAGCTCGCTTCTCGCCGCTGCGAGATCATCCCGTACGAAGGCCATGCGTTAGGCACGCAGTAGCGCCGTCTCCGTCTCTGTACGATACGATACAACAGGCACAGTCGAGAGCGATTGTGCCCCGTACCAAAGACCAGAAGCACACACAGCGGTCGTAGGGAGTGACCTCAACAAAGACAGTGTCGATTTACGCGCAAGACAGTTTTCAGAGGTTGCTGCTTTGGTGGGCCGAAGACCCTTGACGCCATGGCCTGAGGTGGGAGGCAGAAGCAGGGATGGCCGGTGCCAGTGGCAGGGAAAGGTGTTCCAAAGCAACCTCGACGGCCTTGTCCTCACACCGTGAGGAAAAGGACATTGCCGGCCAGTGTCTCGGCGGAGACAGCACACATGTGATTGCGAAGCCAGGCTCACGTCTGCCCAAGAGCCCATTTTTCTGCAGTATTTGAGCCGGAATATATAAGGGAATCGCATTCCCGGTCTAGAACCCCTTGCCCATATTGACCTTGCCAACCCAGATATTTTCCTGAACAGCAGAAGATTGTCTCTGCCTGGCGTCCGTCGAGCATGTTTTACCCTGATCCGTCCTCTAGACCGGTGCTCAATGCTTCCAAGTTGATCATGATGCTCGCCCCCGTCCCGACTTGTGCTAACCGTTCGCGGTAGCACCGACTCAACGCTAAGCCTGAGGAGGGCCTGTGTGACGTTGCTTTCTGACGGCCTCGTACTGTGCGCTTACTGTGCACGAAGGCGCCACTCGTTCCGCAGTTGCCACTCCGCCTCTGATTCCGACGTTGACAAGAACACGCAGCAGATGTCAGATCTCATCGGGCGGTCTTCAGACGGTGCGATGAAGTTTGGCGTGGCAAGCTGACCACGTTATGCGGTCAGGAATATGAGGATATTTATCATCACCCAAGCGTGTTAATTTGAGTCTCTGCTGTGTGTCACCACTGGTGATCGGTAGTTGATCGACGCCCTCTCAGCGCGATGCAAGGGAGACGGGGGTGTCGGAAACAGGACTCGCGGAAATAACGATTGATACATTTCAGCAGCAGAGCACCAGGAAACCGCCTTCACTCGGTTGGTGTACAGTGTACGTGCTACTCAGCTGCTATAGGGGTGCGGCAAAATTGGGCTGCTCCCGTCCGTCGTCAGCAGGACACAGCAGGCGTCTCATCACGAGTCGTAATCTTCTGGCGCGGTTTCTTCTTTCAAAACATCAAACTCGAACGCGAGACAAAAAGCCGGCCTCAAGAGCCAGCTCGATGGAAGGGGGTTCCCAGCACAGACGGACCAGTGCGCGCGTGGGAATCGTTAGCGTTGAATAAAGTTAGCGTGACTGGGGGGGTGGTTGGTTTTCAGGACCTCTGCTTTCGATTTTTCATCATCCGAGCCATCACTTCCGGATCATGGATGAATGGCGTGGCGGCCAAGGCGCGCGCGAGTTGCGGTGAGAGGGTGTCCTCAGGGTGCCCTTTTTGCTGTTTGCTACTGCCGCCGGGTGCGTCGGTAATCTGAAGGGCCGTCGGATGCTGGACCTGCATTCCTGGATCTCAGGTTCGTAATCAGAGCTCGTGTGGGTTGCAGAAGCTCAGTGGTGGCTCCTGTCGGTGCCGGCCCAGCGACAAGACCCCGTACGGTTTACGACCCTGAACGTTACCTTACTCTTGGTAATATTAGCGCAGACCAGTTTTCGCCTTTCTGCGCCATGCCAGGTGCGACGGCCACCTACTTGGTGCGTGCATCAGCCCCTCCGCCGTGCCACATGTTCCACGACGGGAGGAGCTTCAAGTTCTCCATCACGATCCAAATCTGAGGAACGGCGGGGGCCCCTCTGCGGGTTGCTTGCCCGCCCGCTTTGCCTTGCCCGTTCCCCTCCCCCACCAGCCCGGGTGCCAAAACACCTGCCGCTCGAAGCGCACACGACGACGGGGCCGCCCACTTCCCTCCGCTCCGCTCTTGCCAGCAAGCGAATGCGGGAGATCCTGACAGATTCGGCGGAATGATGTGCAGCACCCACGAGTCAAGATTGTCGAGCGAAACTGGCCGAGACGGACACCCCTGCCCTGTTCCCTGTCTGCCTCGGCCTGTTCGTGTGCACCAGCGCAGGGGCCAAGAGCGCGAACTTGATGCCGAGCAGACAGATGTGCCTGAAGAACGAGCTCGCACTGTGTCTGCTTTGTACCGTTCCATCGGCGAACATGACGACAACTCGGCGACCCGGGCGCAGCTCAGGACGCTTGAGGATTGGGAAGCGGGAGGGCGGGGGGACAGGCGCTTTGTTAGTGCAGAGCCAAACCAAGCAGGCCTTTGCTGAGGCAATGCCACGTCCGTGGACGGGTAGCATTCTGATTTGGCCGTTTTCCCCCCAAGGTGCCGCGGCCTCGGCGCACTGCGGCGATATCGGATGCCCCTCAACACGAGGGCAGAGGGAAATTTAGGGGAATCATGCATTCGAAGGACCTTGGCGAGGGAGACATCGCTACCGGGATCAATCTGTGTCTTTTGGCCAAGGAATGGTACATACATCAAGCACGGCGACATGAGGGCGAGTGAGAGATCTGCCATATCGGCGATATTGTGTGCTGCGCGTCAGCCGCGCGCGTCGTGTTGGTGTGGAACGGCAGCCGCGTCTTCGCATGGCGTCGGATGAAAGTGGTCCCCTTCAAGGGTCGAGTGGGGAGGTGGGCGATCCAAGAACTGAGGCTCTGGGAGGGTCTGTATCGTGAACCCACTCCTGCGGGTTTCTTGTGCGACATATAAAAAATTGGAGTTATGAGGGGCCGGGTGTCTTCTAGAAGCCCGCGAGCTCCACCAAAAGAAGGATATCAATATCAACACTTGTGCTCCCCAACTTGGGGGGGTCGGCCACGGCGTCCATCAACCCTCCACGCGCACAATTCTCTCGACGTCTCGCTGCCGTGTCCTCGCGAGCTGGAGTATCGGGCCTTTCCCGGCAAAACCCCTCAGGAGAGGGGAAATTGCGCCAGCTGCGAAGGGCGTGCCACGTTGGCCCGCAACGAGTCAGGCTTGGACAGCGAGACAGCCCAACGTGCAGGACACCTGCCAAATCGAATTGAACCGCCGGCGGCCGCAACGACCGGCACCCCTCGGGCTGCTGGCTCCCAGAGGTGTTCGGAGGAGGCCGGCAGAGCGCTGCGGCATGGTTCGTCCACCAAGGAAACCATGGAAGGCCCTTGCCCTGTTCAAACCTTAGCTTCAGAATTGGCGTGGAGCCCGCCAAGCGCGCCGGGCACAACAAACGCCCGCTCGGTCTCGGTGGATCGGGTCAGCGATCTGCTCTGTTCTCGATCAGAATGGCTGCGTTGGTGCGTTCTGGTTTCCCGAAGTTTTGGCTGAATACCATGACGCAGAAGGACGGTCGGGTCGGCGTTAAAGCCGGGCAAATCCCGCCCAGCTCCACCCCCATGCCAGATGTGGCGTTCACGATGCGAACCACAGGCGGAACCGACCCAGGGGTGTGCCAGGAGCTTAAAAAAGACGTGATCCCACATTCCGCGACGACAGGCGTCGGATGCCTTGGGCTGTATGCGCTTGTCTGGGCTGTGCCGCATCAACAACGCCCCAGATCGTCGCGATTGCCGTGTCCGACTCTGCAGTCGTTCCATGGTGGCAGTCGGTGACGATTTCGGACGGACTCGACGGAACGCAGTCAGTCTTGTCACAGCCTCCTTGGCTCTCAAGTGAGTGATGGCAATTCGGCGATATGCTTGCATCACTTGCAGTCCGAACTTCCCCCGACGACAGGGTGCCGTCATCAGGCATCGGCGTCCCGCGCACCCCCCGCGTCTTCCATGCCGCGGGAAGCAGCAGGCTGCAAAATCCTACCTTCACATCAATGCTCAGTGCTCATCTCCGGAAAAACGGACCCATTCTCCAGAGCCCAGGGCAAAAAGCGAATTGCGATGGTATTGTGAAACCGGTCCCTGCTCACCCGTCTTGAACGCTTGGGGGGCAAAGTTGGGGGTAAACGCTGCAACTTCAAGGGTTCGGCAACGCTTCACGGCATTTGTGGACCGAGATCCGGCGAGCAAATTGGCTGTGCTTCCGGTGACCGCCAGCGTTCTGACGAAACGAAAAATACGCCATTTCACTCTTCGCCCACGAGACATGACCCTTCGCGCGGCAACTTCCGGCACTGCTTGTTGTGTCCGTGTATCGAGTGCAAATGCATTCAGAATGCAAGAGCGTGGAATCGATTCGAAGCGCGATTCTAACGTCATGACACTCAAGCACATTCACCCACACACGCCCTCCCTAGCACCAAAAATCGTTCAGGGTTCGGCGGCACTTCCCAGAACGGCTACCCGCCGCCCCCAATGGTGCGTCGGGCGATCGCCGCCTGGGATCTGGTTGTGCCTGTATTGGGCGCGCTAATTCTTTCCCAACCTCGGTCCGGCGGAGCCTAGCGGAGCAAATCTGCTGCTTGGTCGTCAGATAAACTTTCGCTTGACAATTTCCAAGCATTCCACCAAGAGGGGTGACGAAGTCCCGATTGTGTAGGTCGGGGGTTGCCGGTCCGTCGATATGCGCTCAGTTCACAGTAAAACCGCAAGAGCACAACAAACACGAGTTGCTGACACTCAGCACACATGCTCCTCGCGGCGCTTCACTTGGCACACAGTCCCACGGACTGTTCCCTCCGCGCGTGCTTGTGTTGTGCTGTGTTGTTGAGTCGGTTGGATTGCCCGATTTTCACAACACGACACGGTTGGCATGCAGTCTGACACTGCCGCTCTTCCCCGGGCATGCACGACTCAAAAAGTCTCGACTGGGCAATGAACGGCAAGCCGCGCAAAAGTTGGACTCTGTAATTGTCTCAATGTTGGCATTGGCAGGATTGTCAGCAGCAACAAAGAAACCGGATTTTTGCAAGCATCCTGTCGCCTCGGATAACAAGACTCCTAAACCAGCACTCGGGTCGGATCGTCGAGTTGTAAAGAACACACCAGCACAGATGTGTGCTTGTCTCTTTCTCTGTCCAACTATTCCCTTATGACTCTGACGCGAACATCGAGTCATGCCCACCCCTGATCCCGGAGTTACCTCCGATACGGAGTAGCTCGGACGCTTCCGACACCAAAACTTGCAAAAGACAGCGCGGGTTTTGTTGAGGCTTCCAGAATCGCCCGCGTGACGTGAGCGTCGCCCTGTTTGGGGGGGAATGAGCGCTTTGACTAGCCCCTTTCTCGCAGGTCGAGGGAAGGTTTGAATGGGCGGTCTGCCCGTAACGTGGCATCCCTGGCCTGGGCGCCCGATTTTCAGCAAGGGACTCTTCGGGGTGTACCCCCACCCTTTAGCCAATGGCATTTCCCGTTTGGGATATTTTTTATATTTTTTCCAGTCGGCAGGCTTGTGTAACGCAAGATCTGAGCCACCCGCTGGCTCGGCCCTGTTCCGCTTGCTGACTGGCTGCTGCGAGATTTCGCGCATGGGCACTGGACTGCGCACCGTGTCGGGGGGTGCTTCGTGCATGGACTGGTTTACCACAGTCGTAATGTCATCCCGCGCACTTTCGTTCCGGCAACCGCAAAATGACATCCAGGAATTGACGACCGTCGGCGGTTGGGCAGCGGAACATTGGTGCGCTGTCACGGTTGAACTCGGCATAGCTACTGGACGCGACAGACTTTTGTTCCCTTGGCCCAGCGCCGAAATCCAAACAAAGATCGTTACCTCACAGCGCGGCTTCGTCGGCATCTGCCGTTTCTGGGCCCTGCCCTTGTGTGTAACGCCCATCGGGCCGTTTCGCCGTCATGTCTCCCTCACTGTCTTGCAGAAAGGGGTTGCAGGTGTGGGTTGTGGGTGTGTGCTGATGGTCAGGTCCGAAACCGAGCATCCTTTCTTACTTGACCTTGCCGATCGCACACTTTCTCTCTTGCAGTCAGTCAGGCACACATGCGCGCGAGTAAGGTGCCAGCGCCCAGCCCGTTTCATTGCCAATTTCGGGCGACGGTGAGGCAAAAGAGCAATCGGGACGCTAGTGCATCAAGGCCAGTTAAACTTCTTGCGTATTGGCTGTGAAACAATGGTTCGAAAAGACGGCAGTTGGGAACAGCCCGAGTCGCGTGCCCCTTCGACACCGCTCTCTTCTCTTGGCAGCGATATTCCATGATCGCGTTTTCCTCTCATACGTCGACGTTCTGTGTTTGAGGGCGCTGCTCGGAACCCGTCACTCTCCCCTCGGCTGGCCTGGAAACCTCAGCGTCGCTTCATCTTTTGGCTCCCCTGGCCCAAGTTCAGGGGGTAACCCCTGAAGCCATCACTCACCGACTTTGTCGGAGTGACCATCGATTTGAAATGACAAAGCAATAATCAGAGCGAGGCGGTGGTATGTCTCGATTCGACCGAGATTGGGCCAACGACACGGTTTCGGTCGCCTCCTTCTGTCCGGAGTTGCCGTACCGCGGTTTGGTTGCGCGCCGAGATGATGGCGAGAAATGGTGTTTACTCATTGTCATTGGGCTGAGCCATTGCCGCCTCCCAGTCCTGATACTCGCCGCTTCCCTGCTACCCGGGACTTGGCCTGCACTGTGACATTCCACGAATGATGTCTACTTGGTAATGGGACACTTTGGAAGGAAGATGATACTCGACTACACGTTACGCTACCGTAGCTGTAATCCTGGTGAAGGTATCTCGCTCAATCATCCTGGTCATGGCTCGTTAAGCAGGCCATGACCCGGGTCGGATAGCCTTTTTGCTCTGCAACCATGCAGACGTCGTCGTCATCAGGGGCCTGTCAAAAAATAAACATGCCACAACAAAGCCGGAGCGGTCGGGGAAAGCAGTGTCCTCACTCATCAACAGCACCGTTCAGGTTATTGACTTGTGTATGCATTACGTCGATGACGCGTACTCGTAAGCAGCCTCGTCCACGCCAAAGCCGAAGCCAAATCTGAGACCCGAGAACGACACACATGGTGAAACAAAATTCCTGTGCTGTCAGAGTTACCACGCATCGAAGGAGCAGTGTGTGTCGATAGGGGCAGAGCTTCACCATCTCCGTGACCTAGAAACACAAACTAAACAGTGTGACGAGAAATATGGCAACCCAACTATACTCGGGTGTCTAAGGAGCATGTCTATCAAGCTCTCCAGATGCTGCCTTGCTGCCATCGAAGGAAGTGGTCGATTGTGTGGCGGTTGTGAACATGATATGGTACCTGAGGACAGCAACGAACAGGATGCGCTGTGCCAAACTCAAAGGGCAAACAAGATAGTGTTTTTTGATTCTCACCAGCGACGACGTCAAGTGACTTAAAAAGACCCTGCAGAAACATTTGCACTCTTCCAGTCAAAGCCGGGCATACATCCAACCGTCTTTTCAGTACCTTTATAAGAGGAGAAGAGTTTTCGTTTCGATATTCTACAACATCTAAGAAGTCAACAACCAATCCTGGATCCTTCTTCTGTGTCTTGCTTGACCGTTACTTCGAACGTTAAACCAACGAGCATTAGAAAAAAAAAAAAAAAGGACCGAAACCAATGGTCTCGACACAATTTACTCCATCAAATCTGGGGTTGTTTGAGGTTGTGTTTCGCTATTGACTTTACAAACACGAATCCGAGGACATCTTGACTACTACTGTAAGCCGCAATCACCCAACAGTTTCACCTTTCACATGAAAAACAAGAATCCTCAAAACAGCGACTCCGTCCATGTAACAAGGAACGTGAGCAGTAAACATCATTAAACCGGGTATCAACCGACGAGCAGACGACAAACCACAAACTTCCTCGCCCCTCCAAAACAAAATCACATCAGTGATCAACCCCCCTCCCATAAAACCCCGCCATATCCAGCCTCAGCACCAACTGCTCAACACAACTCCCCTCTTTCCCGCCCCCACAGCCATCTTCTCCCCTAGACCCCTACACACCGTCAGGAAAACCCCAACCTTCTTCCTAAACAACCGATACAGCTCCTGATCCGACTCCCCCCCCCCTCTATTTCCCCCCCAACACCACCACCACCCCTATTCTTCTTCCCCCTCGCGAACCGCAACACAACCCCAAATGTCTCCTCCAGCAAGCCCAGCACCGCCGCCTGCCGCTTCCGCAGCAGCAGCACCCCCGTCATCTCGTCCAGCACCGCCTCCTGCCGCGCGCGCACCGCGTCTGGACCGCACACAGCAGCAGCAGCAGCAGCAGCAGCAGCAGCAGCAGCAGCAGCAGAAAAAGAAGAAGAAAGACGACCCGAATCAGACCTATATCTGTCGTCCTCGCCATTGCCATTACCGCTGCCATTGTGTTGACCCAAAAGTATCCCCCGCTCCACGCCGTCCAGCCACCCCTCCCACCGCGCCCACACCGCCCGCACGCCCACCTCGAAAAAGTGCGCCGCGACCTGGTGCACAAAGTGCCGCGCCTCAATGCGCAGGCGGAGGGAGGCGTTGCTTTCTCTCTCTTCTTGTCCCGCCCCCGCCTCTTCTCCTCCCCCACCATCGCTCCTCCCAGAAGAAGAAGAGAACAGCTCGTTGGCGACGTATAGCATCCGCAACACGCGCAGTAGCAGCTTGAAGATGCGGTCGTACTTGAGCAGCGCGCCCGGGGCGAGGACGGGGCGGAGGGCGGCCGGCGGCTTGTAGGACAGGCGCAAGAAGTCGAGGGCCTCGAGGGAGTGCGGGTCCATGCAGCGGTCGATCTCGGCCGGGGAGAGGTCGCGGACGGCAAAGCTGAGGTCGCCTGGGAGGTTTGGTTTGTTTGTCGTTGTTGCTGCTGTTGCTGTTGTTGCTGCTGTTGCTGTTGTTGCTGCTGTTGCTGCTGCTGTCGGGGGCTGGTAGCACTCAGACAGGACGCCCATGAGGGCGAGACGAAGCTCGGAGCTGGCGGGCGGCCAGGTGTGGCGGCCTCCTAGGCGGAGACCCATCTGTCCGCCGTTGAGGGCGACGCCGGCGCGGCGTTCGGCGGTGCTGAGGTTGGGGTCGAAGAGGGCGTGGGTGAGGCGGCTGCAGAGAAGGCCATTGCCGAGGAGGAAGTATTGTTTCAGGAGGTCGAGGTGGGTGCGGAGTCCGTGGGAGGTGAAGAGAAGTTTCATGCACTCTTGGTTTATGAGGCTGGATTGGGCCTCGATGATGGGGCTGAAGGATAGTAAGGGCACCAAGGCCCAGTGAGGAGGGAGGGTGCTGACGTCGAGTGAAGGGTTTGCTGGCCGGTAGAGCCGTTCGTGGAAGAGCCGTGTGAGCCCATCCTGTGGCCGGCGGTTCTTCGGAAGCTGGTCGAGTTGTTGTATTGAGGCGAGGAGGTTTGCTTGCACCTGGGGCTCGTCTTTCCCAAAGTATTCGAGCTCCGTAGCGCCATGTTCCGGCTCATCAGAGGCCGGCAGTATCATCTCCTGTTGAGGATTCGATAGGATGTTACTGATTGCACGGGATATTTCATTCCGGTATTCGTTAACTCTCGCCTCGAGCTTAGCTATGGCGTCCCAGTCGAACTCCCATTCAAGCTTCGGTGGACTTGCCGAGGAGACCACGCCTGACCTGGAGAGTGGATGTTCTGGGTGATGCTCGCGCAGGAACCGAAGGTTTCGGCCAGTTTCAAAGATAGTCTGAGCCAAGTCCTCTGGAATAAAGGATGGCACCTTCTTCTCGTCCAGGAAGTAATCGGCTTCCTCCAGCTCAAATCCTTGATCATCCAGCCACATCTTGTCCGCGACTCTGACAAAGCCCTTTCCCAGGCCTTTCTTGGTCATGGGAAGCCCGTCCTCGGCCTTGAGACCAAGCCATTCTTCCACGAAATCGGTCCATGGTTTGGACAAGATGCGCAGGACTTCTCGTGTGGCTTCTTTCAAAAGCTCGTCCCGATATTCAGAGGCTTGTGCTTCCTGAAACAAGCACGACAAGATGGCTTCATCGGACTTTTGCTGGGCGAGCTTCTTGACAAGGCTCTTGAAGTAGGACAGAACTGACTGGACGGGCTGGACGGCAGACTGCAGCTGAAGAATCGACCTCACATCGCGTCCCTGGTTGCTGAGCTCGGATCGCATGACCGTCACAAGTCGGTCGACGAGGCCTGCGAGAGCGACCCTGACAGGAGTGGACGCAGCAGAGTATGTCTTTTCCGCAAACCCCTGCAGATGTCTGGACGAGTTCCCACAGTCAAGGCAGAGCTTGTCGACGGCCTTGACTGAATCCAACGACAGGCCAGAGATCCTGAGGGAAGGGGCCGTCTTGGCGAACGAGTTCTTCTCGGGATCCCAGGAAAAAAGGATGGAGCTTCTCCCCAGCGCAAGATTCAGCAGGCATGCGCAGTAGACTCGGGCGTCTAACAAATCAGGCAGATGGTCGCTTGAAGATCGCTTAGACATCAATAGGGCATCGAAAACCGCGGGACCGGCCTCGGAGATCAAGACGGACGAGCCCTGGGCTTGATCGGGCTGCTCAAAGCTCTCCCAGGTCCAGAGCCCGGAGGGTTTGACGCGATTGCCATTGGAGGAGATCCAAAAGTCCTCATCGTTGAGGGGGTCTAGGGGCTCCCCCTCGGGCTCCCCCTCGGACTCGAGATGCTCGACGATGGGCGCGCTCCGTCGCTTGCTTTGCTCTCCCGCCAACTCTTTTAGCAACGAGGGTAGCCTGAAGAAGACATCGTCACTGTCACCCTCGATCGTTTTGAGCACCTCAACAGCCCCGGTATCAATTAGACTCGGGGGTGTTTGTGGACATGGCGTGTCTCGCAAATCGAGGGTGAAGAGAGGGTTGTGAGCGTGGTGAGGGCTGTGGGGGTTGAGAGGGTTGAGAGAGTTGAGAGGGCTGTTAGCCTGGTTGAGCCAGGTGGACGGCCGCCAAAAGTCGGGGATGGCAAAAAGATCAGAAGGGTCGTCCTCCTCAGCCATCTTTATAAAACGCCAAAAACAGAACAGTCCAGATCCATGGACGTCTCTGCACTTTGGTTGATGTGTGTTGCTGTGCACATTGGGATCAAGCGTAAGTGGGACGCGCTCTTGCTTGTCGCGTTCATTTGCATGACCAACCCGAGCCAACATTAACTAACCCTAACCCAACTGTTTTGTTGCCTGCCGTGAAACCACCAAGGTGCCCATTGAGCTTGAACTTGAAGCTCCAGCTTCTGCTCTGGGCTGGGCTTTAGCAATTGACATCGTCGGCCACCCACACACCTCTGCGCAACCGTGTTATTCTGCACCAGTGTCTTTCACCATTCTAGTCAGCGATTGTGCTGGGATTCAAGCAGCCTTGCGTCACGAATTGGTCTTCTCAAGATGCCGCCCAAGAAGAAGGGCGGACGGGCGAGCACCCAGGCGGGCGCGACGCCCTCATCGGCGACACCTCGAGACGACGATGCCATGGACGTCGACACACCAGCGCAGACTCCGACAGCTGCAGGCCCCCAACCTCCAAAACCAGTGACCGATCCATGGACCGACGACCAGGTCGCATCGCTATTCAAGGGCGTCATTAGGTGGAAGCCAGCGGGTAGGTCACCTCCACTTGGGCAATCTGCCAACCACTAATTGTGTCTGCGCGCCAGGGATGCACAAGCACTTCCGCATACTAGCCATCAGCGAGCATCTTCGAAACCACGGCTTCGACCCCGACGCCTGGCCGCACACCCGGGTTCCCGGCATCTGGGCCAAGCTAGGCGAGTTCTACAACCTCGAGGCCATCGACGAGCGGGAAAATAACATGGATCCGCCGGACGAGGAGGGCCAGCCGAGGCGCTACCACGACTTCAGCCTGCCCTGGGACGACTACGGCGACCTGATTCTGGAGAGGGCACGCGCCGACCCTAGCGAGGCACCGACTAGCCCGCCCCAATGGGACCCGGATGCGCCCCCGGGCGACTCTAGGAAGCGGAAACGGGGCGCTGCCGACACGCACTCGAGAACTCGCAGTAGTACCGTGGAGGACACGGAGGACGAGACGCCGGCCGCGAGTCCTACGAGGAAGCCGAGTAGGGGGGCAAGGGCCACGAAGCGAACCTCTAGTAGAGGTCGTAAGGTCAAGGAAGAGTCTTCGTCCGAGGAGGAGAGCGGCGAGGAAGAGGAGTCGGAAGAAGAAGACGAGGAAGAAGAGGAAGAGGAGACAGGCACGCCGGCCTCTACGAGGACTGGTAGGGGAGGTACCAGAGGACGCGGAGCTGCTAGAGGAAGAGGCCGGGGTAGAGGCCGAGGGCGTGGACGATGAGACTGTACCTTTGCAGTGTCTTACCGGCGCTGCTTGTACCCTATGTACATCCTGTAATTCTGCGTTTACACTGCGGGCCTTTCTCAACACCCTGGAACTGGCGCCCCTAGGTTGGCTTATGGATACCCAATTAGACAAAACAAACTTCCATTATTATACACCACCTTCTGAGAGTTTTTACCCCCCCGTTCGTCACTTTGATTTTCTGACGCACCTGGGTCTGGTGGTCGTGCAGTGGATGGCGTTGCTTGGAGCTGGGCGACAACCCCACCAAAAAAGGACCCCGCAATCGCGCTGATAGCATGACAACGCGCCTGAATTTAGGTCATTATGTACTTTCCCCTGACACCTCTTTGTTGACAACCCCGTAAACAGAGACATCGCCCAACATGTCTCGCCCGGGCCCCTCGGCGCCGAGGAATCTCACGCTGACCGAAGAGCTCGAGAAACTTGAGCAGTCCATTACCCTTACACTCCAAGGTCGGCTGCGAACCCTGCGAGCTTGTCTGACCAAGGGACACTCGGAACTGACAGCTCCCAGAAATCGACCACAACTTCAGCAAGGCGCATCGCATTGTCACGACAAGCATTCTACCCCTCGTTGAGCAGTATGGCGAACATTCGCGCACCGTGTGGGAAGCCACCAAGGTCCGATTCTCCCCATTTCTCCCGAGACTGTTGTGCCCAAAGTTCACACCGACTGACCTGCCCCCCCCTCGCGCAGTTTTGGAAGCAGTTCTTCGAAGCCTCGGCCAATGTGTCGCTGTCCGGATACGAAGATCTCGCTGGAAGTGAGGACAATACAGCAATAACCGCCGAAGAGAGCACAGTCCACAATGAGACGACAGCCGACTACACACCCCGTCCCCGCAGCGCTGGCGAGCACGACACCACCATCAATGCGGACCAGTCGTCTTCCATGTACCATGGACATGAAGACCAACAAGACGAATCCCTCCTCGCGGATAACGATGGTGACCTGACCGGCAGCACGCCCCGGCCGCCCGCAACCAAGACCCTCTCGCTCCGCCCGCAGTTCGCCAACCTCTCCTCTCCTTACGAGTCCCTCAAGCGCGAGTATGACAACAAGAACGCTGGCGGCAGGGGCAGTCGCACACCGGGTGCAGCCGACGAGGAAGAGGAGGATACGGAGCTCCTCTTCCAGCAGCACACGGCCCGGCTGCCCGACATGTCCATGACGCCGCGAGCTTCTCTTGACGCAAGCGGCCTGCCGCTCGACGACAACGACGATGACGACCTAAACTTTGGCAAGGCCAAGAACAAAGACCCGCTCTTGCATCGCATGCTCGACAAGAACTACCGCATCGCCGCCACGCCGCACAAGGGCGCCGGCGGCACAGGCATCTCGCCCATCAAGTGGAAGGTCGACAAGCTCTCCACCCCGGCCAAAGGCAAGGAGAAGCAGCAGCAGCAGCAGCAGCAGCAGCAGACACGGCCGATCTGGGAGGACTCGCCGACGTCGAGCCCCGAGATGGCGGTGCCGCAGCTGCGGAGCGCAGCGTTCATGTCGCCCGTGCGGGCCGCTTACAAGGGGAAGGCGAAGGCTGCCGCCACCGCGCCGCGGACGCCGGGCGTGAGTGTGCAGACGCCGGCGACGGGCCGCAAGACGAAAGATGTGTTTGCCGCCGCGGCGAAGCAGCCGGGGACGGGGGTCTCGGCGCGGTACGATGATGAGATTACGTGGGATAGTGACAGTGACGGGTTCGGCGGCATGAGTCCGCCCAAGACAATCCAGTTTGCGCTGCCGCCGTCCAAATTGCTGCAGACACCAGGTATGATGCCCTCTTTGTTTTACGTGCTGTGAGATTGGATATGCTAACAGAGGGATTAGCCCGCGAGGCGAGCAAGCGCATCGTCGACAACATCCTCCTGACGGCGGGCGAGGATCTTGAGGACCCGTCCGAGTACAGCCCGACCGTTGTCAAGATGAACCAGGATATTCTAGACGATACGTTCTGATCTCGCCTCCAAGGGGAAGACAAAAAGACAAAGACGACGATGGGTTATGATCCAAGTAGATTACGAACAAAACAACTCATGATACCCCCTCCAAATCCCCTAGGTACTTTCTCTCCCATGTACACCATGCATGCCGTAGCAAAATGCCCCCTTCAAGCCTCTACAGCGGCCCCATCTCATTCCAGAAACCCTGCTGAACCTTCCCATGCGGATATCCAATTCAAGGCCCATTCCCCCACGGCACGGCCCTCCCCGTCCTGGGGACCGCACCCCCTTTTGGCGATGCCATGCCTCCCGCAGCTCTTTGCGCGCGCGTGCGCCCACACCCGCCTTCTCAGCAGGTGGTGTACCGCGGCGCGACTCGGCAGTGTTGCCCCCTGTCTTCACACAGGGCCCATCATCTTCATCTTTCTTCCCTTCATCACATCCGAAACCAACAACAAACCCCCCTTCGTCGGTTTTCAGGAGTGTTCGGCCCGCAGTGTGTGTGTGTGTGTGTGTGTGCCTTGGGTCATTTGTCCTTTTCCTTGCTCTAATACCCCATCCGGATCTGGTTCCGCAGCACCTGCTGCTTCTGCTTCTGCTGCTGCTCCCGCGCTTCCTTGTCCGCCTTGGACGACGATGACGACGGGCTGTGGAGGCGGTCCTTGAGGAGGGTGAGCCGGCTGGAGAGGGACGAGGTTGACCCGGTGGAGGCGAGCGAAGCGGTGTCGCTGCTGCTGCTGTTGTGGGACATGGTGGTGGCGGTGGCGGGTTGGTGGGTGGAGGCTGGTTAGGGGGCGGTTAGTTTAGGGTTTGAGGAGGAGGAGGGGGGGGGGCTGGGGGTGGACGGACTTTGTTGGGAGGGCATTTTGGGCGGTGAGGTCGTGATCGGGGTTGTTATGGTGGTCGTTATGGTGTCGTTATGGTGATAGCGTTAAGAGGGTTGTTCTGGTGAGGTTCGTGTTGAGGACAGTGGTGGTGATGGCGATGGCAGCTGATGTTTAGGTTCGGAGACGGGTGCAAGTGGTCAGAGATGCTGGACGAGGCTGCTTGATGATTGCCTGGATTGTCTGGCTGATGAGGCTGTCTGATGGTGATCGAGATGGGACATCCTGAGGCGGCACCGTCCCGTCGCTTATATACATGGTTTGTCTCTCCTGTGTAAGGGTGATGAAGCAACAACACCCGCCTCCTGGGCCCCCCAGCCCGCAGTCCAGTCCTCCTTTTGCGAACCAATTCCCGATCCGGACTCGCAGCACTGCCCGATTCCGTAATGCGAGCGCGTCGCGTGTCGAAGCCTACGTGAGAATGTGCGTAGGCGCCTCAGGATGAAAAACCTAACTTTTTCGGCATGAGTCACGGCAGACTACGGAACTTGGAAATGACACTACTGTGGCCGACGTGCGCTGCCGGACTGGGTAAAGATGCTTACACCAGTTCTGGAACGAGTAAGTGTGCTGCCAAGAGCCTCGTTGCGTGCGTCAAGCAACGACATAGCACGCGTAAGTTCGGATGAACTCTAGGCGGGCGGCTTGACGTAGGGCCCTCCACTTGGCCGCGTGTGTCACCGAGAGATTGAGCCGTCAGACTTGGCAGGGCGGTGCGACGGCAGTGCACACATTCACAACGGGCAAGTTTGCGGTTTTTTTCAGCACCTGTATGGGACTTTTGAGGAGGCTTGGATACGGTATTGTGGCACTTGAGCTTCAACGGAGCCACCATATGACTGTTCTGGAGGGGCTTTTCATGATCTTTTCTGCTTGCTCATGTTTCGGCATTTTTGTGACAATGGGCCGGAGCGTGGCATTGGGCATGCGAAACCGGCGGCGATGTGCGGGGAATGGAGCGTGAGAAGTGCCGTCGTCACCCGGTTGCTGGCTAAGCAACAATGATGCTAAACTCTTTCATCACGCCAACTAGCTTTGTCAAAGAACCGGCATCCATAATGGACGACACGAAGGTGTTGGTGCCTGGCACGAGCTTGGGTGCGTTCACGGAGCCGCCAAGGCTTGAATCCTGCTGTGTAAGTGCGACCTCGTGGCCGCGCCCTTTTCTGCAAAGGGCTTCGACATGGCTGTATCATTGGTCAATGCGGGGTGTTAGGGTCGTGCTTACGCAGCAGCTTCGTTGGCTAACGTTGACATTCACGTGCTTGCTTGTTAAGCCACTCGAGTTTTGTTGTTGAGGGCAGAAATCAATCTCGATCAGGTCCGTGACGTGACGTGTGAGAGTACCGTCACCACTGCGAGCTGTGGAGTTCCCCAATTCGAACGGCTGTCCGGTCGAGTCACAAAGATTGTGATGTCAAAACCGTGGCTCAAACCGAGGCACAAATTACACAGTATGTGGAAAGGTGTGAATCAAACAGCGCAAGTGAGTCTGGTTGACGGAATGAGCAGCTCACTGACTCTGTTGATGGAGGGTTCACTTGAAGGGGATGGTAAGGAGGTTCCTTACCTAAGGTATGTAGTTAAAGTCTCAGCGGGCTCGTCCGCCTCGTACTCGGGTTGGCCTTGGGACACTAACTTGCAGCGAATTGTTGTTGCGATCTCGATAATTCGAAGGACTGCCATCCGATTTGCTGTCGTCCCAAATCAGATCACCATCGTTCGGTGATCGGTGCAGTTTGTTCCTGGCTGTCCCGAATGGCCTGTGCACATAACGCGCTACGCTTAATCTTGCCTAGTCTCCGCAAGCTTAGATGTGGGTCCGAATCAATTGAGCGGAGCTCATTCATGGCTTTTGATGCAATTACACGAAGTCGATGATCATGCATCATTGCATCTTCAGAGAATGCGTAGACATTTTCTCCGACGAACGTGTAAGTTAGTCCTTGCGGGGAGTTATAGAATGCGCTTGTGGAAACAGCTGAAACAAGTTATGAGCTATCTAGCACACGGAGTCCGGACTGTGAAATGACAGCCGCCGAATTGTGAAAAATAGCCACTGACACGGTTGTTCTTGACAGTCTCAACGACGAGCTGCTAGATCCGGGGATAAGACCGGCGGAACTAAGAGGGGTTGAGTACTCGTAAATTGAGCGTAGGGTTGCTGACATTGGTCTGCTGGCTCTCTTCAAAGCGAGGAGACTCTGGCTCACTTTTCAAAACAGAATACAGAGCCCATGTTGCCCACGGGAAGAAGACAAGCCTGCTGTCACTTGCCTTGAGTCGACAAACCTCGAGGGGCAGTGAGACGACACCCTGTGCAGACAATCCCTCCTCCCGAACTGATGCCTCCTCCAAAGACGGCAACGGCCACGGAGACACCGGGCTGGCGGCGAAGCCCAGTCCTGGCGCATACTAATTAACGTTATCCCCAAGCCATCGTCAGCATTGTCTGGCCATGGGCTAAGTCGCCAGGGTGACTTGTTGTTCAAAAACCTCTGGTTCTGGCAGAAATAAGGTCAAGCTTGCCTGGAAAGGCAGGCGGAGGACATTTGAGACCCCTGAAGACCCTTACCAGGCTCGCCAGGGGCTTTTGCCGCTAGCAATTGTCCAAAACCAAAGCGGGATGCGTCGAACGATCTCAGAAAACTCAGCTGGATCGTGGCTCCACGACAAGGCGGGAAAAACTTGCATACTTTGTTTGTACAACCAACCTGGAAGATGCTACCGAAGGCCAAGGAGAAGCAGCAACAAGCTGCAAGAGTCTGCAAGACACGATGCAAGTGTGAGTCGGTCGTGTTTTTTTGCATTGATAACATCAAATCTTGGTCCCTCGTTTTCGTACTCCGCGGCCTGTGAGTGGACAATCAATTGAAGCTCCACCTGCCATTCGCATCAACTCCACCTCTTGTTTAACCCGCTGGACGGGTAAAGAAGCAGGGAGCCGAAGCGACGGTACCGACCGCCGTATCGAACAATAGGTGAGAGAATGAGATCAAGAGCTCACATAACACGACAGAAGAGCTGATTCAGATAGGATTCCGCGCTAATATCAATCAGTATGTTGTATAAACTCTGAGGAGAGCTCTGTTTCCCATAGACTCCAAAAATTGCAACATGTCCCGGGGATGTCGCAAGGCGGTTTTGCCTTCTTTGATAGGCCCATCGGTACCAATCTCGTCAAAAAAACGGGCGCGTCTGCAAGGAAGATTTGGCCTGCCCCACGCTGCAGTACCTGAACAGGGGTCAGACTTTCCAACCCTTGTCCGTCCCGTCCCACTGTCGACAAAGCTTCACTTTTCCCTCCCGGGTTCCGGGTTAACTCCACTGTCCGTCGTTCCCTTTTCTCCTCCCCACCCTCCAACAGAGTGCCCCTGGACGTGTTGCTGGCGCTTTCCCCGAGCCTCCGGAGCCAACGCCTCAACTTCACTTCTCTCCTTCGCCGCGTTTGCTCGCTCGCTTCCGAATCTCTGGTGACGGTCTCGCCTCTCACCCGAACGGCAAGATACGCGAAAATGGCTGCCAACGCGACAACCTCGCCCTTGGCGACCATCAAGTTCGGTGCTGCCAATGTGGCGCCGCAGCTCGAGTATGTGATCGACTATGTCTCCAACGCCAGCACCTGGAGCATTCTCGCGACACTCCTCGCCATCGCCGTGGTCTATGATCAGTGTATGTCAACCACGGACAGACCTTTCAGCTGTCACAACCCCAGCTGACATGCTCGCTCCCAGTCCGGTACATTTGGAACAAGGGATCGATCGAGGGCCCGGCCTGGAAGATGCCCTTTATTGGGCCCTTCCTCCAGTCGGTAAACCCCAAGTTCGAGGAGTACTATGCGAAGTGGTTGAGCGGCCCCCTCAGCTGTGTCTCGGTCTTCCACAAGTAGGTCGTCGACCTGACCCCTAGGAATGTTAGGGTCGAATCGCCAGATACTGATCCTCGCCCCTTTTAGGTTCGTCGTTATCGCCTCCACCCGTGACATGGCCCGGAAGGTCTTCAACTCGCCCGCCTATGTCAAGCCTTGCGTCGTCGATGTCGCTCACAAGCTCCTCGGTGATGACAACTGGGTGTTCCTGGACGGCAAGGCGCACGTCGAGTTCCGCAAGGGGCTGAACGGTCTTTTCACGCGCCGCGCTCTCGAGATCTACCTCCCGGGCCAGGAGGAGGTGTACAACCGGTACTTCAAGGACTTTGTCGAGATCACCAAGCAGGCTGGCGGCAAGCCGGTTCCCTTCATGACGCACTTCCGCGAGGTCATCACGGCCGTGTCCTGCCGCACTTTTGTCGGCCACTATATCTCGGACGAGGCCGTCAAGAAGATCGCCGACGACTACTACCTCATCACGGCCGCCCTCGAGCTCGTCAACTTCCCCATCATCCTCCCCTGGACCAAGACGTGGTACGGCAAGAAGGCGGCCGACATGGTGCTGGCCGAGTTCGCCAAGTGCGCCGCCAAGAGCAAGGCCCAGATGGCTGCGGGCGGCGAGCCCAACTGCATCATGGACGCTTGGATTCTCCAGATGATCCAGTCCAAGAAGTGGCGTGACGCGCAAGAGGAGGGCATCACTGTCGAGGGCCTCGAGAAGCCGACGCACGTCCTCCGCGACTTCACCGACTATGAGATCTCGCAGACCATCTTCACCTTCCTGTTCGCTTCGCGCAGTTCTCGGAGATCATGGCCCAGCGCCCCGACGTGCTGGATCGCGTGCGCGAGGAGAACCTCCTGGTCCGGAACGGTGATGTGCATGCCGCCGTCACATGGAGCTTCCGAGTCCATGAAGCTCTCGCCGTCGTCCGTGAGCTGCTCCGCTACCGCCCTCCGGTGCTCATGGTCCCTACGTCGTGAAGAAGCCGTTCCCCATCACCGAGACCTATACCGCTCCCAAGGGTAAGCCGAGACTGCTTTGCCCCACTGCATATATGGACCGCAGACTAACGTGACGCAAGACAGTCATGGTCATCCCCACGACGTACATGGCCCTGCGCGACCCCGAGGTGTACGCCCGGCGCGACGAGAGTTACCTGACCCCGTACTTCACTGGCGACGCCGGGTCAAGGGCGCCAAGAACTACCTCGTTTCCCACTACTGCCTCCAGGGCGCTGATGCTCCAGGGCATCTTTGGTGAGTTCTTACCTTTTGCGGGACGGAGTGCTGACGCAGAAGCAGGACGACTGCCCGTTGACGTTCCAGGATCTGAAGTGGTAGAGCGTGTTTGCGGCGTCGAGTGGTGGTGGAAATAATGTATTGGCTTGCCGTATATGAGTTAATGGAGATGGAGTGGGAGGCTGACCGGACCAGTCTGGGGGTCGTCGATCAGGGTCACCCCTCCGTCAAGGAAATGGAGTAATACGCCCAACTGGCTGAGCGTGGAGTTTGCAAAGGGGCCATGGCTGGGAGCCAACGAGTTAACACAATTGTAATCTTTAGTCTGTACATACCTAGAAACGCACATGGAACTTAATGAAACGATTCACAAAAGATGATAGGAGACGGAGGGGAAAGGGCTAAGACGGCATGGGGGGAGAGGGGAGCTCCCTTTAAGGCCGACTCGGTGGCTTTGCTTTGCCCCTCGCATACAGATCCAGGAAAGCGAAGCTGCCCCCCTGCGGCGTCGTGACCTGTCAGCCCGACAGCTCGGGCCCCGGTAGGATCCCCTGATCATTGGATGACTGAGAGCCCTTTGCTGTGGTTGGGTATTAGCGATTGAGGGATGCCTGTTTGCATAACTCATGCCTCTCCAGTGCATCTGGCATTCGTTACATACGAGATGCCTCTGCAGTGCAGCCGGCGTGCAAAGGGAAAATAATGCATGTAGTCTTGACAGTCAGTACCTAGGTCTCCTAACCAGGAAGTCCACGGCTGGTGTGTCGGTGACGTCTGTGGGGCTATCCCCGGCTCGCCCCGGCCCCGACTCTCGGTTCTCGGGGGTCTTACCCGAGCCTGTCTTTCGCAAAGCTCCAGCTCCCATCCCGCACATCATTCATCTCAGCCGCACACTTTCACGCCCCAAGCACACCATATCGACAAATCGGTAACAGACCCAAGACAGTCTTGCGCGCGCCATGGCATCCCGACGAGCGACCGTGACCCTTGCGAGGGCGTCCGCCCCTCTGACCAAGGCTGCTGTTGCGACTCCCGCCCGACTCCAAGCTGCCGTCCACCTGTCGTCGCGCCAGCACCACACACAGCCGACGGGCCAGCACCTCCGGCCGTCCGCTTCGGCACTGTGCGCCGGCCGCGCATCGTCGCCGATTGTCGGCACGTCTAGCAGGAGACTGACGCCGGCGGCAGCAGCGAGGGCCTACTCCACCGACGCCGAGGGCAAGCCGCACAAGATCTGGGACTTTGAGGCGGTTTGTTCAGCCCCCCACCCAATTGAGACAATAGAAAAGGGCAAATGATGGCTGACCAACTTTATTGCCTTGTACAGCTCCAAAAGCTAACGACCGCCCCTCACCCCGACATCACCATCGTCGACGTGCGCGAGCCCCAGGAGCTCCAGGACGAGGGCCGCATTCCCGGCGCGATCAACATCCCCGTCAAATCGGCCCCCGACAGCTACCACATCACCGACGAGGAGTTCGAGGACCGGTTCGGCTACCCGCGCCCGCCGCACAACGCCGAGGTGGTCTTTTACTGCCGCGCCGGCGTGCGCAGTCGTGCTGCGGCCGAGCTGGCCAAGGAGGCGGGGTGGACCAAGGTCGGGGAGTATCCTGGGAGTTGGTTGGACTGGGCTGGGAAGGGCGGCAAGATTCAAAGGTGAAATGACAGCGGGGTGGAAGTGGAATGTACGTTGTGAAAGTCGTTGTCGGTTGTACATCATTGAAGAATGCCCCCAAACACCTCATGCGTGCCGAGTAAGAAAGTATAAAGCGCATGCTACCACACCAAAGTCATACATGAGCCGCCGCCCTTTCCTTTTAACCACCCCGCCCCTTTTTCTTGGTAGAGCAGCTCTAGAACAGCCGGCCCGGCTCCGGATTTGTCTTCTCCGGCCCGTCCTTGAGCGCCGGGCTGCCGTGCGCAAAGAACAGCACCTTGATCGCGATCGCCAGCCCAAAGTGCAGCGCCACCACCAGGATCAGCAGCACCTTGCTGGTCTGGCGGTCCGTCGCGCTCAGCACGGGGTACAGGTTCCGCAGCAGGAAGGCGACCGACACGCCGAACCCGACGCCGACAAACACCCAGTTGAGGATGGCGAAGGGCGACCAGCTGATGAGCGCCACGGGGATCCACACCAGGTTCCCGTACCCGTACAGCGCCCAGCACTCGAGCAGGTTCGCGCTCTCGGACCCAAAGTACCGCAGCGCGAGGTACAGCACCACCGGAATCACAAACGTGTACCCATAGATCAGCCCGGCCGCTCCTATCCCAATGCCAAAAATCGTCAGCATCACATCAACCCAACCCCCTCTCCATCCAAGATCCAAGACGCAAAAACACTCACCGCTCAAAAGCGTAAAATCATACGCAAACGCCCCGCGCCCCTCCCGCGCCCAGTAATCGCTAATCGTCCCGCCCAGGAACAAGATCAGCACCACCGTCGTGGCGATCCAAAACGGCCCGTACAGGTCCGGATTCCCCTCGAGCACGTCCAAAAAGTTGGCGCGCGGGTACAGCGCCGCCCAGCACCGCTGCAGCACCGACGACGTGTCGACGTCAAAGAACTGCGCGTAGAACGACAGCGTCCAGAGGAAGCGCTTCCCGCCCGCGCCCGACTGGGACTGGGTGTTGGCGGTGGCCGGGAGGGGCAGGGAGGGCGACGCCGACGGCTTGTTGCGCCCCGCCGAGGTGCCCAGGGCCGGGGAGGACTCGGAAAAGTTGGAGTTGTGGAATTCGAGGTCTTCTTGGAGGTCGGTGTGGCCGAGGTCGCCCTATGTGTGGGTTGAGAATTTGGTTAGACGTGGGGTTTTCTAGAGGGTGGGAGACAAACCTCGTCGTCGACGTCTACGACGGCGTCGTAGCCTGATCTGGACATCTTGGATTCAGTCACCGGGTTTACGCTGGCGGCTGGTCGTTGTAGCGGCCGGGGCGGCGGGAGAGATGCAGGTCGTGGTGTTGAGCGGCGTAGGTCGTCAAGGTGTCGCAAGCTGATGCTGGAGCTTATGACAGCTGTTTCGTCGGCGACACGAATCAGACCCACATGGAATTGACTGGGCTGCAGATGCGTAACGACACCCCTTGGGGTCTTTCACACAGCTACGACCTCACGTGATCAATACTCCGGCCAGCATCAGATGGGCAGGTTTTGGACATCACAGACTGCTGATGCGTCGACAGTATGCCATTCACGGTTTACGGTCATGCAAGTTGATTTTAGATGGTCAGGAGTCTTAAGCTATGGTCATCCGGAACGTACAGCCAGAACAGAATGTGCCGTATACCCCCCTGCCAATCCTTGCAGAACCATGCAATGCCGAGAAAACCGAAAGACGCCAGACGACCGTGACCGAGGAGGGAACCGTTTATTTGAGCTTCTTCTTGGGGCGGAGCTGGTTGGTGTGGCCGCACTTGCGCTTGCGGCAGTTGGTCGCACGAGGCGGAAGGCGAGCCTGGAGTCCTGCGTTAGCCACTCGAACCGCTGCCTTGCCGCGACCAGGAGCTTCCTTACATAGCACTTGCGGCAGATCATCTTCTCGCAGTTGAACTTGGAGGCAAGAGCCTTCAGCGAGGGCTCAATGATGCCACCACGGAGGCGGAGGACGAGGTGAAGAGTCGACTCCTGTAATCCAAAACGTCAGCCCTGTCGAGTGCAGAAACAACGCTCCGGGAATTTTCGATATTCGGTGCCGCGATATCAGTTGCGTCCTCCTCGAAGCCAAAGCACATCCTCCTCCTGGCCGCTGTTTGCCACCCGGTTCCCGTGCCCTTTCCCGCGGCCTCCGAATCGAAGTCGTCTTGTGCACAAACCAACTGACCTTCTGAATGTTGTAGTCAGAGAGAGTGCGGCCATCCTCGAGCTGCTTGCCGGCGAAGATCAGGCGCTGCTGGTCAGGGGGGATGCCCTCCTTGTCCTGGATCTTCGACTTGACATTGTCGATGGTGTCCGAGGACTCGACCTCGAGGGTGATGGTCTTACCCGTGAGGGTCTTCACGAAGATCTGCACTGTCAATTGCGATGCAATGTCAGCATCTCGTCTACATGGTCGCGCGAAGTCGTGGGCGTGGGCGCGATGGCTTACTCTTGACCGATTTCCGTGGTTTGCTGGTGAGGATGACGGGAAAGTTCGCAGGGAAGCCGTAAATTTTGGTGGGGGTTAGAATCGGCGCCAACTGGGGGCCTAGGGTTTGTGGCCGGAAAATGCAGGCAGCAATAAGCAACAGTGTGATTTGATTGCTTCACACACGGTGGATCAATAATTCAACCCGAACCCTGGTACGATGCCCGTCAATCCCCTTGTGTCAGTAACGCCCTCAGCGTCGCTTTACATTTTGAATCTTAAAATCAGGTGGATCATTAGATTTGGGTGTCTCTCCATCCAGACAAAGATCTGTGTGTTGGATGATACAAGATATCGAAAATACCGCGACACGACGCCCCTTTGCATTCGATCCCTGATAGGCCTTCGAGTCACTCTCCACGGAGGCGACGCTTCTCTCTCCGTTGCCATGCCATCAGCATCTGTTCGAGGCTATAGACCGCCCGGACGAGGTCCCGGACAGACAGCCCAGAGACCTCCGCAACCACCTCGTAAAATCGCTTGATAGACCCCTCAAGTTCGTCAACATCCTTGTAGCACCGGTAATCCGAGCCCAACCGTTTGATCTCCTGGCTCGTGCTCTCAGGGTCTGGTCGCGGACTGACTGTCTTCATGGCGCTCCGGACTTTCTTGATTCTCGCCTCGATCTCCTCTTGAGAGAGCTCGGGAATTTCTGGCAGTGGTGGGATGTCTTGGAGCGGGAAAAGACGATCCACTTCTGTTTCGTCTGCTGGCTGTCAGCTGCGCCTGCAAGGAGTGCGATAATGTTGGGCTAACCTGTGGGGTGTTTCTCAATCTGGGTCTCCTGGAACCAGTTCAGCAACTCGGCCATATCTTCCTTGCCCATAGACCATATCTCTTGCGGGTCCATGTGTTCGTATCTCAGTATCCCGGGCTTCCTCTCGGGCTGCTTTGTGAATTCAGACTCCCATGCGTTCCAGTCCATCTGAAGACAGAGTGGATCGCTGTCGTCGCGTGGGAACCGCTCAACGCCATCGAGGGGGTACAGGTGCTTTGTTGCTGCCACCATGGATGCCACCAATAGTACCTCTGGGATGTCGAGAAGCATGTACCGCTTGGGTGGAGGTCTCCTGACTGGGAACGAAAAGCTCAGTCCCAGGAGCCCGCACGTCTTCTGAACCAAAGGGTGCACCTCAGCTGCCCTGGGTCAGCATCTTGCAAGTGATAAAGCTGAATTAGAGCAAACATACGAGGGAGTGCCAGATCTCGGATGTAGAGAAACAGCAGAGGCGGCGCCGGTACGGCAGGAAACTCCAGCCCGTGGTTCTCCTTGTACCCCAGCATCAAATCCATGACCGCCGCGTGTAGCTCGCTGCCGTGAAATCGGGAATATCGCGTCAGCAGCGCGTGATGAGCCCAGCCCGGCAGCCGGTCCCGCCACTCCTTGGGCACGTAGTCAATCTGCCGAACAGTTAGCAGCTGCACAGCACCTTTCCCCTCCTTGTCTGTACCCACCGCCGCAAGAAACGGTATCTGGCCATTCCTCGCCCACCGAAACACATCCCCAATCCTCACCGGCTCCTGCCGCAACACACAACCCAGATACACCAGCGCGAGCGTATCCACCACACCGGGAACTGGCCATACCTCTCCCTTCCAGCTCCTCTCCTTCCTCGTCCACCCCAACTCCTCCTCCCCTTCCACCCCTCCGCCATCAACGGCGTGCGCCTGCGTACTAAACATCACCAATCCTTCCGCTCCCACGCCCGCGGCCCCCTTCCCCTTCCCCTTCCCATCTCTGCCCCCCCTGGCCCTCGCAAGCCCCGGAAACTCCCTGACCCGCAGCAGCCACAGATCCCTACACACGGCCTCGAGCTCCGGATGGAACCCCTTCTTCCTCACGAGCCACAGCACCTGTTTCCTGAGCAGCAGCTGCAGGCACTCGAGGTACAGCTCGCGCGCCTCGTTGCCGGCGAGGTGCTTGCGCTCGGCCTGGCGGGCCTCCTTCTTCCTGCGGGCGACGCGGCCCGACTTGCCAAAGTTGTCGTCCTCGTCAATGTCGAACTGCACGTAGCCCTCGACCTGGTGGCCGTTCTCGCAGTAGCGCCGGCCGTTCTCGAGATACCACCGGCGGGCGGGGCACTCGGAGCAGGTCTCGCCGCGCGGGAAGCGGTGGTGGCGGCGCGGGGCCATGTGCGTTTACGGCTGGTTGTTTGAGGTTTGGTCGAGGTTTGGTTTGGTGCTGTGGCTTTTCTGTCGCTGTTGTTGCTTGTCTTGTGTAGAGTTGAAGTTGGGCAGAGTTGGGATGTCCGAGCTTTCCACGCACTCAATGGTTAGATATCTCGGCTCCAATTTCAGATTGGCACAATGGCAAACGATTGACAGATGCAGGGAACCTCATATATCTTCAAAGTCACACAGGCAAAGTTTAATAACTGACGTGCGATCACCACCCTCCATTGCACCTCACCCCCAACCCACGAATTACTCATTAAAATCACAATCTAGAGACAGTCATTTTTCAACTCGGCTGTTTTGCATTGCCTCGACCAAAATACAGGCTTCTTAGCATTTGGAACACAAAATATGCTGTTATTCAAATCCACCAGACGCTGGCTGTGACATTGGCAAAGGAAGGATCTAGTCCTGGTACAACAGACAGCGCCGTTGGGTTTGCGGGGGTTTCACACGTAAACAATAAGACCAAAGCACGGCAGAAGCGGTTGTGCGCAAGAAAACAGACGTCAGTTCCATGTGGTGTCAGACTGTACGTCCTATACCCGGCAGCAAGTGCCCAGAGATACTTGCTAGGCAACTGGGGACAGCTCAAGCCCCCAGAACAGCCCAAGAAACATCAACCGATATAACTCAGCTGGCCAAGAAGACCCAGCGATAACAAATATCAGATTGCTATCGCCGAGCAGAAACCGGATCATTCCATCCTTCGGTCCCCTCCCCATTCTCCTCCAACCCCGAGTGCAACCGTCTATTTCTGGCCCTCCTTGGCATCAATGGCGGCCTCCTCACCCATGGCGGTCTGGACAGTGACGACTAGTGATCTCGTTAGCTTGTGCGCTCTTTGGTTACTTTAGGCGAGTCAAAACATACGGGTCTCCTTCTCCTCCTCAACGAAGAGCTTGTTGATCTTCGCACCAACATCGCCCTCGGGCATGCGGACATCATCCTTGGTGTCACCATCCGAGGTCATCAGGTTGAGGAAGCCATCATCCGAGATATCGATCTGGGCGGCCAAGTTAGCATCTTCCGAGGCGCCAGAGCTTTTTCATTTCTCGCGGACGTTCACATACCAGAGTGTACTCGTTGCGCTTGACGACGGGGACGTCCATGTTGTGGGTGGAGGGGGACAGATCCTCGAGCTTCTTGCCGGTGAAGATGTCGATAGCGACAAGGTGGACCTTGGCGTGACCGTGCTTGCCGGTCTTGGAGGTCGACATGTCGACGATCTTGCAAGGGCGGCCCTTGATCACGACGTGGCCGTTCTTCCGCAGGGCAGAGCACTGCATGGGGAAGGTGGCCGAGGCACCGGCATCGCCAGAAGCCTCAGTCTCGAAAGCGTGGTGCTGGAAGCCATGGAGTCAGCATCAATCTCAAGAACTAAGCTCTTGACGGTTTGCTCGCTGTGTCTCGCAAGAAGCACTCGGCCAGAGAGCTGCAAATACGAGGAGCGATTTGGGCTGTTTCTGAAGTTGCGTCGCGGGGCTCGCGCCAGGGCAGTGCGGGGTGCTTCTCGTCGCTCGAGCGATCAGCCTGCAAGCAGGGAACAAAAACTCACCTCATCCGCCATTTTGAAAAAATTCGGGAAGGATACTCGTTTGTCGGAAAAGAAGGCTGAGGCGGCGAGGGCCAAGAAGAAGTCGAATGGTCCAAAAGAGGAGAGAGCGGAAAGTGCAAGGTTGGTTGACCGGAGAGGGGATGGCGGAGGAAAAATGTGGTTTTGAACAAGCAGCCGAAGCGAAGAAAAAAAGGCACCGTTTCCCCGCCAAGTTAGCCCCTCCTCTGCACACCAGCACCCAGGGGTTGACAGTTCCTGCCTCTGGACCACTAAATTTCGAATTTGAAGGTGGGCTCCGTCTGTGCTCTGGACCCATTCCGCTGCTCAATACCACAGCATTTACCAGACAGCCCCCGGGGCCATTTTTTGCCTCTGTCTGGGCCATCGCGCACACTTGGAAGGGTTTTCGGCTGGAGGGGGGGGGCAACCTCAACCCTCCTGCAGCGCAGCTTGTTGACCAATCAAAATGAGGCCAAACCTCCCCAGCTGTTAGAGGGTTACACACCGTGTGTGCCGTTAAGCCAGTGCACTGGTCGAGGTCCCGTGCTCCTGGATATCTGTGGAATGGTTCGTCTCCAAGTTGATCTATGGTAGAAATTTGACAGCAAAACGCTTGGGATTTCTGCAGCAAAAATTCGAGCAAGTGCTCTCATCAGTACAGGTCCGAGCTTGGGCTGCTGAGTTCTGGATTGTGCTGTGGCAAGCTCGTTTCGTATGCTCCAGGCTTGCACTGTGCTCCGTCCAGTCTCGGCTGGTACGACCCCACACTGACTCCCGCGCCCCACCACATCGAAACTGTGGAGTAAGGCAATGAGTCTGGCCAATCACAAGCCCCTCACTGCCTGGGCCGCGCAGCCTTGCTTGTTCACAGCGGAGCCAGCTGCCTTCAGGTGCCATGCAGCTCCCAGGAGGCCAGGTCGAGCTCCTTCGACAAGCACCAAGCAACGATCCCTCGAAGCGGAAGCGGAAGCGGAAGCGGAACCTGCACCTCAGCTCGCCGGCTCGAACTGAGCAAGTCGGAGGGGGCTGATTCATCATGTGGCTCGACCGGTTCGCCGGGCAGCATCCGGGGAGCACTCCGTCGCCGCCCAACAGCCAGAGTCGCTCGCAGTCGCCTCTCCCGCGCCGGACCTCGAGTGCGCGGGGCCCGTATCTCACATCACAGCGGCCTGGGATCGCGTCAAGAGGCTCCTCTCTGTCGCTGGTTTCAAACGACTCCTCGTCCTCCTTTCTGGGCGCGTCAAAGCGGACCAATGGCTCGGCCCTGAAGCAGTCCACGACCATCGGCGACGCGCCTGACCCAGAAGCGGTTCTGGCTAGGATTCTCGGCCCTGTGCCCGATACCACTGCGCCAGAAGAAAGCAGGACAAAGCGGATTACAGAGGAGGACTTGGACCTTGACTTTGATTTTGGCGGCCTCTCCTTGCGTGAGCTTGCCGATGGGGGTACCGACCGAGCAGCGCCAGCCACGTACAGACCGCAAACTGTAGAAGACTGTAGGTCGTCCCGAGCCCATGCGGCCTCCTCTTCCTGTACTCATAGCTTCAAACTAGTTGAGCGAGATAAAGCCAAGTTCGAAGAGCTCCATCGATCCATCCGTGCATGTGACGACATCCTCAGCTCGGTTGAGTCCAACCTGACCAGCTTCCGCAACGACCTGGCTGCCGTGTCCGCCGATATCGAGAGTCTACAAGCCCGTTCGACCGCCCTGAATGTCCGACTGGAAAACAGGAAGGCGGTCGAGAAGGCCCTGGGCCCAATCGTGGAGGAACTGAGTGTGTCGCCCATGATCGTGTCAAAGATATCGGAAGGCCACATCGACGAAGCATGGGTCAAGATACTGGCCGAGGTGGACAAGAGGGCCACGGCGCAGAAGAAGAGTTCTCAACAAACACAAAGCAAGGCGCTAGCTGACGTAGGACCGTTGCTGGAGAAGTTGGTCCTCAAGGTACCTGCAGGCGTCTGTCAACCATTTCAAGGACAACAATGCTAACCTTGAACCCAGGCTGTTGAACGAATACGAGACTTTCTCGTCGCCCAGATCAAGGCATTAAGGTCGCCCAATATCAATGCCCAAATCATCCAACAGCAGAACTTTCTCAAGTTCAAGGACCTGTTTACGTTTCTGAACCGACACCAGCCCGTCCTGGCTGGCGAGATCTGCCAGGCCTACCTCAACACCATGCGCTGGTACTATCTGAACCAGTTCACCCGGTACCAGAAAGCACTGGAAAAGCTCAAGCTCCACGTCCTCGACAAGAACGATGTACTAGGCCACGAGGATACCTCGAGGAGGACGACGGTGCTCTCGGGCTCCAAGATTGCCGGAGCACCCCACGACGCCTTCAACCTCGGCAGGAGGATAGAAGTGCTCAAGACCACCAACCAACTCGCCATCTCGTCTTACCTCGCCGAGGAAGACCAGTCCACCCACTACCTCGAAGTGCCCTTCCGCAACTTCAATCTCGCGCTCGTCGACAACGCGACGGCCGAGTACAGCTTCTTGGCGGCCTTCTTCAGCCCCGCGCTCTCCTTCGCCACCATCTCGCGGCACTTCAACTACATCTTTGAACCCACCTTTGCGCTGGGGCAGACGCTCACCCGGCAGCTCGCCGCCGACACGTACGACGGCCTCGGCGTGCTGCTGTGCGTGCGCCTCAACCAGCACCTCGCGTTCGAGCTGCAGCGCCGCCGCGTCCCCGCCGCCGACGGCTACATCAACGGCACGGCCATGGCGCTGTGGCCGCGCCTGCAGAGCATCATGGACGCGCACTGCGAGTCGGTTCGCGCGCTGACGGCGGCCCTGCCCGCGCGCGCGGCGTCGGCGGCGTCGGCCAAGGCTGCGTCGGCCGCACCGCACGTGGTGACCCAGCGGTTCGGCCAGCTGCTGCATGGGGTGCTGGCGCTGAGCGCGGATGCCGGGGGCGATGACGAGCCGGTCGTGGCGAGCCTGAGGCGGCTGAGGAACGAGGTGGAGGCGTTCCTGACCAAGGCGAGCCAAGCTTCGTTCGGGGCCGACAAGAGGAAGCGGGAGCGGTTTTTGTATAATAACTACAGTTTGATCTTGACGATCATTAGCGATGTGAGCGGGAAGCTCGCGATGGACGAGCAGGAGCATTTTGAGGCGTTGAAGACGAGTTATCAAGAGGCTGGGTAGTCGGGAGCAGGGCGATGCGTTTGGGCGTTTGGGCGGGGATTGTTTCTTTTGCCATCTTTGAGCGGTTTTGTTGCTGTAAGAACCTGGACCCAAAAGGCAGGATGCTCTTTTCAAAGCGAGGGACAGTCGATGCTTTTACAAGACATCAACCTCGCAAATAGACGGTCTGTGAGTCGAGAGTACATGTACATGATCCATAACCTGCCATTCCACAACGCCAACGTTTACCAGAATGCCTCTATGGCCCTGTAAGAAAACATGAAAAACTACACATCACACGCAGCCTCTACCGCCACCACCGCGCCAACAACCCGGACACATACTCCAGCCCAGACACCACCGGCCCCGGCAACGGGCCCTTCCTCAACAACACGGCAAGGACACCCACCAAAACCGCAACGCCCACCATCCTCACCGGCCCGCGATGCCTCCACACCCACTTCCGCGCCCGCCCCTTCTTCTCTTCCCACCTCATCTCCGCCACCTGCCGCTCGAACCACACCCTCCCCTGCTCCGCCCTGCCCTCCCGCATCCCCTCCCTCCCCCTCGCCGTCTTGAGCACGCTCCACCGCGACACGCCGCGCCACGCGGGCAGCCGCTCGGGCGGGAACGCGGCCTCGAGCCGCGCCGCCTCGGCGATGAGCGCCTCGAGGTCCAGCGGGGCGGGCAGCTTGGACAGGATGCTGTGCAGCATCTCGGGCTCGTCGCGGGGCGTGTCGAACAGCTCGGCGCGGCGGGCGCGCACGATGGCCGCGAAGAGGTAGACGGTGAAGACCGGGTCGCGGGCGAGCAGCACGTCGAAGAGGCGCGTGATCTCCCCCAGCGTGGTGATGTCGTGCGCGTACATGGTCAGCGTGCCCGACAGCGCGAAGAAGGGCTCCGTGCCCGAGAGGTGCCGCCAGAGCGGCGGGTCGGCGAGGCGCAGGATGGAGGGGATCAGGCGCAGCTGCGTGATGGCCGGGGCGAGGGAGGGGAGCATGAAGTCGCGGATGCGGAAGAGGGAGAGGTGGGTGAGGCAGGGGAGGCGGAGCGGGGGCGGCAGGAGGAGGAGGAGGACTTGGGCGATGTCGTGGTAGCCTTGGAAGTAGCAGAGGTAGGGGTGGGTGCGGAGGAGGGAGAGGATGAGATTGGAGAGGAGGGACTTCTGATGGGCGAGTTGAGAAGGGGTTTGGTCTGAGAGGCGAGAAAGGTGGGGTTTGTGTGTTAGTCGAGTTGTGAATGAAGGAGGGGGCGTTGAGTTAAGGGGGAAGGACGTACTGTCGGGGTAGTAGATGAAGGCGCGGTTGACGTCGAGCTGAACTTGGTCCTCGTCTTTGTGGTGGGGGAGGGACTCCCACGAGGGAGCTGAGGCAGACCCGTCAGGGCCGGGTTCCGCCTTGTCGTGGTCGGGCGGGATCCCGAGGAGTATTGGCCCTGGTGTGGGAGTGAGCTGGTGTTCTGATGGGCAAGGGGCGTGTGTGTGTAAGACAGTGTGGACAAGATACTGACATGCTTGTTGGCGGAGGCTGTCGGTCAAGAAGCCACCCCGCGACTCAGCAAGAGCTGTCAGCGCATCCAGGTCCCTGGTTCTGCATGCCTCGAGGATGGCTTCCTTCTTTTCATCGTTGGCCTGCCGTGACTTCTCCAAAATGGCAGCCTTCTCGTCGATACTTGTCTCGATCGGATCCTCCATCTTCTCCCAAGTCCCAACCGCGTTCTTGGTGACGCCGCGTTTTTGAAAGCGGTCCTTCTCCCCAGCCTTTAGTTCGCTCCTTTCTCAACTCTATTTCACCCGTAGATAACTAGAGTCGACCAATGCAACCCGGAACCGGAAATGCTGCCGCCTAACAATGATCTGTTCTTTGCCCAATTCTGGAGGTAGCATAGTTACCTGGATTTACAGATTCCGTAATTTAAGTCTGGGCGTGTCGTTCCGTGTTTGCATGTTTCAGCTTAAGACCCACAGCACATGAAAGCCGCACTGTCAGGAACAATACATCACAATCACAGATTTATCGATACTCAATATGGAGCTTCTTGTTCACGGGTCTATTTGAGTACTTTTTGGACCATTTCTGCTTCATGAGAAGCATGCAATCAGTGTGATTCGATCATTTGTTGTCGACGGGCTGCAATCTTCTGGCTGATATTGTTACGGAAAGTTTACCTTGGCGTTACAAAACAATGTGTTGGATTCCACCAGACTGGCCCTGCTCGCTCGGAAGTGAAGGAAATGAAATGCGATCAGTCACTTGTCTTTGTTTCACACAGCTGGACACACAAAAGGGGCCGCATTGTTCATCAGGTACAAATGCAGTATCTAGACTTTGTGTAACAGAGAGGGAGAGAGAAGAGAGAAAAGCAATGTGCGGGCGCTTAAGCATGGCGTTGTTGGCTTCGAGGTTAACGCTGGTGGTTGCTTGAAAGGGCAAGCGAGCAGACAGCATGCATGGCCCCACGTCAGCCTGACTGCGACCTGTTTGGTGCTCGACTTTGTTGTTCAACAACAAGTTATCAGGACAGCGACAATGCAGCAAAACCTCCAGCGGCTCACTGTGTGATTTAGCGGGTTACTCATCGCAAGGATTTGTGGATAAGCCGGAGTCCCGTCTCCAAACACCGCCGGGGCTCAGACGCTGCGAACTCATCGCAGCCGAAACGGAGGTGAAGCCCGCGCACGTCGTGGAGGAGTTGAGAATCGCCGTCGGAGCAACCCAGAGTCCACCTCGATCTTGCCTTAGCGATCACGGGCCTGCGCTGCACGGCCGGGACTGCATGCAGCTGGAGGCGCGCGCATGGGGGGTTTTAGAGGCGCTGATTCGAAACCACACATGATCTGGTCCCCGATTACCTTAGCTATTCCTCCGGGACTTTACACTACACTGAAGACGACCACGCTCCTGCCCAATTCATCTCCCAAGTCGGGCGCAAGCCTCTTTCCGTCCCTCATCTTTCACTAAACGCAAATCACCATGGCCTTTCAGACCAACGTCTTCCGGGACGGAGAGTGGGTGACTGAGACGGTCAACCTGCACGCCGTTTTGAGATCTCAGCGAGCAGGACCCAAGGGGCCCACAAAGCCCGATCCGCCGAAGCCTCCTCAGTGTGGCCTGCTCACGAGGACTCTTGTTGAGACTGCGCGTGCAAACTCGATTCTGCCTGTCCGCTTGCGGTCAGCCGACCGAAACGACATTGCCTTCGTAGGAGTAAGCTCGGCCGTGTCTTGTCTTGCCCGTCTTCCTGCTCGACTGACATGGGACACACTAGGATCACTTTGTCCAAATATGCGAGCTCCGAAAAGACGGCGTTCTTGCCGAGATAGTCCGCAAGAATGACTTCGGCTGCCGCATCCGAAATGCCTGCGTCATCGGTTCCTGTAACATTCCGGAGCTCAAGGACGAGGCCGCGAGCGACCTTCCCTCGTTTCCCGCCATCAAATTCGAGAACGACCAGGCAGACCCGTTCGGCTTTGCCTCCCCAAGGCCGCCGGGCACAAGCACCCATTTGCCCCCTCAGTTGTTGATGGTGATCCTGGAGAGCGGCGACAATGTTCTGCTGTTCGTTAGGCCAGGAGCCGACGGCAGGCACAAGTTCGTTGCCACACAGCTTGGCTCCCCTCAGCGCGGACCAGCACATCTGGGATTCCATGCTGCCGTCGACCCGAGCTCGCGATACATGGCACTGGCATGTCCCACCGACTCCTTCGTCGTCTTTGAGCTCGAGTCTCACGAGCAGTTGAACGACAGGTACCTCCGCAACGAACCCCTGCTTCCCGTCGCATCATTCCGCCTTCGCAGAGTACGGGGTGTGATACACAAGATCACTTTTCTGTATCCGCGGCCTGGGGATGACCACCACATTATCCTTTTGCTTATCATCATCCGACATGGAAAGTCGCGAACAGTGATATATGAATGGGAACTCGGGGACGACCTGAAAGTCGTGTTTGCTGAGGAGAAGCAAGGCCATCGGCTGCCCATAGAGCACCAAATGCCTCTGCTCCTGGTCCCCATGACGATGCAGTCAGCATTCCTTGCCGTTTACCCCGATCATGTTGCCGTCTGCACCGACTGCTTACATGGACCACCGACCTTTGACACGCGCACGCCGACCGCGCCTCCGACCCCTAATCATCGCGGACGCCAGCCGCCACTTTGGACTGCCTGGGCCAGACCGTTGCGACTGCAGTCGTACCGCAAGGATCGCGACTGTGTTTATTTGGCTCGGGAGGATGGCGCCGTCCTCTTCGTTGTGGCCGAGTCCGAAGACCTCCTTGCTTACACGACGTTTATTGAACCATTTCCTTGCAACATATCGACCGCTTTTGCTTGTGTCTTCGATCACACCACCGATGTCCTTGTGCTCGGCAGCGACTCGGGTGCAGGAGGGTACTGGAAGGTGCGCGAAACCTTGCCCTTGTTGGCTTGACACAATACTGACCTTTGCCACGCAGATCTTCCCCCGGCAACCTTTCCAGCTTCTTGGGATCTTGCCAAACTGGTCACCAGTTGTGGACTTTACAACCACTGATGACTTCACAGAATGGCACCAGGAAACCCAGAAAGACAAGGCCATGGTCCCTTGGCAACTAGCCAAACACCGGAAACCAGACCGCATCTTTGCGACGTGCGAAGGCGGAAGCAAAGGCTCAATTACGGAATACAGATATGGCTTGAAGGCCAACATCGCGTTGGATCTTGAGTACGGGGCTGTCATGAAACAAGCCTGGCTCATACGCTTCTGCAACTTGCCCGCGTTTGACGGCTACCTGCTATTGCTTTCGTTGCCCGACTCCACCGCCGGTCTTCTGCTGCCGAGTGACTTTTCCGCCGCGACAGTCCCCGACGCAGGGCTGGTACCGTATGACCTCTCGTCGCCCACGCTTGCTCTAGTGGCTTTCGGGCACTCGATGGTACAGATCACTGGGCATAACATAGTGCTCGCAACTGAACAAGACAGGTATTGGCATCTGCTTTTTGACAAGCCGAATTAGAGTGCTGACTTCGAAACAGTCGTTCGTTTTCCTTGCAGGATTTTCCGGGCCTCTTGGACGCTTCCGTTTCAGACGCTTGCGCCCTTGGCAATTGCCTTGTTGTCTCGGCTCATACAGACTCTCAATTCCAGCTTCATGTGTTCAAGGTTGACCCATATCACCTTACACTGGCGCAGACCCAGACGATTGATGTTGACGGAGAGATCACCTGCTTGTCTCTCGGTATTGACGACACGATCTGGATAGGCGTCCGGAAGGGCTCGCAAACCCTTCTGGCCCACGGGTCACTGCAAGAGCCATTCGATGGTCTTCAAGTAATCGACCTGGCCGAGTGTAAGCCCGCCCCCTTCTCTTGGATGGTTTCTTGGCTTTGTTCATTCCTAACTTTACGTAGATGTGCCAGGACGGGTCGGGAGCGCCGCTCCTTATGCGCCGTCCCCGGTTGAAGGTATTGACAGCATCATCTCGGTTCGGGATACCGTCCTCCTGGGCACCCGAAGCGGAGAGGTGATAACGGTTCGAAAGAACGCCGGCTCCATCTCGATCGACTGCGAGAAGTTTGGCACGATGCCTGCGAGTGTCAGCTGCAGCTACTCGGCTGGCACAGGGGAGCCTACGATACTAGTCTGTTGCGACAACAACCTCGTCTCCATCTCCATTGACCAGCATGGCAGCCGCCGTGATGACGCCGCCCGACTCAAAAGTAAAGCTCGGGTCTGGCCGGTAGATGCTCGCAATCCGGAGTCCAATCCGGTGCCGGTGCAGGTGGCGAAAGCCGTGGACATGCCGTCTCAAGATGGTGTCATCCCGATTCTGATGTTATCTGGCACGAGACTGCTGCTCGCAGAGATGCACGAGGAGCCCGGTCCTGTCCACCGGAGCATTCCCGTCGAAGGCTCGCCCAACAAGATCCTCTACTGCCATTTCACACAGTGTCTTGTTGCTGCAACAAACCAGCCGCGAGGGCCAAACCTAGTCTTCATCAACCCTGACACCGGGGAAGATATCGGAAGACCGACCGACAAGAACGGCGAGCCCCAAGCCTTCATCGCCGGCTTGGGGAAGGAAGGTGACCGGGTAATGGCCTTGGCGGAGTGGAACTACAGAAGAGCCAACAACGTCTGGAACTTCATCCTGGTGGCCACGCGGAGCGGCCGTCTCATCGTCGTGACAACTGAGAAAGAGAAAGTAGGGGTGCGGGACGGCAACCCGCCAGCGATTCGCTACTGGACCCGGTTTAGAAAAGAGGTCAAGGAGCCGATCTACTCGGTCGTCGGATACGACGAAGGACTGATTTACTGCGCCGGCCATACAATTCAGTGGGAGGTCCTCGACCCCAACGAGCGCCGCCTTAAGCCCCTCAAGTCCTTCGCCCTCAGCTCGCCGGCCACAAGCCTGCGCATCTCGCACAACAAGCTCGTCGCCCTGACAGCCAACGACTCCCTCCTCGTCCTCGACAACCACGAGACCGCCGCTGAGGAGACCAAACTACGACACGTCGACCCGTGGAGACGGCACGGTATCGACACTATTGAGGTTGCTGGCCCAGCACCACTATCGCCATCACCCACCAGCCACAACCACCATCCACCCTCCTCGTCCCCGTCCTCCTCCTCCTCATCCAAACCAACCCCCACCACCGCCGTTACAAGCACAAGCAGCAGCATCCACCTCGTCGCTGACCGCGACCGCGCCGTCGCGGGCCTCTGGGTGCCCTGGCAGACGCGCGACAGCGAGTGCGAGGTGATCCTCGAGGCCGAGCTGCCGTCCTCGATCCGGCGATTCCGCCGGGGCCGGACGCGCCCCCTGTGGGAGCAGCGCCTGCGCCCGCCGCGGTTCGGCCGGCTCGCGGTCACGGCCGACGACGCCGAGGTCCTGGGCGTCGCGCTCGATGGGGGCCTGTACCAGTTTACGTTGCTGGGGGTGGAGGCGTGGCGGGTGCTGAAGTTTTTGCAGAACTTGGCGGAGAGGGTTTCGTCTTCTTCCCTGGATGGAGGAGAGGGGGAAGAGGGAGAAAAAGGGGAGGAGGGGGAGGGGGAGGGGTTGGATTTGGAGCCGAAGTTGGCGTACGGGTTGGAGATGCATGTGGATGGGGACGTGCTGCGGAGGTGCTACGAGGGGAGGGCGCTGGAGCGGTTGGTGGTGAGGCAGCGCCATGTCGCGAGGTTTATTGAGCTGTTGGGGGAGCTGGATGGGGGCGAGCATACCAGAGGGTTGGCCGCGGAAGGGGATCATGGGAGGTATTTCCAGGTGGCGTATGATATGCTGGAGTATTACTTGGCGCCGGCCTTCTGATGCCCGAGGGTTGAACTTGGGGAAGGGGACTGAGTGGACATGGAAGGGTGGAGGGGAGGGATGGATGTTTGTCGCCCCCTGAGTTCAGGGGCTTGCTTCTGCTGCTGTTGTTGTTGTTGTGTAATCCACGCGAATCTTACAGATTTCTGCCTGTAATTTATGACTTGAGCGCACTGCTGCCTTGTCAAAGACGGCTCAGCGAGCACAAAAATAAATTCGGGCCTGTGCCCACAAAACTCGCCGGTGCGTCATTGCTGCCCCTCACTGGAAGACAAAGCCAAAGCAGACAAGAAGTCCTGCAGAAGTACTGGCGGATCTGGTATATGACCGCAAGCGGGTCACAGTATGCTGCTCAAGACCATATCTTGGTTTAGCTGGCTCAGATAACGAACACAGATTAAAAGACGCTTTATTCTGAAGCCGTTCACTTGAAGGAGAGAGAAGTGAAGCCTGGTTCATTGTTGAAAGGAACAGACCTGGAACCAACAAAGCTCGAACCTGAGCAGGGGGTACTGCCGATAAGACCCGTTATCGCCCCAGGCTGTCCCGCACTAAACTGGCTTCCCCACAGGGACCCGCAAGCCCTACCGAGCGCCAGTCGTTGCTGACCTCCACCTGGAAACCCCTTCTGTAGAGCTTTTTCGCTGCCCAGGTGTGTGCCGCCCTGGTTTCTTTTGCCACGACCCCGAACCCATCGGAGCAGGCGACCCTATTGCCGGCCGGAGTTTTTCCACGCTCCTTCATTTTTCTTCTTCTCACGTCCCGTCGTGAGCAAAAGCAAGGGCGTTTCTTCCATCTCCACATTCCTTTGAAGGAACCGGACCTGGACTGGAACCCGACCCGGACTCGCCTGCAAACAACCGAAGTGCGAGTAGCGGAGCATCCTCGTAACCCGGTCACAAAGAATTACCATCTTGACCCCGCCAGGACCCAAACCGGACCACAGCAACCACCAAAAATGGCGCCCAAGAAGAAGGGAGGCAACAAGAAGGGCGGCAACGACGACTGGGAGGCCGAGCTTGGCGAGAGCATCGCCCCCGCGGCCGCTGCTGCGACCCCCACCGACGATGCCCCCGCGGACGACGACGAGCCCGCGGCGGGCAGCGGCGGCCTCATGAACCTGATGCGCAAGAACAAGGAGAAGCGCAAGAAGAAGGGCCTGGTGGACGACTTCCCCGAGGAGGACCAGGCTCCCGCGGCGTCGCTCGAGGACGCCGTGTTGCCGGACCTCTCCAGCAAGCAGGCCGTCGAGGCCAACGCCGAGGACGAGTTTGCGCTGCCGGAGAAGAAGGGCAAGGGCGGCAAGGGCAAGCAGCAGCAGCAGAAGGGGGGCGCTGCCGCCGCGGCCGCGGCCAAGGATGAGGACGCGGATGAGTCGGGCCGGGTGTTGACCAAGGCGGAGAAGGAGAAGCTCAAGAAGGAGAGGGAGAAGCAACGGAAGAAGGAACAGGTGGGATATGTCCTTTCTGGCTGGCTTTTTATGAGAGCTAACGGAGATGTGCGCGTAACAGGCTGCCAAGAAGAAGGCCGCCGGCCCCGCAAAGGCCGAGCCCGCGAAGCCCGCCACCGAGGAGAAGAAGGCCGAGACCGCCGCGGCCGCGGCCCCTGCTGCTGCCGATGCGGGCGGCAAGAAGAAGAAGCTCCCCGCCCACCTGCTCGCCCTCCAGAAGCAGCAAGAAGAGCTCCGGCGGCGGCAAGAGGAGGAGGAGCGCATGCGTGCCGAGGAGAAGGCGAGGTTAGAAGAGGAGGAGCGCCGGGACGCCGAGGAGATCAAGCGGAGGGAGGAGGAGAAGGCGCGCAAGAAGCAGAAGGAGAAGGAGAGGATCGAGCAGCTCAAGCGCGAGGGCAAGTACATGACCAAGGCCCAAAAAGAGGAGAAGGCCCGCAACGAGCGGAAGCTGCAGCAGATGATTGCCGCTGGTATCAAGGTCGGCGGTCTTGGGGAGGGCGAGGCGGAGAAGGAGAAGGAGAAGGAAAAGGAGAAGAAGAAGGCGGATGCGAGGAAACGTGGTGGCAGGTCAAAGGTTAGTGCACAATGGCGGCCATGCTACCTCTTCCCCGAATGTGCAAATGCTCACAACATGCTCTTAGGTCGACGAGGAGAAGGCGCTGGCTGAAGCGGCTGAGCGGGCGAGGTTGCAGGCCGAGGCCGCTGCGAAGGAGGCCGAGGAGAAGGCTCGCGCTGAGCGGGAGAAGGCTGAGGCCGAGGCCGCTGCAAAGGCGCAGGCCGCGAAGGCTGCCGCTGAGGACAGCGTGGACGAGGACTGGGAGGCCGCTGCCGAGTCGGAGAAGGAGGACGTCAAGGACAGCTGGGATGCCGATTCCGAGGACGAGGCTGAGAAGAAGGCCGAAGCGAAGGCCCTCCCCTCTCGACCAAAGGCCAAAGAGGAATCGGAATCTGAAGAGGAGTCCGAGTCCGAATCTGAATCCGAATCTGAGTCGGAGGACGAGGGCGCGACGCAGGCTCGCCTCGCCGAGGCTCAGAGGAAAAAGGAGGCTGCCGAGCGCCGCGAGAAGGCCCACCAGGCCGCCCTCGCTGCCCGGTCAAAGGACAACCTGCGGTCGCCGATTTGCTGTATTCTCGGGCACGTCGATACCGGCAAGACGAAGCTCCTCGACAAGATCCGCCAGACCAACGTCCAGGAAGGCGAAGCCGGTGGTATCACTCAGCAGATTGGTGCCACTTACTTCCCCGTCGAGGCCATCAAGCAGAAGACGGCCGTGGTCAACCGCGATGGCCAGTTCGACTTCAAGGTTCCCGGTCTCCTCATCATTGACACACCTGGGCACGAGTCTTTCTCCAACCTGCGGTCTCGTGGTTCCTCGCTCTGCAACATCGCCATTCTGGTCGTCGATATCATGCACGGTCTCGAGCCTCAGACGCTCGAGTCCATGAAGCTGCTGCGCGACCGCAAGACGCCCTTCATCGTCGCGCTCAACAAGATCGATCGTCTGTATGGCTGGAAGAAGATTGACAACAACGGTTTCCAGGAGAGCTTGGCGCTGCAGAATAAGGCCGTGCAGAACGAGTTCAAGAACCGTCTGGAGCAAACCAAGCTCGCTTTCGCCGAGCAGGGCTTCAACTCCGAGCTGTTTTACGAGAACAAGTCGATGGCGAGATACGTTTCGCTGGTGCCCACTTCGGCCCACACCGGCGAGGGTATCCCCGACATGCTCAAGCTGATCGTTCAGCTCACCCAGGAGAGGATGGTTGGCTCGCTCATGTACCTCTCCGAGGTCCAGGCCACCGTGCTCGAAGTCAAGGCCATCGAGGGTTTCGGCATGACCATCGATGTCATCTTGTCCAACGGTATTCTCAGGGAAGGCGACCGCATCGTCCTCTGCGGTACAGAGGGTGCCATCAAGACAAACATCAGAGCGCTCCTCACGCCCGCACCGCTCAGGGAGCTCCGTCTCAAGTCGCAGTACGTGCACAACAAGGAGGTCAAGGCTGCCTTGGGTGTCAAGATCAGCGCACCGGGCCTTGAGGGCGCCATTGCTGGTTCTCGTCTGCTCGTCGTCGGCCCTGATGATGACGAGTCGGATCTCGAGGACGAGGTCGAGGCCGATCTCGCCAGCCTGTTCAGCCGGGTCGAGAGGTCTGGTCGCGGTGTCAGCGTGCAGGCGTCCACGCTGGGTTCGCTCGAAGCCTTGCTGGACTTCCTCAAGGACTGCAAGATCCCCGTCGCCAATGTCGGCATTGGCCCCGTCTTCAAGCGCGACGTCATGCAGTGCGGCACCATGCTGGAGAAGGCGCCCGACTACGCCGTCATGCTCTGCTTCGATGTCAAGGTTGACAAGGAAGCGCAGGCGTATGCTGACGAACAGGGCATCAAGATCTTCACGGCCGACATTATCTACCATCTCTTTGACTCGTTCACCAAGCACATCAACGAGCAGCTCGAGAAGAAGAAGGAGGAGTCCAAGATGTTGGCCGTCTTCCCCTGCGTCCTCAGCCCCGTGGCCGTCTTCAACAAGACCAACCCCATCGTTGTGGGTGTCGATGTTATCGAGGGTTCGCTCCGGATCAACACGCCCATCTCTGTCATCAAGCCCAACCCCTCTACCGGTCTCAAAGAGATCATCAACATTGGCAGAGTGTACGTCTCTTCCCGCCCTCATTCCCACTCACTCACCAATTTCCTTGCGTGTATCACAATTGCTAACATTTCTGGCACAGGACATCCATCGAGCGTGAGCACAAGCAGATCCCCATCTGCAAGAAGGGCCAGCCGTCGGTGGCCGTCAAGATCGAGATGGGCGGCCACCAGCCCATGTACGGCCGCCAGCTCGAGGAGAAGGACATGCTCTACTCGCAGATCTCGCGCGCCAGCATCAACTGCCTGAAGGAGTTCTACCGCAGCGATGTCACAAACGACGAGTGGCAGCTCATCATCAAGCTGAAGCCCATGTTTGATATTGCGTAGGTGTCGCGAGGTGGTTGATTGAGGGGCGCAGTAATCGGGGCAGGGGAGAGCGAGAAGAGGAAAGGGAGAGGGGTGTGTTGTGGGGAACAACAAAAGCAGAAAGAAAAAAAGTTCGGCCCTGGTCTTTGGTGGGTTGTGTTATGAGAGGACGAAGGATGGATGGGTGGATGGATGGTGCTGTTTACCTCACTCTTGTTGTTGTACCATCTTATGCTATGCTATACCACGCAGAGTGTAGTCATGTTTTTGCCGTCCGTGTTACCTGCCTGGTCTTGCAGATAAAAGCTGGTGTCTCAGACGGGTGTTCACATCCATTGTTGCCTCAACTACGAAGTCCATGCAGATCTCCAAGATCAACCGCAGCACACAGAGCAAGAGAACAAGCGAATTGACTCCTCAGTGTTGAAGCGCTTGAAATTCCATTTTAATAACGATGCCATGTCTGTCTCTCTGTCTTTGTTTATCCCCAGCCCAACCCATTTCAGCCATCCTTCTTGCAAAACCACTTACTTTCGGTAGAGTCCCATTCATCCCCCTTTTCTTGGCCCAGCTCTTTTCCCCATTCTTCATAGCATGCTCATGTCTCCCACCTTCTTAAAAAATAACCCCTCTCATACAGAACTTTGTCATAGACGCCCAATACATGCTTTCGCTTCGTATTCCTATGAGACCCATCTATCAAAAAACCACCTGCGAAAGGCTTTTCCGCCCCCCACACCCGCAAAAGAGAAGAAAGAAAATCGAGGAACCTGAAAGGGGTTGAGAGGAAAGGTAACCCTTTAAGGGTCAATGTCCTCAACCTCAGCCTTGTGCGGCGCATCGGCATCTGTCATCTCCTCGTCCTTGGCTTCTTGTGCCTTCTCGGCCTCAGCAGCCTTGCGGGCCTCCGCCTCGGCAGCCTTCTTGGCCTTCTCGGCCTCCAACCTGGCCTGTAGCGCCTGGCGCTCGGCCTCGACCTTCTCGAAGTGGCGCTGGACGACGGGCCCGGCCAGAGCACGGATCTCATCCATCTTGGCGATGTACACGGCCTTGGTGGCATCGTCACCCTCATCGTAGAGCCAGTCCTGTGGAAAGAATTAGCATCTGCTCTCAATGCATTATCGTTGTGAGGTGAGCCAAGCCTACCTCGCTCGCAGTGAGCTTCTCGCGGATCTTGTCCTTCTCCTCTTCGCTGGCAAACTCGGCGTACTGGTCGTCAAGCTTGTTGCGGAGCTCATAGATGTATGTCTCGAGCTCGTTCTTCTTCTCCTCGGTGTCGGCGACGAGCTTGTCCTCCATGACCATGGCGGCCTCACGCTCGGTGGCCTGGTTCTTGGCGGCGGCCTCGAGCGTCTGGGTGGCGCTAACGATGGGCAGCTCGCCCTTGCGGACCTGCTTCTTGACCTTCCGGGTCTTGGGCTTCTCGTCCTTGGCGTCGGTGTCCATAGCCTTTTGTGACGACTCAGTGGTTAGCTCAATCCCTGTTTCATCCTCACACGACTTGGGCTCGGGTCCGCCAGACGCAGGAGTCTCGATCTTGCGCCGTTTTGGCGCTCGATCAGAGGTCCCGTCTGGACCGCCGACGCCCACCTCCTCCGTGACCATTGATAAGGGGCTGTGTCCAGTCTGCATAAGAATACTCACATCCGCGTCACCGTTCTCCTCCTTGATCTCCTCCTCCACCTCTTGGTCCTCGACATAGTAGCCGCTCTCGACGTTCAGGACGCCGTGGATGTTCACGCGAGCCTTGAGCTTGCAAATCATGAAGTCCTCGGGGCCGCCGGTCGCCTTGACTCCCTTGACAGAGAAGCGGCCGATGAAGGGGGAAACCTTGCCGGGAAGGCCCTCGGGCTTGGCGTACCTAGCCTCCAGGTCGAAGGGCTGCTTGCGGTAAAAGGTGAGGATCTTGGTCGAGGGCATCACATTGCCCTTGTTAAAGACAGTGAGGCTGGTGTCCTCGTCGGGGATGTCGGCATCCTTCTCCCAGGCGAACTCGATGGGGTAGCTGATGACGTCCTGGACAGCAAAGTCGCGGACCTTGAAGACGGGGGAGAGGATGGCGCAGCTGAAGGCGCAGCCACGAGCGATGGCCTCGTCCAGGTTGAGGGTGAAAGACAGGGTCTTGCCGAAGAAGGCCTGGATGCGCTCCTTGATGGCAGGCACACGGCTGCCACCACCAACGACCTCGACGATGTCAATATCCTCCTTGGACAGCTTAGACTCGGCGAGAGCCTGCTCCAGGACGGTGTCGACGCGGGAGAGCATGGGCTCAATCATGGCCTCGAACTCCTGGCGAGTGATCATGGCACGAACATCAATGTCGTTCATCAGCGACTCGATGTTAAGGGGGGCCTGCTGGTTCGCCGACAGCACCTTCTTGAGCTTCTCGGCGGCAGCGTAGACACGGGTCGTGGCCTTGGGGTTGCTGAAGATGTCGATCTTGTACTTGCCGAGGAACTCCTTTTGCAGGTGCTCGACAAGAGCGCGGTCGAAATCGCGACCGCCAAAGTGGCGATCGCAAGCGTTGCCCTTGACGGCGAGCTCGCCCTTCTTGAACTCGACGATGGAGCAGCTGTAGTCGCTGTAGCCGACGTCGACAAAGGCGACACGACGAGGCGTCTCGTCGGCGGCGGGCAGGTCCAGCTTGGTGATGCCATAACCGAGGGCGGCGGCAGTGGTGTCGTTGATGAGACGGAGCAGCTTGAGGCCGGCGATCTCGGCGGCATCAATGAGGGCGCGGCGCTGGGAATCGGTGAACCAAGCGGGCACGCTCATGACCAGATCGGACACGGGGAGCTTGAGCTCGCTGGCGGTGGTCTGCTTAATCTTGCTGAGGAACATGGCGACGAGCTGGATGGCGGTGAACCTCTCCTTCTGACCGAGATACGAGACCTCGGCGCCGACCTGGCCGTTCATGTCGACCAGCGGCGCCGAGATGTACTTCTGCTCAATCTGGATATCGGGGTCATTGAAGGAGCGGCCAACAAGGCGCTTCAAGCAGCCGACGGTGTTCTTGAGGTTGGAGATCTCCTGGGTCTTCGCGGGCTCTCCGAGATAGCGGGACTTGGGGCCGAAGCCAACGAGGGAGCTGTCCACGGGGTTAGGCATCGACATCGAGCCTGGGTTCCATCTATGTGATACTTACGGCGTTGCCCGGTTGGAGACTTCATTGGTGATCTGTAGGACAGGGCTGTCAGCGAATGCGCCCGCTTCGACATGGCCGAGCAGTGTTTCTCGGGTACGGGTGGGTATCGCAGAAGCGGCAGTGGGGACCTTTGACGTACCACATCGACACCCCGATTCCTCGCAACAGCGACGACGGTGTTGAGGGATCCGAAATCGACACCTGGAGCGCACGGAGAGGGTAAGTTGGTGTCCGGGCTTGCAAGACGGTGACGGGTCGGGTGGGAATCGCGACTTACCGACGACACTCATGTTGGGCGGGAAGTGAGGGGCACTAGAGATAGGAGCGGGCCTGGTGTAAACAAAACTGATCGAACTCCCTCAAAAAACCCAGCGAATCGCGCAGTATGTCGAGGCCGTGGGAGGATAAGCACTCACCAGCTAAGTCGGGTCGGTAGGTGAAGTGTGCGATAGGGATCGTTGTCTGCGCAGATGCAGAGTCTGGCAGTTGGGATATGGAGTGCAGAAAATGGATTTCTGTAGTCGTCTTTCGCAATGCGGGCAGGGCAGGTTGAGTTGGCAGGCAAAGCAGAAAAAAATCAGACCTCAGTGCCCGACTCTGGCGCTCGTCAGAGAGGGCGGGTTCCCCTCCAGGGCCTTATGGGGCGCTCTTAACCCCGCACCCGGGTGTCAGCACCTTCAGCCAAGGCGCCTCGGAACCTAAGAGAAGCTTCGAGATTGGTCTCAGCACGGTGCATCAGGCAGCCTTGCCCAAGGCACTTTTGAGCCTCGAGATGTGTTTGCTTCTGTTGCACCAGGCTCAGAACACTGGAAATGCTGTTCTTTCCTCTTAGAGAGAATCAATTGAGAAATCTTGAGCGGTGCTGGTGCTGCCTGGGCATCAAGTCGCACCTGCCAAGCAAGGGTTGTGCGATAACGAAGACGTCGAAATCTTATCGCTTCCTTCACGCCCCCGCGTGCGCTTATCACCCCACCTTGAGCCACTTTGCCGCTGGTCGCGCACACCGCCAAGGGAGAACCCCTCCGGACTTTCGTTTGTTAGTTCGTGCCCCGCTATCTTCTGCCCGAAAGTCTGGAAGAGCATCGTTTCACATTTTTGACCTTGCCAACTCCCTGCTCTGTTTGTGCACGCATTCTGTCCAACGGCAATTGCTGATCCAACTCCAAGAACCAGCTTGAACCCCCAACACAAAAAGGAACGCATCGTTCTAAGAAGTAGGACCTGAAAAGCGCAAGGTTTGATTCTTCTCCCATCCATGCCTGCCCAAATTGCACCACATGGGCACCAGTTTGTCATGCCCAGCCTCGAGGACCCACGACGTTGGACCCCAGTACGTAATAAACGCCGGCCAAGAGGTTTCCAACAGTGTAGGACTTCAGGACTTGCTGTTTCATTCAGGAGTCAGTTTAGTCCCGAGCTTTCCAATGACCAGAGCATGTCTTTTCTCGGACAAGGCGATTGGGCGGATTTCCATTCTCACGAGATGAACATCCGACCCCCGAGTCAGGCACCCTCCGCCCATGTGTGCCTATTCCGCGGGCCAATGACTATATGAGCTACAGTCGACGACATGTTTGTTGTACTCAACTAGAGAAGCGTAGCACACACGATATCCTCCAGAGCGTCATACCTGGCACCAAGTTAAAAGCCACCTATCTGCCGGTCTCTTGTTGCCAGTCAAGAGACAAACAGACGTTGGAAGCGGAGGAAGGACGAGGATGTCAGTGTAGAAGGATAAGAAATTCATAAGTCTAGCCGACAGACGCAAAAGCATGCAAGATCATCCAATGTACTTTACACACACAACTACACCCAATGGACCCTCCCATAAACATCTGCCCGTGTGGAATCCACCCCCTCTAACAAAGACCTGCCAAACCAAACGAATATCCAACTCATCCATCCATCATCCCCCCCTACACAACAAGCCTTACTGCCTCGTCCCCCTGTGCCTCCCCTCCGCCCTTTCCTCCTCCCCCCTCGAGGCCCCTCCCTGTCCCCTCTCAATCTCCCTCTCCACCTCGTCCCTCGCAACCGGCCTCGTCCAGCTCGCCCTCCCCAACGGACTCCTCCCCGCGCCCGCCGCCGCCCGATTTACACCATTCCCAGCCTGTGGCGGCGGCGGCGGCGGCGGAGGCGGCGATAGCTCACCACCCCCCATCTCAGTCAGATCCGCCTGCTGCTGCTGCTGCTGCTGCTGCTGCTGCTGCTGCCCCTGTTGCTGCTCATCCACCGAACTGTCGTCCCCGACCTCAAACACCAAACCCGGCGTCGGCTCCCGCCGCGGCGGGCCCTGCGCCATCATCCTCCGCGCCGCCGCACCACCCGCGCCCCATATCCTCTGTCCGTCGTGAGCCGCGGCGGCGGCCTGGGAATGGTGCCCCGCCTGGGCGGCCAGCTCGTATTTCCGCCTGTCCTCGTCGCCCATGATGCTCTCCACGCGCTGCGGCATGTAGACGGACATGTTGCCGCCGGCGGAGGAGAAGGCGCTCTCGAAGGAAGCGCGGTGGTGCTGGGTTTGTTGGTGGTGGTAGTGGTTGTACTGGTATTGTTGTTGATTCTGTTGGGGATGGAAAGAGGGGCGTTTGCCGCTGCCGCTGCCGCTGCCGCCAGCCGTCGTGGTGGGATCGGTGTGCGAGATGGTGTCAGGGGTGGCATAGGAGGGGAAGGAGGTGAGGTTGTACCCGATGCTGGCCATCGAGTCGTCGGGGTGCTGGTACCAACCAGAGGGGCTGCGTTCGGGGGCGGCGAACTTGCCGATGAGTTTGTCCGGGGGTTGGAGGAGGACTGTGGTTTTGGAGCGGGGATGGGCGCCGGAGGGGAAGGAGTAGTCGTCGGGCGCGGTGGTGGGTTTTCTCCTTTTGGCGCTGCTGGTGGTGGTGGTGGGAAGGTCCTCTTTGATAGCAGTGGCGTGGGCGGCGAGTTCTTTGCGTTCTTGGGCGGCCGGGATGAAGGATTCCGGCACGATGTTGAGGTCATCGCCTGTCTGTTCGGCTTGTTCGATGGCTTCCTGGGCGGTGGTTGTCGCATCGGCAGCGGCGGCGTCGGCGCGGGGCCCGCCCCAAGTGCGCTGCCCGGCCGTGAAGATGCCGTAGACCATGTAGTACCAGTTAAAGAAAGGATTGAGCACGAACATCATGGGGTATAGCCAGATCTTGAAGCGGCGGAGCTTAGCGCCAAAGTAGATCATCATCAGCCAGTTCAGCCCGAGAGAGATGGCAATGAAACCGACGGGGAGGTCGTTAATCGTCTTGGTCGTCGTCATCAGCGCTAACACCATGATGAAGAACAGAAGCGCCGTCGTGCGGATGGTGTTCTGCATGAACCGGACCACGATCAGGATCGGGTACCGCTTCCACAGCCGCCAGTCGGTCAACATGCACACCTCGTTGGTGATGAATCCCAGGAACCACCGGCGGCGCTGTTTGATGAGCGACTTCATCGTCTGTACAGCCTCGGTTTTACAGAAGGCCGACGTGCACATCTGGATCTGGTACCGCTTCTTGGCTCCGATCATGAACAGATGGGTCAGCCACCGGTCCTCGCCCAGATGGCCTTTTGCAAAGTCAAACAGGTCCTCACACTGCTCGGCCTTGTCGGCAAAGTAGTACTTGGCCATACGCCGGAAGGCTGAGAAGCGCAGCATCGTCAGGGCGCCGGGGAGACAAGTGACGGCGCCACAGCCCGATTCCACCGTCCGCTCAAACAGCTGGCCGTGGATGTACTCCATGTCCTGGAGGAGGGTGATGAGGCTATGCTTCCTTGTCGTAGAGGTGATAACGCCCGTCATGGCCAGCATGTCTCGCCTGTTCCCTGGGCTCAACTCCATGTCGAAGACGAAATTCTGGAGACAAACTCGGTCCAGGATGCAGTCAGAGTCGATGAAAAGAATGAAGAGATTGTCGTTTCTTCTCAGGTATTCGCGGTAGACCTTGTCAATGAGCTGGAACGTCATCTTCTGACAATGCCGCTTTCCGCCATGCGGGAACCTTGAAATAGTGATCCGGGCGGCCTTGTACGACACGTCGATACTCTTAGGGTACGATTCGAGCGTCAGGGGCACCCCGAGCTTTTCGATAGTGTTGAGATACAGTTCGTCTTCCTGGTCACCATCGAAGGAGAGAAAGACGTGGATGCAGGAGGGCGGGTAGTCGCAATCGACAACCGAGTTGACAGCGGTGACGAGGACCTCGGGATCTTCCTTGTAGCAGGGCATCACAATGACAACCTTCGGGGCGGATACCTCGTCGAGAACCTGCTTGATACGCTTCATCCTTCCGAGTTGGTGCGTGACGATTTGGTAGACGCAGAACAGCCAAGGGATGGTCAAAAGTCCGGCAAAGCTCCAAAAGGCAAACCACTGGAGAAACGAGACCATGGCGGGGGGCCAAACACGGGCGATCTGACTCGGAAGCGGCAGCGTCACGATCATGATAGGCAGGAATATGCACCTACAGCTTGTCAACATGTTGATTACGGATCCTTGGCTGGGTACATACCTGAGCAGGGTAAACACAATGCCGACCAGCACTGCTAGAACCCGAACCGTCCAGTGCTCAGCCTTGACAAACACTTTCCCCAGGCAGTAGAGGAAGGCAGCTATCCAGAGGAACCACTCAAGCAGGGCGGCAATCATCACCAAGCCCACGATGGCGGTGTAGACGATCTGCAGCCCGCTTAGTCGCTTCTTCTGTCTGTAGCAGAAGCTGAATCACTCACCTCGCTGACCGGCCATGTGTCCTCAATATCCACCGCCATGGTGGAATGGTCGACGCAGCGTGAAGCTCAAGCGCGGTGACTGTAACGGCGTCGAGAATGATGATATACTCAGGAGGACACGGCCCAGCCCTGCAATCCGACCAAGCCAGCGCGCGGCCCGCAGCGAAGAAGCGGTCGACGGCAGGGTGCACAAGCGAACGGCTACCCGCAGCACCGTCGTCCACCCGATTTCCAAGCCCTGGGTCGCGGGAAAGCCGGCCTTCGTATAAGACGCGGTCCGGCAATGGCAATGGGAAAACCGGCCGTATTTCTATTCACGGAGCATGGTATACTCGCGCTGGAGGAAGACCTGTGTAACGCAGTCTTTCGCCGAGCCGCCGTGCTGCGCTTCGCCTGGGGGAAGAAGAGAGGAAACGCAACCTCAAAGAAAGAATGAAGAAGAGACGGAGGTAAACCGGGGAATCCTTTCGTCCTCAGGTAAGAAATGATATGACCTTTCTTTGCCTTTACCTGCCGCAGCCGACATCCGAGCCCGCACGTCAACCACCACAGCAAGGCCTGGCCACGACAGCAGCGCTGATCATCCCAAACCTGAAAAGAGATTTTACGCCGTCCGACCGGGCGGGCAGAGAAAACGACATGAGACGCAGACGCAGTGGACCACCGCGGCAGAGACTCAATATCTGCAAATGAAGACATTTTAGCCGGCTGCTTCTTCGCAAGGCAGGCTCAGGCAGGGAAGGGAAGAGGCGACGCAAGGCTCACCCGTCCCCGGACAGAGCTGGGGGCTTTTCCCTCTCCCGCCAGACGTGCGTCAAATGACTGAAGTAGTATTCAGCGGCGAGCTGTGATAGATGGGATGGTGTCGATGTTGTGTAGCATTGTGCCTGTCTGCTGTGTTCTGGACCCTGAAGGGCAGACGCCGCCAGGGACGGGATGCAAGACTGGGAGATGGGAATGGAATGCGAGGCGCACATTGACGAGCACGCCTTGCGCGCGTATGTAGAACATTGAACTGCATCCCAGGCGTTGACGAGCCTAAGCAATGAGATATCAAACTGTTTGTCTGATCCCGCAGCATCAGCTCACCCACCCAAGTAGCCAGCCTGAAACTTGGGGAGCATGATTTGCCAGGGGCATTTCCCGGAAACGCAGAAAGCCCAAGATCAGACGAACCAGTCACTAAGACTAACAATTGAAGCAAGAGCGCTTGCTCTGAAAGAGACCGACTTCCAAGTCGGGAGGGGAAAAGACTCTGTCCGAGCTCGAATCGGCATACCGCGAGCACCATGCATGCATCGAGTGCCAGCCCGGGGTACCACGCAACGCCTACAGACAACCACGGCAACAAATTAACCAGCCCACGAGCTGAACCTCGACATTTGAGGAGCGGGCTGGTTTGACGTGGGCAGTACCGCAAAGTGAGAGCAGCTGAACGGATGAACGCAGACCAAAGCAACACACCCATGCAACGGCGAGGACAAAGGGGAGAGAGGTTGCATGCGCTCAGCAAACTGGGTGCAAACCGCACCAATCCCGGAGGAAGAGCAGGCTGTTGTTGACAAACGAACCGAGGTTCCAAACGAAAGATGAAAGACGGGACGGGAGGAACGAAGAAACAAGATCTGCCGAGCCCGCCACGCACGCTCGGAACCAAAACCGGTGCAGGAAGATACTGTGGAAGGAGAAAGCAAAAATGTGGGGGGAGGCAACACCGTCCCTTCCATGGTATCTCTCGGGTTAAAGAATAACGTTGTCCAACCAGACAGCCTAAGGTTAGGTACTGTAAGTGGTATGGAAGGTAAGGTGCCTTGAATGGGGAGGAGCAAGCAAAAACACCGACCTCACAACAGGCACGGGAGATCTCCCGGGTGGACCCTCACCCCAGGAACAGCCCAGTCCACTACAGGTCCAGAACCAGGTGGTAGGGTGCTCATTCGCGCGGAAAGAAAACCAAAGGGGCTCCCGCCTCCGCAAAAGCAGTCGTCATCACTTAACGGGATATAACCACGGATTTTTCACTCCAGGGCCAGGGCCACAATACCACCGCGGCTCGGCGGGATGTCCAGGGGTAAGGTGTAAGGTAGTATCTGCCTTACTTATTTCCTGAGCGAACATCTCGGTTCCGGCATCGTCGACCAAAGCTATCCTTAGGTATGTACGTCTCACCACCGACACGACAGCGTCACACAGCATCGCGCGCAAGCGCAACCCAGCCATGCACACAGTAAACACAGCAAGGGCAATGTCGATCCCATCAAACACGAGGTCTGGCCTGATCTGGCCTGGCATGGGTGTTTGGTCAGAGAAGATGCAAGTGAAGAGACGAAGAAGAGTAAAACGGTTGCAATCTGTTTGTGTACGGCACGCTATCTCGGTGCTGGTCTCGTCTGGGAGGGCACTGCCAGCTAGTCAGCCCGTCAGCCCGTCAGCCACCCAACCTTGTTTAACCAGGGCGAGGCAAGCTTCGTTGACGTCGAAAGCCAACCAAGCAGTATTCCCTCCTTTGACTCCCCCGTCCTTTTTCATTCGCAGTCCGTGACCTCTGCCAAAGAGCGAAACTGTGTCGACGCGCATTCATGCCGGTCGGACAGAGTGCACTGGGTTCGCGAGGGCGGGCCCACTGGCCAGCGCCGCTGCTGCCCTGTAGAATCGCTTCGGTCTCGCTGCTGTTCTAGTGGTGACTGTTTCCCCACCAACATCGCGGTGTGTGTTCCATATCAGTGTCTGGAGAGAGTCAATTGGCAAGCCCAGAACGACCGGCGAGGTGACGGAGTCGATGGTTGATCGGCAAGGTTCCGGTCGGTCGGTCGGTCGGTCGACGCAATACATTCCCAGCGGTCCGATTGGCTTCTGTCTGAGCGCTGGTGAGGTGCTGGTTGGTGACCGAAGGGTTGAGTTCGCTGTCCTGGCGGAATCCATCTGCTCGAATGAATGTATGGCCAGGTATTTCGGTATCAGGTCCTATCATGTGGCGCCCGACGGGGCTGTGTTAGAGAAGCTCTTGATGATCACATGTGTGTTGCCCAAACGTTGCACTTTGCCGGTGCTGGTGCTGCCCAAAGTAGAGTGCATGCGATGAGTGCTAGTCATGCTCTTCCTTCGCGGCCACCATATGCGATCGGCCATAAGTTGCGCCGGCGGCGGTTAGGACCTGAGCCTTGGGGACGGCCTACGGCAGCGCATGGCACTTGCTCCTGCGCTTGTAGGGACCTTCTTCCGGGGTGTTCATACCAGTCAACGTCGCTGAGTTGGAGCTTGCGGACCCGCTGTCCGCGGTCCTTGCCCGATCGAGGGTCAAGCCGGTTGAGATGATGATGGGAAGGGGCTTTTTCGTTTCCTGCAGAGACATGATGAATATTGATGCTAGATGTGTAGGGGGCCAAGTGCTCTTCACCATCTGGATCCTCGTTCTCGCGAAGGTCGTAGTTCAGCACCAGGTTCTTGATGCGCTGTTGCTCCTCCTTTGCCGCCTGTCGCTGGTTGATCAAGGCCACGGCGAAGTTAGAGTCCGAGGGCAGTTCAACCGTTCGAGTCTGCGGCATGTTAGCTACAACGAGAAACACGTCAAAGTTGAATCTGACTGACCTGTTGGCGATTCCCTCTCTTGGTCAGCAGAGAAAAGGCCATGGTGACACCCGGGGTGCTTGGCCCACTCTCGGCCGGCTCGCTGCCGCCCTGACTCTCGCGGTTCTTTGGCCGAACAGGCAGCGGAATGTCGACTTGCTGCTTCGGCTGGAACTTGCGCGTCTCAAAGCTTTCAGCCATGATCTTGGCATACTCGCGGTCGAAGTCGGCTTCATCTTCGGGATCAACCTCCTCTTCTTCTCTGGTGACAACAATGGCTTCATCCTCGGAGTCGCTGGCGTTGTATGACGGATCCTGCTCAACGTCCTGCACAGTTCCAGCTTGGTTAGCTGTGGTCGTGAAAGCGAAGCATACCCATTCAGTGCTTACCTCGGCCTCGGCCTCCCCATCCTCAGAGCTCGAGTCGTCGTCATCATCCTGATCCGCGAGAGGCATCTCGTCGCCATTCTCGTCGTCACTGGAGATGCCGCTCGTCGCATCGTCCTGCTCGGCCGCCTTACCAAGTCCGGAGGTCTTTTGGTCCTGAGCAACTGCAAACTGGAAGACTTTGGTGGCCTCCTCGATGTTGGACGCCAACTTCCACTGGGGTCGAGTCAGGGCGAAGATGTCCTGCACCAGAAACTCGATGTCCATCGGCAGCGGGTTCTTGGTGTGGATGTAATACTGAAAGAAGGAGAGGAAGTAGTCCAGCTTCTTTCCTGCAGCGCCCTTGTTGAAGAACATGCCGCAAGTCTCGAGAATGGTCGAAATCAGGCGGATGCGGAAGTAGTCATCAGGCTGATCAAAGGGATTGACGCGCCCGGGCATTGGCGGTCCACCTAAAAGTCCGTGTCAGTAGATTCTGAGGTGCTGAGAACAGCTGGCTACATACCGTGACCAAAGGTCATAATCTTGTACATGGTGTCGAAGATGACGGGGTGCTCAAGCATTCTGTAGTTGTAGAGCTCCCCAAGATATTTGACTTCGGCGACACGGCGCTGATTGAACTCAAAATCATTCTGCTCGAGGCCGAACGCGATTGACTCGATCACGGAATCGATAATGCCGATGACAAACTCGGGATGATAGCGGTGAATGGCGCTCAAAAGAATCGCGAGAAGGTGGATATTTCCATACTTGACCTTTCCGGGTTTCGAGAAGACCTTGTGAAGGACGGCGACAACCTACAACTCGTCAGATCACGGCCTTGAACCCTACCCCTGACAAAACATACCTCTTTCTCCTCCCAGTGCAGTCTGCGGATCTGCCGAAGTACTTTGCTGTAGTTGCGCTTGGTCAGATCCGTGTAGACCAGCTTGCGGATGAAGAGCTCCATTGGCGTTCTCTCCTTCTGCTGGATGGCTGGGCGCTGCGGCGGGTCGACATAGTACACAGCATTCTCGATGAGCATCCTCTCCGCCTGGCCGATGTGCTGCACAGACTTCTTCCGCTGAAGCGTCTCCAAGAAGGTAGCCATCCGAGGCGAGGTCTCGGGATTCCGCAAAAGGTAGCGACCGCAGTTCTCCAGGAGGTTGCAGATGATCTCAATGTTCATCCGGGAGAAGTCATCCAGGCTGACCTTGAGGCAATGAAAGACAACATGCTCCGGAACAATGCCGAACTTGGTCAGTTCGGCGAGGTAGCGAATGTTGCTCAGTCTGACCTGGCCCAAGAATTCCTTCTCCTTGCGCCGCTGCAGGCTGCGGAACTCGGCATCAAGATACTCCACGAGCCCCTTGGGAATGTCTGACATGTACTGACCAAGAGTGGCAACCAGTCTGGCCCAACAGGGGAGGAGATCTCCGCGGCCTTTGGGAACGTCCGTCAACGCCTTGACTAGCCGGTTTCTCGAGGCCTTTGAATTGAGGTAGCAGAAGTCAATGGCCGTCTGGTCAATGGCCTCTTTGGTCGTGAGGTCTGGGAGACGGGAGAGCAGAGCATCCACCTGAGCACCGATGGTCTTGTTCGCGATGGCCACTGACTGGTCGTCGGCGGCAGTGTCGGCAGGTTTGGGCGTCTCGGCGACTTCGGCAGGGTCAATCTTCTTGCCAACCTGCTCGTCTGCATCGGCCTTTTTCTTCTTGACCTCCTCCAGAAGAATGCCGGGAACCTTGCCACGGAGGTCGACGAGGTTTTCATAGAAGCGACGCTCTTCTTCATCTTCCCAGATGCCAGAGCCGTCTCCTTGGCCGCGGAGGTATTCGCCAGCCTTGACGATGCCAATAGAGCCGTTGGCGCCGGCGGAGGGGTCGTCGTTGTCCTTGAGATCCGGCATCTCCGCTCCAATGATGTCCGCGATGGCCTGCGCGTTCGCAACAAGCCGTTCCTGAGCCTTGACTTGCTTCTCAAAGTTGGCCTGGCGATCTTCAAAGACCTCGCCCGACTTGACGTAGGCTTCGGCATTTTTGCGAGACTGAGTGAAGATGGCCTTTTGGTCGCGAGTGAGGTGGCCCTTGACGTCCTCGAAGTACCGTTTCAGGACGTTTCTGAAGCGTTCTTGCAGTTCCGGAGGGGTGAAGGGAGGGTCATCGGAGGTTACGGGCTCGCCCTCCTGGTCATCAGCTCCATCCCCAGACCTGGTTGCGCCATCTTCCTCGACGGTCTTGCGGCCCTCGGACCCGGCTGCCTTGACTCCGAGAACATCCCAGCTGAACGCCTTGACAAAAATAACGAGCAGCGGCAGGTTTGCATGTTCCCGGTCGTGGCCAAGCAGGTCCTTGAGAACTTCAAGGGGAAATGGCTCAGCAGGGCCTCCCTTGGCAGATGCCCGGGACTTGACCTCGGCGGGCTTTGCAGTGGTTCCGTTCGTGGCGTCGTCGGGACGCTTAATGTCGTCGAGAGTGCGGAGGACGTCAACGAGCCACAGCTCCGTCACGACTCGTAGCAGTACCCGCTGCCGTACCAGCCGATCTTTCTCCTCTTTCTCTCTGACTTCGGCAGAAAGGGCTTTGAGAACACTCTTGTCCGGCGTGGCCATTGATCTTCCAAGAAACCAACCGAGGTACGACGTGAACTCTTCGGGGCCGAAGCGCTGGTGCAGAGCGCTGACGATTTCCACGCCGGCCTCAATCTCGCCGGGGGATTTCAGCTTGCACAAGCCTTCGTGGCAAGCGGAGACAATCTCGGAGAGGTATTTGGAGAGGCTGACGGTCTTGATCTCCTGGATGAACGTGTTCAGGGTCGCGGGGGAGATGGCGGTACGGAGGCGCTTGATGAAGGCCGTGTTCTTCTTCATGGTCGAGTCGAGGGACTTGGCCACGGGAAAGAGGTCTAACGCCAGTAGGATTTAGCAACTGCCAACACTCGCAGATTGTCGCTGTCTGTTCACCTTTCTCGCCATTCCAGGCCCTCTGGTTCAGCTCGCGCAGCTCATCTGGGACAGGCATTAGCCACCTCGGCCAACACAACGGTGCACCTCACGGTGCACCTCACGGAGAACCTACGCCTCCTTGCGCGATCCATGGCGGGCCGGTCTGTTGGTGTATGCAGGTACGGAAAACTTGGCAGGGGCGGCGCATTCGAAGATGGATATTCGAGATGCTAAGGGTTGAGGAACCGGAAGCGACAATCCCCATCAGCAATGGTAGGCATCGGTGATGCGACGGGCAAAAGCAGCCTCTAGAGGCACTCGGGGTCGGGGAAGACTCTGGAGAGAGCAGGAGGCCAGAGGGTCGTGCTGTCGGGGACCGGGTTGGAGAACCTTTCCGCGGTTGAAAGTTGAAGGTTCGGTGACGGAATTGATGGTGCTGCGTTTTTGGTGGGTTCCTCAACAACCCGCCGCCCTGCATGTATGCGCTAGGATTGGGTCATTAGGCGCGGTTTAGCGCCTTGCCCCGCAGGAGGAATGCCCCGCGATGACAGCTGACAGCCCCGCCTGAAACTTGAGCCTTGAGAGAGGAACAGACTGACACCTTGATACTTTCCATCTTATGCCCAGTCGAAGTACTTTCCAACAAGCTGATAAGCCGATAGGATGTTTCTCCAACTCGCCTCATTGCAGTTGCAAGAACTGTGTCTCAATCTTCATGCAGGCTTGGGAAGGTCTACCGGTTCGTGGCTGTCGAAAATCTGAGGAGTAACGTCTCTTACCTCCGGTGACACTCGTCATCCACCCAACAAAACACAAATCGACAAAATGCAGGATCAAAGAGCTAGGTCAATCTTCGTCATTCAAATTGACCTTGCCTCCATGATGAAAATAACTGAGAGACAACTGACCAACCAGACCATTGCCGGTCACACTCGTTGGCTCGCAAGGAGGTTGGATTGGAACATGACGCGCGCAAGAGCAGGCCACGACAAGTAAACGGAGACGGAAGGAGAGAAATTGAGGATTCCAGAAGCAAAGGAGCGCCGAGAAACAACGGATCGCCCGGCCTTGGCAGAAGCCCACGGCGAGCTTTGCCGGAGCCGATCGGAGCGAGAACCTGACGGCTGGGCCCGCATCGGCCGCTTGACCCGGCGCCAAGCTTTCAGGTTCAGGCCCCTGGCAGATGGGCCTGGGCCTTTCCTGGCAACCCCTGTCGGTCCACCCAAAACAGCCATGAGCCGCTGATAACGGCAACGACCGAAGGAGGTATGGGGCGTGGGGGTGAAGGCGGGCTACACATTAAAACAGCGTTGCCAGCCCGACTCGACGACAATGGCTGTTCTTCTGACCCGAGACCAGGCTGGATCCCGCAGCACCAGATGAATTCCACGCACTCGATCGCCCTGGCCGTTCTGTTCGCAGCAGCTGCCCCGACGGCGCTGCCAGGCTGATGCGGCATCTCCGTCCCTCCGTCCAATCTTGTCGAGTGGGCCGCCTTATCAGCACGTCTGACCCGCGCATGCGCAAATCGTGGTCAACCAGCTGATAAGACTGCGGCAAACCGCCCGTACCGTGCCCTGGTGGCGATCGAGTATGTCCGCGGAAAGAGGCAATCTCGCGCGTGGAGTGTCTGTGAGTGTGTCGATTTCCGGTCTCCTCGGACGGTGTATCGCCAGGCTGTGGAGATAGGCCGTCTACTGTGTGGTATGCGGTAACACACTCGCTCAGACCTCTCGCCCCGGCTGAGGGTCTCTCCCTCGCTCCCACCCTCACCACCTTCTCCCAGTGGTCCCCCAAGCCCACAGGAACCGAGACTGGCCCACCCCCAGGGCCAAGCCTTTTGGGGCCTTCTCGTCATCAAGCCACTGCCGATGGTCGTTATCATGCAGGTCTCAGCCAGGCCACGGAGAAGCAGAGACTTGCCCCGGAACGATGTGGCATAGATCCGCGCTACTTTGGGGGTGCGGGAGTAAGGCGATGTATACGGGAGATGCAAGATGATGCCCTTGATGTGTTCAACTTTCCCATGTCCTGCTGGTATTTCATGGGTCCATCCGCCATCTCGTCTTTGCGTCTCAGACCCTACAGCACCTAGCCTACTCATAACTACGTAGCGCCTTAGCTTGTCTGCTGTTTGCGTGTGCCTTTTCTGGATAGCTGCGTCCTAGTCTGCAGACAAGATGGAAGTCGTCCCATTACCAACTCCTTCCGAGTCCCCGGACCGATCTCCCGTCATGGCCTTCCACTCAGGCCTTCCACCAACACCACCAATCCAGGACTTCGACGAGTACCAAAAACCAGGGCTTGTCCTGCCGACCCACATCGACGGGTCAAAGCCACTCTATCCCCTTCCCCCGGCGTCAAGACAGAACAGCGTCCTCGCCGAAGACCTCAAGACCCCAGACAACTACGTGGAGAGGGACCCACGCCTCATCAGGCTGACCGGCGTGCACCCATTCAACGTCGAAGCACCCCTGAGCGACCTCTACGACGAGGGCTTCCTCACAACCAAGGACCTTCACTATGTGCGGAACCACGGCGCCGTACCGCGGGTTGAGGACTCGGAATGCCTCGACTGGGAGTTCACTATCGAGGGCATGGTCTCGAACCCCATCAAGATGACGCTGCGAGACCTCATCCAGACCTACGACCAAGTCACGTACCCGATCACGCTCGTGTGTGCCGGCAACCGGCGCAAGGAGCAGAACGTGGTCCGGAAAACCAAAGGCTTCTCCTGGGGCGCCGCCGGCCTCTCCACGGCCCTCTGGACCGGCGTCACTCTCCCCGACCTCCTGGCCCGCGCCGGTCCCAAGCGCGGAGCCAAGTATGTCTGCTTCGAAGGCGCCGATAAGCTGCCCAATGGCTACTACGGCACGTCAGTCAAGCTCAACTGGGCCATGGACCCCGACCGGGGCATGATGGTGGCGCACAGGATGAACGGCGAGGCGCTGCCGCCAGACCACGGCAAGCCCCTGCGGATCGTCATCCCCGGCCAGATCGGCGGCCGCAGCGTCAAGTGGCTGAAGCGGATCATCGTCACGTCCAAGCCGAGCGAAAACTGGTACCACATCTACGACAACAGGGTGCTGCCCGGCATGATCAGCCCCGAGGACAGCGCCAACCTGCCCGAGACGTGGAAGGACGAGCGGTACGCCATCTACGACCTCAACACCAACAGCGCCATCTGCTACCCCGCGCACAACGAGACGGTGCCGCTGACGGGCGGTGCCGAGTCGTACAAGCTCAAGGGGTACGCATACGCCGGCGGCGGGAAGCGGGTCACGCGGCTCGAGGTGACGCTCGACCAGGGCAGGACGTGGATGCTAGCGACCGTGTCGTATCCCGAAGACCTGTACCGCCTGGCGCCCGACGGAGAAGTCCTGTTTGGCGGCCGGCTGGACATGGCGTGGCGCGAGAGCTGCTTCTGCTGGTGCTTCTGGGAGCTCGACCTGCCCCTCTCGAGGCTCCAAGAGGCCGGGGACGTGATGATCCGGGCGATGGACGACTCCATGATGGTGCAGCCGCGGGATATGTACTGGAGCGTGCTGGGCATGATGAACAACCCGTGGTACCGGGTGGTGATCCACAAGGAGGCGCACTCCCTGCGCTTCGAGCACCCGACCCAGCCGGCGCTGATGCCCGGCGGCTGGATGGAGCGCGTCAAGAAGGAAGGCGGCAACATCACCAACGGCTTCTGGGGCGAGAAGATGGCCGGCGAGGACGCCGCGCCCGTCCAAGAGGCGCCAGCCAAGGAGATCAGCATGGTCGACGAGACCAAAGTCGCCCGGAAAATCACCGCCGACGAGCTCCGCCAGCACTCGGGCGACGACGAGCCATGGTTTGTCGTCAACGGCCACGTCTACGACGGCACCAAGTTCCTCGAAGGCCACCCCGGCGGCGCAGCCTCCATCATCAACGCAGCAGGCCAAGACGTGAGCGAGGAATTCCTCGCCATCCGTAAGCCCTCCCCTTCCCCCCCCGCTTTCCCAACCCTAACCAACCAAACCCCACTAACCCCCCCTACCACAGACAGCGAAAACGCCAAAGCAATGATGCCCACCTACCACCTCGGCGCCCTCTCAGCGCCCCTCTCCGCCGAAGACGACTCCGCCGAGCACACCTCCCCAGCCGACGACCCGGTCTTCCTCTCCCCCAAGACCTGGCGCAAGGCCCTCCTGGCGCGCAAGACCCCCGTCTCCCAGGACACCAAGATCTTCACCTTCACGCTCCCCTCCCCTTCGCAGACGGTCGGCCTCCCCGTGGGGCAGCACCTCATGATCCGCCTGCGCGACCCCGTCACGCGCGAGGCCGTCATCCGCGCGTACACGCCGCTCTCGGAAGGGTCCGAGCGGGGGGAGCTGAACGTGCTGATCAAGATCTACCGCGACGCGCCGGGCACGCCCGGCGGCAAGATGACGCAGGGCCTGGACTCGCTGCCGCTCGGGCACGCGGTCGAGTTTAAAGGCCCCGTGGGCAAGTTCGAGTACCTCGGCCGGGGCCAGTGCACGATCAACGGCAGGGGGAGGAAGGTCGGCCGGTTCGTGATGGTCTGCGGCGGGAGCGGGATCACGCCCATCTGGGCGGTGCTGCGGGCCGTGATGAAGGATAAGGAAGACGAGACGCGGTGTCTCGTGCTGGACGGGAACCGGATGGAGGGGGACATCCTGCTGAAAGACGAGCTGGAGGAGGCGGAGAGGGACGGGAGTGGGAGGTGCAAGGTGGTGCACACGCTCAGTCGGCCGGGCGAGGGGTGGACGGGAGGGAAGGGGCGGATGGATGGGGAGCTGTTTGAGCGGGAGGTGGGCAGGCCGCCGGCGGAGAGGGATGTGATGGTGCTGATTTGCGGGCCCGAGGGGATGGAGAAGGGGGCTAAGGCGGCACTGCTGGGGATGGGCTGGGATGAGGAGGATTTGCTGTTCTTTTAGGGTGTGGGAGTCGAGAGTGGTTTTGTATGTTTCTACTGATGACTGATGACGGGAGCATAGACGGTTCGGTTGTACTGATCATTTTGGGGTTTGTACATGGAAACGATAGAGCAACTGGATACATTGAAGAGTTCTTTCCCATTGACATCTTGAGCGAGGCTGCCTGACTTGCCTGATCGCAGCCGTTTTTGGTGGGGCAGACTCAGAGAAGAAAGATCTTGGTCCGGAGATGCTGGACCGTCGTGATCGTTTTGTGTGACATTGAAAACTGCGGTTCTAAAACAAAGCGATGACACTGAGCCTCCAATGCAGCTTTGCATCTCCGGGAATCTCTCCAAGGCCTCGGAAATGGTTGGGAAGAGAAGTTGTGTAACATTTTGGGGTTTGCTCTGTAAAGTTAAGGTCGAATACAGCCAACCTGTAATTGAGTGTATGGTCGTACGCATCACGTGACGGCACACCTGCAACCAGGCTCCCAATTGACGCTGCCGATTGGCGCCAGCGAGCAAAGAAGCTCTGACGTCGGAAGCAGCAGCAGCAGCAGCAGCAGCACTCCCGAGCGAATTCGCGCTCCGCGGCAGCAACACCACTCATCGACGACACGATGCGCGCGACACTCCGGCTCTTCGCGGCCGTGCGGCCAGCGGCGCGGTACCTCGAGGCGGGCACGCCGACGGGCCTGACGGGGCTCACCACCCACGCCTCGCCGCGCTCCACCCTCCTCTACCTCTACACCTCGACCCTCGACAAGCTCAAGGCCGTGCCCGAGCACTCGGTCTACCGCCAGTCCGTCGAGGCCCTCACCAAGCACCGCATGGCCCTCGTCGAGTCCGAGGTGCCCGTCGGCCACGCCGAGTGGGCCGACAGGGCCGCCAAGCTGCTCAGCGCCCACCCGGAGCAGTTCAACGTCGCCACCGGCAGCAGCGTCAGCGGCGCCCGCGCCATCAAGATCGAGCGCGGCGGCCAGGCCTTCGTCGTGCACCAGATCCCCGCCGAGGAGGACATGCGGTACCAGGAGTGGGACGGCGAGCTGGACGAGGGCCCGGAGCTCGAGGGCAGCAGGACGGCGGGCGAGAAAGAGGATCTGAGGCACATCTTTGAGAGGAGGGACATTAGCGATGTTGAGCAGGTCGAGTGGGAGCACGAGCCACAATTGACGGCTGACCAGTGGGTTTCCCCGGCTGAGCAGGAGGCTGGGCAGGCACTGACGCGGTGATTTTAGGATCTCGTCGCTCGAGCACAAGATTGGCGCTGGCTTGATTGAGGAAGTTATCCAGGTTGCCGAGAGCGAGCTCAACCTCGTTGACACCATGATCAAGGCCAAGGTGTAAGTGATACCCACAAGTTTTGACTCTTTGTTTTGCACTGCTGACGGCTTGATAGTTGGGAGCCGCTCGAGGAGCAGCCGGCCGAGGGCCAATGGGTCTACTTTGAGCGGAAGGCGTAGATGCGACCCAGGTGTACTACTACATCAGAAACTGTACATAAATAGACTGGCGCGATACATCCCAAAGGCTAGCAAAGTGGTCCAGGAACCCTCTGCTTCGAGTGATTCCGGGGGTGGCGATAGGAGATGTAGATGTGAAAGATGGGGGTGAGATGTGGAGGATCAGGATTCTGAGCGCATCTGTAACTTGGAGCGACGAAACTGGTGTGAAGGATGGCAAAATACATGCTGACTTTTGTTCGACTGAATGCCAGACGGGAAGGGTTGCAGCTGAAAACGAAATTCCTGTACAGCCGCCGCGTGCGTCGGGTGGGGAGCGTGCTGTCTAAATCTTGTTCAGGAACCTTGAGCTCAACCTCAACCTGAAATATGAGATGCCCACTCTTTCTTCACTCATGCAACAAACAACCATCTCGACACACCAAGATTTTTTCGGTCAAAACTACCCACCGCCTACCACAGCTTTTTACCACAAATCTCAACTTGGGCTAGCCCTTCATCCGATTCATTACGACCTTGAAGATACGTCAAAACGTTGTGCACCTGTCAATTGCATCTCAATCCACGAGCATCTCACTTGTCACAAACCCCGTCTCATCAGAATAGCACCCTTGCAATAGCACCTGCACACCCCTTTTACCATCAACCGGAATAAACAAAACAACAACAGTCATCAAAGACCGAAACAACCCAAAATGTCTCACCCATCACCCGCCCCCCACCGCAAGCGCAAACGCGCCTCCTCCTCCGCCGTAATCAACCCGCTCTCCCACCCGCCGGACACCCTCAAACAGTTCACCCTCGCCGGCTACCCCGCCGACGAGCCCCTCCCTTCCAAAGCCTACCCGGGCTTCCCGCACCGTCCTCCCCGCCCCAGGGGCCACCGCAAGCCCCGCGGCAGCGCTCTCCCCCACGACGACACAGACAACGACGACACCTCCGACCTCGACCACCACCGTCAACATCTATCCTCATCAGGAGTAGAAACAGCAGCAAGCGACGCCGACATCGACACCGCATTTGAAACGGACCCGGACCCGGACTCGGGCTGGAAAACGACCGATGCCGACACAGACGCGGACATTCCCTCCACCACCCGCAAGCGAAAAGGCAACAAATCCAAAACCAACACGAAAGACCCTGCTCCAGACCGCCGAGCCCACGCCTACCACGCCCGCGTCGGCTGGCTCGTCGCCGTCGTCAAGCGATGCCTGGCCGAGGGCGACGTGGCGACGGCGCGGCGCGCCTTCGGCCTGCTGGCGCGGGCGCGCGTGTACGGGCGGAAAGTGGACCTCCGGTGGGAGCGGTACTGGGAGCTGGGGGCGGAGTGTCTGCTGAGGGAGAGGGATGCGGGGCGGCGGTCGTCGACGACCTTGGTAGGTAGGGGGGGAGGAGCAGAGGAAGGGCGGGGGATGGGGAGGGGGGGGGGGGAGGAAGGGAAGGAAGACGGGAAGGAGGAGGAGGAGGTGTGGGTTGGGATGGGGAAGGGAACAGCAGGGAAGGGAGAGAGGAGGATGAGGAAGAGGAAGAAGAGAGGCTGGGCAGGCTAAAAGCCTACTACGAGTACCTCATCCAGCAGTACCCCTTCAGCAAGCAGCACGCCGCCAGCAGCGCTAACAGCGTGCTGGACTTTCAGGTGGCGCTGTTTAGCGCCGAGATGGAGGCGGCGCACGCGAGCCACAGGCGGAAGCTGGAGCGGTTGCAGCGCGGGGACGGGGATGATGACGATGCCATGGACGTTGACGAGCCGATGGACTACGACCTGGACGGGCTGAGGGAGCATGACGATGACGACGACGAGGATGGAGGTGAAGGGCGGTTGCTACCTGAGAGGGACGAGCATCTCCGGGGCCTCAGCCGCCGGGAGGTGAGACTGCGCGAGAAGGAGAACGAGCTCCGCCTTGCGACGCTGAAGCGCATGCTCGATGTGGCGGAGCGGATGGACACCGTGATGGAGACGGTGCCGTTCTCGCGAGACCATGAGCTCCTCAGGCTGCGGGCCATGGTGGCGCTGTTTGTTGGAGACTTGTATATGCCTCCTGCCCCCAGGTCCAAGACGGAGGAGAGGGAGGGTAAGCGGTCGAAGGCTGGGCAGCGGGTGAAAGCGAGGGAGTTTTTGCGCAGGATAAAAGACGGCGGAGGGGAACTGAAGGAGCACGATGAGCAGCTGCTTGAGTCACTGGCGACGGATGATGAGGAAGACGAGGAGGACGAAGGGCCGTCGGTGCTGCCCATGTTTTCTTCAATGGGGTTCTAGGTAGACTTGCGGGAACAAATAGTATCAATTTTTTACCACTGCAGTTGTCAAACAGTCCGAGAAGAACACACTCAAGCAGCCTGCGCAACGCCCTTGTCCTTTCCCCACCGCTGGTAGATCAGCGCCCGGTTCCCGTTCCCCACCACCACGCACCACTCGCCCTCGGGACTCCAGCCCACCTGCCTGCCCACAAACCCGCCATCGATCTGCAGCGTGCGATGCGCCTTGACGTACCCGACCGGGTTCGACAGGTCATACATCTCAGCCCACGCCTGCAGCGTCTCCTTGCTGTACCCAGACGCCGAGACGCTCTCCGGATCGGGACTCGCCGAGACCATCGACTCCTTATCCCCCGCAGCGCTGACGGCAAACGACCGCAAGCTCGACGCGCCATCCCACGCCGCGTTCTGCGCCACCGCGGCAGCCGCAGCCGTCTTCTTCGGCCTCTTGACCACCAGCCAGCTCGGCTTGACCGCTGCATTCTCCCCGGCGACGGCTCCATTAGCACCCACCACCGGCCTCCCCGCCTTCTGCGCCTCCTTCACCTCGGCCATGTACGCCCGGTACTCACCGAACCGCGCAAGATCCCAGAAGAAGGTCTTGCTCTTGGCGTTGGCAAACGCCAGGATGGGGTGCTTCCCGGGGACGTGGAAGACGCGGAAGCGCATGAAGAACTGCACGCCGCAGTCGGGCGTGTGGAACTGCGCGAGGCGGGTGAACATGGCCGGGCGGTTGAGCGACAGGGTCGGGGCGAAGGAGGAGCGAGTCTGTTTGGCCATGTCCGTCGGGGTGGGCGCGTCGAGGGGGTGGGATGGGGTCGGCCGACGAGAAGCCTTCGATCTGCCAGAGGACGATCGAGTCTTCATGGCAGGCGCGGGAGAGGATGAGGTCGCCGTGGAAGGCGACGCTGGTTGGGAAGGGGGGTCAGCATGCTTGGATAGGTCAAGTGGGTTGGGCCATGAAGGCTTACCAGTCGACGAGGTTGTTGTGAATTTCAGAAGATGAGAAATGGGGGTAGTGAATCACAAAGGGGACGGCGACATGTTCGGTTGGAAATTCAGGGAGTGCCCACTGTCGGCTGTCAGCTAAGGCCTTCATAGGGATCATCTGGACTTACGAGGTTGATGACTTGATCGTGCCCAGCAGACAAGATGTAACGTCCATTGTCATGGAAGGCCTGGTGTCCCGTTAGTCGTGATGCCGAATTGATTACTCTGAGGCAGACATACAACGCTCAGCAAGTCGTATGAGTGGCTCTCGCCTCCAAGAATGCAGACACACGGCTGCTTCTCGTGGGCAGCCGCTAGGCTCCATATCCTGATGGATGTATCGTCCGACGCCGAGGCTATGATTAGTGGATTTTCTGGCGAGGTTACGAGGTCATTGATACCCTAGCCTCCGTCAGTTTCAGGCTCCCCCTGATTCAAACCTGGCGTCAACTTACGCCGCCATGGCCAGCAAGTGTCTAGACATGTCAGTTACCTCTGTTCCATCATGGATAACCAAGGACTATGGGCTTACCTTGACCAGTTTTCCCTGCCTCACATTGTAGACCTTGACGTTTGAATCCTTTCCGGCAACGCAGAGCCACGGCTCTTGAGTCACAGGGTCCCGCGACCAGCAGCTAGCGCAGTTTGCGTTGTCCTGCCGCCCACTTAGATGAGAGGGTCCGGTGAAGATGGCCGGGATGTGGACTCACCCCGACGTCCCGGATGAGCTGGATTATCTCACAAGGGTTCGTGTCCTTGTCTGACGACTGGGTCAAGCGACAGACGACGGCCTTGATTGTTTGGGCACAGTGTCAGTTGCCGTTCGCAAAGCTGTGCAGGTGACTATTTTCTTACATGCTTCTTGCTCGTGGCGGCAAAAACGGGGGCGGCTCCCGGTGGGTTGTAGGGGTAGAACTTGACGTCGAAGAACTCGGCCAAGTCTGGGGGGCTGAGTCAGTGGTCGGCTCGCTGCTACCAGGGCACGTCATGGCCTACCTTGGCTTGCCAATTGGTCATCTGACGACAGGTACTTGTAGTCGTCCTGCGATTAGGTTGCGTGAGCTGTATGAGCACATTCACCTGCCCCTGTCACCGAGAGCACGGGAGCTGGTGCCATACCTGAAAAATAAAGGACGCTCGCAGCTTGGGGAGTTCCCACTCAGCTGAGTCGGCAGACGGCATCTTTCTGGAGCTGCCCCTCCCTCTTGCGGGCTCGATGCTTGCCGCTAAGTAGATGGGGCAGTTGAGTTCGGGACCGACGGTGTGGAGTCTCAATGACAACAACGGTTTTTGGTGCGAGCTGTTGCCCAAAGTCGGTCGAGCACCGCAATGCTGGGCCCGCAGACTCGCTTAGGTCGTCGGGATGTCCGATTGGGGCGGTAATTGGTAAAGGTACAATCGGTACCTACCTACTTGGCGGTTGAGGTCTGACCACCTATGCAGCAGTGCAGATACCCTCCTGCAGTTGATTGAGATCACGGTTGCCCGTCCTCTTTCGTGGTTCGCTGGTTTTCGTTGCGGGTGGTTATGTTTTCCGGGATAGCGTTCCTTCCACGCCTTCGAAATCTGAGTGGGTCTGGTTCAATCAAAATCAATGGTTTGAAAAGCTGTGACGCGTCCCAAGTCACGCGACGCGACCATTGAATTCGAACATCGTGGTAAGTCTATTAGTAGGCTCAATCTTGAAATTCAAAATCAAAACCTCACAGCCTCGTCAAATCTTACGCCGGAAATTACGGGTTAGGGTCTGCGCCAGCATCAAACTACGGAGTACGAAAGGGGAACCTGGAAACCAAGCCCCCCGCGGGCCCCTCCCCCCTCACCCCTTCCCGTTGTGGCGGCCCAGGCAGCAAAGTTCCAAGGTCTCCAGAGGGCTGGATCGCGCTAGTGCGGTGATGATACCTAGTGCGCCTGATAAGGTGCCGATGGAACCTAACGTGGTGTGTGACAACCGGATCTCATTGGGATCCGCCAGTCAGTCGAGACGACTGCGGGGGACACCCGGGTACGGTAAGCGGACGCTGACTGGTTGTTGCAGCGAAGCTAAAGTAGCTCGAGATTGCATATGGTAGGGAACTAGGTTAATGGGAGCAAGTTTACAGATTGGCGATGACCGATCACTCGGCGCTAGCTCCTCTCAGTCAGATTGCGTGATCTTTGGGGACGATCGAGAATCGAGATTCAAGGGTTCAGTACGGGGTGCCGACTTGGGTCAATCAAATTGGACACTAGGTTCGTGATGAGGGAGAAGCAGCAAGTTTGACACTGAGATATGCTTTTTCTCGGAGTGCTTTGACTGGGTAGACACTGAGATGTGTCTGTTGAACATCATTGGTCGCAAGTGGCCAACTCGGCTCACCATTTGGGAGACGGACGGATCGATAAGGTTATAGGAGCCATGAGTCCAAGACAGGAAGGCTGAGGTAACTGGGCCAGCTTTATGTGGACAGAAAAAGGTGTCTACCAAAATCACGAAAACAGTTGACATCTCCATTTCTTACCAGAGGGACTGAGAAAGCTGGAATCTTTTTTTTTTATCTTTCTTCTTCCTCCTCTTCTTCTTCGTCCTCCTCATTTCCCTTTATGCTTTTCTTCTGATCTTTTCTTTCCTTTACCTCAATAACGTTTGTTTGACACTGTTGTGAATCAAGATCGAGCTTCTGAACCCCTAAAGCCATGGTAACGCCTCAAGTGTGTACAGATTTTTTTGGCCAGAGGGTGGCATGATATACATGGGCGTTCAACTGACTCAGACCCCGTTTGCCACCGCGAGTGTGCAGATTCATAGCGTTACATCCGCAGCTTTTCGTTGGTCCTTCAAGGTTCTCAAGAGATGAAGCTTGGTCCAGCGACTCAGCTGGGTTCCCAGCTGATTCTCATGGACCATGGACATGGACATGGATGGCACCGCAGTCAGCCGCAAGATCTCCCGCACTTCTGCCGACGGACTGGGTTGAGCTGTCGAGGCCTAGCCGCCAGAACAACTTCCACCATCCACCATTTCATCGGTGATCGGAAGTCTGGAGACCGTCCGCATTCACCTTGGCTGCCGATGTGACTGCCGCCCTTGAATCCCACCGGAAACACCCCGGCGTTTCTGGAGCCGACATTGACCAGCCTTGTCAGCTCAGACAGTTGTTCTTTTGCGCTTAGCAGTAGCTCGAGATTTCAAGGATCGGGAAACGCAGCTCCCAAGACCCTGCCGTTGGAGGAGAAACTCCGAAATGCGTCAGGGATGGCACATTGGCAGCGCTGATGCATCTCAAGTCAAACTGGATGCGAAAAAGCTCGGCGGGCAGGTTTTCTGCGCGGCCCAGTGCCCTCGTCCCATTTCACGCATGCATCCGTCTTCGTGCAGCCGCCAAAAGCTTGGAGGCGAGTTGGATTGGTGATGCCGAGCGCTCAATGGCTGCGTCGATTCTCCAGCGGCCTCGCCCAGGCCCTGGGCAGTCCCCCCAACGCTTTGTTTTTCACGGCCTTGGCTGCCGTCACTTGCCTGCCGGATGGGTTCGACGGGCTCGAGGCGGCTCGAGGGGCCATGAGGCGTCATGAGGCGCTCTCTGCCGCCCGGGTGGGAGAGGGGATTGTCGAGGATTTGGCCATCTGGGGAAATGGAGATTCCATCATTCCAGCTCTCCCAGCCCCTTGGGACGGCCGCTCCGGCGAATCGGGATGGAAGCGTGCATGGAAATCGACGAGGGTCAAGGAACGGAAGCAAAAGTGCAGATCGCGAGCTGTTGAGTAATCCGTAAATCTGCCAATGGTTGCACAACCAACCAGCCCCTAGCAGCCCCGAGCAGCCCCAAACGGAGGATGCCGCATGAAGGGGGTCCGAAATCCTTCGGGACTCCACCTGGGTCGCTCGCCAAAACCCCACCAAACCCCACGCCAAGAAGCCTGCTGCTCTCTGAACTGCCAGCGCTGGCTGGCCCGTTGAGACATTGCCATTCAAGAATCAACAACGGAGCGGACACACGTCACAGCGCCGCCATTTTCCTTGGAGGTATGTCTGTTTCACACGCCACGGACGGCAAGCGGCTCAATCGGCCTTGGTATGAATGACAGCGGCAAGGGACAACGGCTCTGTGTCACTGAATCAGGACCTCCTTCATTGGAGCTGAAATTCAAACTGGAAGGCCCATGACCGACGAGAAGATGTGGCGCTTCTGTCACCCCTTCGTCTGGGACCTCTGGGTCGTGACGGCGGGGCAGCGATCTTCCCTGGGGGGGTCGCAGCCAGAGCGGCCCTGACGATCATGCAGAGCAGCGGAATCGGTTGCAAATTTCGATGGCCCCGACCGGCGGGTCACCATCAAAATCGGGCAGCAGTGTGCACAGTGGTGACGGATCAAACACAGTGCAGCCGGAGCTTGGTGTCCAGGTGTGCAACAACTCTCCGTTTGGTGTCGACTTTTGGCGGTGGTTTGTGGTGCCATGGACGGGAGCACAGAGAGGTAGCATCGATCGTCTTAATCTCTCTGGATGCCCAGGTTGCCCAAGCCGCTCTGTTGCACGAGAGGAACGACGGTTGCCAAGGTCGCGAAACCCGCAGGACAGCTACCGTACGCACGTACTGTCTCGGCCAGGGAGAGTCCCAATCATGGGAGAAGGACCTCTGCAGCAGCGCGGAATTCCCGGTGTTGAACCCGGAAGCGATGTCCAGGAGTTGGTGAGGATAGGGTGCACGTGGAGGGGATTTCAAACCTCGCTGAACACCAACTTCCAGATCTGCAGTGGGCGTGCTATCCTGTTGGCAGCTACCTTGCCCAAGCAGGCAAGTCCGGCACCTTGCCTTACTCAGGCGCCCCTCGTCTGTGATAGGCAAATCCGTCCGATGTTTGGAAATAACGTTGTTCGCTTCCTGGATGCCGCGGACGGCCCCCGGTTGCTACCAACGTGCATATCAAACCGTTGCAGCGGACCTCACTGAGGAAGGGTTTGGAACAGCACTTTATAACTTTGCTGAGTACGAGCTCGACCATTCCGGATCCGGGTTGCCGAAGAGTACACAGCAACCCAAGGTCCTTGGTAAAGGTAAGGAACCTGCGTACCTCAGGTACCTGAGATTATGGAAGGCGCCTTGCAGCGCTTCCAACTGCTTTTTTTCCCTTTTTTTACCAACCGGTGGAGCCGTCCTGCAGTGCGTGAGGTTTCTGGACAGGGCAATGCGGATTCCTCTTGGTACAGGACCTGCCCTAGTGCCCCCCAAGGCGATGCAATGGGTTTGCCAAAACCGATGAAGCTGCACCCGCCAGGCGCCAAGCCTTCTCCAACTCCAGGCCCAGCCCTCCCCCGCCCGCCCGAACAGGGTTAGCCATCCGCGCCGGCAGCGTTGTGGGGAGCAAAAATTGCGCTTCTGCCGGCGGGATTGCATCCCCGTTCAAATGGCTTGCCGTCGAGGTTCCATTTCGCTCCCCGGCGTGGAGTCGACGGAAGCTCGCGCCATCCGCGCCCTGTTCCAAGGTTCACTGAAATCCTCCGGGACGCCAGGCCAAACACAACATCCAGACACGCCCAGTCCAGTCCAAGTGCTGTGTACTGTGTACTGTGTGCTGTGTGCTGTGTAATGCAGAGCCCGGGCGTGTCCTAAGCTCTGTACCTTACAGGGCCCCTCCATGCTTCCCGTCCCTTTACCTTTAACCTCGACTCCTCGTCGTCAGGTCGTCCACCCCGCCGACCATCGTCGACTTTGAGTGCGTCCCTCCACTGCCTCGCACCGGCATTCTCACAGCGCCTCAAGCCCCCCAGAGCGCCCCCCCGAGCCACAGGGCCTCAAGACACCCGAGGCCGCGATCCGCGCGCCGTGTTGTGGGCAGTTCCGTGCCGTCTCAGGTTTCTCGGTCCCCACACCTGCAGCTGCAGTCCCATCGAGACGAGCAGTCTCCCAAGTGTCTCGCTGCCCGCTCGAGCAGAAGCCATCCCTCCATTCCCCCTCCATCACTCCACCTGAGACCGCCGTGGATCGTTCCCACCTCGCACACCTGAATAAGGTACGGTACACACCACTGCCGCAGCCCTGTGCGCTCACGCTCTTTCTTGCCCCTGGAATCCACAACACCACACTTGGTTCCTGGCATCGCTGCTCGTTTGGCTTCGCATCTTCACGGCAAACGCTCATCTCTCTGCGGCCAAGCACACCACGGATCGACCCCTTACTTTTTCTCCTGCAGCGCTGAGCCTCGGCAGCGCCGTTATTTGTCGGCCGTTACCTCGCAATCTCAACCCGCCGGCAGTCTCTCACCCCCTTCATCCTCGCCGCTGCAAGCACCGCTCAACCCTGACCTGAGGTGCTTTGCTTGGCTGCACGAAACCGAAGACATTGCCGGCAGTGCAACCTTGCGGGCGCTTTCGGTTGCGATTCGGTCTGTAGCTCCGAACCCAGCAGTTGACCGGCCTTCTCCTGCGTTCTTCGCCCCTGTACCTGCTGCAGCTTGCCGCCTCTCAGCAAGCTTGGCCGGTGTTCTTGGTCAGCGTTACTTGGCCAGCGTGCACTCGCCTCCGCCCCCTGCCGGCCCCAGCCCAACGAAGCCGGCCGTGAAACCGGTGGGACTTGATACATCCGCTTCCCTGGTGACGGCGGGATCTCTGTCCTACTACGCCACTTTGCTCTGGCAAACCACGCTCGCAGCGGTCGAGGACATCGGAGCACAGGCGATACCGCGGGGTACCCGACGCTTCCCTGCCGCACGCCTCTGTGGACCCTCGGTCTTCTCGTTCCCGGCCCAAAGGTCCCCCCCAGGAAAGCCACGACCCAACTCTTCTCCCGCGCCGCCAGTCAGTCCCTGGGATACGCCCTTCTGCTGCACGGCGTCACGGCGTCCTGTTTTGTGCCTGGCTCAACGTCTTGCTCCGAGATCAGCTCCTTGCCGTCCCGATACCACCACCCTCCTCCCATCAGCGCATGGAGAGCTTCCCGTAACGGCCCCTTTGCACGTCAGGTCAGCTCGCTCGAGCCGCCCGCCATAACCAGCCCAACATGGATCCCGGCGACCAGACGTTCATGACTATACACAGTAGGTCGAACGCACCAGGCCGAGCTCACGGCCACGGGCTGACTCTAGCGTCCTCCAGACCTCACCCCTGAAGCCAACATCCTCTTCGCCTCCGACTCGCTCTACGACATCTTGGGGTACCAACCCGACGAAGTCAGGGGGAAGTCGGCCTTCGACTATTTTCATCCTGACGAGGTGCCCTTTGCGCGTTCCATCCACAGCAGAGGCGTCCTGCTCGACAAGGCCGCCGTTCTCCACTATGCTCGCATCCTCTCTCGGACAGGCCAGTGGATGAGCTGCGAATGCTGCTTCACCGTCGTTCACAATGTGCTAGTCGCCTCGATCAGCATATACTTTAAGGGTGAAAGGAGCGAGAGTATGAGCCCAGCACAGCACTTCCGAGCGTCCGGTTCTCGCGCTGACTTGCACATCTAGGGAGGGCAAGAGACGCACCGCAGATTCGGCGCATCTTTTCCAGCTCACCACGAGACCCGCGGTACCACATGCTCGAGCACTTGTCGCCCAAGTTCAAGATGCCGCCCATGGAGCGGGAACCACGAGCCGCGCTGATTCTCAACCGTTTCACCAGAAACTTGACCATCATGTATGCAACAGACGCAGTCGCCCAGATTCTTGGGGTGCGCTCGGATGAGCTTCTCGAAAAGCCATTTTACGAGTGTATCCAGCCGAACTGTCTCGACGAGGCTGAGCGGTGTCTGGAGAGCGCCAAGGCGAACGAGTCGATTGCTTACCTGCGCTTCTGGTACAAGGATCCCCGGGTAGACCCGAACGATCCTGCCCATAACGAGGAGGAGGACGACAATGATGAGGAGGTTGAGATGGAGGACGGGGGCGACGACAGGAGCAGCCCTAACGACATTGAAATGGACGTGAAAGACCCGGGCCTAAAGCACAGTTGCATGGACATCGACGAAGAGCCAGATCCTCGGCAGGTGGTTGACGACGGGGGTGGGGAGGTGGGAGGGATCCCACCAGACGGTGCTCATGCGTCAATACCACGGAGAGTCCGGCGACAACCGCCTCAAACCTTCGAACTCGAGGCTGTTGTCTCCTGCACATCTGATGGGCTTGTCGTGGTGCTACGGAGAGCACGGCCGCCTATTCCTGACCCACAACCGCCGGTGATACCGGCGGCCCTCAACTACGAGAACGGGCTCTTTGCGGCGCCTTGGGGATCACAGCCGATTGAACCTTACATCTCGCCTGAGCTACTATACACTTTCCGTGCCCCGCTTCTGCCTCAATACATGCCGCTGCGAGAGTGCGTCAAGGCGGCAGGCGGGCCTCCTCTCGATCGTGCGTTCCCTTCTACCCCTATTATTGTCTAGTATCTCAACTGACAAGTCGGTGCAGAACTCATGCGATCAATACGCGACGTGGCCGTTTTCGCCTGGGCGGTCACGGGCATCAACCCGAACATGGCCAACTATAGCCACGGCCGTCGCAGGATAGCCGCGCACGCAGCCGACGGAATCCCCGACTGGGAACGCAACAGCTCCCGCCCGACCACATACCCACCACCTGAGGACCTCTCCGATCGACCCCTGCACCGCAAGGACCCGTCTGCCGCCGGGCCCTTTGGCCACTACCCCTCCGAACCCCCATTTCACGCGTACCGCACCCGCCACGCCTCTCTCGATGACAACATGTACGACGTCCCCAGCAGCAGCAGCAGCAGCCGACAAGCAGGCTGGCCATCTGCTCCATCCTCCTCGTCCTCCTCCTCCTCCTCCGTATCCACATCCGGCTTACCCTACGCCTCGTATTACGAACACAACTACCACACCCATCACCACCACCACGGCCGCCGACCGCCCCTCCGCCCGGCGTTTTCCTCGGACGCCCTGCACGACCACGCCCGCTATCAGCAACATCAACACCAACAACACAACGGCTACCCCCCGGCGCCGCCGTCATCCACCTCAGCGTCGGCCGCAGCGAGGAGATGCAATTTTGGCGACGAACCGTGGGGCCCCGGAGCAGCCGCGGCCGGGACGGAGCGGAACGGGGGAGTGCCGGGCTATGCCGGCGGGGCGGCGGCGGCGGCGTCGTCGTTTTCGGTATCCTCTTCGTCAGCGCCCTCGCTGAGGAGAGGGAGCAGCGGCCCTAGCGTGAGTGGGGGTGGGCGTGTGGGGGGCCGGAAGGGGAGAGAAGAGATATTACTGGTGATTATCTGCCGGATGCTGAGAAGGATGCCCTTGTGTTTTCCTGCGTCGGGGCTGCCTTGGCTGGTAGGGCGGAGGATGGGCTTTAGGGTCTTGGCTTTTTCGCTACCACAGGCCGGGTCGTATGTGGCAAGGGGCCTTTGTTTCATGATATGATGGTTGGATTTTTATGGGGGTGCTTATGAGTGATGAGATGGGGCAGTGCAGAACAGGTCAGGATAGGGCAGGGCTGGTGGAGAGACACCCAAGCAAGCGGGATTGATTGGATGAGTGAGTGGATGGGATGGAGATGGGATGTAATTCCCCTTTTTGGTCTTGAATCCTTTTCCACGTTTTTGATCACTTTTAATGACGGCAGGCGGCGGGTTTTGCTGTTTTTTTGTTGGCATTTGCAGATGCGTTTCTCATCGGGCCGGACGGGGGGCCTCCAGAGGTTCCAGCAGTACCTTAGTGGAGGGACGAAAGGGTGGATGGATGGATGGATGGATGGAGGGGAGCTGGCACTGGGAGGGCCGGGTTCGAACAGTTACCGACTCCTCACCTGCCACCCCCCTAATAAACGATGTGTGTCTTGTTCTCTTGTCTGTTGGTTTAATGGGGCAGGCGGGGCAAGGAACTCGGGTTTACATCGTTGTTTTCTCTCTCTTTTTGCTTCCTGATCAGATTCTGGGGGAAAAGAAGCGCGGCGAGAGACAGCCTGGTGCGATGCTGGGGGAAGACTACCTACCTAAGCTGGGCCCCCTGAGAATGGGGGACTGGGGGACTGGGGGCTGGATGGATGGATGGATGGATGGATGGATGGATGGATGGATGGATGGATGGATGGATGGCATGGAATAGATGCACCAGGCGCCCCCGATACCTGTCACATGTTGTTTTCCCCTTGGGTGCATTTGCTACCTTCTTTAGGTAGGGTACCTTGACCTACCACGCGGCAGCCCAGCCAGCAGCGGTGGGATTGTGGGACGGACGGTTAAACGCTTGTAATGTATTATCTTGTGGAAGGGGGCTTCTACCTTGGGTTCGCGTTGGGGGATGTGAGATGTGAGTGTGTGTGTGAGTGTGTGTGTGAGCGTGTGTAATGGGGATGTGTCTGGTTCGGGAGGGAGGTGCAGCGTGTGATGGGGAGGAGATTGGGGGGGGGTCGGGGGGAATTGGCTGGGGGGTTGTTACACAGATCGGGGGGCCAGGAGAGGCGGTGTGGTTGCGGGTGGAGGCGTTTGGGTGTTTGGGATGTGAGTTTACCATGGAGATCGTTTGGTTTTGTTGCCGATGATGGGAAGGAGATGGGGAAAAGAGGTGATGGGTGAGGTGTGTTCATGTCTTCCTTTTCTGGCAAGTCTGGCTCGGAGTGAAATGAGATTGTGTGTGCACTTACACCACCAGGAATCGTGAAATTACGTGTAAGATACGCTGCTGATGGTGTCGTTGATTGGTCAACGGTTCTCGTATCCCACGCAAGCACGGGAGCTTGGGCCAACACCGCCAAGGTGCGCCTGCAACGTCACGCAACAACGCAAGCACAGGAAGGCACGCAACGCACAGCGCAGCTTCATTGAGGAAACCGTGGACCTTTTGCCGACCCGCACCACCCGTGACAACAGCGCCAGCGATTGCGCCGCGGATATACGACGCTGTTTTGGCAGAGTCTGCCTCTTAGGTACCTACCAGGGCACAAGCAGCAATTTCTCCCAGTACACGCCCCAGAGACGGGGGCAATTCGAGCCACCATGGCCTCAACCCGCCGCGACTACACCAACGTCCCCGCTGTCGACCTCGACGACGACGACGACCTGATCGACCCCGATGACGGTATGTCTTACTCAACAATCTCTCTTCTACCCCAACAAACCAAAACCTCCACTCAATAAAGGAATACTAACTAACCCACCCTCCCCTCCCGTCCAGCGGACCTCAACACCTTCGACGACCCGCTCACCACCCACCCCACCACCGCCACCGCCCACACGTCGGGCTCGACATCCTCCCGCACCCCGCTCACCGGCACCATCGGCTCCTCCTCTTTCTCCTCGTCAAACAACAACGCGAGCGCCTGGACCAGCCGCATCCCCGGCCAGGACCGCGCCGCGCCCCTCTCCACCATCGACGAGACCGTCTGGGCCACCCTGCGCCGCGACCTGCTCGCCGTCTGGCACAAGCTGCGCGACGTGCTGTACCCGCGCCACCTCTTCTCCGCGTGGGGCGTCGACGGCCCCGGCGGCGCCGCCTCGTCGCTGCGCGGCGCCTACGCCAGCCTGCGCAGCGGCGGGTTCGCGGGCGCGCGGGACGAGCTGGCCGGGCTGGCGGGCCGGGTGATGGACGCGGAGAGTCTGCTGGCGGGCGGGGATTATCAGGGGGGCAGTGGTGGTGGTGGTGGTGGGGTGGGAGGCGGGTTGAGGGATTGGGATCTGTGGGGGCCGTTGGTGTTTTGCTTGCTGCTGAGCACGTTGCTGTGCCTGAAGAGCCGGGAGCAGCAGCGGGAGGTGGTGTTTAGCGGGGTGTTTGCGATGGTGTGGATCGGGATGGCGGTCGTGACGGTGCAGATCAAGTTGTTGGGGGGCAATATGTGAGTCTTTCTCTCTCGATGGTTCGGTCTTGAGGGGAGAGAAGATTGCTAACCGCGGTTTGGGGTTTGTTTGCAGCTCGTTCATGCAGAGCGTCTGCGTCATTGGGTACACGCTGTTTCCGCTCGTCATCGCGGCGCTGCTGTCGGCGCTGAGCCTGCACTGGATCGCCAGGATTCCAGTCTACCTGGTGCTCGTCGCGTGGTCGCTGGCGGCGGGTGTGAGTATTCTGGGGGGGAGTGGTGTGGTCAAAAACCGGGTTGGGTTGGCCGTCTTTCCGCTGTTTGTTTTCTACATGGGCCTCGGCTGCCTATGCTTCATCAGCTAAGCCGTGCGGGTTGGGGTGATGGACAGCGGGGGACGGTGGGAGAACAGAACCCTGGGTGTTTCGATGTTGACATGTATTCCTAGAGTATACCTCTGCACCTGTATGAGCTTCCAATGTTGTGTCCATGCTGGGCAGTTGAATGGTCCTTTTCCACGATTTCACCTTGCCATGTCCGCACGAGTCACGGCGTTCACCTACTCGCCGGCGAAGGAATCATCAAAATCCATTTTGAAATGGTATATGATATGAAACGGTTGAGCTTCCCAGATAGGGGAAGCATGGCCATCTTGCCTATGTTCTATCCAACCAAATAAACATGCCGCAAATCTATCCTTACCGCTTGCTAAACACAACCTAGAAGAACAGAAACAAAACCTCATCTACGGAGCACATATTTGCACTAGTGGTGTCCACCTGCATCAGCACCCGCCTCGGCACCTCCTGATCCTGCTACCGGTGCGATGGAGTGCGGATTCGGGTAGTACAGGGCGGCCACGGCGATGGCAACGTACACCAGCACGCACAGCGCGCCCTCGAGGTAGTTGCTCTTCTGGTCCCGCAGAAAGTTGCCCACCGTGAGGATGGCCAGCAGCAGCACGGCGAGGTCAAACACCTCAAAGTTGAGCCCCATCGGCTTGTCCAGCCCCCAGCCGACGAGGACGACCAGCGGGGCGTTGAGCAGGGCCGTCTGCAGCGTCGCGCCCAGCACGTGCGACAGGGCAAAGTTCATCTGGTTGTCGTAGGCCTCGTCGACGGCCGTCAGGTGCTCGGCGGCCTTCTCGACGAGCGGGATGAGGATGAGGCCGACGAAGGCGTCGGACACGTGGCGCTCCTCGACGAGCAGGGGGATCTGGTCGACCAGGGCGATGGCGATGAGGGTGACGAGGGTGATGGAGACGGCCAGGGCGAGCACGCACTCGGTGAAGGTCAGGCGGTGGTGCCTGCGCTCGAGGTGCTTGTCGGCGTCGCGCTCCTCGTCGGCGACGAAGACGGCGTCGTAGATGCCGTGGTGGGTGCGCGCCTGGAAGAAGACGTAGATGAGGTAGGCGACCAGGAGGATCACGGCCGTGCTGCGCGAGATCTCGATCGTCTTGTCGAGGAGCTCCGTCTGGTCGATCTTGCCGCTGAGGCTGTGCTCAAAGACGGTCGGGATGGCGAGGCCGAAACCGCTGGACGACGATCATCACCCATCATCAGCAAATCAAACAAACCCTGGGAGATTTTCACGAGGGGGCGGCCACACTCACGCTGTCAGCAGCAACCCGCTTCCGACCTCACTGACCGCCTCGCTGAAGTGCGTCTCCTCCCGCTTGATGCCAGCCGCGACGAAGCACAGCCCAAGGCACAGCAGCATGGTCGCCAGCACCGACCCCAGGATCGCCGCCTGGACGACTTGGATGTAGTCGATGCCCGCCTGTGGCGGCCTCGTGATCAGCACGATGAACATGATGATCTCGACCAAGCTCCCCAGCCTATTTCCAGTCAGTCAGTCCAGCCAACCCTCGCAGAAGTTCACTCACGTCGTCTCGATAATCACGCCCATCACATGCGGAAACTTGCGGCTCAGCTCCTGGCCCGCAAACCCAATCAAGTTGGCGCACGGCACCATGGCCAGATAACTGAGGATGAAAATGACCAGGTAATTATCCTTCATGGCGTAGCGCACGGCGATGGCGGCGGGCACGACGGGCCACAGCACGTTGACGACGCGCGACGCCCACGAGGCCGAGCGGAAGACGTTCTTGAGAAAGAGCAGCGGGTGGATGCCCGACCGCCCGGACTCGCCCGAGGGCCGCACCCCGAGGAAGCCCTTGATCTTCTCCGCCGGGGTGAGCTCGCGCGTCAGGGGCAGGCCGGCCCCGTGCAGCGGGAGGGGCGGCGAGAGGAGGCCATTGGCGGCGGTCGGGGTGGCGGCGCCGGGCTGGGTTGTTGGGGATGTCTTTTCGGGGTGGGGGGAGGTTGTGGTTGTGGTTGGGGAGGTTGAGGCCATTGCGCAGCAACGAACAGACTGTCGAAGTGCGAGTTGAGATGGAGATCAATCGGGTCTGGGCTGGTCTGGTCTGGTCTGGTCTTATCTGATCTCGCTGGGCAGATGGGACGATCGTATCCTATTGCACTGCAGACCGGGTACGGACGACGAGACGAGACGAGGACGGGTCAAACGTGAAACTCGACGCGAGGTCCGACGACGGGGCATCCCGTCCCTAAAGTATCTCTCCACGACGACAGGGGGAGAAAAAAAGATGGGCCAAAATTAAACGAACGGGACCAACCGCCGTCGGCTTGGCAGCGCCGGTCTCGTGGAGCAAGTCCCAACATGGGGCCGTCATTCGCGCGATCCCAGAGCCGCAGAGCCACCTGGCGCGCGTTGCTTGGCTCATGTTTCAGGAGCTCAAAATGGAGCACAGGCGATGCTGGGAGCCGGCAGCGCCACCCCCATCACCCCGTCACCCAGCTAACCGGCGCACACAAAACGCTGTTGGGCTGCCCCCGCGCCACTGCCGTACTTGAATCTCGACTCCGTTGGATCCTCGCCGTTACGAGCCGCTGCCGTGCAGCATGACGGGGGACTCCAACAGCCTCAGCAGACAAGACACAAAAGACAGAGCGAGGCGAAAGTTCCAGGTTTGTGGCATGTTGACGTTGATTTGGGAGGGCTGCTGTACCTGCGAGGTTGCGTCACTGTGAGCTGAAAATCAGGGGTTCAACACGGATCAGCAGGGATCAGACAGGTAAAGTAGCGCCGGGCTCGGCAAAAGCTTGACTGTCTTGGACATTTTCTTGGTTTTTTCCTGCCGCTTGTCGAGAGACGCAGTGACACTTACCAACACGAATATGTACGGAGTACATAGTGTGGAAAAGGAGCGCGTGAACTCGCGGCACGCCATGAGAGAGCAGGGTCATCCCTCGGGCGACGGCCCCCAAAATAGGGGTGCCTTCCGCCGTGGGGCGCTGCAACTGGCGCTCCACCGGCCCAGACCCAGCGCGCGGCTCGGCGGGAGCCTAATCTGACGACATCCACTGACTTCGTTAGTCGTTACCCCGTCACGGTCTCCTCCCCGGCCACCACCAACCCGCGCCCGTCTCTCGCAGGCACCGTGCTCGCCAACACGACCGTCTCCACCCCGGCCGGGCTCCCCTCCTCCGGCCCCATCGGCAGCGCCTCGACGTCAATCTCCTCGTCCAGCAGCGCCTTGAGGATCACCTCGCACCCGGCCTTGCTCATGACCTCGTTCATCTCCTTGCACATCTCGGACGCGCAGCACTCGACGCACCCCCCCTCGCACCCGCAGCCCAGCACGCGCCCGAGCGCCTGCCGCAGCAGCAGGTCCACAAACTCAAACGCCTTGGTGTTGATGCCCGACCCCCCCGCGCCGCCCTTGGCGTCGTAGAAGGTCAGCCGCGCGGGCCGCTTGCGCTGCGTCTCGCGCTTGGCGAACTCCTTGAGCCCGCTCTTGCACTCGGTGCGGACGTCGCCCGGCGCGCTGATGACAAAGTTGGGGATCAGGCTCATGACGGCGTGCTGCGCGGCGTGGATGGCGCCGGCCACGTGCAGCCGGCGCGCCACGAGGATGTCGAGCGCGTGCTTGGGCACGTCGAGCCACATGCCCTTGCTGTTCCGGACCACGGGCGGGTTGTCGACCTGCACGGCGTCGAGGATGCGGTTCCCCCGCCGCGCGTCCACCTTGAAGTAGCCGAACACGACCTGCTTGATGCGGATCGCGCCGTAGTAGGCGCGCCACCGGGACCGGTCGAGCCGCTTGACCGCTTCCGTCTCGATCGGGTCGATGTCGGTGTAGTCGCGCTGCGAGGTCAGCCAGTCGACCTTGACGCGCTCGACGCGCGCCATGTGCTTGTCCGGGTTGAAGTCGCGGACCAGGTAGGTGTCGCCCTGGTGCAGGAAGATGGCGCCGTCGTAGAGTGTGAAGGTCGCCCGCGAGGCCTCGAGCTTTTCGAGCACGATGTTGCGGTTGTTGGTTGTGTCGATGATTGCAAAGTGGTCTTCTTCCGTGTCGCGGATCGAGACGAACTGCGAAGGGAGCGGGCGGAAGCGATCATGACAGTGGTAGAAGCCCGTGGTATCTCTGACGAGCCGCTCGGAGCAGATCTGGGCGAGGTCGGCGCCAAAGTAAATGGAGTCAGAGGCGGGTTGGATGGGCATCTCGTAGGCCGCGCACTGAATGTGCCCTTCCTTGACGAGCATGTTGCCGAGGTCCACCTGCAGCTCGCAGTTAGGCTTGGTGAAGAGCTCGTCCGGGTTCTGCATGTAGTACTGGTCGGTCGCAAAGCCGTCTCCGACAAGGATGGACAGCGAGTCCTTGTTTCGTCGACCAGCTCTTCCGCTTTGCTGTCGGAGATTGGCGATGGTGTACGGGAATCCCCACGTCAGCACGCAGTCGAGGGTGCCGATGTCGACTCCAAGCTCCAGAGCAGTCGTGGCGACGATGCCGAGGAGCTTCCCCTCGAACATCTCCGTCTCGATCCGCCGCCGGTCTTGTGCAGTGTAGCCACCGCGGTACCCCATGACCCGCGCGACCACCTCGCCCCGGCCGAGACGCTCGAGTTCGTGCTTGATGGCGCCGACCAGCCTCTCGCACTGCTCGCGGACTCTGCAGAAAGCAATCACTCGGACGCCGCGCAGAATCAGCTCGCAGAACAGGCGGGAGCACTCGAGCATTGCGTTTCCGCGTCCGCTCGCCGGATCGCCTGGGTCTTTGTACGGCGTGTTCCAGCAGAGGAACTCCTTCCGTCCTGCGAGTGTCAACGTGCGGACGAGTCGGGAGAGCCAAGTGCGACTTACCCGATGGCGACCCATCAAAGTCGATGAGCCGGACATCGTCGATGCCGAATATCGTCTTGAAGTGCTGCTCTGGATTCGCCACGGTCGCCGAGCACGAGATGAACTTGACGTGCCTGTTCCCGAGCGCGGCACACGTCCGACGTAACCGTCTCATAATGAAGGCGACGTGGGACCCCATCAATCCGTTATAGTAGTGCAGCTCGTCAACTGTCCTGTCAGTAAGAGGGGAAGACTCAGGGGTGGTGAACTTACCAACGACGTATTTGAGGTTCCTCAGAAACGTCCTCCACCTGTCCTCCTTGGGCAGGATCGTGATGTGCAGCATATCTGGGTTTGTAAAGATGATCCTCGCCTCGTCGCGAATCGTGTTCCGCTCGTTCATGGGCGTGTCCCCGTCAAACGTCTCGACCAACACCTCCTCCATCCCCGGCATGAATCCCATCATCTCCTTCAGGCTCCGCCTCTGATCTTGTGCGAGCGCTTTTGTCGGGAAGATGTACATGGCTCGTGTGTTGCAGTCCTGCTCCAGCGCATGGATCACAGGCAATTGATAGATCAGCGACTTGCCGGAGCTCGTCGACGTGGCCACGACGACGTTGTAGCCCTCGTGCAGGGCGTTGATCGCGTCGGCCTGGTGAGAGTAGAACCGGGTGATGCCTTTGGCGTTGAACAGTGCATTGACAAGGTCCTGGCTGAGCAGGAAGTCGAGGTCGCCATACACGGCCTCCTGCGCGTCAAAGACCCTGTGTCCGTCCGGGACAATCTGCCCTGTGTACCACGCGCTCTCTTTGAGTTCCTGCACGATTTCTGGTATGCTCTTGCGCTCGCGCGGTATGCTCGCGGGCAGACTGCTCGTCAACTTTTGCTGCGGCGCTTCGACCTCTGTCATCTTGGGGATGAACCGCTCCCTCTGGTCCTTGAGTACCATCTCTGGATCCAAACCCTCCACCACGCACATGTCCAGAAAAGCTTGGGCTGCCTGCTCGAATTTGGCATTCCGCCGCTCAATCAGGCGCATCATCTGCGCCTGGCTGAAAACGGGCATCCGCATGCGGTCCTCCCTGTCCCTTACCTTGGTCCCTTTCGCGTCCGACTTGAGGTCGCCGTCGAGGAACTCGAATACCAGCACCTGTTTTGAGGGTGGGAGCGGGGTGTCGTCCTGGACGAGGTACTCTTTTTCGCGCTCGCGTTGCGTGTCTGTGCCGCCCGTGGAGATGGCGAGCTCGACCTCGTCAACATACTCGAACCGTATCCCTGGGTGCCCTGGGCTGTGATTCCCCTGTCTGCCCCCTTGCGCATCGCTTCCATCCTCACACCCATCACCACCAACCTCACCCTCTTTACCATCACCACTCCCTCTCCCTTCCCCACCCCCGCCCCCACCACCGCTCTCCTCGCCGCCCCCAACCCCCAGCCCAATCCCAAAACACCCACCAACCCGCAAGGCGACAATGGCAGCCACATCCCCGACCTCCAGCTTCCCCCCAATCTGCCCCTCCACCGCCTCGCGCAACGTCTCCAGCGTCGGGGCGACATGCCGCCTGGCGGACATGAACGTCGACACGAGGCTCAGGGCGCGGTGCGTCTTGTCGAGGTGGATGAGGTAGGGTGGCCAGCTGGTTCTGTCAATGGTGACTGATGGTTTTGTTTTTGGTTTTGGTTTTGGTTTTTGGGTGTCTTTGGCTTTGGCTTTGGCATTTGGGTTGAGGTTGGGTTGGGGTTTGGGGTGCGTTTTCTTTTGGCATTTTGGTCCGAGTTTTGATTTGGGGGGTTGGTGGTGGGCGAGTCGGGGGTGGGTGTTCCTTCTGTGGAAGCGGGCGGTGCGTCGGTGGTTGTGGCGATGTCTTCAGTGGATGGGCCGACGACGGATGGGCTTTGGGATGTAGACTCCGCGGGCGGGCGGCCGCGCTTGCGCTTGCCTAGATTGCTTGTATTCACTGCGGACATGGTGTCGCCTGCGCGGTACAGGACCGCGCTGCATTTGGCATCTGCAAGTTCAAGCACCGAGTCGAGCTGACGAGAGTTGAGGATGGCTCACGCGGCGGACGTGTTAATTGATTCGCGAAAGTGGCGGGAGAGCACGTGGGCGGCAAGCGGACTCCAAGGCATGCCCCACTCAAACCCAGAAGGACTCAGGGGGCGACAAAGAACAACCCCCGGACACCAGACCAGTGCGGATACCATACGCTCTTTATTCAGTCAGTATCGACTACACTGGCGCTGCTTCACCAGTCCGCTGTCTCTGTCTACCCCTCCGAGCCGCTCCACGCGTGTCCCGCGGACAGGACGGCCAACCTCAGCCCAGCGGAGAGATATAATATACAGAAACCGACAAGTGCCTCCCCAGGACTCCATCTGTAGGTAGTAAGCTTTTTCGCCTGCCCCATCCGCAACAAAAAGACCGCCGACCCCCCCCTCCCGGCCAGGCCCGACCAGCACCAGCTGATCGAAGCCTCCAAATGCCACGCAGCCTCCTTTTTGCCTGAAATGCATGCTAGACCCCCCGTTTCCCGTCTCCCGTCTTCCGTCTCCCGTCTCCCGTCTTCCGTCTCCCGTCTCCCGTCTCGACAAATGATATCACGCCAGGATGTCGCGGCCTGTAAAACAAAGAAAAGGTAGTGGGGTGTTTGTTATCCTGTTGTAGGTGTTTGTCTTGTTGGTGGGCTGCGAGGGCGGTGCCTAGACGTCGGCCAGCCGCTTCTTGATCATCTCGACGAGCTGCGAAAACGCCGTGGCGTTGGCCTCGCTCAGCTAGAGCCACAGAGTCAGCACGAGAACTTTGACGGGAGAGAAAATTGGACTGCCCACCTTCATCTGCACCTGCCGCGCCTCGCCCCCCTCGAACGCCGTGAACAGCACCGTCGACGTCTTCAGCCGGTTCGTAACCTGGAACTTCATCGCCGGCAGGATGACCGTGTTGAGGATGACGCGCAGCGTGTGGTCCTGCCGCATGATGAGCCGCACGTGCTTCCGCCTGTCGTCCTCCTCGTCCGCCAGGGCCGAGGCGTCGAACGAGGCCGGGTCCGGCGCCCCGTGGTCGTCAAAGTCGACCGTCGATTTCGGCGCGTTCACCTTGAGCATGCCCGCGCCTCGCTCCTTCCACCCGACCCCCTTCTCCATCAGGTACATCTTTGCGCGCACCGAGAAGAGGGTCACTTCCTGGCCTTCGCCGTCGTCGACCACAACTATAGAAGGGGTCAGCACATCAGACAGATAGGTTGTTTTACGGCAACTCACTCTTCTGCAGCTTGGGCTTCTTCTTGTCGTCGCCCGCCTTGGAATCGTCCTTGTCCTTTTCCTCCTCCCTGCTCTCCTCGTCGGACGAAGCGTCACCCTTAGTGTCCTCGTCCTCGTTGTCCTCGTCATCAGACTTGCCCTCGGCGTCGCTGTCTGGCGCTCCAAAGGGCTTGGCCGGCTTGTCGCTCTTAAGGACCTCGCCAGGCTTGCCAAAGTTGAGCCGGGGCCCGGAGAGGGCGCTACCGCCAAACGCGCTGGCGAAGGGGCTTGACTTGAACACTGACCCGCCCGTCTGCCCGTTGAGCCCGCCGAAGGGCGAGGCGGCTGCCGCAGAGCCGAAGCTGAGTTTCGGTGGTGCCGAGGGGGCGGCCGGCTTGGAACCGCCAAGGACGCCGCTTAACGACGGGGACGGCGAGGGCGAGCCAAATAAACTGGGCTTCCCTGACCCGCCGAAGCTGCCAAACGGTGAGGCTGACGAGGAGGCGAGCTTGGCAAACCCGGAATTGGCAAAGGCGGAGGATGACGTCTGCTTGGGCGGCTCGGGCTTGGTGGTAAAACTCGTCGTTTCTGAGGGCTGCTCCATGCTCGACCTCGGCGATGCACTGGCAGAGAGAGGTTCCTGGTCTGTGTTACCACCACCGAGTGTCACTGTGGGGCCGATCGGGCTCCTTACTATTTCTTCCTTTCCGCCCTGGACGGCAGACGCACTCGCTTGGCGGTCCCGCGGCCGCTTCTTCTCGGGCTCGGACCGGTCCGTCCTACTCTGGACCGTGGCTGGGCCGGCGGCCTTGCTGGATGCTCCTTCCTCGAGCTGATCGTCGGAGACATCCCGGTTCTCGTCGAGCTCGTCGTGGGCTCGCTTCTTTTTGGGCGACGAAATCTGCTCCTTCAAGACGTCCTCCTTGGCGGTGCTGAGGTTGATGGGCGGTGTGAGCCCCCGGGCGGCGGCCTTGCTCTTGGGCGCGTCGTCCTCCGAGGCGCTCTTATCGTCCTGTGACAGCTGCACGGCATCCCGCCCCGCCTTCTCCGAGAGGGTGGTCTGCTTCAGCTCGCGCCGGGCGGCGGTGGTCTCGGCGTCCTCCTTTGCGGCGGCGGGCTCGGCATGGTCTGAGATGTCGCTGGTGTTGTGCGGGTCGTCGGCCATGATGTCAGGATCGGCTCGCGGGTTTGGTCGGTAGACGGCAGACGGCAGGTCTGGACCAAAAATCCTCCTTTCGTTTGCTCGTTTCTCGGGGTTCGTTTGCTCGTTTCGTCGAATGCTAGGTTGCTGGGGTTCGCGGCAAAGGTCAAAGGTCGTCTGCAGGCAAATGTCGGCTGGGTCGGCTCATGCGATCTCCATCAGGCAAAGAGGCGCTGCCGAGTTTAATTAGCTACGAAAATTGCGGAGTTTTGGCAGTGTCAATGCTCGTTGTCGTGCTTGGGTCGAGAATGGGGAGCCAGGCCAATGGATCGGCGGAGAATGAACCCAGACGGAATCGGCGCTGCAGGCCTCGTCGCACTGCTGCGGAAGCGGGGTGGAAGGGATTGGCCCAGAGTGCCCCACCCGCTAAATGAGGGACCCAGGCACCGTTGGTAGGCGCGGTAGGGCCCAGGCTCGAGCTGACAGCGGGGTTTTGGGTGCCAATTTGGGTGTTCCATTTTCCCCACGAGCCAATCACTTTGCAACGCATGTTCGTCGTCTTTTTGATATGGCTGTGTGCTGGCTGGGACAGAACAATCACAAGCTGCGTGTTATCTCTCCCTGCTGTGACTCTTTCTGAGTATCGCGCCGTTACAGATAGCCTCGCGCAGAACCTCAAAGTTGCCTGATTGGGACAACGGTCCGGTCTAACCGCTCAGAGCAGTTCATCACCGACACCTTCACAGGCTCACAATGCTGTTGAGCACGAGGCAGCATCACGTAGATCCGAGCCCGGATGTGCATGTTTACTCGTTTACACAGTATTACCCAAAATGTCGATGTTTCTCGACCAGCTTTGACCTTGTTTCCTCTCCTCAGCTCGTGCGCCTAGCCAGAGGAAAACACGAAACGTCAAAGCACCGCCCAAGAGCTATCATGATCTCATGGCCACGGCCATCGTCCATCATCCTATCTCCCTCTCTCCTCGGTCCTCTCGTCCTCGGCAGCAACAAGATCCTCCACCAGCGCCAGCGCCGATCTGAACGACGAGATCTCCTCCCCGAGGACACGCAACTCCTCGTCGCTGTCGCTCTCGTAGCCCCCACCGACCTCGTCGGCCTGAGGCATTTTCTCATCCACATAACCCTCCTTCTCATCCCAGCACTCTTCCCCAGCCCCCAGCTGAACCCGCTCCTCATCTCCTAAATCGACCTCTCTTCTGCCCTGCCCTCCCCACCATCCACTTGACGGAAAACAGGAACCCCCATATCTGGCGGCCTGCTCCTCCTCAAACTCTTGCCACTCATGAGCAGACACTTCGCGCTCTAGAGCGCACGCTTGACGGTGCAGGCTTTCGGGATTAGCGGCAATCCGCAACGGAAATAGGGCGCGGATCAGCGAAAAGCCGACAAAGAAAATTATGTTGAAAGCCACGAGGACGAGGACTTCTGGGCCGAAGGGGTTGAACGAGTCATCGTCACCGGCGGCGCCATCCGCGTCTGACGGCTCACTGCCGGGTGGGCTTGACGGGTCGGTGTTGTTGGTGTTGGGTCTGCGCCAGGGCGGGAGGGGGATGGTGCGGTCGAGGGGTGGTTCGTTGGTTTCGTCGTTATTGCTGTAGACGGCCCCCTGGGCAGCGTACTTGGTCTTGCGGAGGATCGTCCGGACGACGCAGACCACGCCGTCACAATCTGCGATGCCGGAGGGGGTGGCGGCGCCCACTGCTTCAGCGAGCCACCGCTCCCGGGCGTGGACCTCCTTGGCGAGCACAGCCAGCTGGTTCTGGAGGGCCCGCAAGTCGGCCAGCTCGCGGGCGAGGAAGGACTCGTGCTGAGCGGACTCGTTGTTGTCGGGTGTCAGCACATCTTCGCCTGTGGCTGGCTCGTCGTCGCCGAGTGTCATCACATTTTGGATGGGAGACCCCCGTGTGGACTGTGTGCTTGGCGAGGGCTGAAGAGTCTCGGTGGTGATGGCGAAGGTTGGGGATCCCTCATCGTCCGCTGTAGCAGGATTAGCTAACCGACCAAACGCCGGGTGGCCCCGTCTCATCCAGTACATACTTTCTCGAGAGCCAACAGGAAGGCCATGCGTCAATGCCGGCACCTGCAGCAGCAGAAGTCCTGTGGCGAGGAACCCACGCATCCTGCAACAAGCTGCCTGTCAGGCAGCGACGGAGCAAAGCAGAAGCGCGAGCCCGAGACTCGGACGTTGGTGACGATGACTATGGGTGTTGCACGGTGTGAGTGAGCGGGGCCGCAGGTGACGACATCAACGACCTGTAACGAAGGTAAACAACACCGTAGCCGCCTCAGTCTCGCGCACAACCCAAGGTTACGTGTCGTCAAGATCCAAGCCCACACAAGGGACGGACAAGTGAAGGCAATTGAATGAGGAAAGAAAACGTGAAGAGATGAAAATCACGAATTTCCTCGTCTTGTGTAAGGCAGAACGCACTTCCTGCCGAACCTTGTTTCTGTGACAGGTCCGTGTGCAAAGTCACGCCGAAATGACCTGGCCGTCTCGCAACTCATTCCTTCCTCATCTCTGGGCGTGTGGAAACGCGGCCTCAGAGGGGTGAGGCTGCGCAATCCTGCCCGATTCGGACAGGACAGCAAGACCGCAAGCGAATCCGGCCAATCACATCGTCGGAGTTAAGGGAGCTGACGAGGCCTCCCCCATCCCTGTCAAGGCCCATGTGTGCACCGACAGTTGTTTTGTTTCCTTGATAAACGATCATGACTATCACAGCAGGGGAAAAGAAAAAGAGCAATACAAATTGACAGATGAGGGAAAGATTCAAGGATGGGGAACGAGATCAATGTGATATTGAACAAGTATAGTGGGTGAAACAGAGGAGGGAGACGCGGACAAGAAGGGCAATCCGTACACTAACACAGGGCGAAAATGAAACAGAAATTGATGAAGGGGGAAAGAAGGAAAATAAAAACAAAAATACGAAGGGGGAGAAAAAAAAAGACTAAAAAGAAGATACAAATATAGAGACATAAAAGAGCCCATCAACTACCACAACCCACCCTCACCCATCAACCCCCTTCCTCCCCCAACACCTGCTCCAAACAACCAAACCTCCTGACCCCACCCTTCACAACCCTCCACCTCTCCGCCCCACGCCGCCCATCAACACATCCAACCCCCTCCCAGCATTCCACTCCCCCTCCTCCAGCGCCGTGCCCAACTCGGCCTCCCAAACCCCCTGCCTGCGATACCCGCCCCCCGGCTTCACCCACTTCCACACGGGGAACTCTCTCCCCCCGCGCAGCACCCGCCCCTCCAGCTCCGGGTCGTTGGTGTACACGGGAAACGCAAAGAAGCGCACCAGCATCCCGACCGGCCCGGGCGGGCCCAGCTGCGCGATCAGGTCGGCTACCAGCTGCGGCGTGGGGTCCGCGTTTCCTATGGACGGGGATTCCGCCTCCGCCTCCGCCTCCGCTGCGGAAGCGAGGATGCCCGAGAGCAGCTCGGCGATGTCCGCTTCCTCGGGCAGGAAGTAGGTGCCCAGCGCCGCGAAGCCCTTGATCGCCCCCAACGCGCTCGGGGAGAGGGTGGCGGCGACGCTGAGGGCGCGGATGGAGGGCGGGTTCCAGTGGTAGAGCGTGACGGGGCAGGGGTCGCCGACGCGGTCTGCTTCGACGGCCGTTGCGAGGAGGAGGTGGCGGTGGATGTGGGTTGTTGTGTCGTAGTCAGGGGGTGGGGAGGTGTTACGCACAGGGTTGAGGTCTGTCATGACGGGATGGTGGTAGTGTCGCAGAGACCCTGGAGACGAGGCTTGGTCGAGGCTTGGGTCTAGACCAGGAGTAAGGCGAGTGCAGAATCCGCCTGATCCCCAAAACCAGCCCTCGCGTTTGAGAAGTCGTCAAGATGTTTAGACCCTGAGCAATGGAGTTGGAAGCAATTCAAGGTAGGCAATTGAGCAGGCGGAGTAAGGGGGCGTTGGGCTTTGAGTGGAATGTTCAAAATGCGACTCCGGTTGGATGAGACCCGAGGGGTTGTCAGAGTTGTCATCAGGCAAAGTTATGACTGGCTCCAACGTCCAACATGCAGCACTTGCCGCATCCGGTTCTACATTTAATATCCCACAAAGCAGCACACTCCAATGATACAGTGTCTAGGGATCTAGGTACCTAGTCATTGCAGGACAGAGGAAATCCCTGTCGGTCTTTTGTCACCCCATCTTAGGATCGGTGTAGTTGGGTGATGTAATTGTTGATTATGTCTCCAGTCATTCGATCAAAGTCTCACCTTAAGCCTCCTGGACAATGTGAAAGTGGAATGGCTACTCTCACGACCAAACCACAGCATGCACAGGGGACAGGGAGAAACCGAGGTAACCTGGCATGGGTAGGTAGGCCATCAGGACCACAAAAAAACTCAGCCGTCCATGGTGCTGTCTTCGTTGTCAGGCGAGCTCTCGCTCCCACTGAGCTCCCACTCTCCGTAGTCCCATGCGCAAGAGCATTCATAGTCCATGAGACTATCGCTCTCTGCCGAGTTGCTTGGGCGTGGAGAGCCAGAGCGCTCCAAAGGCAGCGCGCCTCTTGCTTGAAGTAGCTCAACAATCTCTTGTTGGCCTTCCACCATGGCGGCGTGGAGAGCGTTGCGATAGAGGAAGGTACTCGTGTTGATATCTGCGCCTCTGTCCAAGAGCAGTTTGACGATTCCGTGTTTGCCTCGTTCTATAGCGCCGTGGAGGGGGTTGCGACCGTCGTTGCCGGGCGCGTTGATATCTGCTCCTTTGTCTAAGAGCAGTCTAACGGTTTCTTGATGGCCTTGTACCGAGGCGTGATGGAGGGCGTTGCCATAGTGGTTGTCGTCCTGCGCATTGACATCTGCTCCCTTGTCTAGAAGCAGTTCGACAATCTCCTGATGGCCGCTCCACGAGGCAGCTTGGAGAGGGTAGCCGAAAATGCCGCCCTGCGCATTGACGTCTGCTCCTTTGTCTAAGAGAAGTTTGACTATCTCCTCATAGCCTCCAAACGAGGCGGCCTGGAGGGCGTTGCTGAAGAGGCCGCACTGCGCGTTGACATCTGCTCCGTTTTCCAAAAGTAACTTGACCACCTCCTGATGGCCTGCCGCCGAGGCGGCCTGGAGGGCGTTGCCATAGTCGCTGTCGTCCTGTATATTGACATCTGCTCCCTTGTCTAAGAGAAGCTCGACAATCTCCTCCCAGCCTTTAAGCGAGGCGGCCTGGATGGGGTAGCCCCGCATGCCGCACTGCGCGCTGACATCTGCTCCGTTTTCCAAAAGTATTTTGACCACCTCCTGATAGTCTTCCGCCAAGGCGGCTTGGAGGGGGTTGCCGGAGGCGCCACCGTGTGCGTTGACGTCTGCTCCCTTATCCAAAAGTAGTTTGACGACCTCTTGATGCCCTTTCGCCGAGGCGGCCTGGAGAGCGTTGCCGTAGTAGCCGCCCTGCGCGTTGACGTCTGCTCCCTTGCCGATAAAATATTGTGCAGTCGCTACAAGTCCAATACAGCAAGCATAGTACAGCCTAGAACCTTCTACATAACCTGAACTAACCGCCCAAGGGATGTCACACCCATAATAGCGAGTCCATCGTTGAAACGTTGCTTCATTCTCCAAGAATTCGACTGTCGCTCGAACCGTCTCTTCAGAAGCCTGAGCCAACGCAGCATGGCCAGCCCAGGCTTCCACTGCATATCCTGCCATCGGGAAGTCAGGCCTGATTGTTTCGTAGCCACCGTCCATGTCTGTAAGATAAGCCAAGCACGTCCTTGCGATGAAGCTGCTGGCAGTCTGGACGTTGAACTGATTTTCTCCGAGAAGGTACTCTTTGACAGAAAAGTGGGCGAGATGTAGCTGTGTCTCGTAAGCGCGAACAACTGTCACCAGGCTGGGACAGTAGAGCAGTACGTCGGTCTCGTGGAAGAGTCGACGCTTGGCGTCGAACCCTCTTGGCTCGTCTTCGACCCGTGTTGCGATTACTTCTTTAGCCACGGCTAGCGTAAGAGGGTGCTCCGAGTACACGAGAAACTGCAGCAGTCGTATCGCGTCGTTCTTGCGGTTCTCCGGGATGCTTTGAATCGTGCGCCGATATGTCTCTTCCAAATTCCGTGGCAAAGATGTGAGGGCCTCCTCGATTGCGGCCTCGTGGGGACATTGAGCAAGGCTGTCCAGTTGACAAAACGCCCACCTGAACCTAAAGACAGCGTCAGTAGACCATCCGCAGGTCGGTCAAATCTGGTGATATCTCACATGCCGTCGGCCCCATCGCCGATCTTGTTCTGAATCACCTCGACAAGATCCCGAGACAAACACTTGTCCCGAAAGTCTTGTCGTTGCAAAAGCTGTGCTGTGACGTACGATCGAATATCGGCGTTGACGGACTCCCTGTCGAGTGCCAGGCAGCTTTTCTCGCCTATCAACGAGGGGATGTGACGCATGAACTCGGGTTCAGGTCGACTGGTACAGATCAGCTGGACCTCGCCCAACTCTGGCCTGGTCGCTACTTCCGTCATCCACCGCAGAAGCTCTCTCCGTGTTGTCGACTCGTCCAAGGCGTCCAAGACAATGTAGATCTTCCCCTGGGCTGCAAGCATCCTGCACACAACATCCTCAAGTGTCTCGGTGGTAGGTTGGCCGCCACCATCGTAATGCGCTTGGAATGAGGCGTCAAGCAGACCTGCAGAGCTAGCTCCGTCTTGGTAGAGTTGGAAAGCAAGCGACCGGAGCATGCCATCCAAGGTCTGCTTCGTCGCATCGCCGAAGTCAAAGAAGAAGCTGAGGATGAGACGGTCGCCACCCTTTGCGAGATGATCTAGCACGGTTGCACTGAGAACCGTCTTGCCGCATCCCGCGAGCCCATGCAACCACAAGTGTTGACGCGGCCCAGAGCTCCAGTCCTGAAAAGTTGGGTTTTCCAGGAGCCACGCGTTTGTCCCCTCATGGCGGAGTTTCCTCGCGTGGTTGGCGTTTGTGGACGGATCCGCGGGACCAAGCCAGCGCTTGATCTTGTCAGTATGGAGGTCGGACCGGATGGAATCAGTGGCAGCTTGGGTCGCGGCTGTCGTCTGCCGCACGCCCTCGATCTGTTGTTGAACTAAACTCTGAATCAGACCGTGTTCAAGCAAAGATCATCGAGAAATTTGGCACCCAGGAAAGCAGAAGAGTTCACAACTAACCCATCTCGAGCACCTCCAACGCCCTCTTAGTCTCTTGGACCTCCGCGGCCGGCACGTACGCCAAAAGCTCCTTGGCATACGCAGTGGCGGTGGCCGCGGCGTAGCGTTGCCATCGGTCGTTCTTGTGAGAGTCGGCATAGTCACAGATCCCTCTGATCACAAGGCAGGGAAAATGGTTCATCAGACCGGCCGCTTCCATCTCCACGCAGAGGCAATCATCCCCCACGTCTGCAAGGATGCGGTCGCGCGCAGCTGCGTCTTTGACGAGGGTGTTCCCCGAGGCGATGGTCCCGTAGTGGATCTCGGGGTCGGTCGTGTCTCGGGGGTCGCGTTGAACCTCGTCCTCAGTGCTACAGCCCCGACAGTCCGGCCCAGGGACGTGGTCGTATGAGGCTTTAAAGAGGCGGTCGTTGTCCACTCCCTGGTGAACAAATCCAGGGTTTTGCTTGGATTTCTTGCCGAGCTTTGGGTGTTTTCCCAGCATTTCCTGGAGAAGGCTTGGAACCCTGGAGTCATCCAACTCATGTTCGGCTTGGATGCTAGCAAGGGCGTTGAGGAGAACCGTCGGAGGCCGTCCGAGGAAGCCCTTGCGCTCCCGCTTGCCGCCCGACTTTGTCTTGAACAAGTCGTACTGGCAGACTCCGCCTGTGGTTGCATCGGGCTGGCTGACGACGACATCGCCGAGCCGGATATCGTGGCCCTCATCCGGCCGCGGGATGCCGCCACCGATGCCGACCAAAAGACCAAGGCGGATGGATGGCAGAGAGGCAAGCAGATGAGATGCCGTGGTTGCAGCCGAAGTGGTTCCGTACACTCCGGCGGCCAGGGAGGCGATGACGATGTTGTGCTCCCCGACGCGACCCCAAGTATAGACGTTTGCGTCAGTTTGATGTCTCGCGAAGCCGGTTGGTACCGCATGTTCCTCATCGAGCATCGCTTTTGCCGCGGCCCGCTCGATAGGAAGCGCAGCTATCCAGGCGACTGTATAAAAGTCATGACTGCTGAGGGCGTTGCGGGATGCCATACTGCGGAGGACAGCGTGCGGAGCCCTCAGATGGGCAGATAAACTGTTATTAGTGTACAGTTTGCGTACGTCGATGAGAAAACTCGCGTTGAACCACCCCCAGGCAGCCGAGACATCACGACGGCAGAGAAGCGCAACCTAACCCAACGAGTGCCATAAAAAGGCAGAGCAAGCTTGAAACGGACCTAGGTTGTGCCAGGTCGGGGTCAGGCCCAACAGCATAACTTCGAAGTGCATGATTGGGGGGAAGTCGACGCCAAGAATCGGCTCTGCATCCTGAAGCAGCTCTCACAGCCTCACTCTTATGCCATGTCGCAAGACGCGGCAGCCAACAAGGTGTGGGAAGAACGGGCAAGCTGGTAACATTCTGGGTCTGGTGGTCTCTTCTGTTCTGTGTTCTGGTCTGTGAAAAGGAAGAAAGTGGTGGGTGTGGCTGCCTGGAAGACCTGGGAAAGGTGGATCCCGCAACACAAGGTCCCCTATTGCCGGTGTAAGCCAGCACCTCCCACGCAAAAGAGAACCATGATCCCATAACTCTACACAACAAACGACAATACTCTCTAAAACTCTCTCAGTGCCTCAAAGTACCTACTCGCTACACAAACCTCCTTTGCCCACAGCGCCTCCAGCGTCCTCTGCGAGTCCCAACACCAACACCAATACCAGTCCAGACAGACCGCTTTCCCAGCCCCAGTCCGCAGACCCAACCCCGCAAGGGGCCCGTACTCTGTATACTCCGCAAGCCATCCATTCGCTCGATAAGACTAAGAAGAAAAACGTAGAACCCCTCATGAGAAGAGAAGGGGAGAAGGGGAGAATCATAATCTTCATAGACATCATGTCGGCGAGTGACCCTCGGGCCCCCCAATCCACCTCAGTTCCTCCTGGCAAAGTGATCCCGCAGCCAACTGAACGGGCCACCACCCCCGCCTCCATTATTCCCATGCTGCTGCTGCGGCGGCTGCTGCTGTTGATGTTGTTGTTGCTGCTGCTGCTGAAACGGAGCCTGCTGCTGTCCATGCTGTTGTCCCTGCCCTCCACCATACCCATCACTCCCACTCCCACTCCCACTCCCACTCCCACTCCCACTCCCACTACCACTGCCGCTTCCGCTCCCGCCAACTCTCCTCCCTCCACTCGTAAACTCTGCCCAATCCCATCCGGCACCCACTCCCTCCCTCCCCCACCCCACCGGCGCACCTGACCTCCTCGCACCACCCGCGGTACCACTGCCACCATTTCCGCTCCCGTTCCCGGCCGAAGTATACTCGGCCCAGTCCCACCCTCCCCCGGCCCCTCGTTCTCGATCCCTCGACGCCGACGGACTCCTGACCCGCGCTGACCTCGAGGCGCTGTCCTCATCCGACGCGGGCCACATCCCCGGGGGCGAGTGCGAGTTGCGGCGGCGCTGCGCACCGGCGAGGCTGCGGATGGCGTTGAGGCGGTCGGCGTTCTCGCGGGCGCTGCGCGGGGTGGGACGGTCGCGGCCCTCTGGGCGGGGACGGGCGGTGAGGGAGGCGAAGTTGAAGGTGGAGGAGGGGTTGAGCGGGTAAGATGCCGTGTTGGAGGTCGAGGGGGTCGGAGGGTTCGCTGGGGCGGAAGGGGAGGGAGTGACGGGTTGTTGCCTGTCGACACCGCTGCCGCCTTCTCTCGTCTCTATCGGCATGCGGCAGATGGGGCACGTGTTGTGCTCCTTAAGCCACAGGATGACGCATTCGCCGTGGTACCAATGCTTGCAGGGTAATACAGAGACCTCGGAGCCCTTGGGGATCTCGTCGATGCAGATGGTGCATTCGACCTTGCCTTCTGGGCCGAGCATCTCGTCGTCGACCAGCTTCTTCTCGAGATTATCGATGGCTATTTGAGATGCGGGCGGCGCCGCGTTGGTCTGGGGCGACGCTTCCATGAGCTGAGTGACGATCCGGTCGAGCGCCTCCTGCGTGAAGACGGCATCGCCGTGCACTGCGGCGGCCGGGTTATACAGCGAGCGCAGCAGGTCGGCGAGACCACCACCGAAGGGAAAGTCAGGTGGCTGGGCACCGCGGCCCGGCGTGTTTGGGTCGTCCGCGCCAAGTGGTTGTCCCCAAGGGTTACCGAAGAGCTGGTCGAATACCCTAGGCGAGCCATTAGCGTTAGTTGAACCGTTGTTGATGACAGCGATCGCGCGTATCCGCGGCGCTCCGGGGTGAGGGTGGCCTCTTTGGGGAAAGACGTACGTGCCCATGGTGAGCGGTGGTCCCTGCCCGTCAGGGCTGCGTCCTATGGTCCCACTAGTGACGGTCACACTAGTCCGCGTGCCAAAGGGACCCGTCCTAACGGTCGTGTGCTGGATTCTGGCTCCCGGCGGAGGCGCATGCCCGGCGGGCGGGAACAGACCTCCCGGACTAGGAGGGCCACGGGAAGCCCTGGCCGCGCCTCCGAAATCATTCATAAGCATGTCAGTAAACCGGCGAAGAATGGCGTCCCCTTCGTCCATGTTGGCCCGGCCGCGGTCGTGCTGTGCGCCATATCCGGGATTGTGCCCGAGGTGGTCCTCGATATCGCCTTCTTCAGGATCCGAGTCGGAATCACCTGGGCGGCGGAGGAAGGGACTGGGGCTGCCAGTAAATTGTGAGAAGTCGAACGGCTCAAGCAAGTCGCGGCGCGGATCGTTAGTCGCATCGATCTGTGAGAACCGGTTAGCTGGGCCGAGGCTGAGGTGGCAGCAGACTCCGCAACCACATACGATTTCGGTAAACGAGCTCTGGCATCTGGGACATGTGAGGGACTCCTGGTCCCGGTGATCCCACTGATTCCTGCAATTGTGGCAATAGACCATCTCGCGATCGCTGGCCGCGCCCGGAGGATTGCCGCCAGAGGCAGAGGACGCCATGTTGGGTGGTTGGCCTGGATGCTGGGGGTTTTGCTGGAGCGCGCCTGCAGCGATGGCGCCCAGAATGCCGGTGGCGACGGCGAGAGCGAGTCGGCCGCGGGACGCCAGGGTGCCGGTTTTTTTATTCAAAGAATGAAGAAAAATTCAACTTGTGTCGGTTTCGCTCGATGTTCGTAGTTGCTAGGGGGAGCTTGCCGCAAGGCTGGTCGCAGGTCGAAAGCGAGACCCTCGTCGAGAGCGGGCCTTCAGCCCCACTCTGGCTGCCGATCCAGACTCTAGTCGTGGGGAAGGCAGCTGAAGGCAGGTGCGGCTATCGCTCTGATTAAAAACGGTCGTTCTTGCCCCTGGCTATCAGTCTTTGCCTGCGTTCCAGGTTGTCTGATGGCGGTGTTTTTGGCGTCTTGTTGTCGCGAAACACGAGTTGAGCAAGTTCGAGTTGTCGAGAGATTGCCGGATGGGTTGTAGTTGAAAGTTGGTGGGCTGCTGGACCCTGGAAAGAGTGCGTCACGGAGCGATCCAACCCCTGTCAATACGTCAGGTACTTAAAGGTACAGAGCGGCCCAAGTGATGACCAAAAGCTTTTGTGGTTCCCAACATCGACGTTGCCACCATGTTCTGCACCAGACCAAACTAAGCACTGGAACGACGGACAAAGTACCCCGAAAAACCACAACGTCGGCGAATCTAATTGGAGGAGGGTGAGCAGATTGAGCAGGAGTTGCTGCTGGGAGAGTTGGACATGTCATCTGGTCCGAAGTACTGACTTGTGTACGGGTGGAGACACGACCGCCCAACTGACAGGACCTGGGCCCAGATTGTGGCAGGTGAAAGAATCCGTACCTGCCCGGTTCCATCAGACTTGGGATGGATGTGCTGTTTGGGGACGACCGTCATCGAAAGACCTCAACGGGCCAACGAGGCCCCGTTTTACTTAATTTTCCCCAGTGGTTGGCTGTTTACACGCAGTTGTAGCACAAATTATCCCATCCCAGTGTCCCTGGATGTCCTGTACTCCGTCCGTTCCATGGTACCCGGCCAACAGCACCCAACCTTGTGACAGGGCTGACTTGGATCCGTGGCACAGGCACACATGCGCGTGTCACAGTACCGACCTCCGGCTTTTCCGTCCCTGATGGAAGAAATGCCCAACACCCCGCACACGCAGCTGAGGCATGCATCCGAAGCCGAGTCAGCCTCAATAGTCGGGCGCCAATGGCCGACCCGCCTGAGACCAGGCAGTTTCAGTTCACTCCTCAGGCATCCTCTAGGCAGGGCGCGGGGTAAACTGAGAAGCCTGAACTTGCGTCCACAGGTGCAGTCACCCAAGCGATGGCGCAGCACGGCAGATACACAGGAGTCTTGTAGACCGCAAAGGTCATTACAGGTAACTATGTGTTTGACTACCTAATGTGTTGCGTGAGTGGTATCGTGCTCGTCACTCCCCTATTCAGAAAACCCCAAGCCAGAGAGAATCATGATGCCGCCTTCAATCAACCGCCATACAAATACAAAATCCGCCCAAGACGCCCTTGGAATATGCGCCGCTCACATTCTCTATACAGCAGCCCCATTTCTCGACCAAAAATTCATTCATCTCTTGCGGCCCAGATTCCTCAGTAGCACACCGCCCACAATACCCGCCACCACCGCCACGCCGCTCACGATGGCCACGCCCATGAGCCCCTCCTTGGCCACCTTGTCGTCGATCAGCGCCCGCAGGTTGGTCGCCTGCAGGTTGCCGGGCTCCTTGTCGAGCAGCAGGTCGTTGTATTTCCGCGCCTCGCCGTAGTTGCCCAGCTTGTAGTTGCCCAGCGCGAGGTAGTAGAGGCACTCGCGGCGCCGCTCGGGAGACGTGCGGAAGATCTCGGAGAGGAGCATCACGCCGAGGTGCTGCTCGTGGCGCGTGTTGGATTTTACGAGGCCCTAGACGGTGGTGACATAGGTGAGTTATTTGGCCCTGGGCCGGTGTGCGAGCGGAGGGGGGGCCCTGCCGGACGTACCCATGCGTAGTTGAACTTTGTCTGGACGCCGACCATGTCGCCTTCCCTCTCATACTGCGCGCGGAGCACGGCCAGCTCGGCCGGGTTGAGCGCCCTAAGGTGGTACGTCAATGCTAGTTTTGGGGGTTTTGGTTCGATTCGCAGGACTCACGTCTCGGCGTCGATCGCATCTGGAAGCATGGCCAAGGTGGTTAGTTTGCGAGTTCTCGTCGTTCGGAGTTGCGGATCTCCAGGTGGAACTTACAAGGTAGTTGGGTCATGGTGCGGCCTGGAGCTGAGGGATTTGAAGCCACTGACAGAGTGATCTGGAGAAGAAATCCTAGAGGTATATGCACAAAGCGGCAGCTGCAAGTTCAAGACGACGATGCACGTTGAAAAGGTCCCATGCGGTTGCCGAAAGCTTGGACCGTTTTCCAGTTCCAGCATGTGCCCGTCCCGTCGATGACGAAGCTGGCCACCACACAGCCGAGCCGATAAGATAAGGAATTTCCCTTGTCGCCTGGGAGATGGGCTCGGCGCCAAGCTTTCCCAAACAATCGCGGCCGCAACTGCGCTTCGAGATTCAAGCATTCAACGCGACAAGCCATTCAACATCACAAACCCAACTCAGAAACATCCAGACGACCTTTTACCAACCCAACAAAAAATCTCAACCACACAGTCCGAAACCCCGACCCGTTAAGCGGGTTCCACAAAACCAGTAAAATGCTCCTCGAAGAAGACCCCTCCACCGTGTGTCTCCCTCCCCCACCACAACTCATTGCAAACCCCCCAAACTAACCCCATCACCCCCCCAGCTCATCCGCCACACCATCTCCAACTTCAACATCGCCCCGGACAAGGCCGCCGTCTCGCGCGTGTCCGAGTCCCTCTCCACGCTGCAGCAGGCGCGCGACCTCCGCCTGCGCGAGGCCGAGACGTCGCTGCGCAGGCTGGGGCGCGCGCTCAACACGCTCGCCGCGCAGCACGCCGAGCTCACCGCGTCGCACTCGTCGGCGCAGCACGCCTCCGAGATCGCGCGGCTGGACACGCAAAAGTTCCGCATCGCCAAGGGCGCGTCCGACCTCGAGATGGAGACGGAGCGGCTGCAGGCGCAGCTGGCCGAGCTGAATGCACGGCTGCAGGAGCTGGAGCTGCAGGGGGTGGATGGCGGCGTCGGCGTCGGCGGAGGAGGGGAGGGGGCCGGGAGTGGTGGGGTGGACGACGAGGTGTTGTTGAGGCTGAAGGTGTATCGGAGTCTGGGGATCGAGATTGAGAGGGATGGGGGGCGGGATGGGGAGTTTAGTCGGGTGGTGGTGAGGAATGATCGGAAGGGGGACGTGCACGTGGTGAATATCGACCGGAAGTTTTCGAGGTTTTTCTATGCCAATTACTTTTGGCAGAGTTTGTGAAAGAGGGGGAAAGGGCTTGAGGGATGGGGATGGCGTTCTGGGAGTTTGGAGTTGGGATACTTGGGATACCACATGACTGGGAAGGGGGGCTGTAAAGAATGGGATTGCCGTGTCGTTTTGTGTCTTCGGAATTCAGGATTGCCGAGTTTGGACTGTTATACATTGGGCTCGAGTATATGATTTGCAAATGAGGGTGATGTTTGTCAGGGCCGATTGTACATCTGAGAGGTTTGGGCGATCACCAAGTTTCGTATCAAGCGGGCCAAGGCAGGCTGACAAGAAAACACCAGACTCCACGTTGCCGGTCGTGTCGCGGGACAAACTGACTTAGCGCGGTCTGGTGCATGACAAGCTCCCTGCATGGCAACCGAGACTGCGCCTCACACCAGCGGCCTTGCTGTTTCCTGGGACCTGTGCTGCCTTGCAGCAGCAAACCATGACTCTAGATTTTTTGCTTTTAGATGAGAATTCCGCCCCCTTTTTCTCTCCAATTCTTTTCTGAAAATTCAACCAAAAACTTGTTTGGTGATTTCTAGCCACCACCTGACAGCCATGTCCTCCCCTTGCTCGGCGCAGGATGATGATACTACCAGCGATTCTGGCGATTGCCTCCGGTTCTTCATTTCCACCGCGGATCTACCCCACCGCCCCTTGAGTCCAGATGAACTGCAGCGAGAGATGGCTGCGGCACAGCAGCTGATCAGTACCAAATACCACGCCGGTATCCCGTTGTTCACCAAAGACGCAATTCGAGACGTGGTTCAGCAGCTCGAAAGATGCAAAAACGACGGGACTCTCGACCAGGGTGTCTCAATCACTGGGCTTGACGGCCGCTCGGTCTGGTTCCCTATTGAGACCGGCAATGAGTACAGATGGGCTAGGCAGGAAAATGGCCCCGAGATTAAACGCTTCCTGTATGCCAACACCATGCTCTGATCGCAGCTACGCTGTTGATACTCAAATGTCAGGACTAACCCCCGCATAGGACAAAACCATTTCTTCACTACACGACGTTTGACCGTCTTCTGGCCACTGAGGAGGACTTTTTCTCTCCCACGCGATCGTATCTGCCCTTCGAGCTCGCCCATCAGACTGAACTGCGGAACACCCAAACCGACGAGCCCGTGGAAAACCCCATCCTCGCCTACGACTATGGTGCCGTACGGACCAAGTTTGACCACGACAGGCAGGCCTGGGAAGCCAGCGACCACTGCGCCCAGCTCAAGTCCCTGCTCGCCTCGGCCGGGATCCCAGCAGGCACCAACAAGGTCGTTGCGTTTGCATGCTGCACCATGGCGTGGCGGGAGGAGGTTGGGGTAAAGTCGAGGTGCGTCGACCAGCACACGTTGGCGCTGACGATGCGAGACTTCTTGGCGAGTCAGCAGGGACAGCATGGCGGCGACGTCGGTGCGGTGAGGTGTTTTGCTCAGGATCCGGCCTACGTGGAAATCGATGAGAGGATCCTCCAGGAGGAGGGGGTCACGGTCCTCGATGACCCCAGGGGGTTTTTGGAAGTGGACGAGGCGAGTGTTGTGATTTCGGCCTCGCCAAACATCCCGCTGCGGCAGATTGTTGCGGACATCGCGCGGCCTGCTGTGCTGATCTGGGATAAAGTTGAAGGCATAGATGAGGATGGCAATCGGTGGCAAGTTGTCCTTCGTTTTCCCCCTTGCTCTGGCCAGCCGTGATCTAACAGTTTTACAGCACTGATCCGGTGTCAGATCGTGTAGTAGACATGATGAAGGATTACACTGAGCTGGAGTTTCCCTTCCAAGACACATCGTTTGAAGGTTTGGCAATCTATGTCAGAAAGCAGTGAGGCATAACGTCCAATTTACTGGCTTGAGTTGCGACGGTAAACCTCATAGTGGAGATACCATTTTTCATCTTAGAGGCTGGGGTTTGCTTGTCTTGGGTTTATCGAGGGTCTACGATTACGGTTCTTATTGCATTGAATTCGTGTATGATAGCAGTGCTCGGCTTGGTTTGAGATCCGCTGACAAGGCTGGTTTGGGACCCGGCCAGATTTACACAAACAATAAGTGAATCTGTCAAGATGTTTACCCGTCCTAGAAGCGAATAAACCATATCATCTCAGCATTCTTGTAACCACATCAAAAATCAGCTACGCTCTCCATCAGAGAATGCTGCTTCAGGACCCATGTCTGCAATCTTCAAGCACCTGACGACTGTTCCAATATCTTGTCAATCGACTGCATCAATGCCTATCCAACGTTGCTTTTACAAGCTTTGAATTTGGTTGTCGACCTCCTTGCTTGTGAGCTCTACGACCCAAGTCAGCTCGTTGAGGCTCCCCTTCCCGCATCTCGGGCCAGGGGGAGCCCCTGTCGCGCAGCTCATGGCAGGCAGGGGGAGATCGGTGCCAAGATTTCGAGGGGCTCATTCTGCGGGGAACCATGCGGGGAAACCAAGCCCATCAGCACGCTGATCTTCCAACCGTTTCCTGACATCATTTGGTTCCCAGGTTGTCAGCCCTACGACTCATCCCAAGCTCTGCCGGACCACCCACACCTCGGCCGACCTCGCCAAACTCAAGACCCCAAACCACCAAATGCACAATGTGCCGTCAAGACGATAACCAAACAACCGCTGCCGCGGCCACCACACACGATGACTCCCCCGCAGCCGACTTCCCCTGGCACATCGGGGTCTGCGACGCCCACTGCCACCCAACCGACACCATGTCCTCGACCGCGCACATCCCCTCCATGCGCGCCCACACCCTAACCATCATGGCCACGCGCTCGCAGGACCAGGACCTCGTCGCCTCCGTCGCCTCCTCCCACCCTGCCGCCCCTTCCTCCCGCATCATCCCCGCCTTCGGCTGGCACCCCTGGTTCTCGCACCAGCTCTACGACGACACCACCGCCGCCACCCCTCAAAACAGCACCTACGACCCCTCCCTATCCCCCGCCGCCGCAAAAGCCGCCCACTACACCGCCGTCCTCTCCCCCGCCCCGGACGACAAGTTCATCGCGGCCCTCCCGGACCCGCTGCCCCTCTCGGCGTTCCTCGCCGCCACCCGCCAGCGCATCCTCGACTCCCCCTCCGGCGGCGCAACCCTGATAGGCGAGATCGGCCTCGACAAGGCCTTCCGCCTGCCCTGGCCGTGGCCCGCCTCCTCCGCCGACTCCCCTGCCGAGCGCGACGAGACCCTCACGCCCGGCGGGCGCGAGGGGCGGATGCTCAGCCCCCACCACGTACGCATGCCGCACCAGGTGGCGGTGCTGACGGCGCAGCTGCGGCTGGCGGGCGAGCTGGGCGTGGGCGTGAGCGTGCACGGCGTGCAGGCGCACGGGGTGTTGTTTGAGGCGTTGAGGGGCCTGTGGAAGGGGCATGAGCGGGAGGTGGTGAGTCGGCGGAAGAGGAGGATGGTTGCGGAGGGGGCGGAGGACTTTTCTTCTTCCGATGAGGAGGAGGAGGAGGATTATTGGAGTGAGGACGAGGGCGAGGAGCGGTTTGGGGCGGGGAAGGCGAAGAAGGGAGGTGTGGAGGGGAAAAAGGGGAAGGCGTACAAGCCGATGCCGTTCCCGCCGAGGGTGTGCTTGCACTCGTTTAGCGGGTCGCCGCAGACGGTGCAGCAGTACCTGAACCCGGCGATCCCGCTCAAGGTCTTCTTTTCGTTTTCGGCCGTCATCAACCTCTCGACGGCGGGAGGGGAGAGCAAGTTTCCGGACGTGGTGCGGGCGTGTCCTGATGACCGATTGCTGGTGGAGAGCGATTTGCATTGCGCGGGAGAGGAGATGGACCGGGTGTTGGAGGATATCTCGAGGAGGGTGTGTGCGATCAAGGGCTGGTCGCTGGAGGACGGGTTGGCGAGGATACGGAGGAACTATGAGGAGTTCATCCATGGATGAGCGTCTTCTTTAGAGATCAGGGTAGTCCATAATCGTATGAGCGAGGTCCACCCAGTTTGAGGGGCTCCGGTGCAAGTATTGTGTGTACAAAGCGCTTTCTGTCATGACTGCCTACCCGTTGTGGCGACCCAAAACTCGGCACAACTTCTGCCAAAGAACTGACCCGCACCCTGGAGACGGAGAGCTGCTTGCTTTTTCACCCATCGGCTCTGGTCTGACTGGCCCCCTCTCACCTGTTGCTGATGGATGTCCTTCCGTCTCCTTTCCTAGGTCCCCCATCTTAGTCCCGGCCTTTTTCGTTGGTGCACTCTCTAGTATCCGCGAAGCCAAGTCAGGCGAGCAAAGCTTGTGTATGGCATCCCGTGCGGTGACTTGGCGGGCCTCAGCGGGGCCAATGAGGGCTGAAAGGTCCGCCCCCTGAGCCACAAGTGCCGCAATGATCGGAACTGAATGCCCTTCCATTGCGTCCTTGTCCTTCGCATTGAGCAACGCACCCAGGTAGGCCTGGAAATGCGATTCTCCCGCCCAGAGCTGGTTCGGGTCCGCGCCACGGCCAAGGAGATACGTGACGACACCGGCCTGGTCTTCCTGGGAACCGCCTCTGAAGTGGTTCAACGCCCTCCGGATGAGTGGTCTGGACCTTGCGTTTGGGTCGGACAGCTTTGACCAGTCGTAATCCATCTGCGGCAGGAGCTCCAGTACGCCATGCTCACATATGATCTCTTGGAACCTGTCCGTGTCGTCGTTGAGGCGGGCCATTGCTCTCTTGGAAGCGCTCTCGAAGGCGTGGAAAAGCGAGACTATAGCCCTCTCGTTGTTGTCCCCGTGTAGTGCCTTCCGAGCGAAGTAAAGAAACTCGAAGAAAAACCCGTACAGCTGATTCAAGTGTTCCTGTGACACAAAAACAAGCTCGTTGTGCATTGTGCGTCGTTCGTCAAGCTTCATCCTGTAATTAGTCTTGAACGGCGCGTGTCTGACCTGAGCTAAGATGCCTCGACACGCCAAGACCCAGGTCTTGAAGGCCTCCTTTTGGCCATCTAGCATGAACGTCTGCACTCTGCTGGACGACAGGAGAAAATCCTTCACCGTACGGTGTAGGAAGTCTACCCTGAGCTGGTAGTATGGGTCTGTCGCTTCCGAGGACGAGACGACCTCTAGGAGACCCTTGGTTCGTCCCTCCAGCTGACGTCGCATGCGTTCCTGTCGAAAACTTAGTTCCGAAACGTCAAGCGGCGTCTGGGGTCTGTTGGAAAAGTGCTCAGGATTGGCTTCAATGTCGTCCAAGAACGAATGGAGCACCAGGAGCAGAGGCTCTGGCGCCGCCATGGTGACAAGAAATGTACGAGCAGCCTGGTGTCTGTAATGCCGTGGAATGGACTCAATCATGTGCTGGAAGAAGTCTTCGAGGTCCTCCGGGAACTGGTCAAGCCGTGTAAGCATCGTTTGGACCGAGTCGTTGTAAGTGAGACCTTCGACAAGGTCCTTTACAACCAGGTACACCCACAGGAACACGCCCTGAGCTCGCTTAGCCACCTCGTCGATGAGATTCTCGTATCCGGAATCATGTTCCTTGAGCCGCCGGTACTGGTCGTGTTCTTGGAAAGTATCTGCCACGAAGCGACGAATGTCCCCGCGCGTGAGCTCCTCCAACCTGATCGAGTACATAGACTGACTCTTGAAAGCGTCTAGAAACACGGTCCATGGCCGGCTCGATGCGCATATCTTGACGTTGGGGAACTGAGCGATGCGTTGGAGAGTGTCAACCAAGTCTCGGTATGTCCGCTTGTTTTCCTGTTCGTACTCGTCCAGCCCGTCAATGAACAAGCAGAACGTGGCCGACATCCTCACATTGATGATATCTTGGAGGGTCAATATCAGCTCCTCAAAAGACCAATGCGCTTCCTCCTCCAGCGAGCCCGTTTCCCCCAGGTCGTCCGAAAACTCTCGGTATTTGGAGCGCGCCCTGCGGACGTGGCCGAGAAGCTCTGGGCACTGACGGAGCACCTCAAACACGAGCGAACGCAGCAATCCCTCCTGGGACTTTTGCAGTTTCGAGCCTGCGTTCCAGAAGAAATACTTGGCTATCACCATCTTGGCGTTGGTTTCGCCATTGCCGCCTCGACTGCCCCCATCTTGCTTCTGATGGTGGTAGGAGTCGATCAGCTCGGCTTCGTATTTGAGTCTCTCCTCATCAGTGGCATTTGGATCCCGCTCCTGGAGGGCCTTTGCGTGCGTTTGGGACCAACGGGCGAGGTGCTTGCGCGTCTGGGCATGGCTGCAGATGAATTTCATGAGAGTCGACTTTCCACAACCGGGCTTGCCATGAATCCAATAGATGCCACTGCCCGCCACAAGCCACTGGGCGAATCTGATGGGCACTGCATTGTCCGGCACAGAATCCCGGAAGATCCATTCATATGTGTTGGCGTGTGCCTTTTCGATCTTGACATGGCGGGCCTTGAACATGGAGAAGTAAAGGCTGCCCAGGATATGTTGCTCATCAGCTATGGTTTGAGCCTGGACGCCGAGATTCGAGACGGCAAGCGACAGAGCCTGCATCGAAGGTTTAAACTTGCGTTGATTTCGTTCAGTGGATTGCAAGGTGGTCGTAACACTCAAGATGTCCTTGATCATAGCATCCATGGTGGCCAGCCTCTTCATGTCCAATCTGAGGAGATTGTTGGTTTCGGCGAGCCTGTTGATAGCAATCAAAATCTCAGACATCTGGTTCCTAGCGGTATCATGTGTTAGTCTCGCCGAGGTTCACACGGAGAAACGAGACATGTCAGTTACCCCATGAGGTGCTGGATATGGGCCGTTACTTGAGCCTGCAGCTTTGACAAGCTCTTCTCGAGGTTTTCGATCTCGCCGCGGCTCCAGACCTCCTTCAGAGCCGCTTTCAGCGACGCCCATCGGCTGTTGTGGCCCTTTGCCTTGAGAGTATCCAAGGCGCGGAGCAGCTCCTCAGCCACGCGTTTGCTCTCGGCTGCAAGAAGCTGCAGTTTTGCAGAGCGAGCTTGGTCTACGACCACGGCATCACTCAAGGAGCTGATATCATGGACGATGACTTCGAGAACTGCATTCTCGTCGCTCGTGCCTGATTGTGAGCGGTAGATGGTGTGCGCACTCGCGACCAGCTTCCAGGTGAAGTCGATGAGCGTGATTATATTGCCTGCCAGCCCGAGAGCTGCGAACGGGTCGGCCATGGCGACGAGGGCTATCTGGTTGTGGAACAGGCGAGAACTGACGAAGATGGGAGAAACCGTGAGTTCAAACACTTCAGCTGTTGAAGATGGGTCGCCTGACACCTGCGGCAGAACGCCATCCAGTCAGCCCGACGAGGCTGAGCCCTCGAGACTCTGCCTAGCGCACGGCAACGATTCACCACGAGGCAAGCCATCCGGGCTGATTGATCTCACATCGCCCACCCGTTAAGGTTCAACAATCCCCTCGTCGCCATCGCTTCCCCGACAATGGGTGCCTCGAGAAGAACTCTAGCTCAAATCGGCCATGACTGGTGTCTGGTGTCGACACGCCCACCAAAGTCCATCCTGAGCTTTATTCATGCAGGACGGTCGAGTGATATCCCAGCGGGCAACTGACCTTGGCGGTTGGAAACTGAACGAATCTGCATCAGCCAACACTGTGAGCACCGCATTGCCCGAAGAAGTTGAATCTCGGATATAGGTATATCCAGGGGGGCAGCGCGGTTCCTTTCTATGGGAAGCAACCGAGGACACCCCCGGGTACCCTTGCCGCTCATCCCCGCAGGGTGCTCGGCAAAAAGCGATGGTTATTGACACAGCGCAGTGGGGAAAATGCAGCATGGGATGAACAGCCTGGGAGCAACTTACTAATGCATTGGCCATCCGGATGCTAGGCCAAAGACCCTTGATGACGGCGTGGCTGGTGAAAGCGGTCTGGACTAACAATGGCAGCCACTACCAAGATACAAGACGGGAAGAATGTTTGGGCTGCTTCGTCTTTTCCACGTTCAAGTCGGATGACAAAAACTGCAAATGCAAAATCCCCTGTTTGGTATTATCCTTAGTGGTCCCGCAACGCTGGCGTGCTGGCACCTTCCTTGTCTGTCATCGCGGCAGCTGGGGTTGTTGCCTGTGCCCCCTCAATTGGGGCCAATTCGTGTCGAAATCCGGGGGTTTTCTCTTATCCCCGTGCCCCCAATCCCATCCCCCATTCCCCCCCTCCGCCGTATTCCCAAATCCCATTCCCGACTGTTTCCAATTCCTCATTATTCCCAGCCCTGCCCAGCCGCTTGTGTCGCCTTCCGCGGAGCCCATCACTTCGGACTGAACTCCGACGGCGAAGCCACGGAAATCATCTGCGCGTTATTCCCGGGCCCGGCGTTGCATTTCCTGTGCCTCCTCGGCACACTATTCCCAGCGGCACGCCCAACGCCTGCCGCTGCCGCTGCTCATCCAGACAGCCTTTGGGCTTTGCGGGCCGGGAGACAGAGTCCATCCGCCCCGGGCCCATCACGGCGCTCAGCCTGCTCATCTGAGCGGACCCTGTCCCGCAGCCTGCTCCTTGCGTGCCTCCTTGGCGTGATTGGCATCCGCAGATGGAACGACCGCGGGCGCTGGGCCAGCATGCGCCCGCCCTCTCGGTCATGACCACCCCGGCGCCGAGTTTGGGCGCCGCCTCCACCATCTACGTGTCGCCCGCCGTCAGTGCCGCTTCCCATCATCACCAGCTGCGGCATCCTCATCCGCTTTTGCAATCGGACGCAGCCGGTGCCACACTCCGCCGAGGGCCCAAGAGGGCTGCACGTGGAGAAATCGGGGTCGCTGAGGAGTCACCGGTATTATGGGGCCCTGGCTCCGCGGCCAAGACCGTCGGAGCCGACCGCAATGGACACGGCCCCAGCCCCGGTCTTGGCGCATCCCCCGACGACCGGGACAGCACTGCATCCCCAACGGCGTCGGCGGGGCATTCTCGGAAGAAGCAGAAGCGCAATAAGCCGACATTGTCTTGCTTTGAATGTGTTGAGCGAAAGACAAAGGTATGTTCATGTAATTGTTGACACTTTTTGTTTAGTGATTTGAGCATCGAATATGGGGCCAGGGGGGAGGAGGGTTTGTTTATCTGAGATGCTGATATCTGCCAATGCGATCATCTTTGCGCATCCCTGCCCCTTGTTTTCCTTCGGTGTCTGAAGATTGGACTATGGGCTATGCTAGGTCTATCTACACCGCATACTGACATTTTATCTGTTGCAGTGTGACCGGGGACGACCCCATTGCCTTGCTTGTATGTTTTCCTCCGAGTCTGCCACGAACCCCATTACTGTACTGACTCTCATGCAGGTATAAAACGTCAGACAGATTGTCAATATGCCCACGTCGCTAATCTTCTCGAGTAAGTCTTCATCCTACCACTCATGAAGCTGCCGTGCCACTGACACAAGTACAGAGAAACCACTCGAAGCGCAACAAATGGCCGCCGGATGACTAGGGCGCCCAAGAAACGACCAGATGATGCCAAACATGTCATGCCGAATGCAGCTGACCGGGGTTTCAACGTGGGACGTCTCAATACAATGGGTTCGGTGGCCACATCCACCGGCCTGCTGTCCAATGTCCCCTTCTCCGCCCCGGGGTCGTCAAATGTCTTTGGCATTGGGTCGGAGCATCCTTTTGCCAACTACTGGACCTGCGAGGGCGGATTGCCCGAAGTCATATCTGTTCTCCCTGACAAGTTACAGGCGGACATTCTGATGAACCGCTATTTCGAGTGTGTCGATCCGGTCTACCCCATGCTCCATCGACAGACTTACTATGCCGACTACGAACATTTCTGGTCCCTTCCCCGGCATGAAAAGGATCGTTCAGATGCCGCCTTTGTGGCTTTGACCTTTGTCATGCTGGCCATGGGCACACAATTTGTGACATCGACGTCCCCGAAGGAGAGGAAGCAGACAGCCGAGTTCTACGCCTCGGCGAGCAACCAAGCATTGCGCATGTGCTCGTATCTCAGCACTGCCTCCATCCGAACCATCCAAGCGATGGTGCTCATCACATATTTTCTCATTAATGACAACCACGCCTCGGATGGATGGGCGTTTGCCGGCATTCTGATACGGCAAGCGTATGCCATGGGTCTACACCGCGACCCCAACATCGGTACGTCACCTCAACGAGCAACCGTTCATACCCTTCCCTTCTCACCAACACAAACTCCAGTGGTTCCCGACGCGTCTCCCTTTGAAAAGCAACAACGCCGCAAAGTGTGGCAAGCGGTCCTCCTCCAAGACACCTTCCTCACCGTCCTCCTCTCCCTCCCCCCAAGCGCGACGCACACCGACGTCAGCGTCGACGATCTCGTCGCCGACGACTCGTCCATCGCCTCGGACGACCCCACCGACACGGCCTACATCCGCGGCTCCTGGACGCTCGCCAACCTCGTCCAAGAAACCATCTGCTCGCCCCGCTCCCTCGACGTGCCCATCTGCACCACCGCCCGCCACAAGTCCAAGCTCGTCGCCGACTTTCGCGCCGTCTACCGCTCGTTCCCCGACGTCTTTCGCTCGTGGGACCCGGACGCCCTCGCGCTGCTCGCGCAAAGCAACAAGCGTGTCGTGCGGCAGACGCTGTTCCTGAGCAGCAACTACTTTCACAACCTGATGCTGGTGCACGCCTCGGAGAGTGGGGACGTGCCCGTCAACGTGCGGGGCACGCTCGAGGCGGCGCACGACGCCATCACGGCGTTTTTTGTGCTGTTTGCGCTGTTTGAGGCCGAGGCCAGGGTCTGGTGGGTGTTTAACCACCGGGCGTTTCTGGAGGCGCTGTGCATCGGGAATGTGCTGAGGGAGGTGGCGAGGGAGCCCGGCGGCGCGGAGAGCATGAATAAGGATCCCTTGTTTGTCCGCGCGAGGGGGGATATTCGTGAGTCTTTACCATTTTCCCAGTCTTTGACTTTGCTTGATGGTGGTTGGTGGGTTTGCTGACTGATGTTGTGATGCTAGATCGCATGATACAGATCATGCAGGCCATGAGCGACGGCGAGCAGGGGTCGCAGACGGCGAGGACGAGGGTGCAGGTGCTGAGCGAGTTCTTGCTCTAGGGGACTTTGGGTTGTTGGTATCTTGGAGATCAAGCGAAGGATTGATGTGGCTGTATGTTGGAAAGGCTCTTGTCTCTTGATCTGTTTGTATTGCGCGTAGATACCATGCTCGCGTCGTTCCTTGCCTGATCTCACGCATGTAGCATAATCTGACAGGATTGTTTATTACCTATCTTTGCGCCGGAAGTTGGCAACCAAAGACTTGTCACAGCGTGGATGGAGTGTACGATGCGTTGCCCAAACACCGAATCAAAATTCTATTTTCCCTTTTGCATCCGAACTACCATAAACATACATTGAAGCCACAAGTTGGAAAAGCACGTCATAATCCACCCGGCAAGACAGCCCATCTAAGCCGTCGGCTCCTCCCCAGCCGTTGCCGCGCCCGCGGCCTCAGCCTCAACAACCTCGGGCGCCGGCGCATCCGCGACCTCCACATCCGCGCTGGCTTCAGCGTCTCCCTGAACCTCAGCAGCAGCAGCAGCAGCAGCATCAGTATCCGCAGGAGGAGCAGCGTCCTTCATCTCGGCATCCTTCTCCTTGTCCTCGGCCCCCTCCGCCTTCTTGTTGTCCCTCTGGATGCCCATGTTGATGAGCGGCGTCGTGTCGTTGTAGATGCGCAGCAGCATGGCGCTGCGGTCCTCCTTGGGCAGCATCAGGTTCAGGCTCTGGAAGCTCTTCCACAGGGGCAGGGCCATGTGCTCGGAGAAGTCCTCGTCGCCGGCCTCGGGCTCGACGCGCAGCACGCAGCAGCCCAGGGCGAGGTCGCGCACGCGCTCGCCGATCTCGTCCATGCGCTTCCAGTCGTCGCCGGCGATCTTGGGGAACATCTCGACGAGGAGGTGCTTGAGGGTGGATTTTTTGGTCAGGACGACGACGCGCTCCGGCCCGACGTAGCCGTGCAGGATGGGCATCCCTTCGGACTGGATGCGCCAGCGGCAGACGTCGGCCGAGGGCGCGTCCTGCTTGACGTACATCTTGACGCCGCCGTGGACGAACTTGACGCCGCGCCCTTCGTTGAGCACGAGGATGTCGCGGACGAGGGCGCTGGTGTAGTAGATGGCCTTGGCGGGCTCGCCGAGGGCGTTGCGCACCATGTACCGGTCCGAGGGGAAGCGCGGGGAGATCTTGTAGAACTCGGCCACGTTCTGGATCACGGGGTGGTCGGCGGGGAGATACTTGAAGGGCTCTTCGTAAGGGCCCTCGGGTTTGCGCTTCGGGGAGGGGGGTTGCTGCGCGGGGGTTGTGGTGGTGTTGTTGTCTGTCGCGGGCGCGGGGGTGGCGGCGGTTGAGTCTGTCGCCTCGGGGCCGCTGGGAGCCGGGGTCGGTTCTGAAGGCGCGGCTTCGTCGTTGGCCGGAGTCTCGACGGCTTCGGGCTTGGGCTCAACCTCGACTTCGGTCGTGAGCTCTGCTGGAACCTCGGCGTTGGTGGCCTCATCCTTGGGGGGCTCCTCAGACAGCCTAAGCTTCTTGACGCCGGCCTCCTCCTTGTCGTCCTCTTCTTCCAGCGGCCGCTTAGCAGCATTCGCCTTGCCGTTGGCCTTGGCGTTCTGAACAGGTTGCTTCCTGTTCTCCTCGGGCTTCGCCTTGAACTCGGCCTTCTTGTGGAGGGCAGTGATGAAGAAACCGCCGGTATCCTGCTGGTGCGCATAGACCCGCATGCACCGTTCGAGCGGCAGATCAGCGCAGTCGCTGCCGGCGGCAGGTGGGAACATGCTCTCGACGAGACGGCCCGGGATAACGCCATCGTCGGTGGACTTGACGTATTCCTGGACCTCCTCCCACGAGCTCCACAGCCGAGCGGACTTGTCCATAATCTGCCACTTGCGCATACCCGGCTTCCGCTTGAGCAACGGGAGCTGGTCGCTGCAGTCGACGATCTCGATCTTCTCGGGCCCGCCGCACCGCTCGATGGCCGCGGCCACCACTGACTCGTTCTCAACAGGATTCATGCTGCAGGTCGAGTAGACGACGCGACCGCCGGGCTTGAGCATCTGCAGAGCACGCACGAGGATCCTAACCTGGGTCAGATGCAGGCCTAGGGCGTTGCCGGGCGTCCAATCCTTCCACAGGTTGACGTTCTTGCGGAGCGTGCCGTCTCCGGAGCACGGGACATCGGCCAAGATGCGGTCGAACTTGAGGTAGTTGGGCTTGGACGGGTTCTCGGGGTTCGGTATCCTCAGCGAGGGGTACATGGTGGCGTCGTGGTTGGTGACGATCATGTTGGGCGATGAGAGGCGCTTCAGCTGGTGGATCAGCATGTGGCTCCGCTTGTAGTCGGCATCGTTGGCGATGAGCATGCCGGTGGCTCGGCCGTCGTCGCTGGCGTCGGCCTCGAGACGCGCGGCCTCCTCCTCCTGGGCATCTTCGGTCTTGACCTCGTCGCCGGAGAAAGACTGAATGACCTGGCGAATGCGAGCCTCCTCGCCGCGATGAATCATCTCAAGCAACTGGGCGGCCTTGCTGCCGGGAGCGGCGCACAGGTCGAGGACAGTCATGCCGGGCTTGACGTCCATGAGCAGAGGCGGGATCATGCTCACGACCTCCTGCCGGCTGATGTTGCCGACGCTCGTCTCGGAGACCAGGAACTTCTGGAAGGCGCGCGAAGGAGGGAACTTGCGGATGACGTTCTTCGGGGTGGTCATGGACCAGGCGAGCGAGTCGGGGTACCAGGGGACGGCGGTCGGGGGGTTGACGGTGACGCCATCGTGGGTGATGCGGGTGATCTCGGGGATGTATCTCGTCTGGAGCAGGCGCTTGACGGCGAGGGCGTGGCCCTTGGAGCCGCAGAAGCGGAAGCTGTTGGGGAGCTCCCTCCGCAGGGCAGCCCAGAACTCGGCCTGCTCCTCCTCGGGCAGGTTGGTGAGGGTGTTGTAGTACTGCTCGAGGCGCTTGTTCTCCTTGACGACCTCGGGGTATGTCTGGTAGGGGCGGTGGCCCCCGCGATTGTCACGGCCTCCGCGTCCGCCGCCGCGTCCTCCGCCTCGGTGTCCCTGTGGTCGCTCATTGTCAGTGGAAATGTCAGGCAGACTCCAATTCTTGCCCGGGTGGTCCATACCCTCTTTCCGCGACCCATGCTTTTGAATGTGGAAAACGAGGCAATGAGAGACCGCCCACTGGAAAAGACAGTTGCAATGCGCTCCAATCGCATCGAATTGGCAGCGGCCAGTGGAGGAGGAAAAAATATGCTGCAACAGAGTCAACGGGCGAAATGTGGGGGCGGGGGCCTATCTTATCGAAGTGGAGACGCAACGAGAGCCAGGCCTGGGATCTCCATATAATTGCTGTGTAATTGACTTGCGGAATACGGAGCTGTGTACATGGACAGGACAGAGTATGGACTAGCATAACATTTGGGTTGTCTATAGGACATGGCAAGGTATCCTGTCTGGTCCGTCTCTGTAGCTCAACATATTGTGCATCGCAACGAGGTGGATTGGACTCGTATCATACATACTGTACATAGCCTTTGTTCTTACATTACACGGAAGAGCAGTGACCCGCAGTCTCTCCCAACCTCTCCATTGCTTCATTTTGTCAGTGCAGAGTGCGAACCTCGATGGAAAGCCACTGCTTCAACCGTCCAGCAAGCCAACCGCCCAGTGCACCACCCTGTCCACGCCCTGCCCGTTGATAGCACTCACAGGAATGGCCGCACAATCCTTGGTCCACGCGCCCTCCACGCCGCTCGGGTGCGGCTCCTCCCCGCGGCTGATGGCGGCCAGGTACTCCCTCAGCTCCCTGAAGTTCTCCTGCGTATCCGGCAGATCCCCCTTCGTCGCCACCACAAACCACGGCTTGCCCGCGATGTGCAGCCCGCCGGCGCTCACAGCGGGCGAGTCGTGCTCGCTCATCATGGTGCTCGGCCAGAAGGTGCTGTCGCCGGCATCCGTCCCCGCCGCGGCGCTCCAGTCGACGGCCGCCTGGCGCTGCCGCTCGCGCTCCTCCTCCTCGCGCATCTGCGCGTACAGGCCGACCTCGTTCCACAGCGCCTTGAGCGCCGCCACGGCGTTGCCCGCGCCGAGGTCGAGCACAAAGGCCAGCACGCCCGCCCGCTCGACGTGCCGGAGGAAGGCGATGCCGAGGCCCTTGTCCAGGTGCGCGCCCTCGATCAGGCCGGGGATGTCGGCGATGGTGAAGCGGGTGCGCCGTTCGAACTCGGGCTGCGGGTTGGCCGGGGCACTGAATGGGTCGTCCCTTGAGGGTGCGTCCGCGATGCGGCGGTAGCTCGTGAGCATGGGGCGGCCTTTGTTGTTGTCGAGCACGACGGTGCCGATGTTGGGCTGGAGCGTGGTGAAGGCCCAGTTGCCGACGCGGGTGCGGCTGTTGCTGATGGAGCGGAGGAGGGTGCTCTTGCCGGCGTTGGGCAGGCAACGACCGACGGCAAGCAGCTTGAGTTCAGCTCAATCCATGGCGCCCTCTCCCTCTGGTCGCGAACATGGGCTTGGGCAGGCCTTTGCTGACAAAGTGGGGGTTTCCCAGTCCACCGAGTCCGCCGACGGCCAGCAGGATAGGCCGCGGGTTGGCCGAGACAGATCCAGGTGTATTGGGTCCGGGGATATTTGGAGTAGACGGTCGCGGTGCGGCAGGGGTGGCAGCTCGATCCGTTTCCTGTCCGAGGACGACATGCCCGGGTAGAGCAGCCACTTCTCGCGTTCGGGATTCTCTATCGGCTCCTCATCCGGCCCTTCCTCCACCGGCACCGGTCCTGGTTTCCTGCGCTTCCTATCTCGCTTGCGCAGAAAGCGGTTCTCAGCCTCCGGGTCGTCGCGGCTCAGCTCTCTGACCACGGTGCCGACAGGGACGGCGATGACGACGTCTTCTCCGCGCGGCCCTCCCCTGGAGCTGCCCATGCCGCTCTTGCCCTTGCCTGCACGTACAACCTTCTTGCGCGCCAGCTTGTACAGCGAGGTCTCGCCGTGCACTGCCTGGATGTAGATGTTCCCGCCGTGCCCGCCGTCGCCGCCGTTTGCAGGGCCGTCTTCCATAAAGGCCTCGCGCATGAAGGAGATGCAGCCGTGCCCGCCGCCGCCGGCTTGCAGTGTCAGCTTGGCCTTGTCGGCGAAGTTGGCCATGGAGAAGTCATCGGGGGCCGGATTCAGGCGGGAGGTGGTCGAGTCGGCAGGTGCCGTGGCTTCGGTGCTATTGCGCCGCGTGCCGTTGATGGCCGCGGCCAGGCTAGAACGGGATATGCTGCTGCCATTGGGTGCAAATAGCGATGGGTAGAGAAATGGTAGGAATACTCGCGGGTTTCGGGGGCAGCGGCAGGCCATGCTGGGCTATATGCAGCGCCTGTGGTCGAGGCGCGTCTTCTCTCCTGTCGTCTGTCCCTCGGGAACGGTGGGAATGGGCATCTGGCAGGATCCATGGCAGGGTTGGAGTAAATTTGAGCAGGGGTCCGGCTGGCGATAAGATAGCGATTAAGGATACCCTACTGGAGTGGGATGAATGGGCTTGGTCCGCTCGGGACTCTCCGAAGCCGAACCTTCCCTTCGGGAGGAAGGGGCAGCTGGAATCGGATGAGCTCCATCCCAGCTTTCAGGGACTGGTGCCTTCCAGGGTTCAATATCAGACTTCGTTTCCTGCGACGGAACCTTCCACAGGTTATCCCACTTCACTTCTGCAAACCCGGGACTTGAATCGCGATCTTTTCCCCGCAACCAGCGCTCCCGCCCGCACCCCAGCCCCTCGGTAAGGCAGGTAGAAACGCGGGCTGCGTTGTTCATGCGGGTGCTCAATCCCGCGTCACGCTGGGCTTGGTCCGCAATTTGCGGATCGCGGTGTGCCGGGGCTGGCCCTCGCCGCGGCCAAACCTGCGGTCAGCAGCCGAAAAATGTGGTGAGCCGCCCCCGGATGCCCAACGCCCAAACTGGACCTCAGCTGCACGGGCTTGGGCGAGCGAGGGTCGCGAGACTGCATCTGCACCACTGCAGAGTATTTCATTTTCGGCTGCCAATTGGCTCCTGTTGCCACGGGGCTAATTACCTGGATTCTAGAAAGAAACGCTTTTTCTCCTTCTTCTTCTCGCTTGCTTCTCCTCGTGATCCCCTTACCTCTTTGCCCGTCTCCTGTCTCCTCTATCCCGTCTCCACAGCCCGACCTCCTCTTCTGGCCGAGGATCCGCACTCGAGTGTTGCTCTCTCTCTGTCACCCCTCCCCCGCCACAAGTCTCTGCTGCCCTTCTCTCCGGCCACAGGGCGCCAGAACGAATCACCCCAACCAGCTGCACTCTGCAACTGCAATCAGACAACCCCCCAAGACGACGCGGGTGGTGCGAACGACAACAAAGGACCAGGTCGAGGGTTAATTGGGCCCCCGCCGAAACCAGCGCGTCTCGGGACTGGCTGATGCACCATTGGGCCGCTGCAAGCTGCAGACCAATGCTGCCAGAGGCCTGCATTCGAGCCACGACACAGATTCCTGTCTAGACGTGGTTAGGCCCGCCTTGGTTTGTGCGAGCGCCCCCCAGTCCTCGCTGGACCATCACCCAACTGAGCCAACTCCATCGACACCTCCTCCTGCGACGTCCTGCTTCTTCCTGCTTCGTCCTGCTGCACCAAGAGCCTCTCTCCGCCAAAGAGAGCCGCCTGCCGCCCCCAGATCGCTCCTGACTCGACCGCCGCCTCCTGCACCTGCTCTCCTCTCTACAGACAGAGAGACAGAGAGACGTGGTGTCTGGCTTGTCCGGCTTGTCTGGTTTGTCTGGTTCTCCTGGCTGTCGTCCACGGCATCCAGCACACGACGCACGAACTGCAGCAACTCGCCCTTGTTCCCCCTCCCCTCTACCTCCGTCGACGCCCTACCGCCGCCGCCCTACCGCCGCCGCTGTGCTGCTCGACTCCCGTCCCCTTCTTGCGTGCTCTCTAGCCCAGGTCAGTCCGTCAGCCCATCCACGCCCTCTTTCCCTCCTATCTTCTTGCTACCCATCGTGCGGGCTGCGTGGTCCCTATCTTCTGGCTCCCTTCCCTCCCGCCTCACACCTCTACTCCTTTGCCTTTTCCTCCTCTCACATTGTCTCGTCTTCATCCTCTTATTCTGGGCGGGACCCCGGAATCTACCGGTCATGACCAAGACCATGACCACTCTACGCATGTCAGCCTCTTCGTTATCACTAGGTTGAGACTCGGTGGTGTTGCTTCCACATGATTCATGATTTATGACCTTGACGACCTCTCAAACACAAAACGCTAAACATGTATACCAGAGACTATAATTCGAAGTCGCGGAAAGGGGTCATCAGGATGGACCCGGACTGTGCCATCTGCCACGCCCCGGCCGCCCTTGCCTGCGAATGCGAGGCCAAGGGCCTGGAGGTGGCCGTGAGGCAGGCCGAGAGCCGCATGATGCAGTCGATCTACAATGACATCCGGTGAGCATTGCTTCTTTCCTCGCCCGAGACTCTGCAACCGGCGTGCTGACTGACCACCTCCAGCTCATGGGTACGAGCTCATGCACAGGACTACATCCTCGAGTATTTCCGCCTTCTCACAGAGCGACGCAAGGCCGCCCACGCCCAACACCTGGAACGGCTCTCTCACCACGCATACCACTACTACCGTGCGCAGCCACATCCCAACGAGATCGCCGCCGCCCAAGCGCAGCTGAAGCGGGGCATCGACGAGGACTGGCAAGCCTCGGTCCAGCGCTATCCCGAGGTCCTCGAGTACTTCTACAGCCTCGTCGAGCTGACCCTGCCCGACGACAACGAGCCCGCCGTCAAGGACCCGCCCCTCAGCGCCCTCAACGGCTCCCGCAAGGGCCCGCGCCGCGTCGGCGCCCCGACCACCGTCGCCAGCGGGCCCAGCCTCGCGCCCCACGAGCGCGAGCAACTGCCCCTGCCCCGCGGCCGCACACCACCGCCGCTCGAGCCCCTGCGCGAGAGGAGGACGCCGGCGCCGCGAGACCGGAGACAGTCGTTCCGCGGCATCCCGCCCCCGCCGCCGTCCTCGTACTATCCGCCGCCTTACTGACCTGCCACCCAACCAACTTCCTCAACCCATATCCCGAGAGGGGAGGAAACCCCTGTCAGGGGCCAGGTGTGAAGCAATGTTCATTCTTCCATCGGGAAAGGATCATCATCCCGCGCTTGTGTGCTATCAACAAACTTCATCCTTTGCCCGCCCGTCTCTCTGCGATCCCGCAACCGCTTCCTTCTCCGAATAACGCCTAACGAGTTCTGACGAATTGATGCCTTGCATTGGGTTTTTCTTGCCTACCCGTTTTTCTTGTCTCCATCACGGAAACGGCACGACTTGTTTTTGCATAGCCTCGGCTGCGTTTTTGGGGGGATTGGGGGGACCCAGCATCTTTGTGGAGTTTGCGCTTGCTTTGCTTTGCTTTGCTTTGCTCGGCTTCGCTTCGCTTCGCTTGGCTTGCTTGAAACTTTTTGGTTTTGCTTCGAGAGAGACTGGTGTGCGGGCATGGCGTGGCTTGTGAAGAAGCCCTTCCATTTGGAACTTTTCTTGAACCCCCAACTTCCCACGCCAGAAACAGCATGGGATTCGACAGGGACGGACGGCAGGACTTGATTTTTTTGCTTGCCTAATCTGGCAATGGTCTTTTACTACCTTTTTGTCCTTTTCCTAGGCACACACCGGATAACGGCACGGATGTTTGGGATTTTGCGTCTCTCTTGTCTCACTCTTCTCTCTTCTTCCTTCCCTTGCTTGGCTTGCTTCTTCCTTGCCTGCCTTCATTCCGGCGTTGGTGGGTTAATATGGCGGGTCTAGGCGTGCTGTCTTTTTTGCTCATTGCTACGAACGGACGGACGGACGGACGGACGGACGGACGGGAATGGTCGGCGCCGCTCTTTTTTGCTGACGCAACAAACATGGGCAGGCGAGGAGAGAGAAGGGGGGGGGGGGGGGGGGGGGGGGGCAATGGAACCTTGGAATGATATATGGCATAAGATTGGAAATTTTGAAAAAGGAAGGGCCAGGGCGGGCGATCTAATCGGAGTGGAGCTGGCAACGAAGCGCGGTTTCTGCGAGTACATTCTTAGCATTGGGGGTGGAATTGGCAAGGCTCTACGGCAGTGTGAGGGGTTGGATGCAACGACGGCCATGACGGCGGCTATGTATGGCATGGGCAGGCTGTGAGGGTTATCTCTGGCTGAGGCTCTCTATGCTGTGTGTCTGGCTTGGTTGCTCCGCTCACTCTCTTATGTGTCGTTGGAGGGCAGTTTGCTTGTGTACATATGATAATGGATGAGAACCCCCCGAGTGGGATATGTAAAAATCGAGATGTTTGGGATCTCATCGGGAGTTGGGTGTGAGTGACGTGCAGCAGTAATTGGGTGACATTGTCGGCGCCAGAGAAGTCTCGTTCTACTGTCAGAGCATCCTTTCAAAGTCGTCCAGTCCATTTCTTTGCCATACGTATCAGCTTATTCATCTTGAACGTGATGTTTAGCAGCTGATGCTCGGCTCAGAGAACCTACGAGCCTCACCCAGGTCCAAGGTGGGCTCAGATAGTTCGCCGCCCAACGTAGACAAATACAGACGACACAGAACCAAAAGGAATACTACAGATGCACACCAATGTCTCACTATGCCATTCTGCCTCCCTGACTCAACTTGACCCAACCGCAGATGGCAACAGATTTACAAAGAACACCACAGAAGAGACCTGCACCTCCCTGACTCAGCCCCAACTCCCAGAGTAGACAACACAATAGAACCACAAGGAACAACAGAGAAGAAAACACCTTTGCAACACATCTCCCACTTCACAAAATACCCCATCTATCTTTTGCCCCTGACAGCAGACAGCAGACAGCAGACAGCAGACAGCAGCCATCCCGAGCCAGCATCTCCACCCGATTCCGAACAGACACGTAACTAACCCAAACAAAACACATCAGTCGCTCCCTCCCGGACACCGTCCCCAGCGGGGGCAGACTGACAGCCCGATCCAAGATCATCAGAGCACGTTTCGACCCCTGTCTGTGTGTCACCTCACGCCGAGAGGCCCGACAACTCCCAAAAGGCGTGAAAGCCCGGCACGGAAATGAAGTGTACAGCTGTCGGGCACAACGGCGTTGTGTAACACTGCCTGCCTGGCTGGTCGGCCGGCCGGCCGGCTGACTGACTGACTGACTGACTGACTGACTGACTGACTGACTGACTGACTGACTGACTGACTGACTGACTGACTGACTGACTGACTGACTGACTGACTGACTGACTGACTGACTGACTGACTGACTGACTGACTCGGGCACCGATGGCGGAGTGGCTGACTGGATGCCGACATGGAAGCCGACATCAAAGCCGGAAGCGGACCGGAGCGGAGTGGATGAATGGGTAAGGTAGGGAAATGGACGGTTGGATGCCCAATGTAGTACAGGCAGGCAAGCACAACAGATTCGACTGCTACCGGCCGGTCGGTTGGTCGGTCGTTCGTTCGGCGGCAGCGCACGGGGCTGGGCTCGGATCTGGGGAGGGGTGGAAATGCGGCTCCGGGGCGGCACCTGATTACGGTCGAGGATGGGACAAGATGAATGGGCCGCGAACATGATTTTGAATTCCGTTGTCTACTTCTTTCTCTCGGGGTGGGAGCATCGCCTGCCGCCTTGCCCTGGATGTACGCCGGCGTTGGGGATGAAAGATGACATGGCTCGGGATTCGTGGAAAACTTGACTTGGGGGTGTGTGTGACAAATACACCTGAGCAGAGCCGAATGTAACACAACGGGAGATGGTAGTGAATACATCTTGCTCAGAGAGTCTCAACCTAGACTTTGTTCAGTCAGTCACGCACGCCAGATGCGAGTCACAACCCTCATTTTGGAAAAAAGGGCAACGCCCCGATATATACAAAAAAAACATCTCTCTGTCCGTTCACCTTCTTTTTGATGTGGCCCCCCGAGACCCAGACCCAGATATCTAGAGACAAGCAGAGGAAGACGGTACCACCCCCCACAAAACAGAGACAGGCCAGGGACAGGCGTAGAGCAGATAGAGAGACAGCAACAGCAACCGCCCCTCAACCGCCCCCGCCCTGCAACAGAGCCAAAAAGTGCGTAGGAGAATAACAATGGATTAAGGAACAAATGCTACAGGGAAGCCAAAAAGATAGATCCGTCCGCGCCGCCCGCTCACTCAGGCGCGAGCCTCTGCTAATACAGAGTGGCAGCGATGGATTTCATGCCCATGGGAGAAAAGTCGCTGGTACCGCTCTCCTAAGCGGTGGCCTCGGCCTCCTTGTCGTTGAGCGAAACCTCGGCAACCTTCTCGGTGGCCTCGGCGACGGTCTTGTCGGCGTCCTCCTTGTCACCCTTGGGGGTGCTGGCGCCAGAGCCCTTGGCCTCCTCGGCCTCGAGGCGCTCAATCTCCTTCTTAGCCTTCTCGATGTTCTACGCGAAATGTTAGTCGAGCAGAGAGTGAGGGAATGGTGGGAAAGACTCGCCTTCTTGGTCTGTTCGGGCTGGTCGGCCTTCCATTGCGCGATCTTGGCCTTGACCTTCTCGAGCACCTCGGGCACCTCGGCGGCACTCATAGGCGGGTTGATGCCAATGAAGGTGCAGTCCTCCATGACGGAGGGAGGGCAGCTGAACTTGGCGGCAGCCGCAGGAGTCTCGGCGGCGTGGCTCTTCTTGCCCTTCTTGCCCTTCTTGGCGGCGGGCAGGTAGTCGTCGTCACGGTCCTCCTTGCGGACGAGCTTCATGCCCTCAAAGCCGGAGGCGTCGACCTTGCGCTGAGCGGAGGCGGCAAGGCCCTTGTCGGCGAGCAGAGGCGTCTTGGCCTCGGCAACGTGCGAGGGGTCGAAGAAGCGAGCCAGGTTGTCGGCACGGCGGATCTCCTCGGCAAAGGCCGGGTCGCTGGCCTCGGCCAGCATCTGCTGGGCGCGGGCCATCTTGCGCTCCTTGTTGTACTTCTCGCGCTCCTCCTGCTCCCGCTCGCGGCGCTTCTCGCGGGCCTGGCGCTCCCAGGCCAGAGCGGCCTTGCGCTGCGTGTGGTAGTCGTCCTTGCACTTCTTGACGGCCTCCCAGGTGGCCTGCTGCTTGTTCCGGAGGTCGTCGCGCTCCTTGCGGAGGGCGCTCAGGTTCTTGTACACGGAGTCTTGCTCGGCCTTGATGGTGTCGAGCTCGGCCTGGATCTTGCTGTATTCCTCGCTCATGGCCTTGGCCTCGGGGTCCTCCATCGAGTCCTTGATCTCCTTGATCTTGGCCTTGAGGTCGTCAATGGCCTTCTGGTCGTTGTCGAACGCAGAGAAGTTCTTGCGGAGCTTCCGCAGGCTGGTGATGTCGGCCAGGGCCTTCTTCTCATCGACCAGCTTCATCTGGCCACGGTCGACTTCGGACTCGAGGTCCTTGATCTTCTTGTCGATCTCCTCGACGCTCTTGTACGAGACCTTTGAGCGCGCCGTCTTCTGCTCGGCAATGCGGCTGCGCAGCTGCTCATCGTAGCGCTTGATCTGGTCCAACTTGCTGGTCCGGGCCTGCTTGCCGACGCCCTGCTTCTTGCGGATCTCGTTGGCCTGGGCAATCAGCTCCGCGCGGCGCTTCTGCGTCGGGTTCTCCTTGTCCTTGTTGGGGACGGCGAGCTCGATCTTGGCCTTGACAGCGTTCTACAGCAGGGGAGCTCAGAGTCAGTTCCGAGGCCAATTGGTGGCAGGCTGCTCACTTCTGATGCTGCCGATCGACTGGAATGCACTCACGTATTGGTCGAGGGCGGCCTTGTGCTCCTTCTCAAGCTTGGCCAGCTCCTTCTTGAAGACGTCCTCATCGGGCTTCGTGGGCTTCGTGGCAGGCACTGCGGGCGCAGCCGCCGCCGGGGCGTTGGTCTCGGTAGCCATTTGGAGAGAGTGCCAAAGATTCAAGCGGTTCCCGTAAGAAATGTGGTGGTTTTAGAAAAGGAGAGGATTCCCAGCGGTAGCGGGTTGGCCTCTGCGGTTGGATTCAGGTGAGCAATCGGCGGTTTTTTGTGGATTGAGGGGCGATTAGGGGGTAGTACCTTAATTTCTATAGTGGAGAGTGAGAATTATGGAGCAGGCACGGCCAGAAGGTGCCTTCCTCCCCAGGTATATCTGCCCAAGGTCGTCTGAAGTGCGGGCAATGCAAGATCACCGAAATTTCTCGAGTTGTGATTTTCGGGATTCACTGCCAGTCCAGACCCCGTGTCCTTTTGATGCATTTAACCCGATGACTTGCAGCTGGGATGGCCCTAGCCCCCTTGTTGGATCAGGGGTCGATGCAGCTTATGAGGGTCTCTGACCCCGACGAGCAGATATGCTGCCTTCGGTGTGCTTCTGCTCTGCACCTGCAACGCAAACAGGAAGCACCTGATGCCACAAACATTTAAGTTATGTCACAATATCTTATCATGATTGCAGATCAATCGCAGCCCAATGTCTCGATTTCTGCAGGTCTGCAGCAAGCAGAGCTGCAGCAAGCAGGATGCTTGAGAAAGAGATAGTTATTGCTCTATCAAGACGATGCAGATAACCTGGACTGCGATTGACTTAACACACGCCCGGGGCGTCTGCATACAACCCGGCAGACCGCCCGCAGCCGTGCGGCGTCCAGGGCCGTAATTTTTTGAAGGCTCGCCCGCGGCGCTTCTTTGAGCAACCGGCGTCGCAACACCAAACCAAGCAAGTCCCAACCATCTCGACCGACAACCCACCTTCCTTTGGCATCGCCCAACTCTGAATCTCCATTTGCACTACACTTGTTGCGATAGCCTACCATGGATGAAGAAAACTCGGCCAGCGTCCACGCAAAGGAGGTGACGCGCCTCTGGCGCGCCTGGCGGACAATCCACGAGATGGTGCAGGACAGGGTATGCAAGCCGTCGCCCGCACGAACCACGAGGTCGATTGCCTCAACCATGCCGCGACTCTGCTAACCCGCTTACCCTCTTACCCTCCACAGGGCTACGAGCTGGCCGAAGACGAAGTGAAGATCTCGCTCGACCGCTTCCGCATGGAGTACACCAACGACGACGGCAGCGCAAAGTACGCCCGCACCCAACCCTCGCTATCAACCACCCAGGCTTGCTAACATTCTAATCTCCCCCCTTCACAGCCGCGCGAAAATGCAGTTCTCCGCCCGCCCCTCCGAATCCATGATCAAGAAGTTCACCCCGCCGCCAACCGCCTCCAACCCCGACCCCGCGCCGGAATGCGGCACCATCTGGGTCGAGTTCTGCCCGGACAAGTCGTCGATCGGCATCTCGGTCATGAAGAAGTTCGTCGAGCACTGCGCCAACAACAACTTCAAGGCCGGCATCCTGGTCACGGCCGTCGCGCTCTCGGCGCAGGCCCGCAAGGTCATGACGGTGACGTCGCAGTTCACCCTCATCGAGTGCTTCCTCGAGGAGGACCTGCTCGTCAACATCACGCACCACGAGCTCGTCCCCAAGCACGTGCTGCTCAGCCGCGAGGAGAAGGCCGCCCTGCTCAAGCGCTACCGCCTCAAGGAGACGCAGCTGCCCCGCATCCTCAGCAAGGACCCCATCGCGCGCTACCTCGGGCTCAAGAAGGGTCAGGTCGTCAAGATTATACGCACCAGCGAGACGGCCGGGCGGTACGCCAGCTACCGGCTCTGCGTATGAGCAGCAGCAGCGGGGCTGGCTGGGTGGGTGGGGAAGGGGCTTGCGCCAGGGTCGGGAACGGATGGATGGATAGACCGGAGACGGGACAAATCATGGGAGTGCATCAAACTTTTGCGGGTTATTCGCTGTTCACCCCAAACCAAAAGAGGGCGTTTGTGTTGCTATCAGGTTGGTTGGGTTTGCTTTTTATTTCCTCCTTTGCGGCGTTTGGGAAGAGGGTGTGTATGTGTGTAGTGTATGTAGAGACGTCTTGATCGCTCTCATTGAACCCTTTCCATGCGGAAGGCATACACAACATGGGAATCGCTGATTGGCGATCTGGGTACGCAAACATGATTTTGTACGACCGCCACTGAAGGGTGTATACTGTCCCCAGACTCGCCTGGATCCAGGACGGACAAGCAACGTCTGGGAGAGGTGATCTCTACCATTGACAAATCCTCCTTTTCTAACCACAAGCCCCCCGACGTGGCTGCACGGGCACCTACCCGGGGTGAGGGATCAGACCGTCACCCACCAGACTGTCCCATCACTCGTGCGGCGGACCGCTGTCAACACCAACCAGGCAGTCGGGCAGACAAGCAGCGTCACAACTCGAGCCCCATTGCAGGCCAGGCCCCTTCCCATTAAGTTGTCCAACAGACACAGACCTGCCAGTCTCACTTAAGATGTGAACATTATCTTTACGATGATGATGACGATGATAGAAGTCGATACGCTATCGTGTACTTGACAGAAAATAAAAATAAAAAAAAACAGGCTTTCTTGCCGGGTATAATAGGGATCCGATAAACCCATCCAGATCCACAAAACAGATGTCCCACTCAGCTCCAGCACTCCCCCCAGCCCATCCATCCCCTCCGTCAACGGTTCAATGAAAATATGTCGTCGTTATCGTGATGCCGTGGCGCCGTCCTCGGTGCGTACGCGTGTGTGTGTGTGCCAAGAAGAAGAGAACCCCAGCGCCTTGCGTCTATGCATGCCCGTGCCCTGTCCCGTCCCGTCCCGCCCGTCGTCTATCCCATAAACGCCCTGAACGATCCCCCGTTCTTCAACTCCGAGATTATGTACTGATAAGGGTATAGTGTGCCAGCGTCCTTTCCGGCTGTCCGTATTGGTGTAAATGTTCCTGTCGTTGTTGTTGTTGTTGTTGTTGTTGTTGTTATTGTTGTTGTAAGAACATGGTATGTGTTTTTTGATCGTCGCAGGCGAGACATCCCACTGGACTCTGCCCTCAAGGTTTCGGCGGCGCGAGCAAACCACCCACGTCCATCAGCTGGGGTCCCTCGTTGCTCACAGGTTCCGCCTGTGGTGGCGGCGATGGCTCCGGTGTCACTTTCTGGGACTGTTGGATCGGTGAGAGCTCACCGCTGCTCCTCCTCCTGAGTTTCGGTCTCGCGGTCCTGATGCTGGGCGGTGCCAGAAACCCGCTGAGGTCTTGCAGCAGCGCAGCCGACCCTCTCCTGAAGCCGGTGCCGCTTGCCGGAACAGCGGGTTTTGGAGCAGCCATCGGTGGACCTGATTGTTCGCTCGACACGGAGTTTTCTCGTTGGTTCGTGGTGTTCTGGTCGTCGAGCAGGCCGCCGTAGTCGAAAAAGGAGACTCTCCGCTGCGTGGCGGTGGAGTCGCTGCGAACCGACCTATCACCATAGTCGTCGCTGCGTGGAATGCTTGATCTGTCCTGCGCAGGGAAATGCCATGCACTCATGTCCGGGTGCAAGCTCACCGGGGCCGCTGGCGTGTACCGTCGTCGGGTGGCGTTCGGGGTCGGATGTGCGTCGCGCAACTCGGGTTTGACGCCGAGGCCCAGCTCCCGGACGAGATCCTCATCACTTCCCCAATGCTGCTGGACTGTCGGCCGCCGTGACTCGGATGCTGAGGAACGGTCCACCGAGCCGGCTACGACCGAGTCGTATTTGTACCTCCTCTTCTTCACGCCTCTGTCTCGCACAAATGACCCCAGCACCAGTGCGTTCGCCGCGGCGGTCGCGAAGAGGAGTTCGATCGAAGCGTAGAGCGACCGGAGTTGTTGGCTCCCACCATCCCAAATGATATGTGGCACACGATAGATGGTGACGGCCACGGGCGCAAGACTAAGGGAGAACAACAGCACCAGCTGAACCTTGCGCTTCGCAGTCATGGAGCTGCTGAGAATGACGGGAATGGGGAAGAAGACCAACATCAAGTCCGTCACGACGTTGCACACGGCCATGGTAATGAGCTGCGCATATCCCTGACGGCATTGCCCATCGGGGACAGGGAGCACCTGCCAATAGCTCGTGAAGGGTTGGCATTCGACCAAGTCGCTGACCACAACGGCGATGAAGGTCGTGATCAGGAAGCCGCGGAGAAACATGAGCCCCAGGTCATAGGTCCGTCTCCAGTTGACGTTGAGCCGCCTGAAGAATTCGAGAATGGCGTACTTGAGAATCCATATCCTGCGCAACGCAAGACAAATTGTCAGTCAGAAGCTCATTGGAACAAAAGAAGCCGATGGCTCCAGGAGCAAACGTCACACATACGTCGCCGCGTAGAGCACCCTGCTCAGCAAAACCAAGCCGCTGGCGACCGCCTTCTTGTGGAGATCGTCGTCCGAAAGCCCGGCGCCGTCCAGTTGCGCATTATTGGTGCCATAGATCAAAATGACATGGATGCAGCCCATGCGCAGGAACAGAGGCACGAGCGCCAGGGCGGCCGTCTTGTCTTCCCTGAAGAGCTTCTCGGTCCGGATGAACCGGCCAACCACCCTCAGCGCGATAATGACGGCGCAGAAGATGGTGATCCACCAGCACACCAGCAGGGTCGGCTTGATCTCGCTGAACGGGCGCAGCGGTGGGGGATCCGAGTACAGAGCCATGGCAGCGTCAGCGCTCTGCGCACGCCAGGCCCGTCATCCTCCGAGGAGGGGGCGAGCGGGGGAAGCTGTGCACTCCCACCCCAAAGTCGGTGTGTTCCTCGCGTGTTGTGTTGGGTGATTTGGTTGTCCAACTCGGTCCCAAAAATTCGGCACGAACTAACAGCGCTGCAAGGGCTATGACGTCGGGTCGGGGGTGACTTTTGTGTGTTACTCGGCTGTCGGGAATAGAAAGGGTTGTCGGCCGGCTGCATAGACAATGTGATTGTGACAAGACCGATGCTGCGACATGTGACGGCAGCCGTCCTCTAAGTTCGAAGTCGGGTTTGGGAAGCGTATTCGTAGAGAAGGCGCATGAAACACAGAAAACACAGCGGTGGGTGAAAACAACGACAATGAGAAGAAGTCAGTGGTGGAGAACTGGGAGGGTCCAGACTAATGATATGCACACAGGGCTGCTGTGTGAGGGCGCGGATAGGCGGGTGGGATGTGGCCCAGCGGCCTGCCGCAAGTCGTAAAGGGCTGCATCAGGGGGGGTGATGGCTATCTCTTGCCATCCTGCCCAGCGCATGGGATCCCAGGACTGCTGGGTGGTGGGCCGGTTTCGCCAAATCGCAAATCCTGGGAGGCGGGTCGCTTGCGACTTTCCTGGCTCAGAGGTTGGCATGCCGCCGCATCCCGCATCCCGCATCCCAGCCGTCCCAGCCGGGCGTCACAGGGACCGAGTTGGGATGTGCATACACAGTAAGCCCTGGGCTGTGTTGGCAAGTCGCTGTCGGGCGGCGGTGTATGTGCATACATCTGTAAGCGGCTGACAAGTCTTACCGCCAGTAACCTAGGTAGGCTCGGTAGGTGCCTTAGCCTTGCCCGGTACCGTGCTGGAGTATTTCGCTGCATATGCGCATGACCTTGTTCCGCCTCTGGACTCGCCCATCACTGCTCATCAACTCCACTGGTGGATGATGGCGGAGCTGAGCAGCGCTGCACCCAGACGCGGGGTCGTCCTTGGTGTCAGCCCCGTGCGGCGGGTACGGCAGTTCCATGATCAGCACAATGATGCCGTGAAGTCGCCTGAGCGCTTGCCGTGAGACGATGAAGCAGGCAGGCAGGCAGGCTGGCAGACTCTCCGAGAAGCTGGCGACCGCAGCAAAACCGGACTTGGGATTCGGCAAAGTGGAGCCGGCACTTGCACCCCGTTCCGATCTCATTTCAGCGGCCAGCAAGGATCATGGTTGCGTTGTTTTCGTCTGTTGCAAAATTTCCCAGCGACATGATGTGCCCCGGAGCAAAACAACGCACCACAGAAGGTGTGTGTCTTGGCCGGTCAACGTGTCGGGGCTGGGGAAGAGACCTGCCCTTGGAGGCTACTGCGTTCGGTGTAACGTGGGGGATAGCGCACCCGCACGCCCGCCCAAACTGTGTTGAGGGCGAGAGATTGCAACCCGATCGCGTCCCAAGAGGGTAGGTGTTGGGGCAACCGTCCAATGAGCAGGCCGGCCTCGCCATCCCCCGTCCGTATCCGCAGTCCTTCAATCAACGCACCTCCATCCCGGATGGTGTGTGAGGGGCGACACCGAGAACCAGAGACCCCGGATTTGCTGCGGCAGTGGCCGTCTGGCACCCTTCGGTTGCTTTCCTGGAGTGGTCATCAAGGTCGTGTGGGTGTCATTGGAGCGCTGCAAGCCGCGCACCAGGCAGCCGGGTGTCGTGTGCACATGGATGGACTTTAACCTTATCGGACGGTGGTGGTTCTCCCAAGTGTGCGGATGGCAGCCGAATGGGGAAAAAAATTGCAAAGCCACAAGAATGAAATGGTCTGACCCATGGGCCGGAGCAGAAAACCCTCTTGCGCCTTCCTCTGATAACAGAGTGCGGTGCTCTTCTTGGCTTTTAGTTATCTCATCTTGCAGCACGCCGTCGTGGCGTCTGTGCTAACTTAGACTTCTCCAACTGCAAGCCACTTTTTCCACATTCCCCAACCGCCCCCACCAACTTCGAATCCCAGTTGTTTCATCATCTCGTACTCAAGCCTCCCGCGATACTACCGCAGTATTCGCGCCATCAAGGTGGCGCCGGCATGAGGATCATGAGATGCTGCATTGTATACGACTGTGGGCTTCACTTCGGGCTCTCTTTGTCGGCCCTTCGTTATCTCTCAGCCGCCGGCTTTCTTAACCTCCTACTCAATCACGCGACCATTGATTGCGTGCCGCGTCCGTCGAGTTATCGATTGCGCCACTGCATCGACGATCAGCCTCCATCCTCCCTAGGCCTTCCGAGACAAGCCTTCGACTTTTCTTGCGTCTTGGAAAGATAGGCGGCCAGCCTAATCATCCAGTATCTCCAAAATTGATGATGGAGGCCTCCACCCTGCTCACCATGGACTCAACTCGATGACAAGGCATGCCGAGGCCCCTAATTCGAGTTGTACTTCGGACTTGTCGGCAGGGCAACGAACAATGTAGCCTCCCAAGTAACTATCCCTTTACCAAAAGAGGACCACGGTGTGGATCCGTAGTGTATTCAGCGATTCCATGGCATCTTGAGACATAACGGCGACGGGAGGTGAGACCCTGGCTTGCCTTGCGAGCCTGGATGGATGCAGTGTCCCACTTTCCCCCGCAGACACACACGAGAACTAATAAACAGCCCCGCACCAGAGCAGGGAGCTATGAAGTCATAATTCAAGACGACACCACAACAAGCCCCGGGGGACCTCACTTCCTCCACTCGACAACAGCCACACCCCGTCACTAATATATTGCATGACGCGAAAGGTTTCTTTAGCACGTCGATCTCCAGATCAACGAATCTTTGCCCTTGGCTGACTTCACTAAGCAATTCTCAACCCCGCAACAACCAAACCACCTCCTGGGCAAGCTCACTCACCTCCACCGTTCACCAAACCAAATTTCACCACCACAACCCAGAAACCAAAAAGATGCCTCCTCAACCCGCCCCATGGCGCGCCCCGTTCCTCTCCCACCTCACCCACCTCCCCACCCCGACCCTCACCCTCGCAACCCTCCACCCGGCCGCGCAGAATGAGGGCCCACCCACCCCGTCCCTGCCCTGCCTCCCGCGCGCCCGCACCTGCGTCTTCCGCGGCCTGTGGGCCTCCCTCCCGTCCGCGTCCTCCAGCCCCCCCAAGAACCCGGCGCCGCGCAACCCGCCCGCCTTCGAGTCCGACCTGCCCGTCTTCACGACCGACGCGCGCAGCGACAAGTTGACCGAGATCTTTGACAGCGCCGCCGCGGGCGACGTCGAGGCGAGCGGCGGGACGACGGGCGGGGGCGGGCCCGTGGAGGCCGTGTTCTGGGTCGAGGCGGTGCGCACGCAGTGGCGCGTGCGCGGCCACGCGTGGGTGCTGGCGGGGGACGTGGACGGGGGGGAAGGGGCGCGGAGGTGCGGGGGTGTGCTGCTGGGGCGGATGCGCAAGACCGGGGAAGCCGGGGAAGGGGCGGAGGGGGAGGGGGCAGAGGGGGGAGGATGGAGTTTTGGGCGGGAGGTGACGGGGCATTTTGGGGCGCTGAGCCCGCTCATGAGGGGTTCGTTCCGCGGGCCGCCGCCGGGGACGCCGGTGGCGTATCATGCCGGAAAGGGGGAGAGCGTCGGGCAGAAGGTGGAGGATCTGGAGGATGAGGGGGCGAGGCGGAATTTTAGGGTGGTGGTCATTGTGCCGGACGAGGTCGACCAGGTGGATTTGAGCGATGAGTTGAAGCCGAGGAGGTGGTTGTATGTGTATCGCGGGGCTGAGGGTGAGTCGAAGCTACCGGGTGGTGAGGTCATTGGGGAGTGGGAGAAGGTTGAGGTCTGGCCGTGAGGAGCTGGACGGAGGCAGCTAGAACGTTGGGATACGGGATCCGGAAGAGGAGGCTGAAGGTGGTAAAAGCCTGTAAACAACATACTGGTATCGCGGCCTTGAGCGGGTATGGGGCCGAAAGTGGGTGACAGTACAGCTAACACCGCCTACATACAACGAACATCAATGTCAGATTCACATCCTCACTGGCGACTCGCCTGCATAGGTACCTTGGGTCCACACCCCACAGCCAGCCCCAGCTGCGCTAGCGCCGAGGAGAGAGACAACCACTCTATACATACCTGGTCTCCTGGCTAGGCATAAGAAACCCATATGCCCGTGTTTCCCTCGTCTAGTCGACAGCAGACTCCCGACTCGGACGGCAAAACAAACCACATACCACACCGGCTTCATCGACATTCCACCATATCTACCCACCCACCACGCCCGCCATGGTATGTCTCGCGTCCCCCGATGAGGGAGCGTTGACGGTTGACGGGTTGAGGGTTGAGGGTTGACTGGCAACTGATCATTGACACCATCACAGCCGATAAACCTTCTCGGATGCAACGTGGATGTCGTGCGGCTGGTCCTAGGCTGCCACGTGCAGGTCGACCTTCGCTCGGTTTTCCTTGTGCATCCATCTCTGCGGCTGCTCGCGGAGCCGTTCCTCTACTCTGCTGTCGAGCTTGCCTATTACAAATCCAAGCCTCATCTCATCACCTTGCTCGTCCGGAGCATCCTGCGCAGGCCCGAACTCGCCGCCCACATACGCACTCTCTCTTTGCAGGGAGGCGACCCCCCAGACCAGAACTGGAAGGGAAAGGTTGCGAGGAGTCCAGTACATGAGGAAGATCTGCACGAGGCTGTGTCCCTTGTGGCGGGGACTCGCCTGCCGTACCGCGACAGGTGGATCGTCGAGTTGCGCCAAGGCACGCTCGACGCCTATATCGCCCTCCTCTTGTTGCGGCTGCCGCGCCTCCAGCGATTACATCTCGGGCCCGTCTTTTTCGTGGAGAGTGAGCTAATAGGGCTTGTCTTGCGATCCATTCTCCACGGCCCTCGCTCCGACTGGCTCGAGGTCGATGTCAGCGCGAGTCTCCGCGAGCTTCGCACCGTCTCCCTCATCCGCGAGGTAACGTTTAACCTGGCCAGGACCAACCGGAATACAGAAAGTACCCTCCCGTTCTTCCATCTCCCGTCGCTCGAGGAGATGATGGTTTCGATAGACAACCCGCTCACGCCTGCTCTCCCGTGGCCTGCAGCCCAACCGCCTTTAGCCACCAACCTCGTCTCGCTCTCTGTCGGCGGCACAATGAGGGAGTCGCACCTGGGTCAGCTGCTCGCTGCTACGCCTTGCCTCCGCCTTCTGCGCTGGACATGGTGCTACATCCCATACCATATAGATCAATACAACACCCACGTTATCGACCTCGACCAACTGATGCCGGCCCTGGCGCATGTTAGCGGGACGTTGACCGAGCTGACTCTCACGGGCGTACCCCTCCTCGCATACACTGGCCCCTGGCCCTCGCCGCTACGCGTTCAAGGATCTATAAGGGCGCTCGCGGGCTTTGATCAGCTAACCAAGCTGCTAATCCCACTGGTCCTCTTCACCGGATTTTCACTGCCCGCGCGGGAGCAGCTGAGCGAGTGCCTTCCGCGGAACCTGGAGGAGCTGACACTGACCGACGACATGTACATCGACAACGACATCAACGAGACGTGGCACGAGGCCGGCCACACGGGCACGATCGCTGCGTGGCTGGAACGCGTAGAGTCCTCGACGCCGCGGCTCCGGAAACTATGTCTTGTGCTGCAGGCCTGCGACGGTGAGACCTCTCTCGAGGATCTCGACGTGAGGATCGAGATCCGGAAGTTGGCGAGGCGCGCGGGGATCGACGTGGCGACCCCGGATATGCACGCAGAGGAAACGTGGACCGAACTTTGAGAAGATACATAACCTAGGTACATATGTATAATGAACGACATTTCCCGCACCCTCAAGTTCACCTTTCCCGATAACGCATCCCGGTCCTCCCCCCTCCCGGGGTGCGCGCCCAAAGACGTGATGTGATTCCTTCGGTTACTCGCGCAAACTATGCGGCGTCTTTTCGTGTGAGCATGTGTGTGTTGGGGGGGAGGGGTTGTGTGTGAGGGGGGATATGTGTGGTGCCGTGGGTTCATGTGGTTTTCAAAATCCACAGTTCAAATCTGGATCCTCTTTGACTTTATATTCACTGCTTGTTTCTTGGTCAGTACCTGAGAGCCGCCGTTGTCGTCCTTAGACCGATCCCTGACTAACAATGGCCCAGTACCGCCCTCCTGAACTTTGAATGGTCACGCCTTCAATGACTCGCTTCAGTCCTTTGATACAGACCGAGTATGACTGGCAACGTACGGCTGGTTTGTTGTTCGGTTCTGGGCCTCCAGGTGCCTTTAAGTAGATAGCGTCGGCCTCCGTGTTTCCCAATTCCAAGCCTCCAACAATCACCTGCAGCTCTATTGATCAAGCATTTCGCAAATCTTCAAGACCTCTTCTACTTCAACTAGTACTCTCAAAAGCAGGCCTTCGCCAATATCTAGCATCCTTTCACCATGCGAATCGGTCTGGGACTCGCGGCCCTGTCCGCCGTTTGCCCCTCGGCCAGAGCCGCCTATCAAGGCTTCAACTACGGCGCCTTCTTCACCGACAACACCCCTAAAATGCAGGCCGATTTTGAAGCCGAGTTCAAGACAGCCCAGAACCTCGTCGGCGCGCCCGGCAGCGGCTTCACCAGCGCCCGCCTCTACACCATGATCGTAAGCCACACTCCCCTCATCATCTCCCTCGCATTTCATGCTAACAAAGGCTCCTCACTAGCAATGGGGAACCCCGTCCACCCCCATCAGCGCCATCCCCGCGGCCATCGCCACCAACACGACCCTCCTCCTCGGACTCTGGGCCTCCGCCGGCGACGCCGGCATCGCCAGCGAACTCGCCGCGCTCTCCGCGGCCGTCACCACCTACGGCAAAGCCTTCACCGACCTCGTCGTCGGCATCTCGGTCGGCTCCGAGGACCTCTACCGCAGCTCGCCAACGGGAAAGGCCCACAGCGCCGGCGCGGGATCCTACCCGGCCGCGCTCGTGGGGTACATCGAGCGCGCGCGCGACGCCATCAAGAGCACCGGCCTCGCGGGCGTGCCGGTCGGCCACGTGGACACGTGGACGGAGTGGGTGGACCCGGCGAACCAGGCGGTGATGGACGCGGTGGACTGGGTGGGCATGGACGCGTACAGCTACTGGCAGAGCCTGGTGCCGAACGGGGCGGAGAGGGGCAGGGCGCTGTTTGAGGACGCGCTGGCCAGGACGAGGGCGCGGGTGGGCGGCCGGCCGGTGTGGATCACGGAGACGGGGTTCCCGGTCAGCGGAGAGACGTCCGGGGAGGCGGTGCCGTCGGTGGAGAACGCGAAGAGGTTTTGGGATGAGGTCGGGTGCCCGCTGTTTGGGAGGGAGAATGTGTGGTGGTATATTCTGAGGGATGCGGGCAGGGGGAGGCCGGTGCCGAGCTTTGGGATTGTTGGGGAGGCGTTGGGGACGACGCCGGTTTTTGATATTTCGTGCGAGGCGGTTGAGAAGGAGGAGGAGTCGTGCGATGCTGCTTGAGGGGTTTGCTGTCTGGAGGGAAAAGGTTTCTTTCATCAAGACGGCGTGGATAAGATGCCTACTTCTAGAGCTGGCTTCCCTGGCATTTACCCATTGGCTCTTCAATCATAGCACTTAGCTGATACCCAACAAATTTACTTGTTTTTGAGCCTCTACCCGTCATCAGCCCTCCCAGGTTGGTCGGTTTATCCAGTCACCAGTTTCTCATAATGAAAAGTCACCGAGTTTTTAAATCAATCAGATCCATTCGTTCCATCAAACCATCGAGAACCGATATAATCATTTCCCTGGCTTGGCGTGATCATAAAGTGCGACTGTCTGCCCGACTTACACATCGAATTCGATGTTTTTGTCCAGGGGTGTGACATGGATATTTGGAGAGGTGACAGAGGGTGACCCGGCGCTATGGATCCGCAACAGCCGGAAATTGAAAACTGGGTGCGGTTCCTGGGGAACCACAAACACCCGGCTTGGACAGCCCATGCAACCTCAACTGAAGTTGAAACTGTGAAACACAGAGCCAACCATGATGGGGGAAACCAGTGAACCACACGCCCGGGATCGGCAACCCAGTTTCCGCATTTGACCACAACCCGAGCACCAGGCTCAGCCCTACGAGCCCAGGTCTTGGCGTGTTTATATCCTCCTTCCAAATCCGACAAGCTCCCGCCCAGCCTCTGATCCACCCCACAACCCATCTCGCATCGCACCGCACGCACCGCACGCTACCCCCTTTTCCCGCCGTCATCACTCCCGCGCTTCCCTCACCTCACCCCAACCCACCCCCTCAACCCCGCGTCGCAATGGGTCTCCTCCAGCTCCGGTGCACTCGCGCCGCGGCGCTCCTGCTCATCGCGACCCTCGCCCTCGCCCAATTCGCGTGGGCCAGCAGCACCAGCGACGCCAAAACCGCCGCTCCCTCTTTGCAAACCCTCTCCCTCGAGGACCTCGACGCCCAGCTCCAAGTCTGTCCTACCCCTTATCAAACCACCACCACTCAAATCAATCAACCTCCCTCGACTAACTCCTCCCCCATCATAAAACAGGAATGCCCCATCATCGCGCAGCTCTCGCACCAAAAAGCCACGGCGCACGCCCAGGCCCCGTCCTCCCTCACCGCCCGCCTCTTCACGCTGCTCTTCCCCTCGTCGCGCCCGGCCGTCAACGCCCTGCTCGCCACGCTCTACATCTCGGGCCCGCCCAACTTCTTGCTCGCCCTCTGCCCGACCGACATCGACCCGGCCTCGCTGTCCGTCATGGTCGCCTTCGCCGTCGGCGGCCTGCTGGGCGACACCCTGTTCCACCTGCTGCCCGAGATCTTTCTCGGGGAGGACGAGCCGGACCGCGTCAGGATGGTGCTGGTGGAGCCGAATCGGAATTTGTTGTTGGGTGTCGCCATTTTGGTGGGGTTCTTGGTGTTTGTGGGGATGGATAAGGGGTTGAGGATCGCGACGGGGGGCGAGGGGGGCCATGATCACGGGCATGGGCATGCGCATGGGCATCAGCATGGACATGGGGTGGCGGAGGGGGCCAAGTCGAGCGCGGTTGGAGAAAGGAGAAGGGGGGTGCCAAGTTGAGGAAGGGGAAGAAGGAGGAGGATGTGGGGAAGGGGGAGGCGGTGGCTGAGAAGGAGGTGAATCCGTCGGTGAAGCTGGGGGGTGTTTTGAATATGATGTAGGTTGTTTTGTTTGGAGAGGTTCGGGTTGGGGATTAGGGGATCTGGAGTCGCTGACGTTTTTTTTTTACAGTGCCGACTTTACGCACAACATCACCGACGGCTTGGCCATGTCGGCCTCGTTCTATGCGTCGCCCACCATCGGCGCGACCACGACCGTCGCCGTCTTCTTCCACGAGATCCCGCACGAGGTGGGCGACTTTGCGCTGCTCGTGCAGTCGGGCTTCACCAAGCGGCAGGCCATGGGCGCGCAGTTTGTCACGGCCATCGGCGCGCTGATCGGCACGCTCATTGGCATTGCGGTGCAAGAGTTTGGCGGCGGCGGCAGCACCGAGGGGGCGGCCATGGGCATGCGCGACGGCCTCTGGGGCACCAGCCTCACCTGGGGCGACATGCTGCTGCCCTTCACGGCGGGCACCTTCCTCTACGTCGGCACGGTGGCCGTGATCCCGGAGCTGCTCGAGACGGGGCCCAACAAGGCGGCCGAGCTGCGCAAGACGCTGGTGCAGTTTGCTGCCATCCTGCTCGGCGCGGGCATCATGCTGTACATCTCGTGGCATGATTGAGGCGGAGACGTAGACGGGTGATGACACTGCATGTTCATCTTGGGGGTGGAGAGCCCAAAACTCAGATTTAGAGTCATAGACGGTCAGACGGTCAGCATCGGATATCACCGCTTGGAGGTGCTACACACAGGACACAGCAAGGTAGCATTCAAGGAAGGCTTGGATACGACGGCCGGTTACGAGCAAGATATACAGATTACTTTGTAATATACAATTGTCATAATGCACACAGCCTTTCGGCAGACCCCTCGGGGATCCTTCTGCTCCATCAAGAGCCTTGCTAGGCTGAGAATGCTGTGGAACAAGAGAAAATCTCAAAAGTGAGAATGACTCCTGGAGGAACATTAGTAATGGCTGCCCATTGTCAATTGACCAAGCAACACGGACCACGGCCCGCAACAAGTGGGGTGCGGTCCCCAAACCGGTTGGAGGACGGGCAGGGATTCAGTTTAAAAAAGCCAACGTTCGAAACCGACATGTCGACAGAAAGGCGCACGACGAGTCACAGGCCGGAACCAAATCCGCAGCCCACACATCGTCGCAATCGCAATCGCACCCCCCTCCCCCCCGGCCAAAACTCACCCAGCTTGTCTCGATTTCCCTGACGCCATCATCTGAACTCGTCACCCGTATCGAGCTTGCTTACAGATCGCGCCCTCCTTGTGTATCGCTCACGCAATCTGCAGCTCCTCTTGCTGCCTACGCGATGACGACGTAATGCGGAGGGGTCCAGCCCAGGCCTCTGGGTCTCATGCTGCTTGCTGCTTGCTGTTGCAGGTTGCGCGGTCTTCGATGGGGGGGCACTGGGGGGAGGGGTGTGCCGAACCGATTCTTTTCTTGGAGCGCCCGTCTCAGGGCGTGTGACATGAACCCCCCGACAACAACGAGAGGATCCCGTCGTCGGGTATGCTGGTGGGTCTGCGAAATCTCTTGGAGCGCGTAGGTGTGGACCCCTGGGCTCATTGAAGATGCATCTTCTTGCCGATGACTCCAACTCGCGATGGAGCCGCGTCTGGCTGCTCTCCACAATTTGGGGGTGGGCCGTGGGTGTGGTGGATGGTCGGCACCACCTAGACTAAGCCTCCAAAGGTGGCTGTTAGCGAAGGCCTGGTTGTCGGCGGAGGGCGCTGCAAGAGCGCTATAGATGCGGTGCAGAAGCGAGGCACGCTCAGGTACTGTAGTTCCATGCGCCAGGTTGATTTCTATTGTCTCGGCCGAAACGGACGTGCTGTGCTGCAAGGCGCTTCAAGAAGGGGATCTGGCTGGAGTGTTCGTCTGGACTTTTGCAGTCAGCCCCCGGGTCAATTCCAATGTTCAGATTTCCGTCTTTGGGTCTTTGGGGGATTCGATGCGGAGCTGTGGGGTGAGTGGGGTTGCAGCAGGGCTGGTCAATCCAATTGAGCTGGCCGCCTAGAAACGTGAACTGAGCTGTGCACACCCAGTCTCGCGGGTCTGCTGTCCGACACCGGCCTCGGGCAGCGTCGACGGCATTGACTGGCGGGGAAGGACGGCTATTTTGTCAATGTTTTTTGCCTCTCTCCTGAACTAAGTCGAAGAGCAGCGACACCAGCATTGTTTGACCATGCCCATTTTGGGGCGCCGTTCAATGCTTGTTGGTCCCAAGAACAAAACTTCAACACTTGTCTCGAGTCCGATGACCGGCCACGGGGGCCTTTGCGCCTTTCCCCAGACAAGCGACGACAAGCCGAGCCCATGTTCGACGTTAGCGCAAGGCTAGGGCGTTGCGTGCTGGGCCCGCACGTGTGCCAGATTCCCCCAGCAGGGCAGTGATCGGGTGGGCCTAGTTCGACGACCGTTTTCAGGCTGCGGCTGTCTTTGTGGTTCTTCTTTGTCAACGCCCGCCCGTCCACGGAAGAAGCCAGCCGATGAGCAGGGACGCCCCACCCGGGACGTGTGTGTGACAGACACAACGAGGAAAAAGAGGATGGATGGGGTAAGGTTAGCAGGTTAGCAAGGCCCCCAGGCAGACTCAGGCAGACTCGGGCAGGGTGTGGCCCAGGGATGCGCAGCTGCCAACCCTGCAGAAGCACATCCCGCCTTTCGGGCCACACACCCTCCCCGAACCGCCGCCAATCAGCGCCTCTCCCCGGCCCGTACCAGCACGGCGAGCCATGTGTGGAAGAAGGGCGCCAGCAGATCACATCCAGGCCATGACGCTTCGGCTAGCGTGTAGCGTGTGGGTTGAAGTTTAACAAGCCTCTGCTTTGTAATGAGTCAACTGCACTTGCGTTCGTCAGTCACAGCTGGGGACCCAAGGGACCAGAGCTAGGATACGTTGGCTCCGTATAAGAGAATGAATGCGCCGCCAACTCGGGATCCATTCCACTGTTTAAGCATCGGATCCTTTCACTCAGATTTGTCTCGCACTTACACTGCCCCGACAAGATCCAGTTACAAAACCATTGTGCCCAAATACTCAGTTTCAACAAACCTGTCTTATACCCTGACACTTAACTTGTGGTCTTCTTGGGGATTCCCCCCTTTGTTTCTCGTCTCGCGTAATTTCCCACGATCCCAGTCAGCAAGATGACGAGCTGGGTAGCTTCGTCGGCTGCGAGCACCTGCTCCCCCATGGGGAGTGTTTACCCGAAGAGGAGCACGGCGTACCCCAAGTCGGACGTTCAGATCAACCTCAAGGACCACTACAACTCCAAAGTTTACACCTCGTCTTCACCCATCTCCGGAGATGTCAGCATTACGACTAGGCGCGAGGTCCGCTTCGACTCGATCCAGATCCTCCTGCTCGGCCAGACCAGGACGAGCTTCGAGGGCATGAGCGTGCCGCAAGAGGTCACCCACACCTTCCTCAAGATGATGATGCCGATCCCCGAGTCCACATATCCCGTCCCCAGGGTGCTCGAGTCCGGCCAGACGTACACCATCCCCTTCAACTTCGTCGTGCCGAACCAGCTCACCATCAACGCCTGCAACCACGCCCGCCTCTCCGACCAGCTCCAGGACCACCACGTGCTCCTGCCGCCCAGCGTCGGCGGCTGGCAGAGGGACGACATGGCGCCCAACATGGCGCGGGTCGAGTACTCGGTTAAGGTCCGCGTGCTGCGCGACGACGGGAACCGCAAGACGCGCATCATGGAGGGCTCCCAGGCGGTCCAGATCCTCCCCGCGACCCCCGAGGAGCCCCCGCTCAACGTGACCGACAAGGACAAGCTCTACCGCATGTCCAAGACCAAGACGCTCCGCAAGAACATCCTCTCGACCAAGCTGGGCCGCGTGACCGCCGAGGCCATCCAGCCCAGCGCCGCCATCCTGTCCCCCGACGGCCGCCGCGTCATGTCGCACCCGATGGCGAGCGTCAAGCTCACCTTTGACCCGGAATCCGGCCGCACGCTCCCGCCCACCATCACGGGCGTCACCGCCAAGCTCACCGCGCACACCTACTACTCCTCCGGCACCATCTCCTCGTTCCCCAACCTCGGCGAGTGGAACACGCCCTACCTCCTCGACCGCCGCGGCCAGTTCTTCACCTCGACCCCGCTCCCGCCCATCACCCTCGCGCAGCAGCCCGCCTGGACGCCGACCGTCACGCCCCCGATCTCGCGCCGCGACTCGGGCTACGGCAGCGACCAGCCCTCGTCCTCGTGCGAGGACAACAACTACAGCAGCAGCAAGTTGCCGATGCTGAAGTCTTCCTCGCCGACAACGACGTCCTCGACATCACCATCGACCCAGCACACCACGACCCTCACGATCCCGCTCTCCCTCCCCACCGACAAGAAGACCCTCCTCCCGACCTTCCACAGCTGCATCGCCTCGCGCGTCTACACCGTCCACCTCGCCCTCGCCCTCAACACGCGGGGCGCCTCCAGCACCGTCTCGCTCGTCGTCCCGCTGCAGATCGCCGTCGATTCCACCTCGACCACCTCCCCCTCCACCTCACCACTGTCTGCGGGGGGACCCGTCGTGGTCGCGGCGCCGCCGAGCTTCGAAGAGGCCGCGGCCGACGAGCACCTCAGGCCGCGCGTGCTGCACGCGTACGAGTACGAGGCGCCCGAGGGGCAGGCGGCGGCCGAGAGGGGGAGCTGGATGCTGAGGGCGGGCGAGGGGGCGCAAGAGGAGGAGGCGGGGGGGAACGGGGGCCTGCCCGAGTATGGGGAGGCGGGGTATCGGCGGCGGGTGGATTGAGGATGATGGGTTTCAGGTTGTTGGGGTGGTTGTGGTTTGTTGAGGACGGGAATTTGAATCATTGAGAGAGCGGGTTGTGGGGTTTTGAGGTTTTGCTCTGTTTTTTTTTTGTTTGGCGTTTTGGGGTGGTTTCCATTTGGGTTTGAGGGAAGGAACAGAAAAAGGGGCATATATATTGGATGGGTGGTGGTGGGCTGGTTTTGGGTGAGGCCCGTCAGAAACCAGGGCCTGTGTGGGATGTAAAAATGGGTTTTAGATGATTGCATGTGTTGTGATGATAGCGGGATACCCGAGTAATTACTACTGTTTGATTTTGCATCTGAGCCTGTGTCCTTGTCGGTTGAGGTCTGAGTTTTTGTGAAGCCAGGCAGGCATTAGAACACTTGGTGCATAGTGACACCGCCATACGGTCCAGAACACCCAACGATCCTTATTTTCTGTGATTACCCACCTTACCGTAGTTTTGGACACCCTCCCTGCATCTGGGAGGAGAGTCTCGATTCAGTGGTCCTTTCCACTTGGCATATCTCTCACTTTACCCTATCATGCGTCAGATAGTTCGAGAGATGTGACATTCGGCATCTCTATCTTGCGTCAGATGCATCATGGATACAGCATGTTTCACAAACTCCTTGTTTGTGTGTGTATGTACTGTCCCTGATGATGTGGGTCTTCTGAGAGTTGTGTTGTTGTGAGAAGGTAGCCAACCAAGCCAACCTCACCAATAGCCATGTCCTTATTCTCACACTTCTGCTACCTTTATTTGCTCAAAGCTTCCAAGTTTGTCCTGTCTTCTTTCTTACCAGTATTTCTATCCTTTACAGCGAGGCAGACCAGGACAAAAATTCCACTAGCGAGTACTTACACGGCGGCATAAGTGCATGTATAAGTGCCCTGAAGACAGAGCCTAACTCTAACAAACTGCAGTCTGAGGCTTAGAGCTGCGCATCGTAACATGGAGCCTCCACCGAGCACTTCATTTCTAGATTTGCCAAAACTCCCAAGCCTGCAATGACCTCGCCATGCATGGTGCGGGATGTGGGCAGTCATCTGGCCCATCATCACTGTGTCGATCCATAATCTTCGCCCAGTTGACTTTTTTTTCTGGTTTTTCCTCTGAACTGTTATCCGGCTCACTTAACCACTTTCACCGCATCAGAGCAGCCTCCGCCCGATCGGTTCTCGGTCCGCCCCCAAACAGGTGCAACACCCACCTTCCTTGAGACGACAGCAACGATCCGACCGCCCAAATGCCGCGCCTGCGCCGCAAAAACCGCGATCCGAACCAGCCCCCGGCCTCGATCCGTATCAACGGCGTCCGGGTAATGAATGGCAGAGCACCGCCCTACGGTACCCTGCCCGTCCCGGTTGTTGTCCCACTCCCAAGATCGCGGCCACGCCCATACGACGACAGTTTTCGGGCCAACGCTCTCCGGGCGTTTGGTATAGCGTGCTTCGTCACGGCTACCATCATCCGGTTCTTTGTCCTCGCACTCTGGGAGGACACCAAGTCGTTCTGGAACAAGATGTTCCGGCTGTTTGGGCTCCGAGACTTTCAGGACTATCTCCTGAAGTGCCTGGGCAAGGTGAAGTGGATCCTGTGGGAGATTGCTTACGTCTTCGCCCGCAAGATCATCCCCGAGGAGGACGACCCGGATGAGCTGGACTTTAGCCCGTATGGTGCCGACTTGCAAACGGTCCCAAAGCGAAGACGCTCGTTTTGAACGGCGGGCGAGTGCACGCTGCGTGGGCGAGCTGAGCAACAGCGACCGTGGGAGCCTCCGTTGTCAACATGACTTGACTCCTGCTCTGCTCTTGTGCTGCTCCAGCTCGTGCCACCGTGTTTTTCCTGTTCACGCAGACATCCCGCGACACCCGAGAAACGAACGAAACCAGAAATACGTTTGATGATGGACTACTCAAGGCGGAGCTGTCTAGTTTGATTCACGCCGGCACCAAAGAATACCCATCAGAGACTTTTGTAGCCGACTGACTCTTACGCTGGAGATGGGTGTTGATCAACGGCTTTTTGAGCGTGGAAGTGGGATTTAGTTTTGAGTACGGCGTTGGTGTCGCCCAGGACCTGATGGCGGTTCATAGTGGAGTTCAGGGGAAGGGAAACAAGGGACAGCGAAAACGGAGTTTCGGCGCACACAAAAACTTATAGAAACGAGATGAGAATTGGACCACTGAGAAATCACTGAGAAATCACTAAACAGCGCACTAAAGACTGATTTGCCTTTACCCTGAGATGTCTCCCAAGAGATTCGGCTTAAGCTGGTCTGTTGCTCCCTCTCCATGTAAGTGAAGGTGAAGAGCCATTTGGTATTTTACGCTACACTGGAAGACTGTTTCCTCGAGCTGAACTATTTAGTATCAGTCAAAGATCAAGGCAACAATACTTCCAAAAGAATTTCTATCCATGATTTCGCCGGCCAGATGCCCTTTTAACTCCTGGACGTCTTGCAATAGACAAGAGTGTCAAGACACTCCGCAGAGGGTTAGGGTTTACTCCCAGCCTTTGGCAGTCGTGGTCCAGACCTGGTTCTTGATTGGCGGTCTCAGTCCCGCTTCAATTCAACGACGTATGTATTACACACTCACGAGCCTCGCACCTTGATCGCCGGTGACGCCAGGCCATTCTTGAACGCTTCATCACATCACTCATCACACACAGCACAGCACACATAAATTTTCTGCCTCCTCCCTCCCTTCACTCAACTTCCACCCTAACCCGCCGCACACAAAACAAAACGAAACAAAACAAACCCGCTTCTCATCATCCATCTCCCAACCCGCCATCCCATTCTCATCCAATTCCCTGACAGTCCGACACAACCCTCATCCTCTTCCCCATATTTTGTCTTAGTCATATCATCCACCATGCTAAACGCCCTCAACAACCTCCTCCTCCCTCCGCCGCGCCCCCGCCCCTCACCACCTGACCTCCCTTGCAATCTGACCTCCTCTACACGTGCCTCCCCTGCCCCCCGGCCCCTCCCCCCCCCTGCCCCGGCCCATCCGCCTGCCTGTCCACCGCACCCTCCCTGAGGACAGAAGAGGGGCGGGGGGACGTGCCTGCGGGGACTGCGGGCGGGACGGTGGCGCGGTGGCTGAGGGGCTGCCGGGTGGAAGGGGGACCACGGTCTGGACGAGGGTCCGGGGGGTGGGGAGGGGCGGGACGGGCGGGAGGTGGACTGGAGCGGGGTGGAGTACCTGTGCGGGAGCGGGGTGGAGGTGGTGGTTGAGGGCGGGAGGAGGCTGAATGTGTGGGGGTGGGGGGCGCTGCCGTGGTGTGGGGAGGGGTTTGCGTGAGTATATCGTTTTTGTTTTATATACGTGGTTTTGAGGGAGAGTGGTTGGTGGTGGAGGGGACTGGGATGGAAAGAAAGCGAGATTGACTGACTGGGAAAATAGGCTGCAGTATGAGCGCGCGAAGCATCCGTGGAAGGGCAAGGTGCCGGAGGAGACGGATGTATTGGTGACGCATACCCCGCCGGTGAGTTGCTGGTCTGACTGTTGGAAAGGGGAGGGGGGATGATGCTAACGGTTGCAAGCGACACCATCTCGATCTTGGAATCGGCTGTGCCGGGCTGCTGGACGAGGTCTGGCGCGTCAAGCCGAGGCTGCACGTCTTTGGGCATGTGCACTATGGCCACGGGAAGGAGGCGGTTTACTACGACGAGTGCCAGCGGGCGTACGAGTCGCTCATGTCGCTGCCAGGGAGGGGCCCCTTTCACGACCTGGTACCGGGTGCGCACTGGGCGGACGCATTCAACGTGCTATGGTACGGCGTCAGCAGTATCTTGTGGAAATGGATCATGCTCGGGCCGGGGACGAACAATGGCGCCCTGATGGTCAACGCGTCGGTCATGTACGGGAACACCGGGCGGCTGGGCAACAAGGTGACGGTTGTGGATCTGTAGGGGCGCCGTGCCTCAACTTCACGGCCAAAATGGAACGAGAAACGTTCTGGTCCTCATGTAATATACAGATCTCCGGTATCATCTAAACCCCTCGCTATATCAAACCTCTAATACCATGCATTCGTACCCGGCCCGTGCATTTTCCTACTTTACAGTCATCAAGTCCAGTCGACTCAAACCATGATCCGCCGCAAGCCCTCGGGCCCGCCCAGGACGCGTCTCCCCGTGACGGCACACCGCCCCTCGCCGCTCTCCCATTTGCCCGCCCTCTCGGCCATAAACTTCTCCTGCCTCGCGTGTGTCCCGGTGAGCCACTTGTGGATGCAGGTGTAGCAGTACACGATACCGGTCTGGCAGGCCGTGGCAGTGGTGATCTCGCCCTCGCAGATGGGGCAGTGCTCCGAGTCTTCTGGCGCGGGCACCGTGTAGATGGGCAACAGCGACGACGCGGCAATCGGCGCCTTTTCCACCGCCCGCCTCTCCTTCTCCTCCTCGTCAAGCTCCTCCTCTTCTTCCTGACTCTTCTCCGCCTCCTTGGCATGCGCCTTCTTCCCGTCGGGCAGCCCCGTGATGACGGGCGGCGGCAGGTCCAGACTCTCGGCGGCCTTCTTCGACAGCTGCTTCGCAAAGTCGGACGCATACCACCACTCCAGAAACTTGAGCGCAAAGATACTCGTCGGCAGCACCAGCGACAGCCCGCCCAGCATCCTCGCGGCGATCGTCCTCCGCGCGCCCCGCTTGGCCACCTTCTCCTCGAGCGCCTCGATGGCGCGGTAGTCCGCGGCGCCCATCCGCCGCACCCGCGTCCCAATCAGCCACAGAAACGGACTGTGGTACTTGGAGTTGTCAAACAGATACGCCAGGTTGAACGCCAACAACCCAAAGTAGTACGCCGCGTTCACGCTCGGGTACACGTTCCGCAGGAACCAGCGCGCCCAGAAGGCCACCTTCTCCCGCCACCCGGCCCCGGCCGCCGGCCGCTGGTTGTACGCGGCGCCCAGCAGCGCGCGCGGGGCGTCCACCTCGAAGGCCTCGTCCAGCTTGCGCTTCAGGTACGGCACGCCGACGATGACGGCCAGGTTCCGCCAGACATCGGCGCTGGTGAGCTTGAGGGCGTCGCGCACGGCGCCCGGGGCGGCGGCGGCGGCGCGCGGGATCTCGGCGGCGAGGGCCTTCTCGCGCTTGAGGCCGTAGAAGTGCTCGGTGAAGGAACCCCCGCGGGTGCGCAGGTAGTGGCGCTCGACGACGAGGGCGGCGAGGGCGTAGAGCTCGTCGAACGAGTTGAGCACGCGCAGCAGGTGGCGCGGGTAGCGGTGGGTCAGGACGGTGAGGAGGTAGCGCAGGGTCGGGGGCAGGAGGGACGAGAGCTGCTGTTCGGAGAGGAGCTCGAAGAGGGAGGGCTTGTGCTCGTCGAAGGTCGAGCCCGCTTGGAGGGCCGTCATGACCTCCATCTTTGCGTGGATCTCTTTTGGGTAGGTTACTAGTAGGTTTGATGATTTGGGGTGATTTGGGGCGGATAAACGGGTGGCGGCGGTGGTTATCGAGACATTGGACGGGAGAAGCGGCAATGGTGTTGGGCTTTGGACATGCGCGGTGGTTCGAGAAATTTGTTGATGTTTGGGGTTGGATGAAGCAGGTGAAGATGCGACGGGCGGCATTCCGTGACATGGGTCCGGCTAATCGATACGCGAGGAACCACGGCCGGGGGTTGCCAATGCCGAGGCACGTTGCCCCGGAACTTGGGTCTGCAGGGGCTTGTGGTCGCGGGGTCGGCCCCACAGCGGCCCCCTTTCACCGTCCTTAAGGGAACCGTCAACGCCTGCAAGGCTCCCGTCCAAACCAAGAAGGATTCGAGGTTTGCCTTTTGATTCACGTGTGCCGCGACACAGCATTGTGATAAAGTAAGATTTCAAGATACTGCCCAGCCAGGCTTGGCCGGAATTTACCCAAAAATACAACTAACATGTCCGGCAATCATAGGCCTTAGAGTTGACGCTGGGTCAGGCCCAAGATCTCGGATATAAGACTCCGCCGTTTATACGGAGCCCAGCAAATACAAAGGACCCTGTATCCCACCACTTACAGCCAGCATCTCACCCTCTCTCAACCTGCATTCATCCCATCTTTCCCTCAACACAACCACCACCATGTCTCCGCCCAACAAGCCCCAAAGGCATGCAAACTCATACCTCCAGCTCACCGGCGAGGAGCGCGTGCAGGCGCTAGTTGCCGAGTTTGCACAGCAAGTCAAGGACCCAGAAGAGATGGCAAGTCTATCTTCCTCATTCTCACCCAATCCCATCTCGGTTTACATGGTAACATTACAGTACCGTCCTCAACTAACCCCAACCTTATTTTTTGTCGTTTACAGGAATGGACCAAGACTCTCTTCCCCTACTTGGCTCTGCACTCCGTCTCGTCCGCTGACGCCGCCCACCCCTCCGTGACCTACTCGTTCACCGTGCAGCCGCAGCACTGCAACCGCCTGGGCAATCTTCGTGCGTTACCTCACTCCTACTCATCATCTCCAACCCTTTTTTTAGTATTTAACCCTCTCAACGAACTCTCCATTCTCCCAAATGTCACTTACACCGCCATGCTTTCCAACCCCTTTCATCCCCCTCCTCGCCCCTCTTCCATTGGGAACCCCCTAACCCCCAAACCCCTACCTCCCCTACTCCATCCCACACTCGATACAAAAACATACACATACAACTCCAACACAACCCCTCCACAAACCAAACCGAACGTCCCTGACCCCTAACATGATTTCCCACCGCAGACGGCGGCTGCACCGCGACCCTCTTCGACTTCTGCACCAGCACGCCCCTGGCCCTGCTCTCGCGCCCCGGGTACTGGTCCTTCCTGGGCGTGAGCCGCACCCTCAACACGACCTACCTGCGCCCCGCGCCGCTGGGCACCGAGGTGCGGATCGAGTGCGAGGTGGTGCAGATCGGCAAGCGCATGGCGACGCTGCGCGGGACCATGCGCCGCGCCAGTGACGGGACCGTGCTGGCCACGTGCGAGCACGGCAAGGTGAATACGGATCCGGCTGCCAAGGCTTGATTGATCTGGCTTTGTTTCTCTTGTTGGTGTGGTTGGGTGGTTGGATATTTGGTGGGGGATGTCGAGGGAAATAAACGTGGCGGTTGGATAGATGGGGATAGATCTGATGGTGATTATTGTTGTTATCGTCGTCGTCGTCTTGGCTTGTCGAGTTGGGATACCCCGAGCCTAGTAGTACAGCCTGCCTCCATTCTCAATCACAAGTAGACTCAGCCCCGACCGCTCTCTGCCTCGCAGCCACTAGCCCTGTGATCGCCTAAGCAGCAGTCTCGTCGTCTTCATCATCATCCTCCTCCTCGTCTGGGTCAAGCAGCCCTGCCACCTCCCCCTCGATATCCTCCACGTCAAACACATCCTCATCGTCAAAGTAATACATGGCGTCCAGCTCGTCCTCGAGCTCGTACTCGGCCCAGTCCTCCCCAAACGGGTCCAGACCGAGCGGGAACATGTCGTCTCCCGACTCGTTGCTGTCGTCTTCCGAGGCCAGCTCCTCGTCCATATCATCGGCTACTGCAGGTGCACAAATTAGCATGCTCGAGTCGCCATGAGATAAAGGGGCAAGGCACCACCACATACTCAGCGGAAACAGATCCTCCAGCAGCACCTGCGCCTTGTCCTCTCCGGTCGCCTCGCGGTCCGAGATCTTCCAAAACGCCGTCGGTCCGCAGGGGCCTTGCAGGCTATAGTCCCTGGACAAAACCCAACTGAAGTCAGCACAGCAACAACAGACCCTCTCACTTTCCGAATCTTTGGAAGAAAAACCCACTTGTCAAACCAATTCCCCACCACGCCCCTCGCCGACCTCCTCCCCCCGACCTGCACGCCCTCGCTCTTCCACCGCTCCTCGCCGTCAAACACCGAGTACGACGTCCACCGGACCTCCCCCTCTTTCGTCGTCCGCACCGTCCCCCGCAGGTCCGAGTCGGCATTGTCGTCCCACGTGCCGTCCAGCGCGCGCGAGAAGCCCGTAAAGTGCGTGACGGGGAAGTCCGGGTGGTCCGCGGCGCCGGGCGGCTCGACCTTGGTCACGCGCATGCGCATGAGGATGAGCCGGGTGGCCTGGCCCGCGTCCAGGGGGGCGGCGCGGACGTCGCGCGGCCGGCGGTCGGCGATGGGGAAGTTGAAGCTGACAAAGTCGTGGTAGTCGAGGAAGCTGACGATGCGCAGCCAGCTGCCGCTGACGCCGTACGGGTCCTGCGCGTCCAGCGGGTTGGGCTGCTTCTGCTTCTCCTTGTCCTTGGCGTGCTCTTTGTCTCGGGACCTGCGCCGGCAATGTCAGTCAGTCCGTTCCTTTCTTCTGCCCAGCCCAACTAGCGCTGGCGGGAGCGCGCCAGTGCGTGCAGTTCGCCTGACCCATCACCCAAGAAACGACCACACTCAGGCCAACTCACCAAGGGATATAACTGCCCCCCCCGCACCCCGCAACGGGCTTCCCCCAAAAGTGCCAAAAGATAGGGAACCGCTCCAGCCCCTTGGACCGCACGTTCGTCCCCAGCACCACCAGTATCGCCTCGACCTTCTCCAATCCACCCTCACCCCGTCCTCCCCGCCTTCATCCTCCCCCATAAACGGGCCCCACCCACTGCCCCTTGTGCACTCCCTCATATCATACACCTTGGCGCACGCCACGGGGTACACCCCGGCCCCCCTCCTCGCCGCCCACACCGCCCTCCGTCTCGCCTCGGGCTCCCGATCCCCCGGCGTCACGCCGTCCTCGAACCCCAGCGCCCACCCGTACAGGCAGTGCAGCTTGGCGCTCATCTGGTACTCCTCCCTGGGCCGGCGCGGGCGGCGCCAGCCGAACGCGGTGCGCGCCTTGCGCGGGCGGCGGCGGCGGCGGCCCGCCGAGGAGGCGTTGGCGTTGTCCGGGCCCGGGTCCGGGTCCGGGTCCGACTCGGAGCCCGAGTCCGAAGGGTACGCCGTCGCGAGGTAGTGGATCGTGTTCTCGAGCCCGTCGAGACCCAGGGAGCGGGCGTGTTCGTACAGGAAGGAGCGCGACAGAAAGTTGAGGCGGGCGGCGGGCTCGGAGAACAACGTGGTGAGGAGGGAGGCGTTGAGGGAGGGCGGGAAGGTCTGCGCGCGGGAGTGGCGCGTGACGGAAGATGGGGTGGCGGTAGTGGTGGTAGTGGTGAAAGCGGTTGGGGCGGGCACAGTGACGGCGTGGTTGAGCAGGCGGTTGACGGTGCGGTAGACCAAGGGGAGGTGGCCCTGGATCTCGCGGTCTCGCGAGCTGTCTTTGGGGGAGCAGAGGTGCTTGAGGGTGATGATGTCGTGGAGCTCTTGCTCAAAGTCGAGGTCCCTAGTTGGTGGCTCATCCTGGGGCGTGTCAGTTCAGCGAGTTGCAGCAACGGCGGGTTGAGCAGACTGAGATTCACATACGAAAAGGCGCAGATAGATGGCTCGACAGAGGGCGTTGTTGCCCTTGACGAAGTTGTTCAGAGCCCGGCAGGCCAGCGGTATGCGGGCCAGGTCCTCAGGGTCGACATGGCTGAAGACGTTGTGGAGGAGCTCCGGTGGGAGATGCGTCAAGGTGGCCATCTTGCGCCGTGCGTGAATTGATAGTGATGCTCTCGTGCTTCGCGTATTGAACAGCGCAGATTATGATGTTCAATAAACAGTCTGGAGGGTGGTCTGGGACTCGCGACTTGTGTTTCGAGCACGTCAACCGTCAAATCCGATGGTGCTAGTGATGTGAGTAACACCGCAGCCAGCAAACGCAGATCAAAGTGAGTAAGTGGCGCAGCCAAATTCTTCCGTTTGACTTGCGGGAACAAGGGAGATATGACCTGAGCCGCTCTCGGGTGTCGTTTGGATTTATGTGATCGACCGTTGTTGTAAGATGAAGCCGCCAAGAAACATGGAACGAACGGACCAAAAGGTTTCTTATCTCCACATCTCCACACAAATCCCGAAGCTCTGGAAGGCGGGAGCTTGGAAGCATCGGCGGTTTGCGCAGTGGACCCCGCACGACATTGCACCATGGATCTTACCCAACAAGCTTCAGGAAGAGGAGAGGGACACAATATGACAAGAGACACCACAAGCGAGACATGGAGCCACATATCACACACCTCGCAGGACCATGCATCGTCAAAATCATTTGTGTATCTGAAAGTGCAGCGAAAGGGGTATAGGTAGTAGACAACAAATGGAAGAAAGCAGCAAAAACGATTGCCGAGCAATGCCCGCTAGAAAGAAGAATGCCCCCCCCCCCCCCCCCCCCCCCAACCCCCTTCCCCTTCCCCGGCCGGCCAAATGTTGCTCCGCTCTTTCATCATGCCTCGCCGCCCAGATATGTATCTTTTTTTGTGTGAAAACTCTTCCAACCTCCCCTAACCATCCCATCATGTTTCTCATCTCTCCCAGAAAAAAGCAGATTATTAGCCCCTCCATTACAAGACCAAAAGATGTACAGCCAAAAAGCCCATCCCGTCCTCTGGCAGACCCGCTCAAGGAACGTTCTGCCCCGCGTTGAGGTGGATGCAGTTATTCACCAGCGTGGCCCCCTCGTGCAGCAGCTCCCAGCGCGAGTCGCCGAACGCGTCCTTGAGCACCATCAGCACGGGCGTGTTGTGGCTGATGCCCTTCATCGACTTGAGCTCCTCGGGCGACGACACGCTGCCGTATTTGACGAGGTACTCGCGCATGAGCCGCACCTTCTCCTGCTGCGTCGTCGGTATGGGAATATTGGGACTGGCGCCCTCGAGCGCAAACCCGTAGCACCACACCACGAGCGCTGCAAAGTAGAGCACCCACGGCCGGTTGAGCAGCACGTCGTCCCGCGCCGAGTACAGCTCCTCGTGCCGCCCGTAGCCCCCGTTCGACCCGGGCGTGCCCACCGTGTCAGGGAGCATGACCGACTGGAGGAACTTCAGCGCGTAGTACGTCGCGTCGCGCGCCTTGGCCGAGGGCGCCCAAATGTCCTTCATCCGCCGCTGAGCGCTGTTCAGGTCCTGCGGTCCTATGGCCCGACCTAGCAGCCTCTTGGCCCGAGCAAAGATCTGGCAATCGACAATGTCCACGTGCATGGCCATGTGCGCCAGGTGGTGCAGCACTATGCGGCTCTCAAACACCACGTTCGCCTCGTTGCGGTTCGCCGGGTCGTAGTTGTATGGGTCTGCCGAGACGTCGCCCCGCCTCAGCAGCGTCTTGTCGAAGTCGCTCTTCCACGAATCGAACGCGCGCGTGAGCGTGCCCCGCCACTTATCCCGCCCGCCGAGCGCCTGCGAGACTCCGCCACCCAGAGAGTTGACCTGGAGATCTCGCTGGTTCATGTGCCAGCTCACACTAAGAAGACCGGCCATGAGGATGGTGCGCCCGAACGAGTTGGTCTGCACTTCTTGGCTGCTCAGCGTCCGCTTGAGCCCCTCGAGAAACGAGATGGCCTTGTTGCCCACCGACATGAGGTTGGACTCGATCCGTGCCACCTCCGGGCCGCTCGTTGCTTTCCACAGCTTGTCGTCGCAGGGCAACGGCAGCCGCATCTCGTGCGCGACCATGACCGTCGAATGCCCAAACATGGTGGCGTGAATCGAATCGATGACAAACGCCGCAAACGCCGCACGCCGCGTGGCCTCGTTGGTGATCCAGTGATTCCACCACTCTTCAGGAGTATGGGCGATTCCAGAGGTCGACGACTGCCGGGACCCGTTGGTCTTGTCGTCTCGGGGGTTCGGCGGCGAGTCCAAGGCTGACTTGCCGATCAGCGCCCTCCCACGACGCATAAGAGTGATAGTCGTCGCGTGGTGGATGTGGGCCCGCTCGTGCAGCTCTCTGGTCGAGTACATCTTTTCGTAGAGCTCCAGGAGCAGCAGCGTCTGGAACACCCAGAGCTTGGCTGGTGGCCTGCAGTTTGGATCCTGGAACATCTCCCACCGGAGATGCCATGCCAGGAAATTGGAGAGCTGTGCGCCGGCCTTGGTGACTTTCTGGCCGTGTGCCTTGTCCAGGCACGCGGCTCCGATCGTCATCATGGCAATCAGCAGCAGGTTCGGCGTCTTGTCGGGCGAGAAGGTCGGCTTGTGCAGGATGGGCACCTGGTCGCTGAAGTGGACCCAGTACGACCCAATGTACGACGCCATCATCTTGCGGCTGAGCATGTGAGCGTCGTCGTTGCGATCCCCCTCGATGATCGTATCACGCTGCCGCTCAATCGGGGCATGGCCGTTCTCGTGGAACCTCTCCTTGATAAACTCAAAGATCTCGGCCGCCTTCTCCTCCGAGATGACCGACTCTGGGAGGTTCTGGTCCAGGAGGTTCGTGACAGACATGACTTGCTGCGTTCCGGCCGACGCGGGGAAATAACCCAGTTGGTTCGGATCGTTAAAGTAGGGCATGTTGTACTGGTTCGAAAACTCCCCATAACTGGCAGCAAGGGTTAGCCTACGTCAGACGGTCAATGATAGGGGAAACTGAGGCTCACTTGAATCCCTGCATCGGAACACCGGTCATGGGTGAGCCTTCGCCGCTGTTGAACAAATATGCCACAAAGTCTTCTGGAATCGCAACATAGGGCGATTTATTGAGGAGGTTGTCACTTCCGAAGACCGGCATAGTCTGTTGCATGCTCATCTGGTCCAGGAGCATCATCTCGCCGGCCGCCTGTGGCTGCTGGTCGTTGTACTCTGCCGACGTGGAGGCTGCATATGTTTGCTGGTCATCCCGGGCCGCGGTACCCGCAGCCGAAGCGGTAAAGTCGGACGGCGGGAGGCTAAAGGGAGGAAAGTTTTGCGGTGGGACAAAGGGCATCGCATGTGCGGACTGGGGCGTGTTATGTGACTGACTGTGATAGCCGGGTTGCGTCGAGATCGGGGACAGCACGCCATAGGGGCCCACGTTTGTGTGAATCGACGGCCGGCGCGCATCGGGGGTGGACTGTTGTGCTTGCCGGGCCATGTGCGCGTAGTTCGCATCATGATGCATGTAGTCGATACCATTCGGCGCTCCGTTCGCGTAGGTGGTCGGCGGGGTGTTGGTCATGGGCGTGTAGGGGCTTCCCATGGCGTCTTTGGGAGAGTGATACTGAATGGATAACGACCGCCCCTTGTAAGCGGTGCCTGGCCGGTTCATTTCTGGCGAGGCCGAACCGGTGGCTGGAAAGGGTGGCCTGTGGTCAGTAATGGGTGATGCTTGGCTCATCATGGAATCCTTGCGGTTCAGAGCCGAGCCCTTGGCCGTGTGTCGATCCTTGTGCCGGTTACACAGGTCCAGTCGGACAAAAGTCCTCTGACAGTCGCCAATGCCGCACTTGTAAACCTGCTTAGGGTTGTGGTTCAGCTGATGGCGATACCTGGCACAGTGTTAGCAGTCTCGGTGTCGGACGGTTGCTCGCAGGGAGACACGTACAGATGTTCTGCTCGAGAGTAACTCTTGCCGCAGCCCTTTTCGGGGCACTCGAACTTCTTGTCGAGGCCTTTGCGGCTCCGCCTCCGCTTGCGTGCGGGGCCGTCCGAGTTTGACGAGTTTCCCCCATCCCCTCCGCCGTCTCCGTCGTCGCCATCGTCCAAATCAAGCCCGTCGACGTCCTTGTCGTCAGATCCGCTGCGCGGGCGGCTGCGATCGTGCTCGGGCTCCGGCTTGACATTGTCCGGGGACGGCGTCTCCGCGAGCGGCGACATGGCTTGGGCTGACCGAGAGGCAGGCCGCGGGGCTCTGATTTCACTTGGGTGGGAGGTGAGAACCGAAGCCATAGTCCGGCCCTTTACCCCATCGGCAAACCCCGGCTCCTCCTGGTTGCACAGTCAAGGTGGCACCGGCCCGTGATCGAGATTCCTGGGAAGACCTTGAACGTTACGCTGTGCCTCTGCAGGCAAAGTCCCCGGTGCCAGGCGTCGGCGAATCGGGACGGGCCGACGGCGGCTACCCAGATGGAGGCTCTGCTCCGGGTCTCAAAAGTTGCGGCGCTGTTGGGCGAGGCGGGATGAGAGAATGAGACAGTGTCGTGATTCGCAACCCGGGGCCGTGGTCTTGGTAACGGCAGTGGCAGGCGGCAGTGGGGTCTGTGTAGGCCACACCAGAGAGAATGCTCGAGTCGGGTCGTTCTCAACCTCAGCAGAGCAGTTTCGGATGAGGCTCAAGGTATCATGGCTGGCAAGCTCAGCACAACTGGCTGCCGGTCGAAGAGGGAGGGGACCGAAATGAGCACAGCCCGGCGCCTCCCGAAAAACCCGCGACTGAAGAGGTCCGTCTGGAGAACATTCACGGCAGAAACGAAGAAAGAAAGAAACCTAATGCAAGGCAGTGTGACTGGTTCCCTAGCAAGCAGAAAATCAGCAAAAAGGGACGGACGGAAATATCGAGTGTGAGCGTGAGCGTGGGCGTGAGTGAGGGACCGGTGCGAAGCAACTCCTCGCGGGAAAATGAACGGAATGTGGTACGCTAATAGCCCGGCGCGCATTGGACTGGAAAAGGCCTGGACAGCCGAGAGCGGGGGTGAGAGAAGGCCGGGGTACGGCGTGGCGGACGGAGGTGGGGAGGGGTGCGCTCAACAGCTGCACGAAAGAGCTGGTGGACCATGCGCTCGGGTGGGGCCGTCTGAACCATCCAACTGGCAAGGGCAAGGGCAGGCAGTCAGCCAGTGGATGGCCGGGCAGGGATGGGCGAGGGATAAAAAAATCTGGCCCGCTCCTTCCAGGATCCTCGCCAACCTCCGGGCTGCACCAGCGCCGCCGCTGCAGCGTCAACTGAAGCGTCCAGGGCGGTGCCAGCCGGGACTTCCATGCACTTTGGGGGTGCTTTCCGTTGAAGCTGACGGGTGTGGAAGGTCCTTCCAGATTCTGTTGTCGGAGGACGACCGCAAACCAGGGCAGTGACACGGCCGGGCCCGAGGACGCCATTCCGTCCCTTCGCCCCCCCTCCCACCTGGCATCATGGATCTCTGTGAGAACTTGCTGCAGGGCAATCCGGCACTGCAGGCTCAAGTCGTCCTCGGCAGCACCGTGTGTCCAGATTCGGCCATCAAACTGCACGGACAGCATCGGGGCGCACTGTCCAGGTCGAATCCAAGATGGGGCCGCTCCAATTCCCAGGAGTTGCTTTGTGACTATGTTTCGAGCCTCGGGTGTGGATTGAACGATGGCGACAGTGTTGGGAAAAACACTTGTTCCCAAGAAAGGACCACATGTTCGAGTGGTACCGCGGACGAAGAGATTGAAGCAAGGAAACGCATTGCATACCTGTGAGGGACCGCACACCCGGGAAAGACTGGGTAAGGTAGCAGGTCTAAGGTATGCGCATCCACGCAGGGGTCGCCTTGATATTGAATTACTGAAACGCGGCTGCGTGGTTGGTGGTAGCGATGAGGGCGGGAAGGGTTTGCGGGGGAGCCGTGAGTTGGGCTCACAGATCGGATTTTTTGATTTGGATTTGGGACTTGCCCGGGGAGGGAATGCCTTCACGCGACCTGAGCGGGTGCCGAAATGCCCAGCTGCTTCAGCTGCCGTTGACGTTGGCACGGTGTCCGACCTTGGCTGCCCGTGGGTCAGAGACGGTGTTCTGGGAGAGCGGGAGGAAGAGAGATGAGCGGCGGAGTGTGGGGGTCTTTTATTCCCTGCAGTGATTTAAAAAGGTGACGGCCACAAGACGCCGTGCTGCCGTGGCCAAATCGAGGCAAGGCCACACCCACCACGACTGCAGCACCAGCACCTGCACCTGCACTGGAGACAGGGGACTTGGGGGGGGTTGCCCCAGACCATGCGGCTTCTCACCTCGCGTACCTGCTCCTGACACCTCGGGTTGCGTTCAGCTACTGCATGGAGCTCTGCAGCTGCTTCAGGACGCGTCCGCACGCTGGTTTTATTACCTATCCAACCTTGGCTGGAGGTTGATGCTCGATGGCAGATGGTCCTGCGTAGCAAGCATGTCAAGTCTCTTGCGGCTGGCATCCCGGCTCCGAGGAGCGGGGTTTCAACCAGCACACAACGCGTCCCGCAAGGACATCAAATGGGTCCGCACCGCTGAGCATCTCCCCACATAACCGGAAGCTGTTGGCGAGGTTCAGATGCTCGAATCGAGCCGAGTGGAACTCGGCGACAAACGGACACAGTCCACCTCAAAACCCTAGGTCCTTGGAGGCCGCATAACAAACCCGTTCAGCGGAATTCACTGATCTCCCTTTTCTTGCGCGGCGCCAGACGGTCCCCAATATTTCCGCATCTTGGCCCGGATCCAGGCTGTGGCGCGCCTTGGCCGCCGACCATGCCTCGAGACACGCCTGGGGGGTCTACCTCTAGGCTGGTGAGCTGAACAACGAACAGCAGGCGACATGCATCCCCAACGACAGGACTAATAAGGTGAAGATGGATGTGGGAAGTCAGGTACAGCTTTCACGGCGGAATGCAACCGGTAGGTGCTGCTTATGCGCAATACCTTCTTGTCAGTTGAGCATCTCCACGGGTTCTCATGCAACCCCAGCGATGTTCTGCTGCGTAGTTCCCAACCTCGTGGCATTCTCAGATTCACCATGCCACCTCACCGGTCCGTCCTGCGTCTCTCCTGATGCTCTGAATGCTGCCGTCCCGCCCGGCCCACGACCGACACAGGGCTCCCCCTTTTCCCACTCCACTCATGGGTAACTTTCCCGATGGGCTGACCCCGCTTTCCTCTCCGCTCCCCTCGTGCTCTCTTGCTCAGTTCTCCTTAGGGCCGATGAGGACCGCACGCCAATAAAACCAAACAATCTGGGGGAGCCATGGTCGGCGATGGAGTGTTGGCGTCAACGTGCTGCAACTAAGTGTCAAGTGGCGTTTGAATTTTCTGTCAGTCGAGGTTCCCCCCCAAGCCGCCTCGATCGACACAAGGCAACAATGCGGCGTGGGATGCTGCTCTGGCTGGTCGGTGGCAAGGGGTCCCCTGCAAGAGTGAATCGGTTCGACTGAGGAAGCGTGTGGGGAATGCGGGAGACCCGTCTGATTGGCAGCGCGCTGGGCTCTGCTTGTGAGCTCTCCACTTTTTCGCGCCGTCGTTATTAAAGCAAAAACCTCATCAAACGTCCTGTTCAGTCGCCTTGTCGGGCTAGCAGTTGGTGTTGCTGCCCAAAGGGGTTCAAACGATGATCGAAATTCGATCTGGGGGGCCGTGGCTCGATCCAGCTACACTATTGTTGACGGCGTTTCCCCGGTCTTATGGGGATTTCCACTGAATGCGTTTCCTCGGAATTTCCCTTGGAGAGAGAGTGGAACCTTCTTTTTTGGCTCCACGGAGTTCCCAGGTTGCAACCGCAAACCCAAAGAGACCGACTTCCAACGCGGTTAGGCCAGCGACTTGACCGAGACCTTACGGTCCGACCAATTTCAGATCGACCAAGAAGATGATGAGCACATGCGCAGGAGGGCGCGAAATACGTCGTGGCTTTCATCTTACACGAGATGAGCACCTCGGTCTTCAACATCGAAGCGCCCCCCCGCATGGCTGCAGTACCCTGAAATGCCCGCGACAACCACCACCCTTGTGTGACCCCCAAATTTGATGCTCCTTGAATCCTCCCAAACGTGTTCATGCCCTCGGGGTGATGGACCACCGCTGGCGCTGTCAGACGGACGTACCCGAGCAGAGCGCGAAAGTCACAAACCCCCGGCCAAGACCAACCCCCAGTCTGGAGAGCATGCTCCTCCAGCGTCTCGCCCGGCAACGCTCACCCAAGCCAACAATGGGCAGGCCATCAGCTCCTGAGGTGAAACCAAGCTTGTCGATGTGGGGTTTGGCGTGGGAGATCGACGCGGAGCTTTTTGGACTGCCGTTGCGGGCGGGCGTGGGATGTCGACGAGGAACCCCCCCTTCCCCAGCCTCACCTGGCCCAACTGGCCCCAGTAAATGACGCTTGGTGACACAAGTGGCCGAAGCCTTCCGGTGTGGAGGGTTCTGCGGCGCCGAATTCATCGGTCGCACCTGACCGGTCTCAGGGTTCAAGATGCGGCGAAGGAGCGCCACCAGCGTCCCTAGCGGCAGGCTGGCAGCTGCAGGTCGACCAAAAGGTGAGCTTCTCTGCGACTGAGCTGGCGAGGTGGCTCGAGGGTGGGTGTCCTCCACGACAGAAAAGGGCTCACTGCAGTTCTCGGTGAGGCACGGAAGCCGGACCCGATGTTGGTGCCGGCCTTGACGAGACGCACATGAACTGCAGAGCTGCGGCAATGCCGTGTTCTGAGATTCCAGATGCCGTTGGGGGCACGAAAACTGCCCACCCTCACGACCCTCACCTCACCTCACCTCACCTTGCCTCACCACCCACACCCCGCAGAAGCCGAGATCCGCGAGAGCTGCTGGTGCGCCACCCTGGTTCAAGCCGACGCCAATATGTCCAGCATCAAACTTCTCGCGTCGCATGGCGTCTTGTCCCTAGACCAAGCATCGGGAAACAAAGCACCGCAAGATTGATGGCAATCCTCAGTCCGTAGATCAATTTACGGCTCTGCGCGCCGTCTCTTGCTCCTTTTGAGCTAAAGAGGAAGTGCGGACCAGCCCGACCGCACCGTCCCGCAGGACACCTTTTGCCAGCTTCCTCCGGCACTTGAAAAGACATGTCACCTTTACCCAAAGGTTTGGAAAGCGGACTGGCCAAAATCTTAGCCCTTCGACCCCATCCATACGGCATGCACAGCGGACCGCCAGGACGGTGCCGATGGCGGAGCGATGATCAGTTTGACGGCAGTGGGGTTTTCCCGGCGGCAGGCAGTTGACGAGTGAGTGGGGACCCAAGCGGTCGGTTCGTGTGGCACCGCTGCGAAAGCTGCGCGCCAGCCACACACGGAACCCACCAACCAGGGCGGAAAAGTCCCCTGTGTCGTCAGAGCTCGGCGGTCCCGCGCCTGTTGTGCCTTGCGACACAGGGCTGCAATCTCTTTCCGTCTTTGTCGAGACCCCTCTCCCACAATGCCCACTCCTCCCACAGCACACGCCAGCAGCCGATTTCCGAGTCCTGTCTCATAGGATGTGACCAATCGACTCTCTATCGACAAAACACCAGGACCTTGACGCTTCACCTCCTCTGCACAAACCTCGGCTTTCTTTCGGCCTCGTCTTCTCCCCATGGCACCCTCCAAGGCCGCTCGGAGCGGCCAGGACGATTCCAAGGCTGACGTCCCAACCTCAAAAGAGAAGAATGGAGGCGCCGTCGCATCCCACTCCAGCAGCAAGATGCGGAGGGTTGCAAGCAGTGCCGGTTCCAACCTGCGCGAGGTGACAAACGCCAGTGCCGCCAACGCTGCTGCCCCAGCGCCCGAACCGGCAGCCAACACACAGGAGCCCAGCACCCCTGGAGTAAGCCGCCTCTCGGTTCTTCGCATTGCTCGCTGTTCTTATTTCTCGCGACGACACAATTGCTTACATTATTCGCTTGCAACAGCTTCAATGGCCTGCCTTCGAACGAGACGTTCTCCACGCCTACCGCCGAGCATACCGCCTGAAGACGCCGACCGCCTTCGTCAGCGACCACCACGGATGGATCCTCACGCAGCCGGGCAGCATTGGCCTCTACTCGCCGACGATTGCACGACGCAAAGACCTCCGGAGGCAAAACAAAGACCAGTTGACGACTGTGGTGCGAAAACACTTCAACGGCCTGGGCGTGCAGGAGAACGACATCATCGTCGACTTCCTCCACAAGACGAGGACCCAGGGAGTCACAAAGAGCAAACCGCCACAACGCGAGTACATACATCCGGCAGTCGAGCCATGAGTCGATCGCCCGGGCAGGACACGGAACCATGGGACGGAGGGACACAGCACTCTTTTGTCCGACGCATTGCAGCCCCCTCCAATGGGCAGATTTTCGCAGCGAGGATATACGGATGGGAGGGATACCCGGCACACAGTTGCATGTACGTCATAGGGCCACCGCGTATTGGGCGGATGGAGTTCAGGGCGTTGTTCTTCTTTGTGGGATCGCATTTCATTTTTGAAGGTACATATAATGGGAAGACATTTCTGCTCCACAGGACCCGTCCAAACGGAGCTCTTCAACACTGGCCCGCGCGTGACCCCTTCCAATTAATGAAGAAATCGCGGGTCGCGCTCTGCCAAGGCGCGGGGCCCACAGAAAGTGGTGGGCGATTCTAGCGCAAGCAGCCAGTGGGCCCTTTTCCGTGCCTCAGGCTGCCAAGACCTCCATGGATTTCTCCAATGCGCTCCTCGGGATAGGCCCAAAAAAAGTTGCAGGGAATTGAAGCTGCAAGGCCGACCAAGGCAAAGAAGAAGCGGACGACGACCCGAACTCGCAATCTACAGAAACCTTCTTCCTGCACGAAAACCCGCAGCAAGACAGCAACTCAACCGACGGTCGTTGCGGGCATGCTAGTTACAGAAACCAGCACACGCCGGACGAGATGAGCACGAGTATCCTTCCCAAAGCCGCCCTCCCGGTGCGCCAACTCTCACCCGCCCAAATATGCCGTCGCCAGAGGTTGAAGCCATGCGCCGGCCGATCCGCCCCTTCTGCCGCCTACTCGGTGGCATCTAGAGCTTCCGGTCGATCATTACCGAAGCCGCGGGCCCAACTGCCCGCTTGCCGGCCAAGGGTTGGTCCCCAATCGATGCCCTCCAGCTCCTCGGCAGCTACTCACACGGGACAGCAGGCATACTTCCACACAACCCGCCGGCTCCTCGCAACACCAAGAGACCCCTACGGCACTCTTGGAGTGAACAAGAGCGCATCGGCATCCGATATCAAAAAGGCCTACTACGGTCTGGCGAAAAAGTTTCACCCCGACACGAACAAGGACCCGACGGCCAAAGACAAGTTCGCCGAGATCCAATCCGCCTACGAAATTCTCTCCGACCCCAAGAAGAGAGAACAGTTCGATCAGTTTGGTGCCGCCGGTTTTGACCCCAATGCCGGTCCCGGCCCGGGCGCCGGCCACCCCTTCGGAGGCGGGCATCCATTCGGCGGGTTCGGCGGCCAAGGCGGGTTTGGCGCCAACATCAACTTCGACGACATCTTCTCGGCATTCACGGGCGGGGCGCACCCCTTTGGCGGGCGCGGCGGACGGGGCGCCGGCGGATTCGGTGCCGAGATTCTGCAGGGCGAGGACATCGAGGTGCAGGTGACGGTGTCGTTCATGGAGGCGGCCAAGGGAGCGAGCAAGAGCATCACGACGCTGCCGCTCGTGACGTGCAAGACGTGCACGGGCAGCGGCCTGAAGCAGGGCACGAAGCGGTCCAGCTGCCAGGCGTGCAACGGGACGGGCACGCGCGTGCACTTCATGTCGGGCGGTTTCCAGATGGCCAGCACGTGCTCGGCCTGCGGTGGCAGCGGCTCGTCGATTCCCCGGGGCTCCGAGTGCCGGTCGTGCCAGGGCGACGGCGTGGTCAGGGAGCGCAAGACGCTCACGGTTGACATCCCCGGGGGCATCGAAGACGGCATGCGGCTGCGCGTCAGCGGGGAGGGCGACGCGCCGCCGACCGGCCGCGCCCCCGGCGCGGTGCGCGGCGCGAACGGCGACCTGTATGTCCTCGTCAAGGTCGCGCGCGACCCGCAGTTCAGCCGCCAGGGCTCCGACATCCTGTACACGTCGACCATCCCGCTCACGACCGCCATCCTCGGCGGCGAGGTCATCATTCCGACGCTCGATGGCGACGCCAAGGTCCGCGTGTCCACGGGCACCAACACGGGCGACAAGATGACGCTGGCGGGCAAGGGCATGCCTAAGCTGAGCGGCAGGCGCGGACGCATGGGCGACCTCAAGGTGGAATTCCGCGTTGCCATGCCCAAGTACCTCTCGTCCAACCAGCGCGCGCTTGTCGAGATGCTGGCCGACGAGATGGGCGACAAGTCCGCCAAGCGGATCATGAACCTGCACAAGACGTGAGTTTTTTGTCGTCCTCCTACCAACTTCCTCCCCCTTAACACTATGTTTCAGCTCCCCCGACCCCAACGACCCCGAATCGCACAAGAACGAAGGGTTCCTCAAATCCCTGTGGCACAACCTCACCAACCACCCTGCCCACCAAGAAAAGCCCGGCGGCGGAAGCTCCGACAGCACGACCGCCAAGAAGCCCGATGACAAGACCAGCGACGCCGACGACGCCAAGAAGCCCGGCTCCGGGTCATCCTAAGCGGACGCAGGCTCAAAAAACAAGCTGAAAATAACACTCAAAAAGAAAAGCAGAAAGACGGTTGTACAGTACGATATCAGCATCTCGCCCAGGCCAGCCCAAGCAGAGCGGTCACGCCAGAGACTCAGTCTGCTTGTCTGGCTGCCTGATCTAATATATCCCCACAGAAGACAAAATACCACCTAGATAGCTAGAGGATGGTTGGTCATTTCCGGTTTTGGTTTATCTGCATCGGGGCGGCGGCTCGGTGTTTTTTGACAGGGTTGATTCTGGTTTTTGTTTTCGTACTCCCTCGTTGGTGGCGGGCGGTATGTGTACCTTGCCGATTACACAGATTTGTGGAGGAGTGGCTGGATGGACAGTGTGTGTGTGTAAGAGAGCTGAGAAAGGATGTACGGATATGGGATGAGTAAAAGATGGATGTACTGTACAGTAGCAAACAAACACCCTCCCACCCATCACCCCTTTTGGATTGGAAATAAAAACCCACTCTGCTGCACTGCAACATGGCCGTTCCAGGTTGGATTTTAGGGCTCTCTTCTCGTGACTGGCATATTGGCGGGGAGTTTGGAGCACGCCAAATACTAACCTGCCTGCCCGCTGGATTCACGCAATCACTTCCTCGCATGAACAAAGCGAAAGCGTAGCAGTGGAGACCTCAAAAGAGAGATTGACTTCATTTCCTCCCTCCCATATGAGTATACATCTTGATTCAAAAGCACAACCGCACGCCGACGAGACCGCGAGGATTCTGAGAGAGAGAGAGAGAGAGAGAGAGAGAGAGAATGCCAACTTGAGAGCGGCGCTTATCACATTCCATCTTTCATAGGCTCTCTCTGGGGGAAGATGCGCTCAAATAACGCCGGATATCGATGTTGACTTGGACAAGTTTATTGAGAAGTCCCATTGCAAGCTCCAATGAGCTTATTTACATGGTGAAAGAAGCAAGAGATAGTGTGAAATCATTCCTTTTCCTCTCTCTTCCCCTCCTCTCCCTCCTCTCCCTCCTCTCCCTCCTCTCCCTCCTCTCCCTCCCCTCCCTCCTCTCCCCCCTTCCTCCTTTCCAAACAAAAAAAGACATCTAGAAAAAGTCTCACTAAACCCCATGCCCCAATATTATTATACTACGACCTTCGACTTGCCAGACAGAGAGTGGCTGGGGGATGCAAGAGGAGGATACAAAACAAACCGAAACAAGACAGGCACAGCCATAAGGTATTGATCAGTAGCCAAGTCAGTCAGGTACCCGAGACACAAGCCGCCATTTCTGCATTACTATGCCTTTGACAACGTATCTATCTAGATAGCCTCCTTACCCCCAAACCCTCAGCCCCCCAACCTCCTCATGGCACCCTCAACAGGGCGCCGATATGTTTATTCATTTATTTGTGTCCTCCACAACCTCGCTCTCTCAAAAAAGAGACAAAGATTCAACGCCTTGACTCCAGTGCCAATGAGGGAGAGAACAGAAAAGAGTAAAAGACACACAACCATGCAAATCATAAGCTGGTCATCCATCTCTCCATCTCCGAATGGCATCCAAAACCAGGGCACATAACCCATGGGATCCCACCCCATACCCCCCTCTCTGCACCAAATTCTCTTGCCTCCCATCCGGCCTCCCCTTCGTTTCGTTCTCAACAATGGACGACGAGATACCACCACACCTAATGCATCAACATCAACCAACAACAAATCTCAACAAGTCATGCAAACACGTCACTACATCACATCACCAGAATTCACACATCACACGTCACACATCTCCTCTCTCCCTCTCTTCTCTTTCCGTAGCAGCCGTGTGCGGCCTCTCCCCGTCCTTCTTCTCATCTTCCGCGGCCTTCGAGTACCTCGCCCAGTCGCGCAGCGCCCCGGCAAGCAAATCATCCTTCTTGTCGCGTTCCGCCCCGGCTAGACTCAGCCCCGCGCTCGACGACGGCGGTCTCTGGCCATGATGACCCGACGTAATGGTGCCGCTCCTCTCTGACGGGGCGGCTGTCGTCTTGGAAAAGAAGATGCCGCCGTGGTGTTTCCGGCTGCTGCTCGTCTCTGGTTTCCCTTGCTTTTCACCGCTTTTGGACTCGGCTTTTGATTTGGAGCGGAGGAGGATGCTCCCCTTTCGGGAGGATCTGGAGGATGATTTGGTCCTGGAGTGGCCCTTGGTCGAGGAGCCCTCGAAGAAGGGTTTTCCAGGTATGGGACCAGTTGAGCCGTTTGTGCTGCTGCTCGATTCGGCAGGGGGCCCATCATGCGGCGAGGGAGCTGATGAGGGCTTGGGTGGCCCGGGTGGGCCGGGGGCGCCAGGCGGTTTGTTTTTCCCTTTCTTGATACTCTTCCATTCCATGCCAAACGCGCATAGCAGTGACGCAAAAGCTAGGCCCATGGATGCCAGGAAAATGTGGCGGCAGGCGTGGTTGTACGCATCAATGACCACGCTGACGTCCTCTGGCGGAACCAGGGCGGAGAGTTTCGTGGCACCCTCCTTGACGATGAGTTTGGGATCGAAGCCTGGAAGGTGAGATAGTTCCGAGACGAGCATGTTGGTTAGAATTGTTTGTCCTACAGAGGTGAACACGGCGCCGCCGAGCTGCTGGACAAAGAAGTTGATGGCAATGCCTGTGCTGACATCTTCCCTGGGAAGGACGGTTTGTATGGCGAGGCCCGATGTCTGCATACCGAATCCCAGACCAAAGCCAGCGAGAAACTGGAAGGCAACCCAATGAGATGTTGGGCTGTTGCGGTCGAGTGTGCTCAGGAGACCCTCGCCGATGGACATGATGGCCGGGGCAACCAACATGGACGGGACATAATAGCCAATCTTTTGCGTGATGCCGCCAGACGCGATACTTGACACTACCAGGCTCAGCACGAGCGGGAGCGTGTAGATGCCCGATTTTATGGGATCGACCTGTTTGACGGTTTGGACTAGGGTCCGTCAGCATCTCAAACCACCCACCCTACAACTCGTTCCACTTACACCAAACAGGCACGTAGTACACCAACATCAACATGGAGCCTGCCAAGAAGAAGGTAAAGCCGGTGCCGAATGCCACACTCCGCTGTGTGATGACCTTTGGGGGCACTGATGCGGTCTCGGGCTTGAGGATCTGGACTGCCACGAAGGCGGCAGTGCAGGCGGCGAAAATGACGAGCAACAGGATGATGCGCCATTCGTTCCATTCGTATGTTGAGCCGCCCCATTGGAAGGCAATAAAGAGGCAGACGACACCGGGGAGGAAGAAAAACATGCCCAGGGGATCCAAGCGCTTGAAGTGCGTCGCAAACTGGGCGGGCGGGTGTTTCTCCTTTGGCGGATTCCAGAAGAAGACCATGAATATTAGAGCCACGGCGCCGATGGGGAGGTTGATGTAAAAGCACCAGCGCCAGGTGACGCCGCCAGTGAATCCTCCACCGATCAGGGGGCCCATGACGGAAGCGATGCCGAACACCATACCAAACAGCCCCTGAAAGGCTGGACGGCGGTGCAGTGGAATCATTGGGATCATGATTAGGAGGCAGCCGGAGAAGATGCCGGCCGAGCCAAGACCTGCGATGGCCCGGCCGACGATGAAAGCGGTGGAGTTCGGGGCCGCTCCGCAAATGGCTGAGCCGATCTCGAAGACGACGATGCTCGTCAGGAAGCACCTTTTGGTTCGGGCCGTTTAGCAACATGGCATAATTGCACCGAGGGTCACACAGTAGTCACGTACCACTTCATATCGTAGAATTTGTAGATGCGGCCGAACAGCAGCTGGGCACAGGCCGTCGTCAACATGTACGAGGAGCCATACCAGCCGATATCTCCCAGGGCCTGAAACTCGTCCGAGATGCGAGGGACTGCCGTGGCGATGATGGTGCGGTCGAGGGCGACGAGGAAGAGGGCGAGGAAGTTACACAGCAGCGTGAGCCAAAAGCGGACGCTCCTGGGCTGGAACAGGTCGTCTTCGCCGGGGGCCCCCGGTGGAGGTTGCGAGGGCGTGAGCTTCTCGGCGTCACTTGACTCGCCCTGGCCATCAGCCCGGACGGCCTGGCCAGACTGGGCGCTGCCGATGGATGCCAGCGACTGCGACTCGGCGGCCATGGCGGCAAGGGCCGGGACGGCCGGCGGCGTCCGCGGGTGGGTGGTAGGCGGGCGGGAAGGGGGACAGTGCAGGAGCGGCCTAGGAGCTCGATGCAACGACTGAACCAAGATGCCGAAAGCGGGAAACGGCGAGAAAGCTCTAGATGGCGGCGGCTGGTGAGATATAATACGCCCTAGCCACAGCTCGAGGACGAACGAGACACGATATGCATCTGCGTCAATGCGACGCCGGAGACGAGAGACAAGTGGCTAGGTATCAGTGGCTTCCCCTGGTGTCGGTGGATTTTCTGGGGTTTCTGGATTTTCTGGATGTTCTGGATGTTCTCTCCAGAACGAGGGAGATGAGGTGCGGTGACGACTGAGCCACGGCAGCGGGCGACATTTTGCAGGATTTCTGGATCAGTGCTGCGACACCTCCGGCGGCTTGTGTTATATGGAAGATGCGGGCCCACGACGGATCGCGCATGATGAGCGAGGCTGCTGCACCCTTTCCCTCCTCGCTGCGGCAATCTCGCAGGCTGTTGGGCTGCAATCTATCCGGACCAGTCTCAAATTATGCTGCGTCGGACTCTGGGTCCCGCCTCTGCTCCTTCTTTTTCTCCCAGATCCGTGCATGTCTTGCTCGATATTGGACGGGGCAGGTGGAGGTCGCGATGTTGAGTGGGAAGGAGGACTTCCCCATCGGAGCCGGTGCAACCCCCTGCCAGCGCCGTGTAAGTGGGCTACAGAAAACCAAGCCCGTGTCCAGGCTGACCCTGCGAGAGACGGTGGGGCTGGCGCGTGCGCCTTCTCTTTTTGTGTTGAACCCTCCAATCCCCGTCGATCGCACCTTCTGGGCCTGGTGTGGGCCTGGCGTGGGCCTGGCTTGGTGGAGCCACGCCCTGGTCGGTCATGGCCTGCCGCTGCTCGGTCCCGAGATCAGCCCCGCCTCTGCCCAGAAGCGGCAGGGAGGCCAAGAGCGACGTGCTGACTGCTGCCGGCCCGCTGGCAGCTGGAGCGGGGCATCAACCCCCTCCCGTTCTCAGGCCTGCTCGACCTGCAGGCGTCGCTTCCATTTCCCATTTCCCCTCCCCGAAAACGTACGGCGGTCAGGGATTCAGGGATTCAGGGATTCAGGGATTCAGGGATTCAGGGATTCAGGGATTCATCAGGGTGCTTTTGGAAGTCGCTTCCCGTCACAGTCACAGGCCCAGCCAGCCTTGTGCTGCGTGCATGCCTCACTGAGGTGCTGCCCACCATGGCGGCCCCAGCTGTCTGGTGTCAAGCCAGAGAGACCAGAGAGTCCAGCGAGCCAGCCCCGGCTCTCTTGGTTCCTCCACTGAGATCGCTCGAGATGCCCTGGGGTTTTGGGGATCGAGCACAATGTTTGTTCCTGTGTCGGAGACGGCATGTGCGTCAATTATTATTATTTCTCCATACTCCGTACACAGTCTCGAGACAGTACCCTAACTTGGGCTGCTTGTTGGCTGCCCGTGACTCCCGTGCCGGGGTGCCGTTTCTCTTTCTCCTCACCTCGCCGCCGCCGGTTCCTGGATCTTTGGGTCTTTGGGGTCCTTGTGTCGCCCTCTGCTGCACCTCTCGACCAACTGTTCAATCCTGCTGCGACGGTCTGGCCCGGTCCATCTTGTCTGGTCTGACTGAGCACTGAACACTGAGCACTGAGCCTTGTCTCGTCCTGTCGCCGCATCCCAGCAACCTGGAATTCTCAGTGAGGGGCCGCCCTTTGAGACCCGCATCTGTCGCATCGCATCGCAGCGCATCGCTTCTTTATTATCGCTCTCTGCGTTAACTCCGGAGAACTGGGCAACTGGGACTGGCATTGGAACTGTCGATTATTAACGCCACCCGTGGGCATCCATCCCGTACATTGCACACATTGCGCATTGCTCTGGCAGCTGTCAAACCAGGAACCGGGGAAGCACACATCCGCCTATTCTCTCCGACCCACGCCCCGTTTCGTTTCGTCGGGAGTCTACACTATTGTCGGCTGCTCACGTTTCGTCGCTTGCCGGGGCATCATCGCAAGGTTTCCGCCGAACTCCGCAGCGATCAGCGATCGTCCCAGGCCCCGTCGCAGGCTCCGTCCCATCTCGCTTGCGCCCAGGACGGTGGACCCCGCTGTTCTTGTGGCTCTGCCTCTCGGGATTACCAAGGTTGGCGTGTTGGTCCGATAACCTTAACCTTAGGGCTCCTTTGGTCTCGGGCCGGCCCATGCCAGGGCAGTTCGTCTGTTAGTCGGCGGGGGCAAGCAAGCGGCAGATCCCACATCCCACATCCCACATCCCACTTCCCACACCCAGAGTCGAACTGGGGGACCTTCGGACCCGAGCGGCTCCCTCGCCTATCCGCCTACCCGGGAGACGGCCTGGAGACGGCCTCCCGACCCCAGACCCCAACGGCGCCAGACCAGGCGGCCTACATAATCCTACACCCCGTACACCATGGCCTCGGACCAGCCTCTTCCTGAACCGCCGCCGCCGCCGCCGCCGTCGCCTCCGCGCTCCGCCGTGCCCGAACCGGCGGTGATGAAGCTGACGCGCGGCCACTCGTGCGTCTTGTGTCAGCAGCGAAAGGTCCGCTGTGACAAGCAGAAGCCCTGCGCCAACTGTGTCAAGGCCCAGGTCGAGTGCCGCGTCGTCCCCCCGCAGCCCCCCCGGCGCAGGAAGAAGAAGCCCCATGAACGTGACCTCATCGACCGCCTCCGAAAGTATGAATCCCTGCTGTCTCAGCACGGCGTCAACTTTGAGCCCATCGCCCACGACTTTAAGCCTTCCGACCACGGCGACGACGTTGCCGACCTGGAGCAGGACCTCAGTGGACTCAAGACATCGCCCTCGAGCTCTGCTGACCATGTCTCGCCAGATCAGGCCCATGACAAGTAGGTTTCTGTCTTTATTCATGAATCTTTCTTGTCTGTTGTTCGCATTGGCTTACACACAACCTTCTCCTCAGACAAAAATGGGCCCCAACTTTGCACGAGGTATGTTGCCGTCCTCGGCCCTGGGGGCTTACTTTCGCTCGCCTGGTTTTTCTTTTTCTTGTTTACAGTCACCCCTCCCTTTCCTCCGTGTGTGCCCCGCCGGATATCTCTCATCATACCCTTGCCTGCGGACCTCCCCTTTTGCTTCTTAAACTGCCTTGAACTCCAGAGAGAGTAGTGCGAGTCATCACCGGCCCGGTTCCATGTCTGACTTGACCAGCAGTATCGAGGCGCAGTGGATGAGGAGTCTTCAGACGAGGATTATGAGGGGCCGACAATACACAATGCCTACGACACCATGTTTGACAACAGCGATGGCTTCCCCTTCGTTGTCGGCGGCGCCATGGCCAACGTGACCAACGCCCATCCTCCACCCATCCAAATGTTCCAACTCTGGCAAATATACATCAACAACGTCAACCCCTTGCTCAAGGTCACCCACACGCCGACCCTGCAAGCCCAGGTCATCAGCGCCAGCGCCAACCCGGCCAAGATCCCAAAGCCCCTCGAGGCTTTGATGTTTGCCATCTACTTCGCCGCCATCACCTCGCTGACAGAGGAGGAGGTGCAGAGCACGTTTGCCGAGGACAAGGCCATCCTCTTGGGGAGGTACCACAATGCCACCCAACAGGCACTCGTCAACGCCGGCTTCATGCGCTCTCCCGAGTTGATGGTTCTGCAGGCCTTTTTCCTCTACCTGGTAACATAACCCCTGGGTCTCCCTGATCAGCTGTTCGCTGACACAGTCTCAGTTGTGCGCGCGGCCATACGTCGACCCAAGGTCCATGTTTTGCCTTCTCGGGATGGCCTTTAGGATAGCCGCCCGATTGGGCCTCCACCGAGACGGGTCTCAGTCTGACATATCGCCGTTTGAGGCCGAGCAGCGGAGGCGGCTTTGGTGGCAAATCGTCGTCTTTGACAAGCGCATAGCAGAGATTACCGGCTCAACTGTCACCGCCCTATCCTCCTGTGCTGGGGACACGAGGATGCCTCTCAACATCAACGACGCCGACCTCAACGTCCACGCCAAAGGCCCGCCGGGCCCCTACGGTGGCCCCACCGAAATGGTCTTCTGCCTCACTCGCATCGAGCTGACCGTGGCAGCGTCGCCGGATAATGTCCGGCGCACCGTCACCACCCCCGGAGGTCGGCCGTTGCACAAGCCGATGGTACACTTCAGTCCCTCGCCAACGTCGCCCGACATCGTGTCACACGTGGCCAACCAGAGCCTGCCGGGCGACCTCGTGGCTTTCTGCTCGTATGTGGAGAACGTCTACCTCAAGCAATGCGACCCCAAGGTGCCGCTGCACTACTTCACCCTTCTTATGACACGGCAGGCGCTGTGCAAGCTGCGCATCATCGACTTCCTCTGTCGGACGGCCAACACCGACAATGTCGAGCAGAGCGAGCGCGACAACTACTTCATGGAAGCCCTGCGCATGGTCGAGTATGACAACCTCATCCAGAGCTCAGACATGTTGCAGGGCTTCCGGTGGTACACGTACGCCCACTTCCCCCTGCCCGCCTATCTGTGCCTGGTCTCGGAACTGCGGCACCGCACTACAGGCGAGCTCTGCGAGCGTGCCTGGAACGTCATGATCGAGAACCACGAACGTCGCGGCCTGCTGAGACGCCACAACCGCAACCCCTTGCACATCGCATTCGGTCGCTACTTTGTCAAGGCCTGGGACGCCCGCGAGGCCGCCGAGCTGCAGCTCGGCCGTTCCCTAGCGACACCCAAGATCGTCCTCCTCCTGCGCAACACGCTGACCAAAACACGGCGGCCGGGCCCACCCCCTCCCGCCCTCCACAACGGCATGATGGGCGGCCCCGGCGGGCAACAGCAGGTTTTCGTCCAGTCCGCGGTGTCACAGGGGTCAGGCAACGCCGCGACAGGCATGCCCCCGGTCGGCGACATCAACGCCGCGCCTCCCCCCGGCGGAATGCCAGCCGGCATGTACGCGAGCAAGCCGATCCCGCACCCGCCGCCGCCGCCGCAGTCCACCACCTCCATGGCGCCGCAGTTGGGCGGTATCGGCGCCGGCAATCCCATGATGATTGACGACTCAATGATGTACTCAGGCGGCTACGAGACCATGGGCGGCGGGCCGGCCATGTACGGCGCTGCGGCCGCCGCGCCCATGCAGGACGCCGAGGTTGGCGGTATGGACTGGAACTACCTCGTGCAGCTTAGCTCACTGAGCGGATTTAACCCGACGGGAGGGTATTATGTCCAGGGTACGGGGGCGTAGACGTCCCGACCAACCAGGAAGAGAAAACGAAGGTACGCCTGTCATTGGAGACTCGTCTTTGAAATTATTCGGTCACAGCCCCGGCACGGGAAAGGCTTCGCGGGCGAGGTGGTCAGGGGGCTTGAAACACACTCTCTCGTAGAAGAGTGGATGAATGAATGGATGGATGGATGGATGGATGGGTACGCGGAACGAGCAAAAAAAAGCTTACGGGCAGTTTCTACAGTTCTACACAGGGGCAGTCAGTGGTCAACGGCGGCGTTACGGCTGGAAGGGGCTTGTTGGGAACCCGTTGATATCGCTCCAGTCACAGGCAATCGGATCCCCCCTCGGGTTTTGGGCGCGCGGCGGAACAGGTAAGAACACCGGATGGGTTTAGGGAAGGTAGGCGTAGGCGTTACCGGCCTCTGCGTTCGTTCTTTTTCTCTTTTGGTGGCGGCGTTCTGCTGTATATACATATATACCTGGTTGGCTGGTTGGATGGGGTTTGGGGAGGGGGATTTGGAGGAAAGGTGCTGGTGTGCGACGCGTGGTCTCACCCTTTTCCTCCCCTCCTGTCTTCCTTTTCTTGTCTCTCGTGGTGGACTTTGCTATCTGCGTCCTTCTCCTCCCTCTCTCCTCTCGTGCTTGCTATCTGCGATATGCGCTTTTGCTCTTGGCACCCGATACCATTTCCCTTTTGTCTTGTCGTTTCCCTTTCTGAACTGCTCCGGCGGCTCGCATCTCTGTCTCTCACACACACTTGCGCGGTAGCTAGTTCTCACATCATATCATACGGCACTCGTAATGATGAATGATGTATGGAAATGAGGAATCTGATATGGTTCGAAGAAACCTGCCCTCGCCGCCGGGCTATCTTGTTGCATTTCCCAGTCACTCACTCCCTCACTCATTAACTTGCTAAGTAACTCTCCCGTTCAATGACTGGACTTCCCTATGTCACCACATTGGCCTCCCTCCCTCTCTCCCATGGGGTGGGCGGCGCTCACTGACTGACTGACTGACTGACCGACCGACCTGCTGATCCCTCTCGTTCACTCACTTGACTTTTGCTGAGTTTGGTACCCACCGGCCTGTCTCCCTCGCTCAGGGGTTGGCGGGTTAGTGGGCGGAGATGTCACATTCACCAAGTTTGACTTTTCCCTGTGTTTCACTTGCGCCAACCTCTCCTCCCCTTTGCCGGGCAAAGTTGGGTCGAGGCTCGGCAGCCGCGAAGGGAGTGGGACGGATGAGGCTGGGGATGGAACCCAAGTCGCTTGCTTTGCAGGTTGTGGAGAGGGCTCGCTCGGGTCGTTTCGGGGTTATACGGACAGATGGACGGTTCTTTTTTCGTTGGAGTTGTGGGATGTGGATGTGGATGTCTGGTGAGGTGATACGGGGAGAGGAGGCGTCGTTACACTGCTTCTTGTCGGCGCGGCGGCGTGGCTTCTGTTCTTCTTCTTTCTTTTTTTCTTCGAGCGTGTGTGACGTGATGTGATGCGATGCGATGCGGCTGGCTGGCTGGCTGGCTGGAGGGATGGATGAGGGTTTGTGTTTGTGTGACGGGACCGAGGGGGGTCGGGAGATCGGGAGTCGGGAGTCGGCGTGTTGAAGGGCCGTCCGTCTTTCTGCACATTGTTGAGGAATAATAATACCCTTGGAGTCGGGTCGGACGGAGGTCGGACGGAGGTCGGAGAGCGGGTTAGAGGAGAGAGGGGCGGGCAGATGATGTCTTGCTTGGCCTTGGGGTGTCTCCGTGGTACGTAGGGGAATCAATCAATGCTAATGCTTGGGTAGCAGCATGATAGGATAAGTTAGGGGTTCTGCCAGATTGCGGATAATCTGTTTTGCTACCCGCCTCCATGTTGACACCGCTCTCCTTTTCCCTGGGGACACCGACTGGCCAAACAAGGCCAGCTAGCTGATGTGTGGTAAACCTCCGGACGGATACCGTTGCTCTTATACATGTCACTAACTTAGCCTTCTCCTCTCTTGCCCGATTCTTCACAAGTAGACACGCCGTTTTTCGCGGTGACCATTCTCTCTCCAACCCCCGTTGGAGAACGAGACTGAAAGGACGATAAAGTATAGGTGCACATTCTGATATACGTGCACAGTAATCACAAAGATACAGACGTGCCGCCTCACTTAGAATTGCCCAGAAAACCCACAGGATTTCACCCTAACGCACACTCTCTTGAGAGCAACAAGCAAGGGAGCAGAGCAAAACGGACAAGACCACGCGAGATAAAGGCGTTCCAACCATAAATCAGTGCAGGCTGGGTCAAGTTCTGACCGCTGCACTCCAGGTCGATAGTTCCGCAAGGACTCTGTCTGGTTTGTCTGTCTGTTTGTCCGTCTGCTTCTCACCGAGTCCAAGTCCAATCCAGGTCTCCCAAGGTCCCAAGCCCACACAGGATTCAGCATTTACTCATCAAAACCTCGAATCGGTACTCAGGGGTGAACAAACAAGTCCAAAACTTAGGGGGGAATCCTTCGAACTGCCTCTGCCTCTGCCTGTCTCTGCCTGTCTCTGCCTAAAGCATAAGAAGAATGGACTAAAAAAGGATAGCAAAAACCCATCTGACTCGCTGGCTGGATAATGAAGATAAAAGATAAAAAAACTCCCAGCTCCAAGTCCCCCAGTCCCAGTGCGTATCAATATCGTACCTAGCAAGCAAGCAAGCACAGCCCAATAATCCCACACAACTCTCGCGCTCACATTCCCACCGCGTCTGTCTCTCACACTCACAACAAAACCCAACAGTTCCGAAAAAAAAGACCTCATCACAAGCCCAAAAGAAAAGAACGAACCCCAGCCCAGCCCAAACCAGCCACGACCAAAAAGCCAGACCAAACCAAGGCAACCCAAACCGAAAACCGTACCAAACCGGACAGAAAAAGCTGGAGCAAAAAAACCGTGCGTGCGTGCATGCGTGCGTGCCAGCCGTACCAGAAAACCCATATTCCCTTTCCCCATCCGGCCCGTTGCAGTAGGCGTATAAAATGCCATTTCCCATCCCAAGAGTGTCGACTAACCGAAAAACGCCGAGTCCCGATTAAACATAACGATATAGCCGCCCATCCTTTTTGGAGCTGGGAGAGTGTGGAAAACAAGTGAAGAAAGCACCCAGTCCCAACTTTTAGTCCTAGACTGCCGAGCCGAGCCGACCGCGCCAGCTTTTTGTTCTTTTGCAACGCCCGACTAAAAGACAAGAAGAAGAGGTGGTTGCGGGTGGTGTGCTGACATGGCCATCTATATAATCTTACAGAGCCCCGTCTGCTGTTGATGTCATCGCTGTTGCCGTCGCTGCTGGGGTTGCCGTCTCGATAGCCTTCTCCCCGGTAGGCGAGGCGCTCGTCGCTGCCCCGCCGTCCGTACTTGTCGCAGACTTGGGGTCGTCTGCGCTCGGTACGGGCTTCAAAGGCGTCGTTCCTATTGATGGGCGGGCTGCGGCCGCCTTATTCATCCTGCTCTTGTAGTCGCTCAAGCTGAGCTTCTTCTTGACGGGGCTCGGTGTTGCGACGATGCCGTTCACTGATGGTGGGACGAAGGGGCTCGGGAAACTGGTAACAGAGAACGGTGAGTGGATAACTGCGGACCCGGCGGATATGGGTGTCGAGGCTGAAGGCGGCGCAGGGCTCGGGCTTTCGAACGCCGGGACGGGAGGCATCTGTACTCGAAGGTCGGGAGACTTGACTTTGACCGCGCTAGCTGTTAGAAGGGCCCCAGGCCCGCCGGCGCCAGTATTCATCGGCGACACTGATCGGGCACCTTGCGCCAGATGGTCCTTGGAGCCAGCAGGGGTCGAAGCATCTATACTCGGTACTCTTTCAGTTTCTTTGACAGACGCCGGTGATGACAGTGCATCGCCATGGCTGTCCACGCTCACTGCGGAAGGCGGGCGCTCCACCGCACGGCGTTTAGCGCGCTCTTCCTCCTCGAGACGGACATGGTGCCAGTTGTCCAGCATCCGTTTCCTCAGGCAGGACCCAACTCTGCGTTTCGGGGTCGCTGTCTCAGCTGTATCGGCAAAGTCCGTCTGTACCGCAGCATCGCAATAGTTGGTGTGCGGCGCAACGGAGGCAGGACGCGAGCCGGCAGCGGCCGAGCCCGTCCTAGACCGGTTCTTCCGGGGGTAGATGGTGTGGATGGGGCTTGCGCCGCTCGGCGAGCCAGACTTGCTCCTGACAGTCCCAGTCCCGGCATCGACGTAGCCGCGCTCCGGGAATCCACTGGGAAGGCTGGGCGTCTGGGCCGCTGAGCCAGGCTTTGACGTCTTGGTTTGGGAGGTGGCGGTCCCGTCGGAAGCGCGTTTCCTTTTGCGGTGTGGTTGTTGCTGCTGCTGCTCCATACGCCGGAACGTGTCCTCAACCATCGCCACCTTCCTCTTGTCCCGGTCTGTGGGCTCGGTTAATATCCCAAGTGTGTCAAGTGAACCCTGGCGCGCCGTTGGGGTCATGTCGCGACTGGGCGGCTTGCTCCGCGACGAGCTAGACACGGATCTCCGCTCATGCTCAGGGATGTCCTCCAGATGACCCTCGCTAGGGGCCGGCCTGTTGGTCGCATGCCCTGTGCTCGTCGGAGAGATGGCGTGTTGCGCTTTCGGTTTGCGCTTCTTTTGCTTCGGCGGGTTGGGCCGCGACTGGGTTTTGGACAGATAGTTTCTGTGGAAGCGCGCAAAGGAGCACTCCGGTCCCAGATTGCACGCGCATCCTCCGTGTTCTGAGAGGATGAGGTGGACCCAGCCAGCATATTTTTGGTAATCGCTCTCGTCTGTGCCCTGTTCGGTCTGCGCGCCCACCGTGTCGTCGCTGAGGCCGAGCAACCGAAGGGCGTGTGCCTTCTCCGCGGTCGGAAACCTAAAATCCCACGGGATCGTGATCTGCTCCTTGGCTGCGATTTGGCGGTCGCTCACGAGCCAGAAATGGTATTCACTTCCGGCCGACAGGTATGTCTCAAGGACGGCGTTTGGCCGACAGCTCCGTCGAACGAACCGAGCCTCTGACCCTTCCCTCCTGGTGTCGATGTAGAGTGGGAGAAGAGGATGAAACAGGACGAATGGGAGCGGCGCGGTCAACTCGCCCCACCGATTCTCGGGGTCAGCGCAGTAGATCGCTTGGAAACCAACCTGGCCGTTGACTTCGATGAGTGGCACGTCCTTCTCGATTGCCGACGGCGCGCTGAGACACGGCCACTGCACGACCATGTCAGGCGAGATGACCTTCTTGCTCTGCTCAATCTCAGGCTTGATTCGTATTGACTCGATGTTGGAGGGAAGCTTCTGAAAGACGTCGCTGTACGACAAGCCGGTTTCGATTTGCATCTTTCCCGGGTCACGCAGCCAGGCGGACATAGCGTTCGAAACCTGCAGACCGGCAAAGCTATTCGTGTTGACGATCTGGTACGCCTGATCGTTGTACAGGGACAAAAACCCCGACGAGTAGTTGTGAAGTTCGAAGTCGTCGGGGAGATCGGGAGGCGTTGTCGCGGGGCTCAAGGGGTGGCCAAGGGTAGCCTTCGCGTTCCCCTGCGAAGGGCTACGCTTCGGAGCTTGAGAGCTGATGGACTGGCTCGGCTTGTGCGAGTTCTTGGCTTTCTTCGGTGGGGGAGGGTTGTCGTGAGCACCCATGTGCTTCGTGTTCTCAGGAGCGCCATGGTGGGTACCATTTATCTGGAGCTCAGACGGTTTTGGCTTTTTCTTGTGGCTCTTGGATGGCGGCCGTTTCGGTTTCTTGTCGGCGGCCTCTGCGACGATGGGGGCAGTCGTCCTTGCCCTCTGACGCGCAATCGCCTGTTGGCGATCCAAGGAGCGCGGCTCACACTCGGCGCACGAATGCGCAAAGTTGGGCGAGAGGGCGTCTTCGATGTTGTCGGGATAGTAGCACTCAATGTGCTGCCATGTCTCGCACGTCTCGCAGAAGATCGTGTTTCCGTCATCGTCAGGGAAGTCGCAAATACACTTGATCGTGTACGGCTCTTCCTCTACAGCGTCCTGCTTCCGAGCGACATCTCGTACGGAAACGGTGCTCGCAAGCGAGAACGCAGGCTGGCTGGGAAGCACGATGGGCGTCGACAGCGGTGGCAGCTTGTCTGTCATAATCTTGGAAAGGGCCTCGCAATGGCCGAATGGCGGGGGGGTTGCGTGGACGAATTATCTCTCCGGTTGGAAGGGCATGCTTGTCGCGCGTCTCGACGCGATTGCAATCGTGGTTGGTGTGTCGAAAGGGCCGGCGTGGATGACGACAGTGTCATCCGCGCGGGTCGATCGGGGTGTGGTGCTCTTCGACGTCGCACTCGACCGCTCCGATGTTGCTCGAGTCGGTTCGCTGTCGGCTCGGTCGGAAAGCGACAAAGGGTGTCGTAAACGTGATGTCGCGGTGATCTCGACGGCGGCTATGGTATCACAACCAAGGACCTCAGTCTCCGGGTAGGTGTATCTGTCTCGTCAAGTGTCGGATGCAACGGGGAAATGGTGCTGTCCGGTGAACTCGAGCGTGGCGATCGTGACGACAGGTTTCGAGACTGGGCAAAACACAATGGACGAGACGGGAATGGATGGGGGGGATGCGCCTCGAGGACAAAGGAAGTCGAATCGACGGGACCGAGTCGTTGGGGGCAGGATTGCAAATCCAGCTTGGCTCCCGGAAAGATCGAGGGCGAAGGGGACAAATGGGCGACGCGAAAAAATGGGAATTGAATCGGGAGGCAGAGTTTGAAGGAGAGGAGGGCCAGAGTGGAAAGTGCGAAAGAGAGAGGGGGGCCCACAACACGGGCAGACGAGAGAGGAGCGCCAGTGTTCACCTCAGCAGCACACACTGCACACTGCGCTGCGTTCAGGCAAGCCCCCCATGTGCCAGAAGAACGGCCTGCGACTTTTGGCGACCAGGATGTCGCCCAGAGGAAACGGAGGGAATGCGCAAGCACGGGCCAATCAAGACGCTGCTTTGCACTGCAAAGGCTTGGGGGGAAAGGAAAGAAGGAAGCGGAAGGCGGGCGGGCTGACTTGCGCCGCGCGACTTCTCCCTCTCTCCCTGGGCCAGCGACCTGAGCTCTGAGCGCAGGACCAGTGAGAGAGAGAGAGAAAGCGACGGACCGCCCCAGTAGTGGGCGACCCTCTGGCTCGGCGGCCGACCTTGGAAAGTACCCGGGTGCTCCACTGTTGCAGCCAGGGTGGATGCAAGTGCGGCCTGAGGCAGGCAGCGCAGAACGGAGCAGGGATGAGGAGAATGGCGGTGGGCCAAGGTGGTTTCGAGGTCCGTTTGGGATTGGTCGTCGAGGGAAGTACGGAAAGCGGTTGGCACGCGTCGCGCAGACGGGTGTCCTCGGATTCAAGACCAGGAAAAGCGGAGCATCCGGCCCAGCAGAACAACGACTGCGCCGGGGAAAAGAGGCGATCGCAGGTCGGCCGTCAGCAGTAACCTGCACATCTCGTGCATGATATCGAGGGTGGTCCGCGAAGGAAAGAGATACAAACTGTAAAAGAGACAATGTCTGAAATGCAAAATGAGACCCTGACCCAAGAAGAAAAAACAAGGTGGGCCTGAACGGAATGTCTGGGATCTTGGGACGAACTTGTTGAGAGGTTGAGGAAAACCAGCGCCCAGAAATGGTCGAGGAAAGCAGAGAAAATCTGGGGGAGACTGGAGTTGGGAAAAGAAGGCTCATTCTGATTTCCAAGGCGGATGAAGGCTGGCAGCGGTTCAGTCGGCAGTCCACAGCAGGCAGGAGAAATTTCGTCAGAAGCTCAAGCCCAGCGTTGGTGGGGTTACAGGGCATGGTGCAAATAATCATTCTGTGATGTTGGCCTGGGCCTGGTTGGAGTTGCCTCGGTGGCTCATCGTTAGCAACCAGAACTTCCCAAAGACCCCAGGTAGCCGTACCCTCTTTCGAGACCTACAGAAGTTGAAAGGACGAATGTCTGTTTGCTTTGCAAGTATACGGACTGCAGATAGTCTTGTGTGCATCTCTGAGAGCAGTGAAAGTCCGGTACTCTCTTGCGGTCGGGAGCAGTTTGGTCGGTCGCCGTCCAATTCCGACCTTCCTCTTGACGTCACCAACCAGAACCAGGCGCCGGGATGCGCCCTGGAAAAGGTGCGCGTGCCAGCGAGGATTCTTCGACCCGAGCGTCGCCACAGAGCCACTGTCGAGTTCGGGCCAACCCGAGCGGGCTCGTGCGAGACGTTTGTGGCGCAACAGCAATACCCACATTTGTAACACACAACAGAGAGCAAATCTCGAGCTCTGTTGTGTCCTTATTAGGAGCGTTGATGAGAGCCGCCGCGGGGGCAAGTGAGAATGTAGATGAACGCACTATCTGCTGTAGGTGGTACCTCTGTTTGTATCACCTCTCTGAAGCGAAACCTGGAGGCTCGCAACCAACAGATAATGTAGAATTAATTAGCACAATAGATGTCATCTGGCTGCTAATAAGGTAGCGACGGCGGCGTCGAAACCCATATTACAGTTATTGAGCGAAGCGAGCCGGTATTGAAGAGAGCTGGTTGCAGTTTGCAGTTGCAGTTTGCGATTCTGAATTGCTGCTTCGTATCGGAGGCATCAAGTTGAATTGTGGATCCAGCTCAACATTGGGCTTTCGACCCCTGGGTGTTCGTCGCTCGTCTTGGGACTGTGGTTGGGAGACCAAGAAAACGGGATCCACTTGGGCTCACATGATACGCCCGCTCAGCCAAGCACGGCCACGGCGCAGCAAATCAAGACGGTGCTCCCTCCCCCATGACGTGCGGCGGTTGAAGGCTGGGGGCCTGCCGTGCGTGGCGGGCCAACCAGGCCGACCAGTCAGCCCGCCGCCTTGCACCATCGGTCCGCAGCCGGTGTCTCGCCATCCTCGTCGCCATCATCGATACACCTGTACCATTTCGTGTCTCAAGTCATCAAGACGGGATCGTTCAAGTCGAAATCGGCCATTTTCCCTACAGGACAGAAGACTGCGCTGCTGCTGTGCTGACCGCCCCCGAGAAGAGACACATTGGATTAGCGTTTCCCCGCTTATCCACCGAGCAGCGGTCGCCATGAGGCTCTCCGCCATCGTCCTCGCCCTCGCCGCGAGCGTCAACGCTCGCAATGTCTTCCGCACCGAAGGACAGAGCCTCGTCAAGCGCGACGAGCTCGATGTTCCGGGCGAGAACCCCCTCCAGTTCTGCGACGCCGACCGCGGCGACGACATGATCACGATTGAGGAGGTCATCTTGGCGCCGAACCCACCCCAGGCGTACGTTCACATCCACTCAAGACCTCAACGACTCATCCTTCGGGCAGGATAAGAAGCTGACCATGTTCAATATCTATAGCGGCACGACCCTCTTGATCAATGCGAAGGGCACGGTCAAGGACACCATCCTCGACGGTGCCTACGTCAATCTCGAAGTCAAGTATGGCTACATCCGCCTGATCAGCACGCAGGCAGACCTGTGCAAGGAGATCAAGAACGTCGACCTCGAGTGCCCCATCGAGAAGGGCAAGCTCTCCATCACCAAGGCGGTCGACCTGCCCAAGGAGATCCCACCGGTAAGGCCCACCTTTTCATCCACGAGTCGACAGGGACACAGTGGGCACTGACACGCTATGTTACAGGGCAAGTACACCGTCAAGGCCGACGTCTACAGCGCGGACGACGAGCACATCACCTGCCTGACTGCCACCGTCTTCTTTGGCAGGAAATCGCTGGGTGGCGTCTTCGACTTCGACCTTTAAATAGAGATCACTTGAGTCTTCGCTTGGCGAGTCTTTTTCCGAGATGAGCAGCGGACTGGTTTATGGGTTAGGACCTACATGGCATGCCGTACATATGACATGGTGATGAGCGCAACGGGTTGGTTGTTGGTTGTTGGTGTTTGTTGAACCAGGAGTTTCGTCGCTTTTTTTTTCACTCTCGTATTCTGCATCTCTCTCTCATAGCATATTGAAGGCACACGGAGTCCCGAGGCTTGTGGTAATTGAATTCAGGACATTGCATCTCTCTAGTTTATTTGCTCATCACATATGACTGGCTGGCTCCTCCATGACACCCTCGCCCTGCCCCCCACCGTGTCCCTCGCATAAACCCGGTTATTCGCCAAACAGCCGGCGGACCCTCCGCAGGACGCTGTCCTTCTCCGGGTCGTAGGGGTGGTCTTTGCTCGGGATCTCAAGAACGGTCGGGAACGCCTGCGTGTAGGTATCGATGCGGTGCCGTATCCTGTCGGCGATCTGCAAGCGGCAGCTCTTAGCAAAAGTCCAGCAAGGTGGACGAGACGACAAAGGGGGTGGGTGGAGATATGGCTGACATGTTGGTTGATCAGAACTATCCCAATGTCTTTCCTCTCGGTCGTGAACCTCTCGAACGCGGCTTCGATGGCGGCGTTGTCTGTCTTGGCGTCGACTACAAGGAAGTTCTTTTGGTTGTCTGGCGGCGCTGTGACATGCTGTGGGTTGCTTGTGTCAGTCGAGAGTTGTCAGGCCTGTCGCGGGGCAGAAACGCACCCCAATGCCGGCTAGGAGCAGCCCCGTGATGGAATCCTGGTAGTCGGCGCAATCATCAGCAGTCATCCTCCGGGTTGATCTCCTGACAGAAGCTGCCTACCTCGTCCCCGATCACAGCCAGGAACTGCCTGTCGCGGTAGTCTGCTTGCGACGTCATCTTGGGCCGTGGATGGTCGGACAACGGAGCAATCGGTAGCGAGGGGGTGAGGACTGTCGTCGCGGCCGGTGTCGGGAGTCAGGACGCTCAATCTCGGGGCCTGTGGTGGTTAGGGTGGTCCGTCACGTTGTCAAGGTCGGTCACCCGTTCGCTGCGCCGTTGAGGTGATGCCGGTCGGAGCTCTGACCAACAGCCGTGGAGGCGGCCGGGCCACCGAGACCCCGCTGCCTGCTTGCCGCCAAGAACCCCTGTTCCGGCAGCTAAGGTAGGCAGCCCAGTGGAGCCGTTGCTGGGCCCAGTTTGTACGTTAATTCTTTCAACGACGTAAACAACAAAGAACCTCGAGATTTTGCACCTTTCATCAACACCCATTACCGGCGCCCATCACCGGCACTGCGCAACTGCGCTTCGACAAATGCCGCTGACTTTTCAACAACGCAGTTGAGACGGTCAACAGGCGACTTTCCGATTTACTGCTGCGCCGTCTCCCTCCTCGCAGTTTGGGGTCCTAATAAGGGGGATACCAAACAAAGAATCGCACAGCGCATTTCACAAAGCTCAGCAAACCAACCTACTCAGCAACCATGCCTCCACGGCCGCAGCGACTTGTGAGGCGCCAGCCCTTTACAGAGCGGATTCGCGCCATGCTGAATCCCATGGACTTCTATCTCTGGCTATCTGAGGAGATCCAAACTTTGAGCTGGGATTCAAAGGCCTTCGGCACCCGATTCGGACTCGCCGCCAACTTCGTCTTTCTTCTAGCGCGAGCGAACGCCGGGAAGACACGCGATGTTGACGACGTGTTTGGCGACGCCCCCGCTAACGGCTGGGTCAGCCTCTTGGTAAGTTTGCTGCGGGCTGCAGCCGAGTTGGAACCCTCCGCTAATGTGCGCCAATCGGTCAGGCCAACTTTCTTCAGTGGACGTTGATCTCGGTGTCCGCCCTGAACGCATTCTACACCATGACGCGGTCGCGCCACTACCGACTCTTCGAGATGAACGTCGAGGCATCGGGGCCCGGGACACCTTCGGCGCAACGCGTGCGTGTCGATTCGTCGCCTGCCTCATCGACGCCGCTCCGTCTGATCCAGGAGGTTCTGAGACCCGAGACGGCCGAACAGCGCGCACATCCCGACAGGACGCGCGATGTGTGGGAGCTGAAAGTGTGGGATCCGTACCCGGCGACCCTGCGCATGTTCTGCCTCTTTAGCCCGGGGCACGTCCTCATCCACATGCTCTTCCTCCCGCTCCCGACCCTCGATCCGCGCCCCAGCGTCACCGTCTTCAAGTGCTTCCTTCTGCAGGTCATTCTGTCCGCGCAGCTTCTGCTCATGCACTCTCGCTTCTCCCAGCAGAGCAAGGACACGGCTATTATCCAAAAAGAAGTCATGCACGAATATGACGTCAAATACGTCCACCCGCGGCTCCACCCCGTCGTCCGCGAGGTCGCGACGCAGGTCTCCATCAACGACGGGAGGATCGACGAGGAGGAGGTCACTGTCGGCACACCAGCGACCGTGATCCAGCGATCTTTCCAGACGCACCCGAACCCGAACTACACCAAATACGTCAACCCCGACGCCGGACAGTTCCAGCAGACCAGGACCATGTCCCCCCAGCTGAGGCCCGCAATGTCGCCCAGCCCGTTCACCCCTTCCTCCAAGCCCCGGGCCTCCGTGCCCCCGTCCTTCGCCGCTCAGGTACAGCAGCAACGACACTCATCCCTCCGCCAGAGCCTGCCCCCGACAGCAGCCCCATCTCACCTTCTCAACAACCCCTCGACTCCCTCTCGAACATCAACCGGCACCTCCACCGGCACCTCCACCGCACCCGCTTTCAACCTGCCCGCCAACGCGGGCCTCGGCGGCAGCCTCGGCGTCTACACGCACATGAACTCGCCGCTCAAGAAAGCGACCAGCCTCGGCGACATGAACGGCTCGTACGCGTCGCCGCGCAACGGGCGCGAGATGGCCGCCCTCGAGCAGCGCGAGCTGACCGAGCGCATGGTCCGCCAAAGCAGCCCGCTCAAGGGCGACAGTCGACGCGCGACGACGGCGCACCTGGATCAGACTGTCGCGGGGAGTGGTGGGGAGTAGCATCGGGAGTGGGAGTTTATGCGCATTCCCCGGAAAAGCTGGCGCGGGCAAGGGCGAGTCGCTGGACGCAGGAGAGGTTTCCTACGAGGGAGGTTTGAAAGTGAATGGGGGGTTTCCGGGGGCCAAGACGACAGGTGCGAGAGGAGCGTGTATTATAGGAGAGTGAGTTCGGCGTTCGGAGATGGGGGTTGTGTTTGCATACTGGGGCATCTTTGGCGTTTTGGTCTCTGGGGAGGGTGATAAATGGTTTAACCGTTCGCCTGTGCTGGGCGTTGCTTCGAGTTTCAACAAGCCTGCATAATGGTACCGCCCCTGACTGAAGTGCTGCATCTTGATTTGGCAAACCTGCTAGAGCAACATTGGTCACGTCCCGTCCCGGTTTCAGTTCTATACACTTTTGGCGAAAACGAAAAATACGACAATTCTGAAAAGATGAAATTGAAATAAGATGAGAAGGGACTCGTGAGAATTCCCCGATCCACACCTTTTTCATCAGTATTCCTTCCTCTGCTGTGTGTTTTACCCCTGGCTGACCAGCCCCTCTCAGCATTTCTGACACACGCAGACAGCACCACCTGCCTAGGTATACCCATCTTAGCAATACAACACGTTAAAAAAGGGGAAGCAGAACACATGCACAAAAAATATTGGGATCAAAACTGAGTGCACTGCAAGCAAAAGTGTGCGTCAGCCGCGAATCGAACGCGGGGCCCATCGATGGCAACGATGGATTTTACCACTAAACCACTGACGCGCGGTGTTTTTCTCACTCGGGTCAACCCCTGAGCGGGACGCTGGAGACGTCGTGTGGAGATTTTGGTAGGTGGTGGACTTATGAATGGGCAGTTGAGTGAGGCAGATAAGGTGGAGTAAGAGGGTGACAAGGGGAGGAGGAAGGGGGTTGAGAGGTTAGGAAGATGAGGTTGGGATGTGAAGGTCAGGAAGGTAAGTTGAGGAGGCTAGAATAGGGGGTGTAGGGGATGGTGTCGAGACGGGATGGGATGCTCGGGTGCTGTCGTGAAGAAGAGCACCTGCCTCGATGATCACGCTGATGAACTTCGACCGGGCAGTTGCAATGAAGGTAGCCAAACTCGTGTGGAAACACCTCCTTTCCAAGGTAAAAGCATCAAGCGTCTCAAAGACGGAAAGCATGGGGTGTACCTGCTCATCCAGGGATCTTACCTCGATTACCCTTGCCAGGATGGAAGCTGCTGCCTCTCTATTTGTCGACAGATCTCCATGGGCAAAGGGATGTGATGACTTTTCTTTCAAGCCATGGCAGGCCCGCCTGGCATGGCCGCGGGCAAACCGTTCTTTTAAATTTCCCTGGTTTTAAGACATAGCCACATGCATCCATCCAGAAGAAAGCATCTCTACTTTCCGTGCTGCCAGGCACTCGACGACGCGGGCAGCATGGCGTCTCCACGAGGACAGTCCCGGAACCCAGGAGACAACAAACTCACACCGTCCCAGCACTCAAGGATACCTCAAGAGTCTTCTGATGCCGACAAACGGAGGAATATCTCCAAGTCTGTGGCCGAATTCTTCACCAAGCTTCGACCGAGCAAACGGCCCGAGCGTGGCGGCACCCTCCGGTCGACAGCGGACAATACCGAAGAGCACCACCCAGCGAGAGCAGACAGTTGCCGAAAAATAAGAGCCAACTCCCTGAGTCAACACGGCCCAGACACAATTCCCCCAAGCCTGTGGAACACGCCCACCACGCTGCCTCGCAGGCCACACAGCGTGGGGAGAAAGCCATTAGCCAGCCAGCCACAGCTCAACGTCTCGAAGCCATCCGCGCAATACCCTCCCAACTCAAGCTTGAACGGGAACCGTCTCCCTTCCCGTCCCCATGCCCACTTCCATCACCACCCTCTTCCCCAACCCCCCACGACCACCGCCCCCATGCCCTCAAACCCAGCAAGAACAACACCCGCCCCAACCACTCACCAAACCAGCTCACCGATCCCGACCCTCCATCCTCCAACCCCGCACTCCTCCCGCGCCCTCTTCCTCGCCAAGCGCGAGCTCCGCCGGCAACGCCGCACCCTCATCTCCAGCGGCGACTTCCTCGGCGTGACAGGCGTCAATCCCTACACGGGTGAGCCCGACATCATAACCCCGCCGACCTCTTCCTCGGACGCCATCACCAGCATCACCACCACCACCACCACCACCAGCACCGCTGCCACTGCCACCACGGCAGCCAGCACCGCTACCTCCTCGTCCTCTTTCTCCTCTTCTTCTTCTTCTTCTTTACAAAACACTACCAACGCCCGCCCAATCACGGCGGTGGCGGGAACAGGAACCAGGAAAGCCCGCGATGCAAAAACCAGAGAAAGAGGAGGGGGTAAAGAAAAGGGGAGTCTCCAGGGAGTCGAATGCGACCTTCTCGCGCGCGCACGGAGAAGGGAGCGCGCAGCCCGGCGGCTGGCACGAGAGCAAGAGCGGCTCCGCCGCGCCGCGGAGCGCAAGGAGGTGTTCAGGAAGGAGGTGCTGCGGCGCGGAGGGGCGTCAAGTGGAGGCGGGAGGAGGGGGTGGTCGTCCGTCGCGGAGCCGCGGCTGAGTCCCATCATGCAGTCGCCGATGGGGAGCGCCGGGAAGGGGGCTTCGTCGGTGGTGGTGGTGGAGCAGGGGCTGGGGCAGGGGAAGGGTGAGGATGTTGGGGTCAAGGAGATGGGCGAGTCTTTTTTAGGGATGGCGGCGGTGGTCAGGGGGGTAGGAGGCCGCCGCCGCCGCCGGTATGTAAAGGGAGAGGGAAGGATGGGGGTGGTGTTGGTGCAAAGGCAGGTAAATGGGGAGACACGGCTTCGGGAGGTGGGAGACAAGGGGAGGGACGTAGGGAAGGCGATGGTTAGGTTCAGCCTGCCGCCGCCCATCCCGCGGCGGGACGCGTCTCTTCGGCGGGAGGCAAGTCTTTTCCTGGACTCGTACCCAGAATGGGAACTGAGCAACCTCGTAGCAACCCCCGTGGACCTTCGCAGGCTGTCGGGGAAGTGCAAAGTCCGAGAGATATCTTCCGGGCGAGTGATGGAGCTCGACGACTCAGATCCGGCGGAGCAGCTGGAGAATATGTCGCCCAGTCTGGACAGTCCAAGCAGCACCCTCCAGGGGGTTTCAGCAGGGAGAACTCGTGGCCCGGACCAGGCACTCCCATCTGTCTACACACACACCATCACCACTACTGGCTTCGAGCACAGTCGGCCTCCCCACCGCATCGACGGCCATCCCTGCGGCGGGACGCTCGACGGGTCACAAGACACTCGTCTGACGCAGCAGCAAGCCTTGATGTCGACCGCGGTCTTACAGCCGACATCACCCCTGTTCTGGACAACGACGTGCAACAACGCTTGTTCGGACCGGCGGGCTTCCCCAGACAGCATGCAACTGAGCGTCTAGCAGAAGCTCGGCGGCCTGGGTCTGCGGATGGCGACGACGTTTACATCAGCCCAGGAGACAAGCACAAGCCTACAAACGGACGGCCCTACCCCCCATCCGCCTCCCGAACCCGAACAAGGAGCAGACAACGCTACTACGTCGTCGGTAAAGGAGAGGGAAACAGCGGCGCCGGCCCAGAAGTCAAACCCAGCGCCCCCTTTCCAGGAGAAAACCGCGGACGCGAACCACGCACCGCAACACCAAGACCGGACGCTGCGCAAAACGATGCGCAGCCCCAAAGACGACGAAGCCCGCGCCCGCAGGTCATCACCCACGTCCACACGCACGTCCACCTCCCCCGCGGCGGCAGTCCCCATGACGCAGCCCCGACTCCTCCTCCAGGAACCAACCACGACAACGACCACAGGGACATGGCAAGCCCAAGCCGAAACCATCGTCCGCGGCGCGGCACGGACAGCCTTCACCCACCACCACGACCAAGAGCACGAGCCCCCACGAACGACGACACGGCGAATAGCAATAGCAGGAGTAGGAGCAGGAGCGCCTCGTCGTCTGCGCCGCCAGCCGCCGCCACAGCCGGGGGTGCCGGTATCGGCGCCGGACCCCGGCTCGCATCCCCACGGGGCACGGGCGGCGGGACCAGCCAAGGCCGCGGCCAAGCCCGTCTCGGCAGCGGGGACGGCACCGGGACAGGGGCAGCAGGTCAAGGAGTCTGGGAAGCAGGAGAAGACGAAAGGGGAAGAACAACAAGAGGAGGGAATCGGCAAGGACAAGGACAAGGACAAGGGGAAGGGGAAGGGGAAGGGGGAGAAGGGAAAAGGAAAGGGGAAGGGGGCCCAAGAGGGGAGAGGAGCTGGAGGACGGTTTGAAGTTAGGTGCTGCCTGGAGAGTGTGGTGGTGATGCTTGCGCGAGTCGTGGGTGCATACTGGCAGGTGGTGAGTCCCGTGTTTGACGGGGAGTCTGAGGTCAGGAAGCGGATTGACAAGGCGCAGGCGACGGGGGGGGATGTGGTGGTGTGCGTGCTGGCTGTGGTGTTTTTGTTCCTGGCCGTTTCGGCTGGAGTGTGGGCTGTCAGGGGTATTGTTTGGATGGTGCAGCTGTTTGGCAGACTGGGTGTGGTGCTTCAGGTTGTGGCGGGGTTGAGAGACTGATGAGAGAGAGGAGCTCTTCCGCTTTGGATGTGACGCTGGCTTCTGGGGAAAGTGGACACAGCGCCATAATGTTCGATATTCGATAGTGCCTGAGTGAGAAGAAACAAGCAAGCAAGCAAGCAAGCAGCAGAATGCAAAGCATCGCCCGTTTCAGCGTTGGTTCGACTCGGCCGAGAGCCGGAAAGGGCATCAGGGTAGCAGCCCGCATGCCCGGCACTTGCCTCCGCTCGCCTTTGATACGAGCTGCCGCCATGGCACCCAGGGCTGACGAGATGCAGCGTGCAGCAGATTCGGGAAGTGCTGATCCGAGCGGCTCCGGTTGGATCCAATCCCTTGATAAAGCTGCATGTGCGGCTGCCCTTCGGAGAGCAAGGGAGAGCTGGAGATCAGGGGTTCCGGGTGTTCGACCCTCGGCACAGTCACCGCTTCACTTTTTTTCCTCAAGAAACCATGGGTCCTTCCCAATTGCTTCCCTCATCATGCCATGCGATCGGCGATGTGGATCTGATAGGTGGGATAGGGCCAGCGAATCCGGAGAGGGCACCTAGTGCCGGGCAGGCAGGTGATGCCGGGACTGCATTTCGCCGAGACCATGGGCCGACCGGGCCAACGAGACGGCGTGTGTTCCGAGGCGCATGCCCATCTCCATTAGGGGAAACCAGACGAGCCAAGCTGGTTGAGGTCCTGCAGCTTATCGAAAACGGCTGTTTGTGGTCGGTCGGAGTGGGGTGTTGAAATCGGGGAGTGAGGCTTGCGCAGGGGAACTTCTAGACTCACGAAATCTCCGTAGCTCGCATTCGTATGAAGACACAGCACCGATCATGACCGAAGCTTCGCAGCATAGACACGTCGCGAGTCGAGTCTCTGCAGTCTGTTGGGGCGGGATTGAAATTTTTCTGCTATCCCCCGTCGCGGATACTGACGGAAAACTCGAGTCTTGAAAGTCTGGTCGAATCGAAGCTGATGCCGTTACGTGTGAGTGCGGAGACCCAGGCCTCAAGAATCCGTTTTGGATGGATCGGTGATCGGCCGGGATCTAGTCGGGCTCTCTGCTGTCCACACGGGTCAGGGAATGGCGAGGTGACTGTTTGAAAAGCAGAATCGGAGCGATGAGTCCGCTGTCTGCGACAGTGCTTGAGTCATTGGGTGACAAGCTTGTTGACTCCGGTCTTTCCCTGAATCAATTCAGAGCTGTTCCTCAGTTGTCCCTGCCTGTATTCTAGGTGCACGTGCGCTGCAGAGTTGCTTCTTCGGGTCCAGACGGCGTTGGCTTTGGGCCTTCCCCACAGTGGGTCCTCGTCTTGGCTGCTGCCCCACAAAGCCCTGTCGCTGCCGACTTCGCAACAGCCAATGGCGGGCCCGGCTTTAGCAATTGCGGTAGCCACCCCGCATTCCGCGAACCGGAGCACTGTGCTGAGCTCCGAACATCGGCGGTCTCCAACATCACCAAGTTTGGAGGCAGCCGTGCATCGCTGCGAGCGTTATAAGTGGCAGGTGCGTGCCTGATATCAGACGAGAGGTGGAATCATTGCCTCATTCATCTTTCCGGGACCCGTGTTCTTGCCACAGGTCTTAAACTCCCCAAACACCGCCGGAGGAGCAGAACAGACAAAGATCAAAAAACAAAAACCAAATCCCGACCTGAATTTGAAGACAGACCTCAGCGCCGTCCCGGCCGTTGTCTTACCTCCCGTCTAATTCTAATTCGCGTCATTTCCACACTCTGCAGGACGTGATTGCGTCGCACAGCCAAAATGCCGGCCGCCGAGAGGATACCGCAGACGCTCTACGACAAGGTCTTCCAGGCCCACATCGTCGACGAGAAGCTCGACGGCACCATCCTCCTCTACATTGACCGCCACCTGGTCCACGAGGTCACATCACCCCAGGCATTCGAGGGCCTCGAGGTCGCCGGCCGCAAGGTTCGGAGACCCGACTGCACCCTCGCCACGACAGACCACGTAAGCATCCTGCACCCTACGCACTCACGCTGTCTCTTCCCCTCGAATTGTACGAGTGCAACACTGACAGCCCGCTCCAGAATGTTCCCACCACCTCCAGGAAAGCCCTCAAGGACATCGCGAGCTTCATCAAGGAGGACGACTCGAGGACACAATGCGTGACGCTCGAGGAGAACGTCAAGAAGTTCGGCATCACATACTTTGGCCTCAGTGACAAGAGGCAGGGCATCGTCCACGTCATTGGCCCCGAGCAGGGCTTCACTCTCCCCGGCACCACGGTGGTCTGCGGCGACAGCCACACGTCGACCCACGGCGCCTTCGGTGCCCTCGCCTTTGGCATCGGCACGAGCGAGGTGGAGCACGTCCTCGCCACCCAAACTCTCATCACCAAGCGCAGCAAGAACATGAGGATACAAGTCGATGGCGAGCTGGCCCCCGGCGTCAGCTCCAAGGACGTGGTCCTCCACGCCATCGGCAAGATCGGCACTGCCGGCGGCACCGGTGCGGTCATCGAGTTCTGCGGGTCCGTCATCCGCTCCCTCAGCATGGAGGCCCGCATGTCCATCTGCAACATGTCGATTGAAGGCGGCGCGAGAGCCGGCATGGTTGCCCCCGACGAGATCACCTTTGAGTATCTCAAGGGCAAGCCGTTGGCTCCCAAGTACGGCTCCGAGGAGTGGGACCGCGCCGTCGCCTACTGGAAGTCCCTGCAGTCGGATCCCGATGCCAAGTATGACATCGACGTCTTCATCGACGCCAAGGACATCATCCCCACTGTCACCTGGGGCACTAGCCCCGAGGACGTCGTCCCCATCACCGGCGTCGTCCCTGACCCCGAGACCTTTCCCACCGAAGCCAAGAAGGCGGCCGGCCGTCGGATGATCGAGTACATGGGTCTTGTCCCCGGGACCCCGATGGAGGATGTGGTGGTTGACAAGGTCTTTATCGGCTCGTGCACAAACTCGAGAATCGAGGATCTCCGCGCCGCTGCCCACGTTGTCAAGGGCAAGAAGATTGCATCCAACATCAAGCGCGCCATGATTGTGCCGGGTTCTGGCCTCGTCAAGGACCAGGCTGAGGCGGAGGGTCTCGACAAGATCTTTACTGAGGCAGGGTTCGAGTGGCGGGAGGCGGGCTGCAGCATGTGTCTCGGCATGAACCCCGACATTCTCTCCCCCAAGGAGAGGTGTGCCAGCACGAGCAACCGGAATTTCGAAGGCCGCCAGGGCGCCCAAGGACGCACCCACCTCATGTCCCCCGTCATGGCGGCTGCTGCCGCCCTCGCTGGCAAGCTTGCCGACGTGAGGAAATTGTCCCAGTACAACGGCAGCCCGCATATCGAGGCCGCCGTCACCCCTGAGCCCACCACCTCCACCGCCCCGGGTGCCTCCGAAAAGGCTCATCCCGACGAGCGCATCGAGACCGACGACGACGAAAAGGAGGCCCTGGCCGACCAGCCCGAGGATTCGTCCCCGCAAGTCAACACCTCTGTCCTCACAAGCGTCGGTAGCTCCACTGGCCTCCCCAAGTACACAGTCCTCAAGGGCATCGCCGCGCCCATGGAGAAGGCCAACATCGACACGGACGCCATCATTCCGAAGCAATTTCTCAAGACCATCAAGCGCACCGGTCTTGGCAGCGCCCTCTTCTACGAGATGCGCTACCTTGAGCCGGGCGTCGAGAACCCCGACTTTGTCCTCAACCGCGAGCCGTACCGTCAGTCCAAGATCATCGTCTGCACGGGCCCCAACTTTGGCTGCGGTTCGTCTCGCGAGCACGCTCCGTGGGCGCTCAACGACTTTGGTGTCAAGAGCGTCATCGCTCCGTCGTTTGCCGACATCTTCTTCAATAACTCGTTCAAGAACGGCATGCTGCCCATTGCGATCAAGAACAAGGACGACCTGGAGAAGGTCCACGCCGAGGCGGTGGCCGGCCGGGAGGTGGAGATTGACCTGCCAAACCAGCTCATCAAGGATGCCGACGGAAACACGCTGTGCTCGTTTGAGGTCGAGGAGTTCAGGAAGCACTGCCTCGTCAACGGATTGGATGATATCGGCTTGACGATGCAGATGGAGGACAAGATTGCCGAGTTTGAGAGGAAGATGTCGAGGGAGACGCCGTGGCTCGACGGCTCCGGCTATCTCAAGCGCAAGGGCATGGGCGGCAAGCTGGCTGTCAAGGCGGCGCCGGTGCCGCGGACGAACAGGGGTGATGTCAAGACGGAGCCGTTGGAGTGGTAGAGAGAGCGGGGAGGCTGGAGAGTGTTATGATACCTAGGATGATGACGTCCTTTTTTTCGCGTTGGATTCAGTCAGCTTTAGCTTTGGCTTGAGTCTGGGGTTAGGCAGAGAATGATGCATGCGGAGCGTCAAGTCGGGTGAATAAAAAGTTGTCTTGCCTTCCGCCACATTTTGGTCTCCCCCAACTCTCGGTGCTAATTCCACCAAAAACTGACGCTGAAACTCACGCTCAGCCCTCTCACGTAGTGCCACCACCCGATGGGGATGTACAGCACCTCGCCCTCGTCGAGGATGCAGTCCAGGTACTCGAGCTTTTTGAAGTCTTCCCACTTGGCCCCGTTCTTGCCTGTGTGAGCTCTCTTTCCTGTATGGAAACGACCCTCCATCCCGTCCTCCTCACCTCCCGTCCCTTTATTACACCCTTGACCAACTCTGGCTTCACCCCAACACTTCTCCGCCTCGCCACCCCCGATATCCACCCCATAGTCCCCATCTTTACCCCCACTATACCCTCCTCCTTCATCATCATCATCGCCATAACCCCCCTTCCAATCCCCATCCCCATTGCCATCCTCACCCTCACTCTCGTCCCCAGCAGCACGATCCCACCCCTCGACCATCCCGACGTCCACCGCGCTCGTGTTGCCCATCTCCACCCCGCCCTCCCGGCCCCGCGCCCGGATGAGGCGGCGGTCGGCCCACGGCGGGTACAGCCGGACGTACTTGCGCCCGACGACCTGTGAGAGGAGGTTGTGGTAGGGGTCCGTGTGCAGCGGGGTGATGGTGCCGGGGGGGCCGAGCCAGGCGTTGAGTTGCGGGGCGGCGAGCTCGGGGAGGTCTTGGGAGGGGTCGAGGGTGAAGGGGTGGGGTGGTGTAGAGGAGGTCTGGGGGTGGAGGTCGCGGTGGAGGGTGGGAGGTCTGGAGGTTGGAAGGGGGGGAAGGTTAGTTGGGGTTTAATGTCTAATAGTGGGGGTGGGAGGTTTGAAGGGGGGAGGCGGAAGGGGAGGGGTTGTAAAAGGGGAGGAGATATGGGGTAAAAAAAAGGGGGGTTGATTTAGGGTGTCAAGGAGGAAAGGAGTCAGGTGGGTGTGAAGATGCGAAAGGGAGGAAGGGATGAGGGTAAACGTACGGGTCAGGAGCGGGTGCTGTGCGAGATAGCCCGTCCTCTTCGTCCCTGCGCCGGTCGTCTCGGCGGCGGCCGGGCCGGTGATGTACTCGGTGAGAAACTCGCCAAACGGCAGGATCTGCTGGCCCCAGCCTTCGTCGACGTAGCTGCGGCCCAGCTCGACCGGGACGAGGCGGCGGCCGGAAAAGGTGCGAGACAGCAGATACGAAGGGCTGCGCCAGGGGCGGGTGGTGAGCGCGGGCCAGTCGGCGATCAAGCCGGTGATGACGAGGGGCAAGGGGCCCAGGTTGTTCTTCTCGGGCGTGGTCATGTACGTCTGAAAGTCCTCGAAGGAGATGTCGTGGACGCGGCGCACGGGCCGGGTGACGGGCGGTGTGAATGGTTCATGAGAGGAGAAGGTGTCTTGCCAGACGGGCTCGGAGACTTTGGGTCGTTTGGATGGTCTCTGTTCGAGCGATTCTGCGGCTGGTGTCGACGCCTGCCAGACTTGTTCCAGCAGAGCGAACGCCCTGTCAACCCACTGCCTGCCTCGGTGGTCCCCCGCGGCGCCGGCAAGCACAATGGCGAGATCCAGCGTCTTGATCATGGCGTCCAGGTTGCCCTCAGCCATCGCCCTGTCAGACGGCCCAGGACCACAGGCTGGCGCCCAAGACATGTACAACAAGGCAAACTTGAGGATGCTGGCGTCCGTATACAACTGACGCCAGCAGGTGGGTAGTTCCTTGAACAGGTAGGCATAGAACTTTGCGTACGACGCATCAATGATGTCGTCCAGCCGCCTCAGCAGCAGTGGCACAGGCTTTTCAGAGTTCCTTGCTCCATCTCCATCTTGGCTGTCATTACACAGCCTGAGCAGCTGCACGGCCTGCCGCTTGAGAAGCTGCACCAGGGGTTCCCCACAGCCCGCCAGGCCATCGGTGAAGAGGTCGTCGTCCAAGATCTGAGTGCACTCGGCCACGATCTGCTCGGCTGCGGCTCGGCACTGGGCCCTGAGCTGATCGTGGGGCGTGGGCATCTTTGTGAATGCTGTCATTGCGTGTTAGTATCCGGGATAGATTATTACTTTCGGTGTGCAGGACATTTTGGTACTGTCTATAAACTCACGCGGCTTGGGCGGTTGACCTCGGACGGGGCCCGGGTGGGGTGAAAGGGCGGCAGTTGTTTGTTTGGTGGTGGCATAGAAAGGTTTTAAGGTCTCCGTTTTGGTGGCGGCCTGTTCCTTGGATCGCGCCGTTTGACAGCGGGCCGTTCCAGCGCCACACCTTGACTCTGAGACACCGGGAAGGTCAATCCGGTGTTGGGTCCTTGCGCCAGCTCCCTCATCAATCACAAGGTTATATAGCCTCTTTTCATATATGTTTATCGTGTCATTTATAGCCTCTAGTCCACTTTCTCTCATCCTAGCTGATCGATCCCCAAGACATAGATAGCAAAACGCACTGTACTGTGTACATACAACCGTCTTCCTTTCAGTCGAGCACAGCTGCCTCCCCCAGGTTGTTTGGCATGCAGACGTCCGGATGCATCCTCGGTGGCCTCTCTCCTCCTTTTTAATTTCCCATAGCTCACATCACCACCGCCCAAACCCCTCCCTTCCGCAACAAACCCAGTCCACAAACTTCCAACCTTGCCCATATCCTTCCTTTTCTATTATCCGCGCGCTCCTTCCCGACACAGTCGGCCATTTCACTGACCCAGGCAGCCGCCAGCAACAACTCCCGTCAGGTGCGGTAGGCTTACTGAGGTACTATTGAAATTCTCTATCTCATCTCCCCCAACAACCTGAACAACCCATCTCTCGCCTCTTGTTGTATACCACGAACCCGTTCTCCGTCCCACTCTCCACCCCGACCCTGCACCCATCCATGCCCCCGGCCCGGCCGCACAGCCAGACCTGCCTGCCTGCCTGCTGCAGCTGCGATGCAACCCTAGCGCTGCTGAAGGTGCAGTGTTCCCCCCCCCCCTCTCTCGCCCTCTGTTGTTCCGCGTTTGTTCCATTGCAACACGGCAGACTCGCCGCGAGGTTTTCCGGTAGGGAAGGGCTCGGAGCGAATTTGGCCGGATTGAGGTGAGTCGAGTCGAGTCGAGGGCGACCTGAGGTGAGGGCTGGGGGGTTGGCGTGATTCGTGCTGTGCTGGGGGTTGCATGCGGTGCCGTGCGGTGGGCTTGGGTTGGTGGTTGACCGGGTGTGGGTGGCGGGACTTGCGTGAAATGGATGCTTCGGGGCTGGCGTTGTTTTGGGTCGAGTTTGTTTTCTTTCGTAGGGTGACGTTGGCGTTGTTTTAATCTTGTTTCCGGCCCATAGTCCCTCGAGAGCATGTCCCAGGCTGGCTCAGACTGGCGGCTTCTGCGCCCAGACAAAGTGTATCGGCAGGTAGGCGTGGATGCGCCTGTTGCTCGCGGCCGCCGTGACGTCGCGCACCACGTCCTGGATCTCGTCCTTCTCGTACCCGGCCTCGACGAGCGGCCGCGCCGCCATGACGCCGACAAAGTCCATCAGCACCTCCCTCATGTACCCGCCGAGGAGCCGGAGGTGCGCGTCCCGAGCCCATTCGCCCAGCGGCATGTGGAACACCTTGCGCTCCATGTTGACGAACCCCGCGCGCGCCAGCAGGTCGGGGAGCTGCTCGAGAATCTCGATGTTGAAACCGTACTGCTCGTGCAGCACGGGGTTGATCATGTCGTAGAACTTGGTGACGGGGTAGTCGGCGGGGATGGTGTTATCGTCAGAGGCGAGGTGCGGGAGGACGTCTTGGATCTCGATCCAGCCTCCTGGCTTGAGATTTCTTGAACTTGTGATCAGCCGGTGATCTGAGAGAACCTCTCTGACAGGGACTTACTGAAAGACCTTGGCCAAGACCCCCACGTTGTCCTTGATGACGGTGTTGACGAAGCGAAGGTGTGCAAAGTCATAGTCGTTGGCATGGACCCATGCGTCCTCGATGTCGTCAACAATAAAGTCGACGTTTGGCGGGATCCAGTGCGGCTGGATGGGCGAGAGATCTACGCCCGTTACTTTGGCGCTGGGAAAGGTCTCGCCGACTACCCAAGGTCAGTGCCGGTGCTCCTCCTGCTTGTCTGTCTTTGGCACGTACCTTCGATGGCCCAGTCGCCAAACCCGGTGCCCAAGTCGATGATCTTCTGAGGGTTGTCGCCGATCGGTGCCAGGTACAACTTGCCGCCCAGGAGGTCCTTGAGCATCACGTGGCGCAATGTCTCCCTCTTGAATTCCTCCTCATCGTTTGGTATTGGGTATCTCCCGTATCGGAAGGCATGGTATCGCCTGGGTCGCCTTCAGTACTCGGACATCCAGTGTAAGCAGGCGGTGGCATACACACCTTCCGTACTCCCAGACGTGGCCGCCGACGCTCGACGTTACAGACCCAAACGTGGTCTCCTCGTCACTCGGATCGTAGTCAGAAGTGACATCCCGCACATCTTCGGGCAGATCCTCGTCTCCCAGCGGTTCGATGACGCCGTGCTCCTCCATCCCGGCTGGGGAGGTGCCCGGGTCTCCCTGCATCCACGCTCGAGAAACGCCTTGAGAGGCCACCTGGCGGACGAGTCCCTTTGCTCTTGAGTGGGTTTGAGACAGCAGGTCCGGGCCGAGGACATTTCCTCGGGCTGCTGGACCAAAGGGCAAGATCGGCGTCGGTATACGAGGGGACAAAAACAGGGCCAACGTCCCAGGTAGAGAATGGAAGGTATCCAGGTGACTGCCCACCACTGACTCGGCGGCAAGCAAAGGATGCGGGCCAGAGACGGCCGGCAGCCAAGAGTAGTGTTTAATTAACGGGCCTGTGGGAGGTTGGGGAGAGGCAGCAGGCCCCGTGAAGCGGGCGAGCTTCTTGAGCTCGGTCCAAGGAACATGTACAGTACCAAGTCATGGCAGCCAAGGAGAGAAAGACCGTTTTGGCGGCCAAGCAGAAACGAGCTAATTATGTACGGAGCACCCCCCTCGCTTCGCACAGGCGGAGCAGACTGGAAAGGCGGAATCGACAAAAGATCTCACCAGATGCGACAACTTGGGAGCTCCTTGGGCCCCAGACCCAAGGGTCTCTGGGGTGGAGCGGTGGATATCCAGCTCAAGAAGGGGGGCCGAGCCAATCACCGACGGCCACCTGCTGTCTCGCGGGAGACGGTGGCATCTCGCGCAGCACGGCTGCATGAAACGAACGCCATATCTGCATTGGGGCCTGCACCTTGGAGACCCTGCCACACGGTACAGGTTCCGCCGACCCAGCCTAGCGGATGAGTGCAGGTCCACGGCAGACGGACCGCCGCCCAACACCCCTGCGGGGGAACCTGTTGGAGAGGGAGGAGGGGGAGCCCGACCAGAGTGCTGGGACGCGGAGGGAGACTGGAGAGCGGCAACAGCTCACGCGGCGTTACCAGCTACCAGAGCGTCGGTACGGGCTCGCCAAGGCACAGCACAGAGAGAGAGCCGGCCACCCGGCGACAAAACACGTCAAAGTTGCAGCGAGGGCCGGCCATGGGCCATGGCAGGCGACGACGGGCCCTTGCGAAAAGCCTGGAAGAGTCAGAACGCCAGGACCTGGATGCAACACTGCTGCGCACCCTTCGGGCAGGAGGGGGCGCCGACCATCCCGAAGTCGGGAGGACCCCGCTGCTGCCGTCACAGAATAGGTGCGGGAAGGGTTCTTCTCGAAGGGTAACGTTAGGTTGTGTCGTGGCCCGTGGCACGACGAACGACTCGGCTGATCCAGACGATCCGAATGATCCAGATCCCCCGATGCTGCAAGTCGATTCAGGTGCTTCCCTGGGCCGTGTGTCTCCTGTGTCAGAAATGGGCAGGCGCCCCGGAGCGTTTGCAGCGGCACACCCAAGCACACCCAAGCGCACCTAGCAGCCGTTACACGCGGGGTGCCGAAAAGCAATGACGGGAATCCAAAAAGCGGTCAGGCAGGCCAGCCCGCTGCCCCACCGAATGAGGGGCAGAAATTGATGTGTCGGGTTCGGGTTCGAGTTTAACAAGGTCTGCGAAAGGGGCTTGAGGAAAAGTGCGGAAACAACAGAAAGTGGAGGGAACAGGCAATGGGGCACACACGCTCGACACGGAAGAGCTAACGAGCAGCCACGGCAGGCAATCCACCCGTTGCCTGCCTCGAGCCCTGCCGTGGGCCTGCCATGAAAGAATGGGGATCCACACAGTAAGACAATACAGTGTCTCTCCAAGGTTTGCAACGGTGCGACCCTCCCCACGTCGCGTCTCGAAGCGCGTTCTTGCAGCGCGCAGTGCGTGCCCTGTGTCAGTGGTCCCCTACCAACCAAGGAAAAGGACCAATTCCATAAACACCCACTCCACCACTTCTTGCCCGGACAGCGCCTCGCCCATTCTATGAGGCGCGCCGTGTGGACTTGTGACCCCCTGTCGACTTTCGACTTTCGACTTCATGATTGTACCGCTAGTCGCGACATTTCTAACCTCGTTCAAACTCAATTAAACCCGAAATCACAAAATCACGAACCTACCGCGTATCCTCCCACCACCACGCGACCAACCGAACCGTCTCAACAAACCACCCCTACCACCACCGCCACGACGACGATACCAAACCACCCAACCGGACGCACCACTCTAACCCTAAACCTACCCTCAACCGCCCTCATGAACCCCTCATAACCTCCAATCCGACAACACACACACAAGACCCAGCAAAGACGGGACGAAATGTACCTCCCGCGCCCCCTCCTCTCCAAGCTCTACCTGCACCTGCAAGCGACCCGGCACCCGCTCTCCCCGCCCGTCCTCCTGCTCGTGGCCCTCGAGCCCGACGCGCTCTGCGCCTGCCGCATCCTGACGCGCCTCTTCAAGCATGACTACATCCCGCACAAGATCCAGCCCGTCGCGGGCTACGCCGACCTGGAGCGCGTCGGCCGCGAGCTGGTGCGGCCCATGACCGAGCACCGCGGCGGCGCGGGCGGCGTCGTGGTGTGTCTGGGCGTGGGCGGGATGGCGGACCTGGGGACGGTGCTCGGGTTGGAGAGCGAGAGCGACGAGGAGGAGGAGCAGGGGGGGTTTGGCGGGGTGGAGGTGTGGGTTGTGGACGCGCACCGGCCGTGGAATTTGGCGAATGTGTTTGGGGGGTTTCCGCTGGAGCCCGAGACCGAGGGGCGGCGGGGTTCGCGGCGAGGTCGCCTGTGGGTGTGAAGGGGGGTGTATTGAGCGGCGTACAGGCCGGGAAAGGCGGCATTGTGGTTTTTGATGATGGAGATATCGAGGAAGGGCTGGAGAAGGAGAGGGAGGCATATATGGCGCTGGTGGACATGCCGGATATTGAGGACGATGGGGAGGACCTGGGGGATAGCGATGAGGATGAGAGCGAGGGCGAGGAGGAAGAGGAGGAGGAGGCGGTGGTCCAAACGATGCGGGCAGGGCAGAAACGGAAGTCGTGGGACTTTGAGGATGAAGATAGCGAGGACGACGACGACCGGCCGAGGCAGAGGAGACGGAGTAATTCGGTGGGTGCACCTCGCCCGTTCTTGATGTCGTTGTCCGCTAACAAGCCAACAGTCCACTCCGATCCCAGACTCGCCTCGTCGCCCAGCGCAGCGCGGCCTCATATCGCTGAGAGATGACGCTATATTTTCTAGTGACTCCCTCGAACCCCCGAGCGCCGCTCAGCCGCGCCGCGGCCCGTCCGCAGGAACGCTGAGGCGGAGGCTTCTTCGGCTCCGCCGCAAGAACGAGGCCATTCTCCGCGACTACTACCGACTGGGCGCTTCATATTCCGAACCCGTCTCTTCGATGATGTACGCGCTCGCCTCAGAACTCGGCCGCGAGGACAACGATCTGCTCTGGATGGCAATTGTTGGTGTCACGTCGATGGAACTCTACGGGCGTTCCTCGGCTGGCGTCGCTGTGCCGGTCCGCAGCTCAGAAGCTCGCCCGGCGTCTGGCTGGCTGGGCATGCGCGGCGCAAGGATACGGCAGCTCTTACGAGACGAGGTGCGACGGTTAAACCCCCCAGAGGTCGGCAACGGCCGGGTCCTCCCGGAGAACACGGGCATCATCCCGACCACGGCACGCAGCCCCGAGGACACCAGCATCCGCCTTTCCCCTGAGCCCAAATTCCTCCTCATCCGGCACTGGAGCCTCTACGACAGCATGCTGCACTCTCCTTACCTCTTCTCCCGCCTCAAAACGTGGAGCGAGGCCGGCCTCAGGCGGCTGCACAAGCTCCTCGCCAAGATGGGCGTCAGCCTGGTGCAGTGCAAACAAAGCTACGCGCACATGGACATGATGCTGAAGCGGGAGCTGCGCACCAAGCTCCTCAAGTACGCCTCCCTCTACAACCTGGACGAGCTCGTCCCGACCATCGACACCGACGGCAAAGACCGCGGCGGCGCCAAAGACGGCTGGGGGTTCGTGCGCAGCTGGGGCTGGCGCGCGACCCTCAGCGCGCAGGACGTCGGCGTCGTCATCGGCGCGCTCCTCGAAGTTGGCAACGCCACCTCCCCCCCGTCCTCCTCCGACACCTCCGCCACGGCCTCCCAAGAACCTCTCCCCAACAACCCCACCACCTCCACCTCCACCAACCCTCCCGCAAGCGACGAATGGCTCCCCCGTTTCTGGTTCGCCTACGACGCCCTCGAAGACATCGAGTCCCTCAAAGCGGGCCTGCCCACCGCCCAGTTCCTCCACAAGGCCATCTTCACCACGGGCACCACCATCCTCAAGAAGAAGCAAATCTTGCACCTGCGGGCGTTCCGCATGTGCGTCGTCAAGGACGCCCCCGGCGACGCCGCCGCGCTGTTCAACCACCCGGGCGCGCTGACCAAGCTCGCGCTGTGGATCGGCGAGGCGCTCGCGGAGCAGGAGAAGGACGCCACGGGCCGGCTGGCGCACGGCGGGCGGGGCACGCCGCTCGTCGTCGCGAGCCTGGACGAGAAGCGCGGGTGTACGTGGTGGTGGGCACGGGCGGGGCGGCGGGCCGGACACGGCGTTTGTGGACCGCGAGGCGGTGAAGAGGCGGAGGGAGGAGAGGGGGCGGGCCAAGACCAGGGAGGAGGCCAGGAAGGCGAAGGAGAGGGTGAGGGAGGAGAAGAGGGAGGCGAGGAGGCGGGCACGGGAAGGGAAGGAAGGTGGTGATGAGGAAGAGGAGGAGGAGGAGGAGGAGACGGAGAGCGAGGAAGAGGAGGAGGACGACGACGACGAGGACAGTGACGGGGACGAGGAGGAGGACGGACAGAGGGAGAGGGGGTATGGGTTGAATCGGTTCGGCACGGCGTTTCAGGACGTGGTGGGCGAGACGAACGCGAGAGTAAGGATTGACAGCTTTGAGCATTGCGTGGTGGAGGTCAAGAAGGAGGATCTGGGTGGGTTCTTGGAGAGCCTGAGCATGAAGGCGGTTGTTGGGTGAGTGTATCATGGGGGGCGGTGTCCTGTTGGTTTATTCTGTCATGTCTGTGGGCGTTTGGTAACCCCTGTTTTCATTACCCCGGTTCTGCTGTTTAGATATGCCCCTTTTCCTTGGTTGGGAGTATTTGTTAGATGATGACGAGTCGGGTGGCAAGCATGGCGAGGGAAGGCGCGGTTTGGGCATGCATGTCACAGGTAGCAATCTGCTGGTTCTTCCTCGCTGCTGAGCCATTTTCTTGTGATGGCAAGTCAAACCGTGCTAGATTTTGTTGACTTTCTTTTCCACGGTTGCTTCAGCGACAGCGACCACCTGCCTGTTTCTACACCAGCTTGCATCGCTTCCAGACCTCCACCCATTGGTGAGAGCACGAGACAGAACCCCCTCCATCCGCACTTTGGCTTGATTCATGGCCCGCGGAGGACTGCTTGCACAAAATTGCCATGGCGGCGACCCTCGGTCCAGAGTGATTGGCGGGCTGCATCAATCTTTTCGCTCTTGGCGCGTTGCACAGCCACAGTGCCGAGCGGGGAGATCTGGTGTTTTCTGTGACCACCCCCTCGTTTTCGTCTCTTGGTGTTGAAGGTCGGTCTGGATGGGGGGACTTGGCCTCCACTGTGCCCCAGTATTGGCCAGTATTGGCAGGTGAGGTGGGTGCACGGGATTGGTGGCCTCTGCTCGTGTCACCTTGCCGCTTCGTTTCTTGTCCTCCGTGAAAGGTCCCTTCGCCTTGTGCAGCTCCCAATTGATTGAACTGGAGGGAGGGAGCCAGTTGAGTTGGGAGGCTGCGCAACAGGCAGCTCTAACAGATAACCTGGGACGGCCTCCAAAGGCTTTGCAGCGAGACGTCGGAGGTGGTTTTCAAGCTGGGCCCACCACAGACGTACCTAGCCGCCCGTGTCCCGGATTCCAGAACCGCGAGTTTCACGCCCCAGTGCCTGGGCTGTCCCTGACCGCTGGGGCTCCTGTGATAGGCGCCCCTCATTGCCCCTCCCGTCGCCGCCGAAGCTAGCCTCGCGAGCCGCAACTTCGGGATCTCTTGGAGGCCGGGTTGCTTTTTTGGTCTGTGGGAAAACAGAACAAACATATCATGATCAACTTGTGAGTTTCCAGCACGGTTCGAAAAGGGCGTGTGTGTTGTGTGCACCCACCTGTCCAATAGTTAGCTTGCATTAGAGAATGAGATCGTGGACGGGACGGGAGTCGTCTCGAGGAAACGCCGACCACACGCCGGGTCTTGCCTCCAGGGTTCGGCACCGTGTCTCTAGGCCTTGCAACACTGCAAACAGGGCCGTGCGAGCCGCGCCGTTCCATTCGCTCCAAGTGGAGCCGTGGCACTGTGGAACGGCGCTGGTGCTGCAATCGTCACAAACTCCCGCTGCCGCGCCTTGACTTTTGCCCTGCAGGGCAGTGCCTCACCCATAGATTGTCCAAGTTCCTGCTGCATCCCATCTAGCCGCGAGTCTGCATCCAACACCAACACACCAACAAGCACTTCGACTCCCCATAATCTCTCACCCAACACAACGAATCTCTGACGACTTTACTTGATACTCGACACTTTTTTTGCTGCCCGCGCACACGTCATCGAACAGCCGACATCTCGCGATCAACCGCCATCGCACACAGCACACCCCTCGATCCAGCAGTTTGCGGCAGCCAACCCTTGTCGCATCACCCCTCCTCGTTCCCCCTCGGCGCTGCCACCCTCAGAACCCGCTGGTCACACCGGCACCGATAACCCAGCCGGCCTTCAAATATGGGCAATTTGTGAGTGCGCGGCCGAATCTGGCGTCGCCGGTGCCGGATATCTCGGGGGGGCTGGAAAGGGCATGGCAGTTGGCGCTTGTGCAAGTGGCCGCCGCAACCCCTCAAGTCCCGCCTTGCCCGGGCGGCGCTGGAGGGCACAGGCAGCCCCTGACACCGAAACACCATGAACCTGTCGCTGACACTGCCCGATCGGCCCGCAGACAGTCCAAGAAGCTCCCAGACGACCAGCTGAAGGAGCTGCAAAAGTCGACCAACTTTGACAAGAAGGAGCTGCAACAATGGTATAGGGGTGCGTCGTCGCAAACATTCTCTCTCTCCCTCTCAGAGTCCGTCCCCATGCTCACACACAGACCTTTCGCGCCACCAGGCTTCCTCAAAGACTGCCCGTCGGGCATGCTCACCAAGAGCGAGTTCCAAAAGATCTACGCCCAGTTCTTCCCCTTTGGCGACCCGTCCACGTTCGCCGACTACGTCTTCAACGTCTTCGACACGGACAAGTCGGGCACCATCGACTTCAAGGAGTTCATCTGCGCCCTGAGCGTCACCAGCCGCGGCAAGATGGAGGACAAGCTCGACTGGGCCTTTCAGCTGTACGACATTGACGGCGACGGCAAAATCAGCTACGACGAGATGCTCAAGATTGTCGAGGCGATCTACAAGATGGTACCTTCTTCCCCCCCCCTCTACCCACCCCTCTCTTGACACACACACACACAAAAAAAAACAACCCCCTCCGCTTTCCCCCCCTTAGAAACTTACTAAAATCTTGGGGGTTACCACAGGTCGGCTCGATGGTCAAGCTCCCCGAGGACGAGGACACGCCCGAGAAGCGCGTGCGCAAGATCTTCCGCATGATGGACAAGGACGAGAACGGCAGCCTCGACATGCAGGAGTTCAAGGAGGGCTCCCAGCGCGACGCCACCATCGTCTCGGCCCTGTCGCTGTACGACGGGCTCGTGTGAGGGAGAGAGAGAGAGAAAAAGTACCACTAAAGTCAAACGAACGAACCGGCACCATACTTTTTTGTTTGTGTCAAGGAGAAAGGGGGAAATCGGTTCTTTGGTAAATATCGGGGTTTTGTCTTTTTTTCGATTGATTAGACGGGGGGTTGGGTGTTGGGTGCTGGGCGGTGGGTGGTGTGGGATTGAAACGGAACGGCCATGAATGACGATCCAAATGGTCCCCATGGTGGACGACGGACCTATTGGCGGGGTTGGTGTGAGGTGTTTTTGGCTGGTGTGAGATGATGCCAGTTGAGTCATGTCAAATGATGTTGATGTCAAATGATGTTGATGTCAAATGATGTTGATTGATGAAGGGATATACATCTAGGGTGTGTGGTGACGTCGGTTTGTGGCAGACGCGAGGAGAGATGCTGTCTGCTCTGCTGCTTGGGAGAGACGGCATCAAGTTCACGAGGACGAGCTGGTGGTGGCCCTCCCCCCGAATCATCAGCGGGTTACGGAACCCCCAGGAGGAGAAGGAAGGGCTCGTTTCCGCCGACGGGGGTTTTGATATAACGGTCATGGGGCGGGGCGAGGGGATGAGGCGCAGTGGACTTGGCAAGTGAGATGGTTTTGGCTGAGGAAAGGCTTTGTAACTTGTGTGTTTTAGCAACTTGACGTTTTCTGGCTCTTTCGTTTTGCCTCTCTTCTTCCAGCACAGCCCCAAACCAGATCTCCTGCAGTTGTCTACGTCTGTGTTTTGAACACCCTATAATGGTGTCAGTTCATGCCGACCCCCTGTCCTTACTCTGGACTGCTTGATCGGCTTCTCTGCCGGTAGCATTGGACCTTGGGGAGCGAGGTCGTGAGTGTCATCTTTTGAGGTCTCACGGAGGCAACGAGGAACTCGTACCGAACTACTCAGGGATATCGAAAATGAAACGCGCTGTTCAAAGATATTAACGTGCCTAAACCCAGACCCAACCAAGCACCCTCAGGCAGCCAGTCAGTCATGTCGAAAGACGAGAAGCAAACCAACAACCCAAAAACCATACCAAGGGGAATAATATATCACACGTAGTAGTCACAAATGCGCTGTCCACCCCCCGCCAACTCCTCCGTAGCCACAATCCTCCACTCCCGCTTGCCCCATCTAGCTCGAGGTTCCATACGCCTCGGCCACCTCCTTCCTGTACTTGTCGAGGATGCCCCTGCGGTTGAGCTTCTGGGCAGCCGTGACCAGGCCCTGTTTCGTTGTGTTAGTTCTACTCACTATTCGAGGGGGGAAAGGGTTGCTTACGTTCTGCGGCGTCCACTCGTCGTCAACCACAACCACACCCTCGACAATCTCGATGCCGGAGAGACCACCAGCCCGGCCGGCAGCCTGGAGCTCCCGCAGGACGGCGCCCTGCAGCTTCTTATCGTGCACGAGCGACTCGAGGCTGTCGCCCGTAACACCAAGCGTCGCAGCCAGGTTCTTGAGCGCAGGCTCAGCGGGAACGATAATCGCGATGGGCTTGGCTTGCGAAATGTCGGCGTAGACGCAGATGTTGGCCACGACGGGGGCGGACCGGTAGATGGACTCGAGCTTCTCGAGCGCAATGTACTCGCCGTTGAGCGTCTTGACGAGGTTCTTCTTGCGGTCGATGATCTTGAGATGGCCGTTCTTGTCCCACTCACCGATGTCGCCCGTCTTGAACCAGCCGTCCGCGGTGAGGGCCTCCGCCGTCTCCTTCTCATTGTCGTAGTAGCCCTTCAGGACGGTGGGGCCGCGCAGCCAGATCTCGCCCTGCGGGTTCGGCTTGTTGGTGGCGAAGTAGCCAGCGTCGGCAAAGTCGACCAGCTTGGCTTCAATAGAGGCCGTCATGGCGCCGATCGACTCCGAGGTCCACTCGAGCGGGTTCTGCAGCGTGCCCATGGCCGCCGTCTCCGTGAGGCCGTAGCCGATAATCATGGGGCAGATAGCCATGCTGATGAACTTTTGCGTCTCCTTGGAAACGGGACCACCGGCGCTGAGGCACAGCTTCATACGCCCGCCGGTGGCTTCCTTGATCTTCTTAAAGACCACAGCGTCCAAGACGCCGCTTCCAGGGAGGTGCGAAGCCATCAACCTCTCCTTGAGCCCCAGAGCGCCCCAGAACAGACCCCGCACTATCGGGCTGCCGGCGTTGACCTTGGCGATGATGCCCTTCTTGACGGTTTCCCAGACAGCGGGCACACCGATCAGGACGCTGGGCTTGAACTCCCGAATGTCGCCATTGCAGTTGCGCACCGAGGCGTCGGACAGGGTCTTGGGGTTACCGTAGCCCAGCGTCGCGCCCCAGTAGATGGCAGCGTGCTCAAAGACGAATTCGAGAATATGGGCCAGCGGCAGGTATGTGAGGAGGCCGTCGCCTGGTCCAATAAACTTCTCGACGATGACGCTGGCGCCAGCAACTGCAAGTCATATGTGTTAGCTCCGTGTTTGTTACTGTTGTAGACTCTAGGAAAGGAGAAAACCTACCAGCTGCGATGACGGACGCGTGCGTCACCGGTACACCCTTGGGAGTGCCCGTGGAACCAGAGGTGTACATGATGCAGCAAAGGTCCTCCGGGGTGGGCGGCACCAGGTCGGCCGGGTTCTCCTCACCCAACTTCTGCAGCTCGTCAAAGCTGAGGATGTCGACGTGGGGGTACGAGGCCTTGAGCTTCTCGACGTGGTCCGGGTTGACCTGGTGCTGGGGGTTCCAGATGACGTGGCGGACCTCGGTGGCGACGGCCAGGACGTTGGTCAGGGTCGGCAGGAGATGGGGATCGAGGAAGATGGCCTTGGCCTTGGTCGCGACCATCGAGTAGCGCAGACCCTCCTCGCCGAGCGTGTCGTAGGCCGTCACGATGGGCATGCTCTGCGAGGAGGCGGCGTGGGCCATGGCCAGCCAGTTCTGGCTGGTGGCGGCGTAGACGTGGACGCGGTCGCCCTTGACGAGACCCAGCTTGCGCAGACCGGCGCCGAGCTGATGGGTCAGACGCTCGTAGTCGACGTAGGTGATGTACTCGTAGGGGCTCATCTCGAAGAAGGTCCACGTCTTCTCGACCTCGCGCTCCTCTCCGTTGACCACCTTCTTGATCATCTTCTTGTCCTGGTGGGTGCGCACCAGCTTGCGCGAGCCCATGCACTTGGCATTACCAAACTTGGCGACACTGGCGCGGACGAGCTCGTGGACGGTCGTGATGTCGTCTTGTGGCGTCAGGAACAGGCCGTCGACGGCGAGCGGATGCCTGCGCACGGGGGTCTCGCCCTCGACGGGCTGCTGGCCGGGCACCTCGACCGAGAAGGGGCCCTTCGCGGTCATCCGCGGGATCAGGTGTACCTGCTTTGCCATTGCGACTGTGATTGTGGGCGATGTGAGGGTTGAAGGAGCGAGGAGGCAACGTTTGTTTGCCGGGCAGGGAGATGCCGGATAAGATGGGCTCTCGGGAGACGGGAGCTGTCGAGCGCGATCGAGCTAAAGGGGGATGGATTTAGAAAAGCCCCACTGCACCTCAGTCGGCGAGTCGGCTAAAGGATGCTGATGCTTTCGAAAGCGGAACCTGGTGATGTGGTTCCTGGGGATATCGTGTGCTCGTGGAACCGTCAAAGAACCAGCGAGCCAAGTCGGGGAAGGAATTGGGTATAATGGTTGCAAAAGACAAGAGATGGAAGAGCGTCGGGGAAGACTGCCTCGGGATGGAAGGGATGGGCAGGCAAGGGGTTTTGGCAAGAACTTTAACCCCAACAAACCGCGAGCTCCAGCACCGCTTTCTTGGGGAAAGCTCGGTGGCCCCTGCAAACCCTGCTACCCCAGTCCGCCCCACAACCGTCGTTACAGCGTAAACACACCCGTCTTTAGCGTCGAAATGACCATGTTGTGTCCAACCGCAGTGGCTGCCTGCAGCGTATGAGTCGAGATTCCTGAGCCTTGCGGTCATCGTTTTGTCGATCTCCTGGTCTTTTCTCTCACGCTTAGACGTCTTCTATTGTGTCCTTTCATCACTACTTTCTCCATTTTTTTTTTCTTTTGCTGCGGCGTCAATAGAAAGGCGGCCGCACACCCTGTCATGGTTAGGTACTATTTACCGTAGGGATTTGGTGTCTTTCCCCAGGAACGGCCGCCCAAGCCTGGTCGAGATAACCCCGACCACATTCTCTTTATCCCGGTCCCGCCTCGCTGGGCTGGGCATGGCTTGGCAGGCTGGGCGGACCCGCTCCAAGACTCCGTTCTGAGAAAGTGGCACTGGTCACAATGGCAACCAGAGGGCGATGCCCAGGCACTTCTGTGCACTGCAGAGGCAAAACCAGTGGGCAAAGACGAGATCCGGCGACTATCCTAACGCCATTCGGTCGCATTCACAGCTGTCAGGACCAAGTCATGATTTCACCTCGCCGACCAAGAAGCAAGCAACGGCCCCGTCTCCAGTCCAATCTTCTCATTGCTGTCGCCGTAAGTTCCTCAGGGGCCCAAGCAACGGGTCACGACAGAGCACAGCACGGCAATCTTCAGATATCACACGCCCGCAGACGGACATGACCGCCTCAGCAACCCCTCTTCAGCAGCCGCCTTGCCAAAGCGAGACGATAAGTTAATGCTGGGTGGTGGACCAAGGGGCATCCGCCAACGCACCCAGAGCAGCAGGCAGCACTTTGCACACGACGACACAGCGTCAACATGTCGCGTCGAGTTATCGCATTGCGCTGCGCATGGCTTTGCTGGGCCAGGAGGGCAGCAGGGCAGCTCTTCAGCCCCGACGGCTTTGCCTCTTGGTCCAGCTTGGCGCATCTGTCCAATCGCAGGCGGCGCAGTTTGACATCCGCTCACTGGCAGGCTGCTTGGTGCTACCTGGTGCTGCAGGCCATTCCCTTGGCGGGCAAGATGAGCAGCACCCTGGGCTCTCTGGAAAATCTTCCCCGCACTCGGCCCTGCCCGTCACTCCACCCCGAATCTCGAATCTGGAACGATTTTGGCCACTTCAGATCGATTCTGGACAGTTGCAATACGAAGAAAACTGTAAGTCGGGGACATGAGGCAAAGGAACACCGAGTTTGATCCCTCGTCCCGAGCATATCCGTTATCATGGGACTTGCCAGGATCTCTCAGGCCGTTGCAATAGCATGCCGTTGGCGTCAGACCCAGTACCAAAGGCACTTCGGATGCGGCCCAGACAAGAGCTTTAACCGGGTGCTGCTGTCAAGGGCATGCCGAGACGCGCCAACCCTGGAGCTCTCCTCGCCTCCACATTTCCCAAGATTGCGCCGTCTTTCGCCGAGCAAATCCGCGCACTTTGAGAGTTTGGCAACCTCGCCGTTATTGGGCAGGAAACAACCAACACGCAAGCATGAAGTTGCAGAGCCTCTTGCGGGCGCTCGGCGCGCCCGTGCAGGATGCTGAGGAAGGTGGGAGAACGGACCGCACATCTCCTGTGTAACTGACCACGCAGGATTCGCTCTGGGCCCGCAAGTGGCGCACCTCCGCATGCCAGTGAACTAACACACCTCGGCGTCATCTGTAGAGACATTCGAGCTGTTTGCACAGGACCTGCCCTCGGGGAACCTCGGCTTCATCGACTCCAAAGCCCCAACGCTCGATCTCACCATTGCAGGGCGAGACTTGACCGTCCGCCAGTCCCCGGGCGTCCTCTCGTCCAACCGTGCTGGCGGCACCACAGGAGCCGGTGCGTCTCACCAACCACCCGTCCACCGATATTGACCTTTACCCCTTTTTTTGCCTTGGCCCCTACCACCAGCCCATACCTGTCACAGCCGAGTCACACCACGCAATCATTCGCTCTGCACAGTGTAGACACACTTCCGCTGATGATCCTCCCCAATGCCAAGTCGTCTGGAAAATCACCCCGCTCTTTGCAGAATGGCTCGCGTCGCCCACCAACCCGTTCTTCGCGCACGGCGTGCTCTCGCCGTCCTCCCTGGCCCTCGAGCTCGGCTGCGGCATATCGGGACTCGTCGCCCTGCTCCTGGCGCCGCGCATCTCCCGCTACGTCCTGACTGACCAGCCGTACGTCGCCAAGCTGGTCGAGCAGAACGTCGCCGAGAACCAAGCCGCCTCCTCCACTGCTGCTGCACCCACCACCGCCGCCAAGGCCGCCCGGTCCTCCAAGACCCGCACCACCACCACCACCCCGACCCCGAACCGGGGGTCCCCCGCCGCCCCAGGCCGGAAGGACGCCGCCGGCTCGGCAAACGTCTCCCGGTCTAGCCGTAGCGGCAACGGGGGTGCGGGCGGCAACATCCGCTTCACCCCGCTGGACTGGGAAACCGACGAGGTCACGTCCGCGCTGACGGGGTCGGCCGGGGCGACGAGTTTTGACGTCGTGGTGGCCTGCGACTGCATATACAACGAGGCGCTGGTCGAGCCGTTTGTGTCGACGTGCGTGGACCTGTGCAGGCTCAGGGCCGCAGAAACAGCAGCAGCAGCAGCAGCAGCAGGTGAAGCCGGGACGGGAGAGCAGCCGTCGGCGGCGGCGGCGGCGCCGTGCGTGTGCGTGATTGGGCAGCAGCTGCGGGATCCCCTCGTCTTCGAGGCGTGGGCGACGCGGTTTACCAGGTCGTTTCACACCTGGCGGGTGCCGGATGGGTTGCTGGTCGCGGGCTTGCGGCCGAACCAGGGGTTTGTGGTGCATGTCGGGGTGTTGAAGAGTGATATTAATCTAGAGGCGATATGAACTCGCTGTTTTGGGGAGAATATATACTGAGAAAAAAAAAAAAAAAGAAAGTGAAGAAACCAAGACCGCCACCGTGTGATGTGTGTACAAACAATCTTGAAAAAAGCGTGCCCATCCATCCATCACACCAGCTCCCACCGCACCAGAAATGCATAACTGTACCCGCACCGCCCCTTCTTCCGCAGCCACTCCTCCTTGGTCAACCCCCTCGCGCTCTGCCCATCGATCGTCTCAAACGCAACCAGCAGCACCTTTTGCCCCGGCGCGCCGAGATCCCGCGAGTCCACGTCCACGTAGTACCAGAACCCGTCGGTGTCCAGAGGGATGATGTCCTCCTTGCGCCCGTCCAGGCCCCCTATCTTGAGCCCGAACAGCATCTGCTTGCCCTTGCCGTTGCGCTCGGGCGTCCAGTGCTCGCACACCTTGGCGAACTGGAACCGCACCGCCCCGCCCGCGTGCACGCGCAGCCGGCGCTGCATGGGCGCGAAGTTGCTCTCGTCGAGCCCTTCCCTCGTGGCGTCGCCCATCCACTCGGCCGGCTCGTCGGCGACGGGGCCGACGACGTACTCCTCCCACGAGGGGGCGCGGCCGTCGCGGCGGTACCAGTGCCGGTCGTCGGCGGGGAAGTGGCGCGTGCCGAACCGCTCGTTGCTCATGGTGAAGCACTCCTCGGCGAAGCGCTGGCTGTACTGGCCGTTGCACAGCGCGCCGGCGCCCCAGCACGCGTCGATCAGCTTCCACGCGCCGCCGTCGATGCGGACCGCGTTCCACGCGTGGCCCGTCGGGTCGGGCGGGGGCGGCCGCTGCCCGGCCTTGAGGGGCGAGAAGCCGTAGCCCTTGCCGTGGCCGGTGACGACGACGCAGGCGAGCCCCGCGCGCACGGCGATGGCCTCGTACACGCGGGCGTAGCCCTCGCAGACGGCCTTGCCCGAGAGGACGGTCTCGGCGGGCGTCAGGCCGCGCGGGATGCAGTTGTTGAAGAAGCCGTGGACGTCGTAGATGATGTTGTGATGGCACCAGGTGAAGATGGCACGGGCCTTGTCGGTCGGGGAGGGGAAGGGGCTGCAGAGAACGTGGGCGAGGTGGGCGATGGGGTCGGCGCCCCGCGGCACGGAGGAGGTGGGGTGCTGGGCGGCGAGGGTGTCCGGGCCGGAGAAGTCGCGGCAGGTGAGGCAGGATTGAGACTGGGTAGGGGCCGGAGGGGCGGAGGAGATGCGGGTTGCTGCGGCGTCGATCTGGGCGATGGTGGGACGGGAGCTGAGGGGGATGGGGGGCGGTGCCGGAGGGGGGGAGGGCTTGCGGGTGCCGGAGTTGAAGCCGCATTCAAGGGCTGACTTGGTCCGGAAGCTAGATGGTGGAGGGGGAGGCGCCGGGCTGGTAGGGCCGGCGAGGCGTCCTCGGGGGAGGGCGGGACAGGTCCGGGCGAGCGGGCGGGTCTCGACGGGAGCCGAGGGGGTAGGGAGGGCTTGGGTGGATCGGCGATGCGTCGCGCTGGGAGAGACGGCGAGACGCCTGCCTCTGCAGCAGCTTCTTTTGCTTTTGCTTCAAGCTCACGCCGGGTTGGGGGCAGCGGCGGAAGCTTGGCCTGGTCAAGGGTCGGGGGTAGTTTCCTGGGTCTCTGCGTCTCTGGGCCTCCGTTTGAAGTGGCCGATTTGGTGTGGCTGAGTGAGAGACTCGAGATGGCAGATATCTGGGACACATCGGAAGCATTCGAGTTCCTCCTGACGGAAAGAGTCTGGGTAGAAGGGCGGCGCGTGGGCAGTTTAGGTGGAGTGGCCAGATGAGAGTTCCGGGGGGGTAGGGGGGGGGGTGCGGAGCGGGCCGCTGCCGGGGCTATGGACTGGGCCTCATCATCTTGCCCCGTGGTCCGTCGCGGAAGCGGCGGTGGCAGCTTCTCGGTAGCAGCCCGCACGGGGCGCGGCGGCATTGCCGGGCTCTTCTCGGCAGAGGCGACACCGGGGGTGGTCTTGGCCACATCTTCGGTCAACGACCGGGCTGGAGGAGGTGGGGGTGGGGGTCGTTTGCCGGCGCCTGGCGGCGGGGCTTGGAAGTTCTTTTGCTGGTTGAGAGCGGCAATGCGCTCAGCGAGCGTGGTGAACCGCGGCTCTTCGTCTTCACCCATTTTGGCGTGATACCTGGTATGGGAGAAGGACTCGAGATGCGATGTGTGAGTTGACGGTTGAGAGTTGAGAGTGGGATGGCGAATGGTGAGACGTTAAAAGCAGTCGAGGTACTTTGACTGTGCCGCTGCATGAGGACTCACAGACACGAGAGAAAGAGTGGATGATTCGCTCAGGAGACGGCTAGTTTGCAATTGGCCAAGCCTCAATGCCTCTCAGCCAACAATTGCGCCGGGGGAAGGAGGAAAGGAAGACTCAAGCGGGGCCTGGGAGCCTAGAGAGTGCATGCAATGTAACGGTTGTGTGTTTTTGCGGGACCGAACAGCCACAAGCGTTGGAGAGTCTGATGAGTCCGCTCTCTGCTGAAGCACAGAGCCAAAACACTAACAAAGTTAAAAAGTCAGGCCGAGTGGCAAAGCATCAAGACAGCCTCGGGGGTGCAAGAAGAGTTAAACCCGCATCTGTCTGAAGTTGGACCCGGTTGGTCCCATGCCAGGGGAACTGAATTGCCACTGCCACCCCACCCAAGGTCGAGTTCGGTTGAAACAGTTGGGACGAAATGTGCGGGAGTACGAAGGACAAAAGTTACTGTGTATCAGCACAGAAGAAACCCACCGGAAACAAGACATATCAATAGGTAGAGTGCCACACACTCACAACCCTTCCAGGAGGGACTGCATGTTGATTAACTGAGACGATGCTCATCCCTTCGACCAACCATGATCTACCTTAAGTAAGGTCCGCCATGCGCAAGGCGGCCGTTCCAGTTCACCCCACGGGCGACTGCAGCCCAGCCAGGCTGGATCCATGATGGCACCATCTTGCCACGGGCAAGACCCCTGTTGTGCCAATGGAGAAGGAGCAACTGTATTGGACGAGTTCGTTGTTGGTGAGGTTCGCCTTGCTGCCTGCCGCGCAGAGTTACTTTCAGGTTCTAGGGTCGGCATGCCTAGCAGACACACATTGGAAGTCGCTCATCCATGTTACAGCCTCTCTTGAAGAAAGCTGATGGCTCCAAGGTCCGGAACCCGACCCGTGGATGTCTTGCGCTCTTCCTGGTCCTGATGCAGAGGTCCATTTGCTGAAAATAAAGCGGGTCTTTCCCCCAATCCCCCCGCCGTCAGCCTCTCCCGATCGGCGCCCCACGGGCCTGGGCGCTAAACCCCCTGTACTCCCCTACCAGCCTACCCCGGCATTTGCCCAGACATTGACCCGCTCGCTGCCCTCATCCATGCTACCCATGCTCCATGCACGACCCTGACCTTGAGACCTGCACCTTGCACCTGGTGTCTCTCTTTTTGCTGCTTTCATCCGACTTCTTTTTGCTCCCAAGACCACGAGACGGAGATGCCGACGATTTGAGCAGCACGCCTTTGTCCCCGTAGCCTGGCTCCTCTGGGTCTACGAAGGTACATACATACAGTACCCAGCGTCGATTGCTCTTTGCTTTACATGCAAGCAACAAGCCCCGCAGAGAGCAACCTCAACAGTTTCAGCCCAGACTTCGGATTTCGTACTGAACTGCCCGGTCTCGGTTTCACTTTACCTAGAGCTTGCCGAAGCCGATTTGGAAACTCTCAACCTGCAACTCTCCGTCTTTTCGCACCGGGACCGTACTCTTCCTCCTCTCCGCCGCCCGCGCTGCCATGGCTTCCACAGCCGCTCCCGCCCCGCCAAAGGCGCGCGCAGGCTCGGCGCCAGGCACCTTCTTTAACTTCATGGGCCTCCCGCAAGAGGTACAAAGGGAGATAATCGAATACTGCTCAATGCCCGACCTCATTTGCGTCGCCCTTGTGTCGAGGCACTTCCGTGACCTCGCCGCCGCCGAGCTCTACCACACCTTCCTCGTTGTCTTCCCGGACGAGGATAATCTCCAGTTCGATACTTCGGTCGACGCCCTTGCCCGTGGTTTGGACACATTCGTCACCAGCGACTACAACTATGCCCAGTATCTCAAGACGCTATGTTTCGACACATTTTACATGGGCGACAAGGCCGAGGGCTCCTACCGGCCCTATCTTGCCAACTTGAGCTGCGGCAAGTTCATGAATACGTTGCTCCACCTGACACTGCGCAAAGCGAGAAGCCTCGAGATTTTCAAGTAAGTCTGCCACCTCGAAGCAGCAACCGGCGCACAGGACTCCGCCCACCGTTGCACGTAGATGCGGTTTGAGCAGCCCGCGTCCGGGTCAGCCCAGCGACTGACATCCATCCAGGTGGAACATCCGAGTCGAGCTGAGCCGTCCAGTCTATAAGGAGCTTCACCAACTCGAATCTCTCTCGGAGGTACATATACGACTCCAGGCAGGCCCCTCGCAGTACGAGACACCCCCGCCTCTTCCCTACAACGCCTCGCAGTTGGCCTCTCTGCTGGGGCCGGCCCATGCCACGCCCATCTCGTCCCTCCCCCCTCCTCCGCCGGCCTTTGCATTCATTCCGCCACCACCTCCCGGGGGGTTCTATGTCCCCACCTCGAGCGTGCCTCTGCCTCCTCTACCCAAGCCGCCCCGTGTCAGGACCCCGAAGAAGGCATCGGTCGAGAATCAGCCGCCGACACTGTCCGGCTTCAAAAACCTCAGGAGTCTTTCGGTCCATGACATGGAGAGCCTCGATATCGTGCCGGAGCTCCAGGCATGCTTGCGCAACTGTGCTGGGACTCTGACGAATCTCAAGCTCTCCTTCTCCGAGAAGCTTGCGGCGTCTGCCCGAAAACCATCGATCGACCCCGAGCCCGAAGACTCGGACCAGGAAGATGAGATGGTGCCCCTGCCTCACTCGCACGCGCAAAACGAAGAGATGAGCGGGCCAGCAAGGGCGTTCCGGGCGCAAGAGGAGCGCAAGACACAGGAGACTGTACTCGGCAGGATATTTGACATTGAGCCGACTCCGGCCCAGAATGTCCAGATTGTCCGTGTCGACAGGAAGGAGGTCAAGGGGAAAGTCAAGTCTGAACAAGAACTCGTCGACTGCATGAAGACGATCGCGGCCAAGGTGATGGGAGAGTTGAATGGCACCAACGACTGCGCTCCTTCCCAGGACGTCATTGACATGATTAGCCTTGCCGCCAAAAAGTACATTGACGAAGTGAAAACGGAGAAAGCGAAGCACGACGAGCCACCTAAGGCCTCGGACCCATCGTCTTCAAGTTCCAGTCACCCAGCGGGCGAGACGGCAGCAGAAGCGCCCACAGAGAGCCTCTTCAGCGAAACAGCAACCGCTAAAGCCAAGGATGACCAACGGGACGCGAGTCCCGATGACATCGACATTGAAGAGCCCGAGGAACAACTCGTCATTGATCCGGAAGAGCCGCCAGCCAGTGACACGCCGGTGAATGAGCCCGCAGGCACTCCCTCGGAGGTTCCTGAGGCGGCGACGGCGGTTCTGGCCAGTACCAGGACCGAGTATGGCAAGGCCTTGGCTACCCTGGAGGCGCAAAAGGCGGATTACAAACTCTTGGCCGAAGAACTCGAGACATTCGAGTCGCAAGCGAACACTCTGACCCAGGAGATCCGGCGGTGGCGTGCCAGTAACTCATCCGTGGACCTCAAGAACCTTTCCGAGGCCGAATCACGACTGCTGAGCTTTACTCGGAGCGTCAGGGATATGCAAAAGGAGATCAGCGCCTGCCAGGCCACCATCGAATGCGCCGAAACGCTGCCGTCCGGCGGGAGGAGCCCGGGCACGGAGCGGGCCAATGTACAGAACATGCGCGACTACGTGCGGGAAACACGAGGCATCGCGCTCGAAACCCTCGGGATTTACCTGATCCCGGTGAAGGCGTCGGTTCTCTCTCGAGCGGTCGATCTGCGCGCACTTCGCCACATCGTGTTGCTCAACGTTGGGATCCAGGCGCCCATTTGGGCGCTGATGCATAGAGAAAACAGGGAAGCGCCGCTGCCGCTGTGCAAGATCTTTACCGACAACGTCTCGCTCGTCTTCCTCAATTTCGTCGCATCGCTCCAGAAGGTCGATGAACTGCTCCTGCTTGAGAGGGAGGCCAAGGCGAAGCCGGAGAGCTTCGCGCCCCGGACTCAGACGACGATGGACCAGATCCGCCGGCTGGTCCTCAAGAAGCACCTTCCCACTTTGACGCGCCTCATGATCAAGAACTCGGCCGACACGACGTGGGACATTGACGAGAAGACCGTCCTGCTGCTCTCCAGGCAGGGCAAGAAGATCACAGAGCTGGCTTGCAACATGAGCATCCGCGCAATGGTATTTTTTTTTTTTTTTTTTTGGCCTCGTCCCCGATATCCTCCTGGCAGTCAGTCACTAACCAAGCCACTTCGAAAAGCACTGCCTGATGCAGCACATTGCCGGTTTGGCCTCGCTCCGCGCCCTGCACGTCGTCCACCTGCGCAACGACGACACGTGCGTCTGGGTCATGCGCGAGACCAAAAAGTTCCTCATCGACAACGTCTCGCACTACCCGGACCTCAAGCTCGAGTACATCGCCATTGACGAAGACGACCGCGTCGACCAGCTGGTCCGGGTGTCCGCCAAGAAAGGTGCCGATGGTGATGACGACGGCGAGGGGGCAGAGGGCGGCAAGGACAAGAAGAAGGACAGGAAGGGCAAGGGGAAGCAGAAGGCGGCGACCGGCAGCATTCCGTCGCTGGATGCGGGGTCCTCGGCGGCCGACTTGGACGTCACGGCGCTGATTGCCGCGGAGCTGGGGGGGGTGAGGGTCGAGTAGCGAGGGCGAGGAGGACACGGACGATGACGAGGATGACGAGTTCTTGGGGCAGAATGATTGACGGTGGAGGGCGAGGTGGAGGGGATTGCTATCTTCCAGAAGGAGGTTGTTGCTGGACGGCTTTGAGAGATGGGCGGGATAGGTAATAATCAATGGGAACTGGGAAATGGGGTATAAAAGGGAGGCGTGGGTATGGATGGATGGATGGATGGGTTCTGGTAGCGCAGCGCTGAGTCGGTTTGTATCTTTGTGTAGGCTTGTTTGTTGCTGTTGTTGTTATTGCTGTTGTTGTTGTGTTTTGCGTTTTGCGTTTTCCATGATGGCTTGTTGGAGGAATTCGGAATACCCCTATCAGCGCTGTATTGAGCGAATATGGACATGTTGTTTCTGCAACGTTCCCTTTGAAATTGATCTGAGCGGGTGGTTTGAGTGCTGGTGTTGGTGTTGTGGAGTTTGAGGGGTTCCCCTTATTTCCCGACCCTTGTTCGTATCGAAGGTTGGTTGCCTGGGCTGGGGTAGGCACTCATGACGACACACACACGACCGAGACTCTAGGCAAACAGATATTAAGAAGCACCGACCGACATCGATTCCTCGTTTTACTCCAGATCTCCACTCTTGATCGTTCATATCATTACCGCCCCTCCTCTTTCTCATCCAACCAACCTCGCCCTGATTATCCATCAATCTCTCTTTCTATCACCTTGAACCCGTCTCCCCTAGGGTATGTATGTATGAATGTTACATGGAGTATCTCTCCTTGCCCACCCCAAACAACAATAGTAAGCACACAGCAAACACCGCTTTCAGAAACCCTCTCCTCTCCTAACGTTACCTCTCTACCTCACACCCCCACCACCACCACCGCAGCAGCCCGGCCCCGGCCCCAGCCCGGCCCCGGCGACGACCACATCCCAAAGCAGAGGCAGACACCCCGCGCCCGTCAACGCCCGCGGCACCTCGGTCGACAACAACAGCGATGATGATACCCGCCCCTGCCCCTGCCCCTGTCTCTGTGTCTGTGTTTGATGGTGCTGCTGCATCCTCTCCCGCCCGCCGTCCACGGCTTGCTCGACGAGCCCGCGCAGGGTCAGCACCCACTGTTTTGACGCGTCACCTGCAGCAGCAGTACCACCACCACCACCACCGGAAGAGTCTGCATGGTCCCCGAGGAGCGATGCCGGGTAGTTGTTGTTGCTGTTGTTGTTATTGTTGTTGCTGTTGCTTTGCGGGGAGGAATGAGGCTGCCAGAGGCGGGAGAGGCATTCCGTTAGGAGGTGGATTGCTGTCGTGCGTGGGTTGGGAGCCGTCGTCGTGGTATGAGGTGGGGGCGTGTGGAGGGCGACCAGGTAGAGGGGGCCGAGCAGCGGGGTGCGGAGGTCGGTTAGGGGTCGTGGTGGCGGTGGTTGGTGCGGGTGGGAGTAAGGGTGGCAGAAGGGGGAGGCCGAGAGGCGGGTGGCGAGGTGGAGGATGGAGGGGAGGAGGGACGGGTCTGGTTGGGTCGGGGGTGTTTGCGTGGGTATGGATGTTGCGTGTGGGTGGTAAGCGGGGAAGAAGGGGTCGAGATCGAGGTTGAAGTCGAAGTTGAGGTCGAGGTCGAGGTCGAGGTTGGGGGTGAATGTGGTGTTCGGCGCTGTTGTCTGCGCGAGGAGAAACTGGGCGCAGCGAAAGTGCAGTAGGTCGAGGTATAGCCCATAAAGGTCTGGCGTGGTCGGGTCAGGGGTGCCGAAGCGGGCGGGCGAGAAGAAGTCGGCTGTGAGGGCGCCCAGGCGGGTGCTGCGGGCGAGCAGGCACGCCTGCTGGCGCTGCTGGACCGGGTCGGACCAGAAGATGGCGGCGGACTCGTCCCCTGCGGCGGTGACGGCGGCGATCTCGTGCAGGCGGGCGACGGCGTCGTGCTGGAAGGTGGACATGGCCATGCGGGCGTGCAGGACGTCGGGCAACGAGTGCATGCTTGCGCCGTCGTCGAAGTGGCGGGTGCGGTACCCGCGCTCCGAGAGGACGGGCTGGATGCCGTGGGTGAAGAGGCAGGCCGAGAGCTCGAGGCGAGCAAAGAGCTGGATGATGTCGGGCATGTGGAGCGAGTCTCGGTGTGTGGGCCAGACGAAGATCGAGCTGTCGGCGAGGCAGTCGAAGGTGGAGTCGGGGAGTGACTGGAGGATGCGCAGGCCGTTGATCAAGTGGGCGACGGCCACGTCGTGGTTCCCGCGGAGGGTCTCGAGCGAGATGAAGGCGAGGCAGCAGACAAGCGTTACGCGTATGCTCTCGGCGGCCGAGGATTTGGCGTGGCCCTGCAGCCGCTCGATGGATCGGTTGTATTGTTGGATGGTGAAGACGTCGAGGTCGCTGCGGGTGAAGCCGTCGATGACGGGCTCGTTCGGATACTGGAACAGCTGGTAGGCCGCGGCCAGGGCTACTACGGCGTGCTTCACGGCCTCCTCCTGGCAGCCCGTCGCCGGGCTCAGCCTCCTCCAAAAGGCCGTGAAGTTGCACAAGTGTGAAGCCGCACCGTCCGCCGTGGCAGCCCGGAAGCGGGCAAACAGGCGCTTCTCGGTCTCGGTCCCATCGATGTCGGCCTCGATCCGTCGCATGGACCGGAGGGCCTCGTTCCACTCGCATGCCCGGACAAACTCGGCTCTTGCCAGCTCAGCCGTCTGGCTGGGGTCGGCCGAGCGAGAGCGGGCGAGAGCGGCCTTGTCATATCCATCGCAGGTGCGGCCGGTCGAGGTACATCGGAGGCAGGCGGGTTTTCCTTCGTCACATTTTACTCTGCGGATTCTGTGCTGGTCAGTCAGTCGAATCTGGGCACAACTTTCAACTTTCACGCTCTAGTGTTCGTCGTCGCTACTCACTTGCTATTCGGGAATAGTGTCAGCCACGCCTCGTCACCTCGTTCAGGGGGGGGTGATGGGCAGGGGCAAGAAGGGGCGAGAAGGGGGGACACGCACCATGTAATGCATCCTGTGCGGACCTTTGGCTTGCTCGCTCGTGTTCTCTTCTTCGGGGGTCTGAGGGACCGCCACTGGGTGATGGCGAGGGACTGCCGGGGTTGCTGGTGGGCTCGACGCTCGAGCGGTTGGACGAGTAGGACGAATTGGCCATGGTGACGACAGCAGCTGGGAGTCTCGAGGAGGGGGGGGGGGGGGGGGGGGGGGGCAGCAACCACAGAGTCACCGAGTCACGGAGTCACGGACAGGACGGCAAGCAACACTCGTATAGTTGGGGAGCTGGTTGGCGAGGGACAGCAGGCCCGGTTTTATTCTGCATATATCGAATCTGCAAGTGTGGACAGCAGTGTCCCCGAGTCCCCGCCCGGCACCATCAAGACACACTGGAGGCCTGGGCCGGCCGCAGATGCCAACTATTTTCATCTACCTTACCATATCATCATGTCCAGACGCTCTCACCGCCTGGGCCGCCTCGGCTCCATGGGCACCCCTCCTCAGCGGCCTCAGCTACCACAGCACGCCGTCATCACCTTGAGTGCGCCGTGCTCTTCCCTCCCCCCTCCCCCCTTGACCCAACCAACGCAGTAGAGGCAAGCCGAGGGCGTCGAGGCGTCAGAGGCGTCAGTTGACGATGTTGTCATCGGCTAGCGGGGGCGCCGGGCCCGCCGCGCAGGGACGAGGAAAGACAAGACCGGAAATGGAAGGACATTCCCTGCACGGCGACCCGACCGACGGGCTGACCCGCAGGCGTTTCGGGAAGTCGACCGGCGAAGGTGGGTGAAGGTTGGTGAAGCAGCGTGAAAGATGCAGGAAACTGAGGAAAGAGCCGGCTCAGTGGCGTTGCCTCTCCAGTGCCCTGACTAAGCGAGCCCTGTTCTTGGGCAGCTCCGCTAATTTTAGCGTGTCGAAATGTCGCTGCCTGGACCCCAACCTGCCCGAACCTGCCCCAGTGGTCCCAACTGGTCCAAACTGTCCCGGCTGCCCCAGCTTTTACACACAAGGGGAGTTGCGTTTCGCCATTGCTGCATGGGTTTATCGACGTGGCCCAGGTGTGTGCGTTTTGCAGGAGGCCCGTCTCACGGAGCTGAATAAGGTTTGCTCACTGGTGGTTTTGCAAGTGTTTTACGCCTGGGGCGCAGCCCACGGGTTGTGGTGCAAGTTGACTGGTTTGACAGAACGTCAGACTTGACAAGAGCCCAACCAATGAAGTCTTCATACCCACGAACCTTGAATTCCTTCTTCATGATTCACAGCACACAGTACACACTTTTCAACCTCGCCATCGCCCTCCGAAGCCCGGCATGCCACATCCACCAAATAGGCAATTGACCTCACCTCGTATAGAACTCCCCTCGCCCCACGCCAATCGCAGTTCTCCACCAGTGACGGGCTCCCTTCGGCCCCTTCCATGAGGCCATCTGCACCCGTCCCCCTCACCCCTGACTCTACAAGAGCAATAGCCCAAGCGAGAGGCGCGAATTAGGTTCTGACCACTACCCCCCTTTTTGGTGTCGCAGGGTGCTGTCATTGGGTCAAAGTCAACCCCAGATCACTCCAGTCCCAGACCAGATAAGATCAGACCAGGCAGCACTTTAGGACATGCCAATGCCAAGTCAGTCACCTGTCACAAGGGTCTTTTTGGCACGGGAGGTGAGATGCTTGGATCCTTCGATGCGCCGTCTAGCGGCTCTGGATACGAAGGTTAAAGCTCCGCGCCGCTCACGCTCGTAAAACAGACAAAGAGCACATATACTACATCAAGGGTAAATAGGGCTGGATTCAGGGGTTGGTCGACAAACCAGATGAACTGAAATCTCGGGGCCATGGTCATCATGGTCATCCAGCCAGGCAGGCATGCCATGCAACTGTGCAATGCAAGGCGACGGATCCCAGAAGGGCCGAGCTCACCGCTGCCCAGGCAGATGCTTATGCCCTGACTGGTCCAAAAAGCAGAGGAAAACAGTTTCATGATGGGAAATAGGGGGTGAAACAAAATCCCGAAAATGTCTTGGAAATGCAAGCGATATAGTACCGTGTAGCGCTGCGCTCTCCAACAATCGGGACCACACACGATTCAGTCGGGTATGGTGTAGCGGTAACATCGTTGACTCTCACTTCTCAGAAGTGACCGTTCTCTCAACAGCCCCGGGTTCGACTCCCGGTATCCGAGTCACTTTTTTCAATTTTTTCAACCCCACTTGCACGGCCTCCTTCGCTCTTGTCAGTTTCATCCCATGGTCGTCGTTTTGACTCGCAGGACCATGTTCAAGGTAGTGCCAAAAGGCACTCTCAAGAACGGCGCCAAGCGGCCTTAAACTTTAGGTCCCATCCCATTTCAACGGGCAGTTGATTTGCAGCAGATTGACCCTGGGCGCTGCCCCTGAACGGCTGTCCAATCGGGTCTTTCGTGGGGCTTGAAACGGCGTGGCACTGCGCCGCCAGGGACCCCTGCCGCGCTTCGCGTGTCTCGACATTTCGTTATCTCTGAAATCTGTCTTCAACACCATCACCTGAGCCTTGACGGAGCAAACCGGCGGCATTGGGCAGCGGCATCTCCGGGGGTCCAGATGACCAAGTATCACATTCACATACTCTGGCCAAACAAATCATGACAGCGAGCGACAGTCAGCCATGAGCCCCCCCATATCGACGACGCTGTCGCGCACCGAGACGCTCAGTCTCGTCTGCATCACGGGCGCCTGCGTGGCCATCCTCGCCAACGCCTTCCAGGGCGATGACAAGCCGCTCATTGTGTCGCTCGCCCTTAGCGGCCTTGCCTTTTGCGCCTCGTTCGCCCTCATCCGCTGGCTCGGCCCGACCTTTATGAAGGCTGGCTTCAAGGGCGTCGATCTAAGCAAGCACCACCGCAAGGAGATCCCCGAGTGCATGGGCGCCGTGTGCGCCGCCGTCTACTTGTTTGCCATCATCGTGTTTATCCCGTTTGTCTTTTACAAGGACGTGGTCGCGGCCACGAGCGGCGGCGGCAACCGCGATGTGGTGTTGCAGGTCGAGCACGTCCAGCAGGGCCGGTTCCTGCACCGCTTCCCCCACAGCAAGGTAACTGCTCGCAAGACATCTTGGGTTTCCAACACCAACTAACACGCCCGTCCAGCTCTCATCATACCTCTCAGCCATCGTCTCTCTGCACACCATCGCCTCCCTCGGCCTGGCCGACGACCTCTTCGACATCCGCTGGCGGCACAAGTTCTTCATCCCGGCCTTCGCCGCCATCCCCTTGCTCGTCGTCTACCGCGTCGACTTTGGCGTGACGTCGATCGTCGTCCCGCTGCAGCTGCAGCCCTACCTGGGCCCGCTCCTCGACCTCGGGGCGCTGTACTACGTCTACATGGCCGGCGTCGCCATCTTCTCGCCCAACAGCATCAACATCCTGGCGGGCATCAACGGCATCGAGGTGGCGCAGTCGGTCGTCATCGCCGCCCTCCTCGCCCTCAACGACGCCCTCTACCTGCTGACCCCCTACCCGCACCCGGCCACCGACTCGCACCTCTTCTCCCTCTCCTTCCTGCTGCCCTTCCTGGGCGTCTCCCTCGCCCTGCTCTACCACAACTGGTACCCGGCCCGCGTCTTCGTCGGCGACACGTACTGCTACTTCGCCGGCATGGTCTTCGTCGTCGTCAGCATCCTCGGCCACTTCAGCAAGACGCTCGTCCTCCTCCTGGTCCCGCAGATCTTCAACTTTGTGTACTCCACCCCGCAGCTGTTCGGCCTCGTCCCGTGCCCGCGCCACCGCCTGCCGCGGTTCAACGCGCGCACGGGCCTGCTCGAGCCGAGCGTCACGGCGTGGGCGGCCGAGAGGCAGCCGCGCGCCGCGGTGCGGTGGGGGCTGAGGGTGCTGGGGAGGGTTGGGTTGTTGAGGGTCGTGGAGGACGCGGAGGGGAGGGTGGTGGAGACGAGCAACTTTACGCTGCTGAACTTGTGGTTGGTGTGGAGGGGCCCGCTGAGCGAGGAGAGGCTTGCGGTGGAGCTGACGGCGGTGCAGGTGCTGCTGGGGCTGGCGGGGTTGTTTGTGCGGCATCGGTTGGCGTTGGTGGTGTTTAGGGAGGATAACTGGAGTATTCACTAAACGGAGTGAGGGTCTTGTTTCGTAGGCTTGGGCTGGTGGGAAGAAATAGACTCGGGGGCGGCGTTTTTGTTTCAAGGGATTTTCTGTGTCCATTCGGTTTGTTCACTACCCCTTGCGCTCACGGATGCCGGGGAAGATCATCATCATGTTTGGCTGATAGACAGACAGCCTGAGCTGCAAAAGGGGCAACCAAGTGAAGGGGCTTACATGGCTTAACCCTAACCCCCCGGACACTCCTCGCTCAGGGGCGACGAGGAAAAGCCGGCGAGCATCAAGACGGCCAGGTCTGTCGTCTGACATTGTGTGAACCAAGCAATAATCATATTATGGCTATAACGCAGTGATTCGGCTTCTATCTATGTCCATACCTCCCGAGAGGAGGAGAGTACCTTAGATAATGCCCTCGCTTACTTACAGCTTGCTGATATCCATCACACTCAACTCGACCACGTTGGTCGTGCTCGGCGGCAGCTGCCCCGCCCCCATGATCAGCAGCTTGGTCGGGTCGTTCAGCACCCTCAGGTGGCGGGTATACGCGTTCTTCTCGGGCGTCGCGACGCGCCGCCACACGGACCCGGGCTCGGCCAGCCCCGTGTTGACGTACACGTCCCCGGAGCTGTGCGCGCTCACGATGATGGTGCCGTTCTTGCCGCCGCCGACGGGGCTCCACACCACGTACGGCGACCCCGTGGGCCGGTACCCGTCGGTGGTCTGCAGGGAGACGCCCTCCGCGGCGCCGAACCTCTCCGGGTCGGCCGCGAGCTTGAAGAAGACGGGGAACTGGTACGAGCCCGGGATGACGGGGCTGCCGCCGTACTCGTAGGCCATGATGTACTTGCCGCTGGGCAGGCGGGCGACAGTCGGCATGCCCGGGCGCTCGGTGTAGGTCGGGTAGGCGACGTCGTCGACGACGGGGCCCCAGGCGCGCAGGTCGGCCGTGGTCTGGTGCACCATCTTTTGGCCGTGCGTCGCGTTGTCGCGCTGGTCCGAGTAGTAGCAGATGAGGTGTTCTCGTGCTGCAAGAGGAAGGGCTCCCACACGGGCGTCAGGCCGTTGTTGGGGACGGCCTCGCCGCCCGCGGCGATGTGCGAGACGAAGGACCAGGTCGCGCCGCGGTCGTGGAGGCGTACAGGTCGATGTGCGTGCTCGAGAGGTCCGTGGGGATGGAGCTGCCGGCGAGGAGGACCGTCTCGGCGGGGAAGCCGGCGAAGGGCTTGGGGAGGATGTAAAGGGGGCTGGTAGCGGAGGCCTGGAGAGGATTGGTTAGATGATGGCTCATTTGTGGTTTTCCTGGGGATGGAGTGCTCACCTAGTCCGTTCTCTGTGTCCTGGACCGCGAGAGCTCCTTCCAGTTGTAGCCGCCGTCGGTGGACTTGTAGATGGGGAAGTACACCAGCGGAGGCTCGGGGCTGTAGTTCTCCACGTGGCCAGCAAGGTGCCATCCTTGAACTGCGCCGTGCGGGCGTAAAGCACGCGCGGGTCGGTGTAGTTGTCTGGAGGCGTAAAGACGACGCGCTGCGAGAAGGTCTTGGGCACCTTTGGCTGCTTGGGAGCGGCCGAGACAAGGGGGAGCAGAGACAGGACGAGCGTTGACCACTTCATCTTGACGGTTTGCGTGCGACTGGACTGGGCTGGGGAGATTCACATCGTCACCGTGGGCGGGAGAGCTTGATATAGCACCCCAACCTCACCTCGCTGTCGTCAGGCTACCGGAACATGCCGTGGTGCTTCATGAGATTCATGAGAGACGTGATGCTACGAGCTGAGGGTGATTGGCGCGGCTGCACATGGAGCATCTGCGTGGAGTAGTCCGTCGAGCAGCTGATCCAGGAACCAGGATCAGAGTGCCGCATTGCATGCCAGATCGCATCTGGACTCGATCGTTGCCATGGTTGCATTCGCATCAATCGCAGGGCGACACAGGGAGACCGCGTCACTGGACGCACTCTTCCAAAGTTACACCGTTAGACCGTTGGAGTGGAACATTTTTCCCCGTGGGAACCCCAGCATCTCCCCAGCATCTCCCCAGCATCTCCCCAGCATCTCCCCGGACTCTCCGCAGACAAGTATACGAACTTGGTTAGCCAGAGCACCCCGCCGACAAGGAAACTTCCCGCTGGTGGATAATCTCGAGCTCGGTTGGTGGTGAGGTTGCAAGGAAAACATGCGTGGACAGGTGCATGAAGTGGGCTGTCAGGGCTGCCCCTCTGGACCTGCATTTGATTTTGATGCGCACCAATTACTGGACAGCACGGCCAGTGGGTCGCGTTTACAGCGCCCCTCCCCTACCTAGTTCAGGTACCTTCCTGAGTGAGTCCAATCCACAATCAACCCCAGAACCGACCTTCCACCCACGACACGCGCATCTCCACACCACACACAGCACACTCACCTTGCCGACCTAGCGACCTAGGTACTGCACCGGCCATGTCCAGAGCGGCTGCCTTCCTGGCCGACCCGCCGGCGACCGACGACCGCCCCAGCTTCGAGACCATCATCAAGCACGGCCACCAGGACCTCGTGCAGGCCGTCGCCTTCAACGGCCACGGCGACCGCTGCGCGACGGGGTCCGTCGACGGCAAGATCCGCGTCTTCAACCGCCACAAGGACGGCCAATGGCGCCTGTGCGACACCTGGGGCGCCCACGCCAGCGAGATCCTCGAGCTCCAATGGCTCCCCACAACCATCTACCCCAACCTCCTCGCCTCCCTCGGCATTGAAGGCCGCTTCAAGCTCTGGGCAGAAGACCCCGCCGCCGCCCCGGGCCGCCGCTTCGCCGAGTCCACCCGCAACGGGCCCCTCATCACCATCCCCTCCTCCTCCCGCTCCCCGCACCTCAACGCCGCCTCGCACCTCCCCACCGCCGGGCCAGGCAGCCCCGCGCCCCAGGCCGCCGCCGCCGCCGGCGCCGGCCCGACCTCCCACCCAGACAGCATCATCAACCCCTCCTTTGCCTCGGCCTCTGCCTCGGCCTCGGCCACACCACAAACGCCAAGCCCGCCTTCGAGACCCGCAACGCCCGCTCCCCCTACCGCTCCTTCTCCCTCAAGCACCTCGACGACTCGCGCACCACCTACCTGGCCCTGCTCTCCGCCGACGGCGGCCTGACCGTCTACGAGAACGACCGCGTCGAGAACCTCGCCGCCTTCACCCTGCTCGACGAGCTGCCCACCACGCGGCAGCGGAGGGAACCAGCCGCTCGCCCGCGGCGAGGAGACCAGCTTCCGCGTGCGCTTCGACCCCAACCCGGAGGTGTGCTACACGGCGCTGCGGTGCGGCGTCCCTCGGACGCCCTGGGCCTGGTGGTCGCCGTCATGGACAGCGTGCGCGTGTACCGCACGCGCGACACCATCCGCGCGTCGCTCGGCGTGGCCGCCGCGTGGAAGGGCTTCTATCTCGCCGCCGAGGTCGCCGGCGGGTGCACCGCGGCCTGGTGCGGGACGTGGCGTGGGCGCCGGGGAACGTGCGGGGGTATGACGTGATCGCGACGGCGTGCCAGGACGGGGTGGGTAAGGGTGTTCAGGCTGGATGCCGTGGCCCCTGGTGGAGGGGAGAGGAGGAGGGCGGCGGGGAGGAGGGCGCCGCCGCGGCTGCTGCCCCGGCGTGGGGGGCGGGGAGGGTCAAGAAGCACGGCGCGCGGCGGAAGGGCGGGGAGGGCGGCGGGGAGACGGTGGCGCGGGCGTCGCTGATGGCGTCGTCGGGGATTCGCGCGGGGCTGGACCAGAGCGCGGGGAACCTCGAGAGGCGGACGACGGGGCTGCCGGGCCAGATCAGGCATGTCGTGACGGAGATTTCGAGGCTGGACAGCCACCGCACGCCCGTGTGGCGCGTCGGGTTCGACGACGACGGGCAGATTCTGGGCAGCGTGGGCGACGAGGGCAAGCTCATGTGCTACCGCCAGAAGCCGGACGGGGCGTGGGCCAAGAGCACTGAGATGGCCATGGTCAAGATGAAGATGGCGACACCCTGATGGCGGTTCATTGGCTGGAGTAAAGTTATTTGCGCTAGGCAATGGTTGGTCCTGCTGTTTCGGTTTGCTCTAGGTCCCATGTCTCGAGAGGCTGGAGGTTGGTGTCGTTGGAGCGAGGTACGAACCAGATCGTCCACAAGCAGGCCGAGCCGTTGAGGGGATGCGCGGTCTGCGTCTTGGGTGCCAAGATGAGATTGCAGAACCTAAGGGGAGGGGACCACAGAGACAGGGTCTCAAGTTGGTGGACCGTGGGCGCGCCCTCAGTCTAAGATGGCACAACCAGGATCTACTGGTCTCATTCACACCAGCAGCTCTCCGCGGCGAGAGAAAGGGCTCCGTCTTGGGAGATGTTCTATGGTGAACGTCCACATGGACTGGGAGTCAAGCCAGGAAACGTGTAAGTTTACAAGGCAACGGCCATTGCCGGCTGGACACATGTCAAGGGACTACCCAGCTCTGGTGTAGCATATGTCGAGGGTATGAGGAGGGCGGATTGAGGGGTGTGGTCAGCCCTACTTATAGTGGTCAATCCCTGCTGAGGATGTCTGGGAAGCATGTACGTTGCCAGCAATGCATGGTATGCGCGCATTGTTGTACGCTACCCATTCAATATGCAATACAACATGCCATAATATCACAGATCCCACAAGATCCGTCCCTCAACCAAAACTCGTTGGTTCCCCAACGCAAGGCACCCCAACACCGCACCCAACAACCCCAATGTAATACCAACTTACAACATATACCTAAACCCTTCCCCCCTCCACCCACCCGGACCTTCACCACCACCGCCACACCAACAAGCGCCTCCCCCTCCTCCCCGCCTTCCCCACCCTCCGCTCCTCCCTCTCCCACCTCCGATTCATCCTCCCCAACCACCACCTCAGCACCCCTACCAACACGGCCACGACCCCCATCGCCACCGCGCACACGGCCATCCCGCGCGTGTAGTACGGCCCGTCCGCGTCGGGATACAGCCGCGTGCCCACCAGCGGGCCGCACTGGCCGACGACCTGCATCAGCGCGAACCCGGCGCCCTGCCGCGCCGTGCCGCGCTGGTTGTTGATGCTCCACGCGACGGTCAGGACGACCACGTTGAAGAAGCCGATCGCGGCCGGGTACACGGCCAGGTAGCGCACGATGCTGGCCGGCGGCAGAGACAAGAAAGAAGGGGAGGAGAGGGCCAGGACGGCGTAGCCCAGCGCGGAGAGCAGCGCGTGGGCGGCGAGGAAGGGGGCGCGCGCGCGGGCGGCGTCGGAGGCGTGCGCGGTGGCCAGGACGAGGAGGAAGGAGGCGAGGTAGGGCGGGCGGAGAGGGCTTGCGACGCCAGCGGGGTGTGGCCCATGGCGTGGAGGATGGTGGGGAGGAAGACGGGGAGGGAGGAGTAGGCCATGTTGGTGAGGAAGAAGATGAGGGCGGTGAGCCAGGCGGCCGGGTCGGCGAGGACCGCGAGGGTGTCGTGGAGGGGGGAGGCTGTCTGGGGGGGGGTGGAGTTGGAGTGGGAGGGTTGCTGCTGCTGGAGGCGCAGGCGGGCGACCTTCTTTTCGCGGCGGGTAAGGTAGGGGGCGGTTTGCGGCGAGTCGGGGATGATGTGCCAGGCGAGGGCGGCGACGAGGATGGAGGGGAAGCCTTCGACGAGGAAGAGCAGGCGCCAGGGGGCGATGGGGCTCGACTCGGCGAGCTTGAGGATCAGCCACGCGAGGGTGGAGGCAAAGGACGTTGCGAGGGGAGCGGCTGGGCGTTGTTAGCTATTGTACTAGATTCTAGGGAGAGAGAGGGGGGGAGACTTGCCCGAGATGAAGATGGCCGTCCTGAAGGCCAGCTCGTGCCGCTTGAAAAAGAAGGACAGGTAAAACGGCACGCCGGTGAAGCCCGCCTCTCCGATGCCCAGCAGCGCTCGCAGGACGACGAGCATGGGGTAGTTGACAGTCACTGCCTGCAACGACGCGATGACACCCCACGAGAGCACCAGCCCGGCAACGTAGATGTGCGCCGGGACGACCCGCCAGACGAGTGACATCCACTCAAAGGCAATGTAGGTGATGTAAAAAGCAGCAAGCGACCACTCATACCAGCCATCGCGCCGCGGTACAGACTGCAAGTCGTCGTCCATGCCGGCAACACGGGCATTGCCAATGTCTACAACCTCATCAGCAGAGTGCCCCGTCAGGGGTTGGAGATGGGACATACTCGACCGGTCCAGAAAGCTCAACATGTACAATCCGGCCACAAAGACCACCAGCCTCCGGTCAAACTTCCGCACAACGGCCTGTTCTTCCTCGGCGGTATACAACTCTCGTCGCTGTCGCCGTCGTCGTGACCGCCGCCGAGGCCCTCCTGCTCCTCCCTCCTCCTCCTCCTCCTCCTCGTGCTTCACCCGCACCCCCCGCAGCTCGTACCATTCGCTTTGCTCATCTCCGCCCGCTCCCTCATCGTCCTCCCCATCGGAGCCCGTGTCCGGGGTTAGCCGCTTTGGTTTCCCTGTGGCCGGTGCAGATGATGAGACCGAGGACGATGAGCGCCATTCGCCTCCCTCATCGCGCCCGTCGTGGTGCATGTCCCTGCTTGGCGCCGCGCCCATCCGCTTGGCTTCATCCTGATTCATAGTCGGCACTGGTCCGCGATGGGCGATGGACGCAAGTCAAGCGTTTGGCACGCACTCATGCACTCGGTCGTTCTCGGTGTCTTAGTACTGCATGTGCCTTGATCGCCGGGGCCCACGTGGGAATGGAGGAGGAACGATTGGCCAGATCAATTGTTGCCGTCTCCATGTAGACTCGGAGCTGTCAAGTTCGATTCATTGTGTGGAAAAGATGGGGAAATGTGGAATGGCGATCACGGTTCAGGCAATCAAACCACTTAATCCAGCGGCTGAGCAGCAACAGCGGCAGCAGCACGCTGTCGGGTATTGTACATGTACAGCACGACCCCTCCCTCTGCGGTTGCGGCGGGATGACCCGCGCTCGTATCGTCATTAATAAGGGACGTATGCACGGGACACGCAGGCACAATGAACTCAACCTCACTTCCACGTCGTTTTGTATCCTCTGAACAGTTCATCCGAATTCTGGCGGCAACATGCTCTCTTCACACACGGGATGACATCAACAGCGATCTGCCAGGGAGTTCGGATGGCCGTTCCACTTTCATCCCACATCCGCATCTCCACTTCAACGGCCACACATGAAACACCACGCAAAAAGGCAACGTCAGCGGACATACCGAGCTTCATCTATCTTGCCCAGACCTGGTCTGCTACACACACAACAAAAAAGATCGCCACAGACGCAGCCAACAGGCGGGGGAACCCCAACCCACCTCCTCTAGGACTACCAACCCCTCGAAGCCCGCGTTCCCCTAGGAGGTAGGGAGGTACCAGTAGCACCACCTCTCGCCACGCCCATGCTCAACAGACAGGTCCTCTGAAAAAGAAGCTTTCCCCTACCCTTCCTCCCCTCTATCCCATCATCCCAACCCCCCCATCCAAAAGAATCCCCCTGTCCCCGGCTGGTTCCATCAACCTCCAAGTCCATCTCAACAACCACATCCCCATCCACTAAAAAACACAAGCAACCAAACCGCACCTGCACCGCATCACAAGAACAACAACACCAAAAAAGATACAGAACCAAATAAAGGACAAATAAATTAAAATAATACCAATCCCCCACCCTCACCTCCCAAACCCCAGACCACCACAGGATCCCCGTCCCGCCGTCCCCGCATTTCCACGACCTTCCAAGAAGCAGGGAACCCTCCCCCATCCTGAAACTCGCGCACTGCAGGTGTGAGGGGGGAAAGTGTGTGTGGAGAAAGGGGAAGAAGAAGAAGAAGCGGGGGATCGAAAGAAGGGTGTGAATAATAACGATAGTAAAAAAAAGAATAAGCTTTCACAAATCCGATCCCGATCGATCTGATCAAACGTAGATCCCAGAAACAGAACCCGGGGCATGCTTCTCCATCTGTCTGGTGTCTGTCTGTCTTGTCTTGTCTGGTATCCTAGAGTGTTTGTGTACAAAAGAATTGACAACAGGCGAGGTTACCAGCCAGCACAAAACAGGACAGAGGAGAGAAAGCAGCCCAAGATCCAAATCAGGGTTCTCATAAAATCGTCATCCAGAAACCGGGAAAGGTGGGAAAGGATAAAGTTGGTTTAAAACAGGTCAGACCCCGCCACATTCCGTACAGGTCAGGGCAGGGCCGAGAAGAATGGTATAATAAAAAGATAGGAAAAAGGTTTTTCGAGGCAAGGTACTGCAGGTAGGTACCTGGGTAGCGTAGAGCGCGCTTCCGTCCTGGCTTTTCCTCTTCGTCCAATCTCATCACCCGTCCCATCTTCGGTGTGTGTGGGTGAGTGAGAGACGGGCAAAGGAGCCGTGCGCCTGTCTGTCTATACGAGGTATGTAGATTTTCTGAGATTTTTTCTTGATGGTATGCCAAAAACACAAAAACAGCAAAAAAAGTGTCCAAAAAGGCTCGGAAGCAGGCATGCAGGTCGGTTCGCGCGAGCGCCAGACTGCACCCGCCGGCCGAGGGGTATCGAAGCGTAAAAAACAACTGTGCGGGATCTTTTCCACGTCATGTCGGATGGCGAGGGTGTGTGTGTAGTGGTGTTGTGTGTTGTGGTCGGTGAGATGACGCAGAAAGGTTCAAGAAGAGCAGGGCCAGGTCTGATGTGAGACCGTCACGAGCCCGCTCTCAGTTCCACCCGAGCGAGTTCTCGGCCGCGACGGGCGCCGAGATGAACTGCGTCCGCCCAGAGTTGCCCATGCCGCTGCGGCCGCTGCCGTGGCTGTTGCGCTCGCCCGGTTGGACGGCGCCGTAGCTGCTCGTGAAGTCGCGGCTCAGCAGCGCACCACCCATCAGCGCGGGGCTGCCGCGGCCGACCTCGCTCATCTCGGACGGGCTGCTGATGGAGCTCGCCCGGCGGTGCGACTGCTTCTTGCGCTTGTACCGCCGCGCGAGGACAAACATGACCACGCCGTACGCAGCGGCCACGGCCACAGCGCCGCTGACGATGCCCGCCGTCGTGCCCCTCTGCGCACCGCTCTGTCCGCCGCTGTTGTTGTCGCCGCTGGTGCCGAAAGGGTCGCTGTTCGCGCTGCCGCCGGGGGTGTTGACGCCCGGGGTGGCCCCAGCGACGCCGCCCAGTCCGTCGGGGTAGGCGCCCAAAACGATGGGGATCGCGGGGTTGATCTGCTGCGTGAGGTTGTAGATGAGCTGGTCGCGGTTGTTGTACAGGGGCGCGTTGGGCAGCTTGATATCGATCGACAGAGTCTCCACCATGTTGATCGGGTACGACACGACTGCACATGTCGTGATGTAACCCAGCGTGTTCTGCGTGTCCAGGGGAACCAAGCGCTTGACCTGGGCCTTGCTCATATCGAACCCAGCAGCCTCGCTCAGAGCCTGGGGCAGCAGCTTGAAGATCTGGGCTGCGGCACGGTCGTTGTCCACAACGAAGTGGTAATTGTACCCTTCGCGGAACCCGATCTGGATCAGCATCGTATCATCGGGCGTCGATGTCACTCCGTTGTTGGGCGCGATAGCCGACGGGAATGTCGTCGGGATACCGCTCGCCGTCGTCGGCGTCTTGCCCGTAGCCGAGCTCGAGCTCGGTGCCACGATGATAGTCGACGGCAACCATGGCTCCGAGGTGGTAAAGGTGGACAATGGCGTGATGTTTGTGACACCGGACTCAGAAGGACGGCTTGAGCTAGAGTCGGTGTCGGTCGTCGGCGTCGGGAGCAGCGTTGTCTCGGGCGGCACCGTGCTGTTGCCCGTGGGAACCGAATTGTTGCCAGAGACGATGGACGAGGAAGTAATCACGGGCGGCTCCGTGAAGGTCGACGTGGCATTGGTGCCAGGGTCGGGAATCGAAGTCGAAGTGGTGATAGGAGGCTCGGGCGTGACCGTAGCCGTGTTCGTCTCAGTAGCGGGGATGGTCGAGTTAGAAATCGGCGGCTGGCCAGGGTCACTGCTGGTGACGTCGGGGGTTGGCGTCGATGTCTCCGTCGCTGTCGCAGGGGGCTCTGTCACGGTCGGTGTCTCGGTCGAGATGCCCGTACCGGGCCCAGTGATGGCGCTCGACGGGATAGTGCTCTCGGTTGGCGATGGTTCAAGGATGCTAGAAATAACCGAGTTGATGTCACTAAGAATGGAAGTGAGCGGGTTGCTCGGCTCCGAAGTGCTTGAGCTGGTGACAATGCCGGTGGGAGCGATGACAATTTCCGACGTGCTCGTCGTTGGGACTGCGGGCTCCTCGGACGACACGACAACAGCCGACGAGGTTACCACGGGCTCCGGGGTCGTTGTCGTGGGTTCAGCCACCGGAGTCGATGTCGTGGGTTCAACCACCGGAGTCGAGGTCGTGGGCTCGACCACCGGCGTCGAGGTAGTGGGCTCAGCCACCGGGCTGCTCGTGGTTTCGGCCGCTGCGCTGCTCGAACTGCTGGTGGGAGGCACCTCGCTTGACGAAGGCTGCACGGCCGCACTCGTGGAAGTCTCCACAGCGGAGGTCTCCACGGCGGAGGTCTCGGCGGTCGACGTCTCGGCAGCCGAGCTCTCAACGGCGGAGCTCTCAACGGCAGAGCTGCTGCTGCTCGTGGCCGCTTCGGTCGACGAAGCGCTCGAGCTGTCACTGGATGAAGAACTGTCAGACGAGCTCTGGGCAGCAGAGCTGCTCTCCGACGAGCTCTCGCTCGAGGAAGAGCTGTCCGAAGTGCTCTCAGTGGACGACGTCGAGTCCGGGGATGGCGTCGGAGGCGGCGGTGACACATAAATCGTGCTGGAGATGATGACGGTGGTCACGTTTGGGTCGCTTGAGGGCTCCTTCTCCGAGTCCGTCTGCCTCCTCGTCTCTGAGAGCGAGCTTGGCGGGACCGTCTCCTCCGACGTTATTGTCGCGTTGGTGAATTGACGCTTGACATGGCGTGGAAAGTAGAACTTTGGCCTGGCTACATCCTCGCTGGCCACCACCGACGAGACTGCCGCCAACGCGGCAGCCAATACTGATACTGTTCTCATTCTACCCCTCTATGTCGTCTCGATCATGCGTTTGGGGGTATTCGTTCTAGGGTACGTTGCCGAGGAGCGGAGCGCCTGGCGTAAGGAGTGATTGGTGCTCTGTCGACGCAAACGATGCGATGTCAGCGCCACGAGGGCGGCCCCAGCGGCGAGGTGGCACTCACTTGTCAGGGTAATCGTAATGAGTGTACTTGACAAAGATATTCAACGAGTGTGGTGTTTCTGGCCATGGGCAATTGTGTCAGTCAACCTTGATCCACCACCCGCTTCCAGAACCTTGGGGGGGCATTGGGGATCCGCATGATCGACCTGTACACGGCAGAAGCTTCTCCGGGCGCCATTGGGAACAGGCCTGGGCGGGCCTCGTCCTGCTCTGCTCGTCGCACCGCCGCACCAAATGAATCCAGTGCTTTGAACCAACCCCAACACCTCCTCCTCTTTGCAGCCTCCCCCACTCTGCCTCCCCGATCGGACTCACAATTGGCGATGTGAGGGTACTCAAACCGAGCCCCTCCAAAAAGCAAGAGCGATGTGTGTTTTGAAAAGAGCGACTTGACGAAATTCGTCAAACTGTTGGTTTTTGGTGCGAGTGGTGCTTCACCTTCGTGGTGTCGGGAGCGCGCGTTCACGGGTCATGACAGGGCGGGCATCGGGTCGGGGTCGATCGATGGCTGGCCGTCCGGTTGGTCCTTCGTCCAGGGGCGCAAAGGTCGGACGACGAACGGGGGGATGCGCTGGTCGATCGGTCGGTCGGTCAACGAGTCGCGGGAGAGAGGCCCGAGCTGAACGGCGTCGTCGAGGAAAAGGTCACCGGCGTGGGGATGTTGAGAGCAAAGCAGAAAGGAAAAGAAGGAGGCGCTGACTGTGAAATGGAATGAACGGAACGAACGAAACCGCAGAGACGCCCCCAGAGCGACGGGAAGCGGGAGAAGCAGCAAGGGGCTGGACGGGGGGATTGGAAGGGCTTTGGGGCGGAGCGCTGCAAGGGTGCGAGACCACCTGGGCAGGACGCAGAGAGTGAGCAATGAGGGTCGCAATGGGAAGATTGCGCCAGCAGGGCACCCGGTGCTGGGTGCTTGGTTGGGTGGTCGGGGGTGGTGGGGACCGCTAGCGATCCAGGTACCGGTGGGGACACCTTACGCGGACAGAGGACTTGTGGTCTAACGCGCTAAAACGGTGCCTTGCTCGGCAAAGACGGCGAGCCCAGGGTGTTGGCTGTTGGAAAACAGGACACGCCCCACAAAGTCCAGGCCTGTGTAATCTGTCAGCAACATCATCTGGACAAAGCTCTCCCTCTCAATGCTCGACATTGCGCGTTTGCCTCGCTGCACGAGGACACCACCAACTCCATATGCCATCCGAGCGGATCCCATCTCATGGCGGGGTGCTTGAGCCGGAACGGCGCCGACAAGCACGAGCTGAAGACGTGGAAATGCAGGGCTCGTCCGTCCGCCAGGCACCATCACCGCAGCGCAGAAGCCCGTGTCCAAAGGGGGACCTGCGGCTGGCACGCGTGGTCCGGGCCGGGGCTAAAAATGGGGAAGAGGGGCACAAAAGTTTCGTGTACTTATCCATGGACAGCTTTCTGCAGTAGTCGTAGGCAAACTGAACAAAAGCTCTCAGTACAGGTGACCTGGCTCCCGGTGATTAAGGAGCGACCCACTGGACGCGCCAAGGGGAAACGGCCGAGCGTGGTTGGATAGCGTTGAGATAGCGTCCCCACTAAAGGTAATATTGCTCAATAATCCCTGCATCACGGCAAAAAAGTGTTTCTCCAGTGCGCTTGCGCTCGATTGATCCCTGATGAGAGCTGCCCTCTTCTGGCGCCAGCAGCATTGGAAGTTGCTGGCGATGGATTCAAGATGGGTTCCGCAGCGGGCTTGGTATAAACACGTGTTGGCCCTGCCCCAGGCCCGGCAGCACCGCTCAAGGAAACGGTGCTGATCCCCATTTCGGAGCCGACAATGCACGCAGACGGCAGCGTTCCTGGCTCGAGCCCCATCTTTCGTCCAAACTGCACCAACTGCCAAGAAAACATCGGGGCGCCAGCGACAGGCCATAGTCTTTTTCCGACGGTCCACGCGCAAGCTGCAGTTGTTTGTCGTGCAGCAGCGCCCAGTGCAGCAAGCTTACGCAGTCGAGACCACCGCAGATCATTGACACGGTGAAGAAAAAGACGACGTCTGTTCCACGGATTGATTTGACAGGTCGTGGCGAAAACCCACCGACAGGTTTGTGCTCGCCGCTCTGTGCGATAACGTTAGACGGGGCTAGACGGGGCTCAGGACGGGCGCAGCCTCTTTTTGTGCAATGGTGCGGGTGGTGGTGCACGGCGCCAAAGCCCAGAAATGTCACCTTCCGTTCCTCATCGCTCGATCTGGCCCAAGCTGGGCATGGCCGGGCTCAGAGAGGCAACAAGAGGGGTCGACTTGATCACCCCAAAGCTGCAAAGCTTTGCCGACGTAGCGACGCTTGGCCTGCGAGTGGAGAGGTGGAGGTGTCGAACACCTGGGTTTCTTGGTCGCATTGATCAACCGAGATGTGAGTTAATCAACGAGTATTGAATATCGGCCAACCTATAGTTTGATAGTTGGGGCTGCATATGCCATGAAGTTGGCTTGTTGTTTCGAAACGGCGGACCTGAACGGAACGGACGGCATTGTTGGGACTTGGCCCGGCTTCCCCAGACCACTCAGGGGTCGGCAGCGCCTTCGCTGGTGCCAGATGGAACACGTGCAAGCTCATCGACTGACATGTTCTCTTTCGAGCATCAGCTCAATTCTCAGTCAAGACCAGCGGCACAGGCACAGGCACAGTCTCCCGATAGGTATCGACATGCCTCACCTGGGAGCGCGATGGAACTCGGAGTTGCAGGATGCGAGCCGCCGCTCCCTAGGAACCGTTGGCTTGAATCTTGGGTCCAAATCTGCAATGGCGCCTGCCAGGAGCGGTGGCTACCTACCCAGACCGGCCCAACATCGATCTCCGGCGTCAATGACTGGTGGATGAGACGCTTGCTCACTTCTTCGGCGACAAATTCCCGACAACACCAACGACCCCAGGTCGAACCACAACATCAGCGGGACGTCGTCATGTCAGATCCATGTGGAGCAGCAAGGCCACCATCTTGAATCCAAATAAAGGTCAAGAAAGGGTCCGGTCAACAAAAACCCCACTCTGCCCGCCCCGAGCGAAGCTCCAGAGCTAGCAGCCTTATGAGGCGAGCGAGGCAAAGAGAGGATGGAGATGCCCAACGCCCCAGTGGACCCTACAAGGAGTTTCCAAGACCGCGAACTCACATGGTCTCGCCACAAGCCCGCATCTGACAGGATTCTTTCAGGTCCGTTCAGGAACCAGGAGCAATCGACCGCGCCCTCTTGTGCCCCTCCCGCCGAGCCCCGAGATGCCGGCTGCTTCCCTGTCACTCCTCTCCTTCCAATTAGGTCACGTAGGCGTCGTGTGGTGAGTTGGAGCTCAGAGCGATGGTTGGTTGCAAGTTTTCACAGGAACCAACTTGGACCCCAACTCACATTTCAGTGCCGCGAGGAACGAGCTTGACTCGCTCCCAACGCACACAGTCACGTAAACAACGAGCGCGCTGGCCGGCTGTGGACCTCGTCTCCAAAATGACAACAGCAGAAGAAATCGGGGTTCTCATTGAGCAATTACGGACCCGTACCTCGCCGCCTGCTCCCGTTGGTAGGGTAGTAGTGACAGAGAGCCGCAGCTGCAGGAACAGGAACAGGAGCTGTCACCAACTGAATCGCCTTGCTTGCCGCCGTATACACAGTACATCCCGACAGTTTACGGACCTGAAAGCCCAACGTGTGGGACTCGGCTATTTCTCACGAGATATTAAGCGCACACGAGCGCCAGCCATACGGTCAGCTAATTAAGTCAGCTATTGGGTTGCAGAGTACCCTAGATTGAGTCCTGCTGAATTGCAGGTTGGACGACCTGAACGAGTGTCCAACTGCATCTCGTTCCCTCAACATCCACAATCTCTTCGCATTCTCAATCTTGGATGTTTATTCCCCCATTTCACGAAGTTGCATTATCAGCAAACACGACTGACCGACAATTGCCAACCCGACACTTGAACCGCAGCAATATTCACCAATATTGGACTTTCTGCAAACATCCCAATCCAGCACACCACCCCGCCGTTCTGCGCACATCAAGCCCCAAATCCGTCCGTGCCTGTGATCTGCCTGTGCATACCTACTTGTGCCCGTGCCTGTGCCCGTGCCTGGCGCGCATCAGCAACAACACGAGGACGGCACAGACGACCACGCCATTTTTTTCGCCCTCGCTAGTTCACCTCCTAAGCTAACAAACTCAGCCTCACCGCAACCTGTAACGTCGACGGACGCCCACCTGTAACCGTCGCCTCCCCCCCGCCGCTAACCGTCGTTTCCCTCGGTTTCAGGGCACAACACGACAAAGCTGAGATCCACCCGCTCAACAGGAACGAAAGATGTTCTAGGGAGCTGAGCTACCTCACCACCGAACTACATGTAAACCAAAGTCAAAGTATGTTTCCGCATCTCTGGTGAGTCTCGCTCACCCGGGCCACAGCCCTGGAGGTCCCGCTGCCATCTACATGGCAGCCTTTCCTTTTTTTTTCCACTTGCGTGTCTGCACTTGTTTCAGGTGCCATTGCACGTCAAGGCAAGGCCACAGGCACAGTCAAGGCCACACAAAGTCAAGATCAGGCAAAGTCAGAACCAAGCAAAGTTCAGCTCTAGTCAAGCCAAGGGCCAAAATCCCACATCATGGACAGAGCAGCCAAGCCGAGGTCATGATTCAGGGTCGGGGTCAGAGAAGTTTTAAGGTTCAGACAACCCCCCGGACCACAGCCGATCTGTGTCGACGCTAAGGTAGTGTTCCTACCTCAGGGCAGTGTTCCTTCCTCAGGGTAGTAGCATTGTACTGCATGTGTAGTTCGCGAGCCCATATGCAAACGGCGACCTCCTCTTCCTCCGGAGTCCGGCGCGAGGTTCAGGGTCAGAGTGGGGCTCGGAACCGGGGTTCAGGGGTCCGTGGTGATGGAAGAGGAGTCGGAGGTGGTGGTGGTGGTGGGGGAGGATCAGGGATGTATGCTTATGTACATCGTGTAGTTTTTCGGTGGATTTTTGATCTGCTTCGTTGCTACGACGTACTGTCGTACTGTGCACATTCTCATGTATGTACGATCCTGAGCGATTGTAGAAAGTGGAAATGCCACTTTTTTGTCTTCGACCTCGAGCTTTTGTCTTCGATGTGAATCCTTCGGGACTGCTCGGTTTCGTCATCAGGGGACCGATGGGGTCCGGGGGATTTGCTCCGGTGGGGTAGTTGGTTAACAGTCTGGTGTCGGGGAAGAGGACGCGGTCGGCTTGACTCTGCCGCTGAGGGATTTTGGATAAAGAAGTGGTGTTGCTGCTGCTGCTGCTGGTGGTCAGAGTTTGCGTTTGTTGTCTCAGTCATCTCACGTTACACAGCATGGCAGTCGAGAGGTGGGTTGACGTCAAGGAAAGACGAGGAAGAAAGGGGACCTTGGCCCCGACAGCCTGGTCTGGGGGACGAGGGGGAACTGAGTGGCCCCTCCCGTGATCGGCGGGCCGTGCCCGGCCTCGACTGCGGCTGCGGCTGCGGCGGTTAGTTGGCAGGTCGGCTTGGTTAGCTTCCATTCTCCAAGCCGTTGTTGATTGTGTTCACGCCATCTCCCTCGGCCGCCAGGGCTCCGGCTTCCTTTTCTGAGACATCTTGGCTGTCGATCCGATTCTGGAGAGTCACGGGTCAGGGCGGCATCTTCTGCTGTGAGCCTGTGACTCTCCCGCCCTCTCGGTTTGCCTTCTTCAACCCCCCACGCTCCGTCCAAAAGTTCACCACCACCAATGGACACTGCGCCCCAAGCCCATATGTGGCTCGGGTATGCTGCCGTGCCTTATGGTATTTTGTGGTTCCCGGTGCCCCAGATGGTATTCTTGCCTCTTAAACGGCCGAAACTCATCGGGCATCCCTTGGGCGTTGCTGCGACGGCAGATGCGTGCCAATCAGGCCGGCCTGCGTCCATTCCGTCCCCCGCACCCACACGCTTCCAAGACCGCACTAGGAGGTGTGTCAGGAAGTTGGGCGGTGGGAGATCTTGGTTCCGACTCGGAGCCAGCCACCGGGCATCGGCATCGATCAGAGCCGGCAGGATCTTGTGCACGCCGACAGGAGAGGCGTCCTGTCGAGGTCGTGACACGCATAGTTCGCCCAGTTGCGCATCTCCACGTGTTTCCCGGGCCATGTCCCACTCACTCTCCTTACGCCTCCGATCTCGATGCCGCGAGTGCCCGTGATGATGGCCCGCTTGTCCTGTTGCTTACCGCGGTCCATCCCTGAACGGTCCCTGCTGTTTGGCGGCAGGGGTTAGTATCGACGCTAGCATCGAACGTGATCTACGGAATATGCATACACGAATCCTGCCCTGGTATGGATGGTGAATGTGGAATCGTCAACAAGGGTATGAAAACAGCATCTGGTTCGCCGGCGTGATCCAAAGGCTCCTGGCCAGATATCTCAGGGGTGGTCACTGCATCAAGACATGCATAGACTTGTGCAGAGACACTCTGTAAGAGGCTGTTGCTTTCTGGGCCCCTTGGCCAACTTGGGCATCCCGAACAGGCCAGGGCCGTCTTGCCTGCGATTCTGTGCCAAGATGAGACCGCTCATATCGAGCTGTTCCGGTGCCAGATTGGCTGGCGGGGATTGCATGTGCGATGGCGCTGCAACGCATCGGTTACGCAGATCGAGACATTGTATGCCATCGCCCGTGTTGATCCCTGGCGTTGCACCTGGGCCTGTCCACTCTGCCTCTTCCCAGCAAACCTGGGAATTTGTGAGACATCAGATGCCTCGTTCGTCATGTGTTTGCGGACCAAGTTGTGTTGAGAAGCAGTGTGTGTCTGTGATGTGGACCAGCGGGGACCTGGTCCGGCTCCCCATCTCGCTGGCCCCGCCGAGGTCCCCTTTTCGGATTCTGATCCGATATGACTGGCGAGGGATGGCAGCCGGGTGGAGCCGCCGCGCCGGTGGGATTTGGCGGCTTCTTTCGACGCCAGGCACACACGCGACCCAACCACATGGGTGAGCAGTAGGTCCCGCGGAATTTACACAGTAGTCAACAAAGTTCTACTGTGTACAGTACGGATACATACGTCCGCCTCTCGACATGTGGCTATAACCGGACGGCAGTCCGCCTCTTCGACAACGACGTGTATGTGCGCAGATGGAGGTTGCATGCAGGATCGCCGGCCTTCTTAGGTGACGGAGTCATGGCACCCGCTTTGGGCCGCCGGGTTGAGATTGCCTGGATCTGCCGCCTTGCCGTCTCAGCATCGAAAGCTGTGGTTGTCATGGTTCCAGCTGGGCGGTGATCGCGTGTTTGCCCTAATCACGTACGACGTTGCGGTGGACACGGAGTGGTTTTTGTTGTCCCTCGCACGTACGGCACGGATCCGACTTGGCAGACGCCAGATACGGCCCGCATCCGATCCGGACGACGTGCCTCGGGTTCGGGAGAACGGCCGGCGATATGGTGAGGGAGCACCAGGAATGAGACCTCCTCTCAGGTCCCCCTTCGATGCCTCCACCCTGGGGTTCCTCAATCGAAAGCATGCAGAGCTCGTAAACTCATGCGGCTGGTGCAGATGGCGGGTTGGCGCGGCCCTAGGCAGACGTCGCCCGGCGGTCCGCCGTGAACACACCGAACGTTATACAGTAATTACCTCTTGCCTGTAGAAAATGGCACTTCGTACCGGTTCGCAACGCAACGGCTCGGCGACAAGGGCCGGAGGACGTGCATGCATGGCTTCGCTTGCTCAACGAGGGAGCATTCCTGTCCCCGAAATGTCTCTCTCGTCTTGGTCAATCGCGTGCCTGGGGCCGCAGCGGCCTGGCACAATCGTCTGGCGCAAGGACCGGCTCATGCAACCTTTGCAGCGGACAGGTGCAATCCGTGCCAGATCATTGGCGGTGGAAACGATGATCGTGTTGGCAACGATGCAAGATGCAGACGGCAGATTGGGCGAGACGGGGAAGTGGAGGGCTGATGGGGAGGCTCAGGGAGGGAAGCCCTGAGGGTGGAGTGTGCGCACGAAGCACTGTTGTGGGAGGACGAGAAACAGGGATGGCAACGTCAACCCCACGGAGAACCCCGCGCTAGGAAAGTTCTTGCTTAGCTGCTTGGTCTGGCACTTGGCCTGGCGCCTGCCTGCCCCTGGCTGCTGCGCTTGGCTGGCCCCGCCGTGGCTGCACAACCACGGGGCACTGGACGCAGCCAACCGGACCCGGCGCCTGTGCTGTCACCGGAAAATCAACTGGCTCACCATCGTGCCTGCCACTAACACCACTCGGCCAGTGTGCAAACCCGCGCGCCGGCACACCAGACTAAAATTTGCGGGCAGGACTAGCTCCGCAGCATGCCATCTGCCATCTCTCAATCTCTCACCGGTCCGCCATGGAACGTGGAAGCCGATCGGCGCGAGTACCTTACCCCGATGCCCCGGCCCTGCACGGGCACAAACTGCCCCCCCTCCTTGTCTCCTTGTCCGAGTACCCTCGGGCGGGCGCGCCGTGGGGTTCGGCGTCAGGTACAAGTACTTTGACAACCTTGCCACTGGAGATGGCGATGGCCGGCGCGATATGCAAACGAGGGGGTTTTTCTTGGGCCGACGTCGTTTAGCACCAAAATAATAAATAGAGACCTCGTGTCCGCCTCCTGTCCCGTCCCCAGAACCCATATACCCTGTGCCACGTCGAGGTTTTCTTCTTCTTAAGTCAAGACTCCCCGTCCTCATCTCTTGCTTTTCGACAACCCCTTAGCCACTCTCACCCAACCGCCCTACACACGTTTCTCGCTGCCTAACGCCCTCATCACCCTCCTTTTCCTTCGGCAGTTGAGGTGTTCGCCACGGTCACCCAACGCGGTAGCAGAGAGTCAGCCCTCGCCTTCCCGCTAAAGGACTCGCCCCCAAGACAGCAAAACGGACGGGACAGCCGCCGCAAAGGATCCCCGAACTATTCTCGTCCCAATTCCGCGGTAACACAGCATAACAGAATGGGTGTGACAAGAATCACCCACGTCGCGGGTAGCGGGAGCCAGCCCTCCCGAGGCCAGAAAGTCACTATTGCGTACACTGGTTGGCTCAAGGACACCAGCCAGCCGGGTAACAAGGGGCAAGAGTAAGTCCCAGTCTTCTTCGAGTCTATACTCGTCTCGCCTTGTCCCCCGAGTGCTGACAAAACACTCATTATTGGAAAATTTGCAGGTTTGACTCGTCCAGCGGTAGAGGTGACTTTGTGACCGAGATTGGGGTTGGGAGACTGATCAGGGGTAAGTGAAGACTCGTAGTTTCCCCGGAATCTGGCTTCATCGTAGTGCAAGAAAATGCTAAGACGATACTTCCAAGGATGGGACGAGGCAGTTCTGGAGATGAGGGTCGGCGAGCAGGCCACACTCGACATTACCAGGTGAGCTAGCCTTGCGAAGTGGTCTTGGTTTGCTGGCGCGTTCCCCGCTGATATTTTTACTCGGCAGTGACTACGGATATGGGGAGAGGTAACGCTAACACACCCGAGTCACCCCGGTTGGAGAGCTAACCAGCATCACAGGGGATTTCATGGCCACATCCCGCCCAATGCCGATCTCATCTTGTGAGTATTTTCCCTCTAGCTTGCTCCAAAACCTGTTCTCACAGCAGACGGCAGTGATGTGCACCTCAAGGCCGTCCAATGACTCGAAAGATACGCAAGATGTGCTTTCTTTTTGCAGTTTTAGGGTGGGAGCATGCTGCACAAATGGTGGGCGTTTTGTCGGATATTTCGGGCTTTTCCACACATTCAGTTTCCTCAGCAAGCCCTCAGATACACGCGCGAGGGCGCGTTCTTACCGGGGCCAAGTAATCGTTCGATACACCCCATGCGGCATGACTTGTTGGTTCCAATAGACGCCGCTCGATAGAATTTCCCAATAGAGCACCAGAAAATGAGATTCCAATTGTCAAACACTTTGTCCATTACACTTGCTCGTCATGTCAGAACGAAGCAGGAATTCAGTCCATCTATGCCATGTATTTTAACTCACTACTATGTGACTGAGGCGCGCAAAAGAAAGAAAAAAAGGTCGAGACGTGGAGGACGCTTCGGGGTATTTCCCGAAACGAATGGAGTTGCATGTTGAGAAATGGAAAAGAAAGTCAGATTTGTATCAAGGAAGAATCTTGGACAACGCATGGCATACAAGCATGCAACAGAAAGAACATCGAGAGCAAAATGGTTGCGGCAGGGAAGGGAAAGAAGATGCCTGAGACACCAAAAGGGGCCAAGTAAATAGTTTGGGCCAGGGACTGTTCCCAACTGCCGGCCAGTGATCAATCAGGCTAGCCACGGTTGCCATAGCCTCCCATCGAAGCTTCCATCCGACCCCACTTCTTCCGTCACTCCACAACGTCCAACACACGACTTCCTGCATCTTCCACGACAACCGATTACCAACACTGCGAGCGTCAGTCACCCACTCCTCCAACAACCAAATCAGAATCTCGCCAAACTGGGGAAACGCAAGGTATCCGACGGGGATTTGCCTATTTCCCTCAAACGAACCATGACTGTGAGTAGCAGTTAACTGCCCCATCCCTCAAACCCCCCCAAGCTGTTTCGCAACTTTGGAGGACCTGTTGTTGTACATGTCCCGGCGCAAACGGGATTCGGCCGGCAACTTTGACGTTACAGCTTCCCTCGAACACATCGGGCAACACCGGTCTTGATCAACAGCGCTCTAACGATGGATTCGCAGGGCACAAAGCAGCCCGGCGAGGTCGACCTCGTCACCCGGATGCAGGTCGACGAGTCGGTCGTGGGCTCGAACGAAATCGACGAATCCCTCTACAGCCGACAACTCTATGTGCTGGGCCACGAGGCCATGAAGCGCATGAGCGCTTCGAACGTGCTCATCGTCGGCCTCAAGGGCCTCGGCGTCGAGATCGCCAAGAACGTCGCCCTTGCCGGTGTCAAGAGCCTTACCCTCCACGATCCAGCGCCGGTCGCCATCGCGGACCTTTCCTCACAATTCTTCCTCCGCGCGGAGGATGTTGGCAAGCCTCGCGACCAGGTTACTGCTCCCCGGGTTGCCGAGCTCAACGCCTACACGCCTGTTCGGGTCCACGAGTCCGCGAGGTATGAAACAAGCAATCCCCCGTAGTACCCGGCCGTGCGCAGTATGCAACTAACCAACGTCTGGCGCAGCCTCGGCGAGAACCTGTCACAGTTCGACAAGTACCAGGTCGTTGTCCTCACCAACACACCCCTCCATCTCCAAAAGATTGTTGGAGACTACTGCCACGAGAAGGGCATCTACTTCATCGTCGCCGACACCTTCGGTCTCTTTGGCTCCGTATTCTGCGACTTTGGCAAGAACTTTACCATCATCGACTCGACTGGCGAGAACCCCGTGAACGGCATCGTTGCTGGCATCGATGAGGAGGGGCTCGTCTCGGCGCTCGATGAAACGCGCCATGGGCTCGAGGACGGCGACTACGTCACATTCACAGAAGTCGAGGGCATGGAGGGCCTCAACGGCTGCGAGCCCCGGAAGGTTACGGTGAAGGGGCCGTACACCTTCTCGATCGGCGATGTGTCTGGTCTGGGTCAGTACAAGCGGGGAGGTCTTTACCAGCAGGTCAAGATGCCCAAGTTTGTCGATTTCAAGGGCATCTCTGCCGCCATGAAGGACCCCGAGTTTGTCATCTCCGACTTTGCCAAGTATGACCGGCCCCAGCAGCTTCACATTGGCATCCAGGCCCTGCACGCGTTCGCCCAGACCCACGGCCGCCTACCGAAGCCCATGAATGAGGAGGACGCGCTCGTCATCCTCAACTCGGCCAAGCAGTTTGCGCAGGCCGAGGGCATCGAGGTGGAGTTTGACGAGAAGCTGCTCAAGGAGCTCAGCTACCAGGCGACGGGCGATCTCAGCCCCATGGCAGCCTTCTTTGGCGGCCTCACTGCCCAAGAGGTGATCAAGGCTGTGTCGGGCAAGTTCCACCCCGTTAAGCAGTTCATGTACTTTGACTCTCTGGAGTCGCTGCCAACAAGCTCCGCCCGCTCCGAGGAGCTGTGCTCCCCCACTGGCTCGCGCTACGATGGCCAGATCCGGGTGTTCGGCCGTGAGTTCCAGGAGAAGATTGCAAACATGAGGCAGTTCCTGGTCGGAGCCGGCGCGATTGGCTGCGAGATGCTCAAGAACTGGGCCATGATCGGCCTGGGAACCGGTCCCAAGGGGCAGATCACGGTAACCGACATGGACCAGATCGAAAAGAGCAACCTCAACCGGCAGTTCCTGTTCCGGCCCAAGGATGTGGGCCAGATGAAGAGCGAGTGTGCCTCCGGGGCTGTGCAAGCCATGAACCCCGACCTCGCGGGCCACATCGTCTCGCTGAAGGACCGTGTCAGCCCTGACACGGAGCACATCTTCAACGAGGACTTCTGGAACAGCCTAGATGGCGTGACCAACGCGCTGGACAATGTCGAGGCGAGAACATATGTCGACAGGAGATGCGTCTTCTTCCACAAGCCGCTTCTCGAGAGCGGCACGCTCGGCACCAAGGGCAACACGCAGGTGGTTCTCCCGATGCTTACCGAGTCGTACTCGTCGTCTCAGGACCCGCCCGAGCAGTCGTTCCCCATGTGCACGCTGCGGAGTTTCCCCAACAAGATCGAACACACGATTGCGTGGGCGCGAGAGCTGTTTGAGAGCTCATTCGTCAAACCCGCCGAGACGGTGAACCTCTACCTCACGCAACCCAACTACCTCGAGACGACTCTGAAGCAGGGCGGCAACGAGAAGGCCACACTGGAGATGCTGGTGGACTTCCTCAAGAACGAGCGGGCGCTCACCTTTGAGGACTGCGTTCAGTGGGGCCGCATGCTGTTCGAGAAGCAGTACAACAATGCGATCCAGCAGCTCCTTTACAACTTCCCCAAGGACGCCGTCTCGTCCACCGGGACGCCCTTCTGGTCGGGTCCCAAGCGGGCGCCGGACCCGCTCAAGTTTGACCCCAACAACAAGACGCACTTTTCATTTATCGAAGCGGCGACCAACCTGCACGCGTTCAACTACAACATCAATGTCAAGGGGAAGACCAGGGAGGACTATCTCCAGGCCCTGGACTCGATGATTGTTCCGGACTTTGCGCCAGACTCCAACGTCAAGATCCAGGCAGATGACAAGGACCCTGTAAGTACTCTGGCGCTCACCGAGAAGGGATGAGGGGGGTATGCTAATGCGGTCTAGGACCCGAACGCTGGAGCCAGCGCGTTTGACGACACGGCAGAGCTGCAGAACCTCATTAACGAGCTGCCAGATGCCAAGGCGCTTGCCGGGTTCAAGCTGACGCCGGTGGAGTTTGAGAAGGACGACGACACCAACTACCACATCGACTTCATCACGGCTGCCAGCAACTTGCGGGCCGAAAACTACAAGATCGAGCAGGCAGACCGGCACAGGACCAAGTTCATTGCGGGCAAGATCATCCCGGCGATTGCGACGACGACGGCGCTGGTCACTGGGCTGGTGATCTTGGAGCTGTACAAGATCATCGACGGCAAGACGGACATTGAGCAGTACAAGAACGGCTTCATCAACCTGGCGCTGCCGTTCTTTGGGTTCAGCGAGCCGATCGCCAGCCCCAAGGTGGAGTACAAGGGCCCCAACGGCAAGGTGACGCTGGACAAGATCTGGGACCGGTTCGAGATCGGCAACATCACGCTGCAGGAGCTGCTCGACGACTTTGAGAAGCGCGGGCTGACGATTGCGATGCTGAGCTCCGGGGTCAGCCTCCTGTTTGCGTCCTTCTTTCCGGCGGCCAAGCAGAAGGACAAGTTCGGCATGCGGCTTAGCGAGCTGGTCGAGTCGGTCACCAAGAAGCCGATCCCGGCGCACCAGACGGAGCTCATATTCGAGGTGGTCACGGAGGATGCCGACGGGGAGGATGTGGAGGTGCCGTATATCAAGGCCAAGATCCGGTAGAGGGTTTATTTAGATGGGGAGGAGGATTGCGGGTTGCCATCGTACGCTCCTTTAGACACGAGCAGGAAATAGACCTTGTGTTTACATCGAGTACTCGTCTTGTGGTTGTTGCGAAGTGGAGATGGGGACGTCGTCCCCTTCATGCTTCTGCCCTCCTCGTTTGGAGAATAACGGCTGTCTTGACATACATAACATGCAGATCTTCGCCAATGGGCCCTTCTTTTTTGAATATCTGCTCTATACTGCTGTCATTCACAATAACTCACCAAAACTCAAGACTCGCTGCCTGTTGCAACACTCCTCTCGGATTCCATATCGGGCGCCGCTCATGTGTCAGCAACGGTGCCTTACTCATCACCATGCACCCGCTGTGGAGATGCTTTAAAGACGTTGGCCCCTCTGGTATTACGTCACCATTTGTCACTTCCTCGGAAGACCGTACGGTACCAAGACAGACGAGAAAACCACTGTGGGCTGACAAATGTGTGTGCATCCGAAGTGTGTTGAACTTGTAATAGAACGCAGGGAATTACCGATCCCTTACTTACGGTACTGGTAGCGGGGCGTCTGTTCTTGGATAATATATTACACACAGTACACTTGTACGGAGAACGCTTGCCGCATGCAGAAGCAGCAGCAGCAGCAGCAGCAGCAGCAGCAAAGGACGAACCCCTCTCCCCATCCATGAGTTTAGTTTTAAGAAGGCGTGCTCGCCCGCTTCTATCTGAGACTCTCGCGCCACCTGTTGTTGTTGTTGCCATTACTGGGACACTTTCATCATCATTCCCATCGCCGGGTTTTGTTGCAGGCAGGTATCAACCGAGAAGTGCCTTGTCAGTGAGGAGAGGAATTGCATCGAGAGCATCATTGCAGAGAGGGTTCGTATCAGGGAGTTTCTCTGTGACCACCGGAGTCAGATATCTCGCGACCATGGTGAGTTGCAACGCATGTCTCAAATCAACATTTCAACTTTAGCAAATGGAGCATCAACGGGATAGTTCATCCCATCCGACAAACAACACCGGCGTCATTGCTCGGACCCCCTCCTTTCCTCCTCAACTACCCTCGCAAACTCACTCATAAACAAACACACAAAAAAAAAAAAAAAAAAAAAAAAAAAGGCTCACAACTAACATACACACTCCACCGCAAGGCACCCACCGCAGAAGCAGCCAAGACCAAGATCACGGACTGGGTCAAGCCCGATGACAAGTCGGGCGAGTTCAAGCGCCAGAGCTCGTTCCGCAACTTCGTCTCGCGGGAGCCCGGCGCCGAGTTCCCGCCGAAAAGGGGCGGTACCACTTGTACGTCAGCTACGCGTGTCCGTGGGTAAGTTATATTCCCTGACCTTGATCTGTTTTCGTTCCCATTTCCACGGGGGGTTGTCATTCGTCCATGGGCGCTGACGCAAGGGTTTCACAGGCCACGCGCACGCTCATCGCGCGCAAGCTCAAGGGGCTCGAGGATGTCATTTCGTTTTCGGCCGTGCATTGGCACATGGGGACCAAGGGTGAGTTTAACCCCTCCCCGGCTGCCGACCGCTGAGGCAAATTATGGGGAGTGTGAAACGGTGTGTTGACTTGTGAGACAGGCTGGCGCTTCCCCACACCCGAGGACACCGATGCCGCCGGTGAGAACGTCGTCCCCGACCCGGTGCCGGGCCACGAGGGTTTCACGCACCTGCGGGATATCTACTTTGGCGTGAACCCGGAGTACGAGGGGCGGTTTACCGTGCCGGTGCTGTATGACAAGAAGAAGCAGACGATTGTCAACAATGAGAGCAGTGAGATCCTGAGGATGTTCGGGACGGAGGTATGTATTGCCGCCCCCTCTGATACCGAGATCTGATGTTGACGGCTGGGCAGTTCAACGATCTCATCGACGAAAAGTACCGCAGCATTGAGTTCTACCCCGAGAATCTGCGCAAGCAGATCGACGAGACCCACGAGTGGCAGTACGACAAGATCAACAACGGCGTGTACAAGTCCGGCTTCGCCACGACGCAGGAGGCCTACGAGCGCAACGTCGTGGCCCTGTTTGAGGCCCTGGACCGCGCCGAGGCGCATCTTGAAAAGACGGCCAGCGAGGGCCCGTACTGGTTCGGCCAAACCCTCACCGAGGTTGATATCCGGCTGTGAGTTGCCCCGTCCGCAGTCCTTAACAAACGAAATGAGCCAGCGCTGATGACTGAGCCGAACAGATTCGTCACCATCATCCGGTTCGACGTAAGTTTCTTCCCCTCGCCACCACCCACTCTGCCAGCACCACGTACTGACATCTGAGCTTCAAAGCCCGTCTATGTCCAGCACTTCAAGTGCAACCTGCGGGACATCCGCTCGGGCTATCCCGCCATCCACAACTGGATGCGCCACCTGTACTGGGACCTGCCGGCCTTCCGCGACACCACCAACTTCTTGCACATCAAGAACCACTACACCAAGTCGCACACCCAGATCAACCCGCTCTCCATCACCCCGCTGGGGCCCGTGCCGGACATCCTGCCGCTCGACGAGGAGGTGGCCGCTGCGAGGAAGAAGTAAAGGGGGAAGACGGATGATGCACGCGAGAGCAAGGGGTGGTTTTCTTCTTTTTTTTTTTCTAACAGGAATGACGGATAAGCTCTCATGAGTAGGAATAAAATGAGACTTTAAAAAAAAAAAAAAGTGTTCGAACTGAAAATGAAACATGTAAAGTTGCTCAAGAAAGGTTGGTGGCAAAGCCTGGAAACAATCGATCACTGTTTGGCTGAAGCGGGAGTTCTTCAGTGAGAGTTTGACTACCCTCTAACATCCAATAAAAAGGCAAGATGGCCGAGCGGTCTAAGGCGCCACGTTAAGGTTCACCCTTAATCCAAATCTTCCCAATAGATTCCGTGGTCCGAAAGGGCGTGGGTTCGAATCCCACTCTTGTCATAAACTTTTGCTCCTTTTTCGTCCTCTTCTTTTTTCCATCCTCTCTCCGTGTTCTCCACTTTCTTCTCAGGGCCAATCTCTTGTTTTGTGTCGCGAATTGAGAGATGTTCATAGGTATTTAGCTGGCTGGGAGGATTGAAGGCGTGAAAGCGAAGATTCAACTTTCACTTTTTTTGGGTCTCGGGTTTACAATCAAAGCCAAGCTAACACGTCTCATATACTTGGGCCTTATGTCTCTGGACATCGAGGTAAGATAGAAAAGTAAATACAGAAGTAATTTTTTTTTTGATCTAGATAGATACGAAAACACTTTGTGTCGGGCAACATGCAACAACCAGTCTTCATTTAGCAAGGACATGGTTTATCACCCTGCATTCCACACTGTTCCTCTCCTAAAATATTGGGAAATACCATTCCCGCCATTCTGTCAAATCAAGCACCACTTCAGCATGCCACAAACTCTCTCACCGTGAACAATATATCTGTCAAGCCCCCAAGCTCCGAAGCTGGAACTTAACTCGGGTAGCGCCTCGGGGAGCACACTTGGCACATAGGGCGACGGATCGGGGGCGAAAATAAGTAGGCAAAGTGGGAGGCAGGCAGAGAGACAAGTAAGGATGAAATGCAAGGAACAACCGTAATCTAGAGAGACAACTAACACGTTCAACTTTTGCAGCGTTGCTGCAAGTGCAAACACCCAACCATCATGACATGACTACACAGTACTAACAACCAGCACCTCACCATCACCACCACCACGGACCCGGTCACAACAGACAACACACACCAAACAAGAAACCAGCTCACCATTTCAACTCACACAGACACAAAAACACACATCTTAATTCCAACAACCCTACCTCAACTCACCCCTCCCTCCCATCATCCACACAACCAGCCAAGCAAGCAGGCAAGCAAGCAAGCAAGCAAGCATCCAAGCACACCACAGCAACGCAACACAAAAGCAAAGGCAAAACATTATATTAATTCAACAACCCCTCGTCAACCCCCCCCTTCAAAGGTGTCATTCCAGGAGAGTCCGGTTTCGGCACACCGAGATCGCTGTTTTTGCCCAGTCCAAACAAAACAGAATACAACGCACAATACAACCAAAAAAGCCAGAGCCAAAAACCATACCAAAAGCAAAGAGAGAGGGACACAGAGAGAAAGAGAAGAATAGAGGAGCCAATAACCAATAAAAACTATAATAGCCAAACAAGAAAAAGGCATGCACTCTATCACAATTGTCCAGACAAAATCGCTTCCGTTGCTGTTTCGCACACACACACAAAGTTAGCCATCATCAAACTCAGAGAGGACGGGGACAGGCCACAAATTAAAAGCAAAAGACTTACCGCTATTAATATAAGCCCTCCTCGCGTCCAGCGGGACGCCGAACCGCCGCTCCAGCTCCTGCTTCACGCCCTTCTTGGTCACCGTCATGAGGTCCGCGGTGCGCAGGATCTCGCGAATCTCGGCAAGCAGCGCGTCGTCGCTGGGCAGGCCGGCCAGGTTCGTCATCTCGAGCTCGGGCTGCGACGACGACGGGCCGAGGAACTGCGACCCGCCAAACTGGCTCTGGCGGTTCATGTTGTGGCCCGCGGCGCCGAGCATCTCGCTCGCGGCGAGCGACATGCGGCTCGGCGCGCCCGGCATGGCCGGGTAGCCCGTAATGGAGCCCGTGCGCGACGGCGTGTACCCGCCGCCGTACTCAGACATGGCGACGTTGGGGCGCGTGGCGTACGAGTAGCCCGAGACCTCGGAGCGCGCGTCGTCGTGGAGGCCGCCGGCCTGCGTCTGGGCGTCCCACAGCTCGGCCTGGTATTCCTCCCACTTCTTGCGCGGGATGCTGGCCGGGTCGAACTTGCCCTCGTCCGAGATGACCACCTTCTTGCCCTTCTCACCCGTGACGACACGCGTGTTGCCCCAGGTGAAGTCGTCCATGTGCCAGAAGGCGTAGAGCGGCAGGGCGAAGCTGAAGACGGGCACCGCGAGAATGTACAGGATCATCCACCCGATCATCTCCCACTTGCGGCGCAGGATGAAGATGATGGCTTGCAGACCGTAGATGGCGCCGAGGAGGACGAAGGCTGTGATGGGGATGACGGACGAGTTCTGCGCGACCATGACGATCAGGTACACAATATAGGCGATGGTGACGGGCTGGACGATGGTCGAGAGCAGGTCTACAAAGACGATGAAGCGCATGCTGAAGCAGCAGAAACCGCACAGCTGGTTCATGGGGATGAGCTCCATCAGGTTGTGCACTGTCGAGTTGATCCACCGACGACGCTGCGAGAGGAACACCTGCCACGAGTCCGGAGCGACGGTCCACGCATGCGCGCTGAAGATGTACTTGGTCTTGTACTTGTTGTGATACTTGAGCAGGAGCGTCGTGAGGTAACGATCCTCACCGAGGTGCAGGAGGTTCTTCATGTGGAGCGTGTCGACGCGGATGGTCGAGTACGCCTCGACGACCTCGCGGCTGACAAAGAGCGGCTTGCCCGTGTCCGCGGCGCGGATGCGGTACATGGAGAAACAACCGGGCAAGCAGGTGACGGAACCGAAGAGCGACTCGAAGGCCTTGGACAGATTGTGCGAGATGTAGTACTCGTAAACCTGGATCATGGTGACGAAGGACGACTTGGCGTTGGTCAGGGCCGTCTCGCCGCACACGGCGATCAGGCGGGTGTCGTCCAGGAAAGCCGAGACCATGCGCGTGGCCGAATCGGGGGCGACGACCGTGTCCGCATCGATCTGGAACAGATATTCGTAGAAGGTCGGGTTGACGCCAATGATGTTGCGGATCTGGTGGTACATTTCGAGTTCCAGCGGGCTCATGGCCAGGTTGTAGTGCACGCGGTTGAGGAAGCGCATCAGGATCATCTGCGAGTCACGCTTGCCACGGTTACCCGGGCGGGACACCTCGGAGGGCTTGCCGATCTTGACCACGACGAGGAAGGGCACGATGTGGCCCTGCACCTCGTACAGACCCGAGTACACCTTGCCCATGTTGTGCTGCTTGAGACCCTCGCCGAGCGACTCGAAGCTCAGCGGCTCCGGATCAACCGCCTCGGACACGCCCAGGATGTCGAGCACGATGCGCGGCGTGGGACGATCGTTGCCCTGGCCGATAATCATACCGTCGCAGATGATAACTAGAAGCTTGCGCTTGTCATCGTACCGCATGCGGGCCGCCGAGTCGACGGCACGGCGAATCGACTCCTCATCTTCCGTGTAGGCTGGAATCTGGCACATGACAAACTTGTCGAGGTTCTCGGGCATGTTCTTGGTACCAAACTGAAGCGCGGCAAAGAACTTGAAGGCGATGACGCTGGCCAGAAGGATAGACACGGAGAGAACCAGGTACTCGGCGAACTTGCACCTAGCAGACGAACGCGTGTCGACGTCGGCGACGTAGAAGAGGTTGTCCAGGCACAGTTGCATCATCTTCTTCTGGTTGGCGTCGATGCCAAGGGCCTGCCAGAGCGCCGTGATATCGTCACCCGACCGCTGCTGGAAGAGGTCCACCACGAGCGGATGCATGAAGTCGGCCGCGCTCGCGTCCGTCGGGGGCGGCTGCCCTGGTGGGTTCTGCTGCCGCCGGCCGCCTTGGAGGTACGTTGTCATGTCGTAGACGCGCTGGTTGAGGATGGCAATGACCTGCTTCTTGGTGCTGAGCGTCTTGACGTACTGAGCCGAGTAGCCGACGTTGCCGACTTTGTAGTTGGAACGCAGCATTTTCATCCTCTGCGAGAACCAGTCCGGTCGGCTGTCGTTGGTGAAGTGGCGGAAGTCGTGGTACTTTGAGTTCAGGTCCTGGCTGCTGATGACGGCCGCCGAGCCCGTGATGTTGGTGCTCTTGTAGTCGAGCAGGACGGCGGGGTCGATCGAGCCGTATTGACCCTGGCAGAGTGCAGAGACCTGCACAGGGAAGAGACTGGTGATGTCCATGCCGCCGTATTGGGTGAGCATCTTGGTAGGCAGGTAAGTAGGGAAGTGCCGGGGCGCAAAGGTACCGATGTCGAAGATCTGGCCGCGGATCGAGGCGTAGGCACTCCGTCCGTCCTTGCCGTCGTAGTGTGAGAGCTCTTCGGGGCTATACACGTACTGGTGAGGGCAGATCAACATCGGGAAGACGACGATGAAGAAGACCGACACCAAACAACTGAACCAGATGATCATGTTGATCGCCAGCTTCTCGCGCCACGCCAACCGCACATCCTTGCGCGGCATGCGGCCCAACCACCGAATCAGAAAGTCGGGAATGAAAAAGGTCAGCATGTAGACGAGGAAGACCCAACGCTTGCGGCTCGGGCTGTCCTTGTACTCTTCCACCTCCACCATATCCTTCTCGTTGCCTCGCTCGGCCATCTGCTCGCGCGTGTCAAGGTTCTTGAACATGTCGCCGCCTCCAAACGCAGACACGCCCGCCTCGGACCGCGCGTCCACCTCCTGGCTGCCGAAGTAGCCGGCCTTCTTCTCGCCCGTAAAACTGCTCGGGGTGGGTCCGCCGGAGAGGTACAGACGCTCGTTTGACGCGAGGAAGGGGTCGGCAGGGGTGGTCATGCCGTCTCCGGCATCAGACGGGAGACCGTACCGGCCGGACTGCGAAAAGTTCTCGCCCAGCTGTGCGATCTCCATCCAGCAGCGCTCACTGAGGAACACGCCTGTGGTACCAATAGCGACCTCGTTGGCGGGCCACCGCTTTTCCTCGACCACCACCTCCACCTTCTCGCGCTCGCTGCCGACGAGCATCGTCTCGCCGTCGGCCAAGCCCAGGAACTCGCCAAACGGCAAAAATACGCTAAAGTCGGCGGACCGCAGGCGCTGGCTGATCTCGGCAATGCCAAACGTCTGCAACTGTGCGCGCACGCACTTGCTGTCGAACTGGTTCGCTATGCGCCTGTCGTTGGGCTTGAGACAGAACACAAAATAGCAGTTTGTACCCGGGGCCGTGATGGACCGCGTGACGTTTTCGAGCGCCGAGAGGAACTGGCCTGACGCGCCTTGTTCCGAGGCGCGCACACTGCCGGCCTTCTTGGCGTCGCCCGCATCGCTGCCGTGGTCAACCGACTGCTCTCTCTCAAGAGCCCGAGCACGGGCGGTGAGGGCGGTGGAGGGCCGTCCCCGCTTCGACATGATGCTGGGGGCACGCATGGGTCTGGAACTGACTGAAGCCTGCATGACGGTGGTCCGCTCCTGCGGGTGGACGACGGTCTGGAGAACTTCCTGCCCAAAGAGACGGGCAACGAAAGAGCTCTTGCTCGAGTTGATCAGGTTCATGAGATCGCCCGAGATGACCTCGCCGTTCTCCTCTACCAAGCCCTTGATGGGATACTCGACCTCGCCGGCGAAGTGCTTGACGGTGAACGTGGCGGCCGTATTTTCGGTGTAGAAGTTGCTGCCGGGCAGCTTGGCGGTGGCCGCGCCAACCTGGATAGCTGGGTTCTTGCCCTCGAAGCGCTTCCGCAAACTCTCGAGGAGCTGCATGTCGGTGCGGTGGCGGCGGGTCTGGTCATCCAGAATGCTGAGCAGGCCGTTGCCCGACTTCAGCAGGCCCTTGACTGCGTCCGAGTTGTCAAAGTAGCTCGTTGCCGGTACAGACACCTCTTCGGTCTCGAGCATGTCGGCCTTGCGGTCAAAGAAGTTTTGCAGAGTCAGATTGTAGAGCGACTCGGTAGCGGCATTGGCCAAGAGCTGGTCGAGGGTTGAGCCGGTCGAGCTCTGCTGCTGGAAACCGGGGAAGTCGACGATCGAAATCGTGTTGCCGATCGAGTCCTCAGGGGCACACAGCCTCTGGTTGATGCTCTCAATAACATACGCAACGAGAAGTGAGTACAGTGTCCGGGCCAGCTCGTTTGCGTTTCCCCGCGCACCCGCGGGATCGAGCATTACCGTCACTCTCTCCTTGTGAAGCATCTTGGTCTTGTAGCCCAGCGTTGTCTGAAGCTCTGTGGCACCAACACCGAGGAAGGCGGCAATGATTCCGAGTACATCCTTGTTCTTCACCGTGGTCGTGGTCTGGGCACCTTCGTGCGAGAAGCCACCGCTGTCATCAGCCGTCGCCATGGTGCTGGAGGTCGTCTCAAACTCCAGTTGGCCAATGTGAAGGATGCTGGCCAGAATCTGGCAGATCTCGGCGATCTCGCTGCGGGGAAACTCGAGTTTCCGCAGGGCCGTCTTGAAGAGCTGGAACCCTTCGGCATCGTTGATTCCCACCTTTAGCTGCGTCGGGTGACCCAGGTACTTCCACCGCGTCCCCGGCCCGTCAAACCCAAGGTGGGTTTTCTCGGCAGCGCTTGTGCCCGTCAGGAGGTAGTACAGCACGTGGAAGTTGCGTTCACCCGTGGGAACATCCGTTATCCTGCTTCTCTCCAGCCGATGATCCAGCAGCTTGGCGCCGATAAGCGAGGGGTTCGTGGTCGACGCTGTGTCATACTGGAGTTCGTAGAAGAGACCCGCCTTGGAGGCCGTCGGTGTCGTGGCCGTCTTGGTGGTGGTGAGCGTGTCGAAGACGTAGGCAGCGAGGGAGACCTTGGCGGATAGAGGCGTGGAGGAGCGGTTGAGGAGGGAGGTCAGCAGGTGGGCTCGAACGGTTGTTTTCCCCGAGCCAGATTCGCCGCTGTTGACAAGTTAGCTTGCACTTCCAAGACACCTAGCATGTTCTGGCGGTTCGAGGATGCCCGTACAGAAAAGTAACGGCCTGATTTTCAGTACGATGCCCCATCCGGAGAAAGGCCCGCTCTGCCAGGTCCTCGGCCGCGGCCATGGCAGACGAGTCTCGGGAGCCATCGCCCTTTGTGGAGCTCGTGTATGTGTTGATGCAGAGGAGGGCATGGGACGAGAGGCGGGCGGTTGGGATCGAGACGTGGAAGCGACTGGCGAGGTGAGCCGTCAACTGCGTGTCGGACTGGGAGTGGGCGGGCAAGGCGGGCAGCGAAGGTTGCGTATGGGCTCCTCCTCCGCTGTTCCCGCCGAGCGGCGGGAGATTGAGGGCCATGATGGGGGACGGCGCCGCCGGGAGCTGGCCGTGGTCAAGCTGAAAGTGTGCTACGACTTTGCAGACTTGTCCTGGGCGTGAGTCTCTTTGCTGGTGTTTGGTGGTTCCCGGACGTGTGTCTGTCCGTCCGGTGTCCTCGCGAACCCGGAACACCCCCCTAAAGCGCCACCGGCCTCAGATCTTCGTTGGCGACGGGGTCCGGGGCTTCGGCAGCCGCAATCTCGATCTCGGGAGCTAATAAAAAATTAAAATAGGACGGGCGATTGTTTCCAATGCCTAACGAATGTCGGATGGAGATGTGCAAAATACGCCTAAACGAGTGTCGGAACGAGGGAACACGCGCGGTTGAGTGAAGCGAACAAAATGTCAAGCAGTGGGGGACTCGAGAGTCGCCTGGACGATGGAATGCACTCTCCTGGCCCAGCAAAGTTTCCAAGCAACCGCCTGCACGCGCTTGGCCTTTCGGGGCTGGCTGGGGCCTGCTGCGGCCGGGAAAGGGGGAGTGGACTGTTTTTTTTCCCTGACCGGGGTTCTTTGCTACGGCAGGCGCTACACTCCTTCCGCGCAGGTTTTTCATACGAACTCCCCCCCTTCGACCTGTCTCCACCTGATTCGCAGGGGCGCAGGTCCGAGCCAGGCATTGGATCGCAGCCTTCCAGGAAGTGGTTCAAAATAAACAAGATCTGGAACGCAACCCTACGGGCCTACCACGGGACTCACGCACGCCGAATTTTTTAACTCTGAGGTGCTTGGAGAGGATCTGCGAGCGAGGCAAGCACTGTTGAAAACCATGGCCGAAAAAACCTCGAAGCCGTCGTAGATTTTTTCTTCCGTCATCAAATTCGGACTGTAACCCTCCATCTTCCAGAGCAGTTCCATCCGTCGACCGGGATCAGGCCGCCGCCGCATCAGCCGGCACCGACTCCACCGATGGTGGATCGCATTTCAGGAGAGCAGGGATTGCGCTGGCTTGACTCGCGAGATCCGGTTGGGGCCGTGAGCGCAAGCCGCCTCCTTTCCTTGGCTCCCAGGCTCTTCTCGATAACTGCATGTTTGAGATGCCTCGACTTCGTTCGCTACCGTTGCGTGGGGCTGAGACAGAGAGAGACAAAGACAGAGAGCGGTTGTCAACTGTGTAACTCCCGACTGGCGTTGCACAGCAATACAGAAGTCAACGTTACCGGCCCTGCACGCAACACGAAGGTTGACTGCCCCCAAGGCTGCGTACAGCCACAGTTGGATACTGACACCCTGACACCCAATGCACAGTCCATACGAGATTCAGTGATCAGCCCTCTGAGATCTGCTCGCCAGTGGATTGGACCTGACGGCGGAGTGGCGACACGAAGGTGGTCCGCGGGTGGTCTTACCACGTAACCACACAACTTGAGGGTGCGCCAAGGTCCTCGGGCGCTTTCTTGTGCGCAGAGGCAGTCGGGATCCTGCATCATAACCCCCGTTGCCGGTTCGACAAAGACAGAATGTGACAGACACAACTCCTCGAACTGTTTCACTCGCTGCGCCGGCCGACTACACCACCCGCCGTTCGAGGAGATGTTGTTTTGCGGCTCGCATTAGGCAGCGTCCGCTCGTCGATGTGGAGGATCAAGAGGAATCCGCGTCTGCAACCCCATGCATTCATGCTGCGTCGGCAGGCAGAGCAGGTCGAGTTTGGGATCATCGACGCAATTGCAAGCGAGATGGACACTGTGCTCTCGATCTGCACTGCACTGACCCGACAGTCTCTGGCATGCAGTGCTCGAGACCTACGTGCGCCGAGAAACCCCGCCATTGCATGACATGGCAAACTATACACATTAAAGGAATAATGTTGGCGGTTCTCAAATCCACCGAAAATGAAATGACACTTGGTGTTGGGAGTTCGAACTGCTTCCAGTAACTAAGTTAGCGGGGCCACCAGATTGGATGAAAAGGCACCGGCTAAAAAAAGAAAGCGTGTGGGTTGGTTGTGGTTGTGTGTGGGAGCCAGTGGCGTGGGCACAACGCGCCAACACTTGAATATCTCAGGCACTGCCGCGACTCGGTGCTGACTGGGAGCTCTTTTCGCCTCTCCCAAGGGCCATCGAAGGTTGCATAGCACAGCTGGAGTCCAGATGAACGAATAACCGGCCTGGGCGCTGAGCCAAAGCTTGTGTCATGCGGAGCCGATGGCTCGTGGTGGTGCGAGTGGTGGATTCTGCTCCACACTCCCGTCACTGCCATCTCATGTCCTGACTGGCCTCGTATTCGACCACGCGGGTGCAGCCGACAGACCCTTTTTTAGGCCTTGCATCGCCGCGCTGCTTCAGATGCCATCCTCCAGTCAGCAGACGCCGCCGGCTTGCAAACGACACAAAATCCTCGCGGATCAGCGGCGGCGAAGAGGAGAGAGGAGACAGTAACTGACTGAAGTGCCTTACGTATTATGAACTGCAGAGAGAAACTGCTGCCTTACTGACTCAGGGAAAGCGTGCAAAAACTCTGAGCTGCTGCTTCTCGTTCTTCTCCCCGATCTTGGAATCGCAAATGAGTTGGAATGCAAGGGCCTTGTTTATGCACATACGTGGAATTGCACCAGATTGAATGCCCAAAAAGCATGCAATTCCGGCGGCCCCATTCCAGGCGCTGCTCGTCCAATGGCCCAGAATTTTCTCGCGGCACATCATGCAAATCCCGGCCCACCGCGGTGCCTGTTGTGGTGCCTGTTGTCGAGACGGGAGCTGTGGTCAGCATGCTTGGCGTAAAACTGCGCAGCTGGCTCGTCCCGTCCGCCGTAGCCAGGCTCGGAGGTGCGGTTGCTGGGTCCATTCTTTTCTGGGCAGTGCCCCTGCGTCCACCACTTCGTCTGGTGCAAGCTGCCGCATCGCTCGTTTGTGCCTGTCCGACGGGGGCATTTTTCGATCTTGCTTTCTTTTTGCCCATTGCTTCCCTCGCTGCCGCTATCCACCACCGTCGTCACTCGCTCTGGCGGTTTTCCTTCTCCGGTCGTTGCTTTTCTCTTTCCTTTGCTCCCTCTCTCGCAGCGGCCAAGCCTGGGACTCCATCCCGCGTCCCGTCTGTCGTCTGTGACCTGCTCGAGAAAGGGGCACCGGGGGGCTGAGCGTGCCTTCTCCGTTGCCGCCGCGACCATCCCGCATCCCACGGCAAAAATCCCACACCACGCTCGAACCCAGGAGACATTGTCTCGACATTGTCCGACAAACACTCGCTTGAGCATCACTATCCGCCAATCTGCACCCTCCCCGGTTGCTGCACCGCGTCCGGACGTGTCTGAGCTTTGCAGAGGTCAGAAATTGGGGTTGTCGATAACACCACTGTCTGGGGAATCTGGACGCCATTTCGTGGTGGGCTTGAACGAAACCCGTCCTTGGCCGTGTCCCTTTCGGGGCGCCGCAACTGACCACCGACACCATGGCGAACCGCATGTCCATGTACTCGATGGCCTCGGAGTCCGGCATGGGCGGCTCTAGGGGCGCCGGCCCGCAGTCTGCCCAGGTGTCGACGACGACGCTGTTGAACTCGATCCACAACATCTACCTCTCCTCCCAACCGTATCGCCTCGATGCCGGGACGAGCCTTGTTGTGAACACATGGCTCACCGCCTCACAGCCGGGCCCGACAGGGCTCGTCGGCGGCACCATAGACGCCGATCTGGTGACCAGGGCATGGGAACATGCCCGTCGCCGTGCCGAAGATGGGTGCATCATCTTTGGGTAGGCTGCCCCCCTTGAGAATTGAGCTTGCCGCGTCGTTGTTGCTAACCGTCTCAGCTCCCTCCACACGTCGACACCCTCGCTTCTCCGACCCGCCCTCTCGTCTCTCCCCGTCGCCATCCCGAGCTCGATCCTCCAGTCCCTGCAGGCCATCGAGCCATTCCTCCGCTGCGTGACCCCATACAACCCCTCGACGCCGAGGCAGATTGCCCTAGGCGTTACCCTGACTCTCAACCTCACTGGCAAGATCGTTGGCGCGTCAGTCGCTTTGTCACAAGGCGGGATCGACACCGAGAAGGGCCTGCTGCGCATCTCACCAGAGCCTGGCAACCGTGCCTTTGATGTTTTCTACTACCTCCTGACCTCGGCTTCGACTCCGGCCGAGCGCGAGTTCCTTGGACTGAAGGGCGCGTCCAACTACAATCTGCTGGCCCGCTCTGGCACGTACGACCCTCCATCCTACTTGCCAACAGCTGACGACGGCGCTGCCGCCGATGACTTCCGGTCTGCTCTGAAAGAGATCGGTATCAAGGGTTCTGCTCATCGCCACTTCATCTCCACCCTGGCCGGCCTCTTGAAGTTGGGCAACACCATCGACTATAACGTAGACGAAGATGTGCTGGAGGAGGTCAGCGAGGATGTCGGTGGGCTCCTTGGCCTGGAGCCCGAGGTTCTGGCCAGGCAGTGCACCACGGATGACCGTGCCACGCTCCTCGCGGGCCTGTACGAGGCATTGGTCGATTGGGTAATCAAGAAGGCGAACGACGCCATTGCCGCCCAGATGGGCCGGATCAGGGACGGCGCTGAGTCGATAGACGACGGCCAGGGTGCTCGGACTCCCACTTCGCTCGAGGACAACGGAGATACCGTCTGCCTCCACTTCCTCGAGATCCCCGACCCCCACTTGGGCAAAGCTGTTGCCATGCGGAGCATTTTCGATGACAACCAGGGTATCAACGCCGAGATGAAGCAGGACGGCGTTGAGGTTGTCCCGGCCAGCAGCTCCATCCTGCGCGAGATGCAGAACGCCGTGGCTGAGGGCGGGCCCGAGCTGGGCATCATGGTTGGGTCCCTCGGTAGGGAGAGGCAACATATGCTCGAAAAGCGGGAAGAGGTCCTTGAAAAGGTCGCGCTTTCTGCCGAGGATGATGGCTTCTTGAAGCAGCTCCTGATCCCCGTCCCCGCCGAAGGAATCAACCTGGGCCGCGGCGGTCGTCTCGACCTGCCCGCCATCCTGAGCACTAGTCGTGCGTGGTATCATCTCTGCATCCACCCGACAGACGAGTCGCCTGCCAGCCTGGCCGCTCTCCCATCTGTCAACTCGGCTTGGTCCGCGGGCACTGTTTCTAGGCAACTTCGGGCCTGGCGACTTCCCGAGTGGTCCAATCGGCGTAACAAGCACCTCGACTACACGGTTGACTTCGACTTTGACGAGTTCGTTCGACGATACCGGGGCTTGGGCTGCATGGACGGCCGTGATGGCATTGAGAGCTGGATTTTGGAACGCGGTTGGACCAATGGCGAGGTGGTGGTCGGCCGTGAGCGTGTTTGGATGAGGGAGACTGCGTGGTGGGAGGCCGAGGGCGTGCTCGACCTCAAGCCCGGGGATATGGAGAGGCTCGGGAGCATGCCCAACATGATGCCTCCGAGCGGCTTTGGCACCGGCTATTCCGCCACCAGCAGCGGCTTCTTCCCGCCGCAGCCGTTCCACGACAATTCCTCGAATGGGAGCCGTGAACAGCTCGTCAACCACCAGAGGAACTTGAGCCACACGACGCTGGGTGCCCCCCGCCCCGCCATGGCTCCTTCAATCGCCCCGACGGCTATGACTGGCATGCGGAATGTCAGTACTGGCGACTACGGTCTGGGTCACAAGGGCGACACTCACAAGGGCGATGTCTACTACAACCCCGACGGCCAGTTCGTTTGGCAACCTGGATGCCGATCTCGCGGCGGGCAAGAAGGTGGAGGAGGTTCCCATCACGCCTGGCAGAAGGGCATGGGTGATCTTCGTCTGGATGCTGACTTTCTGGATCCTTCACCCCTTCTGCGGTACGTTGGACGGATGAAGCGACCCGATGTGCGCATGGCGTGGCGTGAGAAGGTCGTCCTTTGCTTCTTCATTGTTATTCTTAACGGCATCATCGTTTTTTGGATCATCTTTTTCGGCAAACTGCTCTGTCCCGACTACGACAAGGCGTGGACTCGAAACGAAGTCAAAAATCACCAGGGAGCGGACGATTTCTGGGTCAGCGTCCACGGCACGGTTTACGACATTTCTAAGTTCTGGAAGCTGCAGCACGGCACTCCGAGTTACGAGACCACGCGCGACGTCATGGAGCCCTTGGGCGGTCTGGACATGGACAACTACTTCATCTTGCCGCTCACTTTGTCGTGCCCGGGACTGGTGACCGACGAGACGATCCGGCTCAGCCTCAACACCACTCAAGAATACATCCAGGCCGTCCACGACTCGGGCTACTATGCGAGGGATCCGACCGGTTCTATGGGTAAGGTCGATTGGTACTCGAAGAAGTTCCTGCCCCGCATGAAGGAATACATCACCGGTGATCTCGTCTGGGATCCGGCACAGATCAAGCGGGAGGGCGAAGAGGAGCAGCACATGTGGTTCCTCTGGAACGACCGGGTTTACGACCTGACGGACTATTTTTACACCCAGAAGGAGATGCGCGATAATGCCCGCTGGGCCTTCCTCGACGCCAAGGTCGCTAGTATCATCAAGAACAACCCCGGCCAGGACCTTACCGATCAGTTCCAGAAGCTCAGAGAGGACGCCAACTCCACCGAGATCATCAAGATTGAAAACACTTTCAACTGCTTGGACAACAGCTTCTACGTTGGCAGGACGGACTTCCGCGAGACGGCCAAATGCCAGGTCAACAAGTGGATGCTCATCGTCTTCACCATCATCCTTTGCGCTGTCATCCTCATCAAGTTCGTGTCGGCCCTTCAGTTTGGCTCCAAGAGGCGCCCGTCTCCCCAGGACAAGTTCGTTATTTGCCAGGTGCCGGCATACACCGAAGGCGAAGACTCGCTGCGCAAGGCGCTCGATTCGCTCACTGCTCTGCAGTACGACAACAAGCGCAAGCTGATCTGCGTCATCTGCGATGGTATTATTGTCGGTGCCGGAAACGACCGTCCCACCCCCAAGATTGTGCTGGATATCCTCGGCGTCGACCCCAAGGTTGATCCTCCGGCTCTCCCATTCAAGTCGGTTGGCACCGGCAGCGATCAACTCAACTACGGCAAGGTCTACTCTGGTCTCTACGAGTACGAAGGCAACGTCGTCCCGTACATTGTGGTCGTCAAATGCGGCAGGGAATCGGAGAGGGAGAAGACCAAGCCCGGCAACCGTGGCAAGCGTGACTCGCAGATCCTGCTCATGAGCTTCCTCAACCGTGTCCACCACCGCGCCCCCATGAACCCCCTCGAGCTGGAGATGTTCCACCAGATCAACAATATCATTGGTGTGGATCCGGAACTGTACGAGTACCTTCTGATGGTCGACGCCGATACCTGCGTCCGTGAGGACTCTCTCAACCGTCTCGTTGCTGCCTGTGCCAACGACGCTAAGATTGCTGGCATCTGCGGCGAAACGAGTCTGCAGAATGAGGAACGCTCGTGGTGGACTATGATCCAGGTCTACGAGTACTACATTTCGCATCATCTCGCCAAGGCCTTCGAGTCCCTCTTTGGCAGCGTCACCTGCTTGCCCGGCTGGTAAGTTTGAAAGTGCTTCGAAACGAGCCAAGCCATTTCAGATGCTGACCGATTCCAGTTTCTCCATGTACCGTCTGCGGACCGCGGACCGCGGAAAGCCCCTGATCATTTCTGACGATGTCATTCGCGACTACAGTGACTGCAACGTGGACACCCTTCACAAGAAGAACCTCCTCTCGCTCGGTGAGGATCGTTACCTGACAACCCTGATGACCAAGTACTTCCCGCACATGTCGTACAAGTTCATCCCGGATGCCTACTGCCAAACCGCCGCGCCCGAGAAATGGAGCGTCCTGCTGTCGCAGCGTCGTCGTTGGATCAACTCGACTATCCACAACTTGGTCGAGCTGATGTTCATTCCTGAGATGTGCGGTTTCTGCTGCTTCTCGATGCGCTTCATCGTGTTCATCGACCTCTTCGGCACCGTCATTCTCCCCGCGACCTGCGTCTACCTCGGCTGGCTCCTGTACACTGTCATCACGCGCACCGGGCCGTTCCCGCTGATCTCGATTATCATGCTGGCAGCCGTGTACGGTCTTCAGGCGCTCATCTTCATCCTCAAGCGCCAGTGGCAACACATCGGCTGGATGATCATCTACATCCTCGCCTTCCCCATCTACTCGTTCGTCCTGCCCATCTACTCGTTCTGGAACCAGGACAACTTCTCGTGGGGTAACACGCGCATCGTTATTGGCGAGTCCGGCAAGAAGCAGGTGGTCGCCGTCGACGAGGAAGGGTTCGACCCGCGTTCTGTGCCCCTCCAGCGCTGGGACGACTACGCCCTCATCAACAACCTCCCCGGCCGCCGCGGCGGGCACTCGGAAAAACACGGCGCGGACGGCGGCATGGGCATGTACGACGAGACGTACGAGATGGACGACATGAAGTCGGTCTACTCCTCCATCCGCCAACCCTCGGTTCTCGCCGGCTTCCCCGCCCGCAACGGCTCCGGGGCCTACATGCCCCCGACCCCAGGCACCCCGGGCACCCCCTTCACCCCCGGCGGCGGCCCCGGCGGGGTCACCCGCACCAGCACCTTTGTCGGCACCACCCCGTACGCGGACAACCCGGCCCTCGCGCACCGCCAGAGCATGATGTCGATGGGCGCCGACCAGCGGCGCTCGCACACACCCTACGCCGACTTCCCCTCGGCCGCGCAGCGCGGCAGCGCCGTCAACCTCCGCGGCATGAGCGGCACCCCGCCGACGCTGGGCGTGCCCGGCAGCGCGACAAACAACCGCCTGTCGATGGCCAGCACGTCGATGCTGCAGCCCAGCCCGAGCCGGCTGGGCCTGCACGCGGACCCGAGCATGGGGTCGTTCAACGGCCTGACCATGCCCGGCGCCGCGGGCCCCGACGACGGCGCGATCGTCGAGGCCATCCAGGCGGTGCTGGGCGAGGTGGACCTCGACACCGTCACCAAGAAGCAGGTGCGGGCGCTGGTCGAGCAGAGGCTGCAGACGGAGCTGACGGGGGAGAGGAGGACGTTTATGGATCGGCAGATTGATAATGAGTTGGCGAATATGTAATGTGTGACTTGAAGTGAGTCTCGGTAATGGGGAGGGTGGGGAAATAGATAGAATGGTTGTTGTTGTTGTCTCTTGGTTGGTTTGGTTTGGTCTGGCTTGGCTTGGTTGGTTTTAAAGGGGTCTTGGATCGCGGCTTTTTTTTTTCTTGTCTCTCTATCTCTGTCTCTGGCGTGTCTGTCTCAGCGTTGTCTGTCTGTTCCGTCTGTTTGTCTGTTTGTCTGTTTGTCTGTCTGTTTTCTCAGGCAAGCGGGCAGGCAGGCAGACGGGCAGTTTAGCCGTTACCGCTACCATTACTATTACTACTAGTTATTATTTCTACTCACTTTTCTGGTTTTCCACTTTCCTTGGGTACCTACCTTTCCTTGGCTCTGCTCAGTCTTTGTTCTGCTCTGTTCATGTTTTTATGCTGCGCAACGTCCTCATTGGTTTGAGTTTATTGTGCATCTATTTTTTTCCGCTCTCGGCAGCATTGTTGTTGTTGTTGCTGTTTATTGCCGGGTCGGTTTTGTTTTTGGAGGGGGAGGGGGGGATGATTCATTGCTAGCAAAAAGAGCATTGCACGCATATGTACCTACCTAGGTATGGCTTGTTGGAAAAAAGGGGTGTGGGTGTGTGTGTGTGTGTGAGAGAGCTCCACGAGCGGCCCAGCGCCTGGCGTCAACCCCGGGGGAAGCGAGGGTGGGAGGGCTGGTCGATGGATTGGTAGTGATAGTGGTAGTGGTAGAGGGGGGGGGGGGGTATGGTTTAATAATGACAGTTTCCTAGTTCTGAGAAACAGATAGAGAGATTGTGTGTGCGTGTGTGCTTGGTTCCCAGTGTTGAAGAGAAGTGAGGGGGTAAAAGATCAAGTGTGTGGGTTTCCTTGTTCGATTGTTCGAGGTCAGGAGTGCCTACGAGCACATTCATGCTCTCACTGGCTTTGCCGCATCCAGGGCGTATTGCAACATACGACGAGGGCTACAATGACGAGCGTGGCTTTGGACTGAAGTAGGTCGGGATGGCTCATAACTCAGTATCTTCAGTTGATCCTTGTTTTCTAAATCGTCGCTCAAACCAAAAACTCACTGCGAGGCAGCCGTGGCCCTTGGCCTGCTACCCGGCTCAAATCGCTCAGAAAGTTGGTCGGCGCCATCCCATATCCCTACGATGCTCTACTTCCCGCCCTCGTGGACCTTCCCCGGGGATGTCGTCTCCTGTCTAACCACCCCGAGAAGAAACACATTAGTATTGTCCTCCACCCAACTGCTCAAGTTGAATATCTCAGTAGCAGAGGGGAGGAACCACTCACTGTATTCTCCCTACGCCCTTCAGCCGCAGATACACGTCGGTGCCCCAGCCATGCAGGCTCTGCACGGCGACGCCGCCGCCAAAGTACTCGGCGTAGGCGCGGCTGAGCGGCAGGCCGTAGCCGAGGCCGGCGATGGAGCTGCTCCCGTTGTTGGCGGCCGAGATGACGTTGAGGGCGTCGTCGCTGCCCCAGGTGCCGGGCACGTCGTCCGACTCGGTGAAGGTGGTGAAGGAGTAGCTCCAGATGTTGGGGAGCACGTCGGGCGAGATGCCGCCGCCGCGATCGCGGATGCGGATGGTCACGCCCGGAGCGTTGTCGTCGAGCGGGGCGATGGCGTCGCGGTTGAAGGCGCCGCGGGATTCTTGGGGCGGGTGGAGGTGGACGGGGGGCGGGTTGACCTTGACTTCGGGGGGCTCCGGGGCGATGGTGATGACGACGGGCTCGCGGTTCATGCCGTTCTCGACGGTGGCGCGGAAGGCGTTTTTGAGGAGCTCGGTGATGATGTACTCGAGGTGCATGGGCACGAAGGCGAAGGTGGTGTCGGGCTCGCCGTCGATGATCCAGCGCGGGCGCACGCCGTAGTTGAGCTCGCAGATGTCGGCGACGAAGCCGCCGCACGAGTCGACAGTGGAGGCCGGGCGCAGGGCGGTGTCGATGACGCCGATGTAGCTGGGGTGTTCGGGACAGGGGGTCGGGCTCGCGGCCGGGTCGAAGTGCGGGGTGCTGCTGAAGTGAAGGGCGATGTGCTGCTCGGCGACGAGACGGGTGCCGATGCGGGCGCGCAGGTGCTCGTCGAGGAAGCGCGTCACCTCGGACGGCGAAATGTACTTGCGGCACTCGAGGAAGCCGCGGGCGAGGATGGGAATGGTGTCGGTGTGCGTCTGGACGAGCTCGGCCAGCACCTCGGTGAAGCGGATCTCATCTTCGAGGTTGCTGATGGTGCGCCCCTGCCAGGGCAACAGGGTCGAGAGCGAGTGCTGGTAGTTGTTGTAGATCCTGCTGATGTTCTGGTTGGAGACGACAATGTACGGGAGGTTGCGCAGGGCTTGAATGCGGTGCGCCAGGCGGATCGGGAGCAGCGAGAGCGTAAAGCGGGCGGATGCCAGGAGGGCCTCGGCCGACAGCGGAGGGCGGCCGTGTCTAAAGAGAGGTTACTGGTGAGACTCTTGCTCAATGGAAAGGAAAAAGAAGGGTGGAGACCGTACTTGACGAGATCCGCGAGGCTCAGCGGGTGCAACGGCTGCTTGGCCAAGTGAGGCACGACATCGGCGTCATGGCGGAGTCGTTCGTGTCGTTCGTGGCGTTCATGGTCTCGATGGTGGTGGGTTTGCGGGCGGTGGTGGGCAACCGAGGCGTCCTTCAGGCGCTGCAGCGTTGACGACGCTCTCCGGGCGCAATTGAGCCCCTGAACGGCCCTGGGGCTAAACCGCAGCGGCCTCGCGATGCAGTGTCTCATGTCGGCATGTTTGCGCGCGCAAAGGGGTTGCAGTTGAAGGGTTGGCGACGCAAGCGTTGCAGGACCTCGAAGTGAAGCGCAGTCAGAGACGGGTATCGTCGGGTGGGCTACGAAGTGCAGGTCGAGTATTTCCTAGTTCGGCAACGCAAAGAAGTAGCAGGGAAACAACACCAACATTCACAACCAGAAAGGGAATGTGAGCGGTGTGAGTTGCAGGTGTAGCATCAATTGAGAATGACTCCCACTGTCCCGATCAGGCACATGTCAAAGAAGCCGTCGTGGAGAACGGACGAGACCACTGAAGGCCCACTGTCCTGGCGTCGATAAGAGGTGGGTGCGTCTATGACGACAGGGTTTAACTGTATCGGGCTGTCATATTCGCTGATCTGGGCCCGCCATGGGTCTGACAACGAAACACAATACACAGTACGGTTAGGTACTTGGCAAGCAAGGTACTCGGTCAATACCGCAAGAGAGGAGGGGCACTCCGGGGAGAAGATGTGACACGACGACGAGAAGTGAGTTCCAGAGAGCCCGTGGTCGTGTTATTGAAAACTAAGGGCACTGTTCAAAGACGCATTTGTCAAAGAAAATCGTCAATTCGTGCAATTAACCACCAGAGCTTTCGTTGCTTCAGCACCGGCACCTTGAGGGCCGAAATCGCTAAAGCAACGCCAGGCAGCCTCTGCTGCCCCACCATCGTGCCCCGCACTGCCTTGCCATCGCCTGTTCACCTAACGCGAGCCTCCTATTGCGTCTTGACCTCCTGGTCCGCCTCGACAGCCTTGACGTGCTCGTGGTTCTCCAGGGTCTGGACAGAGCCCTCGTCGAAAATAACCCTGGCGTGCCGTCGTGTCAGTATGCCGCGAGCAAACGCCGTGGCTGGTGGTGACTGGTGGTGACGGGAGCCCTTACTGGAAACCCTTGATCAGGGAGTACTCGTGGCCGATCTTGCCGCCTTGGTCGCGGGCATGCTGCTTGGCCCTGCTCGGTGTCAGGGAATACGAATGGAAAGCTTGGGCCCGAGGCATCGACAGGGTTTCTTACGCCTCAACTTGCTCCGGCGACGCGTCGTCCTTGCAGGTGACCTGTAATCGCTGGGTTAGAGCTGCAGGGGCAGCCACAGTGCCATGGGTTTGCGTACAATGTAGGAAGGCATGGCTGCTGCTTGGTTTTTGTTGTTGTGATTTGTTCAGGTAGTAGTAGTTGTGTGGTTTAAGGTTGGCTTGGTTTGTCTGCACAATTCTGGAAACTGAAAGACAGAGAAACCTCGTCAACTCGGGCGTGGGCTGCTACTTATAAGACGAACCCCCTTCTAGCAGCTGCTTATTTTGGCCGAGTTGGAGGCCCAGTTTGCCTGACGCGGCGTGGGAAGGGCCTGCAGCGAAGAGGGGCATACGTCATGCGACTGACATTCAGCCCCCGTGACAGTGTCGCAACCGGTTGGGACGAGTTGTTTCCACCACGCTTAACCGCGGCTGCGATAACGCATTGCACAGATGGGCAAACTTGCCGTGATTGCGACTTTAGGAGAACCTTCTCACAGGCTCATGCCGGCTGGTTCGTCATGGCAGTGGCAGACTGGCCAGGTTTGTGGCCTCATCTACTGCACTGATACATTCACCATTCCCTGCACAGGTGTCACAATAATGATATGGATCATAGAAGGAAAAGAAAACAAAAAACAAGGAGAAACGAAGAATGGGATGGGAGTGCAACACCGTTGTGCCCCTGATCTGATCTGGCATTGTCGTCAGTCTGCGGGTTGCCTGGAGATCTTCCCCGTCTCCCACGACCCCTTCCCTGACCCCGCCATGTCTCGAGCACGCTGCAGGACCCCACCGCCAAGCTTATCGATAAGCTTATCTCTTATCGGCGCCATCTGCCGCCCAAAAATTTCTGGAGCTTCTGGACGACGAATTGATGCAGGTGAGGCGCTGTCGCGACTTGGGATTTTGGTGTACACTCGACCACTGAAGCACCAGAAACAGGGGCTCCAAGATGGACGGGCAAACACACAAGCCCCACCGGGCCTCCAAGAAGTCCAAGGAGAAGAAGGCACAGCCTTCAAAGGGTCAGTGATATTTCCGCATCTTGTCAAACCAATGTCAAGTCGAGTCGAGGCTGACACTGTCGCAGGACAAAACCCAAAGGCCTTTGCCTTTTCCAATCCCGGCAAGCTCGCGAAGCAAGCAGCGCGCTCCCACGATGTAGGCCTTGGCCCCCCATAGCCTTCACAGCCTGCCCCATGCTGACACGGGACACGCCAGATCAAAGAGAAGCGCCTCCACGTCCCCCTCGTCGACCGCCTCCCCGATGAACCGCCCCCGCGACTCGTCACCATCGTCGGCCCGCCGGGCGTGGGCAAGACAACACTACTGTGGGATACCTCGAGCGCAGTGTGGCAGGACTTGGAGAATGCTGACCGTCCAATCCCAGCAAATCGTTGATCCGCCGATATGCGAAGGAGACCATGTCCGACCCGGTCGGGCCCATCACCGTCGTCACCTCCAAGAAGCAGCGATTGACCTTCATCGAGTGTCCGAACGAGCTGGAGGCCATGGTCGACATTGCCAAGGTGGCCGACATTGTACTGTTGATGATCGACGGCAACTACGGCTTCGAGATGGAAACCATGGAGTTCCTCAACATCCTCGCCGCCACCGGCATGCCGGGCAACGTCTTCGGCATTCTCACCCACCTCGATCTTTTCAGGAAACCCCAGGCGCTCAAGGACGCCAAGAAGAGGTTGAAGCACAGGTTATGGAGCGAGCTCTACCAGGGCGCCCACTTGTTCTACCTCTCGGGCGTTCTGAACGGCCGCTACCCCGACCGCGAGATTCACAACCTCTCCCGCTTCCTCTCCGTCATGAAGAACCCCCGACCGCTCGTCTGGAGAAACTCGCACCCCTACACCATCATCGACAACTACCGCGACATCACCCACCCCACCAAGGTCGAAGAGGACGAGACATGTGACCGATCAATCGAGCTGTCCGGCTATCTCCGCGGCACCAACTTTGCGGCGCAAGGGCAGAGGGTACACATCGCGGGCCTGGGCGACTTCACCATATCCAACATGGAGGTCCTGCCGGATCCCTGTCCCACACCCGCCATGGAGCAGGCGCTCGCCAAGATTACCGGCAAGACGGGGAGGCGGCGTCTCGACGAGAAGGACAAGAAGCTGTGGGCCCCCATGGCCGATCGGAGCGGCATGAAGATCACCGGCGACCACATCGTCATTACCCGAGAGAAGGGCTTCGCCTTTGACAAGGATGCCGAGGGCGTCGAGCGCGGTGAGGGCGAGCAGCTCATTGTCGATCTGCAGGGCGAGAGGAAACTGCTTGGCTATACCGACAAGGGCGTCAAACTGTTCGCGAGTGGGGAGCACATTGCCGAGGTACCCGAAGAGGCCGACACTGGGAGGAAAACCCAGAGGAGGGCCCGTTTTCTCGAGCGCGGTGGCTCGGACGATGAAGGGGACATGCCAGAGGATGAAGGGTTTGTCAGTGGGGAGGAAGAGGAGGAGGGTTCCGACGTTGAAGCCGAGTTTGACGAGGGGAAGCTGGGTAAGATGTTTCGGAAACAGGCCGACAACGACCAGGAGGACGATCTCGCCTTCGCCGACAGTGACTCCGATCTCGGTTCCTTGTCCGGGGACGACGACCAGGACGACGAACTCGACGAGGACGAAAATATGGACTCAGACGAGGAAGGCGCTGCGGTCAGGTGGAAGGACAACATGATGGAGCGGGCAAAGATGCTTCACGGCAAGAGGCGGCCGTATCGCGCAGCGGACCTTGCGAGGTTTATGTACGATACCACACTGTCACCAAAAGAGGCGATCCAGAAATGGCGCGGCGAGGAGGACGAGGATGTGGAGGAGGACATTGAAGAGGACGACGAGGCCTTCTTCAAGAGGACCGGCAGGGACGACAGGGAGGATCTGGTTGAGGACCGATCGATACCTCGCTTCGACTACGCGGAGCTGTCTGCCAGGTGGTCGAGCCAGGACGCAGTCGAGGCCTTACGGACCAGATTCGCCACGGCCAATCTGCTCGACGAAGAAGGCGGTGATGAAGACGGCGAGGATGATGAGGATGGGTTTGGGGACGACGATGAAGACGACGAGGGCGACGGTGCCTTTGAGGATCTAGAGACCGGAGAGACCCACGGCCCCGATGACGACGAGGATGGTGAGGAGGAGAGCAACGAGGAGCCCGAAGTAAGTCTGGAAGCGGAACGAGAGAAGAATGCCCGCCGCAAGGAAGAGCTCAAGCTCCGGTTCGAGGAGGAGGATCGCGAGGGTTTCAAGAACGACAAGGCGGTGGCCAGGAGGGAAGGCGGCGATCAAGAGTTTGGAGAGGACGACTGGTACGATGCGCAAAAAGCGATGCTCCAAAAGCAACTCGACATCAACAAGGCAGAGTTTCAGGAGCTCGACGAGGGCCAGCGGACGTCGGTTGAGGGCTACCGTGCGGGCAAGTACGCCAAGATTGTCATTGAGGGTGTCCCGGCCGAGTTCGTCAACAGGTTCCAAGCCAGGCTGCCCATCATTATGGGTGGCCTTTCGGCTACTGAGGACAGGTTTGGGTTTGTGCAAGTCAGGATCAAGAGGCATCGCTGGCACAAGAAGATCCGTAAGTGCTCCCACCAAATTTGTGAGCCACCAAAGAAATTGTGCTAACCAGCTCAACAGTCAAAACGGGCGACCCGCTCATCTTCTCTCTCGGCTGGCGGCGGTTCCAGTCCCTCCCCATCTATTCCATCTCGGATTCCCGCACGAGAAACAGGATGCTCAAGTACACCCCGGAGCATATGCACTGCTTCGGCACCTTCTACGGGCCCCTGATTGCCCCCAACACGGGCTTCGCGTGCTTCCAGTCCTTTTCCTCCTCCAACCCGGGCTTCCGGATTGCAGCGACTGGCACAGTGCTGAGCGTTGACGAATCGACCGAAATTGTCAAGAAGCTCAAGCTTGTATGTCTCCCTCTCTGCACAGCATGACAGCTCGATGCTAACAAGACCCCAGACCGGCACGCCGTACAAGATCTTCAAGAATACGGCCTTCATCAAGGACATGTTCAACTCGGCCCTCGAAATCGCCAAGTTCGAAGGCGCCGCCATCAAGACCGTCTCGGGCATCCGTGGCCAGATCAAGCGCGCCCTCGCCAAGCCCGACGGCCATTTCCGCGCGACCTTTGAGGACAAGATCTTGCTCAGCGACATCGTCTTCTTGCGGGCGTGGTACCCGATCAAGCCGCACCGCTTCTACAACCCGGCCACCAACCTCATTGGGTGGCAGAGCATGCGTCTGACGGGCGAGATCCGACGCGACGAGGACCTGGCCACGCCGCTGCTCAAGAACAGCCAGTACCGCAAGATCGAGCGGGCGGCGCGCCACTTCAACCCGCTGCGCGTGCCCAAGGCGCTCGCGGCGGGCCTGCCGTTCAAGAGCCAGATCGTGCAGACCAAGGCGCAGAAGAAGGAGACGTACCTGCAGAAGCGCGCCGTCGTGGTGCGCGGCGAGGAGCGCAAGGCCCGCGACCTCATGCAGAAGCTCACCACCATCCGGAAGGAGCAGGTCGCCAAGCGGCGCGCCAAGAAGGAGGAGAAGCGCGAGGAGTACAAGAAGAAGATTGCGGATATCGAGGAGCGGCTGGAGAACAAGGAGAAGAGGGAGAAGCAGGCGTACTGGGAGAGGGAGGGGCGGAAGAGGAAGCCCGGGGATGCGGGCGGCGGTGGGGGGAAGAGGAGGAAGTAAAGGGGGAAAGGGTAGGTTGGGTTGCTGTGTTAATTGTTTTTTTGGTTGCATGCATGGTAGAAGAACTTGGTATCCTGCCAATCTTGGGTTGGTCAAAACCATTCCATCTTTTTCTTGTGTTGTGTCACTGAGCCCTCATACTCATGTGCCCGGCTTGTGAGATCTCTCTTGCGAGTACAAAACCTCTCTCCCACCCACCCTGCCACATCTTTCCATCCAAAACCAGTTTGCGCAGGCCTCCGATTCATGATTCAACATCTCAAGCGCCACCCAGGAGCACGCACCACAACGTCTCAACTCTCCACAAATTCAAACGGCGAAGCAACGATACCGGTGGATAAGGCATTCAACAAGTGACACACACACACACACACACGCACGCACACGGACCAAAGACAAGGCGAGGCAAGACAAGATACAGGATGGATGGATGGACATGCGGAAGATGAGCTCAACGTCCCGTCATGTCCCCCTCCCCCTCCCACAACCTCAACCCCGACCTCGACCTCGACAAATGTACTTTCCGTCTGTCCCAAAGAGACGGGGTTGGTTAGCTTTTGCAAGGGCGCGCGGTTTGCCCCCAGCCCCCTTTGAGGCGGGGCCGTGGTGAACAAAGCGCCCTTTTTTGTTTTTTGGCGGCAGGGGGGTTGGGTGGGATGGGATCTAGGTATCCGTGTCGGTCCCGAGTTTTGGTGTGAGGGATCCGAGCCGCCGAGCGGAAAGGGCTGGCTGGTGATTGGGATACTGTGGGGATGCTTGTTTGCTTGCTTGCTTGTTCTGGTCTGCTTGTTTGTTGCTTTCTTGTTTCTGAGTTGCTTGGTGGTGGTGTTGTGCCTGCACACTAGTAGTGGTGGTGGTGAGAATGGAAGGAGTTTGAGATCGGCGTTATTCATTCGGGCCGTCTGGTCTCGGTGAATGGGGGAGATGGCGAGAGATGGTAAAGTGTTTCTGGTTATTATATAGCGGCTTCAAAACTTGATATGACCAGCCCCTGGCGCAGGAGACGTATGTACAGATACAGTAAAGTGAGATCCAGCACAATCTTATCCTACAATATCCCCTCCCCCCAGCCCTGAAACACCCGATTTTTGCCTTATCCGGCGGTCGACTGCAGACTCGCCCTGCGCGACCGCGACCACATCCCCTTCAGATACGGCAAGCTCATGCGCTTCTCCTTGGCCCGGCCCGACAGGGAAGTAGAGCGACACCCTGCGCAGCTTGGCCCGCCACGCCTGCGCGTCCTCCTCGAGGTCGCCCTCAACATTGTCGTTGCAGTCGAACCCATCTCCCGAAGGGGAGAATGAGTGGGTTGGACAGGGTAGCAGCGTCGTCTCCCTTTCTCGACACAACCACCACGCCGTCGTCCTCGGCGTCAACTTCACTGTTGCCCTCAAACACTACCTCCCCTTTCCAACTGACCCCGACAGACCCGAACGTCACCCTGTCCATCTCATCCGTCCCGTCAACCGACTCGATAGGCGTCGACACCCCGTCTTCACCACCCGTTTCCCCGTCCCCGTCCCCCTCAGCCTCAGCCTCCGAGGTCTTGCTCGCCGCCCTCGACCAGATGTCCTCGGCAAAGACCACACCGGGCGTAAAACACGGCGACAGCGGGCTCAGCACCGACGACGACGAGAAATAATCCGACGACGACCGGTCCGTCACGGGCGTGTCCCCTTCCCCCAGCTGCTGCTGCTGCTGCTGCTGCTCTCGGCGCGGAATCAACGGGCACCCCTCTGCCAGACTGCCGTTGCTCACGGTAGGCTGCACCGACCACGGTAACGACAAGGATGACAGCGGTGACGAGGGCGGGGGGGAAAACGCCAACGGCTGTTGAAACAAGGGTAGCCGCTGGTGGTGGTGCACCAGCATCCAGCGCTCACGGTTCTGCAGCTCGACGTGGATCTCGCCGAGGCGCAGCAGGATGAGCTGTTCCTGCTGGGTGCTCTCGGCGATCTTGGCGCGGACGAGGGCGGCCTCGCGGCGGCAGCGCTTGGTGTCGGCTGCGGAGGAGGAGCGGGCGCCGGCAGCGGCGGCGGCCAGGCGGGCCTCGACGGCGGCGTAGCGGTGGAAGAGGCGCGTGGCGCGGTCGCCTTGCCTTTGCAGGTCGTGGAGGAGGTAGGAGCGCTCGTTGTGCAGGTCCTGCAGGGGCCGCGGGTCTAGGGCTTGCAGGGCGAGGATGTAGGCGCTTGAGGAAGGGGACGAGACGGCGCGGCCGGGAGGGGAGATGCGGTTAGGTTTAGTGCTGGGAGGAGGGGGGATGTCGGTGGTGCTGAGAGCGGTGTGCATCTTGGGTCGGGCTTCCTTGTTGTTGGCGCTGCTGCTGCTGCTGCCGCTGCCGTCGATGCTGCGGCGGCAAGGGGGGATTGTCTTTGGGGAGACGGGCCTGGAGATCTTTCCGCGTTGGGCTACTGTCTCTGTCGAGTGCATTGTGTCGAGATGAGACACCGGGGGGCCTGTTGGGTCTGAGTGGATTAAGGACTCCTTGAAATGAGTCCAATTCGTGAGGCACGCTTCATGCAAGGGGCTTTAAGTCTGCAGCGACCCTCAAGCAGCAATTCCGCGGCTAACAGACCCGACAAAGGACCAGAGAGGTGCTGGGCGCCAGAATCCCTGTCGAGTCTTTGTTTGCCATCGCCAACCCACCACCATTCGCCGTTGAAAACCCCACCACAAGCCACATGGCTCCCTGGTGACGGGGACCCAAGGGGCCCATGCCAAGTCCTGGAGCGGTTTGCAGTAGACAAGGGCGTCTTCCCGAGGCATGGGGTGGTGTCGGCGGCGCTGGTGAAAGAGGGACAGCATTCCACGGTCGCTCAAGAACCAAGTCTCCCAGGTGGCCCTTGCTTAAAGGCTGAAGCCATCGTGCCTGGGGGGATCACAGAATCGCCAAAGGCCTGCCGCCTCTGCCGCCCGTCTGACAGAAGAGATCTCATCATTCGTCACGGCGCGGTTGATTTCAGCGTAGCGCTTCTCGCTAGCATTGTCGCCTTTGTCGGCGGCTTGTTTTGACCTGGTCTTTGGGCGGCCGACGTAGGCGTCTGGGTGGTACTGCTCCATGATGTTGACGAAGCAGTCCTTGGACACGTCGTTTGCGAGGAACTTCATGATCTCTGCGCTCTCGTCTTCGAAGCCCGGCATGACAAGGTGGCGCACAAGCAGGCCCTTCTTGGCAATGCCGTCGGCGGTGAAGCAGAGGTCGCCGACTTGGGCGTGCATCGCCTTGATGCTCTCCCGCGCAGTGGCGGCGTAGTCGTCGGCTTTGAGGAGACGTCGAGAGCTCGCCGTCCGCCACAGCTTAAAGTCTGGGAGGTAAATGTCGACAAGCCCGTCCAGCAGCTCCAGCGAGGCCAGCGAGTCATAGGCCGACGTGTTGTAGATGACAGGCACGGTCAGCCCGTTGTCCCTTGCGTGGAGGATGCTCAGCGCAACCTGGGGCACGACACTGGCATGGCTCAGTCAAAGAAAGTGTCGACCAATGAATGGGCTTTGGCCACTTACTGCTCGGGAGTGACCAGATTAATGTTGTGAACGTTGCCGACGTCTTGCAGCTTGACGAACCTGTGCGCAGCAGGTGTTAGTCCGCTTCTGATCGGGGGGTGGGGATCTCGAGGCCCCATTCCGGGGAGAGTTTGCCTCGGAGGCAGCGGAGTCAGGGAGGCAAGGGTAGTGTGAAAGCGAACCTACCAGTCCCCCAGCTCCTCAGGGGTCAGGTCCTGGCCGTTGCGCTGGTGGGCAATGTCGTGGTTCTGGCAGAAGACGCAGCGCAGGTTGCACATGCTGAAGAAGACGGAACCGCTTCCGTGGTGGCCCTGGATGCAGGGCTCCTCGCCAAAGTGCGGCGCGATGACGTTGACCTTGACGTTTTCGCCGATGAGACACATGCCCGTCGTCTCGTAGCGGTTGACGCCGCAGAGGCGCGGGCAGAGGTTGCAGTTGCGGAGGTGGGCGTATGCCTTGGCCCGCTTCTTGGCCGCGTCTACAGAGCTGAGCGTCATGTAGCGCGGGGTGTAGTCGTCGAGGAGGAAAGGGGGCGCCAGATGGAGGGCCCTCCTCGGGGTTCTGTGAATCCTGAGAGCCTCGACAGTCTTGACTGATGCTGCCACACCCTGCGGCCTGCGAAGAAACCGGCTCATTGTTTGCATTTTGGTCCCCTTTAATCTCAGAACACACTTCAGTCGCTAGTTCCCATAGTCAGAAAAAAAATCAAGGCCATCGAAAGTTGGACCTCGCGGTTGTCAGGTGTCATAGCGAAGGTCGAGGTTGAATGATGGAATCGTTGTTGAAAGCGTGGAGAAAATGGCCAAGGAATGATTGGCCAATCTGCATTGCTTGCCGCATCTTCGTCTCAACCCACCCTTGACTCGTCTTATCTCAAGTTCTCAACCCCAGTTCGCTCAGTTCACTCAAGTTCACTGCAGCTTACTCGACCTTCCTGGATTCTGACTCTGAAGGATCCACCACGCTCTTCCAGATTCCTACGTCTAGTGCATCGCTGCCATTAAGTCCATCATCAAGAAAAGCCAGGCCCATCCGAGTTCCTCAACACCCGCCCCTGTCTCACCCTCAGGCAAACTCGCCAAACTGCCCATCATCAAACCCCAGCTGCTGCGCGCTCAGCCGCTTCTGCGCCCTCACCTCCCGCGCACTCGGCGGCGGCGGCGGCAGCGCAAACGACGCAAGACTCTTCGCCCCCTCGTCCGCGCTCCCATCTGTCTGCGCCGGCCTCGCAGCTCTCCTCCCAAACCTTGTGCCAGCCAAATTCACCGTGATCGTCTCCCCTCTTTCAGACTCAGATCCCTCTTCTCCTCCTCCCCCCCCAAACCCCACGCCCTTCCCTCCCTTACCCATCCAAACCCACCCGCCCCCTTTTGTAGTTGCCCCGCCGCCGCCGCCGACGCCGACGACGACGACGTGCCGGCCGGCCCGCCCCAGTTCAGCGCCCGCGCGGCCTCCTGCAGCGCAACGCCAAAGTCAAACGCCTCGCTCCGCTCCTCGAACCCGATGCCCAGCGTGGCCTTTTGCTTGCCCGTCGGGTCCTGCACGCGCACGGCGAAGAAGCGCGAGCTGTCGGTCGTCGGCTCGACCGTCGCGGGCGCCGTGTAGGGCGCCGCCGCGAAGAGCGTGCCGGCCGACGGGTCTTCCAGCAGGATGTCGACTTTTATTTGCGTCTTGTCCTGTTCGTCCTCGCTGGCTGCGCCTTGGGCGGCGGTCGTGGGGGAGGGGGAGGTGAACGAGGTCTCGAGCACGCGCAGGCGGGCGGTGAAGATGTGGTTGCGCGGGTCGGTCGTCCACGAGGCGGCGGCGTAGCCTGCGGTGGTCGAGACGGCGTCCCGCGGGAGGGAGTAGACGTGCACCTTGGAGGTTATGTCTGCCGGTGCCGCTGGTTAGCTCCTGTTCTGGGGGCCAGTCCTGTGTAAGGGGGTAAGGGGGTGGCTACGGAGGATGCGCACAATGGCGTCGGGAGGCAGAGGCTGGCCCGTCGCCGGGTCGATGGTCGCCGAGGGGTCCATTTTGGCTACTGAATACTGATGTGCGTTTGTGTTTGTGTTTCGGAGGTTGCAAGGTGGGAAAGGGACAGCAATAACGAAAGGGGATGGTAGATCGCTAAAGGACCCTAGAGGACCCTGTAACTTACCGCCCCGGGACTTGTCCGGGATGGGCCGGTTTCTGGCGGGGAGCCGGCTCGGTGCCTGCTGCACTGCGCCGAGAAACCCCACGCTGCCCCTCCCCGCGCTTGGCTCACAGGCCCACTGATGGCGGGGCAGTTGAGGGGCGGTGTCTACCGGCAGAACGGCCTCGGGCTCGAGTCCAATTGGAACTTTGAGTCACAAGCAACGGCAACAGCAACACCACCACAGACCACGGCGCACAGTGCATCAGACGAACGATACCAATCCGCCCGCGTGATTTGTTTGGCTTTTTGCTTCGAACGCACCTCGAACACCCGACCGTAACCAACGTTTCACGCTTGCAACCCACACTGGGAGATTCCATACACTCTGTCTTACGGAGTACTGTCGACCCCGCGCCTCCATCAACCCATCAAATCGAGTTCACTTTCGGAGCTCGACCACAAAGACATCTGACTTCTCGCCCACCGACCAGCAGCTGTATGCTCTGGCGCAGTCCGCTTCCCACTTTCACGCTATCTGCCCACTTCACATCCATCATGTCTGCCGACGGGCCATCAAAACCGCTATCGCCCGCAGAGGCCACGACCCAACAGCTCCCGATCCGAACCAATTCCACTTCCTCTCAACGACAGAATGGAGCATCATTTGAGTTAGCTATATCCAGCCACTCTGAGTTGCTGAGCCTTCTCTGACCTGTTTACAGTATTGTCCGCACGTACCGCGAGCTTCTCAACTCGGACCGCGACCTGACCATGGGCGTCGCCGCCATCGAATCTCTGATCGAGCTGCTCGCCGCCACGCCCTCCTCAACAGCCATGGAACTCGTCGAGACCGTCAAGAAGGAAAAGGCCAACCTCCTCGCCTCAACACCCAACCCGCTTCCCCTACTCGCCGGCGCCGACCTGTTCGAGCAGTACCTCCTGCGGTCGCTTAGAGGGCCCACCGCACCAGGCACAGGAACCGGCCCCAACCGCGTGCTCAGCTTCGACGAGACGCGCCAGCACCTCCTCGACAACCGCGACCTCTTCGCCCAGCGCGCCAAGGCCGACCGCGACAGCATCGCCAAGTGGGGCAGCCGCTACGTCTCGGACGGCCGCATCGTGCTCACCGCCGGCGGCAGCCGCACCGTGACCAAGATCCTGCTCCTCGCCGCCGCCGACCAGAGCAAGCACTTCAAGGTCATCTACATCACCGACGACCGCAACAAGCGCAGCGAGGTCGCCGTCGCCGAGCTGCGCGACGCCGGCCTCGAGGTCGAGACCATCTCCCCGCACAAGGCCGCCTACGTGCTCGGCAACCAGAAGCGCATCAACCTGGTCCTGGTCGGCACCGAGGTCGTCATGCAGAACGGCGGCATCATCTCGGGCATGGGCACCGCCCAGCTCGCCCACCTGACCAAGACGGTCAAGGGCGGCATCAAGCGCTTCTACGTCGCCGCCGAGACCCACAAGATCTGCCGCAAGACCCCGATCGCCTACCCCATGGTCAACCGCGTCGGCGTCAACCAAAAGGACATTAGCAAGTTTGACAATATCGGCGTCGACCTCGACCCCGACGCCGTCGGCCGCCTGGTCGCCGAGCAGGACGAGGTCGACTACACGGACCCGGAGCTCATCGACGGCATCATCACCGAGCAGGGCGTCAAGATGGCGTCGCAGATTTGGGAGATGGTGGACGATTACATTTGAAATCTTTCTTTCAAAGAAATGTGTGGTGTTGAGCGATATAGCATCATCAGGCGTTTTTTGGTTTTCAGGGGAACAAAAAGGGGCCAGGAAAATGGGGAGTCGGGTTGGGGGGAGGCCTGCCTGTCTTGTTTGTTATATACTGTCTTGTTTTGGTGGTCTATCGCAGGGACCACCATATCCTGATATATCTAAAGCATTTATGTCATGCCACCTAATTTCACTTTGCGCACACCTTTTTACAGTCGCTCAGATGTTAGTAGTAGCACCAAGATTGTGTGTGGATGGAGTGTTGAATTGACACTGCCTTGGTCTCGGAAAACAGCCCACATGGAGCTAGAAGAAACCGCAGCGGAAAATGACTTTTTCACCAGGACTTGACAACGACCATGAAATAAGCAAACCGAATAAAGCCATACTCGCATTTTCAAGACTCCAGCTTTTCCAGTAAAAGGAGTAGAGATAGTTGTGAGCCAACAATTTGCCATCCAATCTCCCGTTCTTCTCCCCTGCCCCCCAATCCCATCACTAAAACTCTGGCCCCAAGTCCTATCCAACCTCATCCACCAGGTCACCTTACCTCAAACACCATTAAGCAAACACCACTGACTGATAGAGGACACAGTTTTCACTTCACTCCACATCCCTCACCAGCCGAGCACCGACCCATGCATAGGGGTAGTTGCGCTGGTACCAGTTGACACTGTTGCATTCGCCCGACGTCAGCAAGAGTCTCTTGCTTACTTTAGACTCTTAAACGCCGAGTGTGAAGGAAAAGGGGGGTAATGAAAAGAGGGGAGCAGAGGAGTTGACCTCATGGCTGTCAAACACGTAGAGTGGACCTGGATGGTGATGACGATGGGAAAGAAAAAACTCACAAACTCCTCCGCCCCGCCACCCGCGGATGCGTCGCCCACGAGCCGCCCAACACAATGTTGTGCTTCCCGTCAAAAAAGTCGGCCGTGTACCCCGGATACAGCGGCATCGCCTCGAACCCGTCCCACGGCGCCAGCACGCTGCTGGTCCACTCCCACACGCCGCCCATCTCGGCCTGGCCCGCAAGCCGGTCGCCTCGCGCCGTGACGGGAACAGGATGCCAGTGCCGGAAGCCGACGTTCGCTCCGTCGAGGTCCATGAACTGGGACTCGTGGTCGGGGACGTCGGAGGCGGCGGACGAGGCGGGCGCGGGGGGCGTGGCCGGGGGCGAGATTTCGACGCCATTGTTGCAGAGGTGGCTGCGCGAAGTGGGTTAGTCGTCCCCCGTTTTGCAGAGAGTGGGGGTTGCGGGAAGGGGTGACGTACCCGTTCACGGCGGGGACTGTCTGGCTGAGCTGCTTCTCGGCTTCCTTCTTCTTCAGAGCCTCGACGTGGGTGTAGACGCTGCGCGCTTCCTCAAACGTGGGGATGCGGCCGCCCATCCAGGCGGCGCAGCCTTTAAGTTCATCGTACGAGGCAAACACTGGCCAGTCGAGTGCATGCTTCAAGGGGACTAGGCCGTAGACTGTGCGTACAGCCTTGCCTGTGAGGAAAGATTCGGGGAGGGTGGTGGCGCCGTCGGTTAGACCGTTGGTATTGCCGTTAGCATGGCTGCAGCCGTTCGTCTGGTCAACCTGAGCCCAAGATGCCGGGATCTTGGTTGTTTGGGTGCTGTAGAGGTATTGCGCGAACTGCGCATGTTAGTCTATGTCAGTGAGCTCAGGGCCCATGAATGCGCTTACATCCTCATTGCTGAGCGGCCTCCCCTGAGCTTGGAAGCGATGGACTTTCGCCTGTCTTGCAGGCTTCTCATTGTCCCTGGTACTATTAGTAACCAGACAGCCCAAAGCTTGAAGGTGAACCTACCAGCCGTAGGTAAGATCTGGGTCAGTTCCATCCTCAGGGTCGTCAAGTCCAATGGTGATCTCCTGCTCAGGGATGTCAAACCACTGGTTCGGAACCCTCTCAGAACGAGCCTTGGCAGCGAGCTTCTCAAAATCTGGAACTGGCGTGTGTGACGGCGGCTGTGTCCTATCACTCTGCAGCATCATGTACAGGAGAGTCTCGAGGTGCATGACCTCGTGCTCGAAACCGACCCAGATGGCCCTTCCCACATGACGTGGGATGCTGTCAATACCGTCTGCGTAGAGACTCTGAACGCGAGCACGCACACGTCCCTGATAGGCCAGAATCTCACCGGCAGGGGGCCATTCGTCCGGAATCTCCGAATGTGCATGGCACAGTTCGGGGTTATCAACATCCGGGTCGATGCCCCGCTCGAAGATGTTGGAGTAGGAGGCGGGCTCTGTGGGCGGTTCTTTGGTGGTCTTGCTCAGCTGAATGTCGAGGAAGGTGGGGATGTGGCCCAGGTAGAAGATGCATGCATTGCGGAGCTTGATGGGTTTCTCATGGAACTCCTCCGGGGGCAGCATCTCACGGGTGACGACGTCCCAAGCCGCCCACAGCCCTTCCCAATCTTCAAGAGACGGGAGTGCCGTGCGGGCGTATACAGAGGGAATCAGGCTGAATGCCATTTTCGGTTTGGCAAGCATATGGAGGCCTGCACAGTGTAATCATGTCAGTCAGTGAGGTTCATGGAATTCAGATAAGGAGATCGGAGCTCAGGCAGGGATGCCAACCCCGCAGCCCGACACAAGCCGTACGCCAGTGACGACACGCCCGTGTGCTCACTTACACGCGGGAGTCGTATGACTGGCCCCACGTGTCACCAAAGCGTGGGGTAGAACTGGGAAACAGGTGTGGCTGCTGAATGGGGGCGTATCCCGCTGTGAAACCCCCGTGTGATAAAGAGTGAAGCTGTATAAAAGGTACTCACCATACTCGTCGCGGTGCCTCCATTGACCAATCTCGGTCATACCTGCCCGCTTCCAGAGCTCTGCGGCCTCGGCTTCCGAGTACTTCAGGCTCTGTTCCACGTGGATCCGCTCGTGTGGTCGGATCAACTCGCCTCTGACGATGGTGTCGCGTCTCGGGGCATAGAAGGCTTGATGCCTGCCACCTTCGACATCGTAAACGTACTCGCCAATCACTCTCCAGTCTTTCTCGACAAAGGCGGTCTCTCCGAGAACCCTATTGGCATGACGGAGGCCGTTCAGGATGAACCTGGAGAGGGTCAGCACGGGTCCGCAGAGGATCCATCAGCTTCTAATTCAGGACTGAGCGGTGCATACTCATGAGTAAGGCCTTCCCTGTCTAAATGGCACGTTAGTGAGTGAATGGACGAGGGTCGATGCTATGACATACCATTATACGCATGGCTGACATTCCGTTAGCATTTCTCTGTACATTGCTAGACGACTGGAAGGGCATTGGACTTACTATACTCTCGCCGGGTCGTTGCAAGCGTCGAGGCCAATCAGCATGGTGTCACCAGGACCGAGGACATCCGCAAAAGATTTGAGAAAGGCAGCAGCATCGGCTCGGTCGAAGTTGCCTGGCATATCATGTCAGATTGGCCGTCAAGATCAAGCACAGGCCAACCAACTCACCAACACTTGAGCCCAGGCTCATGATGCACTTCTGCCGCGAGGCAATGGATGGATCCTTGAGCCAAATCTGGCCGTCGTCGTAGGTACCGAGCAAGCCGTGGGCGCGGACATGTCGGTATGGGGGGAGCTGGGCCAAAGTGCGTTCGAGCTCTTGCTGTGAGAGGTCCAGGGCGTAGTAATCAATGTCTTTCGCCGCATCTTCGAGAGCCTGGAGAAGCAGGTTCACCTTTCGAAGATTGCTAGATACAAACACGGTCAGTCGTGGGTCCAGGTGATAGCGGCCAGCGCGGAGAGGCGACTCACCCACTCCCGAGCTCAATGACCATAGCCCCAGACGGGATGCTCTGAGCAATGTCCCGGGCAAACGACTCGAGCACTTCGATCTCGTCATTGGTCAGGTAGTACTCATCTAGGTATGTGATCTGTGATGCGTTAGCGTGGGGTGCAATGCCTGTGGGCAGAGACACGGAAAGCCTCACCTTCTCGAACAACTGCAAGCCCCTTTCGTCGTAGAGAAGGAGTGTGGGGAGCTTCCTGGGGCCGTCCCTGGTGTGAAACTGAGACAGCACCTCGGCCTTCAAGTTGATCTCGACCGCCGCGTGGCGGATGTCGAGGATGTCGGGCTTCGGGCCGGCAGCCGCTGTGCGAAGATCCGGCAGCCCCTTCTTCTCCTTGATCGCCCCCAGGCGGGGAACCGCGCCGCCATGTGGCACCATGTTGACTTCTTGAACAGCAGGCATGTTGATCTCGTGCAATTGATGTTGAATGTCGCAATCCCAAAGCTCGTGTAGACTGGAATGACGCAGTTTTATACCTTGGCTGGTGTGTTCGGATCCAAGTTTACCAAGTAAAGTACTGTACTGGGCCGGAGGACAAAGATGGGACGGGGCCAAGTTAAGGTGACTTCCCTGGAGTCGACGGGAAGCACTTTCCCGCCTGCAAGAGCAGTTTTTGTGCTAATGAGAAAGCCAATGTGCACGAATCAGTCGAGTCAGGCAGTTCCTGATTACTCGTTGAGGTTAAAGGGTGGATTTCGAGGAGCGTGACCACATGTTGCTGACGCCTCCCGTCCTTGCGTTCTAGGTACATGTACATGTGCCGACCGGCCTTACGTGTCAGGGAAAAGCGATCCATGGTGGATTCATACCAGAATGGAGCGGCCCTGAATCCAGGAACGGCGAGGGCGCGGAGGGCATGCCGTTCCCGTCAGTGTGCCAGTGGGCAGTGGGCGTTCCAGCAGGGCCATGGTGCTGCTGCGTTGGCCCGTCGGAGTGTCGCTGCTAGCGGAACTGTGCGCTGCTCCATTCCAGAAGGAAACCCAGATGCGGGTTTAGGTACCCCAGAAACCGCCGCACCGGGCGGCTGAAAGACGGAATCGTTTTGTCATGGAATGCCACAAGCATCGCCTCGTGCTGATGCAGAGTGGGAGTTGGAATTGGCAGGGACAAATCACAAGACAGAAAGACTTTGCGGAAGTGCAAGGGCCCCACGCCCTGGTTTAAACTGGCGGGGAAGCTAGCGCCCTGCGGTGGACGCCGGCTTCCAGAAGAGGGACAGCACAGTGTCTCTGGAAGGAGCGGCCATGATGTGATTAGTGCGATGCCAGTATCTGTCCGAGTTTGGCAGGAACCGCCTGGAGCCGTTCCAGGTTCGCTGCAAGGGGCACCCATCATGTGCTCCCGGCGAGCTCTGGGCGGCGGACCCACTCATCGTCATCGGGCCTGGGAGCTCAGTTTGTTGCTCATCCGGGTTCCTTAGAGACGACGGGAGGCACCCGACTGCCCGGAGCTCTTCGAGATGCATACAACATTTCACAGCATCTCCAGTGCTCTGTATCGTGAACGTCCAGTTGCTTCCGTCAAGCGGAAGCTAAATGCAGGCCAACGGAGCAGGACTCTAAACTCGACATACACAAGCCAATAATCTGGTGACCCCTCCATTACCCCTCTCAACATCGGGAGACCCCGCGTTCGTTCGATCGAGGTGCAGGTCCTTCCCGAAAACCAGCAACCGGAGATGTCAAAGTCGTCGCGAGCATGCAGGGAGAACCTGGGGCAGCCAACTCCTGATTTGGAATCAACTTTATTTTCAAGATCTATGAGATCAAAACTCACCGCAGGAGCACCAACCAAGCAAAGCAGAGATCGTCTGAGTATTAAAGATGTGAAACTACCTAGATTCCCATTCATACGAGAACCATCGGAGAACCGTTGGCAGATGGGCTCCAGATCCATGTCTTGAATAGATCCGACAACACCGCTCGAACTCTCACCGGCAACTCTCGCGGCTTTCCAGAATCGAGCTCTTGCATCTGGCCAGCGATCACCGACGTCATCTCCACCAATAAACGCTGACACCCCACGCCCGGAGGGCTCGGCAGTGGGGTACAGATTAACTAACACAGTAACAGCCCGCATTGAAAGTTACTGTATCCAGTACAGCGATACAACATGACCTTTGGACGCGTGAGGTCGCAAAGCAAGAGCAAAAAAGGAAGAAGATGAGAGAAACAAAATAAGCGGAGAAATCAAGCAAAAATGGCTAAATCATGGAAATGGGCACGCTTCTTTCCTGGATATTGATCGTGGACCTGGTATCTTCCTATCATCCTGTTTTCCGGCGGAGACAGACACGCAACAATTCTTTGCTCGGTATCCTAACCAATAAGATGTCCATATAACTCTAGTCATGTTTTATATATATGGTATGGAGAGGGTAAGGGAGTTGCCATCAAACTCCCTACCGTCTCTCAAGTTCCGTGAATTCAAAGAAAAGGACCAAATCAACAGCAACCAAGCCAACACCGTTCAAGCTCACAACTCCACTATCAACACTGACTCTGAGGACATTCATATCCTCGTGACGTCCTGACGTCAAGATGTGCCGGCATGTAAGATCTCGAAATAGAAACATCTGACACTACCGAGGCGCGAAGATCCTCGTCGAGGCCACATTTAGGGTATGACATGTTTGAGAGACATATCAACTAAAGGATCCGAAGTCTTCTTTTTCTTTTGATATCAGGGGAGATTACAACATTACAACAGAACCTGCGAATGAGGCGTTTTGCCAGACCAACATGGACTGATATGTTCTTATGAGCTGCCAGATGGGATCATTCGGGGATAAAGGTCGCTCTTCTATGTCGGTTGCTCAAATTTAGGGATGAGCTTGAGTCCTTGTTCTCACCGCGACCTATGGTCCTTCTTCTTAGGGGAGTTGCAAGTGAGATTAACTGCGGTTGAAAATCATGGGCAGAGCAATGGGTCGGGATCTGTTGAATCAACCAACTTGCCACAGCGAAGTGCAACGGGAAGTAACAGCAGTTGATTATACCTTAGAGCAATTTTCATCACTTATCGTGCTCTACCGCTTTCCTTCCCCGTCGTTTGACATCCTTGAACTTTCCAATCGATGTAAATGAACCGCGAAACAAGCAACCCATCAACATGTAAATTAACAGAAGCGCGAGGTTAATAGATACTTTGTTCCTTCTTCCGGATTCCACACTAAAACTCTCACTCACATCCCCATTCTTGATTCACCATGGACCAGGACGGCCTCCAAGTCCCCCTCCTCGGAAAAAGCGGACGCGAGCACGCGCTGGCATGCTCTTCGCGGGCATCATGATGACGGCCGACTGGCCGCGGTGCTCGAGTACAACGCGCGGGTTGGAGACCCGGAATCGTACAAGACGGGTGTACAATCACGCTACAGCCATGCCCAGAAGGTCACTTCTCCTCCATGTTCATTTGCGAGCAACTGGTGGCTGAATGAATTCACTCGAGGCGTCCAAGTCTTTCACGCTGGTACCGAGAGGAACGATACCGGTCAGCTCGAAACAGTCGGTGGTCGGTTCCTGAGCGTTGCTGCGGACGGCCCGAGCCTTGAGGAAGCGGTCTCATTGGCCTTACAGGGGGGTGAAGAGCATCTATTTCAAGGGCATGTTGTACAGGAAGGATATTGCTTCGAGGTATGAATCTACAGTGTCCCTGTCGCGGTGCATTGCTCAATGCTGGCTGACAACGGCGGTGTGATAAGAGGCCTTCAGGGGTAGTTGTGGCATGTCGGGAGGCTCTTGACCATGTGATGCACCGTCTAGGGTCGCCGACGTTGCCAGCACAGAATCGCTGTTCGTATCGTTGGAGGAGAGCCCCAAGTACCGACACTTGTCGCATCAGACCCCGGTCCTATTGGCGTTGTCGTCGGTCATGTGGTCGAGGGGAGCTCCTCAGCTGGCCCCGCCTGCCGGGTCCGGAACTGCCGGGGTCCTTCCGGGCGTGGGGGTTGCCGGCTCGGGCATTCGGATCTGTTCTCAAGCACCCGAGACTGTGTCGTGTGTTCTGTGGGACGGTGGCACGGTGCCGGTTGCAATCCAACTTGGAAGACAGGGGCAGGGACAAGGCTGGATCTTGACCTCCGACCAATTTCGAATTCTGAATTATGGTTCTCAACATTGCAAGTGGGCCGCCAGCAGGGGAAGGAGCGGAGGGGGGGAACCTCAACACTTTCACCCCTGCACAGAGGATGATAAATCACGTGACAGCGCGTCGCTGTTCGCGTGTGTGCGGGGTTGATCCCAACGGATCCTTCTTCCTCAGCTCCTTCCCAACACGTTCCCGTCCGGGATGCGACTCGGACTTGCGACGGTGTCCGAAGAAGGCAGGAAGACGCGACCACTGCGGCTGAGCAGACAAGCGCCCGTCATCAATCGGCCAGCTTGCCTGTTGCTCGACTAATCATTAATCTCTGCCATCGCCCTTAGCGAGGATGTTCGCGCATTGACCTGTATCTTGGCCGCAAATAGATGTCAACCGTTGAGGCTAGGTTTTGTATATTTAAAGGGCCTAGATGAGTCGACAAGTCAACTCGACATCTCTCGCCGTCAACAATTGATCATCACCTCCCCGTTGCCATCTTCTTCCCCGTGACTGGACACCGAGGTCTATCAGCCCATCATCTCCAACGACAACATGTCCGACACCGAGCAGCCGACCAAGACGTACCGTGGCAATTGCCACTGCGGTGCCTTTATCTTCGAGGTGGAGGCCCCCGAGATCAAGTCCGTGGGCGACTGCAAGTGCAGCATCTGCAGCAAGAGGGGCTACTTGTGGCTGGTGCCAAAGAAACCCCTGACCATCATCAAGGATGAAGGGAAGCTCGTCCATTACTCGTTCGGCTCCAAAAACATTGACCATCAGGTAAGGGGTTGGTGATAATCTAATTGCACTCTCGCTGGCTGACGTTTACTTTGGGGTTAGTTCTGCGGCAACTGCGGAACTACAGTCATGGCCACGACCGACAAGTTCCCCGAGATGTTCCCGGCCAAGGTGGGCGTGAATGTAAGTTTGCCCTGCTGCGTGTCTGGGCCACATGCTGACATGCACCCTTTCTCTAGGTCCGGACCCTCCAGGATGTCGACAAATGGAACCTCGAGGTTAGGACGTATGTACCATTTTCAGTTCTTGCTTAATGTGCTGCCTCTGACAACGAGGCGCCAGGTTTAACGGCGACACATTTGATCCCCAATACGTGGCCCCCGAGTTTGCGGGCCCTGATCCCAACCCTTCTGGGTTTGAGGACGGCAAGACCTACCACGGGAGCTGCCATTGTGGGGCCGTGACCACTGCCGTCAGAGTAAACGGCTCGCTGGAGGATGGCACCTACAAAGAACACATGATTGAATGCAACTGCAGCATCTGCTCACGGGTAAGCAGGCGCGCCCCCATCACTCGCTCCACCCATTCACTGACACCATCAGGGCGGATTCGTCTGGATCTACCCCACCGAGGACCAGCTCGCCATCCAAGGCCGCGAGAACCTGTCGTCTTACACGTTCGGCAACCACGTCTGGCGCAGGTCGTTCTGCAAAACGTGTGGCGTGTATGTTGCCACTGACCCGAACGACTTGACCGAGGAACAGATTGCTGCACTGCCAGAGGACGTTCGCAAGTTTCGGGCTGCCCGGGGCCACCATCGGCCGTTCAACTTGCGCGTGCTGAACGGCTTCGACGTCAAGTGCGTCAAGCCCATGCGGGTGGATGGGTGGGCGAGGCAGCAGCCGCCTTATGTGAACCCGTAAGGGAGGCCAGGGCATATCTCAAAGGTGTTGTCAAGATTTACGGCAGTGAGGTCGGCCAAATCTTGGTTTGTTGGTTGGACAGCTTGTCTTGTAATCAGACCTGCTTGAGATATATGACTGTTGGGCAATCGTTTTCAGGGGCACTAGTGCAGCCACCTTAGTCTAGCAACATCTCACCGAAAAACAGCCCCGATGATTTGCAAACCTTTCCCCCCCAACAGCCCTGCTCTACTCCAGCTCATCCCTCCACGGGATCGAGTCCTGCGCGCCCGCCCTCTCCACCGTCTTCGCTGCCGCCTTATTCGCCGTCCTGACCGCCCCCTCGATATCAAATTCCCCGTCCTTCCTCCCCACTACATCCAGCGCGTACCTCCCCACAAACGTATCCCCTGCCGCAGTCGTATCCACCACCTTGGCCTTCTCCGCCGGCACCAACCCCTTCCTTTTACTCTCCGCACTCATGTAATACACCCCCCTCCCGCCCAACGTGATGATCACGTTCTCCACGCCCCTCTCCACGAACCCCCTCGCAACAGCCTCCAGCCCCGCCTCGTCGTCCAGCACGCTCTCCTCCACGCCCCCCAGGATGGCCGCCTCCGTCTCGTTCACGACCAGGTGCGCCAGGCCCGCGTACGCCTCCTCGGGCAGCGCCCGCGCGGGCGCCGGGTTGAGCAGCACGGCCACGCCCTCCCGCCGCGCGGCCGCCAGCGCCGCGAGGACCGTGTCGAAGGGGATCTCGAGCTGCATGATCAGCAGGTCCGGCAGCTTACCGTTCTCGGTAGTGGCCAGCTTCGCGAGCGAGCCGCCGCTGAAGTCGTCCGGCCGCAGCGCGTGGTTGGCGGCCGGGGACAGCACGATGCGGTTCTGCCCCGTCGGCTTGTCGACGATGATCATGGCGATGCCCGTCGCCGTCCCCGCGGGGGCGTCCGCCACGCCCGCGGTGTCGACGCCGTACGCGGCCAGGTTGCTCCTGAGCTGCGCGCCGTGGGCGTCGGCGCCGACGGTGCCGACCATGGAGACGTGCGCCGTCGCGTCGGCCTCGAGGGACGGGGTGGTGCCCGGGGCCGGGGTGGGACGGGAGAGCTTGGCGCAGGCCACGGCTTGGTTGGCGCCCTTGCCGCCGGGGGAGGTGGCGAAGGAGTCGGCGGTGAGGGTCTCGCCCGGGAGGGGATCTGAAAGGGGGAGGGGGGCAGGTTAGGGGGGTTGCATGCATGGGGGATGAGGAGGGGCGGAAAAGGGCACATACGGTGGGGGACGTAGGCGACCAGGTCCATGTTGAGGGATCCGAGCACGGTGATGTGTGGGATGGACGCCATTTTGCTGGCTGGTACTTGAACCTCAGAATATCGTTGCCGGATTTTAGTTTATTAAAGGGGAAGGAGATAGTGATGTTGTTGTTGCTGTTAGTGTTTATTTGTTGTGTGACGGGGGGAGAGTGTGAAAGGTGGGGTGATGAGGTGAGTTTGAGGTTGCGGCCCGAGGTGGGGTATGCTTGTGATCTCGGCCGTGATGCCCTGGCTCTTGGCCTAAGCTGCTTCTTCAACGATGAGAAATTTCACCTGAGAAAAGGACACGACGGTGAGTTGGGTGCTTCTCCTGCCAGATCGCCGATGGAGTGGAGAAAGTAAGACGAGAGATGGAGTATTGTCGAGACTGGATCCCATTCTCATGTGCTGCCGACAGTACCCGTTTCACTGGAGCCATTCATGTTGGCCAAAGAACCAAAACAAGGTGCTCAATTCCCGACCTGACTACCTTACCCAAGTCGCCGTGCTTAGGACATGGCATTTCACATGGACGCCGGTCCGCCCTTGTATCTATTATCCCTGATCCGATCCCGTATCCAAACCCAAACGCCTTGCCATGCACAGTGGTATCATAAGTTATACAGCCCCAGAAGCAAACCGCGCAAAACAACCCAGAAGAAAAAACTGCCAAACCCTCAATCACTTTGAATGCCGCACCACAAATCATCTCCTCAACTCACTCCCCTTCTGCCACCTTCTTCCTCTTGCTCGGCCGCCTCGGCGTGCTCTCCTCGCCCTGTACCCAATGATTCTTCTCGATCTGGTGCTGCCGCAGGTTGTCCGGCCGATTCTTATACTGGCTCGTGCAGCCGGGATATGGGCACTTGTAGATCCTGGGAGGCTCCGTGCTGTGCTGCAGTTTCTTGTGTTTGGCCATGCTGCCCTTGAACCACTGCGGGTCGCCCTTGGGCCGGTAGCCGCAGAGCTCGCAGCACGCATCCGCTTCCATTTTTTGCCCACACTGGTCTGAGCTTTCGGCCGGTGCTGGCTGCTGTGGTTGCTCGACGGCAGGGCTGGCAGCCTGGGTGCTGGATGGGGTACCGCTCGACGTGGCCGTGGGTGTCGGGAGTTGGGCCTGGTTGAGAGGGAAATCAAATGTCTGCGGGCCAGCCGGCTGCAAGGTGGTGAACGGAGTCACCGCGTTGCCCGCCTCCGAGTTCAGGTCATTCAAGAAGGCATCGATGTCATCGAGCGGGGGTTCTGCTGCTCTGCCGCTCGCGCTGTCGAATTCGGGGATCAGGCTCTCAATCAACGTGATGCCGAGTCCGTGGTAGACGTCGCGCCGTGACGGTCCTAGGTCGTGTTGCTCATAGATCCGATCGCACAGCCTCCGCGCATTGGGCACAAAACTGCCAAAGAAATGTGCCGATGACATGCACTCCTGAGTCCGGTTAGCCGAGTCACAGCGGCTGGCAACGCCATCACTTACCCTGCCAGCTTGAAGAATCTCAATCTCAATCTTCCGAACGCTGGAGATGGAGCCACTGCTGAGCCTCTCATACACCTCCCTGAGCCTGGTGTTGAGAGTAGAGTTGCCGAAACCTTGGGAAATCATCTCTAAAACGTATGTCGCCGTTGCCAATAATTCTCCGTTCACCGGCCCGGACGGGTTCGTATTCTTTAAATGGGCAATATGCAAGTCGGAGACCTGTACGTCCAGCGGCAATGCACCCTGACTCAGGAGGCTGGTCTCGAGCTCTGTGAGACATTTAGTGAGATTCCATGGGAAATGAGCTATCCGAAAAAAACATACCATCGAGGAAATCTCGAGCCGCAGTCAGCAACGAGTCACTGCCCTGCCCGAACTGACCGCCAAAGCTCTCTGGAGACTTGCCCTTCGGGTCAGGGGACAGCCCAAATTGCCTGTAGGTCGATGCCGTCGCATAATGATTGTTGACGTCTGCTTGGCTCATGTCTGGCGGCTGCCATATGCTAGCAACCAATTGACGGTAAAGATTTTTGTCGTTCGATGGCAACCCGTGGGCATATCTTAATGACTGTAGGAAAAGCTGATCGAAATGGCTGGATGTCCCCTGCTCGTGCAAGACCAGGGAAAAGGCGTAAACAAGATGAATCAAGCAGAGTGCATCGCTGGCAGATGTCGGTTGATGCCCGTTGATGAGGGCCCGGAGCGTCCGCAGGCCGGTCGTCGCCACTGTCCTGATCGACATTGAGCTGAGCTGGTTGGCAAGCGAATTCTCTCTGTGGTCTTGGATTTTCACCATCGACGATACGATGTGCTCCTGCAGAGCGTCCCAGGCCGAGCTGACCAGCGACTTCGTCTCGGAGCAGCATGTGTTCGTCTGCTCAACCTCAAGCTCGCCAATCTCACCAACATGAGCTGCCTCATCGGTCAGGATAATCTCGGGCGCGTAGGAGAGATTGGCAGGCAGGGTCGCCTCGAATCCAAGAAGGGCATCCGTGCCCATGTCGCACGCGTCGTTAAGGATGGGGAAGTCGGCAGGAAGCTCCGAGAAGAAGTCGTGCAGGGAATCAGGGCATAGGTCGTTGCTGTAGTTCGACGCATCCGCAAACATCTCGTCAGCCACCACGCCGTCGACCGGAGAAGTCATGCTCGTGTTCAGTCCAGAGGCCATGGACCAAGTGCCGCTCCAATTGGAGGCCGGCGAGATCATCGAGCTGCCGTTGCTCATCGCGCTTGCGTTAGTGTCTGTGCTCGCCGTCGACCTTACCGACGAACTCGGCGACAGGCCTTTGCTGCGCGGGACGACGGGCGCGGGCCTGGGAACAGGCCGCGGCGCTTGACGACGACCTTGGAGGCCTGCCGTGGTCAACTGTAGAATCGGCTTCACACCTGGCGCCCTCATAGAACTCTCTTCCTCTGGCATCATTGGGAACGACGGTGGCGTGATACCTGGCACCGCTTGCCATTGCATGAACGTCTCGCTGGAAAGCACCGTTGAGTCGAGCTCGGGAAGAGCCGGAGCCGCAGGGACGAGTAGGGCCTGTGGGTTGATCACATCGTTGGGTGCGGACATGGGCGTCGGCTGGAGGAGGGGCACCTCCATCGAGTCGATCTCGAGAATCTCGGTAGACGGTAACTCGGTGGCGCTGCCGTCGAGGGTCGGTATGTTGAGTGAGTCGTAGCTCGGCGGCGGCGGTAGCATCACCTCATCCTCGTCGAACACGACGCCGGGTGCCTTCTTGGACTTGTGACCAATGGAGTGGAAAAAGTTCTTGGCCATGGAGACTATCTTCCTCCTCTTGGAGGGATGACCCAGGCAGCGCTTGCACTTGAGGTCGTCGAAGCGCTCGACCCTCATGTGGTCGTAGCACCAGTACTCGCCCGAGGCGAGGTACCTGCACCCTGCCAGATGCTTGAGCATCCCTTCATGGTCGGAGAAACGCTGCGTGCATCTGAGCAGCGGGCATTCTAATCGTTCTTGGAATGTCATGCGCACGGATGAGTTGCGCTTCACAGCAGCCCAGACGATAAACCGATGTCTGGCACAGTCTTCTGTTGATGTTTCTTTGGTTCTGCAGACATGGTTAGGCTTGGAGCCTTGGATAGCCTTTAGCACAAGACGACAGACTCCATACTTACACGCAGGACAGGGCAACCTGGTTCTGGGTGAGGTCGAGATCGAGGCGAGAGTGGGACGGTGTTGTGCGTGTGCTCCCTCCATCTCCACCCCGCGGCCCGGACCGGCCATCGCTTCGGAAGGGCGAGGATGGCCGGAGGGGAGTGGTGCTGGTTCCGGGGGAGTGGTCCTCCAAGAGGGAGGCGAAATGTTTCTTGTTGTCCATCTGGCAATGGCCTGGTGCAACCAAACGGACCAAAACACACCAAACGTCGAGATGGAGCCGATAGGCCTATCCGGAAAGAAGATGGGGCGAATTTGGTGAAGCGAGGAACGAGCAATGCGCACAAACCCAACCGAATGCAAGCAAAGTCATCCGCCACCCATTTTTGTTATATTTCTTGTCGAGCTGGTGTGTTGCGCGGCGCCAACGAGGCCTGAGGGAAGCGGCGGAATCGTCACCGAGGCCCAGTCCTACTGTTCTCACACGCCTGAGGTCCCCACGCTGCTTAGGACTTGGTAGGACTTGGGAGCGGTTTTGAGGCGGGAGACGCTGCAGGGTAGGCAGCAAAGAGACCCGGGGATTGGTTGAGGCAGGGCTGCCTCTCCGGGCTTGCAGGAAGGGACGGAAGCTCCCAGGCAGTGAGCTCTGTGGCTCTCAAGTGGCATGGTGCCTGGGCGGAGGTGCTCGGCAGATGGCAGCCACTGGCAGGACCCTTGCTTCCTTCCGTTTCCGGGTGTGCATTCTGCCTTGTGGTCCTCCCATCGCGTCATTTCATTGGCCCGTGATGCTTGCTCCAAGCGGCACAAGGCAGATTCAGATGCTCCGGGTTCTTGGCGGGACTTGAGTTAGCAAATGATAACATCCCCGCAGCAAGTTTGGGCCGGCCTGAGATGAATCTCGCTGGAGAATCTTGCTGTTTTGAGACTGAGCTCGGGGCACATTGGCTGAGGCTGGATGAGGCTGTGATTTGCGGCGAGAAGACGGATCAAGAAATACAAAATGGCGCAGACACGAGGGGAGGACTCGAGAGATCAGCTCAGTCCTGCATTAGGTCGGTACCCCAGACGCACTCCACGAAACCGGCTGTCGCCATTTGAAGCAGACTGCCTCTGCAGCAGGCCAAGGGCGGCTTACTGTGTACTGTACCTGTTTCTCTTGTTGGCGCCGCATCGGATTTCTGTCCCTCCGACTCCCAGATCCAATCGTGCGGATGCCTTCCGCTTTCTGGCGGAATGCGGACCTATTTGCGCATGCATGCAGCACTCTCGACCCTGGAAGACGATGGCCGTCAAACAAGGCGGGTCAAGTTTCTGCCTTGAATCTGAAAGATTGAGGTGATGGGTTGACCGGGCGTTTGCTTGAAGTGGAGCCCCACGAGAGTTGGGACCCCGCAGTCACAAGCACGGGCCTGGCTGGCGCCCGAGACTCGCCGCTTTCTGGTGATTGCACACACCCCTTTGAACACTTTTTCGCCGGCTGCCCAACCTCGAACCCGATCAACAACCTTTTTTTTCGCCGCATCCTTGCTCGAGCGACCTACGCCCTTCTCCTACGGACACCACAAGACCAGACCGGCATTTCGATCCCCTCAAACCTCGAAGTCCCTCTGCAAACATGCCTGGCCCAAGGAAACAGTGGGGTAAGTCGCGATTTCTGCTTCTTTTTACCCCCGCGATTCCCTGAAGGCCACATTTTTGCAGCGCCCAGAGCGACGCGGGGCAACCCCTTTTGGTGGGATGTGCTGCCTTGAGCGCCAACCAGGGCCCACGAGGTCGCTGCAGCACGAAATTAAATACCAAGCCGCTTTCATGGCTTGGTTTTTGGACCACAGTTAGGCTGACATGCAGTTTTGACAGAGGATGAAGAGGAGTCCTCGAGCTCCGGCCCGGATTCCCCGGTCGTCGGTGCTGCCCGCCGCAAGTTTGACGACGAAGAAGCCGATGACAGCGATGTACGTTTCTGCGCGGCGAACGTTACAGCAAGCGATTCTTGTCCACCAAACTGACGGTCTGCGATGTTAGGTCCTAGACTCGTGGGACGCCGCCGAAGACTCCGAGGTCGAGCGCGAGAAGGCAAAGAAGGCTGCCGAAGCTAAGGCGAAGGCCGAGGCTGAGGCTGCCGCCAACAAGAAGAGCAAGACTCAGAGGATCGCCGACCGCTTGGCTGAGCGCGCCAAGGCCAAGGCTGAGGCCGAAGAGGACGAGAGCGAGGATGAGACCGAGGCGCAGAAGCGCGAGCGCCTCCGCCGCACCGAGAAGGAGTCTGATCTGCGCCACGCCGAAGACCTCTTTGGCAGCATCGGAATCAGCAGCGGGCGCAAGGCGACGACTGCCGGAAGCGCCGTGCCGATTGATGCGAGCGACCCGACCAAGACGGTGGACCTCTCGGCGCTGCCGCTCTTCAAGCCCGCGACCAAGCTCCAGTTTGAGCAGCTCCGCAACACCCTGGGCCCCATCTTGGCCACCAACGCGAAGAAGGCCCATTACACCCTGTTCCTCCAGGAGTTCGCCAAGCAGCTCGCCAAGGACCTGCCGAGCGACCAGATCAAGAAGATTGCTAGCACCTTGACCGCGCTCAGCAACGAGAAGATGAAGGAGGAGAAGGCGGCCGAAAAGGGCGGCAAGAAGACAAAGGCGGCCAAGACCAAGACCTCTCTTGCTGGCGTCAGCCGTGGAGGTGGCGTGGCCGACACCAACACGTACGAGGACGATGATGCCTTTGGCGAGTAAGTGCTCTGACATCCCTCGTTGTCGGGGGTCCATAGTTGACATTCCTTTTTAGCGACGACTTTATGTGAAAGCTGCCCGTGATGACCCGTCATTTCGCCGGGTGGCCCCGTCTATCCCCCCTCCTATATCAGGAGACCAGCCACGGGGTCAGGCCGGCTACGTCACGAACACCGCTCTCAGAGACCCGTGGGAACAGCCCTGCCTACCAGCCCCGACAGCAACATGCCTGTCGCGGCCTCCGGCGTCACGGACATGGTGGAGTATCGGTCCTCAGAGTCGAGGGGTGCGGTTGGGAGCGAGGTCGCGAGGAGGAGGTAAATGTGTAGGTCCGCTCCACGAGCGTTGACCTGACCACGATAGTTGGTGGCTAGTTAGATTGCAGGACAGCATATAGAGTATTGCTCCAATAGCAGCACATGCGTTATCTTGAGTCAAACCACTCTTTCCTATTGCGTTCAGGGACACACAGATGTGGTCTGTCACTGTACCAACACGAAGTATACACCACCCATGCAGCTTGTTTCCGCGGAACCACGGTGTAATGATACAAGGGGTATCATACAAGGGGTATCAGCCCTGTTGCCCCCGCCGCCCGATGCCATCCAGCAAGGACACGCTCCAGCAATAATACATAGAATAGTAGTATACCAAAAAAAAAAAACACCAACGCCGTTTTGCTCCTTCCATGCAGCCTAACAAACCACGCCAACACCCTTATCCCCAACCCCTTAGCTCCTGCCCGTTTTGTTTACTCTCGCTCCCCCTTTCATTCTTCGTACACATCACACTGGACATCACCCACCAAATCCCACCTCTCCACAGATAAAAAGAAAGAAAAGAAAAACCCTACATCAAATCCCCCGCCACGCCCGCCAACAGCGCGTGCACGACCAGGCTCACGGTCCACAGGCCGACGCGCTTGAACCGCCGGACGCGGCTCTGCTGGTCCTCGACGTTGCGCGCGAACGCACTGTACACCTCGGCGCCCGTGTCGTCCATGAGGCCGCAGTCCCAGACGGTCCAGGAGCCGTCAAAGTCGGTGACGCGCTTGACGATGCGGCAGTTGATGGGAATGTAGGTGCGCTTGGCGTTGATGTAGGCGACGATGGGCCGGACGAGGGCCTGGTTGACGTAGCTCATGTGCGGGTTGTTGAAGAGCGGGACGGCGGCGCGCACGTCGTTGAGGTGGATGCGCATGTCCATGACGAGGTACGAGGGGGCGTCTTCTTCTTGTTGTTCTTCTGGTTGAGAGGAGAGTGAGGAGGAGGAGGAGGAGGAGGGGAGATCTGATGGTGGGGGCACAAGGGAAGCAGCCGCCGTGGGGGTGAGGAGGGCTTCTTCGAGAGGGGACGAGGGAGAGAACTCCGGGGAGGGGGGCTCGTTGTTAGTGTGGTTGTTGTGATGGTTGTAAAACACGCCTGAAGTGGAGTTGTCGATGAGATCGATGTCGGGTTTGCGGTTGCGGGTGCCAGCGCTGGTGCTGTCGAGGATTTTGAGGTAGCGGTTGCTGGTCACGGCCTCCTCCATCTTGTCGTAAAACTCGGCCACGACCTTGCCGATGCCCTCGGCGGGATCAGCTGGGAACATGACATCGGCCACGATATCGACGTTTCCCTCGTAGATCCAACCGAATGGGCCCTCCACGCCGCGATTCAGGTGGTCGATCTTCAGACCGTCGATGCGGCACCGGGAGAATTTCTTCCAGACGGACGAGTCCCCGAACTCATCCTGGTGCCGTTCGGAAGACATGCCGTGTATTTGCCGGGGGTGGATGGTAAACAGGGATCCGTCGAAGGACCCTGACATGTGCGATGCAGACAGGAAGTCGTAGAACAGCCACTGCTTCCGCAGTTGAGGCAACTCGCAGGAAAAGATGGAGACGGAAAAGGGGCGGAACCCGTCCGGCTGGTGCACCGTGACCAACAGATCCTCCAGCTTGAAGTGATCCAGCTCAAAATCCCCCGGGTTGTGCTCGTGCCTGTACGAGAGGGGATCCTCGCCTTCAGCGCTCCAATGGACAGATGTCCTGTCCACCACACCCCGGACGCCCTTGACCTCGACATCCTTGAGCATGCCCTTGCCATTCCACCACTTGATGAATGACAGAGTAACATTGACTGTGTCGATCGTCACGTCGAACTGGGTGTAGTTGCCGTCGTCTTCTTCCTCCACGGCCGGGTCCAGATCTATCTTCCTCGCGGCGGCCGCTTCTGCGGCAGCGTTGGAGGATCCCTTCTTGACGGTCGACTTGCCCTGACCCGGCCGTCGAGACACAAAAACATTACGGAAGGTGATGACGTTGTCCTTCCATTTCGGCACAATAGCCGATTCAAAGACGACGGTCAGGCCGGCCGACTGGGTGAGGTAGTCGCCAATCCATTTTGCAAGGGTTTCTGCTCCTGTTAGCATCCACGCCAACGCCTGTGGCAACGAGACATGGTGTACACACCTTGCGCAAAGACAGTATTGATAAACAGGATTATGAGGGAGAAAAAGGTGGTGGTCCCGACCAGGATCCACACGAGGTGGCCGAACAAGAACCACGATACGAAGGCCCCCCATTCGTCGGCGTTCCACGGCCGCATGCTCCTGATGGAGAACCATTTAAAGCGCACTCGTAACCGCTGCCCAAACCCGCTGGCGGCCGCAAGCAGCTCCTCCTTTGTGGGCCGATGGGGCATCTTGGGAAGGTGCAGATACTTGGACATGGAGTCTGCGAGGGACTCGTGCTCATGAGGCGCAGGCGTTGGGGTCTTGTCGGAGCTTTGTTGTGGTGGTGCTTCTGGCTCCTGTTTGGCAGAGGAAACCTTGTTCTTGTCTCCGTCCCCTTTGCTGTTGGAGCTGCTGGCCCTCTTCCCCGAGCATACCCGGCCTTTCCTCGCTTGGAGGCTCTGTCGCCATGCTTGCCGTGCCAGATGGCTGAGATTTGCCCTCTGGCCGGAGCTCCCCGCCAGTGCCGAGTCTGCCGCAGCGGTGCATGTCGTCACCACTGCGCTCGTGGAAGATGGGCTGGAGCTCAGCCCGAGCAGCAGCAAGCCGCCTGACGTGCAGCTCTTGCGGACATTTTTGGGCGAGATGCGGGAGGGATACGGCTGGAAGAAACGTCGGGCGGAGTGGAAGAAGCGCGCGTTTTGGGTGTGTGATGATGTGTTGAAGAATTGCCCGGCGAAAGGGTGGTTCGGCAGCGGTCGACGTCCGCCGACGGGGAGTCTCGCAGCGAGAAGAGTGACGGAATCGCGGATCGAGCCCCAGAACTGGCGGCCCAGCTGGGTCGTGGTTGCGCTAGAGGTCATTGTTGAAAGACATGCTCATGCTGACGCCGACGGACCTCGGGGAGCAAGTCTCAGGCCATGGCCGGGGGCGGTCGTCGTCGAGGTATGCGTCTCGGAAGCACTTGGTTGTGGTGGTGGTCCGGGTCCTGGAAGAGCTTAGCAAAGCACCAAAACCTTGGAACGCGCCGTGCATGAAAGGCTTGTCGGCCTGGCAGAGCCTGGATCATGACGCTAAAGACGGCCCCAGCCGATTGCAAGGATCCGGCTCGAACGCACCGTGTTCAGCCAATGGATAAGCCTGGATTTGCCAGTGGGCCCACGACTTTTTGATGGAATTTCGAACCCCACCACCAAAATCGCAGCAGGCAGAGAGAGAGAGAGAGAGAGACGGTGAGCACGAGTGCACCAACAGACGATACCTAGCCACGACAACCCCTCGCTCGCGAATCAAGCGTCCTCGCTCCGCTGCCCGCGACATCTTTACGGCGTATTTCGAGAATCTTCACGATGCCCGCCCCAACAGCACTCGCCCAGCCGATCGCGGCCTCCGATGCGGCCCTTCCCGCGCCCGAGCAGGAGGACGAGCTTCTCGTCGACATGCAGGAGGCCAACACCGCCGAGCCCAGCGCCGCCGCACCCCCGACAGCCGCCGACGACACAGATATGGCCATCGACGAGGAAGGGCGACCGAGGTTTGCGCCAGGGAAGGACATTGTACGTCGCAACGGTTCCCCTCCCAACGCAACCTCTTGAACTGACAGCCTGCGCCCCTCTCGCAGGACCCTGTCCGCCGCGCCGAGACGAGGAAGATCCCTATCCCGCCAAACCGCATGTCCGCTCTGAAGACCAACTGGTCCAAGGCAAGTTTACCCAGTCTTCTCCCCCCTCTCGGCTCCCGCTAACCAAGCCTCAGATGTACGCCGCCTTCCCCCCCCCCCACAATCACCTCCCCTTCGAAGTGAATCTCCCCTCCTAACCTCCACTCCCGCACATTCTCTAGCTACCCCCCGCTGGTCGACCACTGCAAGCTGCAGGTGCGCATGAACATCAAGGAGAAGCGGGTCGAGCTGCGGTCGAGCAAGTTCACGACGAGCAACGACTCGCTGCAGATGGGCGCCGACTTTGTCTCGGCCTTCGCCATGGGCTTCGACATTGACGACGCCATCGCGCTGCTGCGCCTCGACTCGTTGTACATCCAGTCGTTCGACATCAAGGACGTGCGCCAGACCCTCGGGCAGGACGCGCTGGGCCGCGCGATCGGGCGGATTGCGGGCAAGGACGGGGTATGTGGCTTCCTTGTTTTGAGAAGGGGGGGCCTTTGGATGAGTTGGGTGCTGACTGAATGGGGTTCTCCTCTGTTAGAAAACCAAGTTTGCGATTGAGAATGGTGAGTTGTTGAAGAGGAAACGGGGGTTCTTTCAGGGGCAGCGGCTGACGCTGGTTGACAGCGACGAAAACGCGCATTGTTCTGGCCGGGTCGAGGGTCCATATTCTCGGCGCTTTCGAGAACATCGGGATGGCTCGTGAGAGGTGAGTTGGCTTTTTACTCGGAGTTTGAGTCGTTACTAACTCCTCGCAGCATCGTCTCGCTGGTCCTTGGTGCTCAGCCCGGCAAGGTTTACAACAACCTGAGGATAATCGCCGGGCGGATGAAGGAGAGGTTCTAGACTGGGCAAACCGTGGGGGAAAAGTGCATTACGGGCGGGGCATTGGGACCGGGCTCGGCGTTTAGGAGTATCTTGTGGCTCATGTGTCATGAATGAGAAATAAATTCAGTATACCCAGGTATCTGGTGGCCTAGAGACGGCATAACCCTGCGTAGCGATCGATAAACTTGGCGCGCTTTCCTTTCCTCAGGAAGCCTGAACGGGGTATCATTCCTCCACCTTCCTCCGCCCTCCCCTGTCGTGAAATCATCGTTACTGGGCCGCCTTCTTGACCAGCACCTCAAGCTGGTTCGCCTCGTCCGGGTCGATATCAATGTCAGTCACCAGCGAGTCCTCCTCGAGACGCTCGCCGTCAAACCAGATTGAGACCTCCCACTCGGGCCCGATCCCCCGCTGCGTGCGAAACGCCTCGATCAGCGTCCCCACGTCCGTCTCCTCCCGCGTCGTCAGCTTCAGCGCCTCGTGCTCCTTGGCCTTGAGCACGATCCTGATCCCCTTCCTCTTCTGCGCCACCGCTCCTCCCGCCTGCTCCTCCTGCGGCACCGCACCCGCAAACACACGCCCCTCCCGACAACCACCATCATCATCATCGTCGTCGTCGTCGTCATCCAAATCCATCGCCCTCTTCCGCCCTCTCGCCTGCACGTGCGCCGCGTACGCCTCCTCGTCCCACACCTCGAGGTGCAAGCCGTCCCGGTAATACCCCGGCTCGTCCGCCCCGCCGCGGCCGTGGCCGCTCTTGACGCGGCCCTGCGCGTCGACCTGCACGCCCAGCGAGGCGGGCGTGCTGTGCCCGTAGATCTTGTGGCCCTTCCACGTGAGGAAGAGGCCGGACGCGACGTCGTCGGGGACGGCGATGCCGGCCTTGCGCGCGTGCTCGACCCACGCGTCGAGCAGGAGCTGGACGGTCTGGTTGAGGCGGCGGCGGGCGAGGAAGGGGCGGAGGCCGGTGTCCGGGTCGGTCTTGGTGGCGTCGGTGAGCGGGGAGGTGACGAGGATCGTGATGACGGCGTTTTGGGTCTGCTGCGCCTGCTGCTGCAGGGCGCGGGCTTTGAGGACCCATTCGCTGAAGTCGTCGTCGGCGGCGGCCGGGAGTGGTGATGGTGGTGTGGCGAGGCGCGATTGGGGAAGGGAGGATCTCGATGGGGAGGAAGAGGAGGGGCGGTTGCGTGGAGGGGGGGTGCGGGTGACCGATTTCTGGCGACGGCGGGGAGGAATGTAGTCCGGGTCGGAATCGGAGTCGATGATGGTCACGGGCAAGGCGGGGGGGCAGGCCGGATTTTTCGAAGCGCTTCTCCTCGAGACGGGGGTCTGGGTGTTTGATGATGTTGATCCGGGCGTTCGGGGAGGGTTTGCTTGGGCACCCTTCGCCGGTGTCGTCAGCCTCCTGGGTCGGACGATCTCTTTGCCCTTTCCTTTCACGTCCATGATCAAGTCGTCGTCGGACGAGTCCGGTGTCGCGGAACGGTCCTGAGCATCTTGGGGTTTGTCCGATAAGCTGGCCGAGAGTTTCCTGCGCTTCCGTTCATGCTCCTGCCGCTCCTTTTCCTCCTCCGCTTCTTGAGCTTCCCGCAGGATCTCTGGAAAGACTTCTTTGGAGTGCCGAAAGAGGTCGAGGTCGTTATCGTCATCGTCGGCTTTCTTTGTGTCCGCATTTGATGGTTGCTGCCGCGCAACAGTGCGCTTAAAGGGCAGCTTTCTCTTGGGCGGCGCCGCGACTTCCTCGTCAGCCATTGTTGCGATCGCTGAACAGAGAGAGCGTTTAGCAGAAGCAGATGTTATGGGAGTGCACTTGAAAGTGTGGTTCGGGTTTGAAGAAGACTCTTCATAACGGCCAGTATATGAAAAGCAGCTGCTTGCGCTGCGAAGGTGAATTGCCACCTCTTACAGGTGGTTGCAAGAAGAATGTTCGCGTAAATTGATCGCAGAACGCGTCTTGAGCGTTGGTGGGGCCAGCGTCGCTTCCTTTTGAAAGTGCTGACCGCCTTTACTTAGTCCAAAGTCGGCGCATTGAGGCGTTGTATTTTGCAGTCAGCAAGTACACAATGGGCGGCTAGTCAGTTTGTTCTCAACTACAAATCCACGACGCCATCCTTTGGTGACTCGTGTTGCAAGTCGCACGTTTGAGCACATGCTTGAACTTACACAGTAACACCGCCATGAGTTGGGCCCCAGAGGCCCCTCAAAAATCAACATCAGATGGACCATTCTGCCGGTCAAATGCAAGCAAGCGGCGGCCCTTCTCCACGTGGGGAAATGTCACTAGCCCTCCGGGACCCCACACCGGAGACCGGCCGAGTGGGACCAACCGAGGTTACCCCCAAACATGGGACAGGCACGATCTGCTTTCCTTGACTCGGCCCAGGGGTTCTGGGATGGAGAAAGGCAAAGAGAAGCCGCTTCTTCTTGATTACTGAACAGACTTCGGAAGTTGAAGATACTGACCTCGAAAGACAAAATCCCGAAGAACCTGTTTAAATCGCTGGCAAAGTTCCCTCTCGCCTGCTTAGCTTTGTATTGCAATCATTACCACAGTCGCTCCTGTTCGGTAATACGCCGACTCGCGCCGCCACCGTCCTGCATCAATCTCACCCATAGCGCTTCCTTTCTGGGACACGGTTACAACATGTCGGTTCCCAAGTCCGCGTACCTCAGCAACGTTTGGGCTGACGGCATCTTTGGTTCGTACTTGTATTTATTTTATTTTGCCGGGAACTGGGATCCCACTCAGCCCCTACATCCAACAGCATACTCCGTACCAACGTCGCATACGAGCAGCCAACTGACCAACGTGCCGCTCTAGCCAACCGCGTCTTGTTCATCACTGGTGGCGCTGGAACCATTGGCAGCGCCCAAACCAGGGCCCTGGTGCACCTCGGCGCCGACGCCTGCATCATCGGCCGCAGCGTCGAGAAAACCGAGGCCGCGGCCAAGGAGATTGCAAAGGTCCGGAACGGCGCCCGCGTGCTGGGCATCGGCGGCGTCGATGTGCGGAATGTGAGTCTCTTCACTCTCACTCAATCCCACACTTTACCTCCTCACATGAGAGAACCCCCTCACACTAACTCACCACACCAGTTTGAATCCCTCAAGGCGGCAGCCGACCGCTGCGCCAAAGAGCTCGGCGCCATCGACTATGTCATGTAAGAAACAAAAACCACAACCCCTCCACCCTTCCCATCCATCCTAACCCTCCCTCTCCCCCCGCTCCCAGCGCCGGCGCCGCAGGCAACTTCATCGCCCCGATCTCCGGGCTAAGCCCCAACGCCTTCAAGACCGTCATCGACATCGACACCATCGGCACATTCAACACCATCAAGGCGACCGTCCCGTACCTCGCCCAGTCCGCGGCGCGCAACCCCAACCCCAACCCCTCCGGGCTCGGCACGGGCACGGGCGGCCGCTTCCTCTCCGTGTCCGCCACCTTCCACTACACGGGCATGCCGCTGCAGGCGCACGTCTCGGCCGCCAAGGCCGCCATCGACTCGCTCATGGCCTCGCTCGCGCTCGAGTACGGGCCCCTGGGCCTGACGGCCAACTCGCTCGCTCCCGGCGCCATCGAAGGCACCGAGGGCATGGAGCGGCTCGCCAGCTCGCTCGTCACCGACGCCAAGGACAAGGGCAAGGGGATCCCGAGCGGGCGGTGGGGCACCGTGCGCGACATCGCCGACGCGACCGTGTACCTGTTTAGCGACGCCGGGAACTACGTGAACGGGACGACGCTGGTGGTGGATGGGGCCGGGTGGAGGCGGCAGGGCGGCGTGGGCGTGGGGTTGGATCCGGGGATGAGCTACCCGGAGTTTTTGGTGGGCGGGGAGTTTTCCAAGAATGTCAAGAGCGGGCGGAAGGAGAAGTTGTAGGAGGTGGATTGGGGGAAAGGGTGGTGCTGTGTTCAAGTGGCTGAGTGAGTCGGGCAGCTAGTGGGAAAGGGGTTGCGATACCACCTGTTCTGAGTAGGTATGGCACATGGTGTATACGTTGGAGCATTTGCGTTGTATGTATCCTAGGAATCCCAGGCACTGAAACCAAACCTCCTTTTCTCACTTGTGTGTGCGGCTCAACCTTGAAAGGGAGGGGCAGCTAAACCAACGTGTGATATGTCTAATTAACTATTTATCCTGAGAGAGGTCATTACTAGGTTACTCCCATGCCCCGAAATGGGAGGCATTACATGTAACTATATTTAAACCAAAAAAAAACAACGACAGTCGTAGCCAAGGCACATCGCAAAGAACTGGTCCGTTTCCAATCCCCAATCTTGGCGAAAATAACCCAAAGAAACGACAAACCCCCGGCCACCCGCCCTCATCACCGCAGGTTCAACATGTCGAGAATGTCGTGGCGGTGGAAATAGCTGCGGATCCGCTTGCCAAAGATATCTGCACCAGAAAACATTAGTCCTCGTCGACGACGGACAAAGCATGATCAACTTACACATGGGAATGCTGAGCAGGCACACGACCAGCTGAACAGACGCGACGATATTGAACAGGGGCGTGGCCTTGGTCTTCATCTGGACAAGCCACTCGAAGGCCTTCAGGGTCAGGCCGAAGCTGAAGATGTTCTTGAAGACGATCATGCAGGTGAAGGCCTCGATGGCCAGGTCGCCTATGGAGAGCAAAATGTAAGCATATCTTCGGACAGACAAAAGGGCGACTCTGGAAAAATGACATACGGTAGGCATCGACAATGTACAGCGAGCTCGCAACGGCACCAATGACCATACCCGCCACCTCGAGCGCGAAAAAGGTCAGCGGCACGGCATAGTGGTACGTGCTGTGCAGCAGGCCGTCGACGGTGATGCCCCACCCATAGAGACCGGCACAGCCCAAAATCATCTGGGGGATGACGAGCACGATGCGGAACTCGGGCTCGTAGACGCCGCCGTTCCACCTGGTCATGGCGCGGGCGGACCAGTCGGACAGCAGGCCGGCGATGACGAAGCCCAGGATGGCGCCGATGAAGGCGGCCGTGTAGGCGTAGCCCGTCTTGACCTCGCCCCACCACAGCGGCGTGGCGAGGAAGAACTGGGCGAGGATCACGCCGATGAATACGGTCCAGCCAATCATCAGGCCCTGGATCAGGCACGCCCAGAGGAAGGCGGGCTGGAAGAAGAGCGGGAAGGGCCGCAGGAGCAGCTTCCAGAAGCTCTCGTCCGTCTTGCGGCCGTTGAACAGGGCCAGGGACTGCCGGAACGTGGCCTTGGCGGGCGTGGCGTTCCTGGGCGAGTCGGCAGTCCCGTTGGCGTTCGGGTTAGGGCTGACTTCGGTGGAGCCGGACGCCTCGCCGTTGTTGCTGGAGCCCGTCTTTTCCGCGTCGTCGGTTGCGAAACCAGAGGCCTTGTTTTCAGCGGCGGCAGCGTTGTCGGTGACCAGCAGGTCCAGGTTCAGGGCCGTGTCGCGGCGATACGCCGTCTCGGGGCAGAAGAAGTAGACGAGCGGGATGCAGGCCGCGCAAAAGATGGCGACCAGGTAGAAGGTCCACCACCATCCGATCGAGTTCGTAATCTTGCCCACGACGATGGGCGTGAAAAAGGCGCCGCCAAAAACCGCGAGGTTGGTAAAGGCCATGCGGATACCACGTTGCTGTGGCCTGTCAGTCTCCGCTCCATCACGTCTTTTGCCCTCTTGGACACACTCACATGCACGCAGTACAGGTCCCCCACCGCGGCGTTGACCAGCGACTCGAACGGAGCGGTCGCAAAGCCCTGGAAGATACGAGACACCAGGAAGCTCGTGTGCTGGTGGCGCGATCCGCCGCCCCATGCCGAAGTGATGGCGAGAAGGACCGTCCCGGCGACAAACATGTGCCGCTTGCCCCAGATGCGGCCCGACGGCACGACGATGAAGGCCGCGACGCCCACGCCCAGCAGGTACCAGCCTGTCAGCTCGGCGACGCCGGTGAAGGGGATGACAAAGTCGAAGGTCAGGGTGAGCGTGTTGGCGGCGAGGATGGGGCCGAGAGAGGTCGCAAAGATGGCGGTTAGCGACAGGATAAAGGTGATGAGGTCGCGCTTCCACAGGGGCCAGTTCAGGGGGTCGTTGGGGTCGTCGGAGGGCTGCGGGACGAGGATGATGGGCACTGGTCCGCTTGTGTCGCACTTGAGGCCGTCGACGCCGTTGGCGGCATACTGCGGGCGTTCTGGATCATCAAAGTACCTGGTCGTCCCTGCGATGCGTTGCGGTCAGCGGAGGCGCCGCAGGAGTCGGCGGTCGCAGAAAGCCGTACCTGGGACGTGGTCCATGACCCTGTCCTCGAGAACCCCCAAACCCATCTTGAATCCTTGCCGTGTTGCCGTGTTGCCGTGTTGCCCTGTTGCCGTGAAGCCTGGTCCGAGTTGTGCGCCTGGGGTGCGATGGGTGTTTTTGATGGTGTTGTTTCTGCTGTTTCTGCTCAGAGAGACGGCGGCAGCAGGATCGGGGTCAAAAGCGCAGCATGGCACCGGAGCAGCTCGTCTGGCGATGGCGGCGGTGTGCCGAGAGTGGAATGTTGGCGGTGGATGTCGTCGTGAGATGTTGTTGGGTCCGTCGTCGTCTTTGGCAGAAAATCAAGAGTCGACGACTCCCTGCATGCGCCGCGCTCATGTGTCTGGGCTCTCTCTGGGCTCTCAGGGTGCAGCCAGTGGGGATGCAGGCAGGGATGCGAGCTTAGCGTGCGATGCTGCCAACCAGCTGCCCTGCGGCTTGGGCGGGGCGGTCCCCCAATCTTAAATCGTCAGCTCCCACCATCCAATCCCAGGGCGGTCACGGCGGGGGACGGGGATCGCAATGACAGGCCGCCGACGATCCGAGGACAAATCACCAAACGAATACAACTCCAGGCTGCTTCTGTGGTGTCTCAAGATGGCCGCCGTCTAGCCTCCCTTTTTTTCCTTCTTTCCCCTTCGAAGCTGCCCGCCCCTGTTCTGACCGATCTGCCTCGCCCGTGCCACGGTTGAGGGATGCCCATGCTTCGCCCATGGCTGCGGTGCCCATCTTTGCGGGGGCGCAGATCTCTGATTCCCCGAGACTCCGCTGGCACCCGGGTCCTTGAAATCAATCTCAGACTGGGTCCTGGACGGCCAATGACCCTGCAAAACGACTGTGACGGCTGCTGAGAGGGCTGTGTCTTTTGCCGGCCAAATATGACACTACACCACGGAGCACACTACCCACCTACGGAGTAGTTGGCGGTGAGACCCCATCTCGGGCGCACAACTCACAATCGCGTGGGTATCACCAGATGATATAGACAGGCAGGAGGAGAAAAGAGGGTCTCTCAAACATATCCCGTATGTACGGTATCCACGCTTCTGGCTCCCTCTGCTCCCCTACCCATGTCTCAGATGGCCCTAAATGGGCCGGTGCCCGCGTGGGCTGCCCGTGTCCGACACATCGCTGTGTTACTTGCCTGTACCTACAAATCACGCCGATATCTGGCAATGACACCGATCCAGCTGCACGGTGGGTGGATCAAAGGAATGGCGATGAGGGAGCCGAGGGAGCGTAATCCGTAATCCGGAGGGTTCGGCGCAAGGTTGATCAGCAATACCCGTACCTGGAAGAGTAGCTGCAGCGGTGCGTCATCCGGGTGGCCTCCTCCTTGTTCCGCCGTGGCCGAATGCAGCCAGAGTTTGCGGCTGCGACGCGCATCCAATGCTCCGGTTGAAGAGGTCGAAAGCAGTGGGGACAACATCCAATGGTTGGGTTGGTGGCGCTAGCCCAGGCTGGGATGCGCCAGCCAGATCCCATTGGCCTGGGGGCTGGGCTGTTCCCAGGGATTCGGGGGTTGATGTTTGGGGGTTCGTTTATTTAACAGGGCAGCAGGGGCCACTGCTGCTTGCGTCCGTGGATCTCTCCGACTCCATCGTCTCTCCAGGTCCTCGATCTCACCACAATCGATTCGCCTTATACACAACCAATACCGCCATCATGAAGGTCCCCGCTGCTCTCCTCACGCTCGCGATGGCTGGCGCTGCCGTCGCCCAGGGCGGGCCATCGCTCCCCACCTGCGCTGTGTGTTGCCCGTCACGTCTGATCTCTGATGGAGCGCATCCGCTAACCTGCATGCACCATTCCAGCAAAGCTGCGCCGACAAGTTCCTGACTGGCGGCATTGGCAACTGTGGCAGCGATCCTAAGTGCATCTGCAGCGACAAGGACTTCCTCGGCAGCATCGCCTGCTGCCTGGTCGGTGTCTGCGACGCCCCGTCGCAGAGCTCGGCCGTGGCCTTCGCTGCCAGCGTGAGTTGCCATCCCAATCTTTTGCAGATGCGCCGCGCCGGCGGTGACAGCATAGAACCTGATCCGCTGACATTTTCTGCCTTTCACTTGAACAGCTCTGCAGGGGCTTTGGCGTGACCGACCTGCCGACCGCCGTCGCCTGCTCCACGGCCACGGGCGGTGCCGCCACGGGCGCCGCCGCCACCACCACTCCGGCCAGCGCCTCGAGCACCGAGTCCAGCGCCGCCTCGTCCGCCGTGACCGGCAGCGGCAGCAGCAGCGGTAGCGCTCCCACCAACACTGCCGGCACCAGCCAGGCCCCGGCTGCCACCGCCGCCCAGAGCACCAGCAAGAGCACCAACTACGGGCCCCGGCCCACCGCCGCCGCTGGTCTCGGTGCCATTGGTGGCATCATGGCCGCGGTTGCGCTTCTCTAAGCGCTCCCAAAAGGATAATCTCCCCCGTTTGTTGAACGGCGGCGCAACAATTGGCCGACTGGGGGGCCTGGATATCCGGCGCTTAGGGAGAGAACAGTCTGACGATGATTACCGACGCTGTGTGGTGGTTCGGTTTCTGTACATCATGTATAATTCCGTCTGCGTCTTGAGGCAATGGCTGTGATGCAGCATGCCACGCATGTCTGCGGCACACGGCCCACTAATGTACGCGGGAGGCTTGCCCTCCAGCTTTATTTACGAGCCGAGCAATAATTCAATTAATATCACCTGCTGCACGAAGAATGAATAGCTTGCTCCAAAGGGGTCCTCACGGACTCAAGAGCCACTGACCCAGAACATCCATCCCATGGAACCCACATGCCATTGTTCCCTCCGGGTATCGCTACCGACCGTCCCATGTAAACGCCATCCGATCTCCATCTCCCATCTTGCGTCATCTCACCGCCCCTGAACTTTGCGTATCACAACCCTCGTCCCATCCAGCTCCCACCCAACGCTGTACTGCGTCTTCAGCTCGGCCCAGCCCACCCCCGTCTGCGCCTCCAGCACGTCCACCGGCACGGAGAGATACGCCCGGCCAAACGCCCGGAGCGTGTGGCCCCGGACGCGGCCCTCGGCAGACTCCATCATCTTGGCCCGGTACCCGTCCACCTGCTTCTTGACGCGGCGCCACGCGACCCAGTTGTCGCCCGCCAGGGCGCGCAGCACGGCGTCGACCTTGGCGTCGCCCACCCGGTACCGGTTGCGCAGCGCGTACGCCTCGGCCAGGTCGCCGCGGCGGCAGGCCGCGTCGAGGATCAGGTAGGTGACGACCTCGTGCAGCTCGACGGGGGTCAGCTCGCCGTCTCCGCCGCCGCCGCCGCCGCCGATACTCACGCTTGCATTCCCCAGATGGGAACCACCCCGCCTACCAACCCCCAGCCCGCCCCGCCCCCTGTACTCGTCCCTGTCCCTGCCCCTGCCCCTACCCCAGTGCCAGTGCCAGACCCTAACCCGCCCCCGACTCCATGCCTGTTCCCGTGCAGACGAAGCAAATGCAGCAGCCCGGGGAGGTACGTCTCCCACGCGCCGGCCAGGATGCCCAGGCGCACCGAGAAGAGGTAGGCTTGCGTGGCGAAGTGGTCGCGCCGGTGCGAGGCGAGGAGGGCCTCGCGCAGCTTGCGGAGGGCGGAGAGGATCTGGGCGAGGGACTCGGCTTCTTTTTCTTTTGTCCTCGCCGTTTCTTTTTCTTTTGTTGCTGTTGGTGTTGTGGGGGGCGGTGGTTGTGGTGGTGTCGTTGTTGTTGCTGCTGGGTTGGCCGGGGTTGTGGAAGAGGACGAGGTTGCCGAAGAGAGGATGGAGGTGATGGAGCGGGTGGAGTGGGTGGGTGACAGGGGCGTGGGCGTGGGCGGTGTCGGGTGTGATTCAGAGGGCGGCTGCTGTGGCGGAGGGAGGGGCGAGGACGGAGAGGACTGGGAGGAAGAGAGGGAGAGCTGGGCGAATTGCTTCTGCAGGCTCGCGCGGTCGCCGGCCGAGGTGCAGAAGGCGAGGTAGCGCGAGACGATGAGAGCGTAGTAGGATTCTTGGGCTTTGAAGGAGAGGAGTCTGCGTGGCACGCGCGGGGGCGCGTTAGTAAACCACAACTCTTGATGGACACGGAGAGAGGGAAGGAGAGGGCGCACCTCTTCTCGCCTTTGGATGGCAGGCCGTACTCGGCGAGCGGGTCAAGCTCGACCGGCTTCAACCGGGACGGGTGTCCCGAATGCGTTCGACCGGGTTTTCTCTGCATTGGAACGGTGTTGTGCTGTTTATGTCTTTTGGTGAAGGAGGTGAGCTGCAGTTCCCGTGTCGTGCCCCGCCAGATGATGCAGTGGAACACCCCGCGGTTGGGGAAGCTGGGCGATAGTTGCCCCGCCAACCTGCGAGTCAGGGGCACTTACACGCCGCCCTTGGGACGAGAGAATGAAGGGACCGTCTAAACTTCAGTCAAGGAACCAGAAAACTCTGTTCGCAGACATTGGGATGTTTCTCAGACTTTTCGTATTGGCACAGATCTCTCTTCACTTGAATCATGCGCACGGAGCAGTCATTAGTCAACCGCCTATGATTGATCTGATCCATCAACCTCACGCAACTATTCCTTCCATCTTGACACCCAACCATTCCACCCACCCCCAACCCACTTACACCCCTCAAACCGGACCCCTGCCCCCTACCTCAATATCCTCCACCACCAGGCCCATCGCCCGCTTCGATGCCGAGTACACCACCCTCCACCTCCTCCCGGGCTCCCTCGGCCGCAACTCAACCTGAATATCCTCATCAATGACCCGCCATTGCTTCTGCAGCTCGGGGATGAGCTCGGTGGCGTTGACGACATAAATGCGCTGGAACGGCAGGCGGAGGGTGTAGATGGGGAGCCGCGTCGTGTCCCTTGTGTCGTGTCAGGCCGCAACGTCTCGCCTCTTGGAGGCAGTGGACAAACCTGAGACGGATGTAGAAGCGTGATTTCTCGCGAATCATACCAGCCAATGGCTGAATGAACGGGACCCCCGTAAGGATGGCTGGTGGTTCTTTTGCATCCTGGGTCGCGCGGAGCAGGAGGCGGAGGAAAATGTAAGTGGCGACGACACCCCCGAGGAAGAGTCCAACGGTAGATGTTATTATTCCAGACCTTCAGGGTACTACTTCAGGTAAGCGAGCATGTGCTGAGATACGTAGAGGGGGGGATGATATCTGAGGCTCCAGCTCATCAAGAGCATTGTTCTACTTGAATAAGCATGCGGGATTCAGGGTTTGAGGCCGTTGGATGGCTGACAGCAGCAGCCTTGTGCTGTGCCGCATGCGCACCGCGTGCTGCGTCCCTTCGTCGTCCATCCTAAACGTCAAAACACACCGGCCGCTTTCGGTCGTCGAGGATTGTCCGTGGTTGGGATTGCTTCAAGAGACGGACGAACCAAACGGAGCTCGAGGCGTCACCATGCCCCGCGGTGGTTTTGATAAGCTACCGTACCATAGATCTTGTTCCAAAACAATGCAAATGAAAGTTATTGAGGAAAAAGAAAGAAAAGACTGGAAGAGAAAAGGAAGGAAAACGAGAAAGAAAGACCAAAAAAAGATCCAATGGTCTTGGAATCCGTTTCACGCTATTCCATCAAATATTCGGACTTTCTAATTACCGTACCTTTGTTGAGAAACGGAGATGTCTCGATTGTTTCAGTGACTTTTGGTGGATGGGCAAGGAGACCAAGAAGTAACCGAACCCCACCATCTCGAGTGTGGGGAACCCTGGCCGAGATGATCCAGTCCCCCGGATTTCCCTCCCCGCAAAGTCGGGTCCCGACCCGGCTCCATCCATTGACTTCCCGCTCTCAAGGGCGTGAGGTTGATTGATCATGCTCTTGCACCAAATGCCGTATTTACGAGGACATGCCAATTGGCATTGCAGCTTGAGACCAGGGAAACGAAATAACGTTAGGACAAAACAGAGCCCAGGTCTCCAAAGTTCAAACAAGCCAGGGCGGGGTAGAGATCGTCGGGTTCCGTTTAGGGATTTGCCTCGGCATCGCTGCTTGGTGCCGCGTTTTAAGCAAGGCCGAGCTCTTGTAAGCGGTACTCCCAAGATGCCAGCGCTTTCCCACTCGCACCAGTCTACCAGCCTATGACTCTATCGACGTAGAGCATCGCAGCCCAGCATGTCCGAACGCATCAGCCAGATCTCCCGCCAGCTCAACTACCCCAAGGGGCTTCTCGCGGGCCAGGTCGCCATCATCACCGGGTCTGGCCAAGGCATTGGCGCCGAGTGCGCGAGGTTGTTTGCCAACGAGGGCGCAAAGGTGGTCGTGTCGGACATCGACGCCGCCAAAGCCGAGGACGTGGCCGGCAAGATCCGCGCCAGCGGTGGCCAGGCATTAGCTGTCGCCGGCGACCTGCTCAAGGACGAGTGTATCACGGACCTCGTCAAGAAGGCAGCCGACTTTGGCAACGGCAAGATCCACACATCGTCACAATGCCGGCTTCACCTGGGACGCCGTCATCCACAAGGCAAGCTCACCCCCCGTCTCAACCACTGCAACTGCCCAGACGAGACTCGGTTGACTGACACGCGCCCTCAGATGACGGATAAGCAATGGGACACGATGCTTAATATGCACGGCACCGTGCCCTTCAAGCTGATCCGGGCCGCGGCCCCCTACTTCCGCGTCAAAGACGGCGAGCCGCGCAACATTATCAACATCTCGTCCACCTCGGGCCTGCACGGCAACGCGGGCCAGCTGAACTACGCCATGGCCAAGGCCGGCGTTGTCGGCCTGAGCAAGACCATCGCCAAGGAATGGGGCCCTGCGTACGGTGTGCGCGCCAACACCATCGCGTTCGGCCACATCGAGACGCGGTTGACGGCCAACAAGGAGATCGGCGCCTTCGTCGAGGTCGACGGGCAAAAGGTGGCGCTGGGGATTCCCGAGAAGCAGAAGAGCGCGGCGGCTGCTGCCGGGCTGCTGCATGCCGACATCCCGCTGCGCAGGCCCGGGACGGCCACCGAGGCGGCGAGCGCCGTGCTGGCCATTGCGTCGCCGCTGAGCTCGTACATCAGCGGGCAGACGATCAGCGTGACGGGCGGGCGGAATATCTGAGGTAGTGAGTGACGTGGAGGATGAGACAACCCTATTCAATTGCATCGAAACCACAAAACGCCCACGTAGAACCAGCTTTCCACATTCTTTGTTGTTGTACATTAACCCCTTTTGCCCACCGTTCGTTGGTATCTCTCAAGAATTAATTGCCCGCCCAACCACCTCCCCTTCCCGCGCCCCCCCCCTCTTTCCCTCCCCTTCAAATCGACCACCACAGCTGCAGCACCCCCTTCGCATACTCGACAATCTCCTCCCCGCCCAGCTTGCTGTCCCCGTACACCCGGTCCACAAACGAAATCGGCACCTCCCCGATGCTGTACCCCTTCGCCTTGGCCGTCACCGCCAGCGCCATCTGCATCGTGAACCCGCGCGCGTCCGTGCTTTCAAACAGCTTCTCCAGCACCCCCCTCTTGTACAGCCGGAAGCTCCCCGTCAGGTCGCTCACGCCGGGCCGGAGCACCGTGTCCGCAAAAATGTTGGCGCCCTTGCTCGTCAGCTTGCGCTTCAGGTCCCAGCCGTACACGCCGCCGTCGCCCGCGTAGCGCGTGCCCGTGACGATGTCGTAGTCGTGCGCCTTCTGCAGCGCGATCATCTGCGGGATGAACTTGGGGTGGTGGCTGAAGTCGGCGTCCATGATGATGATGTGGTTGCCGCGCGCGAACTGCAGGCCGTGCACGTAGGCCGTGCCCAGCCCCAGCTTGCCCGACCGGCACTGCAGCTGCACGTGCGGGTGGTAGGCCTTGACGAGCTGCTTGGCCACCTCCTGCGTGCCGTCGGGCGAGCCGTCGTCGACGATGACGAGGTCCCAGTCGATGTTTCTGGTGGGTCACAGTGGTTAGTTTGGAAGGACTACAGGGCAAGACGGGAAGGGACGGAAAAAAAAGGGGAAGGGGGGGGAGGTCTGGGGAAACGTACTGCTCGGTAAAGGTGCGGTTGAGCAGCCAGGTGATGATGGGCAGGTTCTGGCGCTCGTTGAAGGTGGGCAGGATCACCGAGTAGGTGTCCTTTCCAGACGACGGTTTTGAGGGCGCCATTGTTTGTGTGTTGCGGGGCGGCAATGGGATGGGGATGGTGGTGGGTGGTGGGTGGTGGGTGATGCGGTTGTGAAGCAGTGCGAGATTGAGGAAAGTTGAACGTCAAGCCAAAGCTCACCCCAGGAGGTGGCCACTGGCCAGTCTGGCCCGACGCGACACGAGCAGGGGTTCTCCTTAATGAGTGCGCGCTAGCGGCTCATTGCCTGCCGGGGTAATTTGCATCTCAACTCTTCAGGTTGCCAAGAAATTCTATCATCATCACTCAGTTCTCAGAACACATCTTCACTTTTGACGTTTTGCGATGCCCGGATCAAATCTCGAAAAAAAAAAAAAAAAGAATCATATGCAATATCTCCACCACTCATACGTCTGGGTATCCAAATTCGCTACTAGCCCTGCGGCCAGGCCCCAACCATAACCCTCCTCCTCTCGAATCGCCTTCTCAACGAAATACCTCGTCCTCCTTCTCAAGCTCGCAAATCGACGTCGCTCTTCATCCATCAAACGAATTACTAAAGCACTGAGCATTCCTACACGGCCCAGCATGGCCGAGAGGAAGCCTTCATCATCGACATAACAGTCATGTCTCGTTTGTTTTGTCAGGGCTACACCGGCGGCAGCGAGTTCGTTTGCTGCTGCTGCTGCTGCTGCTGCTGCTGCGTCGTCGCCGGCGTCAATCCGCCGCTCGACTGCGCCCGCGACTTGGACTCGGTTCGCCCAAAGCTCATGGTCCGGCCCGCGCTGAGCCAGCCCTTGATGTGCCCGAGCCCCATGCTCTTGTAGAACTTCTTGGCGCCCTCCTCGCCCTGCGACCAGGTGCCCTGCACCACCTTGTGGTCGTCGAGGATGTTGAGCCGGCGCTTGACAAACTTCCACGCCTCGATGCCAAACACGTAGATGATGGTCATGCCGATGACGACGCCCCACTCCCAGCTGATGGACGTGTGCTTGAACACGTCCCGGTTGAGGTACGGGATGTACACGGTCGGGAACACGCTGACCAGCCCGATGAGCACCGCCCAGAAGAGGAAGCGGTTGTTGTACAGGTCCTTGAAGAGCGGGAACCGGGACTCGTCGTCCGGGTTCAGCCGGAACATGGACCGCCGGATGTCCTTGAACTCCCACGCGCTGAGCAGGATGAGCCACGTGAGCTCGGCGAAGACGGCCGCCCGCGCCCGGAAGACGGCGTTGCACGACTCCGAGTACATGCGGTTGCAGTCGTGGCCGAGGTTGCCGTCGTACATGCCGTAGACGACAATCACGAAGGTCATGAGCGTGCAGGTGCCCATCAGCAGGCCGTACACCATCATGTCGGCGAGGATCTGGTTGGTGAACACGCCGCGCCGCTTGTCGTGCGGCGGCTTGCGCATCACCTCAGCGCTGGCCTTCTCCCGGCCCAGCCCGAAGGCGGGGAACGACGACGTGACCATGTTGATCCAGAGGATCTCGAGCGGCGAGATGGGGAACACCGACAGCCCGGCCTGGTCCTGGAACCCCAGGCCCGCGATCAGCAAGATGACCTCGCCCACGTTGCTGCTCAGCAGGTGCAGCACAAACTTCTGGATGTTCTCAAACATCCGCCGCCCTTCCTTGATCGCCGCGACGATACTGTTGAACTTGTCGTCCGTCAGCACGATCTTGGCCGCCGACTTGGCCACGTCGCTGCCGGACCCCATCGCGATGCCCACGTCGGCCCGGCTCAGCGACGGCGCGTCGTTGACGCCGTCGCCCGTCATGGCCATGAAGGCGTTGCGCCGCCGCAGCGCCTCCACCATGCGCGACTTGGTCTCGGGCGCGCACCGCGCGATCACCAGCGGCAGCTCCTCGAGCGCGTCGATCTCGGCCTCGCTCATCTTGTCGAAGTCGGTCGCCTTCATCACCATGGTGCCCGCCACGCTCGCCGGGAACACGCCCATGTTGTCCGGGATGATGCCCACCTCCTTGGCGATCGCCTTGGCCGTCTCCGGGTGGTCGCCCGTCAGCATGTGCACCTTGATGCCGGCCTTGGAGCACTCGAAGATGGAGGGCGACGTCTCGCGCCGCGGCGGGTCGTAGATGCCCGCCAGCCCGAGCAGGACGAGGTCCTTTTCGACCGCCGCGCGGGCCGCGTCCTCGGCCTTGTCCGAGTCGGCGTCGGAAGACGACGCCCCCGCGGTGCCGTCGTTCTGCCCGGGCACGTACTGGCCCTGCCAGGGGCGGTAGGCCACGGCCAGCACGCGCTGGCCGAGCGAGGCGAAGCTGGTCATCTGGGCGAGGATCTTGTCCTTCACCTCGGCCGTCATGGGTTCCTGGGCGTCGCCGGTGCCGACAAAGGCGCAGAGGTCCAGGATGCGCTCGACCGCGCCCTTGGTGAAGACGATGCTGTTGCCGGCGTCGAGGTCGGCGTCGTTGTCCGCCGGCACGTTGTACACGACCGACATGCGCTTGATGGAGCTGTCGAAGGGGAACTCGGCGATCTGCTTCCAGCCCGTGGCCTCGATGGCCTTCTTGTTGCGGTCGTAGCGGTGGGCAAAGACCTGGAGCGCGATCTCGGTGGGCTCGCCCGTCGTCTTCCAGGCCGTCTCGCCCTCGTCGTAGCGGACAGTCGCGAGGTTGCAGAGCCCGGCCGAGAGCAGAAACAGGCGCAGCTCGGGGGTCATGGGCGCCATCTTGGACTGCTGCTGCGTAGGCGGGTTGAGCTTCTCGTCGGGCACGCCGTCGAACTTGATGGCCTGCGTGGTGCGCTCCTCGTCGAAGTCGCGCTTCTTTTCTTCGGTGTGCTGCCGGTCGCCCACGGTGCCCTTGTACGGGTCGTTGGGGTCGGCTGAGCCCGTCACGGTGAGGATGGTCGACGGCGGCAGCCAGACCTTCTTGACGATCATGGCGCCCTGCGTCAGGGTGCCCGTCTTGTCCGAGCAGATGTTGGTGACGCCGCCAAGGGCTTCGAGAGCAGAGAGATCACTGATAACGACGGTTAGCACCGTTTCTCTCATAAAATTTAGGACAAAAAGTAGGAACTTACCGGACGACCACATTCGCCTTTCTCATCACCGTCGTGGCCACCACCATCGAGATGGTCAACACCGCCACCAGCGACTCGGGGATGATGGCAATGCCCGTCGAGATGGCATAAATCACCACCTCCTTCGGCAGCGGGCTCACAAACTTGTTGACGCCAAACACGATCACGGCCAGCAGCAGCGCGCAGAAGAACAAAAAGTACGCCAGCTTCGCCAGCTTGATCTGCAGCGGCGTCCCCTCGGTCAGGCCCAGAAACTTGCCCAGGAAATCATACGTCCGGCGCACCGCGCCCTTGATGGGCTGCGCCTTGCCGTACTTTTTCCAGTTCATCGACCGGCCGGCCTTGCGGTGCTTCTTGTTGGTCGAGGCCGCGATCTTGCCCACCTCGGTCTGCATGCCCGTGGCGACGACGATGCCGCGCCCGCGGCCCTTGCGCACGATGGTGGTGGCGTAGGCCATGTTGATGCGGTCCGCGATGCCGACCTCGTCCTCGGTCGTCGCGGGCTTGCCGTCGGCATGGCCCGGGATCGTGATGTCGTTGGCCGTCTGCTTGTCCACGGGGATGGCCTCGCCCGTGAGCGACGACTCGTCGCAGTTGAGGTTCATGGCCTCGAAGAGGCGCAGGTCCGCGGGCACCGTGTCGCCCATTTTCAGGTTGACAATGTCGCCGGGGACTACTTCGGCGCTTGGGGAGGGGGGAGAAGAAGGGTTAGTCGCTGTTGGGAGAGAAAAAAAAAAGAGGGGGGACGCGCTAGGGGGAACACTCACTTGGGGATGACGACGGCCTTGCCGTCGCGGAGAACGCTGGCGCTGGGCGAGGAGAGGGCGCGCAGGGCGTCCATCTTCTTCTCAGCGCCATACTCCTGGTAAAAACCGATGGAGACGTTGAGCACAATGACGGCGGCCAAGACGCCGCCTTCAATGTAGTCGGAGACGCCAAAGCTCAGGGCCATGGCGAAGAAGAGGACCTACACGACACCAAAGATTGGATGAGTACGAGGAAGGCCAATGACGATGAGTGGGAAGGGAGTGAGTGTGAAAAAGGCAATGGGGCTACGCACCAGGATCATGGCATTGCAAAGCTGGCGGATGAAGATGGTATACCAGGCAATGCCGCCGCCCACGTCCAGCTCATTGGGGGGGTACTGTTGCTGCAGCTCGGCAGCCCGGGAGGAGGTCAGGCCCTTGTCGACATCTGTGCCGACGGCCTGCTCAACCTCCCGGACCGAGAGAAGAAAGGGATGGCGGGGGAACTCTGCAGCCATCGGGTGAGGGCAAGGTCACTGCGAGCACACGGGACGAACAAGGCCTCGAGTGATGAGCACTTTGCTTCATTGGCGTGTGTGGGGGGACGGGGGTGGGAGGGCTCCGTCGCAGATTCGGGCTGCGAATTCTACGATCTCAAGCAATTGGAGTCTTGTTGTTTGGGAGGTTCGGCTGGGGAGTTACGTATTACGACAAGGCCCATGGGGAATTGGGGTGGGCGATGCTTTGTTTAAGTAACCCAAGGCCGAGGTTCGGGGATTCTTGGGTCATCGGTTCGCTTGGCCACGCTGGGCGGCAGTCGTGCCCATTCTCTCACCGAATTCCGACGAGACGAGACGAAAAGCATGTTCGGCGCTCTGGGCCAAGAGAAAACCAAGACGTGTATCCCAGGCGTCGCCCGGTATCGAAGAGCAGTTCTGCGTGGCGGACGTCGTCGACGCCCCACAGTGGGGGAGGGTTGAGCCTCTCAGGTGGTGCGGTGCTAGGGATAAGCTGCAAGCGGGTGGCGATGGGCCACAACGGCGTCATTACGTGACTCTTGGGACGGCCTGGGGTCGTGTTGCCTTATGTCAGCAGCAGTGCAGCCGGCGCTCTGATAGGCCGCCGCGCCCGTCGAGAAAGTGGGGCGAGGGTCATCCGCTGTGGCGCCGAGTCTCGGCGATGCCTGGCTTCCTTGCTCCCACGCTTGGCGGCCCGGTTTTCCGTCTGCGGCGTCCCAGAAGTGGCCGAGTGCCCGGTGCGGGGCTCAGGGCGGTGTCCCCTGCCCGCTCGTTCCTCGCCTCATTCCGGGGGAACATGCCGCCGTAGCGGGGCGTCTGCGGGTTTGTACCGGGCTGAGCTGGGCGCACGTGGACAGCACTGGGAAACTGTCGTCTTGGCTCGTTGTTGGGCGCGGAGAGCTTGTCCCGTCTGATTCCGGTTGTTTCTGCGCCAGGCGGATACGAGTTCAATTGCAGTTTCTGTTTTGTGTGTGGGGGTGATCATGACATACATGACATGCTGGCGATTCGCGCCCGATCACGCAAAGGCCGTTGAGCGTGTGAGATGTTGGTTTGCTGTGAGCAATTCAGGTTGCCTGATCGGCCCTCGCCAAATTGCTGTTCCCGCTCGATTGTTCCATTGAGTCGCCGTAAAGCAAGGTTAAGCGAAGAGAGAGAAAGGAGGGTTTTGTAGGAATCGGCAGGTTTGATTGATTGCTGAGGTCTTTGCCAAAGCAGAGGGCTGTCACCGCGATTGATTCACAGCCACAAACCTTAAATTTCTAGCGCCCTGCCCGCTGAGGCCTTCAGGGAGCGGCGCGGATCCGGGCGTCGGGTCGGGCCCCATTGGCGACCGGCATCTCGACGGCTGGCGCTGCTCCTGCTCCATGGAGCTCCACGGGATAGGTTGACAGCTTGGCCATGCCGTGAATTCGAGAGCCAGGATTGTGAAAAACTGGCTGCGGACCTTGGGAAAGAAACAAACCATTGCGTGCCAAAGATCATATCAACAACCTTCCTCTGCTTTCAATGCCTCCAAACGTCAGGAAGGGTCAGGTTCCATAAGCTCCCGACGTTGCTGTGCAGTCGACCTGGGAGGTTCCAGGGGGGTCCAGCGGAATGGCGTCATGGCATTACCAAATACCTTTGGTAAAGTACGGAGGAGGAGGGCCAGAAGTCGTGTCAACTCGTCGTGTCGAGGACAGAGTTGAAGCTCGGCAAAAGAAAACAAGGTTCGTCAAGGAAGCGTCTCGAAAGTGTGCGGCTCTCCCCGCGTTTGCTGTGCGGGCAGGACAGAATGGAACAGACTGAAAGCAGGTTGAGCCAGGCAGGGAACCCTCTGCCGCTCTGCGATGCAAGAGCCACCTCGCTGAATATTCTGCACTGTGTGAGCGAGTCCCGACGGAGCGCTGATTTGCCTGTGTGACTGCATGCAATGGGACCTGTGAGAGGGACGGAACACACGGTCAGTGATCTGTACCGTGTGCGATGGCGCGCTGTTACGGTATCCGGCTTTCGCAGCTTCCCCAACCTCGACCCTTTCCTCCCACTTCCTGTTCCATTTCTTCCAATTGTCCGCCCGTCCGCCCGTCCATCAATCTACCATCAGTTTCTCATCGGCGGACAGCTCGACCATCTCCAATTGACCGCCTTTGAACGCGCCATCATCTCGCCGACCCTCCATCTCGAGCTAAATTGCGAGTTTGCCCCTCCTCCCATTTCGCGCCACTTCGCTGTTACGTCATATTCGCGATGTCCGCCGAGACCGAGAAAGGTGAGCTCCTGCCTCGACACACAGCCACAGCACGATTGTCAATCAATTGCCATTGAAACTCGGTCGCGTGATGGTATTCTTGACTTGCGCGCCTTGCTAGTGTTGGCTTGGTTGTTGTTGCGTTCACATTTGATAGCTATGCGATGCTGACACGGGGCCTTGGTGCCATGACCACCCCAGTCACCCAGCAGGAACAGCCCACCGGGCCGCCTGTCACCGCAGCGACCAGCGTCGCTGAGATTCCTGCCCCCGAACCCCCTTCAAAGACGGAGGAGAAGCCAGCGGGGGAGAAGGTCGTGCAGGCCGACCTTGGCCCTGCCGAGCCCGCCGCCGAGTCTGGGCCCGCTCCGGCCACGAATGGCGGGGCTGACGAGTCCAAGCCAGCATCGACTGAGGCCGCTGAGCCCGCCACGCTGCCAACCGCTCCCCCAGCCGTAGAGACTAAGGAGACGAACGGCGCCGCCAAACCGGCCGAGGAGGCCGGGTCGGAGGCCACCGGCCCCTCTGTCACAGCGGAACCCGCCGACGAGAAGCCCGCGGAGACAGTAGCTGAAGCGACCAAGCCCACAGAGCCCGCCCCCGGCGAGCAAGCCCCCGCCGCAGCGGCCACCAGTGCCAATGGCGAAGCTCCCAAGCCGACCGACAACGACACTGAGATGAAGGATGCCCCTACAGCCTCAGCCGAAACCGTGACAGAGGATGGCGTCACTGCACCAGTCGGCGCCGTCGACAACAAGCGCAAAGTTGACGAGGCACTTGGTCCCGATGCCGATGCCGATGCCAAAGCCAGTGGCAAAAAGGCCAAGACCGCCGAGGGGGAGACGGTGGAGGCGGTTGCCCCGACCAAGGCAGATGCGGCGGAGACCAACGGGGGCGGAGCCGCTCCTGCCAAGAAAGGGGGCCGGCCGAAGAAGAAGCCGGGCAAGCCCGCCCCGGCGGTGGGCAGGACGGAGCGCAAGACCAGGAGTCAGGGGCCGGCCGTTTAACTTGGTGGTTTTGAGGGTGAGGCAAGGATAGTTAGTGGCTTTGGGTGGCTTTGGGTGGTTTGCGATTTTTTTGGTTCTCTTTTTCTTTCTTTCCTTCTGTCTCATTGGCTCCGGTCTTGGTATGGTGGCTGGCTGGTCAGTCCAAAATCTCGGTTGTTTATCTGTGAATTGTCTTTTCTGGATCTTGCCAGGACTTCGGTCTCTCACCGTTCTTCAGGTGACCATCGGGTTGTATCACAAATATAACGTCGTTTTGCATTTATTACATTTTGAACACTGAAATGCGTCATAAGACAACAACGTCCATGAGCAGCCGGAAGACATAAGTGAGAAAAGGCCGGGGCTACAACTCGGAAAGATGTTGCTTTTAAGTCAAAAGAAGCATCCAAGTCGATTGAAGCCATCAGCTGCCTTCCTGACAGTGTTTTGACCTTTTGTCCAAGGCATTCATCAGCTCACAAGGTTCAGCCGCATGATACAACGGGCCACCCAGCCAGCCGCACCACTCTGAGCTCCATACCGTATTTTGACGTTTCAATGTCTGTGTTGTGTTTCCCGCTCCCGTATGAATAGATGATATCTTGATCAGTCGCGCGCCCGAACAGCCCAGATGTGGCGATCAGTGGGAAAACAGACGGCACAAATCAGATCAATCGCCCGATGTGGCAAAACTCGAGATCCGACGCCGTGGAATGGCTGGCGTCAGCACTGCGCGGATCGTCCAATCCTTGCAGGGACCCCTGAAATTTGTTTTTCTTTCATGGTTTATGCACCGCTCGTGGCCAGCAAAGAACCGGGCTGCTCTCACAAAGGGCAAGCCAACCTGGCTCTCGAAGTATAGAAAGAGAGAGTTGCGCTAGCTACGATGCCTCAATGCCAATGTGTACATACCAAGTACGTCAACTGGCTAAAGTACACCAGCAAGAACTGCTAAGCTGGAACGGTCAAAGTGCTGCATCAACGGTTGCACACCTCCCTGAATCCAGAACTCGTATTCCCCGTCGGCGGTCCACCGGCCGGCTGGATGGTGGGGCACCGAGCTGGGGAGTCGGCTCATCCGGGGCCAGGTGGCAGTGCCAAAATAGAAACGGCCTGTGATCATTGGATCGCGTGCGCACTGCTGGGTCACAGCAGGCCCGTCAGACCCATCGAGTTCCCATCCTTTTCCATGTCTGTGATGTCGGACCGTTCAGGGGCACAAGCGGCCTCACAAATGCCGGGGCAGGGTCTGCTGTCGAGTTTACGGTATGGCTCGGGGGTTTTTAGTGTATGCATGGGGGAAGGAAAGAAACGAGCAGGAAATTTTGGGGGTCGCTTGTTTGGCGTCCTCTTGGCGCCAGTACTGGAACGGGATGTCTGCTTCCAGAACTCGCTCCAACTCCCCTGCTCACTCCTAGGACTTTCCAAAAACACCATTCCCAAGCCACACCATCTTTCTTGCGTCCTTTTGTTTGGGTGTGCTCGCGTGAGAAGACGTCGACTGCCGCTCGCTTTTTCCTGTCGACTTCTTCTGCCGCTCTTTTTTTTTTCCTCCTCTGACGACCGACCTTGCTCCTCTCGCTCCGCTCTTCGACAACCCCGGCGACACCCTTGTCGATCTCGAACACCGCCGGCCCGTCAGTCTGCGCCAGTCGTCGCCTTGGCGTTGATCCCTCCGTCGACAAAATACGTCACTCGCTTGAGCATCGCTTCCCACCCGTCTATGGTCTAGAAAATTCAGGAGAGGTTATCGTGCTTTGTGTTGAAGGTTGACAGGCCCAAAACATATCAAGAGGAGGAACTGCGTAACGGAAAACCACACCGGACGAACACCAGTTCGCCCAGACACGACAACCAGCTTGGTCACGATTCTCGATCCCTGGCTGCTCCGGCTGCCAGCCCGCACCTCTGGTCACAACTGCCTCCTTGATGCCCTCTGCGGGCATCAGAACTTGAACTCGAGCCGAAAATGGACGCAGTACGGCACCTCCTTGTGAGGGACGACGATAAGAGTCCCGCCCAAATCCTGTTGGACCTCCTATCAGACCCCTTCTCCTCTCAGGTATGCTCTCAGCCATCATGCGGTTGATCGAACCCCCAGTCGGCCGCTGACCCAACCTCTTGCAGCTTAAGCAAGATTCCGTTCTTGCTGCGTTGGGCTCCTCCCTCGGTATCACCGCCGGCATCGCCATCTGCTTCTCCTTCCTTCGCCCGTACAATAGCGTTGTATATGCGCCGAAACTCAAGCACGCTGATGAGAAACACGCCCCTCCGCCTTTAGGAAATGGCATTCTTGCGTGGATCTTCCCATTGTGGTCGACCACCGAGGACGATCTTGTCAACCTGGTCGGCATGGACGCGGCTCTCTTTATGCGATTCACCCGGATGTGCCGCAACATCTTTGTCATCCTCACCGTTCTTGGCTGCGCCATTCTGATCCCCGTCAACTGGTCCAACTTCACTCCGGACGATGTGTGGTTGGCGAAGGTCACGCCGAGGAATGTCTGGGGAAATCCCCACTGGGCTACTGTGGTGTTCGCATGGCTGTTGACGATAGTCGTCTGCGGGTTTCTCTGGTGGAACTATAAGAAGGTTACCCAGCTGAGAATCCGGTACATGAAAAGCGAGGAATACCAGCAAAGCCTCCACGCCCGTACTCTGATGGTACAAGCCCATTCTCTGATGCTCATTCTTGGAGCCCAGCTAACCAGGCCCTAGCTGTACGACATCCCCAAGAACCTTGCCTCGGACGAGGGCATTGCGAGGATCATTGATAACGTCGCCCCGAACTCGTCCTTTTCTCGGACCGCTGTCGCCCGTGACGTCAAGATCCTGCCCGACCTCATCGCGCAGCATGACCACACGGTCAGGAAGCTGGAGAAGGTGTTGGCGATCTACCTGAAAGACCCGCAGAATCTTCCGGCGGAACGACCCAAGTGCCCTCCTTCCAAGAAGGACCCTTCATACGGTACTTACCCGAAAGGCCATAAGGTGGATGCTATCGAGTACCTCACCCAGCGCATCAAGTTCCTCGAGCTGGAGATCAAGGATGTCCGGCAAAGGGTGGATAAGAGGGGCTCGATGCCATACGGGTTTGCCTCTTACGCGGATATTGCTGAAGCGCACGCCATCGCCTACGCCAGCCGCAAGAAGAAGCACCATGGCGCAACCATCAAGCTCGCCCCCCGGCCGAACGATATCATCTGGGACAACATGCCGCTCAACTCGTCGACCCGGAAGACAAGGCGGCTGTGGAACAACTTCTGGATGGCGGTTCTCACGCTGTTGTGGATTGCCCCCAACGCCATGATTGCCATCTTCCTGGTCAATTTGACCAACTTGGGAAATGTCTGGCACGCTTTCCAGGAGTCGCTCATCGCAAACTCGACGGTTTGGTCTATTGTCCAAGGTATCGCTTCCCCGGCGCTCATGTCGCTTGTCTACCTCGTCCTTCCCATCATCTTCCGGCGCATGTCCATCAAGGCAGGCGACCAGACCAAGACCGGACGCGAGCGGCACGTCGTGGCCAAGCTTTACGCCTTCTTCGTCTTCAACAACCTGATCGTCTTCTCCATCTTCAGCGCCATTTGGCAGTTTACGAGCACCGTTATCCAGAACACGAACAATGGCACGGATGCATGGCATGCTATTCTCGATGCCAACATTGGCCAGGTCCTGTTCATCTCCCTCTGCTCCATCTCCCCCTTCTGGATTACCTGGCTGCTCCAGAGACAGCTTGGTGCCGCGGTCGATTTGGCCCAGCTCTGGACGCTCATCTACAGCTTCGTCATGCGCAAGTTTTCGAGCCCCACGCCCCGCGAGCTCATCGAGCTCACCGCGCCGCCCTCGTTCGACTATGCGAGCTACTATAACTATTTCCTGTTCTACTCGACCGTCGCTCTCTGCTATGGCGCCATTCAGCCGCTGGTTCTGCCGGCCGCGGCCATGTACTTCTGCATCGACGTGGCGTTGAAGAAGTACCTGCTGCTCTACATCTTCGTCACGAAGACGGAGAGCGGCGGCATGTTCTGGCGCATCCTATTCAACCGCTTCTTGTTCGGCTCCATCCTCTCTCATCTCGTCGTCTTCCTGATCGTCTGGGTTCGGGGTGATGCTTCGCATATGCACGCATATGCCGTCGCGCCTCTGCCGTTCCTCATGATTGGCTTCAAGATTTTCTGCTCGCGCGCCTTTGACAACAAGATTCACTACTACGCCACGAGCTACTCCGGCCAGCATCGCGCCGAGGCAGGCATGGATGTCAAGGAGCAGAGCCTGCGGAACGACCGCCTCGCCGCCCGCTTCGGCCACCCCGCCCTCTACAAGCCCCTCATCACCCCGATGGTGCACGCCAAGGCACAGAGCCTCCTCGCTAGCGTCTATCAGGGCCGGCTCACCGACGGTCGGGACGCCGGCCTCGACGATTCCCTCACTGTCAGCGGCTACAGCGACACCTACTCCTACGCCATGGACAACATGTCCTCCGGCAAGGCCGGCAAGCTCTCTCCCTCCATGCCGGGCTTCGAAGTCGTGCCCGAGTCCCGCCTCGACTTTGAGTTCTACAAGAACCGCGACGAATTTGCTGCCGAACACGGCGGGGGCGAGCTGTTTGGCCGACACCAGGACATCGTTCGCCCGGGCACGCCAGGAACCATGGGCAGCGGCGGCGATTCGAACTCACGCCCCGGCACTCCCGTCGGCGGCATGGGTTTTGGCAACAGCAATAACAACAACAGCCGGAGGAACCAGTACCCCGAATACCCGTCCCACCTCGCCGGCAGCAGCGCCTACCCGGGCCAGCCTAACCCCTACTCCGCGTCGTCGTCGTCCTCCCCGTCTCCCTTCGGCATCTCAGACCTGCCCACCCGCTCGCGGAGCCCGATGATGTACAGCAACGCCAACGACAGCGGCACAAACCTTGTCGCCGGCGCCGCGGGCATGCCGGTGTCCACGCCGGGGTACCCACCGACGCCGAGCACGTACGGGTCCGCGCGAGATAGGGACATGAGCGTCGGTCCTCCTGGGGGTGCGGGATACGGCCACGGGCCGCGGGCGCCCGGGATGCTGGGTGGCGGGCCGTACGGGTACGGCGGGCTGCCGCAGTCGGACGAGATGGATCTCGTGCAGACGCCGCCGGCGTTGGCGGGGCCGGGGCCGGGGTCGGGGCAGGGGCCGGCGCAGTATGATTATTTTAGGGGCGGGAGCACCGGTGGAGGGAACAACAGGAGGGAGGGCGCGGGGACGCCGGGCATGGCGACGAGGAGTGGGTCGAATATCTGGGGCGGGAACTGAGGACGGGAAAGTGAAAAAGGGGGTGTTTTTTTTTCTGTCCTTGACGTAGATTCTAAGAAGGTGGAAGGCAGGTGTGGGAAAGGGGGATGTGATGGTTTGATCTCTGCAGTTTAGTTGGTTTGGTTGCTAACTCAGGTTTTGCGAGACATGGGCATTTGGCTGGCGTTTTTTTTTTTTAGGGAGGCCCGGTGGGAAGGAACGCGTGGCGGTTTTTTTGCACGCGCATCATCATCATATTCAGCATCCATCATCGCATTTTGGTGTCCTGTTTTCGGACATGGGACTGGCTGGCTATCTCATGGCGTGATGCTTTGGGCTGTCTTTTCTGTTTGATAGATGGGGGATGTGTGATAGAGATCTTTGATGGGTATTTGGGACTTGTAACTTGAGCTGTACATGTTGTAATTTTGTTGGGCTTGGGGTGGGCTTGTCCTTTTGCCTGGGCTGGGGATGGTGGGTTGTATATATAGGGTTCATGAACGTTGAGAATCCTCCTGGGCATTAGTGAATTTGGACTGGCAATGACGAGACTATGGTTTGCGCTTGATGGTGTTTTTGTGGAGCGAGGAACGATTCCAAGTTGTTACCAGACCTGCGCTTGAATGGCTGTAATATGTAGAGTGTGTTTGATCTTGGGAGGTGAGAAGGCGCCTGATGGTACTGAATGGAGGATTGTTAGGAGGGAAGGAATTGGAAGTGTTTTTTTTTTCTTTTCATCTTCTTTATCACTCATTCCCTCGCTTTCTCCTTCTATATCTTCCCGCTGGCCCTTGTTTCCTTGTCTTGTGCAAATTCCATTGTATCACCCAGTCGTTGCCTTCGAGTATATACTTGATGGCTCATACCACCTAGTTTTGTCACTATTTCTATCCTGCTCTTCCCCGTACCCTACTAGTCGGTCACATTTCAACTCCAGTCCAGCCAGCCAGCAGTGTTGTGGTTGATTCTCGTCCTGATTTCCCAAGGTTTGGTATGGCTTTCGCCAAGGAGGGTTGCCATCTCCACAAATCCCGTTCCCCTATTGCTATCAACAGATGTTGTGCTGGTAGGGTCATCGTACCAGCGCAACTGATTCACGCCCGCTCCGTTCACCTCCCTAGCCCAGGGGAAATTCGACAACACATCACAACGACTAGGAGTTGGGAGAAGACGTGGCTCGTATTCTTCGTCATGTAAAGAAAACGTCCTATGTAGCGCCCGCAGAATATATCCCGACCCTGACTGACCGGATAGACAGTGAAACCGGCGCCCCTTGAGAAACACACAACGCAAAGCGACCCCTCAAGCCCCCGCAGCTTTGTTGTGGCGGGTTTACTTCTTGCCGGACTTCTTGATGCCCTTTTCCGCGTGTTAGAAGAACGGAGAGTTGCTTGTCAGGGGTGGGGTGGTGGTGAAAGGGGAGGTGTTACCTGGCCGCCGGTGTTCTGGGAGGAGCAGAGGTTAGTGTCGTTGCTCTGTTGGGTTTTGGCAGGCGGGATAGGGGGAGTGACTTACCAGAGGACCGCCCTTGCCGCCGACCTTGGCCGCGAGATCCTTCTTGGCCTTCTCGTCTGCGTTTTGGTGGTCATGTTAGAAAACCGTTGGCGGGGTGTTCTGGATGGCGAGTGTGGTGGGGGGTGGGGGTTGAATGGTCCGTACCGGCACGCTTCTTCTCGAGGAAGGCCTTGTCGTCGTCATCAAGCTCCTTGTTGGCCTTCTTGGCCGCCTAGTTCATGCCGATTTATGGTCAGTTCATGGCTGCGCCGCGGTCGTGCGTCGTGGGGAGGAAGTCCGAGGGTGGCTGTCGGGGTTTCTGTCGAGTGGTGGTGCGCACCTTGAGGGGCTTGGCCTTGCCGCCTGTTCCGCCGTGTTAGTCGCCTTCTTCCTGCAGAATCGGGGTGAAGCAGGGTAGGTATAGGAACTGAGGAAACATGCCTTCTCTGCTCTGACCGCCCATTTTGTGATTTTGGTAGACAAAAGGTTAGGGGACTGGTGTGGTTGTTGTTTGCTCAGAAAAATGAATCTTTTTGCTCCGGATGTCGCCAGTCGCAAAGTCAGGCGCTCAACAGGGGACAAACCCGCGGGGCAGCCTAGCGAAGCAGGCCCAGGCCCAGGGAGCCTTGAAAATCTAGGCGGTGAATCGGCTAAACAGCGGAATTACCACTGGACTGTCAGGCGCGTTCAGGTCGCCACCTGGCGCGCTCCACCGGTTCCCTGTCGAAGCCCATGCCAAGTTTCCAGGTTGCAACCGACCTGAGATTCAACATCAGACATCGAACGCCAGATATCGAACACCAGACATCGACTTGAAAGCGTGAGTCCCTATCGGACTTTCACCCATCGCTTGCCGGGTTATTACCGCTTGAGCGACCACAGCCTAGGCTCTGCGCTTGCCTCGTATTTGCGCCTCGCGACTGTGCGACTTGGATCGAGACTTGGATCGACTGGTCGGGTTCAGCTCTCGCATCCTTCTGGACCGAGTCACTGCTGACACTGTGTGCGCACTTCAAGGCTTGGAAGCGCGCATTGTTTGGGAGCCGGCAGGAGGGATACAAGAGGACAAGAAGGCAGACGGAAGCGTGCACTTGGTGGTCGGTACTATGGCGTCTCCAGCTCTCAGCTCGGATGAAGGGGAAATCGTAGAGGCAACTCCCCTGCCTCGCTCTGAACAAAACGGTGATGTTGACCGAACCGGCAGACATCGAGCCAGATTTCCCTCCCGCACACCCGACGGCGACTTGCCATCGAGAGACTTGCCCGACGGGCCCCGCCGACGCAGCCGCTCACCCCGCGGCTGGAAACGGCCTCTTGAAGACCATCGTGACCGGCGCGACACCCGCCAATTCCGTGTCCACTACGAGGGCGGCCCTCGCGATGATCGCCGCACCTACCGTGACCTCGACCGCCCGTCCTCGCGCGGTACGGACCGCTACGATGACCGCTCCGATAACCAGTACGGCAGCCGAGGACCAGCTCCACCTCGCGCCAGAGGCCACCGTGCAGACGGCCCCGGCTACGACCGCAGAAACGATGGCTATCCGGATAAGCGGCCCCGGACCCGTAGCCGGTCACCTCGTGGCAGAGGCGACAGGGGGAGACGAGACGGGGGCCGCTACAGAGCCGATCTAGGGCCAGGCGAAGACAAGTACAGTGCCCAAGCTGAGAGACGCCCACAGGATGGCTCCATGTCCAAGCGGGCTACTCCGGTGGACACTCGTGATGTTTCCAGGCAAAATGCTAAATCTGATCAAGGTGCTATGGTTGAACGAGGCATCAATGAACTTGCCATCTCACAGACCGGGTGAGAACGCCCCAGTCCTGCAGCCTTGAGCTCTAGCTAACATCTGGCTTCCAGCGCACCTGGCCAGGGTCCCGAGCCCGACATGGACTGGGATCCGGAAACGGCCATGGACGAAGAGGCTGCCGTCCAAGCCGAGATCGAGCGCCGTCGGCGTGCGAGAGAAGCAGCTCTCAAGCGAGGCATTGGCGCGGCAAGCCCCGCGATTCAGGCGCTGCAGGCCGGTGATAGGGCTGCATCCACGCCAGGATCTACTCGCGCCAGCACGCCGGGGCCCCAGAGAGCCGAGGGTGCCACTCCGATGTCCAGTAAGAGCCTTGGATTCTACTCCCAGATAAATCTTTTATGCTAACTATTGTAGATGGCCCTTCGACGCCCGCGTTGTCCCCTGCCCGAACCCAGGATGCCATGTCTCCGGGGGTGCTCAACTTTGCTGACGACCAGGCCCTCATCAACGCTCATGGCGAGGCCAAAAACCTGGAAGATGGTCCCTCAGCTGCTGACTATGACCCGACGGCCGATATGAAGGAAGATGAGCTCCGCGATGAGAGACGGCATGGGAATGTAGGTCTCCACGGCGAGCCTCGTCGCGCTTCTTTTGCCGACGCCACTGCGCCTGCCGCTCCGGAGAAGGGAGGCGAAGGTGCAAAGAAGGATGACGATGACGACGACTTCGACATGTTTGCGGAGGACTTTGCCGACAAATTCGCCGCTCCCGAGGCTTCTAAGCCCGAGGCACCGCAAGATGTCCGGCCGCAACCGGGTGGAGGTGGCGGCATCTTGGAGGGCGACGACAAGGAGGGCTACTACAAGATCAGACCCGGCGAGCTCCTAGATGGGCGCTATCAGGTTTCGACGACCCTCGGCCGTGGCATGTTCTCTGGCGTCGCTCGCGCTGTTGACATCACTACCAAGAAAGAGGTCGCTATCAAGATCATGCGGAACAACGATGCGCTACGAAAAGGAGGCTTCACCGAGATTGCCATTCTCGAGAAACTGAACGCCGCTGACCCTGACGACAAGAAGCACATTGTGAGATTCGAGCGGGCCTTCGAGTACAAGGCGCATCTCTGCATGGCCTTTGAGAACTTGAGCATGAATCTTCGCGAGGTCCTAAAAAAGTTTGGGAACAATGTCGGCATCAATCTGAACGCGACTCGGGCGTACGCGTATCAGATCTTCCTCGCGCTGGGCCACATGCGCAAATGCAGCATCATTCACGCCGATCTGAAGCCCGACAATATCCTGGTGAGTCGGTTTTCCTCATGTCCGAAGAACTGGTTGCTGACTTCTTGCAGGTGAACGAGGCCCGTAACGTGCTCAAGATTTGCGATTTGGGCACGGCAATCGATCGCTCTGATGCGGCCACGGCGGCGACTGAGCCCATGCCGTATCTTGTCAGTCGATTCTACCGCGCGCCCGAAATCATTCTGGGCGTGCCTTTTGACTATGCCGTCGACATGTGGTCCATTGGCTGCACTCTGTATGAGCTGTACACCGGCAAGATCCTCTTCACAGGCGAGAACAACAACCAGATGTTGAAGAACATCATGGAGATCCGGGGCAAGCTGAGTGCCAAGTTGTACAGGCGCGGCGAGCTTGCGCACAACCACTTTGATGAGCTGGGCAACTTCATCAGCGTTGAGCGAGACAAGATTCTTGGAAAGGTGAGCAATCTTCCTTTGGTCGTCGTTTGCAGTTGCATTCTCTCGCATCGTCTCCAACCCGAACGTCACCCCTGAGAGCGAATCACCCGTCGTTCTATTCTTCCGACGGAAGTTTTGTTTCCCGCTCTTTTTTTGGGCCGGCGGTTGGCGTCGAGGCGAGTGCTGCGCCGCTTCTGCCCGGCCGCTCAAGCTTGGGGCAGACGAATCACACCCCTCCCCTGGCGGTCGGCCGCTGGTCTCCGGGATGGACATCCGCCCGCCACCCCCAGGCCAGGCCTCCGTGTGAGTAGCCGCGGTGCCACCCAAACCGCCGGCGTGCAGTATCGTGGTCCAGACGGAAGCTGCAGTGTTCCAAAGCCGGCGCCAAACCAAACACCACGAAAATGCACGCTGCAGCGACCCTTCACCGGGCCCCGTTTCCCGCCCCTATTCCTGTCCCGCCGGGGTTCTCTCTGCCCCACGAAACAACCACCAACCCCAACCGACCAACCCACCCCCAGGACAACAGTCCAATCTCACAAGCACACACACTCCTTTCATCTCTTCCCTCCCCGAAGAGTAAAGAAACGGGCAAGATGGATTGGACCAAGACTAACGTGTTGTGACACAAAAACAGACGACCGTCCGCACTCTGGCGAGCGTCAAGCCGACGCGGGACCTGCGTACGCGCCTCCTGGCCGCGTCGGCCGGCATGGACGACGCCGAGAGCAGGGAGCTCAACCACTTTGTCGATTTGTTGGAGCGGTGCCTGACGCTGAACCCGGACAAGAGGATCACCCCCGCCGATGCGTTGAGGCATCCTTTCTTTACGCAGAGGGGGCATCGGTAGGTGGGTTAGATCGTGTTGGGTTTGGGGGGGCGGATGGTGGTTTGACATGGATGGGGTGGTAGATCTAGGGTAAACACAAGGGTAGATCGATAGAGACGTGTGTGTATTCATCATGGTTGGACTCGGCGGACTGCATTTTTTTTTTGTCTGACGTTGCCCTGGTGGTGTTGGTTTGGACGTTGTCGTGGCCCGGTTCATAACCATGTCATTGAGGACTTGTGTAGCTCCGCTGCTCGTGATGTGAGAATGGCTGGAAAACCCCTTCCACAACCCAGGGCGTCAGTAAACGAGCGGGATGTGATTGTCAAGAACGATGCCTTGCGGAGCGGAAGAGTCTGGTTTGACATGATGTGATGAGTTGTGCCTTATTGTGCGTGTGTGTGTGTGTCTGTGTGTGGTTTGCAGTCTCTCAGTTTGGGTTGCACTGCCTGGGTATGTACAACTCTGTTACATTGTCATATTTCGCTCTGTTTCTGGACCTGCGGTGCCATGTGCAGGTGATCATCGTTATGGACGGGTTTGTGTATGTGAGAATCAATGGATGGTTGTGCTGTGCCCCTTGGCCGGGGTTGATGAGTATGTTCTTCTTTTCCGGAGATTTTGGACTATGGGCTGGCTTCCTTCGTCCAATGCTAGCCTTGCTTGATGGGCCCTTGTGTATTCACACCATGGACTGTGGGTTTTGATACTCGTAGTTCCTATGCCCACGTCGCTTTCTTTGGTGACACTGCGGCATGCACTCACCCTGAGGGTGTTTGACGCTGAGTATGGATACGCGGCAGACGGCATTGGGGGGACCCAGGCGTAAGCGCCGGGTTGTGAAGGAGGCGGAACTCGATGATCCCCCCCTGTAGCGGCTTTTCTTGAGACAATAACAGAGAATAAAGTGGTGTTACCGGTCTTGTTGGCGGTGGTTGGGTTCGAGGCGGCACAGATGCATGGCAACCGACCGACCCCTTTTTGGCGCCGGGGCATCTCCCGACGGCAGTGTCATCACTGAATATCCTCATTTAACATGAGCATTGGGAAGGGTTTCTGATGTGCTTGAGTGAAGTGCGAGACCCACGGACTTGGGGGGGATTCAGCCTCGGACTTGCGACATGCCATCCGATGCTTCCTCACAGGCACCTGTGATGGGCGACGCCGCGGCACCCACAACCAGCGCTGACAAGCCCATCATCTATCACTGTAACAGCCGGCGGCGGACGACAGGCGGATTCCTGCACATCGGTGGGCTCAAGATGCCCAAACCCGGTTGAACAGGGACGTTGGTTAGAGGCACAGCCGAGCTTCACTCACATCGCCGCACTGCGCCGCCTCCGCTTTGCTCCCATCATCCATCCCACCTGCCATCTTGATCCCATGGCCAGGTCGGCCTCAGAGAGCGGCCGACTGGTTGGAATCAGATGATATCACTTTCTCAACTGACGAGAGAACCTTGATCACGATGGCAGTGCGGAGAAACTGGCGAGGAGGCACAGAAGTCTTTTCCGTTTCGGTGACGCGGAAAAGCAACCAGGGTCCCACGGCAGCCAAAGTGTCTTCTGCTCAGTTTTGTACGTCTGGCAAAGTCCGTCTTGCCCTTTCCAGGACTGGGAAATATGGCCCTACCTTGCCCCGAAAGATTACTGGATGATGGAATGGGGAACCGACCACCTCACTTGCTCGCTCTTGACGCAACAGACGGGTCTGGGCAGACCACAAACGCACTTACCCGCAGGGGGCAATCTCACCACTGCCATCATCACCAGTCACTTGTCACCCTTCACTCCCATCCGCCACCGCCTAACCGCCTGCCTGCCTGCCTGCCTGCCTGCCCGCTTGCCTGCAGTGCCAGAGTGCAGTGAGTTCCCGGTATTTCCCCCCGTCCTTGTGCCCCCCGCAAAGGGTCTGGTCTGGTTGCTACCAGGGCGGTTGTTGTGTGCTAGGCCGTGTCCGCCTGGGGTGATTGTAACTACCTGATCTACTGGACAGGTGGTTTGGTGGTTGTGGGTTGTGGAGGCGGGCGTTTTGTCACTTGTATAGCCTGTTAACTAAGTACGTATCGGATCAAAAGGGAGCTGTTGATATCAACATGTTTACCTAAGGTATTTACCCTGTCTGGGAGCATCAGAGGCTACATACCATCGCAGAAGCAAGTGTCTAGTCTCCTATGGAGAGGTGAGTGTGTACCAGATATGGAGGCTTCGCTTCATTTGCATGCGGCGGGCGTTGTTGTTGAGATGCCAACCTCAGAAGAAGCATCTAGAGGTGAATCGCTTCCCTGAAAACCCAAAGTCACAGAGGAGACTTCTCCGGGAAAGAGGGTCGCTGCTTGAGTTTACCTAGAGGTGTCCAGCCATTCCAAAGGCGGCGGCGAGACTCTTTACCCTTGCTGGTACCTGTTCAAGGAGGCCGTGTTGAGGATGGAAGGCGTCAGGGGGTGGGACAAGGGGTTCAGCCTGACTCTCTCATGCACTTGATTCTCACTTTGATATCGAAGGATTCAGATGACGCAGCCTATTTGATCTTTCGCTGTGGGAGCCGTACGATGCATCTACAATGTTGATGACATCGTCTATCGTCGTCTAAATAGACGAGAAATGTCCTGCGCTATCTGGTTTCCGACAGCGATAGGCCGTGGAAAACAGGATGGATTTTTCATTCAAGATTCAGATCGCCAGATAGCTGACAAAATGGCCGAGCGATGATGTTTAGATGGACTCGGGGGACTACTGGTAGCGGAGGAGTGGCGGATTCCCCGCGTCTGGATCGGCGGGCCACGGAAGATCGGCGGGACCGGGGTCGGAGCAAGGTTCCACCCCCGGGCCCTATCGGGTGGCTCATCTCCGTGCGTTGGGGCCCACATCTCCGGAGGTGGCGGGGACAGTGATAATCAGGTCTAGATTTTGCAACGTGTTCATCATCCCATCCTCGACTGCCTTTTGTGGAAATGAGTAAAACGGTCGCATCGGGGCCAAGATGTATGATGCAGTCCTTCTCGGGGATCCTTCTGGAAAAGTGCAAGATCATGTTGACTCGACAGTGACGAGACGATGGGCGTCGACTCATCCACAACAGGCCATTTGATAGCTCTGTGACACCGACTCGTCACACTCGCTTGGCACGCTCCTGTTTCGTCACGGTTTCTCGGCAGGCTGAAGCCAAGGGTTCCTCATTAAGATCGGCATTTCTAGGGCCTTCGACTAGGTATGTAGGAGATCGGGGGCAAGGATCGAGGTTTGCGAATGCCATGGAGCGATGGTGCAGAGACCCGAGCTTGTGAGCTGAGCGGTGCATCATGGATTCATGGCACACATGGGTCTGCTGTGACTGGCGGCGTTTGAGGAGCGTCTGTGGCAGCAGAGACCCCAGCACAGCCCAAGTCATGATGTTTCCATTCCGTGCAGATCCATTCGCAGCATCCACTCCCGCGGCAAGCCCGGGCGCCCACGAACTGCCCCAGTGCTGCTGCGGCCGATTCGGCAGATGACATTCCCCTGTGGTGTGGAGTGGTGTGCATGACTGTGGGCCAAATCAGAAACACTTCCCGCCGGGGCTGCCATCCTGAACATAGCACGGATCAACCCAGGGCCGGTGCAAGAATAGCAGAGGAGCAAGAGCAATAACAACCAACCGTTCCGCAGGATGGACAGAGTCTCTCGAAAACGGTTAATAAGTTATGTGGTCGGGTTGACGTAGCAATGCGCGTGATATCGAAAAGTGATCGGCCGTTTCTTGTCTCACCCAGCCCGCAGAGGCTTCTCGAAGCTGAAGCCAGCCTGTCAGAAGGCGGCATTGCTTTTCGGCAGACGACACAGTGAGAGCCCGCGATCTGATGGATCACACATGTCCGCCTATGGTTCGGAGTCCTTGTGTACACAGCAATCCTGCGTAGCCGCTGATGATGCGGCGGCCCGATGTCTAGGCCTTCCCGATCCGCTGGATCCAGGGATGCTGCATGTTCAACGTCTGGGTCTCGAAAGAATTGTTAACCGCCCGCGGGCCGGATGGAGCGGCCAGAAAACGAGGCCTGGGGAGAACACGGGGTGGCACCGGTGCTGGCCTGGCCAAGCGGCGGGTCAACCTTAGGGTAAAGTTCCCAGGTTAGCCTGAGCCGTGAGCGCTCTTGGGACTCAACGAGATGCAAGACGAGATTTGAAGGAGAGGGTCTGACGCATTTTGGTAAGAGCGATGTGACCCTCAAGCCACCGCTTCTTGGGAAACAGGAAACAGCGACTGCGGTTCGTCTGCAACTGCCATATTGTCACAGTGCGAGGGGTTGAGCACTTTGTGCATCTGCACGGAGAGGACGTTGAAGATGGACTATTGATTGGCCTGAGATTAGCAACCTGGAGATCAGCAGCCACTCGCTCCCTCTGCGACCCTGCTCACAGTTGCAGCGGCGGCCACCAAGGGGGCAGCTACGCCCCACAAGTGCTTCGGCCAGACACAGGCCGGTCGAATCGATGTCATTGCAAGGCGGCGGCCAATGCACGCAACGTGGGGCAAACTGCACTGGCGGGCAAGGACCGGGACCTTCGATACCTGCCGCTGCTTCGCGGTTGTGGCCTGAAACTTGTAGCTCTTTTGGAGCGCCCTCCCGTGCAGAAACAGCAACACCTTACCGCAGCGAGTCGCAGCACGCTTGCAGGCAAGCAATCCTGGAGCCATCCCTCGATTCCCTTCATCTTGTCTCCCGGCGCTAGCGGCCAATCCCACGGCAGGTTCCAGGTTCCCAAGAAAACAAACCAAGTCCTGAGCTCCACAGAACCCACCAGAGCCCACCATCAAACACTCCACCGCCTGGCGGGAACTTGGATCGGCTTTCGGAGGGATTCCAGGCGGCTGTGTCGGCTGCCCACTTGTCTGTGCGAGACACGGGCGTGGGCGTGGGCGTGAACGGGCGAGCATGGACCCCGCCGCCCTCGTTAGCCCTGGCCCACGCCTGGGAGCAGGAAGGCTATCGATTGCTTTGGCCGCTTTCCGGCTCGAGCCTGGCCGATCCCCCAGGGCCCAAGATTCCCATGAGGTTCGCCAAAGTTAGCGTTTCCGCTGGCGTGGTTTGCCGAGCCGCTATCACGTCCCTTGCCCACGGACTCACGACGCCCGGGACGACACCATCCACCGTGGCGTCGTCACGCTCCTGTGGTAGGCAGTGGTACACTAGGCATTGGTCTTGTGGCCAGTTGACCGGGCTGGGGCTGGAGCATTGCCTGCCTTGCCCGCCCAGCACAGCAATGCATCAACATCAAACATGAGCAACAACTGCGGGCTGTCAGCTCATGAGTCGAAATCTACCGACTCGTGGTTTGCATGGCTCGGTCTTGGGCCTGCGCTCCTGCGGTGGTTGGACTGCTGACGGGCACACTTTACCCATATTGCTCTGTGTCCCTGTTGCCTCAACACGGCATGCGCCCTCCTGAGACTGCAAACAAACTGACTCGCCCATCTCACGGGCTCAGGCCTCTGCAATGCGTGCACCAGGCTGCCTGTTACCCACCGTTTACCCACCACCGACCGATGCATGCAATCGCCCACCCACTGGAGCCGGAGCGGTTGGCTGCTGATCTGCAGAAACAAACGGCTCATGAATCACCCCTCAGACCCGAGGTGTGGCAGCCAATCAATGCCGTCTCTGGCAAGCCGGGCGAAAGAGCTGCTGGCTCAGACAACACCTCCCAAGGAGACAGTTTCGGACTCCCAGATCCCAGCTGGGCCCAACTGCCCAGCTGCTGAAGGGTCTGCGAGGCCTGCTGAGACTTCGCCCTTCCTCCGCCACTGTCAAGCGGGTCTTGATGCTAACAAGTTGTGTCTGCGGAGCCTGATTACGAACGACACAAACTTGACTCGAACTTCGCCTCTCCCGTCATCGGTCATCATTCCGACAGGCCGCGCTCACGCTTTCGTGTCCAGCTGCCCTCTTGCTCGTCAGGAGAGGGCCCCACCGATTCCAGCCGCTGCTTCAAAGCGGCCGTTGCCAAACAAAAAGAAGCAACTCAGGAGCTGCTTGTCACGGGGCCTCGCTTCATCGATTTGCCCGGGTTTCGACCCACCACTCGGTTGTGCTCTCGGCTCACCCCTCCTCATGAGACCCAAGGCAAACTTGCGCACCCCACCTCCCGCGTCGTCCTGGGCCCTGCTTGGCTGGACAGGCTCCCGTGGATCGAATGGCATGTGGGGCGAGGGGGTATGTGTCTGATGAGCAATGGTGTGAGCAACCGAGGAGGCAGTGACACACAAAGTGCTCTGTGAATGGGAGTGTGTCAGCCCAGTCCCTCCTCGTAATCACACATTGCTCTCTCTGGCGGGCGTGCGTTATTAGCGCGAAGGCATCGAGCCCATTTTTCTTGGCCACAAGGGCACAAACAGGGCCGCCCAGCGACCCGCCACACCATCGTTTCCACCCACACCATCCTCCTTCCGAGCTAGCGCCGCGCACCCAAGATTAAGAATAGGATGGCGCATTGCAATTCCACGGGGCTCTCCAACAGCAAGGATGTGTTGGCCTGTGCCAGTCAGGGCAACCAGTACGTACCCTGTCGAGCTTTCGTGAGACCCACAGGTGCGGCACCCCTGCCGCCCTCTGGGCAATGAAGAGGCGCATCAAGACCAGGCCCCGTCTGACAAGGGGCCTCTGGGGCCAATCAAGCCACCCTTGCCGGCGAAACCACGCAATTCGAGGGCGGGCAAGGGGGGCAAGGACAGGGAAGGGCATTCGTGCCCAGAGAGAACGGGGCGGCGGAGTGAGCCAGTCGTGTCGAAGAACATATCAACGATCTTCCAGCCCGCATCACTGATGCCTCACTCCCACCGCCTACCGCCTCTTCTTGACACTCATTAAAACTTCCCTTTTCCTCCTCTCTCCCAGGTCTTCCCCATCTGGTTCTCTCCCGAGCCAGTTGTTGCGGGAGTTCGTTATCGTCAAGCCGGCCCTTTCCCGTTCCTCGCACCGCCCGCCACCCCGGCCTTTCTGTGGGACCCTTCCTCTCTCCCGTTGACGCCCAACCAACCCTCACACACCACGGCTTCACTGGCTTGACTCGTTCACTCGAGCTCATCTTTGTTGCGAACCCCGATTCAAGACGTCCATCTCTTGACTCAAACCCAGGAACTTCCGAAGCCAGCCTTCAGAGGGACAAAGGAGCCTTTTCCTGGAATCACCCTTTTGGTCGGAGGACACTGCCAAGGATCCGTTTCCTCTACTCGCAGTGTTGTTTCCTTTTCCTCTGTCTGTCTCTCATCTCACTCTCACTCTCGGCCCCTGGACTTGTCCGCATCCAACCGGAACCCCGGTAGTTTTCCAACCCAGCCAAGAAACTTGTCGACTGGAGAAAGTGCGTCAGGAGCGAAAAGCCAGATCATGCAGCATGTTTCAGTGTTCGGATACCCCACTCCACCAGCATCACCAGCATTCGGGCAGCCGTGCGGCATCCCGAGCCAGCACATCGCCGTCCCACAGCCCTGCCTGCCCCGGTTCGCCCCGGTGGCCCCAGAGGAGAGGTTAGGGAGGTTCATCACCGGCTCGCTGCAGCTCACGGGCATCATTGGCACCGGCGCGTACGGCGTCGTCTATTCGGCCATCGACACCAAGACCCATGTCCGGTATGCCGTCAAGTGCCTCAGCAAGTTCAACGCCGATGGGACGCCACTGGACCGCCGTCAGGTTGCCTTCCAGACCAGGGAGATCAGGTTGCACTACCTCGCCTCGAACCACCGAAATGTGGTTTCGATCCTGAAGATCATCGACTACCTGGACTGCATCTACGTTATCTTGGAATACTGCCCCGAGGGTGACCTGTTTTACAACATCACCGAGCGCGGGCAGTACGTGGGTAAGGATCAGCTGGCCAAGAGTGTCTTCCTCCAGATCCTGGATGCCGTGGAGCATTGCCACAGCCTGGGGATTTACCACCGGGACCTGAAGCCGGAGAACGTTCTCGTCTCCGACGGGGGCGAGACTGTCAAGCTGGCAGACTTTGGCCTTGCTACCTCCACCGAGCGTTCCGAGGACTACGGCTGCGGTTCGACCTTCTACATGTCTCCAGGTAGGTTTTCGAGATCCCAAGCGTGTTCCCCCTTTTTTTCTATCCTCTGGTTATCCGGCCCAAGGATTTTCTTTCCCACCTCCCCAATATCTCCCTACTAACTTTCTCTCTCTTTTTTCTTTTTAGAATGCCTGGACCAATCATCAAGGAGGCCGTATTACTACTGCGCACCAAATGATGTGTGGAGTCTTGGAGTCATCCTGGTGAACCTCACCTGTGGACGCAACCCGTGGAAGCAGGCATCCTTTGAGGACTCCACTTACCGGGCATACACCAAGAGCCAGGACTTTTTGAAGACCATCCTCCCGGTATCGGATGAACTGAACGACATCCTGGGCCGGATCTTCACGCGGAACCCTGACGAGAGGATCACGCTTCCCGAGCTGCGCACTCGGATCCTGGCCTGCTCCAAGTTCACCGAACAGCCCGCGGCCCCGCTGTCGCCGCAGCCTGCATCACCAGGCCAGCCGACCTACGTTTGCGACGAGACCACCATGGACGACGAGTTCGACTACGACGACGACGTGCCGCTCTCGCCCGCCTCTTCGGACGGCGAGTCGACGTGCTCGTCCGACGACGGATCCCTCACCTCGACCTGCTCCAGCGTCGAAGAACTCGAAGACGACGACGACTTCCTGGAGGACATGCCTGAGGCCAAGACGCCGCCGCCCCAGGCGCAGGCACCACCCTTTGGGGAACCGGCCATCTACGAACACGAGGACCCGAGAGCCGTCCCGTACCACCAGCCACAGGAGTACCTGCACCCGTACCACCCCGTGGCGGTCCCGGACCCGATGCACCACGCCATGCCCATCCCCGTCCAGCCGTGCGCGCCGCCCAAGTTCCAGCTGCACCAGTATGTCTGGGACATGCTGCGGTACGGCCAGCCGACGCCGCCGGTGCCCCAGCTCCACCACCCGGTGCCCTTCCACCACCAGGTCCCCCTGTTTGCCCACATGCAGGGCTGCTACTAAACGCAAGCTGGGAGCCCTCGTTTCTTTTGAACTACGTTGAGGTGTCTTAGCTGCCCACCGAGCCTGGATGGAATCTCCAACTCGTCTGGTCACTGGACCCTATGCACAACGAACCCACCAACCGTCTGCCAGCCAGTGGAAGGGATGTTTTGTTTTTTGCTTAGCAACCCACGCACACCCTACGGCACGACAACAGCTTACGTTACAACATACGGTCCTGCTCCATCTCCTAGGAGGCACCAGCTTATCCCCAAAAGTTCGGATTTGATGGCCTGGCTCCCAAGGAAAGGAAAGGACAGTGTGGTTTCTATTACTCTTTGCTTTTCTCTGCCCCACATCCAAGATCTCCTCTCGGAGAGCAGGCCCTGGATGGAAAGCATTTCTTGTGCTCATATGTTTTTGAAAATATCTTGTGTAACTTTTTTGTTTTCTTTTGCTTCTCTCTTTTGTCAAACTCAACTCTTTTTTCGGCGCTCGGATCCAAACGGTTTTCCAAACTTGGGAGCATCATTCTCTCGGCGCAGGCAAGGCAAGGCAGACGGAACCACAGGCGGTGGTACTGCTGCTGTTGGTTGGGCCGGGGCGGGGCGGGGATGGAGAAATACAGGAGTTTTATGGAGGTGGTTTGTTTTGTTGTTGCAACTCAAACATTATTGTTGGTTGTCGTTGTTGTTGTTGTTGTTTAATACCCCCGTTTTCTCTTGGTTTGGGTCCTCGGGAGGCGGAAAATGGCAGTTGGAACTTTTATGAGATGGGACATGATCATGGACGGAATGGTGCTCTTTTTGTTGTCAAAGCTTAGACAGTACCCTGGGTCAATAGCCCGATTGCGATGCTTACTCCTGTGGTGTGGCTCGCAAGATTTACGTTTTAGGAGGGTGGATGGGGGCTACTCGATAGAACTGCGAGAGCGGTTGGGTTGAGAGAAGGGGGGGGAAATACCCATTGACACGTTTTGGAAGACACTGCTTTTGTTGAACTTGGGAACTTGCTGCTTTGAGAAGTGAGTGTACGAGTTGAGTGTCAAGGGAGGAGATGGAGGTATCGGCCCGAGTTCCTTTGGTGGACTCGACTCGCGGTCATGTTCAAGCAAGCAAACAAAGGAATGTCTACTTTCACGTGCTGGATTCGCAATGCCTCATTCACCATGCCATGTCATGATGGGTTTGAACCCGTGGATGGATGGATGGATGGATGTAAGGATTCAGCCTTGCCGCCACCGCCATCCTCTCATGAATCCTTTTTCACTTCTGTCCTTCCCTCCCCGAATCCCACCGGCCTTCGGTGTTTTGGTCCGGATTGCCTTTGTCGGTTCTCGTCTCTCTCACCGGCTTTTTTGCCACACCTCTACTTGGTACTCTCGCCCAACGTCAGTACGTATATTCGTCCTCTTCACGGTTTCTATCCGAATGCAGTAGTAACCTTCAGCTATGGTGGGGTGGGTTGGTGGTGGTGGTGGGTTGTGGTCACATTCTCGAAAACTGACGTGCATCATCCATTGAACAAAAACGCCCGGCCGGGGTGGCCGGGGTGGCCGGGGTGGGTGGTGGCCGCTGGTGGCCGCTCGCCTGCGGGTCGCCCGCTTGCCGTGAAGAAGAACATGTCCCACGGGTCCCTGTCTGTGTGTCTGGGGGGCTGTCTGTCTGTCGGTCTGTTTCTGTCACCGCCCTGTTGGACGCACTCACACTCACACTTCACAGGCCCAGGGAAATCTGCCCCGCCCCCTTGGTGTCCCCGTCCCACCCGCCCGCCGCTCGCGCCCGAAAGGTTGTGAGTGTGTGTTTTGTGTCACGCTACTCTTTGTGGTTGGCTGGACATGGGTAATGGGGCGGTAGGTGGGGCTCCTCTCCCCTGTTGGGTAACGATGTGGGTTTGATTGGGCGGGAGCAGAAGGACGCCACGTCGCCCTACTTTTTTGTTTCCTTGACCACCCTTGGCCCTGGCTGGGCTTGGTGCGTGCGTGCGTTGCATGGCATGCAACGCATGATGCAGCGTGCAGCAGAAAAGTTGCAGCCTTGCTTTTTGTGACTGGTTCACAACACCACCGAACCCTTGTCTGGTCTGCCGATGTGTGGGGATACGGGTAATATTTCGACGTTTGCTTTTTCGTGTTGCAAGTATGGGGTAAGTGTATGGGGTAGAAGGGATTCCTCATTTTTCTTTCTTCTTCTTTTTATGGGTCTGTTGTCGTATTGGGGGTTGCTCTCGCGATCTCTCTCGGGGGGATTGTCCTGCGATGAGCTGCGGTGCGGCTGGCCGGTTGTCCCCTGATCATGATTCATCGTGGGCAGTTTCTGTGCAATCCAGTGTCGGTATCCAGAGTGGTGTTGCACTGTTGCAGAGCCAATTCGCAGCTCAACCCGGAACGGGCAGGTTGCAGCGGAGCGGACTTGGACCCGCAAGGTGTGATTGGGTGGCTCAAGTGTGGGTGTGAGGTTGTGACTGCAGGCCAAACTGGAAATGAGGGAATGTGAGGCTTGCATGCGTCCTCGGGCCTGATTGGGCACGCGCACTGACTTTGGGATGAACGGGATGGGATGGTATGGGATGGGATGGACATGCAAGGCAAACCAACCGGGCTGGAGACCGTTGTGCGCAGCGGCGTGCCGCTCACGTTGTTGTTGTTTTTCTTATTTCGGGTTCTGCTGTTGTTCTTCTGCACTTCCATTCCGGTGGATCCATCTACCTGCTGGGATTGTTCGGATTGGCCTTTGATGGGTTTGTGGTCGAGTGACGATTGGTCTGTGCATTTCAATATTTGCACGGTCATTTGGCCCCGCCTGTTTTTCACAACCCTCTTCCAAGCGCCCCACCAATGTTATCTTCCAAGTTGCGATGTGCAACCTGGAAGATGCAGGCAGGTGCGAAGCCAGCCCCGACCACTGCATTTCAGCTGTCTCCGTCGCAGGCATCGAAAGTGGAAACATGGACCTTCGGTCTCGGCAAACACGATCTTTCTGGAAAGATTGATGAAGCACGCGCCAATCAAGGGTTTGAGCGATGCATGTCGGCGTCTCCTGCATCCACTTCTTTCTTGATCAAGACTCTGCAACTTTGGCACTTTTGAGTTTCTCCCGGACGACGGTCTCTTCGGTCAGTTATCCCGTCCGGGTCTATTCTGTATTCACGATTCATCGCGTTTGTTCGCCTCGGCCCCATCCCGTGCCCCAACCCGTCCCTCACATATTCGTCACCGTGCGGGGCGGGTTGTTCACTTCACGAGAATGTGCTCCGGCCAGTTTGTGTTGTTTATCCTTTGTTGATCCCGAGAGTGGGCTGGTTTGGGTTCCGTGTGACCCAACAGTGGCAAGCAAGCGGCGCCAGCCTGCTGGGTCCCAGGGCCTGGTTCCCTTCCCTCGGGCGATGGCTCCCGCTTGTTGAACGGAGGATCGTGACAAAGGCCGCACTTTCGGCTGTTGGTCCTGGTGCTGCTATTGGACCTCCCTTGGCAATGGTGACGCAGGCTTGTCTCTGAAAGCCGCTGATCCTGCGATCGAATCGCGGCCGCTGCTGAGATCTGCCCCTCGCGCCGGACGAGTCGTGTTGTGCAAACGTGCACATGGCGCAAAGGGTTTGCTTCCTTCAGACGACCCAGCCATCGATCAGGCCTGCAGGCCGATCCCACTTCGGATTTCCGCCATGGCTGTCAATGCTTCTGGCCTTCTGCGGTGGACCCGATGCGGTCATCCGATGTGAGTGCTTTAAAGTGCTTGCATTAGCGCCTCTTTGAAGCTCCCTGGCATGCCCAGCTCGAGCCGGGCCTGAGCCAGCTCACGGCCAGCCCTAGCCGCAGGCAACCTGCCACCATCTCCAGACTCTCACAAGACGTGACGCACCAGTGCGGCCGGATGAATTGGGCCGCATGTGGCGCCGCGCTCCTGTGTTGGATGAGACCCCTTCATTGGACCTGGTCCAGAGCTGGGTTCGGGTTCGGATCTGGCGGTGAAGGACAAAGCAGGCCACTCAGCATCCTCAGACGATGGCGTGTCCCGGCAAAACCACGGCTCGCAGGAGAACAATGTCGTCCAGTCTCGAAAAACAGACCACCACCAGAGGAAGTCCGTGCTTTGGACGAGTCAAGTCCTCGATGATCGGTGATCGAAACCATCTGCCGAACCGCCCGTTGATACCAATCAATCACGACGCCAACTTACCCTGATTGCCGTGTGTGTCAAATGGTGCGTAAAGGTAGTGTCATCTGGCCGGCAGTCAAGAACCTGCTGGAGTCGACTCAATCCGTAACCCCCCGTACGGCTTATCGCACGTCGTGGTGACCGAGACTTGGCTCCGAGCCAGGCAAGCCGGGAAAGGCAGGAGACATCAACTTGGAAGTAAGGGACGTAGGTAGAGCTTGTATCATGCAAGGGTTGGGTCAGAGCACGCCCGCGCACGTGCTGTTGCTCCAGCCCAGTTCCCCGGATCCGATGCCTGGCCACCATGCGCCGGTGTCCCGGAGCTGATCTGGCCATGACCTGTCCGTGTGTCGTCCGGGCGTCCCCGCCCCCGCCCCCGCCCCCGCTCTGTGAAACGCGCCGGCGCGAAGCTAGTTCCGGACACGAGTCCCGGGCGCCCGGTGCCCGTCCCGATCTCCGGGGACAAGGATCAACCAAGAGTCCCGGTCACTGATGTCATGCTTTCCGGCCGGGAGGTGCCCAGCGTCATGTGTTAGTCATATGTGTCAGAATGTTCGCCGCAAAGGCCCCATGGGCACTGGAACAAAGCGGGATGATGTCGAGAATGAGGTCGTTATTTGCTACGGCTTGTCTGTTTACCAAGTCTGTACGGTTGTCCCACGAAGCTTGCAAGCCCTTGGTCCTCAAGGAACCCTTGGCTAGGAGTTTCGAACCGGACAGGGTCATGAGAGAGGTCTCGGTTGTTTACTTTTCACTTGGCTTACCTCTCCTCCACGCGTGTGCTCCAGCACTGCAACATCGATATCTGATAGAACCACGTCTTCGTTCCGTCAGGTTATAACTGCCCTCTTTGCTTGTCTGTACCGCGTGCTGTTGGTAGACCCTACCTGAGGCTGGGCATTAGCTAGGAGGTAGTCGACGACTATGACCGAGGAACGAATGCCGCAGGACAATAGTACATACACCCTTACAATGCACGGCTGGTGTGTTGATCATGCTCAGGAACTGCCATTTGGCCTGAAAGGAGCGAGGCGATGATCAGCAAGTCTCTACTTCACAGCGCGCAACAAGAAGAGAGCGATGGAACCAGTCTCACGATCCCAAACCCTCACTCACGGCCGGGGGACGAACAAGGCAAAGCACAGCACTTGAAAGCAGCAGAAACGCAAGCTCTTGCTTGGGAAGGAACAATTTGGTAGAGTCAATCAAGCCTTTTGAAAACTCTGGACGCGAGAAGCGCGCATAAGAGATAGAGGTACATGGAGTGAACCAAAAAAGAGTTGTAGTAAAAGACGAAGAACAAAAAAAGCGTAGATTAAACGAGAGGAAGAAAAGGGGTTTGTTCGTCTCCCACCCGGGCCGCCGCGCCCAAGGGGGAGCCAGACCGGGGTGAGAAACCATTCACCACCCTCCACCTCCAAACCCCCAACCCCCCCGGGGACACTCTCACCACCACACAAGGATATCACTTCTCTTCCTTCTTGCCCAACGGATCCCCATCTCCTCACTCTCCCTTAAGTCGACGGGGTAAGCACCACGCTCCCCTGCCCGAGCACCGGCCACCCGGGCACGACCACGCCCGGGAGGCTCTGCAGGATGGTGACGAGGTTGACCATGATGAGCCAGACGGGCGCGGGGATCTTGCCGCTGCCGTAGGTGCCGTAGGCGTCCTCGAGCGTCTTGAGCGCGGCCAGCATCGCGGTCGGGTCGCCCACGGGCGCCTGCCTCGTCTTGCGCGTGCTGGGGTGGATCTCGCCGCCGGGGACGGTCGGGTCCGGGACGATGGGCCCGCCCGGGATGGTCGGGTCCGGGATGATGGGTCCGCCGGGGACGGTCGGGTCGGGCACGATGGGCCCGCCGGGGATGGTGCTGCCCGGGACGAGGGTGGTCCACCCCTCGACGGACTGGCCGCACAGCTGGAGGGCGGCGACGAGGACCTGCTCGATGAGGTAGATGTTGCGGGGGGCCTTGGAGGGGTGGCCGTAGGCGGCGAGCAGGGCGGCGAGGGCGGCGCGCAGGCCCAGGAGGTCGCCGCGCTGGCAGGTGCTGGCGCCGATGGTGACGATGTCGCTGCCGCTGCCGGTGGCGTCGGCGCGGGGCTTGGGCTGGCTGACCGAGTCGACGGTGAAGGTCGTGGAGACGCCGAGGATCTCGAGGACGCCCGAGATGTGCTGCAGGGAGAGCCAGTTGGCGAAGGACGGCTGCTGGGAGGGCGTGAGCTTGGTGGCGGCCTGGAGGAGGACGGTGTAGGCGGTCTGCAGGCCGAGCGGGTTGAACGAGACGTCGCGCTTGTCGGACGGCTTGATGGTGGTGTAGGTGCCATCCGGGGACTTGACGATGACGATGCCGCAGCCCTTGAGGAAGGCGGCGAGCTTCTGGATGATGATGCGCTCATCAACAGTGGGCTTGTCCTTGTGCAGCAGCGTCTCCAGCGCAATCTGGGCGCCCTCGAGGTTGGGGCACACCGCGGCGTAGGTGCCGACCGTGTCAAGGGTGAATGTGTCGCGCTTGCCGGGGGTGAAGGTCGAGCTGGTTCCCGGGGGTGCCGAGATGTTGACGATGCCGGCGAGATACTTGAGGGCGGCCTTGATGGCGGCGATGTCATCGCGGTCCTCCTGGGTCTTGCGCCGCTTGTTCTGAAGCCGGATGAGCTCCAGCTCCAGCGTCTCGATCACCTTCTTGGTGTTGGTAGCGTAGTCAGACGGAAGCACGAAGGCGCGCTTGCCGGGGGTGAAGGTGCTCTCGCTTCCCGGAGGAGCCGTGATCTTGACGATGCCGGCCAGGTACTTGAGCGCGCCCTTGATGGCCTCGATGTCGTCGAGGTCCTCGGCGGTCTTGTACTTCTTGTTCTGCAGCCGGATAAGCTCCAGCTCCAGAGTCTCGATGACCTTCTTGGTGTTGGTGGCGTAGTCAGGCGGGAGGACAAACCCGCGCTTGCCGGGGGTGAAGGTGCTCTCGCCTCCCGGAGGGGCGGTGATCTTGGTGATACCGGCCAGATACTTCAGGGCCCCCTTGATCGCCTCAATGTCGTCAAGGTCCTCGGCGGTCTTGTGCTTCTTGTTCTGCAGGCGAATGAGCTCGAGCTCCAGGGTCTCGATCACCTTCTTGGTGTTTGTGGCGTAGTCGGGCGGGAGGACGAATGCACGCTTCTCCTTGGGAGGGAGAGAGGGCGGCTCGAGCCCGCCGACGATGGGCGGCAGGATGCATGGCGGTTGCTCCTGCAGAGCCACATCCGTCAAGCAGATGGGGATGGTCGGTTGGCCGGGGAAGAAGGTGCCGTTTCCAGGCCCAATCCAGATTTGCCGCCTCGTCTTGCCTGGGGTGATCTCGCCGCCGATGGGTGGCAGGAGGCATGGCGGTTGCCCGGTAAGGGGCGCATCTGTGAGGCAGACGGGCAACCCACCCGGGCCTGGGGTGAAGGTCCCGTTTCCATTCCCAATCCAGATTTGTCGCTTCGCCTTGCCCGGCTTCAGTCCGCCGACGATGGGTGGGAGGAGGCAGGGCGGCTGGCCCTGGAGAGGGATATCTGTCAGGCACACGGGCAGTTGGCCGTTGCCAGGAATGAAGACGCCGGTTCCATCGCCGATCCAGATCTGCCGCGCCTCGAGATCCCTCTTGCCTGGCTTGAGCCCGCCAACGATAGGGGGCAGCAGGCATGGTGGCTGCCCCTTGAGGGGCTTATCTGTGAGACAAACCGGCAGCTCGCCGTTGCCGGGGATGAAGACACCGGTTCCATCTCCGATCCAGATTTGCCGCTCCTCAACCTGCTTTCCGGAGGGCAGGGCCTGGACGCGCCCGAGGCCGATGAGAGACAGAGCAATGGCCGATCCGACCATGTCTGCGGCTGGGGATTGCGTCTGCTCAGGGGGAGTTGTTTGTTTTGGTGTTGGCAGGGTCCGTGGCCGAAACGATGCGATCCAATCTCTTGGGGGTGGCGATGGGTTGTCGTCTTGTGATATACTTGATAGACCCTGTTCGGCTATCGCCTGTCGACGCAGTTACGCTCTGATGCTGCCGTCGCCATCGCCCCTGATCGGAATATTTATAGAAGCTAACAACGACATCGCGCGCGCGCCCCGCTCCCGAGACAACGTGAGTAGTGGTGACATGGTCCGCGTTGCGACGGTTTGTTTGGTGGCGACAATCTCTGTGCAATATGGAATAGATGAAAAGGCGAGGGCAAGACCCAAAGTTATGATATGGCTCGGCATATTTATCCGGGAGCTTGACGGTGCTTGTTCGCCCCTTCGGCCAGTCTCGGGCACGCCCAGACTTTGACGGTGAGTAGGCGAGCCAGAACTAAGGTTGCACCGTTACAATTGTGCCTATATCCGCCACGCAATCGAGCCAGTTTGGGCCGTCGGCGCTCGAGGGCCGCGATAAACCGAGTGCGCTCAAAGAGAGGTTCTGGGAAGCCATGCTCTGCTATTTTTGGCCTGACGTGGTGTTTTGCATGTGTCCAGGTTCGCATCCCCCATGGGGAACTGGACACTTGTGCGTTCCCCTGGTTCACGGAAAAGCATAAATGAGCGGCGATATTGCTTCAGCAGCTCGAGGAGCCAATATTGTCTGGCCTCGTCGCCAAGAGGCTCACGTCAAGTTGTATCCAAGACTCATCGTCATCCGACGTGGTACCATCGGGACACCTTGGCCAGAGAGTTTGACGGCGACGATTCCCGAAGCTCGCCGGAGCAGCGGCATGACCGAAGCAGCTGTGCTTCCGACGAGGGCACTATCGCCTGGCCGTGGGGAGTTGCCGGATGCACTCGCGCGCCGCTCTCCCCGCGTCGTCGTTCCACCACGGTTTATTTAGGCCTCGGGCTCCGGTTGATCATGGATCATAATGGTCGACACTTGTCGTGGAGTCGTGTCGTGATGTCTGATGCTGCAGAGACATGCAACGTTATCGCCAGTCTCCAAGAATAGAAATAAAGTTGGCCCAGCATCGCGCTGACCCGGGTATCTGGAGACTGGGCATGGCGACAAGACGCCCGAGCTCCATTCTGTTCCAGGAACGAGGAAACAGACCCGCCGAGGACGGCTGGGCCCCGTCTGGTGCACACCCACATGGCCCTATCCGGAATCTGCGGCCAATGTGCCAGGGGCCAGGCGCAACGTGGGTGCTCGGCCCTTGTGCGGCTTCACTTGGGCCGTCCATCTATGCTGAACAATGGTGTCGCACTCGGCCGGGTCTCAGGAATGCGCTCCGTCGGCAGAGGCTTCATCGAGAGCTCGACTCAAGAGGTGACGAGCAGTCGGTCCCGAAGTCTCCTTCCCAGATTCGCCCAGGACATCGCCAACCTTCACGCGCCGGCACAGAACAGCCGCGGCGCCGGAAACATGAGAATCGCTTCTGCATGTGAATGCAAAGGGAAAATGATGACGGGAAATAATGTATAGGCGATGCATAACTTTGTCCCTGAAATTTGGTGTGGCGGCTCGGGGAGATCGCGTCAATGCCAATTCCGGCAGGAGGGTGGTTGTGTTTTGGAAGGAGTGTGAGGACTGATGTGGTGATGTCTGGATTTGGAGTTTTGAGTTTGGCAATGCAGCAGTCTGCTTTGCTGCCTGCTTCAGGTGCCGGCAGCCGCAATCAGCTGCCGGCGACATGCCTCGGCCAAGACGCCCCAAAGTGGGAACCTCTCTTTCCTTGTGACAGCGAGAATCCCAACAAAAAACAAGAATTGCGCGGCGGCAACGTGTTGGATTTGTCTGTTGAGCAGCAGCATCTGACAGCATCTGATGGTGTCCTCGTTCTACAAAAAGCGGGAATGAAGGTCCAAGCGGACGAGAAAATTAACCCACCAACTCTGAACCTCGACGCCGCAGACAGACATCGGCAGTCGAATTTCAGGGGCCGCCTTTGTATTAGACACTATTATCGATCCCGCGCCACTGAAACGAAAAAAGCTTAACCGGACCTGTCCCCTCCCTTATACCCACCCCGCCACACCGTAGCACACCGCAAGCGCAGCGCGCACCATGCCGAGATACGGCTCCGACCCGGCCCGGTCCCCGGCTCCGGCCCCATCCCCCTCCGGGCCCCCCTCCGGCAACCTCCGGCAGCGCCGCCCCTCCAACTCCACCACTACTGACAAATCCACCCTCCAAGCCCTCGAGGACACCGTCGCCGCAACGGCGCACACCCTCGAAAAGAAGCTCACGGCCCTCATCCACTGGGACGACCTGCCCCCCTGGCGGCGCGACAACCCCTCCATCCTGCGCGGCTACCGGCAGACGTCCGGCTCGCTGCGCGCCTCCCTCCGCTCCCTGCTGTACGTCCACAACGAGACGGTCAACGTCTACACCCACCTCCTCGGCGCCGTCGCCTTCGCCCTGGGCGGCGCCTACCTGTTCCGCCTGGTCCGCCCGCGCTACGGCGGCGCGAGCGCGGCCGACGTGGTCGTGTTTGCGTGCTTCTTCGCCGGCGGCGTGGGGTGTCTGGGCATGAGCGCGACGTACCACTTGCTGTGCAACCACAGCGAGGAGGTGGCCAAGTGGGGGAACAAGCTGGACTACACGGGGATTGTGTTCTTGATTGTGGGGAGCTACGTGCCGGCGCTGTGGTATGGGTTCTTTTGCTGGGCCGGGTGGCTGACGGGGTATCTGGGGGCGGTGAGTGATCCCTTTTCTCTGATCCGTTGTTGTGTAGAAAAAAAGAGTTAAGGGGGATGGGGGACTGTTTGCTGACTGAGTTTGGGTAGATTGTGCTGCTTGGGCTGGGGTGTCTGGTCGTGTCGTGGTTTGAGCACTTCCGCACGCCGGCGTGGAGGCCGTACAGAGCGTTGATGTTTGTGGGGCTGGGGCTGTCGGGGGTGGTGCCCATTTTGCACGCGCTGATGTTTTACGGGTATCGGGAATTGGATGAGCGGATGGGATTGAGCTGGGTCATTCTTCAGGGGGCGCTGTACATCTTTGGCGCCTTCCTGTATGCGGTGAGTACCTGTTTACGCTTTCAGCCTGGCGGAAACGGCGGTTTTGCTAATGTGCCATGCAGGCTCGGTTCCCCGAGCGCAAGTTCCCGGGCGTCTTCGACATCTGGGGGAGCTCGCATCAGATTTTCCATGTTTGTGTGGTGCTGGCCGCGGCATCCCACTTGTATGGAATGGCCAAGGCGTTTGACTATCATCACAGCGTCCTCGGGGCACAATGCTAGACTGACAGGTGATGGAGTTTGGATACTAGAGGAATAGACGAGGTGATACCCCTTGGGTCAACAAAAGCATGTCTTATCATGCTGTTCCTAAGATGACGAGACATTGGCATCCCGTAGGCGCTGTTGTGGCGCGTCATCTACCGACGCAGCCATTTCATGCAGAACGCTGCGATAAGTACGGCTCCAGCGAGGCCGGCTTGACCTCCCAGGCCCTTTGACACAGCGCCCAATACTTAGTCCACCCCCAAATCCATAACCTTGATCAGCCCCGACGCCATGGCGCACGCCGCCCAGCAGCTAAACTGCACATTCGGATTCCACTGGATCGTCGTCACGCGCGTCAGCGGCTCGTGGATCACGACCCTCGACGCGAGCCTCTCGTCCAGCTCCGCTTCCCGATCTTCCGCAACGTCCTCCCCGCCGACGACACCCTTCTTCTTCGTCTTCCCGGCCTTCTTCTTCTTGGCCGCGCGCTTCTTCCGGTCCATCTCCTTGCGCTTCTCCGTCCGCGGATCGTCGTTCTCTTCCGGCAAGAAGCTCTGCAGGACGCGGGCCGCGCCCCGCAGTGCCGTAGCGTTCGTTTCTGACGAATTGGGCTGCTGCTGCTGCTGACCGGGATTCGTCGCCGTCGTCGCCGTGTCGGGGCCGTCGAGCGGCCGGTACTCGTGCTCAAACACCTTGAGCTTGCGCAGCGGCTCGCCCTTTTGCTTGAACAGCTTCTGCAGCGCGTTGCACGCGAACACGGAGCCGTCGGCGCACCCCACCAGGATGAAGGGGTGGGTCGACCCGGCCGAGACGCAGGTGAGGGTGTTGGGCCCCGTGGTGATGCTGCGCGCCTGGCAAAAGTAGCGGTGGTGCAGAAAGGCGATGGTCGTGTTGGGCGTCGAGGACGGGTAGAGAGCCATGAAGCCCTGCATCGGCTCGTTCCAGCAGAGGAGGTTGGGCTGGAAGCTGATGGCGGGGACGGGGAAGTAGGTCAGCTCGGAGCTGGGCTGGGAGAGGTCGGTGAGGGTCGCGCAGCCGCCGACGGGGATCGAGGCGATGAGGTAGGGGTTGGAGGGGTAGGCGGAGCAAATGTCGATCACGTAGGTGGTGTGCGCGCCGATGCGCTGCAGGAGCTGCCGCGGGAAGATGGACCACAGCGTGATGGAGCCGTCCGAGTGGCCGAGGACGAGCCGGTTGGTGTTCACCCAGCTGAGGCAGGTGACGCTGACGTTGTAGTCGTCTGTGAGGCCGAGAGTTACGAGGGGTGAATCGATCCATTCTGCGTGTGCCAAGTTAGTGACGAGTGCTCAGCGCGAGAACCCGTACATACCGTAGAAAGGGGCGTCCGCATCATCGACGACTCTAGCGTCCATAACACGAGCCCTCCATCCCCGCAAAGAACAGCAAACATGCCGAGTCCGAGGAGTCTAGTGAAACTGGGCAAAACTCGAGCCGCTTTGGTCGGCCCCAGTCGAAGCATTTGACATTCAGCAACCTGGGAGGCCGCGTGGAAGGGGAGGCCAGCTGCCCCGGACGCTTTTCGGGGACGAACTCCCAAAACTGGATGCACCCTGTCGTGTTCTCTGCCGTATCTGTGCCCGGGCCCTCCCGTCGGCCTGGCTTTTGGTCTGCAAATGGGATTGACGCGACGGCGAGCACCTGGATGTCTTGCCGAGACAATGGAGCCCATGAGATGGCGAGCGGGATGCCGCCCACGTCAAGCATCCACCCGCTTGGGGTCTTGTCTTTTGCGTCGGGGTCTTCGACGGGAAGCCCAGACGGTGAGAGTGCCAGGCTGCTACCTTGGCTGAGTCTGTACTCCTTCTGCCGGTCCCATGGCCCAACGAGCGTGGCGATGTGGCCCTCGGCTTGGGGAACGAGCCGGCGGCCTTCCTCCGGGTCGAGAGCGCGGGACTGCTGGACCTCTGAGGCGCTGATCTGATAGTCGTCATACCAACGAAAGGCTCGCTTTTCCTGGGCGCTCTCAAAGCCACGGGGCAGCCAGGGGCTCGGTATGACGCCCTGCTGGTTCTCGGGCGGGAACCTGGGGGGCAGGACGGGGAAGTCGGCCCAGCGAATCTCGAGGTCCCAGATGACCTTAATGCGTTCGTACTCTGGGCCGTACATAGCATCGCGGAGGGCGCTGTACCGTGCATACCGCCTGAGTGGCCCGGCGTAGACGCGTGTGACGATGCGTGTCTCGAGGGGGTAGTGGGGGATGGCGTGGAAGCTCTTGCGGCTCTGGATCATGCCGGCTCCGGCGTTGCGGTGCCTTTTGGGCTGGCCCGACTGGTCTTTCTGGTCACCGGCTGCTGCGTTGTCGGGGCCTTCTTCCTCGTCATCGCTGGACGGTTCTGGTTCGACGTCCATCTCATCTTCGTCGTCGTCCTGGGCGGCAGCCCCGTCCGACTGTGCCTCGAAGTCATCGTCATCTTTGGCCTGGTCATCGGGTAGCACAATGGGCTCCTCCTCGTCGTCGTCAAAAGTGGTGGGCTCGACGTAGCGCTTTTTGACGGCGCGAGTGCTCCGGCGGGGCATTGTCGAGGGACGGGGGAGGTTGTGCGTGAACCAATTGCGCGGGCCAATTGTGGGCGCCGAGACTGCAGCTTGAGCTCTGAATTTGTGAGATGAGTTCGGTTCTGGTTGCACCGCAGTTGACCGAAAGCTGGACGGCGAAAGCCAAATTATCAACAAAGGGAGGGTAAATAGGAGTGATTTAATAACAGCTGGGATAGCTCAATTATTTGACCTTTTGGCTCTTCGATGAATGCAAAGTTTGTTGCTGTTGATGAGAATTGAAGGCCAAAAAGCGACTGGATGGTGGGGCAGGGACAGTGAAGCACCATTGTCCAGGGGTTAGGGTTTTGCAACTTGGCGTGGCTTCTTTTATCGATCATGTATTCGTGTTGCTACGCCCATTCTCAGTGTCAGTGAATGAAAAGTCAAGATGGTTCCCTTGAATTGAGTGAGAAAGCAATATAGAGTGTTTTACGCTTCATTCAGGCCGGAAAAGTGCTAGAGAAAGGCTTGACTTGGAATTGAAACACTGTTTTTAAGTCTCTGGGAGCTACGTGCAACGTCTAAATGAAAACCATGAGATGGAATGACTCAAATACCCACGATTTTTATCTGGTAAATTAGATACTTGGCGCTTTGTCACTATGTTGTTGAATAGCACTTTGATGCCATCTGGTCTTGGGACGGGAAGTTGGATGAGGGGCCAAAACAGGGTCACTTACACAGATCATTTTGTTCGCAGGACCAACAGTCACCAGCTGCGCCTCAGGTCCTGCAGCTCCGTTCGAGTCACAGTTCTCCTCCTCTTTGCGCATTCACTTCACTAGATGTCTGTGAAAAATACCTTGTCCTTGTGATCAGGTGCTTCCAGAACTCAACAACAAAAAATCACTCTCATCTTGCTTCACTTCTCGCGAGAATATGGCAACCAAGAATTCACTCAAAACACCCAAAGGAACCCGCGACTGGGTCGGCGGAGACCTCCTCCTCCGCAACCAAATCTTGTAAGCCTAGCCCAACCACCAGTTTTAACTAGGTACCGTCCCGTCCACTAATACTCCCTCCCCATGGCAGCGAAACCATCACCACCATCCTCACCAACCACGGCGGCACCCCGCTCGACACCCCCGTCTTCGAGCTCCGCAGCATCCTCTCGGAAAAGTACGGCGAAGAGGCCCGTCTGATCTACCACCTCGCAGACCAGGGCGGCGAGGCCTGCTCGCTCCGCTACGACCTGACCGTCCCCTTTGCCCGCTGGCTCGCCGCGCGCAGCGACGTCCAGCACGTCCGGCGCTTTCAGATCGCCAAGGTCTACCGCCGCGACCAGCCCGCCGTCGCGCGCGGCCGGCTGCGCGAGTTTTACCAGTGCGACTTTGACATTGCCGGGGTTTATGACCCCATGATTCCCGACGCTGAGATCCTGTGTGTTGCCGCTGAGGTGTTTGAGGCGTTTGAGGTTGACGTGGTGGTCAAGGTCAACCACCGCAAGATTCTGGATGGCTTTTTTGAGGTGGCGGGCGTCCCGAGGGACAGGATACGTGCTGTCAGCTCGGCTGTGGATAAGCTGGACAAGGCGCCGTGGGACGAGGTCAGGGAGGAGCTGCTTGAGAAGGGCATTCCGGACGAGGTCGCAGACCGCGTGGGTGGGTACGTGCGGCGGAGCGGTGGCATGAGGGAGATGCTGGAGAGCTTTGCTTCGGATGCCGAGCTCCGCGCCAACGAGAGGGTGATGGAGGGCGTTGCCGACATGACGCTGCTTGCGTCGTACCTCGTGGCCATGGGCGTTGCCGACAGGGTTTCGTTTGACCTTTCGTTGGCGAGGGGCCTGGATTATTACACCGGGTTGATCTACGAGGTTGCTGTCACGGACAGCGCCGACAACCCTACCCAGGTTGGGAGCATTGCTGCGGGCGGACGGTATGATGATCTCGTCGGCATGTACGGCCGGCGGCCGCTACCATGCGTCGGCATATCGTTTGGCGTGGATCGCGTCTTTACCATCCTCAATGCGCGACGCCAAAAGGAGAACAAGCCTGACTTGGGGGCTCACGCGCAAGTGTACATCATGGCCTTTGGTGGCAAGGAATTTGACGGCCTCCTGCTCGAGCGCATGCGTGTGGCTCGCCAGCTGTGGAACGCCGGCATCCGCGCAGAGTTCGCCGCAAAGGTCAAGCCCAAGTCACTGCAGCAGTTCGATGCTGCGGAGGGGGTGCCGGTAGCTGTCATGTTGGGCCAGGACGAGCTGGAGGCCGGCCAAGTCCTGGTGAAGCGTCTCCACGTCGGGGACAAGAATGCGACCACGAAGGATAAGGGGCAGCTTGTTTCGAGGGAGGATCTCGTGAAAGAAGTGAGGAAGTTGCTGGAATCTGCTACGCTGGAGCAGGAATAGACCAGACTGGCAACCTGCTAGAATAGACACATCAGTCTCACACAGGATCTTGCTGTTGTAAACTACCAAAGTGATTGGTTTTGTATGTTGTATAAACACTAGAATTATATATACACTCGAAGAAGAAGCCCTTATTTTTCTTTAACCACCTCTCTCCTCATTATCTCCTAACCCCAACCCCCTTAACAAGACCCCGGCGTCCCCACCGGTCCCGTCCACGCATCATCCGTCTCGGCCAGCACGGCCGTGCTCCCCTCGACGCACGCCGGCACGGCGAGCGTGCGGTTGACCGTCTCCCAGATCCAGTCCTGCCCGCAGTTCTCCTGCCTCACGTACTTGTACGTGACCGTCTTGCCGGCCTCGAGCGCCAGCTGCGCGAACCACATGGGCCGCTCGGCCGTGTAGTTGCTCGACATGAGCGGCTGCGCGTTGTCGACGCTCCACGCGCCCAGGTCCGCCGAGCTGCCCGCCAGGTACACGTTCTCGCCGTAGTAGGTCGACGCGTTGACCACGAAGAGCACGTTGGTCAGGCAGCCCGTCGTGATGTTGGGCGCGCCCGCGGCGGTGGCGGGCGCGTAGGTGCCGGGCGCGGAGGAGCCGGCGCAGGTGGCGGGGACGGCGGCGGGCGAGGACGGGCGCGGGATCCACGACGGCGGGAAGTGGCCCGCGCGCCGGGCGGCCATGCTCACGAAGGAGGCGAAGGACCAGGTCAGGCGGCGCGCCGAGATGGGGTCGCCCGTGGTCTTGGTGAACTGCTCGGCCAGCGCTCCGTCGGCGGGGGTGTACTTTTGCGCGACGGCGACGAAGCTGTCTGCGTAGGCGAGGGCGGCGTCGGTGATCTTGTGGAAGGGCCCACCTTTTTTGCAGTACTTGTACGTGGTGGCCTTGACGCCCGGCCACAGGCTGCGGAAGAAGGGGAGGGAGGTGGCGTCGACGGTGATAGACTTTTGGTGCGTCCACTGCGCGACGGCGTCGTAGAGGAACTCGGCCGCGCCGAGGGTGATGAGGTACCACGGGTTGCCGTTGTAGTATGTGTCCTCGGGGTACCGGCCGAGAGCGACGCCGCTGGTCGCAGGGATGCCGGCGTTGATGGGGTAGAGCGAGGCGTTGCGGAAGGTGTCGACAAAGACCTTGAAGTTGGCGAGCTGGCGGCTGTGGCACGGCTGCAGGGAGGGGTCGTCGCAGCGGGCGTTGATGTCAAAGGAAGCGATGGGCCCCAGCATGACATTGGCGTCAATGCCGCTGCGGTAAGAACCGCCGTTGATGTTGGCGGTGTAGTATTTGCCGTTCCAGAACGAGTTGAGGAAGCAAAGAACTTGAGGGGCCTGGCTGCAGCCGGCACAAGGGACGCGGAGAGACGAGGCCAGGGCAGCGCCCTCGACGAGGGATTTGTACTGGGCCTGGATGGTGAAGAAGCTCGAACCCGAGACTTCCTCCCAAAGATCAAAGCCCGTCGAGTTCCTGCCCGAACACACACGTTAGATTCCATCCCGCGACCCATCCCCGTTTGAAGAATGCAACATCAACGTACCAGTACTGCCCGACGTAGGAGAGGTCGTTGGCGATGACAGGCCAGACCTCCGTCTTCGCCCTGGCGGCCTCCCCATGCGAAATGAGGTAGTTGGCGTATGTGATCAGAGCAGTCGCTCTCAGGGCGGGCCCGTCACGCTGGGGACGGCCCCAGTTGCCGTTGAATCGCGTCCCATCGGCGTTGTACTTGGCCTCCCCCAGTCCGGTGCCCGAGGGGAGCAGCGTGCCCGACGGGTTGTTGACGGTCTGCAGGATGGCCTGGGAGTGGATGTAGTCCTCAATGTACACTCGCAGCTTCTTGTCCCCGGAAATGTACTCGTCAATGAGCGTCTTGAGCGTCAGGGCTGCATCTCTGGTCCAGGTATAGAAGTCTGTGTCGGGTGTTAGAGTGTGGCCAAGTTCGTAGATCTCGAGAAACCGCGGCCACTGGAGACTTACAGTTTGGATCGACCTTGGAGGGGCTAGCAATGACAATGCCGCGGCCTGCTCCGGGCACCTGGGTGCCATTTGGACCAATGTTGTCCAGCACCCCTTGGAGTGCGACTGCCCGCTCAGCGGCGATGAAGTCGTCAACCGTCACCTTTCCAGGAGGCTTGGCGGCAGCAGGCCACGCCAAAAGGGCTGCGACCAAGAGCTTTGGTAGTTGAAGCATTCTGATCCAGTGTCTTGCCGGGTCCTTGGAGAAGCACGGGGGGAGGAAGTCTCTCGCATCCACCATGATGGTGATCGACACTCTGATTTATATCCCCCAACGCCCGCTAATGAGCATTCCTTGGCACTGCCATCATCGCACAGCCAAACGTGGGAGCGCACACGCTGCCGGGTCCACCATCGCAACTAGCAAGAGACGACCCCAGACCGTTGGACCGACCCCTGAATTGGTGCCACCTCCCCGCACTGTAGCTCGCGAGGCGGGCCTTGATGCGGTCCGATTCTAGATGGGCGGATTCCTTGGTGTAGGCCCCGGGCCGACAACCATCAAATAGCGAGGTGCGGAGATGCAGCCGATGTGGGGGATCTAGCGTCGCACCGGACCGCTCCTCGGCCGCATTCACCACCCCGGCCTGAGCCCGGCCTAACGTTAAGTTGCAAGCGCCCGAGAAATGACCGACACCATGCTCCATCGCAACCCCTCTTGCATACCTAAATAACCTTGGACGTGAACTCACCTGACGACAGCCGTTGGATTAGCTCCGGTCGGTCTTGGTTCTATCGGCCCTCGCTCTGTCCCACGAGCGATGCCCCCATTCGGGACTAGAGGAACCTCGGCAAGCCTCGGCGGAGCTGAAGACCTGAACTAAATCCTTAACTCTTGAACTTGGTGGGAGTGGAGAGATGCCCAGGTTTAAATTAGCAGCCGCGAGGCAAATGTGTCGTGGTACGGATGATAGCTTGGTTACCTCTATCGGGTAAAACTCCGACGTTGCCATCTCTCGACATCCCGTCTACCTACCTACCCAGCATCAACGTTTAAAAAACATCTCATAAATCTCCCGACTCATTTCAAATTATCAATCAGCAGCTCGACAATCTCCTTAAAGCCCGCCCGCTCAGCACACTCGAGGGTGGTCCTGCCCTTAGAATGTGGAAACCACGGTAGGACAGATCCAAGCAAAGATGCAGACAGAGACCTCGGAAATAGCCCGCCAGAGCTTTGGAGAGTTGAATTGAGTTGGAAACCTCCCCTGGGGTCCCACTGCCTTTTACTGCCGAATCTTCTGATACGTATAGTAGGCTGTTTCCCTTCCCTGGTACGCCCATACTGCCCTCCCCTGGAGCTGGGCCACATGCCAATCTGCCCGGTCGGTCGACACGCGCTGGTTTTGGGCGTTTCGGAAAACATACTCGTCGCGCCTTGTACGATGCCGCACAATGTCAACGCGCACCTCTCTCCACATGCGTTCCGGCGCCGCTATGGAACCCCCAGCCTGACCCGTCCCAGGCGCAAAGCCGGCCTGCATCAAGGTGGCGGGCGCCGTCGCCGCCGCTTCCCCGGTCGAACTGCTCGTTCCGCCGTCGGCAAACGCATAGTGATGGTTGACCGGGCTGTCTTCCACGTAGATAGCTGGATATGTGCCTGGGGCTAACGAGATGGCCATGACCGTGCCCTTCCCAAGCTTGCCGAGATCTCCAGGCACCACGTAGTAGTGTATCGCCGGCTCCAGTCCATTTCCCGAAAGTGGCCCTGCATGATGACCAGCTGGTCCGGCAGTGCCACCGCGCCCTGATACCATGCACACACGACATGCGCGGTTGCAGTAAGGAACCGGGCTTGGCAAGACCCGCGAAGCTCTCGGACGCGTCTCATCATGGCGTGAACATTCTTGCTGCCAGCGTCAGGACTCCTGGATAGCTCGTCGTCCGACATGGGCGATGGAAGAGGTGGAATGTGGGCGAGGATCGCGCCGTGTTCCGAGACGACCATGGCGACGGAGCAGGAGCCCAACCTATGGGTGCCGATTGCAGCCATCTGCCGAAAGTCAACGAATAGGGCCTCGCCCATGGGCACATCGAGCAGCTGCCCGTTATTCGCATATTGCTTCAGGAGTCCACAGACAGCATCAGTCATGATGGCGATGATGGGCAGGAATGAGAAAAGCGGCATCGGTGTCGGAAAGGGGCAATTATAGGCATCTACCGCCTGCCTACCGCGTACGCGTGACATGACGCCTCAAACGATGAGGCAAGGAGGTTTGGAGCCGCCGTCGATATCTCGCCATCGTGACCTTTCAGCGGCCCCGACCGGCGCTATTGGCTGATGGCTGGTGTTGGTGTTGGTGTTCAGAGTGAATCTGACTCTTTGAGAGAGCGCGGGGGTGTGATGTCTCTCATACCCAACAAGTGCTGCGCGAGAGAGGGCAGCTGAGCTGGTTTAAAAGTGCTCATGGTATTTTGTCTGTCTGGTCCAACGAGGGGTGTGAGAAAGTCATGCGTGCAAAGAACCGAAAGGCTCCTCCAAGTGATTAGTCCCCATTCTTTGGTTTCGGACTGGAAAGGCGGATCGGTTGGCTTACACCATACAGCTTCTTGAGAGCTTCCTTTGTGGTTGTTGTCCTTTAGCCTCGTATCTGATGCCACTGGGCCGACTTCTTGGCCTTTGTATACCTAACAAACAAGAGCCAATGTCAAAACACAAACCACTTGACCAAAATGTTATGGACCGAACTTGATTGCTGGAAGTGGCTGGAGTTCTGGCCCTTACCTATGTCCTGACAGCCAATTTTATTGTTACAACCAGAGGGACTGTTGCTCGGCACATGCCGCTCGTCTAGGAGTCAAGTTTCTTCCCATTGGCTCTCGGCCTCTAGTTTCCGAGTTCACCACACGACCTATTCTTATTACACGGCTGTGGGTGCGATTGGGGCACAAACGAGCTATCAGCACTCATGAAGATGGAAGCTATGATGAATCCTTGGTCTAGGTTGACTCTCTCGGTACGTTGATAACTCGAGAAAGGCTCGCAACGCAATCGTCGGGTGGACGGACTTCTACCTGTCCCTTAGTACTCTTGGACAAAGTTGATGTGCTGTAAGTTCGGGAGGAAGTCGCGGGCCGTGCTGGCAAACGCCTTCAGCTGATCGTCATTGAGTTTCGCCGAACTCTTGGGATAGGCACGGAGCAGCGTCAACGACCGCAGGGACTGCGGGAAGAGCGCAGCCACCGGTTGTTGGATATCCCAGTCGTTGAGCACCCCGGGGTCGACCGTCAAGGTCTCCAGACACGAGAGTGACGAGAAACCAGGGGAGGGTTGGGGATCGTTGCCGTCATCCCCGTTGTCCTCATCTTCGGCCCACTCTATCATCTCATATCCCTCACGAAGGTCGACGTGTAGGTGTTTCAGTCTGGGCGCGTAGCGTAAAAGGAGCTTCCTGACACTTCCGGCGTTGAATTGCTCCTCTCCGACAGTCGGACCATTTGCATCGTATGCGAAGGATTCGAGCTGGGGGCAGGACCGCAACAAGGTCCGGAGGCATCCGGTCGAGATACAGCTCCAGTCGAGACGGAGGTCTCGCACATTGCCCAGGGGCAAGTCTGTGTCGCCCACACCGGCTGCCATGGCGCTCGTGAATACCTCGATGTTCGGAGCGGCGAGATATAGACGGTTGAGGCTGTAGAGGTACGAACCCATCTCTGTGTCGATGTGAGTGACGTAGACATCCTTCAAGCGCGGCAGCGTGGCGGGTTGGAGAAGAGCGAAGAAAGCAATGTACCCCAGGCCGGCGCTGAGCTTTTCCACGTTTGGGCACATGGCAATCAGAAGACTCGTGAGGAGGTCGTGCGCGTCGTCGTCCTCCCAGCGTGCCGGTAGGCGGCCATTCTCCATGGTGACGGCGGCTTGGAGGGCTTTGGACCAGCCATGGCGCGCGGCAAGATCTAAAAGCAAGGCTCGGTCGTCTTCATTTTCTGGAAACCCGGAATGGCCCTCGTCAAAGTCCAGGCGGAGAACTCTCACCCTGCGGGCGAGCTCGGGCCGTTTTGCGAGGGTGCGATAGAGAGCAAGACGTCGCTCGCTCCAGCCTTGGGGTTGATGGTAGAGGATGGGGGTGGCGATGCCATACAGGGCTCTGCACGTCGCCGCGAGATTGGCAAGAGCCTGAGTGCGAGTCAGCTGACTGCGATGACCTTTGAAGCTGTGAATCGGCGTCTCCCAGCGAGAGAATTGGGGATCCTCGGTGCAGTGCGGACATAGAGCTTCTGCGATACCCTCGAGAACCAGCAGGTGCAGGCTCAGGAGGGACGGCTTGCGCGGCTCAACCATCTTGGGATACCGAAGGTATTAAGGTAGTTGTGCTTCTTGTTGCAAACTGAGGTTGTCGTTGTGCGTTCGGTCCTGGAAAACTCTGGGGGTTCGACAGTTGCGGACGCTAGATAGCGTCTGTAGATGAGTAGTGAAGAGTTGACGGGGGAGCCCGCGCTAGATGGGAGCGCTGGTGGTTTTCGATTTCCTGAGTCTGTGAAATGAAGAGAAGGGGGGCGGGTCCACGGATTGTTGCCTGAAAGCTGCCTAGAAGAGGTGGGCCATTGTGGGGTCTCACAACTAAAGGACCTTGCCTACCTATTCTGCGACTGTATCTATTCACTCGTCCTCCAACGCTCACTTGTTAAATGGATCAGGTTTGAAATGGCTTACTGAATTCTTAGACTGTGCTACAAGCTCGTAAAAGCCATTTGGGTTTACTGGTGGTGCTGTCCCAGCCCGCTGTAGAAGGGGTGTTGGTTCGATGCTCAGGCTGCTCCGAAAAGAAGGCTAGAAGCGGCTTCGGCAATTATCCCCTGTGAATGTTTATCCCAGGACAAACTAGACGCTCACTTGAGGGATTGAGAACTCTTTTGATTGGGGTCATGTCTGATTAGGTAGGTACCTCACTCCTTTGTCCTTTTAGGTCGGCCCGGAGGACAAAGTCAATGTCTCTTGGTCCGGGATGCAAGGCAGAGGTAGAAATGACATTTAAAATGATAGGGATAGCCTGTGCTTAGATATGGCTTACCCTGTTCGAAAGGACAAAAAGGGATGACAGACCGTGACCGCGCAGCCAAATTCTAATCCACTACTCGAATATCAATCTCTCAACCCTTCTCCCAACCCCGATCGAAGTCCCTTTCACACCATTGAAAAGCGAAACAGGACAATACCGACAATGAGTCGAAGGCGCTCTTATTTACTCGTTCCAGCGCTTGTCCTGGCAAGTTCCAACCTTGTAGCCGCACTTCTGTCCATCCCAGCAGTTCCAAAAGCACTGTCGGCCCGAACTTCATTAGCATTGCATCCTTCACCCTTTCCCCCTAAACACCAGCCGGGGTTTTTAAAAAGAAACTCACCATGCCAGAGGAGTAGCCAGACCAGCAGGTCCCGATACAGGCGTCAGTCGGGGTCCCGCGCTTGGACTTGTTATGATCAACACCCGAGACGGCGTTGCTGGCGATGAAGGTGACGCCGGCGGGAAGCTCGGTCGGCGTCAGCTCGCTGGCCGGTTGTCCGGCTGAGACGGGAGTGGCAATGGCGACGCCGGCGGCGGCGAGGAGAACGGTGAGAGTGGTGAGCTGCATGGTGCTTGATGAGTTGAGCGGTTGACTTGATTTTGGGGGCCTTGGAAGCTCGAAGTTGTGTTTGTGGATTGTAGGCTGTCGCTGTGGGACTCTGGGTTGTGCTGATGATGATGAAAACAAGTTCTGGATGTGGGAGGAAAGGCAGGCCCCTTTATACTCAAAGAATTGTCTTTTTCAGGACAAGAGTGTCAATGCTAACGATCCTCCTGGCCAAGCTCGTCGGGTCTCCGAATCGTCAATCTGACTGACTGTTTGCCAAGTCGGCGGTTTAGAATGGTTGAATGGAGTCGCAGGCATTGACTCGGACCAGACAAAGAACTTCAACATGCCATTATACCATTTCACGGCGGTACTTGGTAGCGACCCGTCTTACTACAGCTTACCTGCATCTCGAGTGACAATCAACCCCTTTCATTTCCAACCATCTTGGTGGAAGTGTCTTTCGCCAACCGTGATGTTGTGATTTGGCAGCGCGGCGTTGTCGCCCAGGTCACTGCTGAAAAGTTCTACCGTAACAATAAAGCCTAGCGCAGAGAGATGTTATACGACTGGACGAATCACACACAAGTCTGACGACGAGGGAGCTGTCAAGGCTAAAACGCCACGGTTACGTACCGGGGCTGAATCTCCAGGCAGCAGCTGATTCCTCTCTAAGCGAGCTAAATGACTTCAATGCAGTGGCCTTGGAGCAACGTCCGTCCTAAACCGTCACCGACCACAGATTTGGACTCAAAATCCATTGTGAGAATCAAGTGTCTTGACATGATCTGATCTCTCGCCTCTGCTCTGTTCAGAGCTGCCGTCATATGACCATCCTCTTCTAGTTCTGATGTTGCGACCCTTCTAATTCCCACTGCTGCGGAAGATTATGGTCCGCAAACGTCAAGGGAGTCAGCATTGCGAGCTCGCAAGATAAGTTGTTACTGAAGAGGTCTTAGACGGGAGCAGGGATAGCAGAATGAGGTGATCTCAACGAAGCATCTCAAAAAGGTGTGACAGGACAACTTTCTCCCCACTCCCCCCTTTTCCTTTTTGTTTCTTTGATTTGGGTTCTTTCTTTTCTCCCTCGGTGGCGGGGCTCAGGGGCACTCAAATGCTCACCTAAAACGCAGACATTTACATTTCTTTTGGCGCTTTGGTGTTTGGTCTCCCTTTTTCGGCAAAAGCCGTAAAATGGGACCAATTCAGTCTCATTTTGAACCCTCTCGCACATTAGCGAAATCGACTAAACTAGATCCAGAACCTCACATGAGGGATTGGAATTGGTGGGGCTTTTTGGCGGGGGGTTGAGTCACATTCGGTGGTACTGACTACTGCATCTTCTTTCCTGTGTTTCTTGTGACCTCGCCGACACAACGCAGATTCAACGGCCATTCAGTTGTGATGGACACCCCAAGCAATCCCTTACAGTCGGAATTACGGCCCCCTCCCGCGCCGCTGAATACACTGCCTCTTCACACGTTTGAGCACATCTGCTCCTACATCCCGAGGAGCAGCCTCTGTCCCCTGTCGTTGGCGAGCAGATTCTGCAATGAAGCCACAACACAACAACGGTTCTCCCGGATTCAGGTCACGATTCGCTCCAAGTTTGATTTGAGTGAAGACTTGAAGGTGTGGCGTGTTATGCTCAGTCGCGGCGACCGATTCCGCCATGTACGCCGACTGGTTCTTGTTGGTCATATGATGGACCGGTCTAGCTATGACGACAGTGATAGCGACGACGACAGTGACGACGGCAGTGACGACGACAGTGACGACGACAGCGACACCGAGAGTGACAAGACTGAGGACTACAGCGTGGCTGACAGCGAGAGTGACAACGAGAGTGACAGCGACAGCGATCGCGACATCGCCGTCAAGAGCTTTCGGTTCTTCCCCTCCCGCCCGCACGCAACGGCAGAACACAAGAGGATCCAACACAACGCCTGGTTGCCCCTTGTAAAGTTCCTCGGCGAGCTAACCGGCCTGAAAGATCTGGTATATGCCTGTACGACTCAGCTCCCCAAGTGCGTCCTCGAAGCACTCCACCAAGCTCACCCGCAGTGCCGCCTCCACATACGAACTTTCAGCCTCCGCAGTCTCTACCAGGAGAAGGACCAGCCGCATGACATTGACCCAGACGAGCTTGCACTCGTCAAGTCTCCTTGCCTGTACAGCATCCATGCGAGTTGCGCACCATATGGCCTGGACGGGCGCGTCAGCTTCAACCTAGAAGCCGTAGAGCACATGGTCTCGGGGTTCACTCCCAACCTGAGACAAGTGCACGTCTACCACTCGTGCCCGCCAAATCTCCGCGCACTGCGCCGTCAACTTCGCGACCCTAAACCCTCTTGGAAAGGCTTTCCCGAGCCGGGCTCACAAGACCAACCGGGTTCCAACCCGATCTCGCGGCCACGAGCCCGCCTTGAGATACTGGTTCTCTCTGGCGGATACGCGCCCCCCAACCAGCTCTCGACGTGGCACGAGCGAACCGATTTCCGCTACCTCCAGCGCCTCGAACTCGCTATCACCCTCTCTGTCGCCGACCTCACCGCCCTTACGTCTATGGCCGCCGACGACACCTTCCACTCCCTCCGCACCCTCGGCCTGCACATCTCCTCGTCCAAACCCCTCGAACACAACCCCGCCACCCTCGACAAACCCACCAGCCTCCTCCTGGCCGCCATGCCCCCGCTCCACGGGCTCACCCTCACCGGCCACTTCGGCGCCCTGACCCTCGACGCCCTCCTCCGCCGCCATGGCCCGACCCTGCGCAAACTGGCCTTCCTCCCGGCCCCCATCAACCCCGACAAAGGCGACGAAGACGACGACGACGCGCCCCTCCGCCCCATCCGCCGCTTCCACCTCCGCAGGAGCCCCGCCCCGCCCCCCGTGCACGACACCATGGCCCTCGCGCCGCAGCTGGCGCGGCACTGCCCGCGCCTGCACAGCCTCCGCCTCCGCGTCAGGCGGCACCGGGGCGGGCCCGCCGAGGTCGCGGTATACCGCGCGCTGGGGCAGTTCCTGGTGCGTCCGGGCCGGCTGGCGCGGCTGGCGCTGGTGCTGGACTGTCGCGTGCCGGCGGTGTATGTCCCCCCGGACTTGGGGATGAGTCTCAAGGAGGAGGTGCAGGTGGAGCTGGAGGCGGAGAGGGGGTGGTGTCGGGATATGTTGGGGAATTGCGCTGTGGATGGGGCGCTTGCAAGGGCGGTGTTTGAGGAGATCGTGGGTGGTGCTGCTGCTGCTGCTGCTGGTGAGGGACAGGACGGTGCTGCGGCGTCATTGGAGTGCCTTCGGCTCGAGCCTGAGATCCCGGCGATGGATACTGCTACCCAGTTTGAGGACCTGGTGAGGTGGGTTGGGCGGACCTGGGTGTGTAAGCTGGGCGGGGCGGAGCCGGTGACGAAGGAGATGAAACGGTACGATGTGTGGGGGACCAGGTCGGTGTCGTTCCGGATAAGGCTGCTGGAGACGGACGAGTGGCTCATGAAGATTTGGGACGAGTTGTGGCCGAGCACAGGCGGGGATTGGAGGGAGCAGTGGTCTAGTCTCCCGCTTAGAAGAGGCTAGGCTAGATAAGTGCTTCCTCCGAGGAGGTGGTCAATCAGATACGGGGCGATGCTCGTCAGAACTATCTAATACCACCTTCTTGCCGGTTAACTGCTGGGGCCAAGTAGGCTCATTTCCGGTGAGACCCTTTGCCTTTAGCCTGGCTGCCCTCCCCTCCAGGTATACGCGGTACGGCTCCTTGGGCACCGTCCTCTCCTCGTCCTGCCACGGGTTGTACCCCACCTCATCCCAGACTCTGAGCTGCTCCATAAAGTTGGGGTTCGGCTTGATCTTTCTTTTTTGCTTCACCTCGGCCAGGACGTCCTCCAAAGAGCGCCCCGTCTTTCTCATGAGATACGCAATGACGGCCGTGGCCGAGCGCGAGATTCCCATGTTACAGTGGACGAGGACGCGGGGTGGGATAATCTCATCCAATTCGCTGTCGGGCGCGATGCCCGATTCAACTTCTGACGCCAGTAATGGCACCCTTGGTTTCGGACTCGGTGGCATGTCCAACATCTTGTCGATGAAGTCGCAAATCTCGGGCATCTGGACGAGCAGATCCTGAGTCGAACTATCCAACCACGGGATGAACAAATGCCGGTCCGCGGGAACCAGCATTCGGTTTCGTGTCTTCCCCCACCGGCTATCGGGGCCGTCGCTCATGGATACGATGGCTGTGATGTTGTGCTCCCGGAGGATGGGAACTTTGAGTCCTGCATCGTAGTCGCCGAGACAAAGGCTGTCGTTGACTTTTGAGATTGACGGCTGAAAGACGCCCCGTTGGTTTGACATTGTTGATGTTCAATGTTGGTTCTATGAGGTTTGTTAGAGAAGATTGGAATAGATGTGAGGGCAGAGAAGGTGTTGGCCCTCTTCGCTGACAACGGTTTGGGGACTCTGGAGACAGACCCCGCTCGGACAAGCCAGCCTATCAGGGCCCTGCAGCATCTGTCTCCCGGGGGAGACCATGTAGATTTCGGGATAGGATGAACGGTATAGGATGGGTTGCAGAGAACCCGGGACAAGGTGAGTAGCTGATGCTTGGATGTATAATGGGTGGGATTGAAAACCCATCACCTTGGTTCAGATGGGACATGAACAGGAGCTCGTTGATTGTTCGTAAATATTTATGGTACAAGTTGCTGAGAGGCGGACGACCCTGAACGGTTCTCAATGTCCTTCATCATCCGCACAAGCATGGCTGCCTCATCTCGGGTCCTCTGCATGAGCTCGGGCTGCGCCGAAATCCAAACCAGTCGTTCCCTCCAGAACGCCCAGCGAGCTCTCGTCACCCACTCATCGCCATTCCACAGATCGGCCTTGGGGTGATTGGATTTGATACACGCAAACCAGGTTCGCCAATACTCTTTAGAGCCGGTCGGGTACTTTCCTAGGGTAAATTTGGTTATCTTTGTCTTGTGATCTGTCCATTCGTAAATGACATCCCCCGCAATATCGAAAAGGGGAACCAGAGCATGGACATTGGTCTCGATTCCTATTAGCGAGGTGAAAAGACGATCGTCGGTTTGAGCATGTCTCGCACTTACATTCAACATGGTGATGTATTGCTCGCTGACGAGCGTCCACCAGGGTATCGGACTCATCACTTCCTCAGGCGGCAGTCGCTCTGGTGGTGCATGGTTCCACGGATCGAGTTCGAGTGCATAAACAACGTTCCGGAAAGCTCGACTCAGCTCCAAGGAGCGGGTCTCCTCGGGTGGGTGCATCACCAGACGATGCGCCATAAACGCATTCGCGCGCACAAAGTCAGGAGACCCAAGACCATCAAGCTTTTCGCGAGGGTAGCGCTGCTCCCACAAACCTATCCCACTCTGTAAGTCAACATCAACGCCAGGAAGATACACCCCCGCGGAACACGCACTCTGATATTTCTCCCCCCAGAAACCACACCAAAACTCCTCCAACCCCCTCCACTTCTCCAGCTTCTCCTTCCCAAACCGCCTCTCCTGCTCCTCCGTCGCCTCCAACCGCGGCATGGCCTCCACCGCATCCACCACCTCCAGAATCGCTGTCTGATGATGCGGCATCGCCAGCCCAGCCTGCCACAGCAGCCACGCGACCCGGGAGCCCTTGTCGTGGTCCCCGTCGCACGGCACGCGCTCCTCGCTCAGCGACATCAGCCGGCGCGCGGCCTCGGCTACGAGCGGGGGCTGTTCGGCGGTGCGGTAGGCCTCGGCGAACTCGCGCAGCGCCGCCACCTCCTCGGGCGTCGACAGGTCCTCGTCGGGGTCCATCTGGCCAAAGGACGCCCAGCGGTCGTCGTCGGTGGTGCCGGGTGGGAGGGAGGAGGGGAGGGTGTTGTTGAGGCTTTGGGTGCAGGTGAGGCACGTACAGGGAGGCATGGTAGCAGTAGGGGTGGATGTTGGCTGGTTCCCGGTGTTGGGTTGCGTGAGAGTGATGGATGTGAGAGGAGTTGAGGGGATGTGTTGGGCGGTCGCGGTCATGTACGATGGGATTTAGCGGGGAGAGACATGCGTTAGTGGTTCCTTGTGTGGAGGTGAGGGCTGTGGGTCCTCGGTCCGGGATTAACACAGCAAGATCACCTCCAGTCACCGAACACTGCGATTTAAGAAATGTTAAAGATGCCTCGACCGTTGAGCTGAATTGTGAAAGTGCCATATTCAAGACAAGAAAAGACAAAAAGATACCCTATGCGAGTGGAGGCACTACCTTGAGGTATCCAGGCCGATGCGGCATGCCGCAACCCAATAATCCAACTGGTTCCTAGGACGGGCGAGCTCTCCATCAATTGACATTGCGTTGCGAGACTACCTAAAGCTTGTACACTCCCCTGAAAAAAAAATGGCGCCCTCTAACGCCTCTTACCCCGAGGGGGTGTGGTCAAGGGTGTCGTGAGGAAATGCTTAAACGCAATGAAGAAATCATAACCACGGCGGATCCCTGCCTTTGTTTCAGTCTTCCGATGAGCCAAATAAAGTCCAGCAGAATGGTTGTAAATGACGAGAGACGTACAAACAAGAGGTAAAGGCATAGGATTGAAGTCGACGACGGAGTTATACGAAAGGTAACGGCTGCTGTGTCGATGGTCTTGCCGCCGCAGCCGCGCATGAATTGACTAAGGGACCCAACGCGCCAGATATCCGGTTTCCGTGCGTGTTGTCGGTTGTCCACTCAGCAGTCCTCAATCCCCAAGCGCGAAGCAACGCACCCAAAAGAAATCTCGTCCTCGAGGACTATTACTAACTCGTGAGACTTACTCTTGGCGGACACTGACCTTCGCTTCGGATAAGCTGCCTGCCTTCTCCGGCCAGGCGCAACGTCTGCACCACGTGGTTGGCGGAGAGTATCTTGCCGGTCTTTGGAGCTCCGATGTTTATGAGCGCATTGGAAGGCTTGATCTGGAACTGTCCGGCCACGAGTGGATGGACTGCTGGGAAAGTCGGAGATTGACCATCATATGATGCGTTCAACGGCGCAGAATGAATGGCATAAAAGTAGAAAGCTCTTCCCTAGTCTGATTTGAACGCCTAGAAATCACTGCCCCTGCTAATCCTGGTATCTCTCGTTGACCGTTCATGATTTCATCCCTTTCTACCCGCTGCAGGAGCCTCAACCACTGTTGTATTTTCCCCCACGCCCGTGGTCTCGTTCCCCACAAACGGCTCCCAAGTCTCGGGAACTTCTGGCTCATGGTTGTCGAGCGTCAGGTTTCGAGTCGACGATGCCGACTGCAATTCGACGTCCGTGTTTGCATGCGTCTTTGGATGAAATCGCCCAAACTCCCGAGTGACGCTGACTTCGGTCGTTACATTGATTCGACCCCACGTCGTCCGCAAAACGGGCCAAAACACGGGGAGCGCGGCGCAAACTGCCGCAAGATGGACCTCGAGACAGGCCAAACCCGCCGTCGTAGCACCATACCAGCTTGGGTCGGTTCGGAAGTCGTCGGCTGTGAACCTCTGAATGACAAAGACCATACGGCCGATTGCGCATGAGATAGACCTGCCAGGGGGGGCGTCATTAGTACCAGGGAGATATCAGGTAAAACTGTACTCCGACGCGGCAGAGAATATGTAGAGAAGAAGTGTTCAGACGTGACGTACATTGAGCCAAGGACCAAAAGACCCAGGAGGCAGAGCTTGGTGTTTCTTGGCGTATCAGGCCTGAAGCAGAGCTGTATAGGAATCGCAAAGACGATGAGGTCGAGGAAGGCGGTACTTGTGGCCTGGCTCACGAAGAGCCGCATGAACGAGTGCGGATCCCGAGCGTTATAGCCCCAACAGCGAGCGCCCTGGATAGATAAATTCCAGTATGCAGCAACAGGGTAGCAAGGAACCCAACGCAGCGCGATGAAAGCCAAGCCCCACACGGTCGTGAGGGCGATCATGAATTTGCAAAAGACTCTAGTTCGGGACCCTACCTCGAACACGCGAAGGTACTGAAACAGCAACGCCAGCTTTATAAAGGTCACGGCGGCTGGGTACATGGCGTTTCCGATGTAAAAGATCTAGGGGGCGGTTAGGCTTAGGACCGCGACAATGACTTGGGCGAGGAAAGCAGACAATGGATTGCATACCCTCATGAATCTCTCAAACTCGAGGGTGCTCATTGTATAAGTAGATCTCCCCAAGCCCAGATCCGGCACTGAAGAGGGACGCAACTGTGAGTTATCTGGAATTGTCGTAGGCTCAGCAATAGGTTGTACGAACGGATGCAAAGGACTATAGAGCCAATGGCCGTTGATATCTATCACAGAGTCAGCGAAAATTACCAGAGTGGTGCCGAAGTTGGGATGTGCACCATTGTAAGGATGATGAAGACGTCATCCCATCCCGGTAGCCGGAGGATGATAAACCGGGTATACAGCCTCAGTAAGCAGCATATCCAGGAGAAGATCTGTAGGGAGAGTTAACTCGTCTGCGGGCGCACGCGGAGAGTAAGAAGGATCCATCACCATAAAGGAAATCATCAGCGCCAACAAGGTCGTCCGGTGGTTCAGGATGGGTACCGGCGTGTACGGATAGGAGTCCAAAAACGATGGATGTGACGGCGGTGCCTCAGTCCCGGGGAGTTGACGTGACATAAGCATCATGATTCCTGGGTTCGACTGACGAGGACAATGTAACAGTCGAAGTCGTGATGAATCTTGGACACGCAAGGGAACCGATGTGGTTTCATAGTCTCATATTGTTGGTTGGTTTCAGCAGGAGTTGCAGAAAAACAGGAACCCAGTCCAGACGGCACGGAAGTTATTATCCCTCCCCGGGCTTCCAAAAACGAGGCAAAAGGCGAGTCCCTCACGTCAGCGGCAGCGCAATCGCAGCCCTACAGGAGGGTCAGAGATAAGGTGATGTGATCTCCGAGGGGTCTAGGATTATCCTAGCAGTTTACAATCCGTGGCAAAAGAGACGGCTTCAGCCGCTCCGGTTCTCGTATACGAACGCTTTGGGCGAGCCCAGTCGCGTCGATGGCCCCAGTCCTCGACACGGCCCCCCCACCTTTGCTGGCGGATGATGACATATTGCAGGCCGGCTTTTGCTTTGAGTTGAGCCGATAGCGCGTAACGTCCATGTCCTTTGGCAAAGGTCGAGATCAGGCCACACTGGGGCCCAAGGTTCTGGGCCAAGGCCGCTCGTACACGCACCGGCGTTGCCCGAGTATATTTGGATCAATGCTTAACCTTACTTTTGACATTGACCGTGACTCGCCATAAGCATAGCTGGATGATTGCGATAGATGATGATAACAAACGATAATTTTCATTTCCCAGACTGAGTATGCTCATCACATCAGCCATGAGGAGGATATCGGGCCCTTTCCACATAGGCAGAAGACCAAATAACACTCCGCCGAGGCATTTTGTACCGTTGATTAGTAGGTAACCCGAACAAATTACCTACTGTTAGATGTGTCTTGGGAAACAGTTGTGCGTGAAGAGCAGAACTTGCAAATCAACAGGGGCTAGGTGTCCAACATGCCAGGGTTGAGTTGACAGAATCACAGGGTCGAGCTCCATGATTCGCACAGGGACTTAGTCTGCGTCAGCAATGACTTGAACAACCTTCTAGACTGATAACTGAGATAACGCGCCAATGGCCGTCACGGCGGTACCGGAGTTCTTGCCACTCGGCCGAGATTGCCCCGGAACTAGACTCGGTAGGTGCCGGATAGGTTCTTAGTGTTATTATGAAACTGGACAACCCTGCCCGCGGACTCTCTACCATCTCTAACTAACAGAGCGGTACACATTCGATGACGATGCTGGCCACGTGCAACACACACACAACCGCCGTGACCAGTCCCTTCCCAGCGCGAGGTTTCTTCTCGTTTCTCTGATGTGAGATGACCACGATGAAAGGCGGGAGTTTACCCTTGGCAGTCTCCAACGCCTCATATTGACCGAAGAATGTCTCGCTGTTCATCGTGTTGAGAAGGCGAGGGTCCTGAACCCCGAATGAGAGGAGAGGCTCCGGTCGTCGTTGGCCAAGGCGGGCACGTGCAAAGCCGTGGGCTTCAGGGGTGGGTTCTTCAGCCTGAAAGAAGAAAAGAAAAAGGGAGAGGAGTTAGCGGTGTCTCAAGGGCGAGAGCAATCGGGGATCATTGCTACTTACCAGCAGAACCTGAGCCGTCTCAATAACTGGGTTGTCTGTGCCGAGCCTAACCCTGAGCCTTGCTCGCATGGGGAGATTTTCGAGATAGAAGCGGCGGAGACTCTGACCCGCCGCTTCAGGCGTGTCTCCTGGAGTGAGGTAGGAAATGGGGCCGACATTGCCGTCTTGAGAATTGAAGCAGACGGCCCAGTGGCAGGCCCCAGATGGAAGGGATATCGCTGACACGGACATGGTCGTGTGTGTAAAAAGAGGGAGGAGAAACTCTTTCGATCAAGGCAAGGAATACAAGTGCGAGAGTATACGGACACTGGCAAGATCGCATCCACATGCCGTCAATGCGGGAGGTCCATGACCGATAGTCCGGGCTGGCTTTCTTATCACTCCATCCGGGGTGATCTCGAATCTATATATGTCATGATATAAAGCAAACCGTGACTGCTGTGGGTCAAAAGTCGGTGGAAACACAGGACTGGGCTTGGAAAGAAAACATCTTCTGGCGAGGTTCCACCATGAAGCTGATGAATAGGGAAAGACTCGAATGGGGCACTGTTGGTTAAAGCAGCGGGTGACCCAACCGTTTCGAGACCCAACCGATGCTTGAAGTAGCGGGGCGACCCAGCCATTGCTTAAAGCAGCGGGCGACCCAACCGTTGCTCAAAGCAGCGGGGGATACAGCCGCAGGCGGCCGGCATTCGCTCCCGAAGCTGCGGGCTTGGAAGACCACACCTTCCGGCAGGACTTGCACCACAAACCCGGACAGGAGTGCGCCATTAGGCGCACTGCAGTGTCAGTACATGTACTAAAGCAGCAAGAAGAAGGCCAAGATCACACAACCGCAGGCTACTATTCGCTGCCACAGCTGCGGGCTGATTCATTTGGGGCCAGTCAGAGGCATGCGTGGCCGAGGCTTGGGAGCCAATCGGCTTGCTTAAGCACGCAGCCTTCCGTTTGAAGCAGCCAACCGTTGATCAATGTGGATGCACATCAGGGGACATTGCCTCGAGTAAGAAGGCAATCACTGTCTTTGCCGAGCCTACCCCACGAATCTGGATATCGAACATTGTCCCGGACCATTGGAACTCTTCCAGCATGTGCTAGACGCCCCGCCACCGCCGCTAGCAGTGTTACCTACGCAACTTGGCGAGAGGATGAGTTGAAGGTCTGCGAACCTTCACGTCGAAAGCGGCTCGAAAGCAGGGGCTCTTCGATTTCGAGAAGTGTTCTTCATTGGTCATTGAAAATCGAAGACAATGTGAGGCGGTGACAAGTGTGGTTCGGTTATGTTAATTCGCCTGCAACATGTGCAGTGGTCTTTGGATGGTATTCAGGATTCAGATGGCTATCTTGGTCACTTGTGTAACCCTTCCTTCGAGTGCCCGTTCCCCCAGACCGCTTACCGCTGTTCCCCTCACCAGGGCCATGACCTCGTTTCAACCCTTTTTTTTCCCCTGAACACTCAGCCTCAACCGCCTTTGACCTGTGAAAATCAACATGGAGCTGGCAACACCGTCATCCTGTCAACATGACTTGTTCATGTCCCCAGAAACAAATGGTATTCGTCTCGTTGTTGCTCTCGATAAGGGTCTGGTTCCATCCACTCAGGTAGCTCAGCGTTTCGGTCGATCTCTGCCAGCCTGGGATTCCACCATACTCCGAGCTTGTCTGCGAGTGTTCTTTGTCACGGCAATGCCAGTGCTGCCGCGTCACCACCCGGGATCAGACTGAAGCCCTTGCGCTGGACCGTCCGACCTCACCAACTGCATGGCAAATGGCCAAGACACCCAACCTGCTTCACAAACAGCGTTTTTTTTGTACGGCCACAAGTCCACTTCTACATATAAATCTTGCTGGCGGGTGCAGTACAAAGAAGGATGAGGCCGAACTCAAGGCGAAAACGAGACGGGGTTGGTGCTCGGGTTAGGTGTCTCCTCTTAGCTCGGGATCGCACAGGATGCAGCAGTGTCAAGAATTCTGTGGGAGGGTTGGTAAAGACATGGCTCTTACCGATAACTGATGGACGATTTTAGGGAGTGGTAGATAGGAATAGGATTTGGGGCAGTTGGGATTGGCTTTGAGTAGCCAGTTTCAAGAAGCCAAATGGATGGTGTGATACAACTTTGCTCCTCTCAAACACAGAACACATCGCGGCCGTGGATGCAATTCATATATACTACCTTCTTCAAGCTTCCAGTTGCAAACGGTCATTTAATTAGAGTTTCAGGCTGTGCTTGTCTGCTGCGACACTCCGTGTCAGCATGGTCTTCCCCCTCACTGGTTAGGGTACGCGTGCCAAATCCCCAGAATCGGGAACGGAGGCGCAGCAGCTTAAGCGAGTGCGAGAGCGAATGCCAGCACAGGGCCCCAGCTGTCAATAAGCCCAGCGTTACGAAATCCTGCCAAGGAACTTCCCGCTGCCCACCCCTTCTTCTCGAATCTCGACCCCCAAGTCACCGCCTGATATCTCTATGCAACTCTGTTGGTCCTGTTGGTTCTGCTCTATCAAAATAACAATCAAAAGGGCGGACGTCAGCAACGCGTGTGCTGTTCTTGGCTGGGCCGCCAGTGACGCCCTTTTAACCCCACGTCTGGCCCTGCCTGGCTGCAAAGCCCGCACTTCAGCTCCGAGCCTCATCATCATTCACCTCATGTCGTCAACACTCGACGTCAAACTCGGCACAGTCAACTGAACGACCTCTAAACTCACTTCCTCCGTCCCCACAACTATTCGAGCCATGTCGTCCAGCGATTCGTCGAGCGACCCGTCGGGCGGTTTCCCGGACCTGCCTCCCAACATGGTGTATTTCGGACCCGACGCCAACTGCACCCTCGACCTCTGTCCCGTGGAGTGGTCTGTCTACGGCTACCGACCCTCGCTGGCCGCCAACATCTCCTTTATCGCCTTGAACGCGCTGGCCGGCGTCATTCATGCGTACCTCGGCTTTCGCTGGAGGCAATGGTGGTTCATGGTCTGCATGCTCGTCGGCGTCGTGAACGCCATCATTGGCTACGTCGGACGGGTTTTGTTGTATTACAACCCTTTCAGCTTTGCTGCTTTTATGCTACAGATCAGTACGTTGACTCGTCCACCCCTTTCCCTGTTCTTGCGGGTACTCATCAGGGATTTCATGCAGTCTGCATCACCACAGGCCCAGTCTACTACTGTGCCGCCATCTACATCACCCTTGCTTTATCGTAAGTCTTTGTTTTAGTCGTGTGCGAGGACGTGCGAGGTTCTCGTAGGATCAAGCTGCCCAGAAGCGATATTGATCCGTGATCTTGACGACAGGATCCAATATTTCTCCCCAGAACTCTCCCGCTTCAAACCGCAACTTTTCTACTACATCTTCATCCCCTGCGATATCTTCTCGCTCGTTCTCCAAGCTGCTGGCGGAGCGCTCTCCACGACGTCCTCGGGCCAGAGCGATGTCGGCGTCAACCTCGCCCTCGCCGGCATGAGCTTCCAGGTTTTTACCATCGTCCTCTTCTGCGGCTTCTTCGCCGACTACATGATCCGCTACTTCCGCTCCGAGCGGAGGAACGAAACGCATGCAGGCAACTGGGCCGGTCAGACCACCCGCCTGAAGCTCTTTTTCGGGTTCATGGCCCTGGCTGTCTTGCTCACGCTCATCCGCTGCTCGTATCGTCTGGCCGAGCTGCATGAGGGATACCTGGCCATAGATGGACTGGTTCGCAACGAGGGGCTTTTTATCGGGTTTGAGGGAGTGTAAGTCTTTGCCCTTGGTTCTCTCTGTAGACATCCGGTCATTGCTGACCAAGTTGAACAGCATGGTTCTTGGTTCGGTATACTGCCTCATGATCGGGCACCCGGGCCTGGTCTTCAAGCAGGGGGCAAAGGATCAGACACAGACGCCAGACCAAAACCTTCAGGAGCTGCAAGAGTATCCCAAGTGATGGACCATGAGCCACAGTCAGGTTTCGATGTCATGATGGAAGCATGGTAATGCCGGTATCTCGTATGCAAGAATCTCTGTAAAACTATCTGATTACCTACGCATATAGACTCATTGAGACTTCTGTTCCCTCCCATCCTCTACGCCTTAACCGGGACATCCGTGACGGCCACCTCCTCGCTCGCATTGAACGACACCTCCCCCTCAATCCTCGTGCCGTCCGACCGCACCCCCTGAATGACGATCTTCTTGCCCCAGGCAATCGCCACGGTATGCGGCGCCACCGTGATCGTCTTGCTCATGGTGCGCTCCTGGACCTCCTCGATCGAGCTCGTCTGCGAGAAGCTGAACTGGTAGTTCAGGCTCACCGACCACTTGCTCAGCCCGTACCCAATCTCGCTCGAGATGGTCACGCCCGCCGAGTGGCTGGTCGACTCGGACTTGGTCTTCCGCACCCCCGTCGTGACCGACTGCGTCTGCGTGTAGACCGTCTCCTGGTAGTTGGGGAACTTCTCCAGCACCACCCACCCGACCTTCTTGGTCACGGTACAAAACGGATCCCTGATGTTCCCCAACCCCTGCCGATCCGTCGCGTCAAAGAAGCTCGTAAACGGCAGCGTCACCGCGCTCTGCACGGCCAGCTCGGACGTCTGCCCCACGTCCGGCACCTCATCCTCGGCCGTCAGCACCGGCGGCCGCCCGACCACCCCAGCCCCCTTCTGTCGCGGCACGAACAGCGCCGGCACCTTGGCCAGCGCCCCTTCGGGCTTGGCGTACCCGCCCGTGAACCGAAACGTCCCCGCCACGACGGGCACGTACTCCCCCGCGCCGCCACCGGGGCGCGGCACGACCTCCCAAAACGACCCGTCCGCGTCCGCGCCGGACCCGCCGTCGTCCCACACCGACCCCTCGGGATACACCCCGTCGCTGACCAGATCCGCGCGCACGCACCACACCTCGTCAACCCTAGGCTTGGCCCTCCCGACACCGGCCACGTCGCCGAGCGAGATGTAGCCCGCGGGGGGGACGGGCCGCCAGAAGGAGCCGTCGGCGTCGGCGCCGCTGCCGGCGTCGGTCCAGAGGAGGGTGTAGTCGACGGGGGAGGCGACGGCCGGATCGTAGATGCCCTTGGCGCGCTGGGCCGGGTTGTCGCCGACGAGGAGGACGGCGTGGTTGTTGGGGAGCGGGTTGTGGTGCGGCACGGCGACGCTGCCGAGGGGGCGGAGGGTGTTGTTGGCTTGGGAGGTGGGGTGCCAGACTGTCGGGGGGGGGGGGGGGGAGAACAAAAAGGTTAGGTCTTCTTTTCTTTTATGGGGGTTATGGGTGAATGGAGCAAGACAAGGTGGTTTGAGAAGGGGAGTGCTGTCTTGGGAGGGAGCATGATGGCTTCTCGAGGTGGACGGGGCAGAAAGGGGGAGGATGAAGAGATTGGGCTGAACGTACAGGCTCCGTCGCGGTTGGCGCCGCTGCCAGAGTCGTTCCAGCGGGGGGTAAAGGCGGAGGTCAGGGTGACGACGAGATCGCCGTAGGAGAGGGTTTTGTTGTCAGACATTGTACCGATGTTTGTTGTTGATGGAAAGGAGGCAAGTTGAGAGTGCTCGATGGGGCTTTGGCGTTGCTGCTGTTGCTGGTGAAGGGGAGTGATGAGAACTCCTTGACAATGAGATCGCGGCCGTATGCCCGTTTTATAGTTCTTTACGCTGTGCTGCTTCTGACTCTGGCTCCCTCTCGCAACTCTATTGCCGTTGTCGGCTTCAATGGGCTTGATGACGAATCGACGGCATGTCTCAAAGCGGCCGGCCTCGAGCGGTCCAAATCACCATGACAGATCCAAAGTGGCGTGTTGGGCAGCACACAGCCGAAGCTATTCACAACCTGGCTGTCGTCTTCCAATAAGCCATGCATGTGGAGTCTCGACGGCATACAGATGCATCGATCATTTCCCTTATCGGGGGAAGGCGTTTCCAGCCCCGACAGCCCACATGAAGCTGCAGGCAGCTGAGGAATCGCTAACGCAATTCCCTTCTCTGATTCTGACAGTGACATCGAATTGTGCGATTTCAGATCTCGTAAATCGCGGGTGGCTGTAAAGATTGCGTTAAAATTCCCAGACTCCCCCCCAGATCATCCCTAGCATGGTCGGCCTCGGGATTCCCAATTTGATATCTGACCCCTCCCTTATGCAGCTAACTCTAAAGCCACCGCAGGGACCTGCAGCCTTTTCTCCAATCCCGTGGCCCTGGCTCTGCACCTGATGAGGCGTCTCCTCCTCCACTGGCGACAACGGTGCCGTCCCTGCCCCACTACTCGGATCCGCACTATACCAGCTGGAGCTCATCGGCGACACCGGCAGAGGTACGCAGCCACTCCCGCCCGTGTGGCTGCACTATCTCCATGCAGTTCTGGCCTAACAACCCAAGGACCGACAGGAAGTTCAGAAAACGCCGGCCTGGGTGGCACCTCGGGAGTCGACATCTCTGCCAGACTCAGTCCCTGTACTGGCCCTGAGGTCTTGTCACTCTGTCCTGGTGCAGCCGCGGCTGGCCCCGTTTCTGGATTGAGTGTGGTATTGTTCTTGTCGTGCTTGCGACGTCGGAGGACGACCCAAAGAGCCGAGAGCGCGCCGAGGAGAAGAATGCCGCCTACTCCAGCACCGATGCCAATGCCTGCTTTTGCGCCGTCACTGAGGCTGTGGCCCTGTGGAGATGGGTCACTGGACAGCGTCGAGGTTGGTGTTGGTAGCGCGAGGCCTGAGCTTGAAGTGGTAGTTGACGAAGACTCGGTCATAGCCGAGGCGGTGGTCGTTGAGCTCAATGAAGGATCGCCAGTGGGGAAATGGCCGGGTTGCCACTCAATAGTACCCCCTATTGCGTTCGGGAGAATTGCGACTGGCGGGATGATTGACGCTTCAGAAAATGCGACGGTCATGGATTCAGAGTCGGAGGCGCAGGTGCACTCGTCGCCCTTTGTGATGGTTGTTGGCTTTGCTGTCTCCTCGCAGGCCACCCTTTCTTCTGTCAGTGAAGCCAAACCGCTATGGGGCTGATCATCATACCATCTGTTCGGTTTGCAGTAAATCAAGCCCGCCCATGGGTAGTCTTGGAGTCCTCATCAGCCTTGCATGCAAGCCAGCTTCCATTGCAGCTATCATACCAGAGTAAGAATCTTTGTCAGGACAGCTAGGGTCATCGTAGTCCCATCTGGTACATCCCGCCAGGTAGGTAGTGCCATGCCTGCTGTTGTAGCAAGCGTTGTCCTCAAGGCAGAAGTCGCCCTTCTGGCAGCAGTGAATGTTTCCAAATACCCAGTTACCGCAGGGGATGAAGTTGCTGCTGGCTTCAAGCCTTGGCGCGTAGAAGCAAGTCCCGTTGCTGATGGATCTGTCGGGTTCGGATTCAGCCATGCTGTAATTAAGGTAGGAATGGTTCTCGGGGAACAGAGCACTACGCGGGTTTCCCAGGTTGGAAAACGGATTGATCAAATCGACTTGGCACAAATTTGTTTCAGAGTGCGATTGGTTCGGAAAACCTGATGGTCGGCAGGAGATGAAAAGGAAAGAACAAGTTGCGGCAAGCAAACATCGGCTCAGAGCAGGAAGGCACTCCAGGCAGGAATCTGGCAGCTTGTGCTTCTCTGTGTTTGCTTTAGTGACACCACCCGGCCCACTTCTGCTGCCTTTCTGTCACCTCAATCCGAATTTTGAAACGCACTTGAATGGGGAAAACATAGAGAGAGGTACTCGACTCCAAGTTTGTGTACGCCTTTCATCCGATCACGACGTTGTATGGCACCACAGGGCACTCACGGCGCACTCACCGCTCTCTCGCTACGCAAAATGTCAAGGTTTTGAAAAGCATTTTCACAACTCCCAGTCTTCTTCGCAGCTATTTACGCCACTATCCAAGACAGAAATCCCTACGTCTTCCGACAAAGCCGCCCATTCTGGGTCGGAATCCACGCAACCTGCCCCTTCACCTCCCAGTCCTCCGACCCGACCGCCGTCGGCGCATAAAACAGCCCCGTCGGATCGTACTTCTTCTTCAGCGCGTACAGCCGCGGGTAGTACTCGCCGTAAAACGACTGCTGGAAGTCCGGCTCGTTGATGTCGCCCTCCGACATGTACGACCCGGCCCCCGGCGAGACCGCTCGCCACCGCGCCATCCAGTCGTTGGTCAGCGTCTCGCTGGCCTGCGCGATCTGCGCGTCGGTCGCGTTGGCGGGCCACGTCGCGGCCAGAATAAAGAAGCCCGTCGTCTTGCGCCAGGCCGGGTTGACGCTGTTGTTTTGGTTGACGGTCGGGTTGGGCGCCGCGCGGATGTTGTACCCGATGAGGATGCCGCCGCCTTCGATGGCGTGGCGCACGGCCGCCAGGGTTTGCGGGAGCTTGGCGGGGAGGAAGTTCTCCTTGGGGAAGAGGCGCGAGGCCGCGTGGTTGTCGGCTCCGCCAACGACTTCGGGCGGGAAGGTGCCGTTGAAGGCTTGGTAGAGGGTCGGGTACTCGGTGATGTTGGGAGTGATGGTGATGCCCAGGTTGGTGAGGTCGTTGAGAAAGGGAGTCACGAGGGCGGTGAACTGGGGCTTGGTCATATTGCTTCCCCACATGGGGTTCATGCTGAAGAGGTACTGGTCCGGGCCGATGGCAGTGACAAGGAAGTACCCATAGGCACCGGCAGCTGTAAAGGTGTCAAAGTAACTCATGTACACGCCAAGAGACTTGAAGAAGGTCTCGGTGGTGACGTTGGGTCCTGTGGTGTAGGCATAGCCCAGGGTGGTGACGGGAACCTTGGGGTACGCCCGGATGGTGACCGAGGTCACGACACCGTATGTGCCTGTGTTTTCGAGTAAGTCGCCGTCTCAAAACGTTGCCATTCAATCCCCAAAACTTACTGCCACCACCACCACGAAGGGCCCAGTACAAATCCGGATACGAGTCCTCACTAACGCTGACATAGCGCCCGTTAGGAAGCACGACATCCAACGACAAAACCTGGTCTGCGCCCATACCCACGAGAGCGGCCATGGGCGAATGTCCACCTCCAGCAACATATCCGCCAGCGATGCCCACCGTCTAAACCATCGTCAGCATCGGGCTCATTGAACGCTGCCAAAAACACAACTTACCCGACACTCGCCACCAACAACAGTGACGCCGTTCTTCTCAGCGGCGTTGTACACCTCCTCCGTCACGACTCCACTGCCCAACTTGAAGGCAGGGCCCTTGTATCCCCTGCAGTTGTAGTTGGCCAAGTATTGAATATCCTTGAGCTTGTGCGTCCAGATCGAGAGCGCGCCGGCGCCAATCGACTTGTCGCCAAAGTCGTGGCCCGTGTTGCGCACGACCAGGCGCAGGTTTGAGTTGCGAGCAAAGTTGAGCGCCAGCTGGATCTGCGACACCTTGGTGACGGCCACCGAGTAGGAAGCGTACCCGCCCAGCGTGCAGTTGCTGCTGTTTGGGTCGTCGGTCGGCATGCACGTCCGGCCCTGGTAGAGGGGGAACATGGCCGACGTCGGGTCCTCGACGTGAAAGCGCGGGTCGTTCCAGCGTGTCCTCACGTTCTGGCAGGCTGCGGCGTCGTACTGCGGCCAGTTACTGTAGCAGGGAGCCGCGAGAGGGACCGTCTTGATCAGGGCGCCGCCGAGGGTGGCGTTGAACTTGTTCCAGACTGTCTGGGAAGGCCATGACGCGTCGCCGGGAAAGGTCTTGCACTTGGGGCTGGCCGGCCTGTTGGAGTTGAGCTGCGAAGTGGCGGCGTCAGGGCCAAAGCCAAAGAGAGAGGCGTCGCTGCTGGAGATGGTGGCGTCTGTCAGCTGGGAGTTTTCCCAATCGAAGCGGGACGGGCATTTGGAGGCTATGGCTCCTGCGGTGGCCTGGTCGGCAAACACAGCCAGGAGGGCTGCGATGAGCGTGGACCGGAGAGTAGGAGCGACCATTATGGCGGCTTTCCGGTATCCTCGGGGTTCCAGGAAGGACTCGGTGAGAAGACTCGGCACTCAAAAGACGCTCAGTGTCTCGGGATGTTACTCTTCTTTATCCCTTTTGAAGGCAAATGAGGGGAATGAACGGGTTTCCCGGGAACCCCAGCACCCTTGCCAAGCATCCTTGACCATGACCTGGTGTTTAGGAGGTTACCAAGCCTAAAATGTTACCCGGACCCGTGTCTCTGCCGGGACGGCGCGGCTCATGGGTCGTTGGGAATCCTTCCCCGGCCCTTCCCCCGGTCCTCCCCCCTGTTCTTTGTAACCCATCCGCGGGGGCCGAATGCCAGGAACCAACCCGAGCCAATCGGGCTCGGGGGACTCATGCAGCTTTTCTGGGCCAGCATTCAACCCAATGCAGCTTATCGCTAATTCATGTCCAAAGCGGAAACTAAGCCTCGCTGTTGAACAGGCTATGCACTGGGGCATCTAACCAGATTGCGCGAGGGAACGGGTGGGCGAAAGACCCGGGATGTATGTTCAGCCATGGGTCCATGGTAACACGCCCCAACATGTCAGCGCTAATCACAGCTTAAACGAATCCGAAGATGCGGAATTCACATAATGTTACACAGTACCAAGAAATCTGTGGCCCCCAAACCCCCATTTGAGTCGCCGCAGCCGACGGGCTGGGTGCTTGGAGACTGGATCAGGAACGGACCTTGTTCAGTTCTCCTTGTGAAGTTCCCGATCCTTAGATTCCATTGGGATGGTAGCAAAGGCTGATTTTCAAGTCGCGCAGTTTTCAAGTACCAAAGGTAAGGATGTTTAGCACAAGAATAGCAGTTTGGCAACTGAGATGGTCGCATGTCTGAATGAGTTCAAGTCAACACAACTGCAGGCTTCACCCTCGCTGTACGACGTTGATTGCAAAGATTAACTGTAAACCTCCACGTGGAATGAAAACTTCCCATTGTCTCTGAAGAAGACGTGGCAATCAGTAGGTAGTGTTTCGATGTTGCTCTTTTGAGCCCGCGTTTGCACTCGGGCTGACTCTAATCTCTGTCCTTCGTCTCATCTCCTTATTCGGCTAGGATTTCTTGCCAGGGCTTGGATCAACCATCACAGGCAATCCGGAGTGACGGACACGGTCTTTCTTGCTCCTCAGACAACCACGTCACGTTTGGCTGCCACAGCATAAAAAAGTGTCTCCAGCGACACCTTCTCCCCCAGCGCTCGCCTGGCCATCAACTGTCGGCAACGACGCACTTGAGATTTGAATTCTTAAGAGTGAGACGCTTTGTCACCGTTATGGTGCAGCGAGATATTTTATGTCACTAATATCTAGGCACTCGTTGTACGCTTAGAAAGTCACAACCCCAACAGGGGTTTAGTGCAGCCGCGGCGCATTTTAGATACATATGCCAGCTACATTGAGGTTCGAAGAGGATACACGTGCTCAGACTTCATGTTATATTCGTAAATGACCTTCTTGAAGCCAGTGTCTTGAGTGAGATGCTAACAAACGACATGTGAGTTCGCACCCCGACTGCCCAAAGCATCAAGCTTAGCATGGAAGCTTTCCCGGATTTCGGCCTTGCATACCATACTTATCAACAGCAGGGTCAACCAACGGAATGCAGGATAACCCTCAACTGATTAGTTGGAAGCCATGGAAAGTCTGTTGTTGGAAAGTCAGACTTCAAACAAATCTTGCCCGTTGAATGAGTGAATGAGCTGAAACAAGCACTGTTGTCGCAAACTCCGTCCTTGACCATGAAACCCAAATTTTGCAGGTTCATATTCCAGAAAGGTAATTTGTTTTTCAATCTGAGCTGATAAAGCACACACGGGCCGGTACCAGGTCATGCTCGACAACACCTGACGTTCCAAAGGATGACTGTGTTCATGTTGTCATGCACTTCTCACTCTGCGTTGTGAATGATGCCGATAAATCCATTCTTATACCGTGACAAAGTCGACAGGATGTTGGCTTGTACGGCTGCAAGATAAGTGGCATAAAGGAACGCTTGCCAGACATGCAACAGACAATAGCAGCTGAAACACACACGATCGAAAGCTCGATGCTGCGCGCCTTTTGTTTGTGGCAGAATAAGTCAGCATGAGATAAAATCAGAACACGTTGAAGGGGGAGCTATCCCGAATTTGAGGACAGATGAGATTCTCATTTAACGGTTGCTAGATGTCATTGGATGGGTCCATACGGTATCCTCGGGCTTGGTGGCTGCGGGTTTCAGGGGCAACACCAGACTCATTGCCATTGTTTGACCCCTCAAAGCCATTCTCGACAACAGCATTGGCATTCTGCAAGACATGATTAGTAATTTGTATGACATTATGATTGCCCCCAACAACGATATCGGAGGACATGATGATTGATTGACCCGTCAAGTGACTCGGTTTCGCATATGGCCTCATCAGCAAGACATCACGACCTCTATCTTAACTCCGTGTGACTTCACATGCCCAGCCGGACTTAAACCGTCGGGAAATATGACGTGCTTTATACCCCACGACGTGCCACATGGGAACTCCAACCGTTTGGAACCTCAGAAGTGTGGACGCGCCCAGCAATTCGCGACACGCGATGACGCGATCCGCTCCGCGTCTAACATCACCACCGGAGGTGGCCGCTAGCCCTACCACTGTGGTATTCTCGCCCTTTGATGTCACAAGCTCCGCCCTAAACCCGAGGACATGCCTGCCGCCGTTGCGAGTTGTGGATCAAGTTGCGGCTATCAGATGATTCAGATCGGGCAACACGCGCCCTGAAAGTGTCGCCTCTGGCTGGATCGGCACGGGTTAGGGGACCTCACTCTGGGCATCACCATTGATTGGGACGGGATGGGACTCACGCAATAATATCCATGGTTGCGTGCCATTGTCAAACCTCCGACCCCGCAGACTGGAATGGGGGTACCGAGAGGCCATCATGGAAAGCATATAAGGAGCGCGGATGCTCAATTGTTGGATGATGAGATTGCAAGAGGCAGCTTGATCAAAAGAGCCACACTTCTCAAGCCCAGATCACTATTCACCCCAAAATGGCACCGTCCGCAGTCGAGGTCGAGACCGTCCAGGTCCCCGACATCGCCGCCCTAAAGCTCAAGGCCGCCGCCCTCAACAGCCCGTACAAGGAGCTCGCCGCCAGCAAGTTCGACTCCGATGCCGAGGCCGGGCTGAAGGGCCACAAGGCCGCCAAGGTGAGCACAGCAGCAGCAACCACTCCCCGTTAACACGTCGACTAACAGCCCAAAGTACCCGCACTACCTCCCGACCTGGGATCGCACCCAGACATATCCCCCGCTCGAGCCCTTCGAGCACGTCGAGCACGGCAAGGACGCCGACACGTCGTACCCCAACCTCCTCCCGCAGGGCACCGTGTCCGTGACCCACCTCACCCCGAGCATCGGCACCGAGGTGCGCGGCATCCAACTCAGCACGCTCAGCAACGCCGGCAAGGACGAGCTGGCGCGGTTCGTGGCCGAGCGCAAGGTGGTTGCCTTCCGCGACCAAGACTTTGCCGACCTCTCCATCCAGGAGGCGCTGGATTTCGGCGGGTATTTCGGGCGGTATGTCGGACCACTGACGACGCGGAGAACTGGAAGCAGGCAAACTGACGAGCAACAGCCACCACATCCACCCCACCTCGGGCGCGCCCGAGGGCTACCCCGAGATCCACCTCGTGCACCGCGGGGCGGGCGACAACAGCGTGGACAAGTTCTTCGCGAACCGCACGTCGTCGGTGGCGTGGCACTCGGACGTGTCGTACGAGCAGCAGCCGCCGGGCACCACGTTCCTGTACATCCTCGACAAGCCCGAGACGGGGGGCGACACGCTCTTCGTCGACGCCGCCGAGGCGTACAACCGGCTCAGCCCGGCCTTCCGCGAGCGGCTGCACGGGCTCAAGGCGACGCACAGCGCGCACGAGCAGGCCAACTACAGCCTGGCCCGCGGCGGCATCCAGCGGCGCGAGCCGGTTATCAACGAGCACCCCATCATCCGGACGCACCCTGCGACGGGCGAGAAGGCCATCTACGTCAACCCGCAGTGTACGTGGACCTCCCCTGCCCTCTACCCCCGTTCCCCTTCCCCAGCCCTATCCATCCATCCCGCGCCGTAAACTGACATCCTGTGAAACAGTCACCCGCGACATCGTCGGCCTCAAGAAGGAGGAGTCGGACGCGCTGCTCAAGTTCCTGTACGACCACCTCGCGTACGGCGCCGACTTCCAGGCGCGCGTCAAGTGGGAGGAGGGCACGGTCGTGGTGTGGGACAACCGCGTCACGCAGCACTCGGCGCTGGTCGACTGGAAGAACGGGCAGCGGCGCCACCTGGCGCGGATCCAGCCGCAGGCCGAGAGGCCGTTTGAGACGCCGTTTGAGGGTTGAAGAGACTGGTTTTGGTTTGGACTGGGTTCGCCAGCTGGGTTTGGGATTTTGATATCTAACTAGCGAGGTTGTTATTGATGAGTCACATGAAGGGAATCGAGTTGAGTGCTGCTGCTTGGCTTTCGGATGTTTTGATGTTGCTCTCCTGTGCCTTGGTCTCGCGGCGTCGTTTCTGCTCGGCTCGTCTCGCGCGCAGTCTGGAGAAGAAGTCTTCGTCTTCGTCCTCGTTTGCTGCGCCGGCTGGCTCACTCAGCGAGGTGTCGTGGGTGAAGGATCGTTTTGGCGCGTTGTCGGCCATTTGAAAGGGATTCCTTGTGTTGCTAGGTTCTGAATCTGTCCTTGCTAGGGGCTTGGGAGCGGACAGTTGCCGGGTTGGCGGCTTAGCAGGTTGATCCATGTGCCGGAGATTCAGCTTCGAGGGCCAGGAAGGTGGGCCGTCGAGATCATCATCATCGCCAGAGTCTGTCGTAGGCTCTGGTTTCGACCTCAATAGAGCTTCTTGAGCACTCCGAGTCACCATGCCACTGGGTGCCACGCTCTGAGAATCCAAGCCGCTCGGGCGCCTTCGCGATAGACTACCATCTGCCGGTCTGTGACCAGAACTCGGTCGAGTCATGGCCGTCAAATTCAACGGAACACGCTGTTTCCTCGGACTGTCCATCAACCCCTGCAGGGAAGTGGGTTGCCGGTGCGGCCGCTCTTCTCTGTCCTCACTAGAGCCACTCCCAGCAGCCCGTTTGCCCAAGGTTTTGGCGATGCCCTTGCGCTGCTTGGAGGCCGTGTCGAGGGCGGCATGGCGCCGCCTCACCAGGTCCGTCATCTCGCCTGTGACGGGCCGTGAGATGTTTTGGATGGTCTCGGCGTTCTCGGACTTGGCCAGGCCCTTGAGGCGTTGGTACTCGGCGGCGTGGAGGTGACGCGTGAAGTCGCCGGCCACGGAGAGGAACTCGTCCTCGACCATGCGATACATGTCGTCATGATCGATGCCCTCAATCATGAGCCTGTGAGACGTTAACTGCTGTCTGTGGAGAATTGAGTCTCGAGCTGTGCGTACTCTTCCTTGAGCGGCTCTGGCGGTGGCGATGTGGAGGGCGATCGAGCTGTACCGAGCCCAAGACTGCGCCTCGGCTTTCTGCGCGGACCTGGTGTCGACTCGGTTTTTGGTGTCGGCGTGGGATGGAGTGATGCCGCTGGGCTGCGGCTAGTTGACGGGGCTGGGCTCGCTGTGGCTTTGGTGCGGGATGGCGTTTGCTTAGTCGCCGCGGTTCCAACTTTCCATGGCAGCTGTCGGGGCATGCTGGGATCGAAGTTGGGGTTGTTGCTTGGAGGCGACTGTTGTTGACAATCGGGATAGGGAGTGAGGTTTGACGTGATCTCAGAGTGCGATCAGTTGGTCGAGATTCAACTATGAGATTGCTGCCTAATCACACAGTGCACACGCCTTGCCATGCAACAACAACACGCAGTAACTGAAAAAAAAAAAAAAAAAAAAAAAAAGACTTGGAGTATAGGAGGGAAACTGCCCGGAGTTGTGGGGGGGTGGGCAATCTGCTGTTGGGCGTTGTTGTTGGGTGTGGAAGTGATCATGAATTGTGATGATTTTCATGCTCGAGCCTGGAGACCAAAATTCCGCTGGACGATGGTGCATGACCGACTGAATTGCTGACTCAGCACACTGGCACTCGATGCGTCAACATGGGCGACGGCGAGTTTGAGTCTTCGAGACCTGTCCGCAGCCGCTGCTGGACTTGAAGAAATCGGTTGCCAATCAAACGGGTTAATAAGGATGGGCTGAGGATCTGATGCAGGAGCTTGAGGGCTCAACGAGCTTTTGCCAGCCATCACCCAGATCTGGTCGGAATCGTCGGATCATCGGCCAACATTGGCACTCAATCCCGTAAGCCTGTGGCCCGGACCGGGGCAGCAGGGCGTTGAACGGCGACAAGAGGTTTTGAAGTTGCAGAGTAGAAATTGCGGCTCTGGATGAGGCGAAGGCACTTCGCCTCTTGATTCGATGGTTACCTTATGGATGGGATGCGATGCAGGGAGCATGGACCTGAAGATGGCTAGGATGGATCATGGGACGCATAAACCGGCTGGATCGAATGCTCCACCTCCTCTGCGTCTGCTAACCAATTGATATTTGCATTCGACGCCACTACCAGGGGTTTTCGTCCATTTGTTCCCTGCTGCAGCCGGCGCGCCAATTACTAGGGGTTGTTCGTCCAGTGGGACCAATGCCCTGCTGCAGCTGGCACGCCGATACCAGGGTTGTTAGTCCAGCTGTTCCATGCCGGGCTGCTGCAGCCGGCACCTCGACAAGCGGTCGGAAGAGCAACACAACAACACGCGACCGGGCGAGAAGATGGACGGACATCGCTGCAATTCAGTTGTTCGAGCGCTGGGAGACGTATTATTTAAAGGGCGCGTCCGCCGCAATCATGCCCATCAAACTGCTTGCGGTCCATCCGACCAACCTTGGATAACAACGATCCATCTACTTATTGTCTCATTGTCTATTTTCGCATCGTCACCTTACCAAGCCGACTCATCAACTCATCAGTAACCGCCTGTTGTCTGTCAAAATGCTGCCTCTCCGCCCTAGCCCTGCACGAGCCACGGTCAAAGAAGAGCAGTCGGAGTCGGCCGCAGCCCAAAAAAGGAGCCAAGTAGGTGATTCGATCGCAGGCTGGCCGAGAATATCGCGCTGACTGATGCGTTTTACGCACAGCAACTTCGTCATGACGCCCCCCAAATCTGCTTGCACGATGATGCGGCCGACGCGGACAGTGGGAACGAGGCCAGCACGGCGCCGGCAGCCCCCGTGAACCCGGAGCCAGACATGCCCCTTGCCGTCTACCGAGCACCTTCACTCCTTCCTTCGGAGGACCTGTCTTCATCTGGAGGGCCATCTCTCGCCCTGTCAACCCTGAGCTCCTGGTCTTACGTGCCGATCCGGCAGCGGACGGCGTCGGTAGAGTTTCTCAATCTGTCTCAGCACCTCGACGTCGACGAAAATGTTCGGAGAACACCATTCGAAATTGAGTCAGAGGGGCTATCCATGTCATCCACCACTGTTCCGGCAGAGGAAGACCCAGAAAGCCCACATCTTTTCCCATGGAAGTTTGAGTTTCGGTGGGAAGGCGGAGTTCTCCATTCTCCGTGGGGTCCTCTTGGGTCCGCGAGAATGTCTTTTTCTCGCCAGTCCATCGATATGAGCCGCGCGACAGTCGGCGGCAGCAATGGGTTTTCAGTGTCCACTCACGCCTCAACTGTGCTGAAACCCATGCCTGGCGTCTCCCTCCACACTGCCGCGAGGCTAGAGGAAGAGACTTACTGGGCCATGAGGGAGAAACGAGCGGGCCTGGTCCAATTCCTCGTGAACCACTATTGGAGAACCCATACTTCCCAGGGAGCCAATCGACGCTACCGGGAAATTCGCCCGCGCTTCACCAGCTCTCCTAGCTCCGCCCAATATGCTACGGCCACATCGGTGCGGCATTCCACAAGAGGGCGGCCATCGAGGCGTCTTGTCAATGGTGGAGGATCTGGAAGCGGCGAGGACGATGACCCGGACGATGGTGACGATCCGTTCCGTCATCCAGGGGGCGTTATGCGGGAACAGACCCGCCATTTCGCGTGCCCTTTCCAGAAATGGCGGCCACATCTATACCCGCATTGCTATTACCGCATGAGCCGTGTGACCCACGTCAAGGATCATCTTCTCGAAAAGCACTCCGGTCCCCGGTGCAAACAATGTCATCGCCTCTTTCGAACACGACTACAGCGTGACGCACATCAGGCCGTCGCAGCGTGTTGTGGCACACCGACCCGGACACGAGAGTTGGCTACCTCAGCGAGCAGCAGATCGCTGACATCAAGAAGCGCACGGTCGGGCGGAGCCCTGAAAAGCAATGGCGGAATCTTTCAGGAAGGTCTTCCCAAATGAAGACCAGCCCCTGGACGTATACCTCGACCGTCGAGCCGAGGCCGCAATGCAACACATCGTGCATGACTTCGAGAAATGCTGTCGGCACGTCTTCCGCGCGCACCGTGCAGAACGGGCGCGCGACGATCCCTTCTTGAACCGATTCCAGACCCGGGAGCAACAAGAAGAATCAGTTTCGGAACAGTTCTTCGTTTCGGTAATGCTTGGAATCGGTGGCCAGGATGCATCAGGTTGGGCCCCAACCTATGCTGTAAATCTCGAGTCACCGAACGATCCCCCCGCCGCGGTTGCTACGGGCTCTAGTCACGGTGTGTTTCTACCCAACGCCAACCAGAACCAAAGTCTTGAACCTGATTTCCCCTTGGCGCTGGATTTCCCGAGGCATAACCACGGCGCATTGACAGGACTGCACAGCTTTTCGGCGGTGGTTCCCTCGCCTGTCCCCCAGCTTTCACCGGACTGGCACTTCGGTTCGCAGTTCAATCCCCAGCCCATCAACCTGTCCGACGTCGATCATGTCGCCCTAAACTACCAGTCAATGACCACGGACGTGTTGGAGACACAGCTTCCCGTACTTCCCCAACCAGGACAGGATTTCCATGGGCCGCTCTTCCACCAGCCCAACAATAACCTCTTTGCGGTAAGCCCTCAATCTTTGCTCCAACTCGACCCCTACAACAACACCAGCAACGACAACAGCGACAACGATGGCATCGTCGATCCGGTTATCCCCATGGGCCCCTCCACGGCTGCCTGGCCGCCGTCCGTACCGGGAATCCACGGGCTTGCTCCTATGACTGTGACTGATCGTTGTTTGTACTCGCCCATACCAACCAATGACAATTTTGATGATATCACAACGCCTGCCTTCGCTGCATTCCTCGCCATCACATGCAATGGGAAGACATGGGACCGATAACTCCAGCCCATTATGGTTCATCAGATGTGCCGTACTATTGAACCTAGGCTACGCAAGTTGGTGGTTGCGACCGTTTGCTCGGTAAAGGGGAGAGGATCATGGATCAGGATGAAGCCGTCGTAACTTCCCCACCTCACGCTTGCCCAAAGATTTGGTTGATTGTATTTCTCTCTCTGTTCTCGGAGTCTCTGATTGGATAGGTATGCTAGGTTTTCTGGTTAGACACTTTATTTCTTTGTGGTTCGTTCCGTTTCTCTCTTTGTTAGAGTTTAAAAGGAGGGAATAGATTAGCCATGGACATTTGTTGCCGTCAAGTGAGGCTTTGGTAAGCTCCCATAAGGTGGCGAAAGTTGTGCCCTTTGCCAGCTTTGGTGTCCCTGCGTTAATTGTTTGTGAGTCCATAGGTAGTCAGGCTTCGCGTAGAGTCTCGGTCGAAGGCCGGAAACACCGGACCACTGTCCCCAGGGGCACACCGTAAGCACTAAGTGTTGGGACTTTCTGCAGTATTCCGGATTCTCAACCGCGCGTAAACAGAATACGCTTCTTCTCACCGGACGTATGTAATACGCATCTTTCTGATGGCGCAAATATGTGATACGCATCCCAGCTGATCTGGAGCAGTGGTCCCGCCGCGTGGCATTACTGCTAATGGAATTTTGACCACTTGTGGAACTCAAATATATGGCTCAACGCCTCAACGATTATCAATACGCACATGCGTATTGTTGATACTCCCCCCACAAGTGTGGCGCAATACCGAAGTTCCGAGTCTCGAGACATGACGGCGTCGTCAACGGAACAAATGAACATGAACATTGGCTTGAGTTAACTTGCGACGCCGTATGTGCATCGAGTATAAGATGGCAAGCGACCCTCGCTGCAACAGGTGAATCAGACACAGCTCATACGCAACAACCAACTCTCGCATCACAAACCACCAGCATACAACTCGATAACGCAATGAGCATCATGCACTCTCTTGTACTCCTCTCGGGGGTTCTCGCTCTGAGCCAAATCGTCGCAAGTGCCCTCGCTCCTGCCACCAAGCAATGTGTTCAGCTCGAGGTGCCGGTGCCGGTGATTGCCACGAATCGCCACTACTCCATGCCCCGGGTCGACAGCAACATCGATGCCATCGACTGGACGGTCAACGTTACTACGTGGTCGGAGCCCAGCGCGGAGGATCGTAGCATCAGGCTCCTTCCCATCAACTCTACCTTCAAGATCAGTGCGCAACTGTGCGTCCCGTTGCAGAGCGGCCCAAAGGCAAACGTTCTGCAGATTGCAACCCCTGGTCTGGGTTTTGACAAGAGGTCAGTTGGGCGATGAGGCAGTGGCGTGAATTTGACTCGATCTGGGCAACAGAGACTAATTGCTCTGATCCTGTCATAGATACTGGGACGTGGAGATCAACCCGGCGGAGTATTCGTACGTTGACGCCGCTGTCGGAAAGGGGTACTCCATCCTCACCTACGACCGGCTCGGCACGGGCAAGAGCGACAAACCCAACGCCTACGACGTCGTGCAAATCCCGGCCGAGGTCGAGATTATTGCGGGCCTGACGAAGCTCGCCCGCAGCGGCAAGTTGCTCAGCTCGTCCAAGGTGGTATCGCGCTCCGTCGCGGCCAGCGACAGCGCGACCCCCCTTTCCAGCTTTCGCCCCTCCAAGGTCGTCCAAGTCGGCCACTCGTTCGGCGCATTCTTGGTCGCGCTGAACCTCGCCAAGTACGGCAGCCTCGCCGACGGCGCCATCCTGTCGGGCCTCCTCACCACCAACCTGACCACCATGATCGACGTGCTGCACTACGACCACGAGTTTGCGCGAGAGCACGACCCCGTCCGTTTCGGCGACTATCCGTCCGGCTACTTTGTGCTGAACACGCAGAGCTGCCTGCAGAAGCTCTTCCTCCGCAATGGCGCGTTTGAGCCCGAGATGCTGCCGTACGTTGAGAAGATCAAGGCGCCGGAGGCTGTGGGGGAGTACGCCTCCGAGGGCACCAATCCGTTCCAGCCTGCGCTCGACTTCAAAGGGCCGCTTCAGGTAAGTTGAGGAGGAAGACCGCTGTTTTGATAGCTACCGTAATTTGTTCAGTGTTGTGGTTTACACTCCAGAAGGTTTGAAGAGGGACAAGACAGCTGACATTTTATCAACAGTTCTTCAACGGTGAATTTGACAACTTTATCTGCAGAGGCGACTGCAGGGGTATCTACAATGAGACGGCGGCGAGAGTCCTCTTTCCGGGCGTGCCCATGGCGGATCTCGTATCTTACCTCCAGCCCAACACTGGCCACGCGCTCACGGTGGCCACCAACGCTTCTGCCGGTTATCAGGTTATGCTACAGTTTCTGGATTCTCGCGGACTGTAATGAGTGGGTGCCATATGCTTCATGGCTAGGAGAGCACACGAATTCGTTCTGTGAACTAGTGTTTCCTCTGTCCGCACCAGATGGACTGCGACTTCAACATGGCCCTGGTTAGAATTGTTGATAGGATAGGTAATCAGATGATAATGATCAGTGGTTGTACTCAAATAACCGTCCTGCCGGACATTGGTATTCTTTTCCCTATAAGTTGCCTTACCTTTTTGTGCATCTGTTGGGCCCATATGACGGTCTTGAACCAGGCATCGACATCCGGAATCTCCGAGTACGTCAACAGTGCCCTCTCTCCAGCTTTCACAAGACTGCGTGAAGCTGCAATTTTGCCCCCACTCACCTCCCGTGCTCACCAGATCCAGGATAACGGGCAGCAAAGCCTTCCACCCCAGCGTCAGAACCAGGAACTTTGAATGAGCTGAAGGTCCTGGTCTTATCTTCTCTGCTTTGGACCCCTAATTTCGTCTCCCCTGTTTTTTTGGGAGGCCCAACAGTCACAGGCTCACGGTCATTCGTTTGAAACATGGTCATTCACGGTCCGGATAGAGGTACCTGACTTTTACTCTTTGCTGAAGATAACCCCCTATTTGGCACACCATCCACCCATACCCAACAGAATGTAAATCACGCGGCTCTGGATCATGTTCTCACCTTCCCTCCAACAGCAGGCACGTTTTGTTTGACAAACAAAGCAGTTATGACATGTTACTCCAGTAGGAAAGAAACCCTCCCAAGGCTGTGAAATCACTGGAATATACCAGGTATTCGGTCAGTTGAGGGAGATAATAACCAAATTAGAGGTAGGTATCATCATTCAGGACCCAGATTCCAAAACAGCAGCACCATGACGCATTACCAGGAACGTATCCATCCATGCTCCTCCAAAATTACCCCATGACACCCCCTTTCAAACGGCAAACGCCAAACCACCCGACAAAATGCTCACTCTTGAAATGCTCCCCAGAACCTCACTCATCCCATGCCGCAAGAATACCACGTCTTATTAAACCCTCCAACCCCTTCCTCGGCCCCCCAAAAAGCCACTTCCTCACTTTCTTCCCCCCGCCCAAGTATGCTCCCACGTCCTAAAACTAAACGCGCTGCCCCTCGCCCTCGGCTGCCCGGGCCCAAACGTCGCGACCCTCGTCCGTTCCAACACCTCCCTCGGCGCAAACCCATAATACACCTTGCCCCCCACCACCCTCGGACTGCCCACCTCCCCCCACCCCCTGCCCCCCGGCGTCCCCAACCCCACCGCCGTAGCCGCGGGCGTGCCGTTCGGCCCGGGCTCCGCCACCACCCCATAACCCAATTTCATCGCCAGGATCTCGTCGCTGACCTCCCCCCACCGGCTCGCCTTCCACGGCAGGCTCTCGAGGCAGGGGGCGCGCGTGGCGGCGACGATGCTCGACACGTGCACGTCGCGCACGTGGAAGTTGTTCTGGCTCAGCGCGGCGGAGCCCAGCACCACGGCGAAGGTGGCCGCGCCCATGGCGAAGGCGTACGCGATCCACAGGTCGCGGCGGTTGTAGGCGTAGGCGTTGGCCACGCGGGTGCGCGTGCAGGGGTAGGCGAGCGCCGGCGCCGGGCCGGTGGTTGCGTTGCCGGTGCCGAGGTCGCGCCCGGAGCGGGAGGGGTCGGCGGCCCAGGCGACGACGACGAATCGCGGGTTGGAGAGCAGCGAGAGCGTCATGTTCTCGTAGAACTGCTGGATGTCGGTCATGAGCGTCGGGTAGGGGATGTAGGTCTCCGGGTCGATCAGGGAGGTCTTGGTGACGGACGACTCGACCTGGGCCGAGGGGGCGAAGGTGATGATGCCCTCGAGGTAGGCGCGCAGCCGCTTGCCGAGGGAGTGGTATGCGAAGACGAGGCGGTAGTTCTCAAAGTCGATTGGGAGGACGTAGTTGGACTCTGGGGTTGCAGTGATGACGTCCCTGGTGCCGTCGTCGGCTAGGATGTCGGGTTGGTAGGTGGTGTCGACGATAGGGTGGAGGTAGTCGCGCTTGAGAATTGTGGTGGTTTGCTGGGACAGGGTGTGGTTGAAGTGGACGGTGTAGTTGGTGAGGTAGTGCTCGCATTGGAAGACGACTGCCTCGTAAGCTGTGTCCCAGCCCGGCGCCGTGTTGTTCCCCGGAAGGTTGCCAGGGTCTTTGGGAACTGAATGGCCAACGAGCAGAACGGGCTCCGTCCGGAGAGCACCAAGATGCTTTGGATAGGGGAGTTTTGCCTCGGTCAGATTGATCTGGTACCGGAAGTAATCCCCCAGGTTGGTCATGGCCTGGTAGCTGAGGTTTCCCATGGGCATTAACTGGCTGGCGTTGATAGGCAATCCTTGCTTGTGGAGCTCGTGGTCGTCAATGAAAGCACCCCTGGCTCGTTCGGCGCACTTGTATCCGGGGGCTTTGAACGAGATGGTGTAGCTGCAATTCCAGCCGGCGCCGCACGTCTCGAGGGCGGCGTCACGTCTTGGAATCACGGCGTGAGTGAGAGCGCTCTGGGCCGTGGTCAGGTCGACGTGGCCGCTAGACTCGGTCCAGTAGTCGAAAAAGGTATCGTTGAACGGCGTGTCGACGAGATTTTGCGAGTCTGGAACGGTACAGTTCCACAGTGAAAGAGAAACTCCACGAACGCCATTGACTCGGTCGACTTTTCTCCAGTTCTTCGTCTTTTCGTGCTCAAAATTGAGGGTTCGGATCCCATGGCACATTTCCTCCCGAGTTTCCAGAATGGGGGCTACCGTCAGTGTGGCCGGCGTCAGGATGACGGTCAGGGGAAAGAGCCTGCGATTGTCAGCAAGACGGAGATGACCAAGGCACCTCTTCGTTCTTACCATGCCAGCGCCGCCAAGCAAGCAGCCGCGCGGCCTTTCTTGAGGAACTCCCAGTTCAGCATCATCAGTGGCTCGTCCACGGCGGAAAACAGGCTGTCGATGGTCTTGAGACGCAGTACGTTCAGGATGACCGTTGTCCAGATTTGCTGTCTGTAGGCGAAGACGACGGCAGCGACCAGGGACGCCTTGGAGGCATACGACAGGAGACCCCCGAAGCGCATCATGCGGATCTGATCGTCGGCTGGCTTCCCGTCCAGATGCAGGTAAAAAATGTGATGGCCGAGGGCAAAGGCGAATCCGAGACAGAACATGGCGTACATGGGCCATCCCCCGTAGACCAGCTTCCATCCTTTTGTCCTAGTCAACCAAGCAAACCGGGGGTTCCCAGGGGGGCCGGGTGGTGGTGAAGCGTCATAGTGCGGTGGGTAGTAGTATGTCGCGCCGTATGGACTGTTCAGCTCGTATTCTTGCGGTGAGATGGTGGTTTTGGACGAGTCGTTGGCAAGCTGGGGAGTGCCAGGGGGGCTGTCTTGCTGGAAGGAATCCCGAGAGACGACCGGATGGTATCCTGGAAACTGTCCGCCGGATTCGATGCCCAAGCCCACGCTGGACGGAGTCTCTGCGCCGGCGCCAGTGTTTCCGGGCGGTGGGCTAGCGGGCGCAAAAGAAACCCGCGAGCGTTGTGGCGGCGGTGATGGGTATGTGAGGTCTGGTGTTGGCGCCATGGGGTCCCACGAAGGATCATGCCTGGGTGGTTGCTGGAACGGGTCATAATACTCTGGCCGAGGCTCTGCCGAGGATTGTTGGTCCATGGCGGTTGTCAAAAGGCGAGAGATGCATGGATGACCGGGTTGGAGCAAGCAACAAAGCCTGTTGGGGACCGAACGGGGGTTCCCAAAGTGGCAGTTAAGACAGAGGAATGCTGAGAAGAGGGGGGATGCACGTCATTGAGGCTGGCCAGATAAAGTTGGCCGCTGTTGCTGCGACCTGAAAGTGGGTGTCTGTGTGTGAGAGGTTACACGGGGATGTCGCGGAACGTCGTTCCATTGTTGGGTCCACGAGGCGGAGGGGGGGGGAGGGCAGCACCGAGAGCTGTCAAGCAGCCGAGAGCGCCAGCCAAGTTTCAACCCTCCCCCGTCTCCCATCCCCATCCCCGCACCACCTTCACTTGCACCACTTGCACCGCGCCACCACCGGACCGGCCCGAGTTGTTGAGCACGCGAGCCTGACGGGGCTGGAAAATGAGAATAGAAACAGGCTGCGGGGCGAGGGCGGGCTCAGGATTCTGAACCCCCAGATTCGCAAGCGCGCTTTGCCAAATGTGATGAGCTGGCGGTCCGCTTGCTGGTTTGCAGGGTGGCTGAGGGCCAGGGCAAGCGGCCGCAAGCGTCTTGGGCGGAAGCTAGCTGGGGCGATCATGCAAGCCCTGCAGACGTTGGAACCAACAGCTTCCGCAGCTGCACCTCTGAGTGGCTGTCCTCGGGCCGCAGCCCCCAACAGAGGAGTTGCGCCAACATGGACTGCAGCATCCGGTCATTCTTCAAAGGGCACTGGAAAATGGTTGATCGGCAATGCGCGCGTTGAGCGCGAAAATCGGGGAGGCGGGTATTTGTGGAGTGTTGTTGTTTATGAGATAATACCTTAAGCTCGGTGTTGTTTCTCGGTTGGATATTGAGAGATTGCAACTGACCAAAAATCGAGAAGTTTCGAAACTGAGAGAAAACAAAGCAGGGTCAGGGACCGACCATCAACAAAGAGCCAAGAAACAACTGGCGAAAAAGAGGGTTCGTCCGATGCCTTTCGGCCCCTGCAGCCAACCGCCAACACCCGACGTTGCAGGTCTCTGGTCAAAGCCCCAACATGCGCTTTCGGCAGTCAGCCAAAGCAAACCAAGACGTCACTGGGTCCTCCAAAGTCGAGGAAGTTCAGGTTGGCGTCCGAGCCTCCCACCCAAAAACACCCCCCTCCAACAGATGCAAAGTGCACTCACCAAGGCTGAATTATGCAACGCACCTGATCCCGTAGAAGGCAACCTGCTTCAACCGAGGCTCTCTGTCTGTGTTTGAGAACAACTCGTCCCGGATTTCCTCTTCGCTGGGAAGTCCAAACTCCAAAGATGTTGTAGTAGGTAGGTAGTTAAGGCACCGACCCTAGAAAGATTACCTTAGTAGAGCCAAAAGTCGACGAGAAGACGTATAGGTAACATGCGATAATAACGCAGATATCCATGGTTGTAAATATCGCGTGGATGAAATCAAATTAATTGGATGACTGCAGCGGTCCAACTTGAAGTGACCATTAAAAAGGAGACCGCGCGTGTGTGACATGAGGCACAGCAATATTGAATCTGTTCCATCTAATAATTCAATGTTAATAAGGTCACATCTGACCCCTTCTTTCTCATTTTTCTCTGGTTCCAAGAAAGCTCGCAGCACCTCATCAACTCCACAGCCTTCTCTCGCTACAACCCATCGCCAACGTCCAAGATCACCACCACCCAATGTCCGCAGGCGAAATCGGGCCCTGGGGGCCTATCGTATACCTTACCGCAGACGAGCTGGTCCAGCTCAATAAGCCGGTGATGGGCCGTCTCTCCCAGCCGGGCCGGCGCCTGCTCTGGAGCCTCCAAGGACCCCTCAGCTCGGCCATTTCGGTCCTCGCCGAGGACGAAAACCCCAACCCAGACGGGCCACGCGAACCCTACTTTCGCCACGGCGGCGACGGCACCGACAGGTGGCACCCCATCAGCAACGAGCCCGTCACGGAGCAGCGCCTCACAACCCTCACCGTCACCGAGGAGAACCTGAGCGGCTGGCAGGACGAGTGGTGGAACATCAACGGGGAAGGGTTCGACGAGGACGCGCAGCCCGCGCCGGGGGACCTGCCCCCGACGTTTGAGCCGCTGGTGGTGACGGCGTCCAACGGCGAGTTCGTCTCGATTCACGACTACGTGTCGGCGGTGCACCCCTGGCTGATGGCGGGGCGCGAGCAGATCCTCCGCGCGAGGCACGTGGCCGACGACCACTACGTGCCGGGGCTTGTCGAGGAGAGGCTGTTGGTGGTGGCGCACGATGCGGAGCTAGTCTTTGTGGTGGACGAGCAGGAGTGGCTTGCTGATCTGAGGAGCAACTTTGAGGAGAACAGGCGCCGCCGGGAACAGGGGTCCGCGGGTTGAGGGTTATGGGCGATGCGGTATTGGCTAGTTGGTGAAGCTGAGGCGCATTGATCGGAGAAGTTGCAACAGAGAGATGGTAGAAGAATGGCGGTTTGTGGCGCCAAGCTCAAAGAGCGCAGTATTGACGGCGACCAGATCTGTTTTGTGTGGTGTCGAGACCGCCAAGTCCGCTTGCACGGGGGTGGCTTCCACATCTACTAGCTCGGGTCATTGGGTAGGTACTTATGGTGTATTGGTGGAGCGGATAAGTTTGACCTCAAAAGAAAAGGCAGACTCCAGTCAGGGTCAAAAGGGAGAGTCTCAGCCCAGTCCACATTCACATCACGCGTGGCACCTCGCGTTTTCCTCACACTACTCCAGCCATTGCCCACGAGTCAAACAACTTCAGAGGCTACGATTTGTTACGGCACTCAGATCACCTCCAGTTGTCATCGTGAGCTGGATCGTTTGGAGCCAACGCCAGTGTGCTGGTTTGGTTGGTAATGGAATCCCATTGAGAGCCAAAAGGAATCTTGATCAAGTACGCAAGTCGCCACCAGCAGCGCTGCGCTCAAGGTCAATATACTCTCCGTTGCCCGGCCCCGCAGTAGTCCACGCTTTTCCCAGGCTCTCCATCCTCACTACAATGCCCTGCTTGGATCCTGTCGCCCGCAGCCCATCCGATTGCACTTGTCTCAGGCTGTTGGTGTCGGTGATGGTCTGTCTGGTCTTCCAGAACTTGAACAGCGACTTGAGCCACGGGACGCAGCCGCAGATGAGGCCCAACTGGACCTCGACGGCCGTCCATAACCACAGATGGAAGCCATACCATGTGACATCGTACGTCTCCTGGAGAACGTAGTGGAGCCAGTAGATGCGGATGCAGCCGGAGAAGACGACAATTAGGCCGAAGCTGAAAAGTGTGATGAGGGCGAGGCGCTGCGAGAGCGGTAGCTTGATATGGTAGAAGGTTGGGAGCGGAAGCACCCATACAAAGAAGTCGAGGATCGGGGTGATACAAGTATGGGCGAGCAACATCGGGGCTTCATCGAAACAGTCATGCGGGTATAGCGTAAGGTTCCAATAGCTCTGGAAGGGACTAATTACAATATGATTAGCAACCTGATTTATCCTAGTATAGTATCGATAGTTTCCGAGTATCTTGGAACTTACTGGCATTGGCTAAAGAGGGCAATTAGAATAGAGACATTGGCTAGTGCTGTAAGCCAAATTCCAACGACTTGACAACTCATTAGCTACTGTCTGTTTCCTGATGAGTTAGAGTCCAGGCAGTAAGACCTACTGCTCAAGCGGCGGAACCAAGTGCCTCGTGGCGCAAGACGCAGGTAGCTAACACATATCGAGATCTTGGCCAGCGCCGTCGCTAAAATAAACAGGGCCTGGGCGGCAAACGAGATCTGGCGGCTAGCTACCATTTCATCCGTGGTCAAGTCCCAGATATGAATGTCCCACCCATACCGGGAAGAAGCCAGGACGACGCAGGTGGTAACTCCTATGTCGAAGACCTAGATATACAGGCAAGGGTGAGTTAGCTGTCATGTCTGGTTGCAGGAATGGTATCTGGTATGAATCCTTACTGCTGCGCTCAGCATGAGCCAGTCGTCCCAGTCGACGCTTCGCATAATATATGCTCTGACATAGAAACGCAAACCCAGACACAAAGTGCTGATCGACATGGCAAGAAGCTCGACAATGACGAGAGCAGGGCCCCGGGTCTCTGGGTTGGTGTAGTTTGGGGCCGGCCACGAGGCTACGACGTCGGGAGGCGGCTGCCTCATGGTGGCAAAAAGGTGATGGGAGTGAGGGGCGGAAGGAACACAAGTATCAGGGCGTGTTGACGGCACCGGCCTGAGCGTTTCGTCAAGATTGCGCTTGGCTGGCTGTGCAGTTCATGTGTCATGTGGCTGCCCCCGAGCCGAGGAAGGGGAAGGATATAGAGAACAGGACTGGAAGTCAGGGAGACATGTACGCTATCTACGTGTAAAACGCGGCGCGTCATGTTCATGTTGCTCAGCGTCTAGGTGATGAACTCTGCACCAAATTCGCACCGATACCTAAGGGGATGTGATGGTAAACTGCAGAAGATCCGCTCTGCGGCAAGCTCCGTCGGACGTTTGACATCTGGATAGGCCTAGACGGGCCGATTCACCACCCATCGTTCATAACGCGCAGGCCAAGACTGGGTTTAGTTTGCCACCCCTAAGGGGCCGACAGGAGCCCCGCGCAATGCAAGGCTACTTGTTACGTTATCTGGTCTCCAGCTGTGTTGCCAAGTTTGTTGTTCTCTGGCCTGTTCGCTCTTTGCAAAACGTCGAGAGCCAAGAGCGAAGGGTAAGTCTCGAGATGGCTTCTCCCAGGATTTGCGTGTTGAACTCAACTGCGCAACCGAAGGTCTACGAACCGGGGTAACCCGCGAGCACTTTTACGCCCTAGGAGAAGGGATCATAAACCACGAGCGGCTCATTCGTACCTAGGGGCCAGGGAGACTCAGGAGTGGATCATTGCACGCCGATGATAGGGCAAGCCCCCGCTTCCCCAGACGCAGACATCCCCGCTTCCCCAGACTGGCACGCCCCTAGTTGATGGTTTCACTAATTTCGGAGGGACAGTCGAGATGCCTTCGTTTTTGGTGGGGCTGTCTAAACTCATCCAACTGCTTTCAAGACGCGGGAGACCAGCGGTTAGTCGTGTCCCGCACCATCTCTCAGACGCATGCTTATCCAGGACAGCCATGCCATCTCTTGGGCGCAGACAAGAATAGGGTGAACACAGTCCTCTCTCAAGTCCAAAGCGCATTTAGCTTGATGTAAATGGGTTATCGTATGACCCATTGTCCTCCGCACCTCTTTCACCCACGTTGGCTACCTATCTATGGGTGGCATGATGTTAATATCAGATTATACTACGATGATATTATCCTACGTCGAAGATTTTAGTTGAAAAGGCATTCGCAAGAGCAGAACTGTTGGCGGCTGTGTCTATGATTTCCTCGGAGGACAGCCCCCGGTTCTTCCAGACGTGTTTGGCAGGGCAAAGTAGCATACGAGCGCGGCGTTACATGCGCGCTGTTTAATTGGGCACACCTGCCTCAAGTTCAGATGAGTTTCAGCATATCAGGGGAGGTGTGGATTGTCCCCCAATACGCTGGAGTCAGCCCTAGCTGGCCAGGAACCTGGGCTGAGCTGGGGTCGCCCGCAGATTCCTGCAGAGCAAGGTTTCCCAGAGCATCATCATGGCCTCGTCGCTCAGGGGCGTCAGAATCGCCGATCGGAGTTCAAGCTGTGCCACCTATCCCAGCAACCATCGGAATCCGCCCTCAGCCGCCCCACCACGCAGGAGCAATAGCTCCTCGTCCACGCCACCTCGTACTCTTTGGTGCTTCCTCCCTGCCTGTTCCCACATCCATATGTGCTAGCTGGTACTGGTTGACAAAGACACGGGTAACGAAGGCACAACCTTAAGACACTCTCGGGACACTGAGAACGACGAATTGCAATACGACAAGTGAAAGTACCAGAACCACTCCAGAAACAAATTTGGACGCGTTGCACCTGTAGCGATCCGGCTTAAGACGCAGGGCACATGAGCACGTCCAGCTTGTCCGGCTCTTGACGCCGTGGTTTTTTAACGAAGCTCTCCAGTCTCGACGAGCATGCTAAAGACGGTGTTAGACGAGGCGTTCCTAAGCGTCTTTCCCCTGACCCCAAATACTGTCAAGTCACCATAATCGTCAATAACTCCTCAATCTCCTATAACATAAACCTTCCATGCAATGCCTCCTATAGTGTTCTTTGGGTTGAGATCGCGAACAGTAACGCTCGGGACCTCTACCTGAGGCTGCTTGTGATGATTATTACAAATCCTCTGTCTGCTTGTGCCGTTCATGTGACGCGTTTCAGAGCTGCAACTTGAGCGACATTTGGCTCCGCGCCAGCCGTAAGTTTCCACGGCAACAGCCTCACCTTGATCATTATTGCTGGTTCTCACCCTAGGGCGTTCCCTCCTTCTGCCTTTCCTCGCTCTTGAACCGTCAAGGGTTACTAGTGGGCATCAAAAGCTGACAAGGTTAGGTATGTAATAGTTATATTACACTGCGTCATCGCTGCTAGATGTACCGCTCGCATGTACGGCGCTACTGAACTCTGAGGCCGTCCGTCCCAACTGCGCTCGGCACGCGAATGGCGCGGAAGCTGAATCCTGCCTCCCTGGCTCCATGATAATGTCCTCCCCAAAGCGACGAGAGAAACAGCTGCGCAGCAATGGGCGCAGCGTCGGGATGCAGAGACATACGATCGAGCATGTTACTTCCGCAAAGCACCAATACACCGTTTTCACCGACGCCCAGGTGAGGTCCGGATCTTGTAGAGATGGGCGGATGGTGGTCAGCCGTAAACCTGATATCACGCATGTCCTGGAATGAAATCAGCGGCTGGGCAAAGATACGTGGGAAAACGGAGAGCACATACAAGAAGCCTAGGCAGAATACGCCTATCAAAATAATCTTATGTAGGGGGGGTAGCGGCAGTGTCTTCAGCAAAGGCAGTGGCATCATGAAGATGAAAACATCGGTGACAACATGCACAATGCCGTGGCCCGTCCAAAACCAGACACGCTTCTCGCACCCCCAGATTGGGTCAAGAGGATCCCAATTCTTCGACAGCGGAAGGCAGATGGTCGTCCCGCCTACGAGGCCGGCAAGGGTCCAGACGACGAGGAACGCCAGGAAGACGTCACAGATCCGCTGAAAAGAAGGCAGCGGGAAGATGCGCCGGTACTGGAGGAGGAAGGTGGCCTTTAGGAGCACGAGATAGAAGTGGTAGCCCAGCGATGTGAAAAAGATGAGCTGCAGCTTGGATTAGCCTGGTCACGATCTTGTTGAAGATGGGTCGGGCCATATTGTCAGCAGGTATGTACCTTTAAAAACGCTCTCCTCTTGTCCATAGGCAGGTTGACGAAATGCCTACCGAGTCCAAGCCTCGTTGCTATGGTACCGAGTCAGCATTGAGTGCGCCGGACCGGGGCTTGTGCGCATTACCATATATGACTCCGATGGCCGTTGCGACTGTTGAGAACTAATAATGGTATTAGAACCCCCCTGCTAGATACTCGAGCCAACTCAGAAGGCAGGGGTTATCACCAATGTGGCGGCCAGGGCGATATCATCGTTGCCAAAATCTCGGAGAACTCGGAGCCGAACATAGAAGCGTAAAGCCACGACTACCACGCACACGAGAAGAAATACCACAGCAGAAGCGATTAAGCCTCCGACCATGCTTTCCTGCCCGTTGGGAGATTTGCGGGTTAGGTTGATTTGGTCCATGCTGACCCCGTGCAGCGTCCAGGGGCTTGCCTGTCAGCTATGGCACGCAGCGAAACCTGTCACTCCACGGCATTTGAGGCTTGCGTTCTGGGTGTAGTCCACAAAGTCCTCCAGTCATTGATCCGTGTGCCATCCTTTATGACAAGATGCTGTGAGACGGAAGACGGACACACTTTGCAGGATTCAGGGCGTTGGTTTTTTTTCTTTGGGGATGTCTTGCCACCACTCTCGCTCAATCAAACAATTTCTACACCCGTCCCATTCCTCCGGAACCGGGTATCCACATCCGACGAGAGCTTGATAGGGTAGCGCCATTGGCCACTTGATGTCATCTGGTGCGGTCGAAGAAGGTTTAAAAGGACACCATCGATCTGTATGGCCACTAACCCTGAAGAGTGTGGCATACGTTCCAGACTTTGCCACAGACGTCGCGTCGCTCAAAAAAGACCGAGAGAGCAGGGCGTTCAGTGGGACACACGCCCTCAAACAACGCTCCTCAGAAACCCGAACGGCACGGTGCTTGGCTACGTGGAAGACCACTATGACCAACAATTCGTGCTTGAGTATATCCCCGAAGATCTGACCGCGCCGCTTTCTTCACACGCCGCAACCAGTTCAACTCGTGGACACTGACGCCCACGCAAGGCGGGAGCGTATCGCTGGCACCTACAACTCGGACATCCTGTCCCCGGAGCTCTCGAGCACCTGGTCAACAGCACGCAAGGCGTCAGAATCAAGGGTGTCACGACCGCAGAGTGCGACTCTTGCGCGATAGGCAAAAATGCACCGACAAATTTAAAATTAGAGTACAATCTCACCAACTTTCGTCATGGTGAAAGACTCGCCCTCGACTTTCACGACTTCGAACCGGATGAAGCGGGTTACAACTCACTGCTGCTAATCGTCGACAGGGTCTCGGGATACATGTGAGATTTCTACCTAACCTAGCCCCTCCCCCTTTAGGCAGGCGTGAGCGCCAAATCATCAATGTTGACGGAGAAAGGCTGGCCGAAAGTGCCCGCGACGCTGCACCTGACGTCAATCCGGACGCGCATCCACTGGGCGTTATTGGACAAGGAAAACCCCGACGTGCTGAACGGGACCCACTCGGTCGTCGTGCCCGCTCTCAGGGTGAAGAACTGGGAGGCGCCCAGTTGCGTCTCGAGGTAGATGTACATGGAGCAGAGGAAGGCGTTGACGCCGGAGCTTTTTTGGAACTGGATAAGGTGCATTTCGTTAGCAATTTTGACATTCGATGTATTATCATAAGACCGGGAATAATGGTAAAAAAGAATTACTTACACCGGTGATCTTGTACAGGACGTTACGCGGAGGGTTCAGTTGCGGACTGACGATCGCAAAGTTGAAGTCGGTGGCGCGCATGCCAGCCGCCCAGCGGAACTCTCCAGACTTGGAGCCTCCGTGAGCCACGGTGGTGCTGGCCATGTTGTAGGTGAACAAATTGTTGTTGGGCGACGGAGTGAGGATGGTCCAGGAGCTCGGATCACCTTCAAAGTCGCCGTTGACGAAGAGAGGAGTGGCCGAGGGAGCTGGCGCCGAAGTTGTAGTGCTAGTGGTAGTTGGGATCGCCGAGGAGGTCGTCGTCTCGGCGAGAGCACTCGTGGTTGTGATGACCGGAGCAGATGTGGAAGTGGTTGAGGTGGTGGTTGTGGTGTCCGGAACAGATGTGGAAGTAGGGAGAGTGATGGACGAAGAAGATGTTGCGAGTGTGCTAGTAACCTCATCATCCTCATCGTCTGAGCAGTCCTCGGCCGAGTACAAGTTCAGGCGATTTCCAGCACCACAGGTCTGGGAAAGCTTTCCAGGGCACGGGAAATTGCATTCCGCAGCTGGGGCGGACACGCTGCCCTCGTTGAGTGTATCGCCGCAATAGCACTCACGGCCATACTCGACGCCGAACCACTGGTAACCGTCGCAGACGGCAGCACACTTCTCGAGAGTCATGGCGTCGTCGCAGAAGGAAACACTGCTGAGGGCTCGTTGACCATGGGCCTCGGTGTAGCAACCCTCACTCACCCAGCCATCCACAGATGATGTCGGGACGGGTGCCGAGGGCGCTGTCGATGATGAAGGTGTAGTAGTGTCGGCGCTGAACTCGTACACATTGAGGCGCCAATCTCCGCCGCACTTCTCATTCGGGTTGCCCGCGCAAGGGAATGAACAGTCGGTCTCCGGAGCAGAGGCGCTTCCGGGGTTCAGGCCGATTCCGCAATAGCACTCGTTGTAGTACTCGAGACCAAAGACGGGGAGGTTGGAAGCACGGCAGATGTCGGCGCACTTCTGGATCGTCATGTCATCGGCTCTGGTGACCTTGGCGGAAAGGCGCGCGATTACCAGTGGGTTCGGAATGGCAACCGAGGGAACGGTACGTGGACGGGAGGCGGGCGCGGGTGCTTCACTGGCGCGGGTGTAAAGAGTGAGTCTGTTGCCAGCTCCGCAGGCTTGGGCAGAGTTTCCTGGGCATGGGAAGCTGCACTCGGCAGCCGCCGTCTCGACACTGCCCTGGTTGATGGCATCACCACAGTAGCATTCCCTGCCATACTCGAGACCAAAGTATTTGAATCCGGAGCAGGCGGTCGCGCACTTCTCGGCGGTCAGCTGGTCGTCGAAGAAGGCCGAACCGCTGAGGGCCCGTTGGCCCTGCGCCTCGGTGTAGCATCCGGTGTAGCCATATCCTGGAACGACAGCAGGATCACGTCGAGTGAGCCGAGTATAGGGTGAGGCAGCTACGCCCAAAGGAGCGACGAGGGCCGAAGCCACGGTGTAAGAAACGAGTGTGAAACGCTGCATCTTCAGCTTGCCTCGAGGATGGGCGATGGAGTGTTGGAGACGAGAGGGCCCTTCATTCTGGGGACAGGTAGCAGAAAAGTATTTCCATTATCGCGTTTTAATGTTCTGATGCCAAGGGAGTCTCCTGACGCCCAGGCTCTTTCAGCCCGCAGAGAGTTGTGCTTGATGCCAAACAGAAATCCTGGAACCAAATAGTTGGATATGCGAATGAGGCGCTATCGTTCAGCTGCTCCCATTCGGGCAGCTAACCCCAGTCGGGGCCAGCAGGGCGAATCAGAGCTTCCAATTTAGTAGGGCCTCGAAGATCAAGGCCCACAGCATATTGGTCTGGATGGAGTCATGGACCAAAGGATCAGCGCTACAGCCTTGGAAGGCCCACAGTTTATTGATCTGGAAGTCAATGGACCAAATGGGTCCGGCACGTCCGGCCAGCGCTTCAGCTGCCTCGGAAAGAATAAGTCCTGGAAATGTCCATGGGTGATGGAGTTGAGTTGGCGTTCCAGGCAAATCAAGAACAGTCACTCGTTTATCGTTGAATAGTAAAGATGGGGATCAATCAGTCCAGCCCAACGTGTGAGGCCAATGCGTGCCTCAATCGGGTCATGGGAGTCGGCGTCTACGATGGACGCGAACAGTGGCTCAGTTGTGTCCAGAGTTATTCCAACGCCCAGACAGAAACTGTGTAAGTAACAAGCCTGCGCGGCCCCCCGAGCATCGAAGACCGTGTTGAGTGTTGACACCTGTTCAGCACTCTGGCACCGCGAAACACGTATACCTCGACCGTGACTGCCACGGCCTCAAATACTGATGTTGTGGTCGAGATCCGCACGACTGAGGTAACGGCCTACTCAACATCGACTTCATACCTTGAGGTGTTGGAGACGGTCACGGCCTACACCACAACCGATGTTCTGACCGCCTCGACCACCGTCACGGCTGCATCTTCATCTGCCTTGAAAGCAAAAAGGCACAAGAAACGCGGGGGCGGTTGCAAGCCGACATCCACCATATTGTCTGCCGATCCCTCTTCTGCCACTCCTTCATCTGTCGCTCCCTCGTCTGTCGACTCTTCGTCCATCGTTCCTCCGTCATCATCTGCCGCCGACTCCGCATCGGCCTCGACAAGCAGCACACCCGAGTCAACTTCAGCAACCACGCCTCCCCAGGGCCCCGTGTCCGCAGCCCCAGAGTGCCCCAATGTGGAAGCTTACTCGTCGGCCTGCTCGTGCATCTGGGCCGCGAGTGATGCAACGCAAACTAGCACCTCTCAGGCACCCGACACCACCATCCTGGTCACCGAGACCGCTACGGTAGCTGTCCCTTCCACCTCGACCGACTGGACCACCAACACGGTAACCGTCACCGTTCTGCAAGGCGCCACGACAACCATGACCTCGACCATCAGCACCGGCACGGTCACCACAACCACCATCACATCCACATGCCCCGCGCCGGCGCCCACCGAGACAGGCGAGCTCGCCGTCGTCGGTGGTCCGAACAATGGTCAAGTCTTTCTCAACAACCTGAACGTCCCCAGTCTGGTTGGAACACCCGGGACGGCCTTAAGAGCTGTCGTGGCTCGGGCGGGCGGCCAGCCCTACCTGGCCAGTGACCCTGACGTGAAGATGTGGATTACCTACCAGGAGTCAGTGGGTAGAGTGTACTTTGCGCGCGTGGTCAATCCTGGAACCACATATACCGCGGTTTCCTGCTCCGTCAGCGACGCTAATGTGCTATCCTGCACGGCCGGCAACTTGGCTGTTGACACTTTCTTCACCCTTCCCAACATCAGTCAGGTTTATATGGCTAGCGCGGCATATCTCAGCACGCGCACGACACCGTATGATGTTATTAGCCTCAAGGTTTTAACTTGCTGAGTGAGGAAACCAGAAATAGGGGTAGTGTTTTAGTCCTTTCTGCCACTTGCGCTTACTCGAGTATACATCTCGGCACGGAACTGCCTCCGAGTCTGGTTCCTCATCTTTGCATCGGCGTACCAATAAAAGACCCTGTCGGGCTTGACCTCGTCCTCCTCGCACAGATCCCACCTCGGCTGCCAAACATGTCCCATGAGCCGTTTGAACTTTGAGCCACAGTGTCTGCAAAAATTACCAAACCGGATACGGATCCAAGGCGGCCGACATCCTCGGTCGATCGGCGAACACCCACACCCAAGGTCCCTGGAACACGACCCGGAGCAGCTCTTGCTTTTCCTGCAGCGGCCGCTGGGGCTTCACCTCGGGCGGCACCTCCTCGGGCAGCCCCCCGAGGATCGAGTCCAGCGCAGCATCGAGGCGCTTCAGGCAGGCCGCGAACCGCTCGTAGGAGCCGGGGCCAACTTGAAGGTCGCGCGATACATGGTGAAGCCGCACCCCTAGGGAACATAGGTACTGTAGCGGCTGTGTTCTTGGAGGAGGCGCAAGTCGAGGGAGTCGTCGGACGGCAGTTATTCAAGAGAGACAGGGGCGTGGGAGGAAAGGACGTGGGGCTCGTGCGGAGAGGCATCGTCGAGAGCTGTGTTGCTTAGGTTCAGTTGGGCTTGGTTGGGTGAGGTGACAATTGGAACATTTGTTGGTTCAAAAGAGCGGAGCTGCGAGGGGTTTCAGATCACGGTGCAAGGATCGCGATGACTATCCCCAGGAAACCCAAAAAAACGCTCTGTGTGGTAGCTGTGGAAGAAAAGGGGGATGCGATTGGTTCGACAACAGCTAGTGTAGGAAAAGAGGAATGCGCCACGAATTGGGTTTTGTGTAGGTGGTGTCACTCGATAGAGCCCAGGGGTCAGATACAGCACACTAACGTTGGTCCGGAAAGTCCTTAGTATTGCTCTTAATAAACAATAAACGAAACAGAAGTCCATTGTTGTCCTGCTCTGTAATAACTACAGGAGAAAAAAAAGTGCAAAAGGAAAGGACGAAACGCGATTTGAACGCGTGACCTACCGGACTGCAGCCGGTTGCTCTACCCCTGAGCTATTCGTCCTCAGCTGCTGTGATTGGAATTGCGGGTCGCCAAGTGGACTCATGAGCGGAGGCCAACTCCGCTCATCTCACTTCACACCGCCCTTGTTCGTCAACTTCAGGACAAATCAGATTTGGCTGCTGGGTGGGGCGTTAAAAACGATGAGCATAAAGACGTCTCAATGTGTAAAAAAAAAAAAAATACAAAAAAGAAAGAAAAAGAATGTGGCTCGTCATGTCTGAACTGTTAGATCGTTCAGAACTTATTAGGTATGTTTCTTAAGAGCCTATATCAACGTTTCTTCAGTCTCTGCTTACTGCAATGCTATTTTGCGCTCCTCTTGTGGGAAAAATGTAACTCCATCAAACTTCAACCTGACGTGGCCGAGACCTATCTCACCTCTGCAATTGACCCTGACTTGGCATCGGTTGTAGGGCAAATTCAAGATAGGGAACCGTGCGTTCTCCCTGGATTCGGCAGTCCAAAGCTGCAAGTTAGTAACTTACTGTTGTAATCAGACTTATCAGGTTACAAGAAAACCGAGTGGTTCCTGCTAGATTTGGCTATAGGCCCGACAATAACGACCCAGGAGTCATAGAAGGTGGACATGACCTGCCCAACTCATATCAGGTAATTACAATTGTACTCTTAATTTATATCTACAAACAGAATCAATCATACAGCCCCGCCCCACGCTGAGTCGTCAATCGGAACGCGTCAGGTCAATAACATCAACAGCCTTCCGCTTCAGCATCCAACCCCACGGCGACCCCTCCAGCAGCTCTGCCACTCCATCATCCCGACCAGGCCCTCCTTCCCGAGGCGCCGCCGCCGGCTGCGCCGACGTACCAGACCCAGCCCCAGACCCAGCAGCCCCAAGCCAAATCCCCTCCATGTTCACAATGCGGTCATACTCGGCCCCGAGCAGCGTGCGCAGCGCCTCGGCCGGAAACCCCCTGATCACCTCGTCCGCCCTGGCCTGGCGGGCCCTCCACTCGCGGCGCGCGGCGTCGGCCAGCCGGGTCGTCTTGTTGACGACCAGCGTGTGCGGGCTGCCGACGTGCTCCGTGACGTGCGTGCAGTCGACGCCCGCGGCGTCGAGCTGGTTGTGCAGGTGCTGCCGGCGCTGCTTGCCCATGGGGATGCGCTGAGTGCGCAGGCTGGGGCTGGCGAGGAAGGCGTTGAGGCCGGCGCAGTCGCCGCAGGAGCAGCGGACGGCGCCGCGGACGAGCGAGGTCGACTTGGCGGGCTCCTTGCCGACCCACCGCGTGAGGAAGGCGTCGAGGACCGCTGCGTAGAGGGCTTGGTACCGCTGGGTGGAGAAGGGGATGGAGTTGTCCTCGAGGGCGTGGATTAGGCCTTGGAGAAGGGGGATCCAGAGGTGGTTGAATTCCTGGGGTGGGATGCGGTTCGCCTCGGCGACGATCCTTGATGAGAGTGCCATTGTGAGGTGGTCAGGCGCCTTCTTTTCGAGCAGGTTCTCCCAGAAGCTGACCAGCCAGCCGCTCTGAACCGCGCTGAGAAGCTGATCCTCTACCGGAGCTCCAGAATAAGGAGTGCGTCGACTCGGAGACTCGAGGGTCAGAACGCTGACCATTGCCGGAACATCCATCGCGGAAATCATCGATTTGGAAACAGCCTCAAAGACGCTCATCCATTGGGGCTGTTGAGCAGCGGTGACCTGCCCAGCTCGTAGGAGGCTGGGCCCAGGAAGCCGAGGCAAAACGACGTTTGTTTCGCTTGCTTTTCCATAACGGGTACAACTCTGGAGTGGCGTCAGTTATGCGTCACTTCGAGGAGGATTGACGGCATGTACTCACCGGGCCTGGATATAGTCAATATCACGATACCACACGCAGTGGGAGATTACCGATGCTCCGTCTTGGAGCCCCAAGACCATGGACTTTGCTGTGTCCAGGAATTCCTCGAGCGCTGTGCGCTCCCATTCCTCCACTTCCTCTTCCTCTGGCTTGGGGGGAGTGACTGCGCGGACGGCCGCCAGCTTGAACGACAGATGTGGCAAAGATTGGACAGCCTGGAGCAACCTGTACGTCGTCAGAAGCGTCCACTCAAGAATTGGGCGGGGGGTTCTTACGCCTTCTGGACCTCGGCGAACGACAGGCCGTTCGCTATCTCCCCCTTGATCCATGCAAAGAACTCGAGATCGATGTTGCCGTTGATATTTTCGACGGCTCCGCTCAAAGAACTCCCAGTCTCTCATCCTTACCACGGCCTGCAGCAGCTTCATCACTGCCGGCTTGTCTAACTTGGGCTTCACCTGGAAGCTGTGCATTGGCTTCGATGCCCAATCCTTCTCACACAGGCTCTTGAGCATGAGCAAGCTGGATGCGTCTTTTGATGGGTCTTGGCATCTCTCAGAGAAGTAGGCAAGAAGCGACGCCAAATTCTTGATGCTGGACTCTGAATATCCCTTCACCTTTGCGGCCGTCTGCAGGAAAGCCGGAGTGGCGTCGCGAGGCACGAGGATGATGCCCTTCAAAGTAGTTAGCATGCATACCGGTTGGTTGTAGAAGTGGAGAGTAACAAACCGAAACCCGGTAGGCATGAGTGGCACTCGGACCTCCCTGATCAAATCGTCAGTTAGTAGGCTGCAGTCTGTTGTTGTTGCGGCGTCTGCAGCTCACCTCATTCCCGGCATAACCTTCCTCGTAGTTGATCTCCTCGCCATCGACATCCTCAAAACAATCCCGCTGAAGTAAGCTCTTCTCATCGAGCTCGACGTCGTCGGCCAAGTGGACGCCGTCCACGTCCACAAGCGTTGAAATAGCGAAATGGGTATCGTAGATTTCGTCCAACGAGTGCCAATCTTCATCATAATAGTCGTCCTCGCAGGAACCCTCGGCTGTCTTCTCCAGAGTACCGAGAAAAATGTCCATTGGAAGCTCGGATGATATGTCGCGCAGCGCCTGCGCGACGACCAGGTCTCTGCCTTTGAAGCCTTGGACAGAGAGAGCGGCCTCGGTGTAGTGGTGGTCGAGTGCGTAGATCAGACGCTGTAGATTGTCGGAACCCGCCACCTTGGTGAGCCATTGACGCAGCGCATCGTGGAGATAGGCACGATGGCCTTGCCGCAAACCGGCGCCCGGGCGCTCCTGGTCAGGCTCAAGGGCCAAGTTGTAGGTGAGCACCCAGCGGTAGCCCGACGTCACGGGTAGGACCTCATGCTGGACATCGGAGTACCAGCACATGAACCCTTGGTCCATCTCGGAGGATTTCAGGACCTTCTTCTCATGGCGATGCCTAACAATGACATCACCCCCGGTATGGGCCGAAGGGAGGGAGATGACGAGCGTGCCAAACATGCCCGGGATTTTGGGGGAGCTGGATGTGTCAGTGCATAGTGTTCATGGTTGCAACTGACGCCACGGAAAACCCACTCTGTATGCGACTTGAACATGGCTCCTTGTTCGTACACCAGCATCTCGTAGAGCTCGGCTCGAATTGGTACATTGATCCCGAGGTCCTTGCCAACATGAGACACAATGGCTGCAAGGAAGGTTCGCCACTTGGGGTTCTGCATCTCAAATTGGCTGGAGTCGAGCTCCCAGGTGTTGCGGACCGAGGTGTCGACGATCGTCTGGTCGCCTTTGCCGTAGGGTGCCTGGCGGCACTTGTCGATGATCTGCCGCGCCTGGTGCTCCTGCAGCGGCAGATCAATCTTCCCGATGTCCCCAACAATAAGACACGGATCCATGCTCGGAAGGGCGCGCGCCGAGGCAAAGCTGCCCGTCGAGTTGATTTGGTCGAGAGCATGGCAGAGGGCCTGGCGGATGTTGCCGGCCTGGGAATCGCTCACGTTAGGAGGGCGCACCCCCGTGCGGGATGAGGTCAAAGGAGCTGTTCCATTGCCTTCGGCTTTTATCTTCTCATTCAAGGCGGCCAACATAGCGTCCAGGAGGATACCATTACTGGTTCCCAGGGGTTTGGGAGGTCCAATGCACGGTTCTTTTGGAGTGGCACTGGGATCTTTTAGTTGCAGGGGAGTGAAATTGAAAGTGGACGCGACTGTCGCGGCTGTCGCGACTTTCTGTACCATTTGTTAAAGGGCCAATCAGATGTAAGAAAGTTTAATTGTCCGGCTCTAAAACGCGATTGGAAGGATCACCCTGCAACTGCAAAAACCCCCAGGCCTTGGAACGTTGACTGTGTCCGTTTCGACAAGCTAGAACGGCAGAGAGATGGGTACTTTCTTGTCGAAAAACGAGTTTCCCGTCGAGGGACGTGTAGGTTTTTAGGGCCAGCGCCTTTCCATTCACGTTTTTGTTGACTTAGGTTGAGCTTTGCTAACCGCAGTCCCGGGCCTCCCGGTAGACGGTCCTCATCACTGGGGGCTCCCGTGGTCTCGGGCTGGGCGCGGCCCGTCAACTAGCCGCAAAGGGCGCCAACGTCGTCATCGCCGCGCGCGATGCTGCCAAGCTAGAGGAGAGCATTGCCGACATCTCTGTAACTATCCCTCATTGTTCACCTGCAGCAGCATCCCCACACTAAACAGAAGCCACCAGCAATGCGCCCGGTTCCCGGACAAGCAGCGCTTCCACTCCATCCGCGCTAACGTTACCACCGCCGACGAGTGCGCGCGCGTCGTGAAGGAGGCAACAAAGTGGAACAATGGCGCGCCGCCCGACATCGTCTGGTGCTGCAGCGGCAGCGCCCACCCCACGCTCTTCATCGACACGCCCACCGAGCAGTTCCAAACCATGATGGACAGCAACTACTTCTCGTGCGCCTACATGGCGCACGCCGTTCTCAACGCCTGGCTGCGCTCTCCCCCACCCGCGCCCGCACCCGCCGACTCCAAGACCAAGACCAAGACCAAGACCACCCCTGCCCGCCACCTCATCTTCACCGGCTCCTTCGTCTCCTTCTACAGCTTCGCCGGCTTCACGCCCTACGCGCCGTCCAAGGCGGCCATCCGCTCGCTGGCCGACTCGCTCTCGCAGGAGATGAACCTGTACGCGGGCGCCCGCCCGGACCTGCCGCGCGTGCGCGTCCACACCGTCTTCCCGGCCACCATGCCCACCAAGTCGCTCGAGGACGAGAACCGCGTCAAGACGGACCTGACCAAGGCGCTCGAGGAAGGGGACCAGGTCCTGAGCCCGGAGGAGTGCGCGCGGCGGGCCATCGCCGGGCTCGAGAGTGGGGAGGAGCTGGTCCCGACGTCGGCGATCATCAGGCTGGTCATGACCTCGATGGCGGGCGGGAGCATTCGCGGGGGGTTTTGGAAGGGTCTGGTTAACACGCTGCTCGGATGGGTGGTGTTGGTGGTCATGGTGTTTATTCGGTGGGACATGGACAGCAAGGTGGCGAAGTGGGGGAGGCGGCATGGTGCGAGCGGCATGTTGGAGAAGAAGGACTAAGTGACATCACGGCAAAGGGTCAGTTTCGTACACACGCAATGTTAACAACCACTACCCAATGCTGCCACAGCTATTCCGCAGGCAGGTTCCAAATCCCGATGTTGGACGCTAGGAAGAAGAACGAGAGTGTGGTGAGCCGGTCAGTTCCGGCCATTCCTTTCTCGTTCCCAGCGCCACCTTTAGCATGCTGTACGAGTCTTCCATCTTTCCACTAGTATCGACCTTGTCATTGAATCAGCACGCACCACATCGAGCAACAAGGCAGATCGCCCCTCACCTCAACCAGCTTGTCCTTGCCACGGGTGCTGCCGTAGTAGTCAAGAATCGCCGGATTGTGTTCGAGATACTCTTGATACCTCTTGTCAAAACCCTCGCCGGTGTCCCCCGGTCGGCCATCCTTCCTCCCCATTACGCGCGCCTTGGCCAGGTCCCGAGGACAATGGAAAAACAGAACCAGGTGCGGCACGCCAAACTGGAAACATCAGCTTATTTTTCTCCCACAAATGCTTTTTTTCCTGAGAGTCCGTCAAACTCACCAATTTCTCAAACCCGCGGACCTCGCCCATCCGCCGCGGGAACCCGTCCACGACGATCGGACATCCAGACGGGCCGTCACGGAACGCCTCCCGAAGGAGAGGAAACAGAAACTCCGAGGGGAGCAGCTCGCTGTTCTGGACGTGCCAGCCGACAGCGGGGTCCTTGTCGGCGTTCTCGCGGAGCAGCTCACCGACGGAGACGTGGGCGAAGTCAAACTCTTTGGCGAGCTGCTTGGCCAGCGTTGCCTTGCCTGCGCCAGGAGGGCCTGGAAGAGCGGGGAATTAGAAGGCTCTGCCCGTGGGTCTGTGTGTGTGACCGGCTGAGGGGGTGGACATGGCTTACCAATGACAAAGACGAAACGCTGATTGCCGTCGTCGGAGTCTATGCTGTCGTCGTAGTCCATGGTGGGGTGGATGGAGTGTGGCCGCTCTGGGATCCTAGACTTGGGTCGAAGGGAGAAACTCCTGAGCAAAGCAAAGCCCAGCAACATAACTGGAAAAGAGGCAAGGGGGCGACCCAAATATAGGGAAATAAAATCAACAAACATTGCTTGTGGCGAGCCCATGATCAGGTGAAAGGTGTGGCCTTCACTGAAGCAAGTGAGTGGAATGACTGTGTCTGAATTTGCTGCTTGAAAAGTGACTGAGGTGGCAACTGTCATTGGTGAATCACATGAAGATTCAAGGATTGACTCTTGAAGCAAACGGTGGCCAAGAGCAGCCGCTGGGAAACGTTGATACACACAGTGCATACAAGGTCAACATGAAAGGGGTGAGTCAAAACTGGGAGTTGGTGGAGTGATGTAAAGGGGGGTTGAAACGGGAAAAGGTAAGGTGTTGGTGGACGAGATGTAGTGTATATCCTGAACAGATCCTCCTACACCCCTCCGTTAAACCCCAATACCAGGAAGCCCAAAGCGGTGTAATCTAACATCCTAGCAACGCAACTATCAAAACAACTCCCGTTTCATCTCCCCACCCTAAAAACTATACACCTGATCCGGCCTATACCCCAACTGCGCCAGCACACCCGTCCCCTTCCCCTTCAACGCCTTCTCCATGGCAGGCGGCCCGCACACCAGCACCTTGGCATCCCGATTCTTCTCCTCGGCCGCCGCCAATCCGGCCCCCTCCAGCACCTGCCTCGTGACGAACCCCTTCTGGTGCTTCGACCCGGCGTCCGGCGTGGCCACCACGTACACGGCCTTGAACCGCCCGGGGTGCTTGCTCTCGAGCTCGGCGAATTCCTTCTGGAGAAAGATGTCCTCGTCCGTGTTGACGCCCCACACCAGCGTCACGCGCGTCTGGTCGGCCGGGTTGTGCAGGATGCCCCGCGCCAGCTGGTACATGGGCGTGATGCCCGCGCCGCCGGCGATCAGGGCCACGTGCGGGTGCTTGTTGGGCGTCCAGGCGAGCTCCTTGATGGGCGCGAAGGTGAGGGTGTCGCCGGGCTTGAGGGAGTGGAGGTGCGTGCTCTGCTTGCCGTTGGGGTAGAGCTTGACCATGAGCTCGATGTAGCCGGGGTCATCTTGAGAAATCAAATTAGTCGGGATGTGTGAGGAATGGATAAGGGGTGGTGGGTTGCGTACTGAGGTCGTTGGTGGGAGTATATGGTCGGAGGACTGGCAGCCAGCGGCCGTTGGGGAAGGAGATGGTCAGGAGGGCCGAGGTGAGGGAGAGCCCGCTCGGCTTGCTGGCGTCGGGCAGCTCGAAGCGCAGCTTCTTGGTGTTGTGGTTGATCAGCTCGGTGCTGTCGAGGCGCAGGGTGTGGAAGCCGAAGCTGCTGAAGACGGGCTTGTCTGAGGGGGCTTTGCTGCTCCGCAGGTACCAGGCATATGCGCCAATGCCCGCGACGGCGGCGGCGAATGCGACCTGGGTGCCCATTGCGTTTGCACGGTGGGTGGCGCGCAGGAGAGGCACGAAAGAGGTGCCTGGAGGAGGCATTCTGGAGGTTCAGGATCGGACTGCCGACCTTTTTGGTGTGAGATTTATGGCAGTGACTATCCGGCTGCACTGGATGTCCGGACCACCGAAGATTGGCAAGTACTAAGATGGGATGCAGTGTTGCACACAAGGTCGTGCGTCCGGCTAATATGTTGGTCGGAGTTTGCCTTGGGGGAAGTCCCAACACAGCCCGGGGACGCGTTTGTGTCACGCCGCCGGATCCATCAGTCCACTCTTTGACTCGGTCCCGAGCCGCCTGACCCGTTCCGGGGTCCCTCGCGCGAGAGGAAGGCAGGCATGCCGCCCGCAGCCGGGGAAACGCGGGCATTGCTAAACGCCGGCGCCGACACGATCTCGACCAACACCCGAGTCGTTAAGTTAGAGAGGCCCCGGCTGAACCCTTCGAAAAACCTGCAGGTGAATGATTTTTTCTAGTTGTGTGTTTCCTAGAAACTGCGAGCATCGACATCGTGACAACAAAAAACTGGCATAGCAATTGGGATGGACGATGGCCTTTCAATGGCAATGTCTACAGGATGCCCGGTGTGAGATGAATCGGGGATAGCAATTTGCCGACCTGGTGTGAGTTCGGCGTTGGCCAATGACCGACCCCACTGGCTAGCGCAGATCAAGCCCAGGTTGGCGAGGTGGATTAAAAGGCTCGGTCAAGCTCCACCCGTTGCCGCCATCCGCCAGAGACAAGACATCGGATCACGGTTGCGCCTGGCTTCTTCCGTTCCTGTGCGAATGCTGATCTGATGTGCCAACGGCTTCTTTTTGAAGTGTATGATGGCTCAGAACGGGAAGCAGATTGCGGCTCCGTATTAATGCCCCACGTCTCTTCCGCATCGCCGATCCGTGTTCAATGTCTGAGATGGTATCCCTTGTATTTGCCGCATTGGGCAGGCGGTAACATTGACTGAGTTCAGCCCCACCGAAATTCTGGACAGTCCAAGGGTTCTGCTCGGCGGTCAACTTTTTTCTGCCGGTTTCCCAACTGCAACCCGGAGCACAGCCAGATCTCCAGGCCACCAGCAAAGATGGCGGACGATGGCATGCTCCTCAATTTTGAGCTTGGCGACGGGCCCTTGACGAGCCAAGTCAAGTTCAAGGGCGGCCGCTGGCGGGACCGCGTCAAGGCGCAGCGGAGCGCCAAACAGCAGCACAATGGCCCCTCGTCGACCCCGCCAACCCGCGACCCGACCAGGCCCGCGAAACGACCGAGGACCGACGACGGAGACTCCCACAGATACACCAAGATCCCGCGGACTGGCGATGAAGCCCCAAAGGCCCCCAGCCACGCCATGAAGACCGGCCAGATCTCGTCCAGTCTCTTCACGTCGAATCCAACCGCTGTCACAGACTTTGACCAGCCAACAGTCGAGGAAGCCGAGCCCGCGAAACCATCCAACGCTCCGCTGTCCGAGGAGGCCGAGAACTTCCAGGCTCTAGGCCTCTCACGGCGTGTCGCCCAGCACCTGGCGACGAAACTGGAGATGAAGGCCCCGACAGCTATCCAGAAAAACACGGTGCCGCAGTTGATCAAGGAGGACAGCGACGCCTTCTTGCAGGCCGAGACAGGTTCGGGAAAGACGCTGGCGTATTTGCTGCCCATAGTCCACCGTATCATGGCGCTCAGTTTGAACGAGGACGGAACGCCCAAGGACACCAAGGTGCACCGAAATTCTGGCCTGTTTGCCATCATCTTGGCGCCCACCCGCGAACTGTGCAAGCAGATTGCTGTGGTTCTGGAAAAGGTGCTCCGGTGTGCGCCGTGGCTGGTATGCACCACCGTCATTGGTGGCGAGAGCAAGAAGTCGGAGAAGGCTCGGATACGGAAGGGCGTCAACATCCTGATTGCCACCCCCGGTCGGCTGGCTGATCATCTCGACAACACCAAGGTCCTCAATGTCGGCACAGTGCGGTGGCTTGTTCTTGACGAAGGCGACCGAATGATGGAAATGGGTTTCGAGGACGATATTCGCACGATTGTTGGGAAGATCAGGGCGGATAAGCTGCTGAAGGAAAATCCCGACGGCGTCGTGTTGGATGGCGTCCTGCCCTCCAGGAGGGTAACAGTTCTCTGTTCGGCGACCATGAAGATGAACGTGCAGAAGCTGGGTGAGATCAGTCTGGAGGACGCCATTCACATCACGGCATCCAAATCCGAGATGGACAAGGATGCCGAGGGCAGCACCGAGGCAGCATTCGCCGCTCCCTCTCAGCTGAAGCAAGCATGCATTGTCGTGCCGGCCAAGTTGCGGTTGGTCACGCTCATCGCTCTTTTGAAGTCGACATTCGCGAGGAAAGGCTCCGTCATGAAGGCCATCATCTTCATCTCGTGCGCCGACTCGGTCGACTTTCACTACGAGTTACTGAAAGACACAAAGACGCCCGAGAGGCCGGAGAAGCCAACAGAGGAATCAACAAAACAGCAACGCAACCCCCACACAGACACGACCGTTGCCCCGGCTGCCTACGTCACCTCGCCAGCGAATCCGACGGTGATCCTGCACAAACTCCATGGCTCGTTGGCACAGCCGGTGCGCTCAGCGACACTCAACGCTTTCTCCACCTGCAAGGACCCTGCAGTTCTCATCACCACCGACATTTCCTCCCGCGGTCTCGATGTACCCGCCGTCGACCTCGTCATCGAATACGATCCCGCCTTTGCCGTGCCCGACCACGTGCACCGCATCGGCCGCACAGCCCGTGCCGGCCGCCCCGGCAAAGCCGTCCTCTTCCTCCTCCCCGGTTGCGAAGAGGGCTACACCACCATCCTCCCCGCCGCCACACCCATTGCCCCGCAACTCTACGAATCCACCCTTCAGAAGGGTCTCGCATCCACCGTCAACCTTCCCACCACCACAACCTCCACAGCCGCCCCTGAAACAACTGAAACAAAACAAACTTGGACTTCTCGCGCCGAGGCCCTCCAGCTGCACCTCGAACAGCGCCTCCTCGCAACCCCAGGCTTCGTGCCAGAGGACATGGAAGAGGCGCCCAAGCCGAAGGACAAGAACAAGGGCAAGTGGTCCAAGCAGCAGCAGCAGAGCAAGGGGAAACCGAAAACCGAGCCGGTCAACCCGCTGCTCAACGCGGGCCGCCAGGCGTTCCGCTCGCACATCCGCGCGTATGCGACTCACGTCAGGGAGGAGCGCGTGTACTTTGACATTACCCAGCTGCATCTGGGGCACATGGCCAAGGCTTTTGCGCTGCGGGAGCCGCCGGGAGGGATCGGAGGGGGTGTGGCGAGGAGGGCGCATAAGCCTTCGGGCTCGGCAGGGGAGAAGAAGGGTAAGACTAGTGGTGGTGGTGGTGGTGGGAAGAGGGATGATGATGACGGGGATGGGGTGGGGCAGGTGGATGAAGAGGCGGCCAAGAGGATGAGGATGAAGATGAAGATGATGATGAATGCGGCGAGTGAGTTTAATATTGGCTGAGCGGATGGGTGGGATGAGAGTGAGGTATATACCCCTGGTGATGTTGGTAAATACAGACGAGTTGAAATACATGTTGCGTTCATGCGGGTGTGGCTGGGTTTGGTGACAGTGCAGCAGTCGTTTGGCCCTACGGGAGAGGCCCAGGTTGAAATGTAGGGTTTTCAACTCGCAAGACGCTAGTACTATTCATTTGCAGGTATATCATCAATCATTCCCTTCTAGGTCACACATCGCTCTCTATATCGCCGTCTGACCGGCTCTAAACCAAGAATCCAACAAACCCAGCACCAACCGACACCATCACCGCCAGCGCAACCCCTCCCAACAACCCCCTTCCGCCGCCCACCCTCCCCGCCGCAGCACCGCTCGTCGCCGTAAACGCCGCTGCCGCCGCGTAGCTCGTCGGCGTGGCCGTCACCAGCCCCTCCTGCACCTTGGCCTCGTTCGGCGCGGGCGTCGAGCTCGGAATGGTCGCGCTCAGGCTCGCAAACGGCACCACGTTGGTCTCGGTCACGTTGAACTTGGCCTGCGCCAGCGCCGCCTGGTCGTTGATCAGATCGTACACCACGTACGCCGACCGCAGGAAGGTATCCCCCAGCACGAACGACCCGCCCTCCTGCGCCGTGCGGATGCCGAACCGGCACGCCGTCTTGCCGTCGTGCTTGCCGCCAGTGTAGTTGCCCACCGCGCCGAGGACCAGCTCCGAGAGGCCCACGTTGACGACCGCGCCGCCGGGGCCGCCGAAGCCGAAGGCTAGGTACCCCGCCGCGGCGCGGTAGTCGCAGGGCAGGGCCGGGCTGCCCTTGTCGTCGAGGGTGACGCCCGCCTCGGCGTAGATTTGCGAGACGAGGTCGGCGGGGAGGTAGGACGAGGTGGAGCCCGCGTCGAGGACGGCGGCGAGCGGGAAGGAGGTCGAGCCGAGGCGGTCGGTGCCGGACTTGGAGACGGCGGTCAGCGAGGTCAGGGCCACGGCGAACTCGTGGATCGTGGAGGAGTCCTTGGTGGGGTAGAGGGTCAGGCGGGTGAGGGGGGGTGTGTATTTGGTGGTGTCGATGCCGCTGAAGAGGATGCTGCCGGAGCTGGATTCTGTTGGGAGCGGCGGTTAGGTTCAGTTTGAGCGGGTGGAGAGTAAAATGGGAGGGAGAGACAAACCGAGATCGTTTAGCCACATGCTAAAGGCGACGGTGTTGGTGAAGCCCTCCTCGACCATCTGCACGGGCAGATTGGAGTACGGCTGGATCTTGCCCGCGCGGACGCCCGCCTCGTTGGCCGGGTAGCCCACGCCGAGGAGGCCGTAGGGGATGTCGGTGTCGATGCCGATGCCCATGGTCAGGTTCTTGAGCGTGGACCCGCCGATGGTGAAGGCGTCGTTGAAGTAGTCGCCCTTGGCCGAGGTCTTGTCGGCGTAGGCGATGCTGAAGTCGTCTTTGAGGAGGGTGGCGTAGGTGGAGGACTCGTTGGGGTCGACTGGGAAGGGGGGTCAGCAGATGGAAAACGACAGGAGCGTCAAGCAAGGAACGTACAGCTGCCGTCACTGCACTCGCCCTTCTTGCAGATGGCCGAGCCAGTGTACACCATCCAGGCGTCACTGCTGCCTGTGTCGAGCTGGAGGGTGAGGGTCTGCGGCGGGGTGCCGACCTTGACGTCGGCCATGTAGGCGCCCTGGCGGATGTCATTGTCGAGCCTCTCGGTGATGGTCCCGCCGGCGCGGCGGAGGAGCGGGCGGCCGTCAACGGCGCTCCGGCGCTGGATCCCGATGTGCACGACGCCCTCCGGAGCGGCACTCTCTGTGGCAGCGGTGCCAAGTCGGGCCAAGAGGCCAAGGCTGGCCAAGAGGCCAAGCTTTGGGACGTTGCGGCTCTTCATCGTTTTCATGTCGTTTCGTGGGCAGGGTTCGATGGCGATGCTTGGCTTCACACTTGGCACAGTCTAATTCCGATACCCAGGGCCACAAAACGCAACAAGTCGGAGAAGCAGCCGCTAGGAGGGGAGGGCGGCGGTATTTGAACCCCATCATTTTCAGCCGCACGATCCGCATGAGAGACGGTGTAGCCGCAGCCAGCATCGAGCGAGCCCGATGTGGCACATGTCCATTTGTTGCGTGAGACTTGGAGCGCCGAACCCGACGCTCTGGACCCCTGGATGTGACACCAAGCAGGGAAATGCGGTGTTGTCCCGCGCTAACGTTGGTGTCAATAGCGCCTGACAGCCACTTTGTTTGCCTGGGCCCGAAAACAAGCTGAAAGAAGCCCGCCGGTGATTGGGCGGGATTTTATGCACTGTCCCAGATAAGCATTGAGGCTGAGGGCTGTGTGGAGCGCCCAGTGCGATGGCGGAGGGGGGGATGCATGGGTTGACTGGAACATTGCCTCCGCGGAGCCGCAGTCTATACCCTCTTTGGACGACACGGCAAACTCAAACCGGGAGAGTGGCAGTGAGGAGGAGCACAAGGCTCTGAGACCTCAAACACATCACAGATGCTCACCGCCTGATAGGGCTCACGAGACAGCAACACAGCCGCTTCAACGAGAGCAACGAGTCAATAACGCGGTCATTGGTTCAGCCACTTAAAAGGCTCCTTATCGCCATCCTGTCGGCGTCGCATCGAGCTCCGCTGGCCTCGCATGCGGGTCCATCTCGACCGGCCCATTTGAGTGGTGCATAAACCCCCCACTGCTTGCCGGCATCTCAGTGTAGCCGTGAGACGAATCGGCCTCGGGTATCCCAATATGTTTCGACTCGCGAGTCTCTCCTGGAGGCACGTATGTATTTGGGTTCGACGCCGACGCCGGCGTCAACGGCTGCCGTTGGTGTTTCCTGCGCCGGATGACAAACCAAGCAATGACACCGATGAGTGCCAGGCCCCCGATGCCTCCGACGACACCCCCAACGATGGCACCAACGGGAGTTGATCCCGACTCGGACGCTGGGTCCGTGGTTGAGTTTGGTAACGGACTCCCCGTTGACGAAGGGCTTGGGCCTGGGAGGGTATTTGGTTAACTCACCTCTGCTGAATCATACCAAATCACGGAACCGACCAGGGCCTAAACTTACTGGAGCTTGTCGCAGCCACGAACAACTTCCGCACCTCATCCGACGACCACTCGACCTTGTCTAGCGACCCGTTGCCGTACCACGTCTTGAGGTCGTCGGCCCGCTCGTAGGCGGCGGCGTTTGCGTCGTAGGAGTCTTTCCATTGCAGAGTCGTCATATCAAAGAGCAGCAGCCCCTGAGGAGCCGGGTCAGGGTCAGTTCGGGAGTTGTCAGACCCTCCTATGCTCAACACTTGTCGGTTTCCGACGCGGACGCACGTCTGCTGCCGTCAGCTCGAGTCTTGTCCGAAGAGCCGAGATGGTACGTACATGTCCCGTCCGCGCGCCCCCGGGCGGGTCTGGAGCTCTTGTCCAGACAAATCCGGGCAAGCTCAGGATGTAAGTGTCTTGGTAGTTGTATTTGTCGCGTCCGTTGGTCCCGCCAAAGAGAAAGCTGCGCCTGTTAGGCGTCTGTTGGCATCTTACGATCTGATAATACTCACATGTCGTATCCGCCATCGGCTGTTGGAAACACGGCAGTGCACGTCTGGCCTCGCGGTGTGGGGGGAACTGACCCAGAGGCTACTTGCCAGTACCTCTTCTTGGTCTGGGGGTTGAAAAAGGTCAAGTTTCGAAGGTCGAGAGGCGGCCCATCCGAGTCGTTCAAGTTGCCCCCGAGCGCAGGAGTGTATCCGGCCAGCGTTATAATCAAACCGTCCTCCCCAAACCCTGCGATATACTCGGCGGATGCTTGGTTCAAGGTCCCCGCGCCAAAGGGGCTGAAGTTCGTGGTCCCATTTTGCCACAGCTTCGTCTTCATGTCGAACGTCGCCATCCCTGGGATCGGTTCCGCCGACGGATGGTTTAACTCGGTCCACGCGTGGGACACCCCCCCGATGATGAAGCCCGTGGTATTTGTTTGCGTGAAGGCGCCGTATTCGGTGGCATGAAGACCGCTGAACAGCGTCGGATTCTCCGGCTCCTGGAGCGACCACGCGCCGCCGCCCTTGCCGTCGGCTGTGAACTTCCAGAGGGCCGCCTTGGACATGTTCCTTGCGTTCGGCACCTGCCGCCCCAGGAGTAGAGAACCCTGCCGCGCTGTCCGTCCAGAGTCCGACATCTGACTTTCTCGGCCTGGCTTGGGAATCGATCGGATAACAACGTCTGTGGATCTCCAGGACTTGGACATGTCGATGGAGAGCGTCGAGTTTACTGCAGTATTCGGCATCAGCTTTGTTGGAGGCTAAACATCGGCATTAGGCCATTGCTTACCCATCCGACTCGCCGCTCACAGACTTTCCATCCACCAGTTGGTTGAGTTCTCCCCCGTCGATGTAGACATAGTTGCCAAGAACTGTGGCCTCCGCCCAGACCTGCGGAGGAAGTTGTCACGAGATGGCGCATCCGGCAACGCTGTCCCAATGGCGCATCCGAGCCCCAGGATGGCGAAAAGAGTGGACGTCCGGCGCCCGCGAGCCATGGCGAGGCGCTAGCAACACACGTAGAGACTGCAACACTTAGCAAAGACATTGGAATAGAGATGTTTGAGGAAAATGTGCGCCTGGTGATGGGGAATCAAGCGCCACTTGGCTGTCAGGGGTATTATGTGGAAATCCGGGGATCCTTCTGTCGGAAACTTGAATCTTGCAGGGAGTGGGAACACTGCCCTGTCTGGGGTCATCAACCCATGTCAGCGTTGCACGGCAGGATCGGTTTCATGCCGTGGTGCCACAGCCACGCTGCAGGGTTCCTGTCTTTCCGAGCGACTCCCGGCGGGTTATAGGTCAGATCGCGCATGTCAAACCTGTCAAAGTTTGGTCGCCATGTCTGGAGCAAATCTTGCGTGTTGTACGACTTCAATTGCTGACTTGACGAACCCGACCAACCCTTGATGTTTTGTTGACGACACCTCGTTCACGTTTGAGGGCTAGACATGGCGAGAAGCTGGATGCCCTGCGGAACTGCCCTGCACACGTGCATGGGCAAGAACCTGGTGCAGCAGGTGGTGCATCCGGCCTAATGGCCCGTCTTGAGGAAATTGGCGTCATGAGAGCGGCCATAACGTCCTAAGATGGCATCGAGTTGATCGGGTGGTTTGATGCCGAGATCAAGGGCCACAAGCTGAGGGGAGAGCGGGCAAGCTGGGAGAGAATCGTCGACGGTCGTGCAAGGATTGCTCTAGCATCTAGCACTGATGTGGGTTAGAGTATCTTCATAGCTTTGATGACTTCCTAGTCTTTGGTTAAGACTAAGACTATGGGGAGATTAAGATAACTATAATAACAACCACTAGTTACGTACTGGCTAGCTCTTATAAGCTCCATTGGAGGCTCTGCAGTGGTCACCTATCTCTTCAAGGTAGAGGTAATTGTGCGTAGCTTTCATCTTCCTGGCTACAACAAACAGATCCGTCCTGGCTCAGCCAATCTGCCCGTGAACATGGGAAGGTTTTCATGCGTGTCCCTCCGAGATGCTTCTATGAAGTCGCCTCAACAGAGGAAATCTCTCCTCTAGTCGTTCCATATTCACTCGGAATTCCCTGGCTCGCTTGCGATCAATGCGGCGGTACCTGTCTGCAGCAATAGTGACCCCGAACCCAATACCCCAAAAACCGACATAGCCAACAACAAAGGCACCTGCCATTGGCGGACAGGCGAAGGTCGTTATTGCAATACCGACCCAGCTCCCAAGCGCTGCTCCCCCGGCATAGTTGTTGGCTTTTTTCATAGTTTCTTCTCTCTTGGAGATGATTCGCTGTACGATTTGGACATGAAGTTCCCCTGCGAGCTGCGCAATGGAATCGCGGAAAATCTGCAGGTCCGCGAGAAGGAACGCCAGTCGAGTCGCAAAGGACTGGCAGTTCCACCACACAGGCAGGTATGTCCAGTTCTCGAGGAGGGCCGAACTATCTGCAATCGGAACCACTCGTGTCAGCGACAACTCGATCTTTTCCGTAGGTAGTCCATGTCAACTTTCATGGGACATGAAACTTGCATTCAGTGGAAATGGTCTCGTCAGACTTATCAGTCCATCCGAGAAACTCGACAGCCTCGATTGAGCAGATGTCCTCTTCCTTCCAGACCCCGCCTTGCCTCGCAATGCGCTTCGGCCCACGGTGATCCCAGAAGCGGGCTCTGCTGAATCTTTGCAGAGGCGTCAAGTCGTGGTCCTCCCAATCCTTTCGGTCCATTGTGCCCACCGCGTAATGTCTCGCGAAGCACAGGTGAGTGGTGATATGTGGCAAGGAGATAAGGGCGCCGGAGGGACTGTGCCACTCGACTGGGGGAGCGGTGGAGGGCGTCGTGGCCTGAAGTTTGCAAAGGACCCAGTCCAAACTAGCGTCCAGAGGCGTTGCGACGAGAAACAAAGCGCGTGAAAGGCTGTTGTCAGACATTATCCCTCGCTGGCTAACTATAGCGCCGCCAGACGGGCTTCGAGGAGGTAACAATGGTTGAAGAAAGGGATGAAAGAAAGGATGCGGGAAACGAAGAACCCCTCGTCTAAGGCCAAGATCGGGCACACTTGCTTGAAGCATGGATGCCTCGGAAGCCTCAGGCGTGAAATCAGCATAACAGTGAAATGGAGGGGCACCGAGCCTTGAACAGTGACTGGAACGAACCTATGTGTGACCTGTGATTGGACCTACGCATTACCAGCTCTCGCCGGCACACAACACAATGCCAAACACAGAAACTGAACTTTAATGTCTTTGAAATTATTGCTGGGAGCAGCACAGATACCTGATGAAACAGCTCAACTCTCCACTCAACCATGAACATGTCAAATCGCACGGATGTGAGACACCGGGATGCGACTCAACCAAACTCTGCTTCTTTTAACGAGATGATGGACCCGGCAAGTCGTTTTCTGTAAACTTGAGCACCGGGAGATGACCGTGAAGTTTGAGCCAAGTCTTATTGTCCATGCTTCAGTACTTTGTAGAGACGTCGAGTCTTTCTCATGTCCAAGGTCAGTCCCCACCACCCCAAAATTGGTCCCCTTTTCCACTGCCGTTGAGACTCAACAAACAGCCACAATTGCCTCCAACCGTATCCGTCTCATGGCAACAACACCGATGGGTCCTCTCTCCTCAGGAACCCCTCCGCAATCAACGTCGCCACGTTCTTATACAACATATACTGCACTCCAGCCCCCGGCTGTCCAAACCACGGCGCGATCGGCCCCGCCAGCACCACCAGCGGTTTCACCACGCTATACACATGGTAGTTGTACGGGTACCTGCGTAGCGACAACACTCATCGTCAGCTCACCACCCCCTGAATTCACCCGTCCCACCACACAAACACACCCATTCAGGGATGTCGCCAAAAAAAAGAAAAGAAGAAAGAATGGGACTTACGCAACATCCCCACCGACGAGGTTACTCGGCGGCAGCGCCCTCGCCGCGTACCCCGCGCCCGCGGGGCTCACAAAGCTGCCATACTCGCTGCCGAACCGGTCCACCACCGTCTCCTCCCGCAGCGTGACGTTGCCCTGGATCGCCTTGCCGCCCCCTTCCTGCCCCTGCTCCCCACCCTCGACGACGGCGGCGGTGAGCGTGAAGCCGGACTGCGGCGGGTACCCGCACCAGCCGCTCGCCTCGTCAAACCACTCTTTCAGGAAATCGCCGGGGCAGGAGCCGGCGAAGCGGTCGTACCCGAAGAGCGCCGTGGCGAGCACGGGGGCCACGGGGAGGTCGTCTGAGGCGGAGGGGAGACGGGTCGGGCCGAGGCGGGAGTCGCCGCAGATGTAGGTTTGGAGGAGCGCCGGGGTGTCTATTATGTATGGTGATGTTAGCGGGGTGTTGACTGGGAGGGGTGGGAGGTTGGGGAATGGCAGATGGAGGGTGGATTAGGAGGGAGAGGTTTGAACGCGACAAGGTGGCTTTATGAGAGGGAAATGATGGGGGTTGGCGTACGGTTTGTGCCGGCGCAGTAGCGGGGGGTGTTGCGCCGGCCGCAGGAACGGGAGGTTGTGTCTCTTGGGGACTTTGTGGGGTGGGTGAGAGCAGGGGGCAGCAGGGCGAGGAGAAGGGTCAAGACTGGGAGATGCATTTTGAAAGTCCGAACGTCGTCACTAGGGCGGGAAATGAGTTAAGCCACGGACCACGGTTGCGAACAGATATCCGAAGAGAAACATCATGATCCATTATCGCGGCGAGGACGACGGGTTAAATACTCGGCGTCCAGGCCAACATCCGCCCTCGCGTCCACCCCTCTACAGAATCCAACCCCTCGCACGGCACCATCTCCGTGATGCTATGCAAACAAATCTTTACATACGCGACATGGAATCGACATATGCTGTCTCACTCTGCCCAGCCCCTGAATGGTGGGAGTCGGCGCCATCCACTGTGCTTGGCGTCTCATGCATGAGCTGAGCTGCCAGCGAGATGCGGCCTGGCCTCGCGAGCCAATCACGGGCGGGATCGTCAGGAGAGCCAGGGAGGATGCAGATGCGATTCTCACGCCAAGAGAGGGAGCAGCACTCGGATCTATGTAGTCAGACATCGACACGCCAGGAGCGGGGGAAGGGCCTGTTGCGGTGAGGACAATAACTGAGGTTGTTTGCAACCGTTCGCCAACACTAAGAATCCGAGGCCGAGTATTCCAGGGCGAGAGCCCAAGATAAGGATGAACAAAAACGAAAACCCTGCCGTACCCGAAGCACTCCTAAGTATAAACACTCTCTGTCCACGCGTTCACCTGCAACCCCTTCTCCGCCATGGGGGCGTCCCTGAGAAACTGCAGCGGCATCCACACCAGGTGCCCCTTGACCGTGTCCAGCTTCGCGCGCACCTCGTGCGGCGGGATCATGCGGTCAAAGATGTGGCCGGCCTTGACGCCCTTGCTCGGCATGTAGCCGTTGTAGTCGTCAAACGTTTTGACTGTCACCGGGTCAGCTTTCGTCGCCCTCATCTGCATCCCACAAACCGGCCCCCCAGAAAAAGACTCACCATGATCGTCCGGATCAGCATGGAACAGCTGCCTAAACACCTCGGTGTTCTTGGTCGCCCTCGCGGTCCACATCTCCCACAGCTCGTCACTCAGCGGGTCCTCTACAAACTTCCAGCTCTCGTCCCCATCATGCACGTCATTCGGCGAGTCGTCTCCCGGCGGCTGCGCATTCGGATCGTAGCTCCCGTCCAGGTCCTGCGGCGGCAGCAGGCCCAGGTGCTCTCGCCAGAGGAGCCGCCGCAGCGAGGCCGCGTGCCAGCCGGCCTCGAACGGCTGCCCGTCCATGCGCGACTCGACCCGGCGCGTGTCCTCCATGACGATGCTCAGCTCGCTGTCGTGGTAGCCCAGCTGGCTGCGGTCGTTGAGGTTGCTAGACCCGCAGATGACGACGCGGTCGTCGGCGATGAGGAGCTTGGCGTGGATGTACAGCTCCTCCTGGATCCAGTGGTTGACCTCGTCCTCCTCGTCGCCGTCCCAGGGGATGGTGGAGACGCGGTCCTGCCCGGCCATGGCGTGGTGCGCGACCGTCGCCTCGCGGTCGCTCGGCGTGTTGGGCTTGTTTTCGCCGTCCTCGCCGTCGGCGGCGGCTTCGAACCGGCGACGGGCGTCCATGTCCTTGACGTCGCTGTCTGGGCGGCGCTCTTCGGCGACGTTTTCTTGGAGCTCGCCCTGGGAGGTTTGTGGCGGCTGGCGCTCTGGTCGCGGTGCTCGTGTCTGTGGCCCATGTGCTTGTCGCGGCCCCTTCGACGTCCCTGGTCCCGTGGATGCCCTCGCCCATGACTTCCTCGGCGTGGGCGCGCTGGACGTCGCGGTAGTTGACCCCCGAATCTGCCTCCTGCTTCTTGACTGCGGATGTGCGGTTCAGGCGGTCGTAGCTGCGCAGGTTGAAGAAGAAGATGTACTTGTTGGGATCGACGCCTTCTTTTTCGAGCTGCCCAAAGATGCTATGCTCGCCCCGGCAGATCGACTTGTACTGGTAGTCCATGATGGCTCGGGTGCCAATGGCCCCGTCCTCTCTCAGATCGCCAGCAAACCCGGGCACGGCTGGGATCAGGATGATGACGCGGAACTTGCGGCCTTCCTTGGCAGCCCTCAGCACAGCATCGACGATGGCCCTGCCAATGGTGTTGCGGATGGGAGCCTGCTGGTCGCCGGTGGCGGTGATGAAGAACTGGTTCTCGATGTAAACGTAGTGCTGCGCGTTACGGATGATCTCGCTATAGGCATTCTGGATGGAGTGGTCGGTGAGAATGCCGCTCGACCAGTCGGCGCTGGACCGCACAACCTGGGCGTGCACGGTTCCACGGTTCTCAAGTCGCTTGTTCGCCATGGGAGTGAGGGGGTGAAGGATGTATCCGCCAACAGGGTGGGTCGGCCGCTGAACACCGACGAGGTCTTCGTCATCGCCCTGACGTCCCTCCAACTCGAGCCACTCAAACCGCTTGTCTCGCTTGTACTTGTCCCGCTTGACAAAGTTCCAGCGGAGGACAAAGTGCTCGGCAATGTCGTAGACACAGGGCCCGATAACGCCCATGGCAACGTCGTGCCAGGGCATGCGGCCCGAGTCCTCCTTATTGAGCTCGTTCTGCTTCCAGTCCTGGACGTTCTTGAAGTCCATGACCCGGTTGTTGTTGAAGTCCTGGCCGGGCCACACCTCGTTCCTAACGCCCTCCGGGTGCATGTCGGACAGGGCGTGCTGACGGTCATCCCAGCGGCCAAAGCAAAGATCCAGGCCGCCAATGAAAGCCATCTCGTAGTCGATGACAATGAACTTTTCGTGATGGGCCCAGTAGAAGGTCATGTCCGCGGCGTTCTCCAAGACATTGTGGTCTGGGTGACGCATGACCTTGATGTTGCCAAAGCCAGGAGAGCCTTCAGGGCAGAGGGCCTGGAGAGCGTGCTTCGTATGTATCGAGTTGCACGTGAGAGCAGCCTCAACCTCGCGATACACAATGACATAGATCTTGACGCCGGCCTCTGCACGGCGTTTGAGGACCTGGTCGAGGCGCCATTCCTGGTTGTAGTAAGGAGGGCGACGAAGGAACAGCTCCGGCGACAGCCACCAGTCGGCAATGTAAATGGTCTCCTTTGCCTTCTCGAGAGCGACTGACACGGCCTAATCTTGCGTTAAAGAGAGCGGTTCAGTCAGTGGGCAGGTGATGCTTACCCAGAAGTAGTCCCGCCCGTCAACGTACCACTTCACCATGTTGCCATCCCGCTCCGGGAAGTAGGACTGAAAGCGGTGTGACTCGCCAATTCTGGCGCGCTTCTCATCACAAGCTTTTTCGTGTTCCTCGTCATGGCGATGCTCGGGGTTGAACTGGTTGGAGGTTAGTGGTGGTGGTGTTGAGGGTCAGGGGTGGAGATTGGCCCTACCAGGTTCGCAAACTTGCCAATCTTGTGTCTGCCAGACGAGTCAGCATGTCTTCGTCAAAGCAGTATCGGGCCACCATACTTCTGGTGAGCCAAGTGGACCTTGACATCGCTCAGATGGTGGTCATGGTGGAGCTTGTCCTTGAGCTCCCGGAATGGGAGCTTGAGCTTGTTGCCCAAGCCATGGTGGCCATGGTGCGTGCCGTCGGGGCCCTCTGTGGATGATACCTCGGTCATGTTGAGTGTAATGCCCGCTCAGTGTTGTAAGAGATCTAAGGTAGGTAGTCAAGAGGGCAGGCAGTGAGACGGGGCATCCCAGGGAACGAGGGCTGGAGATGCAATGGGCAATATGGGATGATACTGAACGAGCAAAGCTTTTTGCAAGTTGGCAGCGTATTCAGTCGGTGTTCAGATGAGAATCCTTCCGGTCCACACTCCCGTGAACGCCTGTTTTCTTGTGTGCTGCACGCGTTGGTTGAGGTTGGAGTCAGTCTGGCTTGTCCGAGAGCTGGCCATTGGCGTTCTCCAGGAGCATATTAGAGGAAGTTGTCTTCGGCTTTCAACACTCCTACATCACACAATGCTTTTTGAAGGATGGCCGTCAAGTCACACCAAGAATGACTGCGAACGGCCGACGGGGAGGACGGCAAGACTTGATGTGACGTCATGCTACCCGTGTTGGAGGCTGTTGTCTGTGCTGACTGCCCTGCAGGATGGGAATCCGATCTTGCGGGAATCTGCCAGGCTGACGCGTAATGCTATTGGTTTTTGCTTTCAATCCGGAATAAATGCCAAGTTTCCAGGGCATCGAGCCTGCGCCAGCGTGCCGATATCCGAATTCCATGGTGCTCCTGCCGGCCTGGGTTTCGTGCTTTACAGCAAGTCAGGGTCTTTGTTGGCTTCTTCCTGGAAAATGGTTCGATGATTTGGTCAAGAAACTGATCATGCCTGGATGCTGCACCCGCAGAAAACAGGGGCACCCTGTGGGCCTGGGGAGCTTGGGCCATTGAACTCCACAACCCAATCTTGGCTCAAGTCTGGCCTGCCGGAACTCACCACACCGATCACCGACGGGCGCCCGAGACCAAGCCACGGGCAAGGAACCGCCTCCTTTCTGGCATAGACAATCATTTAAACCAAGGAAGCCGGGCACCCTTACGACCCCTGATTTTTTACCAAAAGGTTCCCTTTCCAATGGATGCTTCACGTGACATCCGGTGTTGCGAAAATGGTGCCAGCAGCGGCGGGGGCGGGGTAACCAGCGGCGGGGCAAGCTGTTAGCGGGTTGGGGTTTCATGAGGTGTCTCTTGTCTCCAGCAAGCTGACCGCCTCCTGATTCCATCTCGCAACAGCCCGTATTCACTGCCTCTCACCACGCTCACATCCTCACCCATCAGACACCATGGCCGCCGCTCAGATCCCAGAAGGAGGCACCTACCTCGACACCTTCAAGCAGTCGTTCACTACCGTCCCAATTGACGCCGAGCATGGCAACGCCATCTCCACGGTCGAGTTCCTCGACGCCGCCGAGTCCCTGACCACCATGTTTGGTACGGATGCCCCTGACAGAAAACAGACCGGGTCTCAGATCTTCTAACGCGATGGACGACAGATCTTCTCGGCTCCGTTGCCTTCTCCCCGGTCAAGAAGGACATGATGGGCAATGTTGAGGTGTGTTCCCACCCCGAGCCCTGACTGCTCCCGGCTGTGTCGGCTGATGTTCCATGCACATAGAAACTCCGGAAACGTCTCCTTGCCGCGCCTCTTGAGTCCCAGAACCTCCAGGATCTCGTGCGGAACGAGCTCAAGACCAAGTCCCATACCGCGACCGAGGGCCTGCTCTGGCTCGTCAGGTGAGCTGCCACGGCACCGAGCAAAAGGATGAACTGCGACTGACGTTTGGGACAATCCAGGGGCCTCGAGTTCACATGCATCGCGCTGAGCCAGAACCTGGCCAACCACGACCACGAGCTCTCCGAGTCCTTCCGCAGCGCCTACGGCGTCACCCTCAAGCCGCACCACAGCTTCCTCATCAAGCCCGTTTTCAGCGCCGCCATGAGCGCCTGCCCCTACCGCAAGGACTTCTACAGCAAGCTCGGCTCTGATGAGGAGAAGGTCAAGGAGGAGATGCGCGAGTACCTGGCCGCTCTGGACAAGATTGTCGCCATCCTCAAGGCCTTCCTTGATAGCAAGGATGCCAAGTGGTAAACAAGTGATAGTGTACAAGGAATGAGGAAATCTCGCGAACACGAAAAGCCGATGGTTTCAGCAAAACAATGCACCTTGGATCTCACACCACAGAGTCCGCACTTTAAGCATTTCTGACGCCCTCCTTGGATTCGAGTGCTTGACTCTCTTTCTCCATGGCCCAGAGTTTGTGGCTGGGAGCGGGCTCAAGAACCGGCCACAGCACCTGCGGTTTGCGTTCTAAGGAAAGGCCGGGACTTGCTTTGGCAGCTCTACATGTGGATAGAAGCTTGGGGTTGTGCGGTGATTGTTGTCAGCTAGTTATAACTTGGGACCCTTTGGCGTCCTTTGGACCCAACAACGCCGGGGGGTTGCTCCAATACCCAATCATATCGTGCATTATCCGTTGCTGCAACTTCTTCAACTTCCTCGCCATCACAGAATGCCAACAGCAACTTCCCTCCCGTTGCTCAAGGGCAAGATAACACTGTCCGAGGCATTGGACGATTGGACTTTTGCGGGTATCTGCACACTCACGCCAAGGAAATTGAGGCCGTCGTCGCGCACCACCTCGCTGTTCCTAAACAGTCATGCACCGTCCCATGGGTCAGTGAATGGCTCCATGGAAGCTTCAACGTCTGCATCCCGGTCCACGTCAATGGCGCGAAGAAGGTCATCATCAGGTTTCCATTGCCGTATAAAGTCGGCGAGTCGACACACCCGGGCAATGCAGCAGAAAAGCTGCGCACTGAAGTCGCGACCTACGCATGGATGCAATCTCACTGCCCTTCTGTCCCCAATCCTCGTCTCTGGGGATTTGGCTTTCCTGGCGGCCCAAGTGTAAGAGGTTACAAAGTTTGTCAAACTGGCTTCTTGGCTGACAGCGGTGGCCGGTTGGTTGTGAGCAGTTCACGGCACTTCCTCAAGCCCCCTTTCTCTCAAGACTCGTTTGGCATCTACGACGTTCCCTTGCATGGATTGGGGGGGATGCTCTGCCATCACGCTACGTTGTGCATCCGCACCGCCAGAACCTCACCTTCGGGTACATGTTGGTCGATTATGTGCAGAATGGCCGCATGCTGTCCGAGACCTGGGGCGACTTGTGCGGCGACTACGACCGACGCAGGACGCTCTTCCGTGACCTCTCGCGTATCATGCTCTCGCTCGCGCGGGTTCAGTTCCCGCGGATCGGCTCCCTGACGATGGACGACCGCGGCGTTGTGTCGTTGACGAACCGGCCCTTGACTCTCCAGCTTCATCAGCTGGAGAACGAGGGCATCCCAACCCACATCCCCCGCAGCCTGACCTACCCATCCTCCGACACCTACCTCGCGGATCTCTTAGCCTGCCACGACAGCCGCATCCGACACAGATCCAACTCGGTGCTCGACCAGGAAGACGCATGGGCCCAGCTGTCAACGTTGACCATGATGCGCGCCCTAGGCCCATACTTCACGGACCGCGAGCAACGGTTCGGGCCCTTCACGTTCATGCTGACGGGCCTCCACCAGAGCAACGTCTTCGTGGACGAGAACTGGCACGTCACCTGTATCGTCGACCTCGAGTGGGCCTGCGCCCTGCCTTCCGAGATGCTCCACCCGCCAATCTGGCTGACAGGGCATGCGATCGACATCATCGACGGCCACATGGAGGAGTATCAAAAACGGCACGGCGAGTTCATGACTGTGTTTGCGGAGGAGGAGCAGACGGCTGCTGCCACCACCCCACATGCCACCCGCTCCTTCGCCCGCCGAATGCGCACAGGCTGGAACAGGGGCACCTTCTGGTACGTCCACGCGCTGCAGAGCTTCACTGGGATGTATCACCTGTTTATCCAGCACATCCAATCGCTGTATGGGCCGACGCCGGAGGTGCGGGACGGGGTGGACGTGTTCGAGCGGGTGGTTGCTCCTTTCTGGACGCCGGGGATAGATGGGTTTGTACATCGCAAGATCAGGGAGCGCGGGGAGTATCTGGACCGGGTGCGAGAGGTGTTTCAAAAGTCAGTACCCTTCATAGAGGACGGACATGAGAGAAGAGAGCAGGTGGAGCTGAGTGCTGGGCTTGGCGGTTGACGTCAGCCAGCCAGGGTGGATGCAGTGGAGATGTCGCGTGTGGGGGCATTTCTGGTGGTTGATGGTGGTGTTTCCGACAGACGATGTAATGCTCCATCATGAAGAGTCGAAAATCGAGCGGGGTGGTGGTGTTGGGAGCGCTTTTATTGTGACCAAGAACGGAGCTCATTGTTGAGGTTTGTTGAACGCAACATTGCCGCGAGTCACCTGCCTGGCTGTCATTGATCAGGTTTGCAAATGCAGCGTCTCTCACTGCATGAACTGCATCTGCATCTGACAGGTTCCACTCGGTTCGGGTCCCGGCGGGGCTGTCATGAGACGGTGACCAGAACTCGACCAGGAATCGCCCGAGTCACTCGTATGAACCAGTGTAGAACCGCAAAGCAGACCCAAAGACAACACCCGCAAATCGTGCAACGTGATACTGATTTTCGTCTGGTGTTTGCTTGTCGTGGTCCACTCGCCGCAGGCCTGTGGCGAGGCCGCGGGCGCGAAAGGCGGGCGCGGAAAGGGCCTGAAAAGGGGCCTCGTCATGCACCATGGCGGCGTTTCCATTTGACAGGGACGGGTAGGGCGGCCACCAAGCCCAGCTGACGGTTGGAATGAAATTGGGATTTAACCCAGTTCCAAATCCGATCGCCATTTCTGGTCCTGACTGCGAAAAAGAGCCAATGAGCCCGCCTTGCAATCTATCTTGGCGTTGGTTGAGTTCGGTTGGTGGCAGATCGGGAGGTCGCCAATCTGCAAGGCTGAGCGTGTTGCAGGTTGCGCTGCACATGCTTGATTTGCAGGTCGTCGGCCGCTGGAGTGGAGTGGAGTGGAGTGGAGAATCCATTAATCCACCGCGCCGCCCCACAAAAACGCCCCGCGGCTTCCCGCCTGTTCTCCAGCAGCCCCAGCAGCCCCAGCTATAATCCCAGCCTAACCTCAACCTCTCCTCTGCCCACCCGTGACACCCTTCATCCTCCCCGATCTCGACCCGGATGGCTTCGCAAAGGAAGGCAGGCGTCCCCAAGAAGCCGACGGCCAAGGCGAAGACGAAAAAGCCGGACGGCAAGACATGTAAGGCCAAGGCAAAAAAGGCACTGTCGGTGCCTATTCTGCGACTGCCGCCCGAGATCGTCCTCCTCATCGACGAGCTGCTCGACCTCCAGGACCGACTCGCCCTCGGGCGCGCGAACCGCAAATTCTACACCATCATTAACCCCGTCATTTACCGCGATAATGTCAAGCTGGCCAACTCGACATCCCTCTTCTGGGGCGCCGAGAACGGCCAGCTGGGAACATTGAAGCACGCTCTTGCGGCAGGCGCCGATCTCAACGCCTCGGGACCGTTACCCCGCAAGCCTGGCGAGAGTGACAGCAACGACACCGACAACGACGGCGACGGCAATCCCGACGCTGATCCAGCCGCCGAGTTGTTTGAGGAGCCGCCCGACCCCCGCCTTCAGCCATCGTGCACCCCGCTGCATCTTGCGGCCAAGAACGGTCATCGGGACATCGTGGAGTGGCTCCTCGACAATGGGGCCGACATTGATGCTCCTTCCTACCGAGTTTGCGAGTGCCAGTCTCTCAAGTCTGGGCGACACCCCTCACGCCGGCTCTCAGAGTGGCCTCGGTGGCGTGCACTGCACACCGCCATGTGCAACCAGGAGCGCGCGGTCGCCGAGTTGCTCATCTTTCGCGGGGCCTCGCTCGAGCTGGACACAACGCCCGGGCACAAGCACACGGCCCTTCACTCGGCCGCTGCGCACGGGCTGATTCCTGTCATCAAGCTATTGGCACTGAATGACATCAACCTCGACGTCAACCAGCGCGACGCCTGGGACAACACGGCGCTCCACTACGTGTCCGAGATCTGGAGCGCGCGCGACGCGGCTGACATCCGCGACACCATCACGAAACTACTCGCCCTCGGTGCTGACTTGGAGGCCCACAATGAGAGCGGATACACCCCATTACTGAATGCATGCTTTCGAGGCAACTACGCCGTGGCCCACCGGATGGTCAGCATCGGGGCCAACCCGGACCCGCACCGTCTTATTCCCAACTTCCGAGATTACAGGCCGCTTTACTACTGCATGCTGCAGCGCTCCGAATTTTTCGACATGGACGAAGCTCCCGTCAAGCACGACGAGTTTGAGGGCAACCGTGTAACACTGATCAAGGCCCTGGCCGATGCCGGCGCCGACGTGAATGCCCGGTTTGACAAGCGCGGCCATCGGGCGGTGACCCCACTCATGCTTGCCTGCGAGCTGGCTGAGCCCCGCGCAGTTGCCGCCCTCGTTCAATGCGGCGCCGAGATCAACGCACAAGACCGCAATGGGAGGACACCGTTGTGTTATGCAGTCACCATCAGGGTGGATCATCGTGGTGAAGTCCCGGAAATTGCAGCCATCATGCTACGGCACGGTGCGCGCATGGACATTGAGGAGGAGCCCAACTGCAGCCCGCTCGACACGGCAATCAAGCATATCCGGTGGGCAGAGGATGACGTGCTCGAGGCGATGCTCAACGTTGCCGACAAGGACAACCTCACGGAGGGCAAGCTCAAGGAAGCGTTGAGAAGCTGCGCCTCTTGCGGCAACCACAAGGCGCTCAAGCTTCTCCTCAACTTTGCCAACAGGGTGTACCAAGTCACGGATGCCGATGTCAAGGATTACCTCTGCCGCATCATCGAGCAGAGCGACCCATGGAACCAGATCGAAACCTTCAACTGCATGATGAACTTTGGCCGCCCCGTCTACACTAATGAGATGCTCCTCCTCAAAACCATCATGCAACAGAACCGCGAACTCAGCCTCGCCGTCATGGAGCGCGGCGTCGACGTCAGCGCACCCCGCTTCCACGGCGACCAGACCTACCTTCACCTCGCCTGCCACTGGGGCGATCCCGAGGTCGTCAAGGCCCTCCTTGAGCGTGGCGCCGACGTCAACGTTTTTGACCGCGAGCTCCGCACCCCGCTGTCCGTCGCCGTCAGCGAAAATTACGTATGTATCGCAGTCGCCCTCATGAAAGAAGTCGCCGACCCCTTCCTGGTCCCGCCCGACGCCCTCCTTCAGGAACTCTTCAGCGGCGACGACGACGACGAGTTCCGAGACGAATGGCGCTACGTCAAGCGCCGCTACCTCACGGCGTTTGACCTCGCCATCCGCGACGACCGCGTCGACATCCTGCAGGACATGCTCTCGCGCTTCGCGCTGCCCGAGATCCCGCCCAAGGCGAGGTTCAGCTACATCCACCGCGCCAGCCAGAACCCCAACCCGGCCATCCTCAAACTCCTACTGGAGAAAGGTGCGTCCGTCGGCGGTGACTGTCCCAATCCGCCCGCCGAGGCGCTCATCCGGCGCGTGTGGGACCAGCCGCGGCTGCCGGACACGGCGGTCAGTCTGCTGCAGACGGCGCGGTTGTTTACGGATCGGGGCAACTGGGGGAAAACGGTGTTTCGGCTGATGAGGGAGATTGACACGGACCGGAGCGAGGACGAGGAGAGGAAGGAGATGAGGAAAGTGGTGTTGCGCGAGTTGGGGGTGCAAGATACCCGGGAGGCGCCGGTGACGGAGGAGCAGGAGAAGGCGTTGGAAGAGGCGTTGGCGAAGGGCAGGGTCGTGTGGGCTGTGTCGGAGTGATTTGGAGTTTCAGGTCCTGGACGGGACAGCAGTTGCTGTGGCTCCGTCCCCCTTTTTCTTTTTCATTTCGTGCTTTGGTTCTCTGCATCGATCAGCGGGTTGCTCTTTTTCTTTTCTTTCCTTGGGACATTATGGTATACACAGTACAGAGGTACAGGACACAGCACTTGATTTGCTGGGATATGGGTTGGCTACCTTGGGGATTTGGCTGGGTGTGGGATTTGTTGGGAATCACTGGGAGAGGGAGGGAGGGATATTATATCACGGAGTGTTTTTGTTTGCAAGTGGGAAGTTCGTGGGAGTGGCTGGGTGTATGTGTACATGAGTATTCTTGCTTCGATCAGACTTTGGAGTGGGAGTGATGAAATTGATGATTTGATGATGATGGCAATTATTTGGGAGGGTTGGGCGCTGCTACTTGAGGTGTGTGGATGTCAGAGTCTGAGAGCAATTACGAAAGGCGTAAGGAGGAACGCGGCAATTGCAGCGGAGCGTGGGAGCCTCTAACTCAAACCTTGATGCTTTGTGCCGTCGTCTTTGAGAGATCAGTCATCGCGTACTGTAACTCTGTGGGATGAAGAGCAAAAAGGATGTTGTCGGGTCGTTCAAAAACGCATTTGCATCTTCAAGAAAAGAACCACCCCTTCTGATTCGGTGGGGGAGGAGTCAGCAAAAGCTGAAAAAGAAGTCGCCAACGGCGAGACTCGAACTCGCAACATTCAGATCAACTTTTACGTAAAAGTCTGACGCGCTAACCAATTGCGCCACGCCGGCTTGTCATTCTTGATTGGCTTCGGTTAAACTAGAGGCTTATCAAGCAGGAGTGTTCTGTTCCCAAAATCTAGTTGCTGATTGTCGTCTCTTTCAAGGAGTCAAGGGTGCATGCACTCTAACGGTGTTGATGTTGGTTTTCATCTGATTACTGTTGAAATGGAAGTTTATGGGTTGACTTTTTTGGAGTGCGAAGATGGGAGGACATGGACTTGACACGACTCACGAGGAATAATGGCTGCATGTCTTCAAGTCATCAAGAATGGTTGCAACTCGTGAGAAGGGTTCGCAAGGTATTCACAACAAGGGCGATTCCGCATCTGTATCCGATCAGACGAGAAGCATCAAGTGCTGCGGGCTGGGATATTGATGATTCCTAAAAATACCCAAGGTAGAAAGCTTGGACTGTGATCGACTGGACTACAAATGGGATGCCGCGATGCGCGCGTGAAAGAGCAAGAATGAAGCCGGGGGCGCACGCGCCATTGTTTGTTGGAGGAGAGGGGCACCGCGATGGAGAACGTTTTGAGCATTTGAGTTGGTTCTGAACTTCCAGACGTATGGATTCTCAACTACCTTAACCCTTCTCTTTTGCTACTCCCAGTACTCCTGAAAGCAGCCACACCCCCGTTTTATCGGCCGCGCGGTATGACGCGAACAACACCGCATCTCATTGATCAAAACTGCGAGAAGAAATTCCACACCTCGCGTGGAGTCCAGCTGTTTGGGCCCGCATCACCGCCGCCCTCGTCCCGAGGCAGGGCGACGTGATCCTCATCAAAAGCAGTAAAAACAACCGGGTATCCTGTCTTGCAGCCAGTGTACTCAGTCTTGATGTGCCGTCTGCTGTTGCGCGCGGGCTCGGGAGCGTTCTGACCCTGCGTGCAGCCGTTGGCGCGCACAAAGTTGTCCCGGAGCTGCTTGCCCATTGAGATTTGGAGCACCCCGTCGCGGACGCCATGCTGGCCGTAGTATGCCTAGCAACGGGAGTTAGAATGACAGAGTGTTTTACCGGGAGAGAGTCGACATGTTAGTGGCCAGAATTGGGGTTCTCTTACAACTGGCTGGCTGCCCCCCTGGCATCCGCTCAGCAACGCGCCGGACAGCACCGCGATACCCCTGAAGACGTTGGGCCTCGCACCTAGGTAGAAGTCCAACGTCAGTTTTGCCCACCAGGTCATATCTCACTCCCCATCCATAAACACACCGTCCTCCGCTTCAGTCACCCCTGTCCTCATAAGGAAGATTCGGGAGGACAGGAGGAAAAGGGGTGATTGTCACTTACAAGCCAACGCATACGACATCGCCCCGCCGTAGCTAAACCCCATCGCAAACACCCTCTCGTCATCCACGCACGCCCCCTCCCGCACCTCCTTCAAGACGGCGTCCACGAACGCGACGTCCTCCCCACCGTTGTTCGCCCACCCCTTGTTGAGCCCGTCGGGCGCGACGAAGATGGCCGAGTTGTTGGCCAGCGCCTGCAGGCCGTAGTAGGGCGCGGAGCCGCCGTCGACGGCGCCAAAGTCGCCGTCGCGCCAGTGCAGGCCGAAGATCAGCCGGTAGGGGCGCGAGGGGGAGTAGTTGGCCGGCAGCCGGACGATGTACCGCCGGGAGCGGGAGTTGACGGTGATGGACTTGGTGCCGGCGGTGAGGCGCGGGGTGGCGAGGGCGCAGCCTGGGGAGGGGGTGGCGGCGGAGGCGAGGGGGAGGAGGAGGAGGAGGAGGGTGGTGAGGAGGTGGGTGAGGGGTGGGAGTTGGGTCATTTGGTGTTTGAGTTGTGTTGCTTTTACTGGTAAGGAGGGTGAGGTGGACAGGGTATGGTGAGAGTTAGAAGTGAGTCTGGCAGTGTGATAGAAGAGGATATATACTCGTTCAGCGTTCCTAAACCCCCTGGACTTCATTATGACTACCGTTAGAAGAGGCATGATGGTGATATTTCTCAATCTTTTCTTTGCCCCAAGTTAACTACATGGTAAGATCTCAAGAGGTAATACCGATTCAATCATTTCGGCACTTCTTTGAATCTTCAGTCCAGCTTTCTACCATCACTTCCGTTGCCTAGCCCCAAGAGCTTCAACGCTCTTATGTCTTCCTTTCCACCTTTGCCGAAGCCAGTTGCCGAAGCTCTTTGCTGAATACCTTGGCACTTTGGGTATTGGAATGCCGAGTTGACAACTCAACACATGTTGCATCCGCCCAAGTCATCGATGCTCGGTATGTTGTTGTTTTTGTTCTTTTCGACTCGAAGAATAGGCGCACGAATCGGGTGAATCAAGGGTCAGAATGGTAGGAATATAACCGACTTGGGTAATGTCATTACCTCGCGTCCCAAACGCCGGGTCCGGCTCAAAGATCCGATATTGCGGGGTGCAGGTAATATCCGTGAGCCGCTTCAAGTCAACGTCAGGTTCGATTCGGCTCAAGAACCGAGAGTCAATACGTTTAGGGAGGTGTGTTTGCGAGTGTAAGACGACTTATGACATGCCGACTACAGACGCCAAAAGATATTAAGAGAGAGCTCTGAAAGAAAGACCCCTATTTGATTGCGTTGAGCAGCAAAGCCTTTATGAGCGTATTGCCAATTGCATAATTAGCGGTAGACATGGATACCAGCCACATATCCACCCCCCGAGCCTTACTGTTTGGTTGTCATATTCCAGGGCTGTCACTTGGAAGACGGAGTTGTTGTGAGCTGGTGTAAAATCGTGACATTCATTCTTCTTGATTACCCGCCACTCATAAAACATTACTACTAGAATCGTCAAGTAGATACATAAGCATTACTAGCGTTCCGTCGTGTCCGCGTTCTTCATGCGCCCGCATATTGATGATACCAATGCTGCCATCTCGTCATTCCGCTCAACTGATTCCGGCGGAGAACTGACCAACCGTGAATGTGGCTGGACCCCCAGTAAACGCTTCGGTGCCGAGTTGGAAGACTTTGAGGCAATGTCAGTGTGAAGAACAGAGAAACATCTTGATAAACTGGTTCGTTACCTATTAGATTCTGGGTTTCCGATGGGTAGTCCTCGTGCTTTTCCAGGTATTTGAAGAACTCTTTGGCGTCTCCGCTAAAGCTGTTCATGTTGCTAGTCGCGAGAAAACTGTACACTCTCATGGCGCCGTTCATGCCGACGTGAAGGTCCCAGTTGTGTCCGGCAACGGTGACAGAGCCGGTGGACGAGCCGATGGGGGAGACGTTGCCAAAGTTACCAAGCCTATCGAGGAGTCAGCTTGTCAATATTCAACCTGAGGTCCCTGAGCATCTGCAACTCACCAGATCATCAACTCGTAGTCTCCGCTGCTTTTGGCATGGTTGGGATCCTCAGCAGTAAAGAAGTCGTACGCAACGTTTGCCCGAATGCTACTCGTGTTGTACTGCCATGACACCGAGGTCGGCATGCTGTTGATCGACGCGATGGTGTGCCCCGTTGGAATCTGTCTTCCTGAGTTGGCATAGCTCTTTACGCCATTACCGCCAGCCCAGGTCCAAGTCGTGTGCCATGACACGCCGCTGCTGGAGCTGCCGTCAACGTAGGTGCATTGGGAGCCAGAGGTTGCCGATGCCTTGCCCCAGTTGTTGTTGTTGATCTCGTACCCGTCGCCAGACCAGTAGCCAAACTGGTCGCACAGGGTTGCCACTTGCCGTCTGTCTAGGGAGGATCGCCGCATGGGCGCCGCGGCTGCCAGCGAGCACATGAGGAGGACAAGCAGCTTCATGGTGTTTTTCAATGCATTCAACGAGACGAACCAGCGCCCTCGAGGACTTTCCCCTCCGCCTCCCGGGCATTTTAGGGGTCCTCTCTGTGGGTAATGTACACAATCGTCGCTGAGCCATGTCTCAGCCAGGCCGCCTCCCTCCCACCACATTGGACCGTTTGTTGGGAATGTGATACCATTCCGTTGCCCTGAGTTCGTGGTTACGTGGCCGGATGGTTCGGTCAACTGCGATTAGTCCGCCCAGCTCGCGCGTCTCACTCCAGCCCTTGGGGTCTCGGTGCCCGTATAAGCCTAAAAGCGCCGACCCCGGATCGGGATTCCCACACATAGTCCGGCGCTGCTTGGATGCCGTGCCACTTTGCCGTGCCACTTGCCGGGCCAATGAGTGAATTACCTCTTTCGGTCTCTCCTTGTCCCCCGGAGCCATGCATCTTGCAAGGCTGCATGTACATACATGTGGTGAGCCACTGCAGACTGCAGATCGGATCCGTCCCAGTCGTGCGCCGGATGTCATGGAACTCAGGTCCGCCTCGCCGTGACAGCCGTGCGGTTGCAACGGGAATACTCGCTTGACTGTTTCAACGGGCCGCGCTTCTGGCTCGGCCAACCACGAAACAAGACGCATTTGCCGCGTTTCCACCAGACTGTCACACCGGTTTATGGGTGACATCGCGACTTCGTACAGTACTAGCACAGTACTAGTTGGCATGTTAGTGATCGTTCCGGGAAATCAGGGCATGGATCGAGCACCCTGATTTACCCAGTTGGCGCGCTTCTCCGCTCAGATGCGAATGGAAATTAGCCGTGGTAACATCGCGCGGAAATCTCCAGGCTACGCAGCAACCTTGGTCCTACATCCGACTTATACGAGCTTCAAAGCAGGCGGGCATGATGAGGCTGGTGATCATGTAGGTTATATCAAGGGTATCTGGAAGATGTAAAACCTACGCCTGCCAGTCGTCACTGCGATAGGCTTGTCTAGCACAATCACAGCTCTCCCCCGCCACGCCTTCAGACACAACGATGCGGTCAGCAGTGGCAACCTTCCTGTGGTTGGCTGCCCAGGCCGGCGCTGCCCTTGCAAGCCCCCGTCCAGCGCCCCCTGCCCCTTTCCAGACCTTTACCAACCGCACCATCTATGACCCCCATGGAAAAGCACGGGTTATGTACCCACGCGTCGCCGAGCTGGACGACGGCACCCTCCTTGTCACGGCCAGCGTGATGGGAAGCTCCTTCTTCAGCCGCGATGCTGCGTTTCCCATTTTCGAGAGCAAGGACGCCGGCGCGAGCTGGACGTGGATCTCCAACCTGACCGATCAGGTCAACGGATGGGGCATGAGCGCGCAGCCTGCCCTTTTGGAGCTGCGTGAGCCCCTGGGCAAGTTCAAGCCCGGCACCATTCTCGCCTCGGGCAACAGCTGGAGCTCCAACGGCACCCGCATCGACTTGTACGCCAGCACCGACCGCGCTCGCACCTGGCAGTTTGTTAGCCACGTCGCCCAGGGCGGCGCGCCAAACACGACCAACGGGGCGACGCCCGTGTGGGAGCCATTCCTCCTGTGAGTCCCCCTTCCCATAACCCTTCTCACCAACCCCCAGTCCCACTAACCCCCTCCCCCCGCTCAGCGTCCACAACCACGAACTCATCGTCTACTACTCCGACCAACGCGACCCCCTCCACGGCCAAAAGCTCTCCCACGACCTCCTCACCTGGGGCCCCGTCATCAACGATGTCGCCTACGCCGAGTACCTCGCGCGGCCCGGCATGACCGTGGTGGCGCACATCCCGCCGCTGCGCAAGTGGATCCTCGTCTACGAGCTGCCAGTCGGCAACTCGAGCTCGTACGGCTCGCACTACCCCGTGCACTACCGCCTGGCCGACGACCCGACCCAGTTCGACGCCGCCGAGCCCATCGCCATCGTCGTCGACGACGGCAAGGGCAACAAGATCGCGCCCAACGCGTCGCCGTACGTGGTGTGGTCGAAGGAAGGGGGCAAGAACGGGACGATCGTGGTGTCGGACGCGGACCGCGCGGCGGTGTACATCAACCGGGCCGGGGGCGATCCGGGCAAGTGGGAGATCAAGGACGCCGGGCAGGCCGAGGCGTATAGCCGGGCGCTGCACGTGTTTGAGAAGAGGCAGGAGGCGTTGGCGGTGATTGGGGGGGATTCGTTTGATGGGAACGGATGGGGCGGGTTGAGTTTGACTGTGCTGGATGTGAGGGAGTGGTGGGGCGGTGGAAAGGGGTGCAAAGAGCGCCGGGCATAGAATCAATCACTTGGGGGTTGTTTTAGGAGTTGGTTGGCCAAGATGGTGAGTGGGCTGGGAGGGGGCCAAGGGAGAAAACAGTCAGGGGTGACTGCTTGACCTTACTGATATGGAAAAGTTCAATCTCCCTGCTCCTTTGCATAATGCAGAGGGGAGACCCTGCAGCAGTGGCCTAGACTGCAAACTGACGCCGGAATCAAAGGCTTTCCAAACATCCCACTGTCTGGCCATGTTCTTTGAGGTCTCATCCAATGACTGCTTCATGTTCTGCTCGTTCCTTTTGTTGAGCCAATGACAAGAAAAGGTTGATCCAATTCCTGACTTTCCAGCTTGTCAATGTCTGCTGATCATGGGTCCTGTAACTCAGTTGCTTGTGATGCATCTCATTTACAAGCGCCTTATTTGCATCGGAGCAGGCATTTGCCCATAACCCGCCGACCACTACCGACTACACCATGATCTATACGGCGGTCTTAATGTTTACTGCTTGTGCTCCGATAAGACAAAATCGCAACCCCCCACGCGGTGGTCGAGAAAAGACATTCGACCTGAGAAGCCAAGAACGATGCTGTAACCCTGCATCGTTTCAAGTCTCAAGCAAAGCCGTGGAATTACATTCATCTCAGCACTCTACGATCAACATCATGCATGGGCCTACCTACAGCGGTAGTGACGCGATCTACATGGTTATTGTCGTCTGACTTGGGCAGTATCATCGCTCCTTGGCGCTGTAAGGAGTGCGGTACTTGGCCAGGACTCCAAGCCTCGAACATCGGGCCATTTCCCAATTAGGAATGTCCCACGCGGTGCGTGAGCGGGAAGCTCGATAAGATTCGGCTCCTCCCTTCCCCAGTACGGCAGTTAGATGGCCTTGGCAACCCATCACTTGCATGGAATACTACCGATACTACCTTAGCTACGACTCTACCCCGTGATCTCCTCCCGAATGCCACTTGCTGACATTGACCTCTTGGGGAGGTGGATAAGGAGAATGCGAACTCGAATTTCACCTCCCCCAAACGTGCATTGCCTCCGGCACAGGAGCAAAGCATCCGTCCCGATGTGTTGAGTCGCGATTCGAGACGGAAGTGACGACCACGAGTTAGGCTATGAAGGCCAGCGGCATAAATGTGTCCATGAAGAAGGGCAGGAGCTCTCCTTTGAGTCTTCTGTCATCACTTCACCCGACCGCCAGATCTCAAGCAAAAGTGCCTTCATCATGAAGTTCACCGCCGCCGCCCTCCTTCTCGTGGCACCCCTGGCTCTTGCCGGTGCTGTGCCCAAGCCTGAGCGGAAGATCACTTATGATGGCTACAAGGCCTACCGCATCGCAACCCACGGTGACGCCAAGTCTGTCAAGGGAAAGCTTGCGTCCTTTGCGGTTGTTCCCTTCAATCTCAACACGAATGAGCACTTCGATGTTGCCATCCCTGGAGACGAGGTTGCAGCATTCGAGGCTCTTGGCTTCGAGGCCGAGGTGTTGCACAACGACCTTGGAGCTGACATCATGACGGAGGGCACATTTGCCCCTTACCAAGGTGAGTCCGAAATTGCCAGAAATGGTACATGAGAGAGACCACACAAAGCTGACACTGGCATCCAGAGGTCTCTGCACAGGCCGTCCCGAGCCTGTCGTGGTTCGACTCGTACCATGCGTATGCCGACCACGTGAAGTTCTTCAACGACCTTCAGGGTGCCTTTCCGAATGTGTCGGAGATCATCGACATCGGCGCCTCTTCACAAGGCCGCCAGCTCTTTGGCATCCACATCTGGGGCAGCGGCGGCAAGGGTTCCAAGCCTGCCATCTACTTCCACGGCACCGTTCACGCCAGAGAGTGGATCACGGCCAAGGTGGTCGAGTACCTCGCCTACAACTTTTTGACGCAGTACAGCAGTGACGCTACGGTCAAGGCCATCCGTGATACCTACGACATCTACATTCTTCCCTTTGTCAACCCTGACGGTGAGGGCCCCTGATAAACACACCCTTTGTTCAGGAGTGGGACAACTCACTGACAATGGAAACTCAGGCTTTGTCTACACCCAAACCAACGACCGCCTCTGGCGCAAGAACCGGCAGTCCCGCTCCGGCGCGTCCTGCGTCGGCACCGACATCAACCGCAACTGGCCCTACAAGTGGGAGCTCACGGGCGGCGCCTCCACCGACCCGTGCGACGAGACCTACAAGGGCAAGGCCGCCGGCGACACCCCCGAGAACAAGGCGCTCGTGGCCTTCACGCAGTCGCTCACCAACGGCAAGGGTATCAAGCTCTACATCGACTGGCACAGCTACGGCCAGTACATCCTCTTCCCCTACGGGTAAACCTGCCAGGCGCAGGTGGCCAACTACGCGCGCCAGAACTCGCTCGCGCAGTCCACGGCCAACCGCATCGCGCAGTCGTACGGCACGCGCTTCACGTACGGCCCGTCGTGTTCGACGCTGTACGCCACCACGGGCAGCAGCACGGATTACATCCAGGACGTGGCCAAGGCCGAGTTCGCCTGGACGATCGAGCTGCGGCCCAAGGGCTCGGGCAGCGGTGGGTTTGTGCTGCCTGCTGCGCAGATCCTGCCGTCGGCGATTGAGCAGTGGGAGGGCATGAAGTATTTGCTTGCTGTGATCTAAAGAGGGCAGCAAGATATCTGCCATGAGTTAGGGGTTTCAGGAGATGGGGGTGGCGGGGAAAGGGGGTAAGAGGGAGTTGAGAAGATGTGAGAACAACTAGGAGAGAGAGAATGTTGCCAAACAATTTACCTTCGAGCTTCTGTCGTGCTACGCAACTTGAACTGTGTCCCGTCATACTAAATGCTACCTCAGTGATTCTGACTTCCTGCTGGGGTGAACGGTCACCTGAGTTGCCCTCAGTACGCTGGATGGGGATGCGGAGATTCTTGAGCAGCACCCGCTAGTCCCTAAGAAGAGCAGCCATGCAGTGGAAAGTTGGAAGCCACTTGATACCCGCCAGGAGACATCCCGATCCCTCGTCTGTAAAATTTGGTCTAAAACGTTAGAGTTGATGATCTACAAGTTCTGGATCGACGACTTGACCGGGCACGCTAACGAATTAGTCAAGAACTTGCGACACAGATCTTAATACTTCGAACTAAAAAGCTCAGGCACGAAAATGGTCGCAATTCTCTCGCTCCCTTGCATCGTAATCTATTTGCACAAGCATTCTCAGTAGCCCGGCAAAGATTGACGGAGCATCAATGCCGGCTCATTCAAGGTAGTGTACTGACGTCACGAAGCCGACGTCAGACTTACACGACCCCTTTTTCTATCACCGCCTCTCCTCAACCACACAGCTCACAACTTCAACCTTTTTGCATCTACTTGAACAGGCGCCTGTGCAAAAATCAACCATTCAACCCGTGACATTCCTCACTCAAAAATTATTGAAACAGCATCAGCCATGTCCGCGCCCTCCGACAACCCGCAGAACCCTCAAAACCCGAACCCGAATCAGAAACAACCCGGCCTCTTGGGCGCTCATGCCGAGTACATCAAGGGCGCCGCCGAGGTATGTTTATCTTCCCCTTCCCAAAACCTTCTTTGCAAATTTCCTACCCTCTCTCTCTTCCCACTCACACCCCTTTCTGCCCTTCCCTCCAACCCCTCCCTTTTCCAACCCCCCCACATCCGCAACCCCCAGGCTCCAACCAAAGAAACACGAATCCTCACCACCAAAACACCAAAAACACTAACACTCTTATCTCATTCCGCTGCACAGAGCACCATCGGCTCCCTGACGGGCTCCCAGTCGTGGTCCACCTCGGGCGAGCAGGACAAGGCGCACGCGCGGGCCGCCCTGCAGGCCGCCGTCGAGCACCGCGACCCGGCCAAGGCCGGGTACGGCCGCGCCGAGGAGATCGCGGGCAAGCTGACGGGCTGCGAGGGGATGAAGCACGAAGGGGCGGCGAGCAAGGCGGCGAATAAGCGGAGGGATTGATTGAGCAACGAGTTTGTCGAGGATTAAGGAAGGGAGGTTGAGGGCATGTGAGGAGTACCCAGGAGCGCCCAGGAGCACGAGCTTTCTCTATTAGCCAGTTATACGCAATGGCTGTTCTTGAAACCTGCTTTGGTTTCTCTACATCCCTCTTTTCTTTCAGGAGTTGTGTGGCAGGAGGGATTTAGGTACTATCGAGTGGTACTCGACTGACCCAGAGGCCCCAGAGACCTGCGCTTGTTGCCTGAGGCACAGGGTATTGAATAAAGTTTCCAGCTGTTAAGTCGGGCCCGACAACTTGTGGTAAAAAACAATCGGTCTGGACATGCCACCCCGCACTTTGGCCGCCTCCCGCAACCGCCGCGAGATTCAGCTGGCTTTGCGATCCATCAGTTTTGTTTTCAGAAAACAGGGCCGTGCATTTCCGTTTCTCTCTGTTCGAATGCCGCGATCATCATCATCGCTGTCTTCCAAAGACGATGATATAGACATCGAGACCTTTGGGCCGCTAGCCGCCATTCCAGAAGAGTCTCTCATTCGACTCCCCTCAAGTATTGCCGAACGAGTCTTCCAGATGCCTTCCAACCCTCTTGATTGCAAGCTCGTTCGCCGTATTTGCGGATCCTACAATATTGTCCACGTTGTTGAAGTTCAAGGCGTTAACTTGGTTATTCGCGTACCTGCGACGGGATGGGGTGCTGGCATGACGGCCGCGGCGGCACAGGCGCTCGAATCTCAGGTTTCGACGATGCGCCTCATCCGGCGAACCACAAGCATTCCGGTGCCGGAAATCCATGGCTTGGACACGACAAGCAACAACGCGATCGGCGCTACCTATGTTTGCATGACTTTTCTCCCCGGCCAAACAGTATCCGAGATATGGTTTGATGATTCTGACGCTGAATCACCGGAAAAGAGGCGGCTTTCCATCCTGGCAAATCTGGCCAAAGCCATGGCCGAGTTTTCTCGATTTCAATTCGACAAGCTTGGTTCGGTGATAGAAGACGAGACCGGAGCTATACACGTTGGCCCTGCCTATGACTGGCACGAAAACGACGATGGCACCTTGCGAGTAGAGGCCCTTGGCGGCCCTTACAATTCTGCTTCTGAGTATCTTCAGAGCCAGGTGGTGTTGGGAGACAAGAATGTCTGGGCTCGGGCCGCGGCAAGGGTCTTGAAGACCCTCCTACGTTTCTCACCCGGCTTAGATTCTCAAGATGGGTTTGTGCTGTGTCCGCCCGACTTCGACTCCCAAAATGTACTCGTGGACAGACAAGGAAACATCACGGGGATCATCGACTGGGATCTGGCTCACACAATGCCGCGCTGTCTTGGATATACACGTTATCCGGCTTGGATCACTCGCGATTGGGACCCTTTGATGTATGGCTGGCCGAAAGTAACGGACTCGGAGGATTCACGAGAGACGCTGATCCGGTATCGAGAGTACTACGCCGGTGAGGTCGGGAAGGCTCTGAACTGGGAGGGGGATTGGAAATTCACAGAAGTCCCACATCGTCGAAGCAGTGTGGAATGCCGTACTGAACGGCAAGTGTCGGTTAGAGATTTGCCGCAAGTTCGTGCAAGTTGCCATTGGTGACGGCATCAACGCCTTGGGACGTTCTGCGCCAGATTGGGGAAGACAGATACAATGAGGATGATTGGGAGGTTCTGGAATCCAACCTTCGAAAGCTGTTCGATTAGGTCCGCACAGTCAGCTCCATGGTCAGAGACTCACCATGCACGAATATGATTCAAGATTATATTCAGAACGTAAACAGTGCTCTCTGTTCCCCTTACAAGGCGGGGTGCCAATTTCTTTTGGCTTGCCTGGTCTTATTTTGAACAGCGTGAGCAGCGAGGGACAGACCTGGGATCCATGATTCTGGTGTGCGTTTGTGCGATCCCAAAAAACCAGATACACTGCGGCTCGGCTCGACTTGGTTCAAAGATGCGAGAACGTATCTCTGCGAACTGGATCCAACTCACAGTTTCAGGACAGTTGCTGCAAGTCTATGTTTCAAAAGTCGGCGAAGCCAACGGGAGTGATGGCAGGGGGTTCTTCGGTGGCGAACAGTGAGATCCACTCGCGCCACGATCTGGTCTTTCGATTTTTGATCTTGGCGTCGACGTGGGGTGCAGAGTGCCGGGATGCGATCATGAAACCGGGAGGCGATAATTACCCCGCCAAATTCTTATCGGAGCAGCAGGGATTGACCCCCCGGATTCTGCCACGGAGAGACTTTTGTTGGGTCAACGTTGACACGGGAATGCCAACGTGGACTCGGCTTGATGACGTTGCAACGCGGACGACTACCTATTGGGAGTCGCGAAAGTGCAGAACTGCGGTGAGAGCGCGGTCTCCCGGCGCACGGGAGTGGTGGGAAACTGTCAAAAAGGTGTTGGCGAAGCGGTGTGTGCTCCCTCCTGCCTGCAGCGATCGATGGGCTTGGTCGCTCTTCCCACTGGATGCACCACGTCGACCACGTGCATCCGACGCTTGCCATCAACGACAAGAGCACTCGACGCTCCATCGCGCTTGCGCTCATGGCGACGTTGGGCCGATGTCAACGATGCCGAGCGCTGACGCCACCCCTCATACGGCGAAACGAAAATAGATCCAAATGACTTCACGGCAGGTGAAAATGTTTGCCGTTGTTCCAGACCATATGGGGACAGGAAAACTGTCGCCTTGATTAATGAGCGAGGCAGCAGAGTTCTCTCGACTCTTCGGTCTCGTTCCGCCGTGCTCGTGGTGGCGAAGCAAGGGGCAGACCGCGGCTCAGGCGACCAATGGGTCCGGCATTGTTCCTCCCAAGGGAGTCTCGGGTTGATGATGGGTTTTGTCTCACCCGGCACAGCCGCACTCTTGTAGGGCTTATCAAGTGCTATCGAGCGGTCACTCGCAGTCGCCGAGCTGGTCTTAAAGAGGATTGTTCACTTCCAAGGGATGGCAACAGTCTCTTTGTTCCGCCCTTATCGCGAGCCGGCTCAAAGTTACCATCCTTGCTGGTACAGTACCGTCAAATGCGAACACACGCCATAAGCACTCCTCAGTACGAGCACTTGAGCCAGTGTTTGGGCTGACATGATATTGCAAGGTGTGCTTGGAAGGGAGAGAACCTCGGCCACAAATCTCCGATGTTACTGTGAACCTGTCCTTTGTGCCCAAAGACCCGCTTGCCGTCCAGGTTGCCATGGTGAACGGCAAGGCCCTGGAGTCCCCGCGCTTTACCAAGCGTCAAGCTCTGGAGTATCCCGTAGATTACTGGCCCGAGGTACCACTTGCGCCAACATCGAGCGCAGCATCTGTTTGAGGACACTCAGGAAGGAACCGGGGGCGGCTCCCCGACGGAGGCTGGCAACCTGAGCCAAGTTTCATCCGAAAGGAAGTGGTTGCCCCTCCGATTCGCCCTGCGCGAGCAATGCGCCCGCAATGATTGGCTTGACGCCGCCGCTCCCGACTCAGACAGCCCTGCATACCCCTGCTTATCGCTTTATCACAGAAGCCGCTATCCCTGATTTAGCGGCGGCGGAGGGCGGTGAGACGGCGCGCAATGCAGAAATTTTGAGGCAAAGGCGAGAAAAAAGTTTTCGGCGCCGCCTACCCCTCCATGGACCCGTGTGGGTCCCGCCAGACCCTCCCAGACCCTGGCACGCCTCTTTGGGTTCCAGAAAGGCTGTGCGCACGGCGAATCTTTTTTTAAATACTCTCTCCCTCTCTCCCCTCCGCGCAGAATCCTCCCCTCTCCTGTTTCCCTCAGGTCTCCCTCCCTCTTCTTTCTTTTCGACTGTTTCGTTCTCTCGAGGACGCTCTCCACTCAGTCATTTACTTTCTTGCGACTTCTTCATAGAAGGGCCAAGATAGAGTAGACATTTCGACTCTCCATCGAAATTCTACGGGCTCACCAGCAACCCCGACGCCCTCCCCAGGATACCCGATAGACGGCGTTCCGTTCGCATTTCCGAATAGACGGGCAGGATTAGTTTCCTTCTCGGATTCGCGACCCTCATAGACTCTCGGTCTCTCTTTTTCGATTTCGACACCATCGTCTTATCTCGATAAAAACAAAAAATCAGCCATAATGCCTTCCGCCCAGGTCGCCGCCGAGAACGCCAAGAGCGTCAAGGTTCTCGACGAGCTCATGCAGAAGCTCACCATCTCCAAGGAGGCCGATGCCATCAAGGAGTCTGCCGCTGCCCTCGCTTCCTTCATCAACGGTCGCATCGAGGACCTCGAGACCCCCACCAAGTAAGATAACGCCCCCGCCCCGCCCCAAGGCGAACCCCGCTCTACCCCTCCACACATGGCCCCTCTGCCTTTGCCACCATTTTGAAAGCGGCCACAGCTGCTTTGTGCGCTGTCAAAGCCGGCCCACAGTCACCGCTTGTCTCTTGCCGCTAAGAGAAAGTGGTTGGGCTGGGCCGCTTGGTTGCCGAATCAGATGGCAGCATTGCTCCAGGCGCTCCCCCTCGCCCACTGGAAAAATTTTCAGCGGGCATTTTAGGCGTCGCACCAAAAAAAAAATTGGAGAATAACTGGAGCTGACATGTGACGCCGTCTCTAGGACCGTCGAGGCTCTCAAGAAGCAGCTCGCCAACAAGAAGGATGCCGCCGTTCGCGAGAAGGCGCTCCTGGCCATCCAGGCCATCGCTCAACACTCCGAGGTCTCTGCCGGTGTTGAGCCCTACCTCGTCGCCCTCCTCCCCAGCGTCCTCGCTGGCGCTGGCGACAAGATCACCGCCGTCAAGAATGCCGCCATTGCTGCCGCTCTGGCCATTGCTGAGGCCGTGAACCCCAATGCCGTCAAGGCTACTCTCCCCGCCCTCATCGACTCGCTGAGGAACGCTCAGAAGTGGCCCGAGAAGATGACGGTGCTCGACTTCATCGACACCCTCATCCGCACCGCCCCCACTCAGACCTCTCTCCGTGTTCCTGAGCTCATTCCTGTTGTCTCCGAGGCCATGTGGGACACCAAGAAGGAGGTCAAGGACCGCGCCTACAAGACCATGGAGAAGGTCTGCCAGCTGATTGTCAACCGCGATATCGAGCGCTTCATCCCCGAGCTCATCAAGTGTATCGCCAAGCCCGAGAACGTCCCCGAGACCGTTCACTTGCTCGGTGCCACCACTTTCGTTACTGAGGTCCAGGAGCCCACTCTTGCCCTCATGGTTCCCCTGCTTGACCGTGGTCTCAACGAGCGCGACACTGCCATCAAGCGTAAGGCCGCCGTCATCGTCGACAACATGTGCAAGCTCGTCGACGACCCGAACATCGTCGCTCCTTTCTTGCCCAAGATGATGCCCGGTCTCCAGAAGAACTACGACAACCTCGCTGATCCCGAGGCCCGTGAGAAGACCAAGCAGGCCCTCGACACCCTCGTCCGCGTCGGCAACGTCGTCGACGGCAAGATTCCCGAGGTCAGCAACCACGGCGACATTGCCACCGTCCTTGGCCACCTCAAGGCCATCGTCACTGGCAAGAACGCTGCTGCCCTGGAGAAGTTCGCTCCGGTTGCCGAGTACGCCGCTGCCATCGCTGGTCAACTCGTCGACGAGAAGGCCACTGATTCGGCCAGCTGGGCCGAGAGCGTCAAGCCCTACATCACCATCCTCGTTGGCGATGACGAGTCTCAGGCTGTCGTTGACCAGCTCCGCAAGCGCGCCATCCCCGGTGCCGCCGCTGAGGATGAGGTTGAGGACGATGAGGAGGAGGGCGAGGATCTGTGCAACTGCACCTTCTCGCTCGCCTACGGTGCCAAGATCCTGCTCAACCAGACCAGCCTCCGCCTCAAGCGTGGCCAGCGCTACGGCCTGTGCGGTCCCAACGGTTCCGGCAAGTCTACTCTCATGCGCGCCATCAACAACGAGCAGGTCGAGGGCTTCCCCAAGCAGAGCGAGGTCAAGACCGTCTTCGTCGAGCACGACCTGGACTCTGAGGATACTGAGATGACCACGATCGACTGGACCATGAAGAAGCTCGCCGAGGCTGGTGTCACCACCACCAAGGAGGATGTCATCAAGCAGCTGACCGAGTTCGGCTTCAGCGACCAGATGATTCAGGGCGAGATCAGCGCCCTGTCCGGTGGTTGGAAGATGAAGCTGGCTCTGTGCCGTGCCGTCTTCGAGGCTCCCGACATTCTTCTTCTCGACGAGCCCACCAACCATCTCGATGTCAAGAACGTGAAGTGGCTCGAGGACTACCTCATCAACTCGCCCTGCACTTCCATCATCGTCTCGCACGACAGCGGCTTCCTCGACAACGTCTGCCAGCACATTGTCCACTACGAGCGCTTCAAGCTCAAGCGCTACAAGGGCAACCTCAAGGAGTTCGTCCGTCGCGTCCCGTCTGCCAAGTCGTACTACGAGCTCGGTGCCTCCGAGATCGAGTTCACCTTCCCCGAGCCCGGTTTCCTCGAGGGTGTCAAGACCAAGGCCAAGGCCATCCTCCGTGCTACCAAGATGAGCTTCCAGTACCCCGGTACCACCAAGCCCCAGATCACGGACATCAGCTTCCAGTGCTCGCTCGGCTCGCGTATCGCCGTCATTGGCCCCAACGGTGCCGGCAAGTCCACCCTCATCAACGTGCTCACTGGTGAGCTCATCCCCACCGGCGGTGAGATCTACCAGCACGAGAACATCCGTATCGCCTACATCAAGCAGCACGCTTTCGCCCACATTGATAACCACCTCGACAAGACCCCGTCCGAGTACATCCAGTGGCGTTTCCAGACTGGCGAGGATCGCGAGACCATGGATCGCGCCAACAAGATCATCACCGAGGCTGATGAGGAGGCCATGAACAAGATCTTCAAGGTCGAGGGCTCGCAGCGCCGCATCATCGGCATCCACGGCCGCAGGAAGTTCAAGAACAGCTACGAGTACGAATGCTCGTTCGCTCTCGGCGAGAACGTTGGCATGAAGAACGAGCGCTGGGTCCCCATGATGACCGCCGACAACGCCTGGCTGCCGCGCAGCGAGCTGCTCGCTTCTCACCAGAAGATGGTTGCTGAGGTCGATATGAAGGAGGCCCTCGCCTCGGGTCAGTTCCGTCCTCTGGTCCGCAAGGAGATCGAGTCTCACTGCGCCAACTTCGGTCTCGATGCCGAGCTGGTTTCTCACTCGCGCATGCGCGGTCTCTCTGGTGGCCAGCGTGTCAAGGTTGTGCTCTCTGCTTGCTCGTGGCAGCGCCCCCACTTGATCGTCCTCGACGAGCCCACCAACTACCTCGACCGTGACTCTCTCGGTGCCCTGTCCAAGGCGCTCAAGAAGTTCGAGGGTGGTGTCATTATCATTACCCACAGCGCCGAGTTCACCAAGGACTTGACCGAGGAAGTCTGGGCTGTCATGGACGGCAAGATGACTCCTTCCGGCCACAACTGGGTCCAGGGCCAGGGTAGCGGCCCTCGCCTCAAGGCTGATGAGGGTGAGGAGGAGGAGAAGTTCGACGCCATGGGCAACAAGATTGAGTCGACCAAGAAGAAGGCCAAGCTCTCGAGCTCTGAGGCGCGCAAGAAGAAGAAGGAGCGTATGGCCCGCCGGAAGCGCGGTGAGGAGGTATGTCTACCCATCACTCTAATTGCAACGACATCAAAGATGCTAACATGTTCAACAGGTCTTCAGCGACGAGGACGACTGAACGTCTCGCTCTCTGGTCTTTCTCATGGCTTCAGCGTCACGATCGGGTATACAAAAGTTGCTTTCTTTCTTTCTGGGTTCGGGTTGCATGGTCGGGCCTTAATGGGATTATGTCTTTCATGTTTCGTCAGGATGATCGCGATGCCTCTGATGCCCCCCGCAATGTATCTATGGCTGGCGATGGCGAGGACTTGTCCGCTCAGGACTGGAGACCCTGAGGCGGCTGGTCCGGATTCTCCATCGGCCGGACAGGAGGGAAGATACCCACACGAATGGGCGGGAGTTCTCTCATGGATAGAGGATAATTTAGATCATGATGATACCAAGACTCGACGAGTGATTTGTAATACGTGTCAAGCCTTTCAATGTCGCTAGTGCAGGTGCCGAGTCCCAAGTTGAAGTAATGCTTGAACATCATGATCCCCAGCAAGGACGTTGGCGAAAAGCGAAAGTAGAGCTCGTTTTGCAACGCGCACTCATCATGTCAGACTCTAGAAGTGTGAAGTCAATTCGCGCCTATACAACAACAGCAAAACTACCGACGGGTATCCCAGATGCTCCATGTCGCGGGGATATCAATCCTGACCCAAACCGCCTTGTCCGTTCCCTTTCTCAACCTGTCCCATCCGAAACGCCGCAAATCCACATGCGCAATGCTCCATTTTCCGGGTAAAGCGCTGTCAAGCCCCCTGCCACCTGTACCTATTCCTCACAGTCCCTTCTGTTTTTGCTTCTTTCTGGCGCGGCCATCATCCGACGGGTCCGTTGTCGGGGCGCTGGGAAGCTCTTGTGCGACGGCCTTGGCCTCGGCCTCGAGCTTTGCTTCGTCCGCGTCGCTTGTTTCGCTCTCGTCGTTGGTTTGTGTCTTGTCGTCGTCGGAGGCGGGAGGGAAGTAGAGCCTGGAGAATCCCCGCGACCCCAGCGGTTAGCCAGTCGTCTTTCCTTGATGTCTCGGAAGAAGAACAGAGGGTAGGTGGGTTGGTAGGGGAAGGAGGGAAACGTACGGAAGAAACTCATCGTACGCCGCCACGTCGTTGGCGACGTACGTCACGATCACCACCTTGTCGATCCCCTTCCCGCCGTCCCGCACCAGGAACTTGCGGATCGCACTCAGCGCCGCCGGCGCCGCCTCCCGGCTCGGATACCCGTAGATCCCCGTGCTCAGCGCGCTGAACGCGACCGTGCGACACCCGTGCTCCGCCGCCAGCTCGAGGCTCTTGGTGTAGCACCCCGTCAGCAGCCGCTCCGACTTGGCCGGGTCGGAGGCGTCGTACACGGGGCCGACGGCGTGGATTACTTTCTTGCAGGGCAGGAGGTAGGCGTTGGTGATCTTGGCGGAGCCGGTCGCGCAGCCGTGCAGGGTGCGGCACTCGTCGTAGAGCTGGGGGCCCGCGGCGGCGTGGATCACGCCGTCGACCGCGCCGCCGCCCAGGAGCGAGCGGTTCGCTGCGTTGACGATCGCGTCGACGGCCAGGGAGGTGATGTCGGTGCGGATGAGGCCCACGCGGTCGTTGAGGGACTTGGATGGGGTGGGGAGGGTGGCGCCGGTGTTGGGGCCGATGAGGGTTTGGGAGAGAGCGGTGCCGGGGGCTGCTGGGGCGAGTTTGTGGAGTTTGTAGAGGAGGGAGAGGGAAGGGATGGAGGAGGCCGGGGTGATTGGGGCGCGGCGGGGCATCTTGGTGGTGAAGCTGCGGATGGACATGCGGAGGAGGTTGGGTCTTGTGGTAGTGATAAGGGTCGATGATGGTGAGGTTGTTCAAACGCTGTTCGACCAAGAGGCGTTCAGGAGTCGATCGAGTGCTCTGTTGACGGGAGTTGTAGGAGGCGTTTACCTTTGGCCGCAGACAAGCAGACGAGCGCCGAGTGTGAAAGAACCCAATAAAGACTGGACACTTGACGGTTGCGGCAGCAAAGCTGATCAAGAAAACAGGGCACGAGAAGGACAAGGCGGGGTCCCTCTTGGTGCAGCTCGTGTCAAGGCACTTTGAAGGAGCCTTGCACGCGATACCAATCAATTCATCGGCACAGCTGCGATATTGCTACGGCCTGGACCACAACAGCAAGTTGCAACACATGCAAGAGAGCAAAAGTGACTGGCGTCAATGGATTCGTCCAACGGGGAACGGGACAAAGGGTCTAGAGTGTTCGTGCAGCACCGGCCTTCAAACCATTTGCAACAAGAACGATGTTTGCACTGCTGGGTTGTTGCACAATGGAAGTGGCTACCCCGCCACCGTCATCGCTTATCTTATCTCCCGCGGTATCTGGCGGACCCCTGTCGCGTGCCATTGACCGCTGCCCCTCCCTGGCCGCGCCCCTCCAATAATTTTGCCAGGCCCAACAGAACCGAGCACCTTGACTCACCGGCGCCCGGACAGGAGATAGCAGAACTTCAGCCGTTTCATATCAACCGCTCGTTCCCGTTTTTGATTTTAGCGAGGGCATAGCATTTGCCAGGTCCTACTTTGAATCCCACGACTCGACAAGTCTCAGCACCAGTTCGAGCGCACCCAACCCGACCCAACCCTTCCCAGGGTTTTCATCGCAACCCCGATCCAACGACCGCAAGCTCGACGCAACCATGGCGGACGCTGTCGCAGATGCCGCTGCCAAGCTGCAGCTCGCTGATGCCCCGGCCGACAACGGCGCAAACGGCGCAAAGCTCCAGCTCGACGAGGAGACGGGCGAGTGGGTGTCCAAGGGAGAGCTCAAGAAGCGCCTGGCGAAGCGCGCGAAGAAGGCCATGAAGGAGAAGAACAAGGATGCGACAGACACCCCCGCCGCCCTCAAGGCTGCCCAGGCCGGCGCCGCCCCGAAGAAGCCCAAGGAGAAGACCGAGGACGCGCCCGTCGACACCGATGCCATGTTCAAGCAGGGCTTCCTCAACGACGTCTACAATGAGCGCCCTGACAAGAACGTCTTCACACGGTTTCCCCCCGAGCCCAACGGCTTCCTCCACATCGGCCATGCGAAGGCCATTGCCGTCAACTTTGGCTTTGCTCGGTATCACGGTGGCAAGTGGTACGTGGATCCGACCTCAGGCTGCCGTTGAACCAAGACTGACTCCAACTGCGCATCACAGCTATCTGAGATTCGACGACACCAACCCAGAGGCCGAGGAAGAGATCTACTTTACGGCCATTGAAGAGATGGTGCGCTGGCTCGGCTTCGAGCCCTACAAGATCACGCACTCGAGCGACAACTTTGACAAACTCTACGAGCTGGCCGAGAAGCTTATCGGGCTGGACAAGGCCTACGTCTGCCACTGCGGAGGTATGTTGGTTCCTTTGCTGGGCCATTGCTCTGTTCACTACTGACAACAGTAGACGAGGATCTCAAGCTTCAGCGCGGTGGCGAGAAGGGGACGAGTCCCCGCTTCCGTTGCAAGCACGCCGAGCAGTCCGTCGAGGAGAACCTGCAGAAGTTCCGCGACATGCGCGACGGGAAATACAAGCCGAGGGAAGCATTCTTGCGCATGAAGCAGGACGTACGTTGTTAGCCTACCTTTTGTCTCGTGTTCTTCGACTGACCTGTCCAGATCACCGATGGCAACCCTCAAATGTGGGATCTTGCTGCCTACCGTGTGCTCGACAAGCCTCATCACAGGTCTGGCTCCAAGTGGAAGATCTACCCAACCTACGACTTTACCCGTAGGTGCTTCACCATCTGGTTTGCAGACGATTGCTAACCTTGACAGACTGCTTGTGCGATAGTTTCGAGGGCATCACGCACTCGCTCTGCACCACCGAGTTTTTCCTGAGTAGGACTTCTTATGAGTGGTTGAACAAGCAACTGGTAGAGTTCCAGCCCATGCAGAGGGAATACGGTCGTCTGAGCATCTCTGGTTCAGTGCTCTCCAAGCGTAAGCTGAAGGAGTTGGTCGACAAGAAGTACGTTCGGGGCTGGGATGACCCCCGCCTCCACACACTGATCGCAGTACGGCGGAGAGGTGTTCCTCCGGGTGCCATCCTCGAGTTTGTGAACGAGCTCGGCGTCACAACGTCAAACAGCATTATTCAGTACTCCCGGTTTGAGCAGACCATCCGCCGCTATCTCGAGCGCACGGTGCCGAGGTTGATGCTTGTGCTCGACCCGGTACTTGTGGTTATCGAAGACGCGGACGAGTTTGACGGGACGGAGCTCACCGCGCCTTTCTCGCCCAAGAACCCCGCTATGGGCGACCACAAGATCAAGTTCACCAAGTCCGTCTACATCGACCGGTCCGACTTCCGCGAAGTCGACAGCAAGGACTACTTCCGCCTCGCTCCGGGCAAGACGGTCGGTCTCCTGCAAGCACCCTTCCCCATCAAGGCCACCAGCTTCACCAAGGACGAGGCCACCGGCAAGGTCACCGAGATCCGTGCCGTGTTTGACCGCGAGACCAAGAAGCCCAAGACGTTTATCCAGTGGGTGGCTGCTGGCGAGGGCTCCGGTTCGCGCAAGTGCGAGGTGCGCCTGTACAACACACTGTTCAAGTCGGATAACCCGGCCGCGGCCGAGGGCGGGTATCTCAATGACATCAACCCGGAGAGCGAGATCATCTATCCTGACGCCGTGATCGAGTCGGGCTTCGACGAGGTCAAGGCGCGCGCCCCCTGGCCCGAGGCGGCCGGCGAGGACAAGCTTGGCAAGGGCGGTCCGGAGTCAGTGCGGTTCCAGGGCATGCGCGTCGCCTACTTTGTGAGTTGTCTCCGTTGTTTCGTACACGCTAAAGTTGCGCTGACGATGGTTTCTAGGCTGTGGACTCGGACAGCACGGACGACAAGATTGTGCTCAACCGCATAGTTTCGCTCAAGGAGGACAAGGAGAAGAGCTGATTCTGCTGACCGAGAGCGACTGATGGATTAATGTGTGAAGCAAGTCCTGGACATTGTGCGGCATAGACAGCGGTATTACAAGAACATGGGCGATTCAGGCTTTACCTTCTGACTCACTGGACCTGCAAATCTCCGGTCTCTCGCGTGAATGAGAATGCCGTCCGACGTTGCGTGCAACTTGGCCACGACAACTTGTCCACCATTCCAGAAACCTGGGAGCCAGTGAAAGCTGCAAACATTGTGTCATCTTTGGATTACACCAGCAGGCGTCAGCCTACGGGCCCGTGTTTGAGCCTGTTGCACCAGAGCCCTTCTGTTGAGGTCTTCAGTTGAAGTCGGCGGTTAGAAAAGTAAGAACAGCTGTGTTTTCTCTGACTGTCCCATTCGATGTCCTCGCCGCCGCCTACGAAGACAAAGACGGCACCAGCCAGACAACAGACTGCCGCGAATCGTTGTGGCGCCAACGGCTTATTGCCCAGAAAGGGCACCGGGGCTAACCCACCACCAGCCTCATAATCTTCTTGTCCATGGGCTGGCAACCCCAACCCACTGCGTAACTCTCGCGTAACTCCCGGCCTGCCGGGTATCTTGCCCTCACCGAACATGTTCTTGTTACCCACGCCTCTCGGCGTGTTCTCAACTGCCGAGCACCTTGCGGAACACCTCACCGCCAGTCGTCATCTGGCGGCTACGGCGAGTTGCTGCTTGATCATCTGAGGCTCGGGGTTGGACAAACCCGTGAGAGACAGCAAGCTTGTATCCCCTCGTCACCCCCGACAGTTCTGCCTTATCTACTACTTATTTCTCTTGCCCTTTCCGCGAGTTCCTCCCTCAAGATGGTTTCCCAGAAAAGTCTCGTTTTGCCATCTCCCTCTGCCTGCGGCTCACCTGTCCCTCTCAAGCCCAACCCATCTCTTCAACCACCGCTTCAACACACTCGTATTATTTAATTACGACGTCAGCCACAACCCCGCAACCCTTCGTACTTCTTCAAAACACACCTTACAAAACACACCTCATCATCCTCTCCGCGAATATAATATTGCTCCTTGCCCATATCATACATCTACACAAGCATCCGTCAAGCGCCGCCATGTGCTCCATCACCATCAACCAGCCTTGCTACTCACGCCACCACGACAGCCACATCACCATCACTCACAGCAGCTACCGCCGCCCGTGTCGCAGGTGTTGCCGCTACCAGTGCCGCTGCTGGTGTTGGTGCTATTCCTCGGGCTGTTATTCGGATTATTCCCATTATGAGGAGTGGTACGTCGGAGCGTTGATTTCTGCTGTACATTTCTATGCCCTCTTTCATTTTTTTTTTTTTGGTCTTTAATGTCCGTGGAGTTGTATGCCAGTTTAGGGGACGAGGTTGTGGATTGGGAGGGGTTGGGTTGTGTTTGGGGCTTAGACTCTTAGTCAAGGCACAATCGATTTGTTCCATCTTGTTTACTTATTGCTGCGGTCTCGATCCGGTTGGGACAATCAGTTCTGCTTCTGGATTTCCCATGACATTCCCTCAAACAAAGTCGTTTCGCAAAAATAGTAGTGTATGAAAAACAAATGCATTAACACTTGCTGTGTTAGGTTTGAGGAAGAGAGGAGGGAGCGTGAGAGATGTGGAAGAGGGCACGATTGGGGTTGGGATTGCGATTGGATTGGGGAGCGGCGGAGAAGAAGAGGATGGTCGGAGAGATGGGGGCGGAGGGGGAGATGAGCGGTTGCGGGTCTAGTTGGGAGTGATGAACAAGGCAACGAAGTGTAGTGTAGGAAGTCGTTGTGCTGGGGATGTTTGAGCACTTCAAGATGGGACAGACAGGAGGAGATATGAGATGAGGGCAAGCTGTTGCCGAGGAAGCGACGCCATCCGATTTTGAGGACTGGTTCCGTTTGGTTGGTCACTGCAATACGAGCGTTGATGTTGTTGTGCTGTTACTTCCCCCAGGAAACTCGCTTGCGTCGCTGAATCTGTCCTTTGCCCTGTGAGGTATAATGCAAAGTGCTACGGATGGGTTTGGATGTCTGCCACCCAGCCATTGAATGTAGGTAGTTAGCACAGCAGGCAAGAAGGCGAATAAGTGCAAGTCTCGGTCTTCAGGTAAACACACCCGTCATTGTGTCTAGCTGGCCAGGCGGAGGGAATTGGATTTGCAATTGGCGGCAAAACCTCGAGCAAATTCCCGGTCATTCGCGTCTGTGACGGCTAGTTGAGATTGCCACGGCTGTGAGTTGTGTAGACGACAACTGGTCATGGTGTTTGCTATCTATTTTGATAAACGCCTGGTAAGATCGACGGATGGATCAAGCAAAACCCTGCACGCATGTGCCTTAATTAAGGTTATGTCGGTGCCTGCGCCTCGCCAGGCAGTTGAGCACAGCCAGTCAGGGGTTATTGCGCCGTTTCAGGGGCTCAGCAGCTTTGAAGGATGCGACCCCTGTCCTGAGAGAAACCTCGCATTTGCCATGTTAAAGTCCGAGCCTGCCTCACATGTTACAGATTCGTTTTAATTCAGCTCAGTCTCATTGACGTTTTGGCATCTGCACTGATTTTTTTCTGTTGTCTTTTAACGTCCTCGACTCGGCAGGACAGATGCCAACACGAACTCAGGGGTAACCATGTTCCTCGCCCAGGTGACGCGACGAACGCGCTGGCAGAAGTCGATCCTCTGGTTTTGTACCGGCTCACTAGTCTCTTTTATTGCGAACCTGACGTTCACCATCTGGGCCACGACCCGACCAGGGAGCAACATCCAAAATGGCGTGGGCGTGCTCTCCGAGGAGACGTCCTGCTCGAGAGCCAAGACCATCAACACCGCCGTCCATGTGCTGATCAACATCCTCAGCACCATTTTATTGGCGGGCAGCAACTACTGCATGCAGTGCCTGTCGGCGCCGACGAGGGAGGAGATTGACGAGGCGCATAGACAGTCGCGGTGGGTCGACGTGGGCGTGCCGAGCATCCGGAACCTGTTCTACACCGTTTCCGGGGGAAATGTAATCCTCTGGGTGCTGCTGTCGCTCTCATCGCTCCCATTACACCTGTTGTGAGTCCAACCCCCTTCACATTTCACCTCAATCATAAGAGTCCGCACTCAACCACCCCAGCTACAACTCCGCCATATTCACCTCCATCTCCACCAACGAATACAACATCACCCTCGTGCCCTCCAACTTCCTCACCCAACCCAGCCCCAACCTCCAAACCCCGCAACTCCAAACCCTCCGCGACGCCGCCCTCTCCGGCCACCTCACCCGCCTGCCCCTGAGCGCCTGCATCGACGCCTACGCCTCCAACTTCCAGTCCACGCGCAGCGACCTCCTCCTCGTCACCACCAACGCCACCTTCTCCCCGCCCGCCCCCGCCACCAAGCAGGCCACCTACGCGCTGCAGAACCTCGGCTGCGGCATGCGCCAGGCCTACCAGTGGATGTGCTCGCAGCGCGAGGGCCGCGGGAGCGTCTGCGTCACGCCCTGCGAGGACGTCATCGGCGAGTTCCGCGCCAGGCCGGACACCTGGCGGCCGTTGGGCGTCGCGGGCGTGCGGGAGTGCTACAGCCTGCCGACGGAGGAGCGGTGCAAGCTGCTGTTTAGCCCGGTGCTGTGCTGGGTGGTGACGGGGCTGAATTTGGTCAAAGGGGTGTTGATGCTCGTGACGGGGTTGAGGGGGGGCGGGGGAGGGGGGCGCCGTTGTTGACGGTGGGGGATGCGGTGGCGTCGTTTATGGCGGTGCCGGATGAGACGACGGTGGATATGTGTTTGGTGGGGAAGGGGGATGTGGTGGGTGGGGGCAGGCTGTGGTCGAGGGAGCCGAGGGAGGTGCGGGGGAGGAGGAGCAAGTTTGCCGCGGCCAGGCCGGGGAGGTGGTTGGCTTGCGTGGTGATGTGAGTGATTTGCTTTGGGGAAATATGCTCGTTTGGGCTGTGAAGCAAAGAGACTGATCCTTTCTAGGTACGTCCTGGCCATCACCTCATGTATCGTCCTCTACATGGTCGGGATTGCGCCTATTGTGGGCGCCAAAGACTTCTCGTCGCTCATGGCCCTCGGACTCGGGACGCTGAGCAGCAAGACGATCATGCAGACGGTTACCATGGGCCGGGGGTGGAGCAGTTTGCTTCGCAGTGTACTCCTTGCCAACACCCCACAGGTCGTCATGTCACTGCTGTACTTTACTTACAATGGCCTCTTCACGTCCATCGCGTTGGCCACCGAATGGGACAGCTACGCGCGGCGGCGGAAGGGCCTGCGAGTATCGTCGTCTCCGGTCGGTGCCCAGCGCACCACCTACTTTCTGCAGCTGCCATACCGATATTCGCTCCCGTTGCTGGTTATCTCCGGGCTGCTGCACTGGCTCATCTCGCAGAGCATATTTCTCGTCTTTGTGGAGATCTATCGAGACTCGGTTGCAGACATCGGGGCGGGAACTGGCAGTGACAAGACCAAACGAGTGGCTGCGTCTGACTACACCACTTGCGGGTGGTCACCGGCGGGTGTGGTTTCCGTCATCATCGTGGGAATTGCCATGGTCTTGTTCCTGTTGTTTTCAGGCTCTCGGCGGCTGGGCTCGAACATGCCTGTGGCAGGGAGCTGCAGCGCAGCCATCTCGGCGGCGTGTCATCCCGTTCCATATGACAAGATGGCGGGTCTGGAGCCGCTGCAATGGGGTGTTACAAGCTTTGAGGGGGACGAAAAGGCACACTGCTCTTTTTCAAGCGGCGAGGTGGACGCCCCCAAAAGGGGGGTCATGTACAGTTGATGAGCTGTCATCAATACCTATCAGGAAACCCGAATTACATCTGGTTGTGACATGAACAATGTATGTGCTCCCAGAGTCCTGGTCATCCCAAGGGCCTGTGTCTCCCTAGACCCGCAGGGCACAGTGTGAGCAAACAAAGCTTACCATCCGCATGGGATGTTTGCTAGAGGGCTGAGGACCCGAGGCAGGCATGATTGTGGCCGATTGGTCGGAACTGAAATGGCGAAGTGGCAGACGCTGACTGACTGCGCCAGAGTGCCAAATGGTTGGCTAGCTGCCCCTGCTCGACCATCGTTGGGAAGCAACATTTTCCTTGCAAAGCCCATGCTGAACAATTCCATAGTCGGCTCCTTGGTGGCATGCACGCAATTCCCTTTCCCCAACATGGAGGTCCTGCAGTCTAGTGAGGCATTCAAGGTTGAGGGCAACAACCTCCGGTTTGACTGCGTCAAAGTTTTCGTGCGAGATGACTCGGGTGTATATTTCGGCAAGTGGCAGGATCGACGGCATCCTCCCCTCAGTGTCTCCGAGCTCTACGATGTCAAACGAGTCGAGACCGACGGCAGGGGGGCTAAGGTTCAGCCTTCTTGGACAGTCACATCGGAGCAGCAGAGCTGCTACACCAAGACACCAAGCCTTTTCGACCTTGCTAGCGCGCCAGATCTTGAACAACGAATTCTCCGTGAAGTTGAAGTTTGCGAAATCCTGAGAAAACACCCTCATACGCACCTCGCGTCCTACTACGGCTGCCTAGAAACCCAAGGGAGAGTCTCTGGTCTTTGCTTCAAGAGATACGTCTCAACGTTGGCGAACAAAGTCAACCCTCGCCATCTGAACAAATCCGCCTTTTTGCTGAGCGGACGACCGCTTGTCGACGAGGCGATGAAGGTGCAGCTCGACGGCGTTCTGGGTGGCGTTCGACACCTGCATTCCCTCGGGCTCGTCCACAACGATATTACGCCCGCTAATATCATGCTGGATGAGGATGGGTCATGGATTATCATCGACTTTGATACTTGTCGGCAGATAGGGGAGGCGCTTCGCGACACGGGGACCAAGAGAACACATGGATGGCACGACCCTAACGTCCTGGTTTCATCCGAGAAGAACGATCTTGACGCCATTCTCGAGTTGCGGGCCTGGCTTTTCGGCTCAACGGCTGATGCATTCTTGTTTCGGTAACTCGCTGTGTGTGTCAGCTAGTGTAAGTCTTCACCACGGCGGCATGCCCAACTCTGCGGCCGATGTCAACGACACCGCTGACAGCAACCTGATCAGATGTGGGGAGACACTAGCAACTGGTCCAGTTTAGCTGCAATGCAGGGTCCAGCGCCGCCCACAGCCGAGGATGACTTGCAGGCCCTTGGCTTAATATCACAAAGCTGGGTGCAATTGCTGGCCTACCAGCTGCGGCGGCAAAAGCGCGGCACTCATAAGCTGGTGAAGACGTCACGGATTCTTTATTCTGGGTGACAAGAGCTGAAACTGTTGCTTTTGTTTTGACAATTGAATACAGGTCAAGCTCAAGGTCCATCTTTGTTAGCTGTGCTGTGAGGTTATCACGAACCCATAGTGTTAAAAGACTATTGACAGTTTGTTTCTTCAACAAGTGCTTCATATTTTCCCCAACTCCATGGAGTTTAATAGTAGGCTCTGCTTTCCTAGTCGGGGAAGAGTCTCCTGGAACCAACCCTCGAGCATCAAGGGCAAGTATTGATGCTAACCAGTGTTGGCCACCTCCGCACAATGAGCTCGGTAAAACAAAGGATTGACAGGATTGACAATGCTGATGAGCTTGTGTCTCGATGTCTTTGACACTCAGTGCATAGGAGCCTCATGCACACGCCTTGGCCATTGTTCGTGAGCCTTTGTGTTGGCATCATCCTTGACATCCTATCAATGTGATGCAGCATCAGGTGTCCAGGAGATAGCGATCCAAGATTGTGTCTTTGGGTTGGTGTGAAATAAAGAAGAGAGGTACCTTGCTCGAGCGCTTGGCTATAAAAGCCCCCAAGCTGCCACTTCAGTGCCGCCTCTCGGAAATTTGGCACCCACACCTTTCTTCGCTATGTGTATCGAGGCAGACATCAAGCTGTTCTGTTGTGGCAAGGAAGAATGGGGGGGCTGTTGAGGGCAGCCAAGCCTTCAAGCCCCCAATTCTTTTCTTTTGCCCTGAGGCATCCTTTGTTGAGGCGAAAGCGGACAGTTACGACTTGAAGTCCATATCGTTGAGACACTGCGCCAGCGTCGTCTGTGGGATGCCGCCTGCAGACTGTGACATTGAAGTCCCGGCATACCCAGGTTGCTGCTGCGAGTGCAGCGCCAAAGAGGGAATCCTTGACGAGCTCCGAGAACGAGCGGTTAAGGCCGCTGAGAAGTACGATGCTGATATGGGGAATTATCGTGAGGAGGAGGGTGAAGAGTCTACAGATATGAACGCAAGGATGGGCATACAACGGAACTCGCCACCGGCCAGTATCTCATCGACAATCTACAGTCTGGCAGTTTGTCAGAACAGTCTGTGGGGCTGGGCATCGATGACCTTCAGCCAACTTCAGGAGGGTGCGGAGGAGTGTCACCGAGAAACCCTGCAACGTTTCGAAGAGCAGTGCGCTTGCTTGAAGAGCTTGCCAAACGAAAGTGGTACAACAAGCGGATGGGATGGAGGAAGTAAACAAGAAAAAACAATCTCCGTTGAACGCGATATCTATGTACTGAACATATCTTAGCATCAAAAGAGATTCCCAATTTTACTGTGCGTGACGGAGTGAGTGATCACTTTAATGATGAGTCCAGCTCGGCGCTTGCTTTTCTGGGCAAGAGTGTTGCTGTCGCAATCTATGAAATTGACCTAGACCAGAAGCCAGCGGGAGATGCATGCCAAGAGGGCTGACACGGGTGAACAGCCCCCCGAGCTCTCAGCTGAGGCAGATGTGGTAAGGCTGAAGAACTGAACGTCGGGCTGCAATCCCTGAGCAAACAACCACCTTGACTCATTGCCGAAACCGCTCAAGACATCAGAACAATAAACACTCCAACATAGCGAGGGAAGAGAGCAGACTTGGAGCCATCATGGCGCAGAAGACGTTGGACAGCCCCGACCATTACACTGTTGGATGGATTGCGGCGCTTCCCATTGAACGCGCCGCCGCAACCGCTCTGCTCGACGAGGTGCACGGCAAACCGTACGGCTTTTCCCAGCACTCCAGCGACACAAACTCATATACTTGGGGACGAATGGGAGAACATAACATCGTGATAGCCTCGCTTCAATCAGGGAAGTACGGGACAACGTCGGCAGCCACCACTGCTTCAGGGCTACTCTCCTCGTTGCCGCAGATTCGCATTGGCCTCTTGGTGGGCATTGGGGGCGGCATTCCCAGACCAGACGAGGGTATCGACATCCGGCTAGGCGACGTTGTCGTCAGCCAGCCCGATGGAAACACTGGCGGCGTCGTTCAATACGACCTCGTGAAGGCAAAGTCTGACGGTGAGCGCGAACCAAAGGGTTTTCTCAACATGCCTCCTGCGGTCCTCCTTAATGCTCTCTCGAATTTGCAAGCAAACCACGAAATGGAAGAGCCATTGATGAACGAGTTCCTGAGCAAGATGCTCACGGACAAACCTCGGATGGCCAGAGCAGGTTACGGATATATCCATCAAGGATTCGAGCACGATCAACTCTTCAACGAGGAATGCGACACGGTGCCGCGGCCTGCGCGGAACTCGACCGACCCAGTTGTTCACTACGGAATCATCGCGTCTGGAAACACACTGGTGAAGGATGCCGCGGAGCGGGATAGGATCGCCAAGCATGTCGGCGGGAGGTGCCTGTGTGTGGAGATGGAAGCGGCTGGGTTGATGAACCACTTCCCGTGTCTCGTTGTCAGGGGCATTTCCGATTACGCAGATTCCCATAAGAATGACCGTTGGCAACGCTATGCCTCCGCCACGGCGGCTGCGTTTGGCAAGGAGCTTCTGAGCCACGTCCCCGTCAGCGACCTCCAGCAGACACGCAGAGCTGTTGAGCTTCTCGAATCGAGTGAGTACATTGTGCCATGAATACTAGAGACATGTACCTTGGGTAGATGTACTGACGGCGGTCTAGTCGACACGAGACTACAACAAATCCAACCTCAGATAGACAGCATTTCTACTGAAGTGGCCAGCCTAGCATCAGATAGTCGTCTGAGCGAGGTCAAGAGGTGGCTCTCACCCCCTGATCCCTCGACGAACCGCAACGCGGCAACGGCAAAGCGGCACAAAGGCACTGGAAATTGGTTTCTCACTAGCCCTGTCTTTGTTGAATGGAGGTCAGGGTTGCGCCGGCATCTCTGGCTGCATGGTTTGGCTGGGTGCGGAAAAACAGTCCTCAGCGCAACCATCCTCGATCACCTCGACGAGGCCCGGCTCGACTCAGTCGTTTGCCTTGAGTTCTTCTTCGACTTCAGTGACAAGAACAAGCAACATCTGGACGATCTACTCCGCTCGCTTGCTTTTCAACTGTATTTGCAGTGTAGTGATGCGCGGGAACGCCTCGACGCGCTCTTTACGCGATGCAACATCGGCCAGACGCAACCAACGACCGCTGCGCTGTCTTGCACCATTCAGGAAATGATGCAGCGCTCTTCAAAGGTTCTTATTGTTTTAGATGCTCTCGATGAGAGCGTCACGAGAACCGAATTGCTCGGGTGGATGAGGACGCTCGCTAGCCCGGATCTCACGCACGTCCACGTTGTCGCCACAAGCAGACGAGAACAGGAGCTCGAGTCCGGTCTCAGCGCCTGGATTGGTGAAGATGACAGAGTCCCACTGGAGAAAGATCCCGTCAACGAGGATATCCGATCGTACGTGAAAGCGAGGCTCCAGAGAAGCGAAGCATTTCAGAGGCGATGGGCTTCACTGCCCTCCGCGTTGGAACTCATCGAAAGAGAGATTGGGAGCCGGGCTGATGGCATGTATGTTGCGCTCTCATTGCTTCTCAGCTCTCATGCAAACAGTGATGCCAGACACGGATGCTAACTCGCCCAATAGGTTTCGATGGGCGGCGTGCCAGCTTGATACACTTGAGCATTGCCTCGATTACGATGAGCTCAAAAGTGCCCTTGGTTCTCTACCAAAAGATTTGTACGAAACCTATTCCCGAATACTCACGAACATTCCAGTGGAACGGCAAGGAAAAGCGATTCGACTTCTCCAATTTTTGGTCTACTCGGAACGGCCTATACGTCTTGATGAAGCAGTGGATGCTATCGCAACGCCCCTCGACGGTCGTCGCCCATTCGATCCAAGATACAGACTGCAATGTCCCCAAGAAATTGCCAGGTTCTGTCCGAGCCTGGTCTCTCTTGTTGGGAAATCATATTCTACCCCTCACGAAACAGTAACAGAGCTTCAGCTGGCCCATTTCTCCGTCAAGGAGTACCTCGCATCTGGCAATCTCCCGGAGCTATTCCAACGCCACCTCTCCGAACCGGAGGCAAGGAGTTCCATAACACGATGCTGCCTCGCTTACATTTCCTCCCTCCCACCGTCACTTCTTACGGCACCTGTCAGGCTTCCACCTTATCGGTCCCCACGGTCGAAGCTGACCATTGACGCGAAGGTGAGGGAGGCATTCCCGCTGGGGAACTATTGGGCGGTTACGTGGTTGAACCATGCCAAATCTGCGGAGACCGTGGATGGAATGGCCGCGACTATCGCGGACTTCTTCCAAAATCAGATTGCGTTTGGAATCTGGTGTCGCCTGCTCTTTAGTCTTGACCCGTGGGAGGATTATATCGACAGCCACCCAAACGAAGTATCTCCGCTCTATATGGCATCACTCAACGGGCTGAATGTTACTGTACAGACGCTTCTCCAGCGGGGCGCGGAAGTCAATGCATCTAGTGGTTTCCATGGCAACGCCCTCCTGGCCGCTTCCTATCGCGGTCACAGCGAGGTCGTCCAGGTGCTCCTAGAGAACGGGGCAGAGGTCGATTCGGAGTCCCTCGAGTATGCTCGCAGCAACGGCCATACGGAGATTTTCCAAATGCTCGCTCGCGTGGCCACGGGAGGAGATGCCCAGGAAGGCGGCCTGGAGGGAGACGATTCAAATTGACTGGGTCGAGTGGACCGACGCGGGCCGAGGCGTCCGGAATGTTCTTTGAAGTGGCGGTGAAACGGAGGAGGAGGTTGAGTTAATATAAATACCAAATTGGAGTTAGATGGCCTCTGTGGCATCTAGTAAGTTCAGCAAGAAAGATAGACATATGCTTGTGGTTGGATAGGAGGTTGACACACGACAGGAGGCTCTGAGTTTTATGCCATGATAATGATCATGATATCAGGTCGATTCGAATACCCAGGAACCCAAGCCTGTCTTTGGCGCGCACCTGATAGCTTCGCCTTGTTTGGAGGTGGCGTATGAGCACGTCCATGGATGGCATTGCTCAAAGCGAACTGCATCATCACGGGCCACGTTTCTGTCAAATGGTTTCCTAGGTAAGCTTTGTTTCCACAATCAAACGCGGCATATGAAAGGCGAAGGAAACCCTTGCAAGTATAACTTAAGTCACCGCCCATGGAGTTCGCCAGCATCTACTCACCCGCAACCGTTCAATAGCGATCGAGTCATTGATAAGCCACCCACAGCTCGTCGCATTCTCATCAGCAACCGTACAACTCAACTCTATCCCGACCGGCCCAGCTTCATTGGCCATGTGCACCGAGGCGCTTATCCGGTGGGGTTGCTGCGAACGAGAATGGTCCCCAGATCCAAACGGAACCTTCAACCGCCCACTCGTGGCTGTATGTTACCGGACGTTGGTGACGATGACCACGGTGAGGGGGAAAATAGTTCCGGCACTCAACACGTGTCCCCTCGCTTACCGCCAACGAGGGCTTCCGGCCGAGGACTGGAATGGCCTTGAAGCCCTGACGTTTCCCGGGATATGCGACGACTGCCGCGACGACGTGCAAAACCTTGGAGCAAGATACGAAGCAATCCTCGAGAGGAAGCACGCCGAGCAAGGCAATCTCCAGCGCATTTTCGAAAAGTACAATGTGCCGGTGAGAGGAGAGTCGCCTTTCCGCCACATTGAGAGCTTACTCAGGAATTCCCATGCCGACGCGTGGCTCCACGCGGAGGCGTCGCTGGCCGTGGAGATACCGGAGGCCAAAGAAACAGTGGGCCGGGTCGTCTATGATCTGGTTTCAGTGGTTCTGCGAGAGGCTTAACGAACTCATTGGGAAATCGGCATTCTACCGCCGGTATGTGGCTCTACACGAGCCTGAGCGTATCAACACCGAGCCTCAATAAGCCCCTGGTTGACGGCCCAGGTTCAACAAAGGGCCACGGTGATAGATGGCCGAGCACATGGGGCACAGCTTGCATCGCTGGATGTGGGCTGCTGGCAAGCCCAAATCGACTGGTAGCTGATCCTTGGAGCTAGAAAATGAATCGACAGGCAAATCATGGAAGAACCTCTCCTCCGCGACGTGCTTGCAGTGAGAGAAAATGACGTTGTACCCGGAACCGGCATAACCCTGAAATACAAGCCAAAGAAGCCAGGAGAGTCCATTTTTTGAGACAAAGATGTTCCCACGATGAGTTCATATCCCTGGTCAGTGTGTAATATCTAATGTCCATAACAGCGTTCAGTCATTCAAAATCATCATCGTGTGCCACCCAACACCACGCCAACAGAGCACTGCCACTTGAAACCACCAGACTCAATATCCTCACTCACTCCAATTCAGGATCCTCCACCTCCACCCCTGCAGCACCTTGACATCGTCCTCGGTCACCTCCTCCCGGCCGTCCTCGACCTTGGCAACCAGCCGCCGCAGCCGCTTCGACACGGTCCTCCCGACGCGCAGCGAGACCTCGTTGGTGAAGACATACAGCACGGCAAACACAAAGAAGGCGAGGGTGCCGAGCCCCGGGCGGTGCGTCGACGCCAGGATGCGCGCGACGAGGCCCTTGCTCTTTTTGAAGGCGTACTCGGTCCGGTTGGCCGACTCGTCCTCGTGCTTGGGGCGGCGGAATAGCTTCTTGACGAGGGGGATGAACGAGGCGCTTTCGGTTGTCAGGGGAGTCAGTATGTACCCGTCACCACACTCTCACTCTCGCTCGGAGACAACCATTGCGGAACTGAACCACACCTCATCCCATCTTCACCACCTCCTAACCACTCACCATCACCAACACCTACCTCAACCACAAACACACAAACAACACACTCAGAAGAACAGAATGAGAAAACACAAAGAAAAGAAAACTTACATAACCCCCCCAATAAAAACCCTCCTCCACCTCCCCCCCTCCCCGGCCCTCACCACCTCCCCAACCCGCCCCTGCAACCCCCTCAGCCCGGCCAGCACCACCCCCGTCTGCACCCTCAACCGCCCCTCCACCTCGGCGACCTGGTCCACCTTGCCCATGCCCATGCCCGCGCCATTGACACCATTAACAACACCCACCCCGTTGCTGCCGACGCCGTTGACGCGGTTGACCATAACATGCTGGCGGCGCGTGGCGATCCACTCCCTCAGGGCGGACACGGTGGCGTCGCGGGCTTCGGTCAGGGGGGAGTCTCGTGACGAGGTGTTTGCAAGGGCTGTTGTTGTTGTTGTCGTTGTAGACGTGATTGGTGGTGGGGGGAAGGTGGGCGGTGGTTGTTGCTGGTGCTGCTGGTGCTGCTGGTGCTGCTGGGTGTAGGTGTTGTAGTTGGGGATGGGCCCGCCGTGGAGGGGTTCAAACTTGGGGTCGGGGATGGGGCGGGGCGAGGCGTGGGGAAGGGGAGGGGGGTTGTAGGAGGTGGTGGTTGTGGAGGAGGTTTGCATGGGATCTGGGGGGTGCGAGGGGAGGGGGCGGGTAGGAGTAGGATGATGCGGCTGCTGGGGCGTCGGAGGGGCGAGGGTTGTAGGTGGTGTCTGAGGTATCCGGGCGGGTGTGGTAGGGGAGGGTGGAGGCTCTGGGGGGCGGGCCTGGACGGGAGTTGTAGTTTGGTTCTGAGGGCGGGTGTGCGCCGTATGATGGAGGCAGTGAGGCGGATGATTGAGGTTGAGGTTGAGGTTGAGGTTGAGGTTGAGATTGGGAAGCCATGGCGAAGTGACGACAATGGACGATTGAGAGGGAGTGAGGGCGGCTGCGCGTTAAACAATGTCAATGGTATCTTGCAGCACTTCTATCGAACAGTCAAAAGTGAAGTTCAGGACTGCAGATGAGATATTTCCTCAGGCCGGGAGCGCTGGGCTGCCAGGCGCTCGCATGATGTTGGCATGTGGCAGCGGATTGGTGATTGGCGGTCCGTCGGGCTGCCCCGCATCTCTGCGTCTGCTGCATCTCTGAGCTCGAGTGGGTCAGAGATGCCTGTCCCCAGGTCTTGGCTCAGAAACACACTCCTTCCTCTGAACTTAAAGACAGGTCAAAAAACACGGCGGAAACATGAACAATGCGGTTCAACTCTGGAAGACTGTCGCTGAAACACGGAAGATGCCACACTCCCTGCAAGGCTTCCCGCAAGGCTCCACATACAAGACAAGAAACGGCTTTGCACAGTTGAGCAAAAACCGTGTCTTGGGTGTGTCCAGCCGCAAGCCAATGAGCGCCACCAATCTCAAGCGCCCCCCTGTCTCGCAACACTCCACGTTTGTCAGCTTTTCGAGTCACTGCTGCCTGGAGACGCACTCTGAATGACTGATTTTACTGTAGCCGCCAATCATGGTTGTTGACACTGCCTCGCTGGTGGAGGCAGCCACCCTTCGAGCTTTCGCTGTGCGCAGCCCTTGGTCATCATGAGAGCTCGTCCTCGATTTTTCTTGGGGTATAAGTATCCGTGATTCCTTCTTCGTCTCGTGTCGGTGCCTTCACTCTCCACCATCTCCCTCACAGTGACCTGCTTCTGTTGCTTGACTGTCCTGTGTCAGACCCCAAAGGCCCAAACATTGAACGAACTGCTGCAAGCACAATGGACGGCCCTCACAAGCAAGAGTTCCATATCCGCAGCCTGCCCACCCGCTCCGTGACCCTCTTCCCCACTCGAGCCCAAGTGGTTCGCGAGATCAAAGATGTCACTCTCAAGGTATGTGCTCCTCTCATTCCCCTTTTCCGAGCCCAAAACTAACACAACTCAGGCCGGCGCGAATGAAATCATTGTTGTCGGTGTGACCCCGACCGCAGATGAGCACTCCATCAAGGTCGAGGGCACCGGCTCGGCCATCATCACCGACATCACCGTCGAGCTGCTACCCAACCGGGACATCTTCCAGGAGATCTACCCCGAGTCGGACTCCGAGTCCGAGAAGGACGAGTCTGACGACGACGACGACGACGAGGAAGACAAGATCAACGTCGCCCTCGAGGACCTACGCGACAAGGCCGCCGCCTTGAGCGACGAGCAGAAGCGCGCCAAGGAGACCGTCGCCAGCGCCGAGAGCCGCCTGAAGTTCCTCGATGCCTACGGCAAATCGCTCGACAAGAAGCGGGGCGTCGACATCGAGGCCGGCGTAGAGACCTACCGCAAGGAGCGCGAGAAGGTCTTCCAAGACCACATGGACGGCCTCGCGCGCGACCGTGAACTGACCAAGGAGATCAAGAAGCTAAACCGCGAGGAGGCTCGCCTCCTGAAGCTCCAGGCCAAGGAGGAGGAGAAGGCGGCTAAGGAAAAGGCCAAAGTCAAGCGGGCCAAAGAAAAGATCCGGGAGAAGCAGCGCCGCCGCGACGAGGAGCAGAAAAAGGAAAAGGAACGCATCTACAAGGAGCGCGAGCAGTTCTGGCCCCGCTCCTGCTACACGGTTCGCATCAGCCTCGACGCCGGCGCCAACTTTACGCCCAGCTCGTCGCGCCGCAACTCGATCGCCAGCGTCACCGACGTGCAGGTCGTTTCCGAGAAGGGCGCCAAGGAGGACGAGAGCGCCACCGGCATGACGTGCGACCTTACGCTGTCGTACGTCACGCTGTCGGCCTACTGGACGCCGAGCTACGACCTGGCCCTGTCGTCGACGACCAATACGGCCACGCTCTGCTTCGACGCGCGCCTCACCAACATGACGTCCGAGACGTGGACCAACAGCAAGGTCACCCTCAGCACGTCGCAGGCCAGCTTCTCGGGCCTGCAGGACGGCATCCCGTCGCTCGTGCCGTGGCGCCTCAAGATGGTCGGCCGGGGCGCGGCCTGGGATGGCTTCGACATCGTGCAGAGCCGCGAGGAACGCGCTGAGAAGGAGATATGGAACGCGTCCCAGAACATGGCCTGGCAGCCCAAGGCGCGGGGCGCTCTGTTCGGGGTGAGCCAGCCGTCGCGGAAGAACGCGCTGTACAACAGCGCGCTGGAACAAGCTCAATCCCAAGTCTATGCGGCACAGGTCGCACAGCTCCAAGCACAGCGACAAAAGCAACTCCAACAAGCGCAAGCCCAATCACAGCAACAACAGCAAAGTCTCGGCATGGCCCAACAGCTCCAAGGCTTCGGCGCAGTCGGCGGCGGCGGCGGCCTGTTCGGCGCCTCCAACTCCAACTCCAACGTCGCCCCGATCCCGGCCCCGCCCCCGCCGCCAGGCGGGCTCTTCGGCTCCTCTCGCCCCGCGGCGGCCCTCGCCTCCTCCGCCGCGCCGCTCACCAAATTCTCCAAATCGGCCGAATCCCGGCGCCGCACCTCCGCCGAGGGCGCCGGCGCCACCGAACCCCTCAACGACTCCGCCGGCCCGGACTTCGACGCCGAGACCATGCTCGACCCGACCCCCGAAGTCACCTTCCAGGACTCGTCCTTCGAAGAGACCGGCCTGACGGCGACCTACGACCTCCCGCACGCCAAGACGCTCCGCCCCTCGTCCACCGCCTCCAAGCAGCGCGTCGCCCGCCTCTCCTTCGCCAACGTCACCTTCACCCGCACCGTCGTCGCCAAGTACAAGCCCGCCGCCTACCTGCGCGCCCGCCTGCGCAACACGAGCAAGCTGACCCTGCTCAAGGGCCCGACGGGCCTCACGCTCGACGGCACCTTTTTGGGCCGGTCCACCCTCCCGCGCTGCAGCGCCGGCGACGGCTTCAGCATCCCGCTCGGCGTGGACCCGGCGATCCGCGTCGCCTACCCCAAGCCCGAGGTCGCGCGCAGCACGACGGGGGTGTTCACCAAGGGGGAGAATTCCGTGTACACGCGGTCCATCACACTGGTCAACACGCGCGCCGCGGCCGGCAAGCCCGTGGGCGTGACCGTCGTGGACCAGGTGCCCGTGTCCGAGGACGAGAAGCTGCGCGTCGACGTGCTGTGCCCGGCCGGGGTGGGCGGCGGGCGCGCGGTGGCGGCGGGCGTGCCGGGCAAGGAGGGCAAGGAGGAGGCGGACTGGGGCCGGGCGACGGCCAGCCTGCGGAAGGCGGGCGAGGTGCAGTGGGAGGTGGTGCTGAATGCCGGGAGGAGCGTCAAGTTGATGCTGCAGTACGAGGTGGCGTTTCCGACCGGGGGAGGGTGGCGCAGGTTTACTAGGTGGATTTGGATCTGGGTTTGGGTTTGGATTGGGGGTTTGGGTTTTGGGATCTGGCTTTGGAAACTGGCTTTGAGATTGTGATCGAGGAACAGAGAAGTGTCGGGTGTAAGCGCAGAAAGGTGAACCAGGCACCGCAGGGCTCAGGAGAGTGTCTATTTTCTGTAAACTCCTTAAATAGTTACCAACATGAATAGTGTCGACGATCTCTGCGGCCCTCTCCAACTGCAACAGTTCTTATCTTGAACATTTGTTTTTGTGAATTCCTCCGAGGTTCAAGCCTTCCCCTATTGTTTGTTGTTCACCAGTCCTTCAGCACTTTCGTCTCCTGAAATGACGTCACAACCAGACCGCAGTAGTTTGGCTTGGAGACAACTGACTTGAACTCCCACAGACATCTCATCTCACTTGGACTCCGAACAGATTGTCTCAGAAATCTGGACGTGGAAGCTGACATATTCATTTCGGCCCGAAAGGACGCCGCAAGAGCCATGGAGCGCGACATCAGCCCGCCCCCTGTGAAGCGGAGGAAACTGGGAGCCCCTGAAAGGCCTGAACCGCCAACAACACCAACACTCAAAGAAGCACCACCGGTTGACCGGTGAACGCCACACAAATCCGAATCTTTTCGTGGAACATCAACGGCATCGACCCTTTCCTCCCCACCCAGTCCACCAAGATCACCTCCTTCTTCCAGCCCTCCAACCCCTCCCAGCAACCCGCGCCCCCAAGATCACCCAGCCTCCGCGCGTTCCTCGCCCGTCACGGCTTCCCGGAGGTCCTCTTCCTCCAGGAACTCAAGATCCAACCCAGCAACCCGAAACCCATCGCCGCCCTCCTCACCTCCCTCAACACGCCCCTCAACCCCTCCGACGACGCCCTCTCCCCGTCCCGCGCGTACACTCTGCACACCTCCCTCCCGCGCGACAAGTACAACGCCCGCGGCTTCGGCGGCAAGCTCTACGGCGTGGGGACCATCCCCGCGCGCACCCTCGTCGCCGCGTCGTGCCCGGGGGGAGGGCCGAGGGTCGTCGAGCTGCCCCACCCCCATCACACCCCCAACCATCCCACCACCCACCACGCCCCCCCCCCAAAAGCCTCGCCAAACCGCTCGCCCTCCTCAACATCTACGCCGTCAACGGCACCGCCGCCCCCTACCGCAGCCCCGCCACCGGCCAGCCCCACGGCACGCGCCACGGCCACAAGCTCGCCTTCCACGCCCGCCTGCGCGACGAGTGCGTGGCCCTCGAGGCGGTCGGGTTCCGCGTCGTCGTCGCGGGCGACCTGAACGTCGCGCGGGGCGCGCTGGACGGGTGGCCCGGCCTGCGCACGTGGCCGCGGCAGCACTGCGTGAACCGGGCGGATTTTAACGGCAAGTTTTTTGGGAGGGGGGAGAATGAACGGGGGGTGGCGTGGGTTGGGGGTGGGGATGGGGGGAAAAGGGGGGGAGGGTGGAGAGGGAGGCGGGGGGTGGAGGGGGATGGGGATGGGGATGGGGGGAAGCAAGGGGGGTGGGAGGGTGGGAGGGGAGGGGGGGGGAAGCAAGGGGGGAGGGTGGAGAGGGAGGCGGGGGGTGGGAGGGGGATGGGGATGGGGATGGGGATGGGGATGGGGATGGGGATGGGGATGCGGGCACAAGGGATGGTGGGAAAGGGGAGGGAGAGGGTGAGAAGAGGGAGGGAGGGAAAGGGGAGAAGGAGAGGTGGTGGGATGGGGTGGACGTGTGGAGGGCCATGTACGGGCGGGAGAGAAAGTATACGTACTTTCCGAGGGGCAGGGAGTGGGGCACGAGCTGCGATCGGGTGGACCTGGTGATTGTGTCGAGGGCGCTGTGGGAGGAGGGCAGGGTGGTGGCGACGGGGATCCTGGATACGCCGCAGGAGAGGGGGGTGAGTGACCATGTGCCGTTGTGGGTTGAGGTCAGGGTTTGATGGGGAGGGGCGAAGGGAAGGAAACGGGGGAAAAAGAGAGCGGTGATGGGTCGCATTGAGGTACGGATCATGCTGTTGCAGCACAGAGAGATACCCATGATTACAATTCAGCTCACCGAGAGAGTATTCTGCAGCGTTATGGTACCGTATAACAGAGTGTCAGTGAGTTAAAACATTGAGAATCATATGCTGATTACACCATCACGGCAAAAGAAAGCAAATATCAGTGATGTAAATATTCTCTTCCTGAATTCTGCCGCAAAACTACCTTGTAATGGAAATAAAGAAACGCTCTCTGCTACTTAGAAAAGATGCTCCAGAAGGACTGCCACTGCCGGGCGAACTTGATGTCCCATTCCCCCTGATTACCATCCAGGTGATGACTGGTAAGAAACTGCTCAAGAGGACTGCTTTTTCGCAGCTGACTTGACGTCTCATGCCTCCTGAATTACCATCTGAGTGATGACTGATAAGAAATTTTGTGAAGGAAATCCATGATGGGCCTTGGCGGGTCTTGTTGGGTCACTTCTGGACCCGATTGCCTCCCTGTTTAGCAATGATGATACCAAGACCCGGCGAGTGCCGAAGGACGCCACGTCCCTCTCAGCACTCGGCTTCTGTCGTGTACGTGATGCCGTTTAGTGCAAAGACCGTCGAACGTGATGTGCCTCGATGTGCGGCGCGCTCAAAGGGCAGACCCCTTGATTCCAAGCCAGTCCTCCAACTCCTTGCGCTTCTCCTGTGAGACGCCAAATCCAGTTGCCTTCTGGACGTTCTGGGTGGCCTTCTGAGCATTCTGAGATGCCTTCTGGACGTTCTGAGTGGCCTTGCCGTCGGTTCCGTGGGTAGCGCTCTCTGCGGGCTGCGGAAATAGCCAGCCCTCCAACTCCTTCTGCTTCTCCCCGGAGACGCCAAACCCGGTTGCCTTTTGGTCGTTCTGGGTCGGTTTGCCAGTAGCCTTGTTGGCAGTGTCGTTCTGGATCGTCTTGTCATTGCCATTGTGGGTAGTGCCGTCCTGGGCTGTCTCGCTGGTAACGTTGTCGCTGGTGGTGGTCATTCGGGGCTCCTTGATCCCAAGCCAGTCCTCCAACTCCTTCCTCTTCTCCTCCGAGACGCCGAACCCTTTCGCCTTTTGACCGTTCTGGCCTGCGTAACCAACGGCTCCCTGGGTAGCGCTCATGCCGGCCGCATTGGCGTGTATGCCATCAACTCTGCCGGTCTGTTCAGCGGCAGTCCAGCCATTCTCCATGTTGCCAACGCCATTGGCCTCCTCCGCGTGGTCGCCGAGCGCCTCCATCCCGCCATACCAGCCCCTCTCCCAGTCCTCCACCCACTTCCTCAGCGCCTCATCCCGGCTCATCCACTCATCCAAGTTCCAATAAATCTCCATCAATTCTTCCGCCTCCTCCTTGCTCATCTGCCAACCCCTGACAAGCTTCCGCTCCTCATCCACCACCGCCTTCCGCTCCGCCTCCAACTTCTCGTCGACCATCTTCCTCCCCTTCCCCTTCCCCTTTCCCTTGCCCTTCACCACCACACCACCACCACCCTGGGCCTGCGCCTGCAGATGCGCCTGGGCCCGCGCGTGCATCTCGTCCCCCTTCTCCCGGATCCACCGGCTCGAGAGCACCTTGAACCAGCGCCCGTCGACGCAGTTCTTGAACACGAGGCCCTCGCCGTGCTTGAGCTCCGCGCGGGTCACCAGGTCCTCGTGGTGCCGCGCGATCGCGGGCACGGCGTGGTACCCCAGCACGGGGACGTGCCGGAGGCCGTGCTCGGCGGCGAAGGCCTCGACCTTGCGCGGGTGCCAGCGCTTGGAGCTGCGGCCCGGGCCCGGCGTGGTGATGGAGAAGATGAAGAGCTCGTGGGTCGGGTTGTTGGGTGTCGGGGTGGTCGGGTACGAGTAAGGGTTGCCCTGGATGGTGGCGCCGACGAGCTCGGCCTGGATGGTGATGGGCTGGTCGAGGCTTGGGAGGAGGGTGTGCAGGTTGGCGGCCAGCGCGGCGGTCCAGTATTGCGCATGGGGAGGATTTGTTTTGGAAGGGAGGAGGTGTGGGTCCTGGTTGCGCGAGCACACGCCGAAGCGGCCCGTCTTGTGGGTGGCGTGCTTGAGAAAGGTGGGGAAGTTCTTGTAGTCCAAGCCTGGAAGAGCAGGAAGGGCAGTGAAGAGGGGGGAGTCGTAGGGGATGAAATAGATGGTAGCGCTGGCGCCGTCCATCTTGAGGGACTCTTGATAAACCATCCTCTGGTACTTGGGCTTGATGAACAGGTTGGGGCAGTTCTGAACCCGCTCAATGTCGGTCTTGATGATGAACGAGGGGACCTTGGGGTTAGACGTGAGAACGTCGGGGGTCGCTTCGTCGAGCTTGGGGCGAGTTTGCTCAACCTCGGGGAGAGTGTGCTCGGGCTCGGGAACAATTGGGCCAAGCTCAGGAAAGCTCTCCCATTTCATGACGCCCAGTTCGTCCGAAAAGTCAATGGCGCGAATGAACTCGGCAAAATTTTCCTCTGTCAGCTCGATATGCTCCCAGTGGAGATCGCAGACCTTCTTGTCGATGATGGGGAAGTCGGAAAGGTGGCAGACGTGGCCTTGCGAGATGGCTTCGTTTCCGCGCCAGTCAGTCCAGGCCGAAGTGCCAACCCGGTAGCCCTCGACACCGTTAAAGGTAATCAGCGGGCCTGCCTCAGCAAAGAGATCCTCGAATTCTGAGCAAGCGGGCAGAAAGGCGTCGACCTCGAAGAACAGAACGTAGTTGCCCTTGGCGAAACCCTCGGCTTTCTCAACCACGACCTTCCAGCCGTCAACTGCGACAACGCTGTACGTCTTATTGACTGAGGCAACAGATGCGATGCGGCGGACGGTGACCAGCTTGCGCTGGTGGCTGGCGGTGTCAGTGGCGATGTCTTCAGTGCCTGTCTGGTGAGGGTTGCCACGCGCTGCCTCAGTATGCTCTGTATTGGGATTTTCGGTGTCAGCGGGCTCGTTCTGAGCAATGATGGGGTTCTCTGCGGCTGTCTCCAAGCCATTGGAGCTCGGGGGCGCCGAAGGCAGAGCGGCGCCCGCTTCAGAGATGGCCGCCTCGAGCCAGGCGCGCATGTCAGCGCGGCCGACTGCCGCGGGCTTCTCTCTAGAGCTCATGTTGCTGGCAATGTTCTGAATATGATGCTGCTGGGAAGCGAAAGAACGGGCTTGCTAACGAAACTTAAGAGTGCTGAGTGTGAGTTGCTTGGTAAGAGTTGGAGTGAGTGAGTGTGGCAGAGTTGGGGAGCAGAAGGAGAGGAAGAAAAGAGAGTTGTGGGCCTGGTATCTATCCTCTCTCTCCAATTGCGCCCTAACTGGCGAGAAGAATGGTAGGAACAAGGCAGAGAATCAAGAGCCAATAACTTGGCAGGACTCGGGGCTGGTCGACCAGTGCGCGTCCGGGCGAGAGGTCGAAATAGTGGGCTCCAGCCAAGCAATAAACTCCGTGGGCAGAAACGCGTATTATTGAAGCTTTGCGGTAAATAGGGCAGTGCTTCAAGTCTTATTTGATGCCGTCGTAGAAGTGAATGGCTGGTTGCTTGCCTGGGAGACGGAGGAGCAGCCAGGCTTGGAATCCAGCTTGGAGAAAGACGGGCCCAGCTCGCCAAGACACCTGCGCGCGCCGCCAACAGTCGCGGTTCAAGATCAATAAAACGAACCGGCTGACTTGGTTGAAGGCCTCCCCGGCATTGGCACCCAGTTCACTGTCTGGGCAATCCAAGATGGATGCCAGCGTTCGGCAAAGGTTATTTTATCGTCACTTGCTGGCGTGATGGCACGTCCAGTGTTGCAAGAACAAGAACATGGCGTCGCTTATGAAGATACTATCTACCGTCCAAGTTGAAAATGTGGGTGTCCGAGAGTCATCCGGCCACCAACGCAAACTCTTCTCAGACCGGCCGAGGCACAACTCGCGGCTACTTTGTCCGGGTCGCGCCCCACATTCAGTCCTTCTCAACAGCAACCAACGGAGGGAGTTTCCTTCATGGAAAGTATCCCGAGTACTCAGAGAAGCAAAGGTAATTTCAATGGTCGTCGTCCTTGTCGTCGTCGTCCGCTTGAGAGTCTTTGATGCTCTTTCGGTCTCCAAATTTAGAAAGTCCGGCGTTCTTTGACTCATGGAAGCACATCAGGTCCATGACCCAACAAAAAGGATAACTTCATGGTTGCAAAAATGTGCAGAACATGTCTCCCTAGGTCTCTAAGCCGGAACCTGGACGCGTGTAAGTCGGGACAAGGTTGAAGCACAGACGTCTGTGTTGTGGACCACGACCTGCGCTTATGTAATGTTGACAGGCATCCCCTTGTCGCGAGCTAACCCATTTCTCACGCGGGACCCACATCAAGATGCGTCGCGTTTTGACTGCATTCGAGGAGGAAAGTGCTGTTGCTGCAACAATCAGCCAGTGTTTGCGCCTTCTCATCTCGCATCAATCCGCCGCTCCCACCCTCGGTTTTCTCTCGAGCATCTCCGACACAAGTCAATTCACCTGCAGCCGTTTGCAACTGAGCCTCCAATTGCAGAGACTTGCAGTCCCGCCTCTCCCCTCTCCTTCCACTGTCACAGAAACCACATATCAACTCGGCGCAAAGGGCCGACCGATATGAAATAACGTGACGGCGCGGACTCCCTTCTCGATTTCACGATGGCGGTGCGGTCCGAGTCGCAGCAGGCGATTTTCTCGTCCTACGCGCCGAGACTGCGCACCTACAACAATGCGCTCTTGCAGCCCGTCCTTCCTTCAGCTCTCCCAGCGAACCCCCTTGCCCGCGTCACCAAGCGGGGCACCACCATCATAAACTACGCCGAAGACGGCTACGATGACTACGATGACGATGAAGACGACAGCAGGCGCCGGCCTACCGGGCTGCGCAGCCTACGTCGCGACGACAGCGCCACCAAGGTCGACCCCAGCGAGAAGGTCGGCAAGGACACGACGGAGCCTGTCGAGATGCAGGGCATCTACCGGGACTGGATGGGCAAGGTGCGACCCAACAGGTCCGACGCCCAGAACTACGTACAGGCCTGCCTGCCGCTCACTTTGATCCCCATCCGGATCGACCTCGACATTCCGGCCTTCACTCCACAACCCGCCCTGCAAGCCCACGGGCCCGTCGACCCAAACCACCCGTTTTACAAGCCCCAAGAAGCGACAGTACCATATCGACTACGCGATACCTTCTTGTGGAATCTGCACGAGAGCTTGATTACGACAGACCAGTTTGCGACGCAGCTCGTCCAGGACCTCGACTTGCCCAACCGCGCGTCGGCCATTGCCGAGATCAGCAAACAAATACGCACCCAGCTGGAGGAGTACGCCGGGGTTGCCCTCCACCCCCTCTTCCACTCTCACACCGCCCGCGCTAGTGCGCCCGAGCCGCCCAAGGCGGCACAGCCCGAGTCGTCGACTCCCGCGCTCAACCCGGCACTCAGCAGACCCGACACGCCAATGGGCATCCTCTCGACTCCCTCAAAAGCCGCCGGTGCAGCCACTCCTGCGGTGGTACAGACAGCCGAAGGCGAGGTGACAGCGGCCGCCACCCCCATCCCGGTCGACACCACCGACGATTTTAGCCCCGACGACACGTACCGCTGCATCATCAACCTCAACATCAACCTCTCCTCCCAGGTCTACACGGACAAGTTCGAGTGGTCCCTCCTCCACCCGCCAGGAACCGCCGAGATCTTTGCCAAGCAGACGTGCGCCGACCTGGGCCTGCACGGCGAGTGGATCCCCGCCATGACCCACGCCATCTACGAGGCCGTGCTCAAGCTTAAGAAGGAGGCCTGCGAGGCGGGCGGGCTCGTGGCGGGCTGGGGCGCCTCCGCCTCAGCGCTCACACCCGGCGGCATCCCCGCTGCCGCCAGCGAGTTCCCCAACGACGCAGCCCTCTCGGCGGGCGCCGAGGGCGCCGGCTGGCGCTATGACCCGGAGCACCTCGCCGACGAGTGGGAGCCCAAGCTCGAGTTCCTCAGCAAAGAAGAAATCGAAAAGCGCGAGGGCGACCGCGAGCGCCAGATCCGCCGCCTGCGCCGCGAGACGGCGCGCTTCAGTAGCAACACGGGCATGGCCGGCGGCGTGCCCATCGGGTTCGCCTTTTCGGGCCTGATCGAGCAGGAGGAGGAGCGTATGGGCAGAGGGGAGCGGAACAAGAAGAAGAAGCGGTTCAGGAGCCTGTCGCCGTCCGGGCGGTCAGGAACCCCGGGGGGTAGGGGCACACCAGCGGCAACTGGCGGCGGCGGCGGCGGTGGTGGGGAGGGGTACGGTGGCGGCGGCACGCTGACCGAGATGGAGCGGATGAACTGGCGGTGCGCGCACTGCCGGGTGTGGGGGACGAGCGTGTGGGCGGTGCGGGATGGGCCGTATGGGCCAAGGGTGAGCCACTCCTTTCTTTTCTTGAACTTGCCTCGGTTCCCTCTCTTTCATCAAAACCAAATACTAACGGCTGTTCACCAGTCCCTGTGCAACAACTGCGGCTTCATGTTTGAGCGCGACCGCAAGCTGCCCCGCTGGACCAGGAATCTGCATGCCAACGATGCCCGGCCGTTCTAGGTGGGTGGTAAGGGCGCAAGCAGGCTGGATTCGCCAGCAGCAGCGGCAGCAACTGACCATCGGTTTCCAGTCACCCCCCGCAAATCCCGCCGGCTGACGCGCGAGCCGTCGTTTTCGTTGGTGGGCCTGCCGAGGTGAAGGTTGCGGGGTGTGGTGCGGACAGCTAAAACTTGGGCTTGGGTTCTGGACTTGGATGGGAATGGGAATGCGGATGCGGATGCGGATGAGGGGTTATTGGCGTCGGGGAAAAGGGATTGTATGACCAGTTGGCTGGCTGCTGACGTTGATGGCCCGTGGCTCGTGTGGGTGCGATGTCTTGTATGGCTGTCGGTGAACAATGGCCCGTGTTCCATTTGTTGGAGGGGCAGAGTGAGTGTGTCTTTTGCTACTGCTGGAGGATGGATTTTGGTGTGGTTGGCTGTGTACATGTACAAGATTATGGAGCGAATTGGGGGTTATTGGTATACCCCTTCTTAAGAAAGCCTTTTTAGCAAGTGTTGACTCTGTGGCCATGTATTGAGTTTGGTGTGATAGCTTGTCGTAGTCTTGACAACTGGGGCACAAACTCAGTGATTCTCTACGACAGCAGCCATGTTTCATCAATGGCCAAACCCTGCGGCATCATCTCAATCCCATCGTGCTGTCCTCAGTCACCTCCCAGACGTAGGCGCACTTCAGCCACCAGAAGACAGTGGCGACAAAACACTTTGTCGGTCTCCCCTCCTCAACTGCAACTCCGTGAGATCAGGAGGACTCTTCAACCTCGAAAAAAAGAAACATACAACACCAAGGATTCGCTGGTCGTCACCGACCCAACTACTAGTCTGGCTCTCACGCGTTTGACGAGGGGAGAGCGGACGGGATCCCGTATTTTCGCGCGGATATGGTCGTATGTGGGAGAAGGGAGTGTGAAGGGGGTTGATATGTGGGCTGGCTGGAGATTGGGAGGGAGTCAAATGTTCGGGGGGAGTCGGCACGGAAAGACTCCCGAGGACGGCGCTTCGTGTGTGTGTGGCATCAAGGTGTATCGATGAGGTATGCAAAAGTCCATGAGATATTGTCAAAGATCTTGTGGCCTATTTCTGGTCCCACTGCGTCATGCAGAGTGTGTTTGTCTGGGCACAACAGTTCGTTCCAGACAGAGGCAAAACAGAAGCAAGGGGGAAAGGGGGAGAAGGGGGTCGAGGGTTGGGGTTATATGTGGGAAACAAACCAGTTCAAAATCACGTGGGTCCCCAATCGGCACCTTTACTGGTGAGAGCATTGGTGTGGCACCGAAGGTGCCAATCCAAGCTCTTGTGGGCAAATCAAGTCACAGGAATACCAAGTCACAGTTTCACAGTCAATTGCAAGAGGGAACAGAGGTAGAAGTCCAAAATCAATGCATAAAGTTATATACTCTGAAGTGAATCAAGAAAAACCCCCCGATCATGCATCAAGACAAAAACTATGTACAGTCAAGGGATGCCGATACATGCAGCTCAATCATTAACTTTCTCCTCATCATCCTGCGGCTCCAGCCATCATCTCATCACTGGCTGAGGCGCTTAGAGGCACTGGGAGTACCAGTCGTTGGACTTGACGCAGGTCCAGGGGGCCTCGCACTGGGTAGGGCCAGTCCAGCCGTTGCCACCGCACTGTCCCCAGTGAGCAGCCTTGGGGCCGGCAGCAGCGGTGGTGCTGGTGGTAGCCTTGCTGGTGGTGGTGGAGGTCACCTTGCTGGTGGTGGTGGAGGTGGCCTTGGTGGAGGTCGACGAGACCTTGGTGGTGGACGAGACCACGGCGGAGCTGCTGGAGCCGGAGCCGCCGCCGTTGGAGGGGAGGCCAGCGACGGTGGAGCCGATGGGGCCGAAGCGGATGTTGGAGAAGGCAACGTTGGAGTTGGGGACCTGGGACTCAACATCGGTGGGGACACCCGAGGTGATGGGGCAGGCACCGCGCTCAGCGCCGGGGACGCCAGCCTTGTCGGTGGGGAAGGTCGAGTCGAGCCAGAGCATGTTGACGGCATGGTCATCCCAGACGGACATGACCAGGACCATGGGCTGGGCAAGGGCCTTGCCCATCTGGGCGAGACCACCCTTGCGGTTGAAGTCGCCCTCATCGCCGAAGGCGGCCTTCTGCTTGTCGCACCAGTCCTGGGTGATGGAGTTGCCGGGGTTGCCAGCGATGGTGGACTCGGAGTTGGGGATGACCTTGCCGTCCTGGGCGTAGAAGCGCTTGATCTCGGAGAGGTTGCCCGAGGCGTCCTTGAGGAACTGGGTGACGACGGTGACCTTCTTGGTGGTGTCGACGGTCATGCCCTTGCCGTAGAAGGTCTTGTTGCCCTGGCGGTACGAGTTGAAGTCGCATCCATCGGGGTCGCAGACACCGGCGTAGCGGTCGGAGCTGTAGGTGCCACCGCAGCCATCGCCCTCGCAGCGGCTCTGGCCAATGGTCGTGCAAGGATGGGGAGTGAAGGCAGTAGCCATGTTGTTGGCCTCCCAGATATCCATCTCAGAGCAGCAGCTGCCGTACTTGCCAGTACCGGCGTTGGAGTCGTTGCTCGACGGGTTCCAGCCCTCAACGTTGGCCTCGCCGTTGATGAACTTGAGGTCGCGGGGGCACTGAGCATCGCAGTAGCCGGTACCGTACTTGGCACCAGCCTTGTTGCCGGAGTACTTGGAGAGACCACCATCCTGGTCCATGGACACGAAGTACAGGGCACCGTTGAGACCGCAGCCGAGGTTGGAGACATCGACATCGAAGGTGAACTCGTTGCCAAGGAGGGTGAACACTGGAGGGAGGCTGTTAGCGGACGTGGGGGCGTCGACGGCTGGTGCGGGAGACACTTACTCTGGTACTTGGTGTCCGACTCCATCAGGTAGGTACGCGAGCCAATGTTGGTGGAGTACTGGCCCTTGGTGACGAACTTGAGGTTCAGGGAGTTGCCGCTGGTGGTGATGCCATAGGTGCTGGAGTACTCAGCGCCGTCAACGCAGCACTTAGCAGCGCAGCCAGGGCCATCCGTGCAGATCGAGCTGTCCCACTTGTTGCCGGAGTAGCAGTTGGTGGTGCCCGAAAGCTGGTGAGTCCAGCGCCAGTTGGCGTCGACGGTGACGGAACCCGAGACGCTGGTGCAAGAGCCGCCAGTGCCAGAGCACTTGGACCACGTCAGGGCGGGGTGGGACTCGGTGGTGAGGGTGCACACGCTCTGGGCGGTGGCGCCAGCCACGAGGGCGGCAAGGGCAGCGAACTTGGCGTACATGATGGAGGATGTGGAAGGAATGGCTTGTCTGTGATGAGGTAGACAGTTGCGTGATTGAGGATGAGGGTTGCGAGATCAGAAGTGGTTGTTGGACGTCGGGAAACTCGAGTTATATAGACGGTTTGTCGACTCTTCGGATGCGCCAGCTTCCTCTGTCGCCCCTTCACATCAACTCCATGGGCCAGCCCCTTGCGGCTTGCCGGCAACGCCGTCCAGCCAGCACACGGCTGGCATCGCCACCAAAGGGATCAAGGCCACCGCGCACCGTGGAAGCGGCTCACGGCCCGTCGACGCTCAAGCACATCTGCGCCGGTTCATCCACCACCCTCTGGGCCGATGAGGAATAGCGTCATCTCGGCGCTGGGGACGCCGTGGGCCCTAGAGGCACAAGGACGCGGCATCAAGGCAGGCTCGTTCGGGACAGTGCATGGTGAGGGCCGAAAGGGTCATGTCGCTTGCTCGCGGCGAGGCGCCTGCGTGGGGTGGTGAGGTGGAGTGAGGGAGATGCCCGATGGGGATGCGGGTGCGGCGACAGGCCCAAACCGTCGATAGCGGCCGGGGCTCCGGGCAGCGATGTCACGTCGCGGTTGCCACGGCGGAGGCTGGCCTGGGCACAGACTGAAGGCATCGTGGAGGGCGTGGAGCCGAGAGATGGAAATGATTAAGGTTGCCGGAGGGTCGACAGGGGCAACTGCCGCTCATTGGAGGGCGTGCAGTGGCAGCAACCAGGACGCCAGGGGTTTCACGGAGGGCATCCGCCGAGTGCGACTTGGGGTGCCCAGCTCGAACCGGGAAAGCCTGGACAGCCTGGGTGGCCTGGTGACCGTTTGGCTTTTGCGGATCCAGGAAACGCGCCGGCGAGGCACCTGCCAGGTCCCACGCGCAGATGCGATCCGAAGTGCCGCTGCTGCCGTCGCGCAAGCTGGCGACGTGCCAGCTAACGGCTGTCGCGAGCATCGGCCGCCGGCAAGCGATTTCTGGGGGGAGGGAGCCGCACGCCGCAGGCTGTCCAGGCGAGCCAGGTTCCAGGTTTCCCCACAGCCCGAAACGGTCTGGCTTCACACCCCGCATTATGGCGTTCTGGTCCAGATGGCCCGCGTCCCCGGATTCGATGATTTGGCCTCGGCGTCTGCACCGCCCTGGCGGGAAGCTGCGAGAGAAGAGCAGATCCGTCGATCAGGGTCATCGTCCAAGCAAAACCCAAGGCGTGCCCAGCGCTTGTCGTTGCTTGTCGCCCTGAAGCCTCACGCGGCATCAATCACAGCCCAAGCGATTGGGACGCATAACCGGGGATGTGGTTTTTTCCCCAATTTGCCGATATTGCGGCCGTCATGCTGCCCGTGCTTGTTGATGCTTGTTGCTGCCAAGCGCTCTTCTCAGGGCTCGAGGGTGGGGTGCACGGCAGAATCGCAAGATCAGATTCCGCTTCCCCCAATCAGGCCGGGACCGCCCCACACCCAGTCCAAAAAGGTGGGGTCAACCCCTGAAGGGCCCTAACCGCACGGGGCCAGAAGCTTCGTCGGTGGCTTCCCTCTGCTTCCACAGACACGCGGTCTGCAAGCATGGTCCTTCCTCAACTCCTTCCACAACCAACCAACTGCGGCCAAGCTTGCCCGCATGCTCACAACGGTTTCTTCCTCCACGGCAGCTGCTCCCGTTAGTGAACATCTGGTGCCGATTCAATCCAGCACGGCTTTCATGCCCACTCGCTTCCCAATTCCCCCGGCCTGCGTTCGCGCTAAAACCCCACTTCTTCGGGAAACCTGGGGGCTGAAAGCCTGAAACATTTCTCGACTGCCTCCTTCACCCTCTTATTTTGTTGTTTTCCCGGCACCATTCTCTGTCCAGTCAAGCCTCGAAACTTGGCGGGCCGTGATGCGGTTTTCCCCCGCCGACGGGCATTTGCGTCGGTAGCTTGGTCCACCTGCCTCTCCTGAGACCGGGCGTGGCTCTTCTGCGGAGCAGACGATCCGGAGTGCAAACCCGCTTGAAGCTGAACTCGCGGGTTCATCTCGGATTTAGTCGTCAGTTGGGTCCCAGAGGTCAACGGTAGTTGCGCATTGCCGGGTATGGTGTGTTGTTCGACCGATAGATTACGACGTCGCTTCACGTTTCATCTACTTCCCGCCTTCACCGCTTTCGTTTCTTCTCTGCTTCGTTCCATTCAACCTTGGCGATGTCCACATCGAACTCACTGCTGAGTGGATCATGTGGAGCCGGCTCCAGATCCAAAATGGCCCGGGGCCTCCCCTGACCACAAGCGCCCTCTGGCGCCCCGGGACGAGCAGCCGATGACGTCCCCCGAGCTTCACATGGGGCGGACGGCCCGCAAGGGAACAGTAATCCTGATCAGACGAACCAACAACTACCTCTCCTCCGTCCTCAGTAATGAAAGGGCTCGAGAAGGGCCGAGTCGAAACGCAGGACCTCTGGGCTGTTGGCAACCAGGTAACCTAAAGAGCAGAGCATGACGACACAAACGACTTCCCGTCCAGATAATATGCGAAACGCAACCCGGTATTGACAAGAATTCAAAATGCCGTCCATAAATTGATCGGAGAGTTAAAACTAGTTTCATGCATGTTGGCGGGTGGGAATGGGGCTGCTATTCTCGGAACCGGCGCCGAGACGGACCAAGGCTGTCTTGGGTCTTGACACTCAAGACACCAAGAAAACCCCAAGAATGACAAAGACGATTTCCCGTCGACCAAGGCCGTCCAAGGATTTGGCAAAGCTTGTAGCAACCGTCGTTGTCAAGTGGAGATTGGGAACCGGGCGCAAAATCAAACTCCTCAACTCACAATTCCCCGACACCCCTCCAAGACCCCATGCAGAAGGCTGGCAGAGTGAATGATACTTGAAGCTTTGGAGATGAAGGAAACGAAGCCCCCACTCAGTGCTCCTGTCTCCACGCCCCGCATAACCTCTCGGACGCAATGATGAGAATCCCAATCCGGATCGGGCATGACCGGCGCTTGATCGGGACGAGGAACCCAAGGACCTGTCCTGGCAATGGAAGCTAAAGTAGGCCTTCCCTAGCGCCTCATGCATGCTGGGTTACACGAGCCCTATGTGTCAAAGCAGCTCTAACTGGATTCGGGGCGTCACGATCTGGTTTGGAGCGGTGTATGGCGTCACTGCTTCTGCTGCCCATGGAACAGGACTACGCCAAGCCTCAGGCCTGGTGACACCTCGAGAACTGGTTGCACCCTTGGTACAACACATATCCAAACGATGAGAAGGCGTCTCGGGTCGAAGAACAGGGCTAAAGGGGCGAGTCCTTGATACGTCCAGAGATATGGGGTATACACAGGATCAAATCGTAGAATGTCCCGACGAGGGAAGATTAGGCGCCTATTGGTTTGTGACTGAAGGCCCAAAGACCTTAAAGAAAGTACTCTACAAGAAGAAACTCCGAAAAAGAAATCGAAAGGGAGAGATAAGACTATGAGACAGGCAAAGAAAAGCGATAGGAGGAATATAGCAGAAGAAAAGAAAGAGAGAAAGAGAAAGAGAAAGATCAAGCCAGCAACAATGGAAATGGCCTTGAATGTCGATCGGACCCCCCGGCAACCTTAATCATTTCCATCTCTCGGCTCCACGCCCTCCACGATGCCTTCAGTCTGTGCCCAGGCCAGCCTCCGCCGTGGCAACCGCGACGTGACATTGCTGCCCGGAGCCCCGGCCGCTATCGACGGTTTGGGCCTGTCGCCGCACCCGCATCCCCATCGTGGCCCGTCGTGGCCCATCGTGGCCCATCAATCCCTCTCGTTCCAACTCATCGCCCCACCCCGGTGCTTCACCGCCCGGCGCTGGTGTCTCTGTGCCTTGGCGCCTGCTTCGCCGACCTAGTTGTTTGTGGCGTTCTGGTGGCCTCCGTTGGACTCGGCGAGCCTGGCCCTGTGCATCTCCCCCTCCAGCCTGTGCATCTCTTGCTCCAGTCTGAAGACGAGTTGGTCGAGTTGGCCGATTTGATCCTCCAGGCCCTGAACACGCTGCTTAGTCGCGTCGAGTTGCTGGCTCTCTTGATGGGCGAGCTGCTCATGGGTTATGATTGTCAACGGGATAGGGAGGCCCGCGACCCATAGTCCGATGTTTTCCTGGCGGATGTGATGGGTGGAATAAAGGAGCCCGAGTCGCGAGACCCGGATTTCCTCCCTGGTCGTTCTGATATCTTCGACCACACGCGCGCGAAGTTCGCGGCATGAGGCCAGAAGTTCCTGTTGTTCTTGCAAAACTCTGGCGATCTCGTTTGCAGACATGATAATTTGATCAACCCGTTCGACGGTTGGTCTCGAGTTGTCCGCCATGTCGTTGTCTTGGCCGAAGATTTGGGTGATGCAACGACTTGTCAGGTTGGGTGCGTTGAGGAATGTTTTCGGACTTGTTCTCGAAAGTCTATCCAGCGGTGGGTATGGGAGGTTAGCAAAATCATCCAAGGTGATGGTTGCCTGTGATACCTACGCGTTGCCGGAACCCGCTACTCGCCGTTGCTGCAACCGCTCGATTGCGATTATTTTTGTGACGCCAGGCAAGTCGAGATTTGTTCAGTTGATTGAAGACAGTAAATTGTCGAAAGAAGAAGGGATTGAGAAAACGCAGAAGAGAGAGATATCATCCATGCCCAGCTGCAATGTGGAGGGTTGAAAGTCAGGTATTTGGTAGTTTGTGTTTTGGGTTGAAGAAAGAGTGAGAGAAATAAGCTACCTTATCTAATTCATGGAAAGGAAACAAAAAGTACAATGAGTGAGTGGAAAGAGAGGGCTGTTCATGATTCTAGACAAGGCCACTGTTCTCAACATTGAAGCCCGGCTGTCAGCAAAACCCTCCAATTGTTCCCAGAGTCAGATTATGCACCATATATTTATGCAGATATTGTTGTGAAAAAGAAGGAAAATTCGGCTGAAATCGAGGACGGAATCTTTTAAGACGCCGTCCTAAATGATTGTTGTCCAACAACCAACATGGAAGAGCTAAAGTTGTTCGCATCCCTTCTGATTCTTTGTCAACATGGAACCATCTTCAGAGAAACCGTGACGTTTTCCACTTCCCTCTTCATCTGGCATTTTCGGCCTTCTGCCTTGAAACTTCCTCGCAAACCTATAAATGCACGCTCGATGTCTTAACTATTACAAGCTCAGGTGTTACCAAGCGATCGAAGACACTGTCTAAGCTATTTATTAGCAGGTTGATCAAGAGAACCTTCGTTCTCAGACACAGCAATTTCTGGAGCGTTGTCAAACAGAATAGGTAAGTAGCGCAGCCTCAGCCTTCCGGCAGGTGGGTGTGACAAGAAACACAATAAACTAGTGCACAAATATGCAAGACAATTGAACAACTAGCATTCAAACTTAATACACCGGCACCCAAACACAATGGCAAGCTCGCACCCGAAAACGGCAGTTTCTGACAACAATCGTCATCAGACAGCATCAACATCAATTGAGTGACCCATCGTTTGAGCACGCCAGCCACAAATAACCTACTCTGAGTCCGACAACATGAACATGATCGACAACAACGGGTGGGCCCACCCTGGTGAGTCTGGTCCCCAAAGAATCGGATGTTCCGAGTGCCAAGCCCAGATGTCCGGCATTTCCCCAGCTCAGAAGCCCAAGTTGTTCTTCAACCGATACAGCTGTGGCAGCAAGATAAAATCATGCTCAGAAAACCGCTCAAAATTAGACTTGGGGCAATCAATGACTGAGGTTTGCGTTTCTTCTGACTCTGTATCTCTACGAACCCACCATCCGGAGTCCCGAGCCCCATGCCGGGACCACACTGCATTGGAGAAATACCCGACCTGGGACCGATCAGCGGGAACCAAACTCCGGCAACCCTCACCGCGGAGGGGTTGGACGTCAGTTGTGCCAATGAGAAAGATGCCGCCCCTTGCACTAGCCTCGATTCTGTACCACAGCGGTGATGCTCAACGACCAATACCACGCTAGCAGCAATCCAGGGGAAGTTCCCTGTTCTCCTCCAATTCATGGCTATCGGGAGTGATGAGCGAGTTCTATCATATTCGGAATGATAAGCTGTATCTCGGTTTCGGGAACGAGAAGCGGCTGCTGTGATCTTGGCAGATTACGTCTGAGAAACCGAGTCAGGGAACAGAAACCTGCGAGGGCTGGCTGATTGTGGTCGCGTGCAGGATGAAGACAGCTTCGGGATATAAAATGTTCTCACCCGTCTAGCCCAGACTACCCCGGACTTCCCCAGATTCGAGTGACCAGTCAGGGGCATCCGATTGACAGGCGATTCGAGTTCACCATGAAGGCCTCCATTCTCTCTGCGGTCGCGGTCCTCACCGGCCATGTGGTTGCAAAGCCAGGCCCACCCCCTCCCAGCCTCGCCTCCCGCCTGCAGAACATCTCAGCAAGCATCTTCCCCGACCTCAAGGCCATCTCTCTCGACATCTGGAACCATCCGGAACTCGGCGGCAATGAGCATCACGCCCACGACCTCGTCGTCAACTACTTCAGCAACCAACGCAAGGGAGAATGGAAGGTCACCCCTCACGCGCACGGCATGGAGACGTCCTGGCCTGGCGCCTCGAGTTTGAGCACCGCCCCAAGGGCAAAGGGTACTCGTGTGGAAAGCCTCTGCCCGCCATCGGGTTCATGGCCGAGTACGACGCCCTCCCCGAGGTGGGGCACGCGTGCGGCCACAACCAGATCACGCTCGTCGGCACGGCGGCCGCGAGTATGGTGCGGCGCGCGTTGATCGAGCTGGACCTGCCCGGACGCGTCGTCGTCGTCGGTACCCCTGACGAGGAGGGTGGCGGTGGCAAGTTGAACCTGGTTGAGGCTGGTGCGTTTGATGGTATCGATATCTGGATGATGGCTCATCCCAGTGCTACGGACGTCATCTCGCCGTTCAAGTCGGTCACCGACATCAAGGCCCAGTTCCGCCGGGATACGCACAACGAGGTGATTCGGGAGGCGTACAGCGCGATGCTGGCGGTCAAGGACCTCGTTGCTGCCAATGGCCTGCCCGGGACGGCATCGACCGCCTCGGGGGTTGTCAACGTGGGCGTGTTTGCTGCGAACGTCGCACAAGGCCACATTGCCCTGGGCATCAGCGGCACGACGTTGGAGAAGGTCCAGGAGACCGTCGCGTCTAGTTTGGATGACACGTACCACGGAGTTAGCTTCACTGCGGTCCCCGACGCGTCTGTCGCCGGTGGAGTCAACCTTACCGTTTTGGGTCCCGGCGGCCACGGCTCCGAAGGCGACAACAACCCGCTCACCCTCACAATTGAGACGTTCCGCGCCTTGAACGCGGACGCACAGGGCGAGAACCTCGCGTTCTACCTCCCCGGCAACACAACTTCCTCAGGCCTCGACGTCACCTTTGACATTCGCACCCGGTATACCGTCGAGCTCTCTTCGGTCGTCGAGGCCGTCAAGGCCGCGATTGGGTCCGTCAGCAAGGCGGTAATCCTCACCGGCGGCCACGAGGGGCCGCTCTCCGACTCGACAACCTCGCATGACCACACCCCGTCCCTTGAGGTCACATCTTACCTGCCGGACGCGTTCCTCGAGGTGACCAAGCAGGCCGAGCTGTACGGCGAGAACAACGACTGGATCGTCTCGGACAAGGCCCCGGCGTCGACTGACGCTTCGTTTGTGCAGGGGGCTGTGGTCGACCCCAAGACGTATGAGCTGGTCAGCGCCGCCAGGGCCGTGTTCCACCCCAGCTACAACATTTGCCCGCCTGAGATGGCGTCGTGCCCGTTCAACCACGAGCCGGCGTTCCGGGAGCTGGCCGGGGCCGAGTTTGGCCTTGGGCAGGCCGAGATCATGTCGCGGGCGTTGGCGGAGCTAGCGGTGAAGCTTCTGGAGGGCAAGAAGATGATGAAGGATGCGGTGGCTATTGTGGGCAAGAAGAAGCATGACTGAGGCTTGCCTTCGACTCGAGTGACTTGACTGTCGCTGCGTTAGTTACCCTGATCGATTTACAGCTTTTGCAATATGATCTCAAGGTCGTTCCAAGAAAAGACAAAGTTTTAAAACACAATAACAAAGCCATTTGCTTCTTTCACTGCTTTCAGGACTTGGAGTCGTGTTTGTGCTGAAGTTTAGGCGGCCCCCCAGTCAACACCGAGTGTTTGGTTGAGCGCTCCTTCCTTCGTCCGACTCCCAAGTCCGGAAGCCGCGTCTCAGGAAAAGCTTAATTGACCTTAATTGTGGACTTGAGCGGGAGAACCATCACTCTTTCCTGTAATCGACCAAGCTTTCGTGCCAAAAAGCAAAGCTGAAAAGCATCACTCAGGTTCCACTCCCGAGTGGTGGCCCGGAGTGTCCTGCTTCAAATTCTCCAACCACCCATCCGTCCACCCGCTCGGCTGCTTGCCTTGTCATTCGATCTTTTCTTCCAATGGTCTCCAGACAGTACCGGACCGAGCTCCGTGCCAACAGAACCACCCTTCTTTTCCCATTCCACCCCACGGCAAACCTCAGAAAAGGATGTATTATTCCTGCCCGTTCTTCTGGAACTTGAAACCATTTGAAGGGTAAGACTGATGATATTTTCATTTCCTTGAACTCAAGGGCCTGTTGCAATAAAATACTAATCGTTTCTGTTCAAGAAGTACCCTTGTGCAGACCGCGACCATCTCAAGGGCAACATCTATCCTCTATACATCAGTCCGAAGCAATTTGATAGAGCGAGACGCCAAGCTGCCCGGCAACGATAACATCCCTCAGCGAATTGACGAGTTGAAACAAGACGCTATCGGCCGTTTCATCACGAACAGTAGGGGTTGTGTCAAGATGGTGTGCGATTACACCGGGCTAGACATGTCCTGGTCCCCTACTCCCCTTCGCGTGAGCACGGAGGCAATCTACCTTTCGTCGGGAGTAGATGGCCAATGCCTCTACCATGCACGACCCAATGTCGCCAACATTTCGGTATGTCTCAACCTTCTGAAGAGGAAACATCCCATCCTCGTCCTTCCTGTTCTCGCCACCTACCTCAGAGCACACAAGGAGCCCGATTTCTCTCAACGAAAGGCCTGTGAACATGGGTGTACGTTGCGTTGTGCAGCGTGGCCATTATGGGCAGGATCTTTCATTGCACCCTTGCCCATCAAACACAGATTCAAGAAGGGTCATAATGGGACAAGGGAAAGCCGAAGGCAGTTTTTGAGGCATGGCGAACTGGAACGTTTAGCCAGGCGGTCCGCGACGAGGTCGAGTCCTGGAGCGAGGAGGGGCTTCTTGGGGACGAAAAATTCCGCCAGTTCAAGAATGCCCTGCCCGAGTCAAGGCTCGTTGCGTGGGAAGAGGTCTATAGGTGGATGACGAGGATTGCGACCAAGTACGGCCTCACTCGTAAAGAATTTGACGAGTACTGCACGATGCCTTCCACGTCCGCAAACGGCACACGCATCTTCTACCCATTCCACATTCTCTCGAGACCACAGGCCAAAGGAATATGGCAATGGCATACGCTTTATGCCATGGCAAGAGCGATGCTCTCCCGTATGAGGACACGCTGCAACAAGTATGCCGAGGCCGCTGGGCTCGGCGAGCGACAGATGGACCCTGCCCGGGTGATCTATTGGTGGGCACATCACCTCTGTCAGAAGATCCAAGGGAGGCCTGAGATGTTGAGCGGCCGGCATGCCTTGGCCCTCTTTTAGTAAATTTCCCATTCTAGCTAACAAGTCCGAACTGCCGAGTAAATAGAGCAACCTAATTGTGGTCAATTGCTTGATCTTTCCTCTTCTCTCTTCTTCCATTCTCTCTTCCATTCTCTCTTCCATTTCTCTTCATTCTCTTCCATTCTCTCAGCCTTTCTCTACACGGTCCCCTTTTTCCCTGATCTTTCTCTTTTTCTTTTCTCTTTTTTACCCTTTTCTTCGTTTCATCCCTTTTCTTTGTTTTCCCACCCCTTTTCTTCTTCTTTTACCCATCTCCTTCTTCTTTTCACTCCTTTCCTCTTCTTTTTGCTTCAGTTCCTTGCCTATTCGCTTCTCTAATTCCACCTTACAGCAGCAAGCCTGGTCTGCAGCCAGTGCCTCATTAGCCTTCCCTTCAGAACATAACAATCTCTTGATTCTCCATGCTGGTGAGTGAGCAGCTCGTCTGATACGGCTTGTCCATTGACTCGACTGGTAAGATGATCGAGGCAAGTCTGGCTGTGCGTAGCATACCCGCAATATTACACTCTAAGCGTTGTACAGAGACGCCGTTTGCTACAACCTTGGCACAGAATGCGACCTTTGCGAGTTGATCCGTTCTCGGGTGTTGTCCAGGCTGGGGTTGTCTGATGGCAGCGAACTGCCACCAAGCATGCTAAAAGTAAACGCGATGAGCGAGATGCTTAGGATGCAGAACAGTTTCTGGGGCTGTTTCTGTCGCGAACAGGAGCCGTGCCCTCTGAGGCATCACCCTCGCTGCAAACGGCGATGCTGCCGTGTATGTCCGGCACGGAGGCGCTGGCCAGGTACGCATTGTTACAGGTCTGTGTGTGTGAGACTGACCGTTGTCTATCGCAGCTTGCTGGAGATGGTACTGGGCAACTTCCACTGCTCTGAGTTTTATGTCTTTGCGATGCAAGGAGCTCGGAGGTCTATTTTACCACAGCCTACAGCCCGAGAAGTGTTCTGGGTCCCAGCCAGCTGTTGGCGTACTGAGACATTGGCGGCGAGAAACGCGGAGGGGGCGACAAGCGGGGTTACGGGAGTCTTCGCCATGGGAGGAGAATTTAGGGTTCGGCCTTCGGCGTACCCACGCACGATGGTCCACAGGGCTGCACGGAGTCGCGGATTCGACGCGAAGAGTTGCGAGGCCTATTCACCCTTCTGCTTGCCTCATTCTGCCATCACGAACAAAGTAATCAAGGTCAGAAGGACGCCAAGTCTACATTGGGCCAGATACATGAGTCCCCGTGACCCCGAAACCTGCAAGCAATGCTCCCGGCCTGGTGCTTGTCATGCTCGTGCCTGGTCAGGACATCTGCTTGTGTAAAGACTGAGTACCTAATGACTTCATCACTCCAAGAACTGTTGGTCGTGTCCCTCTGTTTGACCCTTGTTGTTCAGTGTATGCAGCAATTTTTCTCTCAACCACCAAGGCAGGCACTCAAGCCAGTTCTTCCTCTGTATTCTAGCATTTGACTGCCGCGCAGAAGTACAGCTGGGCCCGGACCAATGTGAGACAATCCCCGTAATTTCCTAGCAGGTGTGAACTCTCCATGAGCATCCCGAGAGCACTGAAACGATTTGAGTCCGAGATTAACGGCCTGGACACGCACATCAAGGTTGCTCTGCAATGTGAAAGATGTTTCACCTTCATCTCACGCACGCCGAATGATCGAATGAACAATGTCATGTGAAACTGGGGACGATATCGGTCGCCCTTGACTGTTTTGCCCCACCCTGCCCATTGACACGTTCACTTATGGTTCTTCGAAATGCCAAGATGGACGGTGTCGACGTGGATTCTCACCTTATGAGGTTCTCCAATGATGGTTTTGGAGCAAATGCATCCATCGCAGGAACAGGGATCCTGAGCGATCCATATGCCCCTCTCTCTCTTTGTGCTCACAGGGTACCCAATACTCCTCATCGATCTTGTCTGTTCGCTTCTCGCTATCACCCTCATTTTGCCGACATGAGCTGCTGCTCCTAGAGTGAGCTTGGTGATAATGAACCAGCAGGAGGCCAGGTCGCTGGGGTTCGACGAGGCAGTCGGAGCCGTGGAATATCTGGCGATGTTGTGATGTATCGTCCCGAAACCAGCTGTCGACTAGTACAAGGGGGATGCAACTGTAGATGGAGGTGGTTGTGATCTGATCTCGTTGTCCCATTTCCCCACCCAGGGGCTTGTCCCAAGGTCTTGATCCAATGCACTGCGGTGAGATGAGGTTTCCCCCCCCTATCCTTCTTCCTATCTTTCTTCTTATTGAGTGTTTTATCTTCTTCTACTTTCCTCACTCTCTCCATTGATCTCTTTCTTACCGCTTCTCAACCACGGTTTTTTCTTGCACTTTGTCTTACATTTTCATCTTCCATTGTAGTCGTCGGTTTGTTCATCTCTCTTTCTTAGGCATACTATACTCTATTTCCACAAGGTTACCTGCTGTACATTACAGCTCTTCTTTGTTCTCGTCTCCATTATGATTGTCTTGAACCCCTAACCTCTGAAAGGAGAGTCGGAGCTCTCCAGGACTGTTGAACAGCGGTGCCTTTCACCCCGTTCAGTGAGTCTATTGACCAGAGGGGGGGCATTTCACCCTTTTTTCTTTTCGCTGCGTCTGGGGAGGGGGCTTTTCCGGGGAATAATAGGACCAAAGGTTGGCCCCTATCTTGAGTGCAGAGGTAAGGTGGCATGGAGGTGCTCTCCAATACATACTAATTACGAAACTTGACGCTTTTCACAGGTTCTATGACGAAGGCCGAGACACTTGTGACCATGATTATCAGAAAGATGAGAGAATGGCGTCAACAACCAAGAATTGCAGATGTCAAGAACTGGCGATGTCTAACGCAATGGCCACACATGGCGAAACCCTTGCACACTTCATATGGAAAAATGCTCAACGACGAGATAGCATTTGGAGTGACAGGACAATGTAAGCACCTCAGTTGAGTTGCTGAATCGTGACCTTGTAACCTGAATCCGAGCGAGACTATCTTATGGTTGATTACCTCTCATTTGCTCATTTTGCCGAATGGCAATTCCTGAATAATGGGACTTGACAGTGGGTTCAGCTGTGAACGAGGAACGACAGGCGTGTGCAAGATGAAGAACCGACATCGCCAATTATCGGCCATTGCTCAGTGTTTGTTGACATTTCAAGTTGTTAGTGACCATTGTATATCTTTCAAAAGCAGCACAGCTTGTTCTGATCTAGTCGTACATAAGGTATCTCCAACATGCCAAGAATGCTCCCTTGACTAGACCGTCCAGCTCACATCTGACAACCTTGATGCTAGGCTTTGTCTAGCAATCCAACATGTCCATTTCTTTACTCGTCAACCTCAGGCGTCTCATAGTTGTCGACATAACTATCGTCGTCCTGGCTCATGCTGTCATGAGAGATCCAGTCTGAGATGCCGTTGATTGCTTCCAACCGCTCCATGCGCTTGTCCTGTTGTGCATTCCGCTTGTCCTGCTGGACTTTCCACTTTTCCAGTTGCGTCACTCTTCTCCTCAGCTTCTGGATTTCAGCCAAGAGGTTTGAGGTAACTGCTTGGGTGTTGTCACCCAAAGGTGCTTTGTCGGCTGCTTTGCTTTCCATGTTGTCCACCCGATGCATGATCTCTATCAAAAAACACTGCATGTCCCCAAAATCATTCGCGGTCTCTTTGAGCTTGTTCTGCAATGTGGCGACCTCCTCCCGCGAAGTGGTGGTTGTGTTTTGCAGAGTGTCAGCTTGGTTCACGTTGACCGTGACAATGGTCTTCAACATCTCCAGGTTTGAGATGATGTCAGCAATTTGAGCTGAGGTTTTGCGGAAGAACTCCTGGTTGCTGTAAGGCGCCTGGCTACTGCTGACAAGGGGCTGCTCGGTGCTGTTGTTGTCGTTTTGAGTCTGAGGGTTGCTGACGGCTTTCGGCTTCCAGCTACCCACTCGGTCGTTCGCAGTATGCTGCTGCTCTGACATCGTCTTGGCCTGAGCTGACCGGGCGACGTCTTCTTCCCTCAGCAATGCCTTGTACTCCAGGTTTTCCCAACGCCTCTGGTCCGTTGGGAGCTTTTCCCAATCGGCGGGCAGCCGGCTTCGAAAGTTGGCTAACTTCTGCTGTTTCTCTAGTGACAGAAGAGCGACAGGCAGGACATCGCCATGCATGATTGGCGCCAAACGAGACTCTCTGACGGCGTGGTTGTTGGACATGGGCCTGGAATTTGCAGGATTGATATGCCGCGAGCCGTCTGTCTCGTCACCAGCATCAGAAAGTTCCATGGTATCGGCGTCTCTCAGATGTCTTGTAGCTCTTTTCTTCGACTGTCGATTCCTTGCCGTATAACGAGACTTGCTGCGTTGCTCGCGGACGGAGAAAACCACTGACAACAGATTTGGAATTGTGGCAAGCTCATTTCGTCGAATCCAAGGCTTGTCAGCCATGTCGTGGCCGTCCATGTATTTCTCTCGCCAGTCGAAGTCGTCCAGCAATGCTCCTTTCCAGAAATCGGTTGGCGCGCCATCGTCAACCAACCATTCGAGCTCCACTTGCGCGAGGTTGTGTCGAACTTTCCCCGGGATGCCTTCCTCGTCAGGAGTCAAATACATCGTTGCCCTCATCCTCGCCGCTCTAGGGATCCGGGGCATTCTCTTCTCGTCGTCCGCCTTGACAGCATCCCTCCAGGACGCATGGCCTCCCATCCATTTCTTCAATGCAATTGAGGCTGTCGTGATGTCCCTCCAGATCCGTTGGGTGCACGGCTCCCTCGTTGAAGACCTCTCCAATTCAGGGACAATCTCCTCAATGTCCCGTAAGGTTGTCAGTTCGCGGTCGTGGTTCCAATGATATTCGATGATCTTGGGCACCGAGAAACAGTACCGCTTTTTCAACTCGTCGAGCTTCTCTTCCTCTTCGCAGCGGCCGACGCTTGTCTGAATCGTGGACGTTCGCTTGTCCCTATGTTGGTCGTCTTGTGACAGTGAGTCGCTTTCGGTGGGGCGTTTTTTCCCATGTGAAGCGGCGGAGTTGACGCCAAACATTGATGAATGAGTTGCTCTTGCTCAAGCAAGAGGATGAGGGATTGGCGTGTTTGTCGGATGGTGACGGGTTGTGGCCGGTCGCTGAAGTGGGAAATGTCAACAATCGTCCACCGCTCAGTGATTTTTCGACTGACCATATGCTAAGCGAACTGGATCCTAGGCGCTGCTTACCGATGACAACGGACACAGCGGTTTCAATGAAAGAAATATGTTGCGTTGCCTTTCTGATGACTTTTGTCGCGATTTAAGGAAGAGAGGACTGTTTTGGTGACGGTTGGGCAAGGAAGTTATCTGGGGGAAGTGAAGGAGAAAGAAATTGGGGGGAAGGGCCGGCTCAGATTTTTGATGCAAATTCGTTGTGGGAGGGTGCTCATTCCTAACGGTCGATGGGTTTTGCTGAACTTTTGTCACCTTTTTGCTGTCGAGCCGCTTTTTCCCCAATGTTTGCTCCTCAAACAGCCCGACTCCGCTCCGCAACAAAGCTCGTGGTTGTATGTACTCCACGGAATGGAAAACCTTGTTCATCTTGTTCTTCGAGCCTGACCGTCTAACCTATCCAATACCTAAAAGAAACCAACTACCTCCATGCCTTGACCCTCTCCTTAGCCGGTCTGGATATCACGAAACCAAAACTCCAGAACAACCCAACCTTAACCCCATTGAATCCCCGTGTTCCCACCTGGACCTCCCAAGTTCAAAAAGCTGTCAATATCATTCATCCCCTCCGTCTCCAGCACATCCATCAGCTCCGACTGCTGCTCAACGCTCAGGCTGCCGTGTCTGAGGTTGATAAACGAGTCGTAGAAATCGCCGGCAGGCGGGGGCGCAAGACTAACCCCGAGCCCAGCCGAGGTTGCAAAACCCCCTTCGAGCGGGCCCGCTCCCCATCCAACATTCCAGTTCGTCTCGGGGTTGCCGCGGCCCGTTGACATGGCGCCTGGGATCCCGTTGCGTGACCCCGTGGGAGGGTAGAGGCCCTGGTTTCCGCTGTTGAAGGGGTTCGGGGTCCCGTTCCAAAAGGAGGTGGGCCCTCCCATGCCGCTGAAGGCGTGAGGTGGAACAAACTGCGGCAGGGGGTTGAACCAGTCGGTTGCAACGGGTGGTGGTGGCCGCTGTTGTGGACCCAGCTGTGGGATTGAGTGAGAGGGGGGTGGCGGGGTAATGAAAGTCGGAGGTGGCGGTCTCGTCTGTTGCTCCTGTTGCTGCTTGAAGTGTCCAGGGGTAAACATGTCTAAAGGTTCTTGTTTCACTTGAAGAATTGGCGACTGATGCTGCTGCGGAACCTGAGCTGGGCTTGGATTCTGGAGGTGCGGTGTCTGAGCCGTGGGTGCTTGTGGTGAGGTCATGGTCAGCATCGGAGATTGGTTGACCATGGGACGTGGCGGGGCCAACGACTCAGGCGGCGTGGGCAAGGAGTTGGTTGGGGTGTTGTCCCTGTGCGGCATCTGCTCCTGTTTAGGCATTGTCGAAGGAGGCGGCGGGGTGTTCCCCCGCCGTTCATGAGCCGAAGCATCGCTCGAGTCGGGTGCGAGGTGGGACAACCTGCGGCCGTTGGAATCCGTGGATGGACTCATAAAGATCGAGTTGGAACGGAAGGTGGGCTGGTGCTGGAAGGGAGGGGATTCGGCCTCAAAGCCATACTGCGCGGCCAGCGCATTGTTGGCCGCATCAAAGAGGTATCCAAACGGTGAGGTGTTGAACAGGGATGTAGCCGAGTGCGGTTGCGGTTGGCCGGTTGGAGTGCTTCTCGAGGTATTCGAATCGGGCGAGATTGGATCATTCAGCGACACTGGCGTGCCAAGCTGGTTACTTGACGGTGGCGATGGGGTTTCGTCTTCTAGGTTGTAGCTTTGCAGACAGGCATTTGCAATCACCGTGTACAGCTGGACCGCGGAGGAGGAGCCGGGCCAGCGGTCCGAGAAGATTTTGATCGCCTCAAGCGCTGTCGCCGCAAGGTCCTGAACATCGTCCCGAGTATATTCGGCGCGGACCTCGGGGTACGAGATGGACCACAGAAGTGCGTTCAAGGAGGAGTAGACGGTCAGCAGTGACTCCCAGGTGATGTCAACCGTCTGGTCTTCGATCTGGCGATACGTAGACTCAATGATGGAGCGTGACGCGCCGAAGCACTTCATTGCCGCGTTACTCGTTGGCTTCGGTACCTGGGGGGAGGGTCGGTAGAGGGCAATAATCATGCCATGATAGCATCCGGCAAGCCTGGCATTGCTGTTAGAACAAACCTTGCAGTAGAGATCGTTATGGGGGGAATCATACCAAGGCTTACACCAGGAGGGCTGTTCGGGGCAGGCGTCGAACCAGCCCTTGAGCTTCTGCTCCATCTGAAGAAACCAGGGATGGGCCTCGTGGACCGGCTCTGGTCGTTTCTTCTCGTACAAGACCCGGCGGATCTCGGCCTGCAGAAGCCGCATTTTGCAAAAGTGGATGGCGACCTTCTTCCTTTCACAGGGCCTCCCGGAGCGAATTCCGTCGGGCGTGATGTCCTCGTCCGAGGCTGTGTCAAAGAACTTGACGTTCATAAAGTCGTCGGCTTTGGCGAAACCATTGGGCCGGCCCATGGTATAAGCGAGACCAAACTCTTGCGTAGTGACAATCCAGCTCGCCCTCCTTCTCAAATCCACAGTCCGTGGATCAAACTGCCCAACGGCTATGGTGCTCTCGTCTCCGAGACCCATTTGTTGACATATCTTCGTCGCGAGACCCGTCACGTAGTAGGTGGCGGTCCGAGTTGGCGTCATCAGAGAATACTGTCCGATCAAGACCAAGCACTGGAGCGTCTTGAGATCTTGTGGACGGACGACGTCCTCGAACCGACGCATCGCGTTGAGGTAGTAGCTGTCCGGGAGGCCAGCATATTTGCCCATCTTTTGCAGGCTGATCGCCACAACCATGTTCACCACAAAGTGCTTGTAGGGATCGGTGTCACCAGCAAACACGGCATTCAGGTCTTGTTCAAACGCCTTCTCGTGGAGAATCGGCGAGAAAACCTGGACTGGATCTTGGGTTAGCACTCCCCGGTTTTTTCGTGATTATGCAGGGAGGAATTGGAACTGCTCACCTCTGTCGTTGAACGCCCGCACCAAGCCGTCGACAATTTCCCTGCTTGGCAATGCCGAGGCGGGGATGATACTGTGCGCTGGATAGCTTTTCTTCCTCCCTGATGGCCCGCTGATGCTGGTACCCATGACCACGCTCTGCATGCGGTCTCTCTGTTCAGCCCTCCTTGCGAGCACCGCTGGGATGAGGTTGGCTATCCTCCGCGACTCGGCGAATCGCTTTGCCTCCTCCATGAGAAGCCTTGTCATGGCTGTGCCGCTGCTCGGACCAAGATAGCGCGGCATCTCGTCCGTCTGGTCGAGCCGGACGATGCCGCCAGGTCGGACCATGTCATCGTGAATGTGCGGATAGTCGATCTCCTGGTCGGTGTACTGGGCAAGCTCGGCCTCGAGTTCTCGTACCTTCTTCTGCAGGTTGACGACATAGGCGCGGTTGATCCTCTTCCCTTTGGTGCTATCGTAGTACTCGCACGTCGAGCCTGACCGCTCGCAGGGCAGGCATCGCGGAAGGGCAGGGTCGCATCTCGTTTTTCTCTAGACGGCGGTCAGGGTCAGAAAGACTCGGGGTCGAGGCGCCGGCACAAGGCATGGCGCGGGGGACTTGGGAGGCTGACCTGGCGACACCTACAACACGCCGTCAAGGTATGTGCGACGCGGTGATGCGCATCGGGTCCGTCGTGCGCATCCTGCTCTGGGCTGTCCCACGGATACGGCCCGGGCACCGGAGGTCTTCCCGGGAAGAGGTGCTGGGGCGGGAATACTGAGCCCAGAGATTGATGGAAGACAGCAGCTGGGTCCATTTGATGCCGCCGCTGATTTCCGACTTGTCTCGGGAGCCGGAGTGCCCCAGGGCGAGAAGTGGCGTGTGCTATTCGCGGGGTTCGACGGAGAAAGTGGAATACGGTATGGGACGGCACAGATCAGATGAGGGGGGCCGGCGTCAGAGCCTGGGAAAGCTGCGAGAGTCTGTGGTGGAGAGCGCAAGTTGCATTGCCATGGGCAAAATTCACCGGGCAGGGTCGGCGGTGTCTTGTACTAGCTGGGCCTCGGACGAGACTCGGATCTCCATCGAGGCATGGTGGATGGAGGGAGAGACCTGGCGCAACGCGAACTTGGAGTTGGGGAAGTTTCGCTGAAGACAAGCCTCGTGCGCTGTTCCTGATTCGCCAAACCACACCCATCCCCTGTCGGTCGCCATCCCAGCCGACTGGGCACGCACCTGCACCACAGTCGGGGCCTTGCCAAACCCCCCGCGAGTCAGGGGGTTGATGAACAGAGACTGAGAACTGCAAATTTCAATGACTGTCTCGGCAGAGGTAACCTGGAAGTTAGGGAATCCCTGGGTTTTCTCCTCCCACTTGCCGACAATTACAAAGCGTCAAAGGGCATCTCCTTCGCCCATCAGGAAGGCGTGGTGGACTCGGAATCCCAACTAATGCGGGGTTCACGAACCTCCATTGGTGGGGCTGCAGGGTCTCAGTGCACACAAAGGCCCAGCCAAAGCCAGCCTGGGAAACAACACCCCACAGTTGCGGAAGCTGCAGCGGGGATTGCTCCTGGCGCCGTTCTTGAGCCCCACCAGACACATGGAAAATCACTTACGACAGTCCTCGTATGCGCAGCGCTTGACGCGCAAGATACGAAATGCTGTGAGATCAAACACGATGCTAGCATCCTACTAAGCAGAGTCGCCATCGACGGGAGCAACCACCCCGGGATGCTTGCAAGAGAGGCTGTGGGGGGCATCAATCCAATGTTTCTGGCGGCTCCAGGGTCACATGACGCACAGACAGCAAGCAGCAGAACCCAGCCCTGGTGCGGTTAAGCCTTGCGGGAGCCCTGGAAGCTGCGGCGGGAGTTCCGATGTTCGAGAAGCGCGCTGCACCTTCCATCTTCTCACCAAGTGGAGCGGTTCGATGTTCACGGCCCCCTCCCACCTTCCCCTGCATTATTCCCGTGCTTGTCGGCCGCACCACTGCAACACCGAATCCGACACTGCCCTGCCCTGGCTCGCCTGGCTCGCTCCCTGCCCTGGCTGTGCCTGATCAGCAACGCGAGCAGCTCGTTTCGGGAATTTTGCAGTCGCTGTTCCGGATCACAGCTCCCGACACACCCCACACGTTCCCGAAAGAGAAACCCCACGGGCGGCCCGCGATCCTGCTTGTTCCCCACCCGGTTTCGCTGTCCCTGCCTCACTGCCCCCGTTCCTCAACTGGCGGCGCTTTCGGGAGCCCAAGCCGTGCGCCTGTCTTCGGGGTCACCGCGTTTCGTAAACACCAACTTTGGCATCATCAACACTTAGCGACACCATTGTTTCAACTGCCACTCTCAGGCTCCTGCATCCTCGTCGAGAGACTCAGGCCTAACCATTCCGGACTCGGGGCCCCGGGGCTCACTCTCGTATCTACAAGGCCACGCTGTCGCACAGCAGCTGGTTTGTTGATATTGAGCGAGAGATCTCGAATAAACCTGAACGTCGCCCAGTTTCGCGGAAGAGTTGTGAGCAGGGTTCCAAGGAGATCATTCTTGGCACCGCACGAGTTGTCCTCACCATGCACCGGTCAAGCCTCGCCGACAGCCCTCTGCTCAAGGTGTCCCGGCCAGTGTCAGCCTGCTCAAGATGTAAGCATGGCTGTTTTCCTCTGGTGCTTTTACTTTTGGTCCTTACTGACACAAAATCCCCAACAGGCCGTTCTGCCAAAGTCAAGGTGACTGACCCCTGGGAACTGTGGTAGACATCGACTCGTAACTGACTCCGGGCCAGTGCGATAACAAGCTGCCAGCATGTACGGCTTGTGAGAGGGCTGGCCGCGAAAAGGAGTGTACCGCGGCTAATGATCAGTTTGCCCGTGGAAAGGAGAGGAGGTAGGTGGTGGCCTCCCGTGGCAACTCAGCAGCGCCTGGAGCTAACTGGCGCCTCGTGGTCCAGCTATGTCGCGGCCTTGGAGCTCAGGATAGAGAAGCTGGAGAGGAGACTCTCCTATGCTCGCTCCACGAAGGCCTCGATAGCGTTGCATGGTCCAGATGAGCCTCCAGCCCCTGACCCGGCTCGCAAAGACTCCCTGGCCTTCATCCGGGCCGCCATTCACCGGAAAGCCGCCCGCACTCAAGAAAACGCAGACATCAACAGCCTGGTGTCCGACTTTGGCTACTTGTGGGTGTGCTCTAGGGGAACCGCAAACTGAAGAATGAATGCTAAACTCCGTTGCAGGGCTGTCAACACCACCACGAGAGACTTTGAGCCATCTGAGTCGAACATGACCTTTGCGCGCCTGGTCTTGGCAGCGTCGACCTACGAGCCGGTTCCGGAGCCCCGAACTACTAACCTTCCGGTGGAAGCAATGGCAAGAGCTCTCGTCCAGTTCTACGAGACGAGCGTGCTGCCTCTTTATCCAGCATTCCCAGGGGCGTCACTGCATGCCCTGGTCAGTGACATCTATCAGGAACACCCCCGACCGATCAGGAGTTCAGAATACTGGATGTTCTGGATGGTCCTCGCGATTGGGTCTGCAGTTCAGAGCCGGAACCGGCAAGATGAACACTACCGGAACGCCGTCGAGTTCGTCGGTCGAGCGCTCCCGCACGCTGACAGGGCGCTCAAGCCTGGTTACGTGACACAGGTCCAGTCCCTGTTGCTCCTAACGCAGTACTCAATGCTTGATCCTGCCCATTTCAACAGCTGGCATCCCATTGGTTTTACTTGCCGCGCTGTCGTCGACCAGGGGTTGCACCAGGATCCGCCGCAGGCCCAGCAGGCAGACCAAGACGTGCTGGACGCACGCCGCAGAACCTTTTACTGCGTCTACGCTCTTGACAGGTCAGTATTCAGGTTTCACCTTGTCCTTGGTCATGCTCTGACAATCGTGGCTTTGCAGGGCAATAAGCATGGCGCATGCTCGCGCTTTCTCTTTTTATGATGACGCCGTTTCAGTGGCGCTTCCCTCATCAGGGCAGCCAGGCGGCACCCTCGTTGGCGGACAGATCACCAAGCCAATCCCAGACGCATCTGTGTCCCTTTTCAGGTTGCGCCAGTTGCAGTCGGACTGGTATCAGATGCTATACCAGGGGAATCCGACCGAACCACTGCCGGATGCCACGTCATTCATCTGGCAGAAGTACTACGAGATGTGGGAGTGGTCTGAGCGGCTTCCAGCTGACATACCGGGTCCCATTCGCGAGATGCTCGACTTGGAGCTGCGTTACAGCTACGTGTACTGCGTCGCCTCCAGCGCCCGGGGCGCCCAGGTCTCGGCTTATGGGAGGCTACTGATCTTTGAGCACGCCATCTCGTACATGGACAGGATATACGACATTGCAAACCTGGCGACGAACACAGCTTTGTACACCTACCACGATGCACTGAGGGTTTTCTTCATGGGGTCGCAGTTTGTCGCTGTGCTGCGCGACGCCGGCGATCTGCTATTGTCAGGATCCCCCATCCCGATTCCGCCCTCGGTGCCGGGAAAGGTCTCGCCTCCTCCACAGCCGGTGAGACTTGACAGGGGTACTGGGGACAACTTGGACCGCAGTTTGCGATGTTTGGAGAGGGTGAAGCTCACCCTGCGGTTGTATGGCGACAGGTGGGCGGATGCGTTGTCGTTGATGGAAAGCTTTGATGTCATCTCTGCGGAAGTGTGGAAGAATCTTTCGGCAAGACGCGCGATGAGAAATGCCCACGCAGCGGGCCATTGGCAACCGGCGCCGGGTGCCTAGCCCGTCCCGAGTCCGGTCCCGAGTCGCTATTCGCCATGTGCGTCGGTTCCCAGGTGCACCCTGCAGCCACACGAGCCGGGGTGGATGGGCCGGGTGTGGGCCGAACCGGACATGACGCGAAGATCTGACGCGGTTTTGTTTGAAGACATACCTTCCAGAACAGTCAGGCGGCGCTAGGCGCAGGACGAAAAACTTTGAAGAGACATGCGTGGCTCTCTTTCGTTGCCACGCTTTTTGTTTTGTGTTTTGACGACGGAACCCAGGTGTCAGGGGCCTCGAATTGCAGCGAACAGGGACTTTGGCGTATACCGAATCTTTTTGCGGAATGTTTACCGAAAGATGTTTGTCTTATCAGCCCAAGAGTTTTGGTCATTTTGTTGATGTGGCTTGCTGCGAAGGATCCGATCCCTGGGGGTGGTCGGTCAACAATCCGCAGCTTTCCCCGAGGAGAATACCCTAAACCAAAGTAGTACTCTGGAACCGTCAATTCTAGTGGTTGTTGGTTTTTAACAACGCCCTCTCGTCCTTTCCTCTCGTCCTTTCCTCTAGTCCTTTCCTCTCGCCTGAAATTCTGGTCTGTTCAGGTCTCGTTCCCAAACCATAGAAATTCCCGTTGCTCACCACGGCTGCTCGCACCATGCATTCAAACCGGGCACCTGGTCTTGGCGATCACGTCTTCTCCACGCCTCAGGAACCCGGGACAGTCACGTTAACCAGCGAGCCGGCCGCGAGTGGCATGCCACGAGCCGCGCTTGTCAACGCGCTCTTTGCGGAGGATATCGCGCGGTGTCGTGTACCTTCTGAACGCATACCCCGAGCTCGTCAATGTCTGCTTCAACACCAGGGCGGACGGCGGGGAAAGTGGAGGAGGAGACGTGGGCAGTGATGAGAAAGCGGGGGGAAGAGATATTTGAAGTGGTTGGGGCGGCTGAGGGAGGAGGAATACAAAAAGGGGAATGGGATGGCAAGCTCTCTGTTTGGTTCTGACTTTGATTCTGGTTTTATGTCTGGTGCTGGTCCTGTTCCGACGGCTGGGGAATGAAGGGCTGGTGGATGGGGTCGCTGGGGCTGGCCATGGGAGAGAGTCAGGAGAGTGGAGCGAGTTGCCTGAGTGAAGACCTAATACCTACCCACGGAGGATACAGACATCGCGCTGGCCCGAGCCTCATCTCTTGTTTTGGTCCCCCCAGACCAAACGCCCGGAAAGGGGTAATTGGACTTGGGAGTAGGAGGTTGTCGTGCCGGCGAAAGGCATCATTACACCGAACAAGCATGGCGGTGTGAAGTTGTGCCAAAGGGGTCTGGTGTTGTTCTCTTGCCTGACTCGGTTCCCGTCGTCGCTGCTAGCCACCACGAAAGTATCTCACTGGCCGGGCTCGTTGCAAGTGCCATTCTTCAAAAAGTAAGGTAGCGCGCTGTAGGCAGCTACTCGCACTTCGACGAAGCAACGACCACAAAGACAAGGATTTCTTCTCACAGCGGTACTTGGCAGAATCCTAACCCATCCGTTGTGCCGAGTGGCCGTTCCGGCTCTGGTCAGCACTACTCGTCCTGCCGATCCTTTCTCGTTGGCCTCGAACTGCCGGTCTCCCTAGGTACCCAAGTCCGGAATGCACTGGGTTTCGTTGCGCCGCGCGTCCTGTCCTGGGCGTGGTCAGCATAGTGGTGGAAGCTGCGGTGAGACCAATCTAGCCTTGTCACCGGGCCAGACTGGGATATAAGGTGTAATTCCTATAAATGGCAAATGGGCGATGTTGTTGGTGTTGTCACAAGCCTGTGCCAGCCAGGATGTGCGGCTTACACCCTCTTTAGGCCTCGCCTCCGAGTGCTGGTAGCAATTTGCCTAATCTTCCCCAGACTCCTCTAAGCAGGGCTAATTTGTGGCAGTGGTGCCGAGGATCCGAGGACAACTGCCGGACGTGGACGGGCCAATGAATGGAGAGCAGCGACTAACCGCCTGCTCGTCAGATATACAAGTCACTTGGACAGAGGCCAATGAACAGAAGAACCTTGTCATGTGGGCAGAAGTTCTGGAAGCCTTGTGAACTCTGTAAGATTTGGTTATAATGGCCGGCCTGGCGGAGAGTGTGGGCGCTTGACAGCACTGCTCCTCGGGAATAAGTCTTCGTGCACAAGACTTGACGATGAAGCTCCTGGTGCTGCTAGCGAGCGCGCTGCTTGCCGGGTCCGCCGCCGGCGCGCCGACTGCTCAGATTCCCAAGTTCACTCAAGCGGAGATCGACAGCGGCAAAGCCATCCGCGAGCTGGGACGCATCGCTTACGAGAATGCCCTGGCGCGCGCGGCGAAGGCAACGACCGGTTGCACCAGGGACAAGGTGCGGATCAGGAAGGAATGGTGAGTTGTTCGAGGGGTTCCGGAACTCATATACGTCGAGAAGGAAGACCAAGAGTGAGACTGATTCGTGTCACTCTAGGCGCAACATGACCCTTACCGACCGCAAGGGGTACCAGGAGGCCGTGCAGTGTCTGATGCAGAAGCCGGCGCGCCACAAGGGCCTCGACGGCGTCCGGACCGCGTGGGACGACTATGGCGCGCTGCACTACTACCAGACCCCCTACGTGCACAACTCGGCCACCTTTCTCCTCTGGCATCGACACTACAACTGGGTTCTCGAACAGGACCTCAGGGATATCTGCGGCTACACGGGTGGGTTTTCAAACATGTCCAGCCTGCGAGGTGGGACGGCCTCGGGTGAGCAATGGTTTCTCTGACATTCAGGGGTATCTCGATTAGGTGTCTTCCCCTACTGGGAGTGGGGACTCGACTGCGGCAGCATGGGCACGATCGACAAGTCGCCCGTGTTCGACGGCAGCGAGTACTCGCTCGGAGGAAACGGCAAGTACGTTGCAGGGCACCAGGCGGCGATTGGCGGTGCCCGCCCCGGCACGGGGGGCGGCTGCTTGACCTCGGGCCCGTTCTCCAACTTTACCGTCAACATGGGGCCCGTCGGCTCGCGGGATCCGCTCAAGTACAACCCGCGCTGCATCAAGCGTGACCTGAACACGGACGTGTGCAACCGCTGGGCGACGCTCCGCAACACCACCGACCCGATCCTCAACAGCGCCGACATCGCCGTCTTCCAGGCCGTTGTGCAGGGTGATGGGCGCTGGCCTGCAGCAGCTCGTGTGGGCATCGCTGTACATGGTGCGTTCGAAACTACTCCCAGGGACAGGAACAGAGGGAAGAGCTGACATTGACTGTTCAATGGGAAAGGTGGCGGGCACTACGCCATCAGCGGCGACCCTGGCAGTGATTTCTACTTCTCGGCCCTCGAGCCCGGCTTCTACCTCCACCACGGCAACATTGACCGGATGCACTTTATCTGGCAAAACCTGGACTGGGAGAACCGACAGGTACGTCGAGGAAGTTCATCAAGTCATTTGTATGTAAGATGGCTGACTACCTATGCTACAGACCATTTCTGGGACCAACACCATGTACAACTCACCGCCCACCCCCGAGGCTGTTCTCACCGACAACATGGGGTTTGAGCCGCTCAACAGGAATGTAACCATCAAACAGACCATGGACACGGTGGGCGGCACTCCGCTGTGTTATGTGTACGAGCCGTGGTGAATGGTCTGGAACTCTGAGTTCTCGATCAAGCAGTTGGATTTGTTTGTCTTTCGCAAGGATCTGTCTGGCGGGGACCCTGCGGTGTCGCAACCGAGTTCATGGCCAATGGCTTTCGTCAGTCAAGCAGTTATTAGTTCAAAATCAGCTCAATCAGCTCTGTCAGCCTTTGTCATGACCCTTTCTAAACGAAAAGGTTGACGCTGTGACATCGCGGGATCGTCGAGTTGGTTGGATGGACCTCGCAACTTGCCGCTCGCAGCTCACCATGCCCGCGCGACCGACGGAGCGGGAATCAAACGTGCAAGCGTGGACTTTTCTGGCGGGAATAACGCTGGGATGCAGCCCTGGGATGCAGCTGACTTGGTCGTTGGCGTTAGTCCTCGGAGCATATCCAACGGTCCCGTTCCCGACCCGCCGCTTCGGTCCCGGAGCCAGCCTCAGCCAGGGGGGCGCTGCACACAGGATTCCAGGAAGGACCGTGAGGAGTCTGAGGGCCGCAGCAATAATGCAATAGTCGGGCACGGGTACATACCTTGCCGACCGGTGCTTCGGAATCGCTGTTCAGCACCCAACAAACATGAGGGGCTCCAATTTGCGAGCTGGTTTGGGAATGGCGAAGATTCAAGATTTAAATTTAATGGCCTCGTTATCAGTCAACATGCCACTGGTGCCACCCACACCCACCCCTGACCGCGGCCAGCTGCATCGCTCGACGAGCCAACCGAGCACATATAACTCGTGTCCAGGGACGTACCTTGTTGGCATGTCTCACATTCGATGGCCTCGTTAATGTCAGCGCTCTTGAACAGGGTCTTTCCCACTCCCACAATGGCTGCGCACCTCGTCAGCAACAGTCATGGCCCTCATGATCTCCAGGATCACGCCAGCAGAACAAGCCACTCTGCGGGTCTCGATGCCATTGAGACGCTCAAGGCGGTCCAGGGCATCATCAACACCTACCTCGCCAACGGCGGCACCGACGGGCGTAGCACGATCCCAACCCCTGAACCCAGTCCGGTTCCCAGGTTCATGGAGGATGCCCAACATGATGTTGGCTTGAAGGCAAGAGGAGAGGAGGCGGTGCGGAAAGACGCAGGCCCAACAGATGCAGGGCCCGTCACTGAGAGCGTTGTGATCAAGGAGACCGTTGGAGATGATGGCCCTCAGCCGGGCATAAACGGTGCCGAGACTGATATCACATCTCAGGCTCTCCAGGCCACGCATGGGGTGACACTCAACGAGCAAGACAGCAAAGCAGTCAGCACAGTACCCAGCGCCATCGATATGGAGTCTGGCAAACCAGCGGGTGCTTCTCTGGCCAACGAGGACAGCAGCGCGGACACCAAGAAGCCGCCTCCTCCTCCTGCCATGCCAGGGCTGGACCAAGACCGCCTCCGCGGCCTCGTGGACGACATCACCCGCAACATCTCCCAGCTTGTCACCGACGATTCGGCGCGCATCAAAGCAGCCACTGCCGCCCTCGAGCTGGCCGCAGTCGTCCGCCCCCCTGGCGACACCATCATGAGCTGGTTCGCCAACATGTCCGTCATCTCGGCCGTGCGCCTCTTCCTGCACTGGGGCGCCTTTGACATCATCCCCGCCGCCAAAGGCGAGAGCATCACCTACAGCGAGCTTGCGAACAAGTTGAACGCCGAGGAGGGCCTCATCAGTCAGTCTCCCCCCGACCCACTCCCCTTCTCCTCAGTACCATACCAACTAACCCCCCCTCCTACCAGCCCGCGTAGCAAGCATGCTCACCGCATCACACATCCTCCTCCACCACCCCCCAATTCCCTCCCTTTCCAACCCCTCATCCCATCTCTGCCCTCCCTCTCCACACCCCAACTCCCTCCTCCTCCGCGCCCACCAGCCCATGTCCGCCATGTTCTCCCTCCTCTACACCAACATCGGCCCACGTCTCGACCATCCTCCCGTCCTACTTCGACGCCCACGGCCGCGCGGAGCCGCTGGGGCCGGCGCGCATCCCGACGTCCGTCCTGGCGGGCCACCCGAAGAGGACTTCTTCGGCCTGCTCAAGCGCGACGGGCCCCGCCTGCGCGACTTTGGCGTCGCGATGCGCATGACTAGTCGGAGGGTGCCGGTCACGGGCATGTACGACATGACGGCCGTGCTCAAGGAGTGTGAGGATGCGAAGAGAGACGGTGTGGGTGGATGTGGGCGGCGGGGATGGGCATACGGTTGGGGAGTTTTTGGAGCGGTATCCTGGGTTGAGCGCGGGGCGGTGCGTGGTGCAGGATCTGGAAGAGGTGGTGGAGGCGGCGAGGGGGATGCGCGGGAGAGGGGGCTGGAGGGGTGAGGTGGGTGGGGATAGACTTTATGAGGGATGCGCCGGTGGAGGGTGAGTTTTTACTTTGGCTCTTTGTCTTTCTTTCCTTCTTGATGAGAGAGGGGGGGAAACAGCTAACGTGGTGTTGTTGTGTGTGTGGTGTGTAGGCGCGCTGGTCTACTACCTCCGGCACATCATCCGGGACTACTCGGACCCCGTGTGCACGACCATCCTGCGCAACGTCGCCCGCGCCCTGACGGACCCGGCCGGCCGCGTGCTCATCTCGGAGCAGATCCACCCGGACGTGACCGGCATGCCGGGCCCGCCGCCGCTGTACGCGGCCTTCAAGGACTTTTCGATGCTCTCCATCGGCGGCAAGGAGCGCTCGCTGAAGCAGTTCGCCGCGCTGGCCGATGCTGCCGGGCTGCGGGTGTCGGGCGTGTTTCGGGACGGGGCGACGCCGCATGCCGTCATCGAGCTTGCGCTGAAGGAGGTCGGGGAGGTTGGCGGGGAGGGCGCTGCGGGAGGGGAGAGGGTCGGTCGACAGGAGGATCTCGATGAGCAGAAGGGCGTTGAGGGGAGGAAATGGGTTGTCGATGGAGGGGAGGCTGACTCGGCTGCACAATGATGATCTGAGCAAGAGATGAGTTCCCAAGAGACAGGGCGAAACAGGACCTAGGGAGGACATGTTGGGAAATACGGTACTTGGAGGAACCGGTTTCGTTTGGCGATCCCCGCCTTTTTTCTACATACTTTTTGATCCACGAGCAGTAGCGACAAAAATCCAAGAGAAGATGACCATGAATGAACCGGACAACTGAGGAACAACAATCCGGAGATTCGCAACCTCGGCTCCCCTAGGATTGCTCTCGCACGACATTGAGCACCAAGCACCCCTGAACAAGCAACCTCAGAGACGGAATCACGACACGCAACATAACCAAGCATCATGTATTCATTTTCCAGACCTCGCCGCACTATTTCTGATCTGTACCCCTGCATTCTCAAAACGCTATACAACGCTGGTACTTCGTATCTACTACCAAGGTATGTTCGCATACCCCCATCCCAACTCCGCCCCCTCACTCAGTCGGGCGACACATCCCCTCCATCCCCATCCCCCTCACCTACACCACCATCCGGCTTTCCCTCCAACCCCGCCAACCCCCCAACAGTCTTCTTCACGGGCTTCTTCCTTCGCTTACGCACTCCCTCCCCACCACTCCCATCCCCTGCGCTCGGCGGGGGCGCTTCACAGACCCAGCGGGCAATGACGCTCGCCCGGTCACTCGCAGCAGGGTACTCTCTCCCCTCGTCCGCGATAGGCGCCTGTGTGGCGCGACGGCGAGCTGCGGGGACTGCGGCCGGAGCGCGGGAAGAAAACTTGGCAGGTGTCTTGTTGCTACTCACGGTTGTCGCTGATGGCAGTGATGCTGGCTCTGCCTCAATAGCTTGGGGGCTTGTGGTGGGTGTGGCGCCAGCTGGGTTGGGCGGCGTGGTGTCATCGGATGGCCCGGTTAGCGCTTCCCTGAGAAGTTTCGCGTCGAGGGCGTTGACGGCGCTATCGAGACGGTAGTCGCGCTCGGCGCGCAGCTGGCGGGCGCGGATAGCCAGACGGAGAGAGGGCTCCTCGGCGGTGCGATCGTCGCTGGGTGTCTCTAGGGCAAGTTGTGGGCGAACAAGGGCTTTGGATTCTTTGTCCGGCTCGGCTGGTGCTGCGGTGGGCGGGTCAGGGGTTGCGGGTGCGCTATCGTGACCTGGAGCTGGGAGGGCTTTGGTCGGTCTTGGGGGTGGGAGGAGAGGGACTGGAGTTGCGCCGTTGCCGGCAGACTCAAAGAGCGCGAGGGGTGCCGGCGCGCAGAGCTCCTCCCACGCTTCTGGCAGCTGAATCCAGTTACCGCTCGCTCGCAGGACGTCGATCCAATCGGAGCGAGCGGGACATCGGCTCGATTGGAACACAGGGTAGCCGTCGGCAAGGCGGGCAAGGCGCGCGGCCATGTACGCGTGGCGGAGCAGCTCTTTGGGTGAGGTCTGGATAAGGCAGTGGCAGAGCAAAAGCGCATGGAGCCCATCCGTGAGCAGCGGGTGACATGTCAAGGTCTCCGTTGTGGTTTGCAGGGGGCCGGGGGCCGGCGGTAGCGCACGTGTGGGGGGCAGTGGCTCCGTGCTTGGATAGGGGGCAGGGACGGGGTGAAGAAGCGAAGAGCTCTGATAACGCGTAAATGCGGTGAGGCGTCCTCTCCGCCTCATTGTCGCCGGCAAGGGGCGAGCGAGGCCCGACGGATAGCTCTGGGATCGCGGGGCCCTGGCGCCGTTGACGGCCGAGTTGACCTTGCGAGTAAAGTCCTCAGCGACCTCAATGGGCAGGTCTGGCGAATACTCAAAATGAGCGAGGAAGGCCATGAAGTCCCGCAAAGCGCGCTTGGCGTTCAGCCTCACAAGTTTCCGGGCTTCGACCATCCTACGCTGTGCGTCTTTTTCCTCTGGTGACGGTTCTGGCTGGGTCTCCACGGCCTGGGTAGCACAGCCATTAGCATGCGCCTTCTTTGCGCCCGAGTCTACCGACAGAGCAGCAGCAGCGTGGCAGCAGGCGATGCCCAAGTACACGCCCGCTCTTTGGAACAGCAGTTGCATCTCTAGACTGCTCGGCTGATCTTCCTCCTTCAAGATGACGTCGGGTTGCCGTCGGTTGGTTGGGGGCGGTTGTTGCCGCAACACGAGCTGAGTCTCCAATCGCGACCCCTTATGGGTCAGTCGAGACAGGCGGTCAAGTTTGAGAGCCTCCGTCAAATCGTCCACGGCGCCTTGGTAGTCACCCTTGAAGACGCGAACCATAGCGCGGGTCCTCAGGCGCGCTGGGTCGGACGGCTTCGCGGTGACGATCTCGTCCAGCGGGGTGAGGCTGGTGCACTCGACCAGCTGGCGGCTGGGAATCTTTTCGTGAAAGAAATGGACATACTTGGCATCGGCGTCCTGGGGGTTGCGCTGGAGCACCAGGGACGCTACGTCCTCAAGCGCAGAGGCGCTTTGCATAGTCGCGACGCTGCAGGCAATCTCGTCCAGCCGATACGCCTCGACCAGCTTCTGGGTGGCCTGCTCTCTCATCCTGTGCCTCCTCTCCGGGCTGAGCTTCGTCTGTGGCGGTGGCCGTTGGCCAAAGCCAAGACCTAATGCGGCTGCATGGTGCGCAGCTCCGGTGAGACCCCGCTGGCCGATGGTGGCCACTCCGCTGGCAGCGCGCACGGCGAGATTGGTCGCCTCGTCCACGAGGCGCCGGATCTTGACGAGGTCAAAGAAGACGGCCGGGTCAATGGGGCGCGGCCTCGGGGTGTTGTAGTTGGCGTTCGCGATGGTCTCGAGAATCTCCGGGGGTAGCTGGAGCCACGGGCCATGGAAGGAGGAGATGTATCGCCAATGCCTACAACCCAGACGTCAGTCGCAGCTTGGAGAGATTGCGCTCGACGCACAGAGAGGTAACGAAGGTGAGGGACGTCGCTCAATTACGCGGCGACCTGTTCTCCACAACCAATGGCAAACAGGGTGCGACGAGGGCAGGTGGGAAAGGAGCGCACTTATTCCTACAGATTACGAGGACCTGAGGCTGCTGCTGGGCAGCCTTTGTCTTTGAGGGTTTCTTGGTGGCCGGCTGTGGCTGCGACGGCGAAGATGGGGGGTCATTGTCGCGCCCACCATCGGCGCCGGACCCGGGCCTCTTCTTGCCGGGCATCGTCGGAGTCGAAGCTCAGGGAGGTCGGCCGGGGGGTGCGCGATTGGCGGGTCGCGGCGCAGCGCAGCGAGCGAGCAATTGGGCGGCGTGAATTTCTGGATCCCGTGGGGGACCCGGGGCCGAGTCAGCAAGAATCGGCGGCCATCAATTGCCCCCCATTGACGACTGGACCGCCGAACAAAGAGTGCAAGTCCATTCAGAGCAAGAGGAAGTCGCAACACCCGCCCGATTGAATCAATCTGTCAGCCGCAATGGAATCCCCCAGCTCAGCGCGTTACGTGCAACGATCAAGGTCAGTTCCTCTGGTCCGTGGTGCTGCCCGGAACATCACGTGCCGAGACTCGACAATGGTACTCGGGAATGCTTGCGGCAGACATGGCAAGTATGGTTTTGTGGTATTGTGTGATGGAAGGCGACAGGCGACAGCAGATTTGTCAATTGAAATGCAGTTGTGATGGCCGAGGATCAGGGCAAGTGCCAGGTGCGATTAGACAATGGCAAACGATGACGGTCGAGGCAGCGACGACTTGCTGCAGGCAGCAGAGATGTGCATTTGCGATCCAGCCCTAACCCTCCTCAACCCCCAGCATGTCGACCCGGACCAGCCCGTTGCACCTCACTGAGCAACGAGCCAGAGTGTTGCAAGACATGGCCTTGCTACCTTACATTACTCAACGCTGCACATGAGGTCCCGCGCATCTCGAGCCCTTGTCAGAAAGCAGCTAGGAATAGATGCACGAGATTGACCAGAAACGGCCTGGAACCCTGGATATTTTTAACTCTTCAGTTGTCAATGTGCCAGGTGTGATTGGCTGCTGGCCCCGACTCGGGCGCTTCCAACGCCAATTGCTGCAGCATTTACGCGCCCACTCCCGCCATCACCAGCACGCCCAGCACCGGCATTCCACATTGGATGCACGGCTTGGATGGCAGCCGTGGTAGTGCTTCAAGATGAGATGACTTCCCACAGGCTCCCAGGGGTGCCCAACTCTGGATCCTTCACTCCCATGCCCTTGAACTTGTCGATTCCCAACAACATTGCTGTGATTGATTTTGTTGTTGAGGCTGTCTCCGAGCATCTCGCCCAGGTTCAACTGAGCTTCTTCCCTCACCATGCTGTCAAGTGGACGGGCTTCAACGCCAAGATGGATGCCATGGCTGGTCCTGTGCATCATCACACAACTCCACCTCACCAGGGCCCAGGCGGCCGTCTCAACGCTGTTTATCCCGGACACCAACACCATCGTGTCCATTAACCTGCCACCCAACTCCGACGACATCAACTTCTATGTCTCGACACCAGACTGGTACCAGTACACCGCCATCGGCTTTGGGAGCAGCATGGCCAATGCCCTGATGCTGGTCATGTATGCTTCCGCAGACCGCAACAGTAAACCAACCCCTTCGAATACCTTCACACCAGTTGAACACATTTTGACACAACCATCACAGGCGTGACGGTCAGTCCGCGGATAGCCACGTAAGGAAACTTACCCTTTGATTACACTTCTGCCGGCTCACACAACCACAGAGGCAACACGGAACCCGTCTGGTCCCCCGCCATCGACCTCGCCATCCACTCCTCCTCCATCGACGACAACAACGACATGTTCATCAACGGCACCTGCCTCGCCTGCCGCCGCCAGCCCTCCGTGACCGTCAACTCTTCCTCGCCCATGATGTTCGCCATTGGTCCCAGCGTCGACCTCGCCACCGACGACCTCGACGCCCGCATCCGCCGGCACTTTGCCTACGGTCCGGCCCCCTATCTTTTCCTCCCCCCAACCCTCATGATTACCTAACTAACAAGCCACCCACTCTTCACAGCCCACTTCACAATGGACCTCACCCTTGCCACCGGCCCCGGCGGCATCCCCCTCATCACCACCCCCGCCTCCGCAACCAACGTCTCCGTGGGCGCGGCCCTGACGCCCGCGGGCCTGGTGCGCGACGACAACAAGGCGGCCACGGCCCACGGCATCCTGTACGCCATCGTCGCCCTCGCCGTCGCGCCCTTCGACTCGCTGGTCGCGGGCGCCCTCGGCAGCCGCTGGGCGTGGCTGCACGGCGTCACGGCGAGCGTGTACCTGGCGTTTGTGGTCGGGGCGATGGTGCCGGGTGTGATTATCAGCGGGCAGCATGTTGCGGTATGTTCTCCCTCTTTTTTTTTTCTTTTCTTATTGTGTCGGTGTCCGTGTCCGGTGAAAGGGGTGGGGGGATTTGACTAACTTTTGGGGTTGGAATAGACGAGGCACTTCCGGACTGGCCACCAGGTCCTGGGCTGCTGACCATTGTTGCGATGACCGTCATGTTCGGGTGGGGGGTGTGGCTGTCGTGGGTCAGGCGGTCGGCCAAGAAGCACGGGCAGGAGCCGCCTCAGAGCGCGAGGGTGTTGGGGGCGGTGCATCGCTGGGCGTGCAGGGTGATTTGGCTGCTGTTGTTGGTCAACGTTGGACTGTAAGTGCTGACCGTGATGCCTTTGGTGAAGCGTGGTCTGTGAAAATTTGACTGACGTGGCGGTTTAGGGGCATGAAGCTATCGGAACAGAAGCTGGTCTTGCTCCTGGCATACGTGGCATTGGCGCTTGGTCTGATTGTCATCCTGGTGCCTGTGTACTTTTGCATCTGGAGGTGCTCGAAGCGGAGGAGCAAGAAGGAAGATGATACGCATGAGTTGCACACCATCTACGACCACAACTACCACTGAGTCTGGGAAGTATTGGCGTCGAAGGCGCAAGGTCGGGTGGTTCTGGGGTTGTCATTGTGTTGGCGTTGGATCGTTTTCAATTGTTCTCAAGTTTGATACCACAACATTGTAACATTGCTCGGGCCGTTTATCCTGGGTTCCTGCTCATACAAATCACGGCTGATTCAAACACCGGTTCAAGCGTAGCCACGGAATCAATGAGTTCATACTACGATAGGTAGTAGCCTTGCCGTCAATCTCACATAGCTCCCATTTGGGCCATCTCTGGCGCCCCTGAAAAGTTGAGGTTTCCAGTCCTGCAAAGTACTTGTTTTCTTCCGTCCCTCTTCTGAGCTCAATGCATGCGATGCAAATGCAAGGTACATGTACCTGTTACGGCACGCATGCCAATCAGGGAATTCGGGGATCTCGGCAACCCGATCAGAGACTTGAGTCTACTCGATGAATAACCCATCATCAATAGAGACAGAATCGGGAGAGAATAAGCGGTAAAATACACTAGCGACTGACACAGAGCATCCCGGGATCTAGGCTGCCAGCCGTCACCAACCCGAGTACCAGTCCGGCATATCATGACGCATGCATTTTGATCAACTTATTCGGGTTCAGACTCCATGAACAGTGCGCTCCGTGCTATGACCGAACCGAGCGCCGAAGCGGTCCCGAGAGTCTCACCTATCCAGACGATGGCGTCAACAGTACTTGGTAACCCATTCACCCAACTAGGCAGAACAACTCCGACCTCGCTATCCGCACTAGTATTCTGTTGAGCTCCGGGATCATCTGCGCACGAAAAGCGGAAAGGGGCAGTCGAATTACACAACATTCCCTAGTATCCTTAGCCTTTGGTGTCCTTGTCAAACTCCTGGGTACCCGACAGCAGTACAACTAAACCCGGGATTTAAAAACGATCCCGGCAGCTCTCCCCGCAGACCAGACCCACTGAGACGCCAGCCAACCCAAAGCCGGCTACTCTGTTCCTAAACTAACGGATTCATCATCAAGATTCCGCACTCGCGCCAAGCCCGTTGTTCACCGGCTGCGGCCGCACATCGGCCGTGCTGGTCCACGCAAAAGTTGGCCTTCCCTTTTCCTTGATCGGTGTCTGTCCCGGCCCTAACTTTTCAATCAAAGTGGCATGATATCGAGAGAGCATGTCGGATGAGAAGACACCACAATGTCAGGGGACTGACCAGGGCACCGATGTCACGGATCACGAGTCCTCGTCAACTCCCGAGCCTGCTCCCGAACATGACGGAAAAGGAACTCCACAGTTGACAAGTGAAGCGACAAGCAAAGCAACCAGCGAAGCACCTCAGGGCTCTGATGGAGAAGATATCTCACACCGTGACGCCACCAACGACGTTGAAACCGCAGACGTATCACAACAAGAGAAATGGGGAACCATCCGGCGGGCCTGGAGGTGGAAGCCTAAGCCGGCCCGCTACGACCCCAAGAACCCTCCCAAGTTCACCATCTGGCTGAACATTCTGTTTGGGTTTGTACGTCGAACCACTCCCTTTGACGTCCCCTCACGCTCAAACACTGAATCCTAACTTTTCCTCCAGGCCTCCTGCTTCACCGTGTCCAACCTCTACTACAACCAAGCCATCCTCAACCGCATCGCCGAGACCTTCGGCGTGACCTTTGAAAAGGCCTCCTCGGTCGCCACGCTCATGCAAGCCGGCTACGCCGGCGGCCTGCTCCTCATCTGTCCGCTAGGCGACGTTTTTCCACGCCGGCCCTTCATCCTCGCCCTCGTCGCCTTCACCGCAACCCTCGTAAGCTTCCTCCCCCCGCTCTCTTCATAGTTTTAGTACTAAACACACAACCAGTGGCTCCCGCTCTGCCTAACGACCTCCTTCCCCGTCTTTCTCGCCCTCTCCTTCCTCACCGGCCTGACCACCGTCACGCCGCAGCTCATGCTGCCGCTGGTCGGCGACCTGGCCCCGCCGCGCCGCCGCGCCAGCTCCCTCGCCGTCGTCGTCTCGGGCCTGTCGCTCGGCATCCTCGTCGCGCGCATCCTGTCGGGCGTGCTCGCCGCCTACACGCACTGGCGCAACATCTACTGGTTCGGGTTCGGCGTGCAGTGGGTGGTGGCCGGGTTGCTGTACGTCTTTATGCCGGATTATCCGAGCAAGAATCCCGCCGCTGGCGGCGCAGGGGCTGGGGTCGGGGTTGTTGGGTGGACAGGGACGGGGATGGGGATGGGCGGGCTGGTGAAGGCCGGGTGGTGGTATCTGGGGGTGCTGGGGAGTGTGGGGAGGCTGGCGGTGACGGAGCCGTTGCTGGTGCAGGCCGGGGTGGTGGCGTTCCTGTTGAGCGCCGTGTTCACGTCGTTTTGGACGACGCTGAGCTTCTTGCTGGCCAGCCCGCCGTTTGAGTACGAGAGCGTGGTGGTGGGGCTGTTTGGGCTGATCGGGGTGGTGGTGATCCTGGCGGCGCCCGTGTACAGCCGGCTGGTGATTGACAAGATGGTGCCGCTGGTGTCGGCGGTCATGGGCCTGACGGTGGAGCTGGCGGGTGTGGTGGTGGGCACGTTCACGGGGTCGTTTCATGTCGCCGGGCCGGTGGTGCAGGCCATCGCGATCGATCTGGGCTCGCAGATTGCGAACCGCGCCGCCATCTACGGCATCCAACCACAGGCGCAGAACCGAGTCAACACGGCGTACATGGTGGCGGCTTTCTCGGGGCAGCTGACGGGGACGGCGGTCGGGAACAGACTGTATGCGCAGGGAGGATGGGTGTACAGCGGGAGTTGCAGCAGTAAGTCTCTCCGGTCTGCTGTTTCAAACAAAGTTTGGCTCTGACTGACGGCATGTTTGCAGTTGGCTTCATCGTATTGGCCTTGGCAGTGTGTCTCGCCCGCGGCCCGAGGGAAACCGGATGGGTTGGATGGTCTGGGGGATGGGCGATACGCAGGGACGACCTGCGCGCTGGAAGGGGGTCCGACATCGAGACAGTGGCTGAGGGCCCAGTTGAAACATCTAGTGTTGACGTTGATGGGACGAAGTCGGGAGAGAAGTGATGGTGTAGACGGGAGGACTTCATGACAAATCATACAAGTAGACAATAGAGTGAAAGGCGTTTTCACCTTTTCCTTTGATTACCAGATGGAGAACCTTGGACTTAATGACAGCTCTAATCACATGCCGGGATCGAAAGTGTATTCCATGTTCCAATGGACGATATTTTGATTTCCAGAACCAGTGACATCCGCAGTCTACGACCCAAAGTAGGTAGGTGACTTCCAGCCTCGGCCACACGTTTTGGGAAGCTCAAATGGCTGATGCGCCAAGTTGAGTGCACATCCCCGCGCCCCTTTTCAGCCTCTGTCCGTGCCCATGTGAATGCCGCACCTCGAGCGTTCTCCGCTTTTCCGGGTTTGGCGCACCACATGGGTGGCGAGAAGTGGGCGTGGTTCCTGAGGCTGTTTCGTTTGGAGTTTCATGCGTCTCTCGATGCCCGGACTCCGCAAAGATGAAACTCTCGGTCGAAATCCCTGTTCTTCTCGTGCCGCCCATTGGACTTTTCAAACACAAATCACAGTTTGTCTGTGGAGAAGCGCAGCCATGACTGACGACTACCCCGTACTTGCGACGAACACCGTGGGGACTTTTTCACATCCTGCATTGAACTGTGGCTTGTGGAGATGGGGTCTAGAGTGTCAAAGAAGGGCCACACCCCACCCTAGACTCGTAACGTAGACATACTTAGACACGTTGCCCCTGGACAGGATGTGATGTGATCGACACCTTCATCTCTCAACGAATGCCTTGCTCGTGGAAATAGACATGGATCGCATAGTGAGGAGACACCGGACACCTCGCAGGAACCTCACTCGGTTCATGATTCATGACAAGCTCAACAGGAGGGACAATGAGGATGTTCCGGAGGGCGACGACATTGGCGACGACATTGGCGACAACATTGACGACGAGGATAAGCCCGACAACCCCGGGCAGGGCAAGGGAAAAGACAAGAAGGGCAAGAAGGACACGAGTACATCGCTGCTTAGCTCACCAACATCGGAACCATTTTCAAGTCCAACATTACCTCCGCCACCACCCCCACCCCCAGCTGAAACAACCACCCTCTCTACGTCTCCCGTGTTGACTGAGCCAACACCGTTACCGCCGCCCTTGCCGGTGCCGGTGTTGGAACCCTCCTCATCCACCGAAACAACAGAGGCTCCAGAGACGCCGACTCCTACGTTGGAAACTAGGAGCGTTACGGCCCAAACCACCACCAGTACAGTGCAAACCAGCACGTCAACTGCTCGAATCACCAGTACCACGAGTAGCACGAGTGCCACCAGTTTCACCAGTACCACCAGTACTACGAGTCAAACCAGGACTTTCACAACTCGAACTACCATCATTCCGACTCAAAGTAGCTTTGCCCCGACCGTGGTTGAGGACAATTCGCCGTTTTCAACGCAAGAAGGTACCAAGACCACCACCGAGTCTAGACATTGCCGTCAACCACAGAGCATAAGCTAACTCTGCAATAAAGCGCCATATTCCACCTCGCCAACTACCCCAATGCAGACGGTCACTGGCAAGAGTGGTTTAAGCCCAGGGCAAATAGCCGGCATAACAGTCGGCACCATTGGTACAAAACCCACCACTCGCTGCTGAGGCCTCAACTCACCATATACCAGCCTTCCTCCTCCTCGCTCTGGCCTCACTCCTCCTCTTCCGCCGTATCCGCAGACGGCAAAAAGCCGAGCCTCACGACCCATCAGACTTTAGAACGCTCCTCCACCCCACCGGCACGACGCCCCCTCTCCAGCATCTCTCCGTCAACCCCGACCACCACAACCACCGCGACGACGAAAAACGGGGCCCCGACCCCTTACTATTCCGCCCACCACCCATCCACCAGCACCCGCTCTTCCGCAACCCTCCTACCCCCATCATCCCCACCACGAGCACCTTCACCACCACCCCTACCGCTATTGCCCCCGCCAAGCCCAAACCAACACCAACAGCAGCAGCAACAACCACAGCAGCAGCAACGACAACAACAACGACAGGAACAACAACCCGCCTCTCCAGATGGCTCAACGACCTCCGCGGCCAGCAGCATCAGCCACAGCCCCACCCCCAATCCCGCGACCCTCAAAAGAGCCCGAGCCAAAACCCCCCCAGCCCCCTATCCGAGTACACCCCCCCCCCGAACTCGTCCGTCCTCTCCCTCCCGACCACCATCCTCACGACCCGCCAGACCAACAGCACCTTCTTCCCGACGACGGCGCTGCACTACCCGCGCCTGTCCGAGTCCGGTCCCGTTCCCGTTCCGGTGCTGGGCGGGGATCTGGGGCCTAAGCAGAGGCAGGAGCAGGAGCAGGAGCAGGAAAAGGAAACGGAACAAGGGCGGGTGGCCGGACCTGCGGCTGGGCTCGTGGTTCCCATGAATAAGGAGCTGAGGCTGTCTGGTCTTGGAAGGGGAGGGGCAGGGGGAGGATGAGAGTGGGAGCAAGTGGTGCAGGCACCGCAAAGACAAACAGTGATACCGAGACTCTTGCATATATGTACAGGACACATCACAGGCGTCGTTAGAAACCAGCATTTATACAAATCCCACCATTCTATTCCCGCCCATTATTTTATGCGTTTAATGTTATAGACAGATAGGACAACAAAACAGCCTCGCTGCTTGCTCCTATATGCAGAGTGGAGATGTGTGTGTGTCTGTGTGACTTCTCTATGACCAACAAGACCCGCCGGGGCCGCCTCAATCTGCGCGCCCAAACCAAACCAACCGCCTTGACCTGACCTCATCCTGTTCCCTTCCCACACCCAACCTGATCCTCATAAAGGAAAAAAAAACCAAAACCCGTCCGCCCAAACACCGAGCCTCACGCACGCGTAGTCGGGGCCCCCGGTGAATCTATCCCATGGAACGCCCCGCTGACCTAGACCGTACCGCCGTTTTGATATCCGCAAGACAGACAGACAAAGACATATGAAACAAGGAAAACAGAAATGCAGACATCTGATGCATCTTTCCCCCCTTTTGCTCCGCCCTTCCCAGTGATAATCCTTGGATTTTATCTCTGAATCCCCCCGCCCATGTGTGTGTGTGTGTGTGTGTGTTCAACTCAACTCAATACAACCCGGCCACCAGTTTCGCACAGGGGGTATCATTCCAAGAATAGCAAAGAGGAAAGACCGAGACGCAAGGAAAAGCAGATCAGACAAACGAGAAAGGAAAATATACCACACGGGCAAGCAAGCTCACGCAGCAACGGCAGCTTCCTCAGCGTTGGGCCCGCCGAGCAGCTCGAGCACCTTCTTGACGACCGCGCTGGGGTACCCGCGGGTGAGCATCTCGCTGACGACGCCCTTGGCGCTCTCGCGCTCCTGGACGGCGAGGAACGCCCGCGTCATGGCCTCATACGTGCTGGGCTCGCGCCGCTCGCGGCCGACGGCCGAGTAGATCTCCTTGGCCTTACCGATCTGCTTCTCCGCCGCCCAGCCGTGGATGAGCGTGTTGGCAATGTAGGGCGTCAGCTCGATGCGCTTGGCGCGCATCTCGGCAAGCAGGGGTTCCGTGGCGGCCACCTGGTGGTTGGCAACCATGGACTCGAACAGGGCCTGGAACAGGCAGGCGTGCGCGGGAACAATGCGGTCCTTCATGACGGTGTCGAACACGCGGCGGGCGCCCTCCATGTCGTGGAGGACGCAGCCGCGAGCGTGGATCAGCGAGGCGTAGTGGACGGGCTCGGGGCGCTGGCCAGAAGCGCGCACCATGTCGAGGACTGCTTCGGCGGCGTTCATGTCGACCGGCTCCAGAGTGGCATGTGTGTCGACGAGGAGCTTGAAGGTATGGGTGGTCGGGGCGATGCCCTTGGCCTTCATACGCTCGTAGTACTCCAGGACCTTGGTCTTGTCACGCTTGGTTGTCAGGAAGAACTGCATCATGCTGTTGTACGGAGCAGGGCGCGCCGCGTAGTTCGGCATGGCCTCCATCTCGTCAAACAGCTCCTCGGCAAACTTCTCGTCGCTGACGCGGCACAGAGCGTTGACAATGGTGCCGTAAGTGACTGACGTGGGCTTGATTCCCGCGGCCCGCATCTCGGCAAAGTAAAAAAGGCAGTCGTCAATGCGGCGGGCCTTGCCCAGCTTTCCGATCAGAGCGTTGTACAGGAACGAGGTCGGCTCGACACCTTCAGACCGGGCGCGGATGAAGATCTTGACGGCCTCAGAAGCCTCGTCGAACGACTTGGCAGACTCCTTCAGCGTGGTGATATAGAGACCGTAAGTGTTGGCGGAGGGGGTGGCACCCATCGCGAGCAGCTCCTGATGGTAGCCTTCGGCCATGGACCTGCGGCCTTGGGTAAGGCAGGCGCCGATCATGGCGTCCAGAATCGAGGACCAGCCGTAGCGGACCACCGGGTACTGCGGGAGCGGGGGAACATCGCTGCGCGCCATGGCGAGGATCTCCTGGCAGAGGTCCATCTTGCCCTCCTTGGCCGCAGCCGAGATGAGCTTGGCGTACACAATGTAGCGGGGGTGACGGCCGGTACGGCGCATGTTCCGGAAGCGAGCGAGAGCCTCGTTCAGCCTCGGAGGTTTGCGGCCGTGGGAGCCCTCCAACTCCTCCGTGATGAAGAACGACCCCTTCACATCGACGTTGTGCGCGTACGGGTCGAAGGTGTCCTCCTGGCGGGACGCCGCCGGGGTTGCGGGGTAGGGCGGAGCTGGGAACGACTGAGGGAGCTCGGGAACCGGAAGAGGAGCGGCCTCCCGCGGGTCGGTAACCCCCCGAAGGGCCATGTACCTGGCGATGAACTCGGCGCCCTCTTCAATCTCGTCGGCCAGCTGCGACTTTTGGTCGACGGCGTTGTCACGGATGCGTTGGAACATGTACTCTGCCTGAGTCAGGCCCTCGAGGACCTGGCCCGAGCCGATCATGGCGACGGCGTACATGGTTGTGGGCTCGATGAACGACGCTGTGGGCTTGACCTCGGGGTGGCACAGAATGTCCCAGTACCGAGCAGCTGCCGAGACGTCGCCCTCGCGGATGCTCATGGCAAGCAGGGCGGTCGCCGGCGACGCAGCAGCGCTTGTGGGGAGGACGTTGGCAAAAGCCGCCATGGCAATCTGCTTATCACCGTGGTCGGCAGCAGCGGTAGCGAGCTGACCCATGGCCGAAGTCCTGGCCTGGGTCTCGATCTGCTGAGCCCAGTGGAGAGCTTCCCGGTAGATTCCACGGTCTATGAAGCCTTGAACGAAGCCGCTGGCAACGATGGCGTCCTTGATGTCGGCGGCCTTGGCATCGTACTCGCGCACGATCTTCTCGTAGAACTTCTTGGCACCTTCGATCTTGTCCGCAACAACGTAGGCGTTGATGACGGCAGCATAGACCTGAGCGTCGAGGCGGTCCTTCAGGGTCTGCTCCCCCTTGTCGTTGGCGATGGCAAGATTGCGGTACTCGTTGTAGCATTCCACGGCGCTAACGAGGTCGCCCGAGTTCGCAAACGCGGTGATCATGGCAGGGAAGGTGGCGGCAAACGGCGTTGTCTGGCTGGACTCCATGTGCTCAAAAAGATGGAGCATGTCGGAAACCCGGCCGGACTGGGCACAGGCCGAGATCAGCTGGTGGTAAGTCTCGGCCGAATACAGCGCCTTATTAGCCGTGACTGAAGATGTGAACAGCTTCATGGCCAAGTCGAGGCGGTCATCCTCAACAAGCATGGCGTGTTCGAGCTCGTGAGAGGCGAACATGAACTTGCCAGGCTCGTCCATACCGCCGAAACGGAGCCGCTTGTCTTCAAGGACCTGCTTGAGCGCGGCAATCTCGAGCGAGCGGGACGCGAGGAGGCCAACGAGCACGTTGTACGTGTCGCTGTCCGGGGCGACCTTGCGGCGCAGCATATCCGCGTAGACATCCAGGGCTTTGGTGACAATCTCCCACTTCTCCGAGGGCAGGTGGATGGCGGCCATGAGCAGGGCGTTGTAAGCCGTCGCAATGGGGCGGACGCCACCAACCAGCATGGCCTCGAAGACAGCAGGGATCTCGGCATAGCGTCCGGCCTCGGAAAGCTTGGTGAGATGGTCGGCGTAGGTCTGGGACTGGGGGTCGACTGGAGGCGTGAGGGTGCGGGCAACGCTGGCGGGCGAGGCCACGCGCGAGACGGGAGTGACGGACAGCGACCGAATCTCTTCGGCGAGCTGCTCTGCCAGAGCCGGAGAGGTCGCGCGAAGCGACTCGACTTTTTCTTCGAGCTCTTCTAGCTGTCTCCGAACCTCAATCTCCCTCTCAAATCGCTGCGTCGATGGCCAAAGCCGCCTCGGCCTCTGGCGGAACGCCGGGCGCGGTCGACGCTTCATCGTGGCTGGCGGACTCCTCGGCATCGAGCGCAAGAGTCTTCGCATCCGAGCCGACAAGAATGGAGGCCGGAGTCGGCTTCCACTCGATGGGCTTCGGGAACTGGAACTGAACCCACTCCTCCGCAGCCTCGCCGCTAGCCTGGGCCTGCTGCAGCTGCTCGAAGTAGGCATCGAGCCCGCCATGGTTCGCAACCTTGTCAGTGCGGTGCTCTAATGAGCCGGCGACCGGAAGGCTGGAGGTGTGGAAGGCCGACTGGAGGCCGAGGCTGGCGAGGCGGCCGACGCGGGCCGCATTTCGCCGCCGCGCAAACGACGGGCGGTTCTGTGAGTTTAGAACATGGGGGTGGGTGGCAGCTACGACCGACTGGGCGTAACCGTGGGTGAAAGACTTTGAAAATCCCTGCCGGATAAAGCTCTGGAAGACCGACGAGTAAACGGAGGGCATTTAGGAGACGCCTGGCGAGGAAGGGGTCTGCGGGGAAGCATTGGTTAGCAGAGATGTCCGCCAAAATGGTTGGAATATTCTCTTGTGTCGGTGAACTCTCCGGGTGCGCGCATTCCTTGCCCAGCACCTCCCACACCAACAAAAAAGAAAGACAGAGCAGCCCGGAGCCACGCGACACGACCGCGAACCTCGTGATTGACGAGGCGGGATGACTTTGAACTTACAAGGGGAGAATGGACGATGCGCAATTGCAGGTTCATTTGACGACAGTGAAGCCGTCAAACAAACGCGCGACCCTAAAGGTGGTTGGTGATTTGGATGTTGGGAACGGTCAAGCAGGAGGAACGAGGGTGCAAGTGTGGGAGTATGACTGTCAAATAATATGGGGATGCTGGGGACGCGCTGCACGAGCTGGGAACCCTGGAATGGAGCTAAGACGGACTGGCGGCCGTCGACCTGCGAACTTTTTTGCCCACTCAAGCGTGGCGGGTGGACTCGGAAGCCCTCTTAGTCAGAGGACGGGCCGCACCAAACTATCCAACCCGCACTGCTGCAGATGGATCAGCGAGCAGGGAAAGCCGTGGTTGCTGTTTCTTGCTTTTCGGCGGAGTTACAAGGTGCATGGAGATGCAGCAGAATTGACGCATTCATCTCGGCCGTCTGTCTGCAGGATATTCGGCGGATATTTACTTGTGCCTCGGGCCTCAGCTCAGGGGAGAAAAAGAACAGATGGCTTTTTCTTGGACGCGTGTGCATGCCCTGATGCAGGGCCATTTTTGCGACATTCAAGCCTCGCAACCCTCCCCCATCTCTGCCTCGTGTCCACGGCATCCTCGAACGAACCAGCGCAAGTTCACCAGGCAAGAAGCACCATGACGAATGAAACCGCCGCAGCGGATGCCTCGGGGGCGGGTTGAGTGGAGTGTGCTCCATGACACGTCAAAAACGAAGACAAACCGGGCGAGGAATCTGGAGGAAGGTGTGGAGCCGGCATTGATCTCCCCCATTGGAGCAGGGCCGGGACGGCTAGTGCCTCTGCTTGGGCCCTGTTAGTGCTGCGGCATCATAAAGTTGCCATGCACTCAGCTGGCCGCCCAAAACTACTTTTTCGGATCTCAGATCTCAGCTGCACTAACAAGCCAAGCACTCGGGGCTCGCACTTCTCGAAGGCCGACCCAGATTGAGCAAGCGAGCCAAGCCGTCACCGTCGAGCTGGGACTCGTCCCTGGCACCCTGTCCTGTCTGGGAAATGAGAAATTTCTCGAACGCCAAGGGCGAGAAAAGGAAGCACAGCGAAGGCCCCAACCCTTTGCGCCGACTCCATCGAATGCACTCGCGACTTCGCGGTGGAGCACTGTGTGAGATCCAATTGAATATTTCTGCGACTCTCAAAGGCTTATGAGTCAAATCGACACAGTTGCTGGACACTCTCGAGAAACGGACTTCCTACCACGCGGATGCCCTCCGTTGGCAGACGCAGGTCGACACAGCACCGCCCTGCGCATCCCTGAGCATCCCGTGCCCCGATATCAGGATTATCAGATGGACGGCCTGAAGAGGAAGTGGGTGGGTGCCTGGGGTAGTCACATGTGCCTGAAAAACGAAAATGTGCCGCGATGAGTCGGCTCGACGTTGCAACCCAGCTCGCCCCAGCCCGACTCGCAGACATCCACCGGCCCGGCGCCGCGGTCCATGGGCGTCTCCGCCCCCACCAACGCCAGCCCCGTTCCGCCTGTCGATCCCCGTCTCCGAGGTTGGCCGCTGGTCCGAGCTCACGTTCTCGGCTCTGCATCGAAGTGTCCCTCGCTCGTTTAGAACTTGAGTGACGTGTGACGTGAGAATGTTGTTAGCTTGGAGTGCACAACAACTGCGCATCAGCCACTAGCAATCGAGGGCTCTCATAAGCCTTTTTGTAGTCACCATCGCAGTGGGCAGAATTGAGAAGTGGGAGGAAGCACGGCTTCCCTGCAGGCGAGTTGTGTAACCGGTGTTGATCGACCCTGCCGCAACAGTTTTGGCAATTCTGGCTTCTTTCTCCGCTGAGTAAGTGGGCAGCGTGAAGCCTAAGCTCGTTCAGCTGTTCAGCCCGCTGAGCCTTCCCTGAATATATCTGGGGCCCGGTGCCTCGAATCTGCTGCTCCCGTCTGAGAGGACTGAGAGGAGTGCGCCCCGCACGCGTCTCCAGCCCCACCAAACGGCCCCGCATCTGGACAGTTTACCCCTCGTTCAGGGTCTCGAACAGCTTCTCAGAGAGCTCCCTACCACCAACGTGTAGCTATCGTACCAATCCGGAATCACTTCTGAGAACAGGCAATTGCAGTGACGTCTCACTGACCGTCTGGATCCAGTCTTCTGAGACTGTCATAAACAATTGTTGCTTGTCTGAAGCTTCCTTCCGACGTCGTCCTGCACATTTTTCTCATTCTCTGCGAGCATCCAAGAACGAGAGTTCGTCTGTTGTTTACCCTGTTGTTTACCCTGTTGTTTACCTTTGCTAAACCCACACAACCATCAAAACCCGCTCCGTGCCAGACATGGCTGATGATGCTGGAGACCGCACCGTCGTGGTGTCGTCACCCGGAAAGGTGCTGCTTGCTGGCGGGTACATTGTCCTCGACCGGAAACACACGGGGCTCGTCTTTGGCCTGAGTGCTCGCATCCACGTCCTGGCCCAGGAGATACCAACCAGCGCAGGCGTCCATCTCTCTGAGATTGTCGTGCAGAGTCCCCAGTTTCTCAACTCCACCTGGAGGTTCGGCTACCACCTCGTCGAAGACGGCGGCGGCATCAAGGTCACGCAGCTGCAATCGTAGGTCCTTTGTCTAACGAGTGCCCAATTCCCAGACTCACAAGGCACTAGGGGAACTCCGGTCGAGCCAAACCACTTTGTCGAGACGACCCTTAACTATGTCCTCACCTATATCGCCCAGGTAGACAAGAGCAAGGCCTCCCACGGCTTCCAGCCCGCCTCCCTCCTCGTCCTGGCCGACAACGACTACTACTCCAAACCCAAGCACTCGAGCTCCTCCTCCCGGCCCTCGTCCAGCTCTTCCGCCGACGGCGAGGAGGCAGCCCTGCCCCCAACCGCCCCTCTCCAGACCGAGAAACCCCCCCGCCCCCGCCACTTCGGCACAACCCTCCGTAACGCCCACAAGACGGGCCTCGGCTCCTCCGCCGCCATCGTCACCTCCCTCACCGCCGCCCTCCTCTCCCACTACCTGCCCCCCGCCCTCTTTGACCTGGCCACGCCCGCCAGCCGCCGCGTCCTCCACAACCTCGCCCAGGTCGCCCACTGCTCGGCCCAGGGCAAGATCGGCAGCGGCTTCGACGTCGCCAGCGCCGTCTACGGCTCGTGTCTGTACCGCCGCTTCAGCCCGGCCCTGCTGGGCGGGCTGCCCAACCCGGGCGAGCCGGGCTTCGCGGCCGCGCTGGCGGCGCTGGTGGACGACGTTGACGGGAGCCGGTGGGACTGCGAGATCGCCAAGGAGAAGGTGGGCTTGCCCGCGGGCGTGGCCATCCGCATGTGTGACGTGGACTGCGGCACGCAGACGGTGAGCATGGTGAAGAAGGTGCACGAGTGGCGGGACGGGAACAAGGAGGCTGCCGAGGGGGTGTACGCGGGACTTCAGAAGCGGGTGGATGAGCTGGCCGGGGTGTTGAGGGAGGGGAAGATGGAGGAAATTGGGAAGGTGCTGGGCCCCGTCAGGGACATTATGAGGAAGCTGGGGCAGGACAGCGGCGTGCCGATCGAGCCAGAGAGCCAGGAGGCGATGCTGAACGCGCTGGAGGGGGTGGAGGGCGTGTTGGGGAGCGTGGTGCCCGGCGCGGGCGGGTATGATGCGGCGGCGGTTGTGATGAGGGATGACGCCGAGACGGAGAAGCGGGTGAGGGCGTTCTTGAGGGAGTGGAGCGGCAAGAACGAGATACAGGTGCGGCTGATGAAGGTCAAGGGCGAAACGGAGGGTGTGAGGAAGGAGGATGTGGGGGAGTTCAAGGTGTGGATTACTTGAGCATAATGAGAGGCGAGGGCGCACGGGTTACGCAGGGTTCGAGGAGATATTGCCGATTCAGCCGATGGACATGCGATTGGGATTGAACGGTTTCACCCTGCGGCTTCTTGTTTCCCTCTCAGTATGTGACAATCTTTGTTGTTTGAAGTGAGCCAAATGCCTGCACTCAGCGGATACACTTCCCTGGCCTTCCACATGCAACTGAGCATTTCCCAATCCACTTTTCAGTCTCTAAGCTATTTTCCAATCGTTCCAGCGACCGCCCCTTTTTTTCATCCTCGCTCCATTACACCCAACTCCCGATGACCATGGAAAAAGCCAGCAACTCCAAAGACCGAAACAGGCGAATCAACCTCTACACCCTACCGAGAACCACCCACCACCCTCAGCCGCTCTCTCCTCACAGTCAAAAAACAAACTCTCTCCTCCCCTCCTCCCCCACCCTCGGCGTCAACGGACTAACCGGGCTGCCCAGCTGGAACTCGAACTCCAAATCCCAATCCACCGCACCACCACCACCACCGCTGCCCTTTCTTCCCAGTCCCCGCGTCGTCTCAAAGAAATCCAACTCCAAAGGCGAAACCTCCGTCACCGCCACCCCCTTTCCCATGCTCCCCACCCTCGGAGCCCCAGGCCCAATCAGCCCTAGATCTACCGCATTCCCCACCCCAGACGGATTCCCAAACAGCAGCAGATCCAACTCGTTCACCGACGCCGACGTCTTCTCCGTCATTGCCGGCCCCATCCCCGCCCTCACGGCATGGCTGTCCAGCGGGCCGGTCCCCGGCAAAGCAGCAAACGCGCTGACGCTGGTGTTGCTGCTCCGCAGCGACGACGAGCCCGAGGAGCCGTGTCTGACGCCTCCGACCCCGGCGGCGGCATTGGGGATGGGGATGGGGATCGAGACCGGGGTGGGGATGGAGAGGCGCGGCAGGGACGGCGGCGGCGGGGGCGGCGGGGGCGGAGAGAGGGAGAGGGGCCCGCTGCCGCCTCCGTTGTCGTTGGTGGTGGTGGTGGTGACGAAAGGGGGCTGGGGGACGTGCATGCGCGGGGAGAGGGGGTGAGAGTGAGGAAGCGGGTAGGTGTCGGTGGGGGCGAGGCCGAGGCGGGAGGCGGCTGCTTTTTCGCGGAGGACGGTGATTCTGGGGCGGTTGGTTAGTATCAGGGTTATGTTTAAGGGGGGGGGGGCTGAAGGGGGAAGGGGTGAGAAAGGGGACGTACTCGTCTTCGGTGAGACCGGGAAGGATGGTGGTTTCCTTTTTAAAATTGAATGGTTCAGACTGAGCAAAGTTGTTAGAACAAACTAGTCTCGAGAAAAGGGAGGGGCCTTACGATTTGGAGCTGGTGCTTCCTGCGCCGGAGGCCGACCATCTCTTGCAGAGACGAGTACAGCCTCTTGACTTCCGAATAGACAGTCATAGTAACCATGTTGAAGACAAATAATAACAGTATGTTGCGAATGCCAAGTTGGTTGAGCGAGTCCAACGCAATGAGAGGATGTAAGACGGATACGAGCTGATTTTAAACGGCCCAACGAAGAGCTTCGGAAACAAATCCGAAGGACAGATATTAATGTGACGAATTTCTAGCTGGCAGTACCAGAAGGCTGGAAATAGTTCAGACGAAGCCGCAAATGACGGGACAGACTGGGACGGGATCAAGGAGCGAATAGTTGAAGCGACGAGGACGGCGGACGGGAACGAGCGGGACAGCACCGAAGTGATCGAAACGAGAGGGACCAGATTACGAGAGACGCGTTTAAGGAAACAAAGGAGCGGCCTGAAAAGTCGAAGGGTTCATTGAACAAAAGTTCCCGCTTGCTGAGGGTTCCTTTTTGTAGGCTGGTTTGGCAAAAGTGGCCCGCCAACGACGGGTCTGGAACAAGAAAAGGCTGGTTCGCATAGCCGAGGGAGGGTGGGACATGTCAAAGAGACATTACCACTGTATCGGATCGCCGGGTTCATGCCACTGGAACGTGTTCCTTGAGCGAATGACGAAGAAAGGGTGAGTGGGTTGGAATGTGAGTGGGTGGTGGAAGCAAATCCGCGGCGTGGTCCAAGCCGTTTCCGCCCCCCCTTGACCACAAATTTGGAATGTGTCTCAATCACCCAAGGGTTCCCGCTGAGACAAGTACAGATTCACGTGCCTGGAAGAATTAGAGTTGGCTGTCAAGCTTATTTGTCTAAAACCTGTCGCGTGCGATTGGCGATATCCCTTGCGGACTCCTCCCTGCAGGAAGGCAACCACAAGCCTGATATCTCTATTTAGGATAGTCCTTGAGGTGATAGCTCTTGAGCTTGACGAATTGGTCAAATCCGAATTTGCTCAAGGTGACACCCTTTCCGGAATTCTTCCATCCGGTCCAGGCCAGGTCCTGCACAGCTGTCAGCATTCGTCTCCATCAATACGACAGGCGGCGTTCGGCTTACAGGGCTCGGGAAGTCGCAACGGTTCACGAAAACGGTGCCCGCCTCAACTGCATTGCACAGATCGTAGCCCTTCTCAGTATCCTTCGTCCATATACTGGCTGTCAAGCCAAACTCGCTGTCGTTCATCAACTTGACAGCCTCATCATCGCCCTTCACCTTCATGATCGGAATGACAGGCCCAAAGGTTTCGTCCTTCATGACCGTCATGCTGTGGTCCACGTTTGTAAGAAGCGTCGGAACGACAAAGTTCCCCCTGTCTGGGAGCTTGCTAAACGTCTCGTTTTCAGGGGTGGCGTTGGTGGCCCCCTTGTCCAGCGCGTCCTTGATGTGCCCCTCGATGGTCTCCTTGGACCTCTTTGAGATGACTGGGCCGAGGTGCGTCTCCTGGTCTAGAGGGTCGCCGAGCTTGTACCCTTTGAGGACATTCTGAACTGCGGAGACGAAGTCGTCGTGGATCTTCTCGTCAACATAGACACGCTCTATCGAGCAGCAGCTCTGGCCCGAGTTGAAGACGGCGCCGTCCACAATCTCTTCGGCAGCCCAGGCGATGTCAACGTCCCCACGAACGTACGCCGGGTCCTTCCCCCCAAGCTCCAGACCAACGTTGACGATGCGGTCTGATGCGGCGCCCTGGACTGCCACGCCACCCGCTACTGATCCCGTGAAGCAGACCAGCGCAATCTTGGGGTTTCGCACGATCGACTCAATTATGGTGGGCGAGCCGGAGTGGAAGTATTGAATCACACCGCTGGGCAGCCCAGCCTCGGTGAAAGCCTTGGCGACTTGCTCGACGACCGTGGGTGTCTGGGGAGACGGCTTGAGGATGACCGAGTTGCCGGACAGAAGTGCCGGAATTAGGGCGTTGACGAGGATCAGGTAAGGGTACTGAGTGGCCACTGTTAGCACGTCTTCTGGTGTGTCATTTGTTCACGGCCCCGGCAGCACCCACATTCCAAGCAAAGATGATGAGAACTGGCCCCACGGGGACCTTTCGGATGAACCGCTTGAAGCCCTTCTCTGCCTCGCCCGGTGTGTCCTTGAGTGTCTCCTCGCTAATCTTGAGGAGGTATTCGGCCCTCTTGACTGCCGTCGCGACTTCCTTGGCGGTGTAGGCGATGGGGCGTCCCATCTGGACGGTGAGCTCGGTCGCAAGCTCATCCTTCTTCTGTTCCAGTATTTTGAGTGCTTTCTTGACAATATCCTGGCGTTCCTGCAGCGTCGTCTTGCGCCATGACTCGAATGCCTGTGTGGCGATCTCGGGGAGCTGCTCGAGTTCCTCGGCTGAGACGCCGTTGCGCGTCAGGATCGGCTCGTCAGTCGTGGGCGAGATGGTCGTAATGACTTCGACCGACATGGTGACAGGAGAGAAAGGTGTGCGACGTCAGATTCCTGGAGGTCCGTGTTTGTTTGGTTGCTGTTGTTTTAGGGCCGATCTGAAAAGGAGAGAGCACAAGGAAGAGCAGCATCCATCATCCCTTCCTGGCTTACACCAAGCTGCCCCTCTGCCCCTCATGGCCCTGGCCGATTGCCGTCATCGGTCTGATAAGTGATAAGATAACCGAGACTGGGTCCAGCTGCAGGTTGGATAAACTACAGTACTTTCGAGAGACTGGTGGTCGCTGAATATCGAGTTGGCCCGTTATTTCAGTAGCTCATCAAGAGAAAAAAGAAGTTGCTACATCAGACCAGCAAAATATTAAACGCCATTCTTTCTTTCAATATTGCGAGATAATTTAAATAGACTGCAAATAACACAGTTGTATCTCGGTCTTGGAGTTGCTCAGAAGTACTCAGTTTCGCGCACAGACCCTGCCTCCCGTTCCCCAGTTTTATTTTTCGGGAGAACAGTTGCAGGTCCAGAACTTGCAGACTTTCGCAGAGTATTGCTCGATTTCCTTCAACACGCCGCAAATAGCCCACATGGCCGCCGACACACGCAACCAATTTCTCGATGCTGGAGACAGCGATGACGACGCGGGTCGCGGTTATGACTCCGAAGATGATTTCCAGAAGGGCGGACGGACTGTGAAACGGAGGAGAGTTGAAGACGACGACAGTGATGCCGACGACTTGAGCGACCAGGAAGACGGCCAGAGCGAGGATGGCGGGGCAGAGCTGGGAGAGGGCAATGGAGAGGCTGCAGATCTTGGCGTCGACGAGGAAGAGAAAGAGACAAAAGAACAATCGAGAGCCGAGAAATCGGGATCATCAGGGGAACTTCCCGGGGTCTTCAAGCCTCTGACCAAGAAGAATCTCGTCGCATCCGAGGCCGCCATCAAGAAGTCGGGCGTGGTATATTTGTCGAGGATCCCGCCCTTCATGAAACCCGCCAAACTTCGCTCGCTCCTCGAACCTTACGGCAAGATCAACAGGATCTTCCTCACACCAGAGGATCCAGCCGAGCATACTCGCCGTGTCCGTAGCGGCGGCAACAAGAAGCGGTCCTTCACCGAGGGCTGGGTTGAGTTTGTTAAGAAGAAGGATGCGAAGAAGGCATGCGATCTGTTGAACGCCCAGACCATTGGCGGGAAGAAGTCGAGCTGGTACCACGACGACGTGTGGGCCTTGAAGTATCTCAACGGCTTCAAATGGTGCGTCCAACCTCTGGGATCAGGATTCAACCAATGCTGACACCGGTGCAGGCACCACCTCACTGAACAGATCACAGCCGAAAACGCCGAACGGACCAGCAGGATGCGTGCCGAAATCGCCAAGACAACCCGCGAGAACAAAGAGTTTGTTCGCAACGTTGAGAGAGCCAAGGTTCTCAATGGAATCCAATCCAAAAATGCGGCGAAACGGAAGAAGACTGCAGAAGATGAGCCGGAAGAAGCAGGGCACGCAGATATGGCTGATAGAGCGGAGGGCGAGCCAGCGCAAGACAGGAGACGCACATTCAAACAGATACCCCTGGCAAAGAAGAGGAAGCAGGAAGAGCAGCCGGCGCAGGTCCAGAGAGTTCTCAGCAAGATCTTCTGATCTGCCTTGGAACACGAAACAAGGAAAGAAACTGTTGATATTTCCATCGGCTTCTTTTGCTGCTCTTGAGCCCTGTGCATATACCCCGTTTTGCTTCATGTGGACTGCCAAGGCAGCCGCCTCCTCAAGCTTTGTTCTTCTGAGACACCGACGATCATCTGTATTGTTCCACGGACCTCTGGTGAAGCACATATATTTCCCTCCGTCTTGACCCATTTCATCATGTCAACAACGCTGAGGGCATTACCATTCATTCCCCTTCGACGGTTACACCAATGGGTTCCTCAACGAAGTGAGATCAGACGGCAAGTTGTGCCCTGTCGAACTGCTCGTTATTGGGAAGTCCCAGCACAAGTGGAAGCTTTGGGGAAAGAACCACGAGACAACACGGCAAACGACCTTGGATTCGTCCAACCACGGTCCTGCGCGTGGGAAATCATCATATATAACCGCAGAACCCCCCTGTTGCCACCGGTCGACAACCCATCGACACAACAGACCATTTGGCCTCACTACATATCTAACCAACCGTTGCGGCGTAACGAAAGCGATAACAACGGGGTCTCGAGAAACCTTCAGGCTCTCACTCTCCGATTGTCCCTCGCTCAACGTTGGGCAGAGGCTCCTTGCTGGCAACATCTTTGTGCCCCTCACCGTCGAATCAGCACCGTATCTCCCGTAAAACCCCTTCTCCTCCGCCGATGGCTACTCAACCATCGACCAGCGAAAACGAACCACCGAGGCGGCGAGACATAACCCATAGTGGTACGTCAACCTACCCACACCGTTTTGGGCTCTCCAATATCACCGGTTCCCATCCCCAAGATGCAGGGCGCAACTGTAGCTGGCCAGTCCTGCCAACTCTTACCACATGCGACGCGCACACACAGACGGAGGACCTCGACTACCAAGACAGTCTCGGAAATCGTGTTATCAGAAACCTCCGCGGTCTCCACCACGAGGTACTGCAGATCTGGGAGGTGCCTAGGGACAACCCTACCCTCATCATTGTCGAGAATGGGCCCTTTGGCATCACTCCCATGATCGAATCCGAAGACGATGAAGATGACGACGGTCCGATCCTGGGTGACAAGATGCTCGGGGCCGAAAGACCAGTGCCTGGGAACCCAAATAAGAACAACATTGAGACGTACCAGCTCAGCAAAGTTGGGGTCGCCCCTGAACAAGCGATAAGAGACACCAGCGGTGCGATCAAGAAACTAGAGACGTCGGTTCGCCGGAAGCTCAGTCGCAGCTACGACGAGACGAGATCCTTGGGCAACCGTTCCTACAGCTTGTGCCCTCCAGAGTCGGTCCCGAAGCCATACGACAGCAACACCCGCCATAGAAACTGGCCTCGCCGTGCCCAAAGCCTCTCCGCGTCCTTCCCACCCACCATCCACGACGCCCCGGATCAGACCCCCACCACGTCTGCCTTCAACACCCCTCGCACTGCCACACCCAGACCCTCTCCCATCTCAGATCCCCGCCTCCGCCGCTCAATGGTCGCCGCCACCGGTACCCCCAGCCCCAGCAGCAGCACGACCAGCATCACCCGCAGCCCAGCATTCCGACGACGCGAAAGCAACCAGATTCCGGATCTCGATCTCGACCGCTCCCTTCCACCCGAGCCTCCCGTCAGCCCAACCGCCAGATGGGCCACATCTCCCAACGCCAGCCCCAACTCGATTCAGATCACCCCCACCGAAGCGTACAGTCCGCCCAACTCACCCTTCCTACCTCCATTCCAACGCGCCTCTCCGCGACTAAGACGAACGCGGCCACTCCGCCTCCCGAGTCCCGCCGCCTTCGCCTCGCGCGCAGCCTCCCCGCTGGCCACCAGCACCAGCACATCAGACGCAACCCCGCTCGCGACGCCTAGCGTAGGGCTCGAAGACGAGGCCGAGGCCGAGTCTCAGGCAGAGGTAGAGGCAGAGATCCCCGCCGGCCTCCTACCCCCTCTTCCTCTCCATCCTGCGCGCTCGGGCGCCATCCCCCTCGCAGCTGCTCCCACTTCCGGTCTCGGCATCTTTCCGGTCGCAAGCCGTCCCCAAGAGCTCGACCACCCATCACCAGCAACGGCAGAGGCAAGCCGGCAAGTTCACTTTCAACCTCGACCTCGACCTCGACCTCGGCAGGAGGGGGAAGAAGAAGAGGAGGAGGAAGAAGAAGACTCGGAAACTCTCGAACCGGAACCGAAACCGGAACCGCCGACTCCTCCCGCTGCAGCTACACCCACCGCACTGACGAGCGAGGAAGAGTAAGCGATGACGGGGTGGCACGAGTTATCTGCCCAGCTGGGGGGTAAAAGGAAGCACCTCATGTGTTGAGAGTAGCTGTTGGTGGGAAAGGGGGTCGTGACTTGGGGGTGGAAGGGCGATCTACTCGGGGGTGTGGTCAAGAAGTGGTTCTGGTGATGGGATGAGAAACGGAATACGGGTGTCACCATGGGTCAGGACAAAAGGGGTATGGGTCATATGTAGCAAATGAGTTGGATGGTTGTTCCTTACATTGCTGCACTCGGTTTTCTTTGGACGGGGCAGCGTGGCCTTTTGCTTTGTCTTGTAGTGTAGCGAATAGAATACCGATCATGACATGACTTGACAACAGCACTCAAGGGATCATTTTCTTGGGATGAGCGTCTCCGCTCGAAGCAAGGTTGGTTGAATTTGGAAAGAAGCATCTCTAAGCTTGTTCATCATCCGCGATGTCCAGATCGTCAAAGTCATCCAGCAACTCGTCCATGTTGACCTTCGGCCCGTCCTCCATCGTCATCTCCGTCTCGGCAATGCTCATGGCATCCGCATCCTGCGCCTTCTTCTTTTTGTTGTCCTTGTACAGCGCCAGAGCGGCGCGCAGCTCCTCGTCTTCCTCAACGTCCCGCAGGAACATCTCGTACTCGGCATCCAGGCGGGCCTGGTCGGCCGCCTTGGGCAGCAGCTCGCCCTCGTCCTTGGCCATGCGCTTGAGCTTCCAGTTGCGCCTCTTGTTCTTGCGGCGGTTCGGATAGTGCTTCTTGACCAGCACCACGTCCGGAATGGTCGACCCGTAAGCGCGCGAGTTTTCGATGGCGTCGAGCGCGTCCGAGTTGAAGTTTGTGCCGGAGAGCAGGTACCCCATAACCGAATCGCCGGGCCTCAGCAGGCTGCCGAGATGTGTCCGCGCAAAGTAGGTGTTGTCGTTTACGCCGAGATCGGATGCCCTGGCCACTGTCGCCTCGCCGAGCACCCACTTCCCCTTGCGTTGCCCTGTTGGCTCGATGTCCATGACGATGAACTCGACCATATCAGGGGCGCCCGCCAGCGGCATGACGGGTGCCCTCCAGTAGACGTCGGAGCTCAGTTCAGCCGTCTGCAGCGTGTTGGGATCCAGGAGATTGACAGATGTGCCTATCCTGTAGCAGAGGACGAGAGGGGTGATGTTGCCGAGCGCCTTGGCGAGCTTCAGGGGAAGCGCAACGAGGTCGTCTCTGCAGATGGGGACAATCTCGGCCGAGTAGTTGAACTTGTATGATTTGTTGCCCGTGTGGGTATCTGCCGAAATGAGATGCCTCGAGTCCTTGACGTGAACCGGGACCACTGATTTGAGAAAGTTGAGGAAGGCTTCCGCTTGGTTCCTGTGGGCAAAGTAGAAGTCGATGCCGTCCTTCTCCTCCTTGATGTTGATCGTGTCCCTGTGCGCCTGGTGCTTGAGGATCAACTGTTCTAACAGAAGGAACGTCCTCTTGTGGGTAACCTTCTGGCGCACCTGCACGGCGGCACGCCATACGTTTGCTGTATACGACTTGGCGCACTCGCGGCACTGCTGGTGGGCAACGACGTAGACCACCTCAAAGCTCTGCTGCATCAGGACACCCTCGGCAACGGCGTCCTGGACTGTGATTTTGACCTTGATACGGCGGGAGTGGGGTTCTGTCCAGACGAAGCGGGCGTCAATGATCCGAACTTTGCCCAAGTTGCGTAACCGTTTGAGGCAGAGCGACAGCAGTTCTCGTGATTCGGGGGCGGCCGTCACCCAGCTTGAGGGGGGCATGAGCCATCGGTCGCAGTCGCGGCAGAAGTGGAGGACGCCGTCGCGTTGGATGCCTTGTGAGATGTCGACAGTGGATTTGATGCTGTAGCAGGGTAAGTGTTTTGGCCTGGGTACCCAAGAGTGTCGGTCAAACCCACCAGTCGTAGCAGAGCGCGCCGGTAGAAGCCGTGCCATCGATGGGAACGCCGCAGTTGCAGCAGAGAATTCTGCCATGATGTTAGCATCCCCTAACGTCTGTAAAACGTTCTCGGGTCAAGAAAACTTACGTTGCGCCTGTCCGCGCAGTGCCGGCCATCGGGGCCATGGCCATGGGGACGTCGTCCAGATCCATGATTCTGGTGTCCTGATTTGCTCTTATTTCTTCTTTTCTTGTTTGGGGGTATCAAAAATCCAGACGGTGACGTTCTGGTGACTTGGTTGTTGGTCGCTGAAAGCAAAAGGGAAAACGATGGTCTGGGACAGAAAGTCAGGTACTGCTTCTGTTGCTGGGAGCTGGGCAGCGGGGCACTTGTACCTCGAGAATTTTAGAAAATCATTGCCCCGCGCTGCTTGATAAGCCGCTTATCGGGCTTCTTGGGTGGCGCCGAGGATCCACCTTTAGGCTGGGCAGTCTTGGCAGGGCTTGGCAAGAACATGTTGAGTTTCCCATGCCTGAGATCATCGCCACTCTTTCCGTGTCTTAAACTTGGATCGCCTGTGACATAACAGTAAATAAAGACGGGAAGGCTCCCCAGAGATGCAATACACAAGGTTGAAGAATCAAAGTGTCCTTGATGTCTCCCAGTTTCTGCTGTGAGGTAAAGACGCCTTGTGCTCTTTCCTTGCCTCACGGAGCTGGCGTTGCCGGTACGTATTCCTTGCCCACTTGTGCTCAACATGCTCCGCCGATATCCTTCACGGACCGCCTGCTGCGTGGTGGCGTCAGGTTCCGCGTGCATGTGGGCCTGCTTCCCCGGCTCGGCCGACTCCCCTTGGTACTGGCGGCAGTCGTTCCTCTGTCCTTGGCATTCGCCGTTGGACCAGGATCAAGCCAGCCCAGGACGTGCTGTGTAGTTCCGTGTGTTGCCCAGACTCGGGCCACTGAAGCAAAGCAGCGTAGCCGGCAGTGACTCAGAGCTGGAGAACCCATCGGAGACCAATGCCATGGCCCTCAGGCTCACGTCTTACTCCCCCCTCCACCCTGGAAGTTCATGCTGTAGCCCCCAGTCTTCTCGTCCTTCACCATGTTAAAGTTGTCCGTGCTCAGCCCAAACGGCTTGAGCAGCCCGTTGCCCAGGTCCTTCAGCTTCGCCCACATCTCGGCCGTCTCCTTCTCCTGCGCGGCCTTGGCCCGCGCCGGCAGCACCCGGAGCTGCGCCTGCACAATCTTCGCGTCAGTCGCTGTCAGGTTCGACATGGCCGCCAGTCGTTTGTAGTCTTCGATGGCGCCCTCCAGGTTCGACCACCCGCCCAGCTCGCTCCTCGCGCGGGCTCGCCGCATCAAGGCCTTGGCACGGATCCTGGTGATGTCGTCTTCGCGCTTCTGTCGGGCAGCCTCGATCGCGTCGGCGTCGGGGTTGGTGGAGACGGCCGGGCCGGCTTTGGCGGCTCCGGCGCTGATGATCTCTTCTTCGGCTTCGTCGGCCTCGGCTGCTTTGGCGGTTTCAGCTTCAGCTTCGGTCTTGGCCTTCTCGGTCTCCTGCTGCTCCAGCCGATCGAGGCCATCCAGCGCACTGGTGGCGTTGCTGACGGCTTCCTTCCATTCCTCTAGCTTCAAGTGACAGGCAGCAATGTTGGATCGCAGGACGGCCAGCTCGTAGTCCAGGTAGTTTGGGCACACGGCGACAGCCTCGTCGTACTTGTTGATGGCGATCTCGTACTTGCCCGACGTAAAGAGAGTATTGGCCTCGGCCTTGTGCGAGTTGGACTCGGCAACGAGAGACTGCAGAACCACAGTCAGTTATGACGTGCTGGAGAAGACGCAATGTGCAAAGGGTCACTTGCTGCCTCTTCATCCGGCGGAAACCTGTCGTGCTGGGCAGTCTCGTCGGCATCCTCGTCCTGGTTCGGCCGAGGGAGCTCCGCGGCCTCGGCGGCCTCGGCCGGGGTCGTCTCCTTGCGGACAACCATTGTCGACCGATCGGAGCTGGGTAGGCAGGTAGGGCAGCTGCACTTCAGGGCAAGGGAGCAAGGGCAGGCTTTGGATGCGAGATAAAGCACGCGGCGAGACTCGGAGGGGCGCGATGGGGCCAATGGATGGTGTTGCGATGGCACGCTGGAAATCGATTGGGTAATTACCGTTTTTCACATGCACGATCTAGCAACGCAACTCCACTCTTCGCTTGGGCCGGCCTGGAGACAGCACCGTTGTTGGGTCCCACCGTCTGGCGTCGGCATGGTTCCGCCGGGTCGCTTGGGTCGCATGGCAAGGTGCCAGCTGCAACACCAACACCATCTCGTCCGCTTATCTCGCAACTTCCTCGGTTCCTTGCATCATGCCAGGGGCGCGGCCCGAGTGATGTGGGTAGCGATGGCTGAAGAACTTCGGGAAAACCCGCGTCACCTGCAGCGACACGAGAGACAATCATGAAAACTGAATGCAGGAGGACATACAGGAGGGGTGTTCGCAAGGGTGCTCACCCTGTCTTGACAGGTTTTAGCGTCGAGGCGTCACAAACCAGGGGAGCTAGTGACCCCACCATCCGCCTCCAGCTTTTGTATTTTTCAGAAAAAAAGTCACCAGCCCCTCAATCCTCCGTGACCGCTCGTGGAGCTCCCACTGCAGATCCCAACCGTCGACTGAACCAATTGCTGCGCGCTTGGCAAAATCATATAAATATATTTCAGAGACCCTCCAAGATACCGTCACCCCTTGACTCACACACAACCCACCCATCACCGGCAGTCAACGCTCTCACAAACAACAAACACCATCACCATGGCTCCCAGAACCGAGTAGGTCCTCATAGCAACAACCCTGCCTCACCGTCCCACCCGCTAACAAAACCCCAGCTTCCCTCCCGTGCGCGCCTGTCTCTTTGACATGGACGGCCTCCTGCTCGACACCGAGGACCTCTACACGCTCTGCGTCAACCTGATCCTCGAAAAGTACCAGCGCCCCCTGCTGCCCTGGAGCATCAAGGCCAAGCTGCAAGGCCGCCCGGGCCCCGCCGCCAACAAGCTGTTCCACGACTGGGCCCAGCTCCCCATCACCCGCGACGAGTACATCGAGCAGATCTACGCCCTCCAGGCCCAGCACTTCCCCACCACCCAGCCCCTGCCCGGCATCCCCGAGCTCCTCTCCTCCCTCGGCCGCACCCGCTACTGGGACCTCCCCACCGCCTCCACACCCGAGAGCAGCACCACCCGCCCGCACCGCGTGCACATCGCCCTGGCCACGTCGTCGCACGAGGCCAACTTCCGCCTCAAGACGGCCCACCTGACGGAGCTCTTCTCCGTCTTCTCGCACCCGCGCCGCGTCCTCGGCGACGACGCCCGCATCCCCGCCGGCCGCGGCAAGCCGCTCCCGGACATCTACCACCTGGCCCTCCAGACCATCAACGACTCGCTGCCCGCCGGCGAGCGGCCCATCACGCCCGAGGAGTGCCTCGTCTTCGAGGACAGCGTGCCGGGCGTCGAGGCCGGGCGCCGCGCCGGCATGCGCGTCGTCTGGTGCCCGCACCCGATGCTCAAGAAGGAGTACGCCGGCAGGGAGGACGAGGTGCTGGCCGGCCGGACGGGCGAGGCGGGCGATGTGGATCTGCACCAGCTGGGCGAGGTGGGCGACGGGTGGGCCGAGTACCTGCCGACGCTGGTGGATTTCCCGTATGAGCGGTATGGGATCGTGGTGCCGCCCGCCGAGGTGGAGAAGGAGGAGGGGATGGCGGAGGGGGGTGTGGTGGGCGAGGGGGAGGTGATGCAGGTTGTTGGGGACGCGTGAGAGACGGGGGTGGGAGCGACTCTGACATATACTTGGCTGGGCATGATAGTGGGTGTCTCTTCTCTCGTTGTCTTTCTGGTGGAAAAATGTCGGGAGTAAGACATGCAAAAACGGGTTTCTTATGGCTGGTTCTCAAAGACACAAAATTACACCAAAATGGAAAAGATCAACATTTGAGTTTCTGGGAAATAGATGGGCTCAATTAGACGGCAGTTTGCATTGCAAGCGTGGAATAGAGGGTTCAAAGATATTGATTGAATGGTATAGATGCTGTCCCCAACCTTCAGTACCAAATGCCCCAAGTTGGACTCCTTCCCAGCCCTCCAAAACGATGGCTTCACCCAAGTTCATCACCTCAACGATGGTTCTGCCCCGACCCAGATTAACACCAAACTCGACATGAGACTCCAGCTGCCCGCCAGGGCCTCGGCTTGCGTTATGAACTGTCCCAGCCAACCACCAACCTACCCCCAATCACTCACCCCCCTCCCCCTTCCACTCCCACTTCCACCACCACCGCCGCCGCCGCCACCACTCTGCACCACCCCGGCACCCTGCAACGGCGCCAACACCCCACCGCCCGACAAAGACAAAGCCGCCAGACCCGACGACGACCCCTTCCCCTCCGCCCCGCCGCCGCCGTCCCACCCCCAATCCGCCCGCAACCCATCCGCGACCCTGTCCAGGTTCCACCCAATCTCGGCCGCGATCCGGCCCATGACGTCGAGCACCTCGGCCTGCTCGGCGCGGTCGACCAGCGCGCCGCTGACGACGGCCAGGCTGCGGATGGCGACGGAGCGCACGCCGCGGTCGCGCGCGGCCGCCGTGTGCGCGACGATGCCGCACACGTGGTGCGCGTGGTGCAGCTGGGCCGCGCGGTTCTCGCGGCCGTCGCGCGGGTCGAGCGGGTTGAGCTGCGCGAGCAGGCACATGGCCGTGTGGTAGAAGAGGCGGGCGAGCTTGGCGGGGGGTTTGATCAGCCTGTTTTTTTGGGAGGAGGTGTGAGTGCGAGTTTGGGGTTTATGATGGTGAGGAGAGGTAGCGAGGGAAAGGAAAAGGTGTGTGTGTGAGTGTGTGTGTGTGTGTGTGTGAGTGTGTGTGTGTGTGTGTGTGTGAGTGTGTGAGTGTGACGTACCATACGTTGGGGAACAGAGAGTGCGGTGAGGGCCCCGGCGAGTAGCCGTACGGCCGCATCGAGCGCGGGCAGTTGAGGTTCCACGCGTTGCACATGTTCTGCAGCCGCCGCCACTCTGTGAAGCGGTTCTGCAGGCGGACCTGCTCATCGTGCGGAGACGGCTCCTGGAACTGCGGGGTGTTGGCGCGGAAGTTGGCCACCTTGGCCAGGATGTAGAAGATGCGGTGCACCCAGAGCTCCTCGTCGCCGAGCTCGAGGCTGTCGTTCATGTTCAGCATGTGGTGGACGTGGCCCTGGCTGTCGCCCCGCATGCTCCGGACGTCGTCGCTCCCGATCACGCTGCGGCTGCCGCTCCGGCTTGCAGCCCCTAAGGTGGCAAACTCCAGGTCGAGCCCCCACAAGTCCGGGTCCCAGGCCGTCTTCCAGTTGACCGAGAGGCAGCTCAGCACCTCCATGCCGACATTGACCCAGAAACAAGCGGCCCCTAGACCCGTCGAGGAGGCGTCCCAGCCGCACTTCTGGACGAGGGCGCGGGTCGAAGCGATGTGTCCCATGCGTTGCGTGGGATTGTCGCTCATGACATCGTACGCGTTGAGGACAACGGCGGTAAGGGCACACTCGCTGGGGTCCCGCTCTCGTTCCTGCTGGCTGTGGCGTAGCTGCTTGGTGGCGATGTCATGGTAGTAGACCGCCTTCTCGCCATTGTGTAGTCCTCTCAGCGTTAGGTGGCGGGCACCGCACGCCAGCAGCGCGTTGAGCAGCATCGGCAACTCCAGCGCCATGTACGGCACCGTGGTGGCAAAGTGCTTGTCCTTGTCCAGAGCGTCCATCCAGACGGACACCTCATCTATGAAGGCCTGCATGAATTGAATCTCTTCTTCGGTGTTTAGGTAGTCTCGTCTGCCTGCAGTATTTTCGCTCGATGGCGTCATGAGACCGGTAGGGGGGCTAAAGTGGTGACCAGAGCTGACGTGGTTGCCAGGGCGGAATTCCTGTAAAGACGGCATGGAGGCCATTGAAGAAGTGGCGTTGGCGCCATCACGGGGTCTGATGTTGAGGGTGTGCAATGCAGGACTCTTGAACGCAGCAGTGTCATGGAAGGCGGCAAGCGTATACGGGTCTTCACTGGACACCGCAAAGTCCACTTGCGCCCTCGGGGCTAGTCGGGTTGCCAAAGGGGGCGTTTCAAGACACGCGGGGGCAGGCGGGCTCTCGTGGTCGACCGCCAGTTCATGAGGAGGCGGCTGCCCGACATGGGCTGGGCGATATGGGTCTCGAGTACTCGGTCCGTTTTCCCTACTGGGAATCTCAAGCAGAAAACTGCCGGCCATCGGAAGATCTGCTGGTTCAGTTTGCCGGGTGAGGGATGCATCTGGATCCGTCGTTGACGGTGATAGAACGGCCCTCGGATACCGGCCGAGCCCGCCCTTGTACTCTGAAGCAATAGATCGTGACTCGTCCAAGATTTGAACTAGAAGAGACCGAGGTCAGCATGTCCCGCACAGCAAGCATGGCTGCCGCCGTTGGAAGGAAAGTTGACGAACATGACCAGTCTGCCGTTGGGGGCAAGCACGGCGGGTCCTTGACCTGGACGTCAATAAAGTTGAGGCGGATGCCACGCCGGCATTCGCGGTTGCTCTTGCGGCAGTTGTTGCATTCTGGAAGGCCCTCGTCGCACTTGAGATGACGTTCCCGACAAGTCAAGCAACCCGTGCGCACCCGCTTAGACTTGCCTGCCACGGGACTTGCCGAGGGCCTCGACTGGCCCCTGCCTCTGCCATTGTTGCTGGGGCTATCAGAATTCCTCAATGGAGCGGCGGGAGGCGTGGTAAGTCGAGAGTTGGGCTCCCACGGCGGCCCGCTGGCGACCGAGGAGGCCTGTGTTGCTTGACGCCTCACTGGCGAGGACTCACGGTGAGCGCCGATGCTGTAGCTGCTCGCGAGCGGTGGCACCGGCGCCCCATGTGCCAGACCATGTGCTAGGCGGGACTGCAGTTGGCCGCGCGAGGAGCTCCGCGGCCGACGAGAGCGTGATCGATGGCGGCGAGTAGGATCCATCGTCACAACATGGCCAGTCTTCCTCAATGCTGGGACTCGGGCTTGTTCTGTCAACTGTGGCCAGAAAAACAGGATCCGGACGGCGACAAAAGAAGCAAGAATGTCCGAAAGTCTTGAACTTGGATGGATACTCGACCTCGGTGCACAGATTCAGGTTGGACGGCGCCATGGGTCCAAGGCCCAGATGCTGCGGCTATCCATCCGTGCTGTCCAGGAGGCCGACAATTGAGGAAAGTTGAAGCGGATGATTGACGGGGTGTAGAGGTGTTGCCGCGAGCCAAGAAAGAGTGTTTCGACCCAGCGACCCAGCCCGGCGTTAACCACGAACAACCCCAGAAAAGCACTCTCTCACAGACACACCGATGACTGCGTACACAGGCTCGCGCACCGCACGACCGCTGCACACACTCAACCTAAACCGTGGGGTCGCAGGTGGCTAAACCCGACACGGGGGATGCAGTGTTACAGATTCGCCCAAGCGGAACGGCGCGCGGATGGTTCAAGATAACCGTCTGGCAAATCCAAGCGGCTTGTCATGGGACGGGAGTTACGGCACGGTCAGACGTCGACAAGGATGCAGGGGTTCGAGCTCCAGGTGAAGCTGCCAAGCTGTGCTGTGACAAGGGCTCAGCTCCCCCAAATTCAGCTCCCCTGGCTTGCTTCGACCCTTGGCCGTGACAGTGCGTGAAACATGAAACAGCGCTTGCCTGAAATCCCCTTGCAAGACTGCCGCCGGCAACCCAAACCGCCTTCCAGAAACACGCTGGAATGTTCAGATGGAACTCTCGGAAACAGAGCGCAGGATGCCGTTGGTTCTTACGGAAGGCGTTATCGGACGAACAATGGATATCGGAGCTCAAAAAATGACAGAGGGATCGTGAGGTGGACCAAGCTTGACAGGGTCCCAATATTCCCGTCAGACACCGTAAGTAAGGACGGATCCTAATACACTCAGTTTGTTCTCGACACCACTCAAAGTGAACCACAGTGTTTTTGGAAGTGTTTGCTTTGGATATCAACAGCTTGTGCAGTGAGTTTTTTTTTTATTCCCCGCCCCGTCACCTGTCTCCAACATGGTGCCATATTTTGTCGTGATCCTCACCTCCGACGATCCACGACGAAATATACAGGCACAAGTTCCAGTATCGAAACGCTATCACAAAGAGAATCAGCGGCTTGGCGCCTGGTTGATGCCGAGCCTCAACGAGCCACGTTGGCTTGCGAGTGCCCTGGAGTACCTATACTTGCCCGATGAACCAAATCAAGGAGCAAAGAAGTGAGAAAAGGGTCACACGTCAGGCAAATCGGCAGGATGTTGACGCTTGTGACAGCAACTAGTCCTTCTATCACGGAACGGAAACACTACGTTTTGGATGTCACCCGGGCCGGTTAACCGCCATTCCATCCCATCCGGTACAGAGCGACGTGTGCGGTGTCTCTCTCGTCTCGTGGAGAGGAAGAGAGGAAGAGAGAATGATCTTGGGCAATGGATTCCCTCCCATTCCACATCCATTTCAATGCCAACCAGCGGCGCGGCGCAAGACAACCCGACCTGGCTACGGCGGGATGAGGCGCGAGCACCAGCGGCAGGTGTAGTACATCACTTGGACGCGCGCACCGACCCAAAAGTAAAAGTGGAAGACGCCGCCGGGACAACGGTCGGTCAGCTCGATCTTCGTGACGACATTGCACATGTGGCAGATGGCGATGTCGTAGTGGCACATGGCTCTGCTTGCTGGCCGATGGCATGGTTGTCAGCAAGGGAGCACCGGGTGGGCGTATTTTACGACGAGAACTTGGACATACAGCGAGAAAAGCCGGCAGTGTCTGGTTATTGGTGGTCAATAATTGGGCAATACTGTGGGAGCTGGACAAGTAGGTCAATGGGAGAGTCGGAAGTGAGCGATTGGGGGGGGGGGACTGGAGCGAACCTCTTTGAGCAGCGAAGCTGAAGCAAGGCTAGCGGCTGCGATGTTGGCCACGACGGAGGAAGTCCTTGGGGAGCGGAGTTGACCAGGGATGAGATGGGGGGGGTGGGGGCGGATCTGAAAGAGGGCGGGGGAAAAGGGGCGCGGGGTAAGGAGGATGGAGAGCAGCGAGCGAGAAGGAGAAGAAGAGCGAGCGACGAGATGAGAAAACCTTCGGCAGGGTGAGGCAAAACTAAAATCAATTTACACCTGTTGGTCATATTTTCGTCCTTTCGCCATGTTAACCGCCGATTACTGGCCATTGTCATTGGTCTGAGGACAGTCCGAAAGACAGAGTCCTTAGGAAGATGCGATGTTGCCTTTATAATGGATAACTAGCAGGCTGGTAGTTCTATATCATCGTGGCGGTTACCTTAGCCCCCTAGTTATCACTGTCAGCTTGAGTTGCCACTGCGTAGAGCTTGCCACCCTTTAGCTCAGCTCGGGCGCTGCAGCCTTGCCTGGCGTTGACGAGCTGCAGGCGGACAGCTTCGGCAGGGGTTCGAGAGCCTGGTAGGGCATCAAGAAGAGACGGTGACGTCTCGGACAGCAACGCCTTGTCTCTACCCAACAAGTACACAATCATGGTCGCAATTCGCAAACGCTATGACAAAAGGCATGGAGGGCCGTCAAACCCATGGTCTCCTGTGAAATGGGCATTGAGAACTGCGCTTGGGGTTGACTTACACCGACTCGTCCTAATTTGGCTTAGCGCGGGATCCATCCTGATCCAAACTGTGTGCACCAATCAGTTTGTGGCTGGGCGTGCTCCTGCCCTCAACCTCACTTCCACTCTCATCAACATCTAAGGTAATCAACAGGTGACAACATCAAGTATCCCTGGTGGCTGACATGCGCGGTAACCAGCCATTCATTGTTGACGGCAAATATGGCCACTAACGGACGGCCGGCGCAACCCAAATCGATCCTGCGAGGCCACAAAGCCCAAGTGCACGCTGCAGCCTTCGTGCGCGGCAATGACCGCCTCCTCACCGGCGATGCAGACGGCTTTGTGGTATCGTGGGATCTCACGATTATGCGCCCTAGAGCGGTATGGCAGGCCCACGAAAACGCCATTTTGGGCATCGCCGGTTGGGGAGATGACCGCCTAATCACGTAGGTGGATACTGGTGCCTGTCAGATGGTGAAGGGAGGGCAAACCACTCACAAAACGGAATTGCCAGACACGGGAGAGACAACAAGCTTATAGTGTGGAAGCTCGCTCCAGCGGACGAGAGCCCGCTGAGCACCAAGCTGCCACTAGACCCGGCCCCAGGAACCCGGCCCCAGCCATGGATTCTGTACATGCTCGAGGTCAACACCATGAACTTTTGCACATTCTCTCACTGCCCCGCCTCTCCGGCGTCCGGTGCTTCATCGCCCGAGATTCTGATTGCGATGCCAAACACCCTTGCTTCCGAGGCTGTGAGATTTCCCACGCTTCTGCTGGTCATACAGCCACTAACCATCCTAGATTGACATTTTCCATCTGCCCTCTCAGACCCGGCAACACACGGTGAAACTGGGCGAGAAGAACGGCATGGTCATGGCACTATCACTCTTCCACCAAGGGCAAACGTTGACACTCGTCGCCGGCTACGAGAACGGCACAGCGACCGTCGCCCAACTCGGCGACCACGGCAACTGGACCGTCAGATACCAAGCCAAATGCCACTCCCAGCCCATCTTGTCACTCGACGTCTCCCCCAACCGAGACTTCTTCCTCACCTCGAGCGCCGACGCCATCATCGCCAAGCACCCGCTCCCTTCCCCCTCCCAGGCAACGACACCCACCTCTCGTCAAGATACCGCTGCCCTCACCACCACCACCCAAACCACAACACCCAGCCCCTCCACAACCGGCACCAAATCCCTCCTATCCTCCGCCCTCTCCCAGCAGTCCCTCTCCCCCAACTCATCATCACCCACCCAACCAGCCGCCACCACCACCGCCGACACTTTACAAACCACCCCCCTGAAAACCATCAACACCAAACACGCCGGCCAGCAATCCCTCCGCATCCGCTCCGACGCCCGCCTCTTCACCACCGCCGGCTGGGACGCCAAGGTCCGCGTCTACTCGGCCCGCACCCTCGCCGAGGTGGCCGTGCTGAAGTGGCACACCGTGGGGTGCTACGCGACAGCCTTTGCCGAAGTAACGACTGGGGAGCCGCAAGGGGATGGCAGCAGCAGCAGCAACAATGGTGGTGGTGGTGGTGTTACCCAAGGTGGAGGAGGGCTTGGAGAGGCAGCGGGGGAGAGCGCAAAGGTGCAGGATAAGGATGAAACGGGGAGAGAGGTGGTGCCCGTGCCAAAGCTGGTGGAGATGACGGTCAGGGAGAAGCGGGAGAGGCAGGCCAGGACGGCACATTGGTTGGTGGCGGGGAGCAAGGACGGCAAGGTCAGTTTGTGGGATGTGTTTTGATATTTCAAGTTCTTGTCCAAGAAGTACTCGTCTTATTACGTCTAAGATGCATCTCTTCAACCGCCCGATGCCCAATCTCGAAAAGTAAGCTCCACATACAAACATCCAGACCAGGTATACAAAGACGCTGGGAGACTAAACTACACTATGCAAAACTTCACACGCCCAAACTTAGTTACCATGGTATCACCCCCGCGCTCTCCCAAAACCACAAAAACATACAAAGCCCCTCGCTTTCGCGTTTCATCCACCAAAAACACCCTTACAAATGTGCCCGCCCCTCCAGCCTCCTCCTCCTCTTCTGCTCCGCCATATTCCGATTCAAGTTCCTCTCCTCCTCCACACTCAGCCTCGCGGGCGCCGCCACCCCCTTGCCCTTGCCCTTGCCCTTGCCCTTGGTATCCTCCCCCCTCAACGCCTCCTCAAACAGCTTCCGCCCCAGCTCGTCCGTCAGCTTCACCACCCTCGTGCTGACCGTCGCGCCGTCACGTCTGTTCTTGCCCTCCCGCCTGCTCGACGCAATCTTCTCGGTAAAGTCCCACAGCCGGCCCGACGCGAGCAGGCTCTGCGTCTTTTCGTCGCGGTCGGGGCGCCACTCGGGCGCGATCCGCAGCCTGGGGGGGACGCGCGCGTCCTTGGACTTGACCACTTGGATGATGCCCTCTTCCTCGAAGCGCTGGTACGAGTTCTTGAGGGTCTCCTTGTTGACGGCTTCAAAGTACGAGAGATCGCCTTGGTGGTAGAGCGTTTTGCCTAGCTGTTTACACACACAGGTGCGGTTAGCTAACTGCGGGAGGATTAGAGATGGGTTTAGTAGTGGCGAAAACGTACCAGCTGCGCACTCTCCTGCGCCTTGGACACCGGCACCCAAATGTCATTCTTCTGGCCGCGCGGCGGAGACAAACCCATGAGGGAGACGGCGGCCAGCCAACTCGCCTCGATGAATGGCCAAATCAGGAAGCAGTAAAAGTCAAAGTTCTCCCGCCCAACGGCGCGCTCCGCACCGGACAAGCCGATCTTGCTCATGTTGCCGAGCTCGTCGCGCTCAATGAGAATGACGTTGTCCGCCTCCAGGCCGAGGAGCGTCTTCTCCAGGTTCGTGGCAAGCCCTTCGCCCGAGTAGATAAACTCGCCGCGGAAGAGCGAGGACAGGAAGAAAACCTGGTCCATCAAGTCCTTGTACGGGATGTCTTGGATCGCTGGGCCGCCGCCTTGCTTGACCCGTGTGTACAGCGCCGCGGCGACGAGCGCCTCCGAGATGAACAGGTGGATCGTCATATTCCGGTAGAAGGAGAGCTGGAAGCGGTCAACGGCAAAGTACGTCCGCTCGGCGAGCCCGTCGACGACGCCGACGAGGTCCTTGCCCAAAACTTCAAGGCCGCGCTCAATAACCTCGGCCGTCGGCGCGTTGCCAAAGTGGGCGACCCTCCCGCCCTTGGCGAGTACCCGATGTGAGAGCCAGTCGACGCGGCGGATCAACTCGGCCCTCCCAACGCCACGGCCACGGAGCGTGAGGAGGACGGTTCCGATCAACGCCGTGGGCATCACGACCGACACGGCATTGATATCGGCCAGCACCTTGTACCCCAGGGTCCGCAGCAGCTTCTGGCGCAGGGCTTGGTTGTTCATGTCTTTCCAGTTGATTTCAATCGCTGTCGGGATCTTGGACAGTCGCGATATCTGCTCGTTGATGAAGCCCCGCAAGCTCCATGGCTCGTGGAACCGCACATCCACTCTCCCCAGCTTCAGTGAGAGCACGCTAGAGCCTCCCGTGAGGAAGTCGGTCAGGTTTTCCTTCTTCTTGGGCATGCCAAGAAGCTCGGTTACGTAGCCTTCGGTCTCGATGACCTTGTCGTATTGTGTGCTCACGGGGCAGATGATGGCATCCTCAACTCGGCCAGACAGTAAGCTGTCGAGAACAAAGCTGAGGATGCCAAACTTGGGCGGCAGCAGCTTTCCCGTCCGTGACCGCCCACCTTCGATGAAACACTCCAAGTTGTACCCTCCTTGGAGCATGACGTCGATGTAGGCCTGGACCAACGTCGTGTAGAGCTGGTCATCGCCAAAGGACCTGCGAATGTACATGGCTCCTGGACGGCATTTAGCTTTCGATTCATATGGAGTTGGGTGCGTCTTACCAGCATGCTGGAGGAAACTTCCCACTACCGGGAAGTTCAAGTTGTCGCCGGCGACCACAACTGGGAGCGCAAGCCCAAGGCGGTAGCATAACAGCTGGAGAGAGACGTAGTCGACGTGGGATCTGTGACACGGCAAGAAGATGATACTTTGCTTCTTCTTTGCGGCTTCTGCGGCCACAGCCCGGAGCCGTAGAACCTCCTCGCTCGACACATGGATGCCCTGGTGGTAGGCCCTCAGGAGCAGCTGCGTCACCAGGTAATAGGCGCCTCGAATGAAGTGCTTGCTCTCGAATTTGCAAATCATGTCGTCCGTCCATTTCTCGGCCAACTCCTGGAGACTCTGCACGACGGTCGCGCGGCGCTGGGCTTTTCTCACGACGGCGTCTTTTTCGTCGCCGTTGCCGAACCGGCCCTCCTTCTCCTCGACATCGACGCGTGCGTCGGCCAGCTGAACGATCTTGGTCTGCAGCAGAGTGGCCGACATGATCTGGGTCTTTATGTGATCCGAGAAGCCTGAGTAGAAGATGGGCTGGCCAACAAAGTCATCGTAGGCGCGCCAGCCGGAGCCGGAGAGGTAGAGCGACAGTTCGCGGAGGAAGCTGGCATGACCCAGGTTAGGCAATGCCAGGACCTGAAATGTATCTGGAGAACCCATACCGTAATGGCTCCGACCGGAAGCGGGCCATATGCTTCATGAGAGCTTCCTCTTTGCCTTCTGCGCTGAGTGCGGGCTCGACGAAACCGCTGGGCGTCAACGTGATGCGATCGCCCAGGATGCGCAGGTCGGGCGCAGAATCGCGTTGGTCGTCTGACGCCATGGCGGGCGGTTGTTGGAGCCGACGTTCCCAACAATTTGCTTCGATGATGCGTTTCCCCTCTCTGCCCTCTCCCCCTCTTTGACCTCGCGAAGTTGCAGTGCAGGGTGCAGAGTGCAGAGGGCAGATCGTGAGACGTCCAATTGGCGCTGGTAGGGTGCCTGTAGGTGCCTGTCGAGTGCCTGTCGAGTGCCTGTACCCAGTATATCTGTCAATGTGTTGCTGCCGGGCAATGCCATGCACTGCTAGCACATGGTCGGACGAGGTGAAGTGGTGGTCGGATGGAGACGGAAGCCGGGCGATTGCCGGCGCTTTCCACTGCTTCCCGGGGGTTGGCTTGTGATGGCAGCAGCAACAGGGATGCTGCTTCAATCAAGGCGCTGCCCATGGGGATGGTGGGGTACTGGGCCGAGGTTAGTCCTAATTTGGGATAGCGCGGGGCTAACGTTGCTGATGGCTTGCAGCTTCGCATGCGGTCCCTTCAGAAGCTCCATCCATTGCAGCAAAAAGTTCCAGGACCAAGAAAAGCAACCTCAACCACCGCACCCGCCGCAGCGCCTGCCACCCAAAACATGGACACCAAACCCAAAAAAGACCAACCCATCGCCGCCATCCTCCTCGCGCGCGCCCACGAACCCGACGAAGCCAACAGAATTTTCACCGAAAAGATCCAGCAGCGCCCGCTCTTCCTGTCCGCATCCTCCCCACCCCCAGCCAACGCCCGCGCCGCCCGCCGCCGCGCCCAAGAAAAGAAGAAGCAACAGCGCAAGAAGGCCCTCAAGCCCAAACCCCTCTCCGCGACCCAGCGCCGCAAGCTCGGCCTGTACGACGTGCCGCGCGCGCCGCAGAAGCACGCCCTCTTCGAGCCGCTGCACCAGCTCTGGCTGAGATATGTCCGTGAGATCTTGGGTAACGAGGTGTACACGGGCGGGGAAGGCGCGGCGGCCAAGCTGGCAAGCGCGGACTTCCACGGGGCCGGGGTCGAGGTGGTGCGCAGTGGGTGTGTGAGTCGGGTGGGGATCAAGGGGATTGTGATCAAGGACTCCAAGTTTGCGTTTGAGGTTGTTACGAGGCGGGATCAGGTCAAACTGGTGCCCAAGGAGGGCACTGTGTTTCGGTTTGAGGTTCCGGTGCCTGTGCCGGGGGTGAAGGCTGGGGAGGGTGAAAAAGAGAGGGAGGGGCCGGTGCAAGGAGGAGAGACGCCAAAAATGGTGTTCGAAATCCACGGCGAGCAGTTCCAGTTCCGGTCGGCTGATCGCGCGTCGAGGAAGTTCAGGTCACACTTTTCGAAGAAGCTGTGATGGCAAGCAACCGCGCAGCTTGTTGAGACTGTCGGTGCTGAGACCAACGGGAGGAGTGTAGGGTGCCTTCCTTGGAATCGACCAGGAACATGGTCGTTCTTATCGGCTGGTCTATTTCCGGCGCACGAAGTATGCTTCCTTCTTATGTCGCACCGTCGCTCGCTCACACCCGCCACAGACTGCTAAGGGACAGCAAACAGCTGTGCGTCCTCTACAGCGCCATGCCCAGTTACTCTCTACGCGGGCGAAGACTCCTAGCCCGACCATGGTGGTCTTCAAGGCCAGAGAAAAGCATGGAACCTCGCGCTCGAGTCAAGGACTTTGGCCAAGGTCATTCCGCCGTAACCATTGAAAGTTAAGATCCTCGACAGCTCGTGGGTTAAACGGGAGGCCATGCGTGGAGGCCCTGTCGCCCAGCGCGTGGCAAGGCCACCGAATAAGTGATGTCCAGGACGTCGACATGGCTCGGAGTCCCGAATCAGCCTTTGGGCGCAGTATCTGGCCGGTCACTGCGCCGGGTAACGGGACGACTCGCTCACCATCATGGGGCAGCGTCATACGGATGTCGCAGACTCCGAGCGGACTAGCCAGAGATAGAAGAATGGAAGAGAACAAGAGAGCGGGCTCAGGGGAGCACGATACATCAAGCCTCCCGGCCCTTAACAACGGCGCCATCTTCGGGGCGTCACCCTGAAGTGGTCGTGAAGCCGCAGTCCTGTACAGAGTAGTGCTGCTAACAAGCAACCAGACCGAGTTTACGCAACAACAGAGCAAAAAGCAGACAAGCTCCCGAGAGAGATGGAGAACAGACAAACGATCCACCCAGGGGTCGAACCTGGAACCTCCTGATTACTCGATCCGCTCCGAATGCTCGGAGGAGGAATCGTAGTCAGACGCTCTGCCATTGAGCCAGCGGACCTTGTTGAAAACGGGTGGTGGAAATTTGGGTGAAGAGTTTGCAAGTGAGGGTGGGATCTGTGGGGCCGGTCAGGGGTGGTCGCAAATGCCGCCATGAGTGGAACGAGTCATGACCTGCTTGACGGCCTCCGTTGCAATGTTATGTTGCCAGGAGATCAGTGTTTGTGATGGAAACTGTACCGAATGATTCGAACTTGGCGTGTTCTCTGCTGGGCATAGCATCTTGGTTCCGAGGTGAAGTAAAATCCAGAATCAACGCAGGTAGTCTACGCGTGACATCGCATCCAACCCAGTGGCACTGATGCCAACCCTTCCTTCTAAGAAACAAATCTACAAGCTCGCCGGATGCGCGCCAAAGTGATCTAAACCTATACGCCAAACCATGCAAAAAAGAGCTCTAAACCAGAAACAAACTGTCATCACTGTTCAACGGGCTGCAGGATGATGTTGTCAATCAACCTGACCGCTGGGCCGCCACTGTGACCAAGGTCCTCTCCCTCCTGCGGAGCCTCGACGGGAAGCATCTTGACTGCACCGCTGAGAATGCCTCCCTTGGCCGGATCGACGACTTGCAGCTCCTCCATCGTGTCGGGGTCGGCAAGCGAGATGTAGTCGACCTCAAATTGCACCCTCTTCTCCGGACCGAGAGCCATCTGCTTCGCCAGCGCGTCATTGACGGACTTCTCTGCCGCACCCAACACCGAACTCCGGTCTCTCTCACCACTCTTGTAGGCCTCCTCGGCGGCTCTCAGAGCCTGGTACAGCACAGTAGCCACCGCCCTCCGCCTCTCCCCCAGGTACACATTCCTCGAGCTCAGCGCGAGCCCATCCTCGGCGCGGGTCGTCGGGCCCACGACCACCTCGATCGGCAGCATAAAGTCCCTGACCAGCCTCCGGATGACGACCGTCTGCTGCACGTCCTTCTGCCCAAAGTACACCCGCTCCGGCTGCACAATGTTGAACAGCTTCATGCACACCGTCGCGACGCCGCGGAAGAAGGTCGGCCGCGTCTTGCCCTCCAGCACCTCCCCGACGGGCGTAATGGTCACAAAGCTCCCCTTGCTGTCACCCTCCTGCCCCGGGAACCCGCCCGGGTACATCTCGGCGGTGGTGGGCGCGAACACGGCGCTGATCCGCCCGAGGTTCTCCCCGTCGTCGGCCAGCTCGCGGTCCAGCCTCACCAGCTCGGCCACGTCGGCGTCCCACGTGACGGGGTACGAGGCCAGGTCCTCGCGCACGCCGAACTGGGCCGGGTTGACGTAGACGGACACGACGACGTGGTGGTTCTCGCGGGCGGCGGCGCGGATGAGCGAGAGGTGGCCCGCGTGCAGGGCGCCCATGGTGGGCACCAGGGCGACGGACCGCTGGTCGAGGGTGTGCGGGCGGCGCCAGCGGCGGAGGGCCTCGACGGTGCGGAGGACGCGGATGGAGGAGGAGGGGAGCTTTTCGAGGCCGCCCCGGGACGGGGAGGAGGAGGAGGAGGAGGAGGAGGAGGAGCAAGCGCGGGACGCCATTGTGCGAACGGATGGGGTTCGGACGAGGATTTGTTGGGCGTGCGGGGGAGGTTGGGTGGAGGAGAGAGCGAGGGACTGCCGGATCAGGAGAGCACGCGACCGGACGAGAGCGATGGCGGGGCGGGCAGCGTGCCGGAGGAGGGGCAGCGTCGGCTGCATCGGGATGGCGGCAGGTGCGCGAGGTGGTTGTCTCTACCAAGATTGAAAGAAAGTAGAATCGCAGGAAGAGTGGAATCACATAGCCACAGTCGCCGGCGCAATTGGGGCTGGATTTATAACGAGGGCATCCTGTGATGGTTTCTGCAGCGGAGTTTTGAGGACGGCTTGATGCCATGTCCAGGGTCGTCTCCAAAACTTTGACAGGGGCATCAGCCGAGACGGACCGGGGTTTTTGCAGGGGTAAGATCTAATCTCGAGAGTGGGTCTTCGCTCTGGGCCTTCCATCATTCCATCTCTGGATGCTTGCACTCAGCAACTTGGTAAGGTTTGGTCATGTTATGAGATCGGACGGGCCTGCAAAAAATGTCACACTTAGGATCTACCAAACAGCTACTCATCAAGGGGTAAAAAACGAGTGAAAGAAGAGAACCAATGCCAACACTCCCCGGAGCAACACTAGCCCCGATGCCACTTGTGTACAGTCCCATTCACATGCCCGCCGCCACCTTGCTCTCCCCCATTCCCACCCCCAATCTCCCCTCCAGTCTCACCATCACCCCCGCTCCCCTCCCCGACCTCCACCGTCCCGGCCCCAAACTCCCCCCCCGGCGCCGGCGCACCCCCCATATCAACCGTAAACCCCTCGGTGCTCTCAAACCCCTCCACCCGCCCCAGCAACACCTCCACCATGCGGAACGCCACCGCCGGCTGATCCATGGCCAGCAAATGCCCCGCCATGGCCGCCCCGAACCACGTCAGGCCCCGCTCGCTGTGGCTCGACCCGACCACCCCGGCGCCCGTCGCGACGGCGGCGCCGGGCAACGCCCCGTTGTCGTGGAACGGCACGAACAGCGGCTCTTCGGGCTTGGCCTGGAACCCCATCGCGCCCTGCCACGTCAGGTTCTGGATGGTGAGCAGCGTCGCCTCGGGCAGGACGAGGAAGTCGCGCGAGCCGTGGCCGAGGATGACGTTGCCCGTGCGCTCGATGATGCCTGGCAGGACGGGCTGGCTGCCCGGTCCCGAGTTGAGGGACTGGTCGATGTTGTTGGTGAAGACCGGGTTGACGGCAGGGTTCTGGCAGAAGGTCCAGGTCACGTTGGGGGGCGCGTTGAGGGCGGATTTGACGGTGGGGAGGTCGAAGTAAGGGACCGGGAAGGAGGGTGGGAGGGTGAATGTGCCGCCGGCGAAACCAATGGGGTCTGGGGAAATGGGTTAGCTGGTTGGTGTTGTGGGTGATGGAAGAGAGCATGAGTGCTTACCGAACAGGATCGGGCAGTGCGACGTGACGTCAAAGGCATTGAGGCATGGGTTGAGTTCTTTTGCGGCGAGGAAGACGGCGATGTACAGCGCGCATTCCGGCTTGGCGAGGCCTGTAAGGGGGTCCTCGCCTGGGAGGATGGACGGCTGCGGTCCTGCTGGCGGAAAGACGAGGAACTCGTCGAGGTACGCCGTGTACCCGCACTGCTCGTCGATGGCCTTGATGCCGGCCATGAACGTGTCGTTGAAGGGGAGGGCGGTCTGCCATTTGTTGACGAAGCTGGCGACCGGGATGTCCTCGGTGAGCGGGATCTTGGAATACAGGCCGTCCCACACGGCCATGCCCGAGACGTTGAAGTACTCCTTGTCGTTCTGGTCGAGCATGGCGCTCGAAATGAAGGGCGCGTACATGCCCCCGTATGAGGAGCCCGTCACGTACACCGTGTACCCTTGGAGAGCGAACGTGTCGACAAAGTTCTTCCACCACCCGAGGAATTGCTGGGCCACGTCCTCCTCACTTGCCGCGGTGGGAATGCCCTGCGAGAATCCGGTGCCGACCGGCTGGTCGATCCAGACGACGTTCGTGAGACGGTGCCAGCTCCAGTTGTTCTGAATGGGCTCCAAGGTCCCCGGCGGCCACGACAGCGGGCCATTCTGCTGGAGCAGTTCACCAATTGAGGAGCATCCTGGACCCCCGGTAAGGTAGATCAAGATTTCCTTGTTCTGCTGCGCAACCGGATTCGTCGAAGGGAAGAACCAAAAGTACAGCTCGCTGCTGGTGTCGTTTCCTATCGGGAGCAATCCAGCATACGACTCGCCCACGTCAAAGTCGACGAGGGGGATGCCCGTGCCGTTGACGGCAAAACCTGAGCATGTTAGCCGTGTTTGTGTAAGTGAATTTCACTGCTCAACTCACCCTTTGAACGCTCATTGAGGAAGAGCGGCTGGACCTGGGGTTGGGTCTGGTTGATGGCCGTCTGGTTGCTAAACGAGCGGCCCTTGACACATGTCGAGCAATGGCGTTGAGAGTATCCCAACGCAGGGACGGCGAACGCCGGAATGAGTGACGCAAGAGTCCAACGCATCGTGGAAGTAGTGTAAATGAAAGGCCGGGAAGGAGATACGACCGTCTCTCAATGGTACCAGACAGCGCCGCAACTTCCCTCGTCTTCTTCACCTTCGCTAGAGCGATATTAAGGACATACAACGAACGGCTGATGCTCTCGAAGCACTGTTGAAAGGAACGCTGCCTTGTTGATATATTGCTGGTTTGGGTTGTCCTTCAGCTCGGACCCGGGCGAGTCAGGAGTGCCCCTGGCCTGGTGGCAAGGTGTTTTCAAGGTCGTCGCTGCTGGCAAATCCGGGGAGTCAGGAACGAAAGTGGACTTGGATTCCCTGAGACGCAGACTCTACTATCAAACGATGCCCGCACTCAAACCAGACAGCGGCCTTATATTCTTGCAACATGGAGGCGAACGTGTGAACGAGATTCCAACATCGAGCCGTGTTCTCGACTCCCCGGCTCCAGGGTTGCCATTCTCCATCATGGAATTCGCCCGCACAATAGCAAGAGCAAACGACTCGAGAATGGGTGCGGGGACAGGAGAAAGAGCAGCCGCAGGGGTGGACAACACGAGAGAGGCTGGACTGGCAACTGCTGCTTTTCTTGTTGTCGGTGGACTTCCGAGGTCTTTGAAGTTGCACTTCAGAGACGTGATTGACACATGACAAACAACAGGGCCATGAGGCTAAAAATGTCGTCCTGCAGGCGGCAGCAAGTGTCTGCGATGCTGGGCTTTGTGCATGCATCGCTAACTGACAGCTGGCACAGGGGTCTTTCCTGGTTTGCTGACGTCTTGTCAAAATGGAAGGTGCTTCGAAGGTCGCCTCCGACAACAAAGATCTGCCCCTGCACAACCTTCCGTCCCATCTTGTGAAGAAACGTTGTGTTCAGACTGTGTTTCACAGACTTCAAAACGAAACATCCTGGGGCCGTGGACCCATGTCAACGGGAAAAAACGGATCCAGAGGTGGAAACAGCAAAAGTTAGTGACAAGAGTGGGATTCGAACCCACGCCCTTTCGGACTGCGAATCGGGAGAACCTGAACACAGCGCCTTAGACCGCTCGGCCATCTTGCCTTGCTTGTTGTTGAAGACCGAAGCGAACGCAGGGCTCAGGTACGGCGTGGCAACGCCCGCCATGACCCATCCCTTCCTCTCCAAATCCCTCTTCCCTCATCACCTCCATGGTCCAAAAACACGCCCTGCCCACCTAGCACGACATCCGGCTAACCTCAATGCTTCTCAAGTCACGAAAAAGTCGTCACTTGGCCATTTCTCGATTCCAATCTCCCACGGTCGTCCGTCTCTCATGCCTTCTCCCCATTTTCGCCCTTGCGATCCACACCACCGCCCGGAGTCCTAAGCCCTGGGATGGATCCACCGCAGCTTGCCATTTCAGCCAAATCCCCCACAACCAATGTCTCCATGGTAGGGCAACGTGCCAGAGTGGTTAATGGGTACGCCTCGAAAGCGTATGGCTTCGGCCGCAGCGGTTCGAATCCGCTCGTTGTCGCTTCTCACATCCTCATCTTTTTACTCTGTCTTCTCTCGTGATGAAGCGTTAGTGGTATCCAACTTTTTGCCTGCCAGAGGAGCCCTAGAGCATTCTCAAGTCAAGATTCAGGGTATGTAAACCTTGAGAACGGCCAGCGTAAGTTCCCAAATCGTGAGGAGGAGGGAGTCAAGGAAAGGGCGAGTGCCTTGCTTGAACAATGTCTATTTGTATCCATGAACCGCTAGCGAGCTACCCGAGCATTAAGAAAACCAGCACTGCCAACAGCGAACGGACTGGCGCCCGAACCGATCGCCAAGCTAACTCAGAAGAATGTCTGTTCTTCGAGAGTTACCAGCCCCTCGCCCCTCCATTTCGCGCCTACAGAGAGACACGTCAGCTCCAACCCAAGCACCTTCTCAGACAAGAACTAGCAGCCATGTTTCCCACCTCCCCCAGCCGTCTTCCCCAACACCATCACCCAAAAGCCGAGCTCAACACAGGCGTCCAACCCCCAAACCGTCCCCCATGGCTCCCCAACGTCGACCGCCCCCGCCCCAGCGCCCAGTCCAGCAACCCGCCCCGACCCCGACCCTGATCCCCAATCTTGACACTCCCAACCTCATCCTTGCCACTGCTCCCCCAATCCTCGCGTCGTCGGAGGGCCCCATCTCTCTCGCCCCCGCTCCTCCCCTCCCTCCCCTCATCACCACCCTCACCCGCACTCACCTTACAGGCCCGGCAGCACTACTTATCAGTGGGACGACGAGAGCTCGAAGACGCCAACGGCGAAGTGGGAGGGGAGGAAGTATGCGAGGACTGCGGGTTCGGCCCGCCGTGGGGCAGCGAGGGGTACGAGATCTTGGGGCGGCCACGCTTTTTGTGATGGTGGTGGTGACGTTGGTGAGGCCGCTGGTGTGGATGGCGGGACGACGACGGGGAGCCGTCGTCGTCTGGTACTTGGCTCGATGAGGCGATGGCGGTGCCGCCGGTACCGGTACCTGTACCGGCCACGCGTGACAGGGGGATATGAGTCCGTGGTGAGGGCGGGGAGGTCGGCGATTGGTAGAGGCGTTGCTGTTGCTGGCGGGAGAGCGGGGCTGGGAGTGTGATTTTCGGGGGCGCCTTGGAGCGGTACGAGTTTGAGGGCCCTGCTTGGGAGGACAGGGCGGAGGGGGCGAGAGATATGCCTGGGGGGAGGCAGTCTGGTTCGCGGGCCCCGGCGAGGTGGTCTTCGAGATGGGAGGCTGGAAAGTAGTAAGTTGGCTGGTTTGGTCTCAGCTGCACAACGGGTGGTCGGTTATTGGGCGCGGTGGCGTGGACGATTGGCGGGAGAGGCTCAGGGGGTTGAAGAGCTCGATCTGGCGAGGGGGATCGGCGCCAAAAGTGCTCGCGAACTCTCCGGAGCCGTCGGCGCCATTTTCCCGTGCCCATCTTCGAGAAGCTGAAGCGAGAGTGATGGTGCCACTGCTGTCTAGCAACTGTCGTCTTTGGGAGTACGTTTGGAGGGGTTAAGAGTCCCTCTGACGCCCGTTTGATGCCGGCAAGATTAATAAAACGAATGTAAAGTCTGTCGATCCAGAACAAGCGAGTGACTGAAGCTGTGAGCTACCTTTGGTGATTGGAGATGCGAGAGATTAACAGCGGCAAAATGGGAATGTAGATCAACCTAGCTGGACTCATCCTGCCTTCCGGTCTCGCGAACTGCCACGTCCTCAGCGGGATTGATGCCAAGGAAGGAGAGGATCGGTAGTGGCCTAGAAACCGACATCGATTTGGGCCTTCCGATAGCTTTGGTTCCGTATCTTACTTTCCGCTCTTTCGAAATAGGTTCCGCATCGTGCGCAATCCAGGAGTGGAATATGCATGAACTCGGAGGACATTCAACGAAAATAACCAAGGAAACCTCGCACGGGAACGATGGTGACAGCCATTTGATACATGAGAATGAAGCTTTAAAAAACACCGAACTCCATTTGTTTCGTTAGATACAGTCTCTCGCCAAAAGTGGCCAGTGTCCATATTGCAAGTCTTTTGAGGGGAGAAAAGAAGCTGCGCAGCACACCTCTGTCACGCCCTCTTTCTCTCTGCTCATCCAAATCGAAAATCCCCTGTCTCCAAACATATCTGCGTCAAGAAGTGCCCAGCTTGCCAGCTCAGAGCTCAACCACAACAGTCTGCCCATAAACAGGGGTCACCCCATCCCCCCAGATACCAACAACCGAGAGCAGGAAGCCCAGCCCGGCCAGCGCGCTCCTGACAATCTGCTTCTTGAGGAAAGCCTCGACATCAGCCCTCACCTCCTCGCCGTTCACGCTCCCCTCCTCGCGCCTCTCCTCGGCCTCCACCTCCTCTCCATTGCTCCCCTCGCTGTGCGCATCCGATCCGCCGCTGCCAAGCACCTCGTAGCTCGCCTCCATCCTCGCCTGCGCCGCGGCAGCGCGCTTCCCCCGCTCCCTCTGCTTGTATCCGTTCGCAGCCGCGATGACGGAAGGAGAAGGCTTCGAGCGGGCGGGGCCCAGGTTCAGCAGGTAGGGTGCAATGAAGTCGGAGGCAGCGAGCTGCGACGCGAGGACGAGGGTCGAGGCATAGAGAAGGTAGGGATGACGCAGCGGGCGCGGAGAGAGGAAGTAGGCGAGGGCAAAGGCAGAGGAGGAGAGGGTGGTGAGGGAGCTGAGATGGCGGGTCGCCGAGGTGGTGAGGGCGTCAAAGACGCGCGAGGCGGTGCCGGCGGAGTGGAGGGTCAAGAGGGCGGGGATGGTGAGAGAGGAGAGCGTGTAGGACAGGCCCTAGGCTTCCGTCAGCACTGCGATACGTTGAGAGGGTAATTGCACGATGAGGCAGTTTGGAATGACTGCATCACGCAACGCGGGGAACAGGTCCGCAGCGCAACCTGACGTACCGTCAGGACACCGAGCGACACGGTGCCGACAAACTTAAGCACCGAAACGCCCCTCGCAGCCATGGTTGCTATCGTCTGTCGTCACGACCGATGATTCGCGCAGGCGTTGAGAGAACAGTTATGGGAGGTGGATGTCAGATGCGTTGGGCTGGGGGAGTCCAAGAGCTGCAGCACATGGTTGACGATATGGCGTGGGGGAGAGGAGAAGAGAGGGGCCTCGGGAGCTTGGCGCTTCGGGAGCCAACCTGGGGGCGCCAAGCATGGGCCCATCACACTGCGTCATCATTAAGCGGGCGGCAGGGATGAGCCCTTGGTCCCCGAGTGAGCCCTAACCCCCTGCAGATTTCGACAACCCTATATCAGGGGTAAATTCAAAGTCGCAAAACATCCCTGTCAAAGGCAACGTGCCAGAGTGGTTAATGGGTACGCCTCGAAAGCGTATGGCTTCGGCCGCAGCGGTTCGAATCCGCTCGTTGTCGATTACTTTTGCTGTTTCCTCCTTTTTCATCGTTGAGATTGTGCTGGGTTTGGGATGAAGGTGCGCGAACATTGTCACGCTGCAGTCCTGTCAGGCTGACTGCATTCTGCAGGGTCCATATTTGCGTGAAGAATGCAGTCTCAGCACGTAAAGCATGGGCTGAAGACGAGCGATAAGCTCAAGTGCTTCAGCTCTGGTTGCCGATGAAGAACCTCGCAGGGTTGAGTTTCTTAACCGCTTCATCAACCTTTGGGGTGAGGAAACAACAAATCCAGTGAGGGCAGCGTGAGGAAGAAAACCTGTCCCTTGCTCCTCGCTAGACGATAAACTGACACAAACTCCATCTTCACCATCCCAGAGTAGCATCCAGACTTCTATCTATTCCCTGCCCAGTTAAACCGGCTACTCAATAGCCAACCTCCAAAGCCCATCGCCAAGATAATGCGCCTCCTCCATCACCGGCCCCTTCCCCTTCGCCTTGACCTCCTTGGTTCCCATCACCAACACCCCAACCGCAGCAGCCTCCTCCTTCCCCTCGGCCATAACCACAACCGGCTCTCCCTTCTCCAGTTCCCTGCTCCAGTGCCCGTCCTCATCCGGCCCCTCATTCGGCACCTTCACCTCATCCTCATCATCCTCGTCCTCTTCATCCGCCTTCTTAACTTCCTCCTTCTTCCCACCAGCAGCAGCATCGCGATCCACCACAATCGGCAGCCGGCCACCGGCACTCGTCAGCCCGGGCGCCATGAGCGTCGCGCCGCTCAGCACGAAGCGGATCGCGCCGCGGTCGATGCGGATGGTGGGGAAGCACGCCGGGAAGCGGTGGACGAGGCGCAGGTGCGGGAGCAGCACGCCATTGTTGTCCTGCTGGTAGACGATCGGGTTGTTGTCGATGACGTACAGCGAGACGCGGTCGGGCAGCTTGATCAGCTCGAGCGACGACTTCTTGGGGAGTACCTCGTCGATGTGCGGGGTCAGGAGCGGGTAGGTGGACAGGATCGAGTTGCGGATGGAGCGTTGGATCGAGGATTTGAGTTTTTGCTTCGGAGAGCCGTGGAGGCTGTTTGAGGAAAGAGAAAAGGAGGTTGATTAGCATGGGGTCGGGTTTGAAGAGGGGAGGGACTTGGAAAGGTTCGAGGGGCGGGGCGCATACTCCTTCTTGAACATGGTGGGTATATGACTGAGCAGTGTGCTGCTCTGGCGATATACTTATTGGGGTGGGAATGGGGTATGAGTGTCGCGGCGTTCCTGATCGCTCGCGGTGGGATGGATGCTTAGGTTGCCCCGCGATTGTTTGCTCAATGGAGGGGAACCATGGTGGGGTGAGCGCCAAGCTTTTGGCGGGGCTTTGTCCGTCCCAGTGCAGCCCACAGTGTGTCATCAGCAGAGGGCCAAAGGACTCCTTGATGTCGATAAGGGTAAAGAAACTTGAGACTGTCGAATATCTCGAACGTTGATTAAACTCGAAGGTTGGATTGTGGTATTATTTAAGCTACAAGCAGCTGAACGGACGGCTCTCCCTTCCGTTTCATAGACCCTGCTGGTCCCTCCCCTTCCTCGTCCTTCTCAAGTCTCAACCATGAGACACGTGCGAGACAGTGCCATCCTCCTTGACATGGACGTTGAGCCTGTCGGGGTTGAAGTCCTTGGTCACCATCATACCCGGCTCGATGACACGCGTCTGCTGCGGAAGGTCCCTCTTGCAGAAGGACTGGTAAAGAGAGAATCGTCAGCAAGTTGCCTGGTGAGCACACGAGAGAGAGTTGTACAACATACTGTTTCGGATGACGGCTCATCGCCAAGCGTCTTGCCGGCCAGCTTGTTCATCCACTCCTGCGTCTTGTCGTCACCCATGTTGTTGGCGGTCACTCCTGGAACGACGAGAGGCATGTTGCTAGTGGTTCGTTGTTGGATTCGAGGAAGTGTTGTCAGGTGGACGTGATGTCGTGTGCTCGTGCAGTGCGACAAGCTTCTGATGTTTGGGAAGTGCTTTTGGATTCTCTGCATGGGCCAAACTCCGCATTCAGTACGGCAGGGTTCAAGGCCTTATAATCGAAAGTTTGGTGGTTGACCTGATGGCTGTGCAGGATGACGTAGCCCTCGTCTCGCATGGCTGCATTGTCACACGGCCACCTCCGAGAATGATGGCCTTGGATTGACCCAAACCATGACCTCAGTTGCACCCTAGCGGCCCCGAAGATAGCCGACCAAAATGCAATAGAACTAAGGCACCCATCTGCGATTACCACAACTCCTGAACTCCAGTCAAAGAATGGAGCAAAAAGGTCAACTTGGCAAAAGGAAAGGTTGAATGATTTCGTCCAGGTTCGAACTGGAGACCTTCAGTGTGTTAGACTGACGTGATAACCAACTACACCACGAAACCATCTGATGACTTGTGATTGGGGCTGCGCAATTCTATTCATATTAGTAAAATCTTGGGTGGAACCTTGTGGATCCCCAAAAGGGGTGTCAACAACAACACAGAGCAGTTGCCAGATGCAAATACCTCGTCATCTCGAAGTGGCAGCTGCAAATACCACCGCTGGAAAAGAAGAGACTAATCCCGCATGCTCTTGATTTGTCGTCGACGGTGTCAATAAAATTGTTAGTTTTTATGAATGGTGACAACAAGCCCTAACATTGAGCAGGAGTCGAAAGTTTGGTGGTTTCCATTAATTCCAGGTCTGCACCAACACACAAGCGTGGGCGGTTGAAGTGGCAGCATGTGTACGAGTGAAAAACGGGAACACGACTCTTGATAGTTGTCTGGTCCTGCTTGGGCAACAAACCCCTGGATTCAACAGTCATAATCAAACTTGGCCTGGCATCGTGATAAGAAAACGTAGGCTCCTGTGACTCAGGTCTTAAACTTCTCTACTGGAAACCAGAGTGGTTTTGGACTAAGCAGTGTTTCCGTACTCCGTAGCCACCTCCCTGGCCTTGTTGGCATAATCAATCATGAATCCCAGAGCTGCAAGGCATCCGGTGATAGTTTCGGGAAATGACCCAGAAGCATCAGAACGAATTGGATACCTATAAAGTGTTGATTTGATTGAGTTATATACAGACTCACACCGAAAGGGCCGTTGCTCGGCAACAGTAAGTGACGTACTCAATGATACCGCTGCGAATGACATGTTGGGCAAAAAGCTCAGTCAATAATCCCTTCATTTTTTCCCGTCTTCTTTCCCTTTGACTTGATTCTCTTATGTTCTCAGGATTAGTTGTATGCGTTTACTGGAGTGCAGCGAGTCTGGTCAGACTAAACCGTTTTGTCCGGAAAGGAAGCGTTTTGTCTAATTAATGACCCGCGAACAATCCCATTGCCTGGCGAGTTCAAGTTGAGACAGCTAACCATAACTGATAAGGGACCAGATGGAGATAACTTTGATTGTCCTTCCAGAATTGGAATTGACGGCTGGAGACTACTGGGCTGTCCAGTTTATTTGTGGAGTCGACTCTTGGGTCGTCTCCTTTTGTTAGGAATAGAAGTACCCGATGGACAAAGGACAATCCCGAGTTTCTCAAAGACAAGAGAAACGATCAATTTTCGAGGATCAAACAGAACACCATAACAGACCTGTGTTGGTCGTGTTTAGAGCTAACAGCGGGTGAAAGCACAACATCATTCGTCATTAAGCGGACAGGATTCAATGTGGCCGGACACACCAGTGGAAACTCCGGCATGGGGACCGAGACCGATGTCAGGGGCAGGCTGTTTGCGGCATCAGCAGCGGCTACCGTCAGAGAAACTGACGCCAAAAAGGACTAGGCAAATTCTAATCGGCGAACCAGTGGTGACTGCAACCCAGTCACCCATCCGACGATGGACACAGTCTCCCGACTTTGGAAGAAAGCCCGGGAGGAGAAGATACCTACGTTTGCCGCCAGACGGAGGAGGAGGCTTGACCTGAAGTCCCCCGGATACAGAGATCTGACCGATACCATGATCGGGAGCTTACGGCAGAGCCTGATGAGCGAGTTTATGCTTGGGGAGTCGGCTCGTTGCAGGATTTTCATGCTCGCAATTGAGACCGAATCTCTCTGGTCCAGGACCGGCACAGGACAACACTCTCGTGGACAATGTTTACGCGTGCTCGGCGCGTACCTTCCAAAAAGCTTCCAACTGCCTGCCCCCCTTGCCATGGCGCGAATTCGCACACAGTAACTGGAGTTACTGTTGAGCATTGACTTCGATTTCATCACCCATCCCCCCAGCGACCTACCAACCTCGACCGACCAAAACCAAACCTCACAATTGACCCCATGGTTTTCCCATCAAAATTTGCCAACCAGGCCTTGCTCCCTTCACCTTTGCTTTTATCTCAGTTGAATATCACGAGCCCATCCAAAAGTCCATCACTTGCCTCTCTTTTCTTTGTTGACGACCAGAGATACCATCACCGCGGAACCGTGACGCTCAAAATGCCTGCAAACCGCCGCACGACTCAACATCACTGGTTAGTAGCACACTCTCAACTACTACCTGGCCATCGAGCGATGCTGATACTTGCGTTTGTGTTCTGAAGCCCGCAGTGCCGATGCATCCCTGGGCCTCGCTGCCTCGATCGAGGCCACATGAAGAGATGCAAGGTCCACGGGACAATGCACGCGGCCCTTGCTGACTGGTAAGCACCAAAATCGCGATTTCTTTTCTCTCTTTTTGCTTCTTCCGTTGCCCAAAAGTGTTTGGGGAAGGCATTGGGGTTTGAGGCACGCCGAAGAAGTCTCGCCCAAGGGGTGTTGCCAGGAAGGGCTTGCCCACGGGGGATTGTCTCGAAAGTGCTGCTCCGAAGTCCCAAAATGACGGAAGATTGTCGCATGTTCACGTCTCTTTTGTCATGCTTCTCAGCGGGCCATTTTTAGCCCATTTTCGAAGACTCGGCTTGATTAACCCTTTTCTTCTAGCGTGGCCTGTGTCGAGGCAGAAAGACGCGAGGAGAGAGCAGAGCGTGAAAAACGCGAAGCCGCCAAGGTCAAGGCCAACGCCCGCAAGGACTCGGTGACGGACGGTCACGAACTGCCCACAAAGAAAAAGGCGCAAAAGCCCAAGAAGAAGAATGTGCGACAGAAGCACTGAGTTTCGGCCATTCCCCTCATCAACACCTCGCTCGTTGTCTGCTGCTCGAGTGGAGAAGAAAGGATGGGATCAGTCTTCGGTTTGGGCGATTACATGTTTGAGTAAGGAGAAACGGATGATGCTCCTGCGGTCGAGTGGCAGCCGGAACAAGGACACCAGCCGGTATGAAGGCCGGTGGTGACGGAGCACTTGTCGATTTCTTGATTTCATGTGGTGGCGAGACGAGGTTGATTTCTGTTTGACTGTCAATGGCTTTCTGTCTGGTTACATGGTTGAACTTTTTAGAGGGGATGGGAACAGGGCTCGGTCTGCTGGACTCAAGCAAGCAAGTTCATAACTTCAGGTCCCATCCTTCATCCATTAACCAACTAACTACCATTGAGCAAGCATCAGCCTGTAAATATCCGATTGGCAGTTGTCTTTTACACGTTCTTACAGTCTCCTCGAGAACAACAGGCCGAGCGAGACAAATCACTGCGCAACATGAAAGCCTTGTTGTTCATCACAATTTTCACTCAAACCTGCGAACCTGCCGCAGAGTAGGCTTCTACTACATACGTCTGAGACTTCAAAGTTGACGTTGTCTCGGGACTTCGCAGGAGCTGTGTTGTGCTGCAACTGGGCCACAGTTAGGTGGCATTAGCTCTGTCTTTCCTGCAAGGTTCGGCGTTGGTAACTGGCTTGTCTGCTGCGCAACACAGCCACCGGCTGGATGCATCTCATCCTGCTGGCCTGTGCTGCATGTGGTTTTTGGATGGGAAAGAAACAAACCGAAACACTTCCACCTGGTTGTCCGTTTGTGATCTAGTACCCCGAGAGAGACGGACGGAATTTAGCAGTGGGGATTGCCCCTGGTTCGGTTTCAACCGGTGGACACCTCCACGGTAGTGGTAACCACCTGGCCCGCAAACTCCTGTTAATGTCCACAGCTCCATACTCGGTCCGCGACGCAGCAGTTGCCAGCAGATGTGCTGGTCCGAGTGTGGCTGGTGAGGACGCTTGTTGGTTGCACACACAGTGCTGCGACCTTAGCAACCCAAGAAGCGGTGAACCCTCTGAGGCCTTGTTTGAACTCGATTACAGCCAGTCAATTTCGTACATTGGAAGACGGATGCCTGGTCCTGTCTCGAATGCTCACGTCTTTATCTGCTCTGCGTTTTTTCTCATGATCGGGTTTCCTGGCTCTGCTGTGTTCTGTCCTGCCTGGAAAACCTCCCGAATCCCAAGATGCTCAATTCGAGTTAGTCCAGATTCAGCGGTACGTACCGTCAGACACAGCCGCCTCCTCATGCGGGGGCCTTTTCCCCAAACAGCAACCCCACCAAACACCCCCAGGCGGCTGTTGCCGACGAACTCGGGGCCTGGTCTGATTTGCTGATTTGCTGCTGATTTTCTGCTGATTTGCATGATGAGCGTCGTGGTCCAGGGCGAGGTGTAGACCTCAACGCTAATGAAAGTTGGAAGGCGAATCGAGCGCATAGCCGTCCTGTTCACCCGTCCCGCAGCTCAACGGCGGCATCAGCAATGGTCAAACAGCTCATCAATGTCGCAAATGGATCTCCAGTTGCCGACAGCCGCGCTGCTTGGCACTGTGCTCTTGTCAAAATCTGCGTCGCACTGAAGGCCCACCTGGGACAGCAGGGATGCACCGCGGCTTGTCTCGGAAAACGAGCTGTCATTGGCCAAAATGGCCTATTCTGGTCCCACAGCCGACTTTGCCGAGATTTTCTAGCCCCATTCAGCAGACCCCTGCTTGGACCCTGGGATTTGGGATTCACCAACAGCGCCATCGTGAAGCGCAGCCTCACGCCGATTGTGAGATCCCAGCCCGTTGAGCTCTTGGCACTGTCCCCGCTTGCTCCCGGCCAGGGGCTGGGCTGGGCTGGGCTGGGCTGAATCCTGGGCCAGCGACGGGGGACCAGGCAAAAAAAGGAGGCCTTCCTCATTTCAGTTGGGCTGACCCGAATGTTCTCTCCTCCCTCTGCATTCCTTTGACGCCGGTGCATTTCAACGCGGTTCGCCCTGATTTCGCAAAATTCCCCGTGACTGGCAGACCGATATTTCAGACGGATGCTGGGTTTGCGTTTCTGTTGAGGAAGCCATTTACACAGCAACGAAGCACCAGGCACCGCGATTGTAGCACTGCGCAACACTCCGCCGAGGCCTGTCCAACGAGAGCTCGCTCGGATTGCAACACGCCGATCTGTGGCAAGTCACCGAAGACACCGAGCCCAAGACAGGAGTCAGCCATCGTGACGGATTGACCGGACGAACCGTCTGATCGGGATCCTCGGCGACGATCCGAGCAAAAACCTCCAAAATGCGCGACACCATCCTCACAACGCTCGTCCTCGCCTCGGCAAGCCTCGCGTCAGCCGCCGGGCCAGAATGCTTCCACACATACAGCCGAGAGCACGCCGTCACCGCATCGTGCGGTGACAAGGGCTCGCTCAACTACTGTTTCTCCCACCTCCCACTCTCCACCCAGCCCGAGGCACTCTCCTCCGAACTCGAGCGCTGCTTCGTCTCCGCCGGCTGCACCGCCGACGAGGCCCAGGTCGAGGCTTTCTGGGCTCTCAAGCGATGTACCAACCCCTCCAACGACCTGCGCCGCGCCCGCCGCCAGCTCGGCATTGAGGCCAGCAGCGACGACACCGACAACCTCGCCGTCGCCGCCAAGGATCCCCTCCTCGCCGCCCGCAACCCCCTCCCCATCGCGGCCGTCACCGCCATGCTCCCGCGCCAGGACAACGCGGCCACCGCCACGCCCGTCACCAGCGACACCCCGAGCTCCCCCTCTCCCTGCTTCACCGACACCACCACCGACATCACCACCTGCCCGACCCAGACGACGGGCACCGACGCCGGCAAGAAGCTCTCCTGCTACCCGACCACCACCACGACCGCCAAGTGCCGCGAGGGCCTCATCTGCCAGTTCGACGGCCAAGGCAACCCGTCATGCATGTACAAGCACTCGTCGCTCGACCTGGGCGGCATCATCATCGCCATCGTCTTCGCCGCCGCCATCGCCCTCTCCGTCGTCGCCATCTGCTTCATGTGCTGCCGCGAGCGCCGCGAGCACCGCCGCATTGAGCGCGCCGCCGAGGCCGCCCGCATCGCCAAGGAGGCCAAGACCCAGGCCACCGTCGCCGCCAAGCGCCCCGGCGCGTCCGTCACGGGCGGCGTCGGCGCCGGCGCCGGTGCTGCCGTCGAGGGCCAGCCGCTCATGTACCAGGGCGGTGCCGACCAGGGGCAGTACTACCCGCCCCAGGGCCAGATGCCCATGCAGCAGCAGCAGACGGGATATGGCGGCGCTGCGAATCCCTTCGCGGATGCCGGCCATGACGCGCATCCCTTGAGGTGAAGCGGTGTCGGTTGGAATGCTGCGTTTTCGAGGCCTGGGAAGGGGGGAATGAGTGTTCGCTGGGTGGAGGCACCGTTGCCTACAGAGTTTGCGGGTCCTGGTTACCTAGCGAGTGATATCCATCAGCAGGAGTGTCTCTTTAGGTGACGTGTGTGTGTTTGAGACGGGGGCTAGGCGAGGGAAAGGAAACATGAGGGAAACTGCAAGTTTGGTTGGAAAACATATCGTGTCTTTTGAAATCATGTTTGGGTAATTCATAGTTTGCGTGGGCAGGCGGCGGTGTCCCGTCATCTGGTTTATTGACAAGGCATTGGATTGGGTGTTCTTCCCCGGAATCAGTCCCCCTGTTCAAGATGGTAGTCTCGTGCTTGCCCAATGTTCGCAAAATGCAGGCAAAGAGCAAGCGCAACCGCATCACGTCGTGGGCCAGAGCAAGTCTTGTTGTGTTGATCGCCCCGAGGGCAGCAATGAATGCTGCGCTCAATGAATCGCTTTCCTTTGCTGCGTCAGAATAACTAAGTTACTTGTACAACACAATCGCGCGTCTCGCTGAGATCCTTAGTAGCTACTTTGCAAAGGAGTTACCATATCATGGCGTTCCAGCATAATCGTTCCTCCGAGCAGTCCAGCGGGCCATGCTCCCAAGCGTGTGCGTCGTCCAAGGGATATGGTTCGCATATGGTGTCCAGGCCGATCCCGGATGCGCCGGCAATGCTTATCTAAAGCCTCCTCCACTCTTCAAAGGTGCAGGGCGCTGTCGACGGCCAGTCCTAGCGGCTGCCACCGACTAGTCCACCCTCGCTGCTGCCGACAGGGCCGCTCACGCCGCTTCCAATCGGGCTACCTGGGTGATAGCCGACCGCCTTGTGGACAGGCTGTGGCGTTGGCCGCTCGTTGCCCGACACAAACCTGATCGACTTGCTGCCCTGGTCGCCGTCACGGACGTCGAAGCTGCCACCCCCATTGACCTCGTTGCCTTCGGTCTCGCAAATGTCGAGGAGTTCCTTCTCATCAACGGGAAACCCGTGGTTGAACATCTCAACCTGCGTCTTAATCCTCTCGAGCGGAATGAAGGCGTTGTCGGCTTCGGCCGCACCCTCACTTTTGTTGCCCTCTGCATCGGCGAGTTCCTCACATGCACGCCGTAGCATTTTCCGCACCGCGACTGACCGTGGCTCAATCGGCCGGTCCACGACACCTTGTCCTCCAAATGTTGATGCCGGGGGCATTGGGTGGCCCCAGGGCATGTTCATCGGTGCATGGACGCCAAGTGGACTGTGACCAAACCCTGGCGGTGGAAGAGGCCCAAAGGGGTTCGATTGAAGAGCGCCTGGCGGGCCCCACGGGTTGTTGTGCGAGGGAAAGATGGGGTCCATTCCGAAAGGTCCCATTGGAAATCCTGGCACCGGTCGGGGCCCCGGCGCTGAGCCACCCCTAGACAGGCGGCCTGGAAAGTCCGGCAGGCCATCGTCGAGATCGTCCAGAAGCGCGCGGCTGCCCAGGTGGGTGTCCGGCTCTTGCCTCGGCGGCCCGCCAGATGGCGACCCGCTTGACGGCCGTTGACCTTGGACCACACTCGCTGGCCGGCCTATCGGTGTGGGTCGGCTGATGGGTTGTGTTGCTCCTGCGTCAAAGCTTCCCGAACCTTGACGTGAATGGGGCGATGGACTCTCCCTTTGCATGCCGGGGCCCATCAACTGGGCCATGCTCGGCACCGGAGACTCCATGGGCCCGTGAAACCCGGGAGGCGGATGCATCGGGAAACCCCGGTTTCCGACCGGAGCACCAAACCCTGGTGGCATTGGCATCATACCAGGCGCTGGTCTGAAGCCGGGAATGGGAGGGAATAACGGGCCGTCCCGGTGCATGGCGTTACCAAACCCGGGAGGAACCTGAGGGAGACCCGGTGGAAAAGACATAGCAGCTCCCATAGGCGGCATGCCGAACGGGCTCTGCTGCGGAGGTATTGACTTAATTGGCAAGCCCAGTGGGGACGCCGAGTGCGACGGTGGTTGGACAGCACTCGGCGGGCCGGCGCCTGCAGTTCCGGACTTACTCGGAGGCGCGATGGGCCCGGGACTCGCATGCTCCGGGGTCAGTGTGTGAGGCGATGGATTCTGACTCGCGACGGATGCTGCACCTGAGGAGTTTGTCGTCTCTTGTTGTGACGGCTGGCGCGCACGCATTGGTGTGGGAGCCTTTGGGAGCGCTGGAGTGGCCACCGGGATATTTGGCGAGGCGTAAGATGTCGGCGCTTGCTGTGGGAGCGCTGGCACCGCGGCCACAGGGGGTTGGGGTGGTTGTTGAGAGGCTGGCCGTTTTGGGAGGGTGACGGGCACCGGAACGGCCGCGGCAAGGGCGGCAGCTTTGTGTGCGGCCCTCTCTTCCCGTTTCCGCTTGTCCTTCGCATCCTTCCCCTCCTTGGCCTCCCGGTCTGCTTTTGCCTTGGCCTCCTTCTCCCGTCGTTCACGCTCTTGCTGCGCTTTCTTCTCGCGGACTTCCCGCTCCTTTTGTTCGCGGGCCTCCTTCTCCCTCAGGCGCGCCTCGTCGCGAGCCTTCTTCTCGCGTTCCTTGGCTTCGCGGGCTTTGCGCTCGTTTTCTTCCCGCTCTTGGATCTTGCGCTGGCGCTCTGCTTCCTTACGCTGGCGCTCCTCTTCTTCGGCCTTCCGCTGGGCCTCCCTCTTCTTCCGCTTCTCTTCAGCCTTGATCCGCTGTTCCTCCGCCTTACGGGCTTCCTCGGCTCGGCGTGCTTCTTCTTCGGCTGCCTTTTCGGCCTCCTTCCGAGCCTTCTCTTCGGCCTGGGCTTCTTTCTTTCTCGCAGCCTTGTCCTTGCGCCTCTGTGCGTCCTTGGCTTTCTTCGCTTTGCGCTGGGCATCTTGCTGGTTCTCGGCCTCAATCTCCTCGAGAAGTTTCGCCTGGCGTTCCTTGGCGACTTTTTCTCGGTAGGCCGTAAGGACTCGTTGCTCGAACATCCTAGCGGCGAAGATCTGAAACATCCTCCGGCCTTCCTCCATGCGTTGTTCTTCCGTCATGGTATCCTGTGTGCAGCATCAGTGTCAACGTGTCCCGCACTCCAAACACTCCGAAGCCAAGAAAACACCATACCTCTTCGTCCTGGCTGTCGTACTCTTCCTCGTCATCTTCCTCATACTCCTCCTCCTCATCCTCGAATTCTTCCTCCTCGGGTGGTGGAGGCTGACTATGGCCGTACCGGTCGCCATTCGTGTGCTCATAACCACGCTCGAACTGCCCCCTGGCATCCTCTTCACGGGCCATGCGGCGCTCTGCGAGCTGCTCCATCATTTCGATGAACTTCTTGCCGTCATTCTTGAGCAGGTCGTCGGCCACCGTCAAGATGCCGCCTAGAGAAGATGAGCCATAAGCGTTATTGCCAGTCCCTGAAAAGGGATAACTCTGTAAGAATGATGGAAGAATGGGAAGTCTGTCCCTACCCTGCACAGTCAGGCTATTCCCAAAGTTGAAGAAATCGGCGGCGTAGTCGGATCGGTGCAGTTCTTCCGAGGGCTCTGGCTCTTCGTCGCTATACAGTTCGTCCTCCAGCTCCTCTTCGCTGTAGCCGTCCTCTGCCTCGACGTCCTCCTCTCCCTCTTCTTCACCGTCGTCCTCAACTTCGGCGTCCTCCTCTTCATCGTCGATCGAATGGCCCATGATTCGGCCACGGGACGGCTGGTGGTTGGAGAATCGTGAGTGGAGGCCGCCTGGTCGCATCCCGCCCATCGAGCCAAACGACCGGCGCGGACGCAGCATCGGTGGCCCTTCGCCCTGGTTGGGGTGATTTGCGTACTGCTCCAGTTCCTCATAGTAGGCATCGTACAATCCCTCGAGCTCCTCCTCGATGGCGGTCCGCTTTCTTCCGCACACGGTGCAACTGCACGTGTGCTTTTGTTGCTCCTTCATCTTCTTGAGGACGGCATCTTTCTCGACCTTGACCAGAGACTTGCGCTCCGTTTCGCTTAGACCCAGCCAGAACTCTTTGATCCGCTCACGTTCCTCTTGCGAGTTCGTGTTCCATATCTTCTCCCTTGACATGCCCGGGCGGTTGTGCTGGGGCGGCGGCGGCGGAGGAGGAACAGGGGTGGGTGAGTGACTGTGGGCGTTCCGCGCGTCCTGGTCGAGATTGGCGGCATCGTCGGCGCTCGGCGCTGCAGCATTCTTTTTCTTTTTCTTTTTGGACTTCTTCGACTTCCCTGATGAAGGCTGCACATCCCCGTTTTGGTAGGGCGGCTGGCTCTGGGAATCCCGACCGGCAATCGGCTCATCCTCATCGTCCTCTACTTCGGCGTCGGCCGACTGCTGGTCGCTGGTCCGGGGCGGGCTGGGGAGTCCGTTGGCAGCCTGGCCGCTCTGGGCTTGCTCGGCAGCCGCCTTGGCCGCAGCTTTCGCACGCCGCTTCTGCTTCTTCCGATTTACAGTCTGCGCGGGCTCGTCTGCGGGGGCGGGAGGCGCTGTGGTCTTGATGCCGGGAGAAGATGCGGTGGTCGGGGAGGGCTGGGCGGAATCGACAGGAGTGCTCATTTTGGGGACTGTTATGAACTTGGACCCGTCCTTGTTTGTGTATTTTGCGGTGTTCTTTGAGGTGGGAGAGGGGGGTACGGCGCCGGACGCCGGTGGCGGCGGGTTGCGGCTTCCCTTCATCTTCGTTCGTGTGCTGCGACTCGGAGGAGGGGGCCGATGATGAGGGCATGAATCGCGGCTGCAGGGACGCGCTGCAGTTCAGTGACTCGTTGAGGAGGCTAGACGATAGGCAGCGTAAGCGGAGTGTCCTGGAGGTTGCGAGGCGAAGGTAACTGGAAAATGCCTGGTCCGGTCGATCAACCACGGCAGTGCGAGTGCGGGGGAGGAGGACAACGGATAGGTAAACGAAACTGGGCAGAGGGGCAGCCGCAAAGACCGGACGGAGGCGAAAGGAGGGCAAAATCCGGAAGTGAGGTCGCGGGGCTGAGGTGGTTTGGGTTGCAAAGACGGGCATGGAATGGAGGGCCCATTGCTGCAGTGGGTGAAGAAGCAAGGGCTAAGTCGCGGCCCAAGAAAGCGGGAAGGCAGGGTTGGCGGTTTGAGGGCTAATTGACAGAGGGGTCGCGCAGACTCACAAAGGTCCTGGGCCAGCGAACTGGGAAAACGGCTGCGCGGGAAGGCTCGCCTGGCGGAAGAGGCCGGCGGTTCGCTGGGGACGTGGCCGGACTTCCAAGGTCGTTGCGCGGGACACGATGCGCGGGCCGAAGGCGGTGGTGGGCTTCGGAGAGCTTCGTTGAGTTAGGTTGTTCTGATGTTCCAAGGCGCTGCTGCTGGATTTGTGGTCCCGAGCCATGCAGGCGCAGTTCCCCATCCGTCAGCGCCCATTGGCCAGCGAGGTTCTCTGCACGTGATCCTCCAGCCTCGTGCCTGACCCCGTCTTGGCTCGAACGGGTTGATTTGGCTTGTTTGAATTGCAACTTCTGTTTGATTCCCCATCACAAGCTCCCAGCTCTCGAGCCGCTCTGCAATCGGATGGATCGCCTTCACCACAGCACAACCTCAGGCCGTTCGACTCACTCATTCCCCGCCCGGTGGACATTGCTCTCGGTTCTGCCCGATGACGAGGATCTTCTTGGCGCCCGGAACCGACCAGGAAATCAGTTAGCGGTGCAGCACAGTGGATGCGGCCGGACATTTGGCACCTGGGCCGGTGGCCGCTGAAACCGATGCCCTGGACTCCCGCCCTGCCATGCCAACTTTGCATGTCACCCGTCAATTCCCGTTTTCGTCCTGCGCTTTGGAAACCCACTTCTCGTGCCTTTCCAATGCCCTTTTACTTGCATTGTTATCTGCATCCGGACTGGAGTCGGAGTTGTAGAACAGAGGTGCGGCTGGATGCCATGGCAGCGTCGGAATGCCTGGCTGCCCGGAGCCCCAGCTCAAAATAGTGCTTTCCCACCCTCAACCACAAGCCACAGCAGAACCACGACAATCAGAAGCAGAGATGGTTTGTGATCGTCTGAAAACGATGCCGAGTCCAACCTGGAGAATCGACAATCGACGTTTGCATGAATTTCCTTGTAAGTTTTCGGGCTATTTGGGGACCGAGGAGCGAATGTTTTCCTGTTTCGATCCTCGAAGCTCTCGAATGCAACATTCAGGGTTCATGCACGGCCTCACCCCGCCCCAGTGCACAGCACTGTCTGTGGCCTATCATACCGCTGGACTTCAGCGCCCTGCCAGAGCTGAGCACCCGTCGGGGCGCTTGCCCCACCACGCCGTGATAAATACGACTGATCCGTCAACAAGCAAGTGGATTGCGTGGCGGGGGATACGAAGTGATTCGTCCTCAGCAGGGCAGAGCGGGTGGGAAGTTGGGCCGGCCAGCCCTCGGCAGAGCTGCTATTGCTGGAAGGACACCATCATACCACTCCCAATCCGCTGTGCGCCAACAGCCCGTATCTGGTCGCAGAAAGGAATTGGGATGACCAGACGTCACACTGTTTGCGGAGATAGCCCCGGTGCTTGAGACAGTTGGGAAGGTGGAGACGGATGGAGAGTCTCGGCTGAGTGATCAAGGTAACTTTAAGGAGCCAAGTAAGCGGAGAAATAACGGTGAGCTGTCGATTGCAACTCGAGACTGAGAACAACAGAAGAAAAGAGGATAGACGAAGGCTGAAATAATTAACTGCGATACGAGGAGAGGGGGTGAAACGACGGATACTGGGTGCAGCAAAAGACAACTCCGGCCAAGAGTCGTACACGCCAAGCCTGAATGCGCGCTGGGGGTCGGCAGCTCAGCAGGGGGTTGCAACCCGTAGGACAAGTTCCTAGGACACGGTTGACAGCAGCATTGCATCCACACTGTGCTACTTATTACTGACTGGGCTTCCTCTCAAGGTCCAACATCAGCCCGGATCCTTCACAATCTCCTACCAGCGATTGTCGCCATTTTCCCATTCTATTCCTGCGATTGCGCACGACAACAGGCTTCTGAGCGAACCTTCGCTCACCTGTCCTTTGCCAGTCATGGCAAATGATCGCAATGCTCAGAACGTCATCCGCAGGTAAGCAGAACTGCTCCTCCGAGACCTGCCCTCCACCCGCGCACCTCGGGAGGCCCCTCCTTCTCGGTGGTCGACACCCAACCTCCAGCACCATTGACATGCCCGACTGCGCAGGAAACTCGTCATCATCGGTGACGGTGCGTGCGGCAAGACCAGTTTGCTGAGCGTTTTTACTCTTGGTTTCTTCCCAACAGTGAGTGTCACGGCCTCGGCTTGGAGATCCTCCTCCTCCTCCTCCTCCACATCCATGGACTAACATGCCGGCGCGCAGCATTACGTGAGTACTCTTCCATGATAGGTATCTGACTACGCACCGTGTCCTCCGAGGCCCCGACGCCGCCAATTCAACGTTTCCACGGCCGTCTTCTACCGGATATCAGCACCATCTCGTCACTTTCTCCGATCTGACCGTTTCGCTTCCCGCAGATTCCCACCGTTTTCGAGAATTACGTTACAGACTGTCGAGTGGACGGCAAGTCCGTCCAGCTTGCACTATGGGACACGGCCGGGCAGGAGGACTATGAGCGGTTACGGCCGCTAGCATACTCGAAAGCGCACGTCATTCTAATAGCCTTCTCGGTCGACACGCCGGATTCCCTGGACAATGTGAAGCACAAGGTGGGCATCCCCATTACCGCCCCGTCTGTCTTGTCCCCCGTTACTCGGCCAAACGGCGTCTCCGCCATTGGGGACAGGCCGTTCCCTTGTGTGCTGGATGAACGCAACCGTCATGTGTAACGGCTGTGCGACGCACGCAATTTCCTGACCCCCTTTTCAGACAGCGGATGTGCCGGGTCAGGACGGTTTGCTAACTAGGGATGGTTGCAGTGGGTTGTCGAGGCACAAGAACGGTGTCCTGACGTACCGATCATCCTCGTCGGTCTGAAGAAGGACTTGCGCGAAGATCCATTGGCCATCGAAGAGATGCGGAAGCGGTCGCAACGCTTCGTTTCCCCGGCAGACGGCGAGCACGCAGCCAAGGAGATCGGCGCCCGCAAGTACCTCGAATGTTCCAGTCTCAGCGGCGAAGGTGTGGACGACGTGTTTGAGGCCGCCACGAGAGCCTCGTTGCTTATGTTTGAGAAGAGCGAAGGAGGAGGCTGCTGCGTGATATTATGAGCAGCTGATTGCTTCCCGATGACCACGAGTCGTCTGGAGCAGCAAGCACGCCCCACCCCTCGAGCCCCATTTTCAGGCCCTACAAGGGGTCAAAGAAGGTCAACACCGGGACGTCCCAAGTGGTCATCTCCCTCCTTGGGCTGCTCCCACACATCTCAAATCCAACCAATCGTCAGACGAAACGGCCTTGACGGCCAGGCGGGAGGCCAATCTGTCTATCTTGCTAAACGATCACATGCATAGCGAGTCTAGCGAGTCATGATCCGTTGTATCAATACGCTATAGAGTTTTAGTTTTCCTTCTTCTTCCTGGCTGATAGTCTCAAGCACAAAGGTCCTGGAGACGGGTACTCTTTAAACGAGGTGTACCACAAAAGGGAGGAGGGACATGGGGGCACAGGGAGGTCAGACTGTCAATGCAGGTCATTTTCTATTTGAGTTGCCCACTACTTGGACGTTGTAATCAGGATAACAAGCAGGGAACAATCCACTGGCTACCTTCTCACTTTGGTCCGATATCTACTCGAGATTTGCTTTGTCTCTTGTTTCAAGGGCAGAGGAGCGAGCACACAAACGCACCAAAGACCATTGAACAAGTCCCCTGATGGGCTTTTGCCGTCATTCAGTATGGTACACGATATTCTACATTTACAGCAACACATTCAAACCAACCCAATCCATGCCTTGCCATAACCGCATGGCAATTTAGCCTCTCGCGGCCCATTTCTATCCCTCCACCTTCACACACAATTCATTTCCCAGATGTGATACACACAAACCACCCTCCACCCCTATCCACTCCCCACTCCCGTTCACCGCTTCCAGTCATGGTTCCACACCACCTTGGCCGGCGTCTCGGTCTGCGCCCGCGCGTACTCGATGGGCACGCCGTGCAGGCCGTACGTGCCCTTCTTCTCCATGGCGACGCGGTACAGGTACCCCTCGTCGCGGGTGCCCGGGCCTGACGTCAGCCGCAGGGCCTCGCAGGCGTTGCTCATGCTCTGGTACTGGCGCATCAGGGTGCGCTCGCGCGCCTCGCGCTCGCGGCGCCGGAAGAGCAGCCACGCCCGGTGGATCGTCCAGTGCCGCAGGTGCCGGTTGCGGCCCATGCGCAGCGGCGGCGGGATCCGCTTGGGCGAGAGCACCGAGAAGTGCGAGAGCATGTTGATCATCTTGGGGTCGCGCGGGGCCTCGCCGCCGCGCTTGCCCGCCTTCGCGCCCTTGGCCGGCTTGCCGCCTTTGGCGCCGGCCTTGGCGGGTTTGCCGCCGCTGCCTTTGGATTTCGTGGAGAGGGCGAGGGGCGTGGTCGAGAAGGCGCGCGTTGGTGGCGCGACGCATTGTGTGCTTGTTGAGGCGGTGATCGGGGTGGGTGTGAGGGCGGTTGGTCGGGCCAGAAAACGCGAGGCGAGGCCTCGGAGGGAGGGTAGTGTGAACGACATGGCGGCGGCTGCGAGCTGTCTTCGATCTGGGGGAAGGGGAGCTCGACAGAGAAGTTGTCGTTTCGTGACTCGCGTGCGTGGCCTTAGGGGGCCCCTAGGCGTCCTCTCGACTGATTAATTCGTCTCACCCAAGGCTGCGTGTCGGTGCCTGGGAGTGATTTCGCCAGTTGGGCTCTCCAACTGCGGCGGGGACAGTCGGTGATCGTGTTGGGGCGGTGTCGTTGGTGTTCCTCGCCGGGACCCGGTGCGCGGTGGTGGATGCTGCTGCTCACGGAAAATTGAAAAGTTGAGCCAAGTGCGGGTCCGTGCCGATCAGCTCCGGAGCCGCGATTGGTCCCCAGCTGACGGGTCGGCGACAGGGGTCTTGTGGGCCTGAAACTAGCAGTTGCAGAAGCTTGGTCGTTTGTTGCTGGACCAATCTCAAGATTTCCTAGAACTTGGCCAAAAAGACTCAACGTCCATCTCAAGTTTGAACAGGTGCCTTCAACCGCCAGACCTAACTCTCTCACTGCATGTCCGCTGTAGGTAGTGCGAGAATTACAAGGTTTTGATTAGGTCTCCAGGTACCCCAAAAGGGAAGGGAGGCTTATACAAACCAGGCTATCGGCAGGGACAGTCACCTTGAAGGTTGATAGCAAGACTTGTAAGACTCAACTAGCACACAACACACAGCCAAACCCAACCTCAACGATCGGCTTGGCGAATACGTTGATGTCAATGGCTCGAGCCGTACCTGCTTCCCTGTCTAAAGACCTGCCATCATCTGCCCCGGCTTTAGGTCAGAAAGCGAGGGCGATGTCGAGGAACGATTCGGTTGTCATGCCGTTCTGTTCACTACCACGACTAGTTACCTTATCAATGATCAGATAAAAGACGAGATACTAACACGGCCCTGAGACGGTCTTTCCCGACACAGTACGGAGTAATCTCTGTTCGACGCACTGCCGCAGCGGCAGAGTTCGCCAATGGAAACCAGTCCTTGGGTTGCTTTGACAGCGGGGCTAAGGGGAACCCCCCCGCTATAAAATTTCAAACCCGCCAGGACCCCGCCCCCGCCTTCCGATGCTCGCTGCTTCTTCGATGACTCCAGGACTCAACCCAGCCCGGTGAGCTCTGGCTCTCTGTCAGTCCATCCAGCAGCCAAACACCCTTTTCGACTCCGGCGCCGTCGCACTCTGTCGCCATGGCGTACCTCACTCTCGCGGGCGACTCCTGCTTCACGGCCTCCGAGGCCCAGAAGCTCAAGGACCTGATCAACAAGGTCGCGCCCATCAAGGTCGCCAACTTGCGCGGTTCTTGGGTCTACCATGCGCATATCGAGGGCGACGCCAATGACGCCCGCCAGAAGCTCGCCCAATTGCTTCCTCTGGCGGCCGAGTCCGGGCTGTCCACCCCTCAGCTGTCGCATATCGGCTACGGGCGGAAGTGGTTCGTGACTCCGCGGTACATGTCGCCATGGAACTCTAAGGCCACCAGCATCGCTCAGGTCTGCGGCTTCGAGCAGCAAATCCGTCAGATTGAGCGCGGCCGCGTCATCACCATCGAGTTCGAGCAACCCTACAACGACAAGACGGTCCCCTTCCGAGACATCTTGCACGACCGCATGACCGAGACTCTTTCGACCGATGCCCCCGACCTCAACACCATGTTCGCCGAGGGACAGCCCGCTTCTCTCGAGGTGGTCGACATCTTCGCTGAGGGCCAGGACCCGAAGCAGGTGCTCAACGAGTACAACAAGGCCCGCGGCCTGGCATTGGATCAGTCTGAGGTGGAATACCTCGTGGAGAAGTTCACCCAGCTGGGCCGCCCCCCGCACGATATCGAGCTCTTCATGTTTGCTCAGGTCAACTCGGAGCACTGCCGCCACAAGCAGTTTAACGCGAACTGGACCATCGATGGCATGGCCAAGGGGAAGACGCTGTTCGAGATGATCAGGAACACCCACAAGATCACACCGGACTTCACCGTCTCTGCCTACAGCGACAACGCGGCGGTTATGGAGGGTGAACACGCCAATCTGTGGGCGCCCGACTATTCGACCGGCTCTTGGAAGCTGCACAAGGAGCTCCTCCACGTCTTGGCCAAGGTCGAGACGCACAACCACCCGACTGCCATCGCCCCTTTCCCCGGCGCCGCCACTGGGTCTGGTGGAGAGATCCGTGATGAAGGTGCCGTGGGCAGGGGTTCCATGCCAAAGGCTGGTCTCTGCGGTTTCTGGGTCTCAGACCTGCTTATTCCGGATCACAAAGCCCCGTGGGAGATCGATGTCGGCCGGCCGGCGCATTTTGCCAGCAGTCTCGACATCATGCTCGAGGCTCCCATTGGCAGCGCCCGCTTCAACAATGAGTTTGGGCGTCCTTGTCTCACCGGTACCTTCCGCACACTTCTCACCGCGGATGACACCAAGGCGGAAGGCGAGTTCCGCGGCTATCACAAGCCTATCATGATTGCCGGTGGTGTTGGCACGGTTCGGGAGAAGCACGCGCTGAAGAAGCCCGAGGACGTCACAGAAGGCGCGCATGTCATTGTTCTCGGCGGTCCTGCCATGCTGATTGGCCTTGGTGGCGGTGCTGCGTCGAGCAACGCCTCGGGAGAGGGCAACGCCGACTTAGACTTTGACAGCGTTCAGCGCGGCAACCCCGAGATGGAGCGCCGTGCGCAGATGGTCATCAACACTTGTGTGGCCTTGGGTGACCACAACCCCATTGCCATGATCCACGACGTGGGTGCCGGTGGTCTCTCGAACGCGCTGCCGGAGCTCGTCAAGGATGCCGGGTTTGGCGGCAGGTTCGAGCTCCGCCAGGTCGAGAGCGTCGACCGCAGCATGAGCCCGCTCCAGATTTGGTGCAACGAAGCCCAGGAGCGCTATGTCGTCCTTGTAAACAGCGACGGCATGGAGCGCTTCACCAGCATTTGCAGTAAGTCACACCCTTAGGGGACTCCGTTTTATTAGCCTGGCTAACGTGCTACAAGGACGCGAGCGCTGCGGCTTCTCTGACGTTGGAACTGTTCTGTCCCGGGAGGCGGACGGTGTTTCCAAGTTGATTCTCAGTGACAAAGAGTCAAACGAATACCCGCGCCCTATCGATGTCCCGATGGACGTTCTCTTCCCCAAGGGCCGGAAGCTGGAACGTATTGTCAGCTCCAAGAAGCCTTCTTGGCCCGTTTTCGATCCCGTCGCTAGCCTCAAGGCGGCCGTCGATGGCTCGCTCAGCGATGGCGACCTCTTCAAGCAGGCCGTGCAGCGCGTCTTCTGGATGCCATCGGTGGGCTCCAAATCCTTCCTGATCACCATTGGTGACCGTACTGTTGGCGGTCTCACGACCCGGGATCAGATGGTCGGACCGTGGCAAACGCCGGTTGCCGACGTCGCCGTGACGGCCACGTCTTTCAACCTTAGTGGAGCGAAGACTGGTGAGGCGATGGCTATGGGTGAAAAGCCCACCATCGCACTCATCTCGCCTGCCGCCTCCGCCAGGATGGCTGTTGCAGAGAGTCTGCTCAACCTTGGAGCTGCCGACATCAAGGGCGGCAACCACCGCGGTGACCTGCGTCGCGTCAAGCTTTCTGCGAACTGGATGGCTGCCGTGAACCACGAAGGCGAGGGCGCTGCGCTGTACGAAGCTGTCGAAGCCATCGGCATGGATCTGTGCCCGAAGCTCGACATCAGCATCCCTGTCGGCAAGGACTCGACCTCCATGAAGTCCTCGTGGAAGGACGGAGAGACCAAGAAGAGCGTGACCGCCCCGGTGTCGGTTGTGATCTCGGCTTTCACCCTGGTCGAAGACGTCCGCCGCACGTGGACGCCCCAGCTCCGCCGGGTCGAAGATGTCGGCGAGTCTATTTTGCTCTACGTCGATCTGGCACAGGGCCGCAAGGCGATGGGTGGTTCCGCCCTCGCCCAGTCATTGGGTGCCATTGGCCATGAAGCGCCCGATGTCCGGGATGTCGACCTCCTTAAGGACTACTTCGATGCGCTGGCTCAACTGCACGAAAGCGGTGTCGTCCTCGCCTACCACGACAAGTCGGACGGCGGTCTTATCACAACCATTGCTGAGATGATGTTTGCCGGTCGTTGCGGTGTTGACCTGATGATGGATGGCATCGCCGCGTCGGGCAACCTGGCTGACATGGTGGACGCCCTCTTCAACGAAGAGCTCGGTGCTGTCTTCCAAGTCCGTGCCTCAGACGAGATCAACTTCAAGAGATGCTTCGCGACCTGCGGGCCTCCCGCTGGCCTGATCAAGAAGTTTGGCGTTGTCCAGCCGACATCGAAGCAAGCGCTCACCATCCGGTATGGCGAAGGCGCGCCGTTCGCCAGCCTGGACAGGGCCGAGATGCAGCAGTGGTGGACCAAGACTTCGTATGAGATGCAAAAGCTCCGCGACACCCGCGCGTGCGCCGAGTCCGAATACGCTACCATCTTGGATTCGGAAGACCCGGGTCTCTCCTACAATCTCACCTTCTCGCCGTCAGAGAACATTGCTCCTCTCACGGCGTCCATCTCGGGCTTCTTTGGCAAGATGCCGCGTGTTGCTATCCTCCGCGAGCAGGGCGTCAACGGCTACGCCGAGATGGCCTTCGCCTTCCGCGCGGCGGGCTTCGACGCCGTTGACATTCACATGACTGACATCATCGCGGGCCGCTCGCTGTCCGACTTTGTTGGTCTCGCCGCCTGCGGTGGCTTCTCGTACGGCGACGTGCTCGGCGCCGGGCAGGGTTGGGCCAAGTCGATCCTACTGCACGACAAGGCGCGGCGCGAGCTGGCCGACTTCTTCAACCGCAAGGACACGTTCGCACTGGGCGTCTGCAACGGCTGCCAGATGCTGTCGCGGCTCAAGGAGCTCATCCCGGGCGCCGAGCACTTCCCGACCTTTGTGGGCAACGCGTCGTCACAGTTCGAGGCGCGCTACAGCATGGTCAAGGTCGAGGACAACGCGGCCCGGCCGTCGGTCTTCTTCAACGGCATGGACGGCTCGAGCCTGCCGATCGTCGTGTCGCACGGCGAGGGCAGGGCCCAGTTCGACTCGGACGAGTCGTTCCGCGCGCTCACCGAGGCCGGCGGCATCCCGCTGCGCTACGTGGACAACCGGCTCAACGTGACCGAGACGTACCCCTACAACCCCAACGGCAGCCCTGCGGGTGTGGCCGGTGTCTCGAGCAGGGACGGCCGCGTGCTGGCCATGATGCCGCACCCGGAGCGGACCATCATGGCGGACGTGGCGAGCTACCTCCCGCCGGACCAGCTTGCCGAGTGGGCCGAGTTTGGGCCCTGGTTGAGGATGTTCAGGAGTGCGCGGAAGTGGGTGGGTTAGACATGGGTCGTGATACTAGCTGGCGTTGTGAAAAAAAGGGGTTAAGGCGGATTTCAACATGGGAAGTGGGTTCGGCAGGTTTATTTTGTCTCGGAAAATGTACATTTCGCTGTTATAGACGGTAAATATCACAAGAACTCGGTGTTTTAACATAGTAGTCGCTGTTTTTATAGGTAGATACAGACGCAGTGAGTGTCAGAAGCACTCAGGTTCGTACACTCAGGTTTGCACACTCGGCGGCCAGCGACACACACACATGCAAGATCAATCATCGGCAGGCAAGCAGACTGGATTTCAGATGCCTCTGATGTGGTCGTGTATCGGCTACCTCATTGCTGTCAAGATAAGAGGGCAATCCTTCCGAGCATATGCATCTTCATCAAAGTGGGCTAGAGGGAAACCCCAAACAAACATCGACAGCTCTATCACCTCCCCGGTCCAGCTCCAGCACCACCGCGCCCGGCACCGCCCATCAAATTCCGAGCCCTGGTAATGATGTCAGCGTCCAGCCCGACCACTGTATCTATGCAGAGGGAACTTACATCTCAGCAACGCTGGGGTCCGACATGAGGGAGCCGAGATCGGGCATGCCGCCGCCACCGCCGCGACCAAACGAGTCCGCCATCTCGCGCAGGCGCGGGTTGTTCATCAGGTTGGCCATCAGATCTGGGTTGCTCATCAGGTTCTGGGCCATGGACGCAAACATGGGGTTGTTCATGATGGACGCAAAGTCGGGCATGCCGCCGCCGCCGGCACCACCGGCGCCCCCACGGCCACCGCCACCGAACATGCCTGCCAGATCAGCCAGGCCCGGCCCGCCCGCGCCGCCGGCACCGGGGCCCTCCCGCGTCGCGTCGCCACCGGCAGCAGCGGCCGCCTCGTCCGCGGCGATCTCGTCGACGCGGCGCTTCGCCGTCTCGTAGCCCTTCTTCATGGCCTCGCTGCCGCCGTTGCCCTCGTACTCGATGCCCTTCTGGTAGGCCTCCATGGAGCCCTTGGCGTCGCCGAGGGCGAAGCGCGCCAGGCCCAGGCGGCTCCACGCCTTGGTGTACTTGGGGTCGACGGCGACGGCGGCCTCGGCGTCGGCCTTGGCCGACTCGTGGTCGCGGGCGGCGCTGTGGGCGGCGGCGCGGTTGGAGAGGAAGATGGCGTTGCCCGGGTGCAGGGCCAGGGCCTGCGTGTAGAAGTCGATGGCGGCGGGGTAGTCCTTTTGGGCCATGGCGGCGTTGCCCTTGGACTTGAGGGCCTCGGCTTGCTTCTTCTGCTCCTCGGTGGGCGCTTGGCTGGTGGTGCTCGTGGACGACGGCCCCGCGGCGGCGGCTGCGGGTTTGGAACCCCCGGGGTTCTTGAGCTTCTCGTAGACGGAGTAGATCTGGAAGAGGCTCTGGCTGCCGACGGCCTGAGAGACGGCGGCCTTGTCGGTGGGGTCGACGCCGAACGCCTCACCGATGCAGTTGATGGCAATGTCGACCGAGTCCTTCTCCTCGGCCTGTAGGGTGCCGTCGGTGAGGGAGGTCGACAGGAAGTCGCAGATGGCCAGCGCAAGGCGCTGCTTGGGTGTTGTCGCCTGTTGGAGAAGGGGGGTTGGTTAGTGGGGTGTTGCCCAAGTCAAGCGTTTTCAATAGGGAGGTGGTGGGCTATACCATGGTGGTCTGTGTGTGACAGCTCTTCTCTCGTCTTGTGTAGTCAAAAAGAGGTTCAAAACGCAGAGTCCAAGGACAAGTCTCGTCTCTACCCGAAGCTAACAAAACAGGTGCTGGCGGGGCAGTTGTGGCCAGACGAGTAGGAGCGTCCGCCAGATTCCACGTCCGTCCGCCGATAGAGGGGCTGCGGGCTGAAGTGGGGCAGCCGCGGTCTGGAACTGGGGTATGGTACAGTTTGTATTTTACGCCATTTTCGTCATGAGCCTCAACAGCGAGGGCTCTTGCTGTGCAGCTAAATGGTCTGAAGTAGGTAGTTATAGGCAACGAATCACCTAGATATGTGGCGTCACTCAAAACATTAGACCTTCCCCATCCTATGGTATATCTGCTGCGGTCGGCCCAGCCCCTCCAGTAATACCAGACTGAAACCAGTGTACCGGATACCGTAATACGTACGTCCCTTCAAGACCCTGGCTGCTGGGAACCAGGGAAAACAGTGGGGCACCACTGATGTCAACGGCCCTGGAGCTTCAGCCTTGTGCACAACGCAATCATCCAGCCCAACTTCCCAACCCGCAACAGCCGAGGTGACAAACCGAAGAGGACAACTTAGCTTTGGCACAGTCGGCCGCATTAGCTTTCCTAATATTTATTGCGGACGACAAAGCTAGTCCATAAGAACGCAGCGAAAGAAGGCACCTGCCAGCACAAGCACGGTCTTTTTCGCTTTCGGCTGCTCAAGCCTCGGGTGCAGCTGCAGGGCATCCATCCTCCCTCCTGTCTGGTCGTCTAGACACACCCGACCGACGAAACATGGCCGCCCCAAGCCACGGTATCACACCCGCGCCCGTCGCTACCAACGACCAACACGTCTGCTTCATCTGCCTACAGAACGAGGCCGACACGCCGAATGCGACCTGGGTGAACCCGTGCCCGTGCAGCCTCGAGGCGCACGAGCAATGCATGCTGCGCTGGATCGCCGAGACGGAAACATCCAACCCCGGATCCAAGGGCGGACTCAAGTGCCCAGCTTGCAAGGCCCCCATCACCGTCGAGGAACCTTACGACCCTCTTCTCGGGATCAGAGATAAGCTATACCGGAAGTACAGCCGTGCGTCACCATATGTGTTGGCTACAATAGTGCTCCACGGCACCGTCGCCGGCGCCGCGTCGTATGGCTACCTTGCTGCTGCTCTGTTTTCCGGTCCAGATGCCGTGTCAAGATGGTTGAGGTCCGCAACAGGGCCGCGGCTGCCCTCGGCCGTGGTCAAGACAATGATGCTGGCCGCTGTCGGGCCCGGACTGGTGATTTCGCGGTGGATGCCTTCGATCGCGAGCGTCCTACTCGTTCCTTGCGCCACGATGGTAAATGGACCCTCTGTTCCGCGGTTCTGCAATTTGAAGACTAATCATGTGACCCTACAGTACGGCGCGACCCTAATTGCCCAGGAAGAGTTTCTGGGATGGCCTCCATCACCCCGGTGGGCGCTGACCATGATCCCGTTCGTGCAGCTCACATACAGTCATATTGTATATGACCTCTTCGGGCCGCTGGAGAAACGCCTCAACCGTGCCCTCCGCGGGCAGCCCGCCGCCGAGGAAGAGGTCGCCCCCGCCGACGAACCGGCACAGCCAGTTGCGGCTCCCGAGGCTGCTGCCGGAGCAATGGCGGCCCATGACGATGAAGCCCGCGGGATCTGGAATCCAATTGGGAACCTCGGCCGTGCTCTCTTGGGCATGTTCGCCGACTTTCCTCCCGAGCAGGTAGTTGGTGTTGAGGTCCAGATCGACCAAGAGTTCGAGTTTAGGATAGGCGGCGGAGGCGACAATGAGGACCAAGACTTGGGCGGGCAGGTGCTTGGGGAGGAAGACGGGGTGAACGGCGAAGATGACTTTCAGATCCTTGGTGAGGATGCGGCAGGCCAACCTCCACCGGAGCAGCAACAGCAACAACCACAACCACCAGCGGCGGAAGGGCCAGCGGCAGAGGAAGGCCCGGCAGAGCAACCGGCACCACCACCCGCCCAAGGAAACCAGCCCGGGCCCCAAAACCAAAACAACCAAAACCAACGCCGCAACAACGACAACAACGCCGGCGCTGACCCCTCCGCCTTCACCATCCTCATCAACAGCCTCGCCTCATCCCTCCTCCTCCCCGCGATCTCGTACGGCGTCGGCGAGCTCATCCGGGTCGTCGCCCCTAAGGCGTGGGTGGCGCGTCCCCGGTGGGGCAAGACGGCCACGGGCCTGCTGCAGGAACGCTGGGGCCGCAGCCTGGCGGGCGGGTGTCTGTACATCGTGTTGCGGGACGCCATCGCGCTGTATACTAAGTATAGGCGGGTGCAGGTGCGGGCCAAGAGGAGGGTGAAGAATGTGGAGAGAAGGAGACAAGGGAGTGCTGGGGGCTCTGGAGGTGGGCTATGAAGGGCTGAGTGGGTTGAGTGAGGGAAGGGCAGCGGGAAGTGAATGTTGTTGGGCTCTTTAATTGTAGGGTTACCGGCATGGTTATGGGGAAGGGTCTGGGGTTGAGCATGGACAGAGCAGAGCAGCCTTGCGATAGTGTCTATGTGTGAGCATTAGCCAGCGGAGAATGTTATCGCTACTTCAAATCACAAAGCAGCGGCCCAATCCCTGCTTTCTCTCCTTGAGCCAAGTGATCATACTCAAAGATAGTCAAGTTGCACCCTCGCTTTTCACCACAAAAGACCGTTACCGACCTCGACGAGTCGAGAGTAGTCAAGAATGGAGAAACCAATATCATCATCGGAATCAAATCATTGTATTATACAAGATAGGTACATGTACAGATTGTTTTTTTCATCATTTCGTGTCTTCTCTCATCGTGAGTGCATGCGTGACAAACAAGCAGAGGCAAAACAAACCGACATCAAATCGACCCAAGCTTCTCTTTTTGTCTCGGTTTTCCCAGTCATTTTCTGGAAACGACACAAAAAACAAACGCCCGCAAGAGCCAGATCAAAAAGCGTGCACTGTGTCCCGTCACGAACAGACCCTTCTATTGATACAAGGCCTTGTCACCACAGGCAGATTAAACCCTCGCCTTGCCCGGGCCATCCAGGATGGGGGTTTACTTGCTGGGATGCTGTGACGGCGTTAGGAGAGTGTTGGACGACCGAGTGGGAGGAATGAAATGATGCTCACCGGGCAGTTGGGGCATGTGCATTGCCCCTGAGGGCAGCTGCAGGTTCCCGTGCTCGAACAGCCGCAGTCGCTCATGGTGAAGGTTGGTTTGTTTTTCTAATCGTTTTCTTTGCCGACGAAAGGGTGATGGAAGTGGAAATCAGTCAAGAGCAGGTAGGTAGCGTTACTGTTTTGGTTTTTGGTGGGATGTGACAAAGCTCTGTTGCTGGAGAAAAGAGGAAATCACCAGATGCAAAGAAAAAGGAAAAAGGAAAAGACACTTGGACAAATGGAAAATCGAGGATGAGGGGAGGTTTGACCTATTTATGCCTCATGACCTCATCTAGGGTTTTCGTATCAGACGGGTTGACAAAGGGATCGAAGGAAAGGGCTGTGATGGGCGCTTGTGGTGGCGGGATGACGTCGGGCCGGTGTCATGGGGACCGACGATGATCAATAATTTGGAGAAGGGCTGTGGTTCAATACCACACCGTTGCCGTTCGATGATGATGAAAGCCTAGCGCCGTCGTGGTCAATTCATTGGTTCACGTTCGACGCGGTTCAAGTTGTGATACCTGAGAGCGAAAGCGGATGCCGACACGGGAATAACCCTCACTTCTGATACGGAAGTCAATAAATCAAAAGACCAGATATCATTTGGCAAATCAATGTCATGGCTACTCGATCAAACGCAATGGGTAAAGTTCAAAACATGGTTTGCTAGCACACCTCTCTTGGGGATCAGTCCACGCCCAAGTGCCCCTATGTCCGAGTCTGTCAGTTAGGACAAGTCATTTTGCCCAGCATCAGCTTTCATGTTGTAGGTCAACATAGGTATGTTTGATTAGTCGAGGAGTTTGGAGTCATGGACTACTCGAGGTGGGCTATTATCAGCAGCAAAATCAATCACACAAAGGAGGGACGTATCGTATCAAGGATAGAACGCCCCGGTATGGGAACTGGAGAGCATCTAACTACTCTAATTCTCATGTTCTACGAGACGTGTCAAGTAGACTTACTACTACGGGCTTTCCGTTCGGGGTCGCCGAAGGAGCATCAAGGACTGTTGTACAGCAGCTGAGGGAATTATGCATCACTTTGGAGGCTCAAGTCTAGCGATTGGATGGGAATATTTGTCTCCATGCAGTTGGGGCGGTATGTTTGTCTCACTGTCTCACTTGAATCATCTAGTTCACCCTGACCAACACGATTCTCCATACACGGGCCGGGAATCAAGGTAGAGGGCGGTATCCACTCTCAACAGTGTTATGTGATATGCTAAGGTCGAGTAGACACCTATTCGAACTCGATTGAGATCGTGCTAGTTTGCGAGAGGAATTTCGGAGCGACGGCTGCGGCAGCTGGTACATCGCATGCGCCGTGAAACTGAAGTCTGCGAACTGTTGAAAGCGCCACGCCCATCCAGACATCGCACAGGACCTGGGCTCTCAGGCCTTGGAAATGAATCTTGTCTGTGCCTTATTTTTGGACTTTGATGGGAAAAGCACCACCGTGAGCCCTATGAAGTGTGCATTGGGAGAAGCTCAACAGACAGCACCCGCAAAAGGATCACAGCCGCATTCTGACGAGTATCGTGAGTGGAATGACACAAGAAAGTCCAGACTGCGCTGCCGTAGAGGGGAATGACCTTGGCCCTGTGGATGATCAGACGAGAATCTGGTTGGTCGGCAATTCCGGGGCCTCTCAGATTTTTGAGGAGCAGCACGGGGTTCTCCAGAAGAATGTCTCCAGACTCCAAACTCGGGGGGAAATGTCTCGTGTAAGTGAGGTCGTGTCAAGCGTGGCGAGATCTATCCGAGCACACATCTCAGCACCAGATCGAACTAATGGCTTGAGGGTCGCATGACAGTGGGAGCGGTGCAGCTTCTAGACGTCGCACGGAAAAGCCGAATGCCGGACGAATGCCCTCAGGCGGGTTTCGAGCTGAGTCGGCGCAGGCAGCAGTTGCCCACACTCGGCTCCGCTCAACGGAGAAATATTCGGCGGCTGGTGGTGATCTGGGTGGGGTGCTAGGGGGGTGCTTCGGGGGATCTCAGGACGAGTCCACATGACGTCCACTGCGTGCATTCTCTCAGAGCGTTGGTCGTGCACAAACCCACAAACTGCCCAATCTGGGAGTTTGTTGTCTTTCCAAAAGTGAGATCTTCCAAGGCCGAAAGCAAGCACAGCGTCCCGAGAGGCTGGCTATTGGTCGTTGCCACTGCTGGAATCGGCGGTTACTGCAGAAATCTGACATTGCATCGTCGAATGCCCTCCCGGGGAGTGCGGGGCTCCGGATTGGACCCCGGAACCGATTGTTGAACCCGAGACGAGAGCACCTTCTTCTTCTCGTACTCCGTAAACCGGTCGCCATTAAATACTCGGGCCCCGTCTCTCCCTTTGGACCCCCGATCCCTTTTTCCATCAAACCACACTCTCCAGACAAACACACTCTTTTCAAGACCACATTTCAATCGCACACAATGGCCGGCGCTGTCCCCGTTGCTCACTCGCTTAGCGATATCTACACCCCGGATGCGCTCCCCTCGCAGACCAAGCGGTGGAACGACCTGTTGGCTCAGTTCGAGTCGACCTACGGTCATGCCGCCGAATTCGTCTCTCGGTCGCCCGGTCGCGTGAATGTCATCGGCGAGCACATCGACTACTCGTTGTACTCGGTGCTCCCCATGGCCATCACCGCCGATGCCCTTCTCGCCGTCTCCACCACCGCCGACTCGGCACCCGCCAAGGCCGGCACTTTCAAGGTTCAGATCGCCAACGTGCAGGGCGCCAGGTTCCCAGCGCACGAATTTGACATTCCCTACGATGCCGTCGAGATTGACGCCACCATCCACGAGTGGACAAACTACTTCAAGTCGGGCCTGCGCGGCGCCCTGGAGCTGCTTCGCAAGAAGCACGGCAACGACTTGAAGCCCAAGAGCATGAAGATTCTCATGGACGGCACCGTCCCCGCCGGCGGCGGTCTCAGCTCCAGCGCCGCCTTCGTCAGTGCCAGCGCGCTGGCTGTCATGGTGGCCAACGGCGAGCAGACCGTCGACAAGACTGAGCTGACCGAGCTCGCCATTGTGAGCGAGCGCGCCGTGGGCGTCAACTCGGGCGGGTAAGTTCACCATCCCCATCTTGGCCTCTCGTATCAACACGAAAACCCAGCCTTGGACTAACACATGCCTCGCAGAATGGACCAATCCGCCTCTGTCTTCTCCGAGCGCGGGTCCGCTCTCTTCGTCTCCTTCTCGCCCAAGCTCACGGCCCGCCCGGTCCACTTCCCCAAGACCAACCCGGAGCTCACCTTCCTCATCGCCCAGTCCTTTGTCACCTCGGACAAGTTCGTCACTGGCCCCATCCACTACAACCTGCGCGTGGTCGAGTGCAGCCTGGCCGCCGCCTACCTCAACGCCGTGCTCAACCCCCCCGGCACCCTGCTCCCCGGCGACGCTGCCCCGCTCGGCATCTCCCTCCACGGCTTCCACGAGACCTACTTTGCCCTGCAAGAACAGAGCACGGGCAAGGCCGCGCCCAAGTCGGTCCCCGACCAGCTCACCGAGCTCCTCAAGCTGACCTCGTCCGCCCTGCCCAAGGAGGAGGGCTACACGCGCGAGGAGATCGCGGCGGTCCTCAACGTCACGGTCGACGAGCTCAACGAGCGCTTCACCTCGCGCTTCCCCGTCCGCGCCGAGCGCTTCAAGCTCCGCCAGCGCGCCCTGCACGTCTTTAGCGAGGCCCTCCGCGTGCTGCAGTTCATGGCCACCCTCGAGACGGACCCCGCGAGCGACGACACGAGCGCCTACAACGCCAAGCTCGGCGCCCTGCTCAACGAGACCCAGGACTCGTGCCGCGAGGCCTACGAGTGCAGCTGCCCGGAGATCGACGCCATCTGCTCCATCGCCCGCAAGGCCGGCAGCTACGGCAGCCGCCTGACGGGCGCCGGCTGGGGCGGCTGCAGCGTCCACCTCGTCCCCGCCGACAAGGTGGCCGCCGTGACCGAGGCGTGGCAGAAGGAGTACTACAGCACGCTGCAGCTGACCGAGGAGCAGAAGGAGGGTGCGGTCGTGGTCAGCCGGCCGGGCAGCGGGAGCGCCGTGTTTCGGGTTACGGCGGGCAAGTTGGCTTAAAGGGGAATGTGGTTTAGCGAAGGAATTGGTTTGTTTGCTAAGCTGACACGGCTGCTGGAGAGTTTGTTGGTTTGGCGGAGTTCATGGGAATTTAAGGGTAACGGAAAGGATGGCTTACTTGTTTCCTGCTCGGCACTTGCCTTTTCAATGTATAGAGTATCCTACCCGGAAGGGTTTCGGGAACAAATACTATGCGTTTCTGAACACTAGGATCTGCGGAGAGCGGCGACCAAGTCCATAGATGTCACAAACATCAATTTTCCCGCGATGATCCAAGAAAAGGGCCAAGAATGTTGTAAAACGCTCAAAACCACATGGTATCCATTCGTCCAATATATACAGCCCACCAAGCACGGCGGGAAGGTGGGAAACAATAGAAAGGCCCCATCCCAGGCCCTTCTCGCAGACAACCCAGATCCTACAGCGGATCTGCAACCGACTTTTGCTGACCCGTGATGCATTTCGAATGTTGTTGGGCTCAGATGCCAGAGACCAGATTTTCCGAACCATTCCGCAAAAAATAGTAGCAAGAAACTCAAAAAGAAGCGGCGGATTAAGGGGAGGGAACGCGAAAGCTCGGAGGGTACCCGAGCGCCGTCTCCAAAAGCGGGAAAAATGCATGCATGCTTAGCCGTGGAGGCCACCGGTGCGCTCCTTCATCCGCGCCCGCCTCTCCTTGTCCTTGGCTGTTGTGCTTGTCAGTGAACTGATACTTGGGTGGAGTAGACAGGGGGGCAAGGGGTTTGTACGTACCACCATCCCATGCGATGAACTCGTGCAGGCCCGACCCACCGGGAACCATGGGCAAGACAGGCACCTTCTTATCCGTCACAACCTCGAGGAGGGCCGGCCCGTCAGTCTCGATCAGCCACTTGAGAGCCTCCTTTGTCTCCGTAGGCTTGATCACGCGCCTGCTCTGGACACCCATGGCCTGGGCCAGCTTCACAAAGTCTGGGTTCTTCTGGTGGGTGTGCGAGTACCGATCGTCGTAGAACAGGTTCTGCCATTGCGTGACCATGCCTTGCTCCTCGTTGTTGAGGACGATCACCTTGACGCCAATGTTGAACTGCGCAGCGGTGGAGAGCTCAGTCAGGGTCATGGCGAACGAGGCATCGCCGTCAATGTCGACGACGAGCGAATCGGGCTTCGCAACCTTGGCTCCGATCGCGGCCGGCAGGCCGTAACCCATGGTGCCAAGACCACCCGACGTGATCATGGACCGAGGATGGCGCCAGCGGAAGTGCTGGGCCACCCACATCTGATGCTGGCCGACACCGGTGGCGATGTAGGTGTTGTCCTTCCGGTCAGCCGTCAGCTCGCTCAGCTCCTCGATCAAGGTCTGGGGCTTGATCATGCCCGAGCGCTCGGCCCGCTCGTAGTCCGAAAGAGGCCACTTCTTCTTCCAGCCGTTGATCTGATCAAACCAGGCCTTTCTATCGGTCATCGTCTTGGTCTCGACAAGCGGCATGAGCATCTTGAGGTTGGTGCCGATGTCACCTTCGATGGCCTCAGTCGCCTGAACAACCTTGTTGATGTTCTTGGGCAAGATCTCGAAGTGGACGATGCCGCCGCGTCCTTCCTTCGCCGCAGCGCGGGCGGCCGGGGCGAACTTGGCGATGCTACCCGTCACACGGTCGTCGAAGCGCCCACCGAGAGCGATGATGAGGTCAGCCTCCTGCATGGCCATGTTGGCATACGCCGAGCCGTGCATGCCGAGCATGTGCAGCGACTTCTCGTCCAGCTCGTCGAAGGCACCGAGGCCATGGAGGGTTGTCGTCACAGGGAGAGAAGCCTTCTCGGCCAGGGTCTTGAGAAGTTCTGGGCCACCCTCGGAGCAGATGACTCCCTGGCCAGCGTAGATGACGGGCTTCTTGGCGATGTTGATTAGGTTGGCGACGCGGCGGATCGAGGCGCCCAGCTGCTTCTGAGTCAGCTCCGCGGCAGCGCGGGACGCGGCACTCGGGATCGTGGGAATGGCGGACTCGGTGGGGATCGCCCTCCTGAGAATGCCGGCGGTGATATCCTTGGGAAGATCGACGAGAACGGGGCCGGGCCGTCCGCTGGTGGCAATCTCGAAGGCCTCGTTGATTCTCCGGGGCATTTCGGCAACACTCTTGACCATGACGTTCCACTTGGTGCACGACCGGGAGATGCCGACGACGTCTGCTTCCTGGAAGGCATCGCTGCCAATGGCCGAGGTGACGACCTGACCGGTGAAGACGACCATCGGAGTGCCGTCTGCCAGAGCATCGGCCATCGGGGTGATGACGTTGGTGGCGCCAGGACCGGAGGTCACCAGGACGACACCGGGCTTGCCTGATGCGCGCGCATAGCCCTCGGCCATGTGGCCGGCGCCCTGCTCGTGCCTCGGAAGGACGAAGTCGAAATGTGGGGAATTATAGATGGCATCGAACACGGGGAGAATGGCGCCGCCAGGGTAGCCGACTGCAGCAGCGAGGGTTAGTCAGAGGTCAAAGTGGTATCGGGAAAGCAGCAGCAGACGCACAGATATGCTTGACGCCCTGCCGGAGCATCATCTCGTGGAAGATCTCTCCTCCGGTCTTGCCAATGAACCTGCGGCGATCCGTGTTAGTCACACAAGCCCAAGACAGCGCAACGAGGCGGGGTAATGGGCGGTCGCGAGACATACGATTCGTCCATATCGCTCTTCTTCGGATTGACGAGAGGCTGGACATGGCCGCGATCTTTGTTGAATGATGGGCTGGCATTCGGCCGTGCCTCGCTGCTGTCAAGCCACAGAGTTAGCCGGGGGATACCATCCAGGCGGTGAGTCACCAATTGACGTGCGAAAGTCAGTGAAAAGGGTAGCAAGGCGCAAAACATACGTCGCTGTCGGTTTTGTGGCGGCGGTTGAGGACTGATTCCTGACGTGGGCTGGAGCAGTGCTCCTCGCCGTCACGGCGCCGGTGGCCCTTTGGACGATGGCCAGAGCTCGTTGCTGACCGGGCCGAGCTTCGGCGAGCCCCTTGAGGGCACGCGAGGTCTGGCGCAGCATTGTGAATGTGGGAATTGAGGAGCGGAGAGGGGACTAAAGGACGGCAAGAAAGGACAAGGAGGAAGAAAAGAAGGAGAAGTGCAGCAGATCAAGCTGCTACCGTTGGAATTGCCGTGCCGAAGGTAAAAGTCCTCCGGTGAGAAGGCGAAGGCTAAGAGTCAATGAATGGGTGTGGCAGGCGACTCATACCCCACAACGCCAGACTTCCCCAGAGCCGGGATCTCAAATTTTTGGCCCAAAGAACGGTGACTCTTGTGCGCACGGATCGCAGAGCGGTGCCTAGTGGCGATGTCGGAAGGTGCAGCACGCTCCGATTGGCTGCGAGCTTCAAACAACTGGCCACCGCGGTTGCAGTCTGGATCTGGACCCCTCTGAATTGGCCTGTGACTCTTGTTTGCTCGAGCAATTCTACTTTCCAGGAACGAAAAATGCTGGCTTGACGTTGGCCAACAAGGGACGAGTCTATTTTCTGGATCTGCAGCGAATTTCCTTGATTTATCCGCAGGGTAGGCCGCACAACCTTCCCGCTCCATGTGTGTGTGTTTCAATGCTACTACCACGGAACCTTGGTGGCCAAGAAGGGATGCGGCTTTGCGGGGAGGTCAGTGACCAATTGCAGCAAACCGATTCTTTTGGTCATTCGGGTGTAACTCCCGCTGCCCGATCATTCAGCCATGTGCGCCCACCAAAAATACACCAGGAGTCGGGCCAGACCACACACCTCCAATGCAGTAAACGCTTCATTCTGCATCATAAATCCTGATGCCCCTTGCGTTACGTACGACCACTGGCCGTCATCGCCTGTTTTCGCCCTCAAGCCGAACTCTGCGGCAAGCAGCCCCGATCCGATCACGGAGGAATGATCGCCCAAGTTCACGGATACGGAGCGGAGCCGAGTGGGTCCCTCGACCTGAACTCGCTGGATCTTCGATGGCGGCCCCACATGCAGCGTGTTCGAGCCGGCCCGGGGAATTGTAAGGTCATCAGCGGGAGGAGACCCGGGATGCATCGCCGGACCATCGCCAGGCACATGCACCGATGCCAACAACGGACCGCAGATTTGACACAGTACTAGGTTCGGCTTTGGGGGACTGCTTGCATGAGACACTGCAATCACACCAATCTCTAACGTTACCACAACATTGATCTCATCGCCTCCGCTGTCACAGGACATCAGCCTCTAGTATCGGCCAGGCGCTCAGTGGCTGTCAGCAACGAAGATCTAGAACAATGGCACATGGGAGTGGCGGCGATGGGCGGGACGTACCGGCCAGGCTCCGATCGAGGCGACCGAGTGGAACCATCCCTTGTTGGCGATGAAGCAGTGCGTGAGACCGGAATAAGGCCTCTGCTCAACATGTGAACAAGAACTTGATCACTTGCGTTGATCTTCATGTAACTATTTTATTTTCTTCTTTGTTTTTGTTTTTTTTCGCCTCCTTGTCTCTTTGCCTCTTTGTTTGTTTGTTTGTTTCTCTCTATCTTCCCTTCTTTCCTTTCTTTGCTTCTTTCCTTCTTTCCTTTTTTTGCTTCTTTTCTTCTTTCCTTCTCTCCTTCTCTTATTTCCTTCTTTCCTTCTCTTCCTTCTTCCTTCTTCCTTCTTCCTTCTTCCTTCTTCCTTCTTCCTTCTTCCTTCTTCCTTCTTCCTTCTTCCTTCTTCCTTCTTCCTTCTTCCTTCTTCCTTCTTTCCTTTCGTTTCTTTCCTTCGTTCCTTCTTGCCCTCTTGCCTTCCTATTTCTCTCCAACATATATGGCAACGAGATAAATCTCAGGGGACAGAATACCACGTTCATATGTCACAAGCGATACGAAGGAGATGTATCACAATATTGACAGTGACTGCAATCCTACATCCAAAAGTTCAGGCAGATCCTTCTTTCAGGCTGGTATGTCCCTTCACCTCCTCAACCCAAGATATCCAAACGCCGAGTCCTCCTCACAATGTCTATCGTATCATCGACGCAAAGCAGTATCGTCACAACAAAAGAAAAAAAAAACAACTAGTGCCCGGCGTCCAACCTCATCACAACAACCCCTCAGGGCTGATTATCGGTAGCCCAGTACAAGGCGGTCGCGAACGCCGTCCCCCCACAACTCCACGCCCGCATGCCGGTACCGCAGCAGTGCAACAACTGAAGGCAGAATGAAGCATGTGCGCAGCTGAAACGACTTGATTACATTCCATCCCTGAAAGCAGCAAACGAAGCAAAACGCCGTGGTTAGCTCGACCTCTCCTAAACCATCTAGTTGCTGCATCATTGACTAGAATATAAGCCTCCATTTAGAAACTTCTTTGGGGGGTTGCAGGGTGAGAAAGCACGACAGCTTTTGAAGAAAAAGCCATTGTGCAGAGTTGCGTTCCCTCGGGCCCATCGCTGGTGTTCTGCTACCTAGTAGCAGATGAGGGCCTTGTTGTGAGGAGCAACGGAAGCGAAAGGGGTGGAAAGAGCCGGGGTTGAAGAAAAAAGGAAAGTAAACACGTACAGGAGGGCCAGCGTCAAGTCACCATGAATGTGTGCCTTGAGCTCAATCTCAATCTCCAGGTTCAGGTCCAGGCGCAGCTTGAGCGGGTTCTTGCCGCCGTCGCCGCCGCCCTGCTGCTGCTGCTGCATCATCTGCTGCTGCTGTTGCTGCATGAGCATCTGCTGCTGACGCTGCTGCTGCTGGTAGGCGACCTGCTGGTTGTCGTAGTCCTCGTCGTCCTCGTCGTCGCTGTACACGGGCCTGCGGCCGGCGGCGGCGCGGGCGGTCTACCTGCTGGTCCTGGGCCTGCTGCTTCTTCTGCTTCTGCATGAACTTGGGCTGCGGCTTCTCGTCGGCTTCCGGGGTGGGAGGCTGGGAGAGCGCCGGGCTGTGCTCGTCCTCGTCCTCTTGTTGCGCCTGCGGAGCGGGGTACTCTTCCTCGGCGTCCGACTCCTCCTTGACATTGTCGTCGTCGTCGTCGTCGTCGCCGGACTGGTAGTCGTCGTCTAGCACGCGCCGGTTCTCGCCCTGGGGGTCCTCTTCCTCGTAGTCCTCCCCTTCGTCCTCGTTCTCGTCTTGTTGGTTGTCGGCGTCCTTGTTATCTTCGCCATCGTCGTCGTCCTCAGCAGTGGCGTGGTGTTGAGCCTGCTCGGGCTGCGCCTGCTCGGGTTGAGCGGACTGCTCAGCCGTTTGCTCATGCTCCTGTTCTTGCTCCTGCTGCTGCTGCTGCGGCTGCTCGGCCGCCTCTCCCTCCTCCTTCTTCGGGAGCTCCTCGTTCTGCTTTCTCTGGGGCTTCTTCTTGTTAGGCATGATCGCTGTCTTTCGTGTGGTTGCTTGACTAAGGTTTTACCTACCGATGACATGTTCACAGGTGATTATTTTATATGGAGGTCAGTGTTCTTTGGGGAGTTTGGACGAGCAGGGTGTTGAGACGGTTAGTGGAGGCGAGGTTTAAAAGACAGGCGCTCCAACGTGGGACTTCCCGGGATAAACCCCTTGAGCCTGTTGGACCCTTGTGCATCATAGCGCAAAATCATGATTCTGCAGTGACTCGGCCAGCGAGGGTCATGCTGCCGGGCCCCGTGGTGACGCCATAAGGGTGGTCGGGGGTGGTCGGGCATGGTCAAGCCACACCGTTTCCTGCGCCAGCAAATGGGCAAACGGAGGGCCGCGACGACGAGAAGGGTCCGAGAATAGCCACAACGGCCATGACGTCGCCTTGCATTGGGGGGCTGGCCCGCTGGAACAAATCAGGGGACAGGGCAGAGAAACAAGCTTTTCCCGGGGTGGAAATTCAAGGACCAATCAGCCAAGAGCAGGCATAAGATGACATCAGAGGCGGTGGGGGCCAACGCCAGCCAGACCAGTCACGGACACCCGGGCGATCGTGGCGAGAGCGTCCGGGGTATATGACGAAGGGATCTTTTGACAGAGCGCGGAGGGGGAATATGGGGCCCGAAACGAAGCGATTCACAGATCCCCAAAAGCTGATCCAACAAGGCACTTGGCACTTACACGCCCAGCCCACACACCCCCGAGACACCCTCCCCCTTGTCCCTCGAAAGCGAATACGCATCACGCCTTACACGGCTTTCATCATCCTACTCGAGCAGACACGCCATGCCGATCGGCCTGCTGGTCATCGCAGGCATCCCCACGACCATCGGGGTCTGCGAGGCTCTGAGCGCGCAGAAGAAGGCAAACGCCGCAGCAAAGGAAAAGGCAAAGTTCAATTTGGCCGTTACCGTCTCCCTCGATGGGGGAGACCCGGTCGACTGTTTTTGCGTCCTGAAAGATGGGAAAGTGAGTGGGACCCCGGGGATCATCCCAGGTTTCGAACCAGAAGTTCCATCTTTGGTGAAGGGAATAGACGCAAAAGATGCAAAGAAAACTAACAAATGCAACAGGTCTGGATTGACCACCCGTCCTTCCCGATGCCAGCTCACAAGTTTACGGGATACCACTTCACGTACCCGTCGGAGGAGCAGCATCTGGGGCTGGTCAGCACCATCGCTGACGACCCGCCCATGCTCAACTGGATCTTTGTCGACAAGGACACGGGCATGGTCCGGCACGGGGGCCGGCAGGAGACGCTGGGTGGTCACACCATTGGGCCGTGGTACTGGAGCGATGACGAGAAGTGGCTGACCCTCGAGAAGGATGCGTGCTCGTTTGTCGCTGTCCAGGTGGGAGACAAGTGGGCAATTGCGTGGGACAAGGACGGGAAATTTAGTAGAGGCCCCGACGGGCAGAACCAAAAGTGGATGCCCGTCATGCTGAGGAGACGCCCGCTCCTGGGCATGGAGAGCCGGTACGTCAAGGGAGCAAATGGATAAAGCCGGGGCAATGACGAGATGGTACGAATGTGACGTTGCTTGGTGTGGGCGGTGCCGCTGTTTTTCTTGGCTTTGTTCCAGTCATCTGTCGGCGTTTCTGGGCGTTTCGGGAGGGTTGTACTTTGGTGTCAGGCCGGTGGATTTTCCAAGGAGACGCAGGCGAGTGTAGGGCAGGCCTCTGCCTGCAGCAGCGATATGCTAGCAAATTACAAGTTTATGCAGCCACTCTGGGACCACTGGGCGCACCAACCTCTCGTGACTGGGCCACCCCCGTGGGGTGGGCTGTGCCTCGTGGCCATTGGACGGACTGTTGATGCGGGGGGTCTCCCAGACCGTCCGATGACTTCATCGCCTGGTTCGTCTCTTCGGATCCGGTTTTGGCCACGACGGCGGAGTAGAGGTCGCCTTAATAAACCCGCCATCTTCGGGGCCCCAGGACCCTTAGAGAGACAACTCAATCATCAACCCACAGCATCGATCTGGATCTACAAAAGCCCTTAGAGATCTCTCCGGAGTCTTGACAGCAACAACACCAACATCCCCTTTCGACCATAATCTAATACCTTCACGTCTACCACACGTTCACAATGGCTTCCCGCAGCGGCTCAGAGGAGAAGAAGCCCCGGCGCAAGCAGGAGACATACGAGTCTGAGGGCGAAGAGTCAGAGGAGTACCAGCCCCGCCAGAGGAGACGCAACCAGCGCCAACAGCGCGGCGGCCAAGGCCCGCTCGACAACCTCGCGCTCGACAATGTTCAGAACACGGCAGGCGGCCTCGTCAACTCGGCGACGGGCGTGCTCGGCGGCGTCGCAGGCAACGCCGTCCAACAACAAGGCGGCGGCGACAAGGGCAAGAGCGACACGCTCAGGCTCAGGTTGGATCTCAACCTCGACATCGAGATCACGCTCAAGGCGAAGATCCACGGTGATCTGGAACTTGCTCTCTTGTATGTGACCATTTTTCCTTTTCTTGACTTTTACCCCCAGCAGCAGCAGCAACAGCATCATCCCCCCCCACCTCCCTGTTTCCTGAGCGTCCCAGCGTGCAGAGAAACTTTTCACTTGACATACCGACGCGGTCTTCAGTCTATAGAAACAAGTGTCTCACCGTCAAACCATCACCTTTTCACCTTCTCGTCGAGACCATCTCCTATACCCCGTCATGTCTCTTACCTAGGCTAAAGGTCGATGTAGAGAAACCTGAGCAGGAAGCACTCAGCTCTCTGTGGAGACACTCATGCGCACCATTCCGTTGTGGGGGAGGGGGTGTTGTTGTTGTCGTCGTTGGGGACTTGCGGACTGCGGATGGGTATAGGGGCTAATTCCTTAGGAACTGAAGCAACTAGAGTCGGCCCCAGAGAGCGAGCAGGCTCGTCATTACTATATACTTCGTGTACAAGGATCGGATTTCGGGACCGGGGCACTTTGCGGGTTTGCGTTTGTTTTGTTGGACATTGGGCCGTGTTATTAGTTGGCGAATGGGCATCAGATTATTTGGCGAGTTTCCTAGAGTTGCAGTACAATACCTCGTATACCAGAGCTATCAGAAGACATGAACATCACCATAGCCTTTGAACGTCACTGTTGCCATTGTGCCGTCGTCTCCTGTCAAAAAAACTGTTTGGAATTGGAGAGAAAAGAAAGGGTGGCGTTTTCGGTGGACCGTGGTAGGTTGAGGCGCTGCAGCGTTGTCGTTGACTTTAGGTAGCTTTCCCTAATTACAGCAAATGGTCTAAACGTTACCTAAAGTTTATTGACGGAGCACTGCTAAACTCTATTTTGACTGCAGTTTCATTCAGCATGGAGCCTGATTTCCATTGCATATACTCAACCAGAGAACACAGTCTGTGGTTGAAGCCAAGCTCAGGCACCGTGTCAACCTCGATCGCGAGAAAGTCGCATTGAGTTTTTTTGGCACAAGGTTGTTGAGGGATCGCATTCCTGCCCTGCAATTTCGAGTTTCCTGCAAGTTCCTGCGCCCGCCCCACCCCCCTGGAACAAGGGGAACGAGCGACGACGTCATCCGATGCCCGATGCAGGCCACACATTTGAAGACACTCCAGGCAGGGCACCCGCGGCGGCGGCCGTTGATCCTTTCGGCCCCGTACCTTTTTTTTTTTTGCTTCTCCATTTCAGTTTGCACGTTCCAGCGGAGCACTTTGAGTTTACCCACCGACGAGGCTGCACGCAATCCCGTGTTGCGCGTCCCCAAAGTCAAGATCCCTGTGTTTGTCCCTTGAACCCTGCCCTATGACGTCATATCTCACGCCCTCTCCCACCTCACCCTTCCCCCCGCGCACACCACAACACCCTAGCGAGACGAGCCTGGATCTTGCAGAGGTTCTAGAATCTCACCGCTACCCCTCAATCCTTACGCGCCTTGGTTCTGGCAGTACAGTGTCTCAGGAGAGCCCGAGTAGTCTCTCTGGCGGCCAGCACAAAAAGGAGAGCAGCAACAGTTCTGGTATTGAGGCTGCGTCAGAAGAAAGAGGAAGGCCCACGGCAACGAGTCATCAAGTAGCCATGGCATCTAGACATCAGTCCGAGCGGCGGTCTCCGTCCCCGCCCACAAGGAGCGGCTCAGAGGAAGATGACATTCACGACATTGGGCGGGAAGACCAGAGCGACACCGAGGAAGACTCGCACCAGACCAGCAGTCAGAAACAGGATACTCCGGAGCGGCCAAAAAGCCCGGCCTACGTTGCTCCGATCCCCAAGATCGGCAGCATCAGCCCAATCTCGCCGGGGATACAAATCTCCACAGCCGACCGGCCAGAGCTCCCGGCCTTTGTCGGCGCGTATCTCGTGGGCAAACTGGTCGACGAAGACGGCGACATTATAGATGAGAAGGCAGGCCAGCTGCTGGCGCACGCCGCCGGCGACCTGCCGGCCATGGTCGGGCGGCGGGTCTCCAACGCCCAGGGCGACATCCTGGGGGACAACGGAGAGCTCCTGGGGTACGTCGCCGACATTGAGTGGCCCAAGGCGCGGTCGCCGCCCGCCGGCCAGCCGCGCAGCTTGTTCGACCTCATGGGGCGCGCCACAAGCTCCCTGATGGTCGACCACACGGGGAACATCCTCGACTCCACGGGGAAGGTGGTCGGAAAGTTTCACGACAACAACAACCCCCTGCACCGCAAAGAAAAAGAGGAGAAGGAGGCCCGAGAGCGGCAGCAGCGGTCGCCGCCTCTAGCCCCAGCACCGCCTCTAGCCCCAGCACCGCCTCAACAGCAGCAGCAGCAGCAGCAGCAACAACAGCAACCACAACAACAACCGCAACAGCAGGATCAATCCCAGGAGCGGTCGCAGTCTCAGCCACCGGCTGGCGAGGGTCAGTCTAGGCCACGACGCACAGAAGAGGAAAGGAGACAAAACGCGGAGGCTTGGAGAAAGGAGAATCCAAACGAAAGCCCGTCCGATATTTTCTTGGATGTCAAGTCGACGAGGGAGGGCATCCAGCTGACAATCCGGATTCCGACCGTGTTTAATGGTCAGCAGACCACACCGCACATCTCCTTTTCGTAGTCGGGACGGAAGGGTGACGGAGGGCTGACGGGCTGATTCTGTGTTCTTGGTGTCACACAGGCGCGGAGTTTCAAGGTTGGACAGTCTTAACAAGCAGAGTACCGGAGTTTGGGATATGTGTGGCTGGGGAACATGTACTTAGTTTCCAGGGTATCGGGTCGTTCGGACGGAGGTTCTTTGACCGGCGTTGATAGGGACGAATCTCCATGGTTTAAAGTACACCACCACCTCGCCCAGGTATCAGACGAAGGACCGAGTTGTGGATATGCAGCGGTGAGGTGTGTGCGGAAAAGACTCTCACTGGAGGTTGACCTAGTCAAAGCCTGTTTTGAAGCTCTGGAGAGGGGGTTGGAGAGCCACAGTCAAGCCTTAACGGGCCCGGTATGACGTGTGAATCGGTTTGTAGCCCTCACTTCTGCGAGGCGCCTGCCACATTCGTCTGTTGTTAGAGAAAGGTGTGGCACACCCGTATTCTGCAACTAGAAGAAGGCATCCACTCTCGCATGGCATAACGGTTAACGGCGGCCGAAACGGAGCAGGTGATAGGTGGATAGAATCATGTAAGTCAAAGGTTAAACCTGCTTTGGCCTCTAGCTCCTCTAGCTGCCCCCACGGCAAAGACCGCCCGCTTCCCCGGACTCTCGGGTCCCCGCCTAGGACGCGCGGCAACAAGCCACCAGTGTCTACACGTGTAGTCGAAAGCCACACACAGCCTCGAATGCCCCGATCGCCCCCCACTCCGGTCAAAGCTATTCGTAAACTCTACATCCCTGATCCTTCCACAACGTGTAAGTGGCTGGGCCACAACCATTTCGTGCATGAATCTCTGAGTGGATCTCATTGGGGGACGGGGAGACATGAAGTCATCCCGTCTCGCGTGGCGACCCACGCAACGTCAAGGGTCCGTTGATCCTTTGCTGTCGGCGATGGGAAAGTGGTGGGCACAGACGGCTGGGATCGAGAACAATCGAAAGATATTTCGAGCCATTGTCCAATAAGCACCGAGCTCCTTACTAGGACTTCTCCTCCCTGACGTAACTTTACTTGAATGACGTCCAAGAGAAATACAAGTCTCAGAGCAGGAGCTTGTTGAGTCTTGCACGTCAGTTTGTCCAGGACAGAGGGGAAGGACAGAGGTGCATAAAAGGGTCGAATCATTGGAATCACCGAGATGGAAAACACAAACTTTGTAGTCTAGACCACCACAGATCTACACACAGAATAGCATCACACGAACCAAGATCAGCAACCCTGCAGCAGTTTCTCACCTTCTTTTGTTTGGGCACCACAGAATCACTAGACCCCTCAGACCCCTCAGCCCCCACCATGAGCAACGTCGCCAAGAAGGGCCAGAAGGCCGCCCGACCTGGCCCCAAGGCCAGCAAGGAGACCGGCGAATCCGGTGACTCGTCCAACATCCAGTCCTCCCAAACTCCCCGCTCACCCCCTGCCGTGGAAGAGTACCAGGGCTTCATCCGCGACGATGACGCCCCGGCCAGCACAGCAGAGGAGGCCCAGGGCGGCGAGTACACCCACAAAGACGCCAAGGGGAAGGGAGATGAGAAGGAGGAGGCAGAGGAGCAGGAGCCGATCAAGATGAAAGATGACGATGATACCCAACCGGCGGAAGAGGCGCCGGACACGTCCAAGCTGAAGGACGTGGAGCCGCAGCCCGAGGAGGAAGGAGAGCAGGAAGAGGAGGGCGAGCAAAAGTCAAAGCAGGAAGAGCAGGGTGAGGAGAAGGCTGAGCCCGGAGAGAAAGGCAAGGAGGAGGCCGAGCCTAAAGAGAAGGCAGAAGAGGAGGCCGAGCCCGAAGAGGAAGACGAGGATTACCACACCGTCAAGGGCGGCACTGTCCCCGACGTCGAGCAGCAATCTGAGCGCCCCGACGAAGAGGGCGAGGAGGAGGCCGACGCCCACACCGAAAAGACCAGCGACGACAAGCCGACGCCTTCCGAGACAGCCGCCAAGGGCATCTCCCTGACCGAAAGGGCCAAGAAGGAGTTCGACCAGGCCTCGGAGAACAAGTCGGCAAAGACGGCCGAGTCCCAGGCACAAGGGGAGGAGGGCCAGTCCGTCCCCGACGTCGAGGCTCCCGAGGAGAGCGAGGCCCCGGCCGAGGTTGACGACAAGCTTCAGGACACTGAGAAGCCGTTGACCGAAAAGGCCGAGGACGTCGCCGAGGATCAGAAGTCCAAGGTGGCCTCCGAGACAGAGGAGAAGGCTGCCGAGGCCGAGGAGGCTGCCCCCGAACTCGAGGACAAGACTGCCGAGGCTGAGGAGAAGGTTCCTTCCGAGGTCGAGGACAAGACCGCCGAGACTGAGAAGGCGATCCCCGAAACTGAAGAGGAGGGTATCCCTGAGACTGAGGCGGCCAAGGTCGAGGAGACGGCCACCGAAGGCGAAGAGAAGGCCGCCTCCGAGGTCAAGGAGGGCGAAGAAGCTCCCGAAGGCCTGGAGGGCGAAGAAGCCCCCGAGGGCAAGGAGGGTGAAGAAGCTCCCGAAGGCCTGGAGGGCGAAGAAGCCCCCGAGGGCAAGGAGGGTGAAGAAGTTCCCTCCGAGGAGAAGCCTGAAGACGAGGAAAAGGCCCAGCTCGAATCCCAGGGAGAACCCGCCCCCGAGGGCGAAGAAGCCGCCGAGGCCAAGGAGGGCGAAGAACAAGCCGAACAACAACCCGAAGGAGAGGAGAAAGAGATCGACTTTTCTGTTCTCAAGGATGGCATCGTCAACAAGAAGGGCAACGTCACCACTGAAGACGGCAAACTTGTTGGTCGTGTGATTGAAGGAGAACTCAAGAACCTGATCGGCAAGAAGGTCGACGAGAACGGCACCATCTGGAGCGATAGCGGCAAGGCCCTCGGCAAGGCCGAGCCTATTCCCGAGGATGAGCTCAAGGAGATGACGCGCCAGCTCGCTCCATTCGAGGAGTTCCCAGACGCTGTCGTCGACAAGGATGGTACCGTGGTTTCGAACGGCGAAATCATCGGCAAAGTTGTCGAGGGCGACCCCAAAGAGCTCAAGGGAAAGAGCGTTGACCCCGACGGTGACATCCTGAGCAAGAATGGCGACGTGGTCGGGAAAGCCGAGCGGTGGGAGCCGGAGGAACCTCAACCCGAGGAACCTGAGCCGGAGGAGGAGAAGCCCGACTTCTCGATCCTGAAGAACGGCACTGTCAATAAGGTCGGCAACGTTACTTCCGAAGATGGCAAGCTTGTCGGCCGGGTGATTGAGGGTGAACTCAAGAACCTGATCGGCAAGAAGGTCGATGAGAACGGCACCATCTGGAGTGACAGCGGCAAGGCTCTCGGCAAGGCCGAGCCTATCCCGGAGGACGAACTCAAGCAAATCACCCGTGAGGCTGCACCATTCGAGGACTTCCCGGGCGCGGTTGTCGACAAGGACGGTATGGTCGTTTCCGCCGACGGCGAAGTCATTGGCAAAGTCGTCGAGGGTGATCCAAAGGAACTGCGAGGCAAGTCTGTCGATCAGGACGGTGATATCCTTAGCAAGGGCGGGGATGTCATTGGAAAGGCCGAGCGGTGGGAGCCGGAGGAGCCTCAACCTGAACCCGAAGAGAAACCCGACCTCTCAATCCTAAAGAACGGTACCGTCAACAAGCTCGGCAACGTCACTTCGGAGGACGGCAAGCTCGTTGGCCGTGTTGTCGAGGGCGAACTCAAGCAGCTCATTGGGAAGAAGGTCGATGAAAACGGTGTCATTTGGAGCAGCAGCGGCAAGCCCATCGGCAAGGCCGAGCTCATCCCTGACAACGAACGTGAGGACATGCTCCGGGAGGCCGCGCCGTTTGAGAGCTTCCCCGATGCCGTTGTTGATAAGGACGGCATGGTGGTGTCGAATGGAGAGATCGTCGGCAGGGTCATCAAGGGCGATCCGAAGGTGCTGCGGGGCAAGTCTGTCGATCCGGACGGTGACATCCTTGACAAGAGCGGGGATTCCATCGGCAAGGCGGAGCGGTGGGAACCTGAGCCCGAGCCCGAGGAGAAGATCGACTATTCCATTCTTAAGAACGGTACCGTCAACAAGCTCGGCAATATCACCTCGGAGGATGGCCGGATCGTTGGCCGCGTGATCGAGGGTGCCATCAAGAACCTTATCGGTAGGAAGGTCGACGAAAACGGTACCATTTGGAGCAGCAGCGGCAAGCCCATTGGCAAGGCCGAGCCCATCCCCGACGACGAGCGCGAGGCGTTCCGCGAGCCCGCTCCATTCGAGGACTTCCCCGATGCGGTCGTCGACAAGGACGGCATGGTGGTCTCGAACGGAGACATCGTTGGTCGCATCATCAAGGGCGACCCGAAGGAGCTGGGCAAGTCTGTCGATCCGGAAGGCGATATCCTCAGCAAGGGTGGTGATGTGTTGGCAAGGCCGAGAGGTGGGAGCCCGAGCCGGAGCCCGAGCCGGAGAAGGTCGACAAGTCGATCCTTGCTGGCAAGCGCGTCAACAAGCTTGGTAATCTGGTCGACAGCTCCGGAAACATCTACGGCCGGGTTGTCGAGGGTGACGTCAAGCGGATGGTGGGCCGCATGTGCGACAAGGAGGGACGCATTCTCAGCGAGAGCGGCGATGTCATCGGCAAGGCCGATCTGGTCTCCGAGGGCGAGCGCGAGGGCGTGAAGGAGGGTCCCTTCGCCGACCTCCAGGGATGCACCGTGGCCAAGGACGGCACCGTTGTGACGCCCTCCGGAGACATCGTCGGCAGGCTCGTCAGCGGCGACCCCAAGGTGCTCTTTGGGCGCGCTGTTGATGAAGATGGCGACGTTCTCGACAGGAACGGCAACTCCATCGGCAAGGCTGAGCGCTGGGAGCCGGAGAAGGTCGAGCACAAGAAGAACCCCATGTCCGGCCGCAAGGTCAACCGCGAGGGCAACGTTGTTGACGAAGAGGGCAACATCATCGGCAAGCTCACCTCTGGCGATATCAACGTCTGCAACGGCAAGGAAATTGACGACGATGGCGACGTTGTCGACTACAAGGGCAACACCATTGGCCACTGCTCTCTCCTCGAGGACATCCCTAAGGAGGAGGAGCCTGAGGGAGAAACCGAGGAGGAGAGGAAGAAGCGCGAGGAGGAAGAGAAGAAGCAGGCCGAGGAAGAGGAGCGCAGGAAGCTGGCCAAGCAGATGGCCGTCGTCGTCGATCAGTGCTTGGACAACATCCGTCCTATCTGCAAGCTGATCACCGAGGTAAGCTTGTTTCTCAAAGAAATCGTTGCGATATCATCAGAACGACTAACCTAGAGTAGAAAATCGATGCAGCAGAGCGCACACCCGAAGACGAGCGTGACGAGGAGGCTCTTGTCCGGGAAGTCCGGCCTCTGATCGAGGAGGGTGGTCGTATCCTCAACGAGGCCAAGGGAGCCATCAAGGGCCTCGACCCAGACGGCCGCATCGCCGCCAACGCAAAGCACAAGACTGCCTCGGGCGAAGCCAGCCCTGAGGAGTACAGACTCGCCGATTTGCTCAAGGAACTCACCGGCGACGTCACGCAGTGCATCGAAAACGCCAAGAAGAAGTTGGAGGGCATGCCTCATGCGAAGAAGGAACTGAACCCTCTCTGGGGCTTGTTGAACGAGCCTTTATTCCAGATCCTCGCGGCCGTCGGCCTTCTTCTCGCTGGTGTCCTTAATCTCGTAAATTTCCCTCCATTTCTAGCTGTTTATTTGCAGAAAGAAAGGTGTGACTGACTTTTATTTGTGTCTAGGTCGGACGTCTTTTGTCCGGTTTGGGCTTAGGCGGGATTATCGACGGCTTGCTTGGCACTCTGGGCTTAAACCGTGTGCTAGCGGGCTTGGGGCTCGGCGAGCTTAGCAAGGGCTTGAAGAGCGGAGGGAAGAAGAAGGGAGGTGGTTTGCTCGGTGGTATTCTTGGTGGCTAAACGTGAGGTGGGGAAACAATATGAGGAAGTCTTTTGAGCCGAGCAAAGTTTGTAATGATTTCAAATAACAATGAGCGACTTTTACTGCGAATCGGGGTGTGCGGAACGAAGATGTTGACGTGAACCACACGCGGTATGTTGTTGTGTTTGTTGACGCTCAGGGGCAACAGTATGTACACACCGTGTGCACTGTAGTCAGGGTTAGGGTCAACGGAACCCAACCAGACAGTTCAGGAACTCAACACAATGCAAATCCGCCGTTCTAAACTTCTAGAATTGATACGCAAGAAAGTCTCCTTGATTGTATGCCTGGCGCACAGCGCCAGGCATGTACAAGAGCAGCTCCCGATATCCGTGCATGGCACGTTGTGTCGTGTTGTCGCTGTTGTCGGCTCGAACATTGTGGCCCGGCGTCAATCTGCGCCGACAGCAGAGTTCCTCACTCCAAGCGACAAGATTTGCCCAGTTTCAGCGGCCATGAACCATAGCCTTGCTAATCAATATATTTGATGGCTCTGACAGAAGTGACAGAGGTGAGGTGAGGGCTTCGTTGATTCGGGTCCATACCATCCCATAACCCTAGGCCGGCACCCACCCAGCCGCCCCTTGCAACCCTGATCTCAGCCCGCACCTCGCACACCCAAATCGAACCCACTGCACTGCCCTGCAACCAGCCTTCACGGATATCTCTGCAAACCACACGGCCGGCTTTGCACTGACGACTGGCCTTGCACTGTATCGGTGAATTTGCATTGTGTTGAGCCAATGCGGATCGATGGTGGCGTCCAGCTCAGTGTCACGTGCGCACGCATCACTGCATTTCGCGTTGACCTGGGCTCTTTCCCAACCTTGAAGCAAGGGCTGCAACAACCATTGACTGCGACCAATCCCCGTCCCACCACTCCACATTTACCGAACACTGGTGACCCCGATTGGGCTGTCCCTTCACACGCTTCATACACAGTCAAGTGACGGGAATTCAGACCTCGTTTAAGGTTCAAATCTGTTCCAATCGCTTCTGTCCTGGTGGCACGGGCGCGGATTATTTAGCCTGCAATGCCGCGCCAAACCAAGCGGCCTCGCGAGGTCATCGACCTGACAGATGACACTCCAAGCACGCGCCCCGCCAAATCACCTCGATACCCTTCCTCATCATACAGCTCACAGCTGCCAGCTCCCAGTTCGGCGGTATCTGCACCGAATGCAAGCCAGCTGCACGCCGTCAACGATGACTTCGAGCCCTCCACACAGGATCTCACCCAGAGCGACGACGGCCCGCAGCGCGAGCTGTATGGCTCCTTCGGTACGTCCCTGTTCCTTCGCACAGGGCGTCAAGCTGATTATGAACAGATGGAAAGATTGTGGGCGTGAGATATTACAATGGCATGGCGACAGCTGGCGAGGTACACCCGACTTCTTCACTCCGCTCCAAAACCCTAACGGCCAATGTCTAACCCTAACCCAGGTGGTTATCTGCCGCAGGGAGCCTTCCAACCAAGTAAGCCAACATGTCCTACCTGCATCATGAACAAGAGCTAACATGGCCCAACAGTATGATTCCAATGCGATCAGAGTGGACAATGTACTAGGGAGGCAGATTGGCCATATTCCCAGGGCAGTCGCCGCGAAGCTCGCCCCTTACATGGTGAGCGTCTCTTTCGTCCCAGACTCGCTAACCACCCGCTCACACCCATAAGGACAACGGCGACATAGAACTGAACGCGATTCTTACTGGCGAGAAAGAGTTCTATGATTGCCCCATCCGCATGTTCATCTACGGCACTAGCAATCCCATAGATCGTGCTAATCTGGAGGAGCGTCTGAAGAGAGACAAGCTGGTCAAGGCCACGCAGCTCAAGCAGACTCGGAAGGAGAATGAGCAGCAGCGGAAAGCCATGGGATTCAAGAGCGGCAGAGGCAGTGCCGGATTTCCTGCCGGTCAGGAAGAAGAGGTGTCTCTGGAGCAGCTGGCCCAGGCCAGCCAAGCGGTCAACTTACGCGCCGGTGGGGATATCGCTCAGACATTGGCCATGGACGAAGACCAGCTCTCCAAGCTGCCCGAAGCGCAACAGCCCGAGACAGTGCTAGCCAAGCTCCTGCCGTATCAGCTTCAGGGTCTTGCTTGGCTGACGGCCAAGGAGAGCCCTACTTTCCCAGAGTCGGGGTCGTCTGATTCTGTGCAGCTCTGGAAGCGCGACAGCAAAGGCAGATACGTCAACCTTGCCACCAACTTTACCGTTGCGACGCCTCCCAGTCTTTTATCTGGTGGCATCCTGGCGGACGATATGGGTCTCGGCAAGACGCTCCAAATCATTTCTCTCATCATGACGGGTGGGCCGGGGAGCACGCTCATTGTTGCCCCGGTCGGTGTGATGAGCAACTGGGAGCAACAGATCAAGCGCCATGTCCATGAGGAACACATGCCCGACGTGCTCATATACCATGGGGCGTCCCGCCAGTCGACTGCCAAGTCGTTGAAGGACTTTGGAGTCGTCGTCACAAGCTACGGCACCTTGAGCAGCGAAGCAGCGACCAAGGGTCCTTTATCCAAAGTCGAGTGGCGCCGGGTTGTTTTGGACGAGGGCCACACCATCCGGAACGCGAAGACGAAGGCGGCTGAAGCAGCTTGCATGCTAAAGGCACAGTCACGATGGGTGCTCACAGGAACGCCCATGTAAGGTTTACTACCCCGTGTTTGTGAACTGAGCTGACCTGAACGCTGCAGCGTCAACAATATCCGGGACCTCCACTCGCTTCTGAGATTTCTTCGACTTACTGGCGGCCTCGAACAGCCTGACGTGTTCAATACAGTCATTGCCAGGCCTCTGGCCAGTGGTGACGCCCGTGCCGAGGCCCTCTTGCAGTCTCTCATGAAGGATCTTTGTTTGCGGCGCAAGAAAGACTTCAAGGTCGTCGACCTCAAGCTCCCGGCAAAGACGGAATACGTACACCGCATCACCTTCTGGCCGGACGAGAAGAAGAAATACGAAGCTTTACTGTAAGTGATTCTCTCCAGACTCGCACCCTTGGCTTTCTCTGCTCACATTTCATAGTTCGGAAGCCCAAGGTGCGCTTGCCTCATGGCAGGAGAAATCCAAATCTGGGCAAAAGGGCAGATTTCAAGGCGTCCTGGAGAGACTTCTTCGCCTCCGCCAGACGTGCGTACTCTCAGTCGCTTTTGGAGCAATGGACACGCTGACCAATGCAGATGTAACCACTGGACCCTTTGCAAAGACCGCATCACCGATCTGATGAAGCTTCTCGAGGAACAAGACGTCGTCGTGCTCAACGACGAGAACCGTGCACTTCTGCAACAGGCCCTCCAATTGGTCATCGAAAGCCAAGAGGAGTGCCCTGTGTGCATGGACGTCCTCAAAGACCCTGTGATCACCCACTGCAAGCACTTTTTTTGCCGTGGCTGCATCTCCAAGGTCATCGAAATCCAACAAAAGTGCCCCATGTGTCGTGCAGAGCTGTCCGAGGACAAATTGGTCGAGCCGGCACCCGAACAGTTGGACGAGGAAGAGGAGACCCTCGATCAGGAGACGAAGAGCTCAAAGACGGAAGCGCTGCTCAAGATTCTGCACGCAACGCTGAAGAACGACGGGTCCAAGGTGATTATCTTCTCTCAGTGGACATCCTTCTTGACCGTCATCCAACGCCAGCTCGATGAGGCAAAGTACAACTACACTCGCATCGATGGCACTATGAATACCGCCCAACGTGACGCTGCTATCCGAGCCCTCGATCACGATCCAAAGACTCGCATCATGCTGGCGAGTCTGGCGGTCTGCAGTGTCGGCCTGAACCTGGTCTCGGCGGACACAGTTGTCCTCGCCGACAGTTGGTGGCGCCCAGCCATTGAAGACCAGGCCGTTGACCGCGTCCATCGTCTCGGTCAGACCAGGCCCACGACAGTCTGGCGGCTTGTTATGGAGGGCACCGTCGAGGAACGCGTGCTCGACATTCAGAGCGAGAAGCGAGAGCTAGTCATCAAGGCCTTCCAGGAGAAGCACGGGAAGAAGACGAAGACCAAGGAGACGAGGATGGCGGATATTGAGAAGCTCCTTTCTTGATGATACTTTGGCGGAGACTGGGACATGGTTTGCTAGTTCAACTTGCCACCTCCTAATTGCATGCGGGACTTGCGAATCGAAGGGCTGCCTGATGGATATCTGGCAATGGCCGGTGTACTAGGAACGATTCGATTCAAGGATCAACGTGGCTGTTGACCGTATCTAGAGCATAAGACACTTTAATCGAGTTCTGGCACAAGGGAAGAAGACATCCGTTTCTCTATTCATCAACCATTGGCATAACCCTTCGTCTGGTGAGGAAACCCTCCAGTCAGGATAGCTGACCGTTCTCAAAACTAAGCATTGTTCGTACAAAAGAAGCGAAACAAAAAAAACCTGCGGTACCCAGCCCTGCTCAGAATCAAAGAAGAACAGCATCAAGGACATGCCTCGAAAGAATCGAACCAAACCAGCCAAGACACACAGTCATCACTCAAGCCCCTCCCAAGCAACCGACTCAGTCCAGCTTCCTCGCCCGCTGCTCGCGACGACGCCGGTTCTTGCACCTCGAAACCTTGGTCGCTTCAGGCGCATCAACAGCAGTCGCAGTCGCAGTCGCAGTCTGCGCTGCACCCCCGCCCCCATTCCCACTCCCGCTCCCGCTCTCCCCCGCGTTCACCGCTTCTGGAATCTTGCCCCCCGGCACCGGCTCGTCCACCACGTCCGCGCCCGCCAGCTTTTGGCCCCCCTGACCCGCAGGCGGGCCCTGGAACTTCCCCGCCCGGCACGCGCTCTGGATCGCGGCGCACATCTCGTCCTCCCACACCCTGCACCCCTTGCTGCCCGTCGGCGGCGCCGTCGCGTAGCAGTCGTCGAGCTGCTTGAAGCAGGCCTCGCCCGCGGCCCAGCAGCCGGCCTCGTCGGCGTAGGCGGGGAGGGCGGCGCCGCACCAGTTGGCGTTCTTGACGAGGCAGGAGGGCGGGATCAGGCCCTGGGTCTGTTCTGTTGTTGCTGCGGGCGGTTGGCGGCGGGCTCTAGATTTCGGTTTCGGTTTCGGTTTGGTGCTGGTGCTGCTGGTGCTGCCGGGGAAGAAGACGGGCGGGCCGACGAGCTTGTACGTGATCGGGTCGTCCTTGTAGACGTTGTGGGTGAGGCCCGGGTCCCCGGCCTGGATGTGGCCCGGGATGGAGACCTGCTTGTCCGAGGGGATGGGGGACGAATCCGAGGAGGCGGTGCCCTGGATGAAGAGCTGGGCGCAGCCGACGTAGAACTGGGCGTCGGGCTTGTCGTTGGTGACGTTTTGGAGGGTGATGGTTTCGTGGCGGGCGAGGTAGTAGCCTGTGGGCAGGGCGGAGGGGAGGTTGAGGGAGAGGAGGCCGTTGTTGTCGATGAGCTTCTCGGTGGCCCACTTCTTGGCGGCCGCGTCGTAGCCTTCGTCCCATATCTTGAACCAGCCCGGGCCGGCGGCCTCGTCGGTTTTCATGTCAGAAACGGGCTTGAGGTACACGGCAATCGGGCCGAGGTGGGACGGGTCGATCGACCCGGGCTGCGAGGCGTCGGCCCACATGCGAAACTCGAGGGTCAGTTTGGAGCCGGCCGCGGCCGGCAGGGTGAAGGCCACGGCCTCTTGGCCATCCCGACCTGGAGACGCGAGGTCAGATCCGCGGAAGGCGGGGGCTGGAGAACATTCGTAGCTTACCACAGGCCATGTCTGGAGTGTCAAGGCCACCGGCGATCGGATGGGTGGACACGTCGCCCTTCTTGGACATGCGAATCTGATCGGCAGTGTCAGCATATCGTTTCCTTAGGTATCGTATACATTAGGGGCTATGCCGAAGGCAATGTTGCTGTCTCGAGAGCACAATGACACCCAGAAGGGCGGGGACAAGACCAATGGGTTTAACTTACGCAGGTACCATCGCCTTGGTTGACATCGTCAACAAAGAGTGTAGTAAAAACGGTATGTCCTGCTGATAAGGAGGCGAAGGCGGTCGCCAGGCCGAGCGAGAAGATAACGGGGGAGTGCATCTTAGATCCCAGATTACACAGGCCAGCCCGCGAGCAAAAGAGTGAGAGTGCACACCCAAAACAAGGTTGTTTCCAAAGCTCAAAAATAAGGTAAGATCGTCCTCCAGGGAGAAAATTGTTTTGTTTCTCTAAGAGAACCAGGAATGAGTGAATGAATGAGTGGATGGATAAGCAAGGGGGTTATCCACTGCGGACGTCGAAGGAGTGGCTGGGGTTTAAAGTTGTTGAAACATCGAAGAGAGAGAGTGTGGAGCCCTGCGAACATGGTCAGAAATGGGCGCTACGCCAACAGCAAGATTTATCTTGGATGCGAGAAGGACAGGTGAGACCAAAAAGGGGCCCAAGACATGAGGCCAGCACCTGATGTCTGGGACCAACACCGATGTTTGAAAGGGGGCCGCTCTCACCTCGCGAGCAAACAGCCGAGAGAGCGTCCTTCAAACAAAACACCCAACTCAACCAGAGACAAAAGGGGGGAATAAAGGTTACCAGTCACAAGACTAAAGATAATTCAACTTCTCACTCTGCGGCACCACCCGTCATGGGCCCCTTCAACCTTGACCCTGTGCCACGCACCCCTGAATATCCCCGAAAAATCGGATGACACCCAAAACATCAGCAAACAGGGTCCATTCACTTTGTACTGGGCGCCTGGGTTTGAAGTAAAGGGTTCCCCCGCCCCTTACATGTCCGCGTAATACAGAGCGGTTCGAGATCGGCCTGTGCGACCTGGCCCCCGGCCAGGAATAGCCAGACCCTGCATGTCAGAGGGTGAACCGCGGAACTTGCAAATCTTCAACCACACCCGGACAAGGTGCCTTGCTCGGTTCAGCCCTATGCCTTCGCGCCCAAAATGCGGGGATCGGCGGTTAGACGGCGAGTCAGGGGGCCCGGCATCGTCATCGTTTGTCGTTTGTTGAAACATGACCTGTCGCTTGCCGGTTAAAATAGCGCCGAGTGGACTCGCTGCGAAGTCAGCAGTACAATATCACCACCGGCAATGTCGAATCCGGGCACGAAGGACGCGTGAGCCCGCTCGGGTCACTGCAGGCTCCATACCCTGTTTTGACCTGTGACAACACCTCAAATCGACAGCTTTATGTGCGTGGGTGCCCCAACCCAAGCCCACTCTTCTAACCATGGCCAATCCAACCAGAAGAGGGGCGCGTCAAACAGCACGATGTCGCCGTCGGTATCGAGATGCCTAGCGTTGGCCTTCGAAGGGGACGGCTGGAGATCGTACATTCCTCCTGGCCCTGGTTTCTCACAAACAAAAGTCATGTTGCATCCCCAGACAATATTGTGATGATAAGCAGCAAATTCATCTGCTCTTTAAGAAACTGCAGCTCGCGGCACATCAGCAGAAACAACCAGAGAGGAAATGCAGCTGGAGTAGAGATGGATCTATTCCTTCAGTCCAGCGCGGACCCAGCGCGGGACAATGCACCTACACCACCTATCCAACGCCACCACAGGTTTGCCAATTCACCGGTATTACGCCGCCGAGAGCATCCGTCCACTCTCTGTTCTTCGATATGTCGTACAGGTGTGTTGTATTTTTTGATACATTATATAGTACACTTTCGTTTCCTTCGTGGGTATCTATTCTTTCAGTCGGGTTGGAGTTTTACTCGTTGATCTTGGCCAGGATCCTGTAGAGCACACCATGTCAACACAGAGCCCGGAAAGTCGCACAAGACGGTCACCAATGGAAGACTTACTCGCTGTCCCGGAACAGGTGGTACTCATCCTCGCCGACCTTGATGGGCGAGCCACCATACTACAGTCCTCGCATCAGCCATCGCTGCCCACAACCAAAAATCGTGTGAGTTTTACAAGGGGTTTGTCCAACATACCTGAGGAATCAGCACCTTGTCGCCGGCGGACACGCCCATGGGCACGCGCTTGCCGTCCTTGTCAAGGGCGCCGGGGCCGACGGCCAGGACCTTGGCCTCGTTGAGCTCCTTGACGCTCGACTCGGGCAGGAAGATGCCGCTGGCCGTCTTGGCCTCGGCCTTGACGCGCTGCACGAGCACGCGGTCGAGGAGCGGGACGAGCGACTTGATGGAGCGGAGCGAGGAGGCCTACGGTAAGCGGAGTTAGTATTGCTGCCGGAATGGATCAAGGCAGGCCCGGGACAAAGCAATGGCTCGGGTTGAAGCTTTGCGTTGTCCGACGAAGCTATCGAGAGCAAGACCCCCGGTGCATCACGGCAGCAACGCCAAAAGGGAGAGGAGGAACTGACCATTGTGATGGAATTGTGTGTTTGATTGCGAAAGTAGCGAAGTGGCAGAGTGATGGGTTGGTCCGGGAAGCGAGGGATCTGGCAGGAGAAAAGATGGGGAAGGTGCTGGCAAGAGAGGAAGCTCCGTTTTCAATCGGCAAGAAAGCGGATCACGATCCGGGGGAGCTTCCAACGACGTCTAGAATGCCGCCAATTTTTTTGACTGGGTCCCGGACGGACGGCTGCCAATTGGCCATCGGATAGCAGTTTCTCCACGCCGATGGATGATTGGCAGATCTGATTGGCTGCGGAGGTGCCGGGGAAAACACCCGTGGACGGCTGCCACACTGCCAGGACTGCGACATGAGTGGCCCCGGCGTCCAAGATGCGACGGAAAGCGACAACAGACTACCCATCTGGTACAGCTCCAAAAGCTCGTGTTAGCTTTTACCAACACAATTAATGATCTGACTGAACTGTCCTATCAGCTCAAAAACACCAGCGGTGCGGGAGTAACAGCTTTCAGCTCCAGGGACGCTGACTGGCGACGTTGTTTCCCGTTTGCAAGTTATGTGTATGTTCCTCGTACAACTCGCTATTCTGGCCGCCATTTTCGGGTGTCTCAACCAGTACTCCGGCCCCTTCCCTTAAACCAACCTACCGTGCTTATAGACCTATAAACCTGCCCTCCTCTACCCTCTCCCAAGCGTCCTTGTCCTTGGCGGTTGATTCGAAAAATCGACATCACGTCACGGCCAGCGTTTCCGATTTTGACAGCGGGGACGGGTTTGAATTCTCTGAGATAATTAGCAGAAAAACTTTACACCAGCGAATTGGAAGGAGTGGACCAAGCATTCGTCGAATAATGTTCTTATTTGTCTTGGGCTGGGTATATTGTCTGAGCGCCTGCCAGCGAGCACTTGTGTACTGTGTTTTCTGTTCACGGAAGAGCTCACCACGATGGCACAGGAGTAGATGTACGACGGGGTATTCTGGATTCCCCGAGCCCAAGCCTCCAGGCTTCTCCAGAAGTGGTTCCCAGACAAGCGGTCTGTGAGGCCCTTGGTCTTGGACAGAAGTATCACCGCAGCTTCCAAGTCGGGGACCTGGACGATGCACCATCCAAAGTCGCTGTTGTCCCGTTTGGAGGAATCCATCATGATGTTTGTGGGTTTGATACCTGTGAGCCATGTCGGCATCCATGTCATAATCCGGTGAAAGGGTGGCTGACTGGTGTAGATGATGTGTTTGTCGTGTAGATCAGCGAAACCATCCTTCCTGCGCGTTGCCAGTATGGAATCATGTCCGGGCCCTCCGTCATGAGCTAGACGGTAAGCACTGTGCCGCCTTCTGGGCTCTTCCCCTTGCTCGTCTCCCTTCCAATCGTACCGATCTGACACCCAGGTATCCAGTGCTGCGTTGTGGCCGTCAAGACTTGGGCCGGTGGACCTAAGAACGCTACTGCCTCCAGTACCACTTCTGGCGGCGCCTCACCGACGCGCTCGTTCGGGAGGGGTTGGGGCAACAGGAATTCGCCACGCCCGGCGACCTGATCCCTCACTTCAGAGCATCGCTTAGGTCGCTTGTCGCCAACGGAGAAACAGCCACTCAAGATCACCCCTTTGAGCGTCAGTGGCGTCTCATCGACGAGGTGGGTGGCTCCGCGGATGAGCTCAACGACGAGATGCTGCGTCTTCTGAAAAACACGATGACTCTACAGAGGTATCAGCACAGTATGACAGCAAGCTGCAGCCTCAGATTCACACCCATTGGGAGCGACAGCCCCTGGGGCTTCCCTGTCGACAAGGAATCGATGTATGAATTTGACCCTCCCGAGATTCCGCGGACACTGCTCGGTGAGCCCCTGCCGCTGGTTCAGCTCGTTAGCGATCCAATGCTGGTCATCAGCGGTATGAATGGTTGGGGCTACGAAAACGACATCGAGCCATGGCCCAAGTCTCGGCCAGTGGTTGTCGCTCCCTGGACCTTTGGCGGAGAAGAAGCTGAGAAGCACACCTTTCCCGGGTTTGAAAAGGGCTGGCGCGAGCGCATGACCAAGAGAGTGGAGGAGGAGATCAAGCGAGAGGAGGCCGCCGAGCGCGCCGAGGCTGCTCGCCAACTCAGGCCGAGGAGAAAAGGAGACACGGCGAAGGAGGAGGAGGAGGAGGAGAAGGATGGTCAAAATCCAGGATGCAATGCAGATGAGCGCGAGAAGAAGGGAAAGAAGAGAGCGATTACAAAAAAGCCAGTGAAAGGTGTGAAGGGAAAGCAAGTACCAAAGAGAAAGAAGTGAAGGTGGCTGGGTGTTAGGACATGAGGGGTGAAAAGGAGATGAGCCAGACCTTGAGTTCTCTGTATATAGACCACCGACAGCAAGCACAAGGTCCGATACCATGTACACAATAGCAGTCTATTTACCCGCTGTCCTGTATCAAAATCTAAGATGCAAGCAATAATCTCTATCAAACCCTCCAATCTCCACATGATATTCAATTTATCACGGCACTCTATAAATGCCCCAGATGCATGATCCAAATCTTCAGGTATGCAACCGCTCAAAAAAACCAAACCTCGCCCCAGAAACCCAACGCTTACTGTATTAAGGAAACAACAATCCATGAAGAACAGCCGCCCAACCACCCATATCCTACACCCCAAAACACGATCAGTGAGATGATCCGACATTTTCCGTCATCCGCTCTCGAGGCTCTGCGGCCGCCTAGGCCTTAGCGGGCGCCGCAGGGGGCTCCAAGACATGAGTGTGGTCATCAGCATTCAACACTTGCCCGCCCTCTTGTCGGCAGATGACCGTGTCCGCTACCCACGGGTCGTCCAGGATCTCGTGCATCGTGGCCCGCTTTTTAGGATCAAGCTCCAGCATCCGTCCGATGACATGCCTACTCTCCCGAGGAAGTAGCCGCAGGATGCGCCAAGGGCCACGAATCACCTCCTTCTTCTCTGCCGCCTGCGGATGGGCGGTGCCATCATGGCCGGTGGTTGATGCTGTCGTCTGAGGCTTCTCGGGCTTGTTCTCGTCGTTAGGGTGTGCCGCCCTGTCGGCTTCGTGGCGCAGGCTTTGCGGATCGAAGTCGCGGGCTGCAATGTCGTTCAGGGCTGACATGGAACGCGAGGGCGGGAGGAGGAGCTTCTTGGGGTCGTGTCCTGGGAGTGGGTCCGCGGCAAACAATTTAAAGGAGTTGTCGGATAGTCTGGGAAGCTTCCAGGGAAATCGCCTGAGCGTCATGCAGCAGTAGATAATGGCCAGTGACCAAATGTCGACCGCTTGTGGATCGTACTTCTTCTCGTCATACACCTCGGGTGCAAGGTAGGGATCTGACCCAACGATGCCTGTGTCACTGTTAGTCGCCCCGCTCCATTGAACCCCAGAGAGACCAACTCACCGGACGCCGGCACGATGCTAGACTCGAACGGGTATTTGAAAACATGGGCGCTGCCGAAGTCAATGATCTTCATGATGCCGTGCTCGCTGACCACCACGTTATCGAGCTTGAGATCGCGATGGGCCAAGCCCATGCTGTGAAGGTATGTGACACCGCTCAAGATCTGCAAGAAGCAGCAGCTGACTTCCTCGCGGGACATCTTGCCCGTCATGACAATGGCAAAGAGATCGAATGGGGCATACTCCATCACCTCGTACCACTTGCCCTTTTCCTGGACAATATCCAGCGTCTCGATGATGTTGCCATGGTGAAGAGACGAGCCCATGCAGTATTCGGCCGTCAACTTCTTGACGTACTCGCGCTCGGTTTCGTACGAATGTCGAGGTCGGAATTCCTTGACAGCGAACACCACGCCGTCATCACCTCGCTTCATCAACCTGACTGACCCGCCCGCCCCAGCACCCAGCACTTTCCCGAGCTTCCCATACTTAGACGAGAGACCGTGGTCGTCACCAAAGGGAATCTGTGACGACTTGGAGCTTGGCGGGGTCTTGGCGCCAGACCTGACGGACGAAGCTGGCGATGCGGTCCGCTTCGACTTGCTGCTGGGGCCCAGCTTGAAGAAGCGCTTCAAGTCCGCCATTGAACTGTTTCTGCTGTGAACAATACCTTCGTCCACGTGCCGCTTGTCTGACAATGCTCTCGGCAGACTAAGTGTCGATGCGCTAGGAGAGGCGCCCTTGTTCTTCTTCCGGGAAAAGATGAAGCGGGAATCGATGCCTTGCTGGGCCTGACGCTTGCTGGCAGCGTACGGGTCGTCCGATTCTCCGGCGGCGGGGCTTGCCGGGAGTAAAACTGCGAAGCAGTTGCCGCCCGCGACGGGCTACTGTCGCGCGACGGCGGTACCGAACTGGCGGGTGAGTTTGAGCCGCTTCCAGTCCGACCGAGAACAAACCCCTCCGGTGACCTCCCAGCGTAGTTTGCGTCTGCTCTCTTCCGTCGGAGGTTGTGGGTCTCCTCGATGGTCGGTCACGCTCTCCGAAAGACGATGGGGCACAGCCAGGCGGGCTGAACCAGGCGAAGGCGGCTCATGGTCGAATCTTGCGGCGTGATGATGTCGGGAGCCCGGCCCAACCGATCTTGATTGCCGTGGGGCTCTCTTCTTAGTCCTCCTTCGGTGGTATCCGTACCGGCTGGTGTCAGAGGCGGCGAATGCATGTCAGGACTTCGCCGGCTGGGGTGGAGGCGTGGAGAACCGTGACCTGCCGAATTCTGTGTTGGTTGACGGCTCGGTTCGCGAGATTCATCGTCGCGGGACACCGTCTAAAAGTTTGAGTGTTAGTTGACAAACGAACAAAGACCAGCACTAAGAACAGCTGGAGCGGGTCGGTGGCTTGGAGGGAAGTAACCGAGAGACAATCCCAATTCTACTACCCGAGACACACAAAGAGAGCAGGGCCCAACAACGTCACCGCTGATGGAAGGCCCGAAAGCAAAGCTGGAAGGCAAAATCAAAATACGCACCCTTGATGCGGGCAACGAGACCGGTTCGTATGAGAAAATGTTCATCCTCCGTTCCTGGAGTGGGCAGGCCCTCAATCTGTTGGAGAGCTCACGAATCTCTTCCGAAGTCACTTGGCCGGGATTTCCGAGAGGAAGGCCGTCAGCCAAGGGACGACTTGCTGATGTTGTCACATTGTCGGGTGCGATCTCTTCGATTGTCGACTTGAACCGTACCGATGGTGGTCCTTGGGACTGTTGCACGTCCCGGAGGTCTGTCGCGATCCCGAGCGAGCCTAGAGTTTCGCAGCCAAATGTCAGCAACAAGGCCTGCCGACTGTAATTGCTTCGAGATCGCCGAGTTCGGTGGCGGCACCAAGGCGTCGGTTTTGCGTGGGGGTTGCAGTGAGGGGCAGCGATTTTTTTACCTTCTCTGTGAAGCTCCTGGTCTTGGGCGTTTGTCGCCATGTTGACCACTGACTGACCGGAAACTGCTGCAATCTCGTATCGAATGCGTCTGCGCGGGAGGAGAGGGGATGGGGATGTGTCAAAATGCAAACGGCGAAAAAAACAACCCAGTTTGAAGATGACGGCGCTGGAGCAGCGTTCTGTACGAAGCCGTTGCGACTTGGTGGGGCTGCGCTACTTGCTTGGTACCTTCATGCAGGGAGTTGGCGGGCCGAATGTTGGCTTGCTTCTGTGGGCGGCGCGGGTACCGTCAAGGACCGTCTTGGTAGACCCGTTCGGGCTCTGTCAGCGCCGGGGTTGCTGGGGCGGTTATTTCCGGGATGCTGGTGGGTCGTCTTTTGCTGAGTCCCCTGACTGACAGGCTTTTCCAAGCAGACTCGGGACGCAGCATTGACGCAACGTCTTGTCTTTTGAGTTTGAATGACTCGCACATCGAGTCCCAAACATCGGATGCAGTTTGAGAAACGGCAAACGGGGATTTGGGCCCAAGTGAGGGGCTCTGGGAGGAACCCCGCCGTTTGTGTCCCGAGAGTCCCGGGGACCTTCAAAGACGGAAGGTGGTGGAGCTGGTTGAGACGGGCTGACTTCATCTGGACGTGCACAATGCCTTTCCAGATTGCTCCTCGGGTGCCTGCTCGCCAGATTGGTGCGATTTCCATCCGATAGCTCGCTATCAAACCGCGCAAGGCTGGCACGTGCGACTCGGGATGAAAACTGATTCGAGACCCGCGAATTCCGGATGCGATGCAGATTCGGCCTTCGGCGCACCTCACATGCCGCGCCAAGCCCCAGCCCGCCGGATCTGAGTGTGGGCCAAGTCGGCCCGCCGAGCCGACATTCACACGGCCTGCCCGAGACCTAACTGCTCCGTACTCCGTACTCCGTAGAGCTTTCCCGGAGGACGCGTCTGATGAACAGCCATTTATGTGCGCGCTCCCACAGATAGAGAGATCGCTCATGCGACCACGATGGGATTTCGAGACTGAGGGATTGTGTAACTCGCCGTCCACCGCCAATGACCTAGCGGTTCGGTATTGATTTATTTATGGTACAGGTATAATGTACAGAGGTATGGAGGAGCTCTGTCCTCTTGATGCTCCTGGCCCAAACCGCTCTTTAAACAACCGTAAACGCCCTGTGCTCCCATCCCTGTTCTTGCACGCCAACCGCTCGTCAAGGGACAACCGAGATGCCTATCGACTTCGCCTGGTAGATGATAGACCGGCAGAGCCCTTCAAGTGACAGGCCAGAAAGTCGGAGCTCGGACTGCTTGATCTTTGCGATTTCGTAGACGTGCTTGAGGCTGACAGTTCCCACGGTTTCCTTCCCCGGGTTGCTCGCTCCTTTCCTCTTGTTCTTCTTGCCAACCGGTACCTCGGCCGCGTTAAGCAAGAGCCAGGATGTCTGCGGCGTCCGGACCTCAAAGTGGAATGTCCTGTCCGGCCTGACGGTTACTCGAACCGGCATCGGGATACCGGGGGTGATGTGCTGTGTTCGCGCGTTGAACTCCTGCGGCAGTCTGTCAGCTCCCCATGTCCCAAATATCCCATTTCAATGCTGCCAACCTTGCAAAAGTCCATTGACTTGATGCCCTTGCTACCCAGCGCCGGACCGACGGGAGGACTGGGGCTTGCTTGGCCAGCGCCAACGATGATCTTGACCACCTGGTCAAGGCCGCCAACGGCGCCCCGTGCCTTGGACATCTCGTCGGTTGATGTTGCGCAAGGCCTTAAATTAACCACAGCGGAGGAATGTGTAGAGTGGAAGTCTCTCGTGGAACCAAAGTCTGCGAGTGTCGCGCCGTCAGTCTCGTCAAACCGCGATTGGAAGCTCTCAAAATTTCGGAGCCACACCAAGATGGCCGTGGCACCAGCCACATCCTTGGCTGCCAAGACTGCCAGCATTTAAACTAGCCACAATGCCCTGCTTTGCCTGAGCTGCCCCTCACATGCCCCGCTGAACTCACGAATGCCAGTGACGTCCAGCGCCACAAATGGGAACCAGGGACCGCTAGCGCGCATCTCCTCCCGCCTCCTGGCGTTTTATTCGAGGGGACCCCTCGACTGCCAGCGGTGAATGACCTTTCAACACAACCCTTCACACTCGCTGTGAAAATTCTGGTGATTCCCACCTCCGTCCTTCTTTGGCGACCCTACCAGCGTCTTACGTCTACACATCCAAGACTAGCATCATGTTCAAGTGGGCACAGCAGCAGTAAGAATCCAGGGATCTCGAGCCCCACCTCGCACCTCGTGGTCTGACTTGCATGCCGACAGGTTGGCCAACGTCGCCGGCACGCAGGAGCCCATCTACGGCCCCTCCGCCATCAAGTCGGTCGCCGAAGAGGCCGAGACGACCCCCTACACAGAGCTCACCAGGGACGATCTAAAATGGCAGGCCATGGAGTCGACCTCGGTCGAGACACAGACCTTCTACTTCATGGCGGACAACGGGCAGCTCGCTTTTTGCCAGGTCATCTATAGCAATGTGGCGTAGGTATCTTGCCATCGTTGGCTCAGAATCGCGCTTGCTGACACACTGGAAGCGGTATCCGGACGACCTGCCAGTTCAACTGCAAGATCTTCAGCCTCGACGGGTCGAAGCCCCATGTGTGGTCCTCGACACCGCTGCACAACCACGATTTCAGCGAGGATAAGACTGGCTTCTATGCCGACGATTGCGCGCTCGAGCTCTCTGAAGATGGGACTACGTACACGATCAAGTCGATGAACGATGACCAGGCCATCGTCAACTTGACGGTCAAGCGGACGGCGCCGGGCTTCAAAGCGGGCAAGACTGGCAAGACGCTGTTTGGCACCGACCTCTCCAACCCTTGGGGATCCATGCGTCACCTCTTCTGGCCGAGGTGCACGGCTGAGGGAACCATCACGACCAAGGAGGGCCCTATTGACTTCAAGGGCAAGGCGTTCTTCTCCCATGCACTGCAAGGCATGAAGCCGCACCACGCCGCAGCCAAGTGGAACTTTTGCAACTTTCAGGGCCCCACATACTCGGCCATCCTGATGCAATTCACCACACCGCCGTCGTATGGCTCGACCGTGGTGAATGTCGGTGTCATTGCCAAGGACGGAGAGATCATTGTGGGCGGCTGCAAGAGCAGTGTCACCCATCTCCAAACCAAGAGCGACACTGAGAACGACTGGCCAGAACCGACGACCATCAAGTACACATGGGCAGGCACCAGCAAGGACGGAAAGCCGGTGGAGGCTTCCATCGAGGGCGGACTCGAGGATAAGCTCGACAGGATAGATGTCATGGCTGAGGTTCCGGGCTTTGTGAAGACGATCGTTGCCAGTGCGGCGGGCACAAAGCCATACATCTACCAGGTTTGTCGTCCCTGTATCATCTTTACCATTTTTTACGGCTACTGACACTTCCCAGTACTCGCCGCAAAAGACCAAGCTGTCTCTGAAGCTCAAGATCGGCGACCAGGAGGTCACCGAAGAGGGCTCGGTCTTCACCGAAGCGACCTTCATCTCAGAATAAGCAGTTTGCCTCGGTCGATCAACGGGGCTTTGGGTATCAAGTCTGGGAAGCAGTTGTCAGGATCGGCGTTAGGGATGGTCACCGATAGAGCCTGGTCACTCGTTATACTTAATGCACGATATACGGAAGCTGGAGCCATGGCTGTGGTGGGGACACGAAGAAAGCTTGGTTGAATACTAATAATGTGACCACATAGTAACACATGGCATAGAGCAGTTGAACTAATGTAATAACTCGAACGAACGCCAGGGTTTTGTGATCTTGATTCGCAGCTCAGTCGGCTCCAACCAGGGATCTCTCAAGCCTGATAAGCTCAAGGCAAGGCAGTCAGTCTGGTTCGGGTTGACGCAAGTGAGGCACTCGTCAACATCAGCACCCAACCTCCTTCCGCCATTTATTTGGAGGGCTGATTTTACACTATTCCTCTCTTTCTTCTGATCACTGGTCTCAAAGTCCATCTTGAAGTCGAAATTCGCGATCAACGACCCCAGCCCCGAATCACTGCCCCCAAGCTCTCGTCTGAACAGCCAAGCCCCACTTTCCGCTTGAGGCCCGAGTAAAGAGAACAAGGCTGCGCAACACACCTCAACTCTCGCAACTCAACAACAACGACCGGTTTTCCATTGAATTCCCGACAATTCTCTGAGATTGCTGAGAGAGAATGCCTCCGACAGTCCCTCAGCGCGGCGGCCCTGGTGGGCTCAAGCGCCCCGGCCTTGCGGGCAAGACACTGCCCAAGATGGGCGCGAAGAGACATCGGTACGTGTTTCCCGCCCCTCCTCCATCTCATCCAGTATGGCCGGTTTTGCTAATCTTGCGGCTCGCGGCACAGTAAAATCATCAAAGATTGTATCCGGGGCATCACCAAGCCCGCCATTCGGTATGTGCATTTCCGGTGTGGGGTTGCTGCCACCGTGCTTGCTGCTCATTCTTGAGTTTGAGCCCGGCGCGTGACAAGAATCGCATCTTTTCATTCCCTCGTCTTTAACTCCGTCTCAAACAAACCGAACTGGGCTGACAGGAACAGGCGCTTGGCTCGCCGTGGAGGCGTTAAGCGGATCTCCGCCTCCATCTACGAGGACACGCGCCACGCGCTTAAAACCTATCTCACCACGGTACATACACCCCAGCCACCTGCCGGTGAACAGTCTGCGGACGCTTTGCTAATCACTGCCTCACAGGTCATTCGGGATGTCGTCACCTACACGGAGTACCGGAATGCAAAGACTGTGACCACCAACGATGTGAGCAAGCCCAACAATTGGGATGCGGGCTCCAAAAAACTAATTGGACTGTAGGTCATTTTCGCTCTCCGCCGCCTCGGCCGACCCATTTACGGGTTTGACCCTGACACACATAACCCTTCGAGAAAGAAGATCATCGTCAACGGTGTCCGTGTTGAGGATGACTGAGCTGCCATGGTTGCTGTCTCGAAAACGCCAGGCATTATCGCCACGGCGAGAAACCGGGATTATTTTATGTCATATGGGATTGGAGTTTGGGATTAGGAGGATTGTGATACCATGGGCTTTCTGTTTTCCTTCGGCACTGGATGAGTAAATGGATGATAAAACTGGGCTTGTCATATCTCGGAGCAGATTATGACGCCGATGTATTGAGCAGTAACACAATATGGATGATTCATGGTTGACCCCTCAGTTCAAAGCAGGGGAGACAAGGTGTGAGGGACGACGCCTGCTGGGACCTGCTGCAAACCTGCAACAAACGTGCCGGAATCAACATCTGATCGGATGTATCCATCTCAGGGTTCTCTTCCTTGCCTTCTTTTGGTGGTCACATCCATGAGGCAAGAATGGAACCATAAGAGTGTAGATAGTTTGTGAACAACAACCAACCCAAGGTATCATTGAGCGAATGTCTATGTGGTATCTCAAAGGAAAGAAGATCAGCGCGACTGATCATGTGCCACCGATGGCCCCCTGACCGGTGCCTTCCCAACGCCATGTCACCCAAGATCTGGATGAGGTTCCATAATGCCAAAATAGACTGTAAACAGGCCTGACCAACACGCTCTCCAAACACAACCCTTCATCTTCCACAGAAATAGGCCCGACGACTTTCTTCACCGCCTCCTCCCATCCCACTCCCCCAGCACCTTGTCCAGCGCCCTCGCCGCCCGCATCTCCCCCTTCCTAAACGGCCGGTTGAACATCTCGGGCAGCACCATCACGCTGTTGGCGTGCTCCTGCGCGAACCCGACCTCGGCGTCCTTGCCGCAGCGCTCGCGCGTCACGCGCACCGCCTCCCGCAGCATGTCCCCGCCCACGCCGCGCCCGCGGTACCGCAGCCGCGTCGTCCACGCGCGGATCACGCCCTTGCCGCCCTTGAGGCTGTTCTGCCTGCTGTGCGCCGCCTTGCGCGTCCGACTGTTACCGCCGGTGCCGCCGGCGCCGTGCTCGGACGAGGGGCGCTCCAGGCGGAGGACCAGCGCGCCGATCATGTCCGGCCCGTAGCGCGTGCCGAGGATGAGGTCCTCCGGCGCGCCCTCGGGGGTGATGAAATCCCAGCTGAGGTCCTCGGCGGCGCGCAGGTAGCCCGACGTGACGAAGCGGATGCCGATGAGATAGGTCATGATGGTGCCGCAGACGAGCATGAGGGTGGTGCCGAGGTCGTGTTGGTTGTTTCGGACCCAGGCGTACTGGTAGACGCCGGCGAGGGCGCCGAGGAGGGCGGCGAGGGGGATCGGGTGGAAGACGAGGTGGAAGGCGGCGACTTGGCGCTGCTGGGCGATGCTGTCGGCTACCAGCTTGAGGGCGGCGGCCTTGTCGGCGCGTTCGGTCAGGATGTCGAGGGAGAGCGGGGGTATGTCATCGTCGAGGGCCGCTTGGGACGGGTTGGTGGGGAGGGTGGAGGGCGAGGCGGGCGCGAGGCTTTGCGGCCCAAGCAAGGGCGTCGAGACGTTGGAGGACATGGCGGAATGTGGGAGGACGAGATTGGCGCGGAGGAAGGTCAAAAACGCTGGCCAAGATGGTCAACAGCAAGCTTCAGTCTAAAGCAGAGTTGCTGGATACGACGAAGGGAAGCTGCCGTTAATTGCCCCACACCACTCCCAAGTTTGGAGAGACACTCTTGAGGCGATGCACTTCGAAAACGGACACAGGTCGCGTGCGTGTAGAGAAATTGAAGAGAAGTAAAAGTTCAAACTCACCAGCACTCGTCTTCAGACCAGGCACCGCATTGATTCTGTCAACAAGGGTGTTTTGTTGACAGATGCTCAGATCGAGCTCGGTGATGGCGCCCACGTGCTGCGATGTCTCCATCTCACAGGCTGGGTTCACGAGAATTTGAGGTAGCATTTGCAATCGAGATGCCGCGCTCCGCCGCAACTGGACAGGGTGCAGTACCGCCGCCGTGGATCTGGTGCTTCGACCATGCCCTTGGGCTGCTCTCGTTTGTCAACTTGAGCACCACCGTCTAATACTGGGCAAGGTGTGAGTGATATCCACGGAGAGAAGGGGTGCAGAAGTCCGGAGTCGGGAATCGGGGGGTCGGGAGAGGTAAAGTGCCTTTCCACACTGGGCACTCACATCTGGGCTCCTGCACGATCTTCTTGTTGGAACCGAACGATAAGCACAATGTCTTGCAATATGACGACAGCGCTGTCCGTGATGCTGCGCAACTCGAGCCGGGCTGGCGTCCAGTAGATAGCGGCCGTTGTAGATCCTATTTATCTCGTGCACTTACAACCTCCCCGCGCTCAGACAACCACCCCTTGGGCTGCGGGGCTCCCTGTTGGTGTTGGTTGGCGGTCTGCATCTTGAGGATCAAGGATATCCTGATAAGGGTCGAGACCGCATCTCATGGGGCCATGAAGGCCAATGGGCGTCTGGGTGCAGCGGGAGGGTGTGCGTGACCCCATCACCAACCACAGCGGCGTCCCCACCACCGTTGCAGCCCCTCACCCTGAAACGGGCTCAAACCCAGCCTGGTGGAATTGATTGCGTACCACACAACGTCGTCCCAACAGCAAGCTGCCTCGTGCATATCTGCAGCCCGAGGGTGACGGGACGAGAGGGAGGGGTCGAAACAAAATAGGGCGCCCTTGAGCACACCAGCAAGAAACCTGCACATGATTTTCCAAAACCCGACGATTCACTCCCGTCCCGGCAAACAATGGAACAAAGGGCGTTGCCGCCATTTAATGCCGAGGGGCAAAACATGCGCCACAACCCCGACATGCCATTCAAAAGGGGAATACTGTGTAAAGGGCCACAACACGGCATGGGAAGGAAGGCGGAAGGACTGGGAGGTTTGTTGCCTTGACTCTCCTGTGTGCGGAAGTGTCGAGACTTATTTAGGGAGGGCTGTTGGCTGCAGATATCACCAGATACAGTTAGACACGGCTCGCAGATCATCCAAGACAGCCCGCTTGATGCACATTGCTCGATGGGGCTCACTCGTCCAAGGAATCTAAAATCACTGTCGTCAAACGAGCATTCACGAATTGAGGCCCAAAGCTGGAGAGGCTGGCCGCGCCATCGAGAGGCCCATCCTCTCCTTCTCTTGGGTTACTCTCGGGATGATCTCTCTGACCGCAGGTGCTGCAGGGGCTGCAAGGGGGCATCGCAAAAACAAGGCGTGTTTCACCACATTCCAAACATGGACCTCCACTCCCTGGGACCGCAAGGATGAGCATCTGCTTCGCCCAGTGAGTCGGTGAGTCACAGAGACCCCAAACGGAAGGGAAGAACGAGGATTGTTCGGTGCACACAGGACAAAAAGTAAACACGGAAGGATTCTTGCTGTCGTGGGGCCCGTTCCGTCGCTCCCGCCCAAAGCCGCCTGTCAAGAAACACATCCAGCAGCGCTCCAGTGTCCTCCTCGTAGGAGAATATTGAGAAATTCATGTCGCGGCGCTTCGAAGCCGGCTTATTTAAGTTTTTAAGTTGTTTTTTACGCACCTTTGAGACAAACGTGCTCCTGCAGGACTACCTATGGCGGTTGGGCGAGAAAAGCGTCTTGGCATCAGTCGCCGCTCATAAGGCGCAGGCGGAATATGACGGAGATGCCGCAGCGGAAGCTGAGTCAGAGCCCGAAAGATTCCGACGTCAAAAGCCCGCCATCCAGCTGACCCGTTAAACAATTGCTCCCAACACCAGTCGCCATGGGCGTCATGTCCTTGTTCCTGGTCCCGTTCATGGGGCTGGGGCCTCAGAGACGCCGAAAAAGTATTGGAGAACGACAGTTCCTGTTCGTCAAGGTTTGTCAGAGACCGGACGAACTCGGCCTCAGGCCTTCGTGTTCCTGTTCCTGTTCCTGCCTTTCCCTGCCATATTACGTCTGTTTCAGGTCGAGGCTGAGGATGGCGCATTCCGATGTTGATATAAATACATGGGGCGCATCTCTCAGGCTCCCGACCTTCTTTGTATGACCCCCAGAGACCATAGTCTACCAAATACACCTAGCATCTCAACAGCAACCCTGACTTGCACCCCCATTCGATGATGTCCCTTGCAGTCAGTAAGAAGATCGGCTCCTGCTCTCCAAGGCAGGCTGCACAACTCAGCCGCGCTGTGACACCCCTCTTCTATCACGCCCACGCAGTTGGGCTCGGATATCCTGCCACCTTGCGAGTTGCTGCCCTCACTCGCCAGTCCCGAAGCCAGCCATCTTCGGCAGCACGATGCTTCTCAACAACAACGCCCAACCAGCTCCGAGATATCTTCCCCGCCAAAGAGACGGCATACATCCGCAAGACACCTCCAGCATGGCCGCATCCCGGTTACACCGAGGAGGAGATGCTGGCCGTGACGCCTGCTCACCGGCCGCCCAAGACCGTGGGTGATTGGCTTGCATGGAAGTTGGTCCGCATGGCCCGGTAAGCACCCAAGACTCCGATCCCAAGTTCCGAGCACAACTAACAGCGAACATAGATGGGCCACGGACATTGCCACCGGCATTGGGCGAGAACAACAGGTTGACATGAAGAACCCAACGACTGCCGTGGCAGCGCAGAAACCGTTAACCGAGGCACAATGGGTGAGTCCGGCACACTTACATATAAAAAACATCTGCTGACACTTGTCCAGCTCGTGAGGGTCATCTTCCTCGAGTCCATCGCCGGCGTGCCCGGCATGGTCGGCGGCATGCTGCGCCACCTCCACTCCCTCCGGCGCCTCAAGCGAGACAACGGCTGGATCGAGACACTCCTCGAAGAGTCGTTCAATGAGCGGATGCACCTGCTCGTGTTCTCGAAGCTCTCCGAAATTGGCTGGTTCATGAAGACCATGATCCTCGGCGCGCAGGGCGTCTTCTTCAACGCCATGTTCCTCAGCTATCTGATCTCGCCCAAGATCACCCACCGGTTCGTGGGCTATCTGGAAGAAGAAGCGGTGCATACCTACACACGCCTTCTCCGCGAGATTGAACAGGGCGACCTGCCGAAGTGGTCGGATCCCAACTTTCAGATCCCCGAGATCGCCGTGACCTACTGGCGCATGGCCGAGGGCAAACGGACCATGAAGGACTTGATCCTCTACATTAGGGCCGACGAGGCAGTCCACCGCGGCGTCAACCACACCCTGGGCAACCTTAACCAGGTCGAGGATCCCAACCCGTTCGTGAGCGAGTACAAGGCCGGCGCGGAGCAGCAGAAGCCCAGCGCGGTTCTGAAGGGGACCGGGTATGAGCGTGAAGAGGTCATCGGCTGAGACCTGTGTGCTGGAGTTGTTCCCCAAGGCTGGGTGTCTTGTCTCCTTTGTCGTATTCAGGCGTTGACGGTTCAAGGGTTGGTTGTGTTCTTGGCATCGTTTGGCGGCGTTTGGAACTGGGTATACAAGATACCCTCCCCTCTCTAGATATTTTTCAGGTTTACAAGGCATTAGACAGGCTACAAAAAAGCTACACTGGATAGGATAAATTGGAGCAATGGGTTGGTTGCCGTCCTTACCTCGCCGTCCTCGTAGTCCATGCAGGTGACAGTCGTTGCATTCCCAACAGCAGGTAGTACATACTCCCTACTTCGGCACTCTCACTGAAATACGCTATATACTTGAAGAAAAGAAGAGAAGAAAGAAAACAGAAATAGGAAGAGGGAGAGGAAGAGGAAGAGGAAGAGGATGAGGATGAGGAAGAGGATGAGGATGAGGAAGAGGATGAGGATATCACTTGCGTGTTGTTCTATGTTCGTTCATCTCTTCTTTTCCCTTCCTCTATCCATCGCTCCTTCTTCTTACCGTTGCCCCTATCCCTATGGTTCTTGTACCCCGTGCCGTGGTAGGTTGAGACAAAAGTTATCTTGTCACCCCCAGACTCATCGCTCAGTTACCTATCTTCCAAACACACCGATGCGTGTCAGCAAAGCAATCCCCACCTCACGCTCAGGAGCACCAAATACGCGTAGGGCTGCAGGATGTTACACGGCTGTCTCAGCGCATGAATTTGGTTTGGGGGAACAGGGCGGATAAATGCTACCTCGGAGGCACCGTCACACAACCAAGCATAAGGCAACCAGCGAATCAGCCGGGCGTTTGACATATGAATTGACCTTGGAGGATTTCTCACCGACCCCGTCGCCGAGAAACATCTCGACAGTTATTCGCAGAGAGACCGAGCAGATGGGTGTGTCAGATTCAGTGTTGCCGCGTTTACACACTGTGAATTACACCGCTAAATGGGGAGAGATCATCCGTGCGAACTCATGAACACACTGTCGTTGACGTTTGGGGGTCCATTTTCGGACACAATCATGCACTTTTCGTATTCCAATTATTCCAGTCCCTCGGAAAAGGCTGCACAAACGTCACACTACCTTTTCTTGAAGGTCCCGAGTCAGTCATGGGCCCCTTCGTACCAAATTGGTTACCTAGCTCATTGGTAAAGCTGAGGAAAGCCTAACAGTAAGAGGTGGTCCCTGGACGAAATCGAGGTCTTGGATATTTCTGCCCCGCCATGGCATCACGAGCTTGTGAGTGCGGCGGGCCCCTGTCACATTGGGCTCGAAGGCGCTCGAGAGGCTTGCCAACGGGACCGGCGCCCAAAGCGCAGTATCTGAGGAGCAGCCTCCAAGCGCTCGGTTCCTGAGCACGCCCAGGTTCGCGCCCTGAGCACTCAGTGGTGAGGCTCAGGCTGCTACGATGCTGCAGCCAAACCTGCAGCCAGGTTGTGGCTCGTGACAGGCCCAATCCACGCAGGGCCTCGAGGAGGGACCGAGTCGCAGCTGCGTCTGCGGACAGCGCTTGTCAAAATTAGACACAATGCTTGTCGGATACGTACAGCAAGCAACGTGTGAACTCTGCCGGGAAGTGTTTGGCTTCGTGCGACAACCAAGCTGACAAGGGAACAAAAGAAGGGCCAGGGAGAAAAAGGTGAAGCAGAAGCTCAGGCGTGCATGGTGGACTTCCTTTCCTGACGAGTTTCCATTTGAGGAAGCGACCGTTCCAAGCTAAACCCAAAACGGACTGCTGCCCTTGCCCCACCTTTGCTCCTCTGCGCTTCTGCTCCATGGGCGCACCCCGGCCAGTGACCCCTCCACGGTCCGCGCCTGGCTCCCATCCTCATTTGGGCGAGAGCAAGAGGCGGGCGGCTACGAGAAGTTTGAATTGCGACCATCATCTTTCCCCAGCCCACGCGCGCTTCACAGTCCGGCCAGCAACCCCGGATCGCCGACTCGCGTGTTTCTGATATTTCTGGCCGAGTTCGAGCTGCCAGCGAAGCAGCTGCAACAGCCGGGATCCCTGGGCGCACCCGTCGTCGCGAGCACAGCCTTCTGCACTGCCACTCGGAAGGCTGATTGCAAGACTGCCCCGTCGTGCTTCTAAAGACAGCAACACCACGTCGCGTACCTACGTACCTACGCACAACGCAGCCCTATCGAGCCGTCCGGCACCGACCAAATGGACCAACAGCATCCCCAGGCCCGCGGGCGCTCACCCGCGGCCGCGTCCCCCGCCGGGGGTATAAGGAATGCCCACTCGCCGTCGCCTGCTCGCTTCCCCCTTCCGACTGATCCCGGAGCCTCATCCATCGGTCTCGGTGTCGGCATTGTCGACCCTTCTCTTCAGCAGTTCCCTGTGACCCAGCCTGACTTCTCGGCCTATGACGCGAACGCGGCTAGCTTCCTGAGCAACCAGCAGTCTGCACCGCAACCCTTCTCCCAGCCAGGCCTTGCGAACCCCCCCACCATCCCCGCCTTCGACTTGACGCAGAGCTTCGTCGACCAGGTCAAAGCTGACCCATCGCCTTTCGGCACCCCGAACCTCGGCAGCTTCCCACCGCACTCACAGCAGCCGCAGCAGGCGAATCTGCTCGCGCCTACCTTTGGCGACGCCGATTTCACCATCTTCCCCCCGCAGGCAGGCGAACCGCAGTTCAATACGCCGCTGTTTGGCACCGACAGCCAGCAGCAGCTCTCCGCCGCCGACTCCAACATGATGGCTCAAGCGAACCAGAACCCTACCCCTCCCCACCTCCTCAATCCCGATATGCACCAGCCGGGTTCCGCGAACCACTCCCCGCGCTTCAGCCAGCATCAGTTCTCGTCGCCGCCGGGACGGCACTCGAGGAATGTGTCGCTCGGCCCAGAGGCAGCGCTGCTGCCAGGGCAAATCGATTGGACTCACGCCGGTCCCCAATTCCAAGGGCACAGACGGTCCGCCTCCGAGTTTTCTGACGTCTCCTCGGCCGCGGCTTCTCCCAACCTCGTCAGCTCAGACACGTTTGACCACCTCGATCAGAGCCATTCGCCGATGCAGCGTCCGCAGGACCCTGGGCTGTTCCATGAGCTGCACGGAATCGGGAGCTTCAGCATCTCTGATCCTGTCACGCACACCCCGAGCCATGGAGCGAGGAGCCCGTCTCATAGCCCGGCCATCTCGCCTCGAATACTACCCCAGCAGCTACCTGAGATGGGTCAGCAGGGCAGTTTCATACTGCCGACCCAAAGCAACAGCTTTGGTCCGCCGCCGTCGTACCTGCAGGCCCCGCAAGAGGCGTTCCCCCAGCTTCCACAGGATACCTCAGAGATGCAGACAATGCCGGCACCGCCGTCGATTAATATCGACTTCGCACCGACGTCCGTTAAGAGCGGCTTCGAGCAGCCGAAAAGTATTGATGTGGATTCATTAACGCCGCCAGAGCGGGGTGCGTATTCCCGTTTCTGCCAGGTCTTGACATACGAGAAACTGACATTGTTCTTCGCTAGGCCGCCCTAGGATACAGCGTCCCCGCGCTGTCACCGACCCATACAACAATGGTGCCACCCTCCTGAGCGTCCATCGTAGTGCCTCGGCCTCCGGGGGTCTTTCTCCAGATGCTGCCGCGGCGGGTCGGTCCGACTCGTCCCGCTCACCGTCCCCTCTTGATCACGGAAGCATCCCGGCTTCGGCGAGTAGAAGGCGCCAGTCTACCTCTGCGGTTCCCAACAACGTCATGGCGCTCCGTCTTGTAGATCCAGAGTACAGCGGTGGCGCCCAGGGGGAGGGCGGCGGAGGCGGGTCGAAGCGCGTTCAGAAGCATCCCGCGACCTTCCAGTGCACGCTCTGCCCGAAGCGCTTTACGCGAGCGTACAATCTCCGATCCCATCTCCGGACACACACCGACGAGAGGCCGTTTGTGTGCACCGTGTGCGGCAAGGCGTTCGCGCGACAGCACGACCGGAAGCGGCACGAGGGCCTCCATTCTGGCGAGAAGAAGTTTGTCTGCAAGGGAGACCTCAAAAGGGGCGGGCAGTGGGGCTGTGGCCGTAGGTTTGCCCGTGCCGATGCACTGGGCCGCCACTTCCGCTCTGAGGCGGGCCGCATCTGCATCAAGCCGCTGCTCGACGAGGAGATCTCGGACCGCATGAGGGCATGGGACGAGGAGCAGAGGCAGCAAGCGCAGCACGCCATGGCCCAGGGAATGGCCATGCAGCCCGGCATGATGATGCCGCCCGGCCTAGACCCCAACACCGGCGGGTACCCAATGGACGCGAGCGGCAACTATGCGCTACCCCAGGCGTTGTTGGCGCAGTATCCTGCGCTTGCGCAGATGAACTGGGGTGCCGGCGACATGGGCGGCAGCGGCATCGAGGACGATCTGAGCGGCAGAAGTAGCTTTGATGCCAGCGACTACGATGACGGTGACGACGGCGGTTACGTCAGCGGACCCGGCACCGGGTTCGGGCAGGGTGGCATGCAGGAGAACTTCGGCGACATGGGCTACGCTAGCGACTATGGCGGGCGCTGATCTCTTTCTCCCCACCACTTCCGCCTTTCGTTTCTTTTTTTCCCTTTTGTTCTCTCTTGATCTCCCGGTACAGGACAGCAACCGGATTCTTTGGGCACACTTCTTTGGACAAGGATGGATACTACCGTTCCGGATGGATGCTTAGGCTTATACCTTGCTTTTCATTGATACTTTCTTTGGAAAAATTCCCCGCAGAGCCTGGATTGGCAGTTATAGCGTGTGGGTGGGAGGTTCTGTTGATGACAATCATGATTCTGTTGTTATGTTTTACTTCTCATGAGGCTAGATGGGTGGTTGCTGGGCCTGATGTCAAGTAACATGGGGCTGTCGGCGTTGTTATGACTGTTTGGATTCTGATTTTGTAGACTGGATTGCAATTGCTTATAGATACAAGCCCGATGTGGTATTCCGTCTTGCGTATGTGTGAAGGGGTGGGTGAAATCCTTTGGACGGCAGTCCGCCAAGGAGGGTCCGGTGGTGAAGTTGGGTGCTCGTTTGGGCGGATCCCGAGTTGGAAGTCTATTCTCCCTCCGACATCCTCGGCCCGGCACCGACACCGTCTCAGCTCCGCCCGTGTCCCCACCATCCCACCAATGCATGCTCCGGTGCCTCCTTAGGCCTTGTACTCCTGGATTTGTCAGTTAAGTCTCCGGAGGATTGGCCAAATGAATCCCGTCAGCCCTAATTCCCGAGGCAAATAAACACAGCGAGGCATAAAGAACTTCCTGGTTGTGGTGTTGATTACTACACATCGACGCCATTACTAATCCCTCCCCACCGCCGTTCTGTGGATATGCCGTCCCAAGTTGCATTCCCCGGCCAGCTTCGGAACGGCCTTGTTACGACACAGGTGAGGTTTGCTCATGAACTGCCCCCTTGACTCTTGTGGGGCAGATATAGCCACTCGATGCTGGTATTCGGTTGCCTTGTTTTGGCAGAGGCCAAGGGGAGTGTCGGACCTTGGTTCCTGCTGCATTGTTGTTGAAAGGACCCCCACTTAGATGAGAGACGTCGTACGTGTCTACGAGGAGGATTTCTAATCATCCACGAAGTATATCTTGACAAGCCAGCCCGATTCTCTTCTCCACAAAGAGCAGCTCCCCATCCTCACTCCTCACCCCTGATAACAATACCCCTGAACATCGCAACTGCTATTACCACACTCATCTGCAATCACCACCAATACAACCACCATCATCATCATGGCACCCCCATCGGAGATCAAAGCCGTAGTCATCACCAAGCCCGGTACGGCCGAGGTCAAGACGGTGCCTCTGCCCACCCTCCCCGAGGACTACATCCTCGTCCGCCCCACGGCCGTGGCGCTCAACCCGACAGACTGGAAGCACGTCGGCATGGGGGAGAGCACCGTGGGAACACGCGTTGGGTGCGACTACGCCGGCATCGTCGAGCAGGTCGGACCCAAGGTGACCAAGCCGTTCGCCAAGGGCGACCGCATCTGCGGCATCGTCCACGGATCCAACAGCGTGCAGCCCGAGGGCGGCGCGTTCGCCGAGTACATCATCGTCAAGGGCGACCTGCAGATCAAGACCCCCGACAACCTGACCGACGAGGAGGCCGCGACGCTGGGCGTGGGCATCAGCACGGTCGCGCAGGGCCTCTACCAGACCCTCCAGCTGCCCCCCCCACCACCCCGACCACCGCCAACCCGCCTCCGGAGATCCTCATCTACGGCGGCAGCACCGCGACCGGCATCCTCGGCATCCAGCTCGCCACGCTCTCGGGCTACCGCGTCGCGACGACGTGCTCCCCGTCCAACTTTGACTACGTCAGGTCCCTCGGCGCGCGGGGGGTCTTTGACTACCGCTCCCCGACCGTGGTCGACGAGATCAAGGCGTGGAGCGCCGACCCGGACGCGCTCACCCTGGCGTGGGACTGCGTCAGCGGGGGCGGGTCGACCGAGATTTGCGCGGCCGCGCTGAGCAGGACGCGTCCGGGGCGGTACTGGGGGCTGCTGGCGATCGACGACAAGGTGGTCAAGGGGGTGAACGACAAGGTGGAGAGCGGGTACCGGTTGGCGTACACCATGTTTGGGGAGCCGTTTGAGAAGAGGGTGAAGGTGCCCGCGATTCCGGCGGACTATGAGTTTGGAAAGATGTTTTGGGAGGTGGCGCGGGGGTTGTTGGTGGAGGGAAAGGTCAAGCCAGCGAGGGCGGATGTGAACCGCGGTGGGAAGGGGTTGGAAGGTGTGCTGGTGGGGTTGGATGAGTTGAAGCAGGGGAAGGTGAGTGGTGTCAAGTTGGTGTATACCCTCTGAAGGGATTGCGGTTGGTGTGACCAGCGATAGAGAAGAGGTAGAATGATTGATGATAAATTCGATGGTTTCGAGTGATGTGTCCCCGAACATCCCAGACTGATGAATGGCAACCCTATGCTCCACGGGTATCGCTCAAAAAAACACACAAAGGAGCCCATAAGGTGAAAAGGAATACCTCAAACCCACCACCCCTGACCTGCTCTCTGACGGTTATTGCGTAGGACCCCCGGTCTGCGCAGCGTTGTTCTGCTCTCCGCCGGACTGCACGAGATTGTTTATGACCTGCTGCAAGAGAGCTTGGTGCCCAGCTGATAACCGCGTCCTGACAAATGGCCTGACTAGGGCGCTGCACTCAACATTGGAAATATCGACCAGCTCGTAATCGCCATCACCGGGTCCCGCGACCAGCTCAGGGCCGTCCTCGACCTCGCCTCGGCGCCTCACTTCATAGCTGCTCCGGACAGTCACGCCAGCCTGGGCGTGAGCACAACACCGGACACCATGCTCGACGCTCTGGAAGACGCAAGGGATGGCGACTTCTTTGCTAGCCCAGGAGCCGAGGCCGGGGATGATAGGCACGCAGTCGTAGACGATAAATGCCTGTAGCTTTTGGCCATCGGCGCGAAAGAAGGGATCGTTCACCACCTCTTCAACTTCCACGGGGCGACGTTCGTAGCGGTCGAGGTAGGGGTTTGGGGTAATAAGGGCTTCGTAAGTCTGAAGCGCGGCGATGACGATATCCGGAGCCAGCGAGGCCGGAATTGGCACCCGAGTGATGACAGTGAAGGATGATGGAGACATTGTGGTTTATGACTTGGCGTTGATGAGGGTTTGGTGAAGCCGATATCTTCCTGGGTGCTTCGGTGGGAAGGAAGAGCTCTCTTTGTCTGGAGGCTTTGTCTTGGCCACGCGACGACGAAACCACATGCAGGTCGCCTTTGAGAAGTGAGGTGCCGGTTCAAAAGCGAGGCAGAGATAGTTCGAGGATGATGGGCGTTGAAAGACTCGATGGTGACGAGGATGACTGATGAACTTGACTGATGAATTGGTGATGACTTGGGGTGCCAACTCGCACGCGCAAGCAGAAAACAGATTGTGAGGTGGCACAGCGTGAGACTCAAGCAGTGAGTTTCGAAGCAAAACCCACTTCCAATTGGGATCTCACGTCATCACATCTGGCTGAAGTGTCAGAATGTTTTGCAAGCTCCTTGGGGCATTTTTGGGGCCAGCGAGATGCACAGCCATTCGTTGTGTGTTGGTGGTGTCGGCGTGAAGTCCCCAGGCCGGGGATCGAAGCTTCGATGACAGCAAAACCGGCTAATTGGGGAAGTTTCCAAACGGACACACTCACACTCTGTCAATCTCCAGAATGTATCACAGTGCCACGCCCTGCAGCTCGAGACGTCCGAGGCTGTGTGCTACCATGCTCGTGTTGGAGAATTGCACTTTGGTGGCTGCAATGGGTGAGCTGGAACGCACGGTCATCTGAAACAAGCTGCGGTGCCCTCTGTAACTGGGGTCTCGCTCAACCTTTCCGCTGAGGTGAAACATTATGTCTCAAAGCGGCCCAAGACCACCTCGAGATGGCAAATGCTACGTCCAGAGTGCATTCTGTCAAAAATCGCCCACCCAAAACTATCGCCAATACTGCGTACATGTCAAGTTTCCGAACTCTCGTTCAGAGCTGCTCTTGAGACTCTGCGAAGGCGACTACTTCACGAAAACTTCCTTCCAAAAGAAAGGCACGCCCAGGTTTTACACGCATGGGTCCATGTGCGGGCTGTCTGCATTCCCCAAGCCTCGCTGACAACAGATAGAGGTCATTTAGGGTCGAGCCGCTTGAGGTGACTCGGGACTCGATGCTCATCCTGCAAACTTCCGGAAGAGCAGCCAACGACGCGTCAAGATGAAAAATTTCGCGCAGCTGATTCCACTTTCTCGGAAGCTGTTGACCAGTCGCGGATTGCTGTCTCGACAACAGAGTCTGGCGGTGAAGAAGCATGCAAAACGGGCCACCAGCCAGCAAGTCCCAGCCCCATTTGGGCGCCGACCGCCCCAGTCTGCAGGGCGCAGGTGGGGCCAGGGTCCTGCCTGCCACGGGAGTTCGCGGCTGGGCGGCCCTGCGCCGAATAGCGGGGCAAAAGCGCCAAAGAGGAAACGTCAGAGCCCTAACCAACTGGGACAACCCAAACAGATCAACCGCTGAGCTATCGCCATCGCCAAACACCAAAACGATGCGGCCTGGAGAAAAGAATACTCTGAATTCTGTGTCCCTAAGCAGGTGCTGGGTAATGGCAGATGCTCTTCTCACGATACAATTTGCTCTGCCGATGACCTGAGGAACCATCTTGGGGCGTCACTTCAAACCCCTGTCGCTGCAGACGGCACCCCGCAGCTCTCAGTGACGATACCTGACTTGCCCGTCTCCAGTCGGCCCTGACGAGGACAGACAAGGTGTAGCCGGCACATTGCTACAGGCGCATGGCTGCCCAGTTTGCGACGTAGCAGTACCCACTACCATCGATGCGCGAACTCGATTCGCGGAAGTCGTCGCGTGTTCTGCAGCTGGAGATCGGGCTGCAGATGCTATTCACGGTCACGATGCACCACATGGCCTGTCGGTGGATGCGGTGCCAGCAAGATCACGCAAGACTCGAACGGAGAGCAACTCCAGTCTCTACCGCCCATATGAACGACCAGAGAATTCCCACCGATCTCCGAGGAGCAGGAAGCGATCACCTCCGCGTCCTCACGGTAAGTCTCTTGCGCGAGAGACGGCAATATCAGTGGTTGTGACGAAAAAAGAGTGCTAAAGAACAGGCATTGGATGAAATTGATGGCCGCTTCTCCTGTGTATGACACAAGCCTTGCCGGGTCACAGGTGCTCCCGTTCTCGTGACCGGGCGCACCTCTTGGTGGTCTTGCTCAACGATGGCAGGGTCGCAACAAGCTGTGGGGTAATAATCATGGCTGTCAGGAAGTGGGACCAAGCCGGTATGTAAGGCATGTGTCTCAAGACCGCTCTGTTGCGTGTCGTCAAGCATGACTTGCAGGCATATCACTTGATACAGGGTAACATGAATGGAGAGAAAAGTACACAGAACATCTACTCAGCCAGCCCTCACTTTTGAAGCCTTTCAACAAGAGAAAAGAACAGCCAGCGGCACAAACGTATCCATCTGAAGAAGGTCCAGTCTGGGCATGGTTACACGTACGGAAAATTACAGCACAGGGGCCCGAGCATCGGGACTGGGACGGGAGGGTCATACCAAACAGGATTGGGACCCCATCCCTCCCTGGCAACCACCAGCCAATAACAGCCCATGAGCCCAGCCATCACAAAATCTTTCTTGTCGCTGAGGCTGGTGACAGGACACAAGCTCTCCGGTATTTACCCCACCTGACACACCAGAGAGTGGGATGGTGGCAGGGATCCAAGCTGTGATGAAGCGAGGTTCAAGAAACGGCTTGGAACTCGGCGACGGACTGCCACCCATCTCTTCCAGCTTCCACGTCTACGAAGGTACTGCGTGGGGTGTGAACACTCCCGGCTGGATTTCCATTTACATCTGACCGTGGTCTGAACCGATCATCGACATCCCTGCAGTGCTTCCGCATCCGCTGCCGCCCGTTGTGCTTGCAGGAGCCAGGGAGGGGGGTTGTACATCCGCCGGGGTGCTCTCGGCCGTGCATGAATACCTCATTAGGGTGAACTCCGCCATTCTGTTTGACGATCAGGCTCCCGGGCCACTCACACAACAGCCTTCTTTTTTGCCTTCACGCGTCCCAGCTGCTCGACACAGCGGCAGCCGGTTCGAAAAGAGGCCACATTTGGCGGTGTGGTGGCACAACACGGCCAGCCTTGGAGCAACACGCCAATCCCCATTCCCTCGGCGCGTTGTCGTCCAGATCCCGCCCGACCATTGGTCCCAGTCACACCCCCCCTCTGCTGCGGGCGACGAATCTTTTTCGCTGCCGGGAATGACAGTGCTTCCGAAAAAGGGGCACATTCGAACGAAGCGGTCGGGAGTCTGAAAATTCTCGATACTGCAGCGCTGGCCTGGTAGCCATCTGCTTCGTTTGCGCTTGAAGAGCCAGGCAGCGGGCAGCGGGCAGCACTCACAACCAAGACAAACAGCGTGCCTGCCAACATCGGAAACAGCCTCGGCGCACGCCTCGAGCCTCGAGCCTCGCTCACCGCGGGTTCGTACAGACAATCACCATTCTCGATTCGCATCCGGTGGCCCTCGCCCGCCAGATACCGCAGCACCACATGTGTTTGACCGAAGTCAGCCGGTGTACCGTCAACGTGCTCGACTTTCACAATGGCCAGTGCTCTGGTTCTCAACCCACCCGACATCTGGCAGGGCCGCGCCGCTCATGGCTTACCGACACCCAAGGTTTCAACAAGGACGACTGGGTGGGATGAGCGGTCCGGAAGGTCCTCGGAGAGGGCCGCTTTGGAATCAAGACTAAACCTCATCGCACACGCCTGGATAGAGCTATGCGCAAGTCTCAAGGTAAGGTTGGATGGCCCTTGTGGTGGGCGCATTCCCATTTGGAAGTCTTCAAGTGCAGTACTTGGCCGTGAACACCACAAAGTCTCTCAAGGGTGACTTCCCGGTTCAGTCATCAATCTGTATTCAGGAAACGTCTGTCTGAAATTCACTGGCGAAGTCCTGCCTAGAACAGGCGTGGTCCATGTCATCATCCCGAGAAGTTCTGTTGTCCGGTTCACTAACAGACACAGATACAGGAATCGCAACCCCTCTCTCGTAGCCCCTTGATTCACCCAAGCATCTCCCCGAGCTGGACTCGGCTTCTACGATCCGCCGAAGACCACGAATCCTCATTCGGGGTTCTCCACGACCCAACCGACAGTGGCGCTTACGCAAATAGACGCCAACTCCCTGCAGGCGGCCTTCCAACGCCAGCCGCCGCGCAAGCCAAAGTTGACCCCGAAAGGGTACGTCGAAAGGACGACCTCCTCAACGACCCGACTGCCAGCTTTCAGATCGACTTCAGAAGTGAGGAAGGCTTCCGGCAGGCAGCAAAGAAGAAGAAGAAGGCCACACCCGCCAAATCCAACAACAATAACAGCAGCAGCAACAATGCTGACGACAGCGCCAAGAAGGAGGAAGACGCAGGTGACGCGAACAACGGGGATACGGGTGGCGATGCCCCGTCTGGAGATGCTGGCGGCGATAGTGGCGGCGATGGCGGCGGCGGCGGCGGAGGTGACGATAAGAAAGAGGAAGAGAAGCAGGAAGAGGTGAAGGAGGAGTCGAAGGAGGAGTCGAAGGAGGAGCCGAAGGAAGAAGAGAAGGAAGAGAAGAACGTGCCGGTGGTTGAAGCAAACCCACTGGATGACTGGGCCACGGCTGCTGTCAGCACTGGCAAAAAGAAGAAGAAGGGCAAGGGTGCCGCCGCTGCCGAGCCTCCCCCTCCTGCGCCTCCTCCCCCAGTAGAGGAGAAAGCCACGGCCGACTTCGGGCTCCCTGCTGTGGAGACTGGATCGGGGAGCTTCGACGCGTTCCAGGAGATCAAGCTGGACGAAAACCCATCCCTCGACCTTCAGTTTGGTTCCGCGACAGAGACAAAATCGTCCGGCGGCTTTGGTGGATGGGGCTCGGGTTGGGCCAGCAACATTGGTTGGGGTTTTGGCTCCAAGACCTCCAAGGATGAGAAGCCCAAAGACTCCGTCGAGGACAACCCGTGGGGCAAAATCAAGAAAAAGACTGGCCTCGCTTTTGGCGCGCTCGACGATGCAGGTGGAAATGATCAGGATGCAAAGGCTGCTGAGATCGAGACAAAAGACGTCAAGAAAGACGACGGATTTGATTTTGGCTTCTCTTCGACAACGACGAAAACCAAGAAGAAAAAGAACATCTGGGACGTTGACCCTGTCCCAGAACCCGCCCCTGACCCGCCTGCCCCGGCTCCAGATCCGCCAGCGCCGCCAGCGCCGCCCGAGGATGACGGATTCGCCGTCACAACAAAGAAAGGCAAAAAGAAGAAGGGAGCACTGGCCGTTGAGGAACCCAAGATCGAGGAACCCCCGAAACCGACCGAGTCGGAGACCAAAGCAGCGGATGACGCTTGGGGCTTTTGGGGCGCGAAGAAGAAGACCAAGAGTTCCGCCGAAGAGCCGAAGCCCGAGGAGAAGCCTGCAGATCCGGAGCCGGAGCCGGAACCGGAACCGGAACCTGCCGTAGACACCAGCGCCTGGGGCTGGGGTGCCGCTACGACCACCAAAAAGAGCAAGAAGAAGAAAGGTAAGGATGATGTCGCTGATGAACCGCCGAAGGACCCAGAGCCAGAACCAACACCCGAGCCCGATCCGGTGCCAGTCAAGAAGGATGAGGACGACTTTTGGGGTTCACTCACCAAAAAGGACAAAAAGAAGAAGGGCAAGAATGCGGTGCCTGAACCTGAGCCTCCAAAAGAACCCGAACCCGAACCGGAGCCGGAGCCGGAGCCCGTGCCTGAACCAGAAAAGAAAGAGGATGATATCTGGGGCCTCAGCACTTCCAAGAAGGACAAGAAGAAGAAGGGTAAGAATGTCGTCTCAGAGCCTGATCCCCCCCGAGAACCAGAGCCGGAGCCGGAGCCTGTCAAGGAGCCCGAGACGAAGAACGACGACCCCTGGGGGTTGGCCACCTCAACATCTAAGAAGGACAAGAAGAAGAAGGGAAAGAACAAGGACCCTGACCCTGAGCCTCCCAAAGAACCCGAACCGGAACCGGAACCCGAGCCGGAGCCGGAGCCAGAGCCAGAACCCGAACCCGAACCAGTGCAGGCGGAACCGGAGAAGAACGAAGATATCTGGGGCGTTAGCACATCCAAGAAGGATAAGAAGAAGAAAAAGGGCAAGAAGGATGAGCCGGAACCTGTGAAGCAGCCCGACCCTGAGCCGGAGCCGGAACCGGAGCCGGAACCGGAGCCGGAACCTGTGCCAGAACCGACACCTGAGCCGGAAAAGAAGGAGGAAGACGACATCTGGGGCCTTGGCACTTCTAAAAAGGACAAGAAGAAGAAAAAGAAGGGCCAGGCGGATCCGGAGCCCGAGCCCATGAAGGAGCCTGAACCGGAGCCAGTCGACCCTGAGCCGAAGCAAGAGGACGACTTCTGGGGCTCGCTTAGTAGCTCCAAGGACAAGAAGAAGAAAAAGAAGGGGGCCGTCGAGGAGATTGCGCAGGTGGCCGAGGAGGACGGCAAGGATCTGATCGATTTCGACAAGCCGGCGGATTTGGACAAGAACGACTTCTTCAGTTCCTGGAGCACGGGGATTGACAAGACGAAAGGCGAGGATCCGATCGATGACCCCGCCGCGGATGACGCATGGGGCCAGACGACATCGTCAAAGAAAAAGAAGAAGGGTAAGCCGCATCACCCGACCGTGGCTCACACTTAGCAGCTTGATATTATTTCAAACTAGAAACTAATCCATACACAGGGAGCAAGAAGCAGGCCGAAGAAGAAGAGGAGGAGCGCAAGGCCCAGGAAGCTGAGGAGCAGGCCAAGCAAGAGGAGGAGGAACGACAACGGCAAGAAGAGGAGGAGCGGCTACAGAGGGAGGCCGAGGAGCAAGCGGCCAGGGACGCTGAGGATGCCGAAGCGGCCAAGGAAGAGGAGGAACTGGCAGCGCTCAAGATCAAGAAGACCAAGAAGAAGAAGTTCACCAAGGCTGACCAAGAAAAGTTCGACCGCTTGACGGCGAGCATCAGGCGGCGCGCTGACGACAGAGCTGCACGCGAGGCCGAGGACGCTGCGCGTGAACAGCAGAGAAAGGAGGAGGAGGAACTAGCTGCCAAGGAGGCTGAAGAGACGGCTATCCGCGAAGCTGAGGAAGCGGCCGCAAGGGAGGCCGAAGAAGCGGCTGCACGGGAGGCTGAAGAAGCGGCGGCACGGGAGGCTGAAGAGGCGGCTGCACGGGAGGCTGAGGAAGCAGCTGCACGGGAAGCCGAGGAGGCGGCCGAACGGGAGCGTCAGGAGGCCGAAGAAGCAGCGGCGGCAGCAGCGGCGGCAGAGGCCGAGGCGGCAGCATCTTCGAAGAAGTCCAAGAAGTCCAAGAGCAAGAGCAAGGAGGCAGAGAAGGAAAAAGAGAAGGAGAAGGAAAAGGAGAAGGAGAAGGAGAAGGAGAAGAAGGAGAAGGAGAAAGAAAAGGACAAGAAGAAGAAAGACAAGGACAAGGGAAAGAGTAAAGAAAAAGAGAAGGACAAGGCTGCTGACGAGGACGATGACTTTGGCGATGTCGACCTCACAGCCGAGCAAGTCGCTGAGTTGCTGGCTGAGGAGCCCAAGGCAGCGGAGGTGGAGGTGGTGGAACAAGAGGAGGAGCAGCCAGCACCGAGGGAAATGCCCTCAGCCGCAGCTGGTGATGACCCTTTCAGCTTTTGGGGCGCTGCCAAGAAGTCGACCAAGAAGAAGTCTAGGCTCAGCTCGTGGCTTCCCGAGGAAGACACCCCTCACCAGGCAGCAGCGCCGGAAATTGCGCCTGCTGAGTCATCTCCGTATCTGGAAGCTGCTGGCGTCGGCGCGGTTGGCGCAGCAGCCACCGAGGTGTGGCAGGACACCGAACCGGTCAAGGCCATGAAGTCCAAGAAGGCCGTCAGTGGCAAGATCGCAGACCGTCTGCGCGCCTTCCAGGTGATTGACGACGAAGACGACGACGACGCGCCAGTCGATCCGCTGCCTCCCCCTCCGCCCCCGCCCCCGCCCCCGCCTGCGCCCGTCGCAGAGCCGGTCGCGCCGCCAAAGAGGAGAGAAGAAGAGTTCCAAAAAGAGCAAGAACAAAAACAAGGAGCAGGTCATCGACGTCGACGCCTTTGCATCATTTGCACCTCCTCCCCTCCCCCTCCTCCGCCCAATACCGGCTTGCCCGGCAGTTTCCCCCACAGCGAAGAGGAACATTACGGCGACGAGGATGAGATAGTCCAAATCGTTGACATGTCGCCTCCGAAGAAGAGCAAGAAGTCCAAGAAGGCCGCGGCAGCGCCCGAGGTTATCGACGTCCCTGCGCCGCCGCCGCCGCCGCCACCTCCAGTCCCCATGCCGCCGCCGGCCGTCCCTGATGCGCCGCAGTTCATGATGACACCGGCCGCAACCCGCTCGTCGAAGAAGGAACGGCCCAAGGTCAATCGCGAGGGCTCGTCATCGTGGAGCGCGTGGACTGCGACCCCAACCAAGGATCCGAAGAAGTCTTCGTCCAAACCAAAGGCGGAGAAGGAGCCGAGCGGTAGGAAGAAGTCTTCCTCAGCCGAGAAGGCCGACAAGGCCGAGAAACAATCATCAAGGGAGTCTGGCTCGGACAAGGCGGACAAGCCACCAAAGGCCAGCGACAACCCGGGCCGGTTCCCCAGCGTATTCGCAAGCACACCGCCCCTCTCACGGTCGATGTCGACCCGCGACAAGCGCCACGGCGGCAGCAAGTCGAGCTCACGTCGGCACTCTGTCGACATGAGCGGCGGCCTGATGAGCCCTCCTCCCGAGGAGATGTCCGCGAAGGCAGCCAAGATCCTCGGCGTCGGTGCTGGCCTCGTTGGGGCTGGTGTCGGTCTCTCAAGGTCTGCCAGCAGGCGCAGCAGGAAGGGTGAGGACGGCCTCAGCCCCGATTGGAAACCGGTTTCTGACCCTCGTATAGCCGAAGACGACGACGACATCGTAATGGTCGGCGCCGCTGACGCCACTCCCAGCCCTGAGAAAGCCGAGCGCCGAAGGCAAAGAGTAAGTCAAGGTCCCTTTCCAGCGACACGATCAAAGTGATGAGTGTGAAGCTAACCTCATCCCACTTAAGCAATACCCGCGGGACGACGACATCGTCATGGTTGACATGGCCGACGCGACTCCTTCGCGGCCGCCTCTGAAGCGCTCCAACTCGACGGCGAAGAAATCGTCCGGCTTCTCCTCCCTATTCGGCGGCGTCTTCAACACCCCGAAGGGGGATAAGGCAGACCCACGCCTGGAGCCGCGCTCAGAGCCACGCCGCCGTGGAACATACCAGACAACAGATGACGAAGCAGGTCGACGGGGTGAGGACACAGACGCCGAAGCCCGCCGTGCCGCGCGCCGTGCCCGCCGTGCCGAAAAAGAAGCCGCTGAACGGGCTGCGGCAGAGCAAGCCGCCGAGGAGGCCCGCCGTGCAAAGGACGAGGCCCGTCGCGAGCGGCGCAGGAGACAAGAGGAAGAAGACGAGGCCCGTCGGCAACAGGAAAAGGAAGCACGCCGGGCCGAGAGGCGGGCGCAACGCGCACGGGAGGAAGAAGAACGCCACGCTGCCGAACAGAAGGAAGCGGAGCGTGCCGAGCGTAGGAGGCGGCGTGCCGAAGCAGATGCGGCCGAAGTCGAGGCCGATGCCCGCCGTGCTGCCAGGCATCACGAACGTCGCCGCAGCTACCAGCCCGAAGACCCTGTCCACGACGAAGAAGAAGAACGTCGCCGACGCCGGGATGCCAGGCGCGCCGCTAAAGAAGGAAGGGAGCGCGACGATAGGCAAGCTCGGCGTAGGCCGGATGACGGCGAGAATTATGTCTACCCGAGGGCATCTCGCGAGAACACCGGCGGTTCCTGGCCGCACTCGGGCACATCATCTTGGGTCAAGGAGCACTCCGACGCGCCGCCGCCTCCAGACAACGTGGCAGAGGTCCCACCGCCCCCGCCCGAGGTCGTCGACGACGATGACGAGGAGGCGCGTCGTGAGGCCCGCCGTGCCCGGCGCCAGGCGAGGTATACCGAAGCAGCGGGCATGACTCAGGAGGAATACGATGAGGACCGCCGCCGGAGAAAACGCCGCGAGGAGAGGGAGCGCGAGAGGGATCGGGACAAGTATCGTGAGAGGGAGCGAGACAGCGGCAGGGAGCGGGAGAGGGATCGCCGCCCTGGCTCTGATGGCAGTGATGGCCGGCGCGATAGCCGGCGGAACTCGACCATGTTCATGGACACCACCCCGAGAAGCTCGTGGTGGAAGAGGTTGACGGGAGGCGCTGAGCGATGATGAGAGGTTTCATGGGTGATGAGTTTATGTCATGATGATGGATGATGGTCATGTTCAAGTGAGGGCGTGCAACGTGGGGGGGTAGGAACATCCCCCTTGTTTTCATTGGAATGGTTGCATATATAGCCGGATGAGGGAGCATTGTACTGGCTTTGTTATCCTGGTTTCTTGTGTATCTGATATCCCTTTGCATCACACCGGCGCATTGATCAGGGGTGTGGTTGCCTGCTGGGTTGGGCACTGTTCACCCTGGATCTTGGCCGGATTGATACTCCCATCTAGCATGCTGTTCCGCAGTAAAGTTTGAGTTCGAAATTAACTGCGTTTGGGTTCGCATAAGCCACGCCGGGGACCAAGGAGACTTTGGAGTACCAAGAAGATCAACTCTATGAAGTCTCCCTCAACTAGATGCATTCCTCTCGACTATGTGCAGTCTCCTTGACTCTGCGAGTTTCCAACCACGACTCAGGGCAAAGTCACATATCCAAAAGGGTAACCCCAAAATCGACCCTCACAATCGTGACATCTCCATTTTATACCCACGAAGCCCAAACTCTCAATTCTTCTTCCTTTTTCTTTTTCTTTTTCTTTTCCTTTCCTTTTTTTTTCCTTTTCCTTTTCTTTTTTCTTTTGCCTTTCTTTTTTTTGCTCTCTTTCTTCTTCCCACTCTTTCGTTCTTCTTTTCTCCCTACGTTTCCTTTTACTCTTCTTTTTCTTCTCGCCTATATAACCTAGAAGATCCAGCCTGTTACAGAGGGCGCAAGATCAGTTTGAATGTAGCGCCACCTGCCCGTGTCTATCTACCCGCTTATATCTTAGTATGAGTGACAGAGAAACTCATCCAAAACCATTGAGTGCAGGAGATCGTTACTGCTTTATGCTTACTTGCTTAATTGTTGCCAGCTACACCAACATTCGTTCCTCGTGGTCACCCTGGGTTGAACGGAGGGGAAAGTCCAAAGCAAGAAAGTTTTTTTCTGTTCGAGTTAACGTAGATAACACGATATGTCTCAGCCCCGAGCCCTTCAACTTGATTCCACGGCGGCAGCTGCAGCCTCCTTCTCGCTTTTTTCGAGCTTCCGGATCCGCCTCTCCTCTCGCCACTGCGGCCCCTTCTTTGTCAAAATCCACATCGACGGGGAGAAGACAACCAGCACAAGGGCCCAGAAGGTATAAGTCCAACCCCTCCCCAACGCCCTGAGCATGGACTCGATAAATGCCGTTCCCGCGGCGCCGAAGAGGCATCGCACCAGGTTGTTTGCAGCCACTGCCGTTGCCGGAGCCTCTGGGAAAAGGTCGACGAGCAAGATGTTTAGAATTGAGAACGAACCGGTAACCGTTAAGCCGACAACAAACAGCAGCACCAGCGGGCCAGCAAGATTGGTCTCGGCGTGGAGGACCCAGCCGTAACAGATGACTGCGGCGATACCCACAGATAGAAGCGGGTAGACTGGCATGAGCCTGGCTTCTTCGATGGGGAATTCGCGCAGGTCGTCGCCGCGCTTCTTGTCGATGGTGAAACCAATCTTGCGAGCGATTCTACGGTAGTTGGCGTCGAGGATGTAACCCTGCAAGACGGCGGCCACGCAGCAGCCGAGGCCATAGGGCAGGTAGCAAAGCCCGATTTGCAGATCGGTGAGGTGGTAGATTTCAGCGAACTCCGTGGAGAGAGTAGCAGCGATGAGGATGAAAACCAGGTAGATCATGGTGTTGTAGAAAAGGAGAAGGGCGAGGTCCTTTTCGAAAACCACCCTGAGCGCGTTAAGGGGGTTGGGAAAGCGTAGCTCGCGTCTTGGGGTGCACTCAGAGGCCGAGTTGTCTTTTGGCTGGCGGCGATGACGGATAAAGTCCATGGCTGTCATGTTCCACCCTCGCGCGGGAATGGAACCGTTGCCGACTATGTTCCTGCATGTCTCAGGAATCATCAGGCCGTATATGACGAGGAAAAGCCCGGCATAGATGAGGCAAAACCAGAAGATGCTTCTCCAGCCGAGATATTGCGAGAGGATACCACCGAGGACTGGACTCAAGGCCGGCCCAATATTGATGCCGGCACCGACAACGCTCATATACTTCCCCCTTTCTGCGCTAACGGCGACGTCGGCAACCATAGCAAAACACAAAGACAACGTCCCGCTGCTCCCCGCGCTCTGGAGCATCCGCAACACCAGCAAGGCCGCATAGTGGTCCTGAAGGGCAAGGCCGAGGTTGGCAAAGAAGTAGATGGTGAATGAAAGGAGAAAGGCCGGCCGCCGTCCTGCTCGATCACCAAAATCACCAACGATGGTGGGGGAAATGGCCTGGAACACCATGTACGTCGTCAGGGTCAGGTTGATGAGGTTGACGGACACACCAAGATCCGACGCAATCGGGTTCAAAGCCGGAAACTTTGAAGGTATAATGTGAAACAAATTAGCCTCGATATATTGTATAATAGCTTCCCCTTTTATACTAACGTATATATTGGCTGTTAAAGGACTCGTCAGCCCTGCAAAGGCCCCTAGAGCAATGATGGATCGCTTCGTCGACGGTGTGAAGGCGCTGTAAGCTGGGCCACTCGAGACTTGGTGAAGCGACTCGGGGTCGACCCGGACGTCGGGTGATCTGTCCCGGGCGGGCGTGATGCTCACTGTGCCATCCTCCTCAGATAACAACGCCGGGGACTGGCTTTCAGGGTCGCCTGTGCTGGGCTCTTGTTGTTCTCGTGGTGGATGTTCTTGAAGTTCCATGACGCAGTAGTATCCAGGACACCTTCTCAGTTGCCGTGTTTCCAGGAGGTTGACTTTGGAGAGGAGACGAAACCAGCCAGCTGTTTATGTTGAAGCACCGGTGGTCGGCTCACACAGCCAGCGCAGACAACCTGCACTTGCATGCTGGCGGACCAAGCCGGACTTAGGACGCGATGTCGAGCGCCACGCAGGGCAGCGAAGTTTCAAAATGCTTTTATTCCCGAACAAACCGCGAGAAGCGTGGGGAATAAGCGGGACCAGATGGGAACCAGACAGGGCCATGGTCACCGGAACACTGACGATTGGCAGTAGGGACATCGGCATGAAGCGGCATTGCGGTATCGGCGCCGGGGTGCAGGAGAAGGGCGAGACTGGCAAGCCTGGTCACTCGACAGATAACCCGGAGGCCGGCACCGAGAACGGGCCCCTGACGTCGGAAGAGGGAAAGCGGAAGGCGCCATTGGACCCAGTTTGACGCGAGGACTGCTCTAGAAGCGAGGAAGAGACGACGGAAAGCAGGGGAAAGCGGGCAAAGCACTCGAAAGTCTAACGAGATAATGAAGCTTCTGAATTCGATCAAATGCAGTCTGTCATCTGTGGATGGCATGCACAATCTTTGCGACGGTGTAGTTGTCGTTATCGAGTGTTGGAAAAAGAAGTGGATGGATGTGCGGGTCACGGCGGTCCACAAGTGCCGAGTGGGGAGCGGGACGTTGACCCCGGCCCACAATGTTCCTGGTCAGCCACCACTAGCCACGCGCGCCACGCTACTCCAACCAAGCCACACAGGGATCTGGACAGTTCCGTCATCGACGTTCGGCGACACCTTGCATGTCGCAGCTCCCATTGTTGGTGATGGAATTGATAGCGACATGTCAAACTTGACCGCGGCGTTCAACGCCCTATTGAAGGGGCATGAGGCACCCCCCACAAAGGCATTCAGCCTTGACACGGCCGACGAGTTTCTCAAGGAAGCATACCGGATAGTGCGTTCCCCCGTCCATCTCTCTGCTCTCTGCTGAAGGCCGTGAGGACAGCACGCTGACTTTTTGCGCGCCCCAGAACTCTCTTATTGCGCACCTGCACACCGAGCTGCGCAGTTTGCGTCAAGCATATCTCTCGACCGCTGCCCCTCGCAAGACACACCTGCGGACTGCCGCATCCCGCTCGGCGCCCTCACAACATGCCTCACTCACCGACCGAGACCGCGAGGAAATCGACGCCAATGCCAAGATGAACCTCCGCGACCTGAACGCCCACATACGCGCCCTTGAAGATGCTGAGCAGCTCCGTCGAGAAACCGAGGCGGCCCTTCTCCGCAAGCGCCTCTCTCGGGGCCTGGGGGTTCTGGGGCCTTGGGCGGCGGGGGATGGTGCCCGCAGCGAGCAGGCCACTTTGGAGGCTGCCGCTCGCCAGCTTGGAGCTCACCGGGAGAGCGTCATTTGGTTTCTAAGGACGCGCTTGCAGGAGACTGCGCGGACCCAGCAGCGCATGATGGAGACGCGCCTGACCAGGGAAATGGAGAAGAACAGAAGCGTGCTGGCGAAAGCCAGGGGCCCGGCCATGGCCATGGGAGCTCATATCACTTCGAATCACGGAATTGCGAGGTCGCCAACAAATATGACTTTCACTGGCACCGGTCTATCCGCACAGGAGGAAGAGGAACGAAAGCCAGTGGTGGACAGCCTCACCGAGGACCAGAGGCACATGTTTGAAAAGGGGAATCAGGATATGCTCAAGCACCTCGAGAGCACCCTGGACAAAGTCAGGTGGGTTTTTCCTAGGCTAACGGATCCCACTCCAGTCGCCTAACCATAGTGTAGGACTGCCGAGAGCTCCCTCATAGAGATTGCCGAGCTCCAAAACCTGCTCGTCAGCAACCTCGCCACCCAGTCCGCGCACATTGACCAGCTGGTGGCCGACTCATTTGAGACAACCGAAGGCATTGGCAAGGGGAACAAAGAACTCAAGAAGAGTGCCGGCAGAGCCAGCCCAGCACGTTACACCTTCTTTGCCGCAGCAGGATTGTGCACCTTCCTTGTCTTGTGGGACTTGATTATATAACAGTTGGCTGTTCGGTTCTCGAAGCCGTCTGGGCAACAACCGGTGTCATTGAATTATCGAACAGTACCCAATCTTGCAATGCATCATCCCGCCACTCAATATGTAGTGTCCTTGTGGTGCCGTGAGTATGTGGTGGGTTGTGATCTGCGTTACAGTTACCACCTAACGAAAGACACGGTCGTCTCGAAAAGGGTTTCCTGGACATGCCTATTCTTGGACTGCTCTCCTCTTTGGTGCATATTTGCGTAACGGTGATCTGAGGCCTGGACTCCGTAATGCGTTTAAATACGGTAGGTAACATTGCAAGGTATCAATGGTGCGGTGGGTACCACGTGTAACGTATTACCATACAGCCTCGGTGTGCTCGGTGACAAGAAGCGGGGTCTAACAAAACAAGCAAGTTCGTCCAAGCTCGGACTCGGGCCCTCGGTGTTCTCGCACTGTAAGCCGGGGTGAGCGGCCTTCGAAAACCCGAATCAGGGGCATCTTCCTTAACAGGACATGGTGCTCCGCCGGAGACCCTGAGGAGAACCCTTTGGCTGCTGCCTCCGCTCCCTAACGCGGCAGGGTATCCGCTGCATCCCGCCGCATCCGTTTCACTTCTTGAGTTGCAGGTATACTCGAAACCTGGCGGCCGGGACTTTCTTTTTACACGACTGCTTCTCGGAGCCAGCGAGCGGGCGGCTTTGACCAACTCACTGTTCATTTTGACCTGGCCCGCCTGGCGCAGTGGGTACCGCGCCCCGTCACATGCAGCATATCCGCGTGCGGATAACATACAGATTCCCGCGGCATTGATTGCTGCAGTTGCCAACCCGACAAGAAATGGACCCAGCCGCGCCCGCGGACCCGGTCTACCCGGCTCCGCTGGAGAACCCGGTGAACGGTCCTGAAACCGTCAACGACGGAGGAGACCCGGTGCTCGTTCTCTCTCCAGGGGTGACGCTCACTCTTGGGCCAGATGCTCTTCTCCTGTCTGGTAGGTCTCCATGACGGGGATTACACCCATGTGCGGAACCAGGCTAATGCTCTTTGCGTGTCTTGACTCCTGATACAGGCCAGCTTGCTACCAAACCCAGCCGTTCATGTCTGTCTTGTGTTAGCATCCCAGGGACCAGCGGAACCCCAGGCAGCATACCCTACTACAACATTCTGTGGGCCGAGATTACCGGCGACCGCAGGTGGCTGGTGGTCGACTATGCTGACCAGACCGACCCGCATTACGTTGAAGTCCGCCATGCCAAGTTTGCCATCTCGGAGCTGGCTGTCGAGCAGAGCCCCGCCGGCGTGGGTGACCAAGTTGCCCCCTGGGTTGATCGTCTCCTAGACCGAGCCTACAGTGGCTCGGCTCGCCGGAAGCGTGCGTGGGTGCTGGTGAACCCACATGCTGGGCCTGGTGGCGCGGAGAAGATCTGGGAGAAGGAAGTGAAGCCCATCTTCGAAGCCGCACGTATGCCCATGACCATTGTGCGGACCACCTACTCTGGCGAGGCGGTGGACCTTGCCCGGGACTTGAACATCGAGGACTATGACATTGCCATACCCTGTTCCGGAGACGGCCTGCCACACGAAGTGTTCAACGGCCTCGCCAAGCGTCCGGATGCCCGCCGCGCGCTGTCTAAGATTGCCGTGTGCCACATTCCCTGCGGCTCTGGCAATGCCATGAGCTGCAACCTGTACGGCACTCACCGGCCAACCCTAGCGGCGCTAGCCATCGTCAAGGGTGTGCCAACGCCGCTGGACTTGGTCAGTGTTACGCATGGAAACCAGCGCACCATTAGCTTTCTGAGCCAGGCTCTGGGCATGATCGCAGAGTGCGATCTCGGCACGGAGCACCTTCGATGGATGGGCGCCACACGCTTCACATGCGGCTTCATCATGCTGGCTCTGCAAAAGAAAACTTATCCGTGCGATCTTGCCGTCAAAGTCGAGATCGACCACAAGGACGACGTAAAGCAACACTACCGGCGGCGGGTTACCCTACCGGGGTCCGAACTTGAGAACCCCGAAAGCTCTGAGCACACGCAAAACGCCCAAGACAAACATGTTGAGACTTCATTGCCCGCCTCTGGCGCTGTCAGCAGCGATGATGAGATGGGTCTCCCGCCACTGAAATACGGGACTGCCTTGGACAAACTACCGGAAGGGTGGGAGCTCATCTCGCACGAGAAGCTCGGGAGCTTCTACTGCGGCAATGTAAGTTTCTCGGGGGAACAGTTCCAACCCACACTCTGTTTCTCACAGGTCTAACAACCGACATGCAGATGGCCTACATGGCACCCGATGCCAACTTCTTCTCAGCGGCCCTCGCCAACGACGGCCTCATGGACCTCATCACTATTGATGGCGATATATCCCCTTTCAAGTCCCTAGGACTGCAGCTGGCTGTTGAATCCGGTCACTTCTTCGACAGCCCGCTCGTGTCATACCGCAAGGTGTCGGCGTACCGCATCATTCCACGCAATCAGAAAACGGGCTACATTAGCATCGACGGCGAAGCCATCCGTTTCGAACCCTTTCAGGCCGAAGTCCACCAAGGTCTTGGCTTGACGCTGTCCAAAAAAGGCATTTTTGAGGCACCGGGCCCCCTCAACTGGGACAAAGTGACGACTAGCGAACGACTCTTGGCTTAGATGCTCTCTTGTAACGACCGCGAAGGAGCCAAGAGAGGGCGAAGTGCAGTGTTTGCTGGCATGAGAGCCGGATGATCGGACGACCGTCTTGCCCGTTGACCCATGTATTGTTCTTTTATCTTTCCTTTTTTCTGTTAGGGTTGGAAATGATTCTCATCGGGAGCGAGATACCCTTCGTCGGAGGTGAGAGGGCTCGGTTCGAAGGCATTCTAGTGGACCAGAGTTGGAAGATTTTTGCATCACATACCCCTGAGCTTCGTCAGACGCTTTCAACATTACCTTGTACTGTACGATAAGTTGATTATGGTGCCTTTGGACGTGGGGGCATTGCCAGTTTCGGCTGGATGGGCTGAACCAGTCAGTGAAATCAAGGCTCCATCAAATTGATTGATTTGTTCAACGTCTCGTCTAATCATCAAAACCGTCCCAATCCCCACCGTCCCCTTGGGCGCCGTCCTTGTCTTGACTCTCCTCGGCCTGGTCTCCGGTCTTCCTGTTCCCGGGCAAACGATCGTCAGCCAACGATTCCTTTGACCTGGCCCTCACAGCCGGGCTTGTCGTCGCCTCCTCGAGGGCATCTATCTGGTCCGAGATCCTCTGGATGATTTGCCTCGCCTCCGCGTCCTCCTCCTCCAGCAAGCCCGCCTTCTCCGCCTCGTCAACCCAAACATCCAAGACGTGCAACCTCAGCCCCGCGGGTATCTTCTGCTCTATTTGCTCCCCCTCCTCCTCCGCGCTCTGCTCTATCCGCGCCTCCTCTTCCAGGGCAAACGGCCACTCGCCCAACAACTCCATCATACTGTCGACTTTGCTCGCATCCCAAGCAGAAGACCCCTCCTTCGGCCCCTTCTTGCCGCCCTTCTCGCCCGCGTTGCCCTTCCTCATCCACTTGAACCCGGCCCCCACGACCCGCCTGACGAGCAGCAGGAACTTCTCCATGCGCAGCACGTCGATACCCGTCACTTCGCGCGCCATGGTGGCCCAGAAGCCGCGCAGCCAAGGCACGACAGCATCGCGCGGGAGGATGTAGACAAGGTCGGCCAGCTCGTTGCAGAGCGTCTGTTGCGGGATGGCGCGGTCGCACATCCAGAGCGCGAAAAAGAGGCCCTTCCACAGCTTGAGCGTGTCGAGCGGGGTAAGCGCCGAGGCGACTTGGCGGGCTGAGAGAAAGGCCTGAAGGGAGGAGAGGGCTGAAGTGCGAATCTTGCGGTCTGGAGAAAGGCGGAATTGGGTGTTAGAGTCTGGAGCATTCTGGCACGGCAGTGGAGGGGGAAAAGGGCATACCGCTCGAGGCGAGGTTCTTGATGAACGGCATGCTCCGTTCTTGGGACGCCATTTTGTCTGTGATATCGATTGTGTGAGCGGGAACAGCGGAATGCAATGCCGGTTCTGCGCCTGAAGTTCAAGCTCGCGAAGATTGGACCATGTGAGGCTGCGACCAGATGAGGTCCTTCGCAGGACGATAAGATTGCAGCGCTGCCAAAATCTTGTCCGCCCGGCAGAAAACACCCCTGCCAACGTGGGGCAGCTGCCGGAGGAAAACTCCTCAACACTGATTGGTTCCTTCAAAACCCCCAGCTCTCAACGACAATATTGGTCGACGTTTATCTTCCATTTGTGAAATGACGCATGGTCTGTTCGCAAGCTGTTCTGTTTGCGGCAGGTTCAGAGGCTCCCGAGGTTCCGAGAACACTTCAGGAGTTTGGTTATTAGGTTGAATTGGCCACGCAGAGAACATTTGGCCTCGGTTTCATGCCCTGTCTAAGTTGAGTGTTGAAGCATCTTCTTTCGGAATTTCCAAGAGTGACAGGCAACAGACGGCGTCGCCGTGCGGTTTGTCTCTTTTCCCTCTTATCTGGCCTTCACGCTTCGAATCTAAAAATGGCTTCATCTACGGAAAACTTGATGCGATTCCTCGCCGAGCCCAGATCAGGCACCGTTGACTAACGCTAACCGGTGGATCCGATGAATGGGGAAGGAGGGCCTCGGCAGCGGGTGTCATCCAGACCATCCTTGGCACACCATCTCGACACAGTAACCCCGAAGTTTCCACCAGCCCACGCGTCTCGTGGCCCAGGCATCACGTAATTCACCCAGCGTGTCCACTCGAGCACACTGCCTTGTCTCCTGACCCGTCTGAGCCTGTGTCACAGGCAGATCATATCCGCGATCACTCAGTTCCACAAGTGCAATTTCCCCGGGCGTGGCCTGACACCCCAGCTTTTGCCCAACACCGCGACAAGATTGCTGGTCCCAGCAAAAGTTGCCTCGGCGCGACTCGGGTGTCCTCCGGCTGGCCTCCGGCTTCACATGCACCTTGACGGTTGGTGATTGACCTCATAGCTAGCGTACATACAAGTTTGATCTCCCTCCTTGCTCTGCTTCCCCAGATATCCTGTAGTTTCGTCCAATCCTTTCCCAAGTACAGTCCCCTGTGGCATCCCGAATCACACACCCATTCAGGCCTCTCTTGACTTGGCCCTGCGACCCAGTTGCACCACTATCGGACGACTCTCTTGCATGAATCGTGCACTCGTTCTGCGACCAGGACCCTGCAATTCGTCGCCCTGCACCGGATCGAGTCTGAAGGAAGAAAGCAGCTGCAGGCTAGCCGCTTGCTAACGAATACGCGCGCATCGAACAGTCCGTCCGCTGTCGGCTGTCGGGGTACGGGCTGTGCTGCCGGTGCTACCACTGGAGCGGTTGCAGTGTCACAGTGCAGGGGCAGCAGGAACGAGACCGGAAGAAGTCCCAGTCCCCCAAAACCAGTCATAAAAATGGCGGCCAAATCACCTCGTGTCGCCGCATCTTCCTCGTCATCAAAACCCCTCCATTCTTCCCCCATCGCCCGACTCCAGAGCATCGCAAATCACATGGCGTCACCATCAATAACAAGCTTCCCCGCCGAGGTGGTTCCTCAGGCCCCCGAGGACCCCCTCTTTGGGTTGATGAGGGCTTACAAGGCCGATTCGAGTCCAGACAAGGTTGATTTGGTGCGTTCAGAGCTTCCCTTCCCACTGTTTGTTTTGTGTCTTGCGTCTTGCGGCACCAATTGGGACTAACTGTTGCGTTCCAGGGAATTGGCGCCTACCGTGACGACAATGCAAAGCCCTGGGTTCTGCCTGTGGTCAAGAAGGTATGCAAACACTTGATCGCAAACCGTTTCATTCCCGACCCAACAGATAGTCACCTCCAAAACAGCTTTCCAATGGGGAGCTTGGGGCGTGTGCAGCAATCTGGCCCCTCCATCTATTTACCCGCCCCGCCATTCCCAACTTTCCCGGCGCGCGCAGCGCTGTACCCCTCCCCCGCACTGCCTTCAGACGCGCCAAGCAGGCGAGCTCAAGCTAACAGGCACGCTGGAACACTAGGCCGACGAGATTCTGCGCAGCGACCCCGAAGCCAACCACGAATACCTTCCGATTGCCGGCCTAGCCTCGCTCACTAGCAAAGCTGCCGAGCTCCTGCTCGGGAATTCAGCCCCCGCCATTGCAGAGAAGCGGACGGCCTCAGTACAAACCATCTCCGGCACGGGCGCCGTGCATCTGGGTGCCCTCTTCCTGGCCAAGTTCTACAAGATCCAGGGCGCGAACCGCACCGTCTACGTCAGCAACCCGACTTGGGCGAACCACCACCAGATCTTCACCAATGTCGGCCTGCCGATCGCCACCTATCCGTACTTCAACAAGGAGACCAAGGGTCTGGATTTCGATGGCATGAAGAAGGCGCTGGGGAGTGCGCCTGACGGTAGCATCATCCTCCTCCACGCCTGCGCGCACAACCCGACAGGCGTCGACCCGACCCCCGAGCAGTGGCGCGAGATCGCCTCGCTCATGAAGGAGAAGAAGCACTTCCCCTTCTTCGACACGGCCTACCAGGGCTTCGCCTCGGGCGATCTGGACCGGGACGCCGGGCCCATCCGCTTCTTCGTCGAGCAGGGCTTCGAGTTGGTGATCGCCCAGTCCTTCGCCAAGAACTTTGGTCTCTACGGCGAGCGCGCCGGCTGCTTCCACTACGTGGCCGCCCCCTCCTCCAATGCCGCCGAGATCACGACGCGCGTGGCCTCGCAGCTGGCCATCCTGCAGCGCTCTGAGATCAGCAACCCGCCCATCTACGGCGCCCGCATCGCCTCCATCGTCTTGAACGACCCCGCGTTGTTCGCCGAGTGGCAGGAGAACCTCCGCACCATGTCGGGCCGCATCATCGACATGCGCAACAAGCTGCGCGGCAAGCTGGAGGAGCTGGGCACCCCCGGCGAGTGGAACCACATCACGGACCAGATCGGCATGTTCAGCTTCACGGGCCTGAGCGAGGCCCAGGTCCTCAAGCTCCGGACCGATTACCACATCTACATGACCAAGAACGGCCGGATCAGCATGGCTGGTCTGAACTCGAGGAATGTGGACTACGTTGCCACGGCGGTGGACAAGGTCGTCCGGGAGATCCAGTAGCTTTGCGTTGTGTTGCTTGACCAGGAGGACCTTTTTTTTCTACGGCAAAAACCACGATTTGGCGGTTCATTAGACAGCAGGGGAGTTCGTTCAACGATTCACAATTTGCTTGCAAATAGCACCTGCCTTGTGCTATCATCGACTTGGGGGCCATTGGTTCCAAGCTTGAAGGTGTCATTCCGAATACAAATCCATTGTGGCCCTGGTGCTATCATGTGCCAGTTGATGCATTTGGTCCAAACCAGGTCCCTTAAAAGATGAATAGCCGATGAGTGTGATTGGAACTGCTTGTCGTATAATACATCCGTCGAGACGAGATGAGCCGGCATACATCCACATGCCTCCGTCCAACTCGATCCCGTCTCCGAGCACCATTCCACACATCAACGGAAACAAAGCAAGACGATTTTTTTCTTTTCCCACGCAAGCAACCACTCCACCCATGCTGCCCTTCTACAACATGACTGTGCTCCTTACACAATACCGCCTTTTTTTACTTTTTGCCCACTCGACACCATCCTGATGCGGATACACCAACCCTTCAACCCTGACGGCAAGGGTTAATGTTAACACCGAGAAACCGCCGAAAAAATGCCCGGATGAGTCCAGAGCCGGCGGTCGTCAGGCACCAACGGCAAGCGCCAGTGCAGTTACCATTCCCTTGCCCTTTACGGTGTGTGGAGACGAGCGGGGTGCCTTCCCGGATACCTAAGCCCCAGGCACGCCAGACAGCTCCGATTCAATGACTTCCTTCACCTTGGGTGCCAGCGAGCCCAGAGCACCGTCCAGGGCCTTCCGCAGCCGGGACGCTTGGTCCGCGAGCTTGGGGTGGTCCTTGTTGAGGGCGAGCGCCGCCTTGAGGCAGCGAAGAGCCAGAAGGTACTTGTCTGGAGGCAGGTATTTAGCACGTGAACAAAGTTCCGGGGGCTGGGGGTTGGGTGGAGGCGACACTTACTCCTGCGGATATAGACCTCAAAGCCGGCAATTTGGCCTTCGATATTCTTGGGACTGAACTGGAGCATGTGGCCCAGAAACTTCATGGCGTCGCCGAGAGGGTCCGTGGTGGCAGCCAGCTTGGCGCCGTTCGGGTCGTCGTCCTTCTTCTTCGCATCCTCGCCGTCCTTGCTCTTCTGGGCGCCTCCCTTATTGGGATCCTGCTTCGCAGCCTTTTCGGCAGCCTCCCGCTCCGCCTTCTGGGCCTCCTTTCTCGCCTTCTTGGCAGCCTTCTTTCTCTCAGCAGCATCGTCGCCATTTGCGTGGCTGCCCTCTGCGCCGTTGGCGCCGCTCTGCGGCTTGTCGTGCATCGAGAGGTAGAGATTGACGGCGTCCAGAGCGGCCCGGAAGTAGAAGGGGTGCTCCCTCAAGCGGTCTTCCCAGCGGACAAGGTCGATGTACGCCCGGATCTGGCCCTTCCGCAGGGAGAAGCTGTGGAAATCGAATTGGTCCTCCTGCCAGATATCGAAAATATTGTAAATGGTGTGGAAGCGCTTGAGGGCCAAGCCGAGGTCGCCGCGCCGCTGCCACGCCTCACCGTCCTCGGTCAGGAACCAAATGCACTGCATGTCAGTCAGATCGGCCAAAGGACCCCCGACTGTCTCGGCCCGAGTGAACAAGCCCATGGTAGCGAGCGCCTTCTCGTTCTCGTCGTTGCGCAGTTGGTACTTGGCAGCCTTGGAGTTGATGTAGCGATCCCTGGTGTCGAGCGAGCGAGCTTGGTCCATTGCCTCGGCAGCCTTTGCGAGCTCGCCTTGGTGTTTGAATATCCTTGCCTTGGTCATGTGGAAGTCGACATTCTTGGGATCCAGCTCAATTGCCTTGTCGACATACTCGGTGGCCTTAGCAAGGTCTCGGGACATGTGGTAGTTGTAATGCTGAGCCAAGAAGTAGAGCGCCGCTCCCTCGCCCTTGGAGCTATCGCCGTTCGCTTGGGCCTCAGCGCCCGAGCTCTTGCTGTGCTCCTTAAGGTACTCCTCAGCTACAAGAGGCAGCGTCTCCTTCTTGAAATCGTCCGAGTACAAGTGCTTGAGGTTAGCAAAGGTCGAGGGGACGCCCTTGTCAAACATCAGAGTCAAGTACGCCTTGGCGGTTGTGCGGAAGCGGTCGCCTAGGAAGCCAGTCAGCAGTGGGGATCGGCGACAGGAGCACGGTGGATCATACCGGACAGGAAGTCCAAAGGAAGACGCTTTGCCGCATCGCAGCGAGGGTTCTTGGCGGCATACTCGTCATACACGGCCTTCAGGGCAGCCTCGTCCTCCGCCGGAATGTCCAAGCTGGCGACCAAGCCCTTGTAGTAGTCTGGGTGTTCTGGGTTCCTATCCAGCAATGCCCGGTACGCCTTTGCGGCATCCTCTTTCCTGCCGAGCTCCGCGAGGTAGCGCGCCCGGAGCTCCATGACGGCCAGCCGGTCGAGGCAGTTCTTGCAGTCTGCGTCCAGATGTTCCAAAGCCCGCGCAAAATCCCCCATCTCGGCGATGATCGAGTTCTTGTACAGCAGCGCCTCTGAGTTCTCAAAGTCGGTCTTCAGGGGAGTGGTCGTGACGGACTTCTCGTAGGTGGAAAGAATGTTCTCGGCTTGCTGAAGATTGCCGTCCAGATGGTAGGCGATGGCGAGCGCAGTCCAGTTCTGACGCACTTGTGGTCTCGCCTTGAGCATCACAAATCTGCTCTGGATGTAGCCCGGGTAGTCGCGCATCTGAACCTGCAGCACGGCCAGGTCGCGCTGGATCTGGTGCGAATCGGGCTCGAGCTTGAGGGCAAACTTGTAGGCCTTGATGGCCTCGTCGAAGTTCTTGTTGGTCCGGTAGAGGATGCCATAGACGTGCCAGCAAATGTACGACTTCATATCAATCGTCAATGCATCCTTGGCAAGGGCAAACGCCTCGTCGGTCTTGCCCTGGGCGTTGAGGATCAAAGCTTTCATCGACATTGTGTCTCCATGCTTAGGGTTCCGCTTTAGGATCTGCTCGGCGGCCTTGAGACCACGCTTGTACTGCTTGTCCTCATAGTAGCGAATGACGGTACGAAAGAGGTTGGCCTCTCTCGTACTGAGCGTTTGCGGCATCGGGTGCGACTGGGGGACTGCGCGTGTGGAAAAAGGCAGAGTTGAGGTCGGGAGCAGGGACTGGATTCGGCGAAGCGTCTAAGTCGAGGATACCGGCCGATACCGAAGGCGGAATTGCTTTCTTGTCGGTAAGGAAATGTTCGGCTGCCCTGGGATCTTGGATGGTAGTCGGGTCGGATTGGCCAACGAGAAGGTTTCGAATTTGTTGTGTTGTGGGTTGAGCTTGTGGATGAAGCCGTGGAAGCGAAGCAGAAAGGACGCAGCTGTTCCGCGGAAGCTTCTAAATCCTAGATTTAGTCCAGCAACCGACGCAGTACGGGGGGCGGATCACACGACGTTCGCAACTTTCGCGCGGGTTGGTCGCGGGGCCGGTGGTGGTGTTGTCGGTTGCGCTTTGCAGACTGCGGGATTGGATTTCGGGCAGGCTTGGCAAGGACGAGAGGTCTGCCCCACCATGCACCGGCCTCGGGGCTCGGGAGGGGCCCGCCCCAGCTTGTCAGGCTCCGGACCGTCCTTGGCGCAGTGATAGGGCTAAATAGATACAGAGCACGGTGGTGATGCCGACGTCAGATATTGATAATCTTCCCGATTTGGACCATCTCAGTATGCATATGCTGATAAAAGTTTGAAAAGAGAGCGAGGTGAAATCATAGTCCGCTTTTAATCCGTGGGCCAATCTAGAATGGCACATACATAGGTAACCGGTAGATTCATTGATACAACACATCTGCACACACATATCGCTCGCTCACTATTTCGTACAGCACTCCGCATCAGCAACAGACACTCCACGCCTCACCGGCTCCCTTCTGATGCCTCCCTACTCCTTCGCCAGTCCGCCAAAGCCTGCTCCCAAGACACGTACGCCGGGTCGCCGCATCTTTGCCGAACAATGTCCCATGTCCTGGCCCGAACAATATTCTCTACCCCCATCTCCTGCCGCAAAATAATGGCGAGGTGCTCAGTTCGTGCTTCTCGGGGAAAGAAGCGCCCCGAATACGGGTCGAGTCGCTCGTCGACAACACGCTCCCGGTTCTTCTCCGTCTCGGCCTCCCTCAGCGCTCTCTCCGGATCATCCGGGTCGGGGCTCGTGGCGACCAGCGAGCAATAGCTCAGAACATCTGATCGAACCTGCCACGAAGGAAACAAGACCTTGTCCTTGAACGCATTGCAAGCCGCTGCATCTATCTGATGCGACAGCGGCCGCGGGCCCAGGCGGGACGTTGAGGTTGGGTCAAACCCAGCCTTGGCCGGCGTCTCCAGGGCGTTGAGGTTCTGGGTTATGGTGTCATCGATCGAGCTCCGAGACAGCCGGAGGAAGTCTGCCGCAGTATCAGCAAATGCTAGGCACAAGCGATGCAGCCCGGTGGGCCGGCAATACCTCGAAGAGCAGATGTTGAGAAACAGAAGCGAGGTGTGAGTGGTGGCAAGGAGGAAGGCTGGGTCATCACGCCGGAGCCTGAGAGCTCAGTGTCCTGCGTAACCTTTGCTGGGGCTGCGCCGTCTGTCGACCGAGCCACCGAATCCGTCCACAAAATGCCCGCCAGTGTGACAGATGCCGGGAGGTACAGGGATGTCTGGAAGTTACAAAGCCTTAGCTCGCTCTTGTTTGTGGTGCTCTCGCAGTTTCCGTTGCTGTGAGGTTGATGCATGACATGACAAAGTGAGAGGCTTGATGTGTGCTGCTAGCTCAAGAGGTGCCGTCATCCCGCGCTTCGTCGGGTTCATTGCGCCTTCCGATTGGCCCGAGCTGCTCCCCAGCTCAGACAGCCAAGCCCAAGACTGACAGAGCTCCCTTCACCTGAACAGCTCGGTCTCCAATGTTCGCCGCACAGCTTGAAACCCAACTTCTCTGGCCTTTAAGTTGGCATTCAAGACAGAGAAATGGCAGGAGGTACTTGACGAAATCACAAGAAAATTCTGTGGGACAACTGCATATGGCTCTGAGAGATGAGCACACCCCCAAAAATTGCCCGACTGAGGGGCTCCTGACATCACTGGCATCGGGGTTGCTGAAGCATACATCCCTGAGCCCAGAGACGACAAATGCCATAACGGAGCCTCTGATCACAGGTTATCCACAACGATGAGTGAGGTTGTGGTGGCAGGTGGTAGCACTGTCGTCGAGCATGCTGTGGAAACTCACAAAAGATCCTGCCCCAACACTTCAAACACCCAGGAAGTTTTGAGTTTTGGCATTGTGCGACACGAGAGAAACTGGCAGCTCTTATTGTCGACTATAAACAGAGAATCAATGGGAGTAACCGAACCTTGACTTGCAGATCCTTGGACGCATCCACGGAGAGAACCATCCACGGGAGGCTAGTCACTCACAAGGGACGACACTGGGTCAACTCGCTATTTTACCAGATGTAGTCATGGCGTCATGACATTGCGATGTCTTGCAGACGAACCATTCCCTCCAACTCACCGCTCAGAGCAGCGGCTGAGGCTATTGGGCTCAGTTGTGGCGGAGCAAGCCAGTCTGGCAGAGCCCATCCCAATGGTCAGGCACCATTGTCTGGTGTCAGCCCATCGCCGGCCTCACGGGCACGCAGAGCCGGCAGCAGTACATGGCGCCCGATAGGGTTTTCTTCGGCCACGTCCTGACGTTGGCCCTGCCGGAAGAGACACCCGCAGGGATCTCTTCCATGTCTCCGTTGCTGACCTGTCCAGTGTCAACAGGCTCTTCAAGGGCAGAGGAGGGGGTAACGACGTTGAGCAGCGATGCCACGATGCCTGCTCGGCCGTGAGCGAAACCCATGTCGGCCACATCGCGGCGAAGGATGCGCGCTGAGAAGGGTTGCTTGGCGCCCTGTGGTTGTGATGGAGGAACCGGCCCGCAGAGCCGGACCGATTGAGTCAGGGTCCCACAGCGGTCCCCTGCAGGACTGCCCAGGCACTGGATTCCTCCACCATGTCGACGGTTTATCCTCCGAATTGCTTCTGGTAAACGAGGTCCGCCCGTGTGTTGCAGTCTCAGGCAGCCCGAAAGATTCCAGAAGCAGGGCGAACGTCACATCGCCTGTTCAGTAACCAAAACCGCCCCTTGATGTTCCAAAGTTTGAATCCCGTCGCCTATGCACGAGACTGAAATCGGATGTCGAAACGCGCCTTGGCGGGCTTCAGAACCCAACACCCAGGGGACGATCACCGGGCAGGCAAGGAGACAGAGCCTGAGCAGCCATTAGAGCCTAAACTGCCGCGTGGAAATCAGCCAAAACCCAGCAATTTGTCCGAGAGCGCTTCCGCTGGGCAAAAACGAGCGGGATTTGCTACCATACCGCGCAGCAAGCCGTCTCGCGCTTCCCATCTGCCCGGGAACAGTGTGCTGGAAAGATGAGGGTAAATGGTCGCCGCTGATGCGGCCAAGACCGAGGTGGGCCTTGGTGGTCGAGAAACCATATACCGCTCACCGTCTCGCCTCGTTACTGGTGGCATTGTCCTTTCTGTACGCCGTAAAAACTCGAAGTCCAAACATTGTGCTTCTTCCAGGCGACCTTTGGGCAAATTGGTCGAGGTGTCGTGTCGATACCAAAGTGTGGATTCGACATCCCGTCTTGGGCAGCCCCCCCTGCGGAACCGAGAGGCGCAGCGCAGACAGCTTGGTCCACAGAGGCTGCATCAAGGGTCGCCAGGATCGACGACGGTTGATGGCCGCCAGCCGGGTTGCACGTGAAGGGGGATACACAGCGCTCACGACTGCTGACCGAAACCGCCCTCGGCCAAAGTTGAGCAGGCCTTCAACGTGCCACTCAATGCACATGGGCGGGCAAGCCAACATACATAGAAATCGTCTCATCATCGGCTCGAGAGGGGGGCACAATCTGCTCGATACCTCACCCTACGACGGCCACACAATGGCCGTCTGAATTGCCAGCGGCCCGAGCGAGATCAGACTGGAGGTCTGGGCATGCGATCTGAGCAGCCTCACGACACCAGCAACCAGACAGGGGAGGATGCGCTAGATCGGGGCTTTTCTGTCGGGCATAAGCGATGCTGCATGTCAACCTGTTTCACCCTGGATAAACGGCCTGTGGAACGGGGTGGAGAAAGCCCTTGCCGTCGCGCAGGTCAAATCTCGGAGCGTCTGTCTCCAAGCCTTCCATCGGGCCAGCGCCAGCGCGGCTGGCAGAACCGGTGAGGATGGGCGACCCGGGGGGCCACTGGCCGAGCAGGCTGGCGCTTGCGGTCGTCTAATCTTGAGCGTCAGTTCGGTCCGCGCGGTACTTGGCGCTCGATGACCCAGGCCGTTCCTCGCAAGCCAACCCTCCATCGAGCTGGCTGCTTGGAGTAACAGAGGGGTCAATTTCGCATGCGACGGGACTGCGCGGCCGTGTGGCGGCCCTGGAGGGGGCACAAGGTGAAAAGCGTCACCACGCATCGCACGCCGAAGATGGCAAGAAAGTGGACCGTTGCCCGAGGCCGGCCATATTGACGGCCGAGTAGTGCACATATCGCCTCGGTAAGAGAGCATGTCAGAGACGCCACTGGCAGCTCCGGCAGCCCAGCCCCCTCTCCAGTTGTCGGCCTGTCCTGCGGATGGCTGACAGAAGGCAGTTTACGAGCAACGGAGTGACTGTGGGAGTGGCCTGGCGAGGCCGTTGAATCGGGCGAGTACGGTTCAGTCGTCCCAGCTGCTGGGCCGAGAGCCTTCCGGTAGGTGGCCGAGGGTGCTAGGCACCCCGTGGGGTAATTGGTTGGGTTATTGCTGCTTCATCGGAGTCTGGTGTCCCGGAGCTCAACTCGAAGGGCAAACCTGCAGGTTCGTGCAAGTCCTCGACTTCGTTCTCTTGATTTGGTTACAGCCCGCTAGAGACTCTGCCCGGGCCGAGCAGTTGAGATCGCAGCACATTTTGTGGGTAACAAAACGCTTGATTCGTTTCGCCGGGCCGTCAACAGAAATCCCGTCGTGGACTTATTTTGGTGGTTTGTTGCTGGAGTCGTCAACTGCAGGCCTGGTCTCCGATTTGACCGGGCTAATGTGACGCAGCTGCCAGTGAACGAATGCGCTTGCATGCTTGCAGATTGGATAAAATCAACACCAAACCGGCACTGGTCTGTGCTTCCTCGCCAGCTCTGACGACAGGAGCCTTGGGTGGTGAAACCCCAGTTCCAAGGGACTCAAGATCGACACTCCACGATATCTGAGCCTCGAGGCGAACGAGTGTGCTGCCATTGGAGATGGCCTGTTTTTGTCCCCCCCGGCCGTGGAGTCTGGTAATACCCTGTCTGCATGGGGACAGAAAGAGCCAACAGCTGCTGGAGGGAGGTGCTCTGACTTTGCCGAGGGTTCGAAGACACAGACAGCGGAGCCCAGCACTGGAGACCTAGGCCTGGAAAGAAAGCTGCTTGTGGGTGGTGTGGACAGTGAAAGGCACGGGCCACTGGCGTTCCCGTTAGAAACCCCTGGTCTCGGCTGGCATCTCCAACGATCCGCCAGAGGCCCACACTTGCTTCCACTTTTTCCCTCGCTCGCTTCTGCCCGCGTCGGCTCCAGTGAAGGGGTGGTCAAGGAAGGGCAACAGAAGATAGCCGACATGCCCAAGCCACCTCGTCAATCCGACAAGTGGTCACTTCGAGCCACTCACGCCGGCTCTTCAATCTGTCAACGGGCGCGCGGCTAAGCCCGCCCGTTGAGCAGCCCCGGGCTACGACAACCTGTCCAGCTTGTGCTGTGGAGGCCGCGAGGCCGTGAGGCCCGTGATGGCCGCGTTGATGAGCGGGCGTCGACCCTCCCTCTTCCCTCCCTCCCTCCTCCATGCCGTTAATTCATGCCTCTGCCGCCCCTCCGAAGATCCAGGCCCACTTCACTTTCCATGCTCGACAACCCTGGCAAGGGAGGGGGGTCGAATCAGGCTGTTGGTCTCGGTTACCCATACCACCGTCGGCGCGTTCCCGATCATCTTGGGAAACGCAAAAGGGGGCCCGTCAGGTTAAGCTTTGGCCACACAAGTGCGCAATGAAAAGTTGCTGGAATGGACGTACGGAATAAATGTCGACGCCTCCCAGATGGCTTCAGGACTGGGAACACCAGGGGAGGCCCAGGATCGTGCATGCGGTGCCTGCGGACCAGGGCCTCCTTGAGCTCCGTCCAACACCATCACAGGGCAGGGGGTTTTAGTGGGTAGGGGGCAGGGGGGCAGGGGGGCCAGTGGCTGCGAGGAAGTTACCGGGAAGGGACACGGGCGCAACGCGCCTCGCCAATCGAGGTACCTGCCCAATGTACCTTTTTGAGTTGTGCACACTGCACATCGTCGAATTTGAGGAAGAAGCCACACCAACAACAGGCAGGTCAGTCCACGCTGGAAACCCGGCCCCGGGTCGCGTCGCTCCCCTGGTCACCTTTTTTTAGGGTCATGGAATCGTGGCTCCATAAAAATTTCTAATTAAATTCCCAATCATGGCTCAACCCCCCGAAGCAGGCCCGTTGCGACTGCAGTCGTCTCTGGACTCGGCTCCCGTTCAGCCGCGTGTGCAGCCAAACCTTGACGCGCTTGTTGAGCAGAAGCAGCACCACGGCCCGCAGCACCAGCACCAGCACCAGCAGCACCAGCACCAGCAGTACCAGCAAAAACAACCTCATCCCCCCCATAATCCTCCCCAGCAGTACCAACAGCAGCAGCAGCAGCAACAACCACAACAGCAACAGCAACAGCATTATCATCAGCAACAACAACGACAACAACAGGCTTTCGAGAGCGCACAGCTCCCGGGGCCACCACCACACGCCAGCGGCGCGCCGGCCACCACCATCCCCAGCGGCAGCGGTACCCAGTCCCTCACGCTCAGCAGCACCAAGGGCGAGTGCAGCGCGGCCATTGGCGACGAGAAGACGAGGGCAGATGGCATCTTGACAGCCGACGCCAGCTCACACGCTCACACGTCAGTAGCAGGGGCTGCGGACCCAGTCCCAACCGCTCGCAGCGCCGGGAGCGAGACGCAGCACAACGGCGGCGCGCCCGTCCCAGGCATTCCAGACATGTCCAACACGCAGCCGCCACCGGGGCCTGCTCGGCAACCCGTGACATATGCGAGCCCGGCAGCGTATCCGCCGGCCGGCATGCCGCCCGTGTCTCAATACATGTACTCGGTCCCATCTGATCCCTACCGCCCGAACCCGACGACGCTCCCTAGCATGCGGACGCTCGACCACCGGCAGCCACAGCCGCAATCGCAGCACGGAATCCCCCTGAGCGCGCACATGGCAGGCCCGATGACGCCGGCACCCGCCCCCGCCCACATGGGTTACTACGGCGTGCACCCACACTCTCACATTTATGGGCTCCCCGATCCCAATGCCATGCGTTTTGCGCTTGCTCCCGGCTTGGTTCATGATCCACGCATCGCCTTGAGCGGAGGGAGGCACAAAAAGGTACCGCCACGACGCCCCCTGTCCCCGGAGTGACTAGCAGAACAAGTCGAATGGCTGACCGTTGGATTCTTTTGGTTTGTGTCGACAGGAGATCAAGCGGCGGACAAAAACGGGGTGTCTGACCTGCCGAAAACGCAGAATAAAGGTATGTGCCTAGTGCCCTTGCTCCTTTTCCACTTTGTGTTCTCCTTCCCGTAATGCAGATACTGCCCATCGCGGAGACGTTGGTGGGTTTTTGTTGTCGGATTAGGATCATCTTTTTTGGACGAAATGCGTGCTGTGGTTGGAGGGGGGACAAGACGAGCCGTTCCATCGGGCCAGCTCAATGAGGCGCTCGCTTGTGATCGCTTCGCTACCTGACTTCGGACTTTGGGTCCTGGCAAGCAAGCAAGCAAGCGAGCCGTTGGATCTCCGTCCACCGCCAAACCGCCCCACCACAACACGCTCGCTGCTTGCCCATTTTAGCCCTCTCCATCAACCTGCCTCGCTCCATCAATCGCTCGCCGCTGCGCCATACTTCACACCTTGTTCGCCGCCCTGTCCTAACATCACATTGCCTACTCAGTGCGACGAAGCTCATCCGACCTGCAACAACTGCAAAAAATCGAAACGCGAGTGTCTCGGATACGATCCGATCTTTAAGCAACAGCAAGGCCCAGCAGCTATCCAACCTGCCCCGAGCACCCAACCTCCCGCCGCCGCCGCCGCCCCCGCTGCCCCCGCCATCGCCGTGCCGTCCTCGGCCCCACACCCGTACCAAGCGTCCTATCCGCCCACTCTCCCATCCACCTCGCACCTGACTCCATTCCGTCGACCGCTCCGACAAGTGCCAAAGCCGAGCCTGGCTACGACTACGCGACTGCCATCGATCCGGCGCGCAAGGGACCGACACAGCTGGCGTCTCAGGTACCGCGCGTTACCAGCAGAGCAACCCAGCCCCAGTCACGGGCCAGACAACCGGTGACCCGGTCCATTTGCGAGGTGGCACCCCCTCCTCTCCTTCCACTCTGTCTGCACTTTCTCGGCCTCAGCCGCGGGAGACCAAGTCCGCTCATACAATTTCTCCAGCAAAGATGAAGGTCGATGAGCTCATAGCTCTGGGTGGCGCGCCCCCCAATCCGCCAAGCGCACCACCCTCCTCCGAGATGCTCGACGAGGTCACCAAGCTTTATTACGAAGTTTACGTCCCGGGTCTCTCCCTCTTCTTCGAAACGCGATGGTATGACTTCGCAAAGAACCGAGCGACGGCTGCCAATCCCACAGCCATGCTCCACAACAACGCGTCCCTCGTCTCCCTCTTCACTTCTTTCATCCAAACGATATCCAAGATCAAAAGCACCGATCCCGTAGACATGGTGCATTCCGGCCACCTCGAGCTATCTGTCATCTGGGCTCTCGCTCGCCTTCCTCTCTCAACCCCGCTCACCCAACGCCAGCAGTTCCCAGAATCAGTTCCTGCCGAAGACGACCCGTGGGAAGCACGTGGTCGTTTACAGGTTTTTGAAACACTTATCACGGGCGAAATCCTTGCTGGCAATCCTCTCACACCACCCCCTGCTGCCGCCAACGTGCACCCCCTGCGCAGAAATGAGCTCGAGTTTTGGTATCAGCTCGCCAGGTACCTTCTCCAGGACCATGCCTCCGCTTCTTCCGCCGACATTTCGACCAGGGAGCGCTGCCTGAGCGCCATGAGGGCCCTCCTGGATGGTCGGGAGAACCGGGACGTCCTCTACAGCATCGCGGTGCTGAGAGAGTACACGGCGCAGTGGGACGCTGCTTATAGTGAGCAAAGCGTACCATCGCACCTGGAAGAGTCCGACTCGCGCAGCAAGCTTGCTGTCGCGACAAGATTTATCCGGGACGAGTCGACGTCGACGGGCGGCACGACCAACGTGGTCCGTCGCTTCGCCGACCTTGCCTACCGCGCCTTTGTTCGTCCAGGAGTCAACGTGAATCGAAACCGAGTCAAATATTGAGGGCCCACGGACGGCGGTTCACCATTTGTTTTATTTTTTTTAGGTCTAACACAAGACATGTCAAGGCCGGCATGGATCCTTTTTTTTTTTTAACGATATAGAGGGAGGAGAAAGAAACCGCATCTGGAAAGGATGGAAAACGCTCCTCGGATTTGGTACCGGGTGGCATGGTTGGTTTTCTCTGTGCCTGCGCGGGTCTGTTTGGACCGCGGTTGTATACTTATCATAGACGGGCTGTTCCGGGTCGAGTCCTCGGGCAGCGATGGGCTGGTTATTTCAAGGAAAAGGAGACGCCTGTGTCAGTGTTGGACCGGGTCCTGCACTACAGTAGTCCATTATTTGCCTCTGAGTGCGTGACTGTTTGGGTTAGCTGGTATTGCTGTTGGCGGCTGGCTGTGTAAGCCCAGGCAAGGTGGCAGATCGCCCGAAATGGTCTCCGGGCGGTCGTTTTGTGTGAGAGAATCGACAGCGCTCATCAGGTGAGACGACCCCATTGAGGAAACTCGTAGAGCATGACGTCGTCAATACTCGACACAACACAACAGAAGTCAACAAACTCGTGGTACGAACTAGCGATCAGAGACAAGAAGCACGCCCATCTTCAACTCTATTGTATACCGGACCCGCTCTACCTCTTTGTCGATCACACACGCCTCTTTCATGAATGAACATCTATGTCGTCGTCCCTGGACTCTTACATATCCCGCTGTTCAGGAACAATACTACGCAATCGCCCCTCTGTTATCGCCATCCGGACGTTGCTGATGGCCCTGTCACTCCAAGTCAGATACATTGTCTTCTCTCGATCGTGAAGCATTGGCGGCTGCCTAAGGGGTCAGTGACACTTACCACTCCTCCATCTTCGTCTCCGTCTCAACTGTCCAGGTTCCCATGTGAGGTACTAGTATGACGCGAGGGTTCGAGAGCAGGCCCGGGTGGATGTTTGGCTCGTGCTCGTAGACATCGAGCCCTGCAGAGCTGACTTGTCCCGAGTCCAGAGCGTCCACGAGGGCGGCCTCGTCCATGACGGCGCCTCGTGCCGTGTTGACGATCACAACACCCTTCCTCATTTTGGCGAACTCCCGCCCAGAGATGATATGTCGAGTGTTTTTCTAAAGCAATGGTCAGTCGTGCTGGGGACAGGATGCACGGCGAGCGTGGAATCTCTCACATTCAGGGGCAGGTTTAGACTCAACACATCACTCCCCGCCAGCAGCTCGTCAAAGCCAACGTGTTCTACCCCAATCTCCTCCTCTACGCTGGGATCCAGCCTCGTGCGGTTGTAGTACCGGATCTTCATGCCAAACGCCAATGCCTTCTTCGCCATGTTGCGGCCGATCCCGCCCATCCCAAGAATCCCGAGGACCTTGCCCTGGGGATCATGCCCCAAGGCCGGCGCAGTCACGCCCCGCCACTCCCCAGCTCGGAGGGCCGCCATACCCACGCCGAGGTTGCGAAGAGCGCCCAGGAGCAGAAAGATGCCGATGTCAGCGGTAGCATCGTCGACGGCCGTCGGCGTGTTGGACACGCGGATGCCATGGGCCGTACACGCGTGGACGTCGACCTGGTCATAGCCGGCACCGTTGTGGCAGATGAAGCGGAGCGAGCGCGGGAGGACGTCGAGGAGCTCGGCGTCAACCTTTCCCGTTGTCTGAAAGCTGTCAAACGTGCGATAGGCAGCGAGACAACCTTCGAACGCCCCTGATGCCGCCTCCTCCAGGAATCCGGCGCGGTTGGTGGAGCTTGGTGTAAGCACGTCGGCGATCTCACTGACAGAGGCCCAGGCCGAATGTGCGCTGATGGGTAGGGTCAGCGACTCATACCAAGTTGCACTTTTAATCTTGTTGCTACAAAACACACAGCGGCGCGGGGGAGCAACAAGGGGTTGTGAAAACAAACAGTCACTCCCACGAGTCAGCACCTTACATCCTCCAACCCCCACCTTTATTCCCAACCTTTCTTCTACCGCTGCGGCACGGGGGTCCTCTGAACAATCCACGTGAGGCAGCGGGTCTAGAAACGAAATTTGACTTACTGTTCTATAGCACCCAGCAGGAGCACCTTGGGGCGCGCTTCGTTTTTAGAGGACATGTTCATGGACGGATTTTTAGCCGCTTCGAGTCGAGTCTTGCTTAGAACTCCCACGTGGGTGAATAGCAACCGTAGATAGGCGGACCGAGGGAACTTTTGCCGTGGACCTCAAATTATCAAGATAGCACCGCGAAGGGTGAAAAGATGACACTTCGAACCGCCCCCGCATCAACCTGTCTCATCGGGCTCCTGGGGCTGCTCCACTGCACATTGCCTCACCGGGGGAACGCCGACAGCCCCGATTGGCTCCACGTTGGCTGCCCGGCGCGAGTGCGCGGCATCCGGCATGCTGGCCGAGGACGGACAGAGATAAGGAGCAACGAGGGCCAGCGGTTCAGTGTGGCGTCATCCCGGTGCCTCGCTGCTCATTGCAACAGCCCTCGGGAGAAATAGCCCCTCCATTCCTGTCTATCATAGGTTCTTTTTGTCCACTTTATAACTGAGGTAACCTTCCCGGAATTGGACCTCATCACATTTGTGGACAGCACGATGACAAAGCATTGGTATCCGAACTCCCATTGCCATTGTATTGTATGGTATGGGTCCCGGTTGACGGGACCGTCGTTCTTCTCTGCTTGCCTGCCCCGAGAGAAGTGCCCCGCGCACCAACATGACAAGCTCTCTTTCTGTTAAACGCCGTCCGGTGGGTGTAGGTGGGATATCATGAGCCAAAGCCAACGCCGTACTTTTGTTGAAAATGTGTACCAGACCCCCTTTGCCTTTTATACCCTGCCTAAACCCAATGTGCCATGCCAGTCATGCCTGTTGAAAAACAATGCTCCAAAAAACAACCCCAAACATGCCGTTAAAGACGTGTCCGGGATCCAAAAAGAAATCGTTGAACATCTATCGCAAGGAAAGCTCTGTTCCCGCAGCCCGTTCGACAGAGTCGAGGAAACAACGTGTACATGATTTAGTAGCGGTAGCTATGAGACGTTAGCTGCAGTTCACATGGAGATGAATCAAGTGGTGTAGAAAAGGCGGGGTTGCATACTGATCGCTCTTGAAGGGACCCTCGACATCAAGACCGAGGTACTCGGCCTGGACACCGGTGAGGGTCGTAAGCTCAACGTTGCAGTGAGCCAGGTGGAGGCGGGCGACCTCCTCGTCCAGGATCTTGGGCAGAACATAGACCTGGGTCTCGAGCTTGCCGCTCTTGGCAAACTCGACATACTTCTTGGAGAACTCCTCGTCGTTGTTCTTGTAGAGCATGATCTGGGCAAGCACCTGGTTGGTGAAGCTGCACGACATGACGAACGAGCTGTGGCCAGTGGCGCAGCCGAGGTTGACGAGACGGCCCTCAGCCAGCAGGATGAGGTGGCGGCCGTTCTTCATCAGGAAGCGGTCGACCTGGGGCTTGATGTTCTGGACGGACTGGGCATTGGCCTTGAGCCAAGCAACGTCAATCTCAACGTCGAAGTGGCCGATGTCTGGGCATCAAGGTCAGCATAAACGAGGTCAATCTTGGAGATGGCGGGAAATGGGGAAAAAACGTACTGCAGACGATGGCATCGTTGGGCATGGCCTCGAAGTGCTTGCCAACTAGGATGTCACGGCAGCCAGTGGTGGTGACGAAGATCTGGCCGACCTTGCTGGCCTTGTCCATGGTGGTGACCTCGTAGCCGGCCATGGCGGCCTGGAGGGCGTTGATGGGGTCAATCTCGGTGATGAGCACGCGGGCACCCATGCCGTGGAGGGCCATGGCGCAGCCCTTGCCGACGTCACCGAAGCCGGCAACAACGGCGATCTTGCCGGCAATCATCACGTCGGTGGCGCGCTTGATGCCGTCAATCAGCGACTCGCGGCAGCCGTAAAGGTTGTCGAACTTGGACTTGGTAACCGAGTCGTTGACGTTGATGGCAGGGACAAGCAGCTCGCCCTTCTTGAGCATGCGGTACAGGTGGTGGACGCCCGTGGTGGTCTCCTCAGACACGCCGTAGCAGTCCTTGAGCATCTCCGGGTACTTGGTGTGGACCAGGTGGGTCAGGTCACCGCCGTCGTCCAGAATCAGGTTGAGCTTCTGGCCGTCCTTGAAGGCAACAAGCTGCTGCTCCAAGCACCAGTTGTACTCCTCCTCGGTCTCGCCCTTCCAGGCAAAGACGGGGACGCCAGCGGCAGCGATGGCAGCGGCAGCGTGGTCCTGGGTGCTGAAGATGTTGCACGACGACCAAGTGACCTCAGCGCCGAGGGCAGTGAGGGTCTCGATCAGGACGGCAGTCTGGATGGTCATGTGCAGGCAGCCAGCGATGCGGGCGCCCTTGAGCGGCTGGTCGGCGGCATACTTGGTCCGGATGGCCATGAGACCAGGCATCTCGTTCTCGGCGAGCTCAATCTCCTTGCGCCCGAAGGCAGCGAGGGACAGGTCGGCGACCTTGAACTTGTGGGCGGGAGCAGACATTCTGGCGGCAGTGAAGGAGGCTCTGGGGTCGTGGTATGGTCAGGTCAAGGGAGAGAATGGCAAGCAAGGTCGAGCAAGAGAAAGGGACAGGAAATTATCAGATGTGGGCGGGGCTCCTGCCTTACTTTTAAAGAGGGGCAGCAGAGTTTTGGCGGGGTGAGGAGGGGCTGTAAAAATGGGTCCGACTTAGTTTCCGTGGCAGCGTGGGCAAAGCGAAAGCGGCAGTTATAAGGGAAGGGGAGGGGTACCTAGGAGTAAGGTGTTCTGGTGGGCGTCGATTTTTTTTTTCCGAGTATGCAAGCATAATGAAATCGCATAGAAGACTTTGAAAGTGAAATGTCAATCCAACTCACCTTATCTTGGGGACAGTGATGTCTGATCGGGGACCGGATACCGAGCAAAGGGACCAGAAGAAACGTGCGAGGAGAGACGGAGCTGGCATGTCGGTGAGAGACACAGAGGATTCCACTAAGCTGCTTTCGGCCAATGTCTCCACCAACCCCCCATGAGCTTCCAATCGGGCAGCCAAATGTGAAGAATGCGTCCCTGGGCAGCCAGTGCCACCTCCCTTGGCCGCCCCCGACTCCGAACGATGAACTCCGAAGCTGGTCTGGGATCGGCAGTGCGAGCGGTTTCAGGACTCGACGATTCCGAGAGACAGAACACGATCAAGAACGGTTCTTTAGGAGTGTGTAAGAGCCCACCTTCGCGGTGCCCCTGGCGTTCCGAGAAGTTAAAAGTTTATCGTCCATACCCTACACCCTGGCCAGCACCGTAGATGAATTGACGCTATCTCCTTCGTGGCAGAGAGAGGAAAGACGCATATAGTCCCGAAATAGGCATCATGGCTGGCCCGGAAACTAGTGTAAGCTAACAAACAAGCCCATGACCCGGAACGCCAGACCTAATGCACTTGAGGCACCCCAGCCATCGTTGCCCACCCATCATCGTAATCCCATCCGCAAAAAACCCTTGGCTCCCCGAGGACCACCATCACTCGGGCAGCAAGTTCCCCCTCACAGCGAACATCTTGGAAGTAATCGTCGCCGTGAAACCGTCCACCTGCTTGCTGTACTGTTCTACTTGCCGGGCGTTGAGCATGCCCTCGAGCCGGCTCGGCTCCTGCGGCAGCTTGAAGAGTCGCTGCCACTCGTCCTCGGGCAGAGGTTGCTGCTTGGCTGCCAGGCGCGCAGCGTTCTCCGCCTTCCGCTTCGTCTGCCATTGTGTGATCTTGAATTGCTCACGAGTCAACTGGCGCTGGTAGTACTGGTGGTTGTTGAGATCCGAGTAGTGGGACTCAATACTGTCGAGCAGCAGATCGCATGTCTTCTCAAGGAAGGGATCAATCGAGAGGTCGAGAGTGTCAAAGGATGGGTGCGCGGGCAGCTTGGCTTGGTCGCGCCGGATGTCGTCGAGCGAAGCCGGAAGAGGGATCTCGGCAGAGTCGGGGGGCGCGGGAATTTGGTGCAGGAATGAGGTAAGGAGGTGCGAGTTGTGGACGATGACGGGAACCTCGACAATGATATCCCTGAAGGTCAACTTGGACTTTTGTAGGCTATTTGCAACGGTTCGAGTCAGCACCAGAATCGCAAAACAGAAAGTGAGTTCACCCCGGGGAAGGTTTATCCTGACCTCTCGGTTGTGAACTTCCCCTCCTTGTAGGCGGCCATAAACTCGGCCGACAACCTGAAAGCCCGCAAGCTCAGGGCGCCTTGGGAGCTCCTGCTCACGTCGTGAACGAGGGCGACTGTCTTGTCGTTGTCGCGCTGGTAGTGATACTGGTTCTCGATGAAGCTGAGGTTGATGAAGTTGCCCATGGTCGCACTCGTGTACCAGCCCACGTTGTTCGCATCGACGTTGACCTCCTTGAGATGCCTGATCATTTCGCTCTGGTAGGCGATGTTGGCCTTGGCACGGGGCGCTGCCGCTGCGAGGCTCGATGCGTCGGACTGGTGGCCATCGGTGGTCGAGACGTCGACGGTCGGGAAGGGAAACGCGTTCGTGATTTCAAGAACTCCATTGCTGTCCATGCCTACAAGCGATCCGGTGGCAGTAGTCGGGAAGGTCGAGGAGCAGTGCTTCACAATCTTCATCACCACCTGCCATGAACTGTCAGCAACGCGCCCAAGGGTATGGCGGGGCACTGGATCTCGACTCGAGATTTAGTTGCGTACAAGCGATTCGACCTGTGCCGACTGGAACGGCACATCCTTTTGCGCGTCAACCATGGCTTCGAAGAGTTGATTGCGCTATATGTGGAGGTAGGGTATCCTGGGAGTCTGCTCGGTGGTGATCTTTGTTCAGTCGTCGAGGCTGCTTAGCAACTTTTCAGGGTTTCGGAAATCTCGCTTCGTTTGTGGGCAAGCAGGCCGGGAAGTGGCTTGAAAGCAAACCGGGAGCGGGGATCTCTGGCAGAAACGGGGAATGTGTGGCTGGGGTGTGGCGTGGGGGACTCGGCGCTGCGGGGCATTGAGAACTCGCAGCGCACGCAGTCCCATTCCCACTCCTGCATTTCTCCTAATCCGGCAACTCGAGTCAAAGTGTAAGCGCAAGCCTGCGCAGTCTTGGTAGTCCGACCAGCGCGAGATCACGCCTTCTCCTTTGAGATCCCATCGCTCACTCAACTCTTTGCACTACGGCGGCGGCGGAGATGTGTTGTGTTCGAGTCTGTTTGGTGCTGAAACCTGACGGTCACGGAATCCAAGCGCTGGCTGATGATTTGACCGAAAACAGCAACATCCCACGCTTTCCCCCACGTTGAGGCACGCTCCTGGCCACGCCTTGCACACCACACCCCGACCTTAAATTGACGACCACCCCGGCTTTCTTGCCTGCTTTCAAGTTTCATTCACTTCTCTCCCCATGCCCGTTCTCCTTTCTATGCATGTCCACACAGTCGTCAGATGCGAGGGGTGCGGTGTCTTCAACTCTTTCTTGGTCTATTATCCCCGATGCCTTCTATGGATATCACTGCTGCTGCCCAAAACCAAACACTATTTGCGCCTCTAAAAAAGTCAATCCGTTCGTGTGTTTCGCATTTCTCCCTGTGTCCCTTCACTCCTCCCAAGCCGTGATGGCCCAGGATTTGATGCCGTCCCCGATGGTCAGCCTGAGTCGGTCGATTTTCCAGAAGGAATACAAGGACCGCGCGGCACCCGCTGCCTTGCGATGAGCTGGACCTATGCCCCCTTTCCTTGCGTCTTCCTGGGACCTCCAGATGCATGTCGCCAAGTTGCGACCCTCGGCATCGGGAGTCCCGAACCAGTACCTGCCACAAGTGTCAGCTCGGTGCGTCCGGCCAGCGCTGGAGGCGGTTAGGATGCGGCATACTTCAAGAAGCCACCGCTTGCTGTGGCCTCGGCGTGGGCTGCCTTGTCCAGCGTTCCGAGTTCCGCATACACAGTTGTCGGCGGGATGCGGGAACGGAAGGCGACGACGAAGAAGGAAGTTTCCTTCCACGCGTGATTGGCCTCCCGCGTGAGCGTCTGGAGAGTGTCGATGATCTCCCCCCAGTTGAACGTCTCGACGTATGGCGCAGTGGCATAGTCCTCTCGCAGACACTTCATCTTGGTCAGCGCGAGGGAGAGGAGTTGGTTCTCCGCGTCAAGGGTTTCGAGGTCTAGAAGATGGTGCGGTTCATGGTATGGCGAGACAACCAGGTATCTGTCCCAGCTGGTTGTCTGTCTCGCCGCCAGAGGCCTGATGCCGGAGACCACGGCAGACCCTGTTGCATCCAGTCTCTCGAATGGCTGGGCTTGCACCTCAGCCACGACCACCGGGCCTTGTGAAACGGTCATGATGGACGATGTGAGATAGGATCACGAAGGGAGGGACAGCGCAATGAAGGCGACGGAGGAGAGTGATGGACAAGCCGACCGGGGATGGTGTGGATCTACGCTCTCTCAATGTTGACTTCGAGGGCGGCCGTTTGGATGGCGGGATGGGGGAGAGAGTGGAAGCAACAAAGGAATGGGCTGCTCGGCATGCTCTTAAGAGAATGCCTCTCGAGCACAACAGCCAACATACGCTGGTGACATGCCGAGAGCAAATCACGAATTTCGACTGTGTGTCCCTGCACCTCCCACCGGACCCGCCCAGCATGGTGAAGAAAGGGCTCCTGGAGATGTTGCTGAAACTGAGCGGATCGCGCCATCGGTTGCAGGGGTGGTGCCATCGCCAACATCCCAGTCCAACTCGGATCTGCCACGATATGGAAAGATAAACCTACCGATATGGCTGTTTCGGCTCTTCCAACTCCGAGCCAGACTCTGCTCAGATTGCAGACTGATGGTAAGGTTTTTACCAATTGCTTCCTTGGTTGCAGTCATGAGGTGCTCGCTGCTAACACAGGGGTACCTGCTCTCGGCCCGGGTTTGGTGGGGCTGTTCCGAAACAATGGCAAAGAGTCGGGGTCGCCCCCTCCAACGTGCACAAGAGAAGTTAAGACTTTAAACCAGTCACCGCCACCTGTCGTCATGTTTTTCAGTATTTCCCACTGTGTCTGAACATGGAAGTCATGTTGGGGAAATGGAGATTATTTGCAACGTATTATTACGCTGAGTTTTGGGGGTTTCACAAAATCGAAAGCCTTCCTGCGAGCACCCACTGGCTGATAGGTTCCCGCAGCGCCAGGCGCACACAATGCTGCAGTACAACGTTGTCTGGGACCCTGTGCTTAACCGCTCCAATACTTCGTAACGAGTGGCAGATAAGCCAAATCCCGAATCCCTCCGTAAATCTCTCGATAAACCAGGTATCCCATCCCGCTCTGCTGGACGGCGCGGCGGGCGCGTCACCAACACGGCTAGTCGCATCACCCTTTACACTTGAGACACCCGGCGGAATAGGCGTACAGTCAAGCACATGGCATATCTCGCAATCGGCAATGAACATCCGGGTATGTCTATACATCTATACTGTGATGAAGTCGCAGTTGCTGCTTGATGTCAGACAAAGCTGGGCTCCTTGAGTGACCGGTCCTTCAACCAGATCTTGGTGACTTCGTAAGAACCGAGATACAGACCGCTTCCTAGAGCAGCCCACGTTGCACGCAGCATACCGCCCCGGAACAGACCTCGGATCCCTCTCTCACGAAGGATAGCCTTCACGACATCCAGTCCGCTGCTATTTCGCAGATCGCCGCCCCCGAGCATGATCCTGGTTTTGACCACGTCAGCTGGAGTCGTTAGTGTTGCCGCAATGGACCCCGATACAGCCGCCGCGCTCCCTGTCACCAGCCCTGTCTCGAGGAGGAGAGGGCGAAGGCTGTCGTGCATGGCAGCCGCCTCCCCATCACTCATCGTTGATCCTGGTGCCGCGTAGGCGGCGATACGAGAGTCTTGGTGCTGTCGCCATTTCCAGATCTGCTCACGCAGGTACTCGAACATGGGAAACTGCATCGCCGTGAACGGCAAGTTCCGCACGACCAAGGCTGTATATCCTCTCCATAGCGTTCGCGACACACTGCCTTCCTTTTGTCGGAGCATATGGAGCGCTTGTAGGGACGAGGACCGTCCGGCGGTGTTGGATCGCTGCATTACTTGGGCGTTCTGCTTGATTACCTCAGCCGGTGTGAGCACAAGGCATGAGGCCATCTCGGCACCCGCTGAGGCGATGGCATGGATGACTGGCCCCGGTGCAGCCGCGGGCAAAGTGTGTGCAAGAAGCGACTTGGCCGACTCATAGCTTGCGAAAAATGTTGCAGCTGTGAGTTCAGAAACACATTAGTCCTTGGTCAGGGGCAAGATCACAAGCTTCATTGTCGGGATTGCGAGATTGACGACTAACCAGCTGGGAGTGTCGCGAGAACCACACTTCCAATGCCCTGGTACAAGCCTCTTACGGCCGTATACGGTGCCCGCCCGACAGAGGCGAGTTGCTTGCTGATAGTCAGGGAACTCTGGCTTTGGTAGCGAGTCTTGATTGTGTCGAGGGGATACACAAGCACGTCGACGGTGAATGCAGCGACAGCACCGGCCTGTAATGCCATCGTGTCAATATGATATGCCGCTTCACGCGATGAAATTGCGCTTACCGCTAGTATTTCAATATTTGCAGAGTCCCTCATATTCCCAACGAGAGTTGCGTTACTGTCGTTGTTGTTTGTGCTCTTGGGTTGCTGGGCATGGGAACTTGGCGCCGTTGAGGGAACGAATGACATCATCACAAGCGTGAAATCCCGAAGTCAGTTATGAGTTTGAAAACAAGGCTTGGAATAACATAGCACATAGCCTTCCTGCTTCTCTTCGACCCCTAGATTATTCTGTAACGCTCACGTCTAGTTGATGGATGTATCCCCCCCACAGATAGGTATGATCAGTATATTTTTGAAGCATGTGCAACCAAAACATTCTAGACCAGGGCCTATCCGCTGATCAGGAGGACAAGAGGACAGGCTGCAGAGACCGCACCTGTGAATGTCGCCCACAACCTCGACGCCAAGCTCGTACAAATGTGCATTCAACGTCAGCCTGCGGTTGTTTTGGGCTCGGAGACGCCCAATGACAGTCGTGCTTTCCTCTCCCACGAGATAGGCTCCATTTCGGCGTTTCAGGGCAGTAAGTGAAACCGTGAAACGCCATGCACCTTGGCGTATGTGCTGTGAAGCCCAGTTTCATAGGAGCTGTCATTGAGAATGGCATCCAGCAAGCCCGGAGGATCGGAGACAGTTGCGGAAGCAGAGACTGAGAAACATCCAACTCGGAATTGGGGGGCGAGCGAGGGGCGAGCTAATGGGCAAACAGTTCTAGAAGATTTCCATCTCCTCGACGTTCTTCTCCTTCCACATCTCCCCTTCCATCATCCCATAGACATAACAATCTCCTGTCAACTTCCATCCACTGCCCGACCTCTGCACCACAAACGGACACGGACTCCCCTCCCACAATGCAATCTCGTGCCCAGGTAGGGAATTGTGCGGGACTAGGGCCAGCCTGCCGTCGTCCAGCTTCGCCATGGCGTAATCCAAGGGTGTGATGAGCGCTGCGTCAAGCCACTTTGGTGTCGCCGGCACAAGGATGTTCCAATTCCCGTACACGGCGATGACCACCCAAAAGAGGCTCATCGGCCTTAACCATTCCGGGACAGTGAAATACGCGTATCTCATTCCGATGGCAAGGCAAAGCTGTATGGCGGCCATGAGCGTAGGGAAGATACGGAGTGCGCCCTTGTGATGATCGTAGCTGAACCCGAGCATGAGCCAGTGTAAGTTAGGGAAGTATCGATTGAAGCCAAGGAGGTCCATCAAGCGGAGGAGCGGATTCCACCTAAGGGCATCACTCAGCGCCCTGAACTCGTTGACCATCTCGGTGATCAGGTCTTGAGGGGGTCGGTCGGTGAGCGGGTGGTGGAAAAAGTCGCAGCCACGCCGACCTTTCATCAGGGTTATAAACATGGCTGTTAAGTCATCGTCGGCTCTTCCCTCGCTATGCCGATGAGCCTCTGCCAGGCGTGCCCACTCTAGGAAGATAGCCAATGCGGTCCCCTTCTTGTAGGTGGTTACCGGCCACATGAGAAGACGCGGAAGCGATGGGTAGAAGAGAAGGGTGCGAAGAAATTGAGCAGTGGCTTCGCCGGAGAACTCGTTCCACGAGGCCGGGGGCCGGGGCTCCGGTATCCCTTTAGGGTGTTCGAGCCGTGCGTATTGATGGTGGATCTCCAGCGCTCGGCAGACGGTCGCGATCCGTCCGGCAGTCATGCCGCGGAGGACGAGTGCCCGTCCGGATGGCCCGTCGCGAAGGATCAGGGTCGGGCATTGCGAATCCCCAGATGCCCGATAGCCCCGGTAAATCTCAGGCCTCGTGTCGCTCAAGCGATGGTATGGAACTCCGTTGCTCAACCCAAACCGAGATGGAGGTAATTTGGAGGCGTCGTATCCCCAATCAGGCACCCAGGACGGGAGATCCGGTTGTCTCGTCAGGCAAGCAGGTGCCAGGCAGTGGACCAGTAAGGTAAGGTCGCGTGTCTGTCGCAGCAGCGCAAACATGACCCTAGTATAACACTCGGCCGTCGATATCTTGTACAGATCATCGGCATCTCCGCCGACAAGTGCGCGGTCTTGAGGGGGTGCCAGGCCCAGCATCGAGTAAACCTTATCTCGCGGATCCGATGCCTGCGACCATCGAAACTGGACGAGAAGCTGTCCCAAGCTCGGTCCTCCCTGTCCTCCATAATGGTGAAAGATGCTCGTCAGGCGAATCAAGGCACGAAAGTTGGGGCCGACGTCCCGCACAACCCACCTCATACAGTGTTCCAGCATAAGAAGGAACTGCTTGAAGTCGGACCAAGTTAACCAGTGGTGCCCCGCCAGGATGCGTGCTTCTTTCGCGAGACACATTTCCTGGATGATCCACGCACGGCTCCAGTACGGCTGCCGGAAGACTTTTAGGAGACCATCCATGATGCCGGGCGAGAAAATCTCCCGGTTGCCGTCCCGAAGAGCGGCCCGGATGGCCATGGCCTGCAGCATGTTCCACGCCACATCTGGTGAATCGTCTGTCACCCCCGCCTGGGCCTTGATCCTGCGTCCGGCAACAACCCAACGTGAAGCGTAGAGTTTGCAGGCTGCAAAACACTGTTCAATGTTCCTGGGGAGGAGGGATGGCTCGAGCCAAATCAAGACTTCCTGGGCTCGGGAGTAAATATGGCGCATCAAGGCAACTTGGCGTGCCTGCTCGATCTTGTCGCGCTGATTAATACAGATGGCGTCGATCCAAATGGTAACTCCATAGGGGAATGCGGACTTGAGCTGGTCGAGCGCCGTATGAAGGTTTCGGGTAACTTGAATCTCGACTCCGTTGCAAAGAATCGGAAGGGTGTCGTAGGCGTCCCCCCAGTGATAGGATAGCGCCTTGTACTTAGGACATGTTGTCAACGGGGTGTTGTGGAGATTCCAGGACTTGTCGGCGGCTAAGGTGAGAAGACGGATGGAGGCGTCCTCTGTCCCTTGCGAGGGCGGAAGGGTCAGATTTGCGTAAAGGGTGTGTGAGGCCATAAGGGACCGGGTATCGGGTCAACAGGTGCAGAAAGAATGCCAAACAAAAACCGGAAGTGGTGCAGTGATTGATTAGACTCAAGGACACGGGGCGTGGTAGTAAAGGCACCAGTCCTGGCTACGTTACTCGGGACTGAGGCGAAGTCAGTGAACAGCCACAACCGAATCCCAACAAGGTCTACGCCTAGGCTCAGTGTCACGAGTGAGCACGCCTGAGAGTCTTGGCACCTAGCGAGACGTTCAAGCACGACCCGGATAAATCCACCGTAGCCTCCGCTAAATCTACCGTAACTAGCTACACTACCTCAGGCACGATGTATCGCCTCAAGCTAAACAAGCGTGCAATACCATCACTACCTTAACCCAATACAATTTCTACAACGAAGCCATTGCTAATCACGCTGCCTATAATATAGGCGCTTTTCTCCAGGTATTGTAGTCCGTCTCCAGGCGTGAATTTGCCTACAAACCTCCCCGCCCTCTCCACCAAACCATCATCCTGACTCCTAGCCTTCCAGCCCACAAGACGCGTTGGCGCATCGCCAGCCAAGGCTAGTAAGCAGGGCGTGTGGAGGCGGTGCGCGCCGGCGGTCTGACTTGAACAAACTTTACCTTACTAGGTATTTAAGTGCATTGGAGAGACCTTTGTTCTTTTTTGCTTCGCCGACTCTACCACGGAAAGTAGTCCAATCGGCCTAAAAATAGTATCATTAGAAAGCTTTCGAAAAGCTCTATCTATTCACATCTGTTGTAGCTGCGCGCGAGCCGTTGCGTGGCCGTGGGAGGTGTAGGAGTTGGGAGGGCCTTCGCGGCGACTACGGTCGAAAAACCCCTTACCGACTTTGCTACTACGTGACTACTGACGTTACTACTCTTCTATCGCTACCTACCTCGTCGTCGACCTACTTTTCTCTATTTTTGATCTACTTTTTCTATTGTTTAAGCTCCTTTTCGTTGCCTGGCTAACGACTATTAACAATAATAACCTTTGAAAATCAAAAAATGTCAAAATCGATAAAACCTTTAAAAATAATAATGGCGACTACCAGCCTTGCTTCTAGTACCTATAACTATCTAGTTATAGGCCTACTTTAGCGCGCTGCCCGGTATCTGCCCAAGCCTATAGAGGCCCCTAGAGCTACCTTATAGCTTAGAAAGGAGTCCTATAGAGAGCTCTTTGATAGTTTAGTAGCCTTAGTACTAGCCGAATAGCAGGGTATAGCCTAGGGCCTTGCAAAAGAGGTCTATACCCTATTTACGACCTTATAGCAGACGAACTACCTACTATAACCCACCAAAGTCGTTACTATAACTTACCTATAGAAGGTAGTTAACCCCCGTTGGACCTCTATTTCAACAAACAGCTAGCCGACTTCGAGGCCCGGCTACAGCGAAAGTCCCTACAAACAGGGGCTGGCCCTGGCCCAGAGGTTGAACGAACTACTCCGGGCCACTTGATCATAGAGGCTTGCAACAGAATCTACCACAGATTCAGGAAGTGGAAGGGCCGTGGCCTCAGGCCACAACAGGGCCCACAGCGACTTACACCTACTGACCAGGCCACTGTTACAGTAAGTAAGTGGGCCGACCAGCGGTGGAAAACAGGGAAGAAGAGCCACAAGAGGTTGACTACCGACGAAGTGGTCGAACTAGCTTGGCAAGCCCGTTGGGAGGACCACAGAACCTAACAGAGGGCTAGCCTACAGAGGGCTGGCCCGCAGAGGGCTGGGCTACAGAGGGCCATAGTGCTGAGGATGGCCGACGAAGACCCTCTAACCCTCCTTTTTACCGACAAAGCCCTGAAGAGGCACGACGGCCTTACGAAGGCCCAGAGCTCCCTACTGGCCCAGGCCCGTATAGGGGATATTGGCTTGCGGGACTACCTATTCCGGGTGACGGTCCCACAGGTGCCTACTCCCTACTGTGCCTGTGGCCAGGGCAAGGAAACAGTGGAGCACTTAGTGGTATGGTGTCCCGACCTACCGCTATAGAGGCCGTGGGAGCAACGGCAAATTCGGTCACGTAGAGACTTACAGACTATTTTTCGGAGGGGTCCCTGGGAATATTCGGCTTGTTCGGCAGGTTCTGGGTTGGCTAATAGACTCTGGTCGACTACTAGAGTATAGGCTAGCTAGAAAGCTAGATCTAGAAATGGTGGAAGGCTAGGCCCAGAGGCTAATATAGGGCCTCCGTTCTACTGTATTGTATTGGATTCGCATTATGGCTTTAGAAGGGTGGATGGAGGTTTTTACCCGGCCTATACGGTATGGTTTCCTCTGTACATAGCTAAGTAGAAGGATCGGCACACCTTCGGGTATATCGGTGTATGAAAATCTATCTATCTATCTATCTATTATATCCCTACTATCTAATTCTCGTAGCGGTCTTAGTAATTCTTATATATCCCCTAAGTTTCCACTTGTAGATTTCCTTGATTAGTTACCTCTAATCGTTCTTATCGGCGATTGTTAGGCCGATGGTTCTTTCTTCTCTAAAGATTGCGTAGCATTCTTTAAAGTATTAGAGAGGATACCAAAGCGATCTATCTCGCTATTTTTAAAGCAATAGTAGTAATACTTTAGTTGGGTTTCTAAAGTAATCTAGTCTCCTACTTAAGATATCTGATTGTACATTTTCCAAGCCTTTTTTATAGTAGATAATAAAGTTAAATGTAGAGAGAAATTCCGCCTAGCGGGTTTACCACTAGTTAAGTTCTTTCGTCGTAGTAAAATACTAGAGGTTCTTATAATCTATATATATTTATACCTTATACGTTATACTACTAAGATAGGGCCTTTATCCTCTAAAAGCTTCGATGATTGCTAGTAGCTCTTTATTATAAATTAGGTAATTGAGCTATAGTCCTAAAGCTTCTTCGAAAAGAATGCTATAAGGTAAAGCCTCCCTTGCTTGTCCCATTAGCTAAGTTGCCCTCCGACTATATAGTCTAATATATTAGTCTTGACTTCGAATAGCTTTCTAGTGTTAAGTAATATAAGTACTAGGTCTACCGTGATAAGATCTTTAATCCGACTAAATATTTACTCCTATTCTTTTCCCCACCTAAACTCGACGTCTTTTGTCGTCAAATAATATAGAGGGTAAGCAATATCTCCTAAGTTTTTAACGAATATTCTATAGAAGTTGACAAACCCGATAAATCCTCTAACCTCTATTATATTAGTTAGCGTAGGCTATAACCTAATAGCTTTAACCTTACTTAGTTCTATTCCTATCTATCCTAGCAAAATTTCGAAGTTGAGGAAGATTGTCTTTATAATGTAGAACCTTGCTTTTATCTTTATTGATAGAGAGTTTTTATATATAGAGTATATCCAATACTTGCCTTATATACTTCCTATACTCTTCGAATATTTTAGAGAAGATAAGAATATTATCTAGGTAATAGACTATAAACTTATCGAGGAATAGTCGGATCGTACAATTAACGACCTTCTAAAATATTATAGGTATATTTATTAGCCTAAATGGTATAATATAGTATTCGAAGTATCTATAACGAAATATAAAAATACTATCTTATTTATCCCCTTCTTTAATATAAATATAGATATACGCTATTAGAAGATCGAGAGATATAAAGTATTATATACCTATTAGCTAATCTCGAAGTTACGAGATAAGTAGTAGTAGGTAGCGGTCCTTTACTATTTCGCCGTTTCACTATTAATAGTCTATATATATCTTGAATTTTCTATCCTTCTTTAGTATAAAAAGGATCGGGTATTCTACTAGAGATATCGATTAGTCTAATATACCCTATCTTGAGATTAGCTTTAAAATATCTCTTTTAATTCGTTATTTTAAAGTTCGTTTGTATAGTATATCTTAAAGAACTTTAACTAGGCGTCTTCTTTAAGTTTGATTTTATAATCCTAAGGTCTATATTCTAGTAACCCTTTTATATATTTACCTTCGAATACTAGGTACCCCTAGTACTCTACCAGGATCTTCTCTATTTTATCGTTCTCCTTTATACCTTGATAGTATACGAATTTACTGTTGGCTATAACTTCGGCTACTTCCTTTTAAGTGACCTATTCTTAGAACTAAAGTCTATTATTGTCGACTAAGATAATAGTAACCTCTTAGTTAATCTATCTCTATCTATATCGTTCCTTCTAATAACTACTGCCTTTTCCTAAGTCTATAGTCTATCTACTACTATTTTATCTCCTATAGTAAGTCTTTAAAGTATATATACTTTATTATACTACTTCGTCGTAGTTTATCATCTATATTTCCTATTATATTGATCAGATATAAGCCTATTATACCTCGGAGTTGTAAGTAGCTACCTCCCTTCTAACTAATATCGGAGTTGTAAATCCTATACTATAGGCGACCTAAGATTATATCTTTCTTAGCCCTTATATCTACAATATCGAAAATCACTATTATAGTCTTCTCTTCGACTATAATATCAAGTAGTTCCGTCTCGTACTATACGATCTATATAGGGAATAGTCCTTTGACTATATATAGTTGCCTCTTTATCTTCTATAGGATTTGAAGTTAATTAACGAAACTTAGCGAGATAAAGTCGATCTATAATCCTCTATCCACTAGTATAAATGCCTAGTACTATTTCTAGTATACTCTAACCTAAATCTAATCGTCTAGTTAGTCACTTTGTATAGCGGCTACTTCCATATAATCTATCCGTCTCTCTTATCTCGCTAGTTCGTTAGGTAGTCTTATTACTATACTACTACGCCGCCTCTTAGACCTCCTATTGGCTATCCTAGTAGCAACTATCCTCTTTCTAGTAGCATTTTTATTAATTTTAGTAGACCGTTATATATCCACTAGGAAGTCGTCGTAGGCCTTCTATTTCGCCTAGTTCTTCCTATACTAGTAGGTCTATCTTCGTTATAAAGGTATTAGTTTTATTCGGGCCTATTGTAGGCCCTAGAGTTATTTCCTAACTTTTGTTAAATCGAAGAGATATTCCCCTAGGACTCTAGTTAGTCGTTCTCTACTTACTAAATAGCCCTCTTCCTATCTCGCATCGCTTTTTCTTGCCTTCCTTTATTAGTAGACTACTTCCTAGGATATACTTATACCTTACCTTAAGCTCTTCGAGCTACTTATTAATACTAGGATCCTTCTTAATTTTAACTCGTCCTTCTTCGTCTTTATATAAATCAAGTACCCTAATAATTCTTTGAGGAATCTAGTAGTACTACTAAACCTTCTATTTAAAGTAGTAGAGACATATATAGTCGCTATATCCCTTTACTTCCTCTATATCTCGGTAGTACTTAGGCTATATCCTCTTAGGTATAATATAAAGGTACCCTTCGTCTATTCTATTAAACGCCTATAGGAGATCGGCGTAACTATAGCCATAGAGATAGATGGATAGATAGATTTTCATACACCGATATGCCCAAAGGCGTGCCGGTCCTTCTACTTAGCTATGTACAGAGGAAACCGTACCGTATAGGCTGGGTAAAAACCTCCGTCTACCCTTCTGAAGCCACACTGCGAATCCAATATAATACAATAGAGCAGAGGCCCTGTGTTAGCCTCTGGGCCTAGCCTTCTACCATTTCTAGGTCTAGCTTCCTAGCTAGCCTATACTCTAGTAGACGACCAGAGTCCATTAGCCAACCCAGAACCTGCCGAACAAGCCGAATATTCCCAGGGACCCCCCGAAAAACAGTCTGTAGGTCCCTATGTGACCGAATTTGCCGTTGATCCCATGGCCTCTGTAGCGGTGGGTTGGGGCACCACACCACCAAGTGCTCCACTGTTTCCTTGCCCTGGCCACAGGCACAGTAGGGAGTAGGCACCTGTGGGACCGTCACCCGGAATAGGTAGTCCCGCAAGCCAATATCCCCTATCCGGGCCTGGGCCAGTAGGGAGCTCTGGGCCTTCGTAAGGCCGTCGTGCCTCTTCAGGGCTTTGTCGGTAAAAAGGAGGGTTGGGGGGTCTTCGTCGGCCATCCTTACCACTGTGGCCCTCTGTGGGCCAGCCCTCTGTGGGCTAGCTATATATTGGGTTCTGTGGTCTTCCCAACGGGCCTGCCAAGCCAGTTCGACCACTTCGTCGGTAGTCAACCTCTTGTAGCTCTTCTTCCCTGTTCTCCACCGCTGGTCGGCCCACTTACCCACTATAACAGTGGCTTGTTCAGTGGGTGTAAGTCGCTGTGGGCCCTGCTGTGGCCTGAGGCCACGGCTCTTCCACTTTCTGAATCTGTGGTAGATTCTATTACAAGCCTCTGTGATCAAGTAGCCCGAGGTGGTTCGTTCGGCCTCTGGGCCAGCCCCTGTTTATAGAGACTTCCGCTGTAGCCGGGCCTCGAAGTCGGCTAGCCGTTTGTTGAAATAGAGGTCCAACGGGGGTACCCAAGCCTCTGTTGCCAAACACCTAGTGGGGGAGGTCTTGTAGGCACCCACCACTATTCGAAGGCTTCGGTTCTGGGTCTTCGTCAGGGCCTTCGCTGGGCCCTGTGGCTTGCTTGCTCCCCCTAGAGCCGTTGGCTGGTGGAACGTGGAGGCCCCGTAGGCTATAGCACTGCGGATGCATTTGGTATAGACCTCCCGAGCTTTGGATAGGCTGGGGCCCCACGTTTTGGCTGCAATCCTCGAAAGAGCGAAATCCTGGGTTTTTAGCTTCCTTTTCACCGCCTGGCAATGTGGTTTCCAGGATAGCTTCCAGTCAAGCCACACCCCCAAGAACTGGGCCGAGGCCACTAGCTTGACCACACTATAGCCATTGCCCAGTGGGTGGGCAAGGGCCACAGGGTCTGGCCACTGCCTGTGGGACTTGTTGAAGTGTATCAATTCACACTTGTGGCCTGCAAAGGCCATTCCACGGGTAGATGCCCACTGTAGGCAAGTCTTCCAGGCCTTTTCCAGTTGTTGGACGTTGGCTTGGGGTTCCTCCCAAAGACTAGAAGGTTAGTATCGTCGGCAAAGCCTACTATACTAACTAGTGGGTGGTCCTGTTTTAGAGCCTTATATAGCGAAGCTATATAGAGGATAAAGAGGACTGGGGAGAGCGGTGAGCTCTGTGGAACCCCTGCAACCACTGGTATGTCTTCTGTTTTCTGGCCGTCGAAGTGGAGGGTAGCCACGCGGTTGGTCAACCAAGCCCTCACCCAGACCACTAGCCACTGTGGGAAGCCCTGTTCCCGGAGAGTGGCCAATAGCCGGGTGTGGTTGACAGTGTCGAAGGCACCCGAAATATCCAACTGTAGAAGGCTAGCCGTGGCTCGTTGCCTCCAAGCCTCTTGGACCTGGGCCACGACTAGTCGAATGGCTAGTTCAGTGGATCGGTGTTCCCGGTTACCCATTTGCTCGGTGGGTAATAGGCCATAGGCCTCAGCAGCCCTAGTGACCCTTCGGGCTACTAAGGCCTCTATAACCTTCCCAACCGTTGGTAGGAGGGCTATAGGCCTATAGCCTGCAGGTGTACGGTAGGTTTCGGGTGTTTTTCCAGGCTTCTGTAGAACCACTGTCTTGGCTCTCTTGAACTTGCCTGGGAACCAGCTAAGCCGGAAGCAGGCCTCTGTAAGTACGGCCAATACCGTATACAGTGGCTGACCACAAGCCTTCAGTAGGCCAGTGGGTAGAAGGTCCTCGCCGGGGCCTTCCAGGGGCTGATTCGTGACAGCGTGGCTTCGATATCCTCTGTAGTGACCTCTACCTCTATATCGAACCCTGGAACCCACTGTTGTAGTAGGTCTGGGTCCTCTATATCAGTAAGATCAGCCACTGGGCTAGGGAAGAACTTGGTGGCCAAGGCTTCGGCCTTTTGTTGGTGGGTGGTGAGGTCGTGGCCCTGTGTAGGGTCTTTGAGAGTCGGAAGCTTCGGGGGGTCCGGGGGGTTGAAGCTTCTGCAACGGGCCCATCGTTCCAGTGACCAAAGTAGGTCCGGGTGGTGGGTGGCCTTCTGAACAGTGGCCCTCCAAGCCTTCGTCTTCCCCTGATAGTAGTTTTCAGGGCTTGTAAGCTCTGGTTGAGCCTTCGTTTGTTGTACCCCGACGGGGCTACCCTGTGTTGCCTTTCGGCTTCTCTAGCCTGTTGCTGGGCCTCTTTGACTTCCACTGACCACCAGGGTGAGGCGTAGCCTCTGTTGGGCTTCTTCCGGGGGTGGCCAGTTCGGCTACCCTCTGAAGCTCTGTAATCAACTGATCGAAGGCCTGTTGTAGGCCCTGTTGATCCTGGATTCGGGCTTTGAGGCCCTGTAGCCCCGGGTCTTGCAGGCCCATTCGGAGTGGTAGGTAGGCCGCTTCGGCTTCCACGCGGCTCTCCTTCATCAGCTTCCAATTCCAGCCCTCTGGCTGGGCCTGTGGTAGAGGGGGCCCACTGGTATAGACTTCAAGGACCTGTGGGTAGTGGTCTGACTTCCCCCGGTGCTCTAGGCCATAGTAGGCCGTCGGAAGGCCCACAGTGGCCCAGAAGTGGTCAATCGTTGACGTGCGGCCCCGTTGGGTCCCCAATAATGCTTCTATTGTATTATCAAAGTGATCTAGTCTTTTATTTAAAGCGTCTACTCTTACGTTTTTAGATCCTTTCTTATAGATGATAACGAAGTTGAATTCTACAAGGAATTCTACCTATTATATCTAGCATTAGTTAAGTTCCTTAGTACTAGTGAAATACTAGAGATTCTTATAGTCTATATATACCTATACCTTATATATCGTACTACTAAGGTAGGGTTTCTATTCTTTAAAGGCTTTGATAATTACTAATAGCTCTTTATTATATATAGGATAGTTAAGCTATAGTCCTACGAGCTTCTTTAAAAAGAATACTATAGGGTAGAGCTTCCTTTGCTTGTCCTATTAGCTAAGTTGTCTTCTAATTATATAATCCGATACGTTAGTTTCTACCTCGAATAGCTTTCTAGGGTCTAGTAATAGAAGTATAGGGTCTATAATAATAAAGTCGCGAATCCATTAGAATGCCTATTTTTACTCCATTCCCTATTGGAATTCGATATCCTTTTTTGTTAAGTAGTATAAAGGTCTCGCAATATTACCGAAGTTCCTAATAAATATTCGATAGAAGTTAGCAAACCCGATAAACCCTTTTACCTCTATTATATTCTTAGGTATATGCTATATCTTAATAGCTCTAACCTTAGTTATTTCTATCTATATCTATCCTAGTAAAATCTCAAAGCCTAAGAAGATTGTCTTTATAATATAGAACTTACTTTTGTCCTTATTAATAGAGAGTTTCTATATATAGAGTATATCTAGTACTTGCTTTATATATTTCTTATACTTTTTAAATATTTTAGAGAAAATAAGGATATTATCTAGGTAATAGACTACGAAATTATTGAAGAATAGTTAGATTATATAATTAATGACCTTTTAGAATATCGCTAGTATATTTATTAGCTCGAAAGATATAATTTAGTATTTAAAGTATTTATAGTAAGTATAAAAGGCTATCTTCTATTTATCCCCCTCTTTAATATAAATATAGGTATATACTATCAGAAGGTCGAGATATATAAAGTATTATATACTTACTAATTAATCTCGAAGTTGCAAGATAAGTAGTAAAGGGTAATAGTCCTTTACTATTTTACTATTTAACTATTAGTAGTCTATATATATCCTAAGTTTTCTATCCTTCTTTAATATAAAAAGGATTAGGTAACCTACTAGAGATATCGATAGTCTAATATACCCTATTTTAAGATTGGCCTCTAGATATCTCTTTAACTTATTATCTTAAAGTTTATTTATATAGTATACTTTAAAGAACTTTAACTAGGTGCCTTCCTTGAGTTTGATCTTATAATCCTAAGGTCTATATTCTAGTAACCCTTTTATATACTTTACTATAAACGCCGGGTATCCCTAGTATTCTACTAGAATCTTCCCTATCTTGTTATTTGCCTTTGCACTTTGGTAGTATACGAACTTACTACCGGCTATAACTTCGGCCGTTTCTATCTAAGTAACCTATTCTTAGGGTTGAAATCTATTATTATCGACTAAAATGATAGTAACCTCCTAGTTGGCTTATCCCTATATATATCGTTTCTATTAGTAACTGCTGCCTTTTCTTGAGTTTATAGTAGTCTACCTACTATTACCTATCTCTTATAGTAAGTCTTTAAAGTACATATACTTCTTTATATTACTTTTATACAATTCGTTGTCTATATTTCCTATTATATTAGTTGGATATAAGCCTATTATACTTTATCCTTCGACTATAATATCGAGTAGTTCTGTCTTTTGCTATATAACCTATATTGGGAATAGTCCTCTAACTATATATAGAGGATTACAAATCGACCTTATCTTACTAGGTTTCGTTATACTATTTCTAGTATATTATAATCTAAATTCGGTTGTCTAGTTAGTTACTTTATATAGCAGCTACTTCTTTATAGTCTATCTATTTTACTTGTCGTAGCGTCTTGTTAGGTTGTTTTATTGCTATACTACTACGCTACCTCCTATATCTCTTATTAGTTGCCCTAGTAGTAATTGTCCTTATTCTAGTAGTACCTATTCTAATTTCGGTGGATACTACCCTGATTCTAGTAATAGCTATCCTATTAGCTGTTCTAGCGTTAGTCGCCTCGTTAGCTATTTCGGTAATAGCCTGGCTAATTTAGGTAGCAACCTTCCTAATTTTAGTAGACTATTGTAGGCCCGCTAGGAGGTCGTTGTAGGCTTTCCGTTTTATCTAGTTCTTCCTATACTAGCGGGCCTATTGTTATTATAAGGGTATTAGTTTTGCCTAGGCCTATCGTAGGCCCTAGAGTCGTTTCCTAACTCTCGTTAAACCGAAGAGGCATCTCCCTAAGACTCTAGTTAGTCATTCTCTATTTGCTAAGCAGCCCTCTTCTCGTTTTGCGCGATTTTCTTACCCTTCTTTATTAGTAGGTATATAGCGTATTTATCTCGGGATAGGACGTTATATCTACTCTCGAGTATCTCGAGCTATTTATTAATACTAAAGTCCTTCTTTAGTTTAATTTACCTATCTATAATTTAGTAGAGATCGAATGCCCTAATAATCCTTCGAGGAATCTAATAGTATTACTAGACCTTCTTCTTAAAGTAGTAGAGGTATATATAGTTGCTATATCCCTCTACTCCTTCTATATCTCGGTAGTGTTCGGGCTATACCCTTTTAGGTATGATATAAAGGTACCCTTTATCTATCCTATCAAATATCTACAAGAGGTCGGTGTAACTATAATTATAGTCGAATGTCTAAGTAATAGGTTTTTATAGTCTATCCTCCTCTACTTCCTTAATAGGCTACTAATTATAGTCGAATTTTTCTTTATAGTAGAACTAGTAGGAGTATATAATATACTAAAACTATAGGATATAGATATAGTCATTTCTTCTTAGATTAATATATATAGTTTCCCTTTCTATAGTATACTAGAATCTATACCTATAACCTTCGTATTGTACAGGGTAACACTTTCTTCTTTTTGCTTCGCCGACCCTACCACGGACAGTGGTCCAATCGGCCCAAAAATAGTACCGTTGGAAAGCTCTCGAAAAGCTCTATCTACCCACACCTGTTGCAGCCGCGCGCGCGCCGCTGCGTGGCCGCAGGAGGTGTAGGAATTGGGAGAGCCTTCGCGGCGTCCACGGTCGAAGAAATCCTCACGACTTCGCCACCACATCGCCGCTGACATCACCACTCCTATATCGCCACCCACCTCGTCGTCGACCCACTTTTCCCCACGTTTTGGATCCACTTTTTTCATTGTTTACACCCTTTCGGTTGCCCAGCCAACGACTATCAATAACAACAATTACCCCCTGAAAATCTAAAAACGTTAAAATCGATAAAACCCTTAAAAACAACAATGGCGACTACTGGCCTTGCTTCTAGCATCCATAACCTCCCAGTTACGGGCCTACTTCAACGCCCTGCCCGGCACCTACCCAAGCCTACAGAGGCCCCCAGAGCCCTCACGGCCTGGAAAGGAGTCTTGCAGAGGGCTCCTCGATGGCTTGGTGGCCTTGGTGCCAGCCGAACAGCAGGGTATAGCCCGGGGCCTTGCAAAGGAGGTCTATACCCTGTTTACGACCCTGCAGCAGACGAACCCCCACTGCAACCCACTGAAGTGGTCACTGTAACCCACCTGCAGAAGGTAGTTATAGAGGCTGTTCGAGCCGCTGTAAGCCCTAATCAGGGCCCTACTCAGCGAGTCGCCCAGGGCCAGTCGTGGGCTACAGTGGCTGCCACAGCTTCGGCACCACTGATCCAGCCCACACAGCCCCCCAGCCCACGAAGGCCATCCCTCATAGGATCAACCGTGAGATCCTAGTCCGGGGAGCCAACCTGCCAGCCGACCTAGCCAAACGAACCCCCGTCGAAATCGTCCAGGCAGTCAACCAAGCCTCGGCCAAGAAGGGAGCCATTGCAGCCCGAAAGCTACCTAGTGGTGATACAGTGGTTACGTTCAGTGACCCCACTACTAAGGACTGGCATACGAAGAACAACAGTGGCTGCAGCAGGCCTTCGGCGACCAAGCCAAGGAGGCCTGCAGAACCTTTGCAGTCCTTGTGAAAGGCCTACGCAAGGCCGATTTACAGGGCACTACAGAGGAAGCCTTCGGTGCGGCCATAGGCCTTCGGTCCGTTGACCAGGTCAAATTCCGGCTTCCTTACCAACCCAGGGTTCACCAGAGCCACTGTATTGGTTACCTTGGAAAGCCAGGAAGAGGCCCGCAAGGCCTGTGATCAGGGTGTGATTTGGAACGCCCAGATCCTAGACTGCGAGCCTTACTGGGCTGCCTTGGAGCCGAAGCAGTGCTTCAAGTGTTGGAAATGGGGCTATATACAGCGGTACTGCCGAAAGGAAGCCCTGTGTGGCAGGTGTGGTACCGGGACCCACTGGGAGGGCAAGGCTGCAGAGGCTCTTTGCCCTACTTACAGTGGCCAAGTGCCCTGTAAGTGCCCTAGTTGTGGTGGAGGGCACCCTGCCTGGGCCAAGGAGTGCCCACAGAAGATCAAAGCCAAGGAAGAGGCCCGCGAAGCCTACCACCACCGACCCCGAGCCTTCGAACCCCACTACCCAGCCAGGGCCAGTTTTTACCTTCCACAGACCCCAGCCACAGGAAGACGAAGAGGGCTTTCAGAGGGTTGGGGCAAAGAGGCCCCGGCTACAGAGGGGTTGGCAACCACTGACCTCAGTGGCCGGCAGGGACTCCTTACAGGGCCGAATCACCTTTGGCCCTACCCAGCCGACTACCCAGCCGACCACCCAGCTAACCACCCAGCCAGAGGATACCGCTATGGAAAGCGATGAAAATTAAGATCCTACTCTAGAACACCGAAGGCAATAAGCAGGCGCTTGAGGCCCTGCTAGAGGAGGCCTAGTACGACCTCCTAGCGATATAGGAACCTTGGATCAACTGTCACACCAAGTCAACCTACTACCCCAGAAGCTCGAAATACTACCTGGTCCACACTTGCAACGGCCGGGCAGCTATATTCGTGAGCCGACAATTCAATATCGGGCAGTGGGAGTACGAAGCCACTGAGGACCACTGCAGAGTCTGGTTCCCAGGGCTGGGAAGCAGTGGACTAGAGCTCTGGTCTATCTACAACCCCTTCGACAATACCACCCTATCAACCCTACTTAACCGACCACTACCTACCTACCCAACGGTCCTTGCGGGGGACTTCAACCTCCACCACCCACAGTGGGACCGGTACGACCGGTACCAACCAGAAGCCGAAGCCCTGCTAGAACTAGCAGCGCAGTGGGACTTGGACCTTCGAACCCCGGCCGGCTCAATTACCAGGGCCCCCCAGGGGACCCAACGGGGCCGCACGTCAACGATTGACCACTTCTGGGCCACTGTGGGCCTTCTGACGGCCTACTATGGCCTAGAGCACCGGGGGAAGTCAGACCACTACCCACAGGTCCTTGAAGTCTATACCAGTGGGCCCCCTCTACCACAGGCCCAGCCAGAGGGCTGGAATTGGAAGCTGATGAAGGAGAGCCGCGTGGAAGCCGAAGCGGCCTACCTACCACTCCGAATGGGCCTGCAAGACCCGGGGCTACAGGGCCTCAAAGCCCGAATCCAGGATCAACAGGGCCTACAACAGGCCTTCGATCAGTTGATTACAGAGCTTCAGAGGGTAGCCGAACTGGCCACCCCCCGGAAGAAGCCCAACAGAGGCTACGCCTCACCCTGGTGGTCAGTGGAAGTCAAAGAGGCCCAGCAACAGGCTAGAGAAGCCGAAAGGCAACACAGGGTAGCCCCGTCGGGGTACAACAAACGAAGGCTCAACCAGAGCTTACAAGCCCTGAAAACTACTATCAACCAGGGGAAGACGAAGGCTTGGAGGGCCACTGTTCAGAAGGCCACCCACCACCCGACCTACTTTGGTCACTGGAACGATGGGCCCGTTGCAGAAGCTTCAACCCCCCGGACCCCCCGAAGCTTCCGACTCTCAAAGACCCTACACAGGGCCACGACCTCACCACCCACCAACAAAAGGCCGAAGCCTTGGCCACCAAGTTCTTCCCTAGCCCAGTGGCTGATCTTACTGATATAGAGGACCCAGACCTACTACAACAGTGGGTTCCAGGGTTCGATATAGAGGTAGAGGTCACTACAGAGGATATCGAAGCCACGCTGTCACGAATCAGCCCCTGGAAGGCCCCGGGCGAGGACCTTCTACCCACTGGCCTACTGAAGGCTTGTGGTCAGCCACTGTATACGGTATTGGCCGTACTTACAGAGGCCTGCTTCCGGCTTAGCTGGTTCCCAGGCAAGTTCAAGAGAGCCAAGACAGTGGTTCTACAGAAGCCTGGAAAAACACCCGAAACCTACCGTACACCTGCAGGCTATAGGCCTATAGCCCTCCTACCAACGGTTGGGAAGGTTATAGAGGCCTTAGTAGCCCGAAGGGTCACTAGGGCTGCTGAGGCCTATGGCCTATTACCCACCGAGCAAATGGGTAACCGGGAACACCGATCCACTGAACTAGCCATTCGACTAGTCGTGGCCCAGGTCCAAGAGGCTTGGAGGCAACGAGCCACGGCTAGCCTTCTACAGTTGGATATTTCGGGTGCCTTCGACACTGTCAACCACACCCGGCTATTGGCCACTCTCCGGGAACAGGGCTTCCCACAGTGGCTAGTGGTCTGGGTGAGGGCTTGGTTGACCAACCGCGTGGCTACCCTCCACTTCGACGGCCAGAAAACAGAAGACATACCAGTGGTTGCAGGGGTTCCACAGAGCTCACCGCTCTCCCAGTCCTCTTTATCCTCTATATAGCTTCGCTATATAAGGCTCTAAAACAGGACCACCCACTAGTTAGTATAGTGGGCTTTGCCGACGATACTAACCTTCTGGTCTTCGGGAGGAACCCCCAAGCCAACGTCCAACAACTGGAAAAGGCCTGGAAGACTTGCCTACAGTGGGCATCTACCCGTGGAATGGCCTTTGCAGGCCACAAGTGTGAATTGATACACTTCAACAAGTCCCACAGGCAGTGGCCAGACCCTGTGGCCCTTGCCCACCCACTGGGCAATGGCTATAGTGTGGTCAAACCAGTGGCCTCGGCCCGGTTCTTGGGGGTATGGCTTGACTGGAAGCTATCCTGGAAACCACATTGCCAGGCGGTGGAAAGGAAGCTGAAAACCCAGGATTTCGCTCTTTCGAGGATTGCAGCCAAAACGTGGGGCCCCAGCCTATCCAAGGCTCGGGAGGTCTATACCAAATGCATCCGCAGTGCTATAGCCTACGGGGCCTCCACGTTCCACCAGCCAACGGCTCCAGGGGGGGCAAACAAGCCACAGGGCCCAGCAAAGGCCCTGACGAAGGCCCAGAACCGAAGCCTTCGAATAGTAGTAGGGGCCTACAAGACCTCCCCTATTAGGTACTTGGAAATAGAGGCTTGGGTACCCCCGTTGGACCTCTATTTCAATAAACGGCTAGCCGACTTCGAGGCCCGGCTATAGCGAAAGTCCTTACAAACAGGGGCTGGCCCTGGCCCAGAGGTTGAGCGAACTACCCCAGGCTACTTGGTCACAGAGGCTTGCAACAGAATCTACCACAGATTCAGGAAGTGGAAGAGCCGTGGCCCCAGGCCACAACAGGGCCCACAGCGACTTACACCCACTGAACAGGCCACTGTTACAGTGGGTAAGTGGGCCGACCAGCGGTGGAAAACAGGGAAGAAGAGCCACAAGAGGTTGACTACCGACGAAGTGGTCGAACTGGCTTGGCAGGCCCGTTGGGAGGACCACAGAACCAACAGAGGGCTAACCTACAGAGGGCTAGCCCACAGAGGGCCACAGTGGTGAGGATGGCCGACGAAGACCCCCCAACCCTCCTTTTTACCGACAAAGCCCTGAAGAGGCACGACGGCCTTACGAAGGCCCAGAGCTCCCTACTGGCCCAGGCCCGGATAGGGATATTGGCTTGCGGGACTACCTATTCCGGGTGAAGGTCCCACAGGTGCCTACCCCCTACTGCGCCTGTGGCCAGGGCAGGGAAACAGTGGAGCACTTAGTGGTGTGGTGCCCCGACCCACCGCTACAGAGGCCGTGGGAGCAACGGCAAATTCGGTCACATAGGGACCTACAGACTGTTTTTCGGGGGTCCCTAGGAATATTCGGCTTGTTCGGCAGGTTCTGGGTTGGCTAATGGACTCTGGTCGACTACTAGAGTATAGGCTAGCTAGAAGGCTAGACCTAGAAATGGTAGAAGGCTAGGCCCAGAGGCTAACACAGGGCCTCCGTTCTATTGTATTGCATTGGATTCGCATTGTGGCTTCAGAAGGGGGGACGGAGGTTTTTACCCGGCCTATACGGTACGGTTTCCTCTGTACATAGCTAAGTAGAAGGACCGGCACGCCTTCGGGCATATCGGTGTATGAAAATCTATCTATCTATCTAAACTAGTAAAATCCAAACTATAACTGCTTACTAAGGAAGCTCCAAACTCCCTCAATGAATGACTAACTATCTAGCGTATATATATATAATAGTTTCTTTAGATCACTATCCTCTTTGTATAATCTCCTATATTGGCTCACCAGGATCACAAAGTAATCCTCGTAAGCCTTAGTGTTGGATTACGGTGCCAAGTCCATACCAAGCGTGATCCTTCTCTAATTGGTTGTCCAATGATTGGACGTCAGGACGCCCTGCGCTCCGATTGCAGCCCCTCCCGGTCATATGCATGGTCAGTCTGTAACAGCAGGGCACTAAAGCAGGCCCGTAACTAGGTAGTTGTGGGTGCTAGAAGCAAGGCCGGTAGTCGCCATTGTTGTTGTTTTTTTTTTTTTTTTTTTTTTCGACTAGTACCCTAGCTAACTACTTATCTATTGGCCCTAGAAATGGAAAGCCCTTGTTAGGGCCATCGTCGTTGTCGTCGTCGTCGTTATCGTTATTTTCGTCGTCTATCTCGTTAAATTGGTAGGCTCTAATTAGCTTAGTTGTTCTAGGTAGTAGGGCGGGCCTGAAAACTAGGATGGATTTTTTCCTATCAGTAGACCTCCTATCTTCGAGGCTATCGCAGTTGCCTACAATAGCCCCCCGCAACGGTCGGACTACAGCCGGGATTTATACAAGCCCTTCCGAACGTTGGTATTTTCATACATTTTACTGCAGCTTCTATTGAGATGCAAGTCGCTGGGTGTCCCCTATAGCGGTTGTGGACTTGAATGTAGGTTGCCGCATTTAAAGAAACCAAATCTCAACTAAATCATCTAGCAAGGAATTCGTCACTCCGTTAGCATTTAAGATGACAAGCCGATTTCTACACATACGGCATCCACGGGTCTATGTAGCTAACTTTGAAGCTCATGCGCCTCTTGCTGCCAGGTGCGTATACATCTCTCCATCCCCTGCTCCCTCTCAAACAAGCTCAGGACCTTCTCATTCTCGTATGCGACTGCAACATCCAAGCTAGTCCTCTGCTTCTCATCCAGCTCCATTGGATCTAAGCCCATCCCGACTAGCTTCTTGAACACCTCTATCCACTCCTCTTTCTTTGCCGCCATGTGTAGCATGTTCCGCCCCTCCTTGTCCCTCACCTTAAAATCTGCTCCGGTATCCTCCAGAATGCGCCACGCGTTATCCTCGGGCGCTGGCCAGTACCCCCTTGACCGTCCACCTTTGTCGCCGCTGACATCGGGCTCTTCACCAAGCCTCAACCCCCATAGCAAACCAAATAGCGGTGTTTCCCCCCTTTTATTTCTGGCATTGATGTCTAGCCCTAGGGCCAAGAACTGCCGGAACAGCCCAGGGCAGGCCGGGTTCTGGTTTAGCGAGCGGGCAAGCAAGTGCAGTGCGCCATCGCCTGTCGAGCTGTCGATGCTTGCTGGGTCGGCACCCGCAGAGAGCAGGAGGCGGATGATTCGACCGCCGGCGTCCTGGTCCGTGAATCCGACGCGGAGGGCTGCGAGCGCGTAGTGAAGTGGGGTCTTGCCCCAGTTGTCAACTTGCTGTACGAGGGAAGCATCCGTGGCGAGCAGCGAGCGGAGTGGTTGCTCAAAGGGATCGTCCATGGCCTCGTGAAGTTGGCCTACAAAGCGGGCCGATGGCGCTGCTTGAGCGGCGTAGAAGGCGGCATGCAGGGCGTTGCGGCCTTGGTTGTCGCGAGCCGAAGTATCGGCGCCACGGCGTAACAAGATGTCAACGAGGAGCGGGGCTTCGAGAGGTTCTTCCTTTGGGCCGAAAAGCTCTATGGCGCGGCAGAAGGTTGAGGGGTTGCTGCAAGCGGCGAGCAGGATTGTCTGACCGTTGATGTTGCGGTACTCGAGGTCCAGGCTGGGGAGGTCTAGAAACGGCCCGATAATGCCGTTTTCCAGCAGGACTTGGTGGACAACAGTGCACTCTTCAAGGACCGACTTGGGCTGCTTGTTTTCTAAGTCTCCTTGATCGTCGGTCATGTCGTCGTTGGACTCAGATGCCGCTGCGAGTTTGACGGCCTTCTTGAACTTGCTGAAGGGGTCTGCCCCGTGGGCCAGAAGTACTCTCACCATTTTAGCACAGTTCTTGTGAAACTCCCACTTCCGTTCTGTCCCCGCACTTTGATCCGGTATCAACGTTGCAGCGCGATGTAGTGCGTGCTTTGTTTCCTTCCCCTGATCCATGTACAAGGGCAACTCTCTCGGGCCGGTATGAGTGTTGGTTCTGTTTCCGGGCAGTTCGCTGGCAGATAGCAACACTTCCAGGATATCGACCTGGGTTTGGTCGATGGCGCCAAACACAGCTTGTGCTGTCACGTTTGCGCCATGGGAAATTAGCAGTCGCACCATCTCAACGTCGTTGCCTACCATGGAAAGGCACGTCTTCCCCGAACTGGTAACGGCGTTGACGTCTGCGCCGGCAGCGACCAACAGCTTCGCTGCCTGCTTTTGAAAGAGGCCGGCATCGGGTTGCTTGTCACAGAGGGCCTTATGCAAGGCCGTCTCGCCACAGTGGTCGCGAGCCTCGAGGTCTGGCGTTCGCGAGAGAAGATATGGGAGGGCTTCATACGCGTGCCACCACCGCCTCCCTCTTGCCAGACGACGGAGAGGTGAATCTCCAACCTTATACTCATAACTGCTCGTCTCCTCAACTCTACCATACTCCAGGTGGCTGGCATTGACGGAAGCATCCAGCTTTTCGACCAAGACGCGCAGTACATCCATATTGGGTGTATCGCGTTTACATGCGGCAAGGACAGGGGGGTTGATGGAGCCATGTTGTGCGCGGTTATGGGCGCCCTTTGTCGTGTCTTCCTGATCCTTGCGCCACTCGACATCGTCGATTTTCTTGATGTCGTCCTTGGTTGCAATTTTATCCAGCAGCAGTGCATGGCCGAATTCAACCAAGGCATGGAAGACAGTCCACCCACGCCGACTGGGCAAACACAGGTCCCACTCTGCAGTTTTGGCTGTGGCCTCCACGAGGTCAAACTCACGCTTCCCGAGCAGCTGCAGAAACAAGGCCTCCTGTAGCTCTCTGTTCCCTTGTGCCACTGAAACCGGATCCACCTCTTTGAAGGCAAGCGAAGCAGCTTCACGTCGGAGCTCGGCCCACCGAAGAGGGAATGCTTCGCTCGCTGGAGCCCATGTTGCTCCCGCGACAGTCACTCCCAGCATCTCGGCCCTCGGCTTGGAAAAGCTCCGCATGGTGTGGTCCATGTCCGTATCAGCAACCGCATCAATGGCAGCTTGCAGATGTGTGTGGGCCCCTCCGTCTGCGCCGGAATGGTCGAGGCCATGGTCGGCAAGCATGCGGAGAATCTCGCCTAGTCTGGTGTGAAAGTGAGGAAAGTCTGCGTAGGCGAAATCTGAGTATGTCCGTGGCTCTGTTACGTCTTGATGATTAATCTTGACTACCCGCGATTCCGCCTTGCGCCGATCCTTCCGCTCAAACTGGGAACACGCCTCGAGGAGTTGCTTGGTCCAGGGTTTTACCTCGGCGCCTGCATTCAGTATCAGGGCGACACTCTCTGGGCGTCCCGACAAGCAGGCATAATAGAGAGCCGTGCGCCCTTCTCCGTCAGCCGCGTCGGTAATATTCTGGGCAGCATCTCGATACCGAGGGTCTGTGATGACTGTGGAGAGAAGCAGTCCAAGAGTATTAGGCTCTCCTGCCGAGGCTGCGAGATGCAACGGGGTGAGGCCACTGTGCGTCGTGGCTGAAACGTCGGCGCCGGCAGTCACCAGTCGCGCCACGGTGCCCTCGGAGACACTGGCGGCAAGGTGTACTGGACACCTGCCCTCATGGTCCGGGAGATCAATGGCTTCTTTGTTGCAAGCTGCAATGGCCGCGTCGAGCAAGGTTGGGTCGTACTGCTTGGCGCCGAGGACATGGAGCACAGTCTGACCGCAATGGTTGACGGCGTTTGGGTCGGCCCCACGTCGAAGCAGTTCCTCGAATATAGACAGGCGTAGAGCAGTGCCATTCCCTTGGCTGCCTCGTCGCAAAAGCTCATGTAGCACCGTGTTTCCGGCATGGTCGACCTGCCCCAAATCCAGCCCAAGACTGAGCAAGTACTGCAAATCGCCCATGCTATAACGGGAACCCACCCCCCCAAACGGCAGGCTGCTCAGGGCTTTATGAATAAGGGTGCGGCCTTTGAAATCCCTCGTGTCAAGTCTCGCACCGATACGCAAAAGATGATTCATGATCCGTCGTCTGTTGTAGCGGCGAATTCCCGCTAGGCTACTCATCAGGGGGGTCGCGCCAGCATAGTCCTGTGCCTCCAGGTCGGCACCCCGGCGCACAAGAAACTCAACGAAAGACATATCTTCGGCGACGTGAATGGCCATCTCGCCTTTTTGGTTCCGCTGGTTGGTCCTCGCGCCCGCGGCGATCAGAGCGTCAACCACTTGCTCCAGGAGCGGGCTGTGGCGACGTTGAGAAGCCGCTTGGTGCAGCGGAGTACTGCCCGCATTGTCCGCAATGGTGCAGTCGGGGCTGAATTCCTGAATGAAACGCAAGCAAACATCGAGGTCCCACGACTTGAGAAAGCATAGGAGGGGCGTTTTTCCATCGCTGTGCCGGCGCTTGTTGATGTCCGCCTTCCCTTCTTCAACGAGTAGCTTGATGACCTCCCACCCATCGTCGCCGGAGAGTTGCGTATGTAGGAGCGTGCCGCCATCGCTTGACTCCGCGTTGGGGTCCGCTCCAGCGCGCAAGAGAAGACGTAAAAGAGAGGGCCTTTTGGCGGCATGGTGTAGCGGCGTTCTGAGTTCACTGTCAGGCCGATGAAGGTCAGCTCCCGCCCGGAGGAGGAGCTCAAGGCCGTGCTCGAGCTTGCCGATTTCCATTGAAGATTCGCAATCCGAGTGGTCCGGTGAGCCGCAAAAGGCCTCCAAGGGAAATCTCGTATCATACGTAAACATTCTTGCAAGGCCGCCGAATGCAGGTTGACATGGAATGCTGGCGTCGGCGCCGGCCAGAACAAGCGCCTCGATACAATCGACTGCGTTGCAATAACAGGCATAGAACAGGGCTGTAGCTCCTTCGACCTCGGCATTCACGTCGACGCCTGGATGCTGGATGAGGCGCTTGACGAGGCTGGCATGGCCTTCCTTGGAAGCCCAACACAGCGCTCTCTGAACTGTGTCAATTTCCTTTAGGTATGGCAGAAAGGCCTCGACGACAGCCATGTGGCCTGCCTGGCAGGCATACATCAACGGCGTATCCCCAGTGGTTCCTCCGCCGGTGCCGCACCGTCGGCCTGGGTTTTCGCGCGTCTTTTCTGTCAAAGGGTCTACTCCGGCCGCGAGTAAAGCTATCACAGCACCGGGGTGATTGTTGGCTGCCGCACGGTGTAGGGGGGTAAGCCCAGCGATATTGTCTGGATTTGGGTTGCCCCCGGCGGCGACGAGGAGTTTGACCGTGTCAGCGTGACCCTCCTCGGCTGCGTAGACACAGCGCGTCTGACCCTTGACATCGAGGGAGGAGATGGCATCAAGCGTGCTTCCACGGCTGAGGATATGCTGGAGGTACGGGTTGAGACCATACCGGGCTGCAATGTGGCTGGGCGCAATGCCTTTTGTTGCCTGCGGCCACCACTCGATGCTGAGCCAGGCATCAAGCCGATGTTCTGCTCCCAGCAAGCAGTCCATGGCCGAAACCAAAGCAGTCGACTCCCAACCAGCCTTGAACGACTTTGCCGCATGAATGGCCCAGTTCTTGCAGGCATACTCGGCGAACGGGAACTGGAGGCGGACGTTGATGTGATGTTTCGGAGGCGGAGCCAGTGGGAGCGCGATGTGGTTCTCCTCTGTTCTTGCAGTGCCCGAAAGCTTATCCAAGCATCCGGATAACTGAAGGTAGCGGAGGCATGAGAGCGCCAACTGCCCATGGGTCGGGCCGGGCTCCAGGACTGGGAAAGAAACAGACGCATTTTCTGTCGCGTCTGTCGCTGGTCGCGTTGAGCCAACGAGAAACTCAGTGAGGGAATGGTGCACAACCGAAACCGTTTCATCAGGCAGAATCTCAAGCAGTGGCCCGCATGCCACGCGCACCAGCGACTTGGCGCTCTTCAGATCTTGGTGATGCCCAGACGCATTGTATGTGACGCTGAGCATCTCTGCCATCTCGATCAGACGCAGCAGGCGGGTCGCGTGCGTGGCCCAGCATAAAAGCAGACGTTGGATGTCATCGGAAACTCCAGATGTTCGAGCGTGCTCCCGGAGCAGATCGGTGTAAAGGGCATTAAGGTCAGCCGGCAGCTTCCTCAGCACTTGTCGAACCTCGGCACCGGGCTCGAGAAAGGCATCCATAGCCAACTTGGCATACAGGAACAGGCCATTGGCGCGACCGGGCACAGCTTGTCTGATCAGGGCGCGGTCTTCAGCCGATACTTCAGAGCCCACCAAGCTGTGCTCAACATACGTGGCGATGTCGGTGTCAATAATGCGCTCCTCGAGCCGGATCCGGAGCGCCGGGAATTCGCGAAGTGGTGATTCAACAAGGTTGACGGGGCGGCTCGTGATGAGGACCTTCACTCTCCCAGTTCTCCATAGCCCGAGCCTTGCCAGATTCTTTCAGACACTCGTCATTGCCCTTGTCCATCTCATCCAGCGCATCAGCCACCAAGTAAACCCGCGGCATGTGCGCTAGAGCCGTCTTTAAATGCTGCCATAGACCGTCCACGTTGAGACTTTCCAGCTTGTCGTTGAGGTTATCGTCTCCCTCGTGAATGTAGACCTTGAGGTCCCCCTGTAGAACAGGAGTGTACTCAAGGAGCTGGGCCAACCAGTCGCGCAGCATGTGGACGGGCTCATGGTTTGCGTCGATGATCTGCCTGAAGAAGAAGAAGAGCACCGGATGCCCCTCTCTGGCGAGCACATTGGCGAGCATCGCAGCAAAGACGCTCTTGCCGGAGCCCGGGATACCCTTGATCCACAGGAGGCCGTGGTCGCTTCCCTCGTGCCACTCGCGATAGTTGTCGGTGGCCATGAGCCATTGACCAGTCCCCTCGACATGGGAAGCGAGGTGCCTGCGGTACTCGCCGCCTTCGTGCAGATACGGCGTCGGCTCCAGCCACTTCCGGATTCTGCTGATGACATCGGATGACTCCGGCAGGATATTTCCAGGGTTGTAGTTGCTCACATCGTCCTTGCCAATCACATCCATGTCCTCGTCGCTGTCGCTGATGTCCATGTGGACGAATCCTTCGGCTTCAGCGTCCGAGTTCATGGCGAGCTTTGTGATTTTGGCTGGGTTCTGGCGGCGTTGGCAACGGAAAAGAATGAGCGAGTCTGATGCCGGGAGAAGGTTGCCTAGCTTTGAAGGAGGAACCAACAACAGAGTGTCAATATTCCAGGCTAGGACCGACATGTTAAGTGGGGCACCCCGTTCCCATCTTACCTCCCACAAGTCACACCCGCCGCGCTAAGATCCACGACTGGGGAGGCCAACAGGGGCTATGTGAGATTAATATAAAAAAAAAGTCTCTCATTAAGGCTAACGGAGAGCACAGGGGATAACGCTAGAATCCCAAACGACACCGCCTCATCACAAAGCATCAAACAACCAGATGCAACTCGACTCCTTTTCATGATAGCATTGAAAGACCACCCTCCCTTACTTATTCTATATCTTGACCACGGGAGCCAGCGGCGATTTTGATGGCCACTCCGTCCTCCGCTTGGCCGTCACAAAGAGATTGAGGGGCCGGATGAGCTGGAACTCGGGATCGTACTCAATGGCCTCGAGACCCTCACGCGCAAACTTGTATCGGTACACGAGCTCCGACACCAAGATCTTGACCTCGAGGAGAGCGAAGTTGAAGCCGATGCAGCTACGCGCACCAGTGGCAAAGGGCATGTAGGCCCCTCGGTGGCGGTCCTTCTTGACCTCGTCCGTGTCCCACCGCTCGGGGTCGAAGCGGAAGGGATCGTGCCAGTGTTCCGGGTTGGTCTGGATGGCGTACAGGGCGGGGATCATGACAGCGTTGGCGGGGAGACGGTATCCGCCGGGCACGACAACGTCGGTCTTGGTGGTGCGGCCCGGCTGGAAGGACGCGTTGTGGAGGCGCTGCGTCTCCTTGACGAACTTGTCGAGGTACGGCAACCCGTGCGCTATATCCGGGGTCCACTCGGTGTCTGGACCAATGCCGTAGTCGACCAGCTCCTGGAGGAGTTTTGCTTGGGTTTCAGGGTAGGTGACGATGCAGTAAATCAGCCAGGAGAGCAGGGACGAGGTGGTCGTGTACCCGGCACCGGTGACGACGAGCATGTTGGACAGGATTAGCGGCATGGGGAAGTGCTCTCCCTTTTCGTCAACTGCGTTGACGAGGTAATCGGCCACGCACGAGGCTCGTGTGGCGGCTTCGTTGAGCGGCAAGTCCTTGATGCCCGATTTGGGGGCGCGTTCGACAAACTCGGCCAACTGCGCGTACGTCGTCTTCTGGACCTCCTTGAGCCTCGCCGCATCTCCAAAGGGCAGCCCGCGGTACCACTCTCCACGACTTGTGACCTTCTTGTTGAGAGCCAGAAGGTTGACGATGTTCTTCACCAGCTCGTGGGTCGGGCTGTCGATCCGGTCAAACTGTCCGAAGTCGGCGCCAAAGGAGAACTTGCCCACGGTCTGGGATGCCAGCTTGACCATGAACTGGTAGACGTTCCACGCCTCGCCACGAGAGTCGAGCTCGTCGAAGATTCTGAAGGACGTCCTGACACAGTTTTGCATGACGGGCGTGTAGTGCCTCACGGCCTTGGGTCCCATAGCAGGCGGAAGGAACTTGTGGGCGAGCCGCCAGTTCTCGTTCTCGGTATCACCGATGAAGATGGCCGTGTTGTCCTTGATGCCCCAGAGAGGATGGTTCTCGTTGATCTTCTTGGTGAAATAGGCAGACTCGGCGAGCGCTACAAGCGCGACATCGGGCGAATCTGTCAGGTATGTTGTCTTACCCATGTTGGTCGTCTTGATGACATGGCCGTATTTCCGGAATAGCCTGTAGTGGTTCCCCAAATGATCGGGAAAGATCTCATAGAAGCTGCCGACCAGCGGCAGCCCCGCTGGGCCCTGCGGACTCTGCACCGGCTGCCCGTCCATTCGCACCGCTACCGGGCCCGACACTGTGAGCACGCCCTCCACGGTGAAAATGGCGTCTGTGCCATCTTCGCGAACATGAAAAGTGAGGCCTGGCGGCGGGGCATTGTAGTTAGCTTCTAGTGCCAGATAGAGTATTCTCTCTTTAAGCTAAGCGTCAAGGATAATATGTACCTTGGGGGACAGCGGCGTGTAGCGTCAGGGCAACGGCGCGCCGGAGACTGTCGAAGCTGCCCTTGGCATCCACAGGAACGGACTTGGCTGTGCTGGGAGCATCTCCCACAAAGTAGAAGCTTTGCGAAGCCATGGGTTGTGAATCAAGGGTTGACACAAAGAACGACGGCAAAGACTGTGGGTCGGATGGGAACTTGAAAGGCCACAGAAGACGATACTCTTAATATACCTGCAGTGCCACAACTGAGAGTGCAACCCAGGCCTTCGCGATCATCTGTAACGCTGTTTTCTCGGTCTTGTCGGCGCGCAGGGCAGCGAAACTCCGAGTGTTTTGCCTTCCATTTTTACGGGAGGGCGAAGAAAGACAGATGACAGCGCAAAGGGAGAAAAGTGTCTCCTCTCCAGAGCGAGGCCGTCGCTCGGTTCCTGGACATGACGAGGTCCGACACTCGTTTGAGTCGCCCGCCGATGATAATTTGGTGTGCCCCGAAGGAATGGAGTCGCTCGCTGAAACCGGAGCAAGGATCGGGGTTCCAGAACGGAGCTCGCCCATGGAACTGGCTCCGGGTATCCACGTGAAATGATGTAGAAAGTGGAACTTCGTTGGTTTGCCACATTGCCTTGCAGTTTCCGTTTCGCATCACTCGCGTAGTTCGTCCTTCCGCGCACGCCGGTCCAGGGATACTGCCTGTCATTATGACGGGTACCTGGCTGGTGCGCTGACGGACGTTTTGGTGAGTCGCGGATCGGTGCGCATTTGGAAGTGGTGGAGTTGATGCGGAATTCCGACAGGTCAAGGGCCTTTCTGCGACCGGCTCGGCACGAAACCGATGAACGATGATGACGGGAGCAACGGCAAGTAGTGCCGAGTGGTCTTCAATGATGGCCCGAGGTCTACGATATATACCTACCACAGGAAATCTTCAGCTCGGGGCGGCATACTCGCCCGCTTTGACTCGCTCACCGGCCAGCCTGATCTGCCCATTAAAGCCGTTTGTCTCCAATATCGGAACAACACCATCTGATTAAGCCGGCACCACGACCTTCCTTGACCATGACAGAATCAGCATCGCCGCGGACGTTCGCGCTGGCAGACGTCGAGAAGCACAAAAGCCGATGATATTTGGCTGGTCATTCACAACAAAGGTGAGACGGATTGCATAAGCTCAAACGAGGGCGCAAAAGACTAACGACAGACCAAATCAGTTTACGATGTCACCAAGTACTGCGAAGACCACCCTGGTGGCCTAGCCGTTCTCCACGAAGTTGCTGGCACGGACGCCACAGAAGCCTTTGAGGAGATCGGCCATTCACTCGACGCAAACGAAGACCTGCAGAAACTCTATCTCGGAGACTTGGCCGAGGATGACCACGCCGAAGAGGTTGAGGTCTTCCGTCCCACCTTCCACGACGTAGGTCAGACCGCTGCCGTCATCGTCCCCGCCAAAGCCAGAAACAAGAGCCGCCGCGGCATCCCAGCCTTGACCACAGTGATTGCTGTTGGCGCTGGAGCTGCAGTGTGGATGGGGCGTCACCAGGGTTAAGGGGGGGCTCAGGGAGAGCAGATTCTCAAGTTGCTGCGGCAGACTCTCTCCATGCCCGCAAACATGCTCCCGTCGTCTCTCACCTCGGGAGCGGGACGGTCAAGCATTTTTTGGCTCGGTGCAGGCATAGCAACGGTGGCTCAAGTCTCCCTGTCGGTCACGCTGGGGCTGTGGGCGTGGTCTAAGCTGGACGTTCAGGAAGAGTTCACGCACTACCCATCGCGCCGCATTTCCAAGCCAGCCCGGCACCTACCGGTATTAAGGGTTCCCACCTCGTCAACAACATCAGCGGCGAGGGGCGCCACCAAGATCCAAGTGGTCGACCCGCAAGCGTGGCGGCCATTCAAGCTCGTCCGCAAGACGCTTGTATCGCCCAACGTGTACCGGCTGGTGTTTGCGCTTCCGCGCCCTGACGATATCCTTGGCTTGCCAACTGGGCAGCATGTCGCGCTTCGCGCCATCGTTGACGGAAAACCCGTTGCTCGGTCCTACACACCCGTGTCGAACAACAGTGACCTGGGCAGGATTGAGTTGTTGATCAAGGTGTACGACAAGGGCCTTCTGACCAAGCACCTCGAGGGCATGCAGGTTGGCGAGACAATCGACATCCGAGGGCCCAAGGGCGCCATGCAGTACAAACCTTTGGAGTACGCCAAGCACATTGGCATGGTTGCCGGCGGGACGGGCATCACCCCAATGTTCCAGATGATTCGGGCCATTTGCGAGGACGAGTCGGACACCACAAAGATGAGTTTGCTGTATGCCAACAACACCGAGGCGGATATCCTCTTGCGCGAGGAGCTTGACGCCTATGTGAAGCAGTGCCCGCAGAAGCTAAGCGTTCACTACGTCTTGGCACGGCCCTCTGAGGGATGGGCCGGCAGCACGGGGTTCATCAACGAGGACTTGATCAAGAAGCACCTCCCAGCCGCCGCAGACGACACAAAGATGCTTCTTTGCGGACCACCGCCAATGGTCCAGGGCGTTAGCAAGACTCTTGTCGGCCTCGGGTTCAAGGCACCGGGCGCCATGTCCAAGGCCACAGACCAGGTCTTTTTGTTTTAGAGCAACGGGTGTCTGTGTTAAGTGGCAACTGAGGTCCCATGGCCCGCCGGGAAAGAGGAAGAAAGCGTCATGGACTTGGCTGATACATGGGTCTTCGAACCCAAAACAACGAGGAGTTCTGATTTCACATTCTTAGCTGCGGTCATTACCTAGACACCAAGCGGCTTCCCAGACTGCCCTTTGTGCCCGATCAAATTCATGAATAATTATTACAGCGTGTATAATGAACAACTACTACAGGACCTGTCAGAGTGCTTTCTCATGCTGAGACCATTGACCGCCGACATTACCATACTTGCTCGAGCTGAGCCGCGCGATGTGCGTTCATGACTCGAGATACCGGGGTAATGCTTGCTGTCTGTTCCTGGACCTTGGTATCTAAACCCGCAAAAACCCATGTGTTAACCAATGAAACCCTGCCGACACAAAGATACCGAGTAAGCTCCTGCATGGCTTTTGCCCTGAATGCCGGACTTCAAAGCTTGATTCTAAAGACGAACTTCTCAAACCAGGCCCCACGCCTGTCTGATAGGTATCTCATTGGTAGCAAACACCTTGTCCTGCAGGGACCAGGAGGCGAGATGCGGACGGGAGAAAGCGCAAGCGCCGGGAGCTGCCGGGACACGAGGGAGACAGGAATTCGCGAGGTCCATAGTCGGAACTGAGGCGGCGATCGGAGCAACGGCCTCTTCGGAATCGCGACTCGTTTCAGAAAGAACACATGGATTGGTGGCCAGATTCCACACTCAACGAGGGACGGACGTCCAACAAAACGCGAGAATGCGGCTTCCGCAAGACGGCTTCGCCATCCCACGCCGCCGTCATTTCAATAACGCCAGCTCCCCAATCCCGGCCGGACCGATGCCGAACGTGCGTTGTCCTTGGGAACTCGGGGCGCGCCGCGCCGACCTACTTGATCTTTGACGGCCGTTCCGGATGCGTGGAGTGTTGGTGTGGACGGAAGCGATGACTTGTGTCCGTATATGAGTGATGGGAGCTTCCAGTTCTTCCCTGCAATTGCCCCAAGTCACCGAACGATTCATTCAGATCTGTATATTCCAGTCATCCCACTCAATTCTCCGCTTCGACATGGCTTGGCGACCCCCATCCATTGGTCACCGTCCTGTCGCCGTGCTTGGTGCCGGCGTCCTCGGGCGCCGTATTGCTTGTTCGTTCGTGGCCGGCGGGTACAATGTCCACATCCGTGACCCCTCCGCTGAGGCCCGCGGGGCCGCCATCCAGTACATTGACGAGAACAAGCACCTGTATGCAAGAAACGTCGGGAGCAGCGCTGGTGCTGTCCAGCCCGGCTCCTATGCGGCGTTCGAGGACATTCCATCGGCGGTTGGAGAGGCGTGGTTGGTCGTCGAGGCGGTACCGGAGAAGATCGAGCTCAAGATCGACACCTTCGCCGAACTCGACCGCACGACGCCGGCGGACTGCATCTTGGTCTCCAATAGTTCTTCATTCAAGTCGAGTTTGATGCTCGACAAGATCGCTAACAAGGAGCGCCGGCGCTTGGTTTGCAACATGCATTTCACCATGCCCCCGGAGATCCGCACCGTCGAACTCATGACAGACGGCGAGACAGAGCCCGCCGTCTTCCCCTTTTTGAGTGACGTCCTCGCCAAGTGTGGCATGCTACCTGCAACGGCGAGGAAGGAGTCCACTGGGTAACTCGCTTCCCTTCCTGTGTGTGGCAAAACGAGCATTCCAGTGCTAACGTAGAGCAAACAGCTTCATTTTCAACCGCCTCTGGGCTGCTGTCAAGCGCGAGATCCTACTGATCTTGGCCGAGGGTGTCAGCGACCCTGCCGAGATTGATAAGCTCTGGGAGCACATGTTTCAGGCGCGGGTGATGCCATGCCAGCTCATGGACCGGATTGGCCTCGACACCGTCGCCTTCATCGAGGACAACTACATCCAGGAGCGTGGCCTCGACGGCACAAGGACGGTTGACTTTCTCAGGCAAAACTACATTTCCCAGGGCCGCCTTGGCCTGAAGAGCGACAAAGGCGGTCTCTACCCCCCGGCAACCCCGAGACGCGAGACGCCGAAAAGCACAGCACAGCCCGACATTTACTGTCTAGACGTTGGTCTCGGCGGGAATCTGAAGCAGATAGAATCTGTGGCCACAAACGGCAAGGTTCTCCGCCGGAGCGGCGCCACCGGCCAGGTAGAGACGCTCGTGTCTGGCCTCGCGGCCCCCGACGGCATCGACATCTCGCCTTCGACGGGCCGCATGTACTGGACCAACATGGGCCGCAACTTAGCCGCGCGCAACGGATCGGTCATGTCGGCTCGCCTGGACGGCACCGATGTGCAGACTCTCATCCCCGAGGGTGGCGTACACACGCCAAAGCAGGCGGTTGTCGTCGAAGGCCAGCAAAAGCTCTACTTTTGTGACCGCGAGGGCATGGGAGTGCACAGGATCGGGCTCGACGGCAAGAACCACGAGGTTCTTGTACAGAGATCTGCCCCAACGAGCGACGCGGGCCCGCTTGCGGCGCTCACCAGCTGGTGTGTTGGCATTGCTGTTGATACCAGGGCAGGCAAGATCTACTGGACGCAAAAAGGAGCCAGCAAATCGTCTCAGGGACGTATCTTCAGGGCAGACATCGACATTCCTGCCGGCGAGACGGCGTCCAACAGGTCCGACATCGAGGTGGTGTTTGAGAAGCTGCCCGAGCCCATCGATCTCGAGATTGATGCCGAAACGGAGACGCTGTACTGGACTGACCGTGGCGAGCACCCGCTGGGTTGCTCGCTGAATCGCGCATTTGTCGGGGCCGACAAGGGGAAGCCCGAGATCATTGCGCGGCACTTTCATGAGACAATTGGCTTGAAGCTGGACCTTGGGCGCCAACAGGTTCTTGTCACTGACTTGGGAGGAAGCCTGTACAGCGTCAATGTGGACACGGGGGCAAAGGAAGTACTATTTAGCGATGACGGCTGCTATACGGGCGTTGCGGCCGCCATTTGATGTATTGTATTTGCTAGCAGATAACCACTAGGTGTTTTCCGTTCCTTGACTAAGTACTCTCAGCGCTGTGAGTTTTAGGGCCCGAAGTGTCATTGTGCTACCACATTGGTCCGGAGCTGCCATAGATGGGTACCTAGGTATGTGTGAATGGTTCTGACAAAAACCTGCCCCCCTTCTTTCCTTAGTGTACAAAACACCGCAGCTTCTAGACACTCACCCCCTGATCAACAAACCAGAGTTGTAAGCCAGTTCCCGCATACCCGTGCCTTGCTCGCGCTGTTGTGCAAGAAGATGTGGGGAAAAAGGACGGGGTGGGGCCCAAAGGCAAGAGTGGACAAGAAAAAGAGAAAAAACATTCGATCAAACTGGGACTCGAACCCAGAACCTTTACCAGCTGGGAAACACGATTGCTCGTGCTCTTACCGGAAAGTAACGCGCTACCAATTGCGCCATTCGACCGATTGGTGGTGTTGGACCCCAGAGGAATCTCAAGAATTAGCGCTGTTCTCCGACAGTGCGACAAGCTGGCCCACTCACTGAACCACTCTGAGATTCCCGCAACACTCAACAGAGAGCAGACTTGGTTGATAAAATATTGCGATTGATACAAATGGTGATTATTTCAATCTCAGAGTTGCACTTAAAAGAGCTCTGATTGCCTCAATGGGAACAAACACTGCATTGATCGACCCACTCAGGTACCAGACACAGATGGACAAGCGACGACTCATGATGCCAGAAAGGAAATATGGTTATTTTGATTTTGGGTTCCTAGCTTCACTGCTCCTTGCTCAAAGCAGCCCTCCGCGAAGTGCTGTTGGGGTCGAGATACGGCCGCTCGCCCAGGCCGACCGCACGGTTGCCGAAGCGCTCACCATAGTTGCCGTCAATGTAGTCGTAAGTCGCGGTATGGAACACGGATCGGTTGTCCCAGATGGCTGTGGCTTCTTGTTAGCATTGTTGATTGTTTTTGGACTCTGGGTCGAAAGTCTCACCAATGTCGTTGGGGCTCTTCCACTTGAGCCTGACCTGCAGATCGTGGTTCTTGTAGACCAGATCCAGGAACCAGTTGAGCAGGTGGGTGCTCTCCTCCTGGGTCACACCGTTGATGTGCTTGACGTGGCCGCCCACGGGGAAGACGCTCTTCCAGCCGGTGACGGGGTTGGTGCGCACGACGGGGTGGACCGCCTTGAGCTCGGAGCCGACGTTCTCGGGCGCGCCGCGGGGCTTGTCGTAGAGCTTGAAGCCGGCCTGCTCAGCCACCTTTCCGAAGCCTGGCTGCTCAAAGGTAACAGTGAGGCTCTCGAGGAACTTCTGGTACGGCTCGCTGATGCGGTCGTAGATCTCGTAGCCCGAAGCCCAGAGCGTGTCTGGAGATGACCGTGTCAGCCTTTGATTTCACATGAAATTTGAAAATAGAAGTCACTTACCACCTCCCGTGGTGGGGAGTTCAATGAGGCGGAGAGACGTGTAGTCGGCAGGGATAGGCTCGAAGGCAATGTCGCTGTGCCACTGGCCGCTGCTCTGCTTCTTGACGCTGAGGCTCTCGGCAATCGACTTGGAATAGTACTTCTTGTTCTGGACGGAGCTGATGGTGCTGATCTCCGGATCATCACCTCCAAACTCGCGCTCCGAGTTGAGGAGGGGGTGGATGTGGAGACCCGAGGTAGCAGGGCGCCCCGCCAGCTCTCCGAGCCGAAGAATCAGCTTCTTCTGGAGGTCGTTGGTCAGGTTGTCTTGAGCACGGAAGAAGACCACTCCGCGTTGCGAGACTGTGCTTGGTTAGCTAAAGAATTTCGGAATTTGCGCAGTGTACACTCACTGGTGATGGCAAGGTCCCTGATCAGCTCATCCGAGTTGGGGGCATCGAGCCACTCAACGAGGTTGGCAGTGGGAAACTCGCGGCCAATGACGGGTGTAACGTCGAATGACTCGTACGAGTCGAGCGCGCCCGAGAGCTTGAGGGGCTCACGGGACTGCCCCTTGGTGGCGACTGGGACGTCGACTTCGATTGCTGAGGGTGCCATGGTGCTGGGAAGGGTGACCGTGTCTTGGAACAGGGAGTTGTGGGCGAAGTCTTGAGTCTGATGGTTTCGAAGCTGGTGCTGTCTGGAGTGGCTTGATCTCTCCGTTGAGATTGGGGAGATTGTATCTCTTATACCATGGTGCGACTGAATTGCGAGTTTCTCCAAGCAATCTAACGCGATTCATTCACATCATCAAACCCCTCCTCCATTGCCGAACTTGCTCGCCCCCGCGTTATCCTCTCCGACGTTGCACCGGGAAGCCGTGCGGCCGTGAAAGGTGCGGAGAGCTCCTAGTCAGTCATCGAATAGGCGTTGATGTTGGAGATGGCGAGCGCTCTATGGTGTATTCCGCCATCCCCTCTGAAAGGAATCGAGTTGGTGGCCTCTCGGGAATAAGACACCTTAAACACCGTCTAGATGGAACAGAGGGCATCGTTATCGGAAGAACGGCGTCTTGGGGGGCCGGTGGCGGAGTTCAGTGTGAGACGGGAGCGGGGCAGAAGGGTAGTCGGCACCGCACTTGGGTGTCTAGACTGCCGACACGACATTCACCTGGGCCGGGTCGGACGATGGCGCAAGCCCACCCCCCACGTTGGACCTCATGGACAGCCGTGCAAACAGCATCCGAAACTGTCTGATTGGCGGTCGGTTCCCAGTGTTCGGTTTCGGTTTCGTCGCGTGTCGTCCCAGCAGCGGCGATACACGGAGATAATGCAGGTTGATGAACAGTTGGTATAAGTTGGGTATGGTGGTTGGGCATGCACCCATGCCGCCATCGTCCTGGGAGTTGTAGCAAAGTAAACAATTGGCCAATGGCAGACTTAGAACTGTTGCAGCTGCGGAATCCGCTTGTGCGTCACGGGAAGTCGCGTCAGCCGTGGGGGCGAGCACGTCTCATCACGCCATCTGCTCCCCCTGATGCCGTCCTTGGCGCCGGACACAACACACTAGCCATGCTGCCTCGGTTCTCCCAACCGGCGATTCCATTGTTCGGGTTCATCCGCCCTCCGCCAAAGGGCCGCTTGGAGGCAGAGATAGTGTAGCGGCACCTGTGCCTGTACCCCGAGGAGTCCGTAACAGCTCCTTTCTGCCTCCGGGTCTCCGGCCCCCCCTAATCCCGGGCCAGCAAGGCAACCCGCGGGGTGCGCTCCGGGACCCGGGACCCGGGGCCCGAGAAATGTGCTTTATTTGTTTTTCATTATTCTCCTTCGACCTGGCACGCCGGGAGCACATGCGGCTGAGTTGGGATACCTCAGCTGGGAAACACGCGGCTTCACGTCGGAGCTTTTTCATTCGCTCCTGTTACCGCCACCCCCAATGCCGTCCCTGAGCCGTGGGAAAGGTGAGCTAGCCAGCCACCTGGCACCCACGGGGTGAAGGTTGCAACACATGGGTGACATGACGGCAAAGATCGAGACCCTGGATCTGGCAGGGTTGCCATGGACATGGCCTGCTTGCATGCATCCGCCCCGAGTGATACGCACCAACTCGGTACAGACATGCCCAAGTACCGTCAAGACGTGATTATGCGGACCGTGTACGCAATGCTTGGTACATGGAAAACGCAGGGACTTCACGCCACTGCTGATAAGGACATCTCGATGGATGTCACGTGCCGTTTATACTTAAGGGCTTGACCTCCACCTGGTCTTGCCAGCCGTGTCAAACAGAGAAGCAGCGATTTCGATTGCGCCCTTGTGCCGAGTTTCTGGCCCGACAGTTGCCTCAGTCTTGCCGACGTTGGTTTTGATAATACCTGGCCTAACATGGCTACCGTCCTCGTTAGAGACAAGGCCCAGGCCGTCAGGCCCGAGAGAGACCCGGAGAGCAAGGTTGGCCCGGATTCATCAACCACATCGGTGAACACCATACCACCTCTCGGAGAGCCTATCCACCAGAAGCGGTTTTTCTTCCAGAGATCCAAGGCTTACGACGTGGATGCCATTGCGACTCAGGCAAGCTTCCCACGAGTTGCCCGGATCGTCGGGAGGTCGAGATGTAGGAGCTGACTTTTATCCAGCCCAGTGTGTTCGATGACCCAGACACTGCAAAGCGATATGAGCCACCCCAGGAGTGGTAAGACGTCTTGTCTCGAACAAGCCAGAACCGGAAGCTCTGACTCTTTCCTAGGGAAAACGTCCATCGATTTGACCCCCTTGCACGATGGACCTGGCGCGAAGAAAACAGCCTGGTGCGCAAGATCGACTGGCGGATTATGGTGTGGGCCTGCATCATGTTCATGGCTCTCGAACTCGATCGAGCAAACATCTCGCAAGCTTTGACGGACAACTTCCTGACGGACCTGCACATGACCACAGATGGTGAGTTGGCTCGGAATTCAAACCCGAGAGGCACGACTCCAGTTACAGAACTAACTAGGATTCCAGATTACAATCTTGGCACCACCATCTTCAGGCTCTCCTTCCTCTGTGCGGAACTCCCATCCCAGCTGGTGTCTAAGTGGATGGGACCAGACCGCTGGATCCCAACACAGATGACTCTGTGGAGCATCGTCGCGAGCGCGCAGTTCTTTCTCTCGGGGCGAACCTCGTTCCTTGTCTGCCGCTGCCTGCTGGGCGTGCTTCAAGGCGGTTTTATCCCTGATGTAAGGCACCTCGCTTGTTGTTTCTTTTCGATATGAAGGGATAACAGCTAACATTGCACCACAGGTCATTCTGTACCTCTCGTACTTCTACAAGCACCACGAACTGACCGTGCGGCTGGGTTTCTTCTGGACTGCCATGAGTATTGCGGACATTGCCTCGGCTCTTCTCGCATACGGTATTCTGCATATGAGGGGTGTCCAAGGCCACTCTGGCTGGAAGTGGCTGTTCTTGATCGAGGTATGAATTCAAGACGTCTGGAAACATTCTTGACGCCCAAGTAACCTCATATGTTTGGGCTGGGGCTGACGATGTGGACAGGGCCTCTTGACACTTGTCATTGGTATTTTGTCCTTTGCCCTCATGCCAGCTGGGCCATGCCAAACAAAAAGCTGGTTCCGTGGCAAGGATGGGTGGTTTTCAGAGCGGTAAGAAATCCCTTCATCAAACCAACAGGCCCAGACAACGCTAACAGTGGTTTTCGTACGTTTAGCGAGGAAAAGATTATCGTGAACCGTGTCCTGCGAGAAGACCCAAGCAAGAGCGACATGCACAATCGCGAACCTATCACGTTCAAGCTCCTGTGGCAAAGCCTCAAAGACTTTGACCTCTGGTACGTGGATTGATAATACCTGCACCGAAAAAGAATGGGACAAGCTGACCGTGTCCTAGGCCGCTGTACATCCTGGGTCTCACGTTCCAGATTCCCATGATCCCACCCGCCCAGTACTTGACCCTCTCGCTCAGGGGCTTGGGCTTCGACACGTTCCAGACGAACTTGTTGACGATGCCCTACACCGTTTTCCACAGTAAGTGGTCATCAGCTCTGGAAACTATGGTGCCCAAGGGGGGGTTCTGACACGTTCTCAGTCGTAACGATGCTTGCGATCGCCTATCTCGCTGAAATCACGGGCCAGTTGACACTGGTAGCGGGGCTTTCGCAGGTGTGGGCACTTCCGTTCCTGATCTACCTCAACGTCGTAGACACGGCCAAAGTAAACAGATGGGTCATCTGGACCGTCACCACTCTGCTGCTCAGCTACCCCAACGGTAAAGAAACCCCGTGCTTCGCCATCCCCGCACACTTATGGCGGCTACTGACAGCTAGTCCAGCGCACCCAATCCAAGTGGCATGGAACTCTCGCAACTCAAATGCCGTGCGGTCCCGTACCGTGTCTGCCGCCTGCTACAACATGTTTGTGCAAGCTAGCGCCACGATCGCGGCCAACATCTACCGAGCTGGTAAGTTTTTAGGAAAGAACGGGGCAAAATGGCAGTTACTAAGCGCTCTCCAGACGATGCACCGCTGTACAAGCGTGGAAACAAGCAACTGCTTGCCATTCTCTGCATGAACTTTGCACTGTACAGCCTGGTGAAGGCATACTATGTCTTCCGGAACAAGCAGAGAGACAACAAGTGGAATGCCATGACGCCCGAGGAGCGGGTGCACTATCTCACCACCACTACCGACGAGGGCAACAAGAGACTGGATTTCCGGTTCAGCCACTAGGCCGGGAGAGGTTCACTGAGTCTAAGACGAAACGGTGACAGGGGCAATCCGTGCCGGGGAGCGATGACCCCTTACACCTTTACTGGTACAATTGGTATTGGTGTCGGGCCGTGAGAAGGCCGTGAGGGCTTCTTGACAGAACATTAGAGCAATATCAAAATGAAAGCAATGAACGTGAAAACGGGGAAAGCCACATGTTTTCCGGGGTGTGATGGAAGCTTTGAACACAGGATGCTACCCTTGCCCTTTATTCTCGATATCGCGAGTCGTAGGTTTCTGAGTCAACCCGAAGCTGGGGCTCTTTCCCGCCAGCTGTGTCATGCTTTTTGTGAAGGAGGAGGACATCCTTCAATCGCAGCTTGAAAGTCGCAACATGCGGAAAGAGCGTACCAATTCACGTGACCATGACCCAACGATAAGTGAGCTGAGTGGGCTGAACTACCCCGCCATGTGGGGGTCATTCGCTGACTGACCACCTCACAAGCTCACCTGAGCTTTCGAGTCTAGAGACTTTAGAACACGAAGACAGGCGCGTCTTGGAAGCAACAGGCAAGTTAGCTCGTCTGACTCGGGAGTCTCCCGACATACTCTGTACGCAAATACGAGGAACACATGAATAGCCTCATCGCACGGCCAGTGACAAGGCTAAATCCAGCTGCACGCGGACCCCACCTCGCACTGCTCGTTTCCGCGGTCGGCTTTTCTTCTTCAAGATCTTCTCAGCCCCGCCTTCCGCTCTCCCGCGCTGCTGCACATCTCCTGCATCACTCCACCGGGCCCCGTTGTGCGCCTTTTCCCATCCCATCCAGCCACCCAAGAGCCTCACTACCCTCCACTATCGGCACTCAGCGGGCAACAACACGCCCCAATTTGCGCACCATGGCTACCACGGCACAAGAACAGGCCCAGCTGGTTGAGACGTCCAAGCGTCTTGCCGCTTTCCAGGCCGTCAAGGACTACCTCCGTCCCGAGTACACCAGGGTCGGCATTGGCTCCGGAAGCACTGTTGTCTACGTAGTCGAGGCGATTGCCGCGCTCGGCCATGACGCCACGGCCAACATGTCCTTCTACCCGACCGGCGCCCAGTCCGAGGAGCTGATCGAGGCGGCCGGACTGAACCTGCAGTACATTAGCAAGCTGCCCGCAGGCAAGCAGCTGGACGTTGCGTTTGACGGTGCCGACGAGGTGGACGACGACTTGAACCTGATCAAGGGCGGCGGCGCCTGCTTGTGGCAGGAGAAGATCGTGGCCGCCAGCGCCAAGCAGTTCGTCTGCGTCGCCGACTTCCGCAAGCTCGCCCCGCGCCTGGGCACCGCCTGGAAGAAGGGGATCCCCATCGAGGTGCTGCCCATGGCCGCCCCGAGGGTTCTGGACGAGCTCCAGCGGCTGGGATCGCAAAACCCCCGCATCCGTCCGGGCCTTCCCGGCAAGGCCGGCGCCATCGTCACCGACAATGGCATGTGGATCATTGACGCGCCGTTTGCGCCGCTCCTCCACGCCAAGGACAGCGAGAGCAGCGCCGAGGGCGGAAGCGGGAGTAACGGCCGTGGGACCGTTGACGCCCTGGCGGACAGGCTGATCAAGATCCCTGGCGTGGCCGAGATTGGACTCTTCTTTGGCAAGAACGGGTTGGAGGTTGCCAGCGGCGCGCAGAAACCCGTGGCCGCATATTTCGGGATGGCTGATGGCACGGTTCAAGTCAAGACGCCCGGCGGCGTTTGAACGGGAGGGAGGCACAATAGGCACCAGTTCCCGGCTGGTTGCTGCCGCATCGCCCTCCTCCTCTTTTGCAAACACGGACGGGAAGAGGGCAAGCGGGGCCGCATCAATAAAAACCTAGATTCTGGGAGGATAATGCCACACAACCGTGTCAGGGTTTTGCATGCCCGAGAAGCCGCTTTGACATCAGCCGAAGCCGCCGGTGCTCGCTCCCGCCTTTCCTCTGCCGGCCCGGCTGCTTGCTCGGAAGATACTGTCGGCGTGCTTTGACCCCCTGAATAGATCAAACCCGGCTTACAGCTTATGTGTAAACTACAACAGTAGGACGTGAGCGGAATGGGACAGCCGACTCACACATTCTTCTCGAGCTTTGGCCCTCCAAGCCGGAGATGACTCCGTCATTCTTGATAAGGTCTGAGGCTGGGGACGGACTGTTTGCACCGACCCGCGCGGCTCCCATGCTCGGTCTGATATGGACGAAGGTTTTGGTGCTGCACACAAAACGGGCCTGCGGGGCCCCGGACAACCTCCCGCTGCCGACTTATCCCGTTCAGTAACCTCCTCTCCTTTCCTCCTTCCTGTGCAAGTCAAACGATACCAAGGCCAATTGTTCTCTTGTCGTGTGTCATGTACAAGAAGGATCACTACACTCGTTGACGAGACCAGGCGCGTTCGTTTCCAATGCTGGGACGTCCGTTCCGCTGTTCTGACGAGAGCCTTTGTAACATTGGTTGGCCGACACACGCATGAGCCTTTCTGGCGCCGGGATGTGTTTCGGCTGTTTGAGGTGTCACCGGCTGCGGGTGGGCCTCCCCTGGGCCGGCCCTTTTCCCAAGCACCCCACCGGACGCGGAATCCATGACCGAGAGATGACGGCTCGATCGAGATCGGCGGAAATCGTCTTCGCTCTCCCGGGGCAGAGATGGCGTAATCTGGAAAGCCAGCCAGTGCGTTGCCGGGTGAGCGCCGACGTGAAGGAAGCCAACGTTTCCGTGGAACCGGCGTTTGAGTTTGCAGCTGGTCAGGGGAGGACCGACCGACCGATCCATGGATGTGTGTGTGGAATTAATGAGGCACTGCTGCAAGGGGAATGCCCTTTATCTAGCGTTCTAGCTGTGCAGCCTTCTTGCCTTCCCTCAGCAGCCTTTGACCATGGAAAGATCGGAGCGGACCGTGGTCCACAGCGGATGGCAAAAGCTCCAGGGTTAGTTGCTCCGTAGTGTGCGTAGCCGCGGGCATATGAGAGGGAAGGCTGAGTTGCACATGTGCAGTCCTTGGACTCGTTTGTCATTTTGGACCGTTTGAACTCAAACACGCACATAGCAAAGCTCAGGGATGGGAAGCTGGCAACTGCTGACCACGAGCAAACCGTCGGCGGTTTTTCTCTGGGAACGGCGAGATTGGCAGGGTTATTTCGGGCTGTCCCAGCGACTCTCGACGCACCAAGCCCCATCCCGTCTTTCAGCCGCAGCCGTATTTGGGACTGCGCTGTCTGGCACAACGGCAGCCCTGGCGGGTTTCGAAAAGGGGGTGCGTGTCCTCCGTCCTCGGTCCTCCGTATTTGCCCAGAGCTAGGTATGCCCTCTGTGCGCACCGAGAGCCCGTTATTACATGCAGTGTTCGAGGGCGTAAGTCTACCGTCTTCTGCACAGTTTAGTCTTCTTGCTGGCAACACCATCCCACGTCCTTTCCGCGGCTTGCATGCCCTGCGGTGGGCGTTCTGTTCGTTTGCCTTGCACGCACGCGGCTGGCAGCTCGCGCCTTGCGTCTCTCGATTCGCCAGGGAGTTTTCGGCCCTCCGGAAGCCTGGATTGGACGGGGGACGGGAGGGCGGACAAAGAAGCGCGCATCTGCTCAGCCATTCAAATTCGGCACTCAGGATAAAGGCCGCGCCTCCACCACCTTAATTGCTGTGCCGATTGTTGACCCTTTGATGGGAACGATATTGGAAGACCGTACCCCCTAAACAGTGGAGCTGGGACAGCACAACTTTAAGCTTTGGGCGGCATCTTAGCTCCCGTCTCAGCCCCCGGGCCGTTCTTACAATATCCAAAACGCGAGTTGTGGCCGGACTGGAACTTCAAGAGGGCAGAGAATGGTGGGGCAATCACAAGTGAACTCGCAAACCGATGACAGGAGAGAAAATGAGTCACTGCAGCGGACAACATCTCGAGTTTTCTCTCAGGTATCTCAGATGCCGTTCTCTTTGCTTTTATTTGCTTCTGTGACGACCGTTCCTCCTGCGAAATGTTTGTTTTGTACAGAAAGCCTGGGAGCTTTGACAGGACAGGGGTTGCCCGCAAAAGGTGGCATCTGCGTGGGCAGAAGACACGGCCCAGAGAAGGGCGGCCGGCGGCGAGGACGGTCTCTGACAAGAGTGGCCAGATCCGAGCTTCAGAGGTTTGGCCCCACCCACGGAAGCAGCTGGCCCTTGGTGCGTCCATGCAGCCTCCGGCGACTCCACCCTCTCCCGAGGGTGTCGTGTTCCCCGAGGCTTTTTTGACGCCAGAGACCCCCAACCGCGACTGGCGGGTTTCGCATCCGGAGATTACTCTTTTGTCGTGCCGCGCGGGGCCTGCGGACTCATTGCTCCCTTGGAGCACAATCACAACTGGAGTCTTCACGGAAAGAAGTGTGCTGTGCCATGAAAAAAAAAACAACCCAAGGCCAGCCTCTCGGCCGCCGAGACCAACACTTGCCTTCGCGTTTGTCGAATGCTCTAATTCGTAGATCGAGGATGGTGGGGAGCGTAGTGGATCCTCAGTGTTGTCCGGCGTCGGAATCTCTGCGCGGCCGAAGTGTCCGAGCGGGGATTTGTTGCTTCGGAAAGTGTGGAACTCGACTCCGGACGCGTGCGAGCCGATTTGTTCTGGTCTCTGCCCCAAAACTGTTTTTTTTGTCGGGGCGGTCGCCGGTCACGCTTTGGAGAACCACGGCCCACAAGCTGGATCGGTTTGCACTTGCGAGCCGAGGGTTTTAGGGCTCGAGTTGAAAAGGGAGGGGGAGGGATAGCTACCGCAGCTGGAAACGGCCCAAGCCGGAACACGGCCCCACATACGCCTGAGGTCGCATTCCTGCGCGCAGCTTCCGTGTCTGCGTGCCCTACTGCGGGCCGGAACCTAGAGCATGTCGGTCAGAGGAATGTAAATCGCAGGTACGGGCTGGGGAAACGGGCGTCGTCTTTACCTTTAGAATGAGGGCATGGCTTCGCGACGCGTTGCAGCTGGTGAAGTCGGCGGCAGCTGGGGAGAGCGATTGCGGCCGGAACATGGGGTGGAGTCTTCAGGTAAACGGTCCGCATTCAGCCCGCCCGGAAGCCCAAGGCGAAGTGCGACGGTCGGGGGCTGAGGACAGAAAGGCATGCTGGCTGGGGCGGAGCGTCGCCGATTCGCGTCCATGTATGTACCAGCCGTCGTCACTTGTCATCGGCACCGAACACTGTGCTACTCCTGCGGCTTGCCACCCTACTTGCGACTGGTGCAGCGGAAGCGCCGGGCGGCCTTCTCGGTGGACGATGCGCCCGCCCTCCCTCGGCGTGCGTGCGACGATTGCATCGTGCAAACCGACAGGGAGACAAAAACCGACCGGAGTTGTACAAACTGCGCGAAAACCACAAGGTGGATTGCAGGCGATAGAGTATGAAAATGGAAAAGGACCCAGCCGGATTCCAGTGTCGGGTTGATGACGGAGACCGATCAGCGGCCTGGTTTTGCGCCGGATTGATGATGCTTCAAGGGCGCTGCGGAGTCTCGGTGTCGCGGCTGCCAAAAAGCGGCAGGACAGCGCATCTGCGACCCGAAAGCAAAGCACGTCGTCTTGAGAGACGAGTCGAAGGTGGGAACGGAGAAACAGGACCTGAGGTAGAGACACGCAATTGTGACATGAAAAGATCGCCCTCTGGACCGCCGGTGGAAGTTGGACCAGCCTGGACGCCCTCACCTTACTCACTGCCTGGATCGTTTCCACTGCCGCCCGGGCGCCGGCCTGTGGCGGCCGACGCCCAGGTGCACTGCGCTGCCTGCTGCTGCTGCTCCCTCGAATGGTCCCCACTTTAACCCCCGTCTTCCTCAGGCCCCCGGCACCATCAGCCGATCCGCCCGACTGTGGCCTCTCTTTTCTGTGAGCGCTGCCGCCGCCTCCCTTCCTCGCTTCCTGAGGTTCCAGGTCCGCCCGAGCCTTTTTACCCCATCGCTTCCCCGTCCTCCGTGCCCTCCCCGTCCTCGCCTTCCCTTCTCTTTCCCATCCACTCCGCGGCCGAGTCATCCACCGTTCCGAAAGCCCTGGAACCGACTCGTTCATCTTCCATCAAGCACCTTCTCTTTGTGCCGCATCGGTCCATCCACTTTTTCAACCTCGGGGCAGCCCCGGACTTCGATTTTCATCTTCCGGCACACCATCGGCCTGTCTCGGGCCACGCGCAGTCTCTCAGCTGTCATCGCGTCTCTCTGGGGGCCGCCATCATCTGCTCTCGGCACGACTGACTGCAAGGCCCAGCAGACGACATCCGGCACACCATGGCGTCGGTCGTGCGATCGACAGCCCTCCGCGCCGGCGGCGCTTGCGTGCGCTGTCGCAAGGGCAAGACCAAGTGTGTCTACGAGAACGGCAGAGCGCCTTGCAAGAACTGCGCAAAGGGCCTGCATGACTGCTACCTGCCATCCGAGTCTATGAGCCACGGCGGCCATGGAGTATCGCCAGCACGTGTCCAGCAGCGGGCGCGCGAGTCCCTCCCCAGCGAGAGGACCGTGTCCAGCACATCGGGCGACCGCCAGGCGCCTCCCGCCTCAAGCGTGTCGCGTCATGTCTCGACAACCACCGAAAAGTACGTTGATTTTTCATTCTTGTCCGTTGTCTCTTTTATTTTCCTCTTGCAGTTCTAGTTCAATGGCTTTTTTTCCCCCTATGTCAGGGCGGTTTTTTTTTTCTTTTTGTGGTTCGCATCCTTTCTCTCGTTTTCTGCTCTGTTTTCCGGGCGCGCCCCGTCGGCAGCGCCTTTTTTCGCCCGCTCCCGGTTGCCTCCACCCGCCGAGTCTTTTCGTTTTGCCAGTTGGCTCCCGGAGGCGCGCAGGCAAAGCCCCAATTTTCTCCGCCCGGCCTTCAATTTCCCAAACCGGCACACGCAATTTTCCCTTGCTCCGTGCGCACCCTCCCGTCTCACCTCCGATTGTCTTGGCCTTGGCACACAGCAAACGGAGGTCGTCGCAGCGACAGTCCGTGTCACAGCTGTCGCAATCCTCCGGCATCACAGATGAGACAACATCTCGTCGTCTTTTCAGTTTATTTGCCCCGTCTATTTTTGACGGGCTGACCGATGACGAAATGCAACGATATTTTTTTCCCGCCGAGGAAAATGTCAGCATTGTGGCTTTCGACGATGGCTAACAACACCTTCACAGGCTCACCCCGGAGCTCATGCAAGAATGCGAGCGCGTCATTTCCAAGACACTGCCCGCATGTGTGGCTTTCCACAAAGCCATCTTTCCTCCAGCAGCTGAAGAACACCTCGATGGATCCGACCATGATCAATGCGCTGCTGACGACCGGCGCTCGGTATGTCTTGCCTTCTCTTCCCGAAGCTCCCGGCTGGGCATCGAGTCCAACCGGGATGGTTGGCCCGGCCCACTTGGCGGGGCGGGCTTGGTTGGTGAAATGATCCTAACAAAGATGACAGGCACTCGCCAGCCATGATTCGGCGGTATGGTGGCCACGGTGGTGGCTCGGCCGCTGCTGAGCACTTCGCCAGCAAGACCATCGGCCTCATCATGCAGGCACTGGACCAACCCAGTCTTGCCGACATCCAGTCCCTCTGCCTGCTGGTCATCCATGAATGGGGCTGCCGCAACGCTGTGCGTGCTTACATCTATCTCGGCCAAGCCGCGCGGATGGCCCAGATGTACCGCGTCGTCCACACCCACCATCAGCAGCCTGAGCCCGACCAGTTCCTTCAGGACGAATCGTTCCGCCGCACGCTTTGGCTGATCTACATTCTCGACTGCTTCCTCACCAGCAGTCCGGGCCGCCATCCGGCCTTGTCGTCCCATGACGTAAAGGATGTCTCCCTGCCGTGCCTCGATATGAACTATCACTTTGGCAGCCCGGTCTTTGTCCGCACCTTGAACGGAACCGCGCCGTCTACCATGGTGGATCCCAGTGGTCCGCTCGCCGAGGTGGGCGAGTTTGGCCACATCGTGTTGGCGACCAAGGCCTGGCGCAACGTGGTTGAGATGATGACGACCACCACTCTCGAGACATTTTCCGAGGAGCAGTGCCTAGCGCTCGAGCAAGACATCGACGCGATCCGGCAGTCGCTGCCGCTGCATTTTGCCGATAAGCCCGGCCAGATCAACCTCCACATCACAATGGGCAGTGGCTACACGTATGCCATGATCCACTCGCTCCTCAACTGCGGTACCATCTTTGTGAACCGGCGTCGGATCCTCCAAGTCGTCACGGACGAGAACTTCACTCTCGAGGCCTGGCGCATGTCTTCACATGCGCATGCGCGAGCAGTGGACCGCATTTTCGCCGCATCGCACAGCATCATTCACTCCCTTCTGGCCCTCGAGCACGGCGCGGACAAGGACAGCATTCTCTGTTTCCCAATTTTCATGCTCTTCTCGGCCTTCACCGCCGGCTCGACCGTCGCCTACCTTACGCTCAAGGGTCTCGCGCCTCCCGATGTCACCGAGTCAGCTTCGGGCATCGTTCGCGACAGCCTGAGGCTTTGCCAGGACGGATCCGAATCCTGGCCGCTGGTCCTCCCTTGGCAACGCCACCTCTCCGTCATGTCCAAGGTTCTGCGCGAGGTGAACATCGCCCCGCGCGACGTTCGCGAGTCGCGTGAAGATAGCAACCGGAACCACCGCGTTTCGCCTTCCGTTAAGGACGATATCCTCAGCCAAGCCGACACGAACCCCGACGCGATGGATTACGACCAGACGATGGCTACCGGGACCCATGTGCCGCTCGCCCCCACCATCGAAGGCCGAGACAGCGAGCCTCCTATTCCGAGACGGCCTGGCGTCACCACCATCAATGGCGGATCTGCTGGCGCGTCGACCCCCGCCACGGCCAGCCCTCCTCCGGGCCCCATGCCCAAGGCGGACTCGCCTGATGCGACATCCTCGACGTCGGTCAGCGGCCTTCCCCCGGTGCCTCCGCCCGGCCCGGATGTGGACATGACGGCTATGGAGCTGTGCAACGCGTTTGAGAGACAGCTTCTGGAGCTGGACGACCTGGCTGCGTTCATGGGGGGCGGAGTGTGAGTCTTCCTTTGTGTTTTCTCATTCTCCGGCGCCCCTTGGGTTCTCTTGGTTGACCATGTCCAAGTGCGCCCAGCTAGGCCGCGCCGCATTTCCTCACTCCACACTTTGGTCTTCTAATAACCGTGACCTTGCTCGTTCCGCGCTGGCGGAGTCTCATTGCAGGCTGCGGCCGGAAGTTGGAGCTTGCGACAAAAACACTTTCGAGGAACAAGGGAATTTTTTGAGAAATACGCAGGATGCTACTCAAGGGTGAAGAAGGCGTGATGCTGTACATGTAATACTACCTTTGCGTCGTTTGCTGTCTCTTTTTGCTGGGTGGGTTATGTATGGCGGTAAACTGTTAATTGGGGTGCTGATTGTATCTGCGATGGGACGGAGAGGGACCTCCGAGTTGCTTGGGCTTTGTCTTATGGCAGGAGTTACTGGAGCTGGCTATTTGTGGGTAGGCGTCAAGAGGCGCTCAAGGGAGTATGGTATGGGATGGCTGTAGTCGCTACGCCTTTTTTTTATCGATGTGTACGAAGATCAGACAAGGCGGGCAGAGAACGGCAATATTGTTTGACTGGCTCCACGTACTGACCACACGACTCTTGTGTTCCCGACGTGCATGCGATGGAGACCATTCCAGGGCCGTTGTTGCGGGGCAGCGGCCCGTCGAGGAGTGTCCCCTGGTGACTCAGTGTGTACCCCGTCATAATAGGTGGCGGCCCGTCCCGCGGCTTAGCCCCCTGATCTGCTCCTGACTGATTTCCCGGATCAAGACCCCTGCGAGGAAAATAAGGTTTCGACCCCCTGGTCGCCAAGCTGTGGTCGCATTGCAGCACTTGCTGGGTTTGCTGGAATTGGGTGTCGGCAGGGTCCAAATCCTTCATCTGACCTTGTGGATGTCACTTCCGTGGAGTTCATTGTGGCGTGATTATCCCCAGCAGTACTGCAGATCTTGAACGATTCGACATGTGCGATGATATTAGACAGGGCATTCTCGGACCGAAGTATCTTTCCAAGAAGACGCCAAACAGCCACAACTTAACCACCACAACTTGATCCCGCCAATCCGCTCCACCTCATGATTCAAAAGATCGGCTGGTAACACCCACTGCTCAGCTCGGGCCACGCCCGTAGTTTCTCATCAACCATTAGAGCTGTGTCTAGCTCTCGCTATTCTCGCCCTTGCCCTCCTGCTTGCCCTCCCCTTTCCCCTCAGCCAGGGCCTTGTGCAGCGTCAAGATCAGCCCCCTGAGTTCCTCCACCTCCTCCCTAAGCTTCCTGACCTCGACCACGGCCGGCTCAATCTCGAGGTTGCTCTTTGCCAGATCGACCTTCTTCTTCCAGCCGTCGGACTCGAGGTCGATCTGGCCGAGCATCTGCTCCCACTCCTCGACCGTGTCGTCGTCGGCGTCGCCGCGGGCGCGGTTCGCGCGGATGCCCTGGGCCCAGCGCATCTCAAAGTAGGCCGAGATGAGCAGCAGGGGCGAGTAGATGAGGCCCATGACGACGTCGTTGATGTGCTCGTACGTCTTCTTGGGCATCCACCACTCGAGCGGGATGGCGAGGAGGAAGATCTCGATGAGGTTGAAGGGCGGGATGAAGACGTTCTCGTCGGGCGCGCGGACGAAGGTCATGGTCTTTTGGGCGAACATGGCGAGGTACTCGTCGTTGGCGTTGTCGTAGATGTCCTCGTAGGCCGAGTTGTAGAGCGCGATAAGGATGTTGAGGAGGACGACCTGAGAACGGTGGTCAGCTTGGCTGTTTGGGGATTGACTTGACGAGGGTGGGAGGTGCGAAGAATAGACGTACCATGACAACAAAAGTAAAGCAGTAGTAGAGAATCAAGCCAAACGGCGGCTGGAATCGTTCAAAGCCGCTAAAGTCGGGAGATTGCATCACGGCATTGGCCATGGACTGGATGATGAAGAGAATGTCTTCAATGACGCGGTCGTCGGCGTAGTCGAGCCCGACAAAGGCCTGCAGAAAACCGACAACGATCACGGCCAACAGAGCAAAGAAGATTATGGACTCTTTCATCATTACCTTGAGCACAACCAGCATGGCGCCAAAGAAGCGGTAGCTATCAAGGTACAGCAGCAGGCGTGTCCAAAACATCGGGGCGCTCACGGCGAGAAAGCTGTAGCTGAGGGTGCTATAGTGATGGCGGTGGCCGTCGTCGTGGTGGTGACTGAGGGCTATGCAGCGGAGCACAAAGCTGGTGGTCAGGAGACCGTACAGGAACGAGTTGAAGGCATTCCAGAAGTTCAAAATGTGATAGCCGGCCTTCCAGAATTTGGCGATTTCGTCGCAGATGAAGCCCAGGGTGAAGAGATAGAGCAGGATCTCGATAAAGTCGATGCCGCCGCCTTCGTTCACGGTGTTCATGGCGACGGTGTACAGACCGAGGTAGGCGAAGGACACGAGCATCTGGGTGGCATTCTGGTACATGGGAGCGCGCATGCGGTCCGGGTCGAGATGGGCAGAGTAGGACGTATTGTCTCTGTCCTTGTAGTCGACAAAGGTGGCCGGGTCGTTCTCGTCTTGGACCAGCCAGCCGCGCCAGAGGTGGTTGATGCACTTCTGGTAGCCCGACGAGCCGATGACGCGCAGGGCGTGCAGGTCGACGGCCTTCTCGATGACATTGACGGGGTGGGTGGGGTGGCCATCGACCAAGATGGAGTAGCGCTTGAGCAGGACCGAGTGCAGGAGGTACTCGTTACTGTCCTCAGACTCGATGATCTGCTTGGCGAGCACCTCGCAGGCGGTAGCTCGGAGGGCGTGAAGGTCGGCGTCCCACAACTCGATCAGGGCCTGGTGGCGCCACCAGCGCTTGTTGACGAGCAGACAAAAGACGACACAGGCGCCGTACTCGCTCCCGCCGGCTTCCCGGGCAGCCTGGACGACCTTGGGCGTGATGACCTTGCTGTGCGGACATGTCACCTGGTCCTGCTTGAGCTCGCACGGGACGCACTCCTCAATCAGATGGCGGATGCGGAGGGCGACCTCGGTGACCTTCTCAGCGGGAATGGCCGATTGGATTGAGTCGTCGCGGTAGGAGGGGAGGACTGCGGACGGGGAAAGTGAGCAGTCAGGAGCCAGGAGTCAGTCAACACTTCTGCTACGGAGCACTCACGGCGGTGTCGCGACTCGTCCCACCATCCGTTGTGGTCGTGGTGGCCCCGGCTCGAGTGCCGATCCCAGCCAAGGAAGCGGCTCCAGACTCGTCTCGGCATCCTGGCGCGCTTGGATGGGGCTTTTGGCCCTCTCTGCAAAGCAATACGATCGACTCTGAAGATCCGTTTCTCGAGTTGCAGCAGATGAGCTCAAAGCGCCCAGCCACCCGTCAGTGATGCGGGGATGAAGCTTCACGTTAGCCTGGCCTTGGCGATTGGAGAGTCGAAAGTCGACTCAATTGACAACGAGGAGGAGGAGGAGGAGGAGGAGGAGGAGGAGGAGACCTGGCTCAAGAGAGAAGAAAAATTAGAAGGATACCAGAGAAACTCCACTGCATGGACAACACCCTCTGCTCGTCCAGCAGGAATTCTCGTCAACAGCGCCTTGCTGGTGTCCAAAAACGGGCCAACGAGCAAACGAGTTTCACGGAGCATCGAGATCGGATGACGTCGGCTGCAGTGCGTAAGAGTACTGGTTCAATACCGTCTTAACACTTTTGTGGCATTGAATTCAAGATAGATGTTGGTAATTTAACAGTGGGGCGGGAGTTCTGGTGGGTGGACAGGGATCCTGCAGGGATCGAGCTGCAATGCATCCAAGAGGCACGGCCAGACCCAAACCCAGGCCCAGAACCCAGGAAACGAAAATCGAGCTCGGAACCACACAAGTCAAGCAGCCCGCCGTTGCTGGCCGTCACCGAGAATTACGGAAGAATGGTAACCCCCTGTGACACCCCCTGACAACTTGCCTCGATCTCAAGCCATTCCCAGGATGACAGCCGACGGGAGGTCGCAACGGGAGTAATGTGAGTGTGCAATGGGAAAACATCCAAAAGGTTCCTTCCTGAAACTGTTACTGAGGAAAATCTGCGCCGACAAGGTACACATGATGAGGTATTCGCACATCCATCTCCCAATCCAAAACACCCCGCCAATTACTCTCAATGCCTTGATCCCCGCGTGTACTGTACCAAGCACACATACCAGTGAATCCAAGATGTTCAACGACGCAAACTCAAGCAGAATACAAGAAGAACAGCGCGATCAACAGGAACAAAGCACTCATCAACCTGAACAACCCTAAATCTCAGAAATAGCTCCTCATCGCCTCCTGGTACCCCGGCCCGCCCTTGAGATCGCGCTCAAAGTTGGTCTGCACATCCAACACCTGCCGGATGTGGCTCATGGACAGGGGCTCGCCCTTGTTGACCGCCAACGCCTGCGCCGTACGCACCGTGTTCTTGATCTGCCGCCCGTTGAGCTCGTGCCGCGCCAGCGCCGTGTAGTCCTCCTCGGTGAAGGGCATCAGGCTGATCTTCTCGAGCACCCGCACGCGCTCGATAAAGATCTTGAAGATGGCCTTCTTGGCCCGGTGGTCGAGGCTGTCGTACCGCAGCGCGATGTGGATGCGCGACTGGAAGGCGTCGTCGAAGGTCTGGGCAGAGGGGAGAAGAGTCAGCAAGAAGTCGTTCATCGGGGCATCTACCTGACGGCTTTGGGGCGTGCTTACCTCGACTCTATTGGTCGTCAAGAACAGGATGCCCTGGAAATACTCGAGCTGCCGGAGAAAGATGCTGACGAGCGCGTTGCGGTGGATGTCATGCATGTTGCGCTTCTCCAAAAAAACGTCGGCCTCGTCAAGCAAGAGGATGGCGCCCCACGCGTGGCAGATGTCCAGGATCTTCTGGAGTTCGCTCTCCAGGTAACGCGAGTCTGTCCCGAGCTCGCCGGCCGACGCCATGTACAGCGGACACTTGAGGAGCTCCGAGATGCCTTCAGCCGTCAACGTCTTGCCCGTACCAGGAGGTCCGTGAAGGACAGCTGTTTCCAAAAGTCAGCAGGGCTTCGAAACAACAGACCAGGTGAGCGCAGCGACATACCGACCAGGCCCTTGCCCTTGCCCTGGATAACATCGTCGATGCTCTCAGTCGCATGATACTTGTGAGACTCGACCAGTGCCTGTTGCGTATTGTTAGATAACACGCCCCAGCAAGTGTGCAGAGAGGGTACGTACCTTGACAATGTCCTTGGTCTTGGGCTCCAGCACCAGCGACTCGTAAGCCGTCTCGTTCCACTGAATCTCCTTCACCCCCGAGACGGTGAACTCGAGCCACAGCTTCTCGGCAAACGCGAACCCAAGCACGACAGGAGAGGCGATCAAGTACTCCTCGTCACTGAACTCGGGCACCGGCTTGGCCTTGTTGGTCCCTGGCGACTGCGACGCCGAGTCTTCACCGGTGTCCTGCGGCGAGTCCTCCCCCTTGGCCGCCACCTTGTCGAGCTTCTCCTTGCCGCCATTGTCGTCCTCGCCAAACTTGGGCATGCGGATGAACTGCACGTTGCCTTTCTCGTCCTGGAAGACCTTGGTCACGAACTTGATCTTCTCGCCGTCGTCGCCGTCCATGTCCAGGTCCGAGTCGCACTCGCAGCAGCCGGATTCGCCGCCCGAGTCGTCGTCGTCATCCGAGAGCAGGTCGTGGTCCTTGGGCCTAACGAGGGAGATCGGGTAGTTGGGGTTGATGCGGCGGTGGATGCTGGGGTCCACCATGATGCGCCCGTTGATGTTGACCTTGACGACCGCCTTCTTCTTCTTGTAGTAGGCCATGCCCTGGTGGCTCTTGTAGTGCACCCCGCCCAGCGACACAAACTTCTTGCCGCGCTCAATCAGGTCCTTGCGCAGCTGCACCTTGTTCTTGTGGTACTCGAGCGGGTAGCACCCCAGGCTCGTGATCTTGCGCGCGCCGCGGAAGTCCCCAATCTCTTCCGACATGCTCCCGAACCCAAACTGCTTGCCGTCGTACTCAAAGTACTTGCCCTCGATGTAGTAGTACTCGCCCTTCATGATGCTGTGGTGCTTCTCGGCCATCTCTACCTTGAACACACGCGGCTCGTCGTGCGAGCCATACGTCGTCGTGTATGCCAGCGTGTTGGGCTTCCAAAGCGCCCAGAGGAGGTCGAACGTGATGAGACCGTTCTGGAGCATGGGGTAGAGACTACGAGCCGACATTAGCAGAGCGGCAACGGCTGTGTGTGTGTGTGACAGAGAGAAAACGAACCTGTTCTTGACGTCGGCGTAATCCTTGTTGATGTACTTGATGAGCACTTTCAGGTGCTGGCGCATCGTGTCGATACGCTTCTGCTCCTTTTTGCGCTCCTGCTTGGCGCCCTTGGCAGCCTTTCTCTTCTTCAGTCGCTTCACGTGCTTGCGGAAGTCCTTAAGATAGCTGTTGAAGGGCGGTGTGTAAGTACAAGCCACTCACGTTGTGCGGGGAGGAGAACTTACAGGAACAGCATGTTGGGGTCAAGCTTGGGCGTGTCATCGACCAAGCTGATGCCCTTGATGTCCCCAATGACATCCTGCAGGCATTCGCGGAGCAGCTTGCTCTTGATGTCGACAATGGTGGCTTTGTACTTGCCCTCCCAGTCAAAGGTGCGTCGGACGTGGAAGATGAACTCGTCGTACTGAGCGTCCACTGTCCGCTCCGCCGTGTCTTGGAGCTTGTAGTTGTGGATTGCATCATCCCACACCTGGTCGACCCGCTTGTAGTCGAGCTTCGTCGCCTTGAGTCGCTTCTTCCTGTCCTTCTGCTGTTGCTTGCCATCCAGCCGCAGGTTGGGATCAATGCCGCCGAGGCTGATGTTGCCCGCCCCGGGCACGCGGGCGCCTCCCCGACGAGGTCTCGGCGGATTAACGCGCAGGCCGTTGTCATAGATTGGAGGGGGTACGCTGTTGTTGAGCCCCGAAGGGTACCCGTATGAACCGCTGCCTTGCTGTTGTTGCTGCTGTAGGAGGAGAAGCTGGAGCTGTTTCAGGAGCTCTGCCTGGTTCTGCTGGGTACCCTCTCATCTGACGAGCTGCTGCTGCTACCGGCGCCATCTGAAGAGTCTGAGTCCGAGTCCGACTCGGACGACTCGCGCGGTTTCAGCGCCTTCTTGTGCTTCTTCGTGCGCGTCTTCTTCTTGGCGTTCTCAGGATCCTGGCGCTTTCTTTACAAGGCGTTTCTTCTTTGGACCCTCATCTTCCGACTGGTCATCGTCTGAGGATATGGACGACGACGTCCCGTCGGCGCTGTCGTCACTGTCGGAATCTGATGAAGACTCCGGAGGCGATGATGGTGCCTTCTTTGTCTTTCGCGACTTGCCCTTGGCGTGCTTCTTGGAGCATCTGTCCTTTCCAGTCTTCTTCGCGTCAGATCTCTCGTTGGCCTTGGTCTCACCCTCGGCAGCCTTGGCGCCACTCTCCGCTGGCGGTTTGGGTTCCTCGTTCTTCGTTGGGACGGGCGGGTTCCCCTCGCGCACGTCGGCCGAATTCTTGTCCTCGGACTCCATGTCTTTGGTGCAGTCCGAAGCGCGACAGGAGTTCTGGGCTTTGATATGCAGTTGTGGACAAAATGAACGAGTTTCAGCAAGTAAGTTGCGTTATGCGCGAAACACGGGAGATATTGCGTCGTTGCAACGCAGCGAAACCAAGAGGAGAGGCGCAGAAGAGACGAGTTCCGGACGTTGTGTGACGTGGCCGGCTGAGGGCGGCCCAGAGGATATGCAGCAGGCAAGCAGGCAAGCAGGACCGGGGAAGGCACCCGGTACAGAGGGTGATATGCTGTCGTCTTGTAGATGGTCAGTTGAATGCCGGGGGCGCGCGCAAGCGGGAGATGAGGATGGGTGTGGCGTTTTGCCCTTGGAGGGCCAGCGCAGAGGTGGGAGGGAGGAGAAGGGACGGCAGGAAGGGGGATGGGCGGTGAGGAGAGTGTGTCTTCAGGATGCGCCTGCTGCAACAGTCTGGAAGGTCCTGGTGGGTGGGTGCGATGCGACAGAAGAGAGGAGGGAAACACTGCAAGCTGGGGCACATGGATAATACACGGAAATACTTTCACACCTTCTTCGCTGTCGGGTTGAGTCTGGTGCGTCCGATATGCGGAACTCAAGGCTGCAGTGTTCGCGAGTGGGCGTTCACGGTTGCCAGCGGTGGCGGGGGTCTGATATGCAGAGTGAGGCGCCGCGCGCAGGTTTGGAGAAGTCGGTGAGATGGTTGCGAAGGACGATCCAGCTTGTGATGGTCGCCAGCAGGGGTCAGTGCCGGGGGTGGTACCGGGGAGATGGTGCCAACTCGACAGGGGTCAAGGCCAGATGTGCCGCTGCTGCTCAGCTCTCCCGAGCCGCTAGGAACAAACCACGAGCCCGTTCAGGTCCCTTGCAGCCGCCAAATCCTCAGTTTGACGTTATCTCCTCTTTACCTTGCTAGCAGAAGGACCCAGGATCTCCAGAAGAGAGAATGGCTGATGAGTGTTGGCGAGAGGCAAGGACGGGGAAAAGGTGATAAGGTTGAGCAAGCTGGTCACGAGGGTCCTTGCAGCACAACTTGCTGGATACGGGACGGGAAGAGAAAGTAGAACACCGGGACACCAGAAACGTGCCGAAACAGCTGGCGCTCGACTGCTTAAGTATGGACTGGGATCCTCACCAGCCCTGTCTGGACCTTGCCATTGCTCAGCTCCGTATGCGGGGAATGAGCCGCGGTGGGCGTGCAAACTCACAGCCTTGTTTCCTTTTGAGTGGACAGCAAGCCGCAGAGAAGACAGGCAGCCGCTGACCGTTTCCTGCAGCTCTCTTGATTGTGGACCTGCTGTGGCAGGGGTGCTTGTTAGTGTCTTGGGAGTTGAGAACATCCGCCAGTTTGGGACTGGAACATTCGCAACCCCGCTGGCGCACTGCTTGGACAGCCCTGTAGAGGCAGCGCAGACGGGAGTTTGAAAACCAGGAGAAAGGGACCAGGTGAGTCCAACCAGCCAAGGAAATCGGAAGATTCCTGGTGACTGTGGGGATTTAGCACCATGCAACGGCGCCTCAGTCCTTATTGGCGCTGGCAAGAGAACGGAGTGTATCACAGTTTGCCGTATACGCGCCTACCCATGTACATCGGAAGTCAACCTGAGAAGGTCGATTGTGGCCTTTTCTGGCGGCTTGTATGGAGGCACCTTGTTCTGGGCGGTTCGGCGCCAGGTTTGTTGGAGCGAGGTGGGGTTCAAAGGAAGCGTTGGTTGTTCCATTGTGTGTTGGCTGACCGCAACAACCCTTGGGGACCAACAGCCTGGAAGATGATCAACTGCGCACAAGAATTGCCCAATCGCAACCAGCTCCGGGAGTCATCCGGCGACACAGGCAGCAGTTAAGGCTGAGACTCTCTCGGTCCAAGACCAAGTTGTTGACAGCTCGCCTTCAAGTTGACCTTGAGCGTGAATGTTGTGGTGAGCTGCCCGCCGTGATATCTCAAAGCCCTGCCGGCGTGCAGATGGTTTGCTCGGTGTCGCGTTGGACCTCTGGTCAGAGAGCTGTTGCCAAAACGGGTTCTTTTTGGAATTTCAAGGGATTCTGCAGGGCCTCACAGCAGGCCGCTCAGGGGGGCTGAGACATGCCTACCATCCACATGTGGGTGAGGCCTGCCCAGTCTCACAGCAAGGTGGCACCGGAATATGGTTCCACCAAATATACGCGGTGGAAAGCTGCAAGGTCCTCCCGGAGGTGTTGTGCATTCGCTGAGCTGCGGACCAGTTGTGGGGCGACCAACCCAGCCGATGGAGGTAAAGGCGCGGCGGGCCTGAGGCGCGAGGATCAATAGCGGAAGTGTCGTCGTCTTACCTTCCGCACTGGCTGCCTGGTGTCTTCCGGCGCCATGCTCGGGGGTGTTGGTCAGCTCCACTGTTGCTAAGCTGTTGGTTGTCTGGTTGGTCGGGCCCCTTCTGGACGGAGAGCCACCCGTGGACGCGGTAAGGCCAACAGTCGCCCTGCTGGTCTGCCTGGTCTTCTGCCTGGTCTGCCTGCCAACTGATGATTCTGTCGCCTTCCGTGTCTCCTGTAAGACGACATATGGGGCGGTCAATACATAGCAGGACCCTTACCTTATTTATTAGTGGGACCGCAACCACCATGCGTTTCCGGCCGCAAAAGATGCGAGGGCGGCGTGGGATGTTGGCTCGACATGATCCGTTATTGGTGCAGGCGAGCCGCCTTACACTGGATGCAGGTCGGGTGGGATGTGGACCATTCACCATCAACCCAAAGCTTCAGCCCTGCGCCGAAACGGGAAAAGGTGGACTGAGCGGCGTGAAAACCTCCAATTTATGGATTGGCAGAGGGTTACCGGTGAGCGCACTCTGGCACCTCTCCTCAAACCGGGAACGAGGACAGTTGTTGATGTCTTGAGAGATGTGCTGACTGTCGAGTGACTCAGGTCTGTGGCAACTGCAATCATGGACCGAGATCAGGAATGCACAGCTGCTTCAATCTACTTTGGGCGGCTGAGCACGGCTTCCGGATCGAGCAGTGACGCTTTTTCGGGTATCGGTTCAAGTGCGGTTGAGACTGTGGATTGAGAAAGGGGAAGGCAGCATGAATGTGCAAAAGTGTGTTTTCATTTCTTCCACGTGACGTGCCTTCCCACGACGGGATTTTGTGAAATTTCATCCAAAGCAAAACAACTCCCGTACCCAAAATCCATTCGGTTTGCAATTTTACTCCAGCTGAGGACCGCGAGATGTAGCGAAAGAGGCACCAGACTATCGTCATGGCGGGAATGAAGAGAAAGGCACCAGATGACGTTGCCAAGGAAGATGACCGGACCGCAGCCGAGTCCTACGCCCGGCGACCACCCATCGGACCCATCAGCGGCCCCAAGCCCGGCTCGCCGGATCCCGGTCGGCTCCATCGTCCCCCGCCCGGAGTAGCAGCCGACGGCTACTTCCGGCGCCTCTACGAGTCTGAGCCGGACTTCAGACAGCTTGCAAAGCGGGACGCGAGTTTTGCTGCCTTGTACGTTTTGCATGTTGCTGTTTAGTCCATGTTGCCCCTTTTTTCGTGTCTTCTGGTGGTCTGGGAAACAAGCTGACTCGCTGTAGTCTTCATGCAAACGGGCAACTCGACTTCAGCGACCCGGCCGCTACCATGCAGCTGACAAAGACGCTGCTCGAGACTGACTTTGGCTTGAAGCTCGAGCTCCCCGACAACAGACTGTGCCCTCCGGTTTGTTGTCCCTGTTCAAGGTACGCATCTGGCGCCGCAACCACTAACACCGTGCCAGGTTCCCAACCGCCACAACTACATTCTATGGCTGAAAGATCTAATGGACACATCATCCTACGGGCAGCCCGGCCGTGGACTGTGCGGACTCGACATTGGCACGGGTGCAAGCTGCATCTATCCTCTTCTGGGAACCGTCCAGCGGTGTTGGCGTTTTGTGGCAACTGGTAGGCTCTGCCTTGACGAGTCAAGGTACAATACTGACTTTTCTCAGACATCGACGTTCAAAATCTTAGCTATGCAAAGGAGAACATTCGGATCAACGGCCTGGAGGAGCGAATCCAACTCCTCGAGCGAAAAACAGACGATCCACTGGTGCCGATCGATGATGCAGGCATTCAAACCATCGACTTTGTCATGATGAACCCTCCCTTTTACAGTTCAGAAGAGGACATGCTGTCATCAGCAAGCAAGAAAGCCCGTCCGCCAATGTCGGCTTGTACCGGTGCTCCAGTCGAGATGGTGTGCGAAGGTGGCGAAGTGGCCCACGTCGGGCGGCTGCTGCGTGAGTCGCTGGTCCTGCGGGACCGGATCCAGTGGTACACGTCGATGCTTGGAAAAGTCACTAGTCTCGAAACCCTTATCGAACAGCTGCACGAGCACGGGATTGACAACTACGCCGTCACCGAGTTTGTCCAGGGGAACAAGACGCGGAGATGGGCGTTGGGGTGGAGTTTCAGACCCATGCGGCCGGCCGAGCATGTGGTACGCGGCATGAAGGCGAACCTCTGGAAGAAGATACTACCGCCGTCTGTGACGATGGAGTTACTGGAGATACCGGCCGACAGGCCAGTCGATCCGGTGATCGCTAGGATCCAGGAGGTTGTCGGGGCCTTGGAATTGATGTCCTGGGCCTGGGAGATGGACGAAGCAAGGGGCCTTGGAAGAGCAAGGGAGAACGTCTGGAGCAGAGTTTGGAGACGGAAAAAGCTTCGAGAACAAGCAGATGGAAGACAGGATGAAGCGGCAACAACGGCTGTTCCTACCTCGGAGGAATGTCGACTTGGTTTCGAGGTTACAGTCGTGGCTGGGAGGTCGCAGACATGCGTCGGCTTGCGCTGGCGCGAGGGACATGATCCTCTTATTTTTGAGAGCTTGGGAGGCTTTCTGCAGGGCAAACTCAAAGACCTCGTATGAGAAAACACTTATCCATGGCTACGTATCGCTCATACACTCCATCGTGATCACTTACAAGTCGAGAGTTTTTTTGTGTCCAATTAGGGGTTCAAACGCCCCACTTCAGCGGCATTGTGACGTATCGTTACAGATGTAATTTCACGATCGCAATTGCACCATGAATTTTCCAAAGCATATCACCCAGCCATCATCAGCCCTACAAAAAGCCCAGAACCCCGCGATTGCCCTCACTAAACCTACAATCCGACCTCCGTCGACCATGTCCGACCCAACCCAGCCGACCTCCCGCTTCACGCCCCAGAACAAGACCACCCACGAGCGGCTGTCCACCAACACGGTCGGCCTGGTCGCGCTCTCCGACTTTCGCAAGCGTCGCGCCGAGGTCCTCGAGCAGCAGGAGCGGGAAGCGCGCGAGGCCGCCCTCGCCACACGCACGAGCGCCGTGTCGACGCCAGACCGGTCCCTGACCGCGACGCCGAACAACGCCAACGCGACGAGCGCTGACAACAGCGAGGCCGAGAGGCAGAAGAAGAAGAAGCAGAAGAAGAGCGCCCGGGCGCTGGTGTCGTTTGGGGACGACGAGGAAGAGGAGGAGGGTGGTGGGCCTAAGAAGAAGGTTGTTGCCGCGCGGAAGAAGGATAAGCTGAAGGAGGGCGCAGCCAAAGGCGACAGCGACAATGGTAACAACGGAGGCGAGACTGCGGAGGTGACCGCGGACAGCGCTGCCTCGGGCGACGACAAGGACAAGAACCGAAAACCGGCGGGCAAGGTTGCCGTCAACGCATCCGTCGGCGTTGTGCCGCGGGCCCTGACAAAAGCCGCGCTGCGGCGCGAGGCGGCCGAGAGGGACGCGCTGCGCAAAGAGTTCCTCCTGCTGCAGGCGGCCGTCAAGGCGACCGAGATCGCCATTCCGTTTGTCTTTTACGACGGGACCAACATCCCCGGCGGCATCGTGCGGGTCAAGAAGGGCGACTTTGTCTGGCTGTTCCTCGACAAGAGCCGCAAGGTGGGCGCACAGCTTGGGGTTGGAGCGGACAAGAATGCGAACGCCAGGCGGGACTGGGCCCGCGTCAGCGTGGATGACTTGATGCTGGTCAGGGGGACCATGATTGTGCCACATGTGAGTTCACTTGTTTCCCGGTGTTATTGTCAAAGTTTTGTTAATACTGACATGCTGTCTGTCTAGCATTACGAGTTCTATTTCTTTATCATCAACAAGACCATGGGCCCCGGCAACAAGCTCCTCTTCGACTACAGCGCGGAAGCTCTCCCGACAGTGTCGGCGACTGCCGGTCCCGGCGCAGCTGGCCTTGGCCGCGCGCCGGATCTCGCCCAACTCGAAGGGGCGTCGGATGATCCAACAGTCACCAAGGTGGTGGATCGGCGGTGGTATCAGCGCAACAAGCATATCTATCCCGCCAACGTGTGGCAGGAATTCGAGCCCGATAAGGATTACTCGAAGGAGATCCGGCGGGATCCTGGTGGCAACGCCTTTTTCTTTTCGAAATAGGCGCCGTACTCGGCGTGGCGATGGGACCGACATGATGGCGATGATGATAATGGGCGGCCTTGCGATATCGCAGGGTCGTTGGCGTTTTGGATTCGAGGTCTGATCTGGGTAGCGTTCGTGTGAGCAATTACCTCTTTGCAGTTTACCACCAACCAACCTGGCAGGGATGATGCTTACTCTCAACCAGTTAGCTGCCAGATCCCCAAGCCCAGGAGGGCCAGCATAAGCCAGCCCGGCCAGAACAGCATCAGCAGCAAGGCATTGCCGCCGGGCCCGAGGATCAGGACGAAGAGCTCAAACTCGAGCCTCTTGCGAAACCGCCGTGCTCGCTTGCAGTCCCAGGCAGTCCATACGAGGTGCTTGGTCAGGAACAGTGCCCTCGCGACGATGATTCTGGAAGCGATGAGGGCCTCCATTTCTTGCTGCGGCCCATAGTGAGGTTGTTGCTACGATGCTAGCAGCGAAGTAGGTGCGGATGAAGAGGTGGAAGGCGGCGGTACTGAGGAGCTGCTGGAACTGTACGGCGCTACTAATGAGGGGATGGAGTGTGATATCACGTCGGACCGCTGGTGGAGCGAGATGCTGGAAGTGGTTCTGGAGGCGACGAGGCGGGCCATGTTTGTGGAGGAGGTGGGGACGTTGTTATTGTTGTTGTTGTTGTTTGTCGTCGTCGTCGTTGTTGTTGCTTTTGCAGGAATAACACTTCCATCTGTTAGGGGGTGAAGTGAAGCCGGTCGATGGTCTGGGGTCTAGGGGTTCCCTTATGTGTGAGCTGGAAGCGTGGGGCGAGGATATGGGGCTTCATTAAGCAGGTGCTGTGGTATTTATTTCCAGCGGGATATGACGGAATGAAGTGGTTCCTCTCGAGATGGACCCTGGGCCCCACTGCCGAACAAGCTGGAATGTCTTGGCGCCCATCGATACCTGATTGTGACCTGGCCAAACGTTTCCGTCCACTGGGATTTGCCGCCTTTTGTTTGCGGCCCACCAAGTCACTGCCTGGTCCCACGTCTCGCCTTTTCGCTTGATGGGCGCTTCTTCTCGCTGTCATGGCCCCTCTCGTTTTGCCCTCCTGGACCGCCTGGCCCGGCCCCGATCGCGGTGTCGTGGGCCGTAAACCCCGCGCCAGTGATTAAACCCACGTGGGGGCCGTGGTTCGCGATGTTGAGAGAAGGGAGAAGCCGCCGGTGTGTTGCACTCAGATTTGCGTGCATCCGCCAGACGTCCAGGGAATGACACATGTGTATGCTGGTTGGGCGCGGGGGTTTTGTTTGTGCAGGAGGTGTTTTGAGGGGTCCAGGGCGGGGTCACAAGGAGCGCCAGGGGTCTTGGAGGGGTTCCTCCTGCTGCTTGACCATCTCTTGTCCCAACGGAATCAACAAACCCACGAGAAAGCCCAAGAATGCTGTTCTTGGCTGTATGGTACACTTTTATTACTGCAACCAGAATATCAAGTTTTCAGACGCTTTCTGTTATTTTCACGGCCCATTTTGTCTCTCCGGATGCTTCATCTCCATGCCGGATCCGATCGGAACGGGTCCGTTAGCGCCGGGCGGTGCGGGGCAGCGGGAATGCAGGCGGGGCGTCCTCCTTCCAGGAACGTGCAACGGCCCCAGCCTTGATTGGCCCAGCCGTGTCCACTTTGCCTGGCCCAGAGATTGGCACCAGCATCGACGTCATCTGTCACCTGCTGATTTTAGTGCCGCCCATTGGCGATGGAACAAGGCTGCGACTCCTCTGGGCCTGGGTCGAATGACATCAAGTCTTGAGTGTATCAACACCAGTCTAGCTGTTGAAGGAAAAGTCATTTTGCAATTACAATCAAACGTCATTGTTTCACTTGCAACTGCGACCCTGCGCATGACTTGTTGTTTGCAGATGGAGCCTTCCGTCACCTAGGGCTTGATCATCTGAACTCGCGGGCCTTACATGGTATGTTTTGGGAATAGAAAGTTCTAAGTTGGTCAACACTCAAGGACAAGAATCAGGCAGTTTAGATGATGCCATCTGGGTGGAACTTAAGGTCTTGTCAGCAGGACAGAAGGGTCACCAAGCGAAGTGTGAATTGCAGTCCAGGAAGTGTACCAAAGTAGATCGTATTTGTCCCTGCTTGTTCTGATTTGGATAAATTTGGGAGTTGGGTTCTGGATGCGCCTCCCGACTCACATTCAAATTGAAAATTGCAATATCAGCATCGACAACTGTACTTGTCGGGCCTGGATATAGAGTTAAACTCTCAGTTTATCCCACATCATCAAAGCCATGTTTGACTATTACCGGACTCAAAAATTCCAGGAGGAATGGGATTGGAAGCCAGAAGAACAGCCCATCGTCCGGTCCACCTTCTCAATACTAATCCGGATCAATCCGAGTGCATTTGCCGATTTGCTCGTTGGCTGCGTCTCTACTGATGTCAAGAGAATTCTCGGCCGTGTAGATTTGTGTCTTGACCATTTAATACTCCTCCCTTCTGCGCCTCTCGAACATCCCCGCTGCTATCTAGGACTTGCAGTCAAGAACCTTGCCCGTTATGAACTCGACGATGATGTACCATTTTCAACTGACAATTTTCTAGGCGAACCTTGCGAAGTTGGGGCGTACGTCGGGTCGAGCGCACACACAAGACACAAGGGATGGGCAAACGCCTGGCAGAACACAACCGCCTTATCAATGGCGGCTCCAATGGCCGTTCCTACCCCCGGAAATCATTCTACGGCTTTGTCAGACAGTCTGGCGTTGAGACGACATTCTTCTGTCTTGCTCGACTGAACGCGGCGGACGTTGCAAAAAAGGCAAAGTCTCTTCTAGCCGAAGGGATATTTCAAGTTTACCTCCGCGTTGTCCGGGGTTTGCAGCCTACGTAATCATAGATGGCACAACACAGCTGTCTGGCCACTCATCGACAGCACCCGCGCCCCTGGAATGCCGAACTTCTCGTTGTACGATTTGAACCAGGCCTGGTCGATTACTCAAGGCGGGTTCATGTACAACGGACCGAAGGAGTGTGCCTGGCCTGGATACGATTCGGTACCATTAGAATTTCAGTGTTCAGCTAGCAGAGCTTTCGGGTTAAGCGAGGTGTTCTTTCTTCTAGTTTCTCATCTTTCTTTTTCTCTCTCTTGCCTTCTCTCTTTTTCTTTTCCATTCTCTCCTTCTTTCCTTGTCTCTCTTTCTTTTCCCTCCGTTGTTTTTTTTGTTTTTTCGTGTTTTGTTCCATACCCCTTCTTTCTTTAGTCTTTTCTGCTTTCTTTCTTTCTCCTTCTTCGTTATATCATTTCTTCCCTCTGTTCTTCTCTCTCCCTTCTTTCTCCAATTCCTTCCTTTTTCCTGGCTTCTTTATTCTCTACATAGAAGCCGTTTCTTCTTGCAGCAGGGCGTCATTGATAGTATCATCCTTGCTCTATAGATATATTATCTGATCATTCATGAAAGGTCGACCCTCATGTCTCCGAGTAGTCTGATGATGAGGATGACAGTCCCTTAGGGAAGTTTTGCATAAGAACAGTGAGGTAATGGATACCCCGACACCACAATCGAGCAACGAGTGCTACGTCATTTCTCTGATACTCAAACGCTTCAGGTTCAGCCGAATTGTCGTGGACGAGGCTCAGGTCCTCCAGAACCCGGCGTCGAGGTTACACGCCCATAATCCACCTCCTCACGACGCACTCCAGGACATTGCACATGTTGTCGGCCACTCCGACTCTGAATAAAATCAGCGACATCAAGTCACTCGGCTCTCTGGCCTAGGCCGTCTCGAAGCTTGATGTGAAGGTGCCTAACATGGTCAACTAGGACTATGCCGCGGGGATGGTCATCGCAAATCCAGAGATGGCCGACGCGCCAGGCTCTGAGTCGGCAGGTCCGGAGGGGTCATTAACTGGACTATTCTCCATGCGGTATGGATGATCGATTCCCGCTTTGCGTCGTCTCGTCTAATGCAACAAGAAGATCGAACGAGGCTAACTCGAGGGGGGGTTTTGTTTTTATAGGGACCTTTTCAGGCCGCGCTAGCAGCCGTTTCCGCAATTAGGTACCCAGCTCTCAGTGCAGCCCGAACCAGGAGAGAATTGCCAAATGAGGTTCCAGCTCAAGTGATTCAATCCGATGCGGGTTCGTCACAAAACCCAACGCACCAAGAGTCCTCCAGAAACTTTGAAAGACTGTGAGGAATGCAGTATTGTGAAAATGGGCGGAGAAGAGGCGCGGAGGGAGTGAGATGGACCATGGATGGAGGGAGTGACGGCGGCTGTCAGCGCGTTAGATTCTTTGTTGGACACCGCCATAGTTGAGTCCTTGCCAGGTGACGTTTTGGAGCTCTTTGACACATATTCTGCCGGATGTACATGAGCAATTGTCCTCATTCCGCTTAGTGTGATCTAGTTCCGATAACGGGTTTTCCAACTCCCTTGGATGGCCTTCGTTGAGACTTTGCCATTGATGACAAGCGCTTTTATATAAATGAGCTTCATGTCCAAAATCAATGTACTTTTGCTGCGAATGGTTCGCGACTCAATGTGCGCCTTCCACGAGCTGCAGGCGGCCGCCGCGTCAGCCAAACCAAACAGGCAGCAGCAAGCCCGGACAAAAGCCCCAAGCTTTAGTTGCCTGAGCTGCGCCCAGCTCAATTACCTCTGTGTCACCCACGACTTCCGCAACCTCGGAAACGCTCTTTAATCCACCATCAAATCTGCTCAGGATATCGGAGAGGACGGAGATAGATTAACCCGTCAACCCCAAAACCCCAGAAACCGACAAGCAATGTTTGTCGATCCGGCAGAGACGGCAGCTTCTCAGGTTGAAGCCTGCAGGCCACCGCCAGGCGACTGCACCGAACGTGGAGCCATTCCGAGCACTGCAACACTCGACATCAGCATCGACATTTTGCCATTCCCAGAAGAGGAACAGAACAGCACAGTTGTCCAGAAGACAGAGATCGACACTGAGGATTCTCAGTGTCCCTTGAGCGACTGCGATACCGAAAAGCGCGAGGAAACAGCGGAACAGTCCGAGTCCTCTACAAGCCCGGCTCCCACAGGCCCTACACTTGATTCGGATGACAGTTTTGAAACACAAGAAGCCAAAGCCCGCGTCATCTACTCCTTCAAAGGACAGGCCGACAATGAGCTAGACGTTGAAGCGGGCGAGATAGTGGCATTGCTGCAAAAAGAATCACATGGTGCGTTTGTTCATTACAGGTTTCTTCTGGTGAGGTTTACAGTCTTGCTGACTCGGTCCTTTTGAAATAACAGGATGGTGGCTTGTGAGAAACGTAGAGGAGGACATCTTGGGCTGGGTGCCGGCAAGCTATCTTCAGGAGTTGAGATGTTTGCGGCGGTCGCGTCGGAGAGAAGGGTCGGAATGATGGGTTGAAGGATGTTGATTTTGCAGCGGATAGTGTTCACGGACAATCCAAGGCAGTGTGCAGGTTCAGAGTCCCAGAGCCCCAGACTCCACAAGCATCCATGCATATCTCATTACACTCAAAGATTGGACAGATGACTCAATTCATGCCACTCTCAACATTGTGAAGCAAAGTAATTATGACTCAAAGTCAGAAACTGGTGGCATCGGCAGGCGCCTTCTTCTTCTTCTTGTCTTTTTTTCCCGCGGCCAAAAGCTGAAGTTCTCCATAATCTCTGCCGAATTCCTGGGCTCGTCCGCCATTGGTGGGGCTGCTTCTTCATTCTCGTCAGGCACTCCGTCCAGGTTCGTGCTCAGGGGGTCTCGGGCGCTGTTCTTGGAACCCTCGCTGGTGTCGAGGCCGCTGGAACCCTTTACGGAAACAAAGACCGAGTCTACAAAGTGTTAGAAATTCATGTAGCGGAGCAATGAATCGACGTCCTCACCTCCGCTGACTCTGAATCCGACAAAACGCTTGCAGGTCTCCAAGCCATTTCGGAGAACGTCAAGCTGTTTAATGAGCTGCTCGCGCTCAGCCCGGGTTTCCTCCGACTCCCCGGCCATGCGAGCCACGTCGTCATCGGACATTTGGAAGATTGCGTTGGGGGGCAACATCAGGTCCAGCGCGGACACCAACTTGGCCTCGATCACTTGGACGGTCACGTCGTCAATGAATCGCTTGAGCGCAACCTGAAACCATCTTTGAGATTAGTGGAAACTCGGGGATCCAGCCATGTGGACCGATCAAGCGACAAACACAGAAATGAGCAGTAAAAGGGTTTCCTCGAGAGAGAAAAGCTTACCTTGTAGTAGGCATTTAGACAATCCAAAGCCTCACCCGCAGCAAATCGTCTCATGTCTGGCTCACCAACCTGTGCCAATGAGTCAGAAAGAGTCTTGAGGTTGTAAGTTCGGTGAAATGCATTGGGTCCGTTGAGTGAGCCGACACCAAAGAACTGAAGTAAGATTCTCTCCCGCTTTTTTTCCTTCCTCTCGCGCTGGACCTTCTGGAGAGTCTCAGTGAAGTAGTGGTTGTACGTGATTGGGTGCCCATCCTGATGAGGCTTCAGCAGTTCCGTGACTTTTTCGTGCATCTCCCTCAGGATTCTCTTCAATGCCGGCTCAAAGACCTCATGCTGAAGCGCCTTGGTTGTCGACTCATCCGCAGCATACGCCACGACGAGCTTGACGAAGCCAGATGCAGCGTGCCACACCTTCTCAATGTGGCCGCGGGCAATGGACTCCCACGGACGACACTGTTCACGAAATAGGTCGGCAACAATCATCGGATTGAACGCCCCAGGCAGCTCGGAACCCCGCGTCCGGCGCATCAGATGCTCGACCTGGCGGATGAAGTTATCTCTGGTGACATGAACCACTCCAGGGGAATTAGAAGGAGTAGGTGATGCATCGGGCTTCTCATCGGCTTCCACATCGAGTTGGTTATCGGGTTCCTCATTGAGTGTTGCATGGGATTCCGCATCAATTATTTGCCGGTAATGACCTCGCAAGGACATCTCAGTCGCAAAGTCCTCGTTGAGGTTCTGGACAACCGCCCTAATGCGCTGCTAGTACCCCGACTTGGTTTTGGCATCTACAAAGAACGGGCTGTTGTAGTTGCTATATACCAATGCCTTGACAAGGGCCTGGAAGGACTCGCTCAGGTGGACCAAGTAGAGTCGCTACTCTTGCAAACTCGTTCGCGGGTCTCCAAGCCTGCTGAGTTGATCACGGCAGGACTTGAATCTCTAATCAATCTCATTCATCAAACCAGGAAGCTTAGTAGCAATTTACCCGAGGAGCACTTTGCTAAGACGGCCGCGGAGTTTGTCGATCCTAAGCGAGGAGAGCGGGAGGGCTGTCCAAGCTCTGGAGCTAAAGAACTTAGCCTCCTCAGTATCCTAGTCCGAAAGGTCCCAGGAGCCCTTCTCAGAGTCGACGTTCCTTAGAACGTGCCATCCATGCCGGAACTCGACCTCCTGATTCCTGGCAAGCGAGATGTACAGGGCTTTGCTTTCGCCTCCAGGGACTAACGTGTCGGGCTTTGTGATGACGTCCAATGTTCGGGTGCCGCTTGGGTCAGCCTTGCGAGCTAGCTTCAGGACAACTTGGTTGGCGAAGTCATTCTTGGCCGATACTACGGCGAGGATAATGCAACGTGGTTCCTTCATGTAAGACTGGACGACATCCTGGATGAGCTCAACACCCGAAATCGTCTGGTTCTTTGTCTCAGAGTGGATGAGCCCGGGAAGATCGACGATGGTGAGATGGGGGCGGTCAGGGCCAGTCACTTCGACGCGGAGCATATCTTTGGCAAAGGCTCGACTGTGTGCCGTGATGCCCATCTCCGCCTTTGCCCTCTCAATCAGTTGGGGAAGATTGTCGAAGCTGTCCAGCTCCTCGTGGAAAGCCAGAAGAGCCTTACGCTCAGACTCGGTACGGGATTCATGGGGAACAATGGAGACAGCTGCGTTGATGTGTGGGGTCCTGCGCAAGACCAACTCGGTTGGAAAACGGGTGCAGAGGTTGCTCTTGATGGGGAACGAGACACCCGAGATTGCTTCCAGAACCGAGCTCTTGCCAGACGATTGGTCGCCGCAGACGATGATTTGGGGAAGTGAGATGTAATTGTTGATTCCCTGAAGACGCAGCCGATCAATTGAGTCGAGAAGAACGAGCTGGTCCTGGGAGCAAAGCCTGCTCAAGGCATCGCTATCAAAGGCAACCATCTTGAGCCCGCAATGGCCTCAAGAGTCCGCTGCGGTGGAAGAGTTCAGAGAGAAACAAATGACACTCGCAATCGGCGTGACAAGGAGGTGTGCGAAGGCGCCTCAAAACATGAGACTCAGAGTTCCCTTGATCATTTAAGAGATTTTTTCATTCCTCCAAGGCGCAAGCCAACCTAAGGTAAACGACGCTCAAAGTGCCAGCAAATCATGGCCGTTGGAGAATCACAAACAGGGAGGGCGCGCACGATTGGTGTCAATGGATCAGCTGCGGCGGTTGCTTGAATCACTGGAACATGGTCAAGTTCTGAATGCTCCCGAAAGCAGCGCACATTCAGTGTTCACCACCCATGTTGACGACGAAGGACTGCTCCCCATTTGTCGGCATGAGGGCGCGGAGGATCAGCTCTCGGGCCCTGACAGGCAAACGTGAGCCTTCAGCCGTCGCAGGAGAGCAGCCCTCATCATCGCTGGCCAGTCTTGGGCTGGTTTCCAGAACTCGGCGTTTGTCGACAACAGCTATTAGCCGTGGGCTGTGGACCTTTCTCGGTTTGTTGCCTGCGGACTGCGGTGGCCAGCAGGAAAGAACTGCTGAAAGAAGCAAGAAACACTGACGATGGGGGAAATGACACCGAAAAGAAAACAAAACAAAAACCCAATTCCCTTTCGAAGCAGGTTGAAAATTGGCCCAGTATGGAAACCAAAAGGACGACTTTGGATGTGAGGAGTTAGACATTGGGAGAGTGAAGATTCCGTGGGGCTCCAGCAATGCTCGATGTCAACCTGCTGTTTTGGGTAGAGCGTCGTTTGGGGGCTGCGCCCCCCTTGTCAGCAACCCCGCTGTCCCCGCCAAGCCCCCAGAGTGGCCCCTGCCAGGCCGTTTTCCGCAACCTGCGGGGCCAGAACCCGCCCGAAACAGCTGAATTCCGGGAATGACTTCTGTCGATCATGTCTCACTTGGGAAACTTTACAATTCTTCCCAACAACGCTAATCGGGTTTTAATCTTGGGCAATTGGCAAGCTCGACGCAAGCCTGGGTCCATCTCCTCAAGCTCAGCTCAAGACAGGAAAATGGCCCCCTTTCAACCTGCTCCAGGTCGCCGACGGGTTCCACAAATCTGCAAGAAAGCAAGGTTTTGGGGTCCCGAGGGGGAGCCCGGTTGTCGCGTGACTGGGCGCCGGCGATCCTGGCCCGGTTCGGCGAGCTGTGCCAAATGACGATGCGCTATGCCGAGAGTTTGGTTTCTAGTTTCGGGCTCCCGAATCGCCGGGTCGAGCATGTGTTACTCGGCGGCCCGGGGTGGTTCAAAAAGGCCGGGCAAGTCCTTCGTCTTCCGGATCACAGGCAGCCACCCTCGGTCAGTTGCCTCTTTTGAACAAACTCGGCTGCCGGCATCCTCCCTAATTCGCAGTCATGTTCCTCGGCAGGGCTCTTGGCCTCGGCGCCGCCTGCGCCGCACTTGCCCGGGCCGTTGAGCTCACGGGTTACGAGTACATCGTTGTCGGCTCCGGCGCCGGTGGCGGACCCCTTGCCGCGCGCCTGGCCTTGGCCGGCCACAAAACACTTCTCATCGAGGCCGGCGACGACCAAGGCACTAACACCAACGTTACTGTACCGGCTTATAACGCCCGCGCGTCGGAGGATGAGCATCTGGCCTGGAACTTCTTCGTTCGCCACTATGCCGACGACGCCCGGCAGGCCCGCGACTGGAAGACCACCTACGACACTCCCGATGGCGGCGAATACACCGGTCTCAACCCTCCTGCTGGGTCTAAGATTAGGGGAGTGTTGTATCCCAGGACCGGAACACTTGGCGGCTGCACCGCCCACAATGCCATGGTGGCCGTCTATCCCCACCAGTCCGACTTCCAGTTCATGGCCACCCTGACCGGGGACAGCTCTTGGTCGCCCGAGAACATGCGCAAGTACTTTCAGCGATTGGAGAAGAAGCAGTACCTCCCAGGCTTGCCAAAGGGACACGGCAAGGACGGCTGGCTCACGACTGAGCTGACGCCCCTGACCGTCCCCCTCAAAGACCCCCAACTGCTGGCCACCATCACTGGTGGCGCTTTTGCGCTCGGCGATGTCACCAACCAGGTGATCAACATCGGCACGCTGCTGGCGGGCGATCTCAACGCCGACAACGACCGCCGCGACCGCAACCCCCACTACTACCAGATCCCCATCTCCACTAACAACGGCGCCCGCACCGGCAGCCGCGAGTTTGTCGTCTCTGTCCGCGACGCCAAGAACAAGGACGGCAGCAAGAAGTACCCGCTTGATGTCCGCCTCAACTGCCACGTCACCAAGGTCGTGTTTGACACATCCGTGTCACCGCCCCGTGCCACGGGCGTCGAGTTCCTCGACGGCGCTCATCTCTACCGCGCCAGCCCGCTCAGCCGGTCCGCTCGCCCAGGCGTCCCGGGCTCCGCCGCTGCCTCACGCGAGGTCATCGTCGCGGGCGGCGCCTACAACTCCCCGCAGATCCTCAAGCTCTCGGGCGTCGGACCGGCCGCCGAGCTCGAGCAGTTCAACATCCCCGTCATTGCCGACCTGCCTGGCGTGGGCACCAACCTGCAGGACCACTACGAGTCTGCGGTTTCCGCCAAGGTGCCCAAGGACTGGCCCGCGCTGAAGGGATGCACGTTCCAGGCCAACGGCACCCACGACCCCTGCCTCGACAAGTGGGAGAAGCCCGTGCTCGGCGACCGCGGCACGTACGCGTCGGCCGGTCTCTCCGTCACGATGCTCTACAAGTCCAGCGTCTCCGCCGATGACTCGTTTGACACCTTTGTCTTTGGCGGGCCCGTCAACTTTGTCGGCTACTCGCCCGGATACTCGTACCACGCCACTGCGGAACATGATAATTGGGTTTGGGCTATTCTGAAGGCGCACCCTCGGAACCAAGCGGGGAGCGTTTCTTTGCGCAGCGCCGACCCGCTGGACATGCCTGAGATCGTGTACAACTACTTCGACACGGGCAGCGGCGAGTACCAGAAGGACCTGCAGGCCATGTACGAGGCGGTCGAGCTGGCGCGGCGGGCGCTGCGCCGCCAGCCCGTGCGCACCAACGAGGTGCTGCCGGGCGCCGAGTTCAACACGCAGGAGGAGGTCGAGCAGTACATCAAGGACGGGTCGTGGGGTCACCACGCCAGCTCGACGTGCCCCATCGGGCCGGACGGGGACCCCATGGCAGTGCTCGACAGCAAGTTCCGCGTGCGCAAGGTGCAGGGCCTGCGGGTCGTGGACGCGTCGGTGTACCCGCGGATTCCGGGCACGTTCACCGCCGTGTCGACGTACATGGTGGCGGAGAAGGCGGCGGATGATATCCTAAGCGAGCTGGCGTGATGATAACGGGCTTGTAATATGTACTTCACTAGAAAGACAAAATGAATGATATACTGTTGCGGTTGTTTGCAGAATGGTGTGAAGAATATTTAAAAAGGGGTTTCCCACTCGTGCTTGTTATTATAAATACAATACATAATTCATCATTAAACCTTATCCTCGGCGGTGCGGAACCGACTCAAACGCGCGGCCGAAGCAATATGGGTCTGTGGGATGTAAGCAGGCGGTATCCCTTCGCTCCCTCGCCTCAGGCTGGTCTTCGGGCTCTCCACGTCCTTGTGTGATTCCTCCGACACGGTCGTCGGGATCGCGAGCAGCTCCTGGCTCGTGTTGTAGCACATGGCCGAGTAGCCCCCGGCCCCCGGCTGCAGGTTGAGCGCCATCTGGTCGTAGACCTTGTGCGGGGGCGACGACGACGTGGTGGGCTCGGCCTTTTGGCTGAAGGAGCGCCGGACCGAGATGGCGCCGCCGTCCTTCATGCGGATGTTGTTGCCGTAGTTGGAGTGCGTGGGCAGCGAGGGGTGCGACGTCAGGCCGAGCTTGTACCCGATCAGCTTGACGAGCGGCTGCAGCGTGGCGAGGCCGCCGGCCGTGATGGCCAGCGCCTGCTCGACCGTCGACCAGATGGCCACGTCGACCGTGTCGTAGAGGAAGTCGTCGCTGGCGATGAGGCGCATGTAGGGCAGCCGGACGACGACGGCGGTGCTCGCGCTGGGGTTATGCCATGTCAGTTTGAGTCAAGGACTGTGGGTTCAGGGGTTTCTGAAAGCTTACATGCAACCAAGCCCCATGAGGAGGCACAAGAGAACCTTGGTCCTGCGCCGCATGCTGAGATGCGACAGGATCCAGGCCGGCATCAGGGCAAAGGTGAAATCCGTGACGATGTTGATGGCGCTGAACAGCAGGGCCAGGGCGATGACGACGCGGTCGGGGATGCAGGTGCCCGTCTGGCTGTACTTGTCCCAGAAGTAGCTGACGGGCCAGCACTGGAAGATGCAGGCGAAGAAGAAGACGGTGCAGCTGACGAGCGTGATGACCAGGGCGCCCGTGAGGATCCACTTGTGCACGCGCTCGACGATGATGCGGCGGAAGAAGAAGGTGATGGACATCTTGACCAGCATCATGGTGACGGCGTAGGATGGGTAGCAGAACCACCACCACTGGGGCTGGTGTTAGCATTGAAAACGGGTCCAAGTCCTGGAGGGAACGCGTTTTTGCTTACCTTTCTGGCTTCGGCATTGGCTTCTCGGGTGAGGTCTGCCACATGATGGCCTGTCCCGTTGCTGACGCCGGCGAGGGAAAAGGAGCAGTAAAAGGCAAACGAGACCTACGCGTTGGCCGCGGAGTCAGCATTAACTGGCCTAAAGGAACGAAGAAACGACGGGAAACATACTGCTGCAGCAGCCATAAGCCAGTCATCGGTTCCAAACGCCTTGAGCAGGCGGATGCGGACGAAACATCGGAGGGCCGTGACGATGGAGGCGAGAACCAGCGCCGCGATGTTGACGCTGGCGAGCTGCACGGCACGGTTGTCCGTGGAGGACGTCATGTTGTGTGTGTAGCAGCTGCCGGGACTCTTGATGGATGCCGGGGTTTGTTCGGTTTTGCTGCTGTGTGACGGTGGCGGGTGCCGAGGTTGTTGTGTCTGGGTTTTCTTGACTCCAGGAGGTCTTGTTGGCTCCAGGCCGAGGCACCCGGAGGCCGGTTGAGTTGATGGGGTGTAGAAGAAGTGCAACGTCGAGACTCGAGAGCGTCGTTACTTGTTTAAAGGCCCAACGGCCGTGGGCGGCAGTGTTCCGCTGTTGCCATCCAGAAGAGGATGGGTGTTGGGCCAAGCTGGGGTAGGGAGAGCCGGGGGGGGGGGGCTGATGCACCTAAACAAACGCAGAACGCCGCTAGATGCTGCATGCACACAGACCACCTACCACATGGGAGACACATGCAACACCAGGATGAAACGGTGAAGCTTCTTGATGTACGTACATAGCTTAAGTATTGGGGGTCTGCAGAATGCGGGGAGGGGATGGGAGAGCCAGATGGGGTTCGCAGGCCTACGGCTGCCACCTTGGGTCTAAATTCTTCATTCATCCCGGAGCAATTACTTCTTTTCGGGCTCGACCGAGGAGACTGTGGCGTTGAAATGCCGATTCGACCCAGTCTGCTGGCCTTGGGGGAGTGGAGAGGCAGGTGTCAAGCAAGGTCAGCCCCGGGGAGCCGGGTCAGGGCCTGGGGAGGTCCCACAGTCGATGGGTCCAGGGGCAACAGATCTTGGCCTGGCGATGGCCAGGAATTGACAGATGCAGCTAACAACCACGCGAGCTCGGCACTCGGTCTACGGTCTCGGCGCACAAAGAACCGAATGGTCGCCCCGCGTTGACCTCTCTCGGCAGGACGGCATGTGGTGCGCACACACACACACGAGAAACACAATCTGGAGCTATGGCCACGCTTTCGCGGGGAGTCGGGTGTCAGCTTCAGGGGGCATTGGTGCCGCACAGTTTGACCAAACTGAGCCAACCAGACCGTTGGGTCCAGGCCAGAGACGAGGGAACCAGATGGAGTCTTTCACAGGAATGAGAAGGACTGGTGGAGTGCGATCGGCAGTCAATAACGAGCCTGATTTCCAAAGTGGGACCGGGTACTGCAACGATGGAGCAGCTTCGTTCTTGGGGCTCCTCACATGGTCTCGCTGGTGTATCTGGCCGCGAGAAGCGTTGAGAGTTGTGGACTCGGGGGCTGTGAATTGTGTTGAGGACGTCACATGTTAAATATTCTCCGATCAAATGTTTGAAAAAGTGTTAATTGCTAGCGCAGACGCTAGCGCACAGTGAGACGCCATCATGACTCCACCCCGGGGTAATGCCGACCTTGAATGGGCCAGACAAGTCTTGCCATGCCTGGCTGCGGGGATCGCTTAACCCTGAGCATCCAAGATCTCTCCAGGATTGGTCGTCCGAGAGAAGCGAAGCTGGAACTTGGGCAGCAGCAGATCGGGGGCCGTGCGCGCCTTGTGTAACCCCATGTTCCATCGCTTAAGAGGCTCGAGAGGTTGCGGGACCTGCAGCCACACACTTTATAGCTTCCTCTTATCCCCGACTCGAAAGTGTGATCGGTATCCATGTTCGCCGAATACATGGTCTCATCCCCGGGGATGGGAGGCTCGTGCTGCGACTGACATTCCTTTTTTGTCTGTTCATTGTTACTGTTGTGGCAGGGCCAAGGAAGGCGCGGGGGCGATCTTTCGCTTTCGCTACGGAAGTCGCCGCCATGAGAATTGATAAGCACGCCAGAACGCCACGCAAAAGCCTCCTCCCACTCCGTCACGGCGTCTGATGAGCTTTCTGGCCATGTGCAATCTCATGGATGCCAACCTTCGAAGTCCCTTTCGAGGCCAAGGCCAATGTGCAAATCTTTGCTGATTTGGCTTGTGAAAGAACGACGAGACGATGATGGGATGTAACCTCAGGCAACCAAACTGTTGATCCAAGCTACCCTAACCCTCAGGTCGTGGTTGGAGGCAACGTTGGACCGCCATCTGAAGTCCTGGGATGGAAGTGGGGCCTTCAGGCAACATCCCGTCATCATCTGGTCCCATCAGATGCCACGACAACGTGCTTTTGTATCACCAGCCTGTGCCAGCCTCAACCATCTGATACCGCTTTGCGCCGCCCCTGTGACGGAAAATCCAGACGTGTGCATCTGCACTCTTATTTCGCGATAGGAACAGCGTGCTTAAGAGGATTCGATGAGATAATTTTCGTTGATACTGCCAATTCAAGAAGCTTCTCACGAAAACATGGCCACCGCTCCAATTCCCGAGACAATGAGGGCGTGGCAGTACTCGTCCATCACAGGCACTATTGAGAAGAGCATCACCCTCAACGAGGGAGTCCCTCTGCCGACCGTCTCGTCGCGACTCGGAGATGCCGAGTTGCTGATCCAAGTGCTCTCGGCAAGCCTCAACCCCGCCGACTACAAGGTACCGGAGATGGGCATCATCGTCCGCACCGTCATCCACACACCCGCAACACCAGGCATGGACTTCTGCGGGCGCGTGGTGCAGACCACAAGGACGGTGGACGACTTTGGCATCGGGGACCTGGTGTTTGGTCGGATCGATGCCCAGCAGCATGGCACCACGGGCGAGTACATCGTCGCCCCGACCAAAGCCTGCGCCCATGTGCCCGACGGTGTGAGCGTTGATGAGGCTGCGGCTTTGGGCGTTGCCGGCATGACAGCTTACCGTGCGTTGTATCTTGCCGTGGGTCTTCTGAAACTCAAATAACACTGACAACTTGACAGACGCCATCGCCCCCAACGTCAAGCCCGGCGACAAGATCTTCATCAACGGCGGCTCAGGCGGCACTGGCACGTTCGGCATCCAGATTGCCAAGGCTCTCGGCTGCCACGTCACCGTGACCTGCTCCCCGGCCAAGGCCGACCTGTGCCGCTCGCTCGGCGCCGAGGAGATTATCGATTACACCTCCAGCGACGTCTGCCAGACCCTCAAGGCCAAGGGGCAAGTATTCACTCTGGTCGTCGACAACGCAGGGACGCCAGAGAGCCTGTACAAGGCCGCCGACGACTTCCTCCTGCCCACCGGCAAGTTTGTCCAGATTGGCGGGCCGCTGAACCTGAACTCGGCCAAGATGGTCACTTCCAGGTTGCTGTTGCCCTCGTTCCTGGGGGGCGGGAAGCGCAAATACGAGATGTACAATATCAAGCATGCCCCCGAGGATCTGAAACAGCTGGCGAAGTGGGTGGCCGAGAAGAAGGTGAAGGTGGTCCTCGAGGAGACGTATGAGCTTGAGGACCTCCCCAAGGCGTTTGAAAAGCTGAGGAAGGGCAGGAACGCGGGGAAGCTGGTTGTTCATGTGGGGAAGTGAGGTACGGATATTGCAGGGAATGTGTCGTCTACCTTAGGCTACGTTGGGTAGGGGCCGAGGAGGGTTTGTTCTTGGAAGACTGGCGTGGTTCATATCGCTGGTTCGTCATGACTGGTTATGACTTGGATTTTCACTGCAGCAAAGGGGTATGCACGCCCCAGGACGCGAAGTTCCCACAACATGAGGCTGGCATGTCTGCTGTCTCTGTCATGACTTGGTTGCTATCAGCTAGGGCATTGGAACGTGAATGAGACATGAAATCACCGAAAGGCGCTGGTGATTTGAGGGGTTTTATGAGTAATTAACCTTGCGCGGACGTCGACGTGCCCTCATTGGAAAGTTTGGTGTTGATACCCTCGAACGCACGTTGTAAAGGGGGCGCAGCCCAACAAACTGGAAGTCAGTGGAGAAAGCACACAGGGCAGACTTAGAGGCCGATACCGCAGTTCTAAGTGATCAAGTGTGGCTTTACCGTAAAATATGACATTGGCTTTGGCCAGTGACCACAGAAAGAGCCAACGAGGCGGATACCAATCAGACTTGGCCGGGCTTCTGGGCCTCGAGACTGGTGTTAACCGCCAGCCACCACTCCCGTGACGCGGAGGCCATGCAGCAACCCAGTTTGTGCATACCGTGCGGCAAAGGACGACCCAAGCTGTCGGGACGTCAGGGTTTCCCCGTTGGGCCCTCCAGTATGCCTCGCGAAACGCCGGGTCGAGCATTGGGTGCAGTGGGACTTCCTTGACGGCCCGAGGCACTCAATTTCTGGCTTCAATAGCGCATGGTTGGAGACAACGCAGCAACATATTAGACGAGAGGTGGCTCATCAGCGGCCTAAGGGAATGCGAGTGCCATGGCGCAATCCTAAGGTTGGTGCACACTAACAAAGCCGCTCTTTGTAGGCGATTTGTGGATCATTCATCGCCCTTTCTTCTCCTTTGTTGGGCGCCAATGAACGAAGAATGCAGGTTAACACAGCCAGAATACAAGAGTAGTGACAAAAATCATCCGCAGCAATGTGTAGTTTCCCGGGCTTTTCCCAACACAATGGCTGTGGCTGTCACCCGGTCAGGTCCGCTGGCCACCTGGACCACGATTTGAGGTCAGTCAGGCACCTTGAGCCGCGACAGCAAGACAAAGCGGGAGCATTTGAGGTTCGCATTTTCTTAAGCCGTGATTCTTCCCTACTCTACCAACAGGCAAGCCTTCACAACTTCCACAGACCAGCCCACGGCAACATCGACATCGCCGATTCTAATTACTCGCTTTCGAGTCCTCTCGCTCATCACTCAAGCTCACCATCATGGGCCCTCCTGTCCAGCCAGACACACGGGTGAGGGATTACCTTTTTGAACCGGTCTACCTCGACCATAACCGGCGCCGCCCCGAACCACCCTCCTCGCCCAACCCCGACAACAATACCCCCAAGAAACGGGACCCCCGGGAGCCACCCCTCGCCACCTCTCCAGTGCCAGTCAAAATCTACTCGCAGTACCGATGCCCCATCTGCGACGCCACCATCGCCGAGGAGCCCGATGCCGACTACATCGGAAACCTGCCCTGCGCCCACCGGGCGACGTGCACTAGACCCGCGTGCATCCACACCTACTACGGCACCGAGAAGATGTGGGCGATCCCGTACACCAACCAGATGGTGCCGCTGCACTGCCAGGCGCCCGGCTGCAAGGAGCCGATCCAGGGGTGGTGCCTGGTCAGGGCCATCGCGGGGAAAAGGTCCGTGTTTGGCGTCCCTAAAGACGACCCGGAGATGGAGAGGAGGAGGGAGGAGATAAGAATGAAGGAGGAAAGGAGGAAGCAGAGGGAGGACAAGGAGGAGAGAAAGAAGGAGAAAAAGGAGAAGAAGAAGAAGGAAAAAGAGCGGCAGAAGGGGGATTGGGGGGACACGCTGGGCAGCAGGTTCTGGGACTGTTTATTTTATTGAACGTTTTGTTGCTGTTGTTGTGTTTGGGTTCGTCTGTTTAGCTGTTAGAAAACGCGGCGGTGGGTGGCTCAACTACATGGCTGAGATGCGGGTTAGGGAATGAAGATGTTGCAGGAAAGATGGACAAGGAGAGGGGATGCGACAATAGATAATTACAAGCTTCTTACGTCGACAAGCGCACTCGTTTTCCCGTCAGGGGTTGCTTATCTTGTGAAACAAGAACGCAGGCGTCAAGTTTATTGAGATTGGTGGATAGATCAGCGTTTGAGGGATGCCCAAAGCCAGCTTCACCAGGATCATCCCGTTTACAGGCTCAATATCATGGGCAGACAGATAATGGCGCGTAGGTAGTTCCTGGAATTTCAAGCAATAGTGTACTAATCACACCAGTTTTATTCCCCTCAAACTGCTTCCAACCCCCCCCCCCCCCCCCCCCCGCGCCCCCCCACCCCTTTTCAAGCACGCACCCCTTCTCGCAAAACACCTCACATCCCTTCAGCCTCTCCAGTCCCTCACAGCCCAAAGTACTTCATATCATCGCTGCCGCGAATGGGGACAGTGTGACCAACGCCCTGCGCATAGACACCGACGAGATGGTCGCCCCAGGTGTAGGTGGTGTAGCGCGACTGCGGGGTGTTGGCCTGGGTGGTGTCGGGCTTGGTGTAGTCGTAGCCAAAGACGCCGCACCACTGCTTGATGGTCTCATTGTAGTTGTTCTGGTTGAGCGTCGAGTCGGCCGAGCCGTGGTAGATCTGCATCTTGGGGCGCGGGCCGTCGTAGTTGGGGTACATGTCAAAGACCATCTGGAGTCATGTCAGTATCTGTTTCTTCAGAAGACACTAAAGTTACTCACCTTGGCCCACACCTGGGGCGTGCCGCGAGCCTGGCCGTTGGCACACGAGTTGTTCCACTGGTTGGTGCCGCCGGACTGGCTGTAGAAGCAGCCGGCAGCGGTGCCGGAGTAGACGATGGCGGCAGAGAACATCTCGGGGTAGGTTGCCGCCATGACGTTCTGGATTCAGGGGGTTAGTGAAGGTTTGGGACCTGAGAGTGGAACTATCTTGCTTACCGTCATCATGCCACCGGACGAAGAGCCCGTGACAAACACCTTGCTGGCGTCGCCGTTGTACTTGTTCAGCGTGTAGTTGACCATGTTGGCAATCGAGTTGCTGTTGCCACCACCGAGGTGGGTGAGCGACGCCTTGGACGAGACATCCCAGCAGGTGCCGCTGTACGGGCTTTCCGGGTAGATGACGATGAAGCCCTTCTGGTCTGCAAGCTGGGCATAGGGAGAACCGCTGTAGTAGGCTTGAGCGGTGCCAGTGCAGTAGTGGATGGCTACAATGACGGGAGGCTTGGCGGCCAGCTTGCTGGGCACATAGATGTACATCTTGGCACCCGAGCTGTTGGCACCAAAGTCATTGACTCGACTGAGAGCGGCCTGGGCCCGCTTCAGGGGCGCAGTTGGCTCCATCAACTCGTCGAAGACGGGATGGGCCATTGCGCTGCTGCCCAAGAGGGCGAGTGCAGCCGAAATCTGAGTTAGGAACTTCATGGTTGGGGGTCAACAGCGAGTGAACTACTGAGAAACCGTGTGAAGTGCAGATCCTTCACTTCAGGATACGCACGGGAGAGGAATCGCATAAGTATGTCGGCATGGCAGGTCTGGGGTAGGCCAAAGCGGCTGCAGCTCGGGACCCCGGACTCGGACCCCATGGAGATCATATCGAGATATACTTCCCTTCATCCGCTACCACGTTGTCGGCAGCGCCTCTCGGGGAAGCGCCCTGGAGAGCAATATTCTCGATGGCAAGGGGAAGAGTAGAAACCCAATCGGGAGAGGCTCGGATACTAATTTATTCGAGGCTTTACCCGGACAGGAACCTGAGCCCCGCCGCCCTTTGGCTCTCTCAGGCTTTGAAAGATTGAGTACAACACGGAGGGAGCCAGCTAGGGAATCGGCAATCTCAAAAAGTCCCGTCGTGAACCTTGATCGCACAGTTCTCGATAACCGATATGTTGGCGCGGATGCGACTGTCGTCTCTGCGATTGCGTCGCTGTGTTCGGAGATGCTGCCACGACTGCTGAGATCCATTGCTATTTGCCAGGGAATGAATTGATGCAGATAGTACAAGTAAAGTACCTCTAGTATTTGAACCGGTTTGCCGGCCCAGTCACAATTCTGCCTGTGGGGGAACTGTCTCCTTTCCACATCAGGTACAGCGCGGTGTCAGTGTCTACGACCTTGTTCTGTTGAAGCACGAAGCACCCATCGGTAATCGGGCGTAAAAGCGCCGCGTCTGTGATTGTCCGGCATGTCGACGACCTACAGCAATGGCAACCCGTGTCGCTGCCCGAGCCGCTCCAGATGCCCAGAGACCAAGTCTTGTCATCCAAAGGCGACTCTCCACCAAAGCAATCGCCACTTGTTGGCCCCAAAATACTAGACAGATTTGCGAAGTGCCATAGCTGAACCCACGTCGAGTCTTCCCCTTAAGCCACAGCCACGGCAGCCGTCTTTTCCGATCGGCCCAGCTTAACAATGTCGATCTCGCCGTCATCGTTGGTAGCAGCATCGAGGCGGCGCTTGGCACAGCTGGCGGTGTACTGGCAGGCCTCTCCGTCTCCAAAGAAAGAGGACTGTCGGCATGACTTGGCCCAGAGCTCGAAGCACAGGGTCCAGGCGCAGAGGCATGTGGTGATGGATATCAGGTGCAGTGAGTTTAGGCCCTGAGCAGCCGACAAGCAGAACAAAATGACGCAAACGCCGAAGCGGTTCGAGAGCCGCACCCATTTCGGGAGTCGACACATGCCCAAAGGCACCTTGTGCTCATGGCTCAGCGAGATGAGACCCATGGACGAGAGAGCGATACCCAGGCCGATGCAGTAGTATAGACGTAGCCCGAGAGACAATGTCTCAGAGGATTTGGCCTGGTAGAACGCGGTCAGGCCGTCTAAGGGGGCATTTGAGCAGTCCGTTAGGACGACCATCTTGCTCAAACCTGCGGCAGCAAGGATGTACGCCATAATCAGGACGAGATGTGCCCACTGCCAGGCCATTGCTGAGAAAAGGGAATCATGTCAATAAGGTGGTTCATGGACGAATGCTGGGAGCGATCCCGTACCTGAGTGCACGCTCCTGCGGATGGCATGCGTGCGAATGTTTTTGCCGTCCACCTCAAAGTACAGCCAGTTGAAGACTGCCGCCTGCACGAGGCCCAAGATGGCTTTTCCGAGAAACGCATTCAGAGGGAAGACACGGGCGGTCTGAAACATGATACCCACCACCGAATAGCCAAAGACGAGAGACACGAAGGCGTTGGTGCGTTCAACCTTGTGTTCAATGTTGATGGCAGGGAAGAACTCGAAGAATCGGCCAAGGCGACGGGCCGCAGCCGTGTCGTGGGACGATGAGTATCGGAAGAGAACCATTGGCACGACACTGCCGAACAGGTCGATTGCCAGGGCGATGAAGACGAGCACAAGACGAGTGGCGTTTAGGGGCTTTTCATGATGGGTCCCTTCTGCTTCTCCTGCCGCTTCAGTGGTGGATCGATGTTCCAGGCTGGGGGCTGGGGTCGTGGCGTCGTCAATAGTTGTGGAAACAGTAGTGCTGGCAATCCAGAACGCGGCGCCGACCACGATGTTCAGAGCCTGGGCGATCATCATGCCTTTGACCAAGGGCACTAAGTAACCAGTGATGAGGTAGTAGATGGCCATGAACAGCCGCGCCGCCAGGTAGAAGGCAACCAGCTGGGTGAACGAGTCTTGCTCGGAACTGAACGCCTGCAGCATGTTGGTGGTTTGTCTGCAACGGGTTAGCATGGGGTTGTGTATGACGGGTTGCACTTCATTTACCCTAAGAGGCAAGCAATCACAAAAAGAATCTCCACTCGCTGGAGGATATCATCGGTCTCAAACCAGCCCACGACTTGCTGGACGTCAGACCAGATCCTCCAGCTCATGGCAAATGTGACAACGAAGCGCAGCAGCTCTTTACCGTCGGGTTCCTCGGCGACATGATCACCATTGATGGCAATGATGCCGACTACACACAAGGGAGATGTGAGCATTCTTGAAGCATTTGGAGCTGAGGAAAGTTTCCGGTCACTCACCATAAAGCAGATCGAGGAACAGCTCAAAACTCATCACCTCGGTCTCTTCAGCAGAACGCCTGGTTAAACTTGTCAGCAACATGGATCTGACAGGTGAGAAACATTTCAGGGCATCATCAAAGCGGGTAGCCCCATCACATACCAGAGCAAACCCCGGTGGAAATACTGTCTGACCACGGGTCGTTTGAACAACTTCAGCGCCTCCCCAGCCTCGCCTTTGGCAACGCTGTAGCTACTCGCCGCAGACGAAACCACTTCGCCGCCATCATCATCCCCTTCCTCGTCCGCATACGTCCTCAGCTTTGCATCAAACCCAAACTTGCTGAAATTGGGGTTCAGCTTGCTCGCGCTCTCGTCCGCGGCGGCCTCGATCGCGCGCAGCTGCGCGTCGAGGCGGTCCAGCTGGGCGCGCGCGGCCTCCAGCTCATCGACCACGTCGGGGCCGAGCTGGTCGCGCAGCTGGGTCCGGCGCGTCTCGTGGTGCGTCTTGGACAGGCGCAGGAAATGGCGGTGCTCGTCGGACCCGTGCACGACCACCTCGACCTGGATGGGCGGGTTGGCCTCGTGGTTCTGCACGTAGCGCTTGCGCAGGGCGTCGATGTCCTTGGGCAGCGCGACGAGCACGCTCCGGCCGTCGGGCAGGAGGAACTCGGACGGCCGTCCGCGCTGGGCGGGCGCGGTGCCGGTTTGGCTGGGGATGGAGCGGGTGCGTATGACGGACATGGTGTCCTTTCCAGCTGAGTTGTGAGGTTGCCCGAGGTCAGAGTCAGGACTGATGGCAGACGATGGCTAAAACCAGCAGCAACATGCAGAAGGTCAAGGCGAGCACGAGCTAAAGCCGTTGCTCAGTCATCGCCATCCATGTCATGGCCAATCACAGCCTTAGCGGCGTCTGCGCAGGGAGACGACCTGCCGGCAGACAATCAAAGCTGCCGGGTACCTTGTCGATCAGTCAGCTTTTAGTCCGCCAATCATCCAGGGGCTTCGTCCCGAACATTCTAACCTTATCTCTCTTTGGTTTCTGAGGCTAGCACTTCATGCAACAGGTGCGCGTATGTCTTGACGTGAAGGACGTCGTACACCCCTTGGTCCCTCACAAGGTGTCTAATCTATTCCAAGTCTCGTCCGATTCAACGTCACTCTATTTTCACATTTTTCTAGCGCGCCATCAAAGGGTCGAGGGGAACAGGTAGAAGATGGCATCTTTCATCCGAGTCAAGTCAATGTTACAAGCCTCTCTCGCAGACGCGACTATGCGCGGACAGTTCCAAGAGCGACGATGAGCCCGACTCGATTCATAGAGCAAAGTTGAGTTTACGCAGACTATTTAGGTAAGAGTTTGATGAAAAACAACGACTTTGAAGTCCAGGTCGTGTACGAGGTGAGCCATGGGTGTTGAAAGCGGGAGGGAGCGAGAACGGACAGATATCTCGCCGACTCACTCCTGTTCAACGGATAGAAGTGCATCTGCAACCCTGACAACACAACCGGAGGATCAATACATCCCCGCATGACTCATAGCATCTTCAGCTTAAATCCGGAACCAGACCAACTGCAACTAGAGCTTCCCCTCGACCATCAGTCAAACTCACACTCCACTCCAAGCTTAGCGTAACGATACAGAATGATGCCAATCTTTACGCCGGCCACCATGGCCCTCCAATCCCTCGTTTACATCTGCCTCTGGCTCACAACCACCCTCCTCGTCCGACGCCGCGGCCCCTCCACCGCCGTCGCGCTAATCTTCGTACGATACAACAACCGGTTCTACTCCTTTTTGTCATTCCTGCTCTTTCTCTTCATTCTCTCTCCCTACGCCCACCAGCACGACGGACTCGCGCGTAACCTCTACCACCTTTCCAAGTTTTATGAATACCTAGACATCTTAGGCGTCACCGCCATCGGCGGCGCGATTGATCTTCATTTCGGCTTTCACCACCTCACCACGCCATGGCTGACGTTTGTGCGAGTCCTCCCGCCCGAGTGCGATGGGTGGAGATGGTTCGGCGCGGCAAACGCGGCGCATCACATCTTGACATATGCGTATTTTGGGGGGTGGCAGCGGGTGAGGAACATATTGCTTTGGACCGGGCAAGTGCAGCTGGTGATCGGGATGCTGGCGGACGCGTTGGCTGTCTGGAAGCGATTGGCGAATGGGGAGGGTGTGCAGGAGGTTTGGAGGTTTCTGGTGTCGGGGGGGTTGCTTGGGGTGTACTGGGTCTTGAACAGCAGAGAAATGAGAGCTCGAGCCAGGGAGGAGGGAAGAAGGGGGACCAAGGGCAAGGCGGCGTGAAAGAGAACTAGGATGAGTTCGCAGTTGTATTTTCTGATGTGCTAAGAGGAGGATCGGTCGCCCCCGCGGTCCTACGCTTATCTTCTCAGTTGGGGACGGCCATGAACAAACTGACGCGTCAATATTGGCCAACAATACCTTACACAGCTAGAACAGAAACTGTGTTGTTACTTCTTCAAGACTACAGCACTACCAACCACAGAAACAAAACCATCTTTGCCAACTATCAACCAGACTCTCACCCTCCACTCCCCACAAACCCTTCTCCCCTCACCACCACAACAGATGCCCCCGGAGTCGGCCCTCTTCCCTGCCTCTCCAGGCGCCATTCCCACCGCGCCCTCTCCACCACATCCCCGCCCTTCCTCAACCTCGCTCGCCACCCCTCCACCCAGCGCCACGCCAACCGCGCCTCGCCGATAGCCTCCGTGTACCCTGGCTTCTTGTTCGTATTCTTGCTACTCTCCCTATGAGACCCAATAACAGGCCTCGCTTCCAGCCTCGACCTTGCGCCTCCCTTTTGACCCTGACTCCCCCCACGCCGTTCACCCTCAGAATCAGATCCAGCCTCGGATCCAGCAGCCTCATCCACCGACACATCGGCCGTGACAGAGAGGACGCTGAGCCGGTCAAAGTTGTGCGCCAGCACCACCACCTGTTTATCTGAGGATGGCAACGGCGACGACGGCGGCGGGATCTGCAGCCATGGCCCCGTTTGTGGCACTTGCTGTGTCTTCTCGGCTTCGTCGTCGTCGCCGTCGTCGTCGTTGTTCTTCTCCTTGCCGCCCGCGCGTGCGCCAGCTCCCCCACCCACCCCCGCCACGCCCGAGCGTGGTCAATTTTGATCACTCCCAGTACCACTCGTAGTTGGCATGTAGCTCGTGTGGGAGAGGACCTGGGAAGTGTGCTCGGTATCGTCGTGGTGGGTGTTGCTGATACTGGTATCGAGGTTCAACGCGGGCAGGTGAGGCGGAGGTGTGTATGAGGACGGGCGCTGGCGCGTCGGAGACGGGGCAGCGTTGGCGTGGTGGGAGAACCAGGTGCCGCTGGAGGGACGGGAGTGGGAGCGGCCTGGGCCTGGGCCGGGGTACGAGTCGCGCGTGTTGTTGGTGGAGCGTGGCTGTTCGAAGATGCTTCGCATTCGCTTGAAGAGGCTCCCCGAGGTTCCTTCGCTGTGCTGCGGGTCGCCGTGCGAGGGCTCGAGTCCGGGTTGGGGGAGGCGTGCCGCGGCCAGGGAGGTGCGAGGCTTACGGGTGTTTTGCGGTCGGCTTCGTCAATGAAGGGGTCTTGCCCGGCGACGTGTGGGCTGGCATGGGACTCCTCATCGTAACTTGAAGCCGCCAGCTCAGCTGTTAAGTTGCTTGCGGGTAAGGGTGGTGCAACCTCATGTTTGTCCTTACTGGTTGTGGTCCGGAGCGGTGAGGTGGGCGGAGAAGAGAATGTGCTCTGGGTGCGCTGGGACTGGGGCGTCCAGCCATCGTTTGCACGCCACGGCACGTTGGTGACATCTCGGGTCGCCAAGGTCTCAGGCGTCACGTACTCTGACGATATGAGAGATTCGTGGCCGGCGGGAGTCTCGGGCCGCTGGGGTTCCTCTTGGCCTGACTCCAAATCCGGAATGACTGGGGATTCCGGTGGTGCCTCGGTCGAGGCCGCTGGCCTGGGCTCATGCTCTGTCGTGCTCGGCTGTGGAGGTGATATCTCGGGCGCGTGCTCGGGCTCGCCTTCATCCTCTTCTTCAAAGTAGCCTTCCATCTCTTCAACCCAGCTCCGACTGCGGATATGGTTCTGAGGGTAAACGGGCTGATCAGCACCTAACTCTGAAGCTTCGCGTTCAGCGGCCTCATTGTCTGAGCGCGACTCCTCAGTTTCCACCTCACGTCCTGGGGTGGGACGCAAAACAGGTGTCCCCTGTTGACTGGGATTGACGGGCTCGGCCATAACCTCCTCTGGGTGGACGTGGTCCTCACTCCGGTCAGTATCATCGAACAACTCGTCCTCGCCATGGACTGTCGTGGTATGCTGATGCTCCAGCTCATACTGCCGTGCATCGTCGGTGGCCTGATATTGATTCCCCAGATATTCGTCAGTGACGGCGGTGTGCGGGAGGTCTGCTTGTTGCTGGCTGAGCGCTCTCAGTGCATGGCGAGATGGCAGTGGCGTAACGAAACGCTGGGATTCGGTGTCGGTGTCGTAATCCTTCTCCGACCCGGCCTGGTCGGAAGCATGCGAGATTTCATGATCTGAGTGGTGGCCTTGTTCTCCACGCTCAGCATTTGGGGGTGCGGGTTCCAATGGTTCTGAGGATACACCATGATCTTTGTCGTGCCCAACCGACACAGCTTCAACGGGTAAAGGCTTGTGGGTATGAGACTCGTGATTCTCATCGTGCTCCTCATCGTGACTCTCAATTTCTGACGAAAGCTCGTGGCTGTCGGGAGATAGGGTTCCGTGCTGAAGAGTCTCAGGGTTTATCTTGACGTCGGTGTGAGTTGTTGGTGGAAGGTCTAGGGTTTCTTGAACGGAACGATCAGGCCCAACTGACTCGCCGTACTCGTGATGTGGCATGGTGGTTGAACCGGTGGTATCGAACTCTTGCTCGGGAGTTTGCTCTGGCTCCCGTAGATGAAGACTGGCTGTTTCAGCTCCTTCAAGTCCTTCATTCTCCGTCTTGTGTTCTTTCAACGAGGCACCGCTAACTTCTGGAGTCGCTGGTGTCGATCGCAACTGGACGACGTGAGAGAACTTGTCATCTAGCCCAGTCTCGGTCGTCGTGGCCGTTCCTTCTGGTGCATGCCCTTCGCCTTCGACATCAGGCACGCATGGATGAAGGTGTTCGATACCGCTGACCTCTTCCTCCTCAATGTAGGTTTCCCCGGGTTGATTGAACACATCGTCCTGCACATCAGCGTCCTCTGAGACCAAGCTTGAAGGCGAGAATCCGTCATCCCGGTCCGTACGAGGTGCTGGGCCCGACGCCTCTGAAACATGCGAGTATAGCCCCTGGCCTAGAGGACTTTCTCGAGGCAAAGATGTCGGTGACAGCTCTTCGTCGTCGGAGACGTAATAATGCCCGAGTGGAGTTGAGGTACCCAGTGAGGGTGCCCCTGTCGATTTGGCGAGAACGCCGGGAGCCACTACTTCGGCACCTTCGGTGCCAGGAACATCAGCACCATGGCTCATGGTGCCGGGGATGCTCGCGGTTTCTTGTCCTTGTACTACGCCATCTGCCTCTAAACTCCCTTGCCTAGTGGACGTGGGTCGTGTCTCACGAAGTGCTTCTGCGGCTTGCGTTTCGGTCGGCAGAACTTTGGAACCATGTTCTGCTTCGTTTGGGACCGCTGTGGCACGCACCTCGACTGGAGCGTTGGGGAGCGGCCACGAGGTCTCCAAACCCTCCTCTCTGTTCAGCGCAGGGACAGCCTGAGGGACACTAGAGGGTTCTTGGGGGCCAGTTTCATCCCCGTGGTCGCTACCGCGGTCTAAGTGAGGCACACCAGCTGAGTGTTGTGTGTGGTCCTGCCGTTGTTGTGGGTTGCCTTGTTCGGAGCCCGTGCGGCTTATTGACAAGGCCGAGTTAGTTGTGTCCCCGCCGACGCCTGATGTTGAACCGGAATGGTCGATTTGTGCTGGCAGGGGAGGTACATCCTCCATGTGAGGTTCGGATGCCTTTCTGTCAATGGGCAGCGACATTGGCGAGGCGTTAGTTCTGGTAGGTCTTCTAGTTCTTGTCGGTGGATTGGAGAGCGTCGGCAGAGCCATCTCGAGCTGTTCCTCAATAAGGCGATTCAATTCCTGTAATCGCTTTTGTCAGCTACCAGTTGGCAAGCTCCTGGATAATGTAAGAATCATTCTTACCCTTCTCTTTTCCTGTAACGCCTTGAGCTTATCCCGCCCTTCGACAGCAGCCACGCGAGCCTCCTCTTCTACCTTGCTCATCAGATCATCTATCTCCTGCTCAATGTCCTCAGTATCTTCCTTAAGCTTCGATTTTCTTGCCATATCTTCCTCGCGATCTCTCGCGGCTAGTTTCTCATCCTCCTCGCGTCTCCGCCTTTCGCGCTCCTCGTCTTCCTTTCGTCGCTGCTCGGCAATCACCTCCCGCTCGGCCTGCCTCTTCTTCTCCAAGAACTCGGACTCGGCTGAGAAGGCGGCAGACAAGGCGTGGATGGCGTGGTCTCGCTCCTTTTCCAGCTCGTCGAGCCTCTCGTCGTGGAAACTGGGATCAAGCGACGCGAGGGTGGTGTGTATGGTTGCCAGCGTCTGCTGCATCTGGGCGACGAGCGCCGAGACGTCCATCGTGGACGCCATGGTGGGCGAAAATTTGTAGGAGAAGAAGGGAGATGGCCTTCCAGAAGGAGTAGCAACTTCTCAGGAGAAGCACTTTAGGAGAGTCGGCTGGTGTCGAGGACTTGGCAAACTGTCTGGCAGTCTGCAGCCTGTCAGACGTAATGTTCAACGGCCACTCCAGGCTCCCGCCACCATGACGGTGGAGTTCCGGTGAGCTCGTCCCTGACCAAGGAGAGAAGATGTGTCCACTGGACAGCAACACAAGAAGCTGGGTGAGCTTGGTCCTTGGTGGCTAGCTATTGGCAGACAAAAATGAGGAAAATACAAAGTCGGGCTGGGATAGCTTGAGAGAAACGAAACACTTGTCGAGCAATCAACCACCGAGAGTTGAGCACCTCCACTTGGAGACGTCGGACTGACGGGATTGCGTAGGACAGCTCCTGGCCCCGCAGGAAACGATCATGATGCCAGCCATCGTCTGGTGTGCTGGACTGTCACAGACCGTTGAATGAGGACTGCCTCGCCGAAGTGGGTGATCTCACGGATGGCGGGGATGAAAAGCCAGGGATGATGCCTGCGAGGAGATGCACTCATGCTTGCAGAGGGGCTTGAGTCGGTGGTCGCCACCACCGGCCCAAAAGCATTTCAGGGCCCCACTGGCCAACTCTGGCGTGAGATATCTTCGTGAGAAACAAGCTCCTAAAGGTTGCATTGCTAGATAGGATAAAGACAGACACTCTCTGTTGGCGCCGCGGCTGAAGACTGAACTGACTGTGCGTGGTCATGCCAGCAACTACTAGGAAAGGGCGCTGTGTTGCGTTGTCTGAGAGTTGAGATTCCGGAGGTTTGCCTGCCCGGAAAAATTGCTCGAGCCCTTCGTGGCAAATGCTGACTCTGGCTTAGCAAGTTCAGTGGGGATGAGGTTCGGGAACAGCGATGTGTTTCAGGTCGTGGCGGCGGGGCTTTCATGAAGAAATACATCCTTGCCCAGTGAGAAGAAAATCACTAACGTAGTTGTGTGGTCGTGGCCAAGAAAGATGTTAGCGCATCGGCTGCGACCACATGCTCACATTCACAGCAGCACCAGACCACCAACGCAAAGAAGATCGCAGCGCCTTATAACTTTTTGTTCATTAGCGGCGGCTCACAGAAGCGCCGCAAACTTGTTGTATATACGGATGCCAGTACTATGTAGGCAGCAGAGGTGTTGATGGCGCAGGCACCTTGCCTGAAAGAAGGGAGAACCGAACCCAAAAGTCTGACCGCTCCTGTAAAGATAAAAATGCACAAACAGGCGTGCTCTCGTAGAGCATCTGGTATAACGATGCTGAGAAGAAGACGAAAGAAAAGAAACACCATCAAGTCTTAAAACCTTGCCACAGCTCCTTTCTGGACGACGGCGATCCTCCTCTTGTGCGCTTCCCTGAAGTTGTACCGCGCGTAGGTACCCATGCCGTAGGCGGCGACACCCAGAAGCAGCCAGATGCTGGTGATGATCAGGCCGATGGGGAAGATCATGAGCTGGACGCCGGGGAGAACGAAAGCGACTGTTCCGTTCTTGAGGAGTGCCACCTCGGCCTCGACGGCGAGTTCGGCCAGCCGGAAGTTGCTCATGACCACATCTCTCGAGAACTCGCCAGCGACAAAAGCGGCTTCGTTCGAGGACACGTTGGTGGTGACGACTTGGCCGTTGGCGTTGGTCGCTTTGAGTGTGACGACGGGCATGACGAGGGCTTGAAGTTGAGCACTGGGAGAGATGTTAGCAGACATTGACGTGGGGCGCAGGAGGAAGGGCGGCTTACGTTGTCACTTGTCCCGTCATCTGGTCCTTGTCAACTTGCCCAATGAACAAGTACGACTGCAGCAGCGGCAGATCTGCGTTGTTGTTTTGCCTGGCCTTGACCCCGGCAGCGGCGGCCGGCTGCTGGCTGACTTCGGAGACCGAGGCGCCGTTGTATGAGAGCTCGACTTCGATTTTGTCCTGCGGTATCCCCTGGAACTGACCCGTCGGCTGGTTCAACTGGAATAACCTCAAATCGGCCTCGAAGGTGCCCGTCTGGTTGTTGAGAAGCGGCAGGTTGTAGCACACGCAGGCGCCGGATGGATTTGATGCCAGCTGCAGGTTCCTCAGAGCGTCTCTGCAGGCCGCGTTGGCCGCCTCGTTCCATGCCTCCATATCCAGGGTCCCATCCGGCTTGATCGGTGTGCTGCCGCCCAGGCCTCCTAGCCCTTCTGCTTGCCTCGTATCCAAGTACCCTCGCGCCCTCAGGCTTGCCTTTGCGATCTCTTCCAGCCTCCGCTCCACCGCCGGGCTCCTGCGCGTCAAACCCTCCATGATGAGATCCCCAATCCCCGCTTGCGCCCCTATCGCCAGGAAGGAGGCGAGGAGTGTCCGTTGCCAAAGCATCTTGTGCTGTGTTGTGGTTCCGCCTCTTGCTCGTTCTGTATTATGAGGGCTGGCCTTGCACCACCCTCTATTTCCAAATTACGCTGCCCCCCTTGTGGCTCGTCCAGTCCAAGCCGGACCCGGTATTAAATCGGTGTCTGTGTTTAAAGAGAGTGTGGTCGAAGAGAAGCGGGACCTGCCCGGTGAAGGGAAGGATGTCGTCGTGTTGTTGGCTCCCAGTCGGCGGTGAGGATGCAAACGCCACTGGACAATGATGGGCAGAGAGAAAGGCCACGAGAAAGGGAAACCCCAAGGCTCGCTTGGTGGGTGGCAGGCGATTAAACGGCGTGTATGAGAAACGGCAGAATGAAGAAGAGGATTATGCAAGGTAGATCAGGACGATCAGGGACCTTGAATATGGCCTGACTTGGGATGTGTGGTAGGGATTAGGGAAAGAAAACTGACGAAAGCATGGACAATGTGAGAAGGGGGTGGGGAGGGGGGTATATCAGAGATGCAACAGACGGCCCAGGCCTCTGCAACGTGCACGGCAGTGAAGCTTGAGGGAGGCGAGAAGTGGAAAGGGTACCATGATGCGCCGCTTAACCAATGACATGGGGGAACGGAGCCAAGAAGACCACTTGCCATCGGACAGGTACCGGGGAATGGTTGCAAAGTGGTGCGACTGGCGGAGCACAAAGGCCAGGCCCTGGGGTGTAAAACCTCAAGGAACCCCAGAGAAGGGGTCGTGCCAGGAGCTGACACGGGAGGGGCGGCAGGGCGTTGCCTCGAGATTGCGCAGCGCTTGCGGGCAAAAAGCCAGAGAGTCGTACGAGGCTGTCCTGGCTTTCGTCAGGACTTTGTATGGGGCATTGTGTGATCGCCGCTCAGGGATGAACGAGCAGTGTCGGATCGCCATGATGTAACAGCCTGAGCCCGACCGGCCGGGGTCTGCGGCAGAAGGGGTCGGACCTTGCCCCGCGATTGGCTCTCAGTGGCCAGGGCATGGTCTGGGGCACGGCAAGCGAGCATGGGGACTGCGCCGCATTGTGCCTGGGATTGGACGACAACACACATCGAATGTCGAGACGGCTGCCAATGAATGGTGAAGAGCTGGCCAGGTCGCTGCAAAATTAGTAGATTTTGCTCTTGAGTGGTCCGGTGAGTAAAGTGAGTCTCTCAGCTGAATGCGTCGAGTTACTTCACATCTTTGAAGCCGAAGAACAAGGGAGTGGAGGAGAACTGGATTTTTTAGTGCGCTGGCTGGTGAAACCCGTTCTGCTCCTGCCCCGCCAAGCAAAACCCCGCCAAGTGCCAAGTCGGCGTCGGGAAGGCGTTCTTCTGCCACCGCGCTAACCAAAGCAGGACTGGTGCTCCGTCCAGACTGTTGCACCTGCCGAGAGCCGGCCGCAGGTTTGTCGCCCAGCGCCAAAAACTCACCCTCAGCCAATCGATGAACCAAGATGGGTTTTCCACACCGCGACGCTCTCCCGCTCTTCCATTCTCCATGTTGCATCCCGAGACCACCGGACGAGACCGGGCGCTTAAGCCGTCGAAAGGTCAAGTGTTGTGCAGCGCGGGATCTAAAATAAGGCACACGCAATCTGGCGCATCCGCTGATCGTGCATACAGTTTTGATTGCATGTGCAGCCGAAGACCTCGCAGAGAAACTCGGAGAGAAACTTGAGAAAGTCGGGTTGATGTCCGCCTGAAGGTTCGTACGGCCGTCCATCCCGTCGCTGCGTGGCCCCGAGTTTACGGCCCACCCCATCTGCGGCACAGAATTAAACGGCGGCTGCGCCTGAGGCCACCGACCCGCATCCCCAGACCATCGAGGCGACCCTTTCGAACCCGCTCTTTGCTGGACCCGCTGCTGGCCGAGGCACACGCGCTCGGTGTAGGTTGTGATGCCAGACCCCTCTCTAGCGATGAGTTGATGGTCTGTTTCCTAAAGCACAATGACAGCCCATTCTAAACATCACCAATGCGATAGGAGTGCCATTCAAGGCCAGAGTATGTCACACTTTCAGGATCATCCTTCACACATAAGACCACAACTTTTCAGATGTTAGTTCTGAAGCACTTTCAGGGTCCCGAACTGTTATTCATTCTCTCTGGTATATCGACTCAAAAACGCTGAATGCTGTCCTGTCTAAACCTCTAAATCAGTCTGCCACACCCGTCTTCCCCCATGCTCGAGCCATGTTTGGCCACGTCCTTAAACTCAGCGCGAGTACTTCTCAAGGACCTCCTCTCGCTCCAGCCCTGCTGGCTTGATGGCAGCCAGATGCATGTGGCTGACGTTTGAGTGCTCCTCAATGAACGGATTGGGGTCTGACACCTGGTCGAGATTCCCCAGTGTGTGGTTCACGCCCCGGTGTGATGCTTCGTCGGCCTGGACAGGAAGTCAGCACTGCTGAGTCAACAATTCACGTGGCAGCCTAGACATACCCGAATGTACAGGATCAAGTCCCGCATGGTCTGCTTGCCCTCGGGCATCCTCCAGTACTTGACGGCGATGTCCGGGATCTTGAAGTTCGGGTCCGTCCACTGCGGCAGCCGCCCCTTGTCCATCTCGTCGAGGCACTTGGTATACGTCCCCACCGCCTCGTCCTCAAGGTACCCTACCAGCCTGTGACAGAAGCTGGGTGACAGCAAGTAGCCGACGAACATGGTGTTGTAAAAGATGCCCTGCGTCGCAAAGACCATGAGCCGCATCAGCCGCCCGGGCTTGTACATCTCCAAGAAGGTCAGCAGGTGCATGCGCTCGTTGTACGACTCCTCGAGGAGCGTCTTGATCCACCCCTGGTCGAGCTTGAAGCGGCGGATCGAGTGCAGGTGCCGCAGCCCGCCGGCGACGGCCCCTGGAATTCCGGCGACAGTCTCAAGGAAGACGAAGCGGACGAGCTGTGTATTTTGTTAGTAACAAGAGCCACGGAATGAAGCAAGGACATCGTCTCACCCATTGTGGTTCGGTCATGGGTTGGTAGGCAGTCTTCTTGTGAACCTTGGTGCCGGGCTTGGGCTCAGGTGGCATTCCGGTGAGAAAATCCATCCCCCATCTACAGGACGTTCAGTTAGCTCAATGGAAGGAGACACAGAAAAGAAGAGAAACACTCACCGGCACAATCTGATCACCCGCCACGCGATCCGGTCACTGAGCGTCCGTGGCGGTCGATGGCTTGGGACCACCTCGAGCACCACCTTGTCATCCCATCCTTTGTGCGGCCAAGTCAATGGCAGAGAGGCTTGTCCTGCTGGTGGTTTGACGGGTACAATATCTTGTCCTTGAGGGATGGCTGCCACGGTAGTTGAAAGGCGGATCTGGTGCTGCTGTCCAAGACGCCTTGCCACTCTGGATTGATGTGCCACCAGTCGAAAGCGAGGGCTAGGATCTCGCTCTTGAAGCCGGGGAAACTTGGATGGGATCCGTAGACGGTGAGCCATAGCGACTGCGGATTCAGCTAGAGAGAGAGTCGGTCGTTCTGCGAGGGGATGTGCCGCTGACTCTGGAGGGGGCTTTGGAGCCCATTGATTTATACTGCAACATCCTGATTCCCGTCGTGTGCAAGGCCATGAACTTGGCTGTCTCCATCGGCTGATCGTTGGCAAGGCAGAAGACAAGTCATCCGGTTACGGGAATCCCCCAAGGAGTCACTCATGCCCAACAACCGAGCAACATCCGGAGGGAGGATGGGGGAGATGAGTGGGACGAAAATGGCCCGGGATGACGTTCGGGTCATGGTCGAGGCCACCCGACGCTGGGCAGCATGTGGGCGACCCTCGATAAACACAGACGAGAATGCAGCTAGCTCTTGGATGTTTCGACTCAGAGGCACAGATCAGATAGCCAGATAGCCGGCGGGTTGTGTGGGGCTGATCTCCCGAGTGCCGATGGTCGAGTGCGTCACAGTCGACCGAAGTGGGTGCGAGAGGGCAGCCTGGGCCACTTGCATTGCCCAAGTCGACCCCAGAATGGCGTTTCGGGCTGGCCGTGCCTGGAATGGGGGATGTCAGGAATAAACGTTGTGTGGGGCGGAGCTTGAAGTGTTCTGGCTAACATGTGAAGTTTCCGAATTCGGCCCCAGTTCGGGTCCATCAGAGGGGCACTTCAAATGGTAGAGCATTCTCTTAACCAGCAACAGATCCATGTGATTAGAAGAGATTTGAAAGTATCCCAAGTGACTCTGTTTGGCATTCATATTCTGAACCGTGGCTGAAAGACAAACCAGTCCCGTGAGTCCCCAAGGGGCTTGGACCTGAGGTCAAGCTGCACTCACCGGCTGCTACTCTCCCCGCCCAATCGGCACGCAAAAGATTCCATGTCCATCACGGCATGACGCACGCCTCCGGGGTTCAATAAGCACGGTCCACGAGCCAAGACCTGGATGGGGTGGTTTGGCAGCGGCAGCTCCCTCTCCCCCTGATATTGCCGAAACCAGACGTCTTCCCGGTTACCTCGGCAATGTCAAAGGGGCTGCCATGCTCAGCCTCAACCCCGTCGCTCACGTTTCTTGGCTCAAAACACTGTTCTGATGGTTTGATTGACTCATTACAACTAGCCATGACACAAGCGTGTCGAAGTATAATTAATGCTGGCCTCTCGCATGCCAGCCTTGGCTGGTATGGTCAACTCAGAACCGGACCCAACCGCCAATCTCAATTCACATGATTCGGGTTTCGGATGTTGAAGACTTGAACTCTTGATTCAAGGCATCGAATGAGTGAATCATAGGAAGTGAGTTTCAGGAATGACCGACCGGGAAGCTGTTCACGACCGAAACCCATCCGGCTCGTTCATTAATGAGGTCCTCAACCCCATTGTTCCCCTTCCATCCTGTTGGTCCTCCATCTCCTGTCTGTCGACTTGCCACACTTTCTTCGTAATCTTTCAACTCAGATAAGGTATGGGATCTCAATCCGCCGAAAAACTGCAACTGCATCGCAACCGGCAGGTTTGCGGAATTCCGGATGAATCGTACTCCCCAGCTGGAGGCGTGTCTCCTGCGCAGTTGTCAGTCATGTCATCGCCACTTGAGGAGAGATTGAGAAAGGATAATCAAAGCGTTAGGTAGAAGACAAGAGGGCACCAAATAAGGGGTGAGGTAGGCTGCTGCCGACTTACCAACTTCCCACCAGACCTTGCAGCGAAATCCGAAACGTCCACCTGCACCATGACAGCATCTCGACTGAAAGTGTCCGAAATCCCGAGCCACCACGGTCCCAGCCAGCAACCCTCAGCGTTCAACCTTTGAACACGACAAACAGACCGGAACTTGGCAGGCCCTGCACGCCGTCGCTTTATGGTTGACGGCGCCGCACTTGCAGCAGCACCAGACGGGGCCGTGCACAGCGTAGGCACAGCCGTCTCCGCCGCAATTCTCGGTGGTGTCAAAGTGGTTGGGGACGAGAAGAGGAGAGTCGGCGCTGAACTCGGTCAGGAGACAGTCCTGGCCAAGAGGGCACCGGAGGAGCTGCGGCGGCTCGTTGGGGAGGGCGTGGCCGCAGATCGGGTGTTGGTCTCGAACCCAGAGACACATCTTGTTGGTGCGGTTTGGATTAAAGAGCGAAAGAGTTGGTGTTGTATCAAAGAGAAAGGGTTGGTGCTGACAGAGCGTTGTAGTGGTAGGTGTTCTATTTGACGGCTTTGCTCTGGGCCAGGAAAAATTTCATTGTTAAAGGACTTTGCCTACAATGTTAGGCCCTTCTCCTCCTAGGTATGCATATGTCCTGCCAGATGACGACTTTTTACATCCATCTTGACGTGAAACTAGGGTCATCTGAAGTGCATAAAGCACCAGGTTTGCAGCATAAACATCAAAACATCGAGTTTGTCACAGAGAACCCTGGATAGTAACAGCGCCCACGCAGAGTTTGCTCATGATTCTGTTCCTTCCTTTGAGCACACCAAGGCCAACCGACAAAATAGGTTGAAACTAAAGAGACGACAATGTTGTGGTGGTTTGCCCCGGAACAATCGAACACCCTTGTATCTTTCTCTCCTTTGTAAAAATGTACAGCTCTAGACACAGCCGATGCATACCTAGTGTAAGCATGCAGCCTGCAGCTGACGGGCTATCCTTCAGCTGGAGACAACTCAAAGAGGAAGGCTCTGTTTGTCTGGGTGCCATTCAAGCGCCGGCTTGGTATCGTCATATCTCAAGCGAAAAACCTCAAGAACATCATCAAGCTCCGAGTCCATTATGGGCAACTGTGTTGATAGAGTTCCGGGGTTGGCTCCTGTCATTTATCCAAAAATAGGACTCCCATGTGGAGTGGCGTACTTACCCGGATATTGAGTAGGAGCCTTCGCCTATCATCGGGAGACTTCAATTTCCCAGAGTCTGGTGAAAGCACTTTCGAAGACCTGTAGTACGACCTCAGACTTTTCTTGGCTTCCAGGGCTGCAGCAGGAATGCGGAGTGTCTCAACGCCGAACATGGCCTCTGCCAGTTTATAGGGAGCGCGCTTTCGAAGGCTTGAGTCTCCCTTGGGTTTGCGCCTCACGCCACTTCACCATCCTTCTTGCACCGCGATCCACAATGAACCTCCTCACCTTCGTTGTGCTGGGCGTCGCCGCCGCCGACGTGGTCATCCTCCCCGGGGGCGACCCCAAGCCTCTCTCTCTCCCTGCGGTGCCCGTAGGGGCAGCCGATTACAACAGCATCCTGCGCAACTCTGCCTCCACCGAGTTCCCCAACTCGACCGTAAACATCCTCCTCTCATCCTACAGCGGCACGCTTGAACGGGCTGGCGTCGAGACAGTCAACGCAAGCGACATCTTTCCATCGGGCGACTCCTTCATCCGCGGCGCGATGCAGGCGTGGGGCGAGCACTTGCACCTCGAGATCCGGCCGGAGGAGGTCTGGTTCACCATCCTCACGCAGCTCAACTTTTACATGGAGGCCAACGCCGAGAAGGTCCGGAGCCTGTTTGTGAAGCACGAGGGCCAGGAGACAATCTATGTCGAAGATACCGATTGGACCACCGTGCTGTGGCGGTTCGAGGACGAGATCCAGGCACGGGTGAAGACGCCCTGGCTGCGCGACTGGATTGCGCCAGACTTTTCCACGACCACGATGGACGACTTGATGACGGCAAACATCCTCATGATGGGACTCATGAAGGCGTACTTCAAGTATGAGGGCGGGATTATCTGCGGTCTGCCGAGCGTGACTCTGCTGGGAGAGAAGGAGGACTGGCAGAAGCTGCTGGCGAGACTGGACAGGTTGGCCGAGTTTGGGGCCGAGCCGGAGGCGTATCGGACGAGACTGACGCCGATTCTCAAGAGGTTTGTGCAGAGCTTTGATGCGCCGGACTCGGATGAGATTCGGAAGTTCTGGGGGCAGATTGTGTTTGCGTCGTACGAGGGAATGTGCGGAGCAGCACCGCTTGAGTTGTCCGGCTGGATCACGGGGTTCTTGTTCTGGGACACCGAAGGCAAGCCGTTGGCTGGGCTCAACAAAGGGGGGAAGACAGGATTTGCGCTGGATGGAGTGAGCTACGCTTGGCATGACATCCGGAAGCTCCCCGTGGGGTATGCAAAAGCGCCTTTCACCATGCGGGACTTTGGCGGCATGGAGAAGTTCCCGGCATATGTCGCTGCCGGCACACTGGGCAAGCGGATGGTCAAGGGGCCTGCCAAAGGGTATGCGGCGGCTCTCGCCAGGGTCGGGTTGGACACAGCAGTGGCTGCCAATGCCAGTGCCCACGGCACCCTTCGGCCGCTCTCGGCCTGGATGCTGTATGGACCGATGTATCCTCCTGGATCATCGCCGTCAGACCCGTACGATCAGGAGTTGATGTTGATTGCAGGGAGGACAAAGCAGTATCTGCAGGGCACTTGTGGCACTTGGTAGTTGAGGATTGTTGATGTCCAAGGGAAGACAAAACGGGGAGTTGCATGGATGTGTGCGTGATGGTGCTCGACTGAGAGCCGGGCTGCAACCATTCAAGTTGTCCATCCATCACACTATCACGTCCAGAGGAGTCAAAAGAATGCACGACAGTCTGTGTCTTTATCACTAGATCAATTTCCCAGTATTATTGCTAGCCCAGCGCCAGTCACCCGCCCGTGTATCTGAACCGACCCGATGCGAACCCGGAACGAAACCCGAACCTGATGCACATGCTGCCAATCGATCCTGTATCCAAGAAGAAACCTGCGCCCACAATGCTCCCGACACAATGCATACCCGCCGCCCATGCGTATTAAGGACAAAAGAAAAACGAACGAAGGTGCGAGTCTAAGCCGAAACCCGAATACATCAATCTGTACAAGGAAAGACAACTTTTGTGTACGCCGTGACCCATCCCAGCCCGCCCACCCCGGGCCACGGCGCACAAAAGGAACACCAAGGACGGGAGAAGGGAAAAAAGAATCTCAAACATCGTCAACGGCACCATCCATGCCGGCCTCGGACGCCGTCTGCGACTGGGCGAGGAAGTGTGAAGGCTTGCGCTGGGGACTGCCGCCTCTGCTCTGGCCAGGCATCGACATGGTGCGGGCACGCCTGGATCCAGGCCTCGGGATCAACCTCGACCGCGAGCGCTGCTCCTCGAGCGCCGGGCGAGCCTGTTCCTTGGAGATGACCAGCCCCTGAGTGATCGACATGAGCTCGCCGTTCTCGACGGCACACATGCTGGGCCAGACAACGAGCAGGATCTCATCTGGGTCGATCTCGCCGTCCATCATCTCGTCGTCGGGGTTGTGCGAGGTGGCATCGTCCCGCAGCACACCGCTGCTGCTGCCGCCGCCGCCACCATTGTCCGCAGCGTCGGCCGCGCCCTTGGCGCTCTCCGACGACGGCGCCTCCGTCGCCTCGACCGTCTCCAGCCTGTCGTCCACCACCGCGTCGTCCGTGTCGTCCGTCGTATGCGGCACCCCGGCGTCCCGCTCCGCCGCCTCGGCAAACTCGGGCAGCTCCAGCACCTGCCAGTCAAAGTCGTCGTACGGCGGGCCAAAGTACGGCTCGATCTTCATCTGCGCGAGCTGGATGCGCATCCACTGCTCGCAGGCCAGCCGGCACGCGGCCTCGAGCCCGGAGCAGAAGGCCTCGAACTGCAGCGCGCCCAGAAGGTGCTGCACGAGCCACGACACCTCTCGCACGACCATCTTGACGCGCCGCGCGCCCTGCTCGACCTGCCGCTCGGGCATCATGGCCACGAGCGTGGCGCGCATGTGCGCCTCGCGCGTCGGGTCCTCGTCCTCGAGCGCCCGGAGGAACTTGACCAGGTTCTCGTCGTCGTCGTCGAGGAGGTAGACGGGGCGGAAGAGGTGCTTGTGCATGGCGCGGGACAGGACGGCGAGCACGGCGCTGATGCGCATGCCCTTGGCGGCGGGCGTGTTGGACTGCGGGAGCGGGATCTGCAGCTGGGTGGCGTGCTTGAGGTAGGGCGAGTTTCGCAGGTTGGTCCAGCAGGACGGGTCCGAGAGGATCTGTTCGTCGATGTCTGGGCGGAAGGTCCCCTCGACGAGGGTCACGATGGTAGTCCAGATCTTGTCGAGGACCGTTACGCTGTGATTGGGTCAGTGAAACCATGCAAGTGTTGGAAAAAGAGGCTCTAAAACTTACTAGGTATCGTCGTTCTCGCTGTGCAGGACGATGCGGTACTGCTCCAGGTCGGTGAGCTTCCCGGTGGTGTTGACCAGGTTCTGTCTTGTCTCGTCGAGCTGCCCCTGGAGGTCCCGGCCGTGCGCCTCCGCCTTGTCCGCCCGCTCGCCCTCGGCGGTGAGCTTGCCGTGGAGATCCTCGATCTCGACGTTCTTGTCCTCGACCGTCTGCTGCAGAGAAGCGATCTGCTCCTCGGCCGCCCGCAGCGACTCCTGCAGGCCCTCAATCTCGTTGTTCCTCTGGACGATGGTCTCGTTGAGCGACGCAATCTCTTGCCTCGCCGCCTCGAGCTCCTCCTCGAGCTTCTGCTTCTCCTCCTCCAGGGTGGCAATCCTCTCCTTCAGCGAAGCGATCTCGGCTTCGTTGTCCGCCTTCACCTGCTCGAGGCCCGCCTTGGCGGTCTCAAGATCGGCCACATTCCCTTTGAGCGTCTCAATCTCGGCCTCGTTGTTGGCCTTGACCTCTTCAAGACCCGTCTTGGCCTCGGTGAGCGCTGCGATCTCCTCGGCGGCTTGGGCAGCAGCGGCAGCAGCGGCCTCCTCGCCATTTTTCTTCTCCTCCTCCACGGCGGCCTTGGCCGCCTCAAGATCGGCGTACTGCTTGGAGGTTGTTTCTTGAAGCTCCGCGTAGGCCTTAGCTGTGGTGTCTTGAAGCTCTTCATACGCCTTGGTCGTCGTGTCTTGGAGGTCGGCATACGCCTTGCTGGTGGTGTCCTGGAGGTCTGCGTACTCCTTGGCGGTGTGTTCTTGGAGGTTCGCATACTCCTGGGCCGCAGTAGAGGCTGCTTCGGCGGCGAGCCTCTTCTCCTCGTCGAGGTTCTTCTGCGTGTCCTCGAGGTCCCCTTGTAACCTGGTCCTGGCGGCGGTGAGCTGGACAATCTCCTGCACCTTCTCCTGGACCAGCAGCTCGAGGTCCTTCTTCTCTCCCTCTAGCACGCCCTTCTGTGCCTCGAGCTCATTCCGGAACTTGCGGTACTCCTCGAGCACGACATGGTGGGAGCTGGAGAGCTTGTTGTTTTGCTCCTTGACGTACAGAAACTCGCTGAAGACGTCGGCAACGAGCTTGTAGTTGGGATCCGACGTCAAGTCGCGGATGGCCCGGACCAGGCCGTCGACTGCTTGAGTCGGGTCGGCGCCGATGTGAGAACCCATCTTTGGCTTGGAGGCGGAGTGACTCGAAGGAGCAGCCGGTGGTGGGCTGGGGCCAGTGCTATGGGGATGGGAGTAAGGGGAATTCTGGACCTTGGCGGTAGCCAGCTTGGATGTGTCCTCTGGGGGGTGATGGGGACAGCTGAAAGAGAAAGACGAAGGGATAGGGTTCTGTGGTGCCCTGATGAAATCTGGATGAAGGATGTCGTGGGTCTCAAGATGGTCTGCTGTCCAATCTCGGAGCGAGTCCGTGGATGGAGATGTTGTGCGGCAGTAGAATTGGACGACGCTCGGTTGGCTATATACCGGAACGACGCCTTGACCGCGTGTGGCCCCCTTTCGCCTAAGGCGGCACTGGCACTGATGCAGGCATCCCGAGTGACGACGGGGAGGCTGAAGGAAGGGGACATCTGGGGTGGCTGGCATTGAGTCACCACGCGAGCAATCACCAAGCAACAACAGATCACCAGACGGGTGCGGTGCCCAGTCTCCCGATGTCCACAATCTGCCAAATTGTCAAATTGTGGGTGTCAATTGGGCTCGAAGCATCCGCAGAGGGCGCAGAGTGGTTCGTTCCAGGGGTCCCACCGGCCTGGCTGGCCCATCAGAGCGTGCCAGATGTGGCAGCATCAACGGAGCCCAACGTCCAACCACACACCTGCAGCTTCCAAACAGCCCCAGCGGCAGGCCGGTAGCCAGGGGAGGGCATGCTCCGGCATTGTTCGCCCGCTGTTTGTGTTGTGTGTCGTCCATCTCATCTCGCTCTGGTGCAAACCGCCTCGCCAATCTGCACGGCCTGGCTCGAAACAGGCTTGGGCCGCTTGGTTGTCGTTGACGGGGCTCCATCGAGGCTCTTGACGTGGCAGCATTTGTCGCCAGCGCTCTGCCGCAGGGGGCCCCTTGGCGTTGATTGGACCCGCTCCCGCCCCGTCTGACCCCACAGACTTGCAGCGCCAGCAATGAAGGGGGAAAGGTTCGGGGGCTCCAGGCATGATCCGTGATGCTGGCTCTGTTGTGAAGATGCCAGATCGAAGAACCCTCGTCGATGGCCCCCTCAGCCTGCATTAAACTACCTCTGACTGGTTAGCCCTGGCACCCAAATCTCCACCGCGTCTCAACTGCTCGGCCGCCGGCGCCGGTGAACTGGGTCCTAGCAGCCCCGGCAACGGCTCCCGCCAACCGCGTTGCGGGCCGGGCCTCGAGCCAAGACTTGGGCTCAAGGCCAGCGCCCAAATCAGACGCACGACCAGCTGGCAGCACCGCCGGATGCCCATTGATAAGGTAAGCCCAGCCCGTCGCAGCCTGAATTGCCTGGCCCTGAAGCCGGAATGCATTGTTCCAAAAACGACTGCTCCATTTCGCCTCCGTGCCACGTCGACTGTTGACCTTGATTCCTCGGCTGAAGCTTTGATTCCGATCCCCGATCCTTATCCTAGAAAGCGGCCCAGTCCACCCCCGCCCAGCCGAGGCTGACATTCGCACCCGCCTTGTCACACACCGCCTTACCCCTGAACCACTCTCCTTTGCTCTCCACGGTGGACCTCTCAGCCCCAACCTCTCGTTGTCCCGTGACCTGTGTGCATCGAGTCCCCGAGACTTCATGGCCACACTGATCAGGCGGTCTATGCGGTGCGGCTGGCGGCGGCGCAGAGGAATTCTCTCCGTCTATCCGTAGTTTTGTCTGTGACTTAACTGGTCATGCTGGGCAACTCCTAGATCACACAAAGTAAGGTACATAGTAGGTACCGAGGTGTTGAGTCATGCAACCCAGTGCACGTACGCCCCCGCCGACAAGTAACCCGGGTTCCAGTTTCAATTTGAGATATTGAAAGAGCAAACTACCCCGATAAATACATCACACAATGGAGCTCAAAAGACCCCAAGCGGCGGATCTGCCCGACGAACCAGCCGTCGAGCCCCGCTTCTTTCTCCTCCAGAGTAACTCAGTTGCTCAAACTCACCGCCTTCCAGCCAATGCCGTCAACTCTGTCAGGGTCGGAGACCTTGTCAATACCAGGTGAAACCGGTTTCTGGATCCTGAAATTGCTGACGTTGTCGTGTGTTTCTTCCTCCACCGTTATTCCTCGGTAGTTTGAGTCTGCGCCTGGGCCTGGTTGTTGAGGGTTTGTTTGTATGCCTCCCAGGCCTGTTGTTTAGCAACAGGCCAGAGGACCCAACGAGCCATGGGACCCTCCATCATGTCAAGAGAGCTGGCCTGCCCAGGACATTCAGGGTGTCCAGGCAGATCCAGAACGCCAAATTTGAGTCCGGCAATTTGACAACTGGCACAAAACAAGGCAAAGATGCCATGTCCAGATTGCGTAAGAACTCCGTTTCTGTGCCCCTCGTCCCAGCTGGCGAGGTCAGGAAAAAGCGCCCATCCTACTCCTGTAAAACGCAGGGCACAAACCAAGTTATGGGCCATTGTGGGAATGTAGAGGACTCGTTCGAGTATAATATCGCCTTCGGATTTCGACACTGAGTTTTCAAGGTACTGTTGTACCTTGAGACGCACCGTTCCAATCCCCTTGATACTCACTGGGGATATCTCTGGCTGCTGCAGGAAACCATTTATGTTGCAAGTGCTGCGATGTTCATCGAAGTCTTCGTACGTCCCGCTGACAAACCACGATTTGTCGTTGGTAACACTGAGGAGGGCGGTGAACATAGGTAAGCATACATATTGGCAGAACAATACGGGGTTGAGTGAGGTAGACGAGCGTGGATGAGCACCGAACTCACTGAAAAGGCATTCATCGACTCCCTCACCCCCGGGACGTGCCGACGACCAGACCCAGCAATTTGAAAGAGCAGGTTGCGTTTGCCGAGCCTCAGTAGGGCCTTCGGCGTTTCTCGAGCGGGAGGGTGACATCTTGCGGAGAGGCAAGTTTCAAGGTCTCAGGCGAGATGAAGCCGAATCTGGTGTTTGTGTGGGTGGTTGACATTGGGCAAATACGGGACGCAAGATTGGGCTAGGGGAGAGGACGACAGATTTTAAAGGTGATATCTTGTGCGAGTGTTGGCCACCGTTCATCACATCAGGTGCCTAAGTACTTTTTCAATCCTGCGCGTGCCAACCAACATCACGTCTTTCTGTGCTCTTGATATGAACGGCCAACTTGCGTTTTCACTTGACTCTTTGTCCTCTTTTTCTGGGCACGGGATCAGAGACTCATGTGAGAGACCGAACTTTCCCAAAGTTCCACCAACTGTGACCTGACGTTTGTTATCATGACAGTTGTGCCGCATGTTGGTTGGTTGGGCCAGAACTTGTTCAAGGAGAAAGCTGGCTTTGAAACACTTGCTACTTTGAAAAACAGATACTGTGCGCCAACAGAACATTTGGATCCCCACTACACGTAAAGTTGTAGCTTGTGATATCTTTAAACGGCTCCAACCAGGTATGGACCTTTTGGTTGGAGCCACCGAGCTGCCCCCCAAAGTTAGCAGTGTTGGCCTCGCTTTGGCAATATTGCGGAAACAACGCTGAGAGGGCATGCCGGATTTGCACCCTCGCGCATGTGCATGGGGTCACCCTCATCACCTCGCCGACCATCGACATCGAACCAGGCAAACCACGCGGCGTGGCATCTGCCTCCAGAGTAGCATGGCCATTCAGATAGCTCCTGATTCTTTTCCACACCAGTACAGTGGGTATACATCAGTAATCCACGTCTTGCCGCACAAATCTCAGTAACCCCGCCTCAAGGGGGCAGGGGTCAACAATTCTCTCACCCTTCTCGGCCAGTCGTCGTTCCAGACAAAATCGACAAAGGCCGCGGCATACTCCCGGTAACTCGGGTACCACCCGGCCTCCTCCCAATCCAACGCAGCCGTGACACGCGATTTCTCGCCGTTTTCATCCGGGCTTCCGCTGTCTGGCGGGGCAACGACCTGCGAGACCAGGACATTCTTGCGCTGGAGATCGTCGTGCGTAAACACGCTGGGGTGACCGGCCAGGGCGGTAGGGAGATGGCGCTCGAGGAACTCGGACGTCCAAGGCTTGTACCCGTTTGACTCCCAATTGCTGCGCGACCGCCTCGCCATGGCCACGGAGAAATCTCTCTCCTCTCGGAACGGACCGTTGAGCTCGGGTGCGGGTTCGGCCGACGAGAAGAAGCGGTGCCGCAAGGGGCCGCCCGTGACATTGCCAAAGACCCCGGGGGAAGGGATCTGGCGCACCTGGGTGAAAATGTCCCGCAGCCGGCCAGCGATGTTGAGTTTGTTGTGCTCCGAGAGGCCATCCCAGACGGTGCTGAGCTGTGTGCCCTGTTTGAATTCCATGACCAAGAACAGCCGGTTGCCCTCGCGGTACATGGCGTAGAGCCGCGGCGCCGGAACGGAGGGGTACTTGGCGAGCAGCAAGAGGGCGTGGCCTTCGTTTTCGGACACCCAGGCCGGCACACCATACTTGACGACGAGTCTTTCCCTGACGAGAACAACCCGTTGATAGGTGTCGTCGGCGATGCCCGGGAAGGTCTGGTCGGCTGCAACAATCTCGTCCATGGACGGGAGCGGACGAGGCAACTCGCCAGGATCGCAGAAAAAAGCGAGCGTTGGCCCGGTGATGGCCCCCATGATGATGCGGTGCAGGTCTGGTGTCCAGAGTGGCCAGAATTACCTTGAAAGGGTTTCAAAGCTGTATACAATAACTCGATGCTTGCTGAGGTGCAGCTGGGCAATGGGCTGGCATCCCACGAAAATATGGCACCTGAGGTGACGAGGCCGCAGCAATGCTCGGGTGTGCCCAGCCAGTGATTTCAACTCCTGGTGTTCCTGTGCCCCGCCGTTGCGTTCACCAAGAAGAAAGTAACTCAGAAACTGACCTCGGAAGGCATTGCCGCGCCATAACAGCATTGTATATGCAGTTGGTTTGGAAGTGGCTGGAGATTGTGCCTCTACTTCATATCGAGGTCACTTGCAAGCTCGTCTGACGCCCCGCATATCTTTGTCAGGCGGCGAGGAAGAAGCCTCATAAGCTTGCTATGTTAGTGGAATTTAAGGAATTGGGGTGTATGTGTGCACCATCGTGGAATGGTCATTCGTAGGTGGTCAAACCAACACACAACTTTCGACCTTCATCCCTGAACGACCTCATGAAAGTGGAGGAAGTCACCGGCTGGTGGGACTCCGAGTCAACTGATATGGTGCACCCGACATGTCAACATGCATCGGTTCACTGTAATTCAAGTGTGGGCTTTGCGAGGAGGAGTTTTTATGGAAGTTGCGGCCTGAAAGCCAGCCAACGACAGAGACAGAGCCACATGTCAGCCAGCCACCGGACGTGTGCTCTCGTGTTGCAACAAAGTTTTTCGCATCAGCCATGCTGGCGGACGTCCGAATATCACCAGTGGCGCCGCCTCAATGCATGCAGCCCATTCCGTCGAGGGCTCGATATGCGCCGATGCCCAAATCCGGGTACGCGGATCTTCCAGCCCGTGTCATCTCAGGCCTCAAGGTGAACCTTCCTAATCTGCCCTCTCTTGCTCCGAGACCATCTTGGCCTCGTGCTGGGCCGGATCTACATGTCCCCTTGGTCCAAGTCAGAGTGTATTCTCTGATACCTCGCCCCAGCCCTGACGTTCATCTCGACCCCATCCCTTGCAGTCGGTTTGAGGCGGTGTTGATCCCCAGCTGAACGTCATTGGTTCCGGCATATTGCGGAACGCCGGATAAACTCTCGTGACAGTCCGGGTCGAAAGACGAAGAGGTAGCTGATGTTTCAGCCCTGCATCGAGGCAGTGGGCGAAGAGAGCGAGGTCGAGCGGCGGGCTATGGAGAATGAGGCGATGGCACCGTTGAACTGGCGCTGACGATCCGTCCGAATCTTAAATCGCGGTCGTCATCCATCACTGACGCGCCTTGCACTCTCCCTGCCGTCCCGAACCAGCTCGTTGTGTGTCGCGCGACGGGGACCCATCAAGTCCCCAGCGCCGCGCGGTGGTTTAGATCAAACGACGAATCAGTCTGTGAGATCACATCATCTGGAAAAAGTCCAAGCGTTCCTGTTCCTCCTGTTCGGCTTTCCTCCGGCGGGCGGCTTCCTCAGGGTCGTCAACGCCTTCGTCTTTCAGCTTGGGGTCATCAGAATATGGGATTGGTGTCTTTGCGGATGAGGAGTCAGCCCAACTGGTATCTACCGGGGTGGAGTAGGCCGAATATACCGGATTGACATAGGGACGGACTGGGACGCCTCTGAATGTGGGCGGGGTGTATCGGGAGCGCTGGACAGGGAGCGGAGGTTTCTCTGGGTCGAACCCGATGCTCTCGGTGCCACTCTCCCTGGGCTTCTCGTCCGAATATCTGAAGGCAGGAACCGGTGTTTGGCGCTTTTTCCTCCAGAATCGGAGGGCCTGGAGACAACCGCCCATGGCCGGCTGGTGGCGATGAGAACAAAAAAAGGGAATGGGTGAGGTTGAGTCCTGACAGGGTCCTGGGTGTGCCGTCCTGCTCCCGTATATGAGACTGTCACAATTGGGCAATTGGAAACCGAGTTTGGGGCAGGAGAAACGTGTCTGGCCGGGATGGAAGGCGCTCGTACTCAGACGCGTCTTTTGGGATGCCGGTGATGTCACAGTGTCGCACACGAGGATGGGAAATGGGGAAGGGACTGGAGCAAACACCACAAACAGCAAGGGCGACGATGCCGGTTTTGTCCTTCCCTTATATTCCCTCATCTCTCAGGCAGCCACCAACCCAAATCCCACACACATTCCTTGCATGGATTCCAGATCCAGGGAATCAGGCGACCACACATTCATTAGTCGCGCTCTTTTCGGCTAGCTCCCGCGGACGCAATTAGCGAGCAGTGCTCGAATTGGGCACTGCGACGTTGACGCGGGGAACCGCCCCACCGTTCCCCGGACGCCTTGTGCCGTCGGTTTGTGCAACGATTGGCCAGCGGTCCGTGAGCCTTCACAACTCCGCTCCTGAGGCTTTGGAATCGCTCCAGCTGCAATTTGCTTGCCGGTCAGACAATCGAAACAACTGCAACCCTCAACTCGGTATTCTCACCTCAGCCAGCCCTACCAATCCACGCGGCTGACAGTTTGATAACCGCGCCGCCGCGACCGTCAGCACTAAAGCTCAAGCCCCTGGAGGTCGGGACTCCGTTGGACTCTGTTGGATTGAGTGGTTGGAGCCAGACTTGGAGTTGGTTCAATTCCAGTCCAGTCCGAGATGTGGAGTCGCGGGCACCAGTGGAGTCCGACTGCGACTGCGCCCAGAACTCAGCCGCCAACAGCAACCTGGACTGCAACCCAACGCCACACCACGCCGTGCAATGTCACCATCAGCGGTCCGGTCGATCCTGTCAAACAGTGCTCCATGACATGAGCCACGATGCCGGCGGCAACTTTCGGAAGGGCTGTGTGATTGCAGGCCCAACTCATTTCACAGACTCAATCCTGCTCGCGACACAATCATCACCCTAATTGTTCCGTCTGAGCTTAGCTGCGCGCTTAACTTTATTTCCAGCGGGGCAGTGTACCCGAACACTGTGAATTAACGCTCCTTGGCATTTTCCCAGTTCTTTAATCTCGCAACGTCCCCACATCGTGAGAAGCGACTCGGACGTGCCCTCCGGAGTCTTAGGTTGTGTCTGCTCGGCCAAGAATGTCGCCAAGCAATGGCCCGTCGCTGCATCCATTCCTGTGTCTGCAACAACAGAGGCAACCGAGCGCAACAATGCATTGCGAACTGGGTCAACCGGGATGTCAGTAGATATGGTGCAAGTCACTCGAGATCCGGCTTTAACTCTAAAACTCCGTAACAAAGAACCCAACGAAATTGACCCGGCGGCCTTCATTTCCAGCAGCATGTCATGCCCACTCTTGTGACCCACCACTTGTCCATGTGGCTTTCTCTGGCTCCAGCCCACGTGGTGATGGTGGCATGTTAGCACAAAGTGTATGCCTCTTGGTCCGAACTGCGCTTTGTTTCTCCTCAACAAGTCAGCGACTGGGTTGCGGCTCCAGCGTGTCCAACGAGATGCGTTCCTTAACATGCTGTTGTTATAAACGGGGAACCCTCGAGCAGAATGGCTACTTATTTGTGTATCATCAGGGTGTTTCTCAACATCATGCTCTTCTCGCCAGGAGAGCTTTAGAGAGGGCGGGTAAACATCACATCCCTCGCCATGTGCTGCACAATTCGCATTCACTATGCATGCGCCTATGCGCCGTTCATTGCCGAAAGACAATGCCCAGGCTTCAAGACAAGAAAACTGGCCCTGTGGGACCGCGAGACGTCCACCCACCGCTCACCCCCAGTCATCCGGTATTGTGACGAGGGCAAACGGCGTGCAGATGCCGGGTTGCCCGGGTGCCCATGGACGTCGGAATCCTCCAACATGGACGACGAGATGGTCTGCCCGGTAAAATGCCCAGCATGCTGGGATGCTTTCATCGACCGCCTACGTCTCTCGCCGGCCGAGACCGAGATGATCCGGAACAAGCTCAGCAAGGAAAACCGACACGGGCGCAAGACTGAAAAAGAGCTCAAGATTCTCCTGGGCTGGATTACTGCCTACTTTAGGGACTCAATTGTCAACCAGTGCATCTCCGACAAGGCGACGTTCGAGGAGCGCTGGGATGCGGCTCTCTTGAGGGATGGAGAGGCGCTGAGGGCAGGCGGGCGCATCACGACCGAAAGGTACATGGGTGAGCATGGAAACGGGCTAGACTATGGGAGATACGAGTCTCAGAAGGAGGGGTTGTTAGATGCTTACCGAAGATAGCTTTGGAATAGGTCTTCAGGGCTGTGGCGGTGATAGATCTGATTCCAGGAGTCAAAAAATCACCCGACCTGAACATCTTCAATTTACCTAGAGAATTACACAGCTCGGAGGACACCACGACCATCCACCACCTTCCTGGTTGTCACGGCCCGCAGCCTCCTTATGTGCGCTCCGTTCCACCTCGATTGCATCTTCTATAATCGACCTGTACTCGCTGTCGTCTGCGTTGTCAAGCCGGGTGTGGTAGCCTTCAAGTCTGCCTCTCTCGGCCTTTCCCTGGTCTGCTCGTTGTTGCCGAAAATGAATGTCGCTCGCGACAATACTCATCGACGCCGAGATATTATTCAAGAGCGTGTGGGCGTTTTCGAGTTGAACAGCTCTTGTTTCTTCGTGGCCTTGGACGACTTGAGAAATCATAGCGGTCCTGAGCAGAGAGGTGGAGAAGAGCAAATCTCGATGCATTACATTGAGTTCCTCGACCGCCGATGTCTCGACTGTTATGATCTTGTCCTCAATTTTTACGGCCTCAGAAACGCCGTCCAGGACTGCTTGCCTTCCTGATGTGGCAACAGGATGGGAGTGAGTGGCCCAGGAGGTCCACTGAAGGGCCAGGCCTGACAGTGCAACGCCTAGATGGACTGGGATGCCGAAGAGACTTAGAACCGGTGTCACCCACGCCAGGAGAAGACCGGCGAGACTGAGAAGCTCATTTCTCGCATTTTCCACTTCTCTCTGAGTCCTCTCGAGCTCTATCCTGTGGGATTGCACTCGATTCATGGCCTGCTGAGCTTGTCGAATTGCCTCAGGTATGGACTCGGGCACGGGTTCTACTTCTGGTCAGCCAGGTTGCACATACAAACCACACACTCCACGCAGTTGCAAATGCTCACCGTTGGTCTGGTGTGGCTGAACCTCGAACATGGCTTGGCGATGATGCATCGTTGGGGTGAGGTCTCGAGTACTCGTGGCGCTGTTTGCTGCTTCCAGGATTATCGAGGACAGGTGCTTCCACTCCTTATCATCTCCCCCTGAGAATTTGCAGATGGTTCTGTGATTACGGTCCGCACATCGCACCGTTTCTCGTTCTGCTGACAGGCCCAGAACAGCCGCGTCCCGAGGCACAATCACATCCCCAATGTAGGCACCCACTAACGTCAACGGCAGGGTCTCAACCCAGCTGTAGAACTTGTAGGCGGTGTAAAGGGGCTCAAATCGAAGGTTCAGCTCCTGGCTGTATGCCGAGGCTTCCGTCAGGGACTCCAGAAACGAGTTGCCAGGTTGCATCCTGCCAGTTACCGTGCTGTACGTTTTGGCGAGTAATTTTCCCAGTTCGGCAAGGCTAGAACCCTTGTGAGGCACGGCGAAGAAGAAGATGGCATATACAAAATGCCAGATCATCGGATATGCTCTGTGCTCTCGGTATGCAGTGGCCAAGGCTTCCTTGACAATGATGCCCCCCATGCTGTGGGCGATAAAGATGATGGGTCGAGTGGGATCGTCCTGAAGGAGTGGTCAGCCGAGATGCTCGTGAATGCATAAACGAGATGAGCAACAAGGTGCTCAGATGGCGGAAACAGCAAACCTTCCGTGCGATCTGGATACATCCCAGGAGATTGACTGCTTGCTCCATGACGCCAGCCGTTGAGGCACCAAACACGACGTTGGCATTGTACTGGAACGCGAGAACCCTGGCATTCGGAAGGAGCTCAGGCAACAGGGTCCGCAGCCAGTTGACCCCCGTTTCATGATCCGTCCACGTATTTTCCGCATGGGTTTCATTGCCCCAAATGTTCAACCCATGCACCGCAATGATGCTGTACACATCTTCAGCTTGAGAACGTAAGTTTAGATACTCCAACGGTCGCGTACTCGAGAGTTGCTTCGGCGGGGTCCGAAAGGGGAACGAGTGTGTTGGAGTTGGACATTTCAGCCGACTGCGTCGCCTATAGACTGGTTAATCACTCAACATGAGGCTCCTGCGGATTTTCTTTTGGGATATTACTTGCACTATCCGTTACTGTGGGTATCGGGCGTCACTTGACGTGACCGGATCAGTCCTGATTCAAGGACGTATGCAGGGAGGGCCGCGAACGAGGGCCGGGAAGTGCTGTGACGGAGGAGCAAAAAAGTTGTAGTTTGCTCCCCGCACAAGCCTCGATGCCCAACTCGCTGCCCGATAACGAACTGAATGATGTGCTTCCAAGCCCCTCACGTGTCTGGTTCAACTAAGAACGGAGAGCTATAGGAAACGTGACGCTGAGGGGCAAGGCTGTGAGAACCTCACTGTACCTTGGTCAGAAGAGGAGCGGAAGTCACCAAATTCTTAGATAGCACCGTGGCCTTAGCATTGATGCCTTGAGTATGCTTGGGGAGGCAGTTTGAGCTTTCCTTGGTGACTGTAAAAGACTTTGGGGCTTGTTGCCCAGGCCATCCTCAGCTTAAATCCATGACAGAGAGGCTGCTTTTCAGTGCCCATGCAAGCTTGGCTGGCGTGAAAGCCAGTTAACCAACTGGAAACCCTACATCCCCAACCCTCTGACTTGTTTCGGTCTGCCACCAATCACATATGGTCTCTGATTGCAACAACGCGAAGCCAAGGCGAGATCTTGGACATCTTCAAGTTGTCCGAAATGGGACTTCAAACCATCGTGCCTCAAACACAAATCCTCACCAGTTGCAAAGAGGCAGGAATGCTCAACTGTCTAAGCCCAACTTACGTAATGAATGGCGTCTTTCAAGAGTTGAAGTCTCGCGCCATCAGCCCAAAACAGCAGGTGGGCGATCCCCGGTTGCGAGCTCGGCGTACGCCGGCTCCACCAGGCGGGTTTGATCCGGGTTTTGGCATTTGCCGGGTTTCTTGCGTCAACGCCAATCTTGATCCAAACAACCTCCTCCATCTCCTTATCACCAGCACCATGAAGTCGGCAGCAGCACCCGTGCTGCCTCTCGAGGCGGGCTCCCATCATGAAAGCCCAAAGACCTCGCGGGCCAAGAAATTCATCATCGCATTTCTTTGCGTGACTGCCGTCCTCTTCCTGACCCCCTTTCCGAACCTCGACGTCTTCGACCGATTGATGCCGGCACCAGCCGGGCGGGGGCAAGACTTCAAATCGAAGTGCGTCCAACCTGAGCCTCTCCTCCCTAGCAAAGATGAGGACCTCGATAAGGTCTACGAGCATCTCGGCAGCTCCACCTTCCGGAATGCTTCCATCCGCCGCCTGTCAGGTGCGGTCCAGGTCAAGACTGAATCTTTTGACGACCTGGGAGCGATTGGCGAGGATCCGAGATGGGACGTCTTCTACAGCTTCCATCAGTTCCTCGAGAAGACGTTTCCCCTCATCCACGAGAAGCTGCTGGTCGGAAGGGTCCACACCCACGGTCTTCTGTTCACGTGGCAAGGGAGCGACGAGTCGCTGAAGCCCACCCTGCTCATGGCTCACCAAGACACCGTGCCCGTCCCTCCCGAGACGATCGGTGCCTGGACACACCCGCCCTGGAGTGGCGACTATGATGGCAAGTACATCTGGGGCCGTGGCGCCAGCGACTGCAAGAACCAGCTCATTGCCGCCATGGAAACCCTCGAGCTGCTCCTCGAGGCCAAGTTTGAGCCCAAACGGACGATCCTCCTCTCCTTTGGCTTTGACGAGGAGTGCTCCGGCACCCGTGGCGCATCGCACCTCGCTGCATTCATTGGGAAGCGCTATGGCGAGGACGGCATCGCTGCCATCGTCGACGAGGGGAGCGGATATGAGCAAGCCTGGTCCAAGACCTGGTTCAAGATTGGGGTTGCCGAGAAGGGCTACGTTGACGTGCACATCACCGTCCGGAAGCCGGGCGGCCACTCGTCCATCCCCTCGGACCACACCGGCATCGGCATCCTGAGCGAACTCATCACCAAGATCGAGTCCGAGCAGTACCCCACCCGCCTCGTCGACTCCAACCCGTACTACGCCCAGCTGCAGTGCGGCGCCGCCTACGCCCCCGACTTCCCCAGCAAGCTCAAGAAGCTCCTTCAGCACCGCCCATCCCACAACACCTGCCACGCCAGGCCCGACCGCCTCGCCATCGAGGCAGCCAAGCAGGGTCCCGCGATCAAGTACCTCATGCAGACCTCGCAGGCTGTCGACGTCATCTCGGGCGGCATCAAGGTCAACGCGCTGCCGGAGCGCGTCACGGCCGTCGTCAACCACCGCATCAACATCGGCGAGACGACGCAGGTCGTCAAGGACCGCCTGGCCGCGCTCGCCGCCGACGTCGCGCGCAAGCACAACCTGACGCTGCACGCCTTCGACGGCGAGGAGGCGCCCTCGTCCATCATCCTCGACTCGTCGACGCACGAGCTCGAGGTCGCGCCCGTCTCGCCCGCCGACGGCGGCGACGCGCACAGCCCCTTCGCGGTGCTCGCGGCCACGACGCGCGCGCTGTACGGCGAGGACGTGCTGGTCGCGCCGGGGATCATGACGGGGAACACGGACACGCGGTATTACTGGGGGTTGTCGAAGCACATCTTTCGGTTTGCGCCGGGGTTCGACCCCGAGGATGACGGCGGACTGGGGTCGATCCACACGGTGGATGAGAGGGTGAGCGTGTCGAATCATGTGAACACGGTGAGGTGGTTCATGTTGTTTGTGAGGAACATGGATGAGGCGGAGCTGTGATTGGAAAGCAGCATGTTTTGTGACCAACTGCTGTGTTCTTCAATCTATGAGTCCTAGACTAGTCCCAACAACTTAGAAGACTTAGGCTGTTAAGCTGAAGATTGTTGGTCCCTGGTGTACATTGAGGTTTGTATTTTGACGGACCGCCGGGCTCGCTGGCCTCTCGGAAAAGTCAACTAACCTCCTCCCAAGTCAATGTAAGTACTAGTTAGTATGGCCGAATATCAGACAGCTCAGTTCACTGGTTATTATTCATTCTCTCCCTGTACCAACCTCCCCTCAACAACGTCACCCTCAAGCAACATGCCCTCCGCTCCCTCCACTCCCCCTCCTCACCTTCCAGGTCCCCGTCTTGCTGTCAACCCTCGGATCCAGCTTATTCAACAAGTTCGACTTGTGCGCATGCCCTGGCACCACGCCGCCGGCCGTTCCAGTCGAGCTCCCCGCCGCCACAGCACCGCCAACGCCTCCTCCTTCTGTCGTACGAAGCCCGGTGGGAGGGGGGCTGGGGCTAGGGGAGGTGCCGCCGATTTGGGGCTCTGCCCTCGTCGAGGGGTCGAATCTTTCTCCCGTAGCACTGTTGACGAACGGGTCAAACTTATTGGCGAAGTCGTGCTTGTGGTGGCCGGCTGTTGTGGGAGCGGGGCCTGATGCCGGGTCTGTGCCGTAGGCCGTGCCGTAGGTGTCGCCAACGCCAGTACTGGTGCCCTGTTGAGTGGCTGCGTTGCTACGCATGCCGCGCTCTGTGGGGAAGTCGGACATGTTTTGTGGCGGTTGGTTTTGTGTTATTCAAGCTGGCTTGATTGTGCTTGGGAAAATAAAGGGATTGTGCCGACTCACGGGGACGAGGGATGTTCTGGGCGTGTGAGGAGGGAGGCGGTTGGTGGTGCGATACGCTTGAGATGATATCATGTAGCGTCATGGTAGAAGAAGTCGGGACACGTGGACAGGCGTGTCTTCTTGCCTTCACCAAATCAGGGAAGGTTGATTTCGATTGAGACTAGGCTGTGAAAGAGAGCTGCGAGGATGACGTGGCGCAACCCGAGTGTTTTCTGGAACCTGCGAAATACAAAACTCTACGTTCCTACCATAAGGTAATTACCGATGCCGTCAATTCCGGTGTAAGAGACGCTAGGATAGCTGCAACGCATTATGAGGCTCTTTCGGGCTCAAGGTAAGACTCCACCTCCAAAGGTCTCCAGGCTGGATGTTGGATTGGATTGATGGGCGTATGGGTTGCTCAAGTAGGTATGTGGGCGGGCGTTCTCATCCGGGGGACCGGGTTCGTACCTTACTTACGCGATGATGACCCAAGCTGTTATCCAACGTTCGAGTGAAGTCAAACCCAGACAATGCAAAACAACACAAACCAAAGTAGATCCCAAATTGAATCACTGACAAGCCAAAATATTTATCATTGAGTTCGGCAGAGTTGAAGCTTTCACTCATCTAGGTCGCGTACCTTAATTATATGGCCCACCCTAAGCTTGCAATCATCAGACACACCGCCAACGCTGACAATCTACTTTGAAGTCCTCTCCCTGAGCCGTTGGATGATCCGGGAAGGCCAGTCCCTGGAAGAGGCAATGCGATAGTCGTGTGACCACTTCGCAAAGTTGTCGTAAATGGAGCCATTGTAGCTCGACTGGACCTTGTTCCTCGGCTGTCCGTGGGAAGTGGCGTCGAGGTTGTGAGCTGAGCTGCCGATGACGTCGCTGAATTCAGCTTCTGAGTTATGACCAGTGAGATGGAGTTCTGCCACAGCCTGGACAGAACGCTCGTCGGGATAGGAGCAATGGCCAATCCTGCGCTGGTACAAGCGCTGGATTGCAACGACTCTGTAATAGCCACGGATACAAAATTCGCCGCCCTCATACAGTCATCGCAACTAGGAGAACATGTTTGGTTTCAGTCCTGAGTCTCACTCCGGCGGCCGCGAAGACTCACGCTTGAAGCATGGACAGCCAGCCAGTCTCACACTTGCAGATGTCCCATGCCGTGTAGTTCTTGTTTGTGGTCCCGAGAGCGTCAAAGCAGGGATTCACAAACTCGTTGTCGTAGATCGTGCAGATGCCATTGGGACCAAAACAGTCGTCCACCGTAGTGCGTCCTTCAAGCGCGAAGCGCTCGGAAATTTCGGTACTAGCTGCCAGCACTGTGACGGCGATGAGTGCGACCCCGACAAGAACCGGCACGGGCCAAGCCATCGATGTCAGCTTGTCAGGGGTAGTCTATAGATTGACATCGACTGAATATCCTCGTCGTGGAGCGGGGCCAAGAGTTTTTCCCTGAGAAGGCTTTGGCAAAATGATGGACGGCATAAGGTTGGCCCGATCTTACCATCTAAAGCCACCAAGCACTGTCAGAACTCCAGCCACGGAACCGATCCCCTCAGCCCAGCCCCGCAGATGACTGCTGCCAGATGACAGCCCGGCTGCCTAAAGTAGGTGTCTAATAAAAAGTTGCTGACTTTCAGGTCTCTCTCAATCCCATGTCTTAATGGACGACTGTGAGATTCGCCGATTATCCCAACAACATGGCTGAACTCAGTATTGCCCATGTTGCCGGTCTCATATCTCTTGGTGTTTTCATCGGTGCGTAATATCGACATCTCCTTATTTTGCCGCTAATTCAGAAAGAAGCGTGAAGCACCCACTGACAGAAAATGTCTGTTTACAGTCCAAGTGCTCTACCAACCTCGGCCAACTATATTCTAGCTGGTGTCTTGCGCGATAAGGAGACAGCGGCAACATGGTGAGACACTCCGAACTTGACGACCTCTTGTTCATCGCTCATACTCCTTCTAGGTCTGTGGCTGGTCGCTCTCTTCAAAGCTCATATTGGCCTGAGTTTCTCCGAACTGACACGGCGCGAAAACACCGTGTTCGAAAAACGGTCCAGTTCTTGAACGCCGGAAATTTTACGCTGGCCGTTCTCGTCGCTGTTGCCGGCATCGTCACCCCTCTCGGTCTCTACGACGCTCTGGAGCTATCCGATACCACGTTTCCAGAATTCGAGTACGCCACAGACACATCCTCTTTTGGCGTTGCAACGCCATCTAGAAGCGATCTCCCTTTCAATCGCTATTGTTTGTACGACTTTGGCAACAGTATGCTCCTAGGCGGGCCGATCCCCTGCCCCTATTCCGAGAGCGAGGCTGTGGTATCTTACAACGGGACTACCTTGTCGTATCACTATCCGAACGGATACAATAATACGGTTCCTGCCGTTTTGCACGACATCTATTCCAGCGGAACTCGTCTGGCTCCCACCACAGTGTCCAACTTTTTTGACATTCAGTGGAGACAGTACGGTCGCACTGCCACCGACTTCAACATCAGGCTAGGGAACGGCAGCGAGTACTTGGTCGGCGAATACAACGGCATTCTCTCGTTCTTCTGGGACGAGGGCTTCCATGTCGTTGAGGGTTTGGTTGTCGACACCAAAACTGGCGCTCTGGGGTTTCGTAATCACACAGTCCCCAAACTCCAGCAATATCACCACGGAGCCGTCTGGGACGAGGATTTACTTTTTATCGAGCCCGAGACAACATGTGTCGACACTAATTTAACCTTCGAGTTTACGATAGCAACCTCCCGCCGCGGCACATATCCTTCGTCCATTTTTTCGGAGTATTATCTCGTAGACAGAGGCGGATTTACCGGCCTGAATCGAACGTATCCGGGATATGATCGCGACAATGCCCAGAATCATCCAAACCTCCAAGCTCGAGCTTTCAAGGCTGCGTACCTACACAACGCTTTCACCATGGCGTACCTAATCGTCACCAGCGTTGGACCCGCATGGCGGTATCTCAATTCCACTCCAGGCCAGAAGTTCCCTCTCCCAGTGATATTTCCCGACGATTACATTGGTCCGACAATATCAAACTTTGCGCCGATGTGGCTGGCTGGGGCCGCTCAGGGAGGCCCGCCGGCGAGTTCTGGGATGAACGTCACGTATTCTAACCCATACAATATTTCATTCGACAACTTCAAGTCGACCGGTAAGCCACTCCTCTCCTGGTTGCCGACTGCCCTGGAACTGAGTCATCTACAAATTGAATGCGCAGGCGCAGGGGGTGCCGATTTAGCTAATATCTCTAATATTTATGTCTCCTGCGGGCTTCTCCGCGGCCCTCCGCAGCCCATAGACGCTCCTTCGCCCTTGCTCTTCAGCTCGGGTAGCAGGTGGGCCTCATCTCTTTATTCCTGCGCTAGTGCGGTCAAAGCAACCATCAAAACCGTCACCTTCACTCTCGACGGCAACGGCAACGGCAACGGCAACGGCAAGAGCAATCCCGGATTGAGTAGTCTGGCTGTCACAAGCATCACACCCAAGGCCTACTCGTCACTGTCCTCAGCACCGCTATGGGGCATCGAAGACTCAGGTCTGAAACTGTTTCAAATTAAGCCGATATGGGGCCTGCTCAGCTCCGGCTACTCCCACATGCCCAATGTGTCGACCGTGCAGAAGTCTGAGCTGTATCTCGTAGGCATGGGAGACTCTACCTACTCGCCTTACTTCGGAAACAAGGGGATGTCTACCGCGGACAACATCCCCGCCGCGAACTTCCCGTTCATCGGGCTCAACACGGTCTACTACCACCTGGACTCGATCATTAACAGCGGTCTGCCGGACTATTTGGGCCGGTCATCCCTCGGGTCCATGGCGAAGTGGCAGAGTCGGGTTACCAGCGCGAGCGACGCGGCCAGCATGCTTAATTCCATTTGGGCAGACATCACGGCCGCGGCCGTCGTCGGCACCAAGGGCGCGCATGACGTCGACGGACTGAAGATCGGGGTACGCCCAGTCGTCCACCGCATCAAGTTTCATATGGCATTTGCCGTGCCGGCATTTTTGGTTTTGGCGGCCTCTTTGGCCGTGCTGGTGGCGGCGGCGGTCATGTCGGTGCTGCCTGGAGGGTCGAGTCTGCGCGCATTAAGGGTGAACCTTAAGCGCACGGCTGTGGGCAGGGCGTTAGCGCTGCTGACGGCAGACGGCCCGGAGGCTGCTGAGGGAGCGTTCATCCTTGGGGAGCGGGAATGGAGTTTAAGAAACGGTCCGAAGGAGGTGGAATTTGACCCCCCCACAACAGTACCCATTCAATCAATCACCTCGCAGGAGGCTCCTCAGAAAAGCGCGTCGCCTGAGCAGGGCCAGAGTCCAGTTGTGGTAGTGGCCGAAGAGGCCCCATTTGTAGCTTAGAGGGAGAAATCCTGATGGAGGGCTCATAACCTGATGGAGGGAACAAGCGGGCAGAATCGGTGATGTATTCTGTGTGGTGTGATGTGTGGAGGAAAAGGCAGTGGGCCTACTGGAATCTCTGGATGTGGTGGGGGCCTTGCCCCACATCCAACAAATCCGGATGAGAACAATGCAAAGGATGGCTGTCAGCTGCTCCTCGATCCTTTACAACGGCTCGAGATCACGGATGGGGAGATGGTGCGTCGCAACGGATTGTGTTACTGCAACAGTCGGTGGGCACTACAATGCTGCTTCAGGACGGGAGAATAGGGTGCAGAAGCAGCCAATGCTTTGCAGTGTTGAGCACGACTGACTCATGCGACGACAAGAAACGCATTGACGAGACCAAGGGCGGTCTGTTGAATAACCGAAAAGAATGTGGACTTCTAGATCGAGATCACATTCTCGGCCTTCTTCTGTTCATTAACGATAACGTTGACTAGCTTGTTATCTTTGTTACTATCTATACAGAATAGTTTCTCGTCTTTATAACTACCTAGCTAGGTAGCAACTCTAGACTACCGTTAGGTGCCGGCTTTATGGCAGCTGTAGCTAGGCGTACAGTTTTAATTCAATCAGCTTCGGGAGAGACGACAAAGGCTCAGCGGGGCTCTTGCTATCGCATTTGCGTATTGATGCCAGAAAATTTCTATTGACTGAGTTGAGACTGCACTGTTGGTCACTGCAAGTGTAGTCTTCCCTAATTCCAGGAATCGCTTGAGATGTTCCAAACATTGCTGCAGCCTCACCTTAAACAATTGGCAGTCAAAGGTATGGACTAACGTTTACCTCATGCTACTGTCAGAAGAATCCTGTATTTTTCAACAGACAGAGGCGCGGCCAGGATATAATTTTGGGACAGATTGACGACTTAACGGATTGATGAACTAAACGGATGAACGGATGAACAGATGATCAAATGAACGGACGAACGGATGAACGGATAGACGGTTCGGGAGATGATGAAATCACCAAGGCAGTGAATGTGGCAGATAGATATCCATTCTGTTTGAAGATGTTCCGGGTTCAGGAAATCGATGCTATGATACATGAGGGTAAATAGGTACCTAGGCAAGGTACAGTGCCAGGAGCTTGCCTAGCTCCACTAAAACACAGAAGTTTGCCTCAAAAGCTCCCTGATCTCCTCAGGCGTTATCGGGGCCGTCCGAGACACCAAGACCGGGCCAGCAACTGTGTCTGGGGCAAATGGCCTCAAGGATGTCGTCTTGCAACCAAAGTTGACCTGAATCTGGAGGTTCCACTCGTTCTTGCTTGTCACCTAAACTCGCTGTTAGCAAAAGGCAGTTCCATGCCGGCCCAATGGACATCTCAAGTTGTCACTAACACCTTGCATGTCAAGTCGTAGGTCCACATCCTCGTAAAGCGTGGTTCGCCCGTCAGGGAAGCCCTCGAGCTTCGCGTCCGGAAGGCTGTCGATGAATTCGCGAAGAATCTTCTTCCTGTTGCGGCCCATGTCGAGTATATTGCAAAAGTTCAGCGAGTAGAGCCGACGAAGAAAAGTTCACATGCAAATGAAACGTGCACTCTTGGGAGATTCGAAAGGAAGCGAGGCGGTGGTGTGGTGTAGATATTGAGTGGGCGTTCAAAGAGGGGAAGGTCGTTTTTTATAGATGCCAGTGACAAGGCTTCGCAACGTCCTTTGTGTCCCAGAATATCACCAAGCGGCTCGCAAGATCAAGGCGGCAACTCTCAGGCGCGTCGAGGTGGCCGCATTCGTTGCACCGCACATTGTGCAGTCGGAGCCTGGCGCCCAATCAATTTATCATGAAGGCTCGCCATTCGTTGCCCCGGCACGGGAGGCAGCTTTTGAGGCAATGACCCTGCATGTTGGGCGGCTCCCGGGTCGCGGGCAGGCCGTTGACAGAGACCGTTGGGGCTGTGCTCTGTCCGACCCTGAGTTGAGAAGGTGTTCGTCGATTGGCCTGTGTGTGTGTATTTATGCATGCGCCGGCCGTCAGCGGCTGTGGCAACCGAAGCAAGCCTCAGACTCCACATTGGCGCTTCTACGGGAGCGCTTCTGCCCCGCGGTCTCGTGTTTGGAAGCCGCAAAGTGCAAGCAAGGATTCCGAGCGCCTCTGCATGCGCAGAGTTATTGATCCGAAGCCGAGAGTCAGCCCTCCCGTCCCGTCCCATCATCTCATTGGACTGCTGCTGCATTGGCGCTTGGCCTGCACAGACCAGCAACTGCAGAGAGCAGTTGGGTGCCTGATTAAGCCTCACAGCACCACCACCACCACCAGCCATCTCCTTGTCCACACAAACGAAACCTGCCCGCAGACCTGGCTTCTCTTCGTGTTTTCTTCAGCACTTCCGCAGACTCGAGCACGGCTCCGGACCTCGACGTTGAACAATGCAGGACCAATCTCGCGACGGTCTGGAGTGGGACGAAGGCGGGTTTGACTTGACCCCTCGTTGGGCACGCCAGCCTCAGCTGGACGCCATTGCTCAAGTATGCCGGAGGATTCTGGGGCTCGCACCTGAAGATCATTGCAGCGTCAACTTTCACGCAGAAGGAGCCTTCAACAAGCTTTATCTGATTGAAAGCCCTCGTGGCAAGTCGTTACTCCGTGTTTCGCTGCCTGTCGACCCAGCCCACAAAACGCGAGGAGAGTCGACAACGCTGCATTGGATCCGCCGCATGACCCACGTACCGGTCCCAAAAGTCATCGCCTTTGACGACTCCCGAGACAATGAAATTGGCTTTGAGTGGATTCTCATGGAGTTGATGCCCGGCATCTCGGCCTACAAAAGGTGGCGCAAGCTGTCCATGGCCGAAAAGACATGGGTTGTCGAGCAAATCGCAGAGTTCCAGAGCCAGCTTTTCCGCCACAGCCTCGAGAACGCCAAGTTCCAGTCCATTGGCACGCTCTGCTCTCGCGGCGAGGCAACCGAGCCTGACTTGGAAGATCCGGAACCTAGTCGCATCGTTTCTCGCATCTTCTTCTGGGGAGATCATTATCGATACGACATCCCCCGAGGCCCCTTCCGATCCAGCCACGACTGGCTGAGTGCCTACCTCAGCATTATCCGTCAGGAGCAACTTGAGGTGTTGGAAAACGATGAAGATGAAGAGACCCAAGAAGAGGCCCAGGAGTGCCTCCAAGTTGCCAACAAGTTGACGAAGCTACTGCCGAAAATTTTCCCACAACTTCAAACCCCGGCTGAGCGGACTGTTCTTTGGCACGACGATCTCTCGCTGCAAAACGTCCTGATTGACGTTGACGACGCCAAGGTTACCGCCGTGATCGATTGGGAGTGTGTCTCATGCCAACCACTATGGGTGGCGACCGAGATGCCCAAGTTTTTGCTTGGCCCCACGCGGGAAGAGGAACCAGTTCGGAGCGAATATGAGGACGAGAGTGACGAGGGTCGAGGGGACGCAGAGCTGGATAATGAGGGGAAGACGGGTTTGTATTGGATTCATATGATGGAGTATGACCAGACACAGCTGCGCAAGGTTTACACCACCAAGATGAAAGAACTGTGGCCACAATGGGAGACGGAGGCCATGTATGGCTCCCTGAAGGTTGATTTCATGGGTGCTGTCGCTCGATGTGCCTCCGGCTGGTATCTCAAGAGGACCGAGCAGTGGATCGATGCCGTTGAGGGTGGTGAGTATCCGCGCCTGATGGATATCCTCAACCCGCACAGGAACAAATAGGGCAGGAATCTCGTGCAATAAGGTACTCATTGCTCCTACAATCTACGCAATTGATTTGTCAATCATTCTTTGCACCGATTCTGACCTTAGATATAATGCAAAACCAGCTGTTTTGCTGAGCTGAGAACAACCCAGCTCGCATGCACTCTCGCCGCACAGCTACAGCACTGCTCCGCGCCAGCAGCGCAGCAGCGCGGCACTGTGGATGTGACACCCCAGTCCTTACCCTCCATCGGATCAATGTTTCAGAAGATACACACAACAGAAGGGTCCTGCCAATGGCTGCGGCAGAAAGTGACACATACGCCTCTTATTTGCTGCGGACAAGCCAAGTGGAGGGGCTCCGGGGCTCTCAGCTCTGCATGCGCTTTTCCGGCGCCGACAGGTGGTGGCGCCGTGTCACAGCCTCTTTTGGCGTTGACATTGACGATCAGCAATGGGACGAAGCAGGTCGATTGGACGTGTTTCGGGCTTCGGGAGGACCCGAACTGGCGGCAACGAGCCGTTCTCGCTTATATCTGGATCCCAATCCCTCTGTTTTGGCCTCGTTACACTTGATCCCTTTTGACAGTTTAAGTGCGTTTCGTATCACAAAAGACACAATCACCATGCCCGCACTTTACCTTCCGAGCCCTCTCCAACCCCGAGAGACACCCTCCATAGTTCCTCCGCCATTCCCACCTTTTCGCCCCGACGATGACGACAGCCCTAACCCCTTCCGGCTCGACGCGGACGACGACCACGATGGCGATGACCTCTCTCCCGGCACTATCGCTGCCATCGTGGTATCCATCGTCGTTTTCTTGATCGTCCTAACCGGCCTGCTCGCCTTCCTGGCCCACCGCCGACGCAAAGCAAGACAGGACGAGATCGCCATGAAGGAGGAGAACGTCTCGGTGACGGCCGTCACGGCGTCCGGGGCGCTTGACCCGCCGCCGCCGTACGACGAAGTGCAGCTCGCCCGCCAGGCTCCGGCGCGGGAACATCGGTGGGACAGCAGTCGGAGTGACGCGACGGGCAGTGCGGAAGAGGAAGAGGACTCGGACGCCATGGGGTCGCATGCCACGATCACGGACGGGATTGAGCCGGGGAGGCATAGCGGGTCGGCGACTTCGGGGGCGAGCTAGGGGTGGTGGTTGCGGGTCGAGGGGTGGGTTTGACGGCTCGCAACGGATTGGAATGGATATGGGAGATCGCAACGGGCACGGAGATGGGGGTGAGTCAGGGGCGGCGGGTACGGGTTGAATGTTACGTGTGATGAACCGCCAAAGATGAGTGTGGATATGAGAGGGGAGGCGAAAACGGCATGGCGAAAATGACGAGAGCGGCGAGAAGAGCACGGCATTAGCTGAATACTTTCTACTGCAGGCGGAGCTGCACTATCTATCATGGAACTCAACCAACACTACGTCCCTACACACTCTCCTCGCTCACCTCCTGCGGAATCTCAAAGCTGACCCTCTCCCCATACCTCCTCTCCCCCCACCTCCCCAACCCCTCCTCCAGCCCTTGCACAAACGCCGCATCAAACTCCCTCCCGTCCCCCTCCCCCCGACCCGCCCCGTCCGCCACGTCACCCACCGCTCCACGCCCACCCTCCCCTCCCAGTCCCTCAGCACCCCGACCGCGACGTCCACGACCCTCTCCCCGTCCTCCCGGCTCACCCGCTCCTCCGCATCCGCCACGTAAAACACCGTCGCGCCGCACCGCCCGCAGAACCCCCTCCTCACCCCCTCCGACGAGCGGTACACCCTCATCGCCGCCCCGCCCACCCCCTCCAGCTCCAGCCCCGGCTCTGCAGACAGGGCGGGCCGGATGGCCGACGCGGGCACGAACGTCCAGCCGACGGCGTGGGCGCCCGAGGTGAGGCGGCAGTCTCTGCACAGGCACAGGCACGCAACGCGCTTGAGGGTCGTCGGGCCCGTGGGCGCGCGCAGAGGGGTCGTCGTCGTCGTCGGCGCCGCCGCCGTCTGACGACGGGGCCGGGGGGCGCTGGCGCGGAGGTAGCGCGACAGGAGCGGGTGGGCGGCCTCGCGGTCCGCGGGCGGGGCGATGGTGAAGCGGACGGAGGCGCAGTGGCATTGGGCGGTGAGCAGGTTCTTGCTCCTGTCGTCGGGGTTGATGACGGGGACGGGGGGACGGTCAGAGGCGAGGGGGAACTGCGGGTCGCCGGGCTGCGGGTTCCAGGTGTGGAGGGCGCGGCCGCCGGCGAGGGAGGGCAGCCAGGTGGCGAGGTTGGGCTCGGTGGACGGGGTGGTGAAGCAGTGGGAGCGGATCTGGAAGGTGTCGTCGTCGGTGGCGGTGAAGATGGAGGTGGCGACGCGCCATTCGGGCTTGCCCGTGTCCGGGTCCGGGGTCAGGTCGCGGTCGCCGATGTGGCAGCCGCAGGTGGTGCAGAAGAAGCGCTCCGAGGCGGCCTGCGGGGAGTGGATGTAGCCGGTGAGGGAGGACTCTATCGAGGAGGGGGCCACGAAGTCGGGCTCGACGCCTTTGGGGAGCGGGGCGTGGAAACTGCAGAGGGTGCCGTGGGTGTAGCGGCAGATGCTGCAGTGGCAGAGGTGGACAGGGAGGGGGAGAGCCGAGGTGGGCACGCCGACGGTGAAGTGCACGGATTTGCAGTGGCACTGCGCCGTGAGCGTCTTGTATGCCGAGGAGAGCTGGTGCGGGAGATGGAGGTCGGCAGCCATTTTTTGGTCGTGTGGTGAAGGTGATGGTGAAGGTTGGAGCTGTGTTGGAACTGTAAAAAGGTATAAGTCATGCGTCATCGGGACGGCCCGACAAACCCCGCACCATGCAGCACGCGTTCGACGGCCTGAAGTTGTGCCGTCACAGGTAAGCTGTGTCTGATGGAGAAAAACCTAAGGTAGTTGGCAGGTTGTGTGTCACAGCTCGCAAGTCAAAGTCGCGACACCTGAGATCACATGTTGCGTGTTGCTCGTCACCGTGGTGGATCTGAACTCGCGGTTGTGCATCATCTGCAAAGCGGCAGCATGTCTTCATTTTGGCCCCCTGAACAGAGACACAAAGGTGCAGTAATCGCAGCAGACATAAGACCATCACATTCCCGACCCCAATCTGAGCATGCTGGAAGAGATTGAATCCCCCGATCCAAAATAATACATGATTACAATCAACTCGTACAGATACCCACAGGAGAGGTCCCCTTATTTCTCCTTGTTCAGGGTCCTCGACCCCGTCCCGCTCCAGAAGCTCTTGTCGACCTTGTCATCCCCGGCCTTATCAGCAATGCCGTGCTTCTTCTCAAAGTCCCTGTTGTGCTCGTCCACCTCGGCCTGCTGCTCGGGGGTCAACTTGGCGTGCTTGCCGGGCACGCTGCCGTTGCTGATCTTGGGCTGCGGCGGGGGGTGGACCGAGCTCTCCAGCGGCGCACCACCTCCGGTCCTGCCCCGGGCGTCGCCCTCGGCCAGCGGGTCTGGCATCACGCCGGCGGTGGGGCTGGAACCGGTCTCGACGGCTTCTTTGCTGCGGGACCCGCCGCTGGTGGCGCTGGGCCCTTCGGCAGACTTGGGGGCTGATGTGTTGCCGTTGCTGTAGGGGCGCAGTGCAGGCGAAGCGGTTGCTCTGAGCGCCGAGGTGGCAGCTGGCCGGGCCGGATGCCGGCATGCTGAGACGAGCCGCGACATGTTGGAAGCGGAGCGGAGGCCAAGTCGGTTCATGGTGACTCCAAGTGTTAACGATGAACTAATCAAAGCGGGTGTGATGTCGGTTTCGTTGGTGCAGGAAGGGGACGTTTTGGGAATTTGATGAGTGCGAGATTTAGCAGACTCTTTTGACAGTTGAATCTCGATTATTGATGAATTGCGGTTTTGCAAGCAAGAGTTGCTGAAACGGTGTCGGGTTGGCAATGTGAATCTTGATTGTCTCGATGACATCATGCCCAACTGCTCTCATCCATCCTTGGCTCTGTCTCGGGTTAGGGGTCCACACAAATGCTGCACTTGTGTTCGGTCGCTGTTCTGTTCCTGGGCATGACACAGTATGAATTAAAGATTGAATGAACTTCATGAAAGCGTGTCGTGATCATCTTTAAACCTCGAACTGTCGTCAAGAATCACACGTGAATCGCCCCAATTCATCTTGACCTCAACCCCCACACAACATTTACTGACATGTGATGGCCTGCAGCCGAATGCATCATGGACGCGTCTTCTGGTCGCAATTGCTTCGCGACAATATCGCGTCTCACGTAAATGGAAGATAATCTGCGGCCCGAGACGCGGCAACCTCAATACCAACCCACGCGTCGGATCAATGGCAACATTTTGATCGTGTTGGAACCACCCTCTCGGACACTGAATCGGGTTTCCGGGCAATTGGTTTACCGGACAAGGGGACGCTAACATCATGTCGCCAACCAAACAGGCTCCCTACTTCCCCGCAATAGGACAAGCTTCGCAGGTTAGGGGGCCGCCCGCCATCCATCGGCACCCACCCCCACTCTTCCGTATCCGCCCCCCAGCGCATTGCTCCCAATATACGCAAAAATGATGCATAGTGATCCTACCCCACCATGTGCGTGGCGTCTTAGCGTCGCCAGGATGGCACCCAAGATGCTTAAAGAACAGCGCACGGCCAAGGCGCCGCGCTCCCAACTTCCAGATCTTCGCTTGCAACCACTCGCAGAAGCCGTTGGACACTCCGTGACACGACCGACATGGCCGACGCCGTGTCAGCAACGGCCGCGATGGAGACGACCGGCGGCTTCGAGACCACCCGGGTCGTCGTGCCGCCCGTGCCGCTCTCCCAGCGCATCAAGTTCGCCATCGTGGCATTCATCTGGACAAAACTGCTTTTGAAGCCGATGCTGTACTTCAGTGAGGCCAAGAAGCTCTTCGTCTCCCCCGGCGAGAATGAGCCTGACCATGTAAAGACATATCCGGTCCGGAAGTCGTTGGCAATCCGGTCAGTCCCCTTCTCGCCCCCTCTCCTCTCCTGGGACGACCGGCAACTAACAAACCCCGCAGCATCTTCTTCCCACCCGGCTACTCCCCTTCGACCTCTCCACCAGGCACTAAACTCCCCACGCTCCTGACCATCCACGGCGGCGGCTTCACCGTCGGCCAGCCCCACGACAACGACGGCTGGAACCGCACCTTCTCCACGCGCCACGGCTTCCTCGTCATCGCGCTCGACTACCGCAAAGCCCCGGGCGCGCCGTTCCCGACGGCCATCTACGACGTCGAGGCGCTCATCGGCTGCGTGCTCTCCGACGCCACCCTCCCCGTCGACAGCGCCCGCGTTGCCCTCGCCGGCTGGTCCGCGGGCGGCAACCTGGCCCTCTCGGTGTCGCAGCTCCCCTCGCTGCAGGGCAGGATCCGCGCCGCCGTCCCGCTGTACCCGCTCGTCGACTACGGCCCCGCCGACGCCGTCAAGGCGCGCGGCCGGCGGTACAAGCCCGCCCTGGGCGGCTTCCGCGCGCGCCCCACCGACTTCCTGCTCGCCATGACGGGCGTTTTCAGCTGGGCGTACGTGAAGCCGGGCCAGCGGTGCGACGACCCGCTGCTGAGCCCCTTCTACGCGGACCGGGGGCAGCTGCCGAGGAGCATCTTCGTGATTGCGTGCGAGCTGGATCTGCTCGCGCCTGAGGCGTGGCGCATGGCGTGCAAGCTCGCCGGCAAGAGGGTGCCGGGCCTGGACGAGGTGGTGGGGTGCGAGGAGACGGTGGGGAAGGGGGTGTTGATTACCGAGGGGGATGAGCGGTTCGCGTGGGAGAAGACGACGGAGGACGGGTCGCGGTACAGGTGGCTGTTGGTGCCTGACACGATTCATGGGTTTGACCAGGATAACATCAACGCGCTGGCGAGGGATCCCGTGTTCCTGGAGGATGCGAGGATCAAGACGACAAAAGAGATAGACCTCATAGGGAGGTGGCTGTTGGACGGGCCGTTGAAAGTCGACTCTTGAAGGCTAGGAGAGGATTGCATATGAGTAGGAATGTCCTGAGCTCCTGCGGCAGTTCAGCCAGAGCGGGTGGACATCCCACACTCTTTTGGGTGTGGTGAATTTGAGGCTGAATTTCTGGATGGTTGAGCTGAAATGCACCTCAGTATGTTGAATCGCAAGCAAACACAACAGATAGTTTCACAGGAAGGCCGCTTTGTGAGTGCAAGAGGAGATGCATCGGGCCTGAAGTGATCCAGGGGAGCCTTGTTCTGGGCGCAGATGTCTTCCAAGTTTCCAACCCCGCCGATACCCTCACCGAGGTACTGTTTACAATCTCTCGCTTGAACCCCATTTCCGATCCGTCTCGGGCCGCTTATACGGCACATCCACGCTGACACTGCCACCAGTTTAGGATCGCTGCGCTGGTGGCTTGATCCGAACTGTACCATACTATCTGGGCCACGGTGGCTCCGCTATGCAGGGTCTCGAAGTACACCATAACGAAGTCTGTGGGACTCAGCGGGTCGAGTGTAACTGCCTGCACGCATATCATGTAAGTTGAGCTTCCGTCTCCAGGGAGGCACCTAACGGTTGACAGGAAGAGCAGGGATTGGAATCACAGGTATGTAGATACCTACCAAAATGCGCACAGGCCAGTGACTCTGCATGAACTGATCCATGTACGGGTAGTAGCCGCGCAGATTGTACCAATAGCTTAGCGTCTCGGGACCAAACCCGTACGACATGATAAAGGCGCCTCCGTATCCGAACGCTACAGCCGCAATCTTGGAACCGTCTATTGCCGCCAGTTGCGTGCGGACGTTGTCTCTTGCATGGTAGTAGCACTCGCCGCCCTTCCAGCGCGCATAGAAATCCGGACGGGGCCCGAGGACGCAGTATTCCAGGTCTGAGACGCCGAGCGCTCGGATACCGCAGCCCAAGTGTGGGTATGATGCCTCCAACAGAGCCGAGCGACCTGTAGTGGGACGTTAAGTTGTCAGCGTTGACTCACACACGGGTGTCCAGGTTCTCGAGCGCAGCGCCCTGACGCGCCACCGCGGTGCTACCTAGTACTCACTCCAAGTCCCGTCCCTATACCGGGCAATCCACTGAGTGCCTTGCGAGTCGTAGCTGCCAAGGCTGGCAGCCTCTAGCCATGCTGAACCGGCCTTCATCTTGGGGAACACAACCTGGTTACTGCTCCAGCAGCACGCGGCCCGTGAGAAAATAAGCATATTTCCGCACATTGAGACTGAATACGTCGTGGGTGCTCTGCTGTGCGACTGGGCTTTCACCGCCAGGGTACCGGGATGTGGTGGTCGTTGTTCGGCTTGTTGCGCTTGTATCTTTTCCTTCCGGACCTGATCCCGTTCTTTTTCAAGCCGCTTCCGTTCTTCCTCGAGCTGCTGCGCAGCCTGTTTCACCAAGCTGAATTCCTTGCGCATATCATACGCATTGCGTCTCTCGATCTCCTCCTTTTCTTCCTTGAGTTGCTGCTTGCGCTTCTCGAACCGCCTGAGTTGCTCTTTGTGTGCAGCCTTCTGTTCCTCCAGCTCCTTTTCCATACGGGCGACGCGCTTGTCGCGATCGGCGATGAGGTTCTTCATGGTTGCCCGGAGCTTTTCCGTGTCCCCTTCCACCTTCTTGATCTTGGCCGTGTATCTGTCGCGCTCCTCGCGCAGCAGCTCCTCGGCCTCTCGGTCGCGTTGCTGTATGGCCGTCGTCATCCGCTCCTCCATGTCCTTGCGCTCCTTCTCCCACTTCTCCTTCTCCTTGAGCATCTCCGCCTCCAGCTCCCGGCCGGCCGACGTCTGATCCAGCGAGCGGTTTTCGTCCACCAGCTGTCTCTGGAGCTCTGTGGCAACAGGCCCGTCGCGGTTGGCCAGCAGGCTGATGATGTCCCTGGCGCACGACGCAGTGTTGTCATGTCGATGAAACGAGCTGCCCTTGGACACCATCCAGCCCCAGAACTCCTCAGTGTCGATCAGCACTTTCTCGCGCTCGGCGCCTTCTCTCTCGCCCACCCGGTCCCACATGGTCGTGACGAGGATGACGCTCTTGAGAGCAGCCGGACCACACAACTGCTTGAACATCATGAAGTTCCTCTTCGCCGAGCCTTGCATGCGGTTGTCAGTTATGCGATGGAGGTAGATGATGCCGTGGAGCAGAATCCTGTTGCGATACGAGTCGGCAAGCCAGGCAGCTATTTCAGAGAGGACCTCGGTGTCGCTTCTGGTGGTATCGTCAAAGCCAGGCGTGTCGATAAGGTAGACGGTCCGGTCGGGTGAGATATCGTACGCGTATATGGCGACCACAGATGTGCCTGCTCACTCATCAGTGTCGCGGAACTTGACTGGAGGATTGGCTTGCGGAGGTGCAGTTAACCGCAGTCTCAGGCGTCAACGTTCCATCTTACATGACTGGAGGTCGTGACCAATCTTGACGGATTTGCCTGAGCAGAGGGAGATGAAAGAGCTCTTGCCCGAGCCAGTGACACCCATCACAGCAATGAAGACATCGTTTGGACTGCGTCTTTCGTTAGCTGTCCGCAATATCCCACCCCGTTTTCGCGCCGCGTAAACGACTTACCCAGGTGCACGGCCAGCTCGAAATCCCTCGGGCTGGGACTGGGGGGCTTTGGATTTCCAGAGCCACTGCAGCAGCTGGGATTCGGGTTGCTTGGGGCGGCGGGGGAGGGCTTGCGCTATGCGGTGACAAATTAGCTCGGATTCGTTCCCTTAACGTGGTGCATCAGGTGCCAGCCTACCGTTGAAAGACATGTCGTACTGTATTGCTTCAGGTGCACGTTATGATCGTTATGACAGGCCGTTAGGTTTACAAGATTGGGGTTCCTCAGTGAGATGGTCTGAGATGCTGAAGCGAAGCCTACGGGGTTGGGACTAAGAAAACGACGAAGGTCCGCCTCAAAATGAAGGAATGCCTCGCCTGCGGGTAAGCTATACCATGAAAACGTGCAAAAGCCACCAGCGCGTCCCGTTTCAGCTGGGTGTGTGGTGCAATAACATGATTCGGTAGCCAAGGTACACATCGTCTGCTCTTTGCCGCCCAGCACCACGCCTCATATGCATCTGCCTGGCCTCTACGACGCAAGAATCACAGCGTATAATGAGCCTTGCCGCAGCCAGGTTGATTTCTCGCTGAGAGCCTGAGACAGCCTTCAGGGGCAGACGGCCCCCAGAACCAGCCCTGGACCGTGTGGGAGGTCGGCGACCAGGCGCACCTCTGGCCAATCAAGCTACGCAGGCGCGGCCCCTGACAGTGATGTGTTTCCATTTCGTTTGCCGGCTCTTTCAAGAGGACACATGCTTGTCGCGGCAAAGGTGTAGCATTGGCTCGTTGGCTGCTTGATGGCATGGGGGTCAGAGGTGGATGCTGTGCGACCCCAAGGGACAGCAGGCTGGGCGCGAAAGTCTACCTAATGATTTCCAGCCCCGAAGCCAGCCTTACCAGTCCCTAATCTATTTTTTTAAAAAAAGATTTCACGTACTGAAATAACTACCTGTAGAGAGACAGGACTGGAGCGGGAAAAGGGCCCGCCGTCTCTGGAATCTTCCAGCCCTCAACACTGGGTCTTTTTTACAACCACCTTCACAAATCCCACTCCGACGGGATAACCGACGCATCTTGCCCAATTAGTGAGAATCGCGATTTAGTAATGACTATGGAGACGATTCTCTCACCCGAGGAGTTGACCGCGCAAGCCGAATTATTCGCGGTCTTTACTGGCGTTACCAAACCTCACCCCAGGGACCGATTCTTCCTCGTCATGGGGATGACAGGCTCGGGGAAAAGCACCTTTGTCGGTAGATGCACAGGCAAAGATGTCGGTGTTGGTGACGGGCTTCAGTCATGTGAGATTTCGCCTCTAGCCCAGCAACTCGCTCTTGGCTGACAAGGTCCCTCAGACACAAATTCTGTTGCTGTGTTCGATTTCTCATGGGATGGGCGGCGGATCTATCTGATCGACACGCCTGGCTTCAACGACACCAACCGGTCGGACGTTGAGATCCTCGAGATCCTCGCTACCTACCTTGGGGCTTCCTACGCCAACGGCGTGCGTATTCATGGTCTGATTGTGCTCCATCCCATCTCAGACAACCGTATGACGGGGTCGAGTCTGCGCAACATCGAGCTGATCAAGGCTATATGCGGATTCACGTGCTATCGCAACGTTGCCATTGCAACCACTATGTGGCCCCATGCCCCGGATCAAGCCGACAGGGCGGTCCTAGAGAATAGGGTCGCCGAGTTGGTGAGCGACGGTAGGTTCTTTGGCGACATGGTCGCTCGGGGTGCCGCCTTGTTCCGCCACAACGAAAGTGGCACCCGAAGCGCCTCGGATCAGGCCAGGTCGGCACGGCACATTGTCAACCACCTCGTTCAGCAGTCAAAAATACGCTTTCCGGACGTGCTCCAGCTGCAACGGGAGATGGTGGACGAGGGAAAGGTGCTCAGTGAGACTGCAGCAGGCATCGCCGTCGCTGGGGAGCTCTTCCAGGCCCGCCGCGCCCACCAACGTGAACTGGAGCAGCTAGAGGTCGAACTGAACAGCCAACTTGCTCAAGCCAACGCCGCATACGCAGCTCAGTTACAGGAGCTACAGGCAGACGTTGCGGCGAGGCTGATGCAGGCCGAGGACGCAAAGGTGGCGCTCCAAAAGTCCATGCATGAGATGCATCGAGACGAAGACAGAGCCTGGAGGCAGAGGATCAAAGAGCTGGACAGAAGGTTTCGCAAACAGCTTGCGGAGAAAGAGCAGGAGCTGCTAGATATGGAGGAGTCTCTTATGCACATCCGCTGGGATATGGCCCGGCGTCTACGGAGCTCACCCGGACCCCAACCACCAGTTCGCCAAAACAAGCAGAAAGCGCTCCAAGTTGTTGATTTCGGACAGCCAGAGACAAGCCAAACACAACCAACAAGCCCGAAGCAAGGGCGGGCAGCGCTGCAGATTGCCGAACAGGAGAGATGGTTGCTGACGCTCGGGCAGAGGTTGCTCAGACCAAGGTTTGTATGGGAAGTTCAAGGCCCAGACAGGGAATATTGTCAACGGCGGAACAAACGGTCTCGCTGCCGGGTAACTAGTGGTGTCATCACCGGTGAGCTTCTCCAATCTGCCTCGCCCTTACCCTACCTTTAAAAGGGCTCTCAGAGACGCCGATATTGACCAAAGTTTTCTCATCCAGCTGTTGCCGGAGGCGCTGGACTACTTCTTTGCAACGTGATGTAAAGGGGGAACCAGGCGGACAACTCAAGTACCAAGATTATGGAGTACTCAGATGTCTTCCATGTCACTCTCAAGGCACTGCTTGCTCATTCGGTTCATACACACTGCAACGAGTGCTTCGATTGCCGCCTCATCCGCTTGTCTGTCTGACAGATGTTTCTAATTACTAGGGAGTTTCAGGAACTGGCATCTTACCGGACTCCAACAGTCACCTGCTGACTACTTGCCCACCTCGCGATCATCGATCCAGTGAATGTACGTAATAACGGGCCACTGACAAGTGACATGACGGATCTTCTTGCCCCAGAAAAAGAACGGAGTTGTTCGTAAGTACCTTCGGTATATATAAAAACCAGCACATTCCACCAAACCACAGCCGTCAATCAATGCTTTCCAGACCAAATGCAACACAACGAGAACCAACAGAGCCCCATAAATACACGCTCGCTCACACAATAACATACTCCTGCAACACCTCTCCGAGTTCCTCCACCATGCCTCCCTTCACATCCGCCCACACTTCATGCCCCTTGGCGCCCCCCTCCGACCGCCCATCCGCCGCCCAAATCTCCATGACGGCATTCTTCACCGCGGCATCGACCCCGAGACCCAACAACCTCTCGACCCTCGTCTGCACGGCATCGCCAGACCGCGCCACGGCATCCCACACGGGATCCTTCTGGTCATACCACATCTCGCAGCGGTGCAGCATGTCAAACACCCGCGCCTTGACGTCGACCACGTCCAGCTGCAGATCCCTGCCCAGCGCAATCTCGAACCCCTCCGGGCTCCAGCGGTGCACGTTGCCCAGCGCGACGGTCGTGCACCCCTCGGCCTCGTCGCGTGTGACGCGGAACCCGGGCACGCGCGCCTGCACGTCCGTCGTGGTGTGTCCGATCAGCTTGACGTTCCACTGGCGCCACTTGCCGGCGCCATTCCACTCCGGGCCGATGGTGAGGATGCCCTGCGCCTGGTCCCAGGTGATGGGCGTGCGGACAAAGGCGCTGAGCGCGGGCTGGAGGAGGTCGTCGTCATCGTCGTCGCAGCGACCGTCCCGTTCGGGCTCCTCGACGAGCTCAAAGTGCGCGTCCTTGCCGACGACGAGCAGGATGGTGATTTCGGTGGGCCGCGGGGAGCCGTTTGCCAGCTTGGGCGTGGTGTCGAGCGGGACGATGGTGCCCTCGCGCGCGAGGACGGGGAGCTGCGTCAGGTCGCGGTGCAGGTGCATGTACCGCCCACCGTCGTACACGAGATGCGGGTGGAACAGGTCGACGAAGCGACCTTTCGGGAGCCAGGCGCGGACGCCGCCCATGAGGGAAGCCGGGCTGTCCGGGGAGGTGATGGGAGCCACGATCAGATCCGGGCCAAAGTAGTACTGGGTGGGGACGGTGTATGCCTCGTCGTCCTTGTGGTTCCAGTACATGGGTTGGATCAGGGGCTCGTGCTCGTAGGACGCGCGGACGTTCATGGTGTAGAGGAACGGGATGAGGCGGTGCCGGAGGACGAGGAAGTCCTTGATGATCTTGTGGGCCTCCTTCTCAAAGTTCCAGGGCTCCTTGGAGTTCCAGAGGTTCTTGGTTGAGTGCAGGCGCATGATTGGGGAGAAGCAGCCGAGCTGAACCCAGCGGACAGTGAGCTGGTTGGATCTCACGCCGCCCCAGTGACCGCCAATGTCGTGGCTCCACCAGCCGTAACCGATGTTGGAGGCTGTTGCGGTAAACTCGGGCTGGAACTCGAGACCTGCCCAGGTAATCTGCGTATCACCCGAGAAGCCGATCGGGTATCTGTGAGATCCGGCACCGGCGTACCGCGAGAAGGTCAGGGGCCTCTGAATGACTTTGAGACTGCGGCGGCTGGTCAGGTAGTGGTAGTGGTTGAGCACCCACAGCGGGTCGACGCCGGGGATCTTGGTCCTGTTGCCCTGCTGCCAGTCGATCCACCAAAAGTCGACGCCCTGCTTCTCGAGCGTGAGCTTGAGGACGTCAAAGTAGGCGTCCAGGAACTTTCGGTCGGTGCAGTCAAACTCGATCGGCGCCTCCCGAGAGGTGTCGTGGTGCAAGGCCTTGGCCACCGCTTGGTACTGGTCCTCAAAAGCCCGGATGCCGTCGGCGGGGTGGTCGTTCAGGGTCACCTTCAGGCCCCGCTTGTGCAGTTCCTTCATGAACCCGTCCGGGTCCGGGAAGAAGTCGCGGTTCCAACTGTAGCCTGTCCAACCGGAGCCGTACTTGGGTGGGATGTTGACCTTGTGCCAGTCCATGTCAATCACACCCACATTGAGAGGGATGCCTTCCTCTTTGAAGCGGTCCATGAGGTCCAGATACTCGCTGGCGGTGTATTCGTGGTACCGCGACCACCAGTTGCCCAACGTCCAGCGTGGAAGGACCGGCTGGCGGCCCGAGATGCGGTAAAATGCCTTGATGGCGGCCTTGTGGTCCCCGTTGTAGCCAAACAGGTAACCGTCGATGCGGCCAGGGCGGCGCGTGGCAATCCACCCGTTGTCAAACAACATGGACTTGCTGTCATCGAGCACCGCGTACGCCTTGCGAGAGAGCACTCCCGGTTCCAAATCAACCCGACCCCAAGCGCCATCGAGGGTCCTGGCAGTGCCGCCCAGGTCTCCGTAGCTTTTGCCGTCGTAGTGCCAGACATCCTCGCCGATCTTGGCCGAGAGTCCCGACGAGGAGAACTGCTTCTTGTCGTAGGTGAGGTGCACGTGCTCAGTGATGATATCGAGGCAGTGCTTGCTGTCAACGACGCGGTAGTGCGGGGCGTCAAACCAGCGGAACAGGGCAAAGGTGGACACACGGTCCTCGAACTCGCCGTCCTCAGACCATTCGAAGCGGATCAAGCGCGAGGTCAAGACGCTGAAGCGGTAGTGCGAGCCGCTGACAATAGCCTTGGGGTTGGTCGCCGGCTTGCACGGGAACGAGTACCGGCTGCTGTTGGCCATTGTCGTGCTTTAACCCTGGGTCTGCATACAAATCAAAAGGTCAATGTCAGAGAGTGAAAAATAAGAGAAAAAGTCGAGACTGGGCAATCCCGACTCGGGCTCGAAGCTGGGATGGGATGGAAGGAGGTCAAAGGTGTTCCTGCCCCGATCTTCACCTCCAGTTTCCCCAATTCCGATTCCCCAAAAGCCCCCCTCTGTTTCAGACCACTCCTTCCCTCGGTCAGCTGAGCCTGTCCTTGTCCTCCCCCGCAACAGGGCTGGCACAACCCCACTGTGGGGAACCTGCGCCTCCACCTGACCAGGAAGCAGCCAATCATGGATGGGGAGTGGCCACGAATGACCCCTTGTTCTGGGCTGGCCACCCCCTTCGCCAAGCGCTGTCAAGGACGAGCTTCCCGTTTTTGTTCAGCATCAAAGTCCCATGGCCTGGCACACCAAGTTGACGGTCTTGGGCGGCGAAGAGCGAGGTGCCGTCGACACAACCCGCCGACGAACGTGACGCGCATTAGACCTGACTTGCGATGGCGGACCCTATTAATCTTGATCCAGGCATATATTTCGTGTTTCTCTCGGCAGTTCTCCAATGTTTCCTTCGGTCCTTCCCATGTCTGGCTGATCAAACCGTCAAACACGAGACCCCCGATTGCGACCCTTTGAAGGCATACGGATAACCGACTACCTACCACGCTCCCGTATTCACGTCCGTGTCGAGCGGTCCATCCCACACCCCGCTCAGATCAGACGGCGATTGCCTGACCCCCCGCCGTGCCTGGGCCAGTATCTCGGCCTGCACCTGCGCAAACTTCTGCTGCCAGCGTTTGACGTCCTCGGGGTTTTGCAGGAGCCCCGGGAAATCGACCAGCGCGAGCAGGATGTCGGCCACCGCCGAGCTGTTGGGCCCCCGCGCCTTCTCGAGCGCCGAGTAGGTCTGCAGAAAGTAGTTGACCGCCTCGTCCATCCTCCCCGTGACGTAGCGCAGGAAGCCCGAGATGAAGAGATAGGTCGGGAGGATGCGTTGCGCGTGCGCGCTTTCGACTGAGCACGTCGGCAGGTAAGCACCAACCTGGTCTAAAACCTGCCCGGCCTCCTCGAAGCGGCCGCGGGTGATGTAGGAACTGGCCGTGCCGAGAAGAAGGCGGCAGTGCGAGGTCGAGAGCCCGTTGCTTTTTTGCGAGACTTGCTCCCTCGCCCGGCATGTGACGCGGTCGAGCTCATCCGCTGCGGCCGCGCCTCGAAGCCTGAGCACCAGCAGGTACTCGCGCAGCGCGTTGATGGTGTTTTCGTCCTGCACGTCTTCTGTCTGCCGAGACTCGAGATGATCCAGTCGTATCTTGGCGGTCCCTTGTAAGACAAGCAGGTACTCGGACAGAGGAAGCGACCTGATGCGCGACCAGGCCAGGCTCATCGGATGCTTCTCGCCGAGTATGACGCCGCATAACCTCGCGACAAACTGCACCACCGCCCGGCCCAGCTCAGGCCGGCGCGCCGACAAGTAAAAGCAGCACCGCATGAGCGCCGGAAAGACGGTGAAGTCCTGGTCCTTGATGAACTGGGGGAGATCGTCCAGCAAGTAGTTCACCAGCCGAACGGCGTCGGCGTCGCGACCGGGCCAGTCCGACACGTTGCGCACCTTGTCATACCATGCATTGAGGCGGGCACTGGAATCGGGGCCGCCGCGGCCAAAGTAGCGTTTGTGAGTGGGGGAGAGCTGCCAGAGCTTTTGCTCGAAGGAACCTTCGGTATAGTCTCGAAATAAGCGCAAGATCTCCTCGTGAACATGGAGTTCTTGGGCTGCATTGAGCTTCGGTGGTACTGACGGAGACCTCGTGCGAGGCGACTCTGGAGGCGGCGTCTTGCAGGTGATTTCGTGAAAGGTCTTGCTCAGGTTGAGCGAGTCGCAACTGTGTTTAGACCAAAACTCAGGGGTACGGGCGAGATATCGCTCAATGTCGTCCCTGATCAACCTCAGTCAGCACTGTGCCTTATCCAGGTGGTCACGACCTGACCAAAAACCCGCCAGCGTGACTGTTGCCCGGAACCTACCAGTCGACTGGACGGTTTCGAATAAAAAAGGATGATTTCTTGCCCAGAAGGTCGCGCTGCTTCTTGAGCCTGAGCATGTGGGCCACCTCGGCGGCCTTGTTATTCTTGTCAATGCCCCATTTCCTGATCCGGGTTCTGTACATTTTAACTCTGGGTCCAGTTAGCACAACTCTGTTGCACTTTTAACCCATGTCCGACTGGGGCTCCGCACGTCGCAAAGAAGCAGTGGTCCAACGCCATGAGCTCCATCACCTCTTGGAGGGATCTCTTCTCATGCAGATACAGCCGCGTGATGGTCTCCCGCTGGGCCTCCCAGTCGGCCGGGCCCGCGTACAGTTCCTGCATGCTTGGCTTGGGAGCCTTGGATGGACCCATCTTGGAAACAGTCGAGAGCATATTCCGTAATTAGTGATTGAAATTCATCCAGTCAGTGAGAGGAGAAAGGCCGTTTTCCATGCCCCGAGTTTTGCGATGTCTTCACTTTGCCAAGTTGCCGAGGTGTGACGTGAGTCCCGGACGGGAGCCCGGACGGATCTGGGGCCCGACTCCATGGCGTGCAGGTGGTGTGGATGGAGGCTGAGCTTGCGAACCCTCCACGATGAATGGTTGGCGGCGGAACTTTCCATTTGGGCTTCGGAACGTCAAACCATTCTTGGCCTTCCCCGATGAATGTGGGGCGACGGAAAGTCCTTGCATGAGGGCCCACCATGCATCTTGCTTTGTGATTTGTCGATCACTGATCCCGATCCAGAAAACATCGAGATCAAGATCTCACGTTGTCTCTATGGCATCTTGCGATCTGTGGCACTCGAGTCCCAAACTACCTCCTCAACGCGTTTGGGCGAGAAAAGAGAACGACGGTGTCATAGAAGCCAGACCGGACAGGGCTATGTCACGGTCGTTAGATGGGTAGAGGAGAAAATGAGCGAGAGCATCCTGAATCGCTAGGGGATGTAATCAGGGACACATCTGGATCCTATAGGTTTTTATAGGTGACAGGGATGAGAGAATAGGCATCTAGTACCTCACTGGAATAACGTTGAATGTCTCTCAGGCTCATATCAACTACCCATTTAGAGTGCTGTACACCGGTTGGATGTGGAGTCTTCTGTCCACTCCGGCCAGTTATTGTCGAAGGTCCTTTGTCAGAACCAAGGGGGCCAGCCCCCCTGGTCAAGCTAAGAAGCGGGGTAACAACAGCCAAACGGCTGCCCGCGGGGGCCTCCCCAGTTCAACAGAACAACGAGTTCAACAGAGCAGTCAAGACAGCACTGAATTGAAGTAATCACCACTACTGCCATACGGCCACCCTCTTCTGAGTCCACTGTATTCATCAGTGCTCACAGCGCTCCAAGATCACTGCGTTCCACTACTCCAGACCATCCTGTCATCGCTGATCCCACATCCTTTGACTGATTCAACAGTGCCCACGCATCACCAATAATACTGTTGGCTAGGATAGATTGGTCAAGCTCCTCCGGGGTCGCTGAATCATGCAAACGCCCGTATTAGCGTCTCACTTGAGTTGGGAACCATGGTCCTGACTTACCCGGACTCTTTCCGTCAAAGTACAATGCCTCCTCCTTGGAGAGCTTGGAAGGGTCCCACCGATGCATCGTCGAGATAATCTGAACTCCGGCCACTCGCTTGACTCGCACCTGGCTGTACAACGCAAGACGTTCTTCCACCTCAGACGCAGACCTCACATGGGAGAGCAGTATGCCGGGCGACACTATCACGGCCGCAGCCCTTGAGTTCGTCCCCCAGAACAAGCGGCCCGAATCGAATAAACTTCGAAACAGCGACGCAAAAACGGTCAAAATATGGTTCGCCGCGAACAATGGAATCGACGAGGAAGCCTGGGATGCCCTGCTTTGGGTTCGAGAACGGATCAAGCGCAATCAGGCTGAAGATGACGACACAAGCGAGGACCGTCTTGCCCAGGAGATTGGCGAACGGCTCATCACACTTGCCTCCTGCCCAGACCAGTCCGAATGCTGCAAACAGCTCCTCAAAGACACTCGACCAGGCGCCCATCGGATCAATACGTATGCAAAGAAGATGAGGAACGCAGGAAAGAAGGTCCGCAAATCACTCGATTCGGTTCAGAAGCCAGCCGGGTCTGGGGAGGGTACGTCTAATCTCACTGCACCCTCCGCTTTGCCCCTTCGCCAACTGATTGTGTGGCGTCCCGCTCCATCGCAGATCCAACTTATCTCCACATGGATAGATGCTTTGCGCAATGAAACCGACAGGTTCCAACTCGTCCAACGGTGCTACTACGCATGGTTCGACGAGCCATATTCGAGGTTCCTTCGTGGCGCTCAACACCAAAATGCCCCCACGGCGATGCGCGAGTTTGCTCACATCGTTGCCCGGCTGGGCGCGCACAGGTATGCTGCTCTGAAAGTCGCCGCTGGTATTAAGCGGCTGCTGTGTCACAAAGAGACTCGCTACCTTGTCGAGTTTGACAAGCTTCCCCGGCACTCGCACGTGGGCGTCCCTCTGAAGAGTACGGTTTCCCTCGTGACGGGGGGAAGTGAGGACAAGTTTGAGTCGGATCCGTGGAAGGTCATCCATCGGATCAGCCAGAGATATCCCCAAGAGGAGTCGTATCTTGCCGGCGCGTACCTCGCAGAGGAGAAACGCAAGGGAGAGGGCAAGGCCATCTATTCTTTTGCGGATGAAGTCCGCCGATGGATCAAAAACAGGAAGGGCCAACTGGTGACACGGTACCACGCCGAGCTCCAGGTTGCATCTTGGTTCCTCGCAAGCAACGCCTTCTTCTTCAAGGACGATCCGTACGTTGCCTGCAGCAAGGGAGCATGCTGGTTCTGCCACCAGTACTTGAAACTGCTCCAAACCAGACGCGGGGACAAGCTTGTGGAGCCCTCTCGGCATAATGAAACCCTCCCGGGCGTCAGCTTCCCACCGGCAATGTCGGACGGGGCCGGGGAGAGGGTTCAGCGGATGAAGGACCGAATGAATGAAGTGGTTCTCCAGACCATACGAGACATTCTGCGGGAGCAAATCCCCGAGTACTCGAAGCATGCCCAATCGACGTCGGCGTGGATGGATGAGGAGGATATCCGCAGCGTCGTGCGGCTCTGATTCCATCAACAACCAACCGCAGAGCAAAGGCAGTGGTGGCGGCTGCTAGGTGGCCCCCCTCCTTGACCTTCAGAGTTTGACGTGTCGGGGATAATTTCGGTGACTCTTGGCGGAAGTTGTTTTTAGCTCGCAGTAACTAACTTAATAATCATGTGTTTAGCATCCAGGTAATTCCGCCGTCTGTTTGGTTGTCTTCCGTACGGAGTTCTTCAGCTGGACAACTCGAGACGGGATGCCAGCTTGCAACCCTCGGCACGCAAGATCACGGCAGCATCGGGCCATGGTCACGCAACAGCAACAATAACAATACACGAGACGATTCCCAACAACGGCTAAAACACCTGGTGTTCTGACCCGGCCGAACGCAACAGCCGGAGCAGCAGGCAGTGTATCCATCGCACGCACCGCGCTCGGTCTGAGCCCGCAACCCTGGCACTGCAGCTGGCTGGAGCCACTGTTCGGGTCTGGAACCCTTCCGAACTCGGCTGGCTGCTGTCATACATGAATCTTTCTCACTTGTATAGATTTGTAACATCAGTGCTCATGAGGGCTGCATCAACGGCACAGGCATATTCAGCTGGCCGCTGATTTTGTCAACTTCGAACAACAAGGCACCTTCATTTGCATCAACATCTTCAACCAACACCGAGTCCGCACCCATTGATGATGCTTTTCCGCTCGCGATATGTGTTCAACGATGCCAAGGAGATAGAGTTAGCTCTCTGGAACGGCTTGGTGGCTGGAACCGTACACATTTTGGCTCTGAATCCCAGAACCATGTTGTACTTCCCACCATTCCTCCGGCATAGGCCAAAGCCGACAATTGAATGAATTGCCATTTGCATCCCTTTTGCAACCACCAAGGTATTCATTGATTGCCTTTGCCACATGCGCTAGGTATCTTTGAGGCTAAGAGGTTCTATTGGACGGCCACTCCGCAGCTGAAGTCTTGCATGAGCGGCTGAGCAGGGCTGAGCCTCGCCGACCATCCGACATGTCTCGAGGCATTCCGCATTCCCTTCTTCTTTCATACCCTCATTGTAGACGCATTTCAAGCCCCCCCAATATGGACTACGAGTACACCGCACTTGAGAACGATGGCGACGTCCGGTTCATCCGACTACTCCCCTCCTACTTCTCCCAAGACGACGCCCCGCTCCAAATCGAGCTCGTGACTGGCCGGCTGGGCGACCCTGCCTCCAACGCGCCATGCTCGCACGTGTATGAGGCCTTGTCGTATGCCTGGGAAGGCCAAACCCCAGACCGCACTGTTCTCTGCCAAGGGAGACGCCTCCTGGTGACGGCCAACTGCGAGGCGGCGATGCGGCAGCTCCGCCGGCGCACCCGTGTCAGACTGCTCTGGATCGACGCAATCTGCATCGACCAGGCCTCCATCCAGGACAAGAGCAGGCAGGTCCGGAGGATGGGCGACATCTACCAGCAGGCGCAGCGAGTGGTCGTATGGCTGGGAGAGGGCAGCCCGGACATTCTGCGCCTGTTTCGGAACCTGCGGCTCTTCGCTCATCTTAAAAGGATTCCTTGGTATCCTCTGGCCCGACGGCTACAGCGGAAACTGGCACTGAGGATCGACCAATCGCAGAAGCTGGACGCAACGCAGATCGCTCAGCTGCCCCGGGAGGGGCTGTTTGTCATGATCCCGAGGACAGGATCCTCGCTGGGGTGTTTGCGAGGCCATGGTTCACACGAATGTGGACGCTGCAAGAGGTCGCGTTGGCTTCGAGCTGCATTGTACGGACATGAAACCCCCGGCCCCCACAGAATGGCTCCTCGTCGGTATTTGACGGCTGACGCTTTCCATGTCTCACATGCCAGGTTCACTGCGGCGGGGCAGTTCTCCCTGGCGCGTCTTGTCAGGTCTGGATTCCTACTTCTCGTCCGCAGGCAAAGAGCGGAGAGCAGACGCCCGGTAGAGATCCACCGGGAGATTGCCCGCCGGATCGGCGAAGTACGAAAGGAGCAGTTCGGCGCGGACCCAGAACGTCGGCTCGCCGAGATTCTCAACTCGGCGAGGACGAAGCACGTCACGGAGCCCAGAGATCGGATCTACGCTCTGCAGGGCATTTGCGCGCTCGGGGTACGTCTCCCTCCGCCCGACTATGGCAAGAGCGTGTGGGAGGTGTTTTGTGACGCCGTGGTCATGGTGATCCGGACGGACCAAGCCTTCACTATCCTGGAGCAGGTCTGGGGCCGCCCTCGGACCCCAGCTGTCCGTCGTGGGTGCCGGATCTGAACAACCCGAACCCACGCTGGATTCCGGTGAATTTCTTTTTCCGCCCGGCCAAACAGTCGCCGGTCGAGTTTGAACTCCTCGAGGGGAACAAGCTGCGGGTCTGGGGCAAAGTCATCGACACCATCACCGAGGTGACGCCATCCCTCGAGGCTGCCGGGTTCCTGAACGCGGCGCCGACGGATGCCCAGACGTACCTGGAAGGAATCCGATCTGGGGTCGAGTTTGTTCAGGCCTTGAATCAATGGCTGTGGCTGGGACTGAGCGACCCCGACGAGGACATGGAGGACACATTCGTCACGCTCCTCAGGGCCCTGCTCTACACGGACCTGCCCCTAGACAACCACGCCGAAGAGTTTTACAATTGGCTGCGCGTGCTCCTCTTGATGAAGCAGAAGGCAACAGGCACAGAGCTACCCCCGGCGGCAGACGGACGAACCCGCTTTTGCCAATGGCTCAGAGGGCTCTCGGGGGAACCGGCGAACGATGTTCAAAAGGCAGACCCGGCGGATAGAGGAGATACCTCGCAGAACAAGCAAGATGGCGCTGCAGAGAGTACGAAGAGGGTTGATGGGCCCTCGCAACCAGACGCGGCAGCCCGGCACCCCAACTCCGACCAGGTGGCAGCACTTGCCTCCTTCTACGACTACGACAATCCGGAGCTGAAGCGACTCTGCGAGACGGTCGAGTTCCACCAGTTGCGTTTTCTCCTGGGATCCAACAAGGCGGCGCACCGGTTCCACAAGTACTTTTTGCGCGGTCAACCGCACCGCCGGCTCTTTTGGACGTCGCGCGGCCGGCTCGGAAACGGATGCGACGCCGTGGTGCCAGGCGACCAGGTCGTGCTGATATCGGGCGCGAGACAGCCCTTCGTGGTCCGAGAGAAGGGCGACGGGACATTCACGCTTGTGGGCCCGGCATACGTGAGCGGCGATGTTATGTATGGGGCGGCATGGGTTGACGATTGGAGTCGGGAGAGTGGCCAGGACAGTATCGATCTGGTGTGAGAAGGGGGCTGGACAAGGGAGCATGATTAGGGCGAAACAAAGCTTGGAGGTAGAGGACCGGCATCTAGCCTACAGGCGGCAGCTCTGATGTCCAGGCGCAGAATGCAGAGAAATCGTCACGATAAAGCTGTTATTCTCTGTACAGCATGAGAAGCGCATGTCTTTTGGCCAAACTGGAAGGCCCTGGCCTGCGCTCACGCTCTGAAACCTTGAACCACGTCCCAGCCTCCGGGCTTGTCGATGGACTCTGAAAACGCCGACCAGAAAATCATGTAAAGAAAAAACGAGGGGTAGAACTTGATTGGGGCTGCCTTTGGATCTCGCGATTTTCATTCTTCCGTCACCTTGTTTCAACAACTCAGACCTGGTTTCGGTGTTGTTGACAGTGACAGTGCAAGTCGGGTTCGGTGGGTGCCCTGGTTGGGTCTAACGTATCCTGCGCACCCCGGTCCCCGAAACAGACGTGCAGGGATGCCGGGGTTACCTGACAACACTGACATCCGCGATCCACAACACGTCGCGACATCCAAAACGTCACTCGATCTTGAACATCACGATCCCTTGGACCGAACCTCCCTTGAGATACCGCACGTACAAACTAACAGTGCCTTCTTTCATCCTCGCACCAGATTCGTCGCGCGCATCATGCAGCCGAACAAACAGCGCCAGCGAAAGATACGCAACATGCTGCACAAGTCGTTTCCCAAGCCAGGCACCCCCGAATTCGAGCTGTAAGCCGCACCTCGACCCCGTTCCTTTCCGTCGCAATCGTACAAACCACTCACGACGCGCCCTCCCCCCGCCCATCAACAGGTTCGACCGCAATCAACAAGCCTCCCCGCTCCTCCGCCTGCCCTCCGAACTCCGCAACCAAATCTACGAGCTCGTCCTCGACGTCGGCCAGATCAACGTCTGCTTCAAAAAGTGGGAACACCGCGCCCGGACGCGCAGCAACGGCCAGCGCTACTACGAGACCATCGCCGGCGGCTTCTGCTGCCGCATCCTCAGCAGGGACCAGAACCCGTGGCGGGAAGTGAAACAAGCGCCCGGAACAACAACAGCAGGCCCCTCGCTGCCGCTGCCGCCGCCGCCGCCGCCACGACGCGGGCTGAAGCTGCTGTCGCCCGTCTGCCGCCAGCTCTACCACGAGACGGCGCTGCTGCCCTTCCGCCTCAACGCGTGGTCCTTCGAGTCGCTGCACGTCATGGACCGGTTCGTCATGAAGGAGAAGCGGCTGGCCCTGCCCCACCGCCGCGCCATCCGCCTGCTCTATTCCCAGACCGTGCTGCCAGCGGCCGTGGAGAAGTACCTTGGCGGGCTCGAGGTGATTGTGCTCGAGACGGGGCTCACCATGGTGAAGCAGGCTTCGTCGGAACAGGGCCCCGAGAGTGCGCGTCGCCAGGTCGTTGCGTGGAACGTGTACCACCGAAAGTGGAAGTGAGGGGTGTGGTGGGGAAAATGGCCAACCGGTTATTATTTTGTGGTTGAGCCATCAGCTCAGCCCTCGATGAAACGAGTGAGTCCAGCCTACCGACCTTGTTCATTCTACAGCACCACGGCTTCAAACGGCCCTTCAAGCAGCGAGCAAAACTTTGACCTCTCCTAGTCCCCAAGGGCGGTCTCCGGCTCCTTGGCTAAGAAACCTAACCCACCACCGCGACAGGTGGGTGTTAGAGATCTAAGAGATCTGCACCCCTCGAGCCACGCTTTGGGTCCCAGCCTCTTCGTCCAACACTCTTACCCCGGCAGGCAAGCGGAACGTTGCCGGGGATGGGAGCGAGCGGCATCTTTGCAGCTCCCCATGGCGCAATAGCCCCGCCTCATAAGGATAGCGTTATTGGTTCTTGATCGCTGTGTGGCTGCATCTGCGAGGATCTGCAGGTTCGAGAGAGCCTGGGGCGGTCAAGGTTGGATGAGCAGCAGAACATGTTCTCCCGTTGACCAGATGCGTGGACTGGCTAGAGGGCCAGGTTCTGTTTCCATCTCTTCTCGATATTGATCTCTGGCCAAAGGAGGACAAGACGGAGAGAAGGGCGCGGTTGATACAGAGTGCTGACGTGGGGTCGACAGATGCCATGTGCGGGTTTGATAAGCCCTAACCACCATGCAAGGGTGTGGTTTTGTATCCTGTACGTACCAGGCAGAATGCTCCTTGGGCTTTGGGTGACGACAATCTGGGACGGGCCGTCGCCGTCCGTGGGCTTCCAGGGTGCAAAAGTCAACGTCTGCGGAGTTGTCAAGGATTCCAGGGTGTGCTGTGAGCTGCCAAGATCAGCGTGGGGGTCAACTGCGTTGGGCGGTGTGAGGACCGCCCCGGAGGTGTTGGATGTTGATGTGGTATGGTTGGTGCCAAACCCCCGGGCGGGGAGTCTCAATCAAGAAACCCGCTCGTGGGCTCCCCTGCTATGCCGACAGCCACTCTACCGCCTGCTACCAATGGTGTGTTTCTTCGTTACTGCTGCTGCAAATGCAAAGCTGCGGTCGCTATCACCTGCGCCTCCTCTCTGAGCCTAATAGATTGGCGACATCTTGCATGGAATGGGATGCGATGCTGCAAGGCTTGACTAGATCAGTTTAGCTGCGCGGAATGCCTGGGTCAAGCCGGGACTGGCTGTCGTCGGCTTCTGAATGTTTCTTCTCGCAGCGCCATGCACAAGCGACCGAAACTGGTGGGTTGCACAGCTTAAGAGCTGCAACCACATGCGGTTATCCACGAGTGTCCAGGGGTCTGCACCGCAAGGTGCTGCCGCCTGCCTCGACCCCGCAAGCAACAGTCGCTGTCTTTCCCTGCCTCTCCCAAGGTTCGTCGCTTCCGTTATCGACTCGAATTCCGTATGCAGTGTGTGGTGCAGGAAGGCGGCATCATGGAAAGTGATATGTCAATTGAACAAGGGGATCGTCATGCCAGCTTGGTTGCAGCAAGCCAGCCAAATCTGAGTTTGTTGATACCCCCCGGGCCGTTCGCCATGTCCCTCCGATGGAAGTTTTTGTCTGAGGATGTTTCCTGCGGGACCCGTCACACTGGCGCCGAGGCGACATTGCGGCATGCATATTGGAGATCCCGAGTCTCAAAACGCCAATGTTTTTCTCGGTGCTTGCCTCCGATTGCCCTGTTAAAGAGCGACAGCGCCGCCCCCCCGCATTCTCTGGTTGCCCGTCCTTGCACCAGCGCCCCCGTGAGACCCGGCCTGTACCACCGTGTGGCTACTCCGTGACACTCGCGGGACTTTTCACGTTGTCCACATCTTGCCGCATTGTACCTTGCTCCCACCATGGCCGACGTTGGTAAGACGGAAACCACCGGGTTTCTGAACTCGCCAAAGGCCGCCACCACACCCGCGCCACCCAAGACGCCCGATGCAAACAATGACCAGAAACCGGAGCCGGAGCCAGCTCAGCAGCCCGCCGGTATACTTCCAGCGTCGCACTGGTCAGCCGTATGTCTGACCACATTGTCCATGGGCCTCAGTGCTCGTTTGATGTGCGTTAAAATTAACACGACCGCTGCTTCCAGATCTCGGACGAGCCAAATGACGCCGATTCAACATTCAGCGAAGACATCAGCACCACTTCGTTGACTAGCAGCATCCTCGAGTACCGCACGCTCCACGGGAGGACTTTTCACCGTGAAATTGGCCAGGCCGAAGCTTGGGAGCCAAACGATGAACGGCACGCCGAATCCATGGACCTTCAGTAAGCTGAATCTCGATCTGTCACGACATCAACCAACCAGTGAACTCGAGTAACTCAAGTAAACAGCCACCACATGTGCCAGCTCATGCTGGACGGCAAGCTTTTCCTGGTACCCGTCGAGCCCGAGCGGATCAAGGTACGGGGCAGAGGTCCTGCAAGTCGTGGTCTTTCAACGTCAAGCTAACATTACGCTTCGTTGTAGAAAGTCCTTGACGTCGGCACAGGAACAGGCCTGTGGGCCATGTATGGCGCTCTCTCAAACACAAATCGGCACAAGCTAACAAGGGCCCTAGCGATTTTGGCGATGCGTATCCCAGTGCCGCAGTGACGGGCACCGACCTGTCGCCCATCCAACCGAGCTGGGTCCCACCGAATGTCAAGTTTGAGATTGACGACGCCAACCTCGACTGGACGTGGGACGACAACACTTTTGACTTTATCCATGTGCGCTTCCTGGCCGGCAACATTGCCGACTGGTCGCGGTTCTACCGGGAAGCCTTTCGCTGCTGCACCCCTGGAGGCTGGATTGAGCACCAGGATCCCTCGTTTGTGTGGCACTCTGACCGTGGCATCCCCGAGGACAGCGCCTTGGATCAGTTCCCCAAGGTCTTTTGGGCGGGTGGTGAGAAATTCGGGCGGTCGTTCCGTGTGGTCGAGGATGAGCTGCAGAGGAAAGGACTAGAAGCAGCAGGGTTCGTTGACGTTGTCGTCAGGGATGTCCACGTCCCTGTCGGCGACTGGCCAACGGATCCCCACCAGAAAGAGCTCGGGACGTTCGCTCAGGTGTCCTTGCTCTCTGACATTGAAGGTAAGCTCTGTTGTCATTTATTCAGTCCCCCAAACGAGATACCGTGCCGCTAACTACTCACGCTCCCGTCCAGGATACCTGGTCTACATGTTCAACGTTGTCATGGGTTGGACCAAGACAGAAACCCAGGTCTACTGTGCCCATTTGAGACGCCAACTGCGCGACCCTGAGCTGCATCCCTACTTCACCCGCCGTATCGTGTACGCCAGGAAACCCGAGTAAATGTGACTCGCAAGTCTCCAGGGGATAGAATGCCGATAGGGTCTAATTCGAGGGCCCCGAGCCAGATGTTGGTCATGATTGCATAGAGGTTGGCTCGGATCTGTTTTCCAAAGCAGCGTTGTGAACGCATGCCAAGGAAGTCTGGATGAGAAATGCCCAGCATCTAGACTGCTCTTTATTAGCGTTTAATTAGCCCCTTTACGGATTCAACGGAGATGCAGGAAGCGACACGTGGGATGTGTGGGTGGTGCCAGGGCCCTTCCCTGTCCACCGTTGACCAGGGATTGAGTGGGAGAAATCACAAGCAGGCTCCTGCGACGAGGAATTGACCATGCACCGACCCGCGTGATATTGGCCCCTACGTACAGGAACGTTAGTTGGAGCTGCAGGACGAAGAGCCTGCGTCTTATCATGAAGATTTCTGTGCAAGCTACCCCGCAGCTTCCCAGCAGCAGACCCAAGAGTTCTTTTTGCCATGAATTCCACCTCCCTCTCTGTGCTCTCACAGGGCGCATCCCTCAGTGCGCTTTGTCGAAGGCGGGGATTAGAATTAGACCTCTCAAATAAAAGCGATGCTTGCACATGCAGTTGGTCTCTGCCCCTGAGACCGAGGGAGACTTGATCGCATGTTTTTCCCTCGAGTCGTGTCCGAAGCGAGCTGCGCTGGATTGTCGCTCCTGCTGCTCAACCAGACCACATTATTTAGCGACCGGGGCCCGGAACGGATTCCGATTTGGCTCATTGGCTCTTGGCTGCGTGCTTGTGCTGCCAGGATCATTAAATCACAGCAACAAAGGTCCAACACACCCCGCATTCAACCTTCACCATACATCCAACCAACACCACCGACAGTTTTTGCCGGGTTTGCTCGCCGTTTTTGGCTTTTCTTGTGTCACAACAAAGAATTCACACCGTACCGGAAGGGCTCACCTTGACGCCAATTTGACTTCACATCATGGGAAAATCCCCTTCTGCTGAGCCTGCGGGCTCGCCAAAATCCCCTAAGTCGGCAGGATCGCCGGGGAGTGCGACCGGGGCGGGCGGGTCGACGCTTGATCCAACCATCCTCCCGGCTTCGCACTGGGAAGCCGTATGTTCTACCCTGGTACCCGCCGGTTCGGGTTTCGATGTGGCTGCCACTAACCGGATGATAAACCTCGTCACATCCAGATCCCGCAGCCGGAACAGGAACAGGTGATTGACGACGGCGACTCGGGCTTCACCGACGTCGTGAGCAGCACGGCTTCGCTGTCGAGCAGCATTCTCCACTACCGGACCGTCCTGGGCAGGACATACCACAGTGAAATCGGCAAGGCCGAGGGCTGGACCCCAAACGATGACCACCACGCCGAATCCATGGACATGCAGTAATTAAGCCTCACCTCCTTGTGGCGCTGGTGTTGGATGTGGGCTGACCCCTTGCACACACAAGCCACCACATGTGCACTTTGCTGTTGGGCGGCAAACTGTTCCTGGCGCCAATCAAGGATGACATCAAGGTATGGATGGCGATCATGACGATGGCGGGAAGTTGCGGCCAACAAGGAACTTGGGGCTGACAATTTTCCAGAAAGTGCTCGACATCGGCACTGGCACAGGCATTTGGGCCATGTACGCGCAAATTGGCCCCCTGTTGTTGGTCACATGAAATTTGCTAACTCGGGACCCCCTTAGCGACTTTGGCGACCAGTTCCCAAACACCGAGGTTGTCGGTACCGATATTACTCCAATCCAGCCGAGTTGGGTGCCGCCAAACGTCAGGTTCGAGCTGGATGACGCCAATCTCGAGTGGACCTACAAGGACGACACGTTTGACTTTGTCCACGTACGCAGCATGCTTGGGACCATCATCGACTGGAACAGCTTCTACCGCGAGGCCTACCGCTGCTGCAAGCCCGGCGGCTGGATCGAGCATCAGGACGAGTCGGCGGCGTGGCGCTGCGAGGGCGGCGAGATCCCCGAGGACAGCGCCATGGGCCAGTGGGAGAAGGTATTTTCCGAGGGCGGCAGGAAGTTTGGCCGTACGTTCCGCATTCTCCAGGACGACATCCAGAAGAAGGGCATGGAAGAGGCGGGCTTCGTCGACATTGTCGTCCAGGACTTCAAGTGTCCGATCGGCAGCTGGCCCAAGGACCCGACCCAGAAGGAGCTCGGCACCTTTGCCAAGTACACTCTTGACTCGGATCTGGAGGGTATGTTTCTCCCCTCTACCCGCTATTCGCTTTGCTTATTTGGCTTGCTAACCTGGAAAACTGTACGGAAACAGGCTTCTTGAACTACATGTGGGGTGCCGTCATGGGCTGGACTCCGGAGGAGATCAAGGTCTACATCGCCCATCTCAGGCAACAGATGAAGGATAAGAACCTTCACACCTGGTACCCGCATCGGGTCGTATACGGCAGGAAACCAGAGTAATCATAGCACACGTCGGACTGCATTCGTCTTCCTTTACCCTGTCGATATAATTCAAATACAGCGTCATGATTTCCTCGCGCCTTTCACGCCACTCCTCTGAAACTCTTTTCTGCTGCCACGCCACCTCGACCGATGCATCCCCCTCACCCCCTCAACGAGACAGGCCTCACCCCCCTGCGCCTTCCAAACGTCGTCCCATTCAGCCCGCACCCATCCACCACGCACGCCGACGCCGTATGACAATACTTAATCTTGCCCCCCTCCACCCTAAACAAATGACTATCCGGCATCGGCGCCTGCCCCTGCGTCCGGTCCAGCCCGGGGAACCCAATAAACATATCCACCGCCCCCATCTCCACGTCCACCACATACCGCCGGTACGGCACCACGATCGTGCTCGGCCACACCATCACGCACTCCTCCCCCTTCATCTCCCCGCGCGCCGGCAGCCCGCCCTCCAGCCGATAGCACGGCGCGCCCCACGGCACGACCACGCTCACGTTGCCGAACCGGTCAAAGTACGCGTCGCCCAGCGCCTGCACCTCGGCCCGCGACGCGCGCTGCGGCCCCTCGGGGATGGGCGCCCACGCCTCCCCGGCGTTCAAGTTCAGCGTCCCCGTCGCGTTGAACAGCCAGTCCCCCGTCGTCGTGACGACCGACTCGATCAGCGTCGCCCGCTGCGAGGCCGCGTCAAACACCATGCGCGTGTGGATCACATGCGGCTGGCGCGGGTCGGACGCGGCGATGATCTCGGTGAAGGCGGCGCACTGATCCGGGTCGTGGATGGAGCGGGAAAAGTCGACCTTGAGAGGGGTGGCGAGGACGCCGGTGCGGAGGGAGGCGAGGGCGTTGTTTTCGAGGTAGATGAGGTTGGCGGTGCTGCTGCTGGTTGGGGGTGTGAAGGGGGTGGTGAAGAGGGAGGGCTGGCCGGCGGTTTGGGCGGCGAGGTAGGCGGCCGTGGCGGATTGGAGGAAGGGGCGCGGGCAAGGGGAGGAGGCGGCGGCGGTGAGAGTTGTGGAGAGGGTGAGGGTGAGGAGGGTGGAGAGGAGGGTGGGCATGGTGGTGGTTGTGATGGGTGTGGGTGGTAAATGCCTGGTCTAAGAATTTGCAGACGGCTGTCAGGGGGTTCAAGTCTCTACAGCTCGAGGGACTCTGTCATGATGTTTAAGTAAGGTAGTCAGTGATCCTTCAGGAGACAGAACTGGCACCCGAACACCTGAACGTTGCGGCGTGTTACACAATGATAGTAGTGATGACGGGAGACGCAGGTCCCAGGACGGACAGATGAATTGTACTAGGGGACGGTCAAATCAAGAGTTGGGTCGTACAAGCCCCGCACACTCACCCACGGGTTTAATGGCAAGACGATTAGCCGCCGCCTTAGTTTGGGTTGCGGACGGGAGTGAACTGGGGCCAACTGAAATTGTCAACTGCCGGATCTATGGCACCCCTTGCACCAGGATAATATGGAAGCATCGGATGTTCCGTGCTCACAAGCTGGTTCCCCAAGGATTGGCTCTTTTGTGTTTGAGAGCTGTGCGGGTGGTTGCAAAAAGAAACAGACAAAAGAAATAAACATACAACACCGAGGATTCCCCAGTCGTCACCGACCTGAGTACTAGTTCGGCTGTCGGCAGCTTGTCTAGGGGAGAGCGGACGGGATCCCGAATTTTCTACCGCATATGGTCGTATGTGTTTGAGCAAAAGGAGAAGGCGATTGATATTGTGCCTGTCATTCCTGTGGGTGCCATATTTTGAGTCGGATCCCAGAGGCTTTCACGGTTTGAGGCCACCCCTGAGGCACCACCTCCAGATTCTCAACCCAGGCGTTTTGAGCCCCCTTTCAACGTTCACGTGCAATGGAGGTGAACAGATCTGTTTACTAAAAACAATCATGACTCCCGTCAATGGGGGCAGCATAGTGCTCACATGTGAGTCTATTAGTATGAGAACCGCTGCTCCTCTGGGAGCCGGGGAAGTTTTGCGCTTCAATGTCGCATACATCGACATCACTTATTGAGTCCTTAGATATGGAGCTTGAGAAGAGATGATGACGGGGAAGCATGAAAGTCCAACATTTAAATCGAGCATGGGGAACACGATAGCACGAGCACAAACCCATTGAGCTTCAGAGAAAAAAAAAATGAATACTGCTAAGAAAAAGCTGACCAGCTTCTGCATGGTCGCTGTGAGCCCCGCGGCTGGTATCGATCTATCTGTGTCCATGGTGGTCCTGTTCTCACGGCCGTCTTGTCCAGCAAGTGCGCGCCCAACCCACCCCCCATCTTGTCCAGCAAGCGCACACCTGACCCTCCCTTCCCTCAAAAAACGCCAACTCCTCAAACCTCGACCGCCGACGCGGCGTGGCTGTCATGCAACAAAGGATTAACGACGCGCTCGTCCCACTTGAAAACAAAATCGTCGCCCAGCTCCTTGCGGCACGCCGTCGTGACCGCCTCCCAGACGTTCTTGAAGACGCCAAAGTTGGCCGGGTTCTCCTCGTCATTGTCGCCGCCCTGGAACACGCCCGTGCGGACGAGGCACGTGTTCCAGCCGTACATGTTGCCGCCGACGATGTCCGAGGCCGGGTTGTCGCCGATCATGTAGACGTTCTGGGGCACGCGCTCCTCGCCGTGCAGCTGGTCCATCCAGGACGCGATGACCTCGTCGGCGTACTTGTACGTCGCCAGCTCGGGCTTGCCGTAGACGACGCGCTCGAGCTCGACGCCCGTCAGCGCCTTGTACATGGCCTCGAGGCCGATGCGGAAGGCGCCCTGGCTCATGCGCGGGATGGGGTGCTCCGTCGGGCACAGCAGGTCGCCCTGCGAGAAGTAGATGGGGATGCGCTGCGACACCGGGTCGGCCGCGATGGTGCCGTACCGCCCGTTCTCGGACCGCAGCAGGTCGACGATGATCTGCATGTCGGTCGCGTAGTCGCGCGAGTCCGAGAAGACGAGGATGGCGTCGATGTTGATCTTGGAGAAGTCGCGCGGCCGCGAGGAGGCCCGCTCCTCTTCGGTGAAGACGCGGTACGGCGCGATGGACTCGTCCCAGGCGATGATGTCGTTGGGCACGATGATGTCCTTGAAGCCGTACTCCTCGGCGACCTCGCGGCACCGGTAGCCCTCGCCGCCGACGACGAGCACCGTGCTGTAGTACTCGGCGAGCGCGCGCATGGGCGTGTGGCTCTGGATGAACTGCTCGGTGCTGATTGGGTTCTTGAGGATCTTGGACAGCTGCTCCGTCCGCGCCAGCTCGGGCTTGCCGGAGCCGTTGGTCAGGAAGATGTGGGGGATCTTGATGCCCAGCTGGTTGTCGCCGTTGAGCATCTCGAGCGTCCGCTTCCCCTCGGGGATCAGCCGGTCGCCGTGTACGAGCACGCCGTCAATGTCGAAGACGAAGGCCATGTTCTTGGCCTTCTTGACCTTGTGAGACAGCACATCTTGCACCTGTGAGGTCAAGATCTCGCGCGACGCCAGCGGAGGGCTCGCCTTGCCGGACTTGAGCGCCTCTTCGGTCGGGTATGTGACGCTGCTCAGTCGCGATTGACGCTTGGACTTGGGGATGGGGAGCGCAGCGCCGAACGAGTTGCGGGATACCCTCCGCTCCTTCGTGGACGGCGACGCTGAGAGGTGGTGCATGAACTGTGTCGTGTCCGCATCCGGCGACCTCAACGCCGGCACCTCGATGGTGTTGTGAGAGGTCCCACGTGGTGATAGCGGGATGGTGAGGTTGTGTTCGAGGCTCGCCCGCTTCTTGTGACCCCGGCTGTCTTGCCTGGAGTGACGGCTCCCCACGCTGTCCGTCTTCTTGTGGTGAATCGGGAACTCCATGTGTGTGGTTTTCTCGGGAGAATCAGGGGGTGTGTGCATCTGCCTCTTCGGCTGCGCAGAGAGATCGATGTCCTTGAACACTGGCTTCGACATGATCGCTGATGATATTCTTTAAAAATGAGGGACAACACTAGAGAGATAGATCCAGGAACAGGAGGAGATGAATGTTTCCAAACGTGAAACTTCCGCAGGGGCGAAACGGTTCTTATATCTGGGGAGATGGAAGCAAGGACGCTGAGAGCCTCGGATAATCAGCACGGAGAGTGAAATCTCATCTCCAGAGCCATCTTTCCCTGTCTCGCCCATCTCCATTGGAGGCCCTCAGTGCTGCCTATCAAGCAGACTAGGTGTCAGAGATGCCCGATATCCACCACCAAGAGCTCCAGTATGACGCCAGTATGGGGTGGCGTTTGAGAGAATTCCACAAGGGTCCCAACGATGGATACCAAGGACCATGGGCTTTTGCCTTTTTTGCTGCATTTGCGATAACAATTCACGTGCGGCGCCGCCTCTCGGTGACGCCGCACGATATTTTCCGAGCCGTGATGATAGGTAACACCTTGCATTGGGGGGGTGGCTGAAAAAATTGATCAGCGGCGATATGCAAGGCACACTGTGATGATAGGCGGCGAGCTTACCAAAGACCTCAAGCCAGCTACACAGTAAAAGATGCGGTGAAAGCCGGGAGGTTCGGCAGGTGCTCAATGTGGTGGTGGCCGTTGTCGATGTCGTCAGAGGGCTCCAGCGGCGGCCCGCGACCTCAGACACGTATTTGAAAGTGAAGGGGTTTCGGCGGAGCCCATGGCCGCGCCGCTCGCCTCCGTGGCACCGAGCCGCCCGCTCGTTGGTGCGTTCGGGAGCCGGTGTCAAGGACATGCCCGTCGGTGGGGGGCAGCGGGGGCCAGTGGGCGGCCTTGGCAGACAAAACTTCGTCCTGGCCCAAGACGGCGGGACGGCGGCGTCTCACGGAGAGATACGGGAGATTCCCCCGACATGACTCGGGCCTGGCGATCAGTTCCCCCTTTCGGGCAAGAGTTGTGGGCTCAGGAGGCTCTCGGAAAAACGGGTCCCGATCTGACGCTGCCACGAATTCTCTTTCATGCGCGATGCCGTGCCTTGCCATTCCGACGCAAGGGTATCCTCTCTAATGCCTCAGATCCTGTGGAGCCCGCAGAGATCCTCCTGCTACGTCACAGTGTGGAACCGGGATTTGAGGGCGGGATCGGACCCTTGATGTTGCCTCAGGAGCTTGTCTCGAGGTCTCAAACACGAGAACCGAACCAGAAGAAGCTTGCCGTCAGAGCCGCGGAAGACTGTCGAAGCTCAGCAGAAACCAAGGGAGCACGTCTTGGCCGCGATTTATTTGCCGCATCATCCCAGGAACTCGTTCAGGGGCTTTCCGCACTTAGCGTCTTGTTGCTGCAGTTCTCCATCCGCCGACTTACAGCTGTATCCCATCTCTCGTGTTCGCCCAGAAAAAAACAGCCCCGTCCGACCGAAATATTCCGCAAAGATGGCCTCCAAGACATACACGCTGAACAACGGGGTCAAGATCCCTGCCGTCGGCTTCGGCACATTCGCCAACGAGGGCGCCAAGGGGGAGACGTACAAGGCGGTGACCAAGGCGCTCGAGGTCGGGTACCGCCATCTCGACTGCGCGTGGTTCTACCGCAACGAGGACGAGGTGGGCGACGCGCTGCACGACTTCCTCAGCAAGAACCCCAGCGTCAAGCGGGAGGACATCTTCATCTGCACCAAGGTCTGGAACCACCTGCACGAGCCCGAGGATGTCAAGTGGAGCTTCCAGGACTCGTGCGCCAAGCTCCGGGTCGACTACATCGACCTCTTCCTCGTGCACTGGCCCATCGCGGCCGAGAAGAACCCCGACCACACGGTCAAGATCGGGGCGGACGGCAAGTACGTCATCAACAAGGCGCTGACCGAGAGCCCGGAGCCGACGTGGCGGGCGATGGAGGAGCTGGCCGAGAGCGGCAAGGCGAGGGCCATCGGCGTGTCCAACTGGACGATACCGGGGCTCAAGAAGCTGCTGCAGTTTGCGCGCATCAAGCCGGCCGTCAACCAGATCGAGATCCACCCCTTCCTGCCCAACGCGGAGCTCGTCAAGTTCTGCTTCGACAACCAGATCCTGCCGGCGGCGTACTCGCCGCTGGGGTCGCAGAACCAGGTGCCGTCGACGGGCGAGACGGTGCGCGAGAACCCCCTGCTCAACGAGGTGGCCAAGCGCAGCGGGCACAACCTCGCGCAGGTGCTGCTGGCCTGGGGCCTGCGCCGGGGCTACATTGTGCTGCCCAAGAGCTCGACGCCCAGCCGCATCGAGAGCAACTTCCAGATCCCAGAACTTTCGGACGAGGATTTTGCGGCGGTCGAGGAGGTGGCGCGGGGCCGCCACGTCCGGTTCGTCAACATGAAGGACACGTTTGGGTACGATGTCTGGCCTGAGGAGGCGTGAGCGATGCGAGATTGCATGTGTGGCGGAGTTTTGTGTTTTTAACCTGGTGCTGGATACCTAAGGTGGATTAGAGGATAATCAAAAGTTGAGCGTGGTTGTTTTTTCTCAGTGTTTTTCCCAACGTTTTCCTGGCATTTTGATGGGATTTGGTGCAGTTTCTGGCGAGTTCTGGTGAGCTTTGCGGTGGTTGACGCTCCTGGTCATGTTTTGGTAGGCCTCTTACCAATGTTGGTTGGGCTTTCCAAATCGGGTTTCAGTAGGCATTCCTTCTCTCCTGTGCCTGCTCGCTGCCTGCCGCTGCCTACCGGATCGACCAACCCGACCTTTCCAAATCTCTCACCCGACTTCTCGGCTTTTTGTGATTGCAACTTCCTTCCGGACCTCAGTGCGTCGTCGCTTACGGTTTGACTTGATGGAAACTGGGGAGTCCAGCAGCCCAATTACAGGGGGTCCAGCGAGAATCTTGGCTAACGATCAAGTTACCAGTTCGAGTTGACGACGGATTGCGCCATGTGGCTGCAGTCGTGCGAGACGCATGTGCTCTCACCCATTTGTCAGCACCCGCCAGCATTTGATGTTTCCGGGAAGGGAGTTGTACCGTGTTGTGGTAGTAATGTGTTGCATGGGGGAACCTTTGTGACCTCTTCATGAATAAGTCGCCGAAGTCAGAATAAATATCGCGGATATGGGGCCTTGATTCGCTCGTCTTGTTGACGGAGTCGCGTCTTGCGCTACCTTGAAGAACCCCAAGTTCTGATCAGTATCACACCTTCTTGTATTATCATCTCCCGTTCTCTTCAACATTTCACTATGGTCAAGATTGCTGTCGCCGGCCCTGGACGCAAGTACCTTCAACCCCCAAGTTGTATGTACTATCCCCGCTAACAATCGACCTCAGAGGTCGCCCACGAAATCATCGACGGTCTGCTTGCCACGGGAAAACATGAAATCACCCTCCTCGCTCGCAAGGTACGCAACGTGACTCTTTGCCAATCCCACGCCCTGATTCTTACCTGACCTGCACACCTAGGATCCCACCCCGGAGTTGGAGATAGAAGGGACCACGTGGGTCAAGGTGGACTATTTGGACCGGCCAAGTCTGGTCAAGGCGCTCACCGGTGTCCATACTGTCCTCTCCTTCATCGTGGCCCACAAGGACATCGACAATGTCACCCAAAAGGCGCTGATCGACGCCAGCATTGAAGCCGGCGTCAAGCGTATTGCGCCCAGCGAGTGGGCACTGTTAGTCCACCCCCTCAATGGTATACGCACTTGAGCACTAACCACACTACAGCGCAAAGTTTGACAACCTGGACTGGTACCACAACAAACTCGTAATTCGAGAGTACTTAAAGGAAAAGAACAAGAACGGCAAGGTACCTGACCTTGTCCCGTTCCATCCAACCATTCGACGACCATGGCTGACTTTTACCCTCTGCAGGTCATTGAGTACACTCTCTTCCAACCCGGTTGGTTCTTGAACTACCTCGCCGGCAACCGGCAACAGCCAAGCATATCCAGTCTTCTGGTCTGCTGTTGATCGACCATGAGAACAAACGTGCACGCGTTGCGGCAGCTTAGACAACCGGGTTAGCTACACCGCAATCGCGGACTTCGTCAACATCGTGGTCAAGGCCATCGCCTACGAGGGCGAGTGGCCCAAGGTCGGCGGCATCAACGGCCAGACACTGTCCCTCGCGGACGAGATCGCCATTGCGAGAGAGTCAGGGTAAGTCATACACGGAACACGCCGGCTGCCCGACGGAAGAGTTCTGACGTAGGGACAGGCAAGCCGTATGAGATTGAGACGCTGGATGTCGAAGACCTCCGGGCCGGCATCATCAAGCCTCGTGGCTGCCGCTTCTGGCCCATCCGTCCCTGAGCGAGGCCGAGAGAGCGGAGTTCTCCAAGCAGGTGGTGCGTGGCGTCACCCTCAATGTGGCCGACGGGGCCGCTACTGTCTCGGACGTGGAAACCAGATCTTCCCGGATTACAAATTTACTACGGCTGAGGAGTTTCTGACGGGGTCTTTGGCAAGGCATAAGCTGGAGTAACTCTGCAGTTTTCGTTCTGAGGTGCCACGATTGGGAGGTATCGATGCATTGCCATTGATTTTATGTCAAGTGGTGGCCTGTGAACATCCAACACCATTTTGACTTGATTCGGAACTGGTCAGGATTGGAAGCAAGGCAGACCCGGCAATCAAGTTCCAGCCGGGAAGCACGGTGCCGTGCCTGACACAAGTTCCTTGAAAGGAGACACTGCAATAAAACTCGATCTTGGGTCGTCACGGTGACTCTGCCCTTGTGAATGGTTGTTGTCAGTCTTGATTTCTGAACATCTGACCATGGTGGATGAAAGTCCAATGCCACTTTCAAGACGCACAGTGCAAAGCTTTCCTTTCGGGGAGTTCTCATCGTCCATCAACAGTCCCTGGCTCTGTTCTCAAGCAACCCCTTCAAAATGACCACATTGCCCGTTCTTGGCCAGTGATAGTGCTGCGTGGTCGATCCTGGCGCCTTCTCGACCAACATCTCGACAATGGCTTCGTGGCCTTCCTGTATAGCGAGCGGTAGCGCCGCATGACTCTGCTGGCCGCTTGGTTCAGGCAGGGCACCCTTCTCAAGCAACATCTTCACGATGCGTTTGTGCCCGCCCATCACAGCAAGCTGCAATGGAGTCAGACCAGTCTCCTTCCCGGCTCCAAGTTCGGTATCGACTCCATGATCCAGAAGCATCCTGACGATAGCTTCATATCCGCCTCTTACAGCGAGCTGCAGCGCCGTGAGTGGCTCATCGACAATACCGCCTTCTGCCCCTGTGTCGGCACCCGCTTCCAGCAGCAGCTTCACGAGACTTTCGTGTCCGCTCCTTGCCGCAAACTGCATAGACGTCTTATAAGTAGCATCCAACTTGTCGTACTCGAATCCTGCGGTGTCGGCACCGTTTTCGAGAAGGAATTTTGCCATCGTCTCGAGCCCTTGCGCTACTGCAAATGGGAGCGCCGAAGAAGGGATTGTGGCCCCGTTTTCTACCAATTTCTTGACAAGAACTTCGTTTCCTCTGACAAGGGCCCACGACACCGCCTCAGTTCCCCCACGTTTTGCTTGGTCGATTGACACCTGACATGTGCTCAGCAGAAAGGAAGCAAGGTCATCGTAGCCCCAATGTGCAAGAGACGAAAAAACGCCCCTCAACTCATGGAACCTGAAGTCATATCTCAGTCGCTTGGTGTTTGTGTGCTTCTCAAAGTGCTGATCGCAATATTTGCGAAGAGAAACGTGTGACTCCTCTGGCTGGGCTTGCACATCGGCTTCCAAGAGAGCCCGAACCGCTTCGCGGCTCCCAGTCGACAACGCAGCAAATATTGGTGGCCCGTAGCGCGCGTCGGGTACGACCTCGAAACAGGATTCTGTTCGCGGGTGGATTGCAATGAGGTCGGCCAGATTCTTTTCTGCGAAGACGTAACGGAGGCTGATATTGTACTCATAACGCCGAATGGCGTGCTTCTCGAGGTCGTTGTTGACAATTACCCACCGGCGGAGCGGGAATCTGTCAAGGAACACTCGCTGTTCCATGCCATGCTGTTGGGCGCTGTTGGCGTGAGGGAGTACATTGAGCGTCGCGTATTCGAGAAAGGGGAACTTCAACCGAAACTGCTTGTGGAGTGGCTGTCGACCTGCAGGGTAATCAAACGAAGAGTACGGTTTACTGGCTTTGCGAACCCAAAGAGTGGAATCCAGCCCATAAGCGGAATAGCAGTCACCTACTGCAGCGATGACCTGCGCCAGACAGCAGTCCCGCAAAACCTCGTGGCTCTGCCCCACAAAGTTGACGGTGACACCAGACCACTGAGCCCTGTATCTGCCCAGCAAGAAGTCGCGGACGGACTCATGGATGAACTGAACTTCGCAGGCCTTGTTCCGTGTCACTTCGGCCAAGCCCTTGGACGAATGCCTCACGAAGGCTTTCATGTCGTCCAGGTCGACGGTGTCTGGGTCCCACCGACCGGCGCCGCATTCTTCACCCAGGCCAAATTGAACAGCGAAATAGAGTTCCTGGGGTTTAAGAGGGGCGTTGGCAAAAAGAACCCATTGCAGACAGACTTGCAACAGCTTGGGGTTCTCTCCGTCCCGAGTGAGGATCATCTCGAACAAGTCGGCCAGCTTCGGGGGGATTTCGCTCAGCCGCTTCTGCATCTTGTCAATAGGCTTCCCCGGGTATTCGAAGTTGAGGATGTCGACGACCAAGACGACCCACAGGAAGATGAGTGAGGACTTTTCGAGAATCTTGGTTTGGAGAGTTTGTGCTGCCTTGGTCTTGCGCAGTCTGAGTTTTGCCGCGATGTACTGTTCGATGTCGTCTTTGTGCCCGAGTTCGTCCTCAAGCGTCAACTCGATGCCTTTCGTGACCTCGATGTGCGGATAGTGCCGGCTGGAGAAGCAGATACCTGGAGCGGGAACCAACCGTGTTAGCAACTTTTCCTATTCTGCAATCATTCTTTCGATGATGCATCTCCACACTGTGATGGGATGAAGTCTGGGTGTGGCACATACTTAGCTGGACCTGCATCTCCTGCGCCAGGTCACAGAGCTCCTCAAAAAAGAAGACCATGTCTTTTGCTTGAGCATCGTCGCACTCATCTAGCGCATCAATAAAGATGGTCAAAGACCGGGTCCCAAGCTTGGGGATAGCGTGACGGAACGTGTGCTTCAGAGCCTCCTCGTGCCAGCCGTTGGTTTGGATTCCCCTTGCGCCGTCAGCCGTCATCCACTCGAGGCTGTCTTGCAGGTCCGGTGCCTTTTCGAAAAGTTGGTGGAGAAGGGAGCGGTACAGCCCGGCCGTGGACTTCTCCTCGAGCGAGCCTCGCGCGAGGAAGAAAAAGGACAGCATGATTTGTGAACGATCGCCCTTCGTTTTGGACTTTGCCTCTTCAAAGAGGAACTTCATCAGAGTTGACTTTCCGGTACCCGGGTTACCTTTGATCCAAAGAAAGCCGCCATGTTCGATCCGTTGTGCAGGGTCGCGCCAGGATGCATACTCGGGTTTGTCGAGAAACCAGCGGCAGGTCTTTCCTTGGGCGGCCATCAAGCTTGTGAGACGCTCGTCGATCTTGGTAAAGTAGAGCTGCTCGATGAGTGAACTCTTTATCTCCTTGGCAATGACCCCTTGGGCTTCTCCCGTTTGATCCCGTCCTTCTTGCGGACGAGAAACGATGTGGAGCTCATCTTCGGATACACTTGGCTCATGACCGATGTGCGTCTCTGTTGCGGAACGGTAAGGAGATCCTGATTTCTTCTCAATTTGGCCGAGAATATGCTCCAGTGCAGCCGACACCTTGAAGTATTCCGGATCTTGCAGCCCAGAAAAGCGGCACATGTCCATGTGGTTGCTGGAGATGAACTGCCGCGTCTCGAGCGCAAAGTTGTTGAGACAAGATGATCGGTCCTCGACGACCTTTGTTCCAAACAGAGCCCTTCACATCTGTTAGCCAAGGGAAAACGTCACGGTCGCAACTTGATGCATACGTTACGCCGTATTCCTCCTGGAACGAATAGATCAACCAGTTTCTCTCTTGGCACAGGACAGGAAACTCGTCCCTCAGTTCTGCCAAGCGTTCAGAATCTGGCATGAGCGTGCTAACGATCTGGTTGTTTGCTTGGATCCCCAGGGCTTGTGCCGAGAGCGAAAGAATGTGATGAAGGGAGTTCCTAGGATCTGCCCCGCCGTGCGGTGTGCCGAAGAAGACAATCGAGGAAGTTGCTGAGAATATGTTGTGAATATGAGGTTTAGATGACTCGCATGCTCGAGCTCTCCGGAGAGCCTCCTTGACGACGATGCCACCAAGACTGTGGGCAATGAAGATGATTGGCCGTGCCACCTCTCTCGAGTTGCGCCGCAAGCCCTCGAGGCAGCAAAGGAGGTCCCAAGCATGGTCGTAAACGGTTTTCTTGCTGACTGGGCCCGTCAACCAGTGCCGGATCTTGGTGTCGTACCCGTATGTCAAAATTCGGGAGTTGGGTACTGTTTGGCAAGCGAGGTCTGCCGGCCAATAGACATCTTTTGGGAGCTGCCCTTCGGACGGGACGTTGCCGTTTCCCTCAGCTTCATTCGTTGTCGACGCCCGGCTGGGCCCTGTCGCCGATGATGCTGTGGAGGAGAGAATTGACGGGCTTCGACTAAAAAGCTGCAACCTCGGAATCTTGGAGCGTCGAGCGGCCTCACTCGGCTCGTCGTCCTGGCCCTGCCTCTTCGACCGGGTTTTGGACTGCGCTTTGGTCTTCAAGGTCCATGTGTCCTTTGGATGTCCAGTGAACCCATGGACAAACACAAGACTGGGGAGTATCAATCAGTTTCCATCCGTACCATTTTATTCGGAAACACGACGGCATGCGTGGAACAAACATACTCGACCACTGGGTTTGGTGCTTCATACAGCACCGTGAAACCCTTATCGTTCACCGCGACCGAGCCTGCCATTTCCCTTCCGTGTGAGCGCACTCATACTCTAGTCTGCGACAAAGGCAAAGCCGCCTGGTGTTGTGGCCGAGTGGTTCGGGTTTGCCGCCGCTAGGCCTGCTGTGTTTTGAACGTGATACAAGAGTTCTTCGCGTCAGAGCAGGTTGATGAAATGTTTGAAGAAGACGTAATGCAGCGGAGATGCTCGGGCGTCAATCGTCGTGAGGAGATTGAGCACGGAGTGAGGCTGAGCTGAACACGTGCACATGCACGAAGCGGACTCTCAAATGCTTGAGTGTGCCTCGACGAGGCAGACCATTGGCTGCCCGTTGAGATGCTGTGGCTGAGAGAAAAATTCCACAGCCCCCCCGTCGTTGAAGCCCTGAACCATCCGCCCAACATCGCGAACTGCACCAACCCTACCACTCATCCCTCTCGGGCTGACAACTTTGTAGCAAGGATAACATGACGAGCGGTTTCTCGGGGTTCCTCAATGAAACAAGCAGCACGGACATCTTTACCGCTTTCCTGTTCTCCAGTTGTTTTATTTTCCCCGTCAGACCGAGAACTGACATGTTCTGTTCCGTTCACCGTTGAGAGTGCTGTTCAAGACTGGTCCAACAGTCAGCATCCCTCCCGTCTCCGCGTACCCAGTGATTGAGAGAACTCCCATCTCGGGTCCATTATCAAGTATCTCGCCCACAATTCTCATTACGATGCCGCTCGTCCCCGAGCCTTCCCTGATCACTGCGGCAATCTCCTTGCCTTCGACACCGTCCCTGCCGAAGACTGGAACCTTGGTCATGTGGTGATTCCAGCTGGCGGCAGCAGCAAGGCGAAAGGCAGGTAGGTTCTTGCCTTCACCGAAAGGGTTTCGTTGTGCGAGGCTATTGGCATGCGACACGCTGGTCCGGCCTGGTGCAATATCGACACGAAATTCGATCTCATCCTTCTGGATGCTCTGAGACGCCTGCACGCATTGGGAATCACGTACGGCGGGTGCGTGAGGAGCGACACGTTCCTGGTCTACTCCGTATAGCATGGGGTGGTATTGCTCCAAGACCGTCGCTAATTACCTTATGCACCCAATCGAAAAAGCGTTAGGTGGTATCCCGTAGGATCTACCCGATTCATCCAGGGGCGAGCACAAGTTCCGAGAGTGGGTTTTTGCTCTTGGCACACGGCTCAAGCGAAAATAAAGTGGAACCAAACAAAGGGGCTCACTAACGTGAAATAGGTAGGTAGATATCTCGACAGTCGTTGGTCCTCGAGTACGGTTTGGACGCCATCTTGTCTCCCTCTTTCTCCTTTTTCCACCACCATCCAACGCCAAAAGAAAAAGCCGCCGCCATGGTACGCTCCATCCTCTCCCTCGCCCTCTCGGCCCTCGCCGTCCTCCCCTCCCCAACGACCGCCTACCAGGTCGTGAAAGACGGTCCCAACGTCCTCGATGAGTGCGCCGCCTGCCCGTTTCTGTACAAGACCTTCTACACGTGCGCCAGAACCGTCTCCCAACCGACCCGCACCAACGTCGGTGACTGCGTCTGTCCGCCCCGCCCCTCCGCCGGCTCCGACAACGGCTGGTACCCCTATATCGAGGCGTGCGCGGGCTGCCTGCCTGTAACGGAGTCCGGCGACTTCTGGAACACTATGGCCACCATGTTCTGGCAGACGGTCAATGTCTGCCGCGGGGACCGCAATGTCACGACCGATGCGGAGGGTGTGCTGTGTATAGCGACTCCAAAGATGGAGAATTGCCTAGCGCTGAGGGACGCGTCCGAAGGTCCGACGTGGGTGGCCTATCGGATGTTCGGGTACGAGGAGCATAACAGCAACAAGACACAGGTGCTGAATTTGGCGGCGTTTAAGGTCAACTCGACGTCGACCGAGGCGGCGGCGGCGTCGACAGCGGCCAAGACCACTACGCCGGGAACCGCCACGGGGCTGGAGAGTGTGGCGGCGAGCACTACGCCGCCGCCGGCTACTACTACTGGGCGGTCGAGCCAAGCGCCGCAATAACGACAACCGCCTCGTCTTTGCAGCGGCTCGGTTAAGCCAGGGATCGCCGGCGGGATATGCTTTGGGCGGAATGGTTATTGCTGGGATTTGGGCTACTTTGAAGTGGGAGGAGGTTAGACGTTTGTTGCGTTGATGGGGGCATGTAATGTTAATATCAAGAGGCAAATAGGTAGAGTTGGCGACCCGGCCGGTTTCAGAAGTGTAGGACTGTGCCATTTCGCGATTACACTGAGTCTGAAGTTATTCTCCCCACATTTATGCTCTATATACTCGGTGATATAATCGGGATTGAGTGTGTCTGCTGAGGCACTTGCTTTTATTGCTAGCTACGAGCAACGAGATACGTAGTGTCTAACGTGCCTAGACGTCACTCGGGAGCCGCGTTGATCTTCATAGCTTACATACTCTCCCTCATTACACCTTACCTATCAAAGTGATAGAGCGCAGTGCCTCTCAGACTGATATCACACGGAGCTTAGCCTTCCAGCGGATCAGAGTGTCCAATCTTAACCAACCGACACACACAATTAAAATAAACCAGTACGCCCTCACCTGCCCTAAAACTACGTAAAACCTTATGACAATCCATTTGACATTTGTTGGCACAATCTTGGCGTTGCCTCACAGCAGCTTCCTCACAGCCGTCTCAACCAGGGCACCAGCAACCCCACAGCCCACCACCACCCAAGCCCACTTGTTGTGCACTTGGCTAACGTCGGGCCAGAACGCATTCCTCTCATGTCGATATTTGTCGAAGTCAATCTTCTTTGTCACGTCTTCGGCTCCGTAGCGCCGAGCCTGAGACTCCTCGTTCTCCTTGTCACCTCCCACGCAGCGGAGGAACAGGTAGTTTGTGAGCGGTCCCAGGAGCGCAACCGGGGCGAGCATGTTGTTGGCACAGAGAAGCAGCGGGAAGCTGAAGTGCACCAGCGCATCACCGAGATAGCTGTCAAGGCTGTCAGTGAATGACTCGACAGAACTGACCAAAGGCACAAGGGACTCGACTCACTTGGGATGCCTCACCCCCCAAACCCCGTCCCTGCACATCTTCCCCTGGCTGTCGGCCCTCTCCTTAAACTCCCCCAACTGCCAATCCGCCAGCACCTCCAACGCCAGCCCGGCACTAAACAACCCGACGGCCACGGCCTGCGCAGCATCCTTCCACCCCCCACTCGCCCCCCACACCGTCCCCTCCCTCAGCCCCAACAGCCCCATGCGGAACGGCGTCGTCACCGACAGCGCAATCACGCTCTGAAACACCGCCTCGGGCAGATACACCGTCAACCACGCCCAGTCCCAAAACCCGCCCGCCTTCACAGGCCTCTTCCCGCCCCACAGCTCCAGCCCTCCGTGCTTGACCGCCTCATACCGCGGATCATCCCTCCCGCGCGCCCACGCCCGCGTCGCGACGCGGTACAGCAGCCGCCCGCCCGCCCCACCCGCGCCACCTTGCCCAGGAGCAGCTTGCGCCCCGGTCAGCACGCGCCACGCGGTGCTGAGCGACACGGCGGTGCGGCGAAGGGGTGTGCCGCAGCACGCGGCGGCGTGCCACGCGGGACGGGGCCCAGGCGAGGTCCTTGGTGTCAAGGCGGTCGGTGAGGCGGGCGTAGCGTAGAGCAGGGCGACGGGGTGTTGATGCGAGGAGGAGGAGGGTGGACTTGAGGAGGCCGACGACGAGCGAGGCGAGCGGGTGCGGGCGCGGTGAGGGGGGAGGGCGGGTGGACCGGGGGCAGGTCGGCGGAGCCGCCCCAGGGGTTGGTGGTGTGGTGAAGTGGTTCCATGGCGGATTCCTGTTGGGTTTTAAGATGCCATAACTTGGTCGATGGTTGTTATTTAGTCGGTTGGGTTAAGGTGAAGATCGATCCATGACCAATGTGGTGAAAAGTGCTGGATGCGATAGGAGGGCTGTGGGGACAAATTCAGCCTACCTTGGCCCCGTCGTGATGTCACGATGAGCACATCGATGGCTGCTGGGCGTAAATAGGAGTGATACACTATTATATAACGAGAAAATGCACCAATGAATTCTTGACAGTCGTCTAACTCGCGCAGCAGTGCGAAGGAGGGCTGCTACCAATATATACTCCTTTTCCGGCAATCTTCACGTCAACGATGCATAGTTGAACGCTGTCGAGCGTGTCGGAACCTCATCATCCCCCCATCGCCTGCTGCCTTTTTTCATAGTTCTGGACAAAAGTCATGCCGACGTCCGAGATAGGTCTCCCAAAGAAATCGACTTGGTTGATGGCGAAGCGAAACTTTCCCAGGAAACTGTCATGCTCAGTTATGAGGGTGGGAAAAGTGTTGACCCACGGCATCCAGGCCCTCTGATTCTCAAATGCCAGCCGTGCAGCGGCAATCAGGTCCGGGCCCGGGTTATGGTCCAGCCCACACGCCTCAGCCACCCTGGTCCAGTCGAGAACTGCAAACCATGGCGCCGGCGCATCTTTGATGGGAGGCTGACCCCATGAAAGCACCAAATGGGCGGATGGGCGGTTGAGGTTGAGATCGTCGTTCTTCATGAAGTCGTCGTAGTCTCGAAATTTGGAGAGGCGGAGAATAATCACACCAAAAGGGAAGGCCGCAGACGAGGGTTGGGTGCTGGTGTTGGTCCTGTTGGTGCCACCCTGCGCCTGTTTTTGTTGGACGTAAGAAAATCCTGTCGCCGGCTTCCACAGAGGGGGCGCGCGGCGTCACAACTGCGAAAAGCATGTCAGAAAGGTACCAATCATGCTTCAAGTCTAGCTCTTCGATCCTCATCCCCGGCGCCAAGTGGTTAATTCCGACGAACGCCAACGCCGCGGTGGTGGTGGGACAAGGAGACACCGCGAAGGACGCCCTCGAGAGGTTCGCTTAGGGCCTACAACACCGCTCGTACAGCGCTTTGATGCTGGAGGATGCAGAAAAACTCTAGAGGGATTGATTTTGACGAAACCCTCTGTGCCGCATCGTGTGAAAGTCCCCTCCGTCTTGTCCAGCGCTCGAAGAAGAATTGCTGGATGGCTTGTGAAGTCATCCCGGTATACGCAGTCCAAAATCCCAAAATATACTCGCTTTTTCTCCCGGGCCGCCCGGCAAAGACATAGGCGTGTCTCGAGCGCCTTTTGTGACGGCGAAAGTTCTGTCAGCTCCGGCGTTTGTGACGAACCCGGCCAGACTGGTGCATTCCCTTTAGGTAGTTCGATCTCGCCCGAGCCCGCAAAACATGCAGGTGAGTTTGCGAGGAGTGGGTAATCCCTCCCCGAGGTTGGTTCCATGGCGTCCGGCAAGTGAGAAAATGCCAGGATCGACTGATCGTTGGAGAACCTCAGGATCTCCTGTTGGAGCCGAAAAAAGGCCCGACGCCCTTCCCCGTAGAGCATGGGGATGCTCACCCCGAACAGGCCGAGGAGCGAGTAGGCCTCGTCCTCGGGCCGCGTTGTCTGCCGCCGGGCTGCCCATGACATTTTTTGAGCGATGCTGAAGGAAGCCAGGGCGCTCACCAGTGCCTCCGCGGGTGTCGATTCGAGCGTGCTGAATTCGGCAGAAGGTTTCTGTTGGGAGGGATCGCCTTCTTGACGGACATACCAACGAAGAACCTTGATGTGGATTCCGGTCTCGCCGCTAATCCTGTCCGCGAGGTCGATGTGGTTCTGGTCATCGTTGTTGTAGTTGTCGTAGCTGTCGCTGATGTCACTCCTGCTTTGGCTCCAGTCGCTCCTGTCGCTCCTGTCGCTGGTGTCGCTGGTGTCGCTGGTGTCGCTGGTGTCGCTGGTGTCGCTGGTGTCGCTGGTGTCGCTGGTGTCGCTGGTGTCGCTGGTGTCGCTGGTGTCGCTGTCCTCGATGGGCTCGCTAGGGTTGGCTTGCCTCCTGCCAATGAACGACCAATTGCAGTCGAAGAAGCACACGTCCCGCGGCGCGATCAGCTCCTGCAAGGTCCAGCCGCGTGTAAACCAGCGGCTGCGCTCAAAACCAGCCTCCGGCTCGGCGGAGTGGGAGGAGGAGTCAAAGTCGGCCAAGTAGGCATAGCACCGACCCGCATTATGGTACCACATGAACATGGAGTTGATGGCCTCGGAGAGCTCGGCGCTACTGCTCTTGTCGATACAACAGGTGTCAATCCAGATATACCCGTAGCCATCCCGGCGAGCCTGAGAGCAGCTGCCATTGATCTTATCGAAGCCCTTTTTGCCAACGGGGAGCGGTTGGTTTGGATCACGGATGTCGTCAAACAGAATTTCCTCGTCGCCCCATGTGTGCGACAGGATGGCGTATTGCGGGACGGAGTGCCCGATGAACGACTCGAGCCTCAGCGACTGTGTGTTGAGCAGACGCATCTTCGAAAAATTTACTCCCTTTGTGATAAAGTTGGTCACTTCAAGTGGTCATGGATCGAATGCAGGCGTCAAGCTTGAAGAATGTGAGTGCTTTGCTCACACGATCGGAAGCGCTGCATAGTGAGTGCCCCCGCTTCAGCCTTGCCAGGCCTGGCGCAGCGAGCGTGGCGCAGCTTGGGCAGGAATGCGGGAGACGCCAGCACAAGGAAGCTGTTGGGGCATTCGAGGCGTGATTGGTGTCTTGGAACCAACAGCAGACTCCGCACCGCGACATCGCCAACCCGTGTTTTCGCCAATGCATTGACAAGCCTGATTGCAAGGCAGACTTGGGCCTGGATTGGGACGGCTCAGGGCTCCCTTTTTCAAATAGTTTTTGATACTTTCGATTGCTGCCTCTGTCTTCTCTACCCGTTCCCTGGCCCAGAGAACCACCGCCTTCTTCTCGCCCTCCAGCATTTCCAAATCCCTCCCCCTTATCGGGCCTCTCACTCCCCCGTCAAACACAACCTTCCATCCTGCGTCGGCAAGCCCCTCCCTTCCTCCACCGCCCACCTCTCGCACCCCGGCGTATTCACCGCCCAAAACACGCCCCACGGATCCCTCCTCCTCTTCACGCCCACCAACCGTCCATACCCCTCCCCGAAAAACGCCCGCTGCCACTCCGGCTCCAGCACATCCGCCTCGTTGAAATACGCCCCGCCGTCCGGCGTCACCTCCCTCACCCTCTTCATCACCCTCTCCAGCCTCCCATGCCGCTCCCAAAACTCCTCCGGCGTCTGCCTGCCCACCCCAAGAGACCGAAACCCGTCGTCAAAGACATCAGCGTGCATGATCGCGCCGCGCCAGTGCGCGGCAATGGAATTCCTCGTGCCGGGCCACCCGGCCACGGCGCGCGGCGTCCAGAAGTTGACGCCGTGGAAGGTGAACCCGCCCTCCTCGACGGTCGCGCGGATGGCGGCGAAGGTGGTGTTGTAGACGGCCTGGTCGGCCCAGTTGGAGCGCGGGAAGAGGCGCGAGGCGAAGTAGACGTTGCCCGGGGCGGCGCCGGCGCCGGTCTTGGGCGGGCGGGTGCCGGCGGCGGGGAGGGTGGCGGGCGGGATGGTGGTCAGGTTGGCGGGGATGCCGAGGCGGTTCAGGGAGGTGTAGAGCGGGGTTAGGAGGGCGGTGATTTGCGGGGGGGTGAGGAAGGGGATGTGGAAGTCGACGTCGAAGGTGTAGGAGGTGTTGGATGCCGCCCCCTTGCGGACGTAGCTGTAGTGGGTTGCGCCGGCGTCGCAGAGGGCCGGGGCGAGGGACTGGTACAGCCAGACGCCGGACCAGAAGGTTTCGGTGGCTTTGATGGTGGAGGAGGGGGAGCCGACGTGGAAGGCGAGATGGACCGTGGTCACCGGGGTGGGGGGGTGCACTTTGATGATGGCGGAGGTGAGGACGCCGTAGGTACCTGGTGGGATGTCAGTTCAGTGGCTGCTTGATTGTAGACCTGTTGGACTCGGGGACTCACTTCCACCGCCTCCCAGCATGGCGTAGAACAAATCTCCGTTCTCCTCGGGCGTGACGAGTCGATACCTCCCGTCCGCAGTCACCACTTGGAACGCCAGCACCTGATCGGCGCCGTGTCCGTAGACCGAGCTGAGGAAGTTGTGCCCACCCCCTGCGATCCAGCCCCCGAACGCTCCGACGGTGTCACCGCCAGGAATCTCAATGGTGATGTTGTATTTGTCCATGTAGTTCACGAGCTCCCACGTCTCAATGCCGGCGCTGACACGCGCCGCACGCCCCGTGTAGGGCCCGATGGTGTACTCGGGGATGTACTCAAACTCTTTCAGGTGGTGCGTCAGAATGCTAAGGGCGCCAAAACCGACGGATCGGCCGTTGAAGTCGTGGCCGGCATTTCTGGCACTCTCAGCACCCATCCATCTGCAGGCAAGTGTCACGAAAGGGAGGCCTTACTTGATGACCAGCCGCAGATGCCTGTTGCGAGCAAAGTTGACCGCCAGCTGGATGTGTTTGACGGTGGTGGCATTAACGACATAGACGGGGAACCCGCCCTGTGTGCAGTTGCCGGCGGGGTTCCGAGACACCGGGCAGGTGTTGCCCGCGACCCAGTCGGTCAGGACAGTAATGGGGTCGTCAGAGTAGAATCGCGTTCCGCTGGCCCGGGTGAGCAGGTAGTTACACTTGTCGGCGTCGTAATAGTCCCCTGCGTAGCAAACCGCACCGGGTGGAACAGGCTTAAGCAAGACTCCGCCCAAGGTTTGGTTGAACTTGTCCCATTCCTCTTCCGAGGGCCATCCCGGGTCTCCCGGGGCGATCTTGCACCTGGGTCCGGTGTATCTAGCTCCATGGGTGTTGCCAAAATCAACGTCGGGATAAATGTCCTTCTCCGCCAGCTGCACCTTTTCCCAGGGGAAGTTGGTACAGGTGGAGAGTGAAGCAAAAGAGACGAGGGAAATGAGCCACCGCATTGTGAATCTCGTTCACCGTCAGCGAACAGGGCTGGAATGACTTGGAAAGTTCTTCTGGGACATTGGACGCAATTCTACTGGGTGTCTCGGTGGCTATAAGTTGCCCGAGGGAGTCCGATTCTAGCTCCGAAGTATGCTTCAGCAGCCCTCAGGACCTGTGTGGTGCAAAGCCAAGGGGGCCAAGCTGTTGTGCAACAGTTGGGGTACCCCGTGACAAGACCTGCGGGATATAGGCAATGCATGTTAGGAGTATGACCCAGAAACTGACAAAAGCTGGATTCCACGGAGTGCGACAGTCTTGGGAATTCTTGGGAATGTGCTATTTCCGCTGCCATGATGGCACTCTATGTAGCGGCTGTCTGCAGCCTTGGATACGTGACGGCGGGATGCCGCGGCGGGCAAAGTCCGGGAGGACCGCCAAAGCAACAAACCGGTGGGGTTTGTGTGTGTTGTAAATAGCCGTGGATAGTGCGGCTCGGGACGGACAATAGGACACCAGATCCAGCCTCACATCTGGCCGTCTTTTGGGGAAGAAGTTGGTCGATCGTTTGCCAAGAGGTTGCAAGCTGAGAGAGCTGCAGGGCGGGTGGTGATTGACCACCGCTTCCATCAACCTTCCTCCAATCTATTCCAAAGCTAACGGATGTCCAGGCTTGGCTATTGGCCTGACCGCGTTGTACCCCCCTCAAGATCCGCAGACTCGATCAGCTGGCGATGGCAGATTGGCTGGCCAGGAGGCTCCCGGCGACAGTGAGGGAGAGGAGGGGCGAGATGATGTACGAAATCTAGGCATTGTCAGACAAAGCAGGTCCCTTGAGCACGGACTGGGGATCACTTACCGTGAGCAGCTTTGAGATCTGCCTTTCCGTGTCCTTGGAGCCTTCGGCGACCTGGACCAGAGTGATCAACTTCATGGCGCTCGGGCCGGTGGGCATCATCATGAGGCAGAACCACAGGATGGGATCGGACCCGAGCAGAGTGGTCTTGGTGGCGAGAAAGTAGATACTGCTGATCGAAACAGCAGGCCAGGCGATGAACCGCACACCCAAAATGTACGAGAGGGTTAGCCACGGCATGGAAAACACGTTCTCGTTGTTCTCGTAGGCCTCCTTGGTCGAGCAATACAGCGTGATGCCAACGACGACAACGGGGAGCGAGACGAAGAGCCCTCCGACCGACTTCAGGGACGACGTCAACCAGGCGGAGAAGAAGCCACCGTCCTCTGAGCTGTTGAAAAAGGCACGGTGGAATACCGGAACCAGACCAATGACGGTGCCGATGAGAGCGCCGAGCAGCGGGGCGTTGAAAAAGTCCAAGATGAAAAGCGCCCACCATTTCATGCGGGGCGACATGAGATTCCACCGCCGGCGCGGCACAAACCACGGACGGCGGTGGTCTGGCTTTTGGTCCTCCTGGGCTTTCGCCAAAAGAAAGGAGCTGCGTCTGACGGGGGCGGGCGAGTGCACGGAATGCGGGAGGTGCGAGTCTAGCAGCCTCGTCTGCTCGTTCGCCTCGACGTCACCATTCGGGGTCTCGTCTTGTGATTCAGAGCTCGAGTCGGCAAAATCGTCGTCATCATCGCCCTCCTCCAGCACCCTGGGGCCCACGGCGAAGGTGATGCAGTTGTTGATGGTTGAGTAGACAAGGAAGTACGCCTTGGCTCTCTCGACGGCTTCCTTGGTCGTCTCGTCAGCTACAATCAGAGATTTTAGGATGCCGGTCTCCTCAAGAGCCGTCATGAGAAGGAGCGGGTAGCTGGTCGTGTTGTTGATCAGGATGGCGACGGTGGTGTACTGCGGGAAGCCGAGGACGCGGTGGCCGAAGGTGCCAACCAGAAAACTGACGATGTGGGTGATAATTCCATAAACCAAGATGACCAGGTAGCGGTCGGCGTTGTCGGCGTGCAGCTCGGCTCCGACCTTGGTGATGAGCAGGGCGGGGAGGAAGATGCGGACACACATGCGGGAGATGGCGCGCGTGTCTTTGCGCTCGATGAGCTTCAGCCGGGCTGCGAGGCCGCCATAGGAGATGACCAACAGGACACTAAGACTGGCCTGGATCGCCCCAAGGAAGGACTCAAGGAGACCGGCGGCCATGGTGCATTTGTTGGGTGGTGGTTGATAACGGCGGTGGTAGTGGTGGTTAATGGTGGTGGGGGTGCTGTTGTCTGCAAGTCCCTTCAGGAACCGGAAATGATCGCCGTACCAATGGCACCTTTGATGCAGTGTCAGCGGCCCAGGAAAGTCAAAGTCAGTCTTGAGCTCGGGACTGTCAAGTCCTTATGGGGATTGCCGCAGTGTCTGACGCCAGACTGGCGAGATTTATTCAAAGTCAATCTCTCTCCTCTGGAGTTTGCATGCAAACATGAATTCGGGCAAGGAAGGAAAGCGTGTTCAGCAAGATTTATTGAATCGAGGCCCGAGTCATCCATGACGTCGCCAAAGACTTGCCCAGACTCTCAGGTTGTCCCAGGCAAGACTGCTCCGGCCTTGGCAGGGCCCACCCTCTCTGTCGCATGGGGGTCGGGCTGTCATCCAACGACAGGCGAGAGCGTGTTCCTGGCTGATCTGCGGGTCTCGCCCCCCGCATTTCCAGCAGCGCACCAGTTATGGAAGGTAGTCCAGTGACCACTCATAAAAACCACCCACGAAGGCTTCACACTTCGGCCGTCTAGACCCTGGACCCGCGCAGCTTGTTTTCGGGTCAGAGATGTACATAACCAAACATTGGGAAAAATACGAAGTCGGCAGCACTGTCATTCACTCCAATTTCACCTCGATCCCTTTGAATTCAAGGGATCGAAGCGATCAAGCCAACCCAACCTGTCAGAACATAGGGCAAATACCGAAACGCTCCAAAAAACAAATTTGGGGCCCCATCCACTTTTAGCCAAGTGGTAAAAGCGTTTCCACACAACCCGTATTACACTCAATTCGGGCGCCTGGGGCGCCATGGTCAAGTTTCGCGTTAATGACTCATCAACTCATGAAGTCCGAAAAGACCAGCTCTTCATCCTACGGAATACCAGAACCCCCAACCCCCAACTCTTTCCACTGGCACTGACCACACAGCCACGAGAGCACCGGCCCCCCTCTTCGTCGACATCGCCGAGTGATCGTGGTAGCCGTCGCTCTGCACACAGCCTTGCATGCATACTATTGAAGCACGGGTGGAATAGGGTGCCACGAGTACATCAATGTTATCATTTGCCAGGATGCCGGAAGGGAGCATTGGGGCCCCGGGATAAAGTGGCACTCTTGTGGGCGCTACCATGAGCGGCAGAGGTGGTTTCGCCATCGTTCAGTTGCTTTTTGGGTCCGCAGGAAGCAGGCGAGAAAAACGACGGCGCCTGCATTTTGCCTTTGATGCGACTGAGGATGTCGCCGATCCGACCCAGCTCCTTGTTCGAGCGCACACACAGCTCTCTGTTGTTGAGGTATTCGAAAAGCCCAGGTCCGCAGCCAAGCGGCCAGGTGGGCAGTCGGTAGAAGCGTATATAACCGCAAACGTTGATGATGCCGTACATTTCTTCGTTCTCCGCCATTCTTGCCATGTGGGAGTTGAGATGCGAAAGTCCCTTGTTGAAACTGTCCATGCGCGAGCTCTCTGTTAGACAATACTCGAGGCCATGGTACTCAAAAACAACCAAAGGCTTCTTGCCGTGAAGTTTCACCAATCGAATGATGGGGTTGCTTTCCCAGTTTTCCTCTTCTGGCGAGTTGTATGCGCTGTGCAGGAAGCCCTCGGACTTGGGAAACCACTTTCTCAGGGTGCTGTTCCATGGGTCCATGTCAACCTCCACCTTCGAGGTTTCCTTTTTGGCTGGCTTTTGGACTCCCGGAAGAAGCGATAGAAGTCGTTTGCCTCGACTAGAGGAAGCCATCATGTCGACGCACAATAAAGCCCTTGTATGTTTGTGTGGGTGAAAGGGTTGGGCTAGCTGGCAGTGTGGTTGATGTCGCAGACTGGTGGAATATGGTACTGTCATCAAAGAACGATTGTGAAAGACAAAACGACATTGCGCCTCTACTCCGTCTTTATCCTCGGCACGATTGGTACAAAAGCTTCAGGCCGTCTGATATGTGCGTGAGACCAAGGTCGGCTCGTCGGCGAACGAGAAGGGGCCAGCATTTTAGCTGCCCCGGCCAACGTGGCCAAGACCGAAACAAGACAGAGAACGGCAGGCCAAAGCGAGAGAAATTCTGTTCAAGAGACCCAACCGCACCAGTTGGCCGTCGTCTAACACATGCTGTTTCGGGCCTGTGGCACAGCCGCCAGGCCGGTCGCCGGCCGCCATCCGTTCGTCCCATGCTTTCACGCGGCCCAGCAGCACTTCGCTTCGAGTTGGCCTTCAGGGTGACCCCTTCCAAGCTTTTGCAATTCAGCCCACCCCACGCCAATTTTAGCAGGCCCCCTTTTCCCAGGGTGACTCGGCGTCGACAACCAAAAGAGCATTTGGACTCTGAACTCAGCAATTGGCACCCGGTCTGTAGCTCCAGTGGAATGAGATTCCTCGGTTGCCGCTGTCCCCAACCGGCCGGTCCGAGGATGCAAAACCACGGGCACACGAGGGAACTTAGTTTCCAAGCAGGAGTTAACAACTGAGTTCTCAGAAACAATATTCTACTACTCAGCAGCTAACCAAGCACCCACACCCATCCCTCAACGCTCATTCCACCACCCAACATCTCCGCCTTCAAGCACCATAGAGCTCCTTCAACACCTCCGCGAGCTCCGTCTTGCCATACTTCTTCTCCCCCGCCGTCGGCCGCGGGTCCTCGTACAGGATGCCGCCCTCCAGGTAGCTCGCGTTCATCTCGACAAAGGCCGCGGCGACCTGGGGCGGGAACACGGCGCCGTAGAACTCGCCCAGCCCTTCCTTGGGGATGGGCCGCATCTCGAGGCTCCTGCCGGCCGCCGCCTCGAACCCCTTTTGCGCGTCGACCGAGGTGTAGGCGCGCGGGCCGTGCAGCTCGAAGATGTGCGGGCGCGCGGGGAGCGGGGTGCCCGTCGCGAGGAGCTCGGCGGCGCAGGTTGCGCCGATGTCTTGGACGGCGATCTGGAGGAGGGCATGAGCAACCTTTCTTTTCTCTTTTGCTTTTCCGCTGTGATGTGGGAAGTGTGGGTCTTACCATGGGCAGGGCATAGTCGAGCGGGGTGAGCGTGGTGAAGAAGAAGCCGGCCTCCTTGATGGTCTCGACGTTCATCGCCCAGTTCTCCATAAAGTATGCACAGCGGACAAAGACGACCTCGGGCGCGGCGTCGTGCAACACCGTCTCGGCGGCGTGGTTGCTGAGGATCTCGCCCTGCACCAAAGTCCAGCAGGTCAGTCAACCGGTTCAACAAAACCCAGACTCACAGGGGCATCTTACAGTTCCGCGATCATACTGCGCCCCGACGCTAGACAGATACACGAGACGCTTGACCGACCCGGCCTTCTTGACGGCCGCCTTGACGTTCTCAGCGACCAAGTGGGCGTGCGCGACGATGTCCTTCTCCTCGTAGAGGGGAGGGGTGATAACGAGGACGGCGTCGGAGCCGGCAAAGTCGAGAGTCGCCGCGTCTTCGACGTCGCCCTTCACGGCCTCGAAGCGCGGGTGGGCCTTGAACTCGGCGGGGACCTTGTTGAGATCGCGGTAGTAGCCCTTGACGGTGGCCGAAGGGTCCGCTAGAAGGGAGCGGACGGTGGCGGCGCCGGTCTTGGGGGAGGCGGGGACGACGGTGATTTGCATTGTGATGTATGGTTTGAGCGTGTGGCTGCGGTTGTGGTTGCGGTTGCTTGTTACTGTGGAATGTGGTGGATTGATGATTGTGATGTCAGGATTCAGGGTCCAAAGGCGGCGTTTGGTTGTGGTTTAATACGACAACGATGCCGCATCCGGCAGGTCCATGATGATCACCTCCACCACATTACCCATCATTGTTGCTCTCTGTCAAACTGCGAGGCTTACGAAAATGGGCTTGCAGGCCTCGTCACCCGCGGTCGACTTCGCGGCCCAGAAAGGGAGCCAAGAAGCAATATTCTGCTCATTCGTGATACATTCGTCAACGCCGAGATGTGGCTTCTCGCGAAGGAGGTTCGTTTCGAGGGTGTTTTCGTCGAGGGACCGAAGTTGAGTAATCAGCCAACTGACAAAGGCGTAGGCAGCTGAGGGCGACGTGTTGCTGTCGAAGCTTGGGACACGGCCACGCGTAGCGAAGCCAAGAGTCAGACGGGAGAATGAAAGCCCACAGCGGGCCACAACCACGATTAGTGATCACGAAACCAAGTCCTTGGCGGCCCTACGTTCCTCCTCATTGGCAGCCTGAACGTGCCCTGAGAAACAACAACATCAAATCATCAACGCACACCACCACTATCAAGACGCAGGACGAGATCAATCTCATCTCCTTGATTACAAATGACTTGGAACAAGGCGGCTCCAGCCACTCAGCCCGGACAAGCAGGACATCAGCCGGGTCATGGCGTTGGCCTCACCCAAGCCTTGTGTGGAAACGCTTTTACCACTTGGCTAAAAATGGACGGGGCCCCAAATTTCTATTGGAGCGTTTCGGTATTTGCCCTTTTGTTCTGACACCTTGTGACATCCCTTGGGCTCACTTTGCAATGGGTCGAGGCGGTTGGACGGCACAGCGGACTGGAAGTCGTGGTAACGTTTTTCCTCGCAGGCGATCTGTGGAACAGACGCCGTGGGCAACATGACGCCACACCGGACACGTTCTCCAACGCATGGGTGAATGTCGACAAACTTGTGAGTAGGGAGAGGTTATGTTAAACATCTCAGCTCGTTCATTTCAAGTGTCTCTGCGACAAACAAGTTTCAGGAGCACACTTTATGGAACCACTGCTCCAAGCGATACAGTCACCAGCACCCCTCAGGTTCCGGGCATCCCCTACTTCCACGTCACCGAAGTGACATTGGCCCTCCACGGCTTCGGATCAGGGGCAACACAGCGTATCCTATCGTCCAGGTATGTCGTACAAGTCAAGCCCGGCGTTGTGGTCCGCACCTCTCCGCTGAACGTGATCCTGCCACCCCAGCCCCCAAACAGTCAGCAGGTTCTCAACTTCTAAATCAACCCGGGGCACGAAAGGTCGGTCAGACTTACGGGCTCTTCGCATCCAAATCCGCACACTGCCACTGCACCCTCAACCCGAGAAACCGACTCGCCATCTCATACCGGAACTCGCACCCCGTCGGCGCCAGCACCGGATCGCCCACCGACTCAATCACGCACTTATTCCACGGCAGCTCGCCCGCGGACGTCCCGTTCGTCGGCGCCGCATACCGCACGCCATTGGCCACGATCTCGGCCACGTAGCCCGTCGCCTGCGCGCCCGTCTGCAGCTCCATGCCGAACCGGGCCGTGACCGTCTCGCTGCCGTTGCGCGTCGTGTTGGTCTCGAAGTTGTTGAACCACCAGGCGGGCGAGAGCACCGAGGCGATGGTGCAGCTCTCGGCGGTGGGCAGCGGGTCGTTGAGCGAGTAGGGCTGCAGCAGCGCGCGCGAGGTGATGTTGCCCGCGAAGGTGCCGTTGCTGCCGCCCGTGCAGAAGGTGTGGGAGGATTCGGGGAAGTCGGTGCATTCGAGTGGGGGGGGGGTGCTGCCCGAAGCGGTGATGGCGATACTACAGGGGTTTGTTAGCGGCGAGCGAGAGGGCTCAGAGGGGGTGGCTTACGGCTGTGCTGGGTCAAGGTCGTCGCAGAACCAGGTCTGGTTGACTCCGAGGGCAAAGGTCTTGGGATCGAACTGGAGGTTGGTGCCGATTTGATACTTGTCCGGGCGGCGGAAGGCTGTCTGGCCCTGGCAGGACAGCGGCTGGTGTCCAGAGACGTCCGAGAAACTGCCGCCGCAGGAGGCCGTGTACCCCAAGTGGTCGTTTCTGATGATCACGAAGGCGTTGCCAGATTGGACATTCCCCGAGACATTCCTGAGGTTGATTTGGCTGGCAACCACCTCCCATGCCGGGGTTCTCGACTGGGCCGTGCAGCCTTTGGTGTCGTGCCCAACTGGTCCACTGACATAACCTGGCGTGATCTTGACAGGGGCGGATAGCGCAGCTTTGACGAGAAGGGGTTTCGTGGACTGGCATGCCGTCGTGGCTGTACTTTGATCGGTAGTGCACCTCAGGGGCACTGAACTATTTCCAATGGCCGAAAATGACAGCCTGGAAGGTCCAAACATTAGCGGACAAGATGGATGTGACGGAATATGGGCACATACGGTTTATTCGGCGTGACATCACTGCAGGACCATGTCTCGTTGAACAGGAACCAGGCTGTCGAGTTGTCTACCTGGAAATATGCCACAAACGGCTGGTCCGAGGTCGTTCGGTTTCTGGCAGAGCAGGGCTGCCACCCCGATGTCGTCGTTGCACTGCTCGCGGAGCATCTCAGCTCTGTCGTCACATTGGTGCCCCTGTTCAGAACGTGGAAGTCGACCACCGTCAAGTTCCCGGATGTCTGGGACTGGAAGTCACGAACAAGCCAGCTCGGGGTGGTGAAGGAGCTGGAAGTGCATCCTGAGGTCAGTTGTGCCAGAGCAACGGCATTGTTAACTGCTGGAGCAAGCACAGCAGTGAGAAGGACTGCAGCCGACAGGAAGCGAGCCATGGCTTATCCGCGAGTTCTGCTTGTCGTTGTCATGAGAACAAGCACAGGAGGATGGCACCGTCTTGCCTCGGACAGGCATTTTGACCTCCTCTCAAGCTTGCCCATTTGCTATGGTTGCTAACCCCGCAGTTCTAGGGATGAACAGCCAAGGTTATTTCGGTGATAATTATGAGCCCTTTCCGGCTGTAATACCAGCGCATGCATGTACCTGGCAGAAGAGCCGGCAGTTAGCCTGATCGTCCCGTGTTGGAGTCCAGAACTGCCATGTCGACCAGGAAATTGGATTGATGGCATGGGGGATGTCCGGCTCGAGCGGCCGTCGGATCATCAGCTGGTCCTGTTCGAGAATATTCTCCCAGTTGCAATTTTCCGGGGTGGCATGCAAAGGAACCACGGCCTGGGTTCCTTCATTTGATCAAATACATGTCAGAAGCAAATGATATTGCCCGCGTCTCTTGGTACATGATTATCTGATGACAAAGAACCTCCTCCCTCCCAGAACGCTAACTCCCCAGAGCACAATTCGTCCCTTGCTGTCCCTTGTGCACACAATTTCCAGCCATTGTGAGAGCTTCCAAGTCCGATTCCTGCCACTTTCTCCCAAATCTCAACCATAAACACCTCGAGAAAGAATCTATCAAGATATCATTCCCAACTCATTCCAACCAATCCCAGAATCCATGACAGAACTTCAAACAAGCCAAAGACCAACAGAACTCCTACAAAATCCAACAAAATTACAGTCCACCAGTCCATCACCAACAGAACTCCAAGCAACAAGTGACAAAAACTCCAGAAAGCAACCGAGAAAACAATCCACCCCAAGACAATCCAACCCAGAGCAATCCCCCAAGTCACCCACCCCAAGACACCCATCCCAAAACAGTCCACCCCAAGACATCCACCCCAAGACGATCCACCCCAAGACAATCCACCCCAAGACAATCCACCCCAAGACAATCCACCCCAAAAGCATCAGCCCCGAATGATCCAAACCCACCCAGCTCCCTTGTCGGTCCGAAGAGCATCGAACTTGGAGACCCGGGCCGCCGACACTGGGAAATCGCGGAAGGTCGCCGTCATGGCGACAAAAACAGGCATGCTGGTGATGGAAGATCGCCCTGTTATGTGACAAGCCACAAGCTGGATGGACTGAGTCGGACCCCGGTTAGGGGGTACCCACGCCCGAAGCTGACCTTCGTTTGGGACCAGCCCAAGCCAAGTGATTAAGCGCCTTTTGCGCAGCCGCTCGATGCACAAACTGGACGAAGCCGGTAACTCGCAACACCATGACCCAAGACTCCTTTCTGCCTGATACAGGCCAGCCGAGGCCAGCTCAGCCGGCTCACCGAGGGAGACAAGGGAACCGATCTCAGAACGCGGACGGCCCCTTCCCCTGTAGTGGGGTGGAGGAGGAGCCCCGGTTATGGGGTACCCACTCCTGAGCCGACCTTGTTCTGCGACCGGCCCCAAGCCAGGTGATTGAGCGCCTTTTGGGCAGCCCGCTCAATGTGAACGAACTGGACTCAGCCGGTATCTCGCAACACCATGACCCAAGGTTCTTTTTGCCTGATTCAGGCCAGCCGAGACCCAATAGCCTTGCATTTGGTTGATCGCCGTCGCCGAAAGCCGCCGGGGGAGGTTGTGGTGTTGTTGGGGTCGGTGAACTGACTGATCTTCTTTTTCGAAAACACTCGCCCGGCATCTCGACCAGCACGCGCCAAGCTGATCCGATTCATCGCTGAAGCGGACAAAGCCATAACCGCGGGACTGGCCAAACCCAGATTTGCCTGAACCAGGCCAGCCGAGGCCAGCCGAGGCCACCCTTGCATCTGGTTGATGGCCGTCGCCGAAGCCCTTCGGGGCCAAATTATCGTGTTTCTGTTTTCCGAGACCCGGCCGCCGCGGATCCACAGTAGACACCCTGTATCTCCGCAAGGGCCCGCTGCTGGTCCGACTCCTCACTGAACCAGACGGCCCCGTAGCCGCGCGACTGGCCGGTCATGGCGACCGTCATGATCTTGGCGGACTTGCACGAGGGGAGTCGCGACTGGAAGAGCGAGACCAAAACGAACTCATTGACCTCGGGGCCGAGGGCACCCTAGAAGCTTGTTAGTCAGGACGCACAGCGTTCATTGCAAAGCGGGCCGGACATACCGGCGGTCAACGAGGCCTCCAGCATCCCACCAGTTGAGCTTGAAGACGCGGGTCCCCCAGTGGAACAGCAGTTCCATCTGGAAATAACGTGTGTGAAAGATTCACCTCTCGACAAGTTCATGCGTCCTCGAGATGGCTCTGTTCAACACACGCCCGGCGCCGCGCCAGATTAACATTGCTGGAAGTCGGGCCGCGACATCGAGCAACGCCAATGAGGCAGCGCCGAAACGCCGCCCCTCTGTGATTGCAAGATGTCAGTCAGCGCGCAATAAACAACAAGAAGAGGGTGGGCAGGAAGGGACATACCTGGCACTGCTCGATGCCGACTTGCCGTTTCTCCGAACTTAAGATCTTGTTGTTCTCAGCCCCTTGAAAGCCACATTGTCAGCATACAATTCAACATGCCACTTCTCAACTTTGCGAAACGACGAAAATAAAAAAGCAAAGATAAGAAAACGCCAGAGATACACTTGTTCTCTCTGCCTGCTAAATGGGAGCCAGACAAGGTCGAGCGGACCTTGACTGAGGCCACTCTCACTCCCCCTCTCCCCTCTTCATGGTTGCCCAAGTGACAGGCTGTTGGGTTGCCGAATTCACGGGACTCTGGCAAGCGCCTGGCAAGCGCAGCTCCCACAACTGAGGCAGTTGGCTAGCGCTCTCCGGGTAAGATGGAGGCCATCGTAGATGAATGCGATGGAAAGATGCCTGGTTGACTTGAGCGGTAAAGGCCGCTGGAGAGAAAGGTAGGCAGGTGATGGAGGGTGAAATTAGGGCGCACAAGTGATGAGAGAGTATTGGAAATGTGTAAACAAGAGAGAAAAGCAAAACAGAGATGAACTTACTCGGCAGCCACAACGCCGCGAGGATCGCGTTGAGAAATCGCTGTCGCTTGGCTTGCTGGTCAGCACTCACTGAAAATGCCACTTTCAACTTCGCAAAACGGCAAAAGAAAAACAAGCAAGGATAAGAGAAAGCCGCACATGTACTTTTCGGGGCTGTCTTACTGCTTCCCTGGGGAGCCAGGCAAGATCGAGTGGGGTCTGGCTGAGCTCACTCTCACTGCCTCCTCCTCCCTTCTCCCTCCCCTTCAACCACCCCCCGCCCCTCTCGTCCACCTCAAAAAGTTGTTTTAACCCAGTCAATGGCGTTTTGGGTTTATGCTTGGGGGATCCCAGCGAGGGCCGCCCCGACGACTAATCGGGTCAGTGTCTCGTTCTCTCAAAGATGGAGCCAGGATGTCGAAGCGATGAATGGAGTCGGGACAAGGGCTGAGAAGACAGGCAATGGGAAAACCCGCGTATTAAGGGCAGGCCTGATAAAAAGAGGAAAAGACGCGAAGTGAAGTAGGCTGGGAAAAGGGCAGGTGTGGTGAAAAGATGGCAATGTGTGACCGAGGAATCTGAAAAAACGGGCAAGCGATGGAAGAATGGCGAGGAACGTGAGGCAGGAAATTCAGGCAAACTGGAGGAAAAAGAAGAGACACGGAAAAGAACTTACCCCGCCACTCCATCTCGGAGACGATGGTAGAATACCATCGCTCTTGGATGGTGCCGTGGTCGGCAAAGAAGGCTTTCGTGGTGGCTTCCCTGTAAAGGTCGCCCCAACGGATACCTGACGCCACCAAATGGTCGACCAGGCGCTGGGCCTGGACGTCCATCGGGACGAAAGATACGGAGTCTGCAGTAGCCCAAGTCAGCGATGTTGGCGGTGATGGCCTGTGACGGGTGCGAGCCAGCCGGAGAAAACTCACAGCGCGAGAAATCGAGATGGTCTTGGGAGCTGGGACAGTATGAGGGTCAGCAATCGTGAGCTAAGACTTTCAAGAGGCAAGCAGCAAAGAAGCTGGCAGCCAGGATGGGAGCGACCAAGAGGCAAGCAGCCAAGAGGCAAGCAGCCAAGAGGCAAGCAGCCAAGAGCAGCGCAGCCAAGAGGCAAGCAGCCAAGAGGGGAGCAGCCAGGAGGGGAACACGAACCTCATCTTTTCTTGTTGGTGAAGACGGCAATCTCGATTTTGGTTGTGAAGTTTGGTGGATGGGAAAGGAAATTGAGAACCTTTGAGATTTATTTATACCTGTGGGCAGCAGGAAAATCAGCACCGACATTTTTGGAATCGCCAGGCGTAAATTCACCGCGGTGAGGGCTGATGGGCGCTGGGTGGCCGCGCTGGGGGGGATTTCTCCAGGCCAGGTGGGACTCTACCACATACGTCCAACTTGGGATGCAAAGAGAGGGCCGATAAAGGCGCTTCTTTGCCCCAGATCGCACCGAAACGAGCCTGACAGATATTCATGGGACCAGACCTTCTTAAATACGCATGTAAGTGACCCTGTCTTCTTGTTTGTATTGTTGTCGTCCATCGCGGTTTGGCTCTGGTGACGCAGCCAGCGCCGGAGCAGCAAACATGGGCCAAACCGATCTCGGTGGAAAGTCACCGCGCTGACATTCTGCTCTTCCATCAATCAGACAATCCCTCAAGCTGCTGCGTTCATTTCTTGGGCCCAAAGGCAACGGCTTTTGGTCTCAAACACAAAGCTTGACCCAGTCCGCAAGTCGCGACCTGAGAAAATCGCTTCCCGTTCCTGGGCACAAGCACACTTCCAGTGACAAAAGTTTGCTACAAAAGATGGCTTCCCTTTGAACAAACTGAGACCAAGCATTTCAAACCTCCAAGGAGCTGTTGGTGAGTGTTGAAGAGTGCCCAAACACACAAAGTCACGCTCTGAGCAGTCGCGGCACTTGTGCCGTCCAAATCCATCCTGCCAGAAACATCGACAGAACACACATCAACTTTCAGTCACCACTGAAGCCTTCCAGCTAACTTGTACCGTTAACATCAGCAGCCATCGAGCATTTAGCTCCTCTAAGGCCTGTCGTCGCTCTCAGCCACGGCCCGAAGGACAGGGAAAAGCCGAAGCAGCACCGCCGAGTCTCCGTTGCCAGATCCAACCAGGATTGTCAAGCGCAAAATGAGAAGGTAGGCCTGAACTCCTCCCAAGCTACGAATGCTGTTGCAAACCAGTTTGTTGACGGCATTCAGGGGCTGCAGTCGTCTCGTCGGCGGGGCGATCTGACGCCGAGACATCCGGTCCCTGCAGGATCCGCGCGCCAAGTCAGCATACCCAGTCATCTCGGGTTACACAGATGGTACACAGCCAAGAGGAGGACTACAGAAAGCACTGGCCGTCATTTGTCAAGCTACAATCGCGGCAAAAGCCGCGGGAGTGAGATGTTGACCGCAAACACCCTGAGCGTGGGTTGTAAACCTCCATTCGCAAGGACAACTCAATTGGAACTCCCTCATACGAGGCAAAAGAACAGAGTTAAGGCACAAGCAAGATGAGGATTCAATATGCAAACCTATACGTGATACTGAATGGCAAGAGGGGTCATCAAGACAGGAAGAGGCATGCAGAAAGAGGAGGAAGAGCCGGGCAGACGCAGATACCAGTACGGGAAATGAAGAGGGCATAACGACCAGAGGAGCACAGTTGAGATGCATGATGGAATAATGAGATGGAGAATGACATGAGCGTGAGACCGGGTAACAAGAGGAGAGTAGAACACAAGGATGGTGCGACAATGGGGTGAACACCACGAGACAAGCAATGCAATATGGTGGGAATCTCAACAAGAGAAAAATACAACAAGAGATGGGATCCTACAGGAAGAAGAATACAACAAGAGCTGGAATACAACAAGAGCTGGAATACAACAAGAGCTGGAATACAACAAGAGCTGGAATACAACAAGAGGCGGAATACAAATGCTGGCATAATCATACCGGAGGAGTAGATACCGATTGAATGGAAGGCACAGGCAAAAGAATACAACAAGAGAAGAACGGCAAGAAGAGGGCCATATCTGCAACGATTCTTTGATTGGGAAGGGCCCGTTGTGTCCGCCAGGAGAGAATTCAAGCTGAACACGTCCACAGCCTTACTCCAGGGGTATTCATTCCGACTGGACAGCAAAGCATCAACCGAGTTACCAAGTTCTGCCTCTCCATTCCAAGTGCACATCCAAGCTAGGTAATCAGCGTTAACAGCCAGCAGCACGATCCCCCCTCAAACCTCCACCCCCAACCTCCCCAACGACCGCCTCAGATTCCTCCTCGCCGCCTCCTCAAACAACCCCCCAAACAGCTCCGAATGAAACAACCTCTCCCTCTCCAAAAACCGCCTCAACACCGCGGCCCTCCCCGTCCGCCACGCCTCGTCTCCATAAAATGATACTCCCGCCTCACCGCCCTCATACGCGTCAAACTCGCCCTCCGCGGCGCCGAGGATACTCAAATCCATATCCAAAAACAACGCCGCGTCCCCGGCCTCGCCCCTTCCAGGTCTTCAGGGGGACGTGCGTCGCGGTGGCCTCAATCACCCTGCGGATCCACTCCAGCCGGGCGGGGGCTACTGTCCCGGACAGGCGGGCGACGGCCAGCTCGGCGCTCTGGACTTCGTTCAGGGGGGTGCGGCGCGGGCGTCGTAGACGGCGTCGTGGAACCAGATGGCTGCTTCGACGGCGTCGGGTCGGCAAAGTGGTGGGCGTGGGCGCGCAGGAGCTGGAGGAGGGCGGTGATGTGCGCGAGGGAGTGGTAGTGCCGGGTCGGGAGGAGTAGAGGGCGGTGAGCTCGGCGAGGGTGGCGGGGTTGAGGAGGGTCATGATTGCTGGAGGGGGTGGTGTTTGATGGTGATGAAGGTGATGAAGGTGATGGGGGAGATGTTTGGGGGATGACACGGGGAAGACTTGTGGATGAAAGGGAAGTTCAGCTCTGCTTGGCATCATGGCGAAGCAGCGAGCCATCACGTGCAGTACTGAGGCTGTGGTTTGACGCTGTTCTGTTCATCCAAGACTAACAACACTCTCACGCAGGCTCAACACCATTCCCTTCGGACCGCCCGCCGCTCTCCCTCGTCATCTCCCACCCCCGTCCCCTATACCTCTTGGGCCAGATCCCGCACCGCCCCGGCGCCAAAATGCCGTTCGGATCCAGCGCATCCTTGAGCCGCTCATTAAACTTCATCAGCGCCCCGTCATTCCACTTATACGTCCCGGCCACCTGGTCCATGAGCACCAGATGCGTCCGATACTCCCCGTACCCCTCCCGGGCCGCATCGTCCACCAGATCCCGCAGACACCCCAGCGCGGCCTCCTTGCCGCCCTTCTCGGCGCGGTCAAACACAATCTCCACAATGAGATGCATCTCCCTCAATCCAACGCAAAACGCCGGGAAGAAGTCGATGCCGTACTGCTCGTGCCGCGCCTTGCCCAGCTCAAACAGCCGCATCGCGTCCTTGCCCCGGATCGGGCTGACGGGGCTGAAGGCGATGTGCGCCCCGTTGGGCGCCCAGTTGACCCACTTGAGCTCGTGGATGTCGGGCACGCCGCTGGCCACGCGGTCGCGCGACCAAAAGTACTCGTCGTCGGGGAGCGTGGCCGGGTCGATCTTGCGGGCGCCCGGGATGCGCTTGAACTCGGCGTCGATGAGGGCGAGCTTGTGGGACCGGATGTGGGCTGGCCCATAGGCCATGCCGTAGTAGGCCCACGTGTGGTCGCCGATGGGGGTGGCGGCCGCGGCGGCGTGGATGGCTTCGTAGGGGACCGGGCCGGAACCGGAGTAGATGCTGGTGCGCGGGAGGCCGCGGGCGGCAATGGTCTGGGTGACGTGCCGGACTTGGGCGACGTTCTCGAGGATGTTGGAAATGCGGAGGGGCCGGATGATTTCCATCTGAGGGTGTCAGCCGTCAAAACAGAGTTTATCTGGGAGGAAATGGGTAAGGTACATACCAACGGGCCGAGGTCTTCCTCTTTGGGGAATGTGTACATCTGGGAAAAGGTCAGTCATGGTTCATGTCCACACGGAAAGTGATGAGTGTCACTTACAAACCCCTCGTGCCCGCCCGGATTCGGCATCAGCGTCATGCCCATCTTGGTGACGATCCCAAAGTTGGACTGCGAAAAGATGCCACTAAAAGGATCCATCAAGTGTCAGCCATCCTCTCCACGCCGTTTTCACACAGCCGAGACCACTCACTCCGAGTACGGCCCAAACCCATACGGAAACGCCTGCCACGTGTTATTCCCCGGCAGCGCCCCCATGCCCGTGCGGATGACCTCGCCCGTGGGCAGCACCACCTCCAGGCCGGAATGGCACGCCCAGTGGTCGCCGTAGGGCGTGTACCCCACGCCGCGGTCGACCGTGTTGCCAATGACGCTCCGCCGCCCAGGTCGGCGTGTCCACATGTGCTCGTCCAACCCCCGCTCCTTGAGCGCCTCGTACAGCGCGTAAAAGGACACGCCGGCTCCACCAGCAGGTGTAGTCCTCGGCGTTGATGTCGAGGATCTTGTTTCATGCGCCGGCCCAGGTCGACGGTCACGGAGCCGCGCACGCGCGGGGCTGCGCCGCCGTAGCCCACTGTTGGGGTGTGTTAGTGTTCATTGAAGCAGTTTGAGTGGGGGATGGGGTGGTGCGTACGGTTGCGCCCCATCGAGATGGGAAAGATGGGCACGTGGTGCTTGTTGGCCCAGGCGACCACCTGCTGGACCTCCTCGGTGCTGCCCGGGTAGACGATGGCCGAGGCGACGAACTCTTCCTCGTCGAGGATGGTCATCATGTCGTGCGTGTTGGGGTGCTCCATGTACCTGTTTTTCTGTGTCAGTGCCTTCTTTAAGAAAAGGTGATTGGTGTGGCTTTATTACCATCCGTCTCGGAGCGGCTTGTCGTTGTTCTCGACGTGTTCTGACCCCAGCTGCTCGCCCAGCTCCCCCAACGCCTTGAGGAAGTCATCCCTCTCGATGCCTTGGGGCACTACGGGCAGTCTCTGTCGCTCAATCTGGGGCTTGTTCCTGCCATCAAAAATCTCACGCTTTGTTGCTTCGGCCTTGCTGAGCAGGTACGGTGGGATGCCCGAGTGGGTGCCCGGGAGGGTGGGCACGCTCGAGTTGGCTTCTTCGGCGAACGACATGTTTTGGGTGGGTTGGTGTCGGGGTTGGGACTGTCCAACTCATCTCTCGACTCTCTTTGCGTATGGGATTGTCTGGCGCTACTTATGGGTCCCACGACGGAAACTGTGAGCCGATCGGGGGTTTACCCCGCGAGACGGGCGCCACGGGCCGCACTGGCATGCCCCCCCTTCTCCGCACCGCTCGGCGCTAGTAGCCTCCGCCGAGTCCGAAACACCCCCACAATGTGCCTCTTCGGCGGTTCTGCGGTCCGCCGACGGCGTGTTGCCGCCGGGACTGTGCCGAAGTTTGGAGTGTAGTTTTTGTTGACCCCCGCTGGCCCGTGTTGCCCCCGGAGGGCAGACAACCATGATGGAGCGAAGAGACCTGATGTTGCCACTTTGACAATGCTCAGCGGCGCTGGTCAATATTAGACGTAAAGTCTCGTCTGGCCGGTGTGGGAACTGTTCTGCTTTGTTCTACGCCAGGCGGGCAGTGGCTTGGTCGAGGCAATCCTTCATTGAACAGGCCTTAATGCAACCCACACTCACACCACAGCACCATACCACATGTCTTAATTGTTTGAAAAAACTCTCATGATTCTGCCGGGTCTCACCATCTTTCAGCCATACCACCATGGCCCAGGATGCGCCCGCAATGTGATACATCATCTTTCTACATGTACATGGTGGTCAAGTCCACCAAAAGCCCTGCACAGCAAAGGTCTGCTCACGTGTCCCCCCATCCTCCTACTCGACATAAGAAATCTCCAGCTTGCCACCCGCCGCCTCCTTCCACGCCTCGAGCACGTCCTCGGCCGGCCGCCAGTGGTCAATCTTTTGCCCCAGCGTCCAAATCAGCACCGGGTCGTCCTTGCCCTTGGGGTGCTTCACAAACTTGACCCTGAACTTGCGCGTCATGAACTGCGGGACGAACGGCTTGCCCGGGTCCTGGCTGAAGTTGTCCCCCAGGTAGAGCCTGAAGGTCTCGATCTTGGGCATCTTGCCCATGACGCGGGCGGCGGCGCGCAGCATGGGGTTGATGGTCTCGTCGTTGGGCAGGGTGCGGTTGCGCTTGACGGGCTCCATGTTCAGGAACGCGTAGTCGTCGTTCTTGGCCGCCATGTACTCGTAGTAGCCCTCGTCGTCCGACGTGGGCTCCCAGTCGGGGATCGGGTCCGACAGGAAGATGCCCTCCTCGACGTGCTGGACGTAGCTCGTCCACTGCGGGTCCTCGGCCGCCTTGTCGTAGGCGTGCTCCGTCTCGTCCTTGACGAAGAACCACCGGCCGCACGACGTGTCCGGGCCGATGGCGAGCTCGAACGTCGTGAGCGCCGGGAAGGGCGGCGCCGCGGTGGTGGGGTCGCCGTCGCCGGCGAGGCCGTCGAAGAAGTCGACGGGGATGCAGAACTGGCCCGACAGGCGGAGGACGGTCAACGAGGAAAACTTGGACAGGTTCCGCAACATGGTCGTCGCGTGGTCCCCCATCGAGGTCCGGAGCCGGTACCGGCTGGGCGCGATGAACTCGTTGCGCGGCGAGTGGCGGTTCAGCTCCAGACGCAACTCCTCCAGGGGGAGTGTGTTCGGAATCCTGCCGACATAATACGCGACATCTGACAGAACCAAAAACAAGTCAGCGAATCTGTGATTCCATCCGGAGTTGCAATTCGTCTCTGCATACCGTCACGCCACTCATCCTTTCTCTCCCGGTCCTTGCGCCACTGCTCGTCAAAAACCAGGTGCACCATGCGCAGATCCACGAAGCGCTTGAGGAGGAGCGGGATAAACGACGGCTCGAGAAACTCCAGCAGTTTGTAGTTCTCAAAGTAGAACTCGTCGATGCCCTTGACGACGGGGGAGTCGTCGTTCCCGAGCAGGAGGCTCATGGGCTCGTGGTACCACTTCGCGATTTGCACCGCCTTCTCGTCCTCGTCGTGCTTTCCGTTGCACCACGCCCCGTCAGGCACGCCGTCGTCGCACGTCAGGAGCGCCAGCCGCATCGGCGTCAGAGGGAGGCTGGTCTCCTCGGTCAGCCGCTTCGAGATGTCGTTGAGCGCCTGCAAGAAGTCGCGGATGCCGTCCGAAAAGACGTCCTCCTCGTGGTCGGTGTCGTGTGCGGCAGCGCAGCAGCCCGGTTCGTTGACGTTCAGGGTGATCATGACGTTGATTTCCTGCAGGAACTGTCTGCGCCGGACCGACTCTCCCTTGAACAGATCGGCAAAGTCTGTGAGATCGAGTCCGTACTCGCCCTCGGGGTCAAAATTCAGCGAGCGGAGGCTGTCCTCGTGCTCCACGATGGCCTTCCACTCGGGTAGGCCTTGGCCAGGGCCTCTCTGTCGTCCTTGTCGGAGAGCAGCCGGACAATCATGGACCGCAGCTCGTTTGGGAGCTTGGTCATCATGGTTCGTGGCTGCCGCGCAGGCTGCGAGGCGTTCTGAGGCATTTTGACGAAAACGGTGGAAATGTCTGGGGAGAAGAAAGAGAGAAATGTGTGGTTTGGGAGACGATCTGTGGGACTGGACGAGAAGAGCGAGACGTGGTGGAATAAAAAAACAGCCCGAGGGAGAATGAGAGAGAGAGAGAGATGGAGACCGGGTTTCTTGTTGGCTTGAGAAAAGTCGAGAGAAAGGTGGAGTGGTTGGTGATCACAAGAGAAGGCGGGAAGGACCACGTCGAATTCTGTCAGCGGAAGGAAGGTATTGTTCGGAGTCGTGAATAAAGAGTAAACAACACGACAATAGGTCGGACAGGTTCTTGCCAGAAGAGTTTACGCGGGGCCCTGTTGACCGGGAGATGATTTACAGAGAAGGTACCGGAAGGTTGCGAGTGGAACAAGTTACTTGGTCCACGCTTCGAGGCCATGATGGCAGAAGAAAGGCGAGTCGGCTGGGGTATTTTGATCTACTCTCGGTGATCCCGGCGGTCGTGATCCGGGTTAGGGCTTCCGAGCCCCGGGCACTCCGGCTGTTCTAGCCGGAGGTAGAGTTTCAAGCCCCGGCTGAAGTTAGGCCGGGGCCCACAACCCGGCCGGACCGCGCAGAGAATGCCGGAGGTAATGCCGGAATTCGAGACGTCACCCGGGCAACACAGTCTCGGAGGCCCCGTCTCCGCCGGGGAAAGAAATCCTGCCACTCTCTAGCTGGCGGCCAATGATATCTAAAGACGGCCATGGCAGTCAAAACCATCCCGGAAGGAGCAAGCCAAATAAATTTGTAACCTAATTTCAAACTTTTCGTGGTGTTGAGAAATGCAGTTGGTGAGCGGGTATATATACATGATGCTTTGGCATTTTAAGGCCATTGATGTTACGCCCAAGGTCAACTCGAAGCAGAAGACAGGTAATCGACGGGTCACACCCATCTTTCAATGTGGAAATAACAAACTCAGCCAACATCAGTCTTTGTTTCTAGATGATGGCAATGTTCAGGACTAAAGTGCTGGTTGATGGTATCTCAGTGTGAGGTTCTTCAGAAACCCAGGAAAAGCGACAGGGGTTGGAATGCGGATCAGCAGACGGGCGTGGAGGCTTTGGAATGCGGAGCGGATGCTCCCGTTGCCACACCAATGCCGATGAGAGAACAATGAATTGTCCAACAGGCTGTGCTTGGCCAGCAACAGCGGAATACACACATTTCATGAAGGCTTTATACCTTGGCTGTCTGCCTGTCCCGTCCGTCAGAGCCATGGTTGTTCTGAAGACAAAACTTCTCAGCACACTGTCAATAACACGCTTAAGTGACCCATCGTTGGTGACTCTTGTCATTCAAGAGGTTTGTGTTTGGGCGAATGCTTGCTTGCTTGAGGGCAGCAATCGTCTCCGGTCCATCCGTAATGTGGAACAAAGCGGAGTTTGATTGGGGTTTCCAAGCTTTGCGCAGTCAAGAAATCATGTGTCATCGTGGCTGACGATCCCGTGGCACAAGGGTTCAAAAAACAATCTTGGCACATGGTTGACATCTGATGATTCATTTTATCTCAGGCAGGAGGCGCAAGTCACTGGACTTGGGGCATGGGGCAGATGGGAGATCAAGTTACAGTTTCGTCTACACGTGTATCTCGCTAAAAGGGGTATCGGATTATTGCTTCGTGATAATTCGTCATCCCAGGCTGATCATTGGTACTTCCTGACCAGCTCCAGCAGCGTCGACGCCACCTCCTTGGGGTTTGTGGCGTTCAGGTAGTGATTGCCGCCCTCGGCCATGGTAAGGGTGGCCTCCTTGGACGAGGTGAACAGCTTGATCTGCTCCGCCGGGACTTGGCTGCCAAACACCACATCGTCGGTGCCCTGCCACATGTTAGCCAACAGCTCAGGAGATTGCCTCTCTCGAAAGCGACGCACCTGAATCCAATACACCGGGCAGGTGATATCCCTGACCCTCCGCAGCAGGCCATCCCGATCCAGCAGGCAGGCCAGGGCCATCTTGAGCTTCTTGCGCCCCTCGTCGCCCTTGTAGACGTCCTTGAGCGTCTCGGTCCAGAACGAGACCAGCTCGGCGGTGCCCGCGGCGCCGAACCCGAGCGTCGCCACCATGCCGCACCACACGTCGTCGACGACAAAGTCGGGCGTGGGCGTCGGGCTGCACCACTTTTCAAAGAAGGGCGAGAGCAACGTCTTGGGGTCCCAGCAGCCCTTGGCCCGCGAGTCGGCCGACTCGTAGTCCATCGAGGTGCCGAGCAGCACGAGCCCCTGGATGCGCTCGGGGGCCAGCAGGGCCATGCGGGCGACCATCCAGCCGCCCTGGCTGGTGCCGAGGGCGTAGGCCTTGTCGATGCCGAGCTTGTCGAGCACCTGCAGGGCCATGATGGCCGTGTCCCAGTACGTGAAGTGCTCGGTGGGGCAGCTGGTGGCGCCGTGGCCCAGGGGCTCGATGGCGAGCAGGTTGAGGGCGCCCGTGAGTGTGGCGTCGGCGAACTGCGTCTTGTAGAGCGACACGGTGGTGCACATGGAGTTGATGAGCACGCAGGTGGGCTTGGCCGGGTCGTAGGCCCCGCCGGACAGGGCGTAGCCGGCCTTGATGCCGCCCAGGTGCGGGACCTCGACTGTGGTGGTGGCTGCCATGGTTCTGCGTCGCACTCACACGGGGAAGGGATCCGAGTTGAAGGGCGAAGGATGGGATGCAGGGTGCAGATTTGGCAAAGCTGGGCAGCGGAAAGCGAGGGATGGAAGGGGAGGAAGGGCGGCTGAGAAGGAGGACCCAGGCAAGCCAGGGACTGCGGGGGGAGGAGGGAGGGGGGGAGGGGTTCGTGGGCAAGTGGTGATCTGCGAGTCTGGTTCGACTCGGGCCCCAGCAGAGGAGGGGTTTCCGACTGCCATTCCCCGTCCGAGCCAGTCGAGCCAGTCAAGCCAGTCAAGCCAGTCCATCCCTCTTGGCTGTTCCAAGTGGCCCAGAGTGGGTTTGTCGCGGTGCAAGCGAGCATCGGGCGCGTTGCCGAGAAGGGAAAGAATACGCCCCGCAAACGGGCGGGTCTGTGGGTTCCGGAACAGTGCCGGCAGTGCGGCTAGGCCGGGTTGGGGGCGAGCTAGCCGACGTTGAGATTTAATGCGCAGTTGATATTCATTGTTCTCACATGTGCGTTCCATTTTGGTCGCAGTTTCCAGGGGCGCGCATTGCATGTGTGTCTGGGCAGTCGCGTGAGGAGAGTGAGGAGAGTGAGGAGGTCAGCATTTTTCACATGTTCGCAGTTCCAGGTTGTTTTGATGCGGTGGCTGCGGTGGCTGTCGATGGTGCCAAAAGCAAACATGAAAATGTGCACTAAAATTAAAGCAATGCAACCGGAACCGTCGCCGGGTCGCGCCTCCAAGCTCTTTCCAACAAGCGAAGTGCCGCAAGCGTCCCGAGGAAGTGGAACCATAGCGGAGACGGCCCCTTTTTTGTGCACATCGCGGGTTTTGTCATGCCAAGACGGACTGCAGATCCTCAACCGAGGGGGGAATTCTTTCCGTCCCAGACAAGCTATCCAAAAAGAGAGCCATTTTGTGGTGTGAGGACCCCTGCTGCCCTGCTCGCGCTGCGGAATTCGCTCCCTCTCCTAATGATGGGGTCACCCTGCGACGTCCTCGGAGCCCATCCATACAGATTCCCCGGCCCGAGCCGCTAAACCGGATACGCAAAAAGACGAAACACGGCTCAGAAGAAGTAAACGAAGAGTGACGGAATAGTTTCCCCTCCCAGGACAACAGATCCGGGGAAGCCATACAATCTTTGGTGCAAAAGACAGCCTCAGGACAGTCTCGACAATGGCGATAGGCCAGGCTCACCGAGGTCAAAGCAGGCCTCCATGTAGACAGGGGGTCCTCGGCAATGGCATGGTTTGAGGCTGGACGTGACGTGACCCAGTCAGTGAGCCGATGGGCTGCCCTCCATGACAATCGCCACTCCTCAGACCCAGACAAGGGCCCAGGGACGTGGACTAGCTTCGAGCTAGGCTCCTTCTGCAACTGATTGACAGGTCCACTACTCATGCAACGGCAAGCTCCAGATGTCACCCAAGACCACCATCGCCGAAACTTTGCCCGTCCCCTGTCCATCGTGGCCCGTGTTGCTGGATGGTGAGAACTCAAAATCCCGCCGTCTCCATGCTGTCGGGACTCGGGAGCCCTCGTTCTTCCTCCAAGGTTCCTACCCAGCATCGCCATGGCCGACTCGGTGCTCCCCGGGATTCCCGGCTACGACCCCCATAACCTCCAGCCATGGACCGTCGAGGTCGTCGTCTCGGTGACGGTCCTGGCGACGGTGACAGTGATCCTACGCCTGCTCAGCCGGCATATCAAGGCTCAGAAGCTCTGGTGGGATGACTACATGATCATCTTTTCCCTGGTATGTTGTTCCGGGGCGTTGTCAAGACTATCACTCACCAAGCTAATCGTGTGTCTCGCCTCTCCAGCTATGGAACTTCATCGTCGTCGGTTTCATCTTTGCCATGTACTCGGCCGGCATGGGCATCCACGCCGACAAGGTCCCGCTCGACGACATCGTGCTCATGGCCAAGTTCCTCGTCGTGGCCGAGATCCTCTACGCCTTCAACCTGGTCTGGAGCAAGCTGAGCATCCTGTTCATGTACTACCGCATCTTCCACTTCCCCTACTTCAAGAAGATGGCCTACATCATTGGCGCCTTTATCATCGCCTGGGTCATCACCATCACGTTTCCTCTTCATCTTCATCTGCGTGCCCGTCGAGAAGCTGTGGTATCCGGACCTGCCGGGCCACTGCATTGACCAGGTCGGCACCTGGATCGCCAACGCCGCGTCACCATCCTGTCCGACGTGGCCATCCTGGTCTTGCCCATCCCGCAAGTGTGGAAGCTGCAGCTTCGCCGGCCAGAAAAGATTGGTGTCACCTTTGCGTTCTGCCTCGGTTTCTTGTGAGCTTTCCCCTTCCTCTTCCAAGTCACACTACCCCTTTACTCACCGACAATCTCCTCAAAACCAGCGTCGTCTTCGCCTCGGCCTACCGCTTCAGCGTCCCTTTCTCCTACAGCAACAGCGACCCGACCTACTCCCTGGCCCCCACCGTCGGCTGGACCGCCATCGAGATGTCGGCCGGCATCATCTCGGCGTGCCTCCCGACCCTGGGTCCCGTCATGGCCTTCTGCGCCGGCAAGCTGGGCATCAAGCGCACGCTGCTGAGCAGCCGCAACGGCGGGACCACGCACGCCTCGTCGTCCAAGAACTTTGCGCAGTCGGCCACGGCGTCGCTGAGCGACCGCACTGAGGTGGAGCTGCAAAAGTCGAGCACGAGCCGCAAGGACGGCGCGGGCGCGTTCTACCGGCTCCCCGACGGCCAGATGTCGGGCGAGACGGCGGGGGCCGTCGACTCGGATCTGAGACCCAAGCATGGGTACAAGTACACCGTGACGAGCCAGCCGGGCAAGGGGGACGGGGCGAGCCTGAGCGGGGACGAAGTGCCGTTGCATGGGATTCGGGTGCATACCGACTTCAAGCAGTCCGAGAGCTGAGGGCGTGCCTGCGTGCGTGCGTTGCGTGCGGTCTGTATCAGTAGCGTGTTTTACTTTCAGGTGTTATCTTGTGGGATGGGAAAAACCGGCGTATTGCTCATTTTACAGAGATACTCAACATGAATCCAGACATGCGAGTCCGTACCCTCTTGTCTTCTCAACACGTTCCACGGCGTTTGGCTCTCAGGGGCGAGAGACTGAGCTGTACAAGCCTTCCGCTGGCGACATCTCAACCCCGTCTCGTATTGCTGACCACGTCCCAACCTTCACACTCGAGACGCAGCAAAGGAAGAAGAACCTTAAAAGTCCTCCAACTTGTAAACTTCATACGCCGGCTCCTCGTACGGATGCGCCCTGTTGTCCCAACATCATCAGCCACCGCAGCACCACCACCACCTCCCCCTCCTCTCAAAAAGCAAAACACACACGCACGCACCAAAAACAGCCAAGGTAACGCGAAGACAAACTTACTTCTTCAAAGCCTCCACCGCGCGCCTCGCCACCTCCTCCCGACGCAGAGCGTCTCCACCCGCGCCTCCTCGACGTGCTCCAGCTCGCCCACCTTGCCGATGTGCGGGTTCGCGGCGTCCCGGGGCGGAACTGGCCCGTCCCGACCACGGTGAAGCAGCACTCGGTGTAGTTGCCCGCGCCCGGTACCGGCCCGCGCCCGCGGCGAAGATGGCGGATTTGCAGGCCTCGAGGGCGGCGGGGGCACGTGGAAGACGAGCTTGTAGCGGCGGGCGAGGGCGGAGGCCATGGTTTTCTTGTCTTCTTTTTTTTTCCTTGTTTAGTTTCGTTTGCTTAGGTGGTGGTGGATTGGTTTTGGCGGTGGTGATTTTCTGGGGTTGATGTCCGGGGTTGGATGGAGAAGGAGGACGGAGGGACGGAGTGGGGGAGCGGGAAGGTACGGCTAAAAGTGGGGAGCTACCTACCAACAGGCAGTGACCCCGCCTCAACCTCGACCTCGAACTGACACCAACTCCACTGTTCCCCCGTTCTGCCTTCTTGCCTGCCGGCTCACTGCATGCAACTCATCCCAAAACGACACCTGGGACATGCGTGATAGCTCTGGATGCAAGGCAAAACTAGACTATCAAGGTCAAGTGCAATTACTACCAACTACTAATAAGCCAAAACCAGTAATTACCTTACGCACTACCCATCATCATCCATCTTCCCTTACAACAATCATTCCTTCCATTATCACATTAGATCATTCATTTCCTTCATTCTTCAAGCATGTCTTTCGTTCCCTTCCCTTCCCCTTTCCCCTTCACCCATCCGTCCATCCATCCATCCATCCTATTCGACCCAAGATAGGGTTAGGTACTAGGTAAGTTAGAGCATCAGGTCCAGGCAAGCAAAGACAAACATCCATCCATTCATCCCTCCGTCCATCCACCCACCCCACTCAAACCTCTCTCTTACCACAACCGGAAAGGCCTCGCCCTCGGCGCAGCCCCGCAGTCGCGATGCTGCTCGTCGCCACCGTCGACCTGGCCGTCGAAGACGACGGCGGGGCGGGGGCGGGGGCGGGGCCTGGGTGGTCGTCGGCGGGGGCGGAGGAGGCGCCTTGGTGGTGGACGACGGCGGCGGCGGCGGAGGCGAGTACGTGGGCGAAGACGAGTGGGGGCCTCGGTCTTGGTGGTCGTCTTGGTGGTGGTGGCCGTCCTGGTCTGCGTGGTGGTCTCCTCCGGCGGGCAGGACTCGGTGGACGAGGAGGAGGGTGGGGGGCGGGAGTGTGTCTTGGTGGTCGAGGATTCCTCAGGGCACTCCTCGGTGGAGGTGGAGTGCGGGGCCGGGTGTGGGTCTTGGTGGTGGTTTCGGTTTCTTCGGTGCACGTCTCGGTGGACGTGGAGTGGGGAGGTTTGCTGGTGGTGCTGGTCGTCTTGGTCTTGGAAGTGTGCGGGTAGGTGACGGTGGTGGAGTCCTCGCACCTCCGTGGTCGACGACGACGAGGAGGAGGTGCTGGTGGACTTGGTGGTGGACGAGCTGCTGGTGTGGTGGCTGGACGAGGAGGACGTGCTAGTCGACGTCGAGGTCGAGGTGTGGCAGCCCGTGGCGGTCACGACGGCCCAGCTGGTTGCGCAGCCGAGGCCCTTGCACTGCTCGTGGCAAGGGAAGGCCGTGTAAGAGGTCGCGGGCGGGTTCGGGCAGCCGCAGTTCTGGGTCACGGTGCTCAGGATCAGACACGCCGGCACCGGGCAGGTGCGGCACTGGTTGGTGGTGGAGGTGATGGTGGGACAGCCGGTGGCAGGCCCAGTAAAGGTCGTCGTGTGGTGGTCGCCGGTGGCCGCCACAGGGGTGATGCTGTGAGAGGTGGGTCAGTGATACCATATCTGGAAGAGGCAAGGAGTGGTGGCCTGTGGTGTCGACTTACACCGCCGCCCCAACGGCAAGGACAACGGCAAGCGAGTGCATCTTGAATCAACAAAACGAGCGTCGAGCAAAACACCGAGTTAGCGAGTGTGTGTTTCGTTTGGAGAAAGAAGACCGAGCTGCCCGACTCCGGGGCGAGGGCGCCATCTTATGCCCAAGTCGGCACAAAGGATTGCCCAGAGACGCCCAGAGACGCCCCGCCATGGCTGCATGTGTGCATGGCTGCACTGGGCGACCAGCTCATGACGCTGCCTTGGGGGATGGAAGGATGGGATTTTCGAGCCTGCCTCCTCCTCTTCCCACCCCGCCGAATCGCCGACATGTCAACATGCAGCCATTCCCGAGGAGTCACGGCACTCGTGGGGTGACAGCACAAAGCCCCGGAAGCGGACGGCGCGGGGTACGGCCGGCTCTCATTGGTCGGCCCGGCACCAAAACGGCAGGCCAGGACCTCGTATTGGGGAGCGCCACACTTGGTTGATTCGCCAACGAGGCTTGCGGCCCCCTTGGCATTGACGTCGTGCATGCAACGGTCTGGAGAAAGTCTGCTCTTTTCTGGTCTCGCGTGGACAGCATGCCACGCTAGCACCCTTTCCGGCGCCCAAACCAGGGTCCCTCACGGCTGCCAGCAGCAGCCAACCTTCTCTTGGACCCTGACGAACCTGCTCGCGTGCGGTGAGAAAAGCCCTCTCCTTGCTGCGGTCGACCCGTTGAGCCCGTACTCGCTTCGCTGGGGCTGGCGGCCATGGCACGGTTTGGCTTGGGTTGGGCTTGGCCGGCATGAACCTGTCGACTTTGCCGGTTTTCTCGGCGCGACATTGGGCCGCATATCCTTCCCATTCGGTCAGCCTGGTCAGGTGCTCGTTTTTCCTGACCAAGTTCTGAGAAGCGTCGACAACCTTCAAGCATGCCTTGAGCTCTAAGAAAAGAACTGAGGGGCAGTGCCAAGCAGGATGGTCAGTGACCAGCCAAGCCAGCCAATTATTAGCTTGGGCAGGCCTCGGAACTCGGGTTTGCGTAGTCGTGGTAGTCTCTGCTGCAGATCTTTCCAGAAAGCTGGGTCCGAATGTCCAGTTGGACTGGTTTCCAGAACAGGCAGGAGGAAGCACTCGCAGCACTGGCGGTCCTCCTCGCTGACGGAGGTCCCTCCCAACCTCCCGCATGCTCCCTTTTGAACGCCATCGTACCAGATTTCAACGACCACACGTTACTTGTCAGGTTCCAAGCACGAAGAACTGCACCGTCTAGCTCTAGCAGCCCCTTGATGCTGACGCTCACCCGCGAATTTTGGCGGGATGTTCAAGACTCAAGCTTCGCCCAGATGCTTTGCCGTCCCGCAATACGATTTTCTATATGAAGAGCTTTTTGTGGCGTCCAACCGGACGGCTCCCTTGAAAAGCGGCATGTTGTGCGCTCTGGTGACAAGGAGCGCATCGAGAATGCCCACGACCGACACCCGATTGCCGGGATGGGAAACAAAGATACCTCTGGCCGGAATGTTCAACATCGTATTTTCCTCCTGCCCAACTTGACGTCTGGAAAGTCTGATCTTTCCATCCCCGCGTTCGTCTCGTCTTCTGCTGATTGGACGATGAGCCATGGCTGATCGCCTCGTTTCAGATCTCTTCATCTCGATTAGCGAGGAATCCCTGGCGCCACAACACCATGTTCGAGTGTACGTCGGATATTTAATTGCATTTGTATTGGTGTTCGAAACTTCGGTGCTTTTCGTGGCCCGAATGGTGCTTTACGATCTGAAAATTGGTGCTCCTTCACCCTGGGAGAAATTCAAGTTCTGCCTCGCGGGCCTGATGCCTAACGTGACAACACGACGCGAAGTTTCTAGCGGCAAGACGGGTTTTGCTTGCTCGTGTAGGGTGCACAGAAATTGAACCCATGCTTCCGTTATCCCGGTTGCAGCAGCTTTTCTTGGGTTGCACGCTTCGGCCTAGGTTCATCAAGTTGAAGAACGAGACTTGGCCAAAGACGGGATCGACACAGATTTAATCAACCGACATGGATGCGAGAAAACACGACCATCTCAAACTGTTGAGGTAATCCATGATCCTTTCAACTGGTATCTTATTCTCGTGTTGGAAGAAGTAGGTATAAGCTGTTAAGGTGAAGGTTTTCAAAGCGAGAGCCAGGGCCGTGTTTAGTGATGGACAACCCCAGGGCCAAAGCACGATGTGTGATATTAACTCAACTATCACCGGCCTTGACATGGATGCGAGGTGTTTTGAAAATTCAAGCACTCGCTCGCATCTTTTAATACAATGACCGTCCGCAAGCACAAGAAGAAGAATCCTCTTGCGTAAAGATGGTGGAAGTCGCAGGATGTGACCCGCTCACAGGTCAAACTGTCGTTTGCAGAAGCAAGTATTGCAGTCACACAAGTTTTGCAGTCATAACTTAGACCATCAGCCTGTGGGATGAAACATGAGGTTGAATATTGAGGAGACATTCGCGTATGCTAGTAGACACTTTCCCCTTCTTCCTCAACCTCAACGCCACATGGATCATGTCAAACACTTGACTCACTCAAACACAAGAATTGCCTCTTTTCCCAGAGAGCAAGTACTACGTCCATTGCAGGAATCAATATCAGACATCCTTCCCCTTTGATGAACGGAAATACTTAACCAATTCTAAAACTTAACTTGTTCAACTGTCTTGGACAAGGTATCTGGACCCCATGTCATAGTTCATGGTTGATCTCGGCTAGGCTCTGTTTCTGCTCTTGTTCTCTCACTTGGGCTCATAATCGAGACAATCGAGTCTCAAAGCATCACGATGACTGTCTATCGGAGAAAGTACGTCTGTGTCTTCTATTGACAAGTCTCATTAGGACCTCTTGCGCAGAGTGTTGGCGGCTCGATCCGCTCGGAGCAACGGCATAGTTCCAAAGTGGACACCTCCTTTCACCTGGCAGGTTGGGATCACAACTGCTTCGAGTTCTCTCGCTTCCTCCACATCCGAGCTCTTATTGACTTAAAATTAAAGGAGACAAAACCCCGAGTTGATGAAACCAACTCGTATAAGGTTTGAGTTACGCGGCTAGGCCTAGCTTCAAGGACCGATAGATGTGCTTAGCGTGTTGATGCAGTTTCGGGACCATTTCTAGTTTCATGTCAAGATCGTTAAGTCTTTCTGCAGTTTAGGGATCGTTTCTATTTTCATGTCAAAATCATTAAGCCTCAAGAAGTCTTGGTAACCGCACGGAAGGTGAGAAGGTCAAATGTAGCAGTGGCTAGATTAACACCCATCATAGCAGACGACCCAAGGTTTCTCTGAAGAGAGAAACGGTGCGTTCAATACTGAATAAAATATAGAGTGGGAGTTGAGTTTCTCTATTCTCCATCCATTCCAGTTGACTTACAGCAGAATCCATCAGTGCGATGACAGAGTCTCTCCATGGAATGACTCGAGGCATGTAACTAAGTTGATAAACCTTTCTCCAGTGACCGCCAGTCTCTGCCACCCGCGCAACTAAGAGCTGCCGTTTCCTTCCATGTCAACCGGGGATTTTGGTCCTTGCACTCTATTACTCTTCATTTGAGTCACGCGCGCTACTTTGTCTCACGCGCATTCCCTGTGTTACTGTCTTTCTCTCGGATTTACCACCTCTCTTGCTCTGTACAAACTTGGAACAGTTTTACAGTCCTTGCAGTTGTGGGCTCGAGTTAAACCTCGTAGAATGAGTTCCAAGAAGCCAGTGTCTGCGAGGCAACACAGCCATCTTGCCACTGACAGCCCGACACGTCGGCTTTGAGCTAAGCCAGGCGTAAAAGCACCTTGTTGGGTCAGTGGCAACAAAGGGCTGGCAGCAGATACCTCCACACTACCTAGGGATCATGATACAAATCTGGACCAGTGGCAAGAATCAGGCCATGACCTTCCGAACAACGCAAAACTCGGCTTCCGCAAGATGGGATTTTGGTGCGCTACCAAAGCGATCCGGAAAAATACTGATTGTGAAGACGCACCAAGGTACAAGGCGTATGCTCTGCATTATCACCAACACTCGAAGCTGAGATGAGGATACCCTGATTTGTCCTCGTCGGACGTTGATGATGATGATCTGGCCGCGGACCCCGTCTACCACTGCGAGGCTAATTACCCCGGACTGACCTCTTGTTCGGAAGCAGAGATGATGTGGCTCGCCGCTTGGCGGACTGGTGGCCGGGGGGGCTTCCGGGCCCAGGCCTGACTCGGAAATGTGCAGTGTTGATCACTGGAGCCCTGTCAGTCGCGGGGAAATAGCAGAAGCTTATCCCGACGACATGCGCCGATCTGTGGCCAGCGATACGCTGCAGTCGGGTTTCACGTTGATGTTGAACAAGAAAAAGTGACAATGATGGCCTTGTGCGAGGGGCTCATCGTCAGCGCACTTCCGAGTCATCAAGAAATGGAGGGCGGGGAAGGAAGCAAGCAGTTTTCCGACTGTTCTTGGTGGGCTCTTTCCCACACCCCATTCTGCAACTCGAGGTGGGGTTTTAAGGCTGGAACCCCGCCAATGGGGCCAGCTGAAGCACCGGCAGGCACCATCCATGATGATATTGAGCCGGCGGTCTCCCGTCCTCCACTGAAACCTTTCCACTTTGCGTTTTTCGTTTGAAGTGCCTCGTTCTTCACCAACGACGACATGCGGTGAGCTGCACAGGGCATGCAAGCCTGGCATGACAGAAGCTGCAGTTCCTTCCAGTTTGTCTCGGCGGACGCGCGCGAGTGGGAAAGCACCGTGTCGATCTCGTGCCAGCTTCCCGCCGACAGCTCTTTCCGTGGAGATATGCCCGCTTGTGCAGCAGCCTCTCACGCCCAATGCAACTGCACGAGGGACGACGGGGCGTGGCGCGGGCCAACATGTTTCAGCATATCGGATGGCGATCCTGGTTTGAGTCGATTGGCGCCGGCCACGGACAGAAGAACCCGCCGATGATCGTCTCTGGGAATCCTGGGCGCGGTTTGTGCTGACCAAACAGCAAACCCGCAGCAGGACCCGATGTCAAGCTTTTTCTGCGCTATTGGGTGGGAACGCACACAAAATAACAGAATTTGCGTCTCGCTAATTCCGGAGGCTTCCTCCTGCGCTCGAGGACGCAGCTGAAGACACCGCTGGTCCGGGCCAGCTGCCATGCGGCTAATTAGCAGGACAATGCTGTCGCGACCAGAGGCTGTCGTGAGTCTGTCGAGGTGGTTTCAGCTGACCGCGTGGCAGCCTCCCATTTCTGAGCTAATCTTCTCGCGTCCTGTCAGCGACCCGAGGGCTCGTCATCCGATGCCGTGCTGCGTCACCTAAACCCGAACGGTTCCCAACCCCACCACGAGTCGCGCTGGTCGAGTCCGGTGCTGCCACCCCATTCGTTGCGAGGTCCAAACGCCTCCTGTCCCACCAGATTTGAGGCCCGAGGAACCGGTCTTTGCTCGGTAAGGCAAGACGCGTGCTGGGCAGAGTTTGTCGCGGGGCCCCTTCACCTCGCTCTTGCGGTGAGAGGATTGCGGAGAAGGACTCCCAGAGCCAAAGGAATAAATAAATGTACAAAGTCACGACTTGACCGTCTGGGCGTTGTCTATTTTGTTCTCTCAGACGCACGCCGATATCCGCTTGAACGCCTTGCGCAAGATTTCATCTGAGCTCATCTCTACCAGGACGATCTCGGCACCGATCTCGTCGTGTGGCCAAGGCGGCCGCTGCATGGGAAACAGGGTTTGACGGCATCGGACCAGGGCCTGCAGCAGGTACCGCTCGGTACTGACCTGACCCCTCCTTAACCGGCAGCGGCTCCACTGGTCCACTCACTGACAGCCAGGGGACCCGCCAGGGTTTTGACACGAGTTGATGTGGTGGGCGGCGGCACGGTGCCTGCTATTAGAAGCCTGCGCTCGCCCAGCCGCGACGCCCCCGAGCGGCGTCGCCGGTCGTTTTCTTCAGCGGACGGCAAACCCAGCAAATCGACACGAGCGGCAAGATCTCCCAGGCGGAGCACAGAAATCTTGCTTGCTCCCAAGAAACAACTCCACCGTTACATAGCGCGAGCAAGGCTGCGGGCGACCAGGGCCTGCTGGGTACCTCAGTTATCGATCGGGTATTGGGGACCCAACCCCCAGGAACTCGCAGCGTGGCAGTCGCAGCAGGCAGACCAGTGGCCCAGAACCCACGCCAGCCGATGCAGGCGACATCACACAACCTCAGCCGCAGCAGATTTGTGTGAAGCCAACAGCCCTCAAAATGCCAAGCGTAACCCCACAGCAACCCCAACTGCAAAGGAAAGCCAGCCTGCGAGACCGTCTCAAGGCATGGCAAAAGCCTCCCCGGCCACTCGAAATACTCACCGAGGAGGCCAAACCCCGGTTCGTATACGAGCCAAAACATGCCGCCACCGACTTCTCGCGCCTGGCCGTGTCGCCCCTAAGTCCTTCGGCCCAACGACTCCCGCCCGCGATGCAGGCGCTGGCCGACGACAACAAACCGGCCGCCCGTCGTGTTAGTCAGAGACGTCGCCCGCGAGAAGAAGAGCCGACAAATCGCCACTCCACACCCAGACCGGAGCACGATTCCGCCATGCCGGTAGAAGACCCCTTCCAAGATCCAGGTGCCACCGAGCACGCCCCGGGTGACAGCGGGACAACGGCGTCGTCGCCGGGGTTACAGTCGGCGGCCGAGAGGGAAGAAGAATCATCATCCGCGTCGCCGCAACAGCCTTCCGACTTTGAGCTCTTCATCGCGCGAGCCGAGGCCGAGGAGCGCGAGCGCCGCGCCCAAGTCTTGCGCACCATCTCCCAGCGCTCCGAGGCATACGCCGCCGGTCGCGTCAAGCCAGACCCCCATCGGCAATTTGCAGTGGGCTCGCCACTGGCCGAAAGGAGTGACAGCTGGGCGCAGCAACGACACAGCGGCAGCCGGTACGTCCTCGCCAGCTCGAGCAGGGACGAGCAACAGCCGCAGAGGCACGAACGGCGACAGGAGGGTCCGGGCCGGAGGGGCCATGCCCGGCAGTCAAGTTGGGCGCCGAGCTACGCGACGGGCAGCAGTGCGGCCGAGAAGATACTGGAACGAATAAAATCGCCTGCGCTCAAGCCGCAGCCCAAACCGCAAATCCAAGCAGCGGCGCCGCCGAAACGCACGTCTGGAACTCCTCCGCCAGTGCAGCCGATCATCTACGGCGTCGACAAGGACTTCAAGGGCGGCCGCGACTACCAGCCCGAGGCCCCTAGGGCGCTGCGTCGGCGGGCTAGCGTCACACAGCGGCTTGTCGAGTACATCCGGCCGACCAAGACTGCAGTGCAGCATGTCGAAACGGTTGTCGAGTAGGTGGAGCGAGGAAACTCGTTAGCCATCCGCGCTCTTTTCCCCTCATTTTCAGCGCGTCGGGTGGATGGATGGGATGATGCCATGCCTTTGTGATGTGTAAACGGTAATGTCTGGGGTGTTGAATGACTGTTTTGACATAGAAAGAAGGGACGACAGAGAGCAGACAAAGATCAGGGGCACAATGTATTATGACGTGGTGGTTCGGGTTTAGCATCCTCTTCAGGACAGGACAGGATCAGGGGTTTATGTATCGCAACATTCTGCAACCAACAAGGTTGATGTACCCCACAGCACGCTTGCGCAAGCGTCAACGCAGTTCCAACAACGGTTTGGGAGTTGTCGCTCGAACTGTTCTACAACGAAGCTTTGACTGGCCATACGACAAACGTGATGAATCTCGACCGAGATCTGTCTGGCCGAAATGCTGTTTTGTCGAAGCTGGTTCGTCGATGGTGGTGCCCGGGATTGCCTATTGCGCTTCTGCCGGGATCAACGTGGCCAAGGACAGGACCCAGGGGTCTGGGCTGGCCCTTTGCCGGGCTTCGAGATCAAAGCGCCGGCAAGACATTCTTCCGCCAGGGGCTCTCCTCCACGTCCCCGGGCTGCCATGTCACGGCTGTTTTCCAGTTCTGAGCTGGGAATTGCAATGCATGCGGCCACCCGAACCGGATATTGTCTCATTGGTCGCCGCATTGGTTACGCCATCTCGGCGCCCTTGGAACCATGACGACGACCACGCCGGCAGCACCGCCGGCCAGCACCAGCCTCGGGACGCATCGCGACATGGCGCCTCGGTCGTCGTCGCATTTGCTCACCGCGTTGCCCCTGGAGCTTCTCGTCTTTGTCATCGACAACCTCGACCGTGTCGAGGACATTGCCGCTCTCGCCCTGACGAACCGGCGGCTGTACAGCGCGGCGAACCGACTCCTCTACCGCCAGGCGGCGCGGTGCCATGATGCGCGGCCACTAGCCTGGGCCGCGAACAGGGGCTTGGTGTCGACGCTAAACATGGCGCTTGCCGCTGGCGTCGATCCCAACTACGAGTTCGTGGAGCAACTCTCGGCAGATGAGTGGGAGAGGGTAAGCGCCGCCGCCCGAGCCGATGCCGCGGCAGGCCGGCCCAAGGAGCTGTGGGCCATGTGGGACTTCAACAATCGCCCGATCCCCGACGCCAAGTGGTCCCCGGAGCCTGAGGTTGCCGACGACACCACTGCAGAACACGCCGCCACTCCGGCGCCGAGCTCCACCGCCGCGCCGTCGCCCGGACCCGCGGCCGGTTCCGATCTAGACTCCGTCGTCTCTTCCGAGGAGGACCTGTCCCACCGCAGCGACGCTACCCCGGCCACCGAGACGTCAACCACACCGACCCCGGACTGGGTCACACGGCGCTACTATGCCGTCCACCTCGCCGCCCGGGGCGGCCACAACGAGATCCTCCAACTCCTCGTCCGGCACGGGGCGAGGGTCAACGTCCCTTCGCAGCGCTTCTGCGCCTGCACGCCGCTCTACGGCCTCCTCAACGCCCTCGAACACCCCGAGCCCGAAGCCGACCGGCCCCTGTGGTCGCCCCTTCACACAGCCATCTGCCACTCCCACACGGAAACCGCCAAGCTCCTCCTCGCCCACAAAGCCTCCGCCATGATGGAAACCGCCCCGGGCGACCCCCACGACACCCCTATCTCCTACAGCAGCACCGACGCCGGCTACGGCGCGACGGCGCTGCACCACGCCGCGGGCATGGGCCTCGGCGACCTGGTCCGGCACATCCTCGACGCCAAGATCCAAACCGACATCAACGCCCAGGACCACAACACCCTGACCCCCTTCTACTTTGCCTATGCGCACCGCCGGTGGACCACCACCGTGCCGCTCCTCCTCTCCCTCGGCGCGAGCATCGAGTGCGAGATCAAGATGTACATCCCCTACACGGCCATCACCCCGCTCGGCGAGGCCTGCCGGCTGGGCGACTTTGCCGCCGCCGACGCGCTGCTCGACCTCGGCGCGGACGCGACGCACGGCTTCGTGGCGCTCACGTCGGGCGGCTGCCTCACGCCGCTGCACATGTGCTGCATGCGGTCGGCGCAGCCGGCGGGGCGGGGCGCAGCCCGCGGACAAGGCCGCCGCCGGCACCGCCGCCGCCGCTGGCAACGACGACGACGACGAAGCGCGCGGCCGGGCGCGCATGCGCACCATCGAGAGGCTGATCGCGCGGGCGCCAGGCTGGACGCGCGCGACTGCTTCGGGAGCACGCCGCTCATGGCGGCGAAGCAGGCGTGCAACATCTTTGCGTTGGAGGCGTTGAGCATTGCCGGTGTTGATGACGAGGAAAAGGGGGAGGGGCACAATACAGAAATGAACAAGAAGAAGAAGACTGAGAAGGAGAAGAAGGGTGTGGGTGCCGCCGAGCCAGAGGCTCATCACGCCCCGGCTGCATCGGCGCCGTCGGCGTCGGCGTCGTCGCCGTAGAGGGCCTCGTCTGGGTCCGTAAAACTGTAAGAACCGCGCGCTGTTGTGGTGGTTTTTGACTGTGTCCTCGTGGTAAAACCGGCCACTGGACGACTGTAACATTTCCCGCATCCCCGCTATCATCATGTGTGTGCTGCTATTTGTCCCCCTTAGTTCAGCGTAACTATCTAGACGCCATCATTGCCGCCGTCGGCTGGTCAAGCATCATTAGATCATCTCCACGAGCAAAAAAGGAGCTTGAATTCAAACTGCCTGGATGGCATGCCTGACGCTGTCATGCCGTCGGACCAAAGCTTCATTCTGGCGACATGAGGGGCTCGGTTCCATCCCGTGATATTGTAGGGGGTATCTCGACCTCTTTTCTCGCGTTCTCTACCACCTCCTCCCCCTGCCCCTCCCTCCCTCCCACCACCACCACCGCCCCCCATCTGTTGCTCATACCCGCCATACCCCTGCCCCTGCCCGCCTCCAAACCCACCTCCAAACCCTTTGCCCTGGCCACCGCCCTGGCCCGCACCCCCCGCGCCCCCTCCAAACATGCCCGCCATGGCCGCCATATCCATCTGACTCGGATCCATCCCGCCCGCCATCATCTGCTGCATCATGGCCTGCATCTCCGGCGGCATCCCCTCCATCCCGGGCATGCCCTGCGCGCCCGCGCCTCCCGCACCGGCACCGCCCCCCGCACCAGCAGCACCACCGCCGGTCCCCGCGCCCCCCGCCGCGCCGGGCATCCCCAGGCCGCCCATCATCATCATGTTGGTCATGTCCTCCATCATCTTCTTGTTGCTCTGCGCAATCACGTCCGGGTTGTACTCGCCCCGCAGCGCCTCCTGCTTCTGCGCGTACAGCGCCCAGGTGAACTCGTCGAAGCCGTAGTTGAAGTAGTCGGAGAGGTCGGTGCCGGGCTTGCGCCAGGGCTTGGCGTGCTCGGCGAGGTCCTCGTCGATGTTGACCTGGGTGAGGGGCTTGCCCGTGGGCGTGTGGATGGGGATGGCGTGGACGTCGATTTTGGAAGTGGAGACTGCTGGGTGCTGCTGCTGCTGCTGCTGCTGTTGGTGGTGGTGGTCGGATTGTTGTTGTTGGGTGTGTTTGGAGGGGTGCGGGCGGGTTGGGGGAGGGTGGCTTCGGAGGTGGTGGTGCGTTGGGGGATGTTCTTGATCTCGCTGTAGCGGGATTGACTGGCGGAGACGGATTGATTAGTCTACTTGAGGGCTGAGAGGGAAGTGGTGGGTTGGGGGGCGTACGGGGGAGGGGCGGGCTTGGAGCCGTCTGTTCGGTCGGTGATGATGTCGATGTCCTGGAGGGGTTCGTCAGCATTGAGCCTGCATTGTTTTTGGAGGGGTAATGGAGACGCACGGAATCCTCGTCTTCGTCCATTGCACCACCCTCGTCCTCCTCCTCGCCCTCTTCTAGCTCGTCGGCAGCATCTTTTTTTGCGGATGCTGCTGTGGCCGCTGCTGTTGCTGGTGCTTCAGCCGGGTTTTGCTGCGTGGTCGGGACCTCGGGCTCTTCGGGGGCGTAGAAATCGTCATCGTCGTCGATATCCATTTTTGCAACTTTTGCAGCGGGATGTGAGATGCAGGAACTCTGGAATTGGAAACGGAGCGACCACGGGTTGGGAACCGTTGATGCTGAGGCTTGGAATTGGAGGTGGTGCACCCACTTGTCGATTGTCGAGGTGAGAATGGCAGGCGGCGAATGAACGAATTGGCTTGGCTGCGCACCACGGACCAAGAAGCCCTTGGAGCATTTTGGGCAGGCGGTCAGACGCGACCCCTGCAGACGCGACCAGGGCCAAGCTTCTGCAGGTTGGCCTGTGTGGGGCAGGAAAAGCCGGTCGCAAGCTCGCAGCCAATGCACCAGTGCCAACCAAGCTGACCATACAAAACACAGGCGGCAGACAGCAGCGACAAAACACTCCACACCCAAACCCAACAATCACATTCCAGCCATCCCAGCCGACTGCTGGAATCATCCCTTGCGTGGCTTGGTGCATCGTGCATTCTTGTACAGCGACCACCATGGCTCTCTCACGGTCTGCCAGCGGCCCGGGAGGGCTCAGCATCAACACAGGCTCGGCCAATCTCTTGTGAGTTTGCATGCCCTGAACAATTGCTGAAATCATTGAATCGCATCTAGCAGACGCAAAGACACAAACACAACAAAGCTGACAACCCTCCCGCACAGTGGATCCAGCACAACCCAGACGCCCCCGGCAGGAGGTGGACTCTTTGGCACAGCACCTTCGCAGCCCGCCCAGACAGGTTCTTTGTTTGGCACGGCCGCCTCGCAGCCCCAGCAGACCGGCAGCCTCTTCGGCGCAACCACAACCCAGACTCCCGCCGCCGCCCAACCCCAGCAGACGGGTGGCCTGTTCGGCCAGACGACGGCAGCTGCCCAACCCCAGCAGACACAACAGACAGGAGGCTTGTTTGGGTCAACACCAGCGGCCCAGCAGCAACAGCCGGCGGCAGGAGGGCTGTTTGGAGGCGCAGCAACGACGGCGACACAGCCAGCACAGGCAGGGAGCCTCTTTGGCGGAGCGACACAGGCACAGCCGGCGCAGACGGGCGGACTGTTCGGTGGAGCGACTACGCAGCAGCAGCAGCAGCAGCCCCAGGCCACGGGAGGACTCTTTGGCGGGTCCACCGCGACTACCGGCGGCATGTTTGGTGCGAAGCCAGCGGCGACGACGGCGACGGGGGGCGGGCTCTTGTAAGTTTTCTTGGGCCGACGTCTCTGGCATGCTTGACGCTGACCACCACTCCCCTCCCAGCGGCGGCTTCGGCCAACCGGCAACACAACCCCAGCAGCAACAGCAGCAGCAGGCGCCAGCAGTCGGGCTCACCCTGGGCCAGTCGACGGCCGGCCAGCAACAGACGGTGCCCGGCGTGCGCATCGACCTCAGCAACATCAAGTCGACGACGCGCTTCAACGACCTGCAAGAGTCGCTCCAAAAAGAAATCGCCATGCTCGACGAGGCCATCCAAAAGTGCATCAAGGACAAGGACGCCGTCGACGCCTTCCTGCCCTCGCACGGCGAGCAGCTGGCCGCCATCCCGACCGACGTGAGCTTCGTGTCGCGCAAGTCGGAGGGCGCGCACAACGCGCTGGCGAGCGACATCCTCGCCATCGACCAGCTGCGCGAGCTGGTCAAGCAGGACGCCGACCACGCCCGCCTGTCCTTCAAGGCCATCGACAACCTCAAGCTGCCGACGCAGTACCACCAGGCCGGGCTGTGGTCCAACCGCGGCCAGCAGGTCGGTGCCGGCGGGGGCGGGGCCGGCGCGGGCGGGGCGGCCGACGCCGAGAGCAACACGGACCTGATCAGCTTTTTCTCGAGGACGGCGGACGAGATGGACGACATGATGCGCAAGTTTGAGCGGAACCTGGGCGAGATCGAGGTCCACCTGCACGGCGTGCAGGGCAACATGCTGGAGCAGATGCAGCGGGTGGCGGCGCAGTCCAAGAGCGCCAGCCAGGGCGGCGTGGACGAGAGGGTGGTCGAGCTGGCCGCCGTGCTGCGCGACTTTGAGGAGAGCATCCTCAAGGTCGCGGGCGTCGTGGGCGGTGTCAAGGAAGGGGTGACCGAGCTGCAGCTGAAGGACTTTATGGGGCACGGCAGCTGAGTGTGTTGTTGTCGACGGGAGTAAATGGGAAATCGTTGTTGTACAATATTGTAGGCACCAGAAGGAAAGGGTCGACAAAATACCCAAGCACCGTCGATTTTGTATCGAGTGCATCTCTTCAGAATACCAGGGTGAATCCAACCTGGACAAGGTATCTCTCGCCATCGCCTGGCTTATTTCCCCTTCCACATCTAAACTTTGCCAGACGCCAGAAAATGCCAACCCCAAAAAAAAAAAAAAAAAAAAAAAAAAAAAAAAAAAAAAAAAAAAAAAAAAAACCACCGCCAGCCTCTAGAAATAATCCCCCCCATCATCCCCCCCTTCATCGTAGTCCTCGTCATCCTGGTTCCCATCAAAGTACGCCTCGGCATTGTAATCGTCCCCAGACTCGTCCTCGTACACGTCGTCCTCGTCGCCATTCCCATCCTCGTCCTCCTCCCCATTCCCTTTCACCCAATCGTCGTCGTCCTCGCCGGACAGGAACGCCTCCCCTTCGCCGTCCTCCCCGCCCTTCTCCACCGTGCTCATAATCTGCAGCGCCTTGTCCAGGCTCCCACCGCCACCCACCTGGCCCCCCTGCTGCAGCTGGTGGGCCTGCCCGTCGGCGCCCAGAAACAGCTCCTCGGCGGTTTTGTACGACGTGATGCTCGACAGCCCCAGCGTCTTGGGCCCCACGCGGCGCCGCTTGGCCGCCTGCCCGCCGGACTCGTCCTCCCCGTCGAGCGCGGCGTGCAGCTCGGGCGGGAAGAACTCCTTGGCGAAGGGGCGCGCGGCCAGGTCGGGCAGGGTGCGCGGCACCTTTTTGAACTTGTGCGAGTAGGTGGGCACGGCGGTAAAGGGGTCGACGGTGGCCTTGGTGGTCTGGCCGTAGCGCTTGTTGAGCTGGTCCTGACCGTAGGCGCGGGTCGTCGCGGCCGAGGCCGAGGTGGCGGCGGAGGGGGACTGGGTCCAGGTGCGGGCTTGGGTGTAGAGCGGGCTGTCTTGGCACTGCTCGCGGAAGAGGAGGAAGAAGGATACTTGTTTTTCTTCTTTTTTCGTGAGTACGGGGGCGGAGGGGATCGCGTAGGGCTGCGAAACGGGGGTGGGGGGTTAGTTTAGTTGGGAGGAGAAAGGGCCGAGGGGTTGACTGACTGGAAAGAGCTCTGACGGCTTCCCGTCGAGAACAATGTCCGAGTCCATGGCCCACGGCACGCTGTTCTGGGCGACGGCTCTCCTGCCGTTGGTTGGGGGCCCGCGCCCACCGCGGCCTCCTCGCCCGCCTCGCCCAGACATTGCTGCTGAATTGGAATTGGGATTGGGTTGTGGTGCTGGTGTCACCGCATTGGTGTGTGGATGTGGATGCGATAGTTGTCGAACGGTCCCGAAGCGTATGTCGAGTTGCGACTTGGCGGCGGAGATGTCGAGAGAAGTTGATGAGTCGAGCTTGGAGAAGTCAGAAGTTAACGCCCGGGGACTGATGAACGATGAATGTCTCCAAATGCCGCCAAAAATTTAGCGGGGCATCAGCCTTGCATGGCCCACCAAGCGCACTCACTCACACCCTTGGCCGATCCCTGCTGCACCCCTGCACCCCACCACGACTGCTGCTGCCCCTCTGCCTTCCTTCCTCTTAACATCTGACGACTGCTTTGCTGCCTTGTGCTTGACTTACACTTAACCCATCAAAGAATCTCAATTTCTGCCGCTCATATTTGCTCCGGCTTGCCACCTTTCCCGTAATTTCATCGTCTGACATAGAGGCAAAACAAAATGGAAAACGCACCCGTGACGGGGCTGGATGAGCTCGACAAGCACCTTGACGACCTGCTCCAGGATCCGGACCTGGCTGTGAACCCGAAGCTGTTTGACGATGTCGAGCTGCAACTGACTGGTAAGTATACCAAAGTAAAACCCCAGGAAATACCACAACGCTAACACTCCTACCAGAGACCAACATCCCACCTCTCATCCCCCACTTCCTTCCCCGCTTGACAGCTGTGCTCAAGCAGTACACCCAGGACCCGGCTGTCATCGTGGGCTTGACAATCAAGCTGCTGGGCCCCGTGTCCTTTGACCAAGTCTTGCAACTGGCCTCACCCGACGAGCTCGTCCAGGCCCTCGATTCGCCAGCCCCAGCCGCCAACCTCCTCGCCCTGGCCATCCTGCACAAGGCTGCCGCCCGCCCTCAGGATGTCACCACGCTCTGCAGCATCCCCCACCTCCTCGCGGCCTTCATCCGCCGCTGGCTTGCCGCACCACAAGTCGAGGTCGGCCAAAGGGGTGGCAAAGTCCTCGGCGACCTCCTCGACATCGACTGCGACCTGCCGCCCCCTCCACCCCCCACCCGGCCCGTCGACCCGCTCCACACCAACATCTCACTACGCAAGGCGCCCGGCCAAGGCAGCCTCTGGCGCCTCCTCCTCACAGACGACACAATGTACGCCCTCCTCCTCTCCCTCGTCTCCGGCCGCCACCCGGACACGGCGTCCAGCCCCCACCAGCTCTCCCTCGCCCAGGGCCGCCTGCTGCGCATCCTCCCGCGCCTCGCCGCCATCAACTTCCGCGCCGTCGCCCACTCGCACCACACGCCCCCGGCCCCAGTTCACCTCACAAACGGCAGCGGCGACGACCAGTCCTCCAGCAACGGCAATACCACGCCGCCGCGCCCCGGCGAGGGCCTCCTGCAGTACGCCGCCCTGCACATGGTGCACAAGTCGGACGTGCTCATGCACCTCAGCCTGGTCGATTTCTTCGAGACGCTCGTCAGCCTGCTGCGCGTGACCGAGCCCTCGCCGCTCAAGGTCGAGACGCTGCGCGCGCTGCTCGCGCGGGCCACCACCGCGGACGAGGTGCTGAAGGAAGCCCTGCTGACGTTGCCGGACAGGACGGTAGACGAGGAGGCCGACGATTTGAGGAGCTGGTTGGGGGAGGTGATGCCGGGGGAGGCGGTGAGGTTGGCGGTGCGGTGAGAGTGGGTTCGCAGTGAGGAATACTTTGATGTTGAAGCGGAGGGGTGTCATTAAGCTGTAGGTAGCAAGGCGTTATGTTGATGGAGTTTGAGATGCATGAAAATGCTGGCTCAGTTTGACCAATCTACACAATCAAGACCCTCGCTCGTTAATGGTGTAGAGTTTCTCCCTCGTGTTGAGTGCGCCCGCATGCAGGACGGTTGACCCCTTTTTCCTGCGCCAGCTGTCCCGCCGACGACGGAACGACCACTGGCTCTTGTCGAAATGAGAACCAGACAGGCTGCTGTGCACCAAACCAGGGACATTGATGTCGACCCTTCAGACTACGCACAGAGTACCTGGTGGCAGCTTCACACAACTACGACGCAAATGGGCAGCTGTCGAAACGAAACGACCACCAGCCCGGAAGCCGAGTGTCTCTCCCATTATCCCCCAACCGCCGGCCCTTCGCGGCCAACCCGCACACTGCCTGAGACAAAACTACCCCAAACACGACGACGGTGACAACGAAACAAAGTGTACAATAATACATGGCCCGCTTAGGTAGGTAGGTATGGCCACGAAGGTCGACTTCTAACCCAACCCAAGAATCTATAAGTTGGCAAAACCCGTCAAAAGTCAGTGCCCTCGAGAATTTTCCAAACAACGACGGCTCACGCCCTCCCCAAAAACTGCCTCGACGGGTCATCACTCAGGCTATCCATGCTCGGCGACGGCCGAACCGACGGCGCCACCGACGACGACAGCACGCTATTCCTTCTCTCCCCCCCGTGCTGCTCCCCCGCCGTCCCATTCCCTTGGCCACCACCAACAGAAGAAGAACCCATCCCCTCGATCCCCAGCCCCACCTCCCCGACCTTGCGCAGCACGAGCAGCAGCGCGGCCCGCAGCTCCTGGCCCAGGTCCTTGCCCAGCAGCTCCACGACGAGCGGGTAAAAGCTGGCAATGTGCGCCGTGAAGGCGTCGCGCGGGAACGCGGCATACCCCTCGAGCACGTCGACCACGACCGGCCGCCACGCGACGATGTTGCGGTGCTGGCTCTCCTCGTCGAGCCCGCTGTACCCGCGGATGATGTCCTGGCACAGCGGCACCAGCGCGGCCTCGACGTCCTTCTTGCTCCCCTGCCGCTCGGGCGCCGTGTCGCCAAACATGCGGAACAGGATGGCGACGTACGTCGCGGCGCTGCCGCTCTCCTGCTTGAGCAGGTTCGGCGGCTGCTTCATGAACCCCTCGCGCCAGAGGCGCATGCGCAGGTCCTTGTCGGCGTTGAAGCGCTTGGCGAAGAGGAACGACTTTTTGAGCAGCGCCATGAGGCGGAGCAGTTCGGGGGACGGGATCTGCGCGTAGACGGCGTTGTTGCTGAAGAGCTCGTTGACCGTCTCGATCATGAGGAGCTGGAGCACGCAGCGAGAGATAATGCGGTTGAAGAAGCGCCGGCGGGCGGCCGTGACTACGACGGGTTGTTGCTGGAGCGCGTTGGCGGGCTTGAACTCTTCGAGCTGGGGCTGGTGTTGCTGGCCGGGGGTCTGCGGTTGCGGCGTGGCGGCCATGGCGGCTGGGTTGGCGGCTGCTGGCGCCGCGGCGCTGTCCGTGTCGCCATTGGTCGATTCCGGCGCGGGCGGGTGTCCATTGCTGTCGGTGCCGTTGATCTTGAGGGACTTCTCGTCGACCGGCGCGGTTTCCAAGGTCGGGCTCAGCGCACCGCCAAAGTCGAGCCCGCTCGGCGGAGGGGAAAGCGACGCGGTGGAGTTGATGGTCGTGGCCGAAAAGAGCTGATATGCCGTCGTCCGCTCAAACAGCTCGCAAAAGGCACCGACGATCTTGGCCCAGTGCTCAGGGGTGAACTTGGTCACGTTCTGGAGGATGAGCTGCTGCAGGCAGTTGCTGCCTATCCGGGCAATGGTGTCGTTCTCCTGGCAGATGCAGAGCGCGAGAAGCTCGAGGAACCTGTCCAGCATGTACTCGAGAGCGTCAAAGTAATGGGTAAAGAGTGTGATCATGTTGCGGAGCGCCTGGATCATGGTGGTGGACAGCCAGACCGAGAGCTCTTCGTGGTTCAGCGCGTTGGTCATCTCGGGCCGTGACCGGAGGACCATGAAGATGGGGTACAGCTGCTGCCGCCAGAGGATATCCCAGAACTCCGAAGGGAAATCGCCGCCGTACCGCAGGAGCGTCTCGAAGAAGTAGTTGAGAGCGTTCGACCGCACCTCGAGGTCCTCTCCGGTCATGAGCACGTCGTGGAAGGCAAAGAGAACCGGGAACCAAAAGCCTTCCTCGACCGAAGTGCGACTCTGCTGTGTTGGCGACTTGACGTTCGCCTCGGACTGACCAGCGGGGGACTTGTGCGACAGCGGGCATTCGGGCGTCTTGAGCATTGTCGGGATGATCGACTTCAACGTCTCCATGGCCTGCAGGCTCTTCTTCTGGAACCTCATGTTCTTGGAGAACTCGGTGAGGCAGACAATGAGATCGGTGAAGGCACCCTGCGAGATAACGACGCCGAACCTGGTCTTGTAGACCTGTGTGACGTTCTCGAACGCCAGATTGACGATGCTCTCATACGGCTCCCTTGCCGCCACGGTAAAGACGCCAAACATGGTCCGCCAGCCGGACCGAATGTTTTCACCCCTGGCCTGGATCATCTGGATGAGGCAGCGGAGGATCATGTCCTTGACCGACACGTTGTTCGAATTCGACATGACATGCTCAAACGGCTTGAGGAAGTCCTTCTGAAACTTGAACCCTGCCAGCTCCTCGATCTCCATGAAGCGCATCGACAGCTGACGGAGCGAATCCAGCGCGAAAAAGACAATGGCCGTGTTGGCGTGGCAGCCAACCTTGTTGAAGTGCTCTCCGAGAACATCCCAGATGTGGCTCCACTCGAACCTGACACGCGTCATGTTGTAGTAGCTGATCTCGACAATCTTCTGGAGACTGTATGTCCGGGGAGAGTCGTTGGACCCAGACACCCTGATCTCGTCCCAGCTCACTTCGGTCAGAGCCCGAGCAAAGTGGATGATGGCGTCCATCGAGAGATTGGCCGTGTTTGTGAATATCCTGTCGACGCTCCTGATGACCTCATCGGATCTACTTTCGAGTGCTATTTCCAGCGACACGCCTTGGGGACCCGTGTGTGCCCGTGGCCGGTTTCTCCTGGCCGAAGAGGTGGATTTGCGCGAGTCAGCGGTTTCTGTTCGATGCGGCGGTGGCACAAATCGTGCTCTGGAGACGTCGGGAACCGCGCTCTCGTCTACGCCTCCCGATATCAACTGGAGCCGATCCAACTGGCTGATGCACAGAAGCACATCCTTCCACGACTCCTTGAGGTGGTTACCCTCTGTCTGAGCAAGCTCCAGCAACACCTTCAAGGCCTCGACATTCTTGGCCTGCATCTCCCTCGGGTTGTTGAGGTTGGCCGTATTCTTGAGCACCGAAATGAAGGCCTCTCGAGGGGTGGAGAGATCGAACAGGCAGGCGATCTTGGTTGCCAGCTTCATGCCCTCCAAGCAAAGCTTGTTGACGTCAAGGTTGTGCGTCTTTTGGATGAGGCTCGAAAGCGCCGAAAAGAACGACATCCACGTTGCGTCGAACATGGGGCCGGCGTGCTTGAACGAGGTTGCCGAGATGAACCTGGCACCCGCATTGGCGGCGCTCTTTCGTTGGCTGCGGTACAGGTCGCGGAAGAGCTGTTCGGACCGCAACGATATCTCTTCGGACTGCTGGACATAGGCTTCTCTCTGCAAATCGCGCCCGACGTTGGAAAACGCCTGTCCGAGCCCGGCGGCAAGCCCCGTTGCCTGAGCCTGAAGCAACCCAGAAGCCGCAGCCGCCTCTCGCTCGCTCTTCAAGATGATCTCGTTCTTTTGGATGTCCTCGTAGATGCCGATGAGGTACTCGTCCGGAAGATCGGCGTTGTCGTTGATGCCCCGGTTGTTTTTGAGAAAGTCTTCCTTGGACATCCGCTTCACCACCTTGCTGCTGTGGAGATCTGTGTTGAGCAAGATGACCGAGTACGCCAGAACGTACGGGGTGTCGGCGTTGGCAAAGGCGTTTGGATTGCCTGTCACGTATCGGTGGGCAAACTTGAGCATGAATCGGTCAATCTTCTGAGCCTCTCCTGGCAGCCGGAAGGATTGCAGAAACTCCCGCAGGGCGTCGACAAAACGCTTCTTGCTGAAATCCATCAAGTCCACAAACGCGTGCATGGTATCCACGTTCTTTTGGTCGCCCTCGCCAAGATACTCGCCAATCTGTGCTTTATCCAGCCGGTCGTCGCGCAGAAGGAACCGCGCCACATCTTCCGGCTTGTCGCTGGGGATGAAGCCTTCCTTGATGAGCAGCTTGATGCCGTGTTTCGGTTTGAAGTTGAAGACCTTGATGGCGTTGGTCATGGCCGTCTTTCTGGCCTTTTCCTTTTCCAACTGGTCCGGATCGTCGTCGATAACCGGTGTTGACGGGGCGACGGGTGTCTCCATCCGGGACGCCGTTTCGCTTATCGAGGGATCGATCGAATCCCGCACCTCGTCGCTTGAAGGTCGCCGCTGCACATCGCCGACGGCGCCGTTCGCCTCGGGCCTGCCAGGCTGCGACCAGTGAACCAAGGACCTCAAGGTCTCCACCAGCGAGTCGAGAGCCGCACGCTTCATTACATACTCCTTGGGTATCTCGCCGTCTTGTTCATGGTGTGTCGTAATCAGAGCAACCGAGAGTGGTGGCGGCAGCACGCTCTTGATCTGCCACTCCCCGCCCGTCCCGGATTTCGCGTGGTTGTCCTCGTACTGTTGCTCCTGGGTGGGCGTGATCGGTATCGAAGCCGTCGCGAACCTCGACAGATCCTCGACTATCGTCTGGAATATGTTATCCACATTGCGATCGCAGTCATAGTTGAGGTACATCTCCACCAAGGCCCGCGGGTCTTCGGCAAATCTCCTGAGGATGCCCACGAACGTGAGCTTCTGCGACAACGGAGCATTCCTCCGGGCAAGAAGGGCCAGGTAGATTTCATTCAGGAACACCTCAATCTCGTTCTGAGGGCACGGGATCAGTCAAGGCCCATTGTAGCACAGCGATGTAAACCAACCTTGAATGAAGCCCTCATGTACTTGAGCATCAACCAGAAAATCTCGCAGCAGACGTCAAAGACCCTGTCCACCGAGCTCGCACCGTTGCGCGTGATGCTCAAACAGAGGTAGTACTTGATGGCCTGCAGAAAGCTTGTGGGCTCGTTGTTCTTGGTGTTCCTGATGGTACACAGCGGCGATGTGAAGACGGTGATGTTGTTGTTGAGGAGAGTATGGATGAGATGCAGCGAGATCAGCTTGGAACGCATGGGCTGTCCGCGAAGATCGTACAGTTGGTCTGGTGGCAAGACCTTGGTCGAGAGGTTGCAGAAGGACCGGAAGACCAGATAAGCGTCCCGTATATAGGCTTCGTCCTCTGCGTCGAGTGATTCGGGTGTTTCCTCTTGGGAGTTCTCCTGGAGGCTCTGCTCCGACACTGACCGCGCAGCCTTCCTCAGGGGCTTGACTTGGCTCACCATAGTGGGGCCGTCACCCAAATGGGAGTCGTCGAAGCTCTTCCGGTGTTCCAAATCCTTCAATGTAAGCTTGGCACCCGCCTCATCTGCGTCCTTGGGCGGTGCGGCGTCTGACGCGGGCTCGATGGAATCACCGCTCGCCTCCTCGCTGTCGGGCTTCTCAGACTGCGAGTCCTGGTCATCGGAGCGGTCCACCGCTAGACTGCTCCGGCTCGCCTTGAGTTTGTCCAAGTTTGCCCGGGCCTCCTTCATGTGGATCCTGGTCTTCACCCGCTCGAACACGGTGCCCACCATCTGCGTGAGGGTGCCCTGGGCCACCTGCTGGTTCGCGGTGCTCCGCGACAGCAGGAAGATGTTGTAGACCTGGCGTACCGCCTTCAGGAGCCCCGCGCCGTGTACAATGATCTTGTCGTTGAGCACTGCGGCGAGCAGCGACTTGACGATCTGGAGCTGGACCTCGACCAGGGTCGTCTCGCCCTGGAAGCAGTCGCAGATTGTGTCAATGGCCCGCTCGATGAGGGGCGCCTGCTCGGCGCCATCCTGGCCGGTGGACGCGGGGGGCGCGGAGAAATACGAGTATGAGATGAGCTTGCCGATGCAGTCGAGGGCGGTCGTGGCAAGGGGGATGGTTCCGGATTTTGTGGCGAGCTGCAAGGGCGCAAAGACGACCTCGGGATCGGGCAGCTGCTGGTCGTTCTCTTTGATGGCGGCGAGAGCCTTCTCGGCCAGCTCGGCCCAGCTGTTGCGGCCGGCATGCGCGGCGATGATGTCCAGCGAGGACACCACGAATTTGAGGGAGCTCATGGCGCGCCCAGCGTTTGGTCTAGGGGCTGATGGCCATCCGCGGGAGCCGGTCAGCGCATGGAGAGTCGAGATGCGACGCGCGGGGGGGTGAGGAGGGTTCGTGAAGCGGGGGGCGGACGCCGAGTTGTGTCGGGTGGTGCACCGCTGTTGTGGTCGTCGTTGTGCTGTCTTTGTTTGTTTCTTGGCCGCTTCTTTTTGTCTTTACTGCGGAGGTACGTGGAGGTACGTGGACGCGGCCGAGCTGACGTCGAAATTCGGGCCTCGCTCGGTTCAAGTCGCTGCAACTAATCTGTAAAGACCGGGGGCACAGCGGAGCAATTGGGACCGGGACCGGGCTGGAGAAATGCGCACACAATGCAGCCGCTGGATGCAATTGTTGCTGTGTTTTTTGGTGGCCTGAGATGTCGACTCGGCCTCGTTTCCTCGTGTAGTGCTTCGTGCAGTCGAATCTCGAAATTGCGCCCGTGTTGGGGAAGTAATCACTGGAAGATGACAGCAAACCTTCGCGGTCCTGTAACTCGCTGTGGAACCCCCCGTTCCCGAACTGACTGACGCGGCGCCGCCAGCTGGTCAGCACTGCGCAGCGCGGTCTTGTCCGCGAGCCCGCAAAAACCCCCGACGCAGCCTCGAGCCAGCTTCCTGGTCTTGGCCATCCCCCGTCGCAAATTCCAGGCTGCAACATCCCTGCCCTGTCAACCCGCTGCAGGGCCCGCTAGGTGGGTTCCGGCAGGTCTCCACCGCCCAAACAGGCCAACAAAATGGCTCGCGGAGATGCCCCTGTGGCTGAGCGATTTGAGCAGCCACACCATCCTCAACTTTTGACTGACAGGATATCCAACTTCTCGTGCTGTCAAGAAGAGAGAAAATGACAATTGATTTTCAAATTATTTTTCGGCCTTATTATTGGCGCCATATCTACTCATCACGGGCCTCGCGTCGGTGAGAAGCATATCTGTGGCCTCTTTGCATCGCTTGGTGTCCCCTGGACAAACTGTGGCTCGAGGATGGCCAGTGCACCAGTCCGCGATAGCACCGCGCAACGCTGATTGGCGAGTGGACCCTGCTATCCTTGTTCTGTCCAGATTTTGGTGAACGGAAGCTTAGCTTCCCAACGAGTTGAATCCCACGTCAAAAAAAACTGGTCCCCAACTCACATCACCACCATCATCGCCCTCCGGTCTCCGGCTTCCGCTTTTCTCCTCTGCATCCTCTCTGGTCCCTTTTTCTCTCAATTGGCTTTTGCGCCGCGTCGAAGGGATACTTTCCGGTGCATTTCGCCCTTTCTGTGTCCGCGCCTTTTAGGACCCTTTTTCTTTTCGCAGCGGCGCGCTCAACGCTTTTCCGCCGTCCGCCTTCCGCCTTTCGCGTCTTTTCTTCCACATCCCCCAAAATGCTCGTCCCAGCGATCCGGAGGCAAGCCCTCCAGCACGCCAGGCTTGTGCGCGTCGCAGTCCCCAGCCTCACAAGATGGTATGCCTCATACCCGCCGCACACCGTTGTCAAGATGCCTGCCCTGTCGCCGACAATGACAGCGGGAAATATTGGCGCGTGGCAGAAGAAGCCCGGCGACTCCATCTCCCCCGGCGAGGTCCTCGTCGAGATTGAGACAGACAAGGCCCAGATGGACTTTGAGTTCCAAGAAGAAGGTGTCCTTGCCAAGATCCTGAAGGAGAGTGGTGAGAAGGACGTCGCGGTTGGCAATGTAAGCCTTGTGCACCCCTTCTCCACTCCGCGCATTTGACGGAATCCACTTGGCCTCTTGAGCGCTAACTTGGCCCCCCACCACAGCCCATTGCCATCCTGGTCGAGGAAGGAACCGATGTCAGTGCCTTCGAGGGCTTCTCGCTCAAGGATGCCGGCGGCGAGGCTGCTCCCCCTCCGCCCCGAAGAAGGAGGACAAGTCCGAGTCTGCTCCCACCCCGGCGCCGACCCCCGCCCCCGAGCCCGAGGAGACCGGGCCCAGCGGCAAGCTTGAGACTGCTCTCGACCGTGAGCCCAACGTCTCGGCCGCCGCCAAGAGGCTGGCTGTTGAGAAGGGCGTGTCCCTGACGGGCCTCAAGGGCACCGGTCCCGCCGGCAAGATCACTGAGGAGGATGTCAAGAAGGCGTCGTCGGCTCCCGCCGCTGGCGCTGCCGCCGTTCCGGGTGCTCAATACGAGGACATCCCCATCAGCGGCATGCGCAAGACCATCGCCGCGCGCCTCAAGGAGTCGGTTTCGGAGAACCCTCACTACTTCGTCACCTCGACTCTCTCCGTCTCGAAGCTCCTGAAGCTCCGCCAGGCCCTGAACAGCTCTTCCGAGGGCAAGTACAAGCTCTCGGTCAATGACTTCCTCATCAAGGCCATGGCCATCGCCTGCAAGAAGGTCCCTGTCGTCAACAGCTCGTGGCGCGACGGCTACATCCGCCAGTTCAACACGGTCGACGTCTCGGTTGCCGTGTCGACCCCTAACGGCCTCATCACCCCGATCGTCAAGGGTGTCGAGGGCAAGGGTCTCGAGGGCATTTCGGCTGCCGTCAAGGAGCTCGCCAAGAAGGCTCGCGACAACAAGCTCAAGCCCGAGGAGTACCAGGGCGGCACCATCAGCATCTCCAACATGGGCATGAACCCGGCCGTTGAGCGCTTCACTGCCGTCATCAACCCTCCCCAGGCTGCCATCCTGGCCGTCGGCAGCACCAAGAAGGTCGCCGTTCCCGTCGAGTCCGAGGATGGCACGACCGCTGTGCAGTGGGATGACCAGATTGTCGTCACCGGTAGCTTCGACCACAAGGTCGTCGACGGTGCCGTCGGTGCTGAGTGGATGAAGGAGTTCAAGAAGGTCATTGAGAACCCCCTGGAGCTCCTTCTCTAGACAATCTCGTGACTGGAGAGTGTGTGACTAGCGCAAGGATGCATTGGGGTTGACGGAGGTGAGGGGGCAGTCTAGAACCGGCCCGGCAGGCACTTTAAAACGGCATGGGTGACGATTCGGTGCAGAACCGGGGGAAAGGGCCCGACGTCGGCCGCAGTCATCGAGGCCATACCGGGCAAAGATGGCTATTCGCACCTGGTAGGCCATACAGGCCTGCAAACAAAACCGCCCGGGTGGGATGAGCACTCGAGGGCAAGCCTCATCTCGGTGCTGGGAATACAGGATTTTTTTGTCTTGTTATTTGTACATTGACCTCATATTAATTGCGTTCAGGGTTGTTTAATCGAGCATGGAGTTTGGGCCGTATCCCCTGGGCGTGCCGAGCAGGGCGATGGTCAAGCTTGATTCGAGCCGAGTTCAATAGATGGTCCTTCAACGTCAACTGGACAACACAAGAAGATCATCCAGACAAGCAGATGTATTGGGATGTGTTTTCTCAAACTGTAGCCAAACCGCCCCTGAGGGAAACAAGCAGTTATGTATGGAGAGCACGAGTGCAGGATCCCGCGAGCCTGGCAGACACAGCACGGTAACGCAACTTGCAGTGGTAGGAGCGTTGTGTGGCGCGCTTCAACTCTCTGTCCTGTGCCCCAACATAATGTCAGGACAACACGGATATCACGATAGGCCCCTTGAAGCTGGAGTGTCCAACCCCTCAGGTCAACATCAAGCCAGGCCAGAACGGATCTCACGGTGGGCTTTTTTGAAGATGAAGTCTCCAAGTTTCAGGGTCAATTGGGAGGCCACTCCCCGATTCTCGAAGACGAAGACACTCTGGGATCAGGCATTGTTGGAGACATTGCTAACACACAGTGTGCCTACCGGGGACTGAAGTTGAGCATCTTGACGGCGAGTATCTTCACCGCCGGGGTCCAGATTGCGATAACCAGCGGATGGTACAAAGGCGTGAGCGTCCGGATGGCAAACATGGACCATTACAGAATTACCTGGGCCCTTTTTGGTTTTTCTTTTGAGAGGGAGGAGGGAGTTCGTTGTTTCTTGTTTGCGTCAGCCACCGGAGCTCGCCCTTGCTGTCCACGGTGTCCATATTCGAGCGAGTCAAGACAGCGGGTGTATGTTCACACGCATCAGGTGAAAAGATAGGGATGGGGGAGCTCTAAAGAACCACTGGAGTCTCTCGGCTGACTGAGCTCCAACTCCATAGAGAGGAATTTCTTCGGCGATACGGAAGATACGGAACGGGGCCGTGACAGCAGCGAGCCTCGTCTCAGAGCAAGCTGTTGAAACAGAACGCAGGACGTAGCTTCAGCCAGTCAGTACCTGAACTTCGGGGCCTCGTTCGTCCCCCGTCAACCGAAGCCCCACGCAACCCACTGGCAGATCCAGTCCGGGCTTCCCGCAAGGACGAACCGGATGCCCTGGAGCGGGCCGGACTTGGGTGGGGAAGTCGTTGTGGAACACCGTGGCGCGGGCATCTCCCTTTTTATCTCCGAAAATCCCGGCAGGCTGGCACCCGTCGCGTCGACAGACCTGGGATACGAGGTGAAGTCGCAGCAGTGTTGGGGGCGGGGAGGGGCGTTTGTGTCTCTGGGATCATAGTTGCGAAGGGCACGAGGCCGATTTTGCCCGCTGGTTTCAGAAACAATCGGCAGGAGATGGAAGGTTTTTGCTGTGTTGGCTTCTCATGATGCCGGGACGCTGGTTTGAGACCATGTTACACAGATTGCGTCGTTTCGAGGATCGTAGCTGGGCACTGTTCGGAGGTTCCCCTGGGCTCGTTGCGGCGGACACAGTCCAGGACACATCGGGTGTGCAAGTTCCCAAGCTCTCGCAGCACCCGCAATCTCCTCTGGGCAAGTGCCGGACATTGGAATGTTGTTCCCTCTCCAAGTAGCTTTCATGTTCCTAGGAACTGTTTGCGAGAATCTTGTCGACTTTTGCAAGGAACGGAGTGTGTGGGTGATGGTGGATCACCAAGTCTGAGGATGGCCGGCATGTCTGTTAAATAAATCCCCTGTATGTCTTTTTCGTTCCCAAAACGATGATGGGACGTTGTCGGTACTGTGGTACACAGTATGTTGTTGAGGGGTTCGGAGATCGAAATCCTGGCGAGGCTCTAGGGGACCATCAATCTCAACGGGTCCCTGCCAGCGGAACCCCTGATCCCGCTTCACCCAGCCGGCCGGCCGCGGAGATAATGCCCCCCCAGTGGCGCTAGGTGGCTTGGCGCCGAGCCCGGGCGCCGAAGCCGTTGGGGGTGCCTCTGTTGGAAAGGCACAGCGGGAGTTTCCGAGGGTTTGGGTGAGCCAGACAGCCCGAGCTCGCTCTCCGATCAAAAAGCAACAAGATGCAAGTCAGCGGCCAGGTACCCCTTGCACGGAGCGGTTTTCATCCCGCTGACAAGCCGACCGCCACTTGGCAACGTTACTGTAGGAAGGTCAAACCGAGCTGGGACGGACACTGCTCCGTACCAAAGGGAACCAACCGACGGTTGGGTGACGATTCGCTCTTTAAAAAGGTTTAATGGTCTGCCTGCTCGGTTCTGGGTAAAATCTAGGCCCCGCGCCGTGTGCGTGGAGGATGAGGTGCGCCTGCTTTGCGAATGCGAATGGAGAGTCCTGTCTCATTTGCGGCTTCCTGGCTTTCCCCCGCGAAACGGCTTCGACCAATGGCCCGGATTTTTGTGCCCGACGTTAGCCCAGAAACGGCAAGTGTCGGTGATTAGCTTCCCAGCCCCCGCATTCCGCCCGAGATGCCGATCTAAGGCCATATCCTCGTGGGCAGGCGCAGCCGCCAGCGCGGGTCGCTCCTGACGAAAAGCCGCGGAAGTGGAAGGGCAAAGTGGATTTGCGGCAGCAGCAACCCTTCGGCCCTTCCAGGCTCGACTGCCTGCTCCCACCCGGGGCAGCCACAAAGGGCAAGGGGGGCGCCTTCGGTTTGGATTGGGGCCGAGGGAACACTGACGCGATTGCCCGGTGAAATCGTGCACCTTTTTTTCGTTTTCCTTTTTCTCCAAGTGCAGTGCAGCCCTTCTTGGACGGAACATTCTGGTACGGGCACATCTGTGCATCGATCCCTCCGTCCATCCGTCCATGCCGGCGAGGCACCCGTGGACCTGGGCATCCGCGGACTTTCTCCCGAGTGGGCTGTTTCTCCCTCCAACACCGAACCGACAGCCAGGCAGGGACGACTTGAGACTCTTCACGGACACCCCGTCGTCCTCCTCTCGTGCCCCGGGCTCCGGGGGCCCCACCAAGATATCGAGTCATCACTGAAGCCGGGCGCAGACATGGTGGACGTTGTGGACGCCGTTGTGGACATGGACGTCGACATGTCCTCGTCGGCCGACGCTGCCCCGCGTGCGACAGCCCCGGTACCGACCTCACCACTCTCCGCAGCTGGAAGTCCGGGGGCTCTCAAGCTCGCCGAGCCCAGGCGGCGCAACCGACCCGCGCTTTCGTGTATCCAGTGCAGGACGCGCAAGATCCGCTGCGACCGCAACGAGCCATGCGCCAGCTGCATGAAGTCCAAGATCGTCAACTGCACCTACGAAGAGGCCCGCCGCCCAAAGCCGCGTCTGTGGAGGCTGTCCCCGGCCCCTGCTGGTGGCCATCACCCCGAACGCTCCCCAACCTCGGCTGACGAGCGAGTGGCCGTCGGCCCGGCTTTCACCTTCCGGGACATGGCGGTGCCGGCCCCGCCCCCAACCTCGAATCCTTCCGGGCCTGGCTCCGGCCCTGCGCCACCCGGCAAGACTCCAGAATCCCTGTCAGCCGCGAGTCCGCGCGCTCTGCCACACACGCAGCGTGCCGATTCGGCGTGCGGGACTCCGGGGCCGTTAGGCAACACCGCCGCGCTCGCCGAGCGCGTTCGACAGCTGGAGCAGCAGCTCGCCGATGCCCTGAAGCGCCCAGACTACGGCCCGTCACCGTGCCGCCCGGGCCACGCACCATTATCTCCTGACGACGGCCGCCCATCGTCCAGGGCGTATGGGACAGGTTCCCTCATGAACGGGAACAGACTCGTAGGTTGCCCTTCCCACGTGCTGCGTTGTTCGTCGGTTCGGTCCTCTGCTGCAAGATGACGTCTCCCTCTGGCGGCCGTCTCTCTGTTGCGTCTTATTCCCGTGGAAGCCAAAGTTCCGCCCTGCCGGACAGGAAATCTTGCCACGAACTGTCGGGCTGACTGTCCGACAGTTTCCCCTGGTTGTCAACGTCGCCGAGCGCATCGAATCGGATCAGCACCCCGACACCCGCTTCCTACTACAGAAATGCAGGAGTCTAGGCCGGACCATCCTGGCGACGAGGACTGCCACATCGGCGCCCTTACCACTCGGCAAAACGATGCCTTCCAAGGACACAGCCCTCAGGCTAGTAGACGCCTATTTTCGGACGTTTGAGACTGTGTATAGAATCCTCCACCGGCCTAGCTTTTGGGAAGCATACGGGACGTACTGGGAAACCCCAGATGAGGCCGACCCGGCTTTTGTGGTGCAATTGCAACTCTGCATGGCCATTGGGACGTGCTTCCAGGACGATGTGGTGGCTTCCCGTCGCTTGGCCGCCCAGTGGATTCATGAAGCTCAGGTTTGGCTCGTTTCGCACCCCGAGAAGACTCTGGTCAGCTTTGCTGCTCTTCAGGTCATGTGCTTGCTCCATCTGGCCAGGGAGACGTGTGGCGTCGGGTCTGATTTGGCCTGGATCAGTTCCGGGTCCTTGTTGCGGACTGCAATGCAGCTTGGTCTTCACCGAGACCCGGATAGCCTGTCCAACATGTCTGTGTTTGCTGCAGAGATGAGAAGACGGCTGTGGGCCACCGTCCTGGAAATTGTCCTGCAGTCCAGCTTAGATTCAGGGGCACCACCGCTCCTGGCCCTAGCAGACTTTGACACACGTCCGCCATCCAACTATGACGACGATCAGCTTGCCCCGAACGCCAAGTTTCCTTCAATACCCAGACCCCCCAGCGCTTTCACCCAGACTACGGTGCAGCTCGCGCTTCTTCGCTCGTTCCCTGTACGGTTAGCCATTTCACACTATGTCAACCACTTCAGCTCCACAGCCACGTTCGAAGAGACGCTGAAGTGGAACACCGAGCTGACGAACGCGTGCCGGGCACTGTCGGCCACTTTCCAACCATTTTACGATCCCGCTGGCATCCTGCCCAAGCGTCTCTCGCTGTTCCAGCTCCGGCTGGCGGAGCACATGGTCCACCGCTTCTTTCTGGCTTTGAACCACCCGTGGCTGTGGTCGGCACATAACAACCCGGCCTACTACTTTGCTCGGAAGATGTGCGTCGAGACTTCTCTGAAGCTCTATCGGGCCATCGCCACGGGATCCCCCGCTGGCGACTCGGGTACGGCGAGTCAGTCCGACGATTTCACGAGGCTCGCTACTTGCGGATTCGGAGCGTTCCGGTCGGTGCCCACATTAGCCGTGCTGACCATTTGTCTCGAGCTCCTATGGCAGGTCCAGGAGGATCGCTCTTTCAGGCAGAGCATGAGCATCGACCACCCGCTCGACAGGCTGGCGTCCGGAAGCGACACGGACGTGAGCAGCTCCGTTGGCATGAGCATCGGAAGCGGTGCCGCCCCACGTCAGGAGCTGCTGGAGGCAGTCAAGTATTCGATGGGGTGGACTGAGCGCCGCATTCGGTGCGGAGAGACCAATGTTAAGGGGTACCTCTTGTTTTCCGCACTGTTGTGCCAGGCTCAGGCACTGCAGCGCGGCGCGTCTGACGCTGAAGTGGAGCGCTTGGTGTTGAACTCCGTCGAGGACGATTTGAATCGATGCCTGCTCCTTTTGAAGGACGCAGCCGGCCGCGACCCTTCTCTGGCGGCAGCGGTTGGAGCAACCAACGGCGGAGAGACTGCTGTGCCAGATGAGGCGACCTCGAAATGGGGTGCCAAATGGGATTTGGAGGACACGGTACGTCGTTCCCCGTCACTCCTCTCACTTGCCGAATCTTGAGGTTATGTTACTAACACCCGGCAGGGCGGGGCCCGTGGATTCAACTCTATTTTCAATATTCACGATGCCGCGTTCTTCATTGGCACCTGAACTCCCAGGCGAGATACTCCATTTCATTGTGCCGCGGCCAGATGTCCATCAAGTTCAGGGTTGCCCATCACAGGAGGCAGTTGAATGGATGCTGCCGTCAAGTGGCCAAAGGCAACGAGTGTCGGCGCCGACTCGGCCACATCGGTTCATCTAGGTCTAGAACGTTGAGGTTCCAACATGTGATCAGCGATTCCCAAGGCAAGCTACATTATCCTCCCCAGCAAAGTACATCACGTGCACTAACACAGGTTTCTAGACTTGTTCGCCAATATGCAGCCCGTGGCTGCCCTTAATGGTGGTATCAAGGGCCTGGACTTTTGAAAGGCAGTGTCGGGGCTGGAGCCTTCAAGGCTGGCAAGGAGGAGTCGAACAGGCCACGAAATGGACAAGCCCACACCACCTGGCTCAGTTCTCCAGCAGTGTCCCAAGAAATACTCGGTCTGTTGCTGACGGTGATCTCTGCCATGGGCGATACCCACAATGCACCGTGGTGGGTACCGTCTGTGTTGGACATACATAAGCAGGGCGTCAACGGCAACCGCGCTGTCAACTATATGAGGCACTATGTCCTAAGCTTCCACATCTGTCAATCCTTGACACAGCCAATGTACCTTCATCTTCGTGCCTAACGTGGAAACCTACCTATCAGACCAGCCGTGACACCAGCGCTTCAAGCACATGATCTCCACCAGCTGCCACTTATTGATCGTCACTCTTGGAATTACAAGACAACATTGATTCTCTCGAATCTATTATCCTTAGTATCTATCAGTCGTGGTGGAATTCCGTCACAGTGCGCGTGCAAGCCGCGTGCCGTTATCATGCTAAAAAGTTGACGCGAACATCCTCACACCGTACTTTATTCTAGTGCATATTTGATGGGCTAAATCTCCACTGGGCCACGACAGTCAAGTCAAATAGAGGTCAAGATATACGCGATCAGGGAAAGTTTCTCGATAATCTTTGTCCTTGAGAGCCATCTGGAGTATTCTGCTCTTTGGCATACGTGATGGGAACTTTGGAGGCGGCGGCAGATTACCTGCAGTAGTGCTCGGCCGGCTCAAGAAGTATGAGAGTGACCACGGCAGCCCGGGTAGATCTCTAGTTGAGCTTGAACTCCTGTTCCACACCAGCAAGAATGGCCGCCACTTGTGGCAGGTCTCCCCTGTCCTGGGGCCGCTTATCTTCTCGCTCAATACAGCCGGGGATCTCTTATACCCGACCTCTGTGAGGAGTTGCCCAACAACTTGCAAGCAGCCTCGCTGCCATGCATTCCTTGGGAGTTTGTCACGGAAATAGGTTGCTGGAGCTTCTTGCTGAAATCTCGCCATACCTTCCAGTGGCCTGGCCGTCTTGATGATGTCTCGCTGACACGAAGTTTCGCCTGAAGATTTCGCGCTCGATAATATTGCTCTCAACCTGAGCTTGGCAGATCACTTGATACTGACGGAGCAGGAACTACTAGCAGATAATTTCTTCGGCCCACCGCGTACGAAACTGATCGATCACTTTGTCCCGCAGAAGCCGTCACCTGCGCCAGAATACATAGTCGCCAGCGCCAATCTCGCCTCGCTGCCGTTCGACTCTCTCTCGACTGGAAATCGTGTCCTCGACTTCCACCAGGCATTCATCATCGATGATCCTACACGCGAGGCTGCCTTCATCCCCGACTCTTATCTAGCGCCGGGGTCTATCTTCAATCTTTCCAAATGCCCTGCAGCAGAGTCACAGAGCATAAACAGAAAAAAGATGGAGGTACAAGGCTCGTCGGAATGTGAGGGTGAAGGTGAACCCGAAGAGGGACAAGCACAGACAAATCTGAAGATGAGCAGGCGTTGAGCGTTGGGTATGTATATACCTGCATTGAGAACTCGTGACACGGTTCCATCTTCTTCGCATCTCATGGAGAGTACCGGCACACTTTTCAAGGGGTGATTCAACTCGTCAGACCATCAGAGAAAGCGGTTCAAATGCGTGTTTTAGAAGTGAGTTCCTCTTCCCCCAACGCCGTTGCACTCTGAGACCCGTGAGATGGATGCCTCTTCAAACATACATCTCAGGGGACCTTAGATGAGATCTCTGACTGCCCGCTTTCGGTTGATGAGACCAAGACACCCTCGGCCAACCGTCCCAGCGTCACGACTCGACAATCGTCGGCTCGACCGGGAGCGTTCGCCTCCTCGAGCTGGTGTCCAAACTTGAAGCTGCGGCCGGATGATCCTTCGGAAGGGGGTTTGGTTGGGGCTTGCTGTCGGGGCAAACTGGTTCCGCGGGTTTCTGGTTTGCTGGGATGGGGTGCTGTTGCGGTGGTGCTGGATCTTGGAGCGGGGCAGGGCACGAGGGGGTCGGGGCTTGGTTTGGTGACGTGGTGGTTGTCGGGGAAGTGAGAGCGTTGGCGCCGGGTAGGATGAGCATTGTGTAGGGGAGTAGGGTGGAAGATAATAACATTCCGTAATTGTGTTTGGGTTGTGATTATCATGTGTTGAAATGGAGGAGTCGGGGAAGCGGGGAGGAGAAGGATGCGTGGGCGGGGGTTTGTGGGACTGGAGACAGGTTTCATCCTACGAGTCACGACTTTTCACGGTTGAAATGGCACTGGCAGCATTCCAGATCACAGTGCGGCAACGGCAACGGCAACTGCCCTGCGTAACAAGCACGTGCTGCAGCTTGAGAGGACACCTTGGATGGAGAGTTCTTTCTTGAAATCAAACAGACACAGTTGCTGAACGCAGCTGACTTGGCGGAGCTGAAGCTCTCCAAGATGCCCGTTGACAAGAAGGGAAGGTGTGTTCAAGTGTCAGCCTGAGTCTGAGGGTCCATGGCAGACTAGAAATTGGTTCATTGGCCGCCGTCGGACGTGGGCTGGAGCCTGGAGTCTTGATTTCAGGAAATTCCAAGGAAGAAACTCCGACACAGTTGTTGGTTCCAGGTGTGGATTGCAGGAAGGGTTCAACGGGACCTGCAGCCTGCACCTGCCCGAAGCATGCCTGTGGTGGGGCACGACAGCCCCCAATTCTATTTTTGAACCTTTCTTCCCCCCCGCAATGCGGCCGAAGATTAATTACAGGGCGAAATGCTCGGTTCTTCCATCTCTCCCAGTATTATTCCTTTCCACCAGAACACGTCTCCTTAGGTTCACTGTGACCGCAGCTGGACCAGAACCCGGACTAGCTTGCACTTGTGCAACCCATTCGCGTCATGATCGTCCACCGCAGAGTCGTGTCTTCCTGCGACAAGAATTTGAGGATGCGTGGCATTCGGGACAGGTGACGACTGGATTCTTCCCGATTTGGGGCAGAGCGGAAGCAATTCCCAGATGGAATGCGCCCAGGCTGAGCCAGTTCAACCTGTGTCGGCGTGGGCCCGACCGAATTTGGTCCGGCATGTCCGTGTCGCCATCCGGCTATTTTATCCGCCCAATCGTTGCCGCAAGCTGCTTTCTTCACCTGCCGCTCTGCCCGGATATTGCAATGCGACCTCTTTCCTGCACTCGCTACACTCGCCTGCCGGGACTCGGCGAAGTGAACTCATTCCTTCCAGACCATCCATCCCTGTCTGGGAGGCTGCGAAGATGACCACTCCGCCGGTGCAGTGGCTCGAGAGTGGGCAATAGCTGGCGGAAGGCGGAATACCTGGACGACATGACAGGGCAATAAATCAATCCACCCCGGTCCCCAAAAGATTGTTTCCGTCTCACCTCGCCGCAACCCCCTCGAGCCCCTCTCGTCCAACCCCGAAGAAGTCTGGTCCAGCACAACCTCAACACACCCTTGAGAAGCTTGTCTTCCTCCTCCACCCAGACTCCAGCGTGCCACTCCGACCTGCTGCTTGCAGCCTCGCAGACCCACGATCCAGGATTTCCCACTATGCCCCCGGGTCCCGCTGGCCACCAGGACGGCTGACGTCGCACTGGAAACGCAATATTGCCCCCATCTGAGATGCGCTGCATAGGCGACTGCAACACCCCGTGGGACCCTGTCGTCGCAACTGCCCAGCCGCCACGCTGACACCACGCATCTTGTCCTTTTCTCGAAGATCTGGTGACCCCAAAACCCATGTCTGGTCCAGACCGGGCGTGACGGAAAGGCTCATATAAGGCTGGGTAGGTTTTCACCTCACGTCCACGTTCACGACCTAGAATCGGATGCGGCCCATCTGCAACCTCGGCATCGGGCAGAGTTGGCACATTTTTGACGCCGGCGTCTCTCACCATATGCGCCGCACGCCCACCATGGACCTGCTAACACTGCTGCTCCTCTCCACGGTCCTGGCACCGGTCTCGTCCACACCGATTATCCCGTCAGAGGTGCAGGGCCACAGGCCAGACGGGTCGCCGACCAGCTATGGCACACCCTCGCCGCCAACAGAAGCCCCCATGAAGCCAATCCTGGTCCGCCGCGAAGCCTTGAACATCGCGTCTCCCGATAACCTGTCACCGGTGGACACGGTCATCTTCAATCCCCTGCCGTCAAAGGGATGCACAACCACCATCTCAGAGACGTACAGCTATCGGTGTTCCTGGGATGGGACCACCACCATGTACCCCTCGACAACAGTCTTATTCCAACAAATCAACTGCAATGGATGCGACAATCTCTTGGTCCAGCAGGACATCTACCTCTGCCCCAACCAGCGGATCAATGGAACCCTACGGATGGGCGTTCCCAGCACCTCCTGGAGCACGGTATGCCGGCCGTCCACCGCGGTTGCAAAGCGGGTCGGGCAAGACGCCCCTGCAACCACGACGGCCTCCGGATTTGCGAGCCCCCAGCCCGCGGTCCCCGTGGCCAACCCTCCAGGAGCCCCATCCCCGACACCCAACCCTGAATCCGGAGCCAAAGGCGCCAGAAGCCCGGATGACGGACTCCAGCCTGCAGCGTGTCCGACGACCCTGGTGGTTCAGCCCGAACGGTCGGCGGGCAAAACATCGACAAAATACTCAACCTTCACAACAACCACAGTGACGGTCGAGTGCAGCGGCTGCCCACTGGTTATTAGCACAGCGCTGGCCGGCTACGGCCCGCCAGGTTCATTTGCGACAACAACCACACTTCCTGTTGGCGCCATCACGACGTACGCATGCCGATGAGTGGGCCACGCGGTTGTGGGCAGACGTGCTGGACCATGGATTTATGTACGAGTACGAGGGTGTGGCGGCCATCTACAACCCTATCTGCTTAGACGTCGGAGCGCCCAAAAGGGGCGAGGGAGTGCTCGCAAGAGGGATGGGCTTGGGTTCTGTTGGAAAGGGGCGGAGTGCGAAAAGAATCAAACCCAGTGGCTTGTTGAATGGTACATGTTTGTGGTCTACTGCGTGAGTCTTGCATGGTTCTGCTGGTGAACGGTAAACTCGGCGGGTTGTGATCAGGCTTTCTTAGTTCTGCACCAAAGGCGCTTGTTGGTGGATCCACTCCAGCAGACTAAGGGAGTCTTCTCGGCCCTTCCCTGTATCGATAGCCTTGGTGCCACTTTTGACTCTAATTCAACGTTCGCCGAACTTCAAAACTCCGTCTTCCATCTCCATCAGGGCATCAGCGAGCCATGACGGAGAAAAACTACAAGGGCGGCGACTTTTTAAATGCCAGACCCGCGCCAACGCCCCCGAGAGGGCACCCAAAGAAGAAAGCTCGACGGGAGGGTCCCCCGAAAGGCTTCGGATCACGCGAAGATGTCGAGTGGACGCGCCCGCCACCGTCGCTTTCACCCCCAGCGGACCATTTCGCTATGGAGACGCCTTCGGACTCTAAGCCACTCCAGCTGGGCGGCTATGTGATCCGGCATGGCCCATCCACGGCCCCGGAGTTCAAGATCCGCGGGAGGTCGCTCGCGGCCCCTAAATCCGAGGAAGGATGCGACAGCGACCAGGAACCCGCATTGTCGTGCAACCTTGAGACGGAATTTGTGACTGTGGCGAACAACATCTTTGCCCACGTCCAGAACATGGAGGCAGTCATCCTCAACAGCGGCTACCCGTCCACCCACCCCATCTCGCGCGCCGCGGCTAAGATCAAGGCGCAGCTCGACAGGCTGGGCCATGTCTACCAGTCCATGGGGACCGAAGTGGAGGGCATGGTGCACGATCTGGACCAGTTCGCCACCCGTGAGGACGAGCTCAAGCGGGAACTCGACGATTCCAGGGCGGCGAACTTCAAGCTCTCCTGCGCAAACAAGGACTTGGCCGACCAGGTCCGTGACTTTCGGTGCACCGCGGCCGAGACAGAGCTCGAGCTGCGCCGGCTAAAGCGCACGACCCAGGACCTCGAGGCCAAGCACGAGAGGCTTGAGGCGGACCATCGGGGGCTTGAAGAGGAGCGGAAGAAGATGGGGGCGGAAAAGCTCTGCCTGGAAGAAGCCGTCCGGAAGCAGGGGGAAGAGCTGGAGAAGGCCGCCGACGAGAACCGCAGGCTGCAGGGTCTTGTCCAGAAACGGGACGAGGAGATTGAGGGACTCAAGTCGGACAGCCTCGGGTTGCAGACCCTGGTCCACCAACGAGGGGTCGAGGCCGAAAGTGCGAGGGCTGAAATCATGAGGCTGCAAAGTCTCCTTCACGAAAACGAGGCGCGGTTGTCCTCGTTGGCCGCACTGCCGACGACACCTGTGTCACCAATGATATCGTTGGGCTCATACTTTTCTGGAGGAGGGGTCATTCCCCAGCTGCTCCCGCCTCGCCCGGTCTCTCCACTGCCCTATATCAAGCAGGAAGCTCCCGAACAGACACCATCAGAAGTCCCTTTTTCTTCTGAGACGCCGGCCGAGCAACTCCAGGATCAGGGACAACCGTTATATCAGCCGGCCGCGCAGCCACAGGACGCAGCACAACTGCTCCACCAGCTTGGGACCGGGACAGCAAACGTCCTCGCCAAACTCTTTCACATAAACCACTGCACCGCTCACAACCCGGTTCTCATCAATTTCCTCGCTCACCTCGGCGCAGCGCCAGATTTTTCCCTTTCCTCTAACAACCCCATCCGAACAACCGCTCACCGAACCTGGCACCTCCAACCTCCTTGGTTGCCCACACCAAACCCAGCCCCCACCCTCCAACCGAGTCTCGAAGAGCAATTCACCCATCTCTGCCTGCTCTTCCCCTTCTTGAGCATCACCACCACCTTCGCCACCACCAGCACCACAAACCCCACAACAGACCCAACAGACCCCACAACCTTTTATTGCCTCCTCGCGCTGCTCACGAGTCTCACCAAAGCAGATCACTCGGCCTCGCCACACGCGGCAGAAGCGTTCTTGCAAACCGCGGCAGCGCTGTTCCCGCCGCGATTTCACCACACGTCTGGAGACGCTCCTACTACGACCACCGTACCAACAGCAACTGCGACAGCAGCCACAACAGCGATGACACAGATGCAGCATGACAATGGGAAGTCCCAACAAGGCGCAGCGCTGAGAACGGCGAGAACGGTGCTGCTGGCGATGATGCTCTGTGAGCTCTGCCGCGTGCTGGATTGTGCCTTATCCTCGCGCTCTAACTCTGGCGGAGGTGCTGTTGTTGGTGGTGGGGGAAAGGGACGGCGGTGGGATGTGGCTGACTTTCTTGGGCCAGAGGTATGGGATTTTGGGGCTGGGGCCGCGGGGGTGACGCCGTTGCGGCGGTTCGCGGCTGCGTTGAGTGAGTCTCATGGCATGGACGATGACGATGATGATGGCAGCAATGAAACAGGCGGCGAGGGCCTAAAGGAGAGGATGGCGCGGGAGTGCGGGGATCAGTTCTGCCTTGTTCGGACGACCGCTGTTGCATCTCCTGATGTCCTTGGTAGCGAACAGCCTGCCGCGGATGAATTATCGTCGTCGTCGTCACCCAACCCTAGGATCGACACGGATACCGCCACTGCTTCCACCACTGATGCAGGGGCAGCAAGGGAGACGAGAGATATCGGGTTGCTCCACTGCGGCCCAGATGGCGGCGAGGTTCTGATGCTCGACTTTGAGACGCGGGGCATCCGCGTGGTGGATTGTGCGCTGGCGGGGATGCGGCCCAACGCGGCCGAGCCGAGGAAGCTGGATCTCATTTGTGCGAGGGCTGGGGACGCAGCAGCAGGGGAAGGGAGGGCTGAGGAGGAGGAGCTGTTGTGGACGGCGGCGGCGGCGCCGAGGGATGTGGCGGCGTTCTGGGTGCGGTATGCGATGGGGGATGTTTGACTTGATTTGTTTGGTTTTGGTTTGGTGTTTGTAGGGGGACGGGGGAAATCTATGGACTGCCGGGTGCAGCAAATGGCGGTGGTGGTTGTGGGATTTGTCGGGGTTGTTTGATGTTTGATTATGCCGTTTTGATTCAGGCTATCAGGTAGCCTTTGTATCCAGCATTTTCGTTTCTTGTACATAGTCGAGAGTTTGTGAGTAGTTTGTCTTGTTGAGCAAACAAAAATCAGTAATTGTGGCCACATGTCAGACGCTGACAAGGCTGGAAATGTACATTCTGGAGCACACAAGTGTTTTAAGCTGATCTTTGGGAGTGCCGATTTTTCATCCGAGTTGCTCTTGTTCCTGCTGAGAAGCATCTTTGCCTTCCAGTCAAACACTTTGCGGCCTCTGTTTGCTCTTTCCACTTCCACAACCCATAACAAATCCCTCTCGCAACTTCAGCCTCTCAACTGCAACTCTATTTCCCACTCCTCCTACCCTCACTCTTCACCTGTGACAACCACCAAAATGGCCAAAGAACCGGCAAAAACGGCCAACAAGACCGGGTTCGGGACCGCAGACGATGATGACGACTTTACGCCGCCGCCTCGCGACCCTCTCCACGCCCATCCAGACCTTTGCAAAGCCAATCTCGAGCGACTCGTCACGGACATTCCGCTCGAGATCCGCGCCTCCAACATCAGCTCGGGCTCGGGCCTGTTTGCCGGCGCCGACGTCGAGGCCGGCCGCGAGATCTACAATGTGTATCCCACCATGAAGGTGTTGGAGGCCAACAACGACTCGTTCTGCCATTACTGCTTTGAGGATTCCCAGCCCATGCTCGGCGGCGCATCCAAGCCCAAGCAGCCCACCAAGGCCTGCACGGGGTGCAGCGTCGCTAGGTTTTGCCACAAGGTAGACGACTGCGCCGTGGAAACCGTCAAACACACGAGCTGACGATGTACTACTACCAGGAATGCCAGAAATCTGCTTGGATCCTACAGCACAGCGATGAATGCAAGATCCTGAAAAAGGTGCCGCAGATGACGGCGCACAACCTCATTGCCCATCGCCTGCTCTTCTGGCAGGGCAAGGGCTGCATCACCAAGCCGGTTGCCAAGAGCCTGATGTGCCTCGAGTCGCATTTCAACGACATCACCAAAGACCCGGAGCGCTCGACCGAGGTCCTGGACGTGGCCATGGCGGTCCGCGAGGCAACCGGGAACAAAGTGAACCTGGCAACGGCGTGGAAGCTTGTGCCTCTGGTGCGACTTGTCTTGTGTCATGCAGAGCGCAAACGGCTGACAGTGAACAGGTGCGCGTTAACTCGGTGCGACTCCGTCCCACGTCTAAGAAGGAGTCGGTGGGCTACGCCCTCGACATTTCCACAGCCACGATCAACCACTCCTGCGACCCAAACGCGCATGTCTTCTTTGAGGGTCAGCGGCTTTATGTCCGCTCGCTCAAGAAGATTGCCGCCGGCGACGAGATCACCATCTGCTACCTCGATCCGACGCTCGACGTAGCCGCCCGCAAGGCCCTTCTGAAGCGCGAGTACTTCTTTGACTGTAGCTGTAAGTTGAACCTGGGATTTCCCGCACAATGATATCTAAACTGGATCCAGGTGATCGCTGCAAGTCCGAGCTGAAAGAACAGCGCTCCTTGCTCGGCGACGACACCAAGCTGCCGGCGCTCCACCAAGCTCAGCGCGACATTATCAGCCTCATGGGCTCCGCCGTACGTGCCTCCAAGTATCCCGGCGTGTACCCAGACTATGACAACCTCGCAACAGTCGAGACAAAGCTCCGCACCATCATGGCCGGCGCTATCCCTCCCGACAAGACATGGCCGGAGCACATGGAGCCCCTCCCTTCTGCCCGCCTCTCTCTCGCGATGCTCTACCTCCAGCAAGGCAAGCCCGTTCCCGCCCTCCGCAACGCCCTCAAGGGCAGGCTGTTTAGCGTCCGGAGAGACATCGGTCCTGATTGGGTGAATGAAATGGTGGACCTCGTCACGGTGTGCATCGTGGCTGGAAGCCTGCCTCCTGATGCCGCTGCATTGGAGGACAAGACGGTCCCCTCGCTGGAGGACATCCGGACTGTCACGTACGGATTCCTTCTCGCCGCTTGCCACGGAGCCTTGAAGGCGTTTGGCGGGGATTCGGAGTATTCCAAGGGGATTCAGGAGATGATGGGTGTTATGGTAGCAAAGCGGCCTGGCGTGACGCCCGGGACCAAGGAGTTTGCTGCCGAGTTTGAGCCCGCGCAGGCAAGGGTGCTGACATGGGCGGGCGTGCCAGTGAAGTCTGAGTCTTGAGATCAGCATTCGGCTGTGCGCCATGGAAACTGGTCAGATGCGGGATGGGCATTGGACAAGGCAGTTAGTTCACTCACACATTCTCTCTCACATGATCACGGTGCATCAATCGAGCCAAGTAATGAAATAAATTGCCTAGGAAAACGTATCTATGAATTTCAGCCATGAGTGCCATCTAACCGCCTGACGAAAACAGCTGGTGCGCCCCACCGATTCTTAGTCTTTGTCGTCATTCTGTTTCCTGATCAGACTCGGAGCCCTCTCCTGAACTGACGAGAACCCATGCGTTATCAAAACTTGAGAAGTGCTGCTTTGTGTCGTTTCTGCAAAAATGTCAATCAGCGCCAAAGAAGTCAGAGGAAGAAGACTCACATTTCCAACGCACCCTCCTCCTCTGCGTCAGTGACGCTCTCCGAGTTCTGAACCTCGGTGTTCTCCTCCTCCTCCTCCACTACCTCCTCCTCCTCCTCACTACTCGTGTAGTCCGAGTCCTCATGGACACTCCATCTCTTGATCTCGCGAAACCAACTCTCCCGAGGCTCCCCCTTCTTCTCCACAACCGTGACCCTCTCCTCAGCAACAAGCAACTCCCACAACCCCGCGCTCGTCTCCCAGCCCCCTTCCTCGTAATACCTTTCCTCGTCACGCTCTTCCCCGTCACTCCCTTCCTCAGCACCCCCTCCCCCCCTCACCGCCTCAACCTTGAGGTACAGCGCCGCGTACTCCCCTACCGAAGACGACGTCGCCAACATCTCCCAGATCGCCTCCAGATAGGGGACCAACCCCACCGCGCCCGGCTGGACCAGCTGCTGCCGCTCGTCGAGATCCAGCAGCCTGTCGCGCATCCACATGGCGTGCTGCCAGGTCAGGTTCGGCCGCCAGGTCAGCGGCAGGGCCGTCTCATCTGCTCCTCCGTCCGCGTGATCTAGCTCGTATTCGGGCGCGAACCACGACCAGACTGTTCTGCGCCCTGCCGGCGCGGGGCGGACCAGCCCGGCGTGGAACTCGGCCGCCGCTTCGGGATCAGTGCCTCCGGGGTGCTGGGCAATGAGCAGAGGGAGGTTGGAGAGGAGGAAGGCGCGGAGGGTGTGGATGAAGGTGAGCGCGGCGACGTTGATGGCCGTGGGGATGGTTGAGGCGGGGTGGCCGGTGACGGTGGCTTCGAAGCGGGCTCGGTCGATGAGGATGCGGAGGATGGTGCGCATGGAGGCGGCGTGGTATTGGGTTAGGTTGTGCCATTTGACGATTGCGAGGTTGGAAGGGGTGTCGGTTTTGTCGGTTTGGTTGGCGTTGTTGGGGGCATAGCCTGGCGAAGGGGAGTTTATCCGCGGGAATGGGTGGGAGACGGCGGCAGCAAATGTGTTGGGGATGTTTTCTGATGTCTCTGCCAAGGCACGGGGGTACATGTATGCGCCGCGGCGGACAAGCAGGTCGACGACCGGGAGATGCAGAACCGATGCCGCTGCCGAGAGAGCTGTGGCGCTGACGCCACGCTTCCATGCCGAGGGGACGACCGCGCTGAGCCTGGCCGTGGGGATGCGCTGTATAAACGCCTCCAGAAGGGCCGGCTGCATGTACTTGACGCTGCACTGCGCGACAAGCGTGGGGAGGTAGTCGGTGTCTCGGGGGAGACGGCGCGCGAGCCAGCTCACGGCGGACGGGCTGCGGACCTGTCGGAGGAGGGCCAGGTACAGAGCCTTGGGTGAGGGAAAGAAGCCTTCCTTGTCGTTGTCGAGGAGCTGAATAAGACACTCGAGCCGTCCCTCTTCCTGAGCGACGAGCTTTGCCGTCTGGTACAGCCACATGCGGTTGTAGTTGAACGGCCTCGCCGGGTTATCCACCCATTTCAGCAGAAAGTCGAAGCAATGGTTTGCTCCCTTGTTGATGCACAGACCCAAAAGAAGTTGGATGCCGCGGCCGTTGTTGGCATGGAACACCCGACCGATGGGGGATGTCGTGTCTGTGTCAAACTCGCCCAGCTCCAGCGCCTTGGCTAGCTTCTCCGGCAGATCAGCATTGATGGCTGTCCAAAGCGGGCTTCGCCGGTCTTTGAAAAATGTGAGGTTCTTGATTTTGAAGCGCCTTTTTTCCTGGTAGAGCAGCCGGAAGATGGTCTTGTTGGTGAGCGACAGCTCCTTCACGGCCTTGCGAGGCAACGCTCGCGATTCAACGAGCACGCGAATCACTTCCGGGCGCTCAATTGCGGGTGTGTGACTCCTCCTCGGCATTGTGAAAGAGATGGATATGAGGTTGTTGCAATTGTGATGTTGGCTGGTTGTGAGAAGGGTTAATTAAAGGATGGGAGAGCAGAACTTAAATACGGTGACAGAACAGGAAATAGACTGTAAGCCTGACAAAGTTTTGTTGTGAAGAAGCTGAGAGAGAGCTTAGTTCTTTATCAGCGAACAGCTGTGAGTGTGTGCTGAGACACAATCTCTTTGAAGAACAGCTATAGCGCTGACTGTTTTATCAAGCTTTGTGCTCGGACCAGAATCCTTCCCCTTGGTTCCATTGTGCAGAACCAGAGCAAGCCAGCGCCCTTCGCCTTTCGACACAGTCACAGAAAAGGACAAATTTAACAACTTGAGAACCTGCACTAAACACAAGAACAACAAATGATATTCCGACTTGCACCTGAATACATACAGAAAATAATACAGGATCAAAGCATGAAAGACACTCCCAACACTACTTCCCTCAGTTGGGCCCTCCCTTCACGAGTGCCAACCCCAACTCCGCCGGCTGCTCCAAGACGACAGCAGGGCCGGCCACAACCGACTCCTTGGTAGGCGCGCCAGGTTCGTCGGCAACCAACGCAACAAATACACCCTTCCTTTCTAGGGAGGCAGGGATAGTGACGTTGATTGGGCGCTCAGGAAACCCTTCGGTGTCGATGGGGACGCTGACATTGAGCACGCTGTGGAAGAAGACGGCGTAATACTGCGTGTCGTCGTCAAATACGGGTTGGTTGTCCGGCTCAGGGAAAGAGAGCGTGATCCTGGCGCCGGGCTCCACACTGTTGGCGTCGTGCGACGCCCAGAGGTCGGGGAGGAGCTGTCGAGGGTGAGGATACTCCGGGTTTTCGTGTGGGCAGGTTCCAGGCACCACCAGGGCGTGGGTGCTGTAGAGGATCTGGTTGGCGTACGGAAACACGGTATCAGCCGGGCCCGCAAACGGGTCGACCTTCCAGATGTCCATCAAGGCCCAGACCTCATGCCGGGCCTCGGTTTGGGAAATGGCAGCCATGGCACCCTGGTTCCAGGGTATTTTGGCTTCCTGAACGAGGCCCGTAAGAAAAGCCATGCTCGAGATCTCCATGACTGTCATGAAACCGAGGTACCCACGAGGGCTGTCTAGAGGGAACTTGTATTTGCAGGCACCCGGCTTGATGGAGGTCGGCGAGATTTGGTTTTGGAAGATGCGGAGATGGCCGGCCTCGTTGTTGCGGATCTCCATCAAACGGCGACGCGTGTACGTGGGGAAACCAGCCTTGACGAAGTCCTCGTCGGTAAAGCGTTCAACGCCTTGTTGGTAAAACTCAAAGATGATCCACTCAGCCGACAGCAGATTCTGCCATGTTGCGTCGTCCTCAGCCGGGGGTCCTTCTTCGGTCGGGAACACAGGATCTGAGATGTTTCCGGGAAAGGGGCGCTCAATGCCCCAGTAGCTGCTGTAGTGGTCCGACAAGCCGGGGATGGGGCCGTAGGTTGGGTCAGCCAGCTTCTGCGCCTCGCCGGAGTAGTAGGTGAGCACTCGGGACACTGGAGCGGCCACGGCGCTGATGGCGAAGTGGTTCCACAACCACATGACGGCAGCGCCGAGAGCGCGCAATCTCGACATGGCGAGGAAGATTGACCCAATAAAGGGAGGGCGTTGGTGAGGGGAGGTGTTGGTGGTTTCGCTGTTGTACGCTGCGGTCATTGCTAGGGATGCTCGGTAGTAACCGGTGACGCTGGCGTTGGGTTGCGAATGAAGTAGGACTGGAGCAACTTTGGGGATCTCAGGCCGGGACAACGCCTAAGACTGGACGCTGTGCAGATCAACGGCGACATCGTCGAGGCCTGGGAAGGCAGCACCAGCGTTGTCAATGGCCACTGCCAGTGGCGATGAGGAGAAGGCCATCGCTGCCTCTTCTCAGGGTTTCAAGGCATATCAAAACCAGGCAAGCAGGACCGACGCAAGATCGAGCTTGCAAAGGAAGTGCCGTTGTTCTGGCCCACAAGAGCAATCAATGTTGCATGCCTCCAGAATCACCTGTTGTGTCGTTGTTCAAGTCTCGGTGAGGCTGAACAGGCCTGCGGCGGGCACAGTGGAAGCGCAGCCAATTCAGCTCGATGGCAAACTGCTGTACTGTTTGTGTTTTGGCTGCTACACTGCTGCCTGAAAGAACAAGGCCCAGCATTGACTTGGAGCCTAGGCCCATCATTCATCTTGGAAGGCTCAACTGCGAGGTCGGCGGAAGTGCAACCTCAAGTACAACAGTCCCACCTCAGTGCGAGAAGGTGCGCTGGACCCTGAAGCTGACCGCTCTTGAGCAGCTCGTGGAAAGACCCCCCCGGCGGGCACTCAGTGACTCCAGTTTGCTTGAGGTAGCACCCGAAAGTGTCTGCTCTGGCCCCTTCTCTTGTCCAACAGGACATGGCGCGTTATAAACAAGCAAGCGCGTTCTTCGCGTGCACCCCATTAGATCTTGCAGAGAGACAGAGCTCCAGATCCAGATGCAGTTGACCAGGAAACTGCCTGGGAAACCGATCCCACCGGACTCTCAGATTTGTGAGACCAGCGAATGTGCCATCTGTCTTGAATGTGCTTCCAGTCATGCAGGTCTCGACTGAGCATGCCGAGAACTTGATTGCACTGTATCTTCGTCCCCATTGCGTTCTCCTCTGGATTCCAGGCCCCACGAAATCTGTGATGGTCGCCGCAACTGACCACTCAGCCCGGATCTGGACACCCTCGACTACCCAGAAACGCTGTTTCTATTCCATCTTCTGACTTCCACTCCCGCGCGTGTAGGAGATGTCATTTCCTGTCGGACTCGAGCCATGCATGCAGCCCGCGGACTGCAGTCTGCATACTCGCCATCTGCAGCTGCTCGTGGTGCTGACTTTTCCGCCATCACTTCCGTCACTTAGGTTCTCAAAATGTGAGAAACCGGCTTCGACTTCGCGCCCGCGTTGTTATTCCTACTCTGTATGATGCATCTGATTCGAATCAGCGCGGTCTCTCGGATGGGTATAAATGCAATTCCACCCCCGGATCTGGGCTTCCATTTCTTTCGACTCTCTGGCAGTTCTTGTGATAACTATTACAGCTATCTGGCTCGACTCAACCAAGCACATTCACTCCTTACTTACACTCCTTACTAGACACACTCGCTTACCACTTACACACACGCACTACATACACCTTACACAGTACAGTCATTGCACATACAACCGTCAAGATGTTCTTCACAGCCGTCTTGACTCTCATTTTCATTTTTGTCATCCTCCACATTTATTTCCCATGGCGCGCCAAGCAGGCCGAGAAGGAGCGGATCGCGAGTGAGGCTGCTCGCCGGGGCTGTCTCCCCGCCCCGACCATGTCCAAGAACGGCTTCTTGGGATTCGGCCGTCTGATCGAGGGTCTCAGGGCCACCCGCGAGGGCAGGGGCCCTCACTATGTCATTGAAGCCATCGACTCCGAGATGGGCAAGGACGTTGACACTGTCCTCGTTCCCATCTTTGACTACAACCTCGTCGTGTCTCGGGACCCAGATGTCATCCGCCACGTCCTCAGCAACACCCTGACCGATTGGGACATCAGCGAGCACCGCTCCGAGAGCTGGAACCCCCTGGTTGGCCATGGCATCTTTACTGCTCGCGGCGAGCACTGGAAGCACTCTCGCGCGCTCGTCCGCCCCCAGTTTGCCTTGGACCAGATCAACGATCTGTTCATGTTCGAGCGCCACGTCGAGCAGCTCTTTGTGGCCATTGACCGCCACCGGGACACTGGAGCACGCTGGACCCAGTCCTTTGACCTCCAGCCTTACCTGTACAACCTGACCCTCGACATCGTCACCGAGATGCTTTTTGGATACTCCGTGCACTCTCAGAACCCGTCGGAGCGCGTCGAGCTCCCCGAGATTCCCGGCTTCAAGACCCCTGACCGCGCCAACATCGGCAAGCACATGGACGCCGGCAAGGCTTGGATCGAGACTCGCGGCGCGCTCTGGAAGTACCGCTGGCTGCTCCCCTGCGGCGAGTTCTACAAACACTGCACCGCCATCCACGAGTACGCCCAGTGGTTCGTGCAGCTGCGCCTCCTCCGCGGCGACAAGTACCTCGACGGCTTGCAGCAGCACGACAGCGACACGTCCAACAGCGAGCGCTACTGCCTCCTCAACGAGCTCGCCAAGCTCACCCAGGACCCGACCGAGCTGCGCAGCCAGCCGCTCAACGTGCTCACCGCCGGCCGCGACACCACCGCCGCCCTCATCGGCTGGATGTTCTACTTCCTCGCGCGCCACCCCCGCATCTTCCGCAAGCTGCGCCGCGAGGTCCTCAACGTCTTCGGCCCGTTCCTCCCCTCGTGCCCGACCGGCATCTCCTTCCGCCCGCTGCGCGACAACATGCCCTACATGACGGCCGTCATCAACGAGACGCTGCGCGTGGCGCCCGTCGTGCCGCTCAATGAGCGCGTCGCCCTGCGCGACACCGTCCTGCCCACCGGCGGCGGCCCCAACCGCGACCACCCCGTCTTCGTCCCCAAGGGTACCCAGATCCTGATCCCCACCTACGCCCTCGGCATGCGCCCGCAGAGCTGGGGCCCGGACTACGCCCGCTTCCGGCCCGAGCGGTGGACCAACGGCCCGCGTGATGTTGGCTTTGCGTACATTCCCTTCGGTGGTGGCTCGCGCCAGTGCTTGGGTCGTAAGTTCTTTTCTTTCTCTTCTTTTCGTCTAGGGTGATAGCCGATGCTGACGATGATTACAGAGCAACTCACCCGCATCAAGGCCGCCTACGTCACTGTCAGACTGCTCCAGCGCTTCGACCGCGTCCTCAACGCCGAGGAGCCCAGGAACGCGCCGATGAAGTTCCACCACACGATTGAGAACCGCAGTGAGAGTGGTGTCCAGGTCCGCCTGCGCGCCGCCCCCTGGAGCATCTAATTAGGGCAAGGGGGGTTTGTTGTGTTGGTGGGTGTGGTCAACACTCACGTCTCAGGGGCAACGTCAGCTGTCAAAGGGGCTGGCGGGGGACAGTTGGTGGATGGCGAGGGGATTGTTGTCCCTGCTTGAAGGCGGTGGTCTTGCATGCTTTGTCCCATTCTTCGTGTCGTTTCTCTGGATTGTCGCTTTTTTGTGGTCGAATCACCGGGCAGGGACTGGGAGTGGAGGACTTAATGGCTGGACGTGGGGGCGCAAGTCCCGGGTATGATAGGGGTTGTCGGCGACTCTGTGCTTGTCTTGCCTGGATTGGCAGCTTATCTAGCCATGGATGTACTTAGATAGTAATTGATAATGCGTACATTGCGGGTGGCAGCCCTTCAGAGACGTGATGTGGTGGCTTGAGGCGTTCACGAAACGAGGTTGGCGTTGATGGGGTGCTCTCACGTCAAGACCCCGCACCATTACACAAGTTGCCGAGTTGATTTCCGGGTCCGAGGGCGGAGTCAGCACCGGCTGATGCCGGAGTTAAGGAACTTCAAACTCTAAAGCACCACTTAATAAGCTCCAGTATGCCGTGACTACAAATGACCTATTCCGAACGCGTTGACAACTTGATCACATCACAGCACAGCACATAACCAGCCAACAATGCTAGTCAAAACGGGCACGAACAAGACCCTCAAGGGGCACAAGCTCCTGCTCATCACCCCCTGGGCCGAGCCTGCGGGATTCCGGGAGAAGCTGGCCGCCGCGTTCCCGGACCTGGAGTTTGTTGCCCACGTGCAGGACTGGACGTCGACGCCCCTGCCGGCGATGGAGATAACGCCCGAGACTTGGAAAGACGTGACCATCTTGTTGACGTTCAGCACGCTGCCAAAACCGGAAGAGGCCCCCAAGTTGCAGCTCGTGCAGCTGATGAGCGCAGGGGCAAATCATGTTGTCGACGTGCCCATCTACAAGGACACCGATGTGGCCTTTTGCACCGCTAATGGCGTGCACGGGTGAGCTTCGTCGTTGAGCTCAAGGCTATGGAATGGCAAGCTGACACTCCTCCTCGTGCAGCCCTCAAATATCCGAGTGGATCATCAGCACCTACCTGGCCTTTGAACATCGCCGTACGGTTCTTCCCCAGCTCCACCGTCCAGACTCACTCGGCTAACTCCATCATCCAGTCCCAAAGTACCTCGAACTCCAAAATGAGGCCCGCTGGGAGCGGGGCAAGATGCTGACCATCGAAGACGCCGTCAGCAAAACAATGTCAGCAACAACCCCGCCCCCTAACCCCCCCCTACACACACCCCACAGAAACTAAACCCCCCACCCAGCGGCATCCTGGGCTACGGCTCCATCGGCCGGCAAACCGCCCGCGTCGCCTCCGCCATGGGCATGACGGTGCACGCCTACACCCTCCACCCGCGCCCGGACCCCGCCTCCCGGCGCGACCACGGCTGGACGCCGCCGGGCCTAGGCGACCCGGACGGCAGCATCCCCTCCAAATGGTTCTCGGGCGGCTCCACAGCCGACCTGCACGCCTTCCTCGCCTCCGGGCTCGACCTGCTCGTCATCGCCACGCCGCTGACCAACCAGACCCAACACCTGCTCGGCAAGGCCGAGTTCGACGTCCTGGCCGCCGCCGGCGGCGGCGGCAAGGGGCGCACCTTCATCTCAAACATCGCGCGCGGGCCGGTGATCAACACGGACGACCTGCTCGAGGCCCTCGAGGGGGAGCGGGTCCGCGGCGCGGCGCTCGACGTGACGGACCCGGAGCCGCTGCCGGACGGGCACGCGCTGTGGCGGGCCAAGAACGTCATCATCACGCCGCATGTGTCGGGGGCGTCGACGCGGTACTTTGAGAGGGTGCTGGGGATCTTGGAGGAGAATCTGAGGCGGGTGGCCGAGGGGGAGGGGCTGGTGAATCGCGTGGATAAGGAGAGGGGGTATTAGTTGGTTGGGTAGGGGTGTGTGGGGTGTGCGCAGGGACGGGGAGACGAGATGGTGGGGATGACTTCTGGAGGGGTTTGGTGCGCGAGTTGCTGGATAGATTGCAGCTCATATCCATCCGGATAATCAACCGGGTATGGCAATGAAGTTCGCGCGATGTGGTCCAATTACCGCGATCTGCTCGTCGACTGGGCTCCCAAGTTTATAACATCGCCCAAACCCTTTCCGCGTAATCCTCCAGCTCTTCGATGCTCAAGACAATGTCTCCCTCCCCAGGTCCCGGGTCTCGAAGGAACAGGAGCCTGTACCCCAACACCAATGGTCCCGTGATACGGTACGATACAGGGTCGGTAGTGGTGTTCTGGGTGATGGTGATTGCCTGCCGGAGTACAGGGCGAATGGCATCGGCTAGTCGCGTCGTAGTAGCTCCAGGACGAGGAACCCGCGGTTCCTCTTCCCAGTTCTCCAAGGTCAAGGTGTCGAGGGCATAGTCGAACTTGGTAAGAAGGGCAATCTGGACCTGGTGGTCAGAGGCAGAAAACCACCATCTCATATCGTTGTGCAGCTCGCTCAGTGGCTCAGAGACTGCCGATATGATGACAAGCGTCGGCCATGCCTGTCTACCTTGACGTTCTGGGCGTGGACCGCCAGTGGAGTCGCCCTCCCCGACATCTTGTCCGTGGGCCCCGTGTTGTCCTCGGAACGTGGTTCTCCCCATTGTTTTCCAACTCTCTCTCTGACCGCTTCTGAATAGCTGGGTAGAAATGGCATCACGGAGCTCGAGATGGAGTGTTGAATATGGTTCGTATCCGATCGTGATACAGAGCACCCGGGACCTGCTATCGTAGCGGCGGAAAGTGAACAGGTACCCGAGGCGTCGTATGTCCCGCTCCCGCTCGATTTCGGTGAAGTGACCCGGAGAGACATCTAAGAAGTTGGTGGTTCTCAGAACCAAACGATGGAAAAGTTGGGGCAACAGACTATACCTGTGACAAGAAGGAAATCGCTTTTGGTGCTAGTGATCACGTCAAAGAGGTCTTGGACATTGGTAAATGACATGCTCAGGGGTTTGTTCTCCTGTGACGACTCGACTGGCGCACTCGATGAGACTGGTGCCATGGGGAAGAGTGTAGGGGGTGAACGTAAATGTTCTCAGAAATAAAATAAAAAAAAGGAGGAAATGAGTAAGAAAAAGCACCGGAAGAAAGAATAAGAGGCAGTCGAGCCCGCTGAAAATGAGAGCCTGGGCTGGCAGTCACAGACACCAACACACGCAACCTTTGTGTAATCGCCCAGAGCCAGGGAGCTGCCCTGGCCTTAGTTGAGACGATGCACTCAAAAAAAACTAGCGGCCACCGTCAACACAGGATTTTTCCTCGTCAAACTCGCTGACAATTCCGGGACCTCCGTGGAGGAATGCCATCGTAGTTGACTGCTTTCCGTGCCCTTCGGTGCTCTTGTGGTGCTTTCCGCAGTCTCGATAGGTGTTGCTGCAAGTGTAGCGCTTTACCACTTACAACATGGGCCTCGATGTACCAAGGGGTACACATGGGTTTGCGGTTGTTGAAAGCTTCCATGGATAAAAAACAAACAGGATCAGAGAAAGTTGAGCGTAGTACAGAAAATTGCCATAGCCAGAATGCTCGGCGAAAACTTTGTGTTGGGTTGTTTCCAGGCTGGATTTAATCTGATGGCAGAGGCGCCCAGAATGGAAGTTGGCAGCCTGCTCACCTGCTGTGCTGCAGTTGTGGGTCCTTCCAGGCCCCCCACGTCGTCAGTCCAAGATCGCGGGTTCCTGTTCAAGCTCCCTCCAGCTGATCCTCTCCACAGACACCACCCACAGACAAGCTCAAGCGACACCCCAATATGTCCAAAGAGCAGCTCTTCCAGCTGCTGCCGCTGCCCGACGACGGGCTGCAGCAAGTCCTCGAGTATGCGGCGACGCTGTCCAAGGCGGAGGCCGCAGAGCACTTCAGCAACATGTTGGGTGACTCACCCCAAGTCGTCGACTTCATTTCCACCTTCAACGCCCGCCGCGCCGAACCCAAGACCACCGTGCCCACCGCACCCGCCGCACCAGCTGCCTCCACAGCGCCCAGCTCGGGCCAGAACTCCGAGATCGATGCCGTCCCGAAGCACCGCCGCGGGCCCAAGAAGAAGAAGGCGGCCATCCATACCCGCCCCCCGCGCCAGGTCGCATCGTTCGAGCTTGCGCCAGGCACAGTGTACAACAAGAAAGACCAGCAGCTAGAATACATATCGGGGAGGTCAGGGGCATCAGCGCCGTCAAACAGCAACGCCCACCGCAGCAACCTGGCACCTGCAAAGTCGGCAACTCCACCCCCACAACCCTCCAAACCTCCGCCGTCCGCGGCAGGGACCCTCGTGTCAGACCTCGGCCTCCCCAAGCCCAAGCCAAAACCCAAGTCCAACCCCGTCTCCCGCACCTCCACACCCGGTCCCTCCTCTCCGGAACGCAACCACCCACAAAATCAACATCACGGGCGGCGTCCCGATGCACGGCGGCTCAACCGCGCTCGCCGACTTCGACCAGGCCATCCGTGCGCTCGAGATCACCACGAACCCGTCACACGCCTCCAACAGCGCCTCGTCGGTCGCCGCGCGCCGGTGCAACTGCGTGGCGACGCGGCACCCGCTCCTCGAGGCGGCGCCCAACTGCGTCAGCTGCGGCAAGGTGATCTGCATCAAGGAAGGGCTGGGTCCCTGCACCTTTTGCGGGCAGCCGCTCCTCAGCTCGGCCGAGGTGCAAAACATGATCAAGGAGCTCAAGGCCGAGCGCGGGCGCGAGAAGATGGCGCTGGACCGCGAGGCGCACAAGCGCGCCGAGGTCGGCGGCACGCCGCGGCCGTTTGTGCGGCCCATGGTGGACAAGGAGGACCTCACGGTTGCCGAGGCCATGGCGCTGCAGCATCGCGACAGGCTGCTCGGGTTTCAGGCGCAGAACGCCAAGCGCACGACGGTCCGGGACGAGGCGGCCGACTTTGACGTTACGGATGCGGGCGGGATGTGGGCCAGCCCGGAGGAGAGGGCGCTGGCGCTCAAGCGGCAGCAGAAGTTGCTGCGGGAGATGGAGTGGAATGCCTTGCCCGAGTATGAGAAGCGGCAGCAGGTGGTCAGTATCGACTTGTCGGGGAAGAAGGTGTTTAAGAAGATGGCCAAGGTGGAGAGGCCGGCGACTCCAGAGGAGGAAGACGCTCACGATGATGCCGCGTCTGTCCCGTCGTGGACGGATGGGGGGAGTGGGCAGGGCGGTGCGTTTAGCAAGAACCCGCTGTTGGCTGGGCTGATCAGGCCCGTCTACGAAGTCAAAGGGAAGGGGGTCGAGCTGGAGGGGAGGAAAGACAAGAGCACGCGGTGGAGAAGGGTACAGGATGACCTGGACGACAATGAGGGGGTCATTCTCGATGGAGGCATCTATGGGAGGCAGTATGGAGTCCAAATAGGGGGAGGGGCAGGCGACGAGCCTGAGTGTGGGTGATGGCCAGCTGCACAGTCCACATGTACTGTATGCAGAAGCCCCCTTGCCCATTGTTTGTTCATTCAACCTTCCAGAAGCTGTGTTGGTGCTGTGGACCCAAGCCAAGTCAGGGTGGTGCAGCCATGTGGGGCCGCCTTGGCACTCGAGCCATCACTTGCACCGTTGACATGTTTAACAACAAACCGCCAGTGGTTTAAGACTGAGAGACAGTGAAGGAGGACAGTCTGAGGAACATGGCTGTTGATTATGGCCGTGATACTGGCCTCTCACAATACCATGTCTTGCTCTTGTCCTGTGGTCTTGACCTCGGCCTTCCCGAAGCCCGAAGAGGCAACGGAACCCCAGTTCTTGGCGGCCGGCCCGCGGCAGGGATGCTGGATGCTGTGCTCTGCACACCTCAAGCGCGTCGTATCCACCGCGACCCGGAACGCACCCACTCTTTGCAAGCTTCAACACTCGGTCGCAAGGCCTCGCTGTGCCGAGCAACAACCAAAACAACCCTTTCCCAGACGCTCCCGTGTCCGATGCGCCATTTCCAATCTCAAAAACCCATCGCCCGAACCATTGCGCGCGTAGTCACCGCTCCCTGCAGCGCCGAAGACCCCGCCATCGTCCGATTTTGAACGCGTCTCGACCAGGGCACCAGGGCTCCGGAGCTTGAAGCCGTGGTTGACAGCTTCTCCAGTTTCAACCTCGTTAAAACGCGATTGCCTGTCCCAACTCTGCCGGTCCAACCCCGCGCAAATCGAACCGTTGAACAGCGCGAACCATTTTTTTTCTCGAGCTACGAACAATGACACAATAAATCACAACCAGTTTCTGTCTTGTCCCGTTCTGTCACGGCATCTTGTTCCGCCCTCTCCCGATGCTGCGCCAATCGCGTGTCTGACCACCGACGATGCCGACAACCCACGTTGAGCCGGGCTGCGACCCATTGCTGCAAGAGATTGCGAACGCCCTGTGGAAGTCCCGCAAGGTCGTTGTCGTGACGGGTGCCGGCATCAGCACCAACTCGGGCATCCCGGTGAGACGCGTCCCAGTCGCTGCCACGCCACCCCTTCCTCCCGCTGACTGCGTAACAGGACTTCCGCTCCGAAAACGGGCTCTACTCGTTGATTCAGGCCCAATTCGACACGGCGCAGCAGCAGACTGCCGGCGGTAACAGCGACGCCGAGACGCCAGAGCTGGTGATCGATTCGAGACCAACGAAACGACAACGGCGAAACTACGACGACTCTGAAGTTGAGACGTTACCGTTTCCGGGTCTGCAGAATGCGGCGGCAAAAGCAACCGTCGTCGTGGACAAGCAGGACATTGCAAAAAGAGAGCATCCGGTTCGAGTGAGCCAACCAGGAGGCCTTCTTGCCCACGACCTGAGCGACGCTCATGATGCTTCGCAGCTACACCAAGATGGGGGATTGGTCAAGGAAGAACCGGTCCTTACCATCCCCATTCGAGGCCCAGAACCGCCTGCGATACGCCTCCTCGGCCCCGAAGTCTGCTCTGCCCAGATGGACGCCGAACATGCAAGCATCGAAGTGCTGGCGGAACCCGCTGCTCCGTTTCCCTCATCTCCTCCGACTCTTCGGCTCGGCACTCCACGCCCGCGGCCCAGACCGCACCTCCTCGATCTACCGCCAGGGAGCTCCTCGCCGCTTTCGTCCCCGCCTCCCGTTGTGTACGACCCCTATCAGGAGTCGACAAACTGTTCGTCCAGCCTAGACACGGAGTCGTCTCGCTCCAGTAGCGAGGAGCCCTCCTCCGTGTCTACGCCGCTGCTTTCGTCACAGACATCATACACGTCCTCGTCCCGGGCTTCGCTCCCCATCATGAAGGGCCGCGATCTGTTCGATGCGCAGATTTGGTCCTGCCCGATCAAGACGTCAGTCTTCTACACCTTCGTGTCCACGCTGCGGGATAAGGTGCGGGCCGCCGAGCCAACCAGCAGTCACCGCTTCGTCAGCGTCCTCCGCGATGCGAGGAAACTGGTCAGATGCTACACCCAAAACATTGATCAGCTCGAAGAGCGGGTCGGCCTGAGCACCTCATTGTCGTTGGGAGCGGGGAGCCGTTACCGCTTCTCCGCCCGAGCCGGGCGGAGTGCTGGCGCGGCGAAGAGCTCGAACAAGGGCGCAGAGGGTGCTCCCGACGCCAGCCAGGGGGCGTCACAACCAGACGAGGAACAGCAAGGGGAACCTCAATTCCGGGGAAAGCCACAGCCCGGCCACGTCGCAGGCGATGTGAGCAAGGATGGCACCGACGGCCTGCCTGGTGACCCGCCGTCACAAACAACCTCAGACCCCAGCTCGACTCAGGACGACGTTCCATCAGCACCTCCAGCCCCCAACCGCGGGGTTGAATGCGTTTTTCTGCACGGGTCCCTCGCCGAACTGCGCTGTTTTGTATGTGCGCGGACCGCTTCATGGGACGAGGAGACCCGGCTTGCAGACACGCTGGCTGGCCGACAGCCCACCTGCCCGCACTGTGCCGGAGCAACCGCTGCTCGAGAAGAAAGAGGTAAACGAGCGCTCGGCGTTGGCAAGTTGCGGCCTGATATCGTGCTCTACGGCGAAGACCACCCCCACGCACACCTCATCAGCCCCCTTGTTCAACATGATCTCTCTCTCGGCCCCGACATGCTGCTCATTCTCGGAACCAGCATGCGTGTCCATGGGCTCAAGGTGCTCGTCAAAGAGTTTGCCAAGGCCGTCCACGACCGCGGCGGGAAGGTGGTGTTTGTCAACTTTACCAAACCGCCCGAGAGCGTCTGGGCAGACATCATTGACTACTGGGTCCAGTGGGACTGCGATGCCTGGGTTGGCGACCTTCAGGAGAGGAAGCCGGCCCTGTGGCTGCCTCCCGGGGCGGTCATCTCTGATGAGGAGAAGCAGAGGATGGTCAAGCTGTCGCGGAGGCAGAGCGGGACGGAGCCTAGCAAGCGAAAGGAGGGCGCCGAAAAAGCGTCCAAGAAGGGCAGAGAGAGTGATGGGTTGGCGAGCAGCCAGAAACGGGAAGACACCGGGCTATCTGTCCAGGAGGAAGTGCAAGCCGAAGGGCCATCTCCGAGTCTTGAGGAAGTGCCGGTTCCTCCACCACCACCAAAGGGTGCGCCCAAGAAATTGGTCAAGATCCCAAGGGAGCCGAAACTTAATCCCGATGCGAAGCGCCCTGCGTCTGTACGGGATCATAAGCTTAACGGCGCGTATCTCGTCTGGAAGATCACGGACGACCTTCGGCGCATCACCGGAAGTCCAACCTCGGCTACTATCCCTTCCCCACCCCCAGTGGCCATGAGGCCAAAAGCGAAAAGGTCTCGGAAGTCAGCTCCGGCAACTCTGGAGTTTCAAGGCATGCCACATCACCGCGATATCAACATCAACATGACCCCGCAAGGCTCCGGGACGGGCGAGGCAACACCGGCCATCCTAGCATCCTCACCACTGCACCGCACGTTTTCCGCTCAGGCCGACGGACCGGTCATCAACAACGACAACTCCATCTCCGCAGCCGTCAAGAGCCGGAAACGAAAGCAAGCAGTCACCTGGCGGATGGTCCGGGGCGTCGAAACGCGCGTCTCGCTCAGCGACGCGCAGGGACCATTACCGCCGGCGCCACCTCGCGCTCCATCAGTCCCTGAGCCATCACCGGTACCCAATTCGAGGAGACTGCCTCCTCCCACACCGACGACGCCTCACCCACCTCTTCAGTATCAGGAGCATGTTCCTCATCCACCTCCACAATACGAAGAACATATCCCTCGTCCACTACCCCAATACCAAACCCATATTCCTCCGCCAACACCCCAGTACCCGCTTCCGATCCCTCCCCCAACTACCCAATTTCAGGTCCCGACACCCGCACAGCTCGGACCGCCCGCCAACCCTACACCATCAGCAATCGACCTCGCCATCGAAGCGGGCTTCCGCGAAACAGACCGCCTGATTGCCCAAATGTCCCAGCAGACCTCGCGGTCTGTGACGCCGACCCCAGTTCACCTCCCACCGCTCAAGACCTTCTTGCCGCCACAACCACATCTATCGAGTAACCACCAACGGGAGCAAGGGAATGACCATCAGCAGCAGCAGGAGCAGCATCATGAACCCCAACCCCAGCCACACCCACAGCCACAGCAACAGCAACAGCAACAGAAACTCGTCCCGCTCGAACCGAAATATTTCTCCCCGGGTCCGAGGAAGGGCATCTCCTCCAACGTCGGCAGCCCCATCGCCTCCGGCAACGGCGGCGGCGCAAACCCGTTCTTTCTTGCGGACCCGTTGGCCGGTTGGTTGGGCTACCCGCCCGAGTGGATGGGGCGGCAGCCTGTTCAACTTCAGGACGCGGACATGGGGCGGGGGACACCGCGGTATGATGGACTCGGACATGCGCGTGGACATGCACATGCATATGGGCATGGTCATGGACACGAGTATTGGGAGCGGCATGGACATGGTCATGGTCAGGGACATGGACATGGACATGGGCAGGACCATGGGCATGGTCACGGACGTGGTCATGAACTTGGGCAGGAGCATGGGCACGGGCACGGGTATGGACATGGGGGCGAGAGAGAAGGTGACAAGAGAGAGTGGGGGTGCCCGGACGGCGGTGGTGGTGGTGGTCCGGGCCCGGACGAGCAGCTGAGGAAGGAACAGGAGGCGGCGATGATGCTGTCGGCGTTGAGCGGGAGGGGGTAGTATTGTTAGTTGGTCAAGTCGGTATAAGCAATGTTGCATTGGGATGATAGAGTACAAATAGGGGTTGGTTTCTATATGGGTTGAGTATGTTTAGGGGAGTAGGTTCTAGATGGGCGGTTTTGGCGGGTTTTGGCATGGCAAGGGTGCATGGGAGGAATGGATGTTACGTCTATTGCCGTGGGTGGGAGTAGTGAAGGCGTTGGATGGGCATTTCTATTAGGGGGTGTTGTAAGCATGGTATGCGGCGGGCATGTGGGAGAGGAATACAGCGTTGTTGACTGTGTTCCCATCTTAAATGGAAGATGTTTGGATGATTGAATGAGGTCCTGGGCTCACTAAGGTATGCTTTCTTTGATGATTATCCCCGTTTGCGACTAAAACTCCTGTCACCACCCAACGCGAAGAGCATGGGCGACGAATGCCCTTGTCGACAGCTGTGAAGCAACCCGTTAAGCAACCCGTGAAGCAACCCGTGAAGCAACCCCTGATTGCAACCATGACGCAATTCCCGAATGCATTTCGTAAATACCAACCCTTATAAACCATTGCAAACAGATTCTGGTCACCGACCCATAAACTTCAGCCGGCATGAAAAAGGACAGGGTTCCTGAAGAACGCCAGCCCATAACCTAAGCCATAACTCAAGACGAGCGCTACCAAGACCACGCCTTCAAAAGTTGAAAGTCCACCTGCTGAATAAAACAGCCCTTGGCAAACCAAAAAGGTGGTGTTTCGCCTGAAATCGAGTTGCTGAACTAGAGAATTGAAGAATGCATTTCCGACTCAACAGCTTCAGCTCAACCTCTCCTGTCAGAATGTGTACCTCAGTGTTGATCATTCTTGTGCCGCCTCCTTCCAGTTGACTCGCTGAAACCCCTTGCTGCGGGTCCTGGGGGCTTTCTTTTGTTTATTCTCGTTGTTGTCCTCGTTGTTGTCGTCGTTGTTGTCCTCGTTGTTGTCCTCGTTGTTGTCCTCGCCGTCTGATCCATCCACGCTTTCTGATGAGTCCGTGTCATTTGACAAATCGGTGTTGTTTGATGGTTCCTCTTTATTTGATTGCTGAGGGGGTTCTGATGATTCCGAGCCAACTGACGACTTGGTAGTGTTTGATGGTTCCTCTTTATTTGATTGCTGTGGGGTTTCTGATGACTCCGTGCCGTATGCAGTCTTCAGTCCATGTGTGGCCTTTGGCACGTCCTCAGCTGTACGCCCGTCATCAAGCTGGGTAACACCATGTGTCTTGCCTCTGTTCTCAGGACTTCCTCTGTTCTCAGGCCTTCCTCTGTTCTCAGGCCTTCCTCTGTTCTCAGGCCTTCCTCTGTCCTCGGGTTCTTTCCTCTCTGCGCACCTATCTTCCATTGCGTCCTCGACGTCCATTCTGTCTTCGAGGGCTCTTTTGTCCTCGCCCCTATTCAGTATCAGACTCCCCACAGCTTTCACCCTTCGGGACTTGGCCTTCCTCCTTTGCCTGTTATTCTTCGATGGCTCCTGGGCCAATTCTTGTTGCAGCCGGTGTGCTCTTGTGTATGTTTCCTTCAAGGTCCTTTGAAGGCATTTCGCATTCCGGAGGGCTTGGCCATGCTTTCTCGGTCGCAGCCTACGCAGCCTGCGCAGATTGCGCAGACTGCGCTGCAATGTCCATATCCAGATAGGGAGAATTTCCCAGCAGTCCATGGTTTTGACGATGCAGGTCGTGGGTATCTCGTTCTCGACGAGGTATTCGCTCTCGAATACATTGCCCCTGCGGAGATCCAGCTGCTCCGCCAGATGTCTGACGCTGAACATCCGCTGTTCTTTGCGATCCCACGCCTCGCTGGACGTGTTGATGACGTGAACCTTGATCCCTTGGCAGCTTTTGTCGATGTAAAGGTTACAGAAGAGCAAAAGCAGCTTGAGGTTTCCAGCGACGGACACGAAGGGGCTTTTTCCGCGCCAGTTCCAGTTTAGATGCAGCTGCACCAGGTCCTGGAAGTGAACAGGATCCGTCTTGAGCACGCCGTACCCCCGAGCCTTCAGTCCGCCAAAGGGCATGGGTTCAATGCTCCCGTCGGGCGTGCCCTCATGTGTGACTCGGAAGACATACTTTGGCCGGTCGTTGCCAGACGCGGTGCGCAGCGTTGCTGTTCCTCTGTAGTCTTGGCCCTTCACGAAACCGCCTCCATTGTTTCTGCATTCTTATCAGGCTCGATGCCGAGTTTTTATGCAGCTCCTTGAATGCTGGACCGTCCAAGCCCCCTCTCGCCCAGAGCTTCTTGCGGTTTCCCGATGCTTGCGTCTCGGTCGTGCAATCCACTAGCCATAGGTCGACTTGTGGCAACTCGCACTGGAGTTCCCCTTTGCGTCCGGGTTCCATTTTGCAACCTCCAGTGTTTCAGGCTCGTCTAAGCCATTCTTGACTCGTTGATTGTCCTCGTTCGCGGTTTCAGAGGGTTGGACGGCACTGCCTGAGGATCCATCGGAAAACCACTTCAGTTCTTGTTTGTACAAGCTTTGGCGTGAAAATGTTAGGTTATTTGATTGCTTGATCAAACCATGATCCCATGCTGCCAAAAATGCAGAGAGTGAGTGTCTGGACTTACCGGGCGCAAAGGGAAAGTCACAACTCCGACTTCGTCGGCAAGAGCTCTGTATTGTAACGTTTGTTGGAGGCCAGATGAGGCAAGTATATTGCGATCGGAATGAGAGAAATTGTTGGCTTGGCCGAGAAGAAAAAGCTTTGCAAATCTTGAAAAGAGGTCGGGGGAAGTTGGGTTGCCTTGGTCAAAGTTTGGCAGATTTGGCAAAGTAAAAATAAATAGAAACCCCAAATAATGCTGAAGGGGAGTTAACGGTAAGTAGGCTTCTTCTGGAGATTACTAGGCGAACCACCACTGCGTTTCTTGGGGGAAGAAGTGAGAAAGTAGAGCTGGCGGAGTCCGAATTTGATATTGAGTGGGAATGCAAGTTTGGTAAGGTTAAAGAGTGGGAAGAGAGGGGGTTGAGAAAGACAAAGAGTGAGGGTAAATGGGCGAGTTTTTGTTTGTTATTACATGGGAATTTCGTGCCTAAACGGCTTGCGCCTCAACTCAAGACACGGATGCCGATGCAGAGGTGACCGAAGGACACGAGGCAGCAGATGCAAAGTTTTATGCAAGAACATGGCTGAAGTCATCAACGAGTTGAGGAGAAACGAAAACTGTAACCCCAGGCATAGAGCCGGCGAAAATTGGACCACAAAGCTGCACCTCCCACCATCACACAAGAGTGATTGTTGTCTTCTTGTACCACTGCGCAGTCAACGCCTGACCCATCATCAACCCATGCACATAAGCATATCCGACATACTCAAAGTTCAAGCCGCTCGGTCTGACGACGAACAAGTGTCTACCGCCGTGAAACATGCAGACCCAGTCTCCCACTTGCGCCGTCTGGGGTACTGCTCCAAAGTATCCGTCTTCAGTCGTGCCGAGACACCTGTATCTCGATCTCCATCGTACTGCATCGCAAAATCTTCTCGATTGCCAGTTAAGGAGAGGAGACTGCTCCATCGTCGGGTTAAGGTGTGCATTGAAGTATTCGGTGTATGCATCGTCAGCTGGCACCTCCTCATGGGTAGCGCCCGAGATTAGCCTTTTCCAAAGCACGGCGAGGATATCTGGTTCTCCCGGGTACGGCTCCAGTTTCCGCACAGTCTCAGCCTGTTGTTGGATCCATAAACTTCGTTGCGCGGCCACAGGCCCGTCGTGAGTCACATAGTACGGAAGAATTCGTTCTCCGACCCAGTCGAGTTTGCTGATGAGGCAGCCTGAAACTCCCACAGTTCGCGCGGCTTCGTCGACGCTGAGCGTAGTCGGCGTGTCTGAAGCAGCGGAGAGTGTGGCATAGAATCCCATGCCTGCAAGGTCGCAGCCGAAATGCCAGGTCGACCAATCTGGTACCCACGACGGTAAATCAAGAGTTTTATCGTGCAGATTGCTCAACAGGAGATCAAGGTTTTGAGATTTGGATAGGACACGAGCTGCAACAGCAGTGTACAAATCTTCAGCCGGGATTGTGTAGTCGACTGCAAGACCGAGGCTCTGGTAGTCGAGGAAGTGGCTCAACAGCGCGTAAACTTTGTCACGGGGATCGGATGCCTTGAAGGGGTGAAAAGCTTGAAGGAGAGACAGAAGTTGGCCTGCCCCGGCTGCCAGTGGGTGGCCAGCCTCGCGTCGGAGATGCAAAAGAGAAATCAGGCAATCCCTTACGGAGTTCGGATCCTCGCTCGAGGCAGGGATAAGGAACGTAGGGAGTCGTCTTGCATATACCTGGGCGACAACACCCAGTAGTATCCCCCAGTGCGGAAACACAACGCGACCGCACATCATTACCAAGTTACGATTGCACAAAAACTCCTGGGCGCACCAGCACCGCGATGCCTACAAGAATGTTAGCGTGAACATGTTATTAGGGAATGATTGGATCTCGCAGAGACCGTACCCAGCTTCGAAGACACAGCGATTTGAGTTCACACCATCGGGGATCGGTTGATTGGGGGAATCCTGCTTGTTCAAGCGCGACGGCGCTGTCTCCTAGCGGATCCTCAAGATTAACCAGTTTTGAAGCCATGAGAATAGCTGCAGCGCTGAAAGATCTTTCCGGACCAATATAGGTGATAACTCGGGCGGCAAGACGGTAAATAGTCCCCATGATGGCGACTTGACGCTGGCGCTCCTCTATGTCGTCTTGGTTGATGCAGATGGAGTCCACCCATAGCGCTCGAGAACCTTCTGTCATCTCGGGACGGAGGTCGCGCAAAGCCTGGGAGAGTGAGGCTGTGATATGAATGATAGACCCGTCGGTCGTCCTGAGTTGACTTGAATTGTGTGGCAAACCCCACTCGTAAGATAGTGCTTCGAACGAGGGCGCTTGCGACAAACGAACGACCTGAAGCCGGCCGATCAACGGTTGGTTCTGTTGTCCTGGATACAAATGTAAAACCCGGAGCTCGCCATGTTTGAGAGGAGCGTGGTAGGGGTGAGGCGGAGGAAACCCTCCAGAATCCATATCGCCACGTTTGTCGCTTGACACAGTTGGTGAACGACAACCTCCTGGTGAGCAGTTGAGCTGAAGTGACTGCTCTAGAGAACACGAGGCAAAATGATCCCGTTTCCCCGCATTGCACACGGTGTCCTCCTCCGGGTGCAGGCCGGCGATTGGTTCCCGGCTGCGGCTGAATCTGAATCCGAGTGATTCTCGAGTAAGGCCTCCAGCCCTCTTCTCGCTCACAGTCTCACCGACCAGTTTGTGCTGTACTCAGCTCGACCCAGCAGCCAAATCCACATCAGAAATCAGAAAATCAAAACCTCTAGGAGTATTCGATGGATATGCGTGTCCCCATCCACTCTGGACGATACACAGCAGTATCAAAATCAGCGAGGAGTTAATGAACTAAATGAACGATGCTTCCGAGATTTATTCACTCTTGAATTGCAAGATCCTACCACAGACATCAGTGTCTAAAAGTGATACATCATTCTCATTCCAGCGATTTCAACAATTAGTCAGGCGTGTAAGACATGGACAGTATCGGACGCAGAAGGGGTAAATGTTAAAGTGCCATAGTAAAGACCTAACTTTGAAAGAAGCAACACAGGGGCTAATAAAACAACTATCGACAGCGGAAAGAATATGGCGCTGTCCAACCGTTACACCGGGCATCCCCATTCCCGGGGACTCGGTATCAAACAAACCCCGAGCGAGCTCGGGCTCGCTGGCTCCAAGGGGGCAAGAAGAGAGAGAGGGAGCGAGCGGCTACGGCATCTGCCCCTGAATCGTATCTCAACCAACCCGACGTCCCCCGGTCCCTGTCACACAAACTCACTCCCCGTGACCCTGACAAACTCCGCCACCGTATGCAGCCACAACCGCCTCACCAGATCTTGATCCCGCAGCCTCTGCACCGCCTCCTCGACCTTCTCCGCCTGCGGCTCCCCATCGCAGTTGACCGAGTACACGCCGCTCCCCACCCGCGCATCACTCCCCCTCGCGACGCCCACCCCGTCCCGACACCCCACCCCCGCCGTGACGGCCGGATCGACGCCGTACACGCTCCGCGCGGGAAACCGCGCGCTCGTCGCCAGAAACAGCTGCCTCTCGCCGGCCTCGGCGACGGGCACCGTCACGATGGGCCCGACGACCTTGAACACGGCCTTGACCAGCCCCATGGCGCTGGCCGCGCGGACATCGCGCGCCAGGTTCGTGCGCACCAGGCCTGGGAAGGAGTGCACGAAGGTGACGTCGGGCGCCTCGAACGCCAGCGACTCGAGCGCGAGCGTCGTCATGGACGCCGTGTGCGCGCGCAGGTGCAGCTGCGCGGCCGTGCTGGTCGCCGTGGCGGCGGTCGTAGAGCGGCCGGAGAGGTCGGCCGTGCAGAGGGGCCCCTCCTTGGTGCCGCCGAAGACGGTGACGACGCGCCGGAGGTGGGGCGCTTTCTGGAGGAGCGGGAGGAGGTTGACGATGAGGCGGATGCGGGCGTAGTAGGTCACGGCGGTGGGGTAGTAGAGGGATTCGGGGGTTTCTTGGGCAACAGGAATATTAGGATCAGATTCTACCAAAAAAGAGTATAGTTTGGGTGAAGTCTGTGTCTGGGGGAAGGGAGGGAGCCGTGAGGGCTACCTTTGCCAGTCATCATGGTTCCGGGCGTCAGAAAGAGTAGGTTGATGAGCGGCTCTCGAGCCTTGATCTCGCGCAGACCTCGTCGACGTTCTGGAGCAGCGAGAGGTCCGCCCGGATGAAGCGGTACTTCCCCGCCGGGTTGAGCGCCGTCAGCTCGGCCGTGATGCGCGCCGCTGCCCGCTCAGAGCGGCCGACAAAAGTAGATGCGCGGCTGGACGGTGTGCTTGGCGAACTGCTTCATTGTCGTCTCGCCGATGCCACTGGTGCCGCCAGCGAAGACGGCCACGAGGCCTGGGGAGACACTCCGGATCCGAGCGTTGGAGGCTCGCATCTGCTCGAGATTGACCATTTTGCGAGTCGTTACTGGCACTGTCTTCTCAGGGCTAGAGGTTGATAGGGGTTAGACTGAAATGGATATGATTTGGCGAGCTGGTTATGGCTTGGTCAAGTGATCAAGTTGAGCTGCGTGTCCAAGGGGCCAACCCGAAAGAAAAGGGTGAAGGGAGAGAACTGCCCCGTAGAACTTCGGGGGATTGAGCCGTGATTAACTGCGCAACACAAGGCTTGTACGCATGCATTGAGAGATCGGTCAAGGTGCAATGCTATGCCGTCAGCAGTGAGGGTGACTTCTGGCATCGGGTTGTGCACTGCTGCGGAGTGCGGAACCACGGTCCGCGCAAGGGCCGACAAGTTTCGGCAGCTCTGGATTCCGGCGAGGAGCAGGCAACGAGCAAATGGCAAGTGACGATGTGATATGCGGGGGCCGTGATGACGATGGAACCCGCTCACCGATCCTTGCCCTGTTTGCGCCCACCGTTGGCCGTTGGCGCTGGTGCCCGCAGAAGCAAATCAACCCGATCGGCGACTATCTAGCCTGGTTGGACGCTGGCGCTGCGCTTTCCCGAGATCCTTAAAGCTTGGATCAAGATCCCCTCCGCGGAGTGTCTGGATTGGCTCCCGCGCTGGCTCCCGACGGGCCCGGGCCAACCCCGAGCAAGCCACCGTCGACTTGACAGGCCATATCCTGTCGCTTTGGCGCATTTGACACGGCTGAGCAACAACCACAAGGTTGCCAAGCACCATCACACCCCTCGACTATGCTGCGTGTTTGAGCAAGACTGTGAGGGGACCGTATCCGATCTCTCATGCTTGGTCTGCCGCACCGTGGTTTTGTTCATGCGGCGAGGCTTCCCAACCCAATGGCCCCGCTACCTTTCGTTGCAGCTGACTGCCCTCGGGCAGACACCGTGGTCTTGCTGCCCAACGTCCTGCGACTCTGTTGCTTTGTCAGGACCCGAGTGTTACACGATGCTGGAAGCCGTGAGACACCCATCTGTTCACAGATTCCGATCACGACGTACAGTCTGCTGTGATACAATTGTACACCCGCGCTCTAGACCAAGAACCAAGGCATCGCAAGCGCCCACTGTGCCAGACGCAGTGCCCGTCCAGAAGCACAGAGGTCCAATGCAGGGCTGCTGCACTGATCTGCGCGCCAAGGTCAACTAGCGCACCCGTTATTCGTCAACCCGCCCCAGGATCATCGTCGTTCTTTCGGTATGTGCCGGTTCTGTCTCACCTTTTTGCAGAGCAGCCCGAAGCCAACAACAGGAGGAAGACCCAACAACGCAACACCGTGACCCCCACAGCACAGGAGAAGAGGCGCGGAGGAATCCAATAGTCGGATGCACCGCGCTGATCCTGGGGCATCGGCATCTATGTATAGCTGTGCCTGGTCCGCACTCCAGCTGAGTAAGGAATGCAGGAGCCGAGTTCCCGGATGCCGGTCGCCGGTTCGGACTTAGAAGTGGGTCGGGTCCCGGAGTTTCTCGGCGGAGTACGCCGCATTCTTCGCCGGCTTGCAACCCACCAACGCTGTCGACGTCGAATCAAGGGAGAGAACCGATTGCGCAAGGTATCTCAACACCAGATCGCCTAATGACGTGCATGCTCTGTGTTTCGGCAACCCTCCCGCGGACCCGGTCCCCTCCACTCGACGTCTCCCTTGGTCAAGCCGGAGTTCGTGTGTGACCCCAACCATGCTGTCGGAGTATCTTTGTCAAATATTATAGGGATGGCATTCAATGATAGCTGAAAATGCTGCCATGAGGCCGACCATCGATGCTTCATCGGGAGCTCACAAGCGCTGCAAGGGCAGGATCGTAGCACCGGGACCGGGTCGGAGATACCCTAACGTCGTGCTCACATCAAACATGATTGCTCGCTTCGTTAGGGAGGACCCATTGTTGGAAGGCCAAGAGATCTCCTAGGTAAGAGTGCCAAACGCGCCTGCACAAACATATACCATCAGATAGCCTCCCGACACCGGACTGTAACACAACACCAACAGGTCCAACACTCTACGTCTCCGAGAACACGGCCCCTTCCCTGAACCAAGTTTCAACACTGGCCCATCCACTTCACAGGCGGAGTAAGAACCAAGAAATATGGCCGTCAATACACCAATTGCCATTATTGGCATGAGCTGTCGATTCGCAGGCGACGTCGACAGCCCCGAGAAGCTGTGGGAGCTCCTGGCCGAAGGGCGGAGTGCGTGGTCCGAGATACCCAAGGACCGCTTCGACATTGACGGTTTTCACCACCCAAACTTTGAGAAGCTGAACGGGGTGAGCGGCTGCAAACAAAGGGATCGATTGCAACGTTCAGTGCTGATGACTTGGCGTAGACGAATGTGATCGGAGGGCACTTCCTCAGCGAAGACATCGGCTTATTTGACGCCAACTTTTTCAATCTGTCCGCTGAGACAGCAGCCGTGGGTTTTGAGTGGTATTGATTCTTGAAACCTTTTTCCTGACAATCTGACAACAACTAGGCACTGGACCCCCAGTTTCGGCTCCAGCTAGAGTCGACATACGAAGCCCTCGAAAGCGGTAAGATGCCACTGCAACCCACAAGCTCGATGAACCAGCTGACATAAACACAGCCGGCATCACATTGCAAAATGTGGCTGGCTCCAATACCTCAGTCTTCGCCGGCTCGTTCTTCCGGGACTACCACGAAAGCCTCGTTCGGGATCCCGACGCGCTGCCCAGATTTCTCCTTATGGGAACCGGGGCAGCGATGGCCTCGAACCGACTGTCCCACTTCTTTGATCTGCGCGGGCCAAGCATGTCGGTGGACACGGGTTGCTCGACAACTCTCACCGCGCTGCATCAGGGGTGCCAAACACTGCGGACGGGGGAGTCGGACATGGCCATTGTGGGGGGTGCGAATCTGATGTTCAACCCCGACATGTTCCTGGCCATGTCGTCCATGACGCGAGTTCTCCCTTCCGAGAGAGGCCATTTCTTCATTTGCTGACAGACAGACCACAGGCTCATTTCCAAAGACGGCAAGTCATACGCCTTTGACAGCCGGGCAAATGGGTACGGCCGCGGGGAGGGATCGGCCACGGTAATCCTCAAGAGGCTCGACGACGCGCTGCGGGACGGGGATCCAATCCGTGCCATCATCAACGAGAGCGGCATCAACCAAGACGGCAAGACGGAAACTATCACGACGCCAAGCGGTGAGGCACAGGAGGTCTTGATCCGCGACTGCTACCGGCGAGCGGGCCTCGATCCGGCGCAGACCACGTACTTTGAGGCGCACGGCACGGGGACACCGACGGGCGATCCGATCGAGGTGGCGGCCATTGCTTCCGTCTTTAAAGACACGAGGACAAAAGACCAGCCTTTGAGAATTGGCTCGGTCAAAACAAACATCGGCCATACTGAAACGGCGAGTGGTGTGGCCGCCATCATCAAGGTGGCACTGGCGTTGGAAAAGGGCCAGATTCCGCCGAGCATCAACTTTGAGAAGCCAAACGCGAAGCTGCACCTCGACGAGTGGAAGCTCAAGGTTTGCCTTTTTGTTATTCCTTCTCTCTTTGATGACCCCACAAAACTGACTGCTGCCTGGCAGGTACCCACGGAGCTTGAGCCCTGGCCAGAAAGGGAAGGCATCAGGCGGGCGTCCATCAACAACTTTGGGTATGGCGGGTCCAACGCCCATGTCATCATGCAGGACTGCCGTTCTTTCCTCGCTTCGTCTTCCAGCTCCCACTCTTCAGTAACCCACGGAAATGGAAATGGAGTCACGAACGGCCACACCAACGGTCACATAAATGGCCACACCAATGGCACGAATGCGCATGCCAACGGCCACATCAGGAGGGACAGTGACGTCGAGAATACACCCCGTTCTCGCGTCTTTGTTCTCAGCGGGAAGGACGAGAGAGCGACGCGAGCAATGGCAGAAAACTTAAAAAATTACCTGTCGACTGCCAAAAAGACCGACGAGGATTCGTTGCTTGACAACCTGGCTTACACGCTGGGCCATCGCCGCTCACAGCTCCCGTGGATCTCAATCTTTGCTGGCACCGGCGTTGCCAGCTTGATCAAGACCCTTGACTCGGGAAAGCTCAAGCCCGTCAAAAGGGGGGCATCCCCGCGGTTGGGATTCGTTTACACCGGCCAGGGCGCACAGTGGTGGGCCATGGGGCGGGAGCTCATCGACGTCTATCCCGTCTTCAAGGCGACCCTGCTCGACTGTGATGTCCAGCTGAAGAGGCTGGGTGCCAAATGGAACATGATAGGTAAATCAAGCCCTTGGCACCATTCGTTAGTATTGATCACTGACTCGACGTTTTCAGAGGAGCTTGGCCGAGATCAGGAGACGTCGAGAGTCAACCAGCTCGACTACAGCACGCCGGTTTGTGTGGCCGTGCAGATTGCCCTGACACAGCTGCTGCGGGCTTGGGGTATCAACCCGACAGCGGTGACAAGCCACTCCAGCGGAGAGATTGCCGCAGCTTATGCAGCTGGCGCTCTTGATCTCGCCTCTGCCATGGCCATCGCGTACGCACGAGGCGGTTTAGCCTCGGAGTCAAACCGTCAGTTCGCCAGGAAAGGTGGCATGGTGGCAGTCGGATTGGGCGCCGAAGCGAGCCGGAAGTATCTCTCCCGCGTGTCCAACGGGAAAGTCGTGCTTGCCTGCGAAAACAGCCCCAGCAGCATCACAATCTCGGGCGATGTCTGCGGACTCGACCAGCTGGAGTCTCTCCTGAAGCAAGACAACGTCTTCGCCCGCCGGCTCAAGGTTGATGCGGCCTGGCACTCGCATCACATGGAGGCTGTGGCTGACGCCTACTACGCCTCAATGGACGGGAAGGTCAAACCCGCTCAAGACCGTCTCGACTTGGTTTTCTCATCGCCCGCAACTGGAACTCGCCTGGAAGATGTCCAAGAGATTGGCAGCCCCGCGCACTGGGTACGCAGCCTCACTGGGCCTGTTCGATTTGTGGAGGCGTTCCGCAGCATGTGTTTCGAGAGCCCCAACAGTGAGACAGCAGTCGACATGGTTGTTGAGGTTGGGCCACATGCGGCGCTCTCTGGACCCATCCAGGACATCATGAGTATGCCAGAGTTCAAGGGTAGCACTATCCCCTACGCAAGCTGTTTGATCAGGAAGCTGAGCGCCGTCGATACCATGCACACTCTGGTCGGCACTCTCATTCAGAAGGGCTATCCAGTCAACCTTGCGGCTGTCAACTTTCCGTATGGGAAGCACGGGTTGAAGGTGTTGCACGATCTGCCTCGGTACCCCTGGAACCACCAAACGCGGCACTGGAACGAGCCCCGGGCAAACAAGGCTCTGCGCAGCCGCAGCGAGACACCCCATGATCTTTTGGGGTCGCTTGTTCTCGGCACCAACATGAGTGCTCCCTCATGGAGACACTTTGTGCGCATCAATGAAGTTCCATGGGTGAGGGACCACGTTGTGCAGGGCAGCATCATCTATCCGGCCGCGGGTTACCTCTCGATGGCCATCGAAGGGGCTTCTTACTTGTTTTCCCAGCAATTCCACGACAAGAAGATCCGCGGGTACCGACTCCGGGACGTCGACATTCTCAATGCTCTGATGGTTCCCGAGACGACTGACGGCATTGAGCTCCAGCTCTCTCTTCGGCCTTGCGGCGATAGAGCGCTGGATACGAAGGGATGGTCAGAGTTCCAGGTGCAGTCGGTCAGCTCCGACAACAAGTGGACCGACCATTGCAAGGGCCTCATAATGGTCGAGCATGCACTCGACACCGAGCTCGAGCCAGGAGGAGGCACGCAAAGTGCGATCCGGCACATCAGTCAACCTGTGGAAGAGTCAGCGTACCGCATCCGTATCAGCCCCCGCGACATTTACGCCACTCTGAAGTCTGCGGGAATCTCTCATGGGCCTGTTTTCCAGAATCTCAAATCCATTCGTGCTCGGAGCAAGCAGTCTGTCACGTCGTTCACCGTCGCCGATTCCGCGGCAACCATGCCCAAGCAGCACCTGCACCAACATGTTGTGCACCCAACAACGCTCGATTCTGTGTTTCAAGCAGCGTATACAGCAGTTCCAGGGGCAGGCAACGCAGTCGGCGCGCCCAAGGTGCCCAGATCCATCCGGAAGTTGTGGGTCGCCCATAGTATTAGCCCAGCAGTTGGTCACCCTTTCAAAGCCTACACCAGCCTCGCACACATCGACTCCCAAAGCATGACCACCTCGATCACCGTTGCCGATGGCCCAGTCGAGAACGGGGTATCCATTCACATGCCGGTTATCACCATCGATGATTTCGTGTACCAGTCCATTGGCAACGCTGTCATCCAAGAGACACCATCATGGGAACACGAGAAGTTCGCAACAGCAAAATGGGTTCCCGATATCACGTTTCTTAAGGATTCATACCTGAAGAAGCAGCTGGGCAGTGAGATATCCGGCAAGGAAGCTGAGCTACTGATGGATCTCCGCCGGGCCTGCTTGTTCTACATCTACCACGCCCTGGGGCAACTGACCGCTGCCGACATCAAGTGCCTGGAATGGCACCACCGAAAATTCTATATCTGGATGCGGCTTCAGCTCGAACTTGCTCGGACAAACGAGCTGGCGCCCGGCAGCAGCGAATGGATCAAGACCCCTCCAAAAGAGCGGGCAAAGGTTTTGGAGAAGGTCAGGACGGGCAGCAGAAACGGCGAGATCGTGTGTAAGCTGGGCTTGCACATCGTACCCATCCTTCGGAACGAGATCACGGCCCTCGAGGTGATGGTTGAGGACAACTTGTTATCCAGGTACTATCTCGACGGACTGAAGTGGGGAAGGGCCAACGCGAAGCTCGGCGAGCTGGTCGCGCTGTACGCACACAAGAACCCGCGAGCGAAGATGATCGAGATTGGCGGCGGGACGGGTGGTGCTACGACGCAGATTTTGAACGCCCTGGAGAAGAGCGGTGGAAAGAATATTGCTTCTTACGACTTCACTGATGTCTCTTCGGGCTTCTTCGAGGCGGCCAAGGAGAGGTTTCAGGACTGGAGCAGTCTCATGCGGTTCAAGAAGCTTGACATTGAGCAGGATCCGGCCGGCCAGGGATTCGAGGAAGGGACGTACGATGTGGTCATTGCTTGCCAGGTTCTTCACGCGACTGTGTCCATGCAAAACACCATGACAAATGCGAGGAAGTTGCTGAAGCCCGGCGGAAAGTTGTTTATCATGGAGACTACCAAGGATCAGATGGACATCCAGTTTGTCTTTGGCTTTCTTCAGGGGGTGTGGTTGAGTATGTACTCCCGTCCTTTCGCTTCTGCTCAGCAAACTAACACATGCTTGCAGGCGAGGAAGAGGAACGCAAGTTCAGCCCATCGTTGACAGTCCCGATGTGGATCGCGTGCTGCACCGAACAGGTTTCCGGGGGGTCGAGCCGAAGTGCGCGACTGTGATGACGACGAGCTTTACTCTTTCAGTGTCATGTCAACCGCAGTCTCCAATCCGCCAAAGTTGACTTTGACATCGCCTTGGTGAGCCAGTTCCGTACCAGAGGCCTGGGTCGACCAACTCAGACTGTCCATCGGTCTCCTGACCTGGACCGTTCCGACAGTTCACACTCTTGAGTACGCACCAGTCGACACGACAACAATGTGTGCGTGTTCATCGATGACCCGGAAAACCCAATCCTGGCAGATGCCGACCCAACGCGGTTCGAGGGGCTCAAAGCAGTGTGCACCCGATCCAAAGGGCTTCTCTGGTTGACAAGGGGCGGCCGTGGATGTGCTGCGCAAATCCCTTTTCAAGTCTCGCGTCAGGCTCCTTCGGTCTTTACGACAGGAATACTCCGGAAAACGTTTGGGGACACTGGACCTTGACCCATCCCAGCCGCTGTGGTTCCCAGAGTCAATCAAGTCCATCACCGAGTTGTTCAAGGTGTTCTTTGATCAGTCGGCAGTTTCAGCCGCGAGCGACTACGAGTTTGCAGACAGGAACGGAGTTATCCACGTTCCAAGATATGTCAAGGACACGGAGCGCAACCAGGTCGTGTTCTCCAAATCCAACGCCGTACCAACACCAAGGCTGGAGCCATTCCTGCAGTCTGACAGGCCGCTCCGACTGACCATCGGCACAACTGGGCTTTTGGATACGCTCGCTTTCAACGACGATCCGACCGCGACGGCCGTTCTTGCCGATGACGTTATCGAGGTCGAACCTAGGGCGTTTGGTGTCAATTTCCGCGATGTGATGGTCGCCATGGGCCAGCTGAAGTCGAACGTGATGGGATACGACTGCGCCGGCGTGGTCAAGCGGGTGAGCGCCGGCGCTGCGGCAATGGGATACAGGCCGGGCGATCGTGTTGCAGTGTTGTTGAGGGGCCATTATGGCAGCACTGTCAGGGTGCACTGGAGCAGTGCCGTCCACATCCCCAACGACATGTCGTTCGAGACCGCCGCATCTTTGCCGACACAGTACGTCACTGCTTATCTGTCATTGTACGACATTGCCCGTCTCCAGCCAAGCGAGACCGTCCTCATTCACTCAGCGACCGGTGGAGTGGGCCAGGCTGCGGTGATGCTGGCGCAGCGAGTTGGGGCCGAGGTGTTCGTCACGGTTGGCTCTGACGAAAAGCGGCAGTTCGTCACACAGCACTACGGAATCCCGCCTGACCACATCTTTTCCAGTCGCGATACATCCTTTGCACAGGGGATCATGGAGGTAACACGCGGCAAGGGAGTGGACGTGGTTCTCAACTCGCTGGCGGGAACGCTCCTGCAGGAAAGCTTCAACTGCCTCGCGCCGTTTGGCCGATTGGTTGAGCTGGGAAAGCGAGACTTTGAGCTCAACAACAGCCTCGCCATGGAAGCGTTCACGAGGGCTGTCTCGTTCTCCAGTGTGGACGTGATTGCTCTGGGCGAGCACAAGCCGATGCAGGCAAACAGGATTCTGAAACACGTTGTCAAGCTCGTTGCCGCAAAGGAGATTGACGCTGTCCATCCTGTGACGGTGTATCCGCTTTCCGAGGTCGAGAAAGCGTTCCGTCTCATGCAGGCCGGCAAGCACATGGGCAAGATTGTGCTCTCAGTTACCCCTGAGACCATGGTTCCGGTATGTTTTGACCCGAGGCCAAGCTGGTAAGCATTGCTAATGTTGTTGAAGGTCATTCCGCGGGCAGCAACCACCCGACTGCGTCCCGATGCGTCCTACCTTGTTGTAGGCGGGTTTGGTGGTATTGGGAGGTCGGTCTGCCACTGGCTGGCTGAGCATGGCGCAAGAAACTTGGTTGTCGTGTCCAGAAGCGCAAACACGGCAGGCAAGGTGGAGAGTCTCCAGGAAGAGTTGAGCGCTGCGGGACTAGATGTGCATGTGACGGCGGTGGGCTGCGACATCTCAAAGATGGCGGATGTGAAGAAAGTGCTCGACGAACACGCTGGTGCAAGACGGCCCCCGATCAAGGGCATTATCCACGGTGGAATGGAGTTAAGAGTAGGTACCGTCCTGCAACTCTTGAACAAAACATGCTAACGACGGGACCTAGGATTCGATCTTGGAGCACATGGCGCTCGACGATCACAACGCGGCGCTTGCCCCGAAGGTGCAGGGAAGTTGGAACTTGCACCAGTACTTCAGCTCGCAAGACGACCTCGACTTCTACATCATGTTATCCTCGCTCATCGGTGTCGTGGGCTTCGCCAGCCAGTCCAACTACTCATCCGGCGGCGCCTTCCAAGATGCTCTCGCTCGGCATCGCGTCGAGAAGGGGTTGCCTTGCGTGTCCATTGACCTCGGCATCGTCAAATCAGTCGGGTACCTCGCCGAGGACGAAGCAAGCAAGACCATCGACGCCCTCCACCGACACGGCTTCTCGTCACTCAGCGAGGACGACATCCTCTCCGCCATCGGCTCGGCCATCAACACCCCCTACGCCGGCGCCCTCGCACTCGGCCTCAACACGGGACCGACCAACCACAACGAACCTTCAGCCCTCGACCGGGACCTCCGCTTCGCCAGCCTCGCGTACCAAGCCCCGGCCCAAAACGGCAGCAAAACGGTCCCTCTCGCAAACGGAACCAACGACCTGGCATCCCAGCTCGCGTCCTCCGCCACCTTCGCCGAGGCGACCGCTCACGTCATCGCCGCCGTGGCCCGCAAGCTGACCGACATCTTCATGCTGGCCGAGGGCGAGGTGGTGCCGGCCAGGTCGCTGGCCGAGTACGGGGTCGACTCGCTGGTGGCGGTGGAGCTGCGCAACATGCTGGCGATGAAGGCCGGGGCCGAGATGTCGATCTTTGAGATTATGCAGTGCGCGAGTGTGGGGGAGCTGGGGGGGCGGGTGGCGGTGAGGAGCCGGTTTGTGGAGAGGGGGTTGGTTGAGGCGTCTGGTTGAGGAGGATGGGGGGTGATGTGTGGGAGAGCGTTGATGGTGTGAGGGGACGGGTTGGGTTGGGTTTGTGGAGGAGTGTGTTTTGTGTCATTGGGTTTGCGGTTTCTCGGCTGTGTGTTTGTCATTGGGTTTGCGCGTCTGTTGGTTTAGACTGATTGGGTACCGCCTGGCGGGAGTCTGCGGCGCTGGGGCGTTTGAGTCTGCATGTTCGGGTCGTGTGTACCGATTACTGCTAGCGACTCTGCAAGGACCTTGATGGTTGACGAACCGTGATCGCCGCGGTCGTGCGTGCTGCGGAGGACGTGTGCTGTTCTGACGGTTTGGTAGTGGATTCACGCCAACAGGCTTGGTTTAGCTTCTGCGGCGATCAGCTGCGGATCCCGATCGTGATCGCCGGTCGGGGTGTGCGTTGTTCGTTTTTGAGGGGGTTCTGCATCCGCCAGTCAGAGAAGAGCCGGGAGTTGGGACGGGCCAGGGGAGGTGGTGATCATCGCTTGTCCTTTGAGCCCTGTGCCCCTGGAATGGGTTCGCTGACCACCATCACGGCAGAGAATGTCAATGCCATCCGCATGTCAAAAAGTCCCCTTCTCTATCCGGTGTTTGTGTTACCAAAGAGATTTCCCCGCCGCGTCACGTCACATTCACGGTCACAGTCGCACAGTGTTGGCGGATCTAGCGACTGGTCGGGAAGTTGTGTTTAGGGTCGTACAGACTTGGGCTTACTTCGCTACCGCGCCCTCGGGCGGGTTTGTGTTCACTGATAAAATCTCGCTTGAGATTCCCAAACTGGGGTATGAGTTACCAACTAGTTCTTGCTCTTGTATCACAGGGCACAGAGAATCAAAGACATCGAACAGCAAAGGCTTTCAAGTTCTGTTTTCTTTGCGTTCGGCTCAGGGTCTGCTCGGGGTTGCTTGTTCACGCAATGGCCGTCTCATGGGACTGAATGGATGGTTCAGTCCATCTAGGTGGCTTGCGCTGTTGGGGTGGCATACAAGTGCTATACATGAAGCTCGGCTGTCAGCGACTGGAAGTTCCAGAAAAGTGTTAATGTTGGGTCGGCTGCAATATCCACATGTACATGAACGGCAGAAGTAGCATTTCAAGTTTTGAGCATGCACTGCTGTCTGGTTGATGCGGCGCGGGCTGTTGGTTCAGGCTGGACCGCTGGCAAAAGGGGGAAGATCGGCGTGTTGTGCCGTTGGCAGCCAGGCGAGGTAGGCGAGGAGAGCTGCGTCTAGGCGGTTGTATCAATTCAAGAGTTAACCCTAATATGACTGAAAAGCGTTATAGCTTTGTTGGAAACAGTTGGTACTTCAGTTGCACTGGAGTAGATAGGTAGATACAGGCCAACTCATTCAGAGCTCGTTGGCAAGTGCCAAAACTACCAGGTATGGAAGGTTCCCAAGGGCTAGCCAAACGTAGCCTTACACTTAAGGGTGACCATAAATATTTTCATTTCTCCTGTGCAACCCCTTAGCAAACACTAGCAACACAAGGAGTGTTGAAAACCGTGGAATTACTAAATAACAAACATAGCCCCGAGCTACGGAGCAATAGGGAGGAGGACCGGCCCTGAACCCGATGTTGGCTTCAATTTACAAGAGAAATATAGGAGGAAGACGGCGGCGACGGCATCCCCCACAGTGTCTGCCATAAGACCCAGCTTGAGGAGGCGCATTTGTAGATGGCGAGGGGAGTTGAAGGTCAGGACACCAAGGTTCTCCAGAACTGCTTCCCCCAGAACGCAAGGTACGCATTATGGCCTGGAAAGCTGCCGCAGAGCGCTCCTTGAATCTGCACAGGCACCGTCTCGCAGCGAGCGTCCTTCCCCTTTGTGCCGGGCCGAGCGGGGTCCAGTCTGCTTCGCATGCCGTTTTGGGAAAAAGAGAGGTTGCATGCATACGTGCGTTCAAACATGACTCAGCAACCCCAGAAAGTCGGCACAGGGTAAAGAACACGAACAACACGCGCTACCAGATTGATGCTCGTTTTTACCTCGCATTCAGCAGCGGCCAATTGGCGAGTTGCGCGATGAGTAATTCTAACGTACCTCTGATGAATGACACGGAACAGCATCATGGCTAGATGGGAAATCCGCGTGGGGACTAGAGAGTATATAACCCTCGGTCTTGACAATTCTTGCAACGTCAAGCTCTGCGCTATTCACAATCTCTGCCCTATTCACAAACTCAGATTAGTTCCTGGACCCAGTTCGAGCGTCGTATAATTACCTAGGTACCCCAGTCAACCACGCAGACATCATGGCATCGGATATTGCAGCGGCCAAAGCGTAAGCAGAACACTCTCTGACGCCGGAAAAGCTCTTCATCCCGGCTAACCTTTGGCAGCAAATACGCCGGCCGGCCGCGCGAGACGCTCAAGGTCCTCTACGACTACGAGCTCCGCAACGCGCCGGGCAAGTCAATCGTCGGCCTCGAGCTCAATTACGCGCCCGGTGGCTGGAGCCCTCCGCACCGACACGCGGGCGCCCAGGCCGTGGCCTACGTGCTCGAGGGAGAGTTCCTCAGCGGCATGAACGGAAACCCGCCGCAGGTTTACCGCGCAGGCGACAAGTTTGTCGAGCTGCCGGGCTGCCACCATACCGTGTCGGACAACAACAGCAGCACCGAGTCGATGAAGGCCATTGTTGTGCTTGTGGTGGACACTGCTGTGCTCAAGGGCGAGAAAGGGTATGAGGCACTGGTTGAGATTGACGAGGGGTGGGAGGAAGCTTGATCTCTGGATTAGGATATGATACCTTTTGATGCCAACGAACAAGGAACGACAAAACGCACTGTTGGCACACCGCCCCCTATCGAATGAACAAGTCAAGCACACCAATCTGGGGCTCTGACAATTTGAAGAGTTTGATATGTTTCCCAACCAGACCCCGTGTTTCCCTCCCCCCCGCCCGGCCGGAGCCGGGATTACTGCCCCACTTAATTCGGCCCCGACTCCGGGCCCGGACCCGGCTGCGCGAACAGCTCCGGCTCCAGCGCCACCATCTTGTCCCTGGCTCTGACAACCATGTCTTTCAGCACCGTCACGTTCTCTTCACAGGCCTCAAAGTCCAGCTCTGCTCTTCCCTCCAAGGCGGCTGCGATCTCGGCCAGTCTGTCTCCCCATTGCTTCCAGACCACGGGGCCGTTGCCGTCATCAAAGCCCTTCCATGAAAACTGCCGGGGCGGTGACCGACGGTTTCGTACGCACTCGTCGTAAATGACGTCCCCCGCCAGCAGAATGTACTGTGCCGCTGCCATGATGTGGCAGTCCATCTTTGAAGGGAGGCTGGCAGGGTACCCCGGTTGCAGCCCGATGGCGATGACCTCGCCGGCGCTGGTGAAGCGGTGCTTGTGCCCTTCGTTGAGACCTGCAGCGGTGCAGCGGGCGTGAAACGCGTACGCATCTACCCAACGGGCCACGTCGTCTTTGAAATCCCGGGCTTCTTCTGGGGAGTCCATGGCATACGCGTCCCTGTGGGGTGCTGCAGGCCAAGCTGAGTCAAAGAACAGCAACAAGTGTCGTTGGGGCGACTTACGCTCGATTGGCTCCGACTTGAGAAGTTGCCATGGAAACAACGGATCACGAACCCAGATGTCACTGTCTAACCATGCGAACTCTGGTTGCTGTGGCGCGGTGTCCAGCTTGTGAGCAGGGAGTACACGGCTTTCTTGTGAATTGTGAGAACGACTCACAACAAAGATCTTGACAGCATGCGGACGAAGCTTCCTGAGCTCGACAAGAAGCTGAATGACCTTGTCCTGGAGCGGATCATCATATCTCATGGCCACGGCGGTGTGAAGCAAGTTGTCGTAGAAGGCGATGAGATAGCCCGTCCAGCCCTTCTTTGTTCGGTTGTACCCGTTGAACTTGGGCTCGTAGACTGCAGCGTACATGTCATCAAACAGCCGTGCAAACTTGACCGCGGCATCGGCATCTTCGCAAAGCAGATACTTCTTGATGGCGCCAGCCAAATGGTGATCAAAGTCGACCTCGGCGTTTGTCTCAAGAAACCGGGCTAGGTTGTCGTCGAGGAGTTGCAGCCATGCTGGTCTGTTCTCCGCATTGGTGTCTCCAGCGTTTGTCTCGGTGGCGGTCATGGCGAGCTGTCGGGGAGAGTGGAATGAAGATAAGCGGAGGAACAGCCAGCGAGGCGGGGGACGATGATGCGAGAGGTTGGACCAACAGTACCTTATGAAACATGTACCACTGGGCTGTTTGGCGCCTGGACCTGTGATAAAGCGCGGTTAAATGGAAGCGCGCGCTGCCGCTCCGAGTATGATTGGTTCATTGATTGTTGGTTGTTCTGTTGGCTGTCACCACATGCACGATCGTGGAAAGAGGATTTGAGCGGTTCATGGCACAAACGGGCAGGCCAGCCAACGACAGCAACAACATGAAGATGCCCGTCATGAGTGCCCCGTCAAGCCCCTGCGTCAGCCGCCGCCGTTTAGGCGCGATCTCACTTCCAAGAGCCCTCAGCCGATTTCAGGCAGACCAAGCCCGTACAGCCAAACGAGCCAGTTGAGACACGGACGGATAAGAACGTTCGAACATATTTTGGAACAAATCATAAGTTTGAAGCCAAAGTCCCTCAAACAACAACAAACTGACCTGGGTATCTGGGATATGACATGTACTTGCGACACTTAAACACCGCCAAACACAAACTCCCGAGACTCAAACACGGCCAGATGGTCCCTTGCAAGATGGTTGAAGCTCTGCGTCTTTCTCAAAGCTTCCATGCAAGACTGGATATCGTCATCTGATATTGGCCCAATCTCTCCATCCGACGCTGGATGATAATATGCTCCCATTCCTCCCTTGCGATCCGCCAACAGATGTGATGCAGCGAGGGAGACGGTTATCGGCAGAAATATGGGGGCCTGGCCTCGTGGGTGGTGCATTAGCCTCGCGTGTGTGGCACAGACGGAATGCAGTGCCATGTCAGCGCAGGGTCTGAAGTGTCTCACCTTGAAATACCCGATGTGTTCGTATGCGTTGGCGATGCTGGCTATCTCCCGTGCTGCCCGCGTTGCGCGCTGTTGATATTCAGCAACCGTTGACCGACACTGGCCGTTGGCGCCAAACGCTTCGACAATCTTCCACATGAGAATGGTGGTCGCGTGCGCCATCGTCAAGACGAACAAGACCATCGGATCTGTCACTGCCGAGACGACTCGTGCATTCGTCGACAGTGATCCGAATACCCTGCTCAGCATGCCATCCAGCCATTCGTGTCGAAGCCAGAAATCGAGAGGCGCGCTGCCAAATCCAAGTTCCATGCTGGAGACGAAATCATGAGAGAGTGCCCGACCGCAAATGGTGAGGACAATTGCGGATTCCGCTAATGGGGACAGGAAGCTGTGATCACCCGAGGCCATGGCTTCCGGCAAGAAACACCCCGGGATCGGATGACCGCTCTGAAAGGCCACTTCTGGGGATGGAAGGCGGATACACATCTGTTGACACAAGTTTAATGAGCAATTCTTTGTTGGCCGGAGGGAAAATAATGATCATCAGAAGTCGGAAGAGGAGACGCTGTGTGACCAAAAAGCAAGACCAACGACTCACCATTTCTTCAGTAAGAGTCAGGGGGCCGCGACTCCTCATGCATATAAGGCGATCGAGACAGTAAGCCACCCAGAAGGTCCTCCTTCGTTCCTCTTGAGCCACCTCGTCTCCGTCGGCATTCATACTACCAGGAGTGTCAATGTCGTGAAGCTGGGCGAGCTGGACAAGGCGAAAGGCACGCCCAGCACTGATCGACGCACGGCGGTAACTAGCCCGGGCCAACTCGTAGAAAGCAATCAGTAGCCATGCCTGGACCTGCTCAATCCTGACAGGCTGCACGTCATCGTCGACTAAGTCGAGGGCTTCGAGCATCTGTCGCGTTTCTGTGTAAAGCAACTCCCGAGAGCTCTCAAACTGCGACGAGAGGGCCATGGCCAGAGTCCACATGGCGTACTGGAGGCAGAGCATGTAGGTGGGTCCGTCTGTGCTGGGGTTCCGTCGCGATCTCGTAAAATATCGCGAGTGATTGAAAATCGGGAGATTGGGGTGGACGCGGTCGAAATACAACTGGTCTCTGAGCGCAAGCGGAGTGTTAGAGGACGAGATTCAAGTCCCTGCACAGACGAAGACAAAATGGGGACAAACTTACAGGTCGGCGCGCATCAGATCATCGACAAAGGTGCTCTTTGGCGGAGACGGCGGTGTAGGTGGAAAATGAAACGCCGAGAAGTCCAAGGGGGCGGATGTCGGCGTCACGGGCGACACCTGGACGTGAATCCCGCCATCCCAGCTTGATTGATCCTGACATGGCGACACCAGTGTCGGGGATCGGCCTTCTGAAGCGGACGAGGCGACCAGAGGCTCAGCCGTTGGTGTCGTGGCGGGTTCACCAGCGAGAATCGTCAAAGCATCGCTGCCGTGGTCAATGCTCAGGCGTCGTTCGAGGGCGACTTGTCGAGAATCAGGACTGCGTGGACAGACACTGGAGGACGAGGAGCTTACCAATCCGGCTTCGCAGTGCCTTGAGATCTCCCTTTTTTGGGCCTCGCGCGAGTCGGTTGTGGTTGACTTCGCAGACAATGCCAGCATCAACACACGTCCCACATTGTGGGCGTTGCCTGTCACCTGGGGGTCGGTCGTGATTTCCGTGTCAGCACTGCGATGCAACCAGAATCGTACCACTTTTCAAACTGGTCTCTTACATCGCAACTTCCGCTTTCGACACTCCTCGCACGCCGACCCTGGCAGTTGCCTCGATTGGCCAGTGCCCGCGGTCCCGTGGCTGCTGCCTGTGCGCCTAGATGCCGCCATGGGAAATGACGATGGGCTGAGAGGGTGCCAGTGATTTGGGTTAGGCAAGAGCGGGAGGGACGGACCGGGTCTGGATTGCGCGGACTTGCAGGGTTTTGCTGTGCTATAAATCTGGTAGGAGGGGATCATCTCCTGGTCTTTCCCTCTCAGAGCCACGGCTTACTGGGATGTGCTCTTGTTCACTCAGGTGCCCTGAGCCGCCGAGGTGAGGAACCCGGTGAGTTTCAAGTTGCAGCACGTCGTGCCTTGCCGGGCGTGCCGCTCTCTTGCTGCCTTTGGTCACCCAGATTGCTTGGGTTGGCATGCTCAGAGTCCAATGCGAATGGCGGCATCCCTCCCGTCGCTCCCCTGGGGCATTCTCACGCCAACATCGCGGTATGTAGGGTTGGCTTGGGCAAGGGACCCCCCCGGCTGCCACCGATCACCAAGGACTTGCTGGCCCATCGGACACATCCCGCCGTCCCCATGGATCTACTCGGGCTCCACATTCCCGCCGCAACTCGGCGGGGGGCCTTGTGGGACACTTGGGGATCCCGCCGTGGCCCTGCGCCAGGGAGACTGGGGATGGTACGCTGACGAAGCTCTTTCTGACGGTCCCAGGTTCCCAACCGCTGCGCTGCAGCATGGCGGGCTGTGCTGACTGCAGAAGACGGGAAGCTCGCACCACACCCCTCCCGTCCCGTCCTGTCATCAACACGCACGCCTCGCGTGCTGAGCGTTCCTCGTCGTGCCAGACACTGGTTTCGCCATGGTTTTGCTGCATGTTTACCTAAGGCGGACTATGGACACCCAGATGGAAGCCGGCAAGAGCCCTATCTGCTCGCGGGTGATCGGCGGCCAGGATGATGGCCGGGACCACCCTGGATCCCTGCTCATGACCAAAAGGGGGAGCTCGATTGTGCACCTGGTCTGCGCCCCAGCAAGCGCCCACCAGAATCGGACATCCTTTCCTCGTCAGGTCCCCCATTCAGCTTGCGTCTGTGGTTGCACATGGCCAACGCGCAGAGCATTTCCAAAACAGGCACGAACCACACCTCCAAGGCACCGCACCCGTTCGGCTGGTCTTGTGTCACCACAAAACGCTCAGACGGGCCGCGCAGACGGGAAACCGGCGACATCCACGGCAATTGGCTGGTCTCGCCCAAGCCCTGAATTTGCGCCTGTTGACGCCCATCAGCCAACCTCGATCTCGCTCCGTTCCCGCCTTCACGCCATCCGTTTTCTCGTCCTGTTGCTCCACCCGCTTCGTCCAGTCACAATCTATGCTGCCGATCGACTCTGAAGCTCTCACCGCCTTTGACTGGTCCGGTTGTAGTCACTTGGTCACTCCTCGGCTTCGACCAGACGCCAGCGTACGTTCTCGCGGTTGGTGAAATGGATGGATGGCAAGAAAGCCTCACGCACGCGGCCCATGCTCCTGGTGCATTGGGCGTGTGCCCAAAGCTCGTGGATTTCCTGCGAGCTTCCGAACCGATCCTCGACGGCCGTGTGGTGCCGTTGTTTTCTGTTTCCCTTGTGCGGACAGCGTGGCGAGCGTGCCTCTCCACCTTTGCCTCAGTCGCCTACGGATGCGACTTCCATGGTGATCCTGACAAGCAATGCCGCAGTGTTCTCTTGTTTTTTGTTCCAGGCCACTTTGTTCTCTCGCTGAGCATCAGATCCATGGCCTTGGATTCCAAGATGACAGGGGCTTACACCCCGGTGGCGCAGACGCCACCCTTTCCGAACCATCGGGTATTTGCCCGACGGAGCGCTGTGATGTTGACATGCAGGCGATCTGTGCAGGGATGTGTACTGTGCGATCTCGACCAAGCTCGCATCGAGATTGGAACAGAAATATGCCCAGTGCTTACACCCGCTACCGCAGCATGGGCTCCTCACCTGGCACTGGGACAGGCTGAGACATCAGGCGATTAAGAGATATGCGACCAACCCGACGACCTACATGAAGTATAACCGACGTCTCAGAACGGCAGGCCAACAGGCCTCAGTGACGTTTGCAATGGCAAAGAGAACCCCGAAAGACGCCGGCTTCCGGCCCGGAATCTCGCCCGGTGCCCCTAGCCTGCAGCAGCACAGTGCTCACTCAACCCTGCCCTGGCCGAGCTCCTCGTCCCGGAGTACACTCGGCTCAGCCTTCGCTGGCCCGGCCAAGAAATTGATAGCAGGGGAATCGGCCCGGCTTCAGCCGTTCGTTGTATCCGACGTCTGACTTTAAGTAAAGCCCCTACGCTTCCCCAGCTGAGCTAGGAATCGATTTGTCTCAAACCACCTTCCCATGAGGACCTGCCCATTGGCATTCTACCCTGCCTGGCTGAGGAACGATCCTCACAAAGGCCGACCCGAGTCCGTGGTTCGGGGATCAGTAACACGGCCGTGACCACGGTTGTGGAACAACTGGTATGTGATGGTCGGATCGCCGGACGCAGTACGACTCGAATAACCGAATTGGCCCCAATTCGTTTGAGCAAGGCTCCGGAAGCCCAGAGGGGGACGAATCCCAACCGATCCTCGAACACGCGCCTGCAGTCACCGTCGGACAACGCCGGAGATCGGAAAGTGCGTGCTTGGTGCGATGCTCATGTGATCAAGGAGCTTTGGTGTCGATGATTTGGAGCATGCGACCTGCAACCGCATTTTGACAGCGGAGGCGACATTGACTCGCCAGTGAGAAGGTGCTGGGATTGGAACATGTGAGCAGCTTCGCTTGCCACCATCACATGCCACGCGGAGAAGTGGATAGAACCCACTTCCAGTCTCCGGGAAATTCGGAGTGCTTGGTTCGAGGCGCAGTTCCTGACCCTTTCAGTTGTTCGCGAGCAGTAGGAGGGGTGCTTGTGGAACAGAACCGAAGAAGCCTGAGTTACACGAGCCGTTGCCCACATCCGTTCACGCGGTTCGAGGCCATTTATGCGGCCCCCCATGTGCTCCATGTGAAGCAAGGTGCGGTATCTCAACAGAATCGTGAGACATCGTGGCGAAGATCTTGCTCTACCTCAAGACCGAAGCAACGGCATCCAGTGCACAACGGATCGAGTGCCTGGACTACGCACTGACTTGGTGTCTCACAGTCTGCTCAAACTCTCCGTCACGCCCAAGGAGAATGGGGTCTGTGAGACAGAGCTCTCATCCACGTCACCAGGGCGAGCGAGGCTCTCAAAGGCAGATCGGAGAGCCAGATCTGCCCAGTACATTCTACACAGTAGATTACTCGGCAATACACTTTGCAGGTCAGGAGAGCTCACCCAGATGCATGGAACTGATTGGACAGGATACGGACTGCCGTGGGGGTCGTTGGGAATGACATCGAAGCGAAGGTGCGCAGGCCGAGGAGCTTCGGGGGCCATTGTCTGCCTGACGCTGACTGACACCAAGCACGCGTTCATGACCAGTTACCTGAGCATTTGGACAGCCAGACACTGTTCTCTGTACCCATTTGTAGCTTGTGTGGACTGTTGCCACATCAACTGAAGACGTACCGAACCTACATGCGGCTGAGATGCATTGGGGGCAGAGTGTCGACTTTGGTCTCTAGCAAAACGATACGCTCGCAGTGAACTAGGGCCGAGAAAGACGCAGAATCTCGCTTTAGCTCTCACCACTGCTCCTGCCGCTGTTTGCAAAGCCGCATCATGGCGAGGGTCGCATGTTTTCAATCCTGCTCAACCAGAAGAGTCATTTTGTCGCGCGGGTGCTCTGCACAGTGTCCGCGCCGTCCAAAGGGACATTCGTTGTTGGAATAGCTCACAGGTACCTCACTATTCTTCTATTGAAAGTCTCCAGCTGAGTTGGGACTAGAGAGGCTGCGAGCCTTAGGATCCCGTTGTAGCGGCGCCAGGGTATCGCCGCTGACCTTTGGTTTGGTGCACTGTTATGGTCCACGAGGCAGGTCATTCCAATGGAGGTTCGCACTTCGGTTGATGTTTCCGTCCAGGGTAGAGGATACTGATAACGAGAAGTTCAGAAGATCGAGGACCGTCAACTTCTAGTACTATTTCCCGGTATCACTACCTAAGGATTTTGGCCCGCGATCCATCTAGATTGGGCTGTTGGCTGGCTCCAAAGGCTTTACCTCAACGGGGGTTGGGTAAGGTACCTTTGCCCTGGCAGGCTTGATTTCAAGATAAGAGTAACGTTGCAAGATTGAGACGCCCTGTGTGCAAAGTCTCCATGTAACTGACCCCTAGAGAAAGGTACACACCTTGTAGTGTGGTGTCGAGTTCCATTCCAGCTGGAGACACCAGACCCCTTGCATGTGATGTCGCATGCCGCAGGCACCATTTCTCAAAGAACAACCGGGTACCCAGAAGGGTCGCATTTGTCATTAAAAGCTGGTAATATAACCCTTGAAACCCCTAAAGGGGGGTAATGTAACCCACGGGCTATGTCTAAAAACAACCGATAACTGCCAACGTCCAGTCTGAGTCTCTCTACTCTGGCCTGTCATGATTGAAGTCATTCGTGCAGGTCGGTTGCCAGCACTAACCGACGCAGCAAACGTAAAGATATCAGCATTGGATGTTATGCGCTGATTGTCCTATAGGAGAGGTATTCTTTAGCACTCGAGGGATTTCTCCATGCACGACTTTTCCCCAACTTTTGCAGGGTCACCTTTCCATTTTCCAATGCTACCTTCTAGGCAACAATGTCCACCTACCCCTGGATGAGAGCTTGCCTGACCATCCCTCGGTCCAAACCTCCCGGCTTGTAGAGCCCCTCAGTTCGGAGCTTCTTCCCAAACGACGAATCATATCCGGTGATACCGCAACCAGACCTTCCTGATTCGTCCACAGACTGGCAATCTCCAACTCGTGGCCGCTACCCGGTGATCCCATCTGCGTGCCAATGCCGGGCACGCGGAACTCTAGTTGAACTTGGCTGTCAGCTCCGCATTTCATTGGGCGCCCGCACCACACTCCTCTACAACACTTATCTTGGTAAGTCCGATAACGACCGAGGTGGTGTCTGTTAACTGGCGCTTCTTGGGACATGACCCTGCGATGCGCGGAGGTATCCGCATGGTTGAGTCCCAATGACCCATGACGGGGAAATGACCAGCCCGTGAGCGTTTTGAAGCAACCAGCACCAAAGAAGAAAAAGAAAGTGGAGAGCAGACACGCGCCCAAGGTCTCAATCCAAAAGGCACAATTCAAGGACCACCCCCGCTGGCGAATCCGGCAGCAACGTTGCTGGTAGGTGTCAGGAGGAACTGTAGGCTAGGATAGGGGCTGTCATCGACCCGAACGCTGGCATGTTGCGGATCCCAAAACCAGGGACCTAGTCGCAACTACTCAAAGAGTTTTGTGCTCGTGGTGCACGTAGAGGCATGTAACAGGGCCGAAATTGCGTCCTGCGAATGGGTATAAGACATCATGTCCGGCCTCGTTTCCAATGGCACCGTGATACACAGAGTCAGCAACCACATCGAACTGGTTTGCCACGATGCTGCCCCTATCTCTTAAAGTTGCGGCGCTTGCTGCTCTTTCCTTTGGCTCTTTTCTAACTGGTGCATCGCCAGTGTCCTCAACAGACACAAAACTTGATGCTCGACAGGCAGTTGGCTACAAGAACATTGTGTACTTTACAAACTGGTCCGTATCCCAAGACCTTCAGAACAGCGACCAAGTACGAAACTGACAGAATCAGGGGCATCTATGGCCGCAACTACCAGCCGGACCAGCTTCCTGCGTCTCAGCTCACACATGTACTCTACTCCTTTGCCAACATTCGTTCGAGCGGCGAGGTCTTCTTGTCAGATACGTGGGCAGACACGGACAAGCACTACCCAGGGGACTGTACGCCAACCCCCTTTTTTTAGTCCCTGCTATTCATCGTCCCACTGACCACCCCCAGCTTGGAATGATGTCGGCCACAACGTCTACGGCTGCGCGAAGCAACTGTTCCTTCTCAAAAAGTCCAACCGCCAGCTCAAGACCCTGCTCTCCATCGGCGGGTGGACGTACTCCACGACTTTCCCTGCTGCCGCCAGCACTCCTGAGAACCGCGCGCTCTTCGCCTCCTCAGCCGTGCGCCTCCTCGCTGACCTCGGATTCGACGGCCTCGACATCGACTGGGAATACCCCGCCAACCCCACCGAAGCAAACAACTTCCTCCTCCTCCTCAAGGCCGTCCGCTCCGCCCTCGACGCCTACGCCGCCGCCCACGCCCCCGGCTACCACTTCCTCCTAACCATCGCCTCGCCCGCGGGTCCAGACCACTTCTCCGTCCTCCCCCTGGGCGCCATCGCCTCCACAATCGACTTCTTCAACCTCATGGCCTACGACTACGCCGGCCCCTGGTCCTCCGCCGCAGGACACCAAGCCAACCTCTTCCCGGCCCCTAACAACCCGTCCTCGACCCCCTTCTCCACATCCGCGGCCGTCACCGCCTACCTCGCCGCCGGCGTGCCCGCACAAAAGATCGTCCTCGGCATGCCCATCTACGGCCGCACCTTCGCCAACACCTCCGGCCCGGGCACCCCGTACAGCGGCGTCGGCTCCGGCGGCAGCTGGGAGACGGGGATCTGGGACTACAAGGTGCTCCCGCGCGCGGGCGCCGAGGTGCGGTACGACGCGACCGCAGGCGCGACGTACAGCTATGATGCCAACGCGAAGGAGATGGTGTCGTTTGACACCGTGGAGATGGTGCAGCGCAAGGTGGGGTGGGTCAAGGCCCAGGGCTGGGGCAGCATGTTCTGGAGGCGTCGGCGGATCGGGTCGGGGCGGGCAGCTTGATTGGCGCGAGCTTCGCGGCGCTGGGGAGGGTGGCGATGGGCAGAATTTGCTGGCGTATCCGGATAGTCAGTATGATAATGTGAAGGCTGGGTTCGCGTGAGGGTGCGCGTCGGGTTGAAAGGTAGGATGGAGGTATTCGCGGCTGGGGCTCGGTGAGGACTGCACATTGGGGAATAAGGAGACCTCGCCTGTGTGGTAGGAGGTGCTGGTTCGGTCGCAACTCATCGAGGGTCGATGCTTGTTTTGGGTTTTCTCAGTACTTTTTTGTTCTTCCCACTGGTTGGATATGCTTCTGGGCACAACGTCAATACGACGGTCACTTCTCAAACCCTACATTGTATCTCTCCCCTCAGGGTAACTCGCTTTGGGATTTTGATTCTTGAACAAACTTTGTTTTTCACAGCACTTGGGGCAGTTTAGCTTTGGCAGGGCCACACAGTGTTTTTTTTTGTTTTCGTTCATGCTGTTTCTGCGACGGCAATAACAAAATATGACTTCGACTTGTTCACTCTCATGCACCCCCTCACCGCTCACCCAGTCCAATCTACCGAACGGGAACGCAGGTAACCTCGTCCAGATAAAACTCGTTGAGGGCGACAGTGTCCGCCTGGGGGCTGGCGGCCTGGATCGTGATCGTATCGGAGCCGCTTGACACAAACGTAAAGGTCTCGCGCATCCAGGCGCCACCCTCGTTGGCGCGCATGACCATGCCGATCTTGTTTGTGTTGTTGACCATGACTTTTCCCTGGGGGGTGACGACGGCGCGTGGGAACGCCCCTTCCGGCAGGTAGGTCTTCCAGGCGCGCCGTAAGCTACACGAGTAAGTCGTCCCGACGACGCCCACCACGGTGGTTTGGACGCCGCTGTAGGACAGATTGGCCAGCTTGCGGAGGGCGAGGACGCGTTAGCCAGGTCCGAGGCTGACGACGGCTACGTCAGGGCCCGAAGAACTCTCCAGCTGTCCTCCGTGGCCTTTTCAAAATCTCCATTAGCGACAATGTTGGGGTCGGAAACGGCGGTTACGGTGGCCGTCACGGTCGCAGTAGTGGTGACCGTGGCCTCGATGGAGACCTGGGTGACGACGTTGGTGGCAAGCGTGGTCTCGGTGACGGGAACCACGACGGTCGTCGTCGACGCCAAGGTTGTGAGCTCCCCACCGGCGGTGGCCGTCTCCGTCACCGTGACGGTCCTGGATGGAGCGGGCTCGGTGATGACTGTGGGCACGACGCCGGCTCGCGAGCAGGCAGACTTGACCTGTCGAAGGACTGGCATGCCGCGCTTGCTCGCTTCTTTTCCTTGGCCCGGGCTTTATAGATTCCTTATATGGGATTGTTGACTGGCAACGGCGGAGAACATGGGAGGCAAATCTGGGACTCATGGAGCAGCGGTACCCGAGATTAGAGGAGCTCCAAAAAGGACTCATAGACACGGATTATTTCTGTCGTCTTAGGCACAAGAAAGAGGATCATTTAGAGGCTAGAAAGCTTGCCCATTATGCTAGGGCCTCCTTTGGGAATGGATAGCTCGGGGTGGCAGTGCAGTAGTGGTGTTGGAACCACGCTATCGTGTCAGGAAGTGGGGCCGGAGCTCCAGGGTCATCGGGGGGAGGAGTGTGGCCGGATACAGAAGCAAGGGGGCTAGTATGCTCGGTTGCGCCGGTGTGGGGCAAGTAGCAATTCTAGCATCTTCTACGCTCGTATTATATCGAGGCTAGGATGACTAGAAAGATTATAAAAAGGGGGGAGAGAGGTCAATGTGACCCCTTTTCAACCCCTACCCTTGCGTCTCTTATGCGCGTACGTAGTTTAGGTCGTGCTTGCACCCCTTCACTTCAGCAGTATACTGGAGGCACTCAAAGCCCTGATATGGACATGGCGCACCTTGATGGATATACGCCAGTTTGGCGGTTCGGGCCTACTCGGCATCAGGCATCATTCCTCAGCTTCCGCAGGGCTTTCCAAAAACACAACTCTGATCAATGCAATCATTGAACATGTTGAATTTAGAGGAGGAGCAGTAGATTCCAATGCTCTAAGGCGCTTTTTGAGAGGCTCGGAATTTTGAAGAACCGCGGACTTAGAACGTTATATATTGTCTTTGTTGCGAGATTAAGGGCGATAGCTAATTCTCCCGGCAGAAACGTAGCGATGTGCTTGCCAGAGTGCATGGATTTCCACAGTCGAGGCTTGATAGAAGGTAACGGGCAAGAGTGCCGATTTTTTAACGGACAGCGAAGCAACGATGGCGTAGAAAAACAGACAAGTCCACAGAGACCCTTGGGCACATCTAATCCCTTGTTTGGAGGCTCGGTTGAATGTAGATACTACGAATCGGATATCCGTTCGATGCAGTCAGGTTTGAGAGATATACATCGGATATACTTCGTTCACCCTCGGATTCTCTATCGATTATGCGGACCTCTCGCCTCTACATTGTCATTGCCGTCCTAGGTCTAGTAAAGACGCCCAACAGACGTCCTGAGAGGCGACAGACAGAGTAAGTGCGGCTCAATGCATCCGTCGTTCCCAAACATGCCACCATCTTCCCGGTTCTCCTCTCCCCAGGCCCCGGGATTGGGGAAACCAAGACCGAAGCCGGCATAACCCACAACAATAGGCTGTAATGCGCTTGGAGGCTCGTTCCCCTACCCTCCATAAGAAGTGCCTGCCCAGTATGCCCCTAGGGCACGTTCAGCCTCCTGCGCAGGGAGTGGCGCACCCGTGGATGACAGCACGCTCAGTTCTCCGTACTGTAGTACTAACCAGCGCTTCCGGGCGTGTCTGTAGGCTCGATGCCTCCTGAATCACAGCAGCCAATGTAGCTTCGTCGTCATGTCCTGCGTGCCGGGATCGGCCCGGCACACCGGTCTCCGAGGCTACGGTGCCGGGCAACACGTCGCCGAGACCAAGGTAACCACTCCACGGCCGACAGGAGTCCGCTGTTCTTGACAAATCGCGTGCAGCGCCGACAGACTGCGGAGGGTAGGCGGCGAGGCTCGAGTCTTCCTGCATTGAATGGGGCATGCGACCTCGGGTCCAGCCGCCAGCCCGACCCGTTTGCCCCCCGCTTCTCGTGTGCCGAGTACAGCTTTTTTGAGGTCTCCGAGCACACCGAGACGTGGGACATGGACCCGACTACCGACCAGCCGTCCCCGTTCGAGTCGTTGGACTGCATCAAAGCGGTGCAGCGTGTTATTCCTAAGCAATGGGAGAGAGAGCGCACATACGTCAGCAATGAGGCGGGCCGCCTTCCCCAGCGCTGTTGGGACGCCGAGAAGCCAATCCCATGCCGGGTTTTCGCAGCGGTCCAGTATCTAGGAGCGACAGGGACGGAAACGAAAGGCCCCATACGCGCTCCCAGACGCGAGCTGGGACAAAACTATGGGTGGCTTAGCGTTACTGCTGGCTTAGCGTTACTGGCAGCTTGCTGGTCACTCTACGAAGTGAGTTGCTGCGTACTGGGTTAGTCACAATCACGCCTGAAATTGGCCCCTGCGGACAATCTTTCGACATCGTCGCCGGGCCAAACAATGCCTTGGCAATGGGCGAGCGTATCAGAGACGACAAAACAGGGAGCGTCTGCATACCCTCCAAACAGTGGGTGATAGCGGTGCATGTGTCCAGTAGGTTTGTTTTGCTGTTCACCAAAACCCGGAAGAGGATTCGGACACAACATGAGGTGGGATACAAGAAATTCTGTCAGTAATAATAGCGCTCGTATTCAGAACTTCTATGGTACCTAAACCGCAGTTGCTAGTAACCAGAACAGAGGACAACAAGGTACCGTATACATCTTTGACCCCCAGATCCCATGTGGATCAATGTTCTTTTGGTAGGCTCGGTCTCAACTTTGTCAAGCGTAATTGATTGTGGTTTGAGCATATTGTTGACAAGGGTATTTATCAAGGGCTCTTTGGTGACAAGTTTCCTGCTGAGATCAGACCTTTTTCATCGCCGTAGTGGAGAACCTCAGCGCGGAGCGGCGGAGAGAAAAGCTGAACTCACGGCCGGAGTGGCATCGTTTTATTGACGGGCCTAGGTTTACCTCGCCAGGCAAGTATTTCCCGTTGCAATTGTAGAGTAGAGAAGTCTTCTAGTGTATCAAGGACACGCGAGTGCGATGTGAGAAGTATGTACGAGTCAGTTTCCGCATCGAAGGGCAGCTGTTGAACTTGCCGGTGAGCCCCTTGGCACAATCTCCTGGACTTGCAGCCTCACCTATGGCCATGAACTGCTCCGCCACCGTCTATTGCGCCCAAGGCTGACTTGTCTGCACGTCTTCGGGTTCGCGGAGAGGAGCCACGGCGTGATTGGCAGGGCGGAAATCCCTACGCCTCAGCCTTAAATATTCAGGACTTAGCGCGCGGCAAGCTTTCAACGCCCCGCCCTCTCTCAGGCTCTCTCCTCTTCACAGCCAGGTTTTAGAACCCTCGACGCACCAGCAATTGTAAACTTCCACGTTAGGCTCTGCGCGACACGGTCCCTGGCGGAGCTTCCCCTTTGCGCCACGCCTGACCTCCAACGCCCCGCAAGAAGAGCAGAGAATGGACCCGCTCTCCATCGCCGCCTCTTCGTTCGGTATCGTTGGGGCCATCGCCAAGGCTTCCATCGCCATCCTCGAATTCTCCCAGCAAGCCAAAGACGCCGCCGAAGACCTTCAGGGCATGAGCCGCGAGCTCCAGGCCCTGTCGGCGATTCTCGATCCGCTCGCCCGGAACGTCTCGTGCGCGCCTCAGGGCACGGTGCCGGCCGCGCTTTCTCAACAACTTGTCTTGTCGCTAGACGGGTGCGCGCTGGTCGTCTCCCGGATTGACACAGCCGTCGAGAAGTACCAGAAGGATGGACCGTGGACGAGAACGAAGTGGGTGATGTTTGGGCGCGGGGATGTGGAGAAGTTGAGGGGGAGTCTTGAGGCTTACAAGATGGCGCTGAGTTTGGGCTTGCACGTTGTATCGATGTAGGTGGCCCTGTTCCCTGGCTCTCTTGCTCCGGGCCCAGGCTAACCCTGATTATTTACGCTGTGTTCCAGGGCCGTGGAAGCCAGCATCAAAGACGACACAGGCGCCATACGAAGGGAGACCCGGGCCCTCAGGCACGACACGGCGGCGATCCAAGTGAACACGGAAGAGATACTCGCCCGCGTTATGAGCATCCGAAATGGCACCGGGGCGGACGGAGGTAGCCGGACCAGGCAATGGGTGGACAGCATGGCTGTCCTGTCGTCCTATGCCGAGTCCAGCTATCAGGAGACCACTATCAATCCTGGTGATGAGGGGGACTTTGGCGCGAACGACGTTGCGTTTGATACAGAAACTGTCCGCGGCGCGGTGCCAGCTCTCGATCAAATCCCTGAGCTTGGCAGCCTCGAGTTCTCAGGCGGCGAAGAAACGGTTAAAGGGACCAAGCTTGGCTCCGGTTTCAATGGAAATGCCACGCGAGGAGGCACAAGCACATCGACTACTGTTGCAGTGTTGCAAAGGCATATCAAAACCAAGGACCCTGTCGGGCCGTCCTCAGCACCTGATACTGGACACATACTGAGGCGGCCTCTCGAAAGCCACAAGGGAACGGATGCAACGTCCCATAATGCGGGCCGTACAACGGTTCAACCGACCACTATCAAGAATGGGACGTTGGACGTGGTTGTTGCCCTGGATATCGGAGGAACCTCAGCCGGTAAGCTCCCCGTAACCTTCTTCCTCCACCCTGTCCGCAATAGGGTATGGCTGATCCAAGGCAGCTGTGGCGTGGATGACTCAAAATAAACCGGCCCAAATCATCCGCGAGTGGCCAGGGGGTATGGGGTCAAGGGTCCCGATGCGTGTAGTGTACGATGAGAAGTCCGAGAACGAAACGGTGGCGCGCTGGGGCTTCCAATGTGCTGAAGCGTCCGAAGCGAGAACGCCGTACTTCGACGTCTCCTTCACCGCCTTTCTCCGTCAGCTTTACGCGTATATCAGGCAGACCATTGTCACCAACATGCACTTACAGTTATCCGACTGGGCGGAAATGGGCGTGGAATTCCATGTCACCCACGAAGATCTGTCTCGGGGCTCAACACCGCAGACATGGTCCCAACAGATTGAGAAACTCAAGGGCCAGTTGAGGAGATCTGGAATCGGCACCGGCGGTCCTCGGCACTGCGCCGTATTGGGCCTTACGAAGACGGAAGCAGAGGCTACGTTGGTTCTCCTATGCCTCCCCGCATCATCCTGCCGGAACAGATCATCATGCTCAAGATAGGTTTGGGCGAAGCGACTATCCTACGAACCGAGCGGTCCCACACAGTTGCAACGATCCACTCTGTTTACTCGCTCCACACACCTGAACTCAGCTCCCACATTCAAGAACTCGTTTCCACATGGCTAGAGAAATATCCCGAAATTTGCGAAAGCCTGGGTCCCAACGGACTGGGCTGTCTAGTCCAAGATTCCATGTATCAGGATGTCTTGCATGGATCTGCGCCGCTACGCGAGTTCTACAGGCTTCGCTTTGACGGCCTTCCCGAGTCCTTTAGTCATGCGGCTTTTGACATTAAGGAGGGAACGATTCGACTTACCAGGTCTGTTCACATCAACTATGACGGTAAATGATACTGACCGACCCCTCACAGGAGCCAGGTCGAGCATATCTTCAATTCTCTAGTCCACCGGATTAGCAACCTCGTGATCAACGCCCTTGTGGACGGCAGGACAAACCTTCAGAGCGCTCAGATGCTGCGGCGCATCATAGCTCTTGAGGTTCCCGATACCCCGAGGTATTTGCTGAAGCGCATCATGGATGGACTAGAACAAAGGCCCGCCATTGCCTCTGCGGCATATCGAGCGGCCCGTCGAGACAACGCAGACATGGTGCCGGACACGGCCTTGGGAAGGGGTTGGGCTCAACATAACCGCCTGCGCCTCTGACCATTTTGGGCGATAGAGCAGTTGCGGCCGTCGAGGGCCTTCTTGTCCACCGTAACGCATGGAACTTCAGGCTTGGACCCCGGATAGGGTTCAACTTGGTGCCGCCCCTGCGGGTGTGCGCCAAAGCGCGAGCCTACAACCCCTGGGCCCCCTCCTCTGTCTGCTTCGTCAGTCGGACAGATGAATCGGAAACGGACCCCTGGCTGCACCCGATGGCGCCTATCACGCAGCACTGGCGGGTCTCGGATCATGATTACGATCCCCGCCACTCCAAGCATTTCAGCTTGGACCTGTACTACACGTTGGACAACCAGTGGTGCGTCACGGACCCATGGGACCTGACCAAGCTCACGAAACTCTGCACAGTTGTGTGGTTGCTAAGCCCCCGGGCCTTCCAATCCCGCACGTTTATGAGGAGATGGTGGGGGCGGGCCGTCAAGTCCTGGACGCTCGAGTTCGCGGTCCAATTCTGTATGCTGCAGTCCTCCAACACTGGGCCGAGGTTTGAGCTCCTGGTACCCAACCAGCACGCCAAGCTCCCCAAGTCCGTCCAATGGCACTGCGAACTGCCTTTTGTCGTCTGTCCAGCGGAATCGAGGCAAGAGTAGCGGCGAGTTACGGCGGCAAAGGATAGCATTTATACAGTATACCGAGTCTCAAAGGCAGTATAGAGAGGGTGTGGAAATTGTATGACGAACGAAGCCCCTGAAGAGACTTCGCGACTGTATACGGACATGAAACTCGATCAAATGAAGTGTATGTCCATAAAATGACAAGCTTGACTACCTAAGCAGTCAACCCAGTTGCTCTTGGTAGTCGTGAAGGTCGTCTTAGTCAACTTCTTTCGGGTCTTTAACGACTTCTATGAAGATGACTGAGTAAATGGACCATGGACTGTGCTGGTGGGAATATTGCTAGGGCAGTTGGGATGCTGCCCGGGCATACCAATGGTATGTAGTTAGTCTTCAGGGGAGGAACCGAGCCGGAACACCTAGCCTCGTGCCTCTTGCCTAGGTAATGAGAGTAGAAGCCGCTAATAAGTAGCTCGTTTGTCTAACAGGGGCGCAGGGCGTAGTTGCTGCCTGTTGGTTCAGCCTGGGAAGAAAACGTCGCCTTCCTAGTAATGTTAGCATGCATCCCGCTGCCCTCTCGTCGGCTCCATCTCAGCCCTATCAGGGGCTCGCACTCCGGGGCTCGCACTCCGGGGCCACACCGCTCCGCATGATCCTTGTCTCACATCATGGCACAAGGCACAATCCCGCAATGCTTGGCTGAAGAAAAGGCATGGCCTTGGGCAGCACCGGTGTTCTTAGGTTTCGACTGTTACTGTCGTTGCTCCGCGCCTCAATCTTTTCTTTTCTCCGTTCGTTTCTTCGGCCTGCGCAAGGACGTTAAACACGAAGATCAACTTTGGTGAACGGAGGAAAGGGAGGAGGACGGACGATTTGGGAGTTCTCAGTGACGAGTCAGAAATCTATTGCTTAACTTTTTTATCCGTTGAATTGGGTTTGCTTGCTCCTCGCTTCTCGTTCTTACAGTTGAACGTCAGAGTCGACGCCAGGCATGACTCGCATCAACCACACTATAGACACAACCACTACCTCGCCAGCTTCTCCATGCTGCGAGTGTCTAGTTACTGCAATGGAACCATTAACCTGTCGATATCTGCAACCCAGCCATTTCCAATGCCCTCAATCACGATAGTGTTGCTTGACCCCTTCTTCAGGTTCACGTGGAGTGTGCTGCTCGCCGGGTCTCCCTTGGCGGACAAAAACGCCACCCTCCTCCCTCCATCTCCATTGACCCGCACATTCGCATAGCGCGGGCTGCTGTCACCATTAAGAAACTTGATCCGGATGGTCGTCATGCCGTCGATGTCGCTGCGCACGTTGTTGAAGGTCACTGTGCCCTTGTCCGGCCCGCCGAGGTACCCGGCCGTGAGCTTGTTGGAGCACGTGGAGCAGTCGACGTTGCGCGCCTTGCCGCCATAGACGGCCTTCTCGCCCTCGTAGCTGGTCTCGGCGGGCGGGTTCTGCCAATATGCGAAGTTGGACGTCGGGACCCAGCTGACAAAGTTCTTCATGGTAACGGTGGTGCCGCTGATGGTGAGGGGAAGCCAGACATAGGTGCTAGCCTTGAGGTTGTCCTTTACCCAGCGGTCCCCCATGTAAATAGCGCTATTTTCGCTGGTCTTGAGGATGTAGGTGGTTTGCGAGTTGTACGTCTGTGGCACGCTGTCAGTATTAGTCTCATGAGGAAAAAGGGGGACAAACCTTGGAACCGCTGTCCGCAAACTTCTTCCAGCTCGACCACCCGGAAGTCAGGGACGTCGACGTCGTGTACTGGTTCTCGTTGGCGTCCCACCCAGTCATCATCGACGCGAACATGAAGTAAGTCTTGCCCAGCTTGATCATGGCCGGCGCCTCAACGCGGTTGCCGCCTTCCAGCTTCCACGAATAGACGTCGGTGGTAGGGTTTAGGTAGTCATCTGAGAGTGCCACAATACGGAGGCCGTATTTCCGCTGCTGAGTATCAGTGACTGTTAACATGAATGAAAGGGATAAGGATGTATACGCACATCCTCTGTCAACAAATATCCCTTGCCGTCATCGTCCTTGAACAGCCCCATGTCACGGCTTTCCCTCCCCAAGCTGCAGTAACCCAGTTAGAGTTGAATGTTGATCAACCGCAGCTATGGTTGCAGTTCACTCACGGCTGAAAGCTGCGGATGTACTGGTACTTGCCGCACACGGTGTCTCCAGTTGCGACTGCGACCCTGGCCTCGCCGTAGTTGCCGCTGTCCATGTGCATCCAAAGCACATACTTGCGCGTCTTGTCGTTGTAGATGACCTTTGGTCTCTCCACCACCCGGTTTGGTCCCAGGTCGCCAGAGCTCGTTCGGGAAAGGAGAGCGCCCTCGTATTTCCACTCTACTAGGTTTGTGCTCGAGTAGCAGTTTACGTTCTCAAAGTTGCTGCCGCTGGTCTTGTCCTCGCCGATCATGTAGTACACGCCGTTGACTTGGATCAGGCCTGCGCCGTGCGCCTGCAGCGGTTCGCCATTGGACTTGACACCACAAAGTTAGATTAGCCCAGATGTGGCAAGCAAATAGGTTCAGAGCAAACATACGGCTGTCCATGTTCCTCCTGGCACAACTTGAAGAGACGCTCTGGCGACGCAAGAGAATCCCGCCGCGAGGGCGAGTGAAGTGAACCGCATGTTGTCTACCGTTGACGGGCGGATTCCAGATCATCACGTCACAAACCGGGTCAAAGAAAGCCCCCAAAAGCCTCCAGTCGTCTTTATACGCGGGGAGATCGCCCGCGGTCAATGTAACTGTGTGGGGAAGCAAATTGAACCGGTATTGGGAGATGAATTGAGCACCCTCGGAGCGTCTATCACCGTGCCGTGGTTGGGTAGAGTCGTACCGGGCTCCCGGCCCGCATGGATAATACCCACAAACTTTGCCAGGTTATGTGGTACAGGTGGGCCAAGTTACTCCTAGGTTGTTTCAAAGCTTTCAAAGCAACTCTGGCTCAGAACGAGTGTCGGGGAAACCAGTTTCCGCGAATGCTCTGGCATAAAGCACAAAATCATTGCCAAGGCGCTTGTAGGTATCAAAGCACAGGACGACTGTTGACGTTCGGGTAACGCTTGTGACGCATGACTCAAAGAACTCGCAATCCAACATGTTTCTCCGAGACAGAGACAGATCGCAGGCTAGCTGTGGACGCTAGTTATAAGCCAAGAAACCAGCTGTTGTACCATGGTACACTCCAACATACAATACTCTCATCCATACTCAAGAACTCCTAGGGGTTGGGCTCCAGCAAGAGCGTCTCATACAAGCCAACCAAATTGTAGGATCTTGACCTGTTTTCTAAAGTCCCATACTTTAGCCTCCCCTGCCTCCTCGATGGCTCGAACCTCGAATCAATCCTTTGCCGCCGCCAAAAACGGTGTTGTCATCCAGAAATCCAGCCTCCGCCATCCCAACTTTGCAGATGTACCCACCTTGTCCCCCCCCCCTCCTTTTCGCAGGGCTTGTGGCCTCTGACTTCAACACGCGCCGCTCAAGTTCCCGCCGGTGTGACTCTTGGCAAAGGCGACGGACTTGTCCCGGTTCTCTTGGGAGTGGTAGGTGCAGCGGACCGTGATGAAGACCCAGTGAGGGAGGTTAGACCAGGGGAGAAAGTCTCGGATGGCCAGGGCGCGTGCGCCATTTTAATTGCGTAGGTGCTAAGTTTGGTTATGCATGTTTCCTATAAGAAGAGCCTCTGGTCTCGCGGGCTTTTGATTCTAGCGTCCGTCTCAGTGAAACTACCCAAAATACGAGAACAGGGAGAGTTGTGATCAAGTTACCCCAGAGAAGGAAGGGACAAGACCAGCCGTTATGAGGAAGAGGCTCCTTGGCCACAAATGGAGGGATGTTCGAAACTGAAAGCCTCATTCCTGGAAGAAAAGAAAAAGAGCGAAAAAAAAAAAAAAAAAAAAAAAAAAAAAAAAAAAAAAAAAGAAAAAGAAAAAAAAACCAAAGAATAACGAAAAGAAAAACAGGAAAAGGAAAAGAAAAGAAAAGAAGAGAAATTTACACAAGGCAAATCACATTTGCATTATAATTACCTAGGTACCTTACCTATCAATCTCCTCGAGCATCCAGGCCGCTCCTCACAATCCCTCTCCCTCGCTCTTGCCTTTGAGCTCGCACCAGGCCCATGACATCGCTTTAGCCTGGGGCCCTGACAGAACAGGAACGATGTAGAAAACCCTTGCAGTTGCAAGGGCTGGCACAATCTTCTTCAACACCCAACCATACAACGTCGGCCTGGTCTCCCATGAAGCTCGGCGCATGCTGTCACCAGAATCTCTAAGACCATGGAAAAGACATTCAAGCGGCCAGTTCTGCAGTTCGTGTTCAAGACTGGCCCGAAGGCACCCGATTTAAGGTGCTCGAGCACCGCTCTCTCCTTTCCACTAGTCCATTGTCGCCATTCTTCGAGTTGTTGTTTGTGGGTTGGATGGCAGTAGAAAATACTGCCCATTACGCTGATGTTCTGCAGCGCAATGTTGAGACGAATCCATCGAGACTTCTGCATTTGAAAGTTCGTCTCCTGGTGAACCTTTATGACCTTGGCGATAAGCGGGAGAACCAGGATAAGGTGACGCCTTTTCATCAGGTTCAAAGATAAGCTGACGAGTGCGACGTTGCATGGCGTATTGCAACCGACTCGGTTATCAGTCAGCACAAAGAGGTAGCTTGCTTCTAGGATGACGTTTGGGGACCTGGGGCCCAAGACATGTTGACCCCGGTGTAATCGCATACCATCGAAACGCGGGAGTTTGTCGATGGCATCAACCTCTCGGCTGCCTGGTGGAGTATTTGCTGGACCACATTGTCCATTTCCAACCGAGGAGTGAACTTTGCGTCTGTGATGCCCAGGTTCGACTTGAACTTCCGGCGGAGGAATGATTTGGCTGTCGGGAGGGGGCTGTCAGGATAAGCGGATACTCTCTCTTCTGCTGGGTCCCGACGCGGATACAACCGCCCTTGTCAACAGCAAAGGCAGCAGCTCTGTACACTTGGTCATCCTGCGTCTTGCGCTGTGCCGCTTGTGTCTTGTCATCGTCGTAAAGAACGAGGTATTCAATATTGGTGTCGAGATGGGAAGGTTGGTCGGAGTCGGGAAACTCGTCTTCTTCGTCGAGTTCAGAAGAGGTAATGCTGCTGCCCTACGTCGGCGGGACTCTGGAGGGGGGTTAGCTCCGGTCGGGACGGCGGGTGCCACAGGGCTGGCAAGCTCACCATTTGATGACATGCGTGCCGTCGTTGCCAGATCCAGAGGACCTGCAGACACTGCTTGTGGCTCCAAGGCGGTAAGAAATAGAAAGCAAGTCCACTTTCTGTTACCGGTATCAATTTGATTGAGAAAGGTCTGGACACGGGGAGAGACAGCCCTTGGGCACCCGAATTCCATTCTTCCTTCCGCCACTTTCCCAGACCGGGTCCTTTTGTCAGGGGTGATTCCCAAAACGGGAAGAGGTATCGTATGATTGTTTTGGGTTGGCCTTGCCATTTGTGGCACAGCTTTGGTTGAAGACACAGGAAGCAAGAGCGATTGATGACGGCGACGGCGTGCTGCGGTCCGACGTCCCTCGCAAGAAAACAAACAAAACGCCAATTTCCAAAGGGGCGGCTTCGGCTTACGACGGCAGGCTCGAGCCGGATTTCACAGGTTGCGAATCGGTACTTGGGGCGTGTTTATCACTTTTCTAATGGATCAATCTTATTTTAAAGCAAGAAAAAAAATGTAGGAAAATAGGAGAAAGGGGAAAGCAGAAAGAGAGAGAGAGGAGAGGGAGAGGAAGAGGAAGAGGAAGAGGAAGAGGAAGAGGAAGAGGAAGAGGAAGAGGAAGAGGAAGAGGAAGAGGAAGAGGAAGAGGAAGAGGAAGAGGAAGAGGAAGAGGAAGAGGAAGAGGAGAGGAAGAGGAAGAGGAAGAGGAAGAGGAAGAGGAAGAGGAAGAGGAAGAGGAAGAGGAAGAGGAAGAGGAAGAGGAAGAGGAAGAGGAAGAGGAAGAGGAAGAGGAAGAGGAAGAGGAAGAGGAAGAGGGAAGAGGAAGAGGAAGAGGAAAGGAGGGAAGAGAAGAGGAAGAGGAAGAGGAAGAGGAAGAGGAAGAGGAAGAGGAAGAGGAAGAGGAAAGGAAAGTAATCTCTAGCTGTAGGTACAATTCCCTTACATTACCAAAAGCCTAAGTGCTTTCTGTGAGTGAAATAAAAGTACATGACTGACGACTGTCTGAGCTGCTTTGGTGTGCAGATTGATAGAGGAAGTTCGAGTCCACAACTCCACACATCCGAGGCAAAACCGGAAAAAAACATACAACACCAGGGATTCGCTGGTCGTCACCGACCCAACTACTGATCTGGCTCTCACGCGTTTGACTAGGGGAGAGCGGACGGGATCCCGTATTTTCGCGCGGATATGGTCGTATGTGATAGACCGCGGTCAAAATTGGCCTCATAAGGAGAGGTGTTTCGTCTGTGCCGGTCTAAACAGGGAAGTCACTTACGACCGAAGCCTCAGTGAGAAGATTGGTCAGGCCCTCTGCTGGGAGTTGCAGACGATTACACAGTACACTTGCTCCCAGGTCTTGCAGATTGCCACCGACATCCTCCAGACCCACTCTGGTCCTCTTCTCACACAGCGCAGACCATCACACATTTTGCCTTGTCCTGGAGAACAGAAGAAGAAGAGAGTCTTGAGTAACGGATGATGGATTATGTATACTCGCGATTCCAAGAATTCCGGTATTTTGCAAGCATAGGTAGGTATCCTTGCCGCGGTTCCAACTGTTCGGCGTCCCGTCAACCATCATAAAACTGATGTTACACCCAGAGAAACAGAGCACCATTTAACGCACCAGAGACTCGAGAAGCCCGGCAATACGCTCCAGCGCGTGCTGCACGGCAGACTGCTGGCTTGAAGATAAAACCTCTGCCGATACTGGAACGCTCTCGAGTGTTTTGAGAAGCCGCACCGCCTGCGCTTTGCACGCCTCCAGTGTCTCGCTCGCCTGTTCCGTCGTGGGCGACGAGCCCTCCCTTCCTTTACGCAAAGCGTCAAAGCGCTCAGCGGTGTTCGACGCTCCGCTATTAGCGACCGCCGCGGCGTGCGAGGCCATCGCCGGCACGTATTGCGTCCCCACACGTTCTTGCATTGTGGCCAGGAAGCGCTGCTTCTGGGCAGTCATGGCGCCGGGTTCCTCCTCGGAGGTTAACTTGCCCTCCACAAACGTCATGTCGTTGGCGAAGGTGGCGTGCAAGTCAGACATCTTGTATGCCATGGCCACGGAAAAGTCGTAGAGCTCGCGCAAGGCCAGGCTGGCAAATTGACGCACATCGAGGTTGCCAATCACAAACCGTGCGAGCTTTTCGGCAATGACGGGCTCCTGAAAGTGCGACACGGCGCTGAGATCGGCGGTCGCGTCGCGTCCGCTGCAGCTGACGATGATCTTGTCGCCGCCCGGATGCGCGCGCAGGTACTTGCTTGCGTCGTACACGCGGCCCTTGGCTGCAAACCAAAAGCCTACGGCACTGTTTGAATGCTCAACCAAGGTGGAGATGGCATAGGTCTTTGACGACGGTCGCCGTGCCTGCGACTTGGAGCTGCCGAACGTGCCCATGGCCGCGACGAGAGAGACGACATACCGGACGAGGGCCTGGATGACAAAGATGATGGGGATAATGCCGAGCTCGGCGAGGAGCTTCCCAGCCTTCAACTGTGATGCCGCCGCTTGGGGTGCCGTGACGGGCTCGCCTCCGCAGTAGCGTTCTTGCCGCGACTTCTCCAGCTCGCGGTGCACCGTCAGCCACTCTTCTTCCGCCATCTCGCCCTTGAAGCCGGCAATGGTAGCGGACCGGCCAACCTTGAAGGCCATGGGCAGGTAGGCGAAGACCTTGCGCCGGTGCATGCCCAGCAGGCCCATGGAGCCGCGATACTTCTCCTTGAGGCCTTCCCAGAGCGCCGTCAGCCCGGGTTCTTTTGCCGACGCCACAAAAGCAGCAACATCGACTTCGCCAGCTGCGGCAACGACGTCACGCCAGTGCGGGGGGTAAGCCGCGCGGATGCGCTGCGCTTCCTCGCCCAGCCTGGCGTCGTACGCCCTGCGGCCGATGAAGGCGTCCATCATGTGGAAGAGAGGCGACGCTGTGCCGCCGGGTCCAGGAACGTCCGCGCGCAACGGCACGGCCAGCGGCGCCACCGACTTGGCCCACACCACCGGGTCGACGTGCGTCGCGTGCGTGGGGTTTGGGGCGATCTTCATCAGCGTCTTGCGCCCGATGCCCGAGAGGGTCTCGCCCATGGCAGCCAGAGCGGACTTTAGGCCGGCGGCGTCGTCGTTGAGCACCGCCCGCTGCGCGTCCACCACGCCGCCGAGCAATGGCGTGGCGCGTGAGAGAATCTCGGCCTGGGTGAGGTAAAAGACGTTTTCCTCCGCATTGTTCACCGTGGGGACTAACAGCGACAGGTTCTCGACACGGAACTCCTCGTCTGCTGGGTTGAGGTGCTTCCAGTTGTAGACAATCAGATCGATATACGTGAGGCATGGCATGTCCCGACCCAGACGCTTGCTGACTGTGTCCCATGGCCTCTGCACGCAGGCCGGCAGCTCGGTTGGCCCGCCCATGTCGGCGTGCACGTAGGCGTGGGCGACGATGGAGAGCACTGTGGAGGCACGGTGCAGGTAGGCATCGGGCAGGGACTTGTCATGTGCAGGGAGTTCGGGCATGGCGTTGACCGAGTCGCGCAGCGTTTGGTCACGCAGTAGTTGCGGCAGCGCGGTGGCCAGGTCGTCCCATGCTTGGTGTGTGGGTGGCAGCGCGGTCAGGGGTTGCTGCGCCGGCATGAAGCCAGAACGATAAGAAAGGAAGCCCTGGTTTTCGTGGCCGTTGGCTTGGTTGGTCTTCTCCGCTCGCGCGATGACTCTGGCACAAGGTGATTGGTGGACATTGCTGTGGCGAATAGATGTAGACATAGTGTCGCTCGTCGAAGGAGACACCGTAATTGTCGTTAAGTGTCTCTAGTTGGATAGGTGTCTTTTGTGCGCTAGAAATAGTCTTTCCGCTCTGGGCTTCAAAAGAACACTTATTCTGCTCCTACGCATCTATCTCGAAGAGAAGACGGCTCAGTTTATATCTATCTTGGACAGCAAGAGGGCTCAGAAGATGAAGCCCTCCAAACTCCCAACTCCCAAGGGACACCGCAGGGATACCTCTTTCCCCAGTTCTCGCCATTCTATTTATGGTTCTACTAGACTCTGTGTTGAGGCGCACGCGGGGTGGCGGGGTTCGTCCGATGGCGTTCGCCCGGGATACCCTCGCCTGCTGCCAGATCTTGGAAAGTGTCTACCGAGCGTGCGAGGAACGGGCCGCGGGAAGAGATCCACGCAGTTCAGCCCTACGAAAGGCAGGCATATTTACTTTACGCAGACGGGGCGAGCACACAGTGAGGAAATCAGTATACTAGGCTTGCTATGTGGCTCGACGGCAAGTCATCCTTCAAACCCCACCTGAAAGAAACGGCAGTGAAGATAGGTAGCGACTCAGATGCCGGCGCTCACTAGACTTGCCGCAAACACGTACGGAGTACCTTACGCATCCCAAAAGCCCGGGGATATACAAGAAGGTGATCGGGAGTGATTCTGCTTTACACAGCGACGGCCTGGCACCGGAGAACGCCCAGACCCCCTCGGAGGGATGCTATGAGGAGGACGCTATGAGAGGTCGAGCGCAGCTTCAAGGCACTAGAGTGTGGCGCTGTCTGAGAGTTCATGAGAGAGGACCGTACTTTGACAGCCTCGCTTTGTCATTGTACTTCCTCGTGATTGGAATGAAACCGCTTGAAATTCAACGCTCGAGACAAAACCTACAACTCAATCTTGACTGGAATGTTAGATCATCTCCAAAAGAAAGAACGAGCCACAAGGTATTCCACCTTCCGGGGTTGGGCCGTTGCCGCCACGTCTCATCCTTCAATTGATTCCCTGCTACTGGTACAAAAATCTCGTCTGGTGAACTAAAACGGCTCACAGGGGTATCGTTACAGCGGGCAACACCTGATGTCATCTGCGGGGCCCCCAGGGATACGTTAACAAGGACAGAATGCTCTCTATCTTCATGTCGGTAGGGTTTCGCTGTGACCTCACACATTACGTCTTCATCTGAGCAGAGTTTACTATTTTCGCACCTGCTTGGTGTTACTTACAGTGCAATCAGGTCAAAGAGTCCACCTGGGAGACAAAGGTGGGCTGCGCCCTGGCCAGACCTCCAATGGGGCAGGGGGGGCTTACGACGCCGCGAGTTGGTTGGATGGAACGCCTTGTGGTGTGGCCAAGAACCACGCCACGGGCTGCTTCCAAGGCTGCCCGCTCAGCCTCAAGTTGACAGGCTGACAGACCCCTGGCTCGATTCAGAATGACAGTGGTTCCACCGAATTCAGCCTGAGGGAGCCTTAAAACTGCCTGGCAAACCGCCAAAAGGCAGGTATTCGCCGGGGTGGAAGAGGGTGGCGATGCAGGACAGGACGCCTGGCGTTTTGGGGACTTCCTGAGTGCACTGAAATTCGTGCAAACCCAGCGTTGATGGTTTCGGTTCTGTCCTCCAAGAGCTCCTCAGCTTACCTCCATATTAGCAAGTCATCAACCAACAGCACCCACATTGAGTTTATCACCCAACAGCGAGTTCAAGCATGCCCTCAACAAGACTGCAGGCTGCAAAGGCGCCGACAGAGGCCGAGGAGCCGGCACCCAGTGCCAGCTTTGAGCCCTTCGGCCGGCTCCCGCCCGACGTCCGACAAGAGGTCTGGCGCGCCGCATGCTCCCAGCCGACCTTCACGCCAGGCGTCTGCCATTTCACTGAAACGGACCACGCGGCGACATCGGAACCCGCACTTGTCGTGCACGAGCCCCGCAACGGCGACATCCTGGGCACCAACACCGAGGCCCACGACATGGCCCTGCTGTCGGACACCCCGGCCCGCGCCTACGACCCCGCGAGGGACATCCTGTACGTCACGCACGAGGCGTACTACTGCTTCACGGGCCTGTGCCACGGCACGGGGCCGGAGTGGGTGACCAAGATCCGGCACCTCGCGATCGGCCTCCCGTCGGCCGACCAGTCGCTGTACCTGCCCATTGCCATGCGGCGGCTCGCGTCGCTCGAGACCCTCTCGGTTGTCTACCCCGGCCCGTCCGGCACGTTCGACTGGCAGACGGCCGTCGAGCCGCCGGCGGACAAGAGCACGCCCCTGCGACGCCTGACCGAGGAAGAGATGGGCGCCGTGACGATCACGGCCGACTACATGTACAACACGTGGGCCGGGGATTACCCTATACGGTGGACCAAGAAGATCCCGGAGCATTTGCAGATGGTGAAGAAGAATCTGGACGACAACTGCAGCCCGAGGAGTGCGGGAGACTTGTGGTCGACGCCGTTGTGGGATGACGAGGCCAAAGAGGTGGGGATCCGGTACGAGGCGAGGTGCTTCGAGGCGCTGCCCACGCCGAGGAAGTTTCACTCGTGAGGACTCAATCTGTATCAGTGGCATTTTGTTTTGCTTTCAACATTTTGGCTTGTATTACTGTTGAAGTCTAGTGCGCCGATTCTTCGGCGCCAAGAGGTCAAGGCGTTTGGAGGTTGAAGAGATTTTGTCCCCGCTGAACCCCTTCAACCCCTTGTCCCGTCCTGCCTCTTGTTCTGCTCTCGCTCCCTCAGCAACCCAAACTACTCCCTGCACTTGGTGTCTGACGCGCGTACAACGAGAACGTCTTATTTCCAGCCAAGACGATGCCGAGGGCTACATCATCTGGCTCCAGTAACCGGGGCAGCGGCCAACAGAACGACGCACGCGGCGTAGCGGCCGACGGAGTGGCCGCAAACGCACGCCTCTGGCCTACCGACAAGCACCGTCTGAAGGTGCGCTTCCGCAACGGCGACGCGAGCGAGCGGGATATGGTGAAGCGTCTCGTCACCAAGCACTACCATGCCATCCCTATGCGGATCCGGTTCGAGTTCCTCGACGACGGCGCCCCCGGTCCCTCCGACATTCGCGTACTCTTCAACACGGACAAGTCATCGTCTTACGTCGGGCGCGACGCGGAGCAGCATCCCAGGCAGACGACCATGTGGCTCAACCGGCACGAAGGCATACGGGACCAGGAGAAGAGACGCCTGCAGAGGCAGGCTGACGTCTTGCACGAGTTTGGCCACGCGCTAGGTATGAGGCACGAGCAGCAGCACCCCGGCTTCATGGCCAAGTGGAACTACAGGGTGCTTCAGGAGAGGCATGGTTGGACGGCGGAGAAGGTGCGGATGAACTACGACAAGGTCGGTTCCGGGACGACGTGGCCGGCCCCGTACGACCCTAAATCCATCATGCACTATCCCATCCGGCCAGGGGACGCGCTCAACTCGGTTGCGCCGGTGGTCCAAAACACGGTGCTCTCGGAGGGGGATAGGCAGTTGCTGATGGCCATCTACCCTGCTCCCTACGGGCCTCCTGTTCGGCCGACTTCAACAACCAGGCCGGAAACGAGACAGGCGGAGCGGACTCTAGCAAGGTGGCAGCCATACAAGAAGCGGGAACCCACAAAGACAAATCCCGGAGATCAGCGCGACACCGGGGCATACAAGAATGACAAGGACATGATCGGGAGGCACGACAGCAGGGATCGCTCTCTTGCCTTGCGGCCACGGGGAGGAGGTGACCGCTGCCAGCCGGGCATCCGTCCTCGGGTAAACCCAGGCCACGCCCAGATCGTCATCTGTGCCGGGGGTGGGTTCGCTTGTTCCTCTTCTAGGACCAGGGCAGGCGTCACCTTCAGTGGCACCTTCAACAGTGAGGTGATACACTTCGATTCCGGCGGTGGCATGCACGTCAGCAACACATGGGCAACCGCTGGCAGCGGTACCTACAGCAGTCAGGTGATAAGCTTCAGTCCAGACGGTGGCATACACATCAGCAACAGTGTGGGCGCTCAGTGGCAGCGGCACCTTCAGCGGTAAGGTGATAAACATGAGCTCCGATGGTGGCATACACATCAGCAAAACACGGGCGGTTCAATAGAAGAAACGTCATTGAGCGCGCAACAGATACTGGGCCTCACCAAACATAGAGGGAATCCCGGTTGTTTTGGGTTGGGTTGGGAGGGCGAGGAGGCAAAGGGTGGGAGTTCCTTGTACATCTGGCCGCTTTTCTGGCTGATGTCTCTCATACTACGGCCATTTTGTTCCCATTTCTCATACATCACTCTCTATCTCGAGACTTTCTTTTCCATATAACTTCTATTCTCATCGACAGAGCCTATACCCTAACCTACATAGCCGCCTTGAGGGCTTTTATCGCCGGCGTTCAATATTCAGCGTACATTTTCTATGGCGACAAAACCAAAAGGGGCGTCTTAAGTTTAGGGTTAAAGCTGTGTCCTTCCAATTCGCTCCTGCTCCTATCACGACCCCCTGCTTTTTTTGCCAAGTAATTGATCTGTTCCTTCTCTCTGTATTTGACAGTTGATTTGTTCAACAGATCCGAGCCAAAGGAACAAGTCTTCTAGTTCACCCGCCATTCCACTGAACAGTCAACAACACAGAATCAGCAACATACACTCTCATCAGCATTAGACGACATGGCACAGCCTTTGAATGGTCAGCCTTCTCACTTTCACCCTTTTCCGCGGCTCCCCGCAGAGCTGCGGCGGATGATCTAGGAGTTTGTGCCGCGGCCGACGCGCATCATCGCCCAGATCCCTTGCCCAACTTGCGTCAACGGTCCACGTCTCGGCCCGGGGAAGAGACACTTTGCGAGGTACGCGTGTGGGTCGCAGTATATTACGCTGCCTCGGAGCGCGGCCATCTTTCCACCGCTGCATGCCTGCCGCGAGTCCCGCTGCCTGTTCTTCAAACACTTTAACTACGCACCGCGCTGCAATCACCCCAACGCGGACGCCTGCGCGTGCAACATCTGGTTCGAGTTTCCCTTCATCAGCTACGAGACGGACATATTCACCCACCTCTATCAGCATTGGAAGTGGGGAGATGACCCTTTCGAGTGCCTGGACCGCGCCCGCATCCAGCACGTCGGCTTACGCTCCGGGTACACGGAGCTGACCTTCACCAAGTGCGTCTGGGATCTCGACCTGTCGACACTCCCGTCGTTGCGCTCCTTGTCGCTGATCATGCTTGGACCCACCCCAGGGCCGGCAGAGGGAGGTCGCGGTTGGTCGCAGATGAACGCATACGCTCTGGCGGGCCGAGAACCATCTGTCAAGTTTGAGGTGCGTGACATCTCACCAACTCAGCTCGAGCTTCATCCGTTCTTCAACCACTCGGGCATCATCAAATCCAAGACCATTCAAACGGGTATCCCGAACTGGATCGAGGAATACGACGAGCGGCCCAAAACCATCCTGCTCCTCGTCAAGGCACTGCTGTGGCACTACGCCCACCGGGACAGGGACACGGTGAACCGCGAGGCCAAGGGTAGACTGGCACCGGACTACATGGCGCCCGATTTTGGGCCAGAAGACAAACCGTGCCCGCTGCCGGAGGCAAAAATGGAGGGCTGTGGCCCGGGACATACGCGACAGGAGATACTGGACTGGGTGCCGCCGTATCAGCTGGGTGTCAAATTTCTATGTGAGAGGGGGTGGCTCGCGGATCTGGAACACGTCGGCGTATTTGACGACGAGCGGACCAGGAAAGGCGACTTTGCCGCCTTTCACGAACTCAGAGACAAGTGGATGGGATTATTCCCCTCGTCGGAGGACACGAGATGGGTTAAAGTTCCTAGGAGGAGCAAAACCACCTGATCAAGCACTGCTGTTAAGAGACGTCGACATCGAATATAACATGGAACGAGGGGTAGTCAACGCTTCAGCTCAAAATTCATGTTGTTGTATGCACCATTTTCCCAAGAACAAACCGAGCCGATGCTCGCCAAAACAGCCACCGCCGCTCCCGTTACACCAGCGCCGCCATAAAATCATTAAAGTCATCCACCACGCCCAGCCCCGTGACACAGTCAAACCCCTCGCCCGCCGCCCACCCCGGCGCCCTCGTCCCGTCCGGGAACCGGCACCCGGCGCTGCTGCCGTGCGTCACGTCCAGCAACGTCTTGCGCACCTTGGCCGAGTACAGCAGCGGGTTCAGCCACCCGAGGCTCGGCTTGCCCGCCCTCATGCGCGCGTCGTTGATGAGCGCAATCATGGCCGCCAGCACGGGCGTGCTCGCGCTCGTCCCCAGCACCTGGCTGTCGCCGCCGCCCATGACGATCTGGAACCCGGCCCCGACGGCGCTCACATCCGGCATGGCCCGCCCGCCGTGGTTGTACAGGTGCGCGACCTTCTCGTGCCTCAGCCTCCCGCCGCTGATGCTCTTGTTCATCTCCTCCCGCACCAGCTTCTCCAGGTACGGCCGCACCGCGGCGTCCTGCCACGCGGGTCGCCCGAAAAAGTCGCTAAACCCGCCGGCGCTGAAGTCCGCGCCCGCGACCGGCGGGCCCACGTTGTCCGTCGCGCCCACGGCCGTCACGTAGGGGCACCCCGCGGGGAAGGTCGGCACGAAGCGCTTCGCCTGCCGGTCGTGCGCGAAGCACTGCGTCTGCCCCGTCCCCGCAGCGCCGCCGTCGCCCGTCCGCGCCAGCACGCTCACCCCGCGCGCCGTCAGCGCCGCGAACATGTCGCAGACGCGGAGCGCGTACGCGCGCGGGACCGACACCTCGTCGTCAGCGTAGCTGATGGAGAGGACGTGTGGGAGTGCGGAGTCGGGCTTCGCCAGCAGCGCGTCGAGGAACTCGAGGAAGGGCTCGTTGTCGCCCGGCGAGGCCGCCGGCAGCGGGTGGCCCGTGGTGGTGTTGAGCTTGGTGCCGCGGCCGCCCGTGATGTAGTAGACGACGTTGGTCGGGTAGCCGAGGGCCATGGCGTACTCGACGTCGAGGGAGGCCTCGAGCCCGGCGTTGCGTGGCGAGTCCTGCGGGTTGGTCGCGTTGTTGAACAGCTCGACGGTGAAGTTGTAGGCGGGCGGGAGGTTGGGGGTGAAGGTGTCGAGGAACTGGTCGACGTCGGAATACAAGATCCACTGCTCGAGGAAGCCGGCCACGCCGAAGCGGACGGGGCTCGGGGTGTTGGAGTCGGGGGCGTAGGTGATGTTGTACAGCTTCTTGATGCAGTCGGGCACCGTCGCGGCGAAGCAGGGCAGGTTGGGGAAGATTTCCTCCTCGGTCAGGGGCACGGTCGGGATGCTGATGGGCGCGGTGCTCGTCTTGGTCGGCGCGGCGCTGGTGGTGGGCTTCGGATCCGGCTTGGGCTTGGGCCGTCGGCGGTTGCCAATGTGCGGGCGCGGCGGCATGAAGTTGGCCAGGGGGTGCACAAAGTCGACGTAGTCGCGCAGCCACGCGGGGATCGTGTACGACAGGGCGCGCAAGACGGGCGCCGCGTCGCTGCTGTTGTAGGCGTAGTACCCGAGGTCGGCTTGGAAGAGCGACTTGACCACGCTGGCCGACGCCTCGAAGCTGAGGAGTGTCCCCTGGTTGTGCACGTCGCGGATGCCGCTCGCCCGCAGCCAGCTGGACACGGTCTGGGTTGTGGCAGCAGCGGGCTGTCGGAGCTGGAGGACCTCACCTCGGCTGAGATGCTGTCCGAACGAGGGGTGGTCTGGGCTCTGGCGCTGATTGAGCTTGGCCTTGAGCTCCTCGATGCCCGGCTCCTTCAGCGCGACAAAGAGGGTGATCTTGTCGGACGCGCCGGCGCCGCCCTGGAAGCTCCACCCCGGAGGCACCCCCTGGATCTGCTCGAGGATGACGGCAGGAGCTGCGTGGACCGAGGTGATGGTCAGCCCGACGAGGGCGGCCAGGAGGGAGTACTGCATGGTGCGGAAGAAACTCAACGAGCGGACGGACTAGCAGCAGTAGCCCCGTTGCCAACCATATCCCCTGGGGTTCGCGGGGCGACGAGGGCGTGGTGGAGGGATGCCGTCGCGGTTATAAGAGGCCCAACGCCACCCCTCCGCCCGGGGTTAGCGGCGACGCTCCGCATTGCGGCGGTCCGCGGGATCCTTCCCAAGAATGGCATTCTCGGGTCAGCATATCCCCCTCATAGCTGCGGTGGGGCGAACCACTGGCCCATGACTTCATGAGGCTCGGCACAATATGTAAGGGGGGTTCCTTGGGGCGCGGAAGGGACAGATGTACCACAGATTCGCGTCGAGCGCAAACGAGGCGTGGTTCTCGGACCACTTCCGAATAATATGCCATTCAGCCGGGAGCGCCGAGCCGGACCTGGGCCAAGCCGGCGCTCGTCCTCATTGGCCGGCCATGGTTGCATTGTTCCTGCTGCGATATTGCAGCCACACAGCTCCGTGGTTATTTCGAGTGCTGGTCCCGCGTGTGTACGGAGTAGGGCCCTCTGCATCGATGTTGCCACGTTGTGGCTCGCGGCACGCGAACACCACAAGGGGCTGGGCATCGCATCCCCTCGTATATCGCCACCGATCGAGGGCTCAATGGCAGCGTTGCACTGGGCCTCGGAGTTGCCATCGAGGCCGATCTTCACATCCGTGCCGGCATCTATTTTGGGTACAGTAGCAGGTCCTGCGGCTGCAAGTCATCGCGATGCCCTCCAGAAGACACACATGACTCGCTCCGCCTACCCCCGGAGCTCAATGGCCGATCTCAAGGACCGCCGACATCAAGCCAAGCCAGGCCGCGGACTTGTCCCGGCTGGGGTTTCGATCGGTTCGCCGCCGTTGTCGCCGTCCGTGTCCGAGGCCTGCTTGGCTTGGACGCCCCAGCGAGCGTCGGTGGCGATGGCTGTCCCAACCCGCTTCAGCAGCGAGCCAACCAGCACGGGCCCGATGATGGTGTTGAGCACAATGGCCCAGACGCCAATGACGAACGCCTTCCGGGACAAGAAGGGCGTCTCGTTGAGGCCAATCTGGATGATCAGCAGGCCAATCTCGCCGCGGGCGACCATGGCCGCGCCGAGCAGCGTAGCGGGCGCCCAGCTGACCGTTTGTTGTCCATGTCTCTTTTCTGATGTCCGCCTCTTGATCCGCAAAGACACAAGATCCCAAGCGGGAACAACGGCGCCGACAATCAGCTTCCCAAATGCCATGAGCAGCGTGTAGACCACGCCCTTCCAGATGACCTCGCCCGTCCACAACTCCAAAAAGGGAATCGCAAACCCAATGCTCGCAAAGAATAGCGGCTGGAACACGTACTTTTGCGTCTGCCCGAGGTACTTGTCAAACGTCTCCGTGAACCAAGGCACCGCCCGCCTGGCCTCGCCTCCCTTCAACGCACTCAGAAACGCGCCCGCCAGAAACGCCCCAAACAGCACCGACGCGCCCGCGTACGCCGCAATGGCCAAGAAGGCGCCCAAGACGCAGGCCATGAGCAGGATATTGAACACATGCCCGAGCCGGACCGCCACGCCCCGTGTACTAACGCGCCGATACACTGGCCCGGCCACAAACGCCGCCACGGCGGGCGTCAGCACGGCCATGAGCACGCTCGCGAGCACGGGACGGCCGATGATCCATCCCAGACTTGCTCCCCCACTCCCGTCCCCGCCATCCTCTCCGGCTCCGGCGATGCCGCGCAGGTTGTGGATCACGCTCACCAAGACCAGACCGCACACGTCGTCCAGCACGGCGGCGCTCACCAGAACCGTGCCGATGCGGGTCTGGGAAAAGTCCACGCCCTCGTCCGAGTCCGCGGTGTCGGGCGCGGACTTGGCCGACGCGCTGGACAGCACCACGAACGTGGTGCCGAGGGAGGTGGAGCAGAGCGCGGTGCCGACGATGAAGGCCTCTAAGGGGCTGTGGTGGAAGCCTGCGTGGAGCAGGGCAAAAGAGAGGGCGATGGGGGTCAGCACGCCGATCAGGGCGGCGACGAGGCTGAGGAGGAGGTTCTGGCGGAGGAGGTCGAGGCGGATGGTCAGGCCACCTGGTACAACGTGATTTCATGAGTATTTTGCGTCGAGACGAGTGATGATTGTGAGGACACACATACCCTCAAAGATGATCAAGATGAGTCCGATGTACCCCAGCGCGAGAAAGGTTTCTTGCCAGTCGGGGGCCAGGATGTTGGCGAGGGGCACGCCGTAGATCAGGCCCACGATGATGTGCCCGATGAGGGATGCACGGACGACCTTGTCGGCGAGCCACTCTGCAATGGCGAGGAAGAGGAAAAAGGAGATGAGCGTGAGGATGCTGATGACTGCCACGGTTCAAGGTTGTTAGTGGGTGAGTGACTCGGGACTCAACTTCACTCAAGTCGAAGGGAGAAGCTACTGTTTGGCTCATGATACGCGAGAAACGCGCCGCTTGCGTCGGCGGCCATGGTAGTTGTGGGGTGATTTTGCGGACTCCAGCTTGACGTGAAGAGCACTCTGGGTGCTGTATCTGGAACTTGGGCGGGCGATTGCTTCAGGTTTTGGTTGAAGGTGCATCTCATCCGCCAAGCCCCTCGAGCGTTGATTTGACGTGCTCCCATGGCAAAGTGCTCCACACTTTTTCCTGGGTCAAGCAACAGGACATGCTGATTGGCCTGTTATATCAAAAGGAGGCGTTGACTGAAACGGCGTTGTTGCCCATCTCTGTCAGGGGGTAGCGGGACAGTCCGCCTGGTGTTGGTGGCATGCAGTTGGAGTTCCAACAGAAAATGGTGTATAAATTTCCCAATTTCTCCTACAACATGGACGTTTGTCTTGCACCGCTCACCAGTGTTTCCCTTCTTCTTCTCCACAGCCAAGTTGACAGCCCCTTAAATCCTGAAAACCATCGATCACCTTCATCCAGACTTCAACATGGTTGTTTCTGGGTACAAGGAAAAGGAAGGCGAAATCCGCAGTCCCTTTGTCGCCCTTACCACCACCAAGTCCGCCTTACATACTACGAACATCAAGCCGTGGAGCAAGGACAGGCAGGGCAAGCTCATCTCCCGTCTCCACGACAAGGAGCGTATCCTCACCCACGCCGCGGCGTTACAAATCATCTCCAAAAGAACAAGCATCCCCGTCCCTAAGCTTCTCGGCTTTGGCGAGAACCCAGACGGCACGGCTTGGATCGAGGTCGAGCGGACCCACGGCGGCATCTGGCTGGACCTCGTCGGCGAGGAGTGCCGCATGCCGCCCGGCAAGCAACACATCGCCGACGGAGGCGAGTGTGACGAGTGCGCGCGCATCGCCGAGACCAACGCGAGCCGGTACATCCGGGACGAGATCCTCCCGCAGCTGCACTCGCTGCGTTCCGACACGACTGGTCTGGAGGGCATCGTGATCCCACCGCTGTGGATCATGGACTACGACCCAAAGACTAGCTGGCAGCCGAAGAAGGCCCCGTCGGGGAAGGAGGAGTACGTCTTTTGCCACGGCAATCTCCACGCCCACAGCATTCTCATGCACGCCGAAACCCTGCATGTGATGAAGGTTGTGGACTGGGACAATGCCGGCTATTTTCCGCAAGAGTTTCAGCGCTGGACGGTTCAGCGAGGTGACTATGAGGAGTTGTTCGAAAACAAAGAACGGTGCAAGGAGCTGTCCAACCTGATGTTGTGAGTAACCGCGCCGGTTACGGCACCGGGCTTTCACTTGCTCGAGAGTTTCAAACAGTTTTTCTGTTGCCTTCTTCCAAATGAACCGGATTTCGCGTTGTTGTCCCAATTGGAAAGGTTGCTGAAAATTTCGGCCTGTGATATCTGTCAATGGTAAAGAAAATAACCCAGTAGTACCACTGGGATCAATGCTGGAGAGAAAGATTGGATAAACTTCTGTGGTGTTGTGCTGGGTGCTGCGGGTATCATCAAGCCGGGTGAGTGAGGGACAGAGCACCTGCAGTTTGTGTGATGGAAGGCAGCGACTACAAAGAAAGACATGTGGGTTACGGGCGTGGATAATGACCGGAGCGCCACTGGAGTGTTTTATGACAGACATGTTGCCGATCGCGGGAATATCGTCGCTGTGCACGAGGTAGACGGTCAACGGAGATTGTAGTCTGTTGTGGTTGGCATACTCCGGGTGGAATAGGTTGATTACATGGAGGTCTACGACGGCATGTTGGCGTTCAACAGCACAGGTCCTTGACATTCACAACATTCAGGTCACAGATGCACGTATGGTCGGTGAAATGTTTAAAATATGATCGAAATAGAGTCTAAGACTGGGTTTCCCGAATCCAAACTCTACTTCTCTCCTTGTATTTCTAGGGGTTGCCCCCCTTTACTAATCCTTCTATGCTTTTCCCCCCCTTTCCCAAAGCGGAAAACAAAACTGAAGAATCACTAATAAAACATGTCTTGTTTTGTGCTTTTCTCTCCCCTTTTCCAAAAGAAAAACAAAAAGGAAAAAGCCAAATGAGCACACGACTTGTTTTTCTGATTTTCTCCACCCTTTTCCAAAAAAGCACATCAAGGGAGACCAAAACACGACTTCTCTTGTGAAAAGAAAGACATAGGAAAACCTTATCCGTCTTTCCTTTCTCGTCTTCCTTCCCTCCCGCCCCTTACATCCACCCCTGACGCCTGGCCTCCTCCTCCTCCTCCTCCTCCTCCAGCCTCTCCCTCTTCTGCTGCGCCGCGATCCTCTTCCGCCTGAGGCCCCCCGTCAGCCGCCGCACAAGCAGCTTGGCCTTCTCCCTGGCGTAGCCGACCGCCTCGTTGTAGAGAGAGTGGGTCGTCGACGAGCCCGACATGGCCGGCCCGCGGCGCGGCGCGACGGTCCGGGACCGCCTTCTCGCCAGCTCCGCGGCCCGGGGAGGGGCGACCTCCATCGGCCGGGGGTAGGTGTTGGTGTTGTTGTTGGCGGCGCGGGTAGGCGCCATGATGGTGCTGAAGGTGTGGTGGTCGTTGAATGTGATCGCGCGCCCAGCGGGAGTGGGAGGGGAGGAGGAGGTGGTGAATGTGGGAGGGCGCAGAGTGGTTGAGGAAGAGCCCCGTTGGTGGTAGGGGTAGGAGTAGTTGGGACGGTAAGGCGGCGAGCCGGTAGGAGTGGTGGAACGGCAAGGCGGCGAGCCGGAGTGGTTGCTGGCGCCCTCGCACCGGGAGTAGGGGAGGGGGAGGACTGAGCCCGGCTAAGCCTGGAAGGTTGAGCACGAGGGCTGGTAGCGTTGGGTGGGAAGGAGTTGTTGGGAACAGCGCGAGGCTGAGGAGTGGGTTGAGTAGCAGCACGCGGCTGGGGGATGGGTTGAGTAGCAGCACGTGGCTGAGGCCTGGGCGACGCCGCTGTGGTAGCAGTGGCTGTGAGTTCACCATACCGGTTACCAGCGCGGCCCTCGTACTGCTGCCCATCGACGGATTCGTAGAAGTACTTTCCAGTATCGGCGTCATATCCCGTCCGCTTCATACCTGCCGGCAAACGATCCTCATCCTCCCCATCGACACGCCACCTACGAGGCATTGTGATGGTGATTGAGTGAGAGATTTGTCTTTGAGTGTTGGCGGATTGGGATGTTGCTAGTACTTGCGAGTCAAGACTTGCTGCGTGCTGCAGAAACCAAGATGAGTCCAGCTGGGAGACGTCTCGCGTTTAAATAGTCATGAAACCCGCAGTTTCACGGTTTTCCTGGACTGTGATAAACGGCACATAACTCAGCTATTTCCTTTTTGTTTCTGATGTATCCTGCGGCCGGGTCTACTATTCGTCTAGAAGAACATACAAACAGAGTTCTCATAGAGTGAGAACGTTGTGCAGAGATTGGTTATACGCGTCTTGTTCCTGGACATGTCAACTATTTGAGGGCTAGGAGAGCTATTCACCACAAGTGATACGGGGTGGCCCCCTGACAGCACGAATACACCAATCATCCAGGTTCTGTATCCGAGACATGTTTGATCTTGAATGGACAGTTTACTACAGGCGTGCTGAGTCCTAACTAAACGTCTTTCTGTCGTGAGACAGCCAACTTGACTGAAGTGTGTTTGCAAAATCAACTCGTTGTGGGAGAATTGAACTTGGAACCAGCGCGAGAACACACCCCGCAGCGCCAGAAACTAGTCTCTGAACTAATGAAACAGCACGACGGGTTGATTGGGTGTGACCGGTGTGTGGTATAGTTTCAGTGTCCGTGTCCAGGCGTGGTATTGGGTTTCGGTGACTCTTGTTAGACGGAACATAGTTCACCTCGATTCATCACTAGACAAAGACCCGACTCGGTGTTGGCTCGACTCGGGGACGGACTAGTGGTTCGTTGTGGCCCCAACACAAAGACCAGTGTTTCGGACTTGAAAACATCAAAGACGAGTCGACAACAAACAAAGAGCTTGCAGACACCTCGACAGCACGATTCCAGCTCGGACTCCACGAGTCGCTTCTTAATCAATGACAAGCGACATTTATCCCCTAAGGTATGCCATGCTCAAGTTCGATCACGAGGAGATGAGACCATCGTCATCTCTTATACATTGCAAGATGTCAGTGTCACCGTCTGCTCAGCAGTGCGTGTTTTGTCTTATCAGTGGCATGATCCCACTTGGCCTGGTAATGTTTGCTTCGATATGTTGGACGCTTGATGCTAAACGAAGAGTGCCTCTTCCGAGGTACAGACAAGAAATATGTGACAATGTCCAACTCGGGCACAAATCTCCTACAATGTGCCCCTGAACCCGCACATTCTACTCCATGCTCTCATTCATATGTGACGTTTAGGCGGTGAAAGACCGAGCCTTTGCGCCACCAGTGCCCTTGAAGACGGGCGGGCCGGGGATCTTGTAAGTCTGAGGAAGAGAGTGGTCGTTGATGTTGACCTTGAAACCGAGTCAGCGGAACCGATCCCTTTGACAATGATGTTGAGTCTTGCACTATGCTTACCTTGATGTTGGGGTCGTTCTGGTTGCAGTAGCCGGGAATGGCGGCCTTGTACGAGGCGTCGGGCTGCGCGGTGCCCGAGCCGGTGACGACGACCTGGGCGCACTCGGCGTAGAACTGCGGGTTGTTGGCCTGGTGGAGGGCGATCAGCTCGTGGCGGATCAGGTAGTTGCCGGGGGCAAGTCCTTGCGGGATCTTGCTGCTCCACTGCTTGTTGCCGCCGACGAGCTTGGCGATGTCCCAGCCCGAGTTCACCTCGGTGTCGAGGAAGACCTTGACGCCGTCGCCGTGGAAGCCGGCCTCGTCGATCTTGAACCACCCGGCGCCGGAGCCATCGCAGGAGCTGAACGCGCCCGCGCACTTGTACATCCAGACCAGGATGGGCCCCTGGCTGTGCGTCCACTGACCCCAGATAGCAGTGACGGTGTCGCCTGGCGCAGCCGTGGCGCTCTCAGTCGCCGAGGTGCCGCCGTTGCAGCGGAGCTTGATGTCGGTGACGGACATGGTGGGGTTGTAGTCGGGCCATTGCCGCTGGATGACGTTCTTGGAGTTGGCGGGAGAGAAGCCTTGGTACCTGCACGTCCAGACATGGCATGGTTAGCCGCCTCTCAATGCCGTTGACGAGACATAGGAACACCACGTACCCAGGGTAGTTCTTGCCGGCGATGATGTAGCTCGTCACAGCGCCATGGGCAGCAGCCCCCCCTGCAAGGAGGGCAATCGAGCCAAAGACTGACGTGAGAAGCATCGCGGCTTCCTGGGTGATGCAGATAAACAGGGTTGACGATGGAGAAATCTGTCTAACAAAGGATGTCGGGAAGGCAAGGAGTCACTAGGGGATGCTGACACCATCGAAGAACGAGCGCAGTTCTAGAAGAGCATTATATCAACTCTTGTCTTCTCACGCGTGTGGCTTTCTCCCCACACCCCACGGCATGCCGGCAGATGTTCCCTGGTTTTCCCCGGATTCTGCAGTCCCGAGCCGCACACCATCTTGGTTGGCAATATCCAGACGCTCGGATGATTGGGCGGCGCGCGCCTTTATCCATACAGTGTTGTATATTCCCGGCGCTGGGGGGAGTGGGAAGCGCACGAGACCCATGACGATATTAATTAAGCTGAGGCCTGGATGGGCGGTAGCAGAGGATGGGTGGAGGGGTTTTATTTCGCCCGGAGGCACCGAGCCTCGCTCGTCTCTCGCCCTTCCGCTGCTTGCGCACGTCATAACCCTGCTCAGGCATTGTTGGTCCCGGATTCAATATGTACTGGATCCATCCTACGGCCAGAAAATGGGCTTATTGGTCAGACGGTGCTGCATGAAGGCTGTTTCCCGTCAAAGGTCTACCGTCTAGCTTCCTAAACGAGCGTCCCGAAAGAGGTCTTGCCATGCAGACAGTAGGCCGGTAAAGGCATCCGAAAAGCGATTTGCCCAACGGCCCGATTTGGGAATGCCTGGCTCGTTCCTCGCATAGATCTTCACGTCTGAGCAGGGAAGGAAGATGTCTAGCGGGAGAGCGACCGCGGAGACAACCTGCCCGTGCATCGACTTGCAAGTCTTCCGGATTGTCATTCGCGCGGCAAAGGGGTTACCGCTTACAAGTGCACATGGGTTGAGTTTCCGCTGCCACGAAATTGATGGTTAACGAAGGGAGATCAGAAGCATCATCCCTGATACTCTGTCAAATCATTTGCTCCGACATTATGGTTGACAACAGGCAAGGTACTAGGCAATCAAGCAGTGTATGAACAAGAGTTGCTAGCTAAAAAGCAGAGAAACAGTTTGACGCTATATAGGGTATCGGGTTGCAGTGCCATTAACATTACGGTAGGTCGGTACTTTCATTACTTCATTGCAATCGCTCAAAGCCAGAGCAGCGGAACGAGGACCACGACAAAGGCCAGGGGCTGGATAGACAGCCCACCAGCTCCACCCGTCGCGAAGGTGATTGTCGACGTGGAGTTGCCAGTCTGCATCAAGTCACGTTAGCCAGCTGTATTCAGGAAAGGGAAAAGGCAGCCTACCGGTCTGTGGGTTGTCGAAGTGGGTGGCTTCGTAATCGTCCCCGACGTGGAGGCAGTGCCCGAGGTTCCGGTGCCCGAGGTTCCGGTGCGCGACGACGTTGGCGGCGGGCATCCATCTCCGTGAGTCGTCACTGTCACCGTGACTGCGGCGACGGTGGACACCACTGTGGTTGTGGCCCATGAGGTGACGGTGGATGCGGGACACTGCGAGTTGGTGGTTGTGGACAAGGTCTGAGACTCGGACCTAGTCCCCGTCCCGCTGGTCGAGGAACCCGATGTGGAGGAGCCGGACGTTGAGGGGCCCGTTGTTGTCGCGGAGGAGCTTGGTCCGCCCGAGGACGTCGGCCCGTTTGTTGTCGAGGAGGTGCTCGAGACCGGGACGCCGCATTCTTCCAAGCTTTGTCCCTTTGCGACGGTTAGCATGCTAAAAGTACGAGGTCAAGGACAGGGGATGTGTGCCATGACTTACATCCTCACAGCACCACACCTTCCCGCCAAACTCTTGCCAGGCACAGTAGTACCCTCTCTCGCAAGCACCTATCGATCATGTATGTTAGCGAGGGCTATCTATGACTTGGGGCTCAGGGCTCAACCCACGTCCGGACCCATTCTCGCAGCACGTCTGGCCCAAGTCGACCTTGTTGTAGCAGAAAAGCGAGAGAGTCGTCGATGCCTGGCAGGACAGCCAATTCGTCCCGCAAGCGTTCTCGCAAGTCGTGCCAGAGCCGCAAGATCCAAACTCTGGATGGTACCCTGGCGGCGGCGTCTGGCGGCGATCAAGACTGCCGGCTTCCAGAATCGACCTGGGTGTGTTCCACTTGTAGAATTGGTGTTCCTGTGCTGTCCCGAGGGACAGCAGCTGGAGGAACGCGAGCGCAATGCTGTGTTTTCCCATCTTGAGGTATCACTTTTGGAGCAGCAAAGACGCGAAAGACGTGCCAAGAACGCAATGGGGAGCTCTGCTCAGGAACAGGAAGTCAGCTTGATAAGGTTGGAGCTCCCGTGCCCTGGGGAGGGTGCGTCCCTGACGCCAATCGTCATGTTGGGACTCGACGGCGTCCGTGGCGCGCTCTGATGGGCTGAAAACAAAAGTCGAACCAAGTTGGACCTGGCAACGACCAGCCCCGAATTTTTCGCATTTTTCACCCCGCCGTCGTCCTGGCCAACCACACGAGCGGTCGTGAGCTCTGAGTTGTCCGTGCCGAGCGGTGAGCTGTCGACCATCCCTGAATGGGCCCAATGGGCCCTGCGCTATCTGCGCGAGGTTGGGCGCGCTGCCGATCGGGCAAGAGGCGCGCCAAGCCAGCGTGCCAATATTGAGTCGGCGTCCAATCAAGATGCAACCAAGACTTGGCCATGCAGCTTGTGCGGCCATCACCAGTCCAGCCAGTCCAGCCGTCTTTCAGCTTCGTCATTGCACATCCAGAGCCCAGGGGTCGCATTGGGCCGCAGATGCACCAGATGCCACAACTGCACGCCATCAACACTCGGGTGCCTCTGTGGTTGGCGAGTCCCTTGTCTGCCGGCAATTTCTCCGTATCATGCAGCCTTGGTTTTGGGATCCAGTCATGTCCCTCATCAAGCAGGGTCTCCTCCCTCGCGTCTGTGTCTTTCTGCCATTCCGGTGTTGTCTGATGTTATGAACCGTGGAGTGGAAAACCCATCCACCTCGACGGCCCTCACTGCCCCGTCTCTTGGCACCTGCTCTTCGTTCTGAAGCTATTCCCAAATCTCAAGACCGCGTAATAGACCAACAAACGACCACTCCGCAAGGAGAACACCCGCCACGATGGGTAACTTCGTGGGCATCACGAGCACGGGCTTCGTCGGCACCGACGAGATGAGCGCCGTGACCTCGTACATGCCCTGCCACATCTTCGGCGACCAGATGCTCATCGGCGCCGGCATCCGCATCGGCTTCTACCTGCTGTATGCCGCCGCCATCGTCGCCGTCCTGTTCGGCGTCGACAAGCAGTTCCGCTTCTGGCACGGCGCCTGGGGCATCCTCGCCCTGTCGCTCTTCCTCGCCATGTTCCTGAACGTGGTCGACTACAACCTGATCATCATCGACTATGCCGTCCTGATCCAGCTGGTGCTCTGGTACCCGGTGTACTTTGTCTTCACCGTGTTTTTCCGCCAAGCCCTTGTGGTGGAGGGGAGGAGCCACTCCAAAGCCGACGCCGAGTACCAGGAGAGGCTGCAGCGTTGCCGCCAGGCTGCTGTCACGCAGCTCGACGTGGCCCGCGCGCGTGCGTACGCCGACGTCCTCAAGGCCTTTGCTCTGCACGCGGCCGCCGAGGAGGCAGAGCGCGACCACGACGATGCGCAGGCGGCTCTCAGCCAGGCAGTCCAGCACTACGTCTCGCACTGGCATCAGCAGATCGAGGTCAGCGATGGCCGGCGCAGCGAGGAGGTGCACATCGACGGCGGCGCCGTGACGACCGTGTACAACACCGAGCTGATCGAGGAGATCGCGGCGGCCCCGACCCGTGCCGACATCGACAAGCTCCGTGACCTCTACGTCGCTGCCCTCATCCACTCGCAACAGTCCATCGCCGAGGCGCGCGCCACCGAGCAAGAGGTCGCCCTCATCGCGTCCGAGGAGCTGCGCATCAAGCGCCGCCGGCGTGCTCCGAAGCAGTCATTCCTCCACTTCCTCATCACGGCCAGCTACAAGGACCAGCTGACGGCGGCCATCGGCCTCCTGATCTGGTCGGCCTTCATGTTCGGCACCGCGGCGCTCAACTGGCCGCTCCTGCACCACGGCAGCAAGCCCGGCGGTGCGTGCGACAACGTCCCCACCGTCTACTTCGTCTTCGCGCCCAAGAAGCCCTTCGCAGACTCAGGCTTCACCCTCTTCTTGCGGATCTGGACCGTCGGCGTGTGCATCGTGGCCGTCTTCACCACGGCGCTCGCCCTCTTCATCCTCCTCGTCAGCGTGTTCGGTCCCGCGGTCGTGGGCCTCGGCGGCGGTGCGCGGCGCCAGCGACGCCGGCGCGGCAAGAAGTCTGTCGAGGCCGGCCCCGCCAGCGAGCACAACCACGACCTGCACGCGTCGCCGGGGTACAACCGCAAGGCGCGCGGGCGGCACACGCAGGAGATCCTGGCGTGCCTGCACCACACCGACACGCGGTCGGTGCAGCACCGCTACCGCAGCCGCACGACGGCGCCCGCGCGCTTCAGCCTGTGGAACATCCCCTGGGCGGTCCTGCTGGCGGTGCTGCTCGTCGTGACCATCGTCTGCGCCGAGCTGACGGTCTCGCGGCAGGGGCCCAACAACAACGTGCCGCTGGACTTTGCGCGGCCGCCCCTCCACGAGACGTCCGAGATTCTCGCGTTTTTGATCGGGCTGTACTCGCTGGTGCTGACGCTGCTGAGCGTGTTTGGGGCGTTTGCGGCGGCGTTTTTGCGCAAGAACCGCAGGAAGAACAAAGGCCACGACGAGCACCCTTATCGTCGGCATCGCCACGCAAAGGAGGAGGTGGTGCAGGAGGGCAAGTCGGAGCAGCCGGGGACGGCATACTAGGGAATGCGTTTGGGTGATGGAGTTTAATGCGACGGATGGGTTGAGAAGTTGGTCAGAGTGTAACGTAGCTAGGTGCTATTAATGTGGAGGCAAGGATCTAATGAGGCAATGGATGATGATGCAATCGAAATTTTGATTCTGAATGCACATGACGGTGGTTCCGCAAAGAAGGGAAGGAAGGCGTGGTCAAGGCTACCTAGGCAACCACCTCGCATGTTGTTGACCTTTCTGATTGCCCTCAGCTGTGCTAAAAGTCAAAGTTATTGCCGGCACCTTTTTCACAATTTCAGCCAAACCGACAAAACCAATTCATATCGGCTTCGAGTTTTGCTCTTTTTCTCTTGTAAAAAAACAGTTACCGCTAAAACCTTTAGCGGCCAATATCGAGTGCCTCCTTAATGACTGGCGAGAGCACACCACCCCCCCCCAATGGTATGGATACCCCCCATGCACGACCATGCATGCGGGCCCCCAATTCACAGAGCCTGATGCCCAACAAGGCTCTGCAACCGGTGGTGGCTGTGCGAGGGCTCAGCTCCCCGCCAATTCACCGAGCAGAAAGAGCCGTGAGTAGAAAATTCGCTTCTCTCACCGCACAAAACTGGATCTTTCCTCTCACATGGAACTTTTCTCTTGCACCAAGTCACCAAAGAGCAGCTGCCGACGCTCTCGGAGACATGATCCGCTTACAAGACCTTCGACTTGACACTTGCGGGAGGATTCCAGGTCGAACTGCTGAAACCCCCGGTTCCAACCTCAGCGGCGAGGAGCATGATCATGCGAGCGGCGTTGATGCAGGTGCCAACTCTGAAGGCCAATTTGAGACTGTGCCGCCTGTCTCTGTCGCCACTGGCACCATCACCCCGCCACAGGCAACTCACGAGCACCCTCTTGGGCCACTTTCCGTCTGCGACGGTCCGAGTGATCAAGAATCCTGCTCAATGCCCCTTCGACAATTCGAGCCGAAGGCAAGGTTTAGTTTCCTCAAATTCCCCGACAGCATCGATCTCACCTTGACAACACTCGGATTCATCCTAGCCGTTTGCAGCTGTGTAATATCCTGGTACGGGGTGAACTACGCCAATGCCTACGCGAAAAAGAGCTACGATGTAGCTGTCTATCAAGCATGCAGGAGCTACGAGGTTTGTTCTTCCGCGGGACTAGGTAGCTACGAAACGATTGGGAAAGAACCTGGCTGACAAACCCCCAGGATCTCCAAAACACCACGGCATGCCGAGCTGTTCTCGCCATTGGGATTCAAACCAGATCTCTTCCTGACGCCCGATCTGACATTGGTTTCGTAATCGCCCCTCCCAGTCAGTCCTACATTGATGTCTTGATGGCCTACCTCCGAAATCACGCAGCGGCTTTGTGGTGGTTGATGGGACCTTTGCGGCCCGAGGTTCTATATCCGCCTTTCATCCTCTCAATTTCCGAAACAAGGGTCAGGCTGGCTTTCGCTGTACTCTTCCGATTTTTAGCAATCGCCACCTGCCGAACGGGGATTCTGTTTCTCGATTGGACATCTACATTCGGCCTCTTAGAAACACCAAGACTCTCGGTTTTCAACGTGTTCGGGGCAGCCATTTTCGGCGTCGGCAACTGCTTCTTTGCTCTTGGAACCAGTGTGTTTGGTGTGAAGTCTTTGTGGCCAAACGGTATAACTTGGGCTGTTGGCTTCATGGTGTCACCTGCAGCGCCAGTAATACTCACCACTGGAAAGTCAAAGCACCTGCGGGCTCTATTTTTACTCACCGGCTTCGTAGTGTCAGCACCTCTAAGTGCGGACTTGTCGGACATTGCCGCCAACGCCGCCCTGGCAACGACCTCTTTGGCGTGTTTCGTCTTCTTACCACGACAACTGTTGTCGCTGGCAACTCTCCATCACAAGGTGGAGTCCGAAACAGAGGATACTGTTGCCCAAAGCAGGAATACGCATGCAAGCCCTGTTCTCTCGGCATTGGGGTCTCTTTGTTTCATAATGGTTCACTCGGTCGGGCTTTGGGTGGCGTATCTGTTGTGGCACGGTCTCGGGGATGTCGCTGGGGCGTTCCTCTTTGGTGCATATTGCGTCTGGCTCTGCAGATTGCTTATGGTCACAGGCAGGAAAGCCTCACAAGTATTATGGGAAGACATCGCTCGACCTGGTCACGGCAACGCTCTGGAGGAGATGATTGCGTGTGCCGACGCTGATAGGGGACGGACTGTGTATCCTATCTGGGGTCTTCTTATTTCCACGATCGGTATATGTGTTGCCAGTGCGAGGGTGGACGGCAGCTGAGACGTGTCAGGCTCTTACCAAGACAGACAGGGTCATGATCTTCGTTTCATGGATTTCGGAGGCAGGCAACGCGCAGGCGGTTGTTATATTTCGTGCTTATTGCCATGGCGTATTCTATTACTGGAAGGGAAAGGGGTCGTTTTTTCATCAAGCAACGCAAAACTACCTGATCTTCTGGAACCTGGACTTGACTCGGCCGTGCATCGTGGCACAGGCCGGCAACACGCCTGAACGCAGTTGTAAGCCCCAAGTTGGTCAACAAAGACTACATGCTGAATCCGTCTATCACGGACCTTGACCTGAGCCGTCTCTGCCAACCCAACCTGCGTCAGTCTTCCACGTGAGGGCTGTGGCCTGCGAGTCATGTCGTTCGAGTCAAACGCAGCATCAACAATACCAGGAGATCTCGAGAAGTTACTGGAACCAACAGAGCCCCTGAAAAGAGAGGCACACCAGAGTTTCATAGATGAAAGTTCCCTGCGGACCATGCTTAGCAAAATCTTTCCTGAAGTAGCGGGCCCCCCATGCAGACTCACGACGGTGAAACGTCTCCACGATATGGGTCGCCTGCAGGTCGCCTCCGCACCGCCGCAACACAAACGCGGATCTCTTCAACGTCGGGGTGGCCACGGCCAGACCAACCGCCAAAGTCATTGGCACCCTGGAAAATTGACCAATCAACTTACACGGTTTGGTTTCGCAATCTCAGATGGCCTCAGCGTCGACCGCATCTTGGAAACTGTCTCAACAAGATCTCCACGGCCGCCCCAGGTCCAGCGCCAAGGGCCGGCCATGTATGGTATGGTGGCACACCCAGCCGACACTCGTCGTGCAGACTCCGGACGACCAAACAGCAAGCGGCGATCCTACCAGGCAACACACACCCAAATTCTCAATTCTCTTAAACAAAACCTTGACTTCTCCAAATCTCTTCATGGCCAAAACAAATCATCAATGGTCTCATGTCGTCGGGGTCCCAGAGGACGGAACGCCGCCTTTTTCCATGGAGACTCATCAGCATGATGGGATCCAGACCAAACCTGTCCACCGTCACATCGCAGAAACCGAGGGGCTTGCCCACGAAAGGAACCCTCGATTTCTCTTCGCCGCGGAGTTCTGGGGCCACCGCCGCTTCTCAGACCCGATCCTGTTGCAGTCCCACGGTTTGACCACGCAGGCTCTGCGCGCACTCAACCTTCAGAACGGCGACGACAGCAATGGCAATGGTAACGGCGACGGCAAAGGGTACGACACCAGCAACGCCTTTTCCACCCCCAGCCCCACGCCACCCAGCAAACCCCAACCCCGACCAACAACACCCACCACTCTCGGAAAAGGCATCGCAATCCAACTCCCCCAGCGCCCAACCCCACCACCGTCAACGTCCCCCGGACCTCCCCATCGCTCCCTCCCACCCTCTCCAACTCTTGCCCTTCACTCTTCCTCTGCCTCCTCCCCGCCCCTGCCCTTCAACGACCCCCTTCCTCCACTGCCCAGGCTACAACCCCCACGCTCTCACCCTACGCACTCCCTTCCCCCTCCCCACGCGCCGCGAAGAACTCGTCGACGCCCTCGCCCACGTCGAGATCCACCACGTCAAGGGGCTAGGCAGCATCGCCCGCCCGGCAATCAACAAATCCCACTCGTCGAAGCTACTTGCGCACTTCCTACACCATGCGCAGCGCAGCCTGCTCGTGCCCGTCACGGCTGCTGAGCCAGCTCCTTCTCTAACTCCCATTCCCCCGGTTGCGGCAGCCCGAGTGGCCGCAGCCGCGGCGTTGCCTGCACCGGTGGCCACTGTGCCAGATCCGCTGTCGCAGCGCGAGCTGGGGATCCTCGAGAGCGAGCTGTTCGACACGGCCAAGTACGTCGGCGGCAGCGGAGCTCGCCATCTCACGGTGCTGACGTGGTGCGAGGACGACCAGTACGGGAGCATCACGCTGTTCGAGGTCGACGTGGACGAACGTCCGCTACCGGACTTGCGGCGTGCGGCGACGGGGTTGGCGGCGCGGAGGAGACGCGCGCCGCCTGCTCTGCTGAACTCTCATTCTGCGGGCGATGGGAGGGTGACGGGGCTGCGGCCGGTGGCGGCGATGGAGGACGTCCCCCGCCAGGTGCTGGTAAATATGCGGGTTGACCACGGGCTTAAGAAGGCGGTGTTGCAGTATGGGAAGGAGACGGGGCGGTTCCGGTGGACGGCGCAGCATACTCGTCGCGGGCAGCCGACGTTTGCGAGGGTGTGGGGGGTGGATGCGGTTGATGGGAGCTGTGAGCTTGAAGTGCATTCCGCGACCGCGGCCGGATTTGAGGAGGGTTGCTGTTGTGGCAGGAGCACGATGAGAAGGAGGGCCCGGCGGAAAGACGCTAGATGGCGGGAGAGGAGGTTGTTGCGGGTGGAGGATGCGAGGGATACGCATTCCCGTCACGGCGGTAGGGTCGTTGAGCCTCTCGACGACCTTATGCAAGCGGATTATGGGATCGTCGCGACCATCCCGCAATTCCTTGCCCTTCTCCACGCCAGCAGGTCGACCATTGAGAAAGTGTCCTCCTCGCCCGCCACCGCACGGTCGGTTGAGACAGAGGGACGTCAAGGGCAAGCAAGGGCAAGGAACGTGCTGGTGCCCGACGGCGCCAAGTGGGCCGAGGACCGCATTTTCTGGACCGACGACGGTGCCGGCGCGATGGCCGAGCTGCGGCTGAAGAAGTACCGGAATGTCATCGACAGTGAAAGCGGACAGGTGAGACGCGGAAGGGTACATGTGCATCACAGGGACTGGGACGACCGGAGTTGGAGTTCACCAAGCCTGAGGGCCCCCTCGTTGTCGCCAGGGCCCAGGACCGCCAGATGGTGACCTGTGGGAGGTGAACTGGTTGCAGGCAGGGTGGAAACATGATGGAAAGCGGCGTGTAGGCGGGGTTCTTGTTGGAAATGTCACCCGTTGTTATTGGGTGTCGTAATGGTTAGATCTTTTGGTCAAAAAGCTCCGGCAAAACATTTCTTTGACAAAATCTTTTGCAAGTTGGAACTTTTCGCAGTTGGGGCTTTTGACAGGATGGCCGTTTTGGCAGTTGGCGTTTTGAAACTGCATTTCTTTGTGGATGCGCCTTGGTGCCTGTGAAGAAACAAGTCGGGAGAGTTGCAGGTGGAATTAATGGTATCAAACGGATACGATAGTACTGGAACATGACGGCAATTCCAACCTGACACCTCCAATCATGTTCTGCTTTACGCTGGGGGCTGCGGCCACTTGTCCAGCACGGCGGCTTCACCAGTTAGGGTAAAGGTGATGTTTGCCAGAGTTGGCTGGTCGAGGAGCAGCGTGTATGTCCCAGGGTACAGGACTGTGTTGCCGTTCTGATCTACCCGGGCCAGGCTCTCGAGCTTCCAGTCGAGCTTGGCAGTTTGCGGCTGCCCCGGTTGAATGTCGAATAGCCGCTTGTACGTGGCCAGAGTCTTGATGGGCTGGGGCGTTGGCCCAAAATCACCTGCAAGAAATCCTAGCGCGACGTAGTCAGACGTGCGAGAGCCGATATTGGTGACGGTTACCGGCACTGGGGGGAAGGGGCACAAGTCGAGATATGTTGCAGCGCCGCTGCAAGAAGCCAACAGATCTGAGATGGCAAAGGTTGCAGGAAACTCCGGCACGGATACGCTAAACGTGGTGTAGTGCAGGCCATGCCCAAACCGAAACACGGCGTCCTTGAACCAGCGGTACGTTCGACCCGGGTACGAGCCCGAAGGACGCAAGGCCATGTTTGTGTACGGAGCTTGGTTCGTGTATGATGACGGATAAACTGTAACCGGCAGCCGTCCGGCTGGGCTGGCAAGACCAGTGATGATGTTCATGACGGCAGTGCCCCCGTCTTGGCCCGGGTACCCGGCCCACAAGATGGCTTTGACGTTCGGGAGGTTCAGGAGCGGAGTATCGTCGACATGCGTCCCCATTCTGACGACGATCACCGGTTTGCCCAGCCCGGCAAGTTTTTGAATCATGGCCAGCTGCCCGGCCGGCCACGCAATCGAGGTCCTGTCTTGGCTCTCCTTCTCAACCGTGTTGTCGATCCCCCCAAAGAAGATGACCACGCTGGACTTTTGTGCCGCGTTTACAGCCGCGCCGGTATCGGCACTGGATTGCGAAAGGGGCCCGTTGACGTAGTTCACGGTGATTCCCATCGACTTGGCGGCTGTGACCGGGTCGTGGTTGAACGGAGGACTGCCGCTGTAACCGCCGAGCATCTTGTCGGCTGCATTCGCCCAGAACCCAATCATGGCGACTTGGGAGTTGGAGCCGTTGAGCGCTATTGGAAGCATACCGTCGTTCTTCAACAGCACAATGCCTTCCTCGGCAGCCAAAAGCGCAGTATCACGGGCGAGTTGGGTGTTGACATCTGCTGCCCCCAAATTGCGGTAGAGGCTGCCGCTGCTGTCAAAGTATCCCGCTCGAACAAGACCCTGCATTTGACGCAACATTGCCTTGTCCAACGCCGCCTGGCTGAACTGCTTCGCGTTAAAGGCCGAGGCAGGGTCTGGGGTTGTGCCGCCTGTCGCCCAGCACATGTTGTCACACCCAGCCTCGAGCGATGCGCCGATTGCTGCAGCATAGCTCGACTTGTATCGGTGACCGCCGTTTGCGTTCCCGAGGTAGTACACAGCATCGCAGTCGCTCACCACGTACTGGTTCTGGTCGGTCCAATTCCAGTGCTTGCGCAGAATCGTGTCCATCAGGTAGGAATTGGCACACGCAGGGACGCCGTTGACAGCGTTGTAGCTGCACATTATGGACCCTACCTTGGAGTCTCGAGCGCATTGCTGGAACGGGGGCAGGTAATACTCGGCAAGATCCTGCGTCGAGACCTTGGCGTTGAAGTTGAACCGTGTCGTGCTCCCCGAATTCTCGAGATCGTAGGCGGCAAAGTGCTTGCAAGTGGCAATGACTCGATGAGTCGGGCCTGTTCCTTGCATGCCTCTGACAAAAGCCTCGGCCCATTTCTTGTTCCGGAACGCATCTTCCCCCGGCGTCTCATGGCCTCGTCCCCAGCGAGGGTCTCGAAAGGGGTTGACATTTGGCGTCCAGAAGTCTAAGTGCGCGCGCCCATTGTTGGCAAAGGCGCGTGCCTCGGTGCTGATGATGATGCCAATCCTCTCGATCAGCGCATCATCGAAAGCTGCCGCGCTGGTGATGGCCTGCGGGAACTGAGTCGCCGCGCTGAACTGCCCGCCCCAGGTAATGCCCCGGTTGTGGGCCACCCCGTGGAGCGCTTCGTTCCACCACTGGTACGCGCTGAGACCGAGCCTTGAGACGCCTGGCGCGTTGCTGGAGGTCTGTCAGTTTACAGGGTCCTGGTAAAGAATCGGTTGGAGACGCAACTTGATGAGGTTGGCGAGCTTCTCATTGTTTCTCATTGCGGCCACGAGGGCAGCGGCGCGGGCCTCCGGGGCTGCCGACGAGTCACACACCAGATTCGACTTGAGCGGTCCATTTGCGCAGTCGGGATATTTGACGCCGCCCCTGGCAGGGACGACGAGTGCCACGAGGGAGAGCGTGAGCGCGGAGAAGAAGACCATGGTGTTTGCTTGAGACCGTGTCCGTCAACATCGCGCTTCAGCAGGTTGGAGATGGGAAAAACCGAGAAGTCCATGCTGACGAGATCGGGTTCAACCCTGGGTAGCAGTTCTGGTGACACTTCTGTTCCAAGTCCCCAGTGTCGGTCGTAAATTAGATCTCCCCGCTCATCTAATGAAACCCAACAACATTGCGACCTGCTCCAACAGCGATGACCAACAGTGTCTGATTATTTCCTCCTGTTATATTCTGCCAAGACACAGTATCGGTCAGTCATCTTGAACCCGAGATGGGGACCCGAGACGTCGGCGGGTCAAGGGAGGTTGAAGAATATCCGGGGTATGCGTTTCCCCAGAAAAACCTGCAGGGAAGGGGAGGGAACTGCCGGTTTGGTCCCGGCGGAGAATTCCATTCATGCCCTGGTTTGGGGATGGATGCAGCCGTTTTTGGGGGGCAGACCCAACTGCAGCAATTGGAGCATTGCAGCAGACACCTCAGTTCCGTCTGCGGGCGGGTGACTGCCGTTGCTGCCGTGCCTTCCCCCAATTGCTGTCAAATGCTGTGTTGAAGCTGCAAGGTGCAGTCGCAGTCGGCAAGCACGTAACTGCAAGTTGCGGAATTCAGCCGCCGTCCCCCAGGCAGCAGCAGTGGCTTTCGGCCAGAATCTGGAAGGGTCGGGCCGAGAAACCGCTTCCATTTCCTGTTTCTTTGTCATTCCAGGTTTGTTCCTGCTCCCAGTCTCACTTTCCACTCCTTCTCAACTGTCAAGTTCTCTCCGAGCAGGAGCAGAGCTACCGGGTAGGTTCTGGCATCAAAAGTTGGAGGACTAGCTCCCCCCTTTCGGTTCCTCCTCAAGCAAGCCAAGGTCTGTTGCAGGCAATAGACGGACGCAGGGACCAGTGTGTCTGACGGTTAGGGTAGTGCTCTTTCTATCAGGTATCGTCTATGGGTTCTCGCCGCACGTCCAAGCTCCCAGGGTCTGGGGAGAACGGCTGTGTGCGAAGTTGAGGCAAACTTGCCAAACCAAAAGTCCTCCAGCGCCACGCTTCCATGAAAACGAAACAGTGCCAACACCAACCTCTAAACCTTCAAAACAACAAGAGACGCGAAAAGGAAGTTCGACCCAGTTTCCTGGCCGATCCAGCCTCAAGAGACGTCGTCAGCTCTCTCCAGCCGCGACTCGTCGACCGTCTGCAACGCCGTCGGGGTGAACGGTAGATACTGGCCATCTGGCTGAGGGTTCGACACGAGAATGGTGACCAGGTTGCTGCTCACTGCGACAACCTTGTAGACCACCGTGGAGCCGCGAATGCGGACGGCCTCGCCAGACACGAACTGCGGAACGGCTCAGCCCAGCTGCAACAGCGGCAGGTTGTTGGCGCTAGCACATACTCCCATTGCAAAACGCGGATGTCTCGACAGAGAAGACGATCGGAATATTCGACGCTCCTGAATGCGTGCGTTAGGCGCCCTCGTTCGAACGTGGACCGGACGTCGGGGCGGTTCGCTTACTGGCGCTGAGACTCTCCGGGTCGATGTGTGGTGGCGCAGCGTGTGTCTCTCGTTCTGATCCGGTTCCTATCAGTTGAACATGCCAAGGAGCACGGCTCAGGCGCCGCAGGCGGGTTGCGAGCTATTTAACGTTCGACCGCTCCAGGGCGTAAGCGACGATCCTCACGGCCCACGGGATCCATCTCAAGAGGAGCCGAAGCCTGGTAAGAGCTCTCGAGCCATTGTGGAACCCAACGAGGCCATGTGCGCGCCGTTGGACGTGTGGCAGATGGTCTCGGTTCCCGGATGTCCCTCTTTGGTCGTCATAGCCCTCGGCCGCTAATCTGCATGGGGTGCATACACAGTAGGGGCACCCGCCAGCAAGCACGCCCACCCCACACGCGCACACCACACCGGTGCGTGCCCACGCATGCCGGCGACGGATGGAACCAGCAGCTCGGTCATGGTGGCGTGACCGCACCAGCTTGCTGGGTGTTTGAAGCAGCCGTCAAGGATGCCCCCCGTCATTGGAGCTCCTGCGCAGGTGGTTGCATTGGATGGCGTGCATGGCGAGCCCCTATTGATGGGGCCCGTGAGCTTGTCGTCATCTCGGGCCCGTTTTGTGGCCAAGCACCCGCCAGAATCACAGCTAGCACGGCAGAATCCTTCCATACAGCTTCCTTGTTGGATACGAGTCGGCGGATGTTTCTGCTTTTCGGTCCCCTTTCCGACGCCACAGCTGAGAGTCCAACTTCCCGCTGCCTCGGAAACTCCTGGACGGCTACCCTCTGCCAAGCTTTCGTTTCCTTCGGGTACCATCCAGAAATGACTCAAGTCAAGCAGGGCACACGCTTGGAGCCGGGAATCGGCATTCGTGGTTCGTCTGAAACGCTGAGGTGTTCCCTCAGCTCCAACAAACAGCAGTGGCTGATTCAGACCACGGGATCCCGGGACTCGCAAAGTGACCCCTACTCCACCGGAGTGGCCAGACTCACTATCGCCTTTCTGCAGCTCTTAAAACGCAAAAGGCCCCTCGCTCGGGCCCTTTTGCCACACCGTGACGGCGGGAAACTTACCCGTGGAACTCTTCCTTCTCCAGCCCTGTTGCTGGAGTTGGGGTAACACAACGGCCGCCCGGCCGCCTGCAAAACACTGTTTCGGGGGACTGAGGCGCACACCGGTTCCCACCAGATGAACTCCTCCACATGTGCAACCCCAGATCGGCACAGACCCCGCAAACGCAGACACATTTAGGAGTGGCATGCACCACCCGGGCCCAAATCGGGGACCCAGATGCTTTCTCCCTCAGGAACTTCTTCTCAAACCGCCCAGGCCCGAAAAGCAAAGATCTCGCGCCCCGTGATCTGGAACAGATCTCGTGCTCCTCGACAAACGGGCCCCTTTCCTCGTCGGGCGCCGGCGTCGGAGAGGAGCCGAGCTTTGGGCATCAATATGCCATATCTTGTACTCCCGCACCATCGACCCGCGAGCCACGGCAATTGGATACGCCGAGCAGCCCAACACTGGACAATAGCGCCGAGCGGCCCCAGCACTGACCGCCAGTCCAGAGGCAGGACCAGAGAGCCATCACCAGTCACGTCCCCGTTAGCCGGCACGAGCCGAGGGAGGCTTGTCAAAGGGTCCACGAACTTCGAAATCCCCCCCCGCGAGGTCGAAGAAAACTTGGTCGACTCCCACACGGCATTCCTCAAAAAGGGATAGGCAGCACCCGTATTACTGCGTGTCCGTCCCGATATCCGGGCCCTGGTCCCACTCACCACACGGATAGCTTGTTGGCTCGCGTCAAATTCTCGCGCCTTTGGGCCTTTGTGTCCCCTTCTCCTCTCTCTAAAGTCGCGCTAGTGCCAACTCTGGCAGATTCAGCGCCGGCCTCGATTGGCTGGAGGCGGTTCGGCTCAGGGATGAGGGGCCCTTATCTGATTAACCTCAACCGCAGCAGCCGCTGCCTCCAGCCCAAGGCCCCGAGCTTCACCCCCTCATGACGCGATGCCGACCCATGCCCTGTCGTTGTTTCGGCTTGCCCGTTCGTCTCCAAGCTGTCGGCGTGGGGTGTTACATACATAGTGGGGCTGAAAGATGGCGTTTCTTCTGTGTCTCGTATCCGCATCCCATCAGTTGTGGTGGACTCAACTGGTGCTGAGGAGCGCGGGCGCCGACCCTCCGAGAAAGATTTGTCTTTTTCGGTGGAGCTGTCCCGAGGATCTGATTGATACGGGCGGCCGAAGATCCAAGTTCTGGCTGGGCTCATTTTCACATGGTTCTTCCTTGTTCTTCAGAGGTAGGGTAGCACTGGTTCCCCTCCGCCCCCTTTTCCCCTCTTCCCCTGACCCCGCCTCTCCCTTCCATCCGCTGTCCAGCCCACCCACACCAGATCACTGGGACGAGCAGATACGTCATTTCAGCATGTCAGTTGTGTGTTTGAGGGACAAGTCACATGTCGAGTATCAGTTGCACTTGGTGTTATTTGGATTCTCAAGTGAATCTCTCCCAAGCACAAAGTCGCCCGGGCTTAGCGACACCTGACGGCCCAGCGGGTCACGCAAACCATGCAAATAAATGAGTACACGGCTGACTGGTCCTTTGTACATAGGAACAGTCCAGAAGAATGAGACTGGAAGACCTTGAGCAGAAGATATACCCCAAAAGCCAAAGTCCTCACAACATCACATTCTCATACTGACTTACTGGATATGAACGGTACCTGGTAAGCTTTTGAACATTGCTCAACACCGGAGATGATCCTGTTCGACTTGATGAAGAACCAAAGTTCTGTTTCCAGCGTGACCCGGCTTTGTTTATCGACTCCAGCTAGAAGTGGCACGCATACATCACTTGTTCTTTGGCAGATTCATTCATGTTGTCTCGCAACTTATGTAAACAAGAACAAAAAGGAACTCATCTACTCAAGGAGTGGGTTTCCATCTCTTAGCAAACAAAGGGCGGTGTAGGAAAGAGTTCACACTCGTGCATGGTCACCAGCTTTTCATCACTCAGCTCCAACGTAGTGGTGGCCCTCAAGAATGTCTCGACGGGAACTCAGCCAAAAGACAGCTCGTACCTTGGGTCAATGCTCCTCCGAAGGTTGGCGGTTATAACATGACAACTCATCCCAACAGAGCCGATCCCATACTATGAGGACGAACATGGACTTTCCTGTAACGGCTTATCATTATTTTGCCCCGATATTTTATTCCCCCAGAAACTGAACATTCTTTAGACTTTCATAGATGAGATTGATGGCTAAGAAGCAATCTGGGATGCCCGTATAGTTCGCCAAGGGGACGCAGAGGGTCAGGTGTTCGAAGGAACTAGGAAACTGGACACTCGTCAATGGATGGTTCCGGGTCTAGGCTCATTCACATACTGCCGTGAGCGGTCTGGTTGTGTGGCAGCATGACAGTATTCCGTGCCCAAAACCTAGGGCTCGCTCAAAGTCCCATCTCGCCGTGCCCAGCGAGTTACGCAACCGGGGCAGGAACCCTCCTGTCCGGCCCCCTCTGACCCGCGCGAGAATTTGCGCCTTCTACCTTCCGCCGGTCCAATCTTCTCCTCTCCGCCAACTCTCCGATCACAGTGTCGTCCACTCCCGACAATCCATACCTGGGGTCTCGCTTCTCAATAACCTTTACCCGGCCTCGGCCAGGACCTCACATTGGTGTCTGCTCTCCTCTTTCATGTCTAGTGGAGAGAACCTTGCGAATTACCTTTCTACAGCGGGCAGCAACACAAGAAACCCCAAGATCTTTGGCCGCTCTAGTCAGTCAAGCTCCCTCTTGCCCCAAGGTCGCTGCGGTTGCGCGCTGGAGGCCACCTCCGAGTCTGTTGAACACAGCCTCCTCTTACTTCCCTCCTTTCCCATCAGGATCGCCTCTTTCCCCATCCTCAAGAGACCCCCGCTCTCTAATCTCCAAAGTCCAACTCGTCAGGTCACCTGACGTCTTTAGGTAAGTACCTTGTCATTGTTTTGCTATAGTCTTCGCGATGAGTGCGTGGGAGTCCACACCTCACGCCTCTTCAGACCAGGCCTTCCTTCTCCGTCCCGATGAGGTTCCGTTGAGTTGAAAACCCCCATGCCGGTTCCTATCCGGAGTGCTGAAACCTTCTTCGACTCAGCACTTTAAGACCCGACAACATCTTCCTGAAGCCGCTCATTCCAGTCTCAATCCCCGACTCACTTCTCGAGACGGTCAGCCCGTCTGCGCTCCCTCACAAATGCAAGTCTCTCTCTCCTGGTTCTGTTGGTTTTCCATCTCCCGGTCCTGACCTCTCATAGCGGGGGTTCTCTTCAGGATCAATATCGACTCACCCAAAAAGGCCCGACCCAAAACAACTAAAACTCAAAATGGCCCCTGTCAAGAAAGAATCCACCAGCACCGTTGAGGGCCCCATTGACCTCACCTCCGCTTCCCGTGCCAGCGCCAAACACCGGCGGCCGGGGCGTAGCCTCGGGCCGCATTACCAAGGCCAAGGCGATCAAAGCCAAACCGACCAAGAAAGAGCCCGACACCCCAAAAGACGAGAAAGACGACGGCCCAACGACGAAGACAAAGACCGCCCCCAACCCGCCCGCCATCCTCCCCCCCACCCTCAAGAAAAACCAAGCCTGCACCGCCTGCCGCAAGGCCGGCCGCTGCGCGCGCACCATGGCCTGCGAGCGGTGCGTCGCGCCGGCGTGGCCTGCCCAGGCGCCGACGACGAGCACCCCCTCGCGACGGGCAAGCCGGCCAAGGCCTGCGCGCGGTGCCGCAAGCTCGGGCGTGCGTGCGGGACAGGTGCGAGCGGTGGAAGAATGGGGGGGTGTGTGTTGCCGGTGGCTGAATCTCTTTTCTTTTGTTTTCTTCTTTTCTTTCTCAGTGGAAGGATAGAGGGGTTGGGGGGGGGGGGGGGGGAGGGAGGTGTTTGCAGTGCACTGGTTTTGCTGGTTTGGAGGAGTTTTGGGAGTTGCGGGCTAAGAATGGTTGGATGGGATGGATGGGTGTGTTCGGGAGAGAGAGAGGTAGCAAGGATATTAGAGATGACGGAGACTCTCAACATGAATCAGCAATTCTGCCTTTATGGGATGGTTGTAGGAATCAAACTTGGGATTGCTGCCTGCCGAGTCTCGAGACCCAGTGATTCTGACTCCTGCAATCTGCCGTCAAAGCAAAAGACAGCCGCCACCTTGAACCCGGCACCGTGACCCAGAACATGACAGACATTAATAGCTTTGATTTACACATGCAGCAATACTCTGCAAAACCGATACACAGTTAGTTGTCTTTGTTCAACACCGAGCCCATGCAGTTTCCACACTCCAACAATCCCCCCATACCAATTCCCAGCCGCCATCATACAGACACACACATCAAATTACCCCCTCTCCTCAAAGCACAACCCGACCTCACGAAAGCTCATGCCCCCTCCACCCCCCCGGCGCCTCCACCCTCTCATGCCCCACACCCAACTCACTCCTCATCCCATTCCCATTCCCATTCCCATCCCCCTGCCCATCTCCTCCGCCATGATAATAATACTTGTCCCCCGGCTGGACATACTCCACCCCCACAGGGCCACCACCGCCGCCGTGACTCTGCGCCATCAAGTCCCCGTCTGGGTCCACGTCGGTGCCTCGGGGTCCGCGCCTGGCCAGGGCCCAGCGGCGGCCCAGGTACCACCCCGCTGCGAGGAGGAGGATGACGGCGAGTGTGGCGCCGATGCCGACGCCTACTGCGGCGCCTGTTGAGAGCGAGGAAGAGGAGGAAGAGGAGGACTGGTTGGCTGCCGATGATGATGATGTTGAAGGTGGGGTGGTTGATTCGCTGCTGCCAGTGGGGGTGGTGGTGGTTGGGGCAGTGATCGAGCTGGAGGAGGTGCCGGTGGGTGTGCTCGAGGTGGGAGAGGCAGAAGAGGAGGACGCGGTGCCGGTGCTGGACTTTGACTCGGCCGCGGCGGCTTTGGCGATGGTGAAGACGTCGGTTGTCGAGTCGGCGTAGTCGGTGCTTTCCTGCCAGATGCCAATGACAAACTTGTCCGAGACGGCGAGGTTGCTGGTCGTCCCGACGAACCAAGTGTAGCTCGTGCGGCCGACTTGGTCCTCTGCAGGGGTGGCATCAGCTGGGTGATGTTTTCACATAGTAGAAGAGAGAGAAAGAATCGTACGCGTGATGTACTCAAAGGTGTTCTCGGTGTGGTAAATGATGCCGTCAAAGTTTGCAGCCCGGGTGGCGTTGAGCTGGTAGAGCAGCACCGACGTTCTCTTGCCGTCCTGAGCGGGCGTCCACTCGAGGTTGAGCGGTGACCCGACCACAAGGACGGATTGCTCACCCTTGCCGGTGAATGCAGGTGGTTTGATGAACTGCATCTTGGCGAGGGTCGTCCCTGACCCGAGGGCCGCGAGGGCAGCAAGAGAGAGACGCATTGTGACGCACTGGGAGAGTACGACGACGTCAGGAGTCACTCATCTGTAGAGGATAGGGCTGAGATTGAAGAGGATGTGATGTCAAAAAGTAAAATTAGGGAGCATCGGCAACCGGCGCACTCGGCCCCCAAACATGGCCTTAGCCGCCGCTGCTGTGCCGCCGAGCGACATGGGGATGGGCACGATGGATCTGAACCGCCCGCCGCCACAGGCCAGACAGGCGAAGAAGGATTCTTGCAGCGGGGACTGTTTTAGATCCAGGGCCAATGAGAAACAAAACTGAACTGAAGCCAGAGGCACAGGCCTGGGGATAACAGGGGCTAAGAACCCTTTTGAGATGAACCCTGCATGAAGATGGCCAAGACCTAACAACATCCCGTCAAACGGTCAAAGGGGGAGGTGGAGTCAACGCTGCCACAAATAAGCCATATTTTGAACAATGCAAACTATGTACGGGAGACTCGGGCGCACCGAAAGACCAAAAGCACATATGAAAACCAATGCGAACCCCCTGTCCCGTCGGTATATACAACCATCACCTCAAGAGCCAATGGCCCCCTTTTTCCTCAACTTACACCTGCAGACTCCCCGACAACCTCAGATCCCTCGAGCTGGCCCCCACGGCCACGGCAAACTTGCCCGCCGGCACAACCCACTGCTGCCGTCCCGTATCCCAATAGCTCAGATCCCTGCGCCGGAGGTTGAACGTGGCCGTCTTGCTCGCGCCGGGCTCCAGCTTGAGCTTGGCGAAGCCCCGGAGCTGCTTCGGCGGGGCCGACGGCGCCGACGACGGGAGCGTGAGATACAGCTGCGCGACCTCAGCTCCCGCCACGGCGCCCGAGTTGGTGATGGTCGCCGTGACGGTGGCCACCGTCTCCCACAGGTCAGCGGGCCCGCCGGGGATGGTGGAGCCCGTCGCGGGGCCCGAGGTGGCGGTCGAGGTGACGGCGAGGTTGGTGTAGGTGAAGTTTGTGTATGCTGATGACGGGGATTAGTGACTGCGAGGAGAAAAGAGACTGGAGCGACCGAAAGGAACTTACAGAGGCCAAAGCCAAACTCGTACCGGGGCTCAATGTTGGCCTTGTCAAAGTGCCGGTAGTCGATAAAGAGCCCCTCCGGGTAGGTATCGTCGCCGCGGACGATAGAAGTGCCATAGTCCTCGGGCCGCTTGGCGATGGTGTACACCAGCTTGCCCGAGGGCGAGGTGAGGCCGTACAGGATGTCGACGAGCGCGTTGCCGTTCTCCTGGCTCGGCAGGCCCGCCCACACGACGGCCCGCACGCCGGGCGTGGCCAGGATGGTCTCGAGGATGATGGGCCCCGTGCTGTGCACGACGACGATGGTGTTCTTGTTAGCCGCCGCCACGGCCTGCACGAGCTGGTTGCCGTTGTGCCAGGGGTCGAGGTTCTGCCGGTCGCCGACGTTGCCCTCGACCGTGATGTACCCCTCACCCGAGTTGGCCGTGATGACGACGATGGCCGCGTCGGCGCCCGAGACGGTGCCCGACACGCCGTTGGTGCTGTCGGTGCTCTGCAGGCTGAGCGTGGTGCCATCGGCCTGGGCGCGCGTCCTGAGCGCATCGAAGGGTGCCACAAAGTAGGGGTAGTTGACGGACCCGGAGCCCCAGCCCATGCCGAGGGCGCCCGTGTTGCAGCCCTTGTCGACGCATGCGTTCATGCCCTGCGGGTTGACGACGGCGGCCGAGCCGACAAGGGCAATCTTGGAGGGCTTCTTGAGCGGGAGGATGCCGTCGTTCTTGAGGAGCACGATGCCGTCCCGCGCCACGGCTCGCACGTTGTCCTTGTGGTTGCCCTGCACGTTGGCCTTGATGTTGATGGACGGGTAGCCCTTGTTCTGGCCGAGCAGGTACCACGCGGCGAGGATGCGCTTGCACATGTCGTCGAGGCGGGTCTTGGACACCTGGTTGTTGTTGACGGCCGTGTTGAGCTGCGGGCCCCAGAGCACGTTGCGGCCGTTGTAGTCGCTGCCGGGCATGGTCATGTCCATGCCGCCATTGGCGGCGCCGTTGGTCGTGTGCTGGGCGTTCCAGTCGCTGACAACGTAGCCCTGGAAGCCGAGCTCCTTCTTGAGCAGGCCGTTCTGGGCCTTGTCACTCTCGCACGCCCACGTCCCGTTGAGCTTGTTGTAGCTGCACATGACGCTGGCCACGTTGGCGTGCACGGCGTCGGCAAAGGGCCACAGGTACAGCTCGTGCATGGTGCGGTCGTCGACGTTGCTGCTCATGGTCTCGCGGTTGAGCTCCTGCTCGTTGGCGATGTAGTGCTTGGCGCACGCCTGCACGCCCGCCGACTGGATCCCCCCGACCGTCTCGCTCATAGCAATGCCCGTCAGATAGGGGTCCACGCCGAAGCCCTCCCAGTTCCGCCCGCCGTGCGGGATCTTGCCGAGCGCGCCGGCAACGGGGCCGAGCAGGACGTGCACGCCACACCCCTTGGCCTCGGCACCCAGATACTCACCACGCTGCCGGATCAGCTCCGTGTCCCATGTCGATGCGGCCTGGATGCCCGGAGTGAAGGCCGTGGTGCCGGTGCCGAAGCGGATGCCGAGGGGTCCGTCCTGGAGACAGAGCTGCGGGTAGCCAATGGAGCTGACGGGCGACGTGTTGCCCACGCAGGGTCCCTTGTCCCAACCGACACCCGAGACCATGTTGATCTTGTCCTGCTGCGACATCTTGGCCAGGGCCGTGGCCGCCGACGAGTAGGCGGCAGCCCAGGCGCCCGTCGCGGTGGGCTCAGCACGGGGGTCGAGGCATTCGGGCGCAGCCCGAGCCAGCGCTGCCAACGCGAGCAGCGTCAAGGCGTGGAGGGCCATGATGACGGTTTGCCCTGACTAGTGGCGTAGGGCTAACTTCGCGTGGGGTTGACCAAGTTAGGGAACTACAGTCGTGGTGGTGACAGCCCCTGAGATCTCTCGGTCTAAATCCCCAACCTCCCAGGTCCACGCGCCCGTTCACCGCCACGCCAGTAGTGACCCCTCTGCCCTTATACCATTCCGGCAATCCATTGCATTTCCCACATCTCCCACGTTTCCCACATCGGCTCCTCTCGGCGATATTTGGTGATATCCGGCCCCACCTGTCCATCTTATCCCAGATGTGGCAGCATGGCAGCGTGTTTGCTCCATTTGCTCCATTTGCTCGGGCCCAATCGAGGCAGCGGAACCAGCAAAGCACTCGGCGCCCGGGCCCTGACGCGAGCTGCCGTGGTCAGGCCCTGGCTCGCGTCTGGGCACCACTGCACCACGAACCCTAGTGGTGCGCCAGGGCGGGAAATCTCTGTGCGTGAGATAAATGGCGCGAAAAAGCTGGGGTGCATGCGGCGGATCGGCACTGGAAACGATGCAGAACGATGCAGAACTGCGGAATGACGCGCTTGGGTCCGGCATGGCTTCCGTGCGTGAGTGGTCAAGACGGGATCGCGAGGTGACGCCCCCTCGAGGCCAGCTTAGCCGGGCCGCTTTGCCCGTGATTAATTACCTCTAAGGCGGCATCGCTCCCGCCGTGGCAGGTGGATCGCCGTTGACGAGACCCCGCAAAATATGCCGGGTAATACCGAGATACCAAGATCCGTAAAGGGTTGTGAGCAAGTTGCGGAAACCACATGAAGAACAAGGCCAATCCCGCGGTCTTTTTTCTCGAAGTCGGAACCGGCACGGCCATGATGAGCAAGGTTGAAGGGCCTAATAGGATCCCCGTCAAAGACATGGTCAGGCAGTGATGCGTCTCAACTCTCAAGACCAAGCTGCCGACGCCCTGCCTGCCTGTATATTGAGAACATGAACCATTTTTTTAGAATAATACGTCAACAAACCACGGAGGAATGAGAGACAATTGCCTTCAACAGCAATTTCGTCCCGGTCCTCGAGAGCTCAGATTCTTCATTATCGAACAGGTCCGCGGCACTCTAGCTCCGAAACCTCCGATGATTGTGCGCCCAAGGTCTTCCTGATCGAGATTGCCAAGATCTCGAGTCCCTGGTGGTGAACCGGCACTCCAGTTGGATTAGGCCGTTTGGTATGATTGCCATCATCCTGCACGGCGGCCAAGTCTTCAAGATCACCGACAAGCTCCCACAACAGCGCGACGTTTGATATGGGCTGCTCGAATCAGAACCATCTCCTGCTCTGTGGCTCACCCAATAATTGAAAGAAAGAACATCTGACCAGGTGTTCATGCCGGTGACCGCGCGGCGTCATGCAAGGGAGTTGGGGCATCGAGGCGTCATCAGCGCATCCTTCAGTAAACAGGCGTAGACTCGTATGGTTGGTCGAGCTTGTCTCACCTCATCGAGAACCAACGCTAAGATTATCAGGCGCCGGATTGTCTTAGACTGGCGATGATTAAGGTACCTAACGCGTATAAAAGAGCACCGCCGAAATCTTTTCCATTACCGTCGCTCAACTCGATTCAAGTTCAGCTCCATCATTTATTAACCCGTATCGATTTTGGGCCCAGCTTCTTGTCAAGTACTTGTATCCTTTTCTCTGGCCAGAATGCAGATCTCCTACCTCTCCACCGCGTTGGCCCTGGCCGTAGCAGCCGCCGCTCTGCCCGCCGCTGAAAAGAGGGTACCCATAGGTTTTCACGCAGGTTCGCCGTGTAATGCCAACGAGGTGGGCGTGTGCTGCGAAATCTTCCCCTCCACCTGCTTCGTCTACTCGCCACCAACTACGTGTGATGGCTTGTCCATCTGCTGCAGCCCCGACAGCATAGGCGTTGTGAGTTCTCATTAGATGGAGTCGCAGAAGAGGGTTGCTGATGGTGATATATGTCTAGGGCGACATTGTTGACTTGGATGTCTGCCTCTAAGATGTTCTCCGTTGCGTCAGAAGATAGAGTTTTAAGGATCCCACGAGGGGAAGAAATGCCGAGGCAAGGCAATTTGTTAATCCAAAAACAAAGTACCTTATCTTATGCTATGGGGAACCCGTCATGTTGACAAGTCCGGTCGCTTCACGGGCCCGGGGTCGCGCATCTTGAACACAGTGACTAACCCAAAAGCGAGAGAATGTATATTTACTGAGGTATAGCGAGTACTCTGCGGAATAGACTGGGTTGAGAGGAGTCCCCAAACGGTTTCTTGAAGTAGCAGTTCGTGAACTTCGTCACTCAAGCGAAGAGAATACTGGTGCCTTAAGACGCTCATCTACTTCCTCTGCAGTGATGCGGCGACTGGGCTCCCAAACAACCATATCACGGAGTGGAACGAGACTTGTGGTGGGCCATCAGAGTCAATATCAAGCTGCTTGCGCTGTCGCTTGACCAGCCAGACAGTGGAGAAGCCACCATGACCAAGCTTGTGAATGACCGTGTAGTTGTCCCGATTGTTGGTGATTGTGTCGCCAATGTCAACGGGGTGATAGCTGCCGGGCGTATAGCGCTCGACGTGTTCGACGTGTTCCCGCATGATGAACCCGGTGTGTTGATACAACCAGAAGCGCGAGGGGCCTTTTTCCGCCATGGCGACACCTTTCCAGTGATAAACAGGCGAAAGCTGCAAAGGAGTGAGAAAATAAACAAGAAATCTCAACAGAAAGGTGGATGGAAGCAGTGAATGGATCAGACGATGAATGGATGGATGGATGGTGGATTAGATCAGGGGATGAAAGGTGAAGAAGAAACGAAATGTCACTGGGCAAAGCTGCTGCTGCTGCCTTATGATTGAAGGCGGGGTGAGCACTCTCGCACTGGCATTGGCAGTTGGTTCTAAAGACAACGGCAGCCTTGAAATGACAGCCTTGAACGACACTGGTCCCCAAGGAAATAAAAGCCCGCGCATGCCGGACTCAAACAGGTTGCAACATGGATAAAGTGAATACCCCAAGTTCAATGCTGGCCGACCTCGAATTTCTGGGGCTTGAATAAACTAAGGTTTTAGGTCTTCAACGCTCGTCGTAGAAAATCCATCCGTCATCACCCAAAACAACCACCTCATCCCAATGGAACATACCTCACATCCACTACGTATCCTCAGTCCCAAACACTCTCAATAAATCCCGACCATCTCCCCCGCCCACCGCGGCTCAACAAACAACCCCTCCGCCTCCACCCTCACCTCCCCGCCAACCGCATCCTCCACCCTCGCCCTGACCCACGCCTTCCGCCCCTCCACCCTCACCGTCTCCGCCACCACCACCACCCCACTCCCCACCCTCACGGGGCTCTTGTACTCGACATTCAACCGGACCGTCACCGCGATCCGCCGCGGCAGCACCGCAAAGCACGCGCGGCACATGCACTCGTCCAGCAGCGCCGCCGTGACCCCGCCGTGGACGATCCCGCTGTGGCCCGCGAGCTTCTTGCCCAGCCTGTAGAAGGCGAGCACGGCGCCCGCGGCCTCGGCGGTGAAGACGTAGGGGTGCGGGAAGATGAGGTCCGGGCCGGAGAGGGTGGCGCAGGTCAGGTTGTTGGGGACGTCGGGGGCCGGGGGGACGAGGGCGGAGCGGGAGAGGATGAGGGACGGGTGGGCGGCGCGGAAGGTGGTCAGGAGGGGGTGGGTGTGCACGAGGGTGTCAAAATCGGGGTCTGCGGTGGGGTTTGAGGTCGGAGCCGCGGTTGGGAGCGTGGCTGATGCTAGGTCTGGGATCGGGCCCGGGGTTGGGAGGACGGGACCGGAGGTGAGCTCCGGAGCGGTGTGGACCGGCCGGACGGGGGAGGTGGAGGTTGGGGCGGAGAAAGAGGCGGAGACCCGGGCCGAGGCGGGGAGTATGGATCCCCGGAGGAGTCCGCTTGCGGGCGCGAGATGAGCTCGCAAAAGGTGCCGAAACATGATTCTTACACGGGTCATGGGCTGATGGTTGCTGGCCGGTGTGGTTTCAATGGCTCTTTATTGGGTGTTTCAATAACGCTAGAGTACGCTCGGCAATGCTCGGAAAACGTGTTCCATTACCACAAAAGCATGTGCCCACCGGGCAAAAGGACGCTTAAGTAAGAAAACCGTCAAACATGCGCTGCCATGCCCAACGAGTGGTTGCCCCCGTGGAAGACGACAAACTGCGACCGAAAGAAGACGTCGCCCCAGACCTGGAAGCTCGATGTCGTGTGCTGGATGCCGCCAAAGCATGCTGCAACCCAGTTGTCAGTAACTTTCTACGGCCCGGACGAGGACACACCTACTATCGCCGGTAAACTTGCCAAAGTTGATATCAGTTCCCCTGACTCTGGCAGTGTAGCCGCCGGCATCAATCAGCAGGTCTGGCAGGGTGGCATTGCAGGGAAACGCCATGCCCCCGGCCGCTGGAGTGCGCCGCGCCCCGGGGACCTTGGCGTAGTACCCGTCCGATATCTCCTTGGAGACCAGCATGAGCGTGGTGCCCGTGTCGACGATGGCCTGTGCCGTGGGCAGTCTTGTCTGGCCGCCCCCAACCACAAACCCGCTCGTCGAAACCTGCCAGAACCCCTTGCTCGTGTCGGCCGGAACCCAGGACAGAGGCCCGAGAAACTTGGCGGGGTCGATGCGGCCAAACTCGTAGGCGCCGGCAGTGTCCCTGCGGAGATCGGCCGTGAAGAGAGGTTGGGCAAGGGACGGCATGACGTTCTCAAAGAAGGTCCTCTGCTTCACGGGCTTGACGGTGCTGAGCTGGGAAAACGCGAGGCCGAGGAGGCCGCTGAGGTGCGTGTCCTGGACAAAGGCAGATGACACAGCGGTGGCCATCTGGACGGACTGGCCCATCACGGTGGCGCCGCCGACATCGATCGTGTCGGTGCCCACGTTTCCGGCTGCGCTAGTGCCGTCGCCGTAGATGATGGAGAAGTTTGCCCCGGGCATGGGCCTGAAAGAACGCGAGAGCGATGGGTTGTACGCCTGGTGACCAGCTCTCGCAGAGGCGGGCAGTTGGGTGCTGAAGACCCAGAGGTCGGCAGACCCGGAGTCGAGGGCCACATTGATGGTCTGACCGCCGACCTGGATGGGCGAGATGTACTCGATGCCGCCGTTGGCAGGAGTTGCAGGGACCGAGCCAACTGCGTTCGCCGCCTGGGCTGCAGCACCCAGCTGCTTGAGCTTGAAGCTCTTCGAAGGCTCTTGCTGAGCATCCTGGGCCGAGACCCCAGCCTCGGGCGCATCTCCAACAGACTCCAGCAGCTCCTGGGGAATGGGCATTCGGTATTTCCGGTACGTCTTCAGCAGCTCCTTCGGTCCATCGCGTCTAAAGTTTGGATTTCTGATTCGGTCTACCTTGAATGAGCGTTTCTGGATGCTGGAGGGTGCAGCCAAACTCCGAGGGGCCCAGAGGAAGAGGAGAAGGAGCCTAAGAATAATGAGCGACATGGCTCTGGCGGGCCAGGGAGGTGTCAAAGAGTGCTTCAGTTTTAAGGCATGTGGAGCAGACGATGTCAAGTATCGACATGAAGGGACATGTGCCCAGAAGCAGGGTCCAGGCAAACCCAAACGGTTGGAAAGAGCGTTGCAGAAAAGAATTGCTGGAAGTTCGTGAAGGAAGTGGCACCTGGGTCGAGCAGCCAGGAGAAAAGAGAAACACAAAAGGGCAGTCACGAACAGACAAAACAACCACCCACCTTAGACAATGGCTTCAAGGTTGCCTTTAACATAGAGGCATGGAGTCAGCAATCAGTGCTCTCCTGGGCTCTGCAAAACAAAAGACGCGCCATCATTCCACAACACATGATGCTGATGCAAGTGTCCTGGTTGCACCGGACCTGAGCCAGGAGCGCCGGATCTTTGAGAGGTTGCGGAACTGATCATCTCGATCGAGATTGAAACAAGCTGAAACATGACTTGGCGAATGCCATGTTTCCTGCAAAGGGGAAGCGAAAGGCAAATGAAAATAAAGATGGCCAGACTGAAGCGAACAGGCTTGAAGTGTGTTTTGCAGAGGAATGTGCCCAGAGAGCAAGAAATTTTCCCAGGTTGAAAATCAGTTATTTCGTCAGGTGGCCAGGGCACAGTGAGACAGCACTTTTTGTGATCCCTCAGAGTCTCGGGCACGCTGCAGACGCTGCAACCTGCAAACAATTACCGAAGGCATCAGTCTCAGAGACAAGACAAGTTACAACGCAGACCCAGGAAAATGAGAGAGAAAAGAAGTTTGAAAGTAACCGTCAAACAAACAGGTGCAGCCGCACAGTGACATGGCAGTCTTTGACAGAAGGTGCACAGAGAGAGAGAGACAGAAAAGAGATCAAAGACGACGGGAGAAACCCAAAGCCAGAAACTTGTCTTTGCCCTTTTGGGTGTTTTGGTGATCGCAGCAAGAACGCGCCACATGCAGAAACACCAATCAACCACCCCGCACCGAGCCATGACCCTTGTCGCGCTGGGCACGTGATATGGCCCGAGGCAGGCGGTCCGTTTCAGCGCCGACGGCGGGCGCAGTTACTCTCAGGTCGGGGACTGGAGCCAAGTCCCCGCTTCACCGTCCCAGGTTCCCAACCTCGCAAATGATGTGCGCGACCAGCGTCCAGTGTGACGAAACGGCATCCATTCAGCCCGCCCAGATCCCGAGTCGGCGCCGCTCCGACATGTCCAGCCTGGATACGCGCCTTGCATTTTTTTCGTGATCGTCTTGTGTCGAGACCGCGACCGCGCCATCGCCAACGCCATTTTCATTGCACGCCCGCTGCCTGCGACGGGCCGCCGTCAGTCTGTGCCTCTGTGGTCAGCGCGACTCCAGTGGGCCACCTGCAGCGCTCGGATCGCCTCCGTTTCGCGCCCTCTTCGGCCCGACCCCCCCAGGGCGCAACTCCATCGCCACTCCGGTCGCCGCATCCGCCCTCGGCCGCGCCGCACCACTGCTCGCCGGTCGTCACTCTCGGAGGCATGTCCGACGAGGACTTCTCTGTCGCCGGTGGCGCCAGCGGCAGGGCCACGGGCCCTGGCAAGCACCGCGGCCCACGCTTCACCTGGAACTCGCTGGTGGAGGCCACCTTCTTCCGCTCCCTCTGCGAGTCCGTCTCGCTCGGCCTGCGCGACGGTAGCACCTTCAAGCCCGAGGCCTGGGACCGCGCCACCCAGGCCCTCATCGAGAAGCACAGCGCCTACGCCAACAAGGGCCACCTGATCAACAAGACCGACAATGCCCGCAAGAAGTACCGCCTCTGGCGCGGCCTGCGCGAGGATCCCGAGTTCTATTACAACAGCCAGACCCGTACCGTGACCGCCACCGAGGAGGCCTGGGCCAGGCATCTCCAGGTAAGCATCGCAGGCACAGGGGGTAGGGGGTGGAGAGGGCTAGGGTTGACGCTGACCACGACGCGCGCAGAAAGAGCCACTGGCTCGCTCCCTCCGCACCCGCCCGTTCGAGCACGAAGAATTCTACGAGATCCTGTTTCCCGACGTCATCGGGTCCGGCGGGGCGCCGAAACGGCTCACCAAGCCACGGAGGAAGGGCACAGATGCCCTCAATGGCACCGCGGAGCCCGAGGCGCCGGGCACCGCCATCATGGACCTGCTCACCGACCCCGCCTACATCAATCCCAGCCAGACACACATCCCCCCGCCGATGCAGCCCGCCATGCCCGCCCCGATGACCGTCCATCCCCAGCCCCAGCAACACCGCGGCCAGACGAACGCCATGCCACCGCCCCCGCCACGGTCCTCCGTCTCCTCCGCCTCTGCGCTGACCCCGCCCGAAGAGACGGCCCTGCAGACCCGCAAGCGCTTGCAGGCGCCTGACAACTCCTCTGCCTCCAACGCAGGCCAGCCCCCGATAAGCGCCGGCGCACCGCCGCCCCAGGTTATCTCGACCTGACCCAGCAGCAGCAGCAACAGCAACAGCAACAACCAACCCAACAGCCCCAGCAGGCCCACCAACCCCAAGCGCAACATCCAAACGCCACGCCTCCCATCGCCATACCCAACCCGGCCCCAGCCCTCTCCGAGACGCTGCACCTCCTCTCCGAAGCCCTGCGCGGCGGCAGCGGCGCCAGCGTCCGCGGCGCCAAGCCCACGCCAGGCTGGCAGGAGCAGGCTATGGACACCTTCTTCCGCGACTTTGCCGCCGAGGACATGGACCTGCAGCTCAAGATCGCCGAGAAGGTGCTGACGGACGAGAACAAGGCTATGGTGTTTTGCAAGATGCCCGATGTGTTGAGGCGGCACTGGGTCAAGCGGTTGAGGGAGGTGCACAATAGGATTGCGTAGCCTTTTTCTTCAACCCTCTTTTCTTGCGCTACTTCTGTTTTCCTTGGAAAGCGAACTGGGGGCGTTGTTGGCTGGGGGTTCTTGGTTTTCGTCTGGGGCTAGGTGGTGGGACTGGCGGTGATGGCAATGGTTGTCACTCGGATGGATGAAGGGAACAGATCAGATCATGAGAGACACGATGGCTTGGGAAGGGGTTTTTCGCTGGGTGCAGTTTTCAGGATACCTTACGGACGGTTCTGGCTTTTATTGTGTGGTGGTTTGCATTGCGGCGTTTCTAGGGGTTGTCTGGTAATGTTGGGATGGGAAGTCTTCTTTTCCCAGCTGGATGTTGGAGGTCATCTTTCTTGTGCCTGGATGTTGGAGGCTGATCTCTTGGCTGGGTCTCGAGCGTTGACTTGGCTACGGGTCACGGGCTGCGACGCGCCAGGTTCTGCGTTTTCCTTTGGATTTCTCTTGTCCTGTTATTTTCCCGCGGCGTCGCACAGATACCACCTGTATTCATAAGTGTTGGGCCGCTTTTTGGCTTTTGCATTTGGAAGGACTGATCTCTCTTGGGCTGTATGGTATTTGTCTGTATCTTGACCGTCGGTATGCTCACACATTGGACAGCTTTGCTCGGTATTGCACAGTTCTTGGACAGTCGCTGAACTGACTCAAAAACACTGGGCGTGTCGCAGCAAACTCGGTTCATTGAATGCTAGTCTCTACGCACAAGCACAACAGCCGCCCGAACGAAACGAGACAACCGCCCTTCCCCGGATGAGATGCAATCTGCCCAAGCTTTCCATGTCACTCCATCATTCAACCCCTTTCCGCCCCGTTGCCGTTCTGGGCACACCACCGGTTAGCTTCAACGCCAAACGCCAGTCTTGCATGCTGGTGTGGGAGTGTGGGACTTACAGACTTGGGCGTGGATACCCCTCTTTTTTACTTGGAGTGGGTTCCGCAGCCGGAGCAGGTGCAGCTGGGGCCGCAAGAGCAGTCGCTTCCGCACATGTTGATGGGTTGGTTTGGGTTGGTTTGGGTTGTTTAGAACCGGGCGGAGTTTGTGTGTTTGCTTCTTCTGTTTTGTCTGTTGCGTGATGGGGCAAGAAAGGGAAGAGGGGGGAAACGAAGGGAGGGGTTCAGGGTAGTATTTATCTATCTCCGTGGCCCCCCTCTCTTTCCGGCCGGTGGCGCCAAGAGGGGGTCCAGCTGACCTGATCTTCAAACCACATATTTCCCCCCCATCCGCTCAAGACGAGAGCTCCTCTCCACACAGGCCACATCCGCTGCCGCTCGGAGACCGACCCCGCCCACTCGGTGGGAAGTTGTTCGACACACACAGTTGATGGGCACAGTACGCGGGTTTGGCGTTGGCTCGCGAATGAGAGGGCGTTCCAGCTCTCCCAATGGGGCCCAGTGGTGCCTGGGCGAGCAAGTTGCGCGCATTGTGCGGGCGGCAGTGGGCTGTGGCACATGGTGTGTGGACACGGACGCTGATTTGTAGGAAACGGGGGACGGCTTGTCTCTCCACCCCCTCTCACAGTTGGCCTGTTGGCTCATTTGTGTTCTGAGGCGTGAAGAATCGACTGGGATGGACCGCATTTGGCTTCCCGCGCACAAGTCGCGCAGCTTTGGCACAAGCCGCGCACCCCTCCCTCGAGGAACTTAAAGATCCCAAGCTCGGTGTCGAGACGCCGAAATACCCGACCCCACGCTGCAAGAGCGAGAATGAGTGCCGGTGTCCGTCGGATAGATGCTCTTTTGGGTCACGATGTGCCTAAAGGAAACACCGAGCTGCATGTGCTCCGCAAATGTGCATCGAGATCACAAGTTACACGGCAGTTGGGCTTGGCAGGAGGCTGCCCCCAATCTCACCATGAAGCTGCTTTCTCCGGACAGTCCGAGAATGGACCCGGCATGCCACTGGCATGGTGAGCACATTAGAGTCTTACACCACGGCGACCTGGACAGTAAGGTGTTCTGGAGTACTGGGCTGGTGCCAAACCTTATCAACAAGGTCATCTCAACTACCTGGTACCCAGTTATCAAAGCTGGAAGCATCTTAAATCCGAGTTGAAATTGAAACTGCTCGAACCCGTTCTCTGCTTCGAATTGTCCTGCTCTTCGCAACAAAGCTTCTTACGTAACCCCCCAGCAGATGTTAGTCAAAGCTAATTCCGGACTCGGACTGTCCGCGGGATACATCAGTGCAGTGACTGGCTGGCCGATCAGAGTAGGGGTGGACGTGGGTTGCCCAGAAGGCTAATCAAGACCAGAACCAGATTCTAGGTACATCATGTGAACTGGAGAGCCAATGGTCAAGAAAAGTTCCCTTGGGGACCGGACTCGGAGACAATGCAATGGCCGTCGTTCCCAACTGGATCTCAGGCGTCAGGTCACTTTGACAGTCAACCTCCGTCGTGCGATGGGCATGTCATGAGTTTACCAAACAAGAACACAGCATTGGTTGCTTTTAGAACGTGGGACATTTCAAACTCTTTACGTGGTGTCATTGAAACCCCTGTCTCGGGGAAACCCCTGGGCAAGTCATCAACTCGAACAGTCAAAACCCAGATTCCGAGAAAAAGATCCCCCGCTTGAACGTTGTGGTACCTGAATGTCTCAGAGTTTGGTCCCCTTCACAGGTCATCCAATGAGACCAAGCCCTTGACATGGACCTTTACTCCCGGTTGAACCTCGCCAGCCTCTCGCTCAGCTTCCACCTGTGTTTTCAGGGTCTCGTCACCTTGTAGCAAAGTATAGGGAGAAAAACTACCTTATGATATCACCCTGTTAGCCATCACCTGCTTTGTCCCAGTGTCTCCCATCGCCAGCAGCAACATACGCTACACATCGCATCAATCAACACCGTCGCCTCATTCTCCTCTATCTCTGCAACCACAACAAGCCTTATCATCTACAGGATGCCCATACAATCAACACTTCAACCCCCTCTCGTCCCTTCCTGGTTCCTCCCCCGTTCTCACCTTCGTCTCCATCTCCACACGCCCGTTTTACGCCTCGCGAAACGCTCAATATTGGACGGCCCCCACAGCTCTGATGGGAGTGTTGTAAGAGTTTGGTTGGATGTAGGTCTCGGTCAGGAATTTAGGGCTTACTGGATGTGTACTTTCTTGCAATTGTGGGATCTTGCAAATATGACGGTCATTGGGTGCTTAATCCGAAGCCAGGTTGCGGAACTAGATATCCTTCTCATCCATTGACATGATTTACATCTGGAGCTGGGATCACACGATCAGTATCTCAATCTCTGCCGCCATCGTGTTTGAATACATCTGCCTCGCGTAGAAAACGGCGCTCTACACCGGCAACACCACCGCCACTGGCGGTCTCTAGCCCTTCTTTGATGTCTGAGACACCACATGAGCCAGAACAGCCCAGTGCTCAGCTACTTAAATTAGCTATGAGCAGTGTTCCCGCTTTGTTAAGGCGCAGCACGAGCCGAGGCTTGGTTCTATCTGTCTTGTTCTTTTATTGCTATGTTATCTCGGTGCCTTGTTCTTCTGAAACAAGTTTCGTGAGTTCAACACCGTCATAGACTGGTTTGTGGATGGCTATGTGTTTTCGACGTGAAGATACTACCTAGGCGAAAGACGGCCATGAGAACACTCCTGGGGTTTGCTGTTGGCCCTTGTCGGTGGTATGGAACGTGATCAGGGGTCAGATGGACTACTTTGAGAATCCACCCAGAGGATAGAAATGGAACCGTTGATAGCACTATGCTAGATACTCTTTTGCCTATTTTCAAGTCCTTCGGTGCCCTCAACCAGGACTCCAAACAATGCGGTCCACAAACCCTAATGACAGATGCCCTTTCCCATGAATGCGTTGCCCCGTCAGATCAAACCATCAATCTCCCTTTCCCAACCAACACCATGCCTGCAACCATGTGTCAAACCAAGCCGTCTCTTGCCTTCCGTTCCCCAAAAAGAAACCACGGACCGCCCTACCCCTGAGCCACCCCACAAAGCCATCTCTGCACCTTGATCAGCCTCCCCAATATCCCCACCACATCCGCCCAATCCCTTGTCCCAACCCGCACCGCCGCAGTAACCATCATCATCCTCACCCCACAACACTCCTCCACCCAACCACCCCCAGGCAACACCACCGCCAACACCTTCACCAACACCCCCTCCATCTCATCCCACCCGCCGCTGCCCCCGCCCGCCGCCGCCTCAGCAACCTCCCCGACGGCTTCCACCACCTCGCCAACCTCCCCCTCCCGCACCACCTCGGAAAAGGGCTGCCGCGCCCGCACCGCGCGGCAGTACACCACGGCCGCGAGCCGCACGGCGATGAAGCGCCGATTCGGCCGCATCCGCATGGTGGTGTTTGGCCTTTCCCGGCGAGGACGCGGACGCGGACGCGGACGAAAGCCGGCCCTGCACCCACTCGGACATGGCCTGGACTTTTTGCAGTTGCCATGCGGACGGCGCGCGGGCAGGGCGAGGACGGTGTCGAGGAGGAAGTCGACGTCTTTGAGCATGGCGGCGGTGGGGGGATCGAGGGTGGGGGTTGGGTTTGGGTTTGCTGTTCGGGGTTGGGGGACAGGGGCGGCGGTGATGGTGGTGGTGGTGGTGGTGTTATGTAGAGTGGCGGTGTATGCAGCGAGGTCGGCGTCGGGGAAGGAAGGGGTCGTTTCGAGGGTTATGGCTGTGAGGAGGTCTGCTCTGCGACGGAGGGTGTTAATGGGGACCGAGGTTGGTTGGGGAAATGGTAGGCAGGGTTGGGGCCGCAACTTACATCAGGGCTGTCTTTGTTAGGTTTCCGTCCATGCCCAGTGCTGTTAAACCGCCTCGCAGCCGTGTCATCTCGCGGATGCCGTCCATGTGAACGCCCAGTTCCTGTGTCTCACCCGCGCAGAGGTCGCTCATGACAAGTCTGACTACGGCGGCGACGGCGTCGTCGCCGATACACGTCTCGGGCTGCGCCAGTATGGCATGAAGATTTTGGATCGCGGAGCATCGCGCGGCAAGGATGGCGTCCCGGTTGACTATGGTCTTTGCCCTGAGCCCGCACGTGTCTGCGGCTGGTCTCCTTGTTAGCATCTTCCCTTGACAGGGCTGGCCTGGCCAGTGTTGTCCGTTGGGCGTACACAAGGAAGGCTGGGCGTGAGCCCCGTCTGGTGACAGAAATGGAAGAAAGTCGTCGGTGTATAGCGGCACGGTGTTTTGCTGAGCTGGGTAGGGGGATGATAACAAGTCTGTCATAGACCATTGTCAAAGGAGGGTTTTGAATCGGTAGGCCAGTGGGGGCTGGACATACCTTGATCCGTAATTCCCCAGACCCGACATGCCTCGTCAAAAGCAACATCGTTGACGCTTGTTGTCGTTGATGGACTCGGCGTCCAGTGTTCAACCGCATCCGGGTTCAGAACCCCCAGCGTCAAAGCCGAGAGAGCTGTACTTGTAGACGAGACGGGCAAGGTCGAGTCAGGGGCAGGAGCAAGAGGCAAGCGCGGGAGGAGCTCGGGCGCGCTCGATTCGCGGAGTCTTTAACGGTGGTGAGTAACATCGCGGCGGACGTTTTCTCTTGCACTTGCAAAACACTTACGGGCTACCCTCGTAGCGGCAGACAGGCTGGGGCATACGACGGAAGCAGTTTCGGCAAGGGCGTCGTTGATCGCACTAAAGACCCGTCAGCAAATCACACTGGTATTTGTTAGAGTCGAGCGCTTGTCTCGTGTCGACCTTTTGTTTGCGGCGGCGGCATTCGCCGCATGATCGTTTCTTTCTCTCGACGACGGGCTTCTTGGAGGGATGGGGTGACGGTGTCGCCGACATGATGCGAGCATCAGCTGTTGACAGAGCACAGGACAAGGACTGCGTGGGACAAGTAACCGAGGGACGGATATTGGCCCCGGCGAGTGTTCAAGATGGATGTTGATAAATCAAGCAGGACGGAAATAGGCGACACGTTCCAGAAGGCGTCAGGGGTAGTCGGCATCACCACAAACCGATAAAATGTCCCATCGTGGGCCAGTTCTGGCCCAGTCCTGGCCCAGTCCTGGCCACCCTAAATTCTAATTTGCCCCGTAGGGCTGAAGAAAACGGGCCCGCCAATTTCGCAACACACGACATCCAGTCGTCCCCGGCAAAGGCACAAGCCTACCCACACGGCAGTTCCCGCCACCAAGACCGTCATCGCTTCCGGATCCCCTCCTCGCGAAGACTGGGTCTGTTGGCGCAACGCCCCCGCCTGTGCCGGCCTCGCCTCGGACATGTTTCAAGGTGCGGTCTGGGCCTGGTGGTTCATTCAGCGGACCACCGAGCTACTGTCGCGCAGTCTTTCATTGACGGCCATCCTGGCGAAAAGAACCAGCCGGCGCAGCAGCGCGGGCTTATTTGCGTCCGAATCGGTCGAAGGGGAAGCAAAATTCCCGGTTCTCGAGAACACCAGACAAGTTTCAGGCCCTGTGGTTTTTTCCCCGCAATCCTGCGCCAGAAAGCCAAATCCAGGGTCAAGCCCGAAGGAGCATTTTATCGAATACACCGCGAGCTGCCTCCCCTCTACCGCGGAATTGACACGGCACCTACGAACCCTCTGAGCATGCCTGGCACAAGGACAAGGACACGTTCCTTGCTTGTGGGCCAGTTCAAAAATTTATCCTTAAATCTATTCTGCAACAGAAACCCAGCTGTGGCCACAGCCGCGCGCCATTCCCTTATTTACATCTTCTGGAGTCCTTGTCATGCTCGGGTCCGAAGGCCGGCCGCCGGCATGACGATGCTGGAGGAAGGTATAAATGGTGGAAATTTGAAACAACTCGAATTCACTCCGTAAAAACCCACCGTCGAAGTCTCGTCTGTGGAATCAGTGGGCGCCCATGACAGGGCAACGCTACCTCATGGGTGCCTTCACGGAATATTATCGTGACACCTACCGGATCTTACTCGAAAACACTAAAGTTAACGGCTTACTGAACTTGAAATTACCTTACCACGGCGTCCCTTCTGCTTGCCCACTAGGCAACAGCCCGCCCCTATTTTCCGTCTACTCGGCAGGATGACTTGGTGCGCCGAGGATACGTTCTGCGCCCGAGCCCAGGCAGCAGAGAAGAGGCGTTTCAAGCCGGCTCCCGGTCGTGCGGCGTCGGCAATTGGAGGTTCCGCCTGTGGTGCCGTTGGTAGATCAAACCACTTCTTCTGAACACTGGACACAGCCGGGGGTAGTGGTTCCTATCGCTAGGCAGCATCATGCGGCTCGACGCCACCGGTCCCCGGCCTTTGTGAATATTGTGACTACGCGCTGCTGACTCTGCTTTGCTCTGTCGTCCCCTCAGAGGCTGCGGCGTAATTATGTTGACGAGCGTGCATCGATTCATTTAATGCGGCAGGAGGATTGCGTGGTGCAAGTTGATGGCGGCTGTGCCGTGGTAAGTGTACTCGCGATTCGGACCTGAAGCGTTGCAGATGAGAGTTATACTGCACTGTCCAAAGCGTCTACATCACAAGCCAGAGCCCTTCAATGGCATGGCCATCACTGGTAGAAAAACCCTATCCGCTTCTCCCTGTCGACTTATGAGACTCGCTTTCCGAGTCCAGAGAACAGACGGGACGGACTTCCAGGATCGCGATCCATTCTCAGTGCGAGAAAGCACTCTTGCGTCACTGTGGGTCCATGGAAGAATGTCATTCCGGAGGTTAACAAACGCCGATACGGCAGAAATTAGTACAATGCTAGAAAAGAAAAATACGGAAGCTTTTGTGAGGAGAGAAAAATGCGTGGCAAGCGCCCGCCATTAAGTGGTCCCTCCGGCCGCCGCCGTCGTACTTTGCTCCAGGCTGTCCAGTGGACATTGCAATCCTGTGCGAGCACAGCTGGATGTGCATGCAACAAGATGTCCCTCGTTCTCACGCTCATGCTCCTTGCCCATTGGCTTGGTTGAAATAGCTGCCCACACCGTTAGCATCTTTCCTCTCTCCAAACCCAAGCAACCAGAACAGGGCACATCGAGACAAAACACCAAAAAAGAATACGCACTTTACAAACACGCCCTCGACCGCCCCAACAGCGCCCAGCACGCCAGCCCAAATCCCATGCCTCCTCACACCCCGGCCTCGCGGTTCCGTACAACCCCACGCCCTTGAACCCGCCAAGCGCTGATGCCCGACCAGGCCATCGTATTCAGCAGGCGGACTAGCGCCGCCGGCCCCTCCCTCGCTGACCTGCCCAAAGTGCTTCGCCAGCCACCCCTCGGCCTTGCGGGACCTTTGCTTTCTTCTTGGCAAGGTCGGCCTCGGCGCGGGCGCGCGCGGCGGCCTCGGCCTCCTCCTTCTCGCGCTCCTCGCGGTCGACGCGCGCCGCCTGCGTCTCCGTCTTGATCTCCTGCGACGCAAAGTCCGAGGGCACCGTGTGCACCGAGGGCGTGTCGACGTCGATGAGCGAGGCGGTCGACGAGGCGACCGTCGGCTCGACTTGCGGGGGTTGCGGGGCGGCGGCCTAAGAGAGACATAAAAAGTTAGGAGTTGTTACTGGGAAGGTGATGGGATAATGGTTATCGCCTACCTCCTCGGGAGACTGCTTGGGCCCCTTTGATGCGACTTCGGCGTACGACATCTGTGCGCGGGATGCGTTAGTTGCTGCTGAAGTTGTGTGGTTGGTTTCAATCTGCAATCGGTCGTCGCAGACGTGACCGGCAGAAGAGCGCAAAGCTTACTGTGGCTGAGTTTATGGATGAGGGTGAAAAAGGGTGTTGTTGGGTAGTGTGCAGCGACAAAATGATCGACGGCGCGATGGAAACGAAATGGTAAAGTGTGGTGTTGCTTGTTACACGAGATGGTTGTTTTGGTGAGGTCACGATGGCTTGAGACGGGACGGCGAGAACAAATAGGCGGGTGACGAGCACATGTGATGGGCTAAAACCGGGCTGGGTGCCAGCTGCCCTGCCCACTGGTGACCTCAGACCACAGAGCCTGGACGGTTGCAGCCAAGGCCCTGAGCAGACCAAGCAGACCAAGCAGACCAAGCGGGGCAGCGAGATCCCAGCTGCGATGACGTCGGCGGCTCCGCTTAGGGAAAGCTCCCGAATGCCAAGACTCGCTCTGGCGTTGGTTCTGGGCCAAAAAGCCCGAGGTCCAACACGCTTGGCTTGGGAACGGGCAGACGGGTTCCTGAGTTCACATCCCGATCCCGACCGTAGATCAGCTTTCCCCAATCACAGACACAGCCGGGATGCCGACCTTGGATGCACTGCAATGCACTGCGAGCAGCGGCTGGAGCTGAACAAGGTCTATTGCGCCTCTATCTACATGGTATACATTCGAGTCGTACAATGTGCGTGGGCATCCCACTCAACCCCCTCCACCAACACCAAACACGCTCATCGCTTGTGCATCAAGTGCTGTTGTACACGTCTAGGGGCCGTTTTTGCGTTTGGTAATTATTGCTCCTTGCCCTCGTTCGCCGCAGTCGCGTCGGTGGCATTCTTCGGGATCACCTCCTCCGCCTTCGGGGTCGGCTGAGCTGTCGTCTCCTCCGTCTTCGCCAGGGCCTCAACACCCTCGGGCGCCGGGGCGGCTGCCTCATCCTCGTCATCGGCTAGCTCGGAGCCGTAAACCTCGGGGTACTTCCGGAAGCAGTCCTGCATGTGTCTGGGAGTTGTCAGCCCTGTCCTTCACCCTTGTCCGACCAGAGTACGCACTGGAACTTGTCGATGCAGTCCATCCCCTTGGGCTCCTCCTTGGAGTAGACGAAGCAGCTGAACGCCGCCTTGAACTCCTCGCCGCACGGCCCGTCAGCCATGCCGCCCAGGCACGGGCAGGCCCAGTTGATCTCGCCCGTCTCGGGGTCGAACGCGCCCTGCTGCGTGGCCTCATGTGCCAGGGCTTCCGGCGAGCCAGGCTCCAGCTCGGGCTCGGCGACGGAGGGCTCGGCGGCGGCCGGCGCGGCTTCTGTCTCTGTCGGCTTTGCTTCCTCGATGGCTGCCTCAGTCTTCGTCTCTACGGGCTCTGTCGGCTTCGGCGGCGGTGGTGGCGGGGCGGCAGCAGCTGCTTGCCTCCGCTTCTCCTCGATCATGGCATCGATGGTGGGAAGGTCGGCATCGGAGAAGTGAGGGGGCGCAGGCCCGACTTGCGCTGCGGTGCGTTAGCAACGGGGAGGAGGCCAAGTCGGGGCCGGTGCTGAGAGGACGTACGGGGCAGCTCATCGGCAAAGATGGGGCTGGTGTTGTAGAAGTAGACGGCGGCCACGGCGAGACCCCATCGCAGGCCGGTGCCCTTCCATGTGCCCTTCTTGCTCGCAGGGGCAGTCGAGGCGAGCCGCCGAGAACCGGAAGCCACCGTCGGCCGGATTGCGCGCACCGCGCGGGGCGTGGACCGGAGTACTGTGCGATACATCGTGTCTGTGTCTGTGGGATAAGGAAAAGGAGGTATCGGCGCGGGCAGAGCGCAAAGACACGACGCGAAATGAAGGTGGCCGACCGCAACCCCCCGATGTTTGTAAGCAACTGTCTGCACTTGCCCTGCGCCAAAATTTCTGGCGAGGCCATCGCCGTCAAACCGGGAATTTCCCGGGAGCTTGCGCGATTGGCCAATGGGGTGGTGGACCCACCTTTTTCAGGCAGTTCCTCGACATCACTTTCACAACAACCTGGGACTTTGCGGCCTTGGGATGGAAGCTACAACTGACAAGACCTAGTAGCAAAATCGCGTGTTTTTGCTCAATCTAGATGCAAAACACACACCATTCCACCATTTTGTACGATCTGAAACTTCGATTTCCTCACGGTTGGCCGATGCAACAGTCTTGCCACACATCCTTGTGCCCTTGAGACCCAATTGATGAGAGAGGAGGATGGTCTCGATCGCCCGATACCAGCCCCTCCAACAACACGCAAGCACAGATAAGGTTGTATGCACGGAGAGGAAGTTAGGGCGCTGCTTGACCTTGAGCTTGGCATCAACATTTTCCCCATCTGTTGCCGGTCTCTACTCGCCGGGGTATTCTGCAGCCCCTCGCGGTCGCTCCCATCGCCGCGCCGGAAGCAGTGCCTTGACGGGGGGGCCGAGGCCGCTGCATATTGACCGGGCGAGCGCCGGACGCTGTAGATTGTCTGTATTGGCGCTCTCGCAGCCAGAGGTTCATCGACGACCAGGATGACGAAGTTGCGAGCAGGGACCACTGGTCCAGAGACTATCAGCCAGAGAGCGATACAAATCTACCCCTGGACCCAACCGACTCGCTTCTCCCTCCATCAAACCTACGTCTCTATCGTCTAGGCCCCGTGCAAGCCCCCAAAAATAGAAATGGCGCCCAAGGAAGGAGGCAAGCGTGGCATCAGCCGTAAGGAGCGGTGAGTGCGTCGTTGCGCCAGGTAATCGTCGTCGAAGATAGGTACGCAACCCGCGCCGGCCTCCTAGGCCAGCCAGCGACTTCAATCGGTACACGGCTTCTCCCTCTGCGGTCACCGTCACCAGCGGATACCATCAGAACATGCCCAAACTGGTTCGTGTCGTTCCTCTGTCGTCGCTTTGCTACCCTCCCATCTCCACAGAAACAGCCACATCCACTCTGGCCTCAACACACTTCCCTCCCCTCCTCGTGCCTCCCTCAAGTCACAACCTCTGCCTGTTCTTCCAACCTTCAACCGCCATCCTTATCGCCCCTCTCATCCCCACAAGACTCCTGCGCAGCGTCTCCCTGCCGAAACCGCCGCTTCACCTCGGCGATCCTGGCCTTCACCCGCGGACGGACAGCGTCATATTGCCCGTCCACCCGCACCACGCCAGCCCCTGGAGCAACCAGATCGATCCTGGGCTCGTCCCCAACTCCAACTCCAACTCCATGCCCACCGCACAACACACCCCTTGGGGTTGGTGCTGGGCCCCTGTCCACGGGCGACCATCCGATGCTAGGGCCCGCCGCGGGTGTGACGGCGGTGCCCGAGGGACTGGCGTCTTTCTCCTGCCGCTGTGCCACGCGGGTGGCAGCGTGGGCTGGCGGACAGGCGGCGCGTCCCGGCTGTTCCGTCGGATTCGGAGACAATGCGCTGAGCGGCAGGGAGTGTTCCGGCTCGGGCGGCGGCGGCGGCCGGCGCGCTGATGGCAGGAGAAGCGACGGGGGAGGCGGCAGGTCGGGGGTAGGGGAGGCGGAGGAAGGTGAGCGGGCGGCCAGGGGCGGGACCGGGACGGCGCCGTGACGCGAGCATGGCCATGAAGGGCGGAGAGCGGATGGCCGAGAGGAGGAGGGCCGGGGCGGAAGTCGGCTGCGGGTCTGGTGGGCCTCGGCCGTAGGCTTCGGTCTCGGGTGACCCTCTGCGGCAGAAATGTTGCCGTCACGGCCGACTCCCTCCGTGGTCTCCGCCTGGTCCCGGGGCGAGCACGGCTCAGACTGCCGAGGGGCGGGCAGTGCTGTCGAGTTTGACCCGCGAGGGGTTGGTTCGGCGTGCGCCGCGTCAAAATCGTTCTGGACGGACCCGGAGGCGTCCCAGCTGCCACAAAGCCCATCATCATACCCGCCCGTCGCCCCGTCGTCTGACTCCCTGTCCTCCTGGCTGTCCTCTTCGCTGCTGGCGCAGGGCACGACATAGCCGACGTTGAGGGGCTCGGGGTCGAACAGGCCGCCGTTGTGGAAGCCCTCGTCGGCTTTGGCTGTGTCGTCGCTGTCGCTTGTGGGGCCGTCTTCCTCGTCCAGCACAACCCACCCGCCTTCGATGGGCGGCGGGTCCACGGGCGGAGGGTTGCGCATCCGGTTGACCGTGTCGAGGGCGTTCCGGCCGGCGTGGCTGGCGACGCGAAGGGATGCCCGCAGGCGGGAGCGGAGCGTGTTCGCAGTCTTGTCTGACGCAGGGACGCCTGGTTTCGTGGGGGAGATAGATGCTTCGGCGTGTCAGGCTGACTCTCTGAAACAGGCAAGGCAGGGTTTCCATGATACTTACATGGTTGACGAGGCATGTCTTTTAGAGGTGAGTGGGAAGAATTTTGACCAACTTTGCGTGAATAGTGATTGAGAGCCTGTTCAGAAGCAGAGAAGGAGGTTGCTGAGAGTAGAAGAGCGACAATTCAACATAATAGCGAGAGGCTCAATGAGAAGTAGTTAATAAATAAAGACACAAAGCCAGACTTTCCATTACCCCCAGCATCGTCAACTTGCATGGTGCAACAGCGGGTTGTCTTGAGGGCGTGACTGGCTGACAATAATACTTTGTTCATCAGCGGCCGCCGCTGCAAGACAGAAACATGGCTCATTGCATCTCTGTTGCATGAACGGTCACCGGTGCACTGTTGCCAGCACAGGTGCAGCTGCACAATGAGACTGAAGTGTTGTTCCTCTTAGGTTGTTGTTGACACCGAACGGCGACTTACATGTCCAAATCGGGCCTCGACCAGACTCTGCTTATCCCGGCCCCACTTTGATGATTGACGACTTCGTGTTTCCTTGGAGCTTGAAGCTTATCCTCTTTACATCACCTCAACTCTCAAAACACTCAAAGATGCAGCGATGAGCGCATGCAGCACCACCGAGCGCACGCACTCGGCCACAGTCGAATGGCAGCCCGCCAACCTCATCCGGCGCCGAAGGCAAGCCTCAGATGAGAACCAGGGCCAAGACTCGGGATTCGCCCTTGTAGTGCTCAACCAACCGCTGCACGCTCAGCTTGGGGTGGTGCGCCGGATATGGAACAACGGTCAGTATTTCTTACTCGTTCTGGCAAATAAAGTTCACAGTCCAGAAACTGACAACGGGTGAAGCCCAAGTCCGCATCGCCGCCGACGGCGGGGCAAACTGCCTCTACCACGCCGCCGGCCAGCACGGCGACCCCTGCTTTGTACACTTCCCTAAGACCCGACCTCTTCCCCGCAAGCAAACCTACTGAAACCTCTCAGGACGACCTCACGCTCATCATCGGCGACCTCGACAGCCTCAGCCCCGAAGCCCGGCGCTACTTTGAGTCCGGCACGGGCAAGACCCAAGTGATGCGCGACCCGGACCAGGAGTCGACCGACTTTGGCAAGGCGGTCGCCCACATCCGCGCCCACTACCACACGCGCGCCGAGAACGACACGCCGCTGGACATCGTCGCCGTCGGCGGTCTGGGCGGCCGGGTCGACCAGGGCCTGAGCCAGCTGCACCACCTCTATCTGTTCCAGACGGACCCGTGCTACGCGCAGGGGCGGATGTATCTCTTCAGCTGGGAGAGCCTGACGTTCTTGCTCAAAGCCGGCAAGCACCGCATCCGGGTCAGGGACGGCCCGGCGGGGGAGGGCGACGTGTTTGGGAAGCACGTAGGCATCCTGCCCGTGGGCGAGCCGAGCCGGATTACGACCAAGGGGCTGGAGTGGGATGTGGCCGACTGGGAGACCAAATTTGGGGGCCGGGTGAGCACGAGCAACCACGTGTTGCCGACGACCGAGGTGGTCGAGGTGGAGACGACGCGGGACGTGCTGTTTACCATTGCGCTGCGGGAGACATGAAAATCCGAGAGGGGGCACGAAGGAGATGGAGATAAGACCGCCGGCACCAGCCTGCCATGACACAGACTCTCGATTATAAAGTAGCAGGCCCAGTGTCCCTCGGGACTCCCCAACTCCAACGCTAAATGCAAGCAAACCTGTCAGACAGTCCCACTACCGCAGGTAATGCAGCACGAGCCAGCAAAACAAGAAAAACACCACCACCCCACCCGCAAAGATCCACTTATCCTGCCTCGCCCGCCTCTCAATCATGCGTATCGTGTCCCCCGAAATCCCCAGCGTGTTCCCCACCGAGTACAGCCTCCGCTGCGTCGACTTGAGCATGTCCCTCTGCTGGCTCAGGTCCCCGAGCACCGCCTGCCCGCGCGCAATGTAGTCGTCCAGCGCCGAGTGCGTGCTCGCGAAGAAGGCCTGCTCCCTCAGCGCGTGGCCCTCCCGCGTCACGTCCCCGCTGCCCATCCCCAGCCCGCCGCCTCTCCCCGCCTCGGCGGTGCTCGTGGTCCTGGCATGCCCCCCGCCTATCCCATACCCCGAGGCCGTCGTACTGGCCCCCCCCGCGGTGCTAGCGTAGGGGTTCTCGGGCGTGGCTGCCGCGAACGGCCGGCGCCCCAGCAGCTCGCTCCTGTTCTCGGCGTGGGCGGCCTCCTCGCGCGCGGCCTTCAGCGCGTCGAACTGCGCGCGAAAGTCGGCCAGCTCGGCGCGGAAGTCGCGGATGCGCTCGAAGGCCTTCTCCTGCTTGGTCGGGTTGAGCTCCTGCTTGGCGAGCGCGTTGTACTCGTCGATGGTGCGGGCGAAGGACGTGAGCGAGGCCGAGAGGGAACCCAGGGCCGCGGGCGTGAGCGGGGTCGTTTGTAGTTGGGAGGAAGACGGGGTGGAGATGGCGGAGAGATCTTTGCGGATCGTGGTGCGCTGTTTGAGCGCCGAGTTGAAGGTTGTGTTCTGGGAAACGAAAGTTAGGATGGAGTTGCTGATGGAAAGGGGGAGATTTTGGGGGAGGGTACCATCCTGGGGAGTTAGGTGTGTTGCATGCAGCAGATGCTAGTGCCGATGGCCTGGATTACTGAATTACTGAACAACCCAGACTCAAAATCAGGGGGTATTTTTTTGTCGTGGTTGGGAATCGTCGCGGTGTTGCTTGGTGGATCTGGTTGATGCTGTCATGATCGCCTGCAACCTGGCTTCTGGAGCCAAAAAAGTCCAGAACCCGCAGGGTGCCCAGAAGTGGGTCTCTACTTCCAGGTTGCACTTGAGAGTGGGTCACCGCCCAAATTCCCAAAGGTCAGAACAGTGGGGCTCATCCTTTCATTCTCAGACATCGTCACGCCTCAGGAAACCACGGCATCCCTTCACACATTGCCGTCAGGCTTGTTTTGCATGTCCACGGGCAATACTACAACTTTCAGTTCTTGATCTGCCAGTACTGCAACGTACCGTACATTTGGCGTTTCCCGGCCGGCCAGACTGGACAAAAATAACCGTTCAGCTTCAGGCGTTTCTGAAGTTCTGATCTGGCTTTTGGCCAACACAAAGACGGCATCGAGAAACAACACACACCTTCGACATGCCAGTCATGACATACACCGAAGAACTTTGCCTTCTGAGGAATATGCCAACATAGGTAAGGTACTTTGTAACTAGCTCGACTATGAAACAAACATTGGGTATCCTGCACCTCCCTCCGCCATTACGTCCACTCCTGGCCGCGATACAACCAGACCCTTGGTTAGGCCACATGGGTCTTGACCTTCCGATATCTGATCACCTCGACACCCTCCTCATCAATGATGCGTTCGGCGACAATCTTGTGCCCCCGCACGGCCGGCCAAAACTTGGTCCACAGCGTCCAGTAGATGCCGCCGAGGATCAAGACGCCCACCGCGACGACGGGGAAGACGTAGTACGGGTACCCGTCCGCCCAGATATCGCCGTCGGCGGGCGGGATGAAGGGCACGATCGCCAGGAAGGCGTTGCACAGCAGGAAGATGACGGTCACGGGCAGCCACGTGCGCCAGCCGGGCTCCCACGGCTCCTTCTTCTGGTACTGCAGGTAGATGAGGCCGGCCGCCACGAAGCTGTTGATCCACGCGCCCGGGTACGTGTACAGGTTGACGATGAAGTTGTAGGCCGGTCCGGGCGGCGGGGCGAGCAGGACGATGATGGTGACGAGCCAGTGGAGGAACAACTATCGAGTGTCAGTCGGTCTATCCTCTGTCTATCCTGTCAGGGTAGAGGGCAGCTTACAGCAGCAGCGGGCGAGTTGAACGGCTTGTTGGACCCCCACACCCGGCTCAGCGGCAGCAACCCCTCCTTGCCGAGCTCCTGGTTGAGACGGGCGTGCGCGAAGCTGACGGCCAGCACGTTGCCCAGGTTGCTCAGCGCGACGAACGCCGGGAGGGAGCGCGCGCCCGCGCTGTCGCCAAACACGTTCTTGAAGAAGAGCCCCGCCACAATCACCTCGGACGTCGCCAGGTCCGACTTGGGGATGGCCGCAAAGTAGGCCACGTTGGCGAGCACGTATAGGATGGTCACGCCGCCCACGGCCAGGGGCGCCGCGATGGTCAGCGTGCGCCGCGGGTCCCGGATCTCCCCGAGGACGTAGTTTGCGTTCTCCCAGCCCTTGTAGCTGTAGACGATGTTGAGCAGCGCGTTGGAGTAGGCGTACGCGCCGCCGCCGCCGTACCCCTCGCCCGACTCGATGGCGAAGGCGTTGTCAAAGTTGTGCGGATCGGGGACCAGCCGCCGCCCGGCCAGCGCGGCGAACCCGGAGAAGACGATAAACACCAGCACGGCCACCTTGAAGACGCCCAGCACGTTGAACAGGCGGATACCCCATTTCGGGAGGGCCGCGTGCAGCACCACGGCAAAGGTCACGCAGGCGACGCCGATGCCGCGCGCCCGGTAGCTGTCCTTGAGCTCGGCGCCCGCCGCGTAGAGCACGTAGCGGCCGAACGCGAGCGAGTTGCCGGACGAGAAGCCGAGGAGGATCATCTGCGACGCGAGCACGCACGTCGCGAGGTACTTGGGGTGGCGGTAGATGTGCTCGAGGTAGTTCTTCTCGCCGCCCGAGCGCGGGATGGCCAGGCCGAACTCGAGCCACACGCTGAGGCCGCAGAAGGTGAGGATGCCGCCTGCCCCCCCGCCCCTTTTGGTCAGTTGCGAAACTCACTTGGGGTGTTGACGGACCACAAGAACTCACCAATCACCCATAGCATCAGGCTGATGCCGACGGACCCCGTCGCGGCAAAGATGCTCGAGGGCGTCGAGAAGATGCCGGTGCCGATCATCTTGTTGAGGATGAGGAACACGGCGCCCGTGACGCCCAGCTTGCGCGAGTCGTCGTACGCGTACTTGTTTTCCTCCTTGATCTCGCCGACCTCGACGTCGTCTTGCGACGTCTTGTCGTGGACGTGGTCGTGGTCGTTGACCCCCTTGGGGGCCGCGTCCCCAGTGGACGGCTTCGTGAAGATGCCCATGGCAGTCAGTGTTTTCTTCTTTGGGGTCTGGCCAGACAGAGGGAGTCCGAGCAGGCTGATGTCGCAGCGGGTGCCGATCCCTTTTAAGTACAACCCAGCCGCCAGGTATCATGCAGCGTGCACCCCCGCGCGCCGCCGTTTAAAGTTGATAGCAGACCACTTAAGGAGCATCAGATCACTTGGTGTGACGTGACACGGATGGTGCACTGGCGCCATCGATGGCAGAATCCTCGAGGGTTCAATGTTTGCTACCGGGCTGCCGGCTTGTGATTGCTGCAGCCTTTGATGTCATGCTACATAGCATGCGCATCGCATCTGCCCTGCACATCACCACGAGACAGGCGTGACAGGTCGGGCTGGCCGAGGGCTGTCAGAAGCCCGGGCGCCGAGACTCTGGCACGGCAGGATGGTTTACCCTATCGGGGAGGCGAGCCCGATGACATGATTCGGCCCCATGAATGCCATCCCGCGAAGGATGCAGGAAGGTGTTTACTTTGGACGTCGAACACCCGCGGCACGGTCTCTCGGGCACGGCGTCTTGGCTGCCTGTTCAGGGCAGCCGCAGGGCGAACCAGAGCCTTGCTGATCTTTTGCTCCCGCCCGAACGGGAAGGTCGTCAGCTGATGGACTGGGCGCCCTCCAACCGGTCCAATTCACCGATGTCGTGCTCCCGGCCAAGCATTACGGCAGCTCCCGCACGCCAATGTTCAGACGGCATTTGAGCTTCAACCCCTGCCACAATCCGGCCATGCTCTGTCACCCTGTCACCTGTGGTGTGACGTTGTTGCTGCTCAGGGCTGGAGCTGTTTTGCACCACGCCGGGAACAGGTGTCTGAGGATCTGGAACACTTGCACAGCGAACTGCTGCCCTTCTTGGGTTTTGGTTGCCATCACTAACCCGAAACTCGTTGGTTTGGATTCGCCAACAGTAAAGTGAGGAAGGAGAAAGGTGGGCAGCTCAGGGAAGTCTGTGGCGGCGGATGTGCAAGTGTTGCGAGGGACGGAAAGCGACGTGGACTTGGTTTGCAGCATACTATCCATGGGAGGGGATGCTAACCCCGGGATTAGATCCCGCTGCTGTACCAACAACCAGGTCACCTTCTTGGAACTAGGTAAGACGGGGCAATGCTACCAACGTCGGCCCCCTCAAAACGGCCTTTGCGCGCACGGCGACGGGCTCACCAAAGACAGCACAATAGTATATGATCAAGACGCATGGTGGTCTTGAATATGGCGGTTGAATTCACGCCAGCAGGACCTCAGCTTCAAGCGTGTGCTCAATGTCACTGGCTCCAGTCAACGTCATGGCGACATGAAACTCAGGCTACGCACTGCTCATCGAAGGGTTCCGTGTCCTTCTCCCTACTGCGTAGTAAGTCAAAGATGATGTAATGTTCTGCGGACATTTGGGATTCAGTTAGGTGAGGCGCGGCGCTGTCGGCTATCTTGTGTTCATCTCTACCTTGGCGATATCTCGGGTCGCAACAATGGGTGAGATGTACGACAGCAAAGCAGTCCCAGGTTCCTGGACAGAAGAACCTGTCCAGGACCCGACCATGCGACTGCATCCAGACGCAGACGCCATATTGGTGGTCGAGAGCAATGACACGGCGTCGGAGAATCCACGAAAGAAATTCCTGGTATCGTCGGCAGTCCTGAGCGCCGCGTCTGACTACTTCAGATCCCTCTTCCAATCTGAGTTCAAAGGCGGAGCAGAGACACGGCTAGGAGACTGTCCCACGATCGTCATGAGCGAGGACGACCCCGTGGGCATGCAAATACTGCTCGCTATCCTTCATTACTACAACCTCGAGGTTTACGACACCTTGGACCCAAAGACCCTGGCCGCCGTTGCAATATGCAGCGACCGGTGCGACTGCACAAGAGCTTTACGGCCTTGGATTTCCCAGTGGTTCGGCAAAGTCAGCGCGACAGCGGACGTGGACGAACTGGGGTTTCTCCTTGTGGCCGCCCATTTCTTCCATTCCGCGGACCATCTCAACGACGTCTCTGCTCGGTGCGTACGGCACGCAAGGGCTGGCCTCGCATCGGTCTGGGAGAAGCACCCTATGATCAACATCCTTCCACCAGAGAACAAAGGTCAGATGGACAGAAACAAGAGGCACCCTATGAGCTGGCACAGAGCCTAACACTACCAGATGCCTTGGCGGCTCGAGTATCCCAGACCCTTGACAAGCTACACCGAGAGTTACAAGCCGTCGAGGGTCGACTACGAATCCAGGGGAAGGGCCACAGAATGGATCACAGCGTTTGCGCGCGTTGCGGACGCCGGTTCCTAGGCTTCGAGGTGCCAAAACAATGCCATTTGTGCCAGAGCTCCACTGTGCACGAAGGGTACTGCACGAACCAGACCCGGATAGCCGAGTACTTTGGTGTCTTGGGCCGGACGGGACTGTGGCCCTCGTTCGGGCCGTTCAAGGAGTGCACCGTCTCTGAGCTTGCGGACCGCTTGGGCCGTGTCAAGTATGACCAACAACACCGATGCGAGGCCGACACGCAGTGCCCGCTGCGAAGAGCTTTGGAGGGGCTGTCTCACAATGCGAGCCGAATTGTGAAGGATATTGGAGGGATATCACCAGAGAAGGGAGAAGCAGCGTGAACCGCTATTTGCATTACACGTGGGTTCGAGCTCTCATGGTGCTAGAAGGTACACTCAGTTATGCTCGGATAAAGTGCTGTATTAGCTAGGTACCTAATTCAGTCTTCACAATGCAATTTCTTTTTTCAGACACGTGCCATGTCCTGTATTGTTGGTACGGAACAACGTCTGCGCTGCTCAATCATTCTCACATCAACCAAGATGCTGGCGGAGGGGGATGGCGGGATGCTGGAAAAGGAGGCTGGATCACTACATCCGAAGCTTGGAGAAGGACAAGGAGAGGGAGGCCTGGGATCCTCAAGAGCATGAGGATGAAGAGGTGGACACAATCGAGCCTAAGGGCCCAGAGGATGCGTGGTGGATGATGATATCGACGGATATGACCCACGACGAGTTCTATATTGATCTGGGCGCTTCGCTTGAGTTCTGGTGGGTATAGTAACAGGAGACTCCCAGGATGCTATGGCAATGACCTGGCATGGCTGAGGGTGCCATGGACTGAAGATTCAGGGGAGTGCATCCAGTCTCCACCCTCCGGCAGCGCCAGCGATGGAGTGTGGTGAACCCCTTTATCTCTCTCGAAAACTGTTTTTTTGGCAGTGTCTCGGGTTTCACGGGCGCCCCACCACTCAGCGACGATCGAGTCATGAACTGATGCAGAATGCGTGCCGAAGAATCGCATCATTGATTGTGTGCTGCTGCTCGTGTTGCTGCAAAACACAGGGCACGCGCAGTGCAGCAAGCGGTCGTCACGCAGCCTGTCATCTGCGGAATCTGGGCTTGGGGCAACAATAAACATGGATGGACAAAAAAAAGGAGCGTGTTGCCACAAGCTGAGAGCCAACCAGCGCACGTGACTTCGCGTCCGTGGTTGCTTTTTTCCCCAACGGTTGGCCTGCATGCTGCAGCGTGCAGCGGAACACGGCACTGGCAGGGGATGAATGACAAGTGGATGATGCGGGACTGTCGAGCCCAGAAGCAAGTCTTATCTCTGTTTTGGTTGCATGTTTGAACATTGAGGGTTCTTTTGGCTTGTTGCTGACATGCAATCGAGCCTGCTAGCCTCCAGGATGACTTTTTAAACTTCGCAATCGGTATTCTTTCAGCCAAAAGGAGAAAGAAAAACTCTTCAACTTAGGTTCGTGCAAGCGGGACGGGAGACAGCAGATGCGACAGGTGGCAGTGTGTTCTGGGCCCTGTGTCTCGGGTGGAACTGGCCGCGTGGCTCGCTCTGGGGACCGTGCTGCGGCGTGGGGTGGCTCCCCAGCGCCCCGTCTCCAATCCTGCCCAGTCTGAGCCAGAGTGTGTGCACGGCGCACCTGCTCGGGCCCGCCAACCGCTTGCTGGGCCGCGGCGGCGTCGCGCGAACCGCGTAACCAACTGGCAGGCGGATGCAAGCCCACCACCAATTCGCCAAATCTCGCAGCACGAACCCGCAACCCGCAACCCGCACCAACCCGCCCGTCGTGCACCCGCCCACGCCCAATCGGCGCTGCCACCACGTCGCCTCACACACTTGCATCCCGGGCTATTTTGCTGTCCACGCTCTGGAGGCGCGCATCCCCCCCGCGGCGCAATGACGGACCCGGAATCGACCATGGTTCCGCGTCGACTCGACCCGGGACTCGGACTCGACGGGGACAAAGACCCCAGGACATTCCCATACTCGCCATCCCATCTCGGCCCCGGTCTGCACTACGGGACCACCAACGAACCCGGCTTGCTCTCGAGAGGAACTGCCGCGGCAACACGGCCCTCCGCCGCCGACGACGCGACTCGCTTCGCCCCGGCCCCAGTCGGCGCCAATTCGACCACTTCGGGCTTTGCCCACTCCCACTCCCAATCCACCAGCCAACCCTCCTCGTCGTCGCCCGAATACCGCGCTCCCGCCGGCCACGGCTACCCCCCTCAATTGCCTAACCGACACCACCTCGCGCTCTCCGGGAGCAATTCACAGCGTGCCGCCTCGACCAACGGCGTCGACCCCGTGTTTACCCCGCCCGCAAGCGGAGGCAGGTTGAGTCCCGGCAACACCAGCGCCCACGGCTCCAGCCAAGAGTCCCAGTTGCTACAGCTCTCCCAGATCGCTGCCGCCCAGGCCAGGATACCCGAGGACGCCCCCGACATGGCCCCCGGCGCGTCCAGGAAACGCATGGCCGACGGCGTGGTGAAGCACACGCGCGACACGTCCAATGCGTCCCCGGGCCACATGGTTGGCCACTCAAGGAATACGAGCACCGTCAGCGTGGCTTCCACTGCCGGGAGCCGCATTGGAGAGGTATTACCATCTCAGCTGCCCTCGTCCGCTCGGGCCATGGATCCCGCGCTAATGCATCTGCAGCTCTCTGCTGAACTGAAGGCGCGCTTGTCGTACGCCATGGTCAAGGTGAACCATGGATGGCAGGCCCACTCCATTGACCAGGTCGAGACGTTGGCGTCACACGCCGCGTCGCCCGCCTCGAGCGCCTCCACAGTTCACCTCCGGAACGAGTCCTCGGCGAGCCCGCAGCTCTCGGCCGTCTCTCACCGCGCCAGCAACAACACGACCCCAGCCACGGGCCCACAACACCAGTATTCCGCCCGCCCCGGCGATCCCCAGTGGAGAGAATCTCCGCAGTCCACCTCGCGAGGAAGTTCAGCATCCCCCGTCAAGACCGCCCACAGCCTCGCTCCACCCGTGTCCATCCAGCCCTCCCAGCCGCCGCTGGGCAATCCCCGCCGCGAGCCCAACCCACGCCATGTCCCCTCCTTCCTCTCCGGTGCTCACCACACCTCGCCCCGCGCAGGCCTGCACACCACCAGTCCCTACCTCGCCCCGGGCCGCCCGCACCGCTCCGCCATGACCGAAGCCATGCTCGTCTCGCCGCACACCAATGTCCGCGAGCAGGACGCCATCGAATCCCTCCTCTTCATGAGCAGCCCGGGCAACTCGGCCAACCTCAAGCACGCCTTCCCCACCTCGGCCTCCCAACCCCTCCCCTCGCATCACCAGCAGCACCACCACGCCCGAACCGCCCTGCCCACCTCCCAACCACCCCGCAAGAGCCTCCCTTCCGGCCGCCCCGCCCACCACGCCCGGTCCCAGTCCCACTCCCAACCCACCGTGACAAAACGCGTCGGCTTCGAAACCAACAAGTCCCCCTCCGCCATGGACATCGACGACTCCCCCTCCCTCTCGGCGGGGTCCCCCATGTCCATATCGCGCGGCACCCCCCGCCGCCGCCTCACCGTCACCAACGGCACCGGCACTAGTACTAGCATCACGGACGGGAGGCCGCTGAAGCAGATCCCCCTGTCCTTGCCGGTCGCGATCCCCGTGTCGGCGGGGCTGACGGTGTCGTCGGCGCGCCAGCGGCCGGCGCTGGGGGACGACGAGATTGATCGCATGCTGGACCGGGCGGTGGCGGCCGCCGAGGCCGGGGAGTCGGATTCCGAGGGGGAGATTGAGATTCCTGTCTCTTCGGTGAGGGGGCCGCGCGGGAGGGGGGGAGGAGGCGGGGTTGGGGTTGGGGTGAGTTAGGAAAGGAAAGGAAAAGGGAGTTGAGGTGAGTTTTGTTTAGTTTTGTTTGGTTGCGATGGTCTGAATCGATTTGGGCTGGGTTGAGTCGAAGTGGATTGAGTTGAGTTGAGTTGAGTTGAGGAGTTGAGTCGAGTTGAGGAGTTGAGTCGAGTTGAGGAGTTGAGTCGAGTTGAGGAGTTGAGTCGAGTTGAGGAGTTGAGTCGAGTTGAGGAGTTGAGTCGAGTTGAGGAGTTGAGTCGAGTTGAGGAGTTGAGTCGAGTTGAGTTGGGTTGGGTTCGTTAAGCTGAGTCGACTTGAGTTGGTTGAGCTTGGTTGATTTCAGTTGCGTTGGGTTGGGCTGCTTTGAGCCTGGTTGACTTCAGTCGAGTTGGGTTGGGTTGCGCTCGGGGTCGTACCAGGTCAGGTAAGAGATGGAAAGCCGAAGGACAAGTGATCAGGACAGAGAAGTTGCATGCGCTTCTTTGGGTTTCTGTCTCGAACAGCTATATGGGTTATTGGTTTCGGGGACGGCGTTCGTGGGCTGTGTCGCTCACACGGTAGAGTTGCATTTGGGACTGGCGTTCAGGGTGGGAAAGGTTTGCATCAGCGCCGCCGGTGCTGGCGGGTGTATATAGCTCTGCATCGCTTAGGCAGCAAATATTACTATGGGCATTGTTATCCAGTTGGTTCGGCGTATCTAGGGTCACAGAGCTTGGAAACCGTCACAAAGGACATGAAGTGAACACTGCGCGCCAACCCAAACCCAAACCCCTGGAACCATCTGGCAGGTGGTAACGTGAACATTTTGAACCTCTCCACTGGGTAAAGACCCCGAATTAAAACCTATCCACATCAGCCCAGATTCTATCTATTTCCTCCTGGTCTAACCCTGATGAACCCCAGTCCCATGTCTCGGGTGCATACCCATTGTAAGAAAGGGCTTCATCGTCGCCCAGTCTCAGGCCAGGCAGGATGTCCATTGTCGAGGGCCCCTCTGCGGATTCCTCTTCCGCCACCAACCCCCTTTGTAAACCACTGGGCGATCCCTCCTCACTGCTCTCGCCAGTGACGCCCTCCACTGGATCATTCAGCCGGGATACGCTCGCAGGCGGAAGTGTCTCAACCGCAACGCCAGAGTCCGCCTGCGAGCCCCCCGCTGGAGTAGCGTCTTGCGTCGACATGGCCCCGGTGACGTCGCTCTGCACTGAAACCGGGGGCCTCGTGGAGATGAAGTCGCCCCACGCGCGCTCGAACCCTTCGCGAGCGAGCCACCGCACAATGCCCTGCCTCTCTTCCTCGGAGAGCCGCTGGAAACCCGGGTAGCGACCTGCGTCGACCATTGCCTGTGCTGCCCGGTCCAGAATGGTCTCGCTGTACGTGTCCCAATGTGCGCGGAACGACCACAGCTCCTCTGAGACGTTGGCGTCCTGGTACGGCGAGACGGGCCGTGGGCGGTTCGGGAACACAATTTCCCAGAGCACAAACCATTGCTCCTCAACCGTGGATTTGGGATTCGATTTGCGCGAGAGCTGTCTTCGCTGCTCGTGCGTGAGGCCGTCGAGCTGCGCAGAAGGTGGGCAGAACAGACCAGCAGGGTCGGCAACGTGCTCCTGATGCGATCGTTCGTCGGGGAAAATCCTCGAGCAACGACCGCAGTAAAACTCGGGGCAGTGGCCGCGGTTCAGGTTGTGCTTGACGTCGCGGATCCGGCTCAAGACCTTGCTGAAACAGCAGTCATACTTGCTGGGATGTGCTTTGGCAAATGGGCAGGCGAATATCCTTTTAGAAGCGTTCACAGAGCCGGATCGCTTCTTTCGTTTATGAGGAGGCTTTCCAGGCGGCCATTCATCGCCATCGCCCCTGGTCGTTTGACGTCTTTTCTTCTCGCCTGACGTTGAAGGCCCGGAGGAGGAAGGTCCGGATGCAGCGCCCCAGCTCGTCGATTCAGTTTCTCGGCTTCCAGAAGTTATTTTTTTGATATACGCCTGATAGCCAGAGATCAGACAGCAAACAACGGCAACCCTCAAGAGTGGCAGCATCGGGTTCTTCTGGTCGAGAAGTGAAATGCTATCGGAGTCGGAGATAGAGAGTAGGTCGGATTCGAATGAGGCATCAGTCAGGCTGGAATTCTGGCCTAGATACCCCGGGCTTATCTGGCCGTCGGGCAGTGAAGGCGTCTCATCCGATCGTTCCACACCCATGGTCAGGGCTTGCCTGTCTTCGGGCAAATCCAGCTCGCCCATTTCCGACGAGCGACTCGCATTGACATCAACATCAGACACCCCAGACGCAGTTCCGTTATTCGAGGGCATAGGACGTGATGTTGCATTGCCGTCTTCTCTGTTGCTCATAATTCCGCAAGCAAAGATGATATGGCGCCCACTCTTTAGCTCGGCGGTATCAACGGCGCGTTTCTCGTCGAATGGAAAATCTGAACCAGTAACTGCACGACATCCATGGAAGAAGCATCCAACATGCGCCCACAAAAAGTCCGAGCCCCTCCGCTCGATAAGTAGCATAGCCTTCTCGGGGCTCTGAGACCATTGGAAGAAGTATCCCAAGGGCCACGGCATCCACTGAGGACACGCTGGCAAGCGCAACAGCACTGGTTGCGAGTCGCTGCTGCTTAGGTCGAGCGGACGATGTCCCTTGAAAGGCCAGGTGCTACTCAGTTGGTATCCTGTTCTTTCCAGAGTTCCGAACGAACTTTCTAACCAGGGCTGTGTTTCCAGGCGTCGCGGAATAGGATACCCGCGCACAACTGGAAGGTTAGGTCCCGTGACATGGCTCCAGCAATCTTCTGCCGGGGGCACGGGACTTTGTTTGACCAATATGTCGAAAGTGGGATGATTGTAGGTGTGCAAACAGGCTGGGGTTGGCCCAGGTGGACAATGACCATGTTGCAAATGTCGTGGGACGATTGCGGGCGTGTTATAGACGGCGAAGTTCTGAGTCGGAGGCCACAGACTGGAGGCTATCCAAGCCAGCTGCTCACCACACTCAGCGAGAGTGTACGCAGGGCCAGTAGCAGTAACAATAAGATCGTCCCCATCCAGCCGTGCGGCGATTCGTGTCTTATCTAACAGGAAAACTAATACAAAGCAGGTCAATAAAATGAGCCGCGTCTTGGTTCCGGTGGAGTGAACTTGCCATCCGGGATAGAATACTGGCCGCTGGAATCTCGTTTGGGCCGGATTGCGTGCTCAAGAAGTTCGAAAACGCTCTGCCAGGTCTCTGGGTATGTCTGGCTCAAATACTCCTCAACTGAAGCTGCCACGGCCTTGCCGGAATAGGCCGTGACGACGACAATGTCTTGCAAAGTTGGGCGCCCTTGTCGTGGCCGATTGAGGACGTGTGCCCAACTGAGCCGGAAGGTCACTTGGTGATCCGGGGGTGGTCGTTTCCTGCTAATCGTTCCAGACGGAAGTGCTTGCAGAATGTTTTGGCGAATCCTGTTGACCGCGAGTTCTTCACTTCCGTCAGTTTCCCACTGCAGCAGCAGCCTGTTGCGCAGGTTGGAGACGAGCCAGGTGAGTGCCCTGCTTTTGAAGATCGCCTCGCTGTGAGCTGAAAGTGCAGGAAGACCGATGCACTCGTCCTCGTCATCCTCGACACCATCAAAAAGAGTTTCTGCGTTAAGAATGGTGTCGAGATCCATGGTGGCTTTACTGTTCCATAAGTTCATCTTCTCAGACAGTGACATTGCATCCTGGTCCTGCCGCTTGGTGGTGGCTTCTCCATCGCTGGCAGCAAAAATGGATCTAAGTTCCGTCACAATGTCGCTGACTTGCTTTGTTAGTTCATTGTGCAGACTGTCAGTCACCTTTGGAGGACTGTCCGTCTTACCGATGATGCTTGTGTGCAAAGTACATGACATCTCGATTTATCTGCCTAGGGGATTCGCGTCCGATATTCATGCAAAACGCTTTGATCAGCTGGGTAAGCGTGTCCGGCCGATCAGCCAAGTGCCTTAGAGCAAGGGATTGGCCAAGTCTTTTGGCGATCTCGTTGCAAACTTCAGACACGTATTGCTGGACCTCGGTGTGGGCAATGGTAGTTGCCGCGGAGTATGTCGTTTTTGTGTCGTCCTCATCCGGCTCTGTATCATCACTGACACACCCCAGCCGAGGTTTCCTCGACGCCGACGCATAGCCGGAGTCCGTGATGGTTGGGCAGGGCGCAGTGGCAACGCCTATATGGACGGGTGGCGGCGGGTCTGAAATGGTCAAACTCTCAAGCAATGGCACGGGGGAAGTCGTGAGTGGTAATTCAGAGGGCATAGGCGACGGAGGCTGAGCCGTGGCGGACGTGAATTGTAGTTTGTTCTCCCCGATAGGTGGCGGCGGATCAGGAATAGTCAAGGTCTCGAACGGTGACCGGGGAAGAGTCGTGATTGATGATCCAGACGGCATACTCAACGCAGACGGAGCTGTGGGGGGCATGAGTCGTGATTTGTTCTCTCGACTAGTGTGAATCCTGGGAGACTCCTGTTGAGTTCTGCTTGTTAGGCGCCCTTGAGGTGATCGCCACCGGACCCGGGGAATATCACGTTCATCTTGGAACTACACATCTCATTAGCATGGCTTCCGTCGGCTGAGTTGTGAACCATCTCAATTCCCCAGCAAGGGAGTCGAGAGACGGCACCAGCTGAGGAGCGATGTTGCATTTGATAGTGTGAATGCAGGGCTAGGTGCTGTGGGAGTTGGGACTTGCCGTGCGGCCAGTTTCGGGGCAAATGCAACACTCGGCAGTCCGACACCAGTAGCAGAGATGCGAGTCATGTTGACACTCTGGGCAAACGGAGTCATGCGGATTGAATCGATTCCTTGTGGAACACATACACTTAGATACCGTGGCTGTTAGCATTGCTGCGACAATGTAGACTACTAAACTGTGGTTGCACGCTTACACAATCCCAGAGCCCAGTCTGAATCGGGTGCTGTCGTCTGGCGGGCATTCTTCTTGGGCCTGCGCTGCCGCATTTGCAACTGGTGAAACAGACGGAAAGCGAAGAAAATGGAGCAACGGTCCCGTCGTGAATCAAGCTGGGACAGGATCAGACCAGACAAGCTGACAAGCGCTGGACTGTGAGAGCACAACTGTGCTGTTGGATCTGAGTGGTCCGGAAGTTGCCAGCTGCAAAAAGCCCCAGCCACACAACCTGGAAGGCAACTAACGTGATGGGCGTCTCGAATAGCAGCCCGGAACTTTGCAGCCAACACATGCCAATCAAACAAGAAGGCACAAGCCAGGGTTCGTCCGCAGCACAAGAAATGGAAGGCACGGCAGTGGTGATGACCCCGCAGATGTGAGAGCATTGCAGGTGCTGTCTTAGTCTTTTCCATCCATGGATGGATTCTGAGGAACGGCTGGTGCCCTGGGAATATGTGCTTGGGATTGTTGTGGTGCTTCTTCTTATTGCTCAGTTGGAGTCTGGGAACCGCCAAACTCTCCAACAATGCCATCTGCGCATTGAGACAGACCGCTTGCTGTCGCGGTGCAATAAGAAGGTCCTTCCCGTGAAAATGGAGCGCCTGAGCTGAAGTTCTTTGTCTATCTGGAAAGTAGCTGATAGTGGAAGTGTGACAATTCCTTTATTCGTTAGTTTCGCTCAGCTTCCCTTTACCATGTCCACCAGGTCCCACGCATCCGCAGCCACCACCGGCGACGAAGGGTAGGCCCGACTCTCATCATGCTTGTCAGCGCGAACAAACAAGAAACGCTCACCACTGTATTGCAGGGTTGACACAAAGAGCCGGGAAAGCGTCCTGGCCAGATATCTGGCTAACCAGACCGTGACCGAAAGACTGGCGCTTTTCCAACCAGCCAACCAAACTTTACGCAACACCCAAGACACCACAAAGTGGCTAGATGAATGGCAGGCTTCTTGGGACAAGCTACGCAGGGCTTAGCTGCCTATCATAATGTCTGTCTTAACTCAGACTCTATCACACCTTTCTTATTCTCCATTTTGTTTTCACGGATCTCGACCAAGTCAGCCGTCTCAAGGATCAGGGGTCATGGATTGGTGAGGAGAGAGCCTCTCAAGTCAAGCGCTGTAGGGACGGCTAGACAATGGATCAAACCAAGATTATTGTGTATCTACCTCTGTCATGGTTTGCTGAGGTCGGATCGAGCAGGCGAATATGTTTCCATCTCATCAATGCACGCTTTGAGGACCATGGCTGGAATTCGACTTCATGCACTCGGAGCGAGCAGACTTCATTGAGTGACAGACACCCAAGATTGAATGACCGTGATCTCAATGAAATGTGTGTTTGACAGCCTGTCTTACTGTTCACCCCTCTCTTGCCAACGAAGCGACTTAGTTGTAGTAGGGGCTCAAGTAGTTTTGTTATCATCACGGGTTTTTGCATACCAACTGTGCCTTACGTGGCTCTCATTGTAGGTACAGTAGGTACCTACATATGAAAATGACTCAAACGCATATCTACGTAAATTGCACGACTGTGGGCGAGAATAAACAGTCGGATGCTTGCAATTCAACGGCTGCAAGGGATATCAGGAACAAGCCTCAGAATACGAGAGCCCAAGATCCAATACGAGCTTCGAGAGCGTTTCTCCCGAGCTACCCCTGTCGTGGCGCAGGCAAACAGGGTCTCGTCCCCAGATTTTCAGGGCCGACAACCTTCTGAATGCGCCGGTCTGGTCAGCCTCGTCAACATCAGATCAGGCGCAGCCAACACGGTGCCATCTGCAGCCGGTCTGACATGGGAGCTCTGTCCTCCCCAAGGGCCGGGCCGCACCGCGTGATTGGCCGCCTCCTGAGGACCTGAAACAGGCACTACTGCACCCCGACATAGCGGTCCTGTGCCTGGAGATGGGCTGTTCCGGAACCTCAGAGCAGGTCCACGTCGAGGTTTTCTTCAGCAGGCACCGATCAGACTTTTGTCGAGTTTTATTTCGGGTGACCTTCCACTTCCTCGTTCTCTTCACACTTATTTCCTCCCCTCACCCACCATGGTGTAATTAAAGCACTGCAGGGCACCATCACCCCCCGGCAACCTTCGCCTTGCGTTGTGATCGACAAACATGAACATCAAGCGCTTCCTCCGTCGGCTGCGCGCCGCCATCGGCCGCAGGAAGAAAACCAAGAAGGTTGGTGACGCGCAAAAGTCGGTTGATGCCGCTGCCACGGCCGAGCCCGTCATCGTTCACCACCCTCAGGTCCAGCGCACTCAACCTGGTGACGGGGATATCAAGCCAGCCAGCACCGCGGAGCTTCGTGCCACTGCCGACCCCCAGAACCTTTCTCCCTTTCTCGGCGGTCTTCCCCTCGAGCTTCGGCGCAAGATATACTACGAGGTGTGGGCGGGCTACCTCAAGCCGCGCCGCGTGGCGCCTGCGCAGCCCGGTTCCGACCTCCGTCTGCACGTTTACACGCCCAGCTCCGCGAGCACCACCATGACTCACACGCGCTGCGTGCTACACCCGGGCGAGTCGGTTAGGCCAGACTCGTTCGTGACGCGGCCCTGGCCGTTTGATACCCATGGTGTCGACCCGTCATTCCCCCCTCCGCGCTGGTTCTTTGAGGCCTGGGTCGTCCGGCTCAACTGGGGCAAGCACTGGAAGTGCCAGCATGCGGTGCAGAAGCAGTGGGACTCGTCCAAGCCGGTCATGTATGGGCAGGCCCAATTGGTCATGGGCGAGAGGTCTCCGTTTCTGCCGCTCTTTCTGGCGTGCAAGAAGATGTAAGTTTTGGTCTGCATTTTCTCTCACAGCTCAGCTCTGTTTGACTGACACAAACGCGCAGGTACCTCGAGGCTGCGCAGTCCTTCTTCGAGACCGTCACCCTGGTATTCACCTCGTCCCTCGACGCGCACCGCTTCTTCACGCAGCAGCCGCACCGGTTCCTCCCCCACCTGCGCCACCTCGAGCTGAGCTTCACCCACCCCAACGACCACCTGTACCTGACCCGGATCCAGCACGACGAGCCGTACCTTCCGCACACCCCGGACGCCAACCACCCGGCTGGCCCCGCCTCCGCCGCGGTCGTCCTCCACGACAACCACCAGGACTTTGAGAACATCGGCCTCACCGTGCCGCTCCCCCACGGCGACGAGCACGTCTGTTTCAACATGTGGTGCCGCGTCAACGCGTTTGGCGGCGAGCTGTGGCGCACGCTGATGCTGCAGGGCGTGCGAGGGGCGACTCCCGGCCTGCGCGACCTGTCCGTCAACCTGGGCGGGCGCATGAAGCGCAGCGTCATCCTGGACCTCTTTGGCACGATCGAGGAGGACGAGGAGGGCGAGGCCAGCTCCATCGCCGGCGGTGTGCAGGCTGCTGCGCTCCAGCCCGAGTTCTGGGTCCTCCCTGGCAACCTGGCCGTCATGTTTGCCTTTGGCGACCAGAAGAAGGCCTACAAACAGGTCGGCACCAAGATGGTGAAGATGGAGTGGGTTGATTGATACCCTGTTGGCGTTTCTTTCTCTTTATCTTTTGTGGAATGCGGGAGTCAAAGGAAGACAGGATTACTCCTAGTGCTTCGTTAATGCATGCAAGCGCCCTCACGGGGGCGCTTTCACTAGGAACGTCCAAGGTTCATCTAGGGTTCAACGGGCGAGCTTGTCAATCAGCATGATGCACTGGTGGCTTATGTTCATGACTCATGACGAAAATGAATTCACGACTTGACCTTTGTAGTGTTTGTCTCTGTGAGTGTGTGAAACTTCAGTTGGTGTCCCTTGATGCTATGTTTGCGACAATCTTCAAGAGTAATCTCAGGCCACGCGGAAGCCAACCCTCTTGTCAGGTCATTATGCTTTATTCATTCAGCGCTGGTAAAGCAAAGAGATGCATCAGAGAAAAAGATTAATACAATCACAGAATCTCGTAAAGTCCGTCCCTTAAACTCCCTCCTAGCGTAACTCCACACAATCCTTCAAGGTATCCTCTTCAGGACTCCGACTCGTGATCGCTGCTGATATCAAAAACTCCCATCAGGTTCGCTCAACTTCCCCCGTTTGCAACTCTGTTGTTGTTCCCTGTTGTCCGCAACCCAGGGCCTGGGTCTGGTATTTCGATCTTGTTGCCAGCCGCGTCTAGTACAAAGTGACGTGGTGGTAGCACTTGAACATCGCGAACTGGTTGGACATGATGGTACGTGTTGTGAACGTGGATATCACGGTAGATGTGCTCGTCAACTATCTCGTGTTGGTGTGGTCTGACCTGCTCATGGGTCACCGCTGCAAAAGTTTCAAGTCAGAAACGCCAACTTAGTCAGGATTCTTGTTGGAAGAAGGCTTATGAGGTTTACCTGGGGCATACGAGATGTCCTCATCGACGTGTTGGCTCTGGATTGATGTCTCGCCTCCCTGAGAGACTTCGCCGCCTTGAGATGTCTCGCGGTGCTGAGGTGTCTCGTGGCGCTGAGGCGTCTCGTGGCGCTGAGGTATCTCGCGGCGTTGAGCTGTCTTGCGGTCCTGAGATGTCTCAGCCTGAGTGGCAGGTGCTTCCTTGGCTTTCCTTTTCCGTCTCAAGGAGGAGATTCTGGTCCCCATTGTGCTCAAAGTGTCCCAACTCACACCATATCGTTCTCTTCCTTCAAGAGTCTCGAATCTGACGTTACTTACCTTATGTAAGAGAGTCAATACAGATGTGTTGATGCCAAGGAAAGGGGCAAAGCTGGTGACGATATAGCGGAAGGTATACGAGGACGGGCTTTGACATAGCCCTCGGGATTCCCCACTTCCCGATTCAGTGTCGATCCGACCATACGATTGGGACGTCGATGCACACACTTTTGACAACCTGGTTTTGTTCACTAGCCCGCGACTTGACGACCGGGGCCCTGGTCAAAATCTCGAACTCAACAGCAGAATGACATATTTAGACGGAGAAAAAACGTCCGGATCGGGAATCTCTTGGCTAACTCAGCTATTTTGATCTTTTTCTTGCGCCGAAAATGAGAGCTGGGCTGTTGAGTGGGAAGTTCTTGGATGTGGAACCATGACCCCTGTCCGAAGAACCGCGCTAACAAACAAACCGGGCAGTCTTGAACTGTATGGAGCCCGAGGGAGCTCAGCATTGCCGGAGGTCACAGTGATCGGTCGATCCATTGCGACACGATCCGGCATTGGCTGTGTTCCAGCACGCTGGTAGGCTGCATGAGCTGACCCCACTGGACGAAATGGTCCGGCTCGTCCGGCAGACAGGGGAATTGCCGCCCGCGGGAAACCTTAATGGAGCAAAAGGCACTCTCTCCAGTCTCCATTGAGACAGTTTGTGGGTTCGTGGGTTAGTGAGTTAGTGGGTTAGTGGGTTGATGAACATCATACTGTGGCTAAAGAAAGCTGCCCAAGTGAAAAGTTGTAGACGTCATCCAAGAGCGTGAAGGGTCTACCTGTGGACTCAACTCGCCAGGTACGAGCGCTTGCCGAAGACTGCGCGCGAGACACGACCTACCCCGAGAGGATGAAATGCTCCGGAGATGTTGAGCACGTTGCTCGAGAAGACTGGATACCACTTGCGTAAACGATACCATTCTCCACAAAGTAGTTCCGACGATGAGATCATTAGATGAACCTACCGACTGTTGGATCGTTGGACGAGGTTTTTGCTTGTTATAAGCCCCCCTTCGCATCGCGTCAGCAACACCGTGTTATTGAGATTCCCATCACATCATCGACATTCGAAATCCAGATTCATTGAGATCATTCATATTTTCAGATTCACTCTTCACTCCCACACTTAATTCACCATGGACAGAGCCAAGCAAGCCATCCACGACATCAAGTCCAAGGCTGGTCATCACGACACGACCGTGCATGAGCGTGTTGCTCCGGCGGTGCAGCACGAGACCATCAAGCCTACTCAGCATGAAGAAGTCCAGACTGCCGTCGAGCAGGAGATCCACCAAGACCATTACCACCGCACCGTCCAGCCCGTCAAGGACACCCAGGTCCTGCCCGAGCAGCACAAGCACCGGGTGGTCGGGACCGAGCACCGCGAGTTCGACCACCGCAACCAAAGGGAGACTGAGCAGGCCTTGAAGGCCGAAGCTGCCAAGCTGCACGATGAGCGTGTCGTGACCGAAACCACCCACACCCAAAGCCGCGCCCCCACCGTCAAGGGCGAGCATTTCCACCAGTCAGTTTGCCCCGGTTACATCTCACCAGTACTGGGTTTCGTAAAGACACTGACACTTGTCGAATTATTAGCCATGTCCACGAGACCATCCAGCCGGTGATCCAAAAGGAGGTGATCCAGCCCGAAGTCATCCACACCACGGTGCCCGTCCACGAGGTCCACCACTACGCCGCCAGCCACCACCCCACGTCGACCCTGCCCGCGGTCAGCATGGACGAGTTCAAGAGGAAGGGCGGCAAGCTGGGCGGCGCCGAGAGGAATGTCCACGAGTTTGAGGGGTGCCCTGAGACCGCGGGAGGCCACACGCACCAGGAGGGTGGGAACCGTAACCTGAATGCGGCCGGCACCGCGGGCACTGCTGGCACCGTCGGCGCCACTGGCGCCACTCGCACCGCTGGCACCGCTGGCACCACTGGCGCCACTCGCACCGCTGGTACTGCTGGCGCCGCTGGCGCCGCTGGCATCGCTGCCACCACTGCCGCCAATCGCGCCAGTGGCAGGGCGCGGAGCTCGTCGTCGTCGTCTGCGTCATCGCTGAGTGACACCGAAAGAAGGAGTGGCGCTGGTCTTGAGAAGAAGCCCAGCCTCGTTGACAAGCTGAACCCGTTCTCATCCTCAAAGTAGATCGGGCGCGAGAACAGCTGAGCTTTGGTAGGATCAAGGGGAAGAATGGCTTGAGGGAGGTCTCTACATGTACATACTCTACGTGGTCTTTGCTTTTAGGTTGACTAGCATTTGAATTTCTGAACAGCTCAAGGTTCATTCCTAGAATCACTTCCTGGTGATGTATTTTCCCGTTGATCCTGATCCTCTTCTTTTGAAATGATATGACCACAACGCAAGCACAAGCCAAGCTTTAGTGCCCAGACAGCAAAATCATGAACTGAGGTACCAACAGAACCACATGCTGTCTATGTGAACCCACTTGGGCTTTTTGTGACAGAAACTCTCTATCCTTTCGGCAGCCTCAGTCCCGTCCCAGCCCTGTCTCCCAACCGCAACAATCTCTCTCGTTGAGGCCTCGGTCAACAGGGCTCTGCCGTTGCATATCGACAACGGACGGGGGAATGCGTGCTCATCACAGGCCGCTTTCAGCGTCATCCATGTGCTCACCCTGTCATGCAACCGGACGAATGCCTCCCCCGCGGCCATCTCACACCCCTCGAGTACCGGTCTCGGTCCCAGTTCGGGGAGGCGGCGCAGCGAGAGAACCCCGTGCCACTGCTGGATGCCGACAATACCCAAGAGATGGCCCGCGCAGACCGTATCTTGCAGGGTCGTCCACAGGAGTGTTGTTTTTGATGGTAAACCCCCCTCACTTGGGGCATCTGGACGGTCTGGTGGCTGATGGTGCGTAGAAAAGAACAGAGAAACTCAAAAACCAAAAGCCTGCCCTCTGTGTTGTGTTATGACATGGTCCTGTCGGCTGCTGCGCTGGATCACTAAGGTAGTTTCCAACGCTGCATGGACCACGCTACGACTTTGTTCTCCGGCACGCAGACATTTGTTGGACGAGAGGACGGCGCAGCTCAGAGGGCGAGACTCAGCAGAGGACAACAAGATTGGCGCCAAATCGGTTGCCGTCCTGCCGCCGTCTTCCGGAGGGAAGCCTCGGATTCTTCAGTGCCGCTTGTCCTCAAGCTCGGGGCAGATGACGGGCGGTGCTGGTTCGGCGGATGGATGGATCCGTCGTGGGTTCATGATGTCGGGCAATGGTGTGTACAAGGGTAGTTGGCTGTGCTGGAATGTTCATTTGGTGGCCCTGTTTCGAATACTGGATTGCTGCTGGTCTGTGAGAAAAAAATCGGCACCTCACAACTTGATCCAAGGGTATGGTCTGATCTTGGTGCAAATCTCGCAGGACATCTGCAGAATTGGCATGGTTGAGAGGCTTGAAGCCTCTTGCCGGTGGAATTTGATGGTCATGGCCCAATGCAATGCTAGTGAGGATGAAGGGAGGATTAACTCATCGTCGAGCTGGTTGGCCGAGGGCAAGGAAGGCAGGTGGAGCCACCATCCCGCCTGAGGGTCCCGGCGATGGATGTTCTCTGCGTTTCCACGTGGGGGCAGCTGCCAGTGGGCCCCGGGCAGGCAAGGGCGCCAAGATGCCACTGGGCCAAAAACGAACATCCCACGCAGCGACGAATCAACGAGGCCTCGAGTTGCGCTCGTCATACATTTTCGACAAAAACTTCCCCTTTTTCATCAGCGCTGCCCTTTGTTTCCATCTGGCCGCCGTCTTCGATGAGTTCCCCATAGAGAACATCCCGAACCCCCCCGCCCCTCCAGCGACCGACCGACAGCGATGGCGCCGCTCGTCGACAGCCCGCAGATTCGGGAGGCCGACCTGCTGCGGCCGCTGCCCCTGTACCAGCACGCCTACATCTGGCCCTTCGCCATAATATGGCCCGTCTTCCTGCGCTACTACCTGACTCCGGAACTCTACGCGAAGCACATTGGCGCCCCCGAGTGGACCTTTGTCTGGACCGGCACCATCATCACCTGCCAGACCCTCGTCTGGCTCTGCACCCACTGGAGCGTCAACCTCAACGCCACCTTCACCGCGAAGAGGGCCCGCTCCATCGACGATGCCCAGCTCATCAAGGTCATCCCCGCCGTGAACGCCGGCGTTGCTGACATCTGCAAGCTTGTGCGCGACAACGTGAGTAGTCCCTGCGCTCTTCCTCTCCCTGCCTTCCTCCCTCGCGCATCCAAGGGGCTGACACGACATCATCAGGTCGGAGGCAAGCCCAACATCTCGTTCCTGTTTCAGAAGCGCCGCTTTCTCTACAACCCCGATACCAAGACCTTTGGCACCCTTGCCTACGACATTGATGCCGAGCCGCGGCCGAAGCTCGAAAAGTTCCAGAAGTCGAGGGGCATCGCGACCGCCTCCGAGCTTGAGCGCATCGAGCAGCACTATGGCACCAACACGTTCGATATCCCGGTTCCGACGTTCACCGAGCTCTTCAAGGAGCATGCCGTGGCGCCCTTCTTCGTGTTCCAGATCTTCTGCGTCGGCCTGTGGCTCCTGGATGAGTACTGGTACTATTCGCTCTTCACGCTGTTTATGCTCGTTATGTTCGAGAGTACCGTCGTGTGGCAGCGCCAGCGCACCCTGAACGAGTTCCGCAGCATGAGCATCAAGCCCTACGATATCTACGTCTTCCGCCTCGGAAAGTGGACCGAGATCCAGAGCGACAAGCTGTTGCCCGGCGATCTGGTGTCGGCCACACGCACAAAGGAGGATGGCGGCGTCGCCTGCGACATGATCCTGGTGGAGGGAACTGCGATCGTCAACGAGGCCATGCTTTCGGGCGAGAGTACCCCGCTGCTGAAGGATTCGATCCAGCTCCGCCCAGGCGATGCTCCCATTGACTCTGACGGCCTGGACAAGAACTCGTTCCTCTGGGGCGGCACCAAGGTCCTCCAGATCACCCACGGTAACGCCGAGGAGGAGCGCCCCAAGATCGCCTCGGGTGTTCCTCCGCCTCCCGACAATGGCGCCATGGCTATCGTCACAAAGACCGGGTTCGAGACTTCTCAGGGCAGCCTTGTGCGCACCATGATCTACTCGACTGAGCGCGTGTCGGCCAACAACGTCGAGGCGCTGCTGTTCATCCTGTTCCTCCTCGTCTTTGCCCTGGCCGCCTCGTGGTACGTCTGGGACGAGGGTGTCCGCAAGGATCGCAAGCGCTCCAAGCTGTTGCTGGACTGCATCCTGATCGTCACCTCCGTCGTCCCCCCTGAACTACCCATGGAACTGAGCTTGGCCGTCAACACCAGCTTGTCTGCGCTTGCCAAGTTTGCCATCTTCTGTACCGAGCCCTTCAGAATCCCCTTCGCTGGTCGCATCGACGTGGCCTGCTTCGACAAGACTGGCACCCTGACCGGTGAGGACCTGGTTGTCGAGGGCATCGCTGGTCTTGGTCTTGGTCACTCAGGCACCGCCACGCCCGTCGAATCTGATGGCGCCCATAGCCGCATGACCAAGGTTCACGACGCCGGCATGGAGACTACTCTTGTTCTTGCCACTGCCCATGCCCTCGTCAAGCTCGATGAGGGCGACATTGTCGGCGACCCCATGGAGAAGGCCACCCTTACCGCATTGGGCTGGACTCTTGGAAAGAACGATACCTTGACAAACAAGTCCGCGAATGCGTCGGCCGCAGGAACCACGGGTACCGTCCAGGTCAAGCGCCGCTTCCAGTTCTCGTCTGCCCTCAAGCGCCAGAGCTCCGTGGCAACCATCAGCGCGACCGAAGCAAAGACGGGCAGGAAGCTCAAGGGCACATTCGTCGCTGTCAAGGGTGCGCCCGAGACCATCATGAAGATGCTCGTCACCATCCCCAAGGATTACGAGGAGACATTCAAGTACTTCACTCGCCGCGGGTCCCGCGTCCTGGCTCTTGCGTACAAGCAGCTTACTACCGAGGGTGAGCTTGGCGCCAGCAGAATCAACGACCTCAAGCGTGAAAACGTGGAGGCTGACCTCCATTTCGCCGGTTTCCTCGTTCTTCAATGCCCCCTCAAGGAAGACGCCAAGGAGGCCGTCCGGATGCTTAACGAGAGCAGCCACCGTGTGGTCATGATCACTGGCGACAACCCGCTCACCGCTGTTCACGTCGCGAGGGAAGTCGAGATTGTCGACCGTGATGTTCTCATCCTGGACGCCCCCGAGCATAGCGAGCACGGCGAGGAGTCGCTCATCTGGCGCAGCGTCGATGATAAGATCCGCATTGATGTCGATCCCACCAAGCCAATTGACCCTCAAATCATCAAGACCAAGGATCTCTGTGTCACCGGCTATGCGCTCAGCAAGTTCAAGGACCAAGTTGGCTGGAAGACGCTCCTTCGGTATACCTGGGTCTACGCACGCGTCTCGCCCAAGCAAAAGGAGGATATCCTGCTCGGCCTGAAGGACATGGGCTACTACACGCTTATGGCTGGAGACGGCACCAACGATGTCGGCGCGCTCAAGCAGGCACACATTGGTGTTGCTCTGCTGAACGGCACCCAGGAAGACCTTACCCGCATCGCGGAGCACGCGCGTAACACCAAGATGAAGGATCTCTACCAGAAGCAAGTCGATCTGATGGCACGCTGGAACCAGCCCGCTCCTCCCGTCCCCGCGATGATTGCCCACTTGTACCCGCCCGGGCCGTCCAACCCGCACTATGAAAAGGCCATGGAGCGCGAGGCGCAGAAGAAGGGCGTCTCGGTCGAGCAGCTCGCCAAGGCCAACGAAACACATATTGAGACGGTCACCTCTCCAGCTGCCCAGCAGCTGCTCAACGCAGACCCGCGCAAGGCTAAGCAGGCAGAGGCGGCCAAAAAGGCGGCCGGGTTCGCCGACAAGCTGACGCAGTCGATGATGGACGCCGAGATGGACGACGAGCCGCCGGCGCTGAAGCTGGGCGACGCCTCGGTGGCCGCACCCTTCACGTCCAAGCTGCGCAACGTCATCGCCATCCCCAATATCATCCGCCAAGGCCGGTGCACGCTGGTGGCGACGATCCAGATGTACAAGATCCTGGCGCTCAACTGTCTCATCAGCGCGTACAGCTTGAGTGTTTTGTACCTCGAGGGCATCAAGTTTGGCGACGGCCAGATCACCATCAGCGGCATGCTCATGAGCGTGTGCTTCCTGTCCATCTCGCGCGCCCGCTCCGTCGAGGGCCTGTCCAAGGAGCGGCCGCAGCCCAACATTTTCAACTTTTACATCATCGGGTCCATCCTCGGGCAGTTTGCCGTGCATGTCGCCACGCTGATCTATGTTGCGCGGTATTGCGACGTGTTGGAGCCGTACGTTTTCCTCTCTCCCCTTTCCACCCAAGAAGATTAGCTAACATGTTTTGTCCCCCCAGCCGCTCCGAAGCGCCGGACCTCGAAGCCGAGTTCGCGCCCTCCCTCCTCAACTCGGCCGTGTACCTGCTCCAGCTCATCCAGCAAATCTCGACCTTCGCCGTCAACTACCAGGGCCGCCCCTTCCGCGAGTCCCTGTCCGAAAACAAGGGCATGTTCTACGGCATCGTGGGCGTCACGGCCATCGCGTTCGCCTGCTCGACCGAGCTCGTCCCGGAGCTCAACCAGGCCATGAAGCTCGTCCCCTTCAAGGACGAGTTCAAGACGACCATCACGGCCGTCATGGTCCTCGACTACGCCGCGTGTTATGTGATTGAGGTGGTGCTCAAGTACCTGTTCAGCGACCTCAAGGCGCGCGACATCGCGGAGCGGCGGCCCGAGCAGCTCGAGCGGGAGCGCGCGCGCAAGGCGGAGGAGGCGAAGGCCAAGGAGATGGAGGAGGAGCGGAAGCAGATGGAGCAGGTGGCCGAGTTTGAGAGGAAGCTGGAGGAGAGGAAGGCGGCGGTCCGGGCGAGGTTTGAGAACCGTGCGTAAAAGGAGGGGGATGTCTGAGAAAGGGGATGGGATGTCCTGGGTAAATCGTGCTGTGTCTGTTGTTGTGCAGTGGTTTGTTTGTACGAGTATAGAGGATAAATAGATGGCGAGGTGCATACAAACAACAAGTGCATACAAACAACAAGTGCATACAAACAAGTACAGTACAGAATATGTGGCGCGTGGTTTGGGTGTGCCGATTGTCAGGTCACAGCGGAATACATTGGGTAAAAGCACTTGGAGCGAACAGCACGGCATGTTTGATTCGTTGGTGGGTCAACAATTGAAATTGTCACGTTGCTAGTGTACAAGGTCACAAGACTCGCCGTCTTGCTTGCTTCGTTTGTGTGGACGCGGAAAGGGCAACACAAGCTCAGCACACCCCATCAGGGTGCTTGCTCGGTTCATCCGCACGGTCAATTCTTGCTAGCCTTCGTTCAAGGACATTTAGTTGCCGGGGTTCTCGGCAACGAACTTCTTGCCCTTCTCAATGTTCTTCTTGAGGTCGGCGAAGCAGGCCTCGAGGAGCTTCTCCTCGACGGCGTCGACCTGGCCCACGGGCAGGATCTTCTCGACGCCGTTGGGGCCGAGCTCGACCTTGGAGCTGAAGAAGTCGATGCCCTGGTCCTTGTACAGGGGGCTGTCGACAAAGGTGGGCTCAATCACGCCCTTCTCGCCCTGGGCGGCGCGGAGGAGCGACTCGGCCATGCGGGCACCGGCCATGGCCATGGACAGGGTGGCGGAGCCGGCGCCGTCCTTGGCCTTGACGACCTCGTCGCCGCCAAACTGGACGCGGTTGACGAGCTTGTCGTTGGACGACAGCTCGGGGTGGTTGCTCTGGCTGAAGAGGGGCACGATGGTGACGCCGCTGTGGCCGCCGACGACGGTGATCTTCTCGTCGGCCGGGTCGGTGCCCTTGAGCTCGCTGACGAAGCGCGAGGCGCGGACGACGTCGAGGGTGGTGACGCCGAACAGGCGCTTGGGGTTGTAGACGCCCTTGGCCTTGAAGATCTCGGCGCAGATGGGGACGGTCGAGTTGACGGGGTTGCTGATGACCAGGATGTTGGCCTCGGGGCACGACTCGGCGCAGGCCTTGGCGAGGTCGCGGACGATGGAGGCGTTGGTGTTGAACAGGTCGTCACGGGTCATACCGGGCTTGCGGGGGACACCGGCGGGGATGAGGACGACCTCGGCGCCCTTGAGGGCGCTGGCCAGGCCCGAGGGGGTGGGCTCGTAGCCCTTGACGTTCGACTTGGTATTGACGTGCGAGACATCGGCGGCAACGCCTGGGGGTCTGTTAGCGAGGTGGATTCCCGGTTGGGGTTTCGAGGAGATCATGACGCACCAGGGGCGCCACGGATGTCGTAGAGGGCGAGCTCGGAGACCCGGGGGTTGAGCTTGAGGAGGAGGGAGAGCGGCTGGCCAATGCCACCGGCGGCACCGAGAACGGTGACCTTGGAGAGCTGTGTGAGGGAGACAAGTCAGCATGTGCACCTCAAGCGTGTCAATGCCATCAATGGCAGCTCCGAGAGCCTGCAAGGTGCCGGCTGCGTGGATGCAGGGACCGCGGGCATTTTAACAGGAATCACGCTGAATTGGAAATCGGGAGCTGCAGATGCTGGGGGCTGCTTACGTTGCGCGCCGACGCCGAGAAGGCGCGGGTCTGGATGCGGGAGGCCATGAACATCTTGAATCGAGTGACCGTTGAAGCAGGTGACGACTAGCAAGGAGGGTGGTGGGGAGAAAAACAGAACAAGAGCAAAAAGGAAATGTCCTGCTGGAGAGAGTGGATGGCACCTGCTGCCAGTCCGTTGAGGTAAAAAAAGTTGTTCTGTTCCATCTTGGGCCTAGCGCCGTTGAGATGGCCCGAGCGTCAGCACCGACCCCGGCGAACACTCGGCAGGGTCGGACCTCGGAAAATGCCGCCCTGCTTGCCGCCCTGCTCCACCATTTCTTTCTAATGCTTGCATTTGGAATCTGCAGTGTTTCTGGATTTTTCAATTGCAACTGACGGCCCATTTCGGTTTCCCGTTCCCCCGCAACTCCAGACATCCCAAGCTTGTGACGCCGCAGGCTCCACTGCTTCCCCAGACATGTCTTGGCAGCTATTCAGAGCCTCTCGGAGGTCGGTTTTGTTGTCATCTGGGATTTTGGCCTTTGAACCTGTTAGGGAAATCTCGTGGTGTTGATGGATCTGTCAACGCTCTGTCGCTTCCCTGTCAGCATGCTGCCAAGCAAGCCCCTCACAGATTCCGCCCAGGCAGAGCCTGGTGAGAATGTCCTGCAAGGGCTCACCAATCCACACAAGGCTGAGCTGCAGGCTAGCCCAGCACAGCACAGCCGCCCACCGCCTCTTCGAGACGTGACCATGAAGCCACCAAGCCGTGGAGGGACATAACGACTGTCGGCCGCGAAGCCATCCCTTTGAACAAATGAGAAATCTAGCATCTACTGACACTCAAACGCACTCCTCCATCCAGCATGCGGCTCATCAACACACAGACCTTCGAGTTGAAGGACTTTGGCGTCGACCCCCCACCCTATGCCATCCTTTCGCATACATGGGGCAAGGGGGAGGTCACATTCCAGGAAATGGCCGACTTGGACGCTGCACGGAAGAAGACAGGCTTCGCCAAAATCGAACAGTGTTGCCGGCAGGCGAGAAGTGACGGTTTTGACTGGGCTTGGGTCGACACATGCTGCATCGACAAGACGTCGAGCGCCGAACTCTCCGAGACCATCAACTCTATGTTCAGCTGGTACGGGCGCGCCATGAAATGCTACGCCTTGCTCAGCGACGTGGTCGCCACACAGGACGAACTATTTCCACGGCCCGACCAGGAACCCTCCCCCGAGTTCCAGCTCGAATCCCCCTTGCGGTATCCCCGCCACAAGTCCGTCTTTTTCACGTCTCGGTGGTGGACCCGTGGATGGACGCTGCAGGAGCTTATCGCACCTCACGATGTCGAGTTTTACAGCCGTGACTGGAATTATCTGACCAGCAAGCATGCCTGCAAGGAACTCATTGGCGGTGCATGCGGCATTGCTGTGTCTGTTTTGGACCAGTCCAGGGCCCTGGCCTCCTTCTGTGTGGCAGAGCGGATATCATGGGCGTCTCACCGGATAACCACCCGTGACGAGGACATGGCCTACTGTCTGCTCGGCCTCCTGGACGTCAACATGCCGTTGCTCTATGGCGAAGGCGCCCACAAAGCATTTCTGCGCCTGCAGCAGCACTTCCTGGCGGCGACGGAGGACTGGACCATCTTCCTGTGGGGGGCGAGGCATTCGCCAGCTACCTTGCACGTGGCCGGACCGATTCGCGATGCTCGCGGCAGCGATCTACCTCGACTCGCATCTAATGTTGCTTCCATGTCACGGGCTCCGATTCACAACATCTTGGCCAGCTCTCCCAGCTCCTTCAGACCCGCGAGACTGTCGGAATGGCTGGGCTGGTCCAGTGCTGGCCAAAACGTGCTCGGGTCGGGAGAGCCGCCCCAGATCACCAGCCGCGGAGTTCGACTTTCCTTGTTTCTCAGAGAGGTCACCAGACAAGATCTAGATTGGGGGGCTTCACAGCTCTCTCGCTTGCTCAATGACTTTTTCCATTGGTTGAACGTCGATTATCCACACTTCGCTCACTGGGTGCGGCCCACTCTGGAGAACCTCGCACATCCCCTCTTCTTGGGCGCTTTTCCGATCACCAGCACGGATCGGGTCCCACTCCTGCCTTGTGTCCTCTTGATTCCCGTCGACAGCTTTGAGCCCAGCTCCACTGCCTTGAAGCTGCCGGTTGGCATAGGGACGGGGGGAGCCCGCACTTTCGTCAGGCTGATGGCTTTCATCTACGACATTCCTGCCCCGGAGCTCGCCGACAAAGGATGGAACCTCACGACCTGCTACATCAAAATGCAGACAGAGTTGGAGAACCGTCAGAGCCAACAGCCCCGACAATATAATCGGTTTCTGAGTAGCCGCTGGCCGCTAATCTGGTCGTGGCGCACACCGAAACCTGACATTCCCTCCAAGAGCATCACGGCGCGCTTCCGGGGCAGCGACGAGCTTGGAGCGCGCCATTCCCTGCATTTGAGCACCACCGAGACGTTTCCCGGGTGCCTGATTCGGCTCGCGGTACGAGCAGGTTACTACTGGCTGGATGTCCAGGCGGGCAACCGCGTGGACTTGAAGACTCAGGCGGCACGGCTCTCAAAGATGGACCTTAGCAGGTTGTGGGTCGAAACCACAAGGGAGACAGGCCCCGTTTGCGAGGAGCGAGTCGACTTTGAATCCAAGTCGCTTCTCATCACGCTCTGGATCAAGCAATCAAGTCGTTTGTTTGCGAAGGATTGGTACAAGATGTACTTGGCCATCGTCGAGAGGAGGGGCTGACGGGCATCCCGAGATCACGAATGCCCCCCGGCGTGTTTGTCGGGGCTCTCCAGTCACATTGCACGTTAGCATCGCCCGGTGGCATCAACTCTTGGTTCATTTACAACAACAGGCTAAACCTCCCCAGGGCCACGTTGTATCTGGGCATGGCATGGAATTGGTCCACATGACGGAAGGTACCTTGCGAAATCTTGGCCTTTTCCAGATTTCGGTATTTGACGGTTGCACGGGCTGGCGGTTGTCATGTCCAGTTTATAGAGCGGCCCGCCAACTCTTTGGCCACCTCTTCTATCACCTACGGCAACTCGATTCTCGAACACAACTCGAGCCCTGACAACACACAGCCAATATGAAGGCCCTCACGACGCTGCTGCTCATGGCAGCGACTGCTGATGCTCACTGTAAGTGGCGTGGCCGCATTCACTGGCTTTCCCACCACGGCAACTAACCGCAGGAGACCGCTTCTCCAAACTCATCGTCAACGGCGTCGCCGAGGAGAAGGAATGGACCTCTGTCCGGCAGACCAAGAACTTCCAGGGCAATCAGGGCGTGACCGACGTCAACAGCCAGGACATTCGCTGCTTCCAAAACAAGCCCGGCACGTCGACCGCCACCGTTGCGGCCGGCGACAAGCTGGGGTTCGTCGCCATGTCTGCCGTCACTCACTTTGGCCCCGTCTCGTTCTACATGGCGCGGGTGCCCGAGGGGCGGGATATCAACACCTGGGACGCGGCCGGCAATGTGTGGTTCAAGGTGGCCGAGATCTCGGCAGTGCCGAGCGCGGGCGGCGCTCTCACCTCTGGTGAAGCGACGTGGCCTGCGTACAGTATGCTCACTTCCCACCGCTTTCCATTCACCTTTGGCAAAGGCCAGAGTTATTGACAGCCTGCAGACAAGAAATCCGTCGAATTCACCGTCCCCAAGAGCGTCCCAAGCGGCAAGTACCTCGTCCGCGTGGAGAGCATCGCGCTGCACCAGGCGCAGAGTGCGGGCGGCGCGCAGATCTACCTGTCGTGTGCGCAGGTCGAGATCACGGGCGGCGGCAACGGCAATCCCAGCCCGCTGGTCGCGTTCCCGGGTGCGTACCGGTCGAGCGATCCGGGCCTGCTGTGGTCGTATTATCCCGTGCGGACCAGCTACAAGGCGCCGGGGCCAGATGTGTGGCAGGGGTAGACATGGACAGGATGTCAGAGAGTCGTGGGACGTTTTAGGGGAAAGCATCAGACGTCCTTCGAGGCGATTCACAGGTTTTGATGCCTCTACTGTGCCACAAGTGGAGCATCATCGCTGAGCAGACAACCTACTTCTCAGTTCCTTCGTTGCCCATCATCCGATATCACATCGCGCTTGGCCTGTTTGCATCTAGCATTTTTGGTGCGTGTCTCGTCCAGTCTGTCCGTGGTTCCGTTCTACGATCGAAGTTACCCCCACGGCCGAGTCGGTACCTTAAGCAACAATCTGCCGTATCGAACTACCGGTTCGGAAGATTATGACTTGTTAAGTCCGCCAATAGTTGTGAAGGTTCGCAACATTTACCCGCTGCGCGCTCATGTACCCCAGATATTACCGCCTTCAAGACGCGGCAGTATGGCAGTCGACTCGCTACAGTTCGAAGAAACGAAGACTTCGAGAAAGACAGTGATGGTTTGAACGCCTCCTCCCTGCCGGTCGTTGACATATGGTTGCACCGCACCGATTGGGCGACTTGGATCTTGTTTGGCTGGTTCCACTTCATGAGTTTGAACGTCTTGGTCAACACATACGGCATGGCTGAGCTCAATGTTCCGTGCTTCTACTCTCACTCTCCTACACGTTGCTTTCATTATCGGTGTTGTAGAAGGGCAGGTTGGACCGTGGCCAATTGGGTCCTGGGAATGTCAGGACAGAGATTGAGATTGGCTCATTATTGGAGACCTTGAAGACGCTGATTTAGATCGGGCTCCCTCTTGCTTTTCTCATCTTGAGTTTCTTTCTGCCCTCTTCGAGCCATTGAGTTCTCTTTCTGCCGCTGCCCTGCTGTTCTCATGTTACCTGCCGTTGTCTGCATACTAGTACCCTACAAAGCACTCGCGTGCATGTCGACCCCTGAAGTCCGGAAAAGGGGGCTAGCTGTGGGCCGTGATGACGACACGACCCGTCATCACGACCAAGACAGCCACTTAGATACAAGTCCGACATCATCAACCTGCAGGTGCAGGCTACACTAGACTGAACACCCGCACCGCAACCATGGAGTATTTTATGTCCCAAGAGGAGTACGAGCGCAGGCTGCAGCAGGAGGAACAGGAGAAGCAGCGCAAAAGCACCGAACCCAAGTCTGCATCACTTCCGCCAGAGACAAAACAGCAGAAACAACAACAAGAACGACAACAAGATGTCTCAACCCACGACCTCCCCCAAGCCCATCCGCGAGGCAACCCACCCGCCCCTCGTCCTCAACCACCTCAAGCGCATCCCGCTCCTCCGCACCGCCACTCACCACCCCCGCACCCGAGCCCACCCTCCCGCTCAAGCAAAGCCGAGCCCACCCCGCCAACCCCCAAAATCCCGGTAGCAGCAGCAGCAGCAGCAGCAGCAGCAGCAACGGCTCCGTCTTCTTCATCGGCAACGCCACCACCATCATCAACTTCAACGACACGGTCCGCATCCTGACCGACCCCAACTTCCTCCACGCCGGCGACCACGTGCACCTGGGCGTCCTCAAGGACCCCATCGTCCCCGACCTGGGCTCGCTGCCGCCCGTCGACGTGATCCTGCTCTCCATTACCACGAAGACCACTTCGACCGGGAGGTCGAGGCCGCGCTGAGCCGGGACGTGCCCATCGTCACGACGCCGCACGCCAAGGCGTGCTTGACGGAGAAGAAGCCCGCCGGGGAGGGGTTCAATCGGGTGGTGGCGCGTGGCGGAGTGGAGGGGGTGTGATGCCCGTTGAGACTGAGGGCAGAAAGCAGGGGGTGGTCGGGGTGGAAGGCAAGAAGAAAGAGGCGGTCAGGGTGACGGCCATGCCGGGCAAGCATGTCCCCCCCGGCCCGCTGGCGGCGATCAATGAACTGCTCGGGGCGGTGCCGCCGACGAATGGGTGGTTGGTGGAGCTGGGGTGGCTGGGGCCCGGAGCGAGCGACGACGAGGATGGGTTTGAGACGGGATACAGGATCTACATCTCGGGCGACACGCTGATGGTGGATGAGCTGAAGGAGATCCCGGAGAGGCTGCGCGGGGACAAGATCGACTTGATGCTGGTGCATCTGGGCGGGACGACGATCCCCGGCCCCAACATGCCGCTGCTGATGGTCACGATGGATGCGGTGCAGGGGGTGCAGTTGATGCGGCTTGTTGATCCGGACGTGACGGTGCCGATTCACTTTGACGACTACGACGTGTTTTGCTCGTCGTTGGATGATTTCAAGGAGGAGGTCAAGGCGGCAGGGTTTGGGGATCGTGTGGTCTACTTGGACCGAGGCGATGAGTATAAGTTTGCTGTGCGACAGGCTCTGTGATGATGGCCTGAGTGCCCCTCTCTACCTGCCAGTCAAGATGCAGTCCGATCATGACAAAAGAAGAAGGGGAAAAGAGAAAACACAAAACTCCTGTGCTCAGAAATCGATAATGATCCATAATGCCAACCCCCTGAGGATGATACCGTTTTTTAAGAGCCTTTCTCAAGTCACATAAGCAGATTACGCCAGGAGGAGGCAATGACGTGTCATTGAACGTTAACCACCTCCTAGGCAAAGCTGGCAGATACTAACTCAATCAACACAATCGTTACCTCGCCGTTTCTTAGCCGGAAACCCAAACCTCGAGAAAGCGAGTGAGGTATTTGTAAGTAATGGTATTTCTGCTTCGTATTCTTGGTTGTCTTGCTCTTCCTCTTCCTCTCAGCACCCTATAACCTTCTCCGTCACCCTGACCACCACTGACTCGATCTCTTTGTGCTCCGCAACCTTCGCGATACTTGAACACTCTCCCTCAGACTCCATCGCCACGGCCGAGTCGACCCTCTGGGCGGCGACAGCGGCGGGGGTCTCCTTCTCCGTGCTATCGGCGTCCCCGTCCTTCCCGATCTCCCGAGCCATCCGGCCAGCCTCGACATGCCACTTCTTCATCTCGTCGCGGAACTTTAGCATGTCCTTGGTCAACAGGTGCGTCTCTCCCCACTCTGCTAGCAAATGGTCGCACAGGGCGTCGAGCAGCGTCCAGCACTCGTCGAACCGGTCAAAGCTGTAAAGCAAGCGCCCGATGTTGGCAAGCCTCTGCAAGAACTCCTCATTGAACCGCCCGTCATCGCTGTCCAGGCGCTGGATCAGTTCCCGCAGCAGCCGTTGCCGCTTCTCTTCCTCGTCAGGCGGCGCATCGAGCAGCCCGAACGCAACCGCCCGCGTCGGCTCCACGGGGCCGGGGAAGGCATGGGCCATGGTGCTGATGCCCTTGCGCATGACTAGAATGGCGCCGGCCACGTCGCCCTGCCGCTCCAGGCACACGGCGAGGTGGCGATGGAAGGGCCCGCAGACGGTGAAGGGAATGTGTTCCCACGTGTCTTCGACCCGCTCGGCGTGGTCGACAATGTCGCGCAGCGAGGGCGTCACCTCCTCGGGCGGAGAGTGCTGGGACAAAGCCTCGGTGATACGCGCGAGGCAGGCTATGGTGTCCCCAAACTGATACCCTGAGAGTTCTCTGTGAGAGAGCGTCTCTATGGCCAGGCGGACCGCGTCGTCGAACCGTCCTTCCGCGGCCATACTCTCGGCGTGGGCGGCTATGCTCTGCGCTCCGGAGGTCCACTGCGCGTAGTCGGACCAGAATGCGTGCGCCAGCTTGTCATACAGGGTCTCTGTGATAAGCGTCGCTTCGCTCACTCGGCCCAGAGCTCGAAGAATCCTGACATATTGAAACTGGCATTCGACAACCAGCGGGTTGACACGGCCGTGGACGTTCTGGGCCTGCTCGATAACCTCCCTGAACATGACCTCGGCTTTTTCCAAGTCTCCTTGCTTGAGAGCATAGCTGGCCAGCCACGACCGGCTGCGGATGGTGACGCGGTCCCCGGGCCCAAGTATCTTGTCTGCCACGTTCACTATCTTCTCCTGCAGCGCCAGCACCACGGCCGTATCCTTGGAGCCGCGAGTTTGCCAAGTGGAAATGAGATGCGAGCAGACGGACACCCACAGCCTTGTGGAGGGCACGTCGTCGGGCTCCTCGTTGGTCAAAAACTCGATGTGGCCGTCCAGGTCGCCCATATGCAGCTCGTGCCCGGTTGGAGGGTGGACAAGGCAGACGACCATGATCTTCAAGAAGCGCCTTTTCCACGCATCCAAGGTTCCGGACCGCGATAGCCAGTTATGTGTGCAGTAGCGCACCAGCGGGTGCATCTTGAGGACGCCGTCCTTTGCCGTGGGTGTCACCATCGAGTACTTTCGCAGCACGTCCAAATCCTGCTCCAACTCTTCGGCAGCTTCGTCGTGGGGTTCCACATCTGTGTCTTCGTCGTCCTTGGGTTTGCCGAAAACAGGTAGAAATTCATGTATGAGCGCATCTTTGGCCTCTGATAACGCTTCCCTGTTGAGTCCCTCTTTGATTTGCTCCTTCATCATCCCAGGCCACATGCGAATCGACTTGCCCGTAAGCTTCGTCATGTTGGACTTGAGAGATTTCTTCGGCTTCCCAGCCTTCGCTTTTTTGGTCTCTTGTTTGGAACCATCCTTGTTCTTTTCTTCCCTTGCGTCCTTCTCCGGCGTGGCCCAAAGTTCCCAAATGCCGTCTTGCACCCCGCCCTCTATCGACCTTTGCTGGAGGAGGCGTCTGCCGACCTTGACGCGCGAAAGCAAGGAGCTTACGGAGGACGGCAGGACGTCCCTAAAGGTAAAATCAGGGAGGTAACGCTCGATGTCCTTCATGTAAAGGGGCTTCAATGCCCATTCCGGGATGGACTGGGGGCTGAAGAAGCTCATCAACGATAAGAGGTCGACCGCCGAAGGCCTCTCCTGCTGCATCTGCTCCAGCGTGATGCTCCACGTGCCGAAAACCGAGTTGGAGCTGGTCTGGTACCGGCGGAGCTCGTCGTACTCCCACTCGAGCAGCACTCCTCGCTTTTCGTTTCCCGCCCGAAACATATCCGCGTAGTCTCGCACCGACACACGGCCGGCGCGGCTGTTGATGTAGGCTGCCGCTTGGGAAATAGCCAGCGGCATGAACTCGAGGAGGCGGACTACTTCCTCGGCCTCCTCTCTCTCGCAGCGCTCCTCAAGCTTGACCTGGAACATCTCCACCGCTGCCTCCTCGCCCAGGTCGGGCACGAGATAGATTGAGTTCTTGACGCCTTCAGTCAGTCGTTCGGCGGCCTTGACATCCCGGGACGTGATCAGCGTGAAGCCGTTGCTACTGATGGACAGCAGCTTCCGCAGCTTGGGGTCATCGTCGGTGAGAACGGAGCTGTCGTCGAAGTTGTCCAATACCACGGTCCAAGGGCCGTTCTTCTCGAGGCTAAACCAGACGCCGACACGGCGGAATAGGTCGTCGAGGGAGTCTCCCGGTTTCTCCAGATTGAGTCCTTCGGCAAGGATACGGACAGACTCCTCGAGAGTGGCTCGCGTGGTGGCGTTGATCCAGAAGACGTGCGATCGGTTGCGGACCCCGTGTGCGTATCGAATGGCCAGCTGGGATTTGCCGATGCCGCCAACGCCCACGAGCGCCGCCCGGCCTCCCTCGACTTTTGCCCTCTCCTTGATCCAATCCGAGATCAGGGGTCGGCTGATGAACTCTGGGTCCGGCGGGAAAGGCAGGATGGATTCACGCTGTGCGGCCCTCATCTCCCTCAGCCGTGGCACGTCCACTGGCGTGTGAAACGCGGCCACCGCTTTTGCCGCTGCCGCCGCCGTTCCGGCAGCGTAGTCCTGCCACTTTTTGTTCTTGTGGCTGTCGGCGTAGTCGCATACCCCCTTCAGCACGAGCGTTGGTAATTGCTCCCAAATGCCGGCTGCCTCCATCTCGAAGGCAATAATGCCCTCCGCCTTGGCGACCGCATCCCTTGTCACGCCCGACTTCATCACCGTGTCCCCCGTAGCCACGCCCCCGACGAAGATGGCAGGCTGGAATACGGCATCGTCGTCAGTGGTGGCTTCCAGCCGTTCTTCCAGCCGGCTCCTCTTGACTAAGAAGTCGTCGCTGCACCCTAGATCATCACACGACTCTACCAGGGCGGCTTCACAGACGTTGTCTGCGTCCTTTTCGTGATATTGGCATTTGCAATCCTGAGCGTTCTGGTGTTTGTGGCGATAACCAGCTTCGTAGACTGCTCAACCAGGTCACTAACTTTGCCCTGAGCTTGAGAGAGAGAGCTAACGCAAACTGGACTTACGCTTGTCGAAGGCGGCACCGGGAAACGTGTACTTGGGGCGTGTTTGCTGCAAGGCCATCAGGGACGACGCTGTCCTGGCTCTTACCGTCTCTCTCCCGTAGTCCGTGTTCAGAATGCCCAGGATGCTTGCATTCTCAGCCATAGGCGCAGCGAGACTGTTCTGGGGCCCATGCTTCCGGCGGAATCCGTCTGGGAACTGTTGGCCAAAATCATATTGAACCACGGAACTGCTAATGACAACGTCCCCAAGGAGCATCTCCCTATTTCCAGCCTTGGGGACGCCACCGCAAATGCCGACAAGCAGGGCGAGGGTCAGGCTGAACCAGCTGTGGCGGAGGTCGCTGGCCACGATGGCCGCGCTGGCTTTGCCCATGCTCGCCTTGCCGCCGCGTTGTCTCAGCAGGGTGAGAACGACATTGTGCTGCTTCATGCGCCCGAGGGTGTATGTGTTGCCATCTCCTGGGGCCTTGCCTAGTGCCGCGCAGACGTCTTCAGGCCATACATGGTCTAGGGAGGCGACCACGGCATCAAACTCGAGCGGCAGCGCGCAGACGATGCCAATCTGGAACTCATCGCGAGACGAGGGCGGCTCCGGGTCCATTGTCGTGGCAATCCCAGGTAAGGGACTTGTCAAAATTCTGCGCGGAAGAATGTCCAAAGAGAGCTCAAGACATTCAAAACGACGGAAAGTCAGGTCCTGAGCGGGGAGGGGTCAACTTCTGAAACCTGTGACATGCATGCATTGGTGCGGCGCAGCAGAAGGATCCGCCTCTCGCTTCGGTCAAACCACTAAGCCTAATTACCTGGCGACGAACATGATGTCCCCACGGGACAAAAGAAGACCAAATCTTAACAAACACAGTGTGTCGGTTAGGGAGACTCTTCCTCCACGGATATACATACCACATACAGGCCGCGCTAATGAGTTTCTCACCTGGATTACGAAGAAAAAGAAGAAAAAGAAGAAAAGGCAAAAGAAACCGACATGAAGGAAAGAGGAAAGGAAAAAGGAAAGAAAAAAGGAAAGGAAAAAGGAAAGGAAAGGAAAGCAAAGGGGTGAACGAAGACAAGAAAGAAGAAGGAGCTGGGTAGACGAAGACAAAGAGAGAGAAATGACTCTTCTCGGAAAGGACAAGGACGGGAAACGGCAACACTTCTATTCGTACATATGATCACTAAACATCCACGTTCTAAGCCCAATGAACTCTCTTCAGCGCCCGCGCTTTCACAGAGTCTAGATCCTATTGCCGCGCTCATGAAGCTCCAGTTCTCTATTTTGCACCCATCGGCTGCTGGGGCTGGTAGGCCTTTGTGACGACTTTCCAGCGCGCCTCGACCTCTTTGTGCTGCTGGATGATGGAGCAGCACGGGCAGCAGAAATTGAGGATAAAATCTTTGCATTCGTTGCCACCCCTTATGCCGTGGTTTGTGCGGATCTTGCCGCGCTGGTGACAGGTTATGCTGGGCAAGACGTGTTAATCCGAGATGCAGCCCGAGGAATGGACGGAAACACTTACAGGGATCCCCAACCACCGCACATTGTCAGCACGCAGAAGCCGCAGCCCGCCCAACCGCAGCCGCTGGGTTTCTTCCCATAAAGCTCTCTGTTCGGGCTGTTCTTGTGTTCCTGGAGAAAGCCGATCAGGTCGCTCGTCTTGCTCACCACTAATACAGGTGTCAGCGTCTCGAGGAAGCTTCAGACAATGATGACGACGAGATACTCACGGATACAGGGACACCAAAAGCCCGTGCAGCATGTGCCACATGGTTTGCAGCACTTCCAGAATCCAAAATTAAACTCGTTCTCCTCCAACTTGAAATTGTCCGTGTCCTGGGGATGAGACATGGTGATACCTGGGGTGGTGGTGGCGGCGGTTGATTCTCGACTAGGGAACGTGTGATTCTGTTTACCAAGTACGTAAGCAGCGACGAAACAGTGGGTAACCCGGGGGAAGTGGATCGCCCGATCACACGAACCTCGGTGGCGCTTTTATTCTTGAGTTCTTGTGCAACTTGAGATGAAAGATGCGCCCGTTGTCGGCCGGTCAGGGGGCGTGCGGCCGCCGCGGCCCAGCGCAGCGGCGCAAGGGAATGCTTCAGGTTGCGGCCACAAACCCGAGGGCTGGCTGTGGGCAGAAAGGGGTCTTTAGCCCTTTATCTTGACCAGCAAGACATTAAAGGGGCGGCTGCAATCTGGGCTGGGTTCTGGAGCCAACACCATGCGGCCATGCGGAGTTGTGTCATCAGCCATTTGTTATTAGCCCGGCGCTGTGTCTGAAGTCTAGTCGTCCGTTGCGGCCCGAGACTCTGGCCAATGGTGGGTCGCCCGATATTTGGGTGGCACAGCTTCCATGAGAACCGCTGTATGGTAGGGATGAATCTTGACTTTAGATGGCCAATAAGAGTTTCCTGTCTGCTTAGAAGGGTCCAAAACTGGTGGCACTCCCTTGTCGCCATTCAAAGTCGGGAGACCACCAGAACTGTCCAGATGGACCTCCATCTTGTTTAGGACAACGGGACAGGCGGTCATCCCTGGAGGGACTCTTAAGAGTTTCTCGTTTGTCAATCATACAAGTCACATCTGGCTACAAGCTCACGGTATCTTCATGGTGATTGAGAGACCGTTTGTAGAACCCTTTCGCTTCACCGACTCTACCCACCGAGCAGACCGTTGTAGCTCCCGGCAAACCCCTTCAGAAGAAGCCTGGACCGGGACAATTACCGATAAATTGGGCGGGCCGTGCCAGAAGCAGGACACAGTAGCAATGACAAAACTAAACAAACTGGAAGCGCATACAGACGAGTCTACACACAGGCATCAAGCCAACTCGTCAAAGGGCCCGCACATGATTCCCACTTGCCAGCCACGAACCTGAATAGTACGCCGAATCCGCATCCATGCTTAAGCTCCCGCATCCCCCTTCCAAGAGATCATTCAAATCAAACCTCATGGACATATCCGCGTAGAAATCGTCGGCAGTTGAATCAAGCATCAATCCCTCCAGCAGAGCCGCCGGCTTGGACATCTCCGGGACGGAGCTGGGCGGGGGGCTGGGTAATAAAAGAGGGACCCGGCTGGCGGGAAGCGCCGAGAGGGATGACTGCTCCCCCTGGAGTTGGAAGGTATACAAGACCTTGGTCTTGACGTCGTGGATGATCTCGTCCGTTTTGCGCTGGACATTTTTCTGCACCTCCTCTAATAGGCCCGCGACGTACTGCTCCATGGCAGGGCGCACTAGCCGCGGCAGCTCGGTGCGGAGGAAGTCTCTGCACTCGTCCTCGCTTTGGAGGCGGGCGGGGTCGGGCTTGGGGGCCGCCGAGGGGTTCGCATCATAGTCTGGGGCGTTGTCAGTGCGGCGCCCATCACATACGAAGAAGATAAGAGAACAGGCATACATGGCGACGGAACCTTCTCGCCGGGGAAGATGATACGGTACATCTCCTCCCACTTGGTCTCCTCCGAGCAATGCGCCTTGGCACGGGCGTGGAGCAGCTTGTCCTGCTCCTCGGTAATAGCGGAGACGGGCGCCCTGACCTGGCAGGGGATCTCGGCGCGCTGGTGTCTCTTGAGCGCCTCGGACTCTTCAAAGTGCTCATAGCACCTCCCACAGAAGCTCTTGAGCGAGTGGCGGCGGTAGATATGCTCCCTGCATCCTTGCGATCAACATCAACCAAATCCGCACTTGACAGGTTGAAGAGTGGCACTCACTTCACGCGATGAACAGTATCCCAACCGGGCCCGCAACAAGTCTTGATATTCTTATGCTGTCCCGGATCATGCCTCGCAAACGGACAGGCCAATTTCCTTGCGGTTTTCGGTTTTGCCGATATGGATGTCGGTGGTGTTGGAGGGCCACAAAATGAGGGAATGTCCGCTCCGCCGTGACCCTGATCGGACGTCTTGCCGGAGCTGGAGTTGTCAAAAGCCGAGGATACGGCGGACCAATTCAGGCGATTCAACACCTGCTCCAGCACCTGCGAGGAAGTGTCGGGAGGGCAGATCCGCTCTAGTCCCTGGCGCGCGATGTGCAGAATCTCATCCTCAGGGGTGCTGATGTATGGCGAGCCGGGCCGGTCCACGCCGGGAAACAGGGCGTCCCAGATCTCGAACCAGCGTTCTATTTCTGTCTGCCCACGCCGCGGCCGGGAGCGAAGTTCGGCGAGTTGACGCGGGTCGAGGCCTAGGTGGCTGTTGTCAAGAGTTTTCCGAACAGGACTGGCGTCCCGGCACGTTCTGTGCTGCTCTATATGCGCGTCAAGTTCGGCCACGCTGTCAAAGATCCGCCTGCAACTCGAACATTGGATGCGTTGCATGTGAGCTCGTTGGAGATGCTGGACGGCGAAGCTTGTCGAAGTGAGCTCGTTGCGGAACATGCAGCGCGTGAACTGAGTCGGAAAGCGCTTGTAGAAGTGACATGCCAGGTTCCTACTCCTAAAACCGATGCCGCTGTCGTCGCTGTCGCTGTCATCGCCAGAAACTTCGGCGGGCGACTCACGACATCGTTTGGATGGTCGGTCCTGGTGACATGATTCGGATTTGCGACGAGGCGCGGCCATGCTAAATGCTCGCCAGTGATCGCTGGTACCTAAATGTTGTAAGTGTGGCAAGAGATGGCTCTACTCCTCTCTGTAGTATTGAACATTGAACATCCTTCTCGCTCTTGTCAACCTTTCACACATTGGTGCCCTTCGAAGTAAGGAGCCCCACGGTCAGAAGACAGGCACACTCTGGCCGGTCCCGCGAACAATGGAGGAGTCCTTTGGGGACAAGGCAGACAGAGCCTTTCGGCAAACGGGGGGCTAATTTTTCCGCGTCAACCAGGAACGGAAAAGAGGGACGTGCTGGGATATTGAAGCGCAGAGCCTTGCGGTTTGGGCCGGTGTTGGCGGCGGCCAGCACAGCCTGCCACGTCATGAAACGCAGAGACTTGCGCTTCAGCAAGCCACACCGAGGAGCCTTCCGGGACTTAACCGAGCAGTGCAGGAGGCCTGCAAGGCACACACACTCATGTTAGCATTGTCCAAATGTAGGACGCTCTGCTGAAACTCGGTCTTCGAGGACGGTTTGAGTTTTCCAATGACCGTACTAATCATAGGCGCCTGGGTGCCCCAGGGGATCATCAAGGGGTTGGAGGAGTGGCTCCGAGCTGCGTCTCTCCGGCTCTGAGAACCGTGAGTAAATACAAGACCATCATGAGCGGCACGCCGCCTGCGTTCAACCGTAGCTTTGGCTCCGGCTCCGGGTGCTGCCACCGTGAAGTCGGAAGAGCAGAGGTGTGCGCTTTCTTGTCAAGAGTGAGGGCAGACCTGGCTCCTCCTAATCCCCCTTCCACCCCTCCTCAAGATCCTCCTTTCCCCGTCGCGTTTCCCTTCTCGCCCCTCGGAGCTAATTCCTTCATTTTTCTTTTTTTCGCGGCTGCCAATATTCTGCCAATGTCTTCGTATTGATCCCGATTCCCTTCGCACCGCTGCAGTTCGGCAACGGCTCCATCCGTGCCCGCCGATCCCGTCCGTCATGACTCGAGTCCGCGACACCACCACCCGGGCTCGCACGCCCACGACCGCTCGGGATCGCCTCCCTACCATCGCTCGGGCTCGCACCGCCATCGCCGCCCGGGCTCGTAACGCCATCACCGCTCGCGCCCGCGCATCCACCGATTCCAAAGGCTCTTTGCCTTGCCCCTTCTACCGACGCAGGCCCGGGGCCCATAAGGCATGTGCCCGCCTCAGGTTCAAGCGGCCCAGGGACATCAAACCGCACCTTCTCAAGCACCACCTTCTCCCGGCGCATTATTGTGCCAAATGCGGCGACTCCTCCTTCACCGACGAGAAACAATACGCCAGCCATCTCGAGGAGGCAGCTGCGTCGCCCCTCCCGGGGGCATCCCCCCGATCGAAGGCCTCGACCAGAACCAGATGGCCCGGATCATGGAGCACAAGACGCGACGCGGCCAAGGCGATACCGAAACGTGGGGCAGTACTGGGACATTGGGTTCCCCAACGACGCTCGCCCGGATTCAGTCCTGATGGGCAGCATGGCAGAGTTTGAAGAGGTGGTCGGCTTGATAGGGGAGCACTGGCATGCTCATGGGCAGGCCATCATCGAGGGAGGGGTCGCAGCCATTGCTCCAGCCGAGCAGCCCTGGATGGCGGCGGCCATTGGAGCCGTCATACACGACGCCGTTCAAATGCTGCTCTCCGGCTTCCTCGACAAGATCGGCGATGCCAATGACCGCACCGCACCGGCCTTTAGTCTGAATCCGGCCGCTGACCCCGCCGCCTCCTTTTCAGGCATGGCCGATGTTGCCGATGCCGCTGATGACGCCAACGCCCTCGACTTTCAGCTCGATGTCGACGACTCGCAGTCCTTTGCCGACATGACGTTCGATGCCGACATGCCGTTTGATTCCGAAATGATGTTCGATGCCGACGTGCCGTTCAATACCAGCCTGACATTTGCTGCCGACCCGGTGCTCGATGCCGCCATGGACCAATTGCTTATCACGGGTGACCAGAATCCGGTTCCCGCCCCGAATTTAAGCTGCTTCGATGCCGACTTCAGATGGGGCTTCCCAACGTCCAGCCAAGGGCAGGGCGGCGGGTGATTGGGTGTCTGGAAACGCCTTTGTTCCTCTCTTGTGTCTCTCGGTTTGCCTTTCTCCTCTTTTTTCTCTTTGAAAATGAAGAATAGGGGGAACAAGGAAAACGAGGAGTGTTGCTTCTTGGTTCGGAGGGTTGGGTCAACCACAACTGACCATCTTCTGTGTCAACGTGATTATCTCCCACGGCCCCGCCTAGGGTATATCCCGGACTGTATTTTCATAGGTACCGAGGTAAATAGATCTAATCGATGCGCTGTCTGTATCAAATGCCATCCCCAGGAGTCAAGATGTCTCTGTAAAGTTAGGGTGCACTTCCTTAGGCACTCAGGAACCCCCAGCCAACCCTGACTGCTCAACCATCTCCCGCAACACCGACCCCGCCAGGGCCTCCGGCGTCGCCAGGCCCGCTCCTCCTCCTCCTCCTCCTCCTCCTCCTCCGGGGCCCAACAAGCCCCTGACCACGCGCGGCCCAACCCTCCTCCAAAACCTGCGCAGCGCCACAACCTCCTTCTCCTCTCGCGTCTCCAGATACCCCGTCGCGGGCCTCTCCACACCAGGGAACAAGACATCCCACATGCGAAACCAGCTCTCCTCTTCATCCCTCTCCCCCCCCCTCCCAGCCACAACCACAACCCCTCCCGCGACCACCGCCACGACGACGACGACGACGACAACAGCGACGACGCGGTCCCCCGTCCAGCCGCAGCAGCCGATCGACCTGGCTCGGCGTCGCACCCTCGGGCGCCTCGCCGGCCACCGCCGCCGCCGCCGCCGCCGCCGCCTCCGCGCCGGGCGCATCCGCGGGAGGCGGCGCGCACGTGGGTGTCGCGGGCGGCGGCCGAGGGGAAGCGCGCGGCGCAGAGGGGGCAGCGGATAGGCGCGTGGTGGTGCACGATGACGTGCTGCTTGGCGCTGCGGACGGTGCCGAGGGCGACGGTCCAGGCGCAGGCGGCGTGGCGCTGCGGGTCGCGCTTGTAGAAGGGGCAGGCGAAGGCGGGTGTTGTTGTTGTTGGCGGCGGTGCTGGTGGCGGTGTGGAGAGGTGGTGGCTTGTCTTGCAGAGGAGGGGGTTGTGGTGGTGGTGGCGACGGGCGGTGGTGGTGGTGTGCTGGCACGACTGGCGTGACTGCTTGCGGCGGAGCAGGTGGTGCTGCTTCATCGTGGCCCGAGCAGGGGCCTCTAAAGTCCCGGCTGCTCTTGATGTGTAGATTTGCAGACACTGGGCTGCCCAGGCGGGCACGGCGGCCTGCAGAGCATGTCCTTCTGCTAGGCACCGGTACCTGTATGGCAGCTCGGCAAATGAGAGCATGCGCTCGTCGAAGTCTGAGGGGTCAGGCTGGGGCTGGGCCATTGCTGCTGTGTGTTGAAGCCATCATGGCACAGAACGGCTGGGTGTTGGCTGCTTTTATATTTCTGATTCCAACGCAGTTCTAATTGGTGGACTGCCCCTTGATGGACAGTTGGGACATGGAACGCTGCATGTCCACAGATGTGGACGACGAAACCTACTCCCAACCACAGTTGTGGACTCGCAACTGTGGCCAATCCTTGGGCGGCTGGGGTGTGTGCGGCTGGCTTCCCAGCCAATCAAATGCTGGCAAAACTGCGCATCGTGCGTGCGTGCCACTGCACATGCAACGATCCGTCGGGTGATGCGGCACAATGCGGTCAAGGATCATTTCCACAATTGTGTGCGCATCGTTCCTGCACTGAATTCCGCCTGATAGACCACCGAGTCATCATCACAGGGGCGCGGAACCTTCTCTGCGCTCTGACTCAAGTTTCCGCAGCCGCCTGCACATTAACGTCCACATTCATTATTATTCCCGGTGAGTAGGCGAGCAAATAACCGCCGGGGTCGCGGCAAACAGCGACACTTTCCCAGGAGCAACAAGTTCAAACGAGGCAAGCAATCGAACTGGCAGAGGTGAAGGCTGAGAGGGCCGGTATTGCGGACTAGCTGAAGAAAGGGGCCGGCGGCTGAGGTGGAACTGATCAATATTTGTCGCTGCTGTCCACCGCCTTGCGAAACACCACACTCTTAATCACAATTTTACCGTGCCTTCATAACAGTCTATTCTGGTCCTCAGATAACGACAATGTAATCAAGGGACACGAAACCATTCCCATGCTCAATGCATACCGCGAAGACCCCATCAACGCATCCACATCCAGCCGTACCCTGAACTTCATCAGTATGTACAGGAGCAAATGATACTCCACCAGCCGGAGTGTCCTCAAAAGCCAGAACAAATGCGCAAGTTCTCATCTTTCCGAGATCTGTGAGTCTATCGATCACCCCACAATCACGTCTCAAGCCCTCTTGCCAAACATGGCGCCCAACATTGCCAGGGCTGAGCCAAGGGCGCGCTTCTCCGCCGCCTCATCCACAGTCTTCTCGACAGCCACGTTGTGGACAGTCTTCTCAACCGACATCTCGTGCACAGTCTCCTCGACAGGCCCCTCCTGCACAGCCTCTTCAACCACGGACACAACAAACTCCGCATCGCCCGAAGCCGACACAACGCTCCCAACCTTCTCGGTATGTTCCTCAGCGCCAAAAGTCTCCGACACCGTTGACTCGGTTTTGCTGGACATCATCGAAGGAGCCTCGCTCTTGGTGCTCTCAACTTCGGCAACAACAGGCTTCAAGGCGGAACGATTCATGGCGGCCTCCCACCAGCCCGTGACGTCGTTCAGCTGTGCCATGTTTTGCGTGTGTTCCTTGTCGACGACCTGAATGGCTTTCTGTGCCGTCTTCTCATCAACCATCTGTGCTTTCTTCACCTTGCTCTCCGTGTTGTCGGTCAGTGCGGCTTCCTGGGCACGCTTCTCATCGACCGTGCAGGTGTCAACCGTTGGCGTAGCATCATCATTGATGGGTTCTTTGACGAGCTCAGTGAGGTTTGTTGTCGGATGCGCCTTGGCCCACTGGGAGACAACAACCTTCTGCTTCTCTGTGGGAATGACCCAGGTTGCGAGCTGAGGTATCTCGTGTTCCTCGCCAACTCCGACATTATCAGACTCTGAGACATTTGGCACAGAGACAATGGTGGTTTTCATGGTCTCGGAGTGGTCGGCAGGCACAGGAGATTGGCTCCGGGTGGTCGGATTGGCGGTCGTCTCAGGGTCGACATACACAACCTGACCGGCCTGCTTGCACAGGTCGTAGATGGGCCGCAAGTTCCGCGAATGTCGTTGGAAATTCGTTGACTGTACCAACTCGGAACGCATCATGATGACCTCGCCGAGTCGAGCACGGGTGATCGCGACGCAAAGCCTGTTTGCGTTATCAAGAAACTTGGTCGACTTGCCCTTGACCAGATCAAGGAACACAAAATCGGCTTCATGCCCCTGGACCACATCCACGGTGCGGGCCTCGACGCGCTTCTGAGCCCAGGCTGGAAGCTTTTTGAGCGCCCTCTGGTACTCATTGAACGCCTTCTTGTAGGGCGAAATGATGAGGATGGTCCCCGGTTTGTCGCCCACGGTAAACTGCGCGTCATTGAGTAGCTCGTGGACACGCGCCATGACCCAGGCATTGTGGTCGGGGTTCCAGGCCGAAGTGCCTTCGTAAGCCTCCGGGCCACAGTTGTTCATGTGGACCAACAGCCGTGGGACGGTGCAAGGCCGGCCTCCCATGAACCTTTCGAGGTACTGCCGAGTATACGACAGCGTTGCCGGCGTGCGCGACTCATCATTGCCGCTAATCATTTCGCCACCATACCACATCTCGGAGGCGAGCTGCTGCAAATCACCGAAAGCACGATGGTTTACCAAGAGCTGGTATGGGATGACCTTGGCTCGAGCGGCACGCTCCATCATGGAAACTTGCATCTGGTCCCGGTAGATGTTCTGGACGTCCGAGCCAACAAACGGGATGGTCTGCCGATGGTCGCCGCAAAAGATCCACGCGATCGGGTCGAAGTTGGCGATGGCAATGAGGTTCATGAGCTCCCTGGCGTGGGGAGCTTCGTCGAAATAGACGCTTTGCGATGTCAGTATTTGTCACTGTTTGAGCAATGGGGGTAAGGGGAACAAACAGATCAGGCTTGAACATGCCGCGGAAATGGTTGCTTGCGGCGACGGGGGTGGTCGCGATGAAGTCGGCGGCATCAAGGGTGTCGCGATAGAGGCCGTAGACCAGGTTTCTGAAGCGCAGAGGAACAATGTCGCTGTTTTCCCACAGCTCACCCTCCAAGTACTTGGTGAGCTCTTCGTATTTTGTGTCCTTGTGCTCATCGTAGCGCTGCCAAGCAGCCTCGTCGAGGCTCGGAGCCTGACAAGAACGATGCGCCGTTCCAGTTCCGAGAGACGTCAAACTCGCAGTCCTGAGGAATCCGTTCGTGAAGTCAACTTGCATTTCAGGAGCGGTGTCCTCAGCGGCGTTCAGTCGGTCGCTAGATCTCACTTCTGTCCCCCATCCCTACCAAATATCAGTTTTCACTCCTGGGGCAGTGTGGGGCGCTCGGGAAGAGGAGAGAAACCTTCATTCGAATGACGCTCTTCTTCATTCCGAGGTCCTTGTAGAGGCCGATCATTCGGTTGCAGACATCATCAACTGGGCAGTTCATGTCGACGATGAACAGGACTTTGGCACACCGCTTCTGGGGTTTGCCTCGAACCATGACGGGGCGCGGAAGAAGGTTGGACTGAGCCATGGCAATCGTGAACAGGTTGAAATGGGTTTTGCCCGCACCAGGGCCTCCAGGGAGGATGCAAATGCCGCAGTGAAGCTTGCGAAAGCCGTGCATGTAGGCCGCTTTCTGCTGTTGGTTCAGCAAGGCAAACTTCTTTCCCAAGGCAGAGTTAGCCCAAGAAGGATCACCCATGGCGGTCTTCAGATGCGGAATCTCTTCAAACAGGTCCACGAAAAATTCCGGTTCGCGAAGCAGCACGAAGTACTCGAACGCCTTGATCTGGCGCTCGCTGGCATTGACGTAGCGGCCGTACAACAGCTCCAGAGCTCCGAGCTCGGCATTCTTGGTTGCCTCAGACGCCATCAAGAGAAAGTTGATCCTCACGGCGTTGTCGTTCGCCAATTCATCCTCGCTAGCTCCACCAGTCGACTCGGGAGTGATGTGGTCAGGCTCGCAACCGCCGATCCCGCTGTCAGAACCAGTGCTGCTTCCAATGCTCGTGGTGTCCGAAAGATCGTCGTTTGTGGTTGCGTTAGTTGCGTGTTTGGTCGAGACGGCGGTGGTGTCGGCTAATGGTCGGATGCCTTCATGGGCATCGGCTCGATACACTGTGACCTGGAAAACAGCAAGCTTCTCCGGGTGCCGGGCAGTGGAGTTCAGCAAAGCCAGCGGGGTCTCGATCCGACGAGCATCCCAAAAGCGAGTGACGGAGTTGTCGCCGAAAACAACCCTGAGCCTGGCAGGCTCGCCCGGTTGGGGGATTTTCCGCTCGCCATCACGACCGGGCTGAACAGCGACGATGTACTCCAACCGCTTCGAGGTTTCGCGAATCTTGGAGACCACCCATCCCTTGAACTTATTCTCCTCCTTGTTGACGGCGTCGACCAGCCGCTGGGTTGCCTCGAATTCGGCTTCGGTCCCAGCTTTGTGTCGAGTGGCAAACTCGTCGAGGTCCTTGAACACACGGATCGGTCTCAGCTGTGCATCCATTGTGGAAACCGGCAATGGCAGTCGAAAATGACAATATTGGGCGTCTCCTTCACTCGAACACGACCTGCGTCTCTGACAATACGTTAGCCACAAGTCAGCAACGAGCAAGGATAAGGTAAAACAAGCGCTGTACCAGAGGTTTTGCATGGGAGACTGAGGAAAAAAGAAGGGAAAGTCGGTCAAAAAGAGAAGGCGCAACCGGAGACAGCTGGGAACAAAGCCATTTTCGAGCGATTAACTCGCGTGATGGAACCTCGAGGGATGGAGTGGATGAAATAGGAAGGGATGGGAAACTGAGATGAAAATCTGATACCTGACTTACCTCTGGTGTTGCAACAGATTTCCAGTGGGAGAAGTGACCGGCAACAGAAAACCAGTCGAAGTGGTTAATTCACTGTGAAGGAAAGCGCGAGGGAGAAGTGGATGAACAGGACAGAATCCGGCTCGATGAGGTGACACACCGGCAGACTGGTCTTGACAATTGACAAAGGTTAAAGTCAATAACTGAACAGTCTGATTTTGAGGTATGAGGAAGGGAGAAGAAACAAAAACCGGTTCCGGGTTGGTTGATCAAAACTGTGGTGGTGCGGGCCTAGGTTCGCATTCACAAGAAGAAGAATAGGAAAGGCGATCACAATAGGCAACTGCCCACAACAAGACACTGAACAACGTGAATACTAAACAACCTTTCTTCACCGCACACAAGTTCAAGGCAGCCAATATAAATAAAGATGGCAAAGAAGATCTATTGCTCCCTTTGCAGTCCGTCGGCGGGGCCTGCCTGCTGCACACTTCGTTTTCAGCTCGGTGCCACAGGTGATCTTGGACCCGAGAAAATCACATTTCCAAGCATCTGCATTCCAAGAAGATCGCCATTCTGTTCAGACAGGAAATGCGAGAGTGAGGCTCGACAGAGCTCATGGCCATTGACAGCACCTCGGAGCACCAATTGCATTGAACCTGGGAGACGTGAGGGAAGCTAAGGGCCCAAGAGAGCACCATAACCTACTAATCACAGTTATCCCTTGTCTCAAGGTAGGTAGTGTCAGAGAAGTCCTTCAATGCTCTTCCCCGCGCAGTCTCAGGCGCGACATGAAGTCCTGGGAGGATGTTTGCTGGCGAGCTTTAACCCTAACCCTTCCAATATTGACATGCCAAAAACCCCTTGTTCCCCAGACACCCGCTGCTGCCTAAATCTGTGTTGACAAACGTGAAGTGGAGTGGGTTGGGCTCTGTTTCTTTCTCAAAACAAGATCCAGGACAGAGGATATCAGCAAACAACCATGTCTCCGAAATGCAACCACGAGCGACTTCAGTTTGATGTCTCGCCACACGCAGTTGATGCCGGGTTTGTCCGTCCGCCCCTTGCCAAGCGCGCAGCAGCGACCACGTCGTCAGGGCGCGTGCCTGACCGCAACATCTTGACAGCACACACTCATTCAGAATCCCTCTTCCCCGGCCCACTGGTGCTGCCCGCCGACGGACTGGCCATTGACCCCAAGGAGCCACCTCAGAGCTTCCGGTCATGGGCGACGGAGAAGTTGCGAAATCCCGTCACCCGTCGGAGGAAGACCATCTACGTTGCTCCAGTACCCGAGATTGACAAAGAGCTGCATTCCACTGTCGGAAAATGGACTGTCCCGTTTGTGTTGCAGGCGCCTATGAAGGGAGGATGCAATCCACCCAAGGCAGAGCAAATTCGCGAGTATCTCGAAGCCTTTTACCACCCCCTCCCCGTCAAGATCTTGCCAGCCGAGGTGCGGTTTGTTCCATGGAGCGAGGGCAAAGCCACCAAGCCCAGCAAACAGCCGCAGTACATCGGTCTGCAGGTCGGAAACAGCGTCACGCGCATCACCACTCGCCGCTGCCCAGACGAGGTCTACCCGCAGCAGCTCGGCCTGAACGACATCCTGGATGCCGCGATTGATGTCCTTCCCGACGACGCGTATGCGCTGGTCATGTTGACCGACCACGACCTGTACGAGGACGAGGACGACGAATTTTGCTGTGGCAGGGCATACGGCAGCAGCCGCGTGGCCGTCGTCTCGTCGTCGCGCTACCACCCCCTTCTCGACGAGGTCACGGGGATCGAGCGGGAGCACATGTGGCCTTTCTCGCACTGCGAGGCGTACGTGCAGAGAATGTGCCGAGATGCTGAACCTTCCGGCTCAAATCCCAAGAGACGCAAGACTGGCCTGCCGCTGGGCCCTCGCGCAACCGAAACGGATTCGGCCATGGCACCGGTCATTCAAGCGGGGCTTGCGGCGCCTTCACCAACCAGCTCGCCCACTGCCCTCTGGTTCTCACGCATGGCGCGCACCGTCGCCCACGAGGTTGGCCACTGCTTTTGCCTCGCCCACTGCTCGTACTACGCTTGTGTCATGCAGGGCACCGGGGGCATCATCGAGGACATGCGGCAGCCGCCATACCTGTGTCTTGTCTGTCTGGTGAAGCTGACTCGGGCTGTCGGAGATGTCGAGAAGGGTGTTGACGAGGTGCAGCTTCTGATTGCGCGGTACACTGCGCTGGCGAAGTTCTGTGAGACTTGGAAGCGTGTGGCCATGTTTGCTGCATATGGCGCCTGGTTGGGCAAGAGGATCGAGAGCTTGAAGGCAACACTGGCTTCTGCTGAATGACCTGAAAGGGCGTGTTCATTTATTGGGAAAGGTAGAGTCGCCATTGGCCGCAGTCTCAATGTGATGGGATCGTTGGAGCCCCTCGTCAACTCTGGCGCCTCTTTCGTACGATGCATCACATCAACACTCGGCTTGTCGCGGCTGGCCGAGGCTTCCCTGAGAAGTACGAGCGCGCCCTATTCGGAACACGCTACCCACATGCATCAATCCCGCGTCCATACCCGCTCCACAGCCAATCGTGCGGAGAACCCGGCCGAATCGGGGCATTGCGACTCCGATGGGTGGGGAATCCAGAGGCTTATCAAGAGCCGTGACTCAAGAACAGTCATGCTATTCTGGAAATAAATGTCACGATTGCCGCCTCCTAGTCTCTGAAAGATCTTGTCCAAAAGCTAGAGTAACGGTGAGAATTCCCAAGGCCACAGCATCACGATGGGTCTCACGCAAGAGCTTCCCCTGAGAGAAAAGACCGACGGCGTCCAGACCGGGCCGGTCAAGTTTGGCCATGAGCTGAAAGAGGAGCAATTCCTCTTTGACCCTTCATACCGCAACCTCAATCACGGTACGGACAAGTGGCCCTCATGTTCTCAGTGACAGCTTTCTCACATCACGTCCAGGCTCCTTCGGCACCATCCCACGCTTCGTGCAGGCCAAGCTGCGCTCCTTCCAGGACCGCGCAGAAGCCAGGCCAGACCCCTTCATCCGGTACGAGTACCCAAAGCTGCTCGACGAATCCCGCGAGGCCGTCGCCAAGCTGCTCCGGGTACCTACCGAGACAGCCGTCTTTGTACCCAACGCCACGGCGGGTGTCAACACAGTCCTGCGCAACATCGTCTGGAACGCCGACGGCAAGGATGAGATCCTCTACTTCGACACCATCTACGGCGGCTGCGCTAGAACCATCGACTATGTCATCGAAGACCGTCAGGGGCTCGTCTCCTCGCGCTGCATCACGCTCGCCTACCCGTGCGAGGACGCGGCCGTCCTTGAGGCTTTTGAGTCCGCCGTCCAGGCGTCCAAAGATGCCGGCAAGCGCCCGCGCCTGTGCCTCTTCGACGTGGTCTCCTCCCTCCCCGGCGTGCGCTTCCCCTTCGAGGACGTGACCGCTGCCTGCCGCAAGGCGTCCATCCTGTCCCTCATCGACGGCGCCCAGGGCATCGGCATGGTCGACCTCGATCTCGGCGCGGTCGACCCGGACTTTTTCGTCAGCAACTGCCACAAGTGGCTGCACGTCCCGCGCGGCTGCGCCGTCTTTTACGTGCCGCTGCGCAATCAGCCGCTCATCCGGTCGACGCTGCCGACCTCGCACGGGTTCGTGCCCCGCGCGGCGGGCGAGAAGCGGTTCAACCCGCTGCCGCCGTCGGCCAAGTCCGAGTTTGTCAACAACTTTGAGTTTGTGGGCACCGTGGACAACTCGCCGTACCTGTGCGTCAAGGACGGGATCAAGTGGCGCGAGGAGGTGTTGGGTGGGGAGAAGCGGATCATTGACGCGCTCACGGCCCTGGCGAGGGAAGGCGGGCAAAAGGTGGCGGACATTCTCGGGACCGAGGTGCTGGACAATGCCAGCCAGAGCCTGACGCGGTGCTCGATGGTCAACGTGGCGCTGCCGCTGCCGGAGAGTTTGGAGAGCGACAAGTCCGACGTGATCAACTGGATCCTGCGGACGCTGATCGACGAGTACAAGACGTTTGTCGCGCTGTACTTCTACCGGGGCCGCTTCTGGGCGCGTCTCAGCGCGCAGGTGTACCTGGAACTGGACGACTTCGAGTGGGCGGGCCAGACACTCAAGACGGTGTGCGAGCGGGCGGCCAAGGGGGAGTACAAGCAGTGATCCGTCATGTCAGACACCAATACATTCTGCTATCCCAGCGTGCATGATTCAAATCCCCATGGCCTCCCTCACCCGCCTCTCCACCTCGGCCTCCACATCCTCCTGCTTCCGTCTCCCCACATCAACAAGCACCACATCCCCCTCCCCATCCGGCCGCTCCAACGCCTCCATCTGACTCCTCACCAACCCCTCCCCCGCGAAATGCCCCTTCCTCGCCCTGGCCCTCTCCCTGAGCACCTCCTCCTCGACATCCAGAAACACAAACCGGACCTTCAAGTCCCCCGCGTGCTCCCCGCCCGCGCGCAGCACGTCGCGGTACTCGCGCTTCAGCGCCGAGCAGGTGACGGCGAGGTGGGGCGTGGGCGCGTTGGCGGGCGGCTGGGCGGACTCGTGGTCGCGCAGGGCCTCGAGCCAGGCGGTGCGGTCGGCCGTGGTGAGGGGGATGTTGTGGGACATCTTTTCGACGTTGGCTTTGGGGTGGTACTGGGGGCGAGTCAGGTAGTTGTGTCAGTGCTGGCCTGGTTCAGAGGTGGGATCTGTTGCTATTGGAGAAGGAGGGATACTCACATCGTCGCCCTCAACAAAGCTGAACCCGAGGGACTGGGCCAGTGACTTGGCAACGGTGGTCTTGCCGCAGGCCGTCGGACCGGTGATGAACCAGATCCAGCGAGGCTTCTTTTGGTTGTTGCTGCTGTTGCTGTGGTTGGAAGGTGGTTGTTCTGAGGACATGGTGCAGTGGAGATTTGGTTGGTTGAACGTCGAGGAAGTTTCAGTTTTTGGAGTTGTAGTTGAGAGCAAATAATAGATGGCACACCAAATGCTTGTTAAAACCGTTGTTCAATCACTTTTATGATTTATTATCCAAGTTCCTGGTTAATACTCCCGTAGATGCCGAATCTCCGGCCCGCGGAAACTTAGGTTTGGTGACGTCAGAGGGGCCGATGAACCGGTAGGAGAGAACGACCAGGAAATGTTGACCACAATTGGTAGGGTTGGTAATCTATCGTAAGTGACAGGCAGATGGACATGGGAGTGAGATATGTTTCAATATTTTGGAACCCTTATTATTCACATCCTATCCGCTCCAATGCTACTCGGAGATAACTGTTTCCTTGCCGTCATTTGTACGCCATTAGACCCCCAGTCTTGGATTAGTATGCTTTCAAGAACGGAAATGCAAAAAATGAAAAACGCCGCGCAGATGCCGCTCCAGCTTAAACAACCATAAACAACAGCTCCGGCAACCGAAAGAGCAGGGAGAACCAACAAAGCAAAGGGGTATCTCAACGCAGCCTTCCTCCTCGCCCACCGCCACAACCTCACTGGCCCGCGCCCTTCCACTCCATCATCTCCCTCGTGCTGGGCAAGAACATCTTGGAGTCCCTCTTGGTTGCGCCGTCTGCCGCCCGCCCTAGAGAAATTGCGTACTCGCCCCTCTTTTTGATGAGAAACGCGAGCGCCAACGTTGGCTGCACATTCCTCTTAGCTGGTTTCCTCCTTTGTTCGGCACCGACTGAATCCACATCCTGGTGGAACATGGCCCTCGATACCGATGACGCAAGTTGCCTCGCATCCGCTTCGCTGATACTCCCCGACGCGGCCAGCAGGACCTCGGCAAAGAGTGTAAGGAGGTGCTTGGTCAGGTTGCGGTTGGCCGTGGGCAGCCGGTTGAGAGCCTCGGTCCAAAAGTCGAGGCCCGTTTCGACGCGCGGGCAGGGTGGTTCGATGGCGCCTTCTTGTCGCGCGAGCAGGATCCACGATTTGACGACACTGGGTGAGATAAGCGGCTTCGGGAGCGCCTCGAGGAACTCCAAGATGAGGCGCGCGGCGTCGTGGACCGTGTAGTCGCTCCCCTCGAACTGGAAGTGCTCACAAAGGTGGGGGGCAGGCTGAAGATGGATTTTAGGCTAGACACGTTGTAGCTGTCGCCTGGCGAGGAGAAGATGTGTGCGTCCGTGCCGCCTGAAAAGTCAGTATGATGAAGAGTCATGAGTGACCAGATTAACGACGTACCGGCACGCGGATGAACTCGCAGCACTTGTAGACGGCCAGGGAAATGTGCGGTACGATGTGCTCCTCCCCTTGTGGGAGATCCTGATCTTCATGGGGCAACCCGAATACTCTCCTTCAGGTCCACACCAAAGACGACCTCGGGCTTCCTGGACTGCGAATCGCCGAGCCAGGGCATGCGGTTGAAGAACCTCGAGCTGCACTGGGCTCTGCTCGGTTGAAGGTAAAGGAAGGCGAGGGGGTGGGGGGATGGTGTCCACGGTGCTCATCCTCGAGGTGACCTGGTTGCAAAGGCGCTGAGAGCTGCATGGGCGTCAAGGACCGCTTCTCCAGGAACTCTTCCTCGACCGGCCGGCCTCCATTGCGGATCCGTGCGAATATGTTGGATCTCCGAGATGCCGCACTCACGTTGCTGGGCCGCCACTCACCCGAGCTCCCGCTGCCCAATGAGCTTACGCTTCGCCAATGACCACGTTGACCGGCCGTGAGATACGCCGGTCTTTCCGTTCGTGGGGATCCAGATGCATCGCTGGGGCCGGCGGCGAAGGACACCTCCGTCGGCGTCAGCAAGGAGACACCGTCCGTGTTGGCATCGGATTCTTCCCGGATGATGTCCAGCCCATCCGTGGCGTCAGTCTGGACTGAGTCGAGAGTCGTGCTCCGCATTCTGTTGTGCGACTCGGGCTCAGAGGCGGGGTTGGGCAACGGCCCGAGCTCGAGCTCGGGTGAGATGGTCTTTGTGAGAGGACGGAAGACGTCGGGCATGACACTGGGGGTTGCGGGTCCGGATACAGACGGGCTCGCCGCGGTGCCAAACATGTCCTCCTGATCCGGCATCAACTCGGGCACGTCGCAAGGGTGGGCAAAGGGAAACCGCGATATCCTGCACGACATCTCGGGCGGGGGGGATGCGAGGGGCAGCTCGTCGGGTCGCGGTGGTAGGGCTTTTTCGGCCGGCGGGGTTGGTCTTTCCGCAGTGCGTCTCGGCTGTTGGAGATGCAGGTTGTCTTCGAACCGGCTGTCCACGCTGCCGCTTGTATCCAGCACTGAGTCGGCGTCAATGTCGTCGTTGGCCGTGGTCCTTTCCTCTTCGTCGGCGTACTCCATCAGGCCTCGTATGTAACCCCGCCGGTGGCCGAGCCCAGACTCCGGTTTTGGGGTGTCGCGGCCGTGTCCGTGGCCATCGGAATCGATAGTGCCTCTCGAATTTCTCGAATCTCGCTGTGTCCCGCCGTCCCCACCCCAACCAAGCAACGCGGCGGCCAACTGCTCCCGCAAGCCATCGTCTAGCATGCTGCTCATTATTGCGACGTCGTAATTTCCGGTTCACTGGGCAGTCCGTCACCGCGGGTTCATAACATGGTGTTATAAAGCGGGATTTGAGTCTCTTTGCATGCTGCACGGTGAACTGGCGGTGTTTGCAGGGTGCGGTCTGGGGTGCAGAAGAGGTGCGGTCAAGTGCTTGGCCGCAATCTGTTTGCGCCGTTCTGCGTGTCAAGTGTTGGTTGAGGCGCAACAACTGTGTCTGTGCCGTGCAGCGTTCCGAGGTATTGGACACGGAAACGTGGAAATGGGCTGGCGTTTGCGCGTGTAAGCGGGATGCCGCAGCGGGTTGGGGCGAACTGTGGTCCAACAGGTCCAACACCAGCACAGCGCAAACACGGCTTCGACTCTTCGAGTTGGGCCACGGCGGACGGGACAAATGGAACTCACAGACAGTGGATGCAGACGGGAATTAGAGAAGGGAGGAGTCGGGTCAACATCATCGAACAAGCAATTGCACCCAGTGCATTGCGGGGTCAACAGACAGGAACCCCTTCCTCCTTCAAGAACAAGCTTCCAACGCTCCTGCCACCAAAAATTAGCTCACCGTTCCGACTCGCTCCTTCGTTCAGGGGGCATCAGATGCAGCTCTCACTGGTCCTCGCGCCTGCTGTCGGGATCCCCGCAGTGCCCGCACCTAACGGAGGGGTGCTTGTCTGGGAAGGAGTGCACCACCCAACTCCACGCAGCTAACCTTGTTTCAGGGTTGCAGCCACCCTCCACTGCTGGGTGTCCGCCGAGGCTGGCCTTCTGCTTGGCTCAAAGCCTGTTGGCCTGGGCGTTTCTGCTCCAGGGTTTGTTTTCTCAGCTCCACGAACCGGGACAGGGGCGTCGACAGGGGCCGCAACTTTCACCAAACATCACCCCCACATGGCGGTCTGGATCTTGGGGGGTGACGACAAACACTGACAGAACCTTCCAACAAACATGAACACGTCGACGCTCTTGCACACCGAGGGCCGTTCAGCTTGTGCTGGTCTAGCGGGCCGATTTCCCGGTGCAGTTGGGCCGAATTTGCCTGCTGTGCCTCCGCCGCGTCCAACTCACTATTGCTTCGATTGCTTCTGGCGCACACCGCTAGCACTTGATCCATCGGGGCACCATCGGTTGGCGGGGGTCAATGCGCCCCCGTGCGCAAATCCGCGGCTGCTCCCCTGGCCCCGCAGGTTCGCAACCTGAGCCTTGATCACGACCCACACCACAAGCAGGCCACCCCGATGAGTTCCCTGCGGCGCAGTCAAAGAACGAAAGCGACGAAACATGGCGGCGGCACAGCTTGTGTGTCTGACACAAGCGCCCAGAACCAGGTTCTTGATCTGTCGATCCGCTGATGTCTGTACTGTGTACACAGTCGCATCCATCTCAGTCTTTTGATCCTGGTGCAGGATTCAGGCAGCGCCGATTCGGTGATTTCGGATGCGAATGCTTCCATCATCGGGGTTTGCGGGTGTGGAGCATCCCCCCTTTCCTGGAACTTTTGGCTCCATCATCAGGCTTTTGATCACGAGAGTTCGTGACCAGGGACACAGCTGCCTGCCGAGAAAACCGTCCTGAAGTTCGCTCATGACTGAAAGATCTGACAAGGGTGAGTAAGACCCTGAGAACTTAATTCGGAACAGTCAGGGGCAAGAAAACGCATGCCCAGACATAAAAAGCATGGGCTCACATCCCGGCAAGGAGCGCCACGGCCAGACTTCGTAAAGCGCAGTTGTGGCTTGTCGGCGTCAGATGGGAGGAAGTTGACCACTGGAAGCCACTGAGAGACGCGCCTAAGTCTGAATCACAATCCTTCGGGCATGCCGGGATACACTGCAAAAGCCCTTCGCTTGCTGTGCCTTGAAGCGGAAATTGCGTCTCTGGGCCCAAAGATACCGTTTCTGGCATCCAGAGGCGTCTCTTCGTCGACTTTCTCGCTGATCGTTGAACACTTTCCCCCCAACAACTCAAAGAGACGTTCATGTTGAGCACTCCGAAGACGGTGAGAACCGACAGAAGGGACAGGTTGATAGGTAAGTGTTCACGTGCCCTGGCTTGTTTCTATGTATGTAACGGATACCATGGCATTCCCGTTCCTTAGTTGCCGTCCTTTCCGGACCCCTCAAACCTCAAAATCGACTCAACGGTATCAGCCACACTCTCCTCCAGCCCCCTGTACTTCAGCCCCAGCACCTCCCTCGACCTCGAGTTATCAAACGCCCAGTGGTCCTCGGGGAAATCGTCCTTCCCCTCGGCCTCCTCTCTTGCTGGCAGCTTCTCTTCCAGCTCGGGAAACCTTCGCCTAACAATGCCTGCCAGCCGCGGATTCGAAAAGAAGCCGCCCACGACGTAGAACCGCTTCCCGCCGGCCTCGGGCACAGTCATCGCTCGCACATGCGCCAGCGCCACGTCGCGGACGTCGACGAACGTGAAGACGGGCGCCGTCGGGTGGATGCCATCGCGCATGCGGCCCTGCACGAGGTCGCGGATGCGGTGGTTGGAAGTGTTGAGCGTGGTTAGGCTGGCCAAGCTGCGCGGGATCGGGCCGAACGTGTACGTGTTGTTGATGGTCGCGAGGGTGAAGCTGGGCGAGTGCGTGGTGAGGAAGGACCAGGCCGCTTGTTCAGCGAATTTCTGGGACACCGTCAGTAAGTCGCTTGAAGGTACAATAGGTGGGTCGTCGTAGATGTGAGGCGAACCTTGCTGGCCTTGTAGGTGTTCTGGGGGTCCATGGCTTGTTCCCACGTCACGTCGCACCAGCTTGACTCGTCGTACGCCTTGGGGTGGTTCGGCGGGTTTAGGACCGCCGCCGAGGAGGAGGTAATGATCACCCGCTTGACGGTGGGCGCGTAGGCATGGACCGACTTGAGAATGCCGGTGGTGCCTTTGATTGCCGGGTCCAGGCAGTGCTTGACCGGGTCGTCCCAGTGCAGCTGGTAGGGGGACGCTGTGTGGACGACATAGTCAAACGGGGGCGCGGACTGGAGCACCTGGTTTGTGTTAGATGCTGTGTATCCACGATGAGTTCAGCTCACTCACGTTGTCGAATGCGCCCTCTTTTGCGATGTCTTCGACCACGACGAACGAGACTTGCTTTCCCAGGGCCTCGTCGATGGACTTGACAAGACGCTGCCCCTTTTCCTCAGACCGTACCGTTACGACGACGTCAAAACTGTCAGATGGTCGGTTAGCACTCCGAGACAGTGCTGGCCAGCCGGTGAACGGTCCCACCCGTGATCAAGCAAGCAGTCTAGCACATGAGAGGCAATGAAGCCAGTCCCGCCTGAGTCAAACCACAAATCAGCCGACCGACACCACAACGTATCTTCTTTCTTCTATGCTTGATCTCTTACCGGTCAGCAAAACCTTGCCCTTGCTCCGGGGCAAGCAATTCTCGGTTGAGCCCATGACGTTGTCAGGCTTTGCAATCGCGAGGATACACCGGAATCCAGTTGTTCGATGCCCCTTGAAGAGGTATGAAGGTGTTGATACAGCTCAAGTTCAAACCCCGTTTGGCTTAACCGTTCGGTCGCGGGATGACTGTGAAGTGCTGAAGTTGAGCGTGGCGAAATGTCGACGCTGCAGTCTCACAAGTCCGGTGCAATGCATCTGCAGGGAGCCGCTGCCGGTGCTCCCCACCGCAAACCCGATGGGCAAGCAGGACTTGCATATCCGTCAGCCCTCGTCATCTGGAAGGGAAGAAACACATCAGGCGCCAAGTGGAAAGAACGGTCAATGTCATCCAGGACTGTGGCGTATCGCTGGTTCACGGATTGCCTCGAACCCATCTAAACAACACCACAAGGCTCTGGCTCCCAAAATTGGGATAATCACTGCAAAGGCCAACGCGGTGCAAGATAATCCTAAGCTCCAGTGGCTACCCCAAACCTGAAACCATCTGAACTCACAACCTATCTCCTACCAACTCAACGATGGGGGCCTCAACCCCGGAACCTTTGCATGTCGCCATCATCGGTGCAGGCATCACGGGCGTCAACCTCGCCCTGGGCCTGCTCGCTCGCGGCGTGTCGTTTACCCTGTACGAGCGGGCACCCTGCTTTGGCGAGATCGGCGCGGGCATCGGGTTCAGTCCCAACGCGGAGCGTGCCATGGGCGCCCTGAGCCCCGACGTGCTGGCCGCGTTCAAGCGCGTCGCCAACCCCAACGGCGAAGACTACTTCCAGTGGGTCGACGGGTATGGCTCTGGCAAACTCTTCTTCAAGCTGCACGTGGGCAAAGACGGGTTTCAGGGCGGTCGGCGCAGCGACATTCTCGACGCCTGGGCCAAGCTCGTCCCCCCTGACACCGTACAGTTCGGCAAAGAGATCGACACCATCACGCAACCCCCTTCCACCCACAAACTCCGCCTCCACTTCAAAGACGGCAGCACCGCCGACGCCGACGCCGTCATCGGTTGCGACGGCATCCGCTCTCGCGTCCGGCACCTCCTTCTGCCCCCCTCCTCCCCCGCCATACAACCAGGTTACACGCGCAAGTTCTGTTTCCGCGCCCTCGCCCCCCTCTCCGCGGCCATCGCCGCCATCGGCGAGCACGCCTCCACCACGCGCTTCATGTACATCGGCCCCGGCGCGCACGTCATCACCTACCCGGTGGCCAACAACACGCTGCTCAACATCCTGGCCGTGCTCTCGGAGCCGGACTCCGGGTCCGAGTCGGGCTCGGGCTCGGGCTCGGACTGGCCGCACGCGAGCCACACGCACACGGCGCCGGGCCACAAGCGCCAGGCGGCGGCCGCGTTTCGCGGGTGGCACGAGACGGTGCGCGGGATCGTGGACCTGTTCCCGGACGAGATGGAGAAGTGGGCCATCTTCGACATGGCGGCGCATCCTGCTCCGGCGTATACGAAGGGGAGGGTGTGCGTGGCGGGGGATGCGGCGCATGCCACGGGGCCGCATTTGGGTGCGGGAGGGGGGATGGGGATCGAGGATGCGTTGGCGCTGGCGGCGTTGATGGAGGAGGTGAAGAAGAGGGTAGAGCAGAAAGGTGGGGAGGAGAAGAAGGGGGAGTTGGTGGAGAGGGCGTTGGAGGTGTATGAAGAGGTGAGGTATACGAGGACGCAGGAGGTCGTGAAGGCGACGAGAGAGGCGTGTGATTTGTTTCATTGGCGTGATGAGCGCGGGAGAGATCCGGAGAGGTTCGGCCGGGAGATCACAGAGAAGTTCCATAGGATTTGGAACTATGATGTGGATGAGATGGTGGAAGAGGCGCTGGAGCTGCTGGATCAGAGGGCAGCTTAGATAGGTGTGACCTGCTCGCCGTAGCTGGGAGAGGGAGGGTCGGAGGGACATTGCAATTATTTGGGACTTCACTATTTCACCGTGCCTTGAAGGGCAGGCAAGCGAAAGAGTGCACTTATCAAAATTGGAGATGAGTTTGGTATGTCTATACACCTATCACTACAACAGTCCCCAAGTCCGCCATGTCTCACCCGTTCCCGGTGCTGTTTCTAAGCGAAGTCTAGAAGTAAGACTTCTCGGTAGCTTTTGGATACGCCTTGATCCACTGCGCCTTTGTGAACAGCTTTGCATTGGTCCTGAAGAAGCGGGTGATTTTCGTGTCCAGTTCTACAGACCAGCACGTCAGTCGCAGCCGCTCAAGCCTCAACTTGACAATGGCTTACCGTCGAGTGTCAGCGGCACTGCTGGCTGGAGCGAGTAGTGATCTGACCGTTCGTGAACCAAGAGGAGATCGTCGGGGAGTATCGTCCCTTGCAACGAGTGTCAGACATAACGAGAGAACACGGATATCAAGGGATATATGATGAACAGTCGTCTCGTCGCACCTTCGGCAACGGCATACACAATGACATCGTCACCGTAGAACCCCCACCGGACTAATGATTGCTGGTACTTGGAGTTGGGCCGCATCGAGGCGCCATTGGGGGCTGGGAGCGGCAGTTAATGTTAGACCCCATCCATGCAAGAACTTTGTTTGAGCCACGAACCGCTGTAAGACGCCGGGTCTAGAGCTTTTGGTAGGACGAGTCCGTTGTGCGGCACCACATCGTGCTGGTATTTGTGCGGCCTCTGAGTGCGCAGACGAACTGACGGGCCATTGTTCACGCGAAACAGCTCCTTGGGGAACTTATTGAAGATGGAAATGAGATTGGGGCGTGGCATTTGGATGAGTTCTGGCTACTAGTTGCTCGTTGCGCAAGATTTGTGTTCGAAAGAAGAGAGAGGGCAAACCGGGTTCCGTGCGCAGAAAAGTTCCAAGCCTGAGCAGGGGCCGAAACAGGTCGCTTTGAAGAAAAATTGCATCGTTTGACCAATAACGAGGACCAAAAGTTGTTTTCATTGTGAATCCGGACCTGGTGGCTACTTTCTTTGGGAGGTTCGAGTTGTTGACTCGTACTGGCCCCAGGAGTTCATGCACAAAAGACAAGGCAGATTCAGGCCGCCTATTTAGCGTGCCTGTCAGGGTTGACACTCAGCTATCCCGGCTTCCCCGAAAGTGCCGGATCAGAGCTCAGCCCCCTGCGCCACCACCCGTGACCCATACAATCACCTACACCCGCTACCCATAACCTCAGCCGCGCCGAGTTGGGGTAGATAAGAAGAAGCCTGCCTGCACTTTGTGCAGGAAGTTTCCAGTTGGTGACCTTGCGGAATCCTTCACCTTCTGTTACCTAGGTACTTAAGACTAACAGGGTCACTGAAGCATGCACTGCAACTGGCACCATGCCCCCCACAATTGCCTATGCCCGTAGGCTTTTCACTTCCTGCCTGTCGCTTCCCCTATGGGTTCTGGGCCTGTCGGGATGGCGTGTCTCAATTGGGTTTTGGTGTCGTCTTACGAAAGACAAGGTGGATCATGAGCAGCTCTCAAGCAAGGTCGGTCGAGAGGATGTATAACCCAGACGCTGCCCCAAGCTTGCATCATCTCCAGAACACTGACAAATCCCAGGCAAACATGGTTGCAGTATCGAGCTACCGTTACCAGCCGCTTTCAGAGTCTCGAAGCATCCGCCTCCTGAGGCTTGCACCAGGCGCGCCCAAGGACCCCTTAGCCGGGGACATTACCGAAGTCCCACTGGACAAAGCCCTGGGGACGTACATGGCCCTTTCATACGTTTGGGGTGATACGCACTTGCACCCTGACAAGCTGCTCATTGACGGTGCGCAACTCAGTATAGGCAGAAATCTCAGCTGTGCTCTCCGACACGTCCGGTCACCAAGAAGTTCGATCACGCTGTGGGTAGACGCAATCTGCATCGACCAGGGAAGCTACCAAGAAAAATCGTCTCAGATCAGTCTGATGAGCACAATCTACGCCGAGGCCGAATCCGTGATTTCCTGGCTTGGCGAGGCGACAAGCGAGTCCGCGATGGGGATCGAAGTCCTTTCCTACCTCGCCGGTCACCATCCTTTTGACGACACCGCACCCTGGAACTGCATGCCGGCGCAAGATATTGTCCATGGTCTCCAGGACATTTTGCGACGCACCTATTTTGAACGCATCTGGATTGTTCAGGAGGCGACGCTCGGCCGCCGCGTCAAGATGAGAGTGGGCGACATGGCGCTAGAGTGGGACAATGATGTCGACACCCGGCGATTCCTCGCGAGGATCAAGCTGCTCGAGGTGTCGCCCGAGTGGCAATGGAACCGGAAGTTTGGGCGGAGCGCGGAGCCCAGCTTGCTCAACTCCGTCGACTTCCGGCCCATTAGGGAGCTCTTAGAGCAGGCCGTGGCTGCGAAGAATCGGACTCTCAATGCTATGGTGCACGGTTTTGGGATCGACCCGTCGTGTACATTGCTGGATCTTGTCCATGCAATGCGCCATTTGCATTCGGCCGACCCAAGGGATAAAATCTACGCGTTGATGGGTCTGGCGCAGCCAGCTGATGTCGCAGGGTTGGTACCGGATTACGCCTATTCCTGGGAGGAGACATACCAGCATTTTTTTGAACATGTGTCGAAGCTGGTGATGCAAAATCCGAAGACGGCATACATGCAGATACCCGCACGGAACCAAGTTTAACGACATTTAATGGGATTCATCATTCAGTTGCATCCCGCATTTCCACACCAAAGCGCACAAAATCACTTAGAGGCTGATAATAACCCCCTGGTTCAGTTGGCTCTTGTGCCGACGGCCTGGGATTGTGTGAAAGGGACGGAGATGCATTGATACCTTAGACACACAAAGTTTGTCACGGCTCAAGTTGATTACGATCATTCATCTCCTCTATGTTCAACAGCTGACTTCCTGTTGCCGGTTTTAACCTTGTCTGAAAGGCGGCTCAGGCGGTGCCCGGTAACTGAGTGTGAAACCGTCACGGGGCATACGCCGCCATACGACAAGTGTTTCCCAGCACGGGGTGCTTCCCCTCGCTCTTCCTCCTTTCCACTATGTACTGATTCCTTAACGACTGGTGGTCGTTGAGGGAGCACCAGACAAGAGCGTCCTTAAGGGGTAGCATAGCCCGGAGCGTGGCTACGTGAAGTTCGACTCGGTGAAGCGTTTTGCTGTGTCTCTCCATAAAGTCCAGGAGCTGTTTCTTTGTGAAGTTGAAGCCGCTGAGGACGAGGGAAGTCAGGCGTGGCCAGCTGTGGCCAGCTGTGGCCCGGCGAAACCACGTCCACCAGCCATGGCACGAGAGAAGACGCCGCAGCGTGCTTAAAGTCCATGTCCATTGCGCAAAACCCAATGGCGAGGGTCTCTAGCCTGGACAGCCCCGCCAGAAACTCGGGGAGCAGTCCGTTTTCGCGCAAACGGCAGTACTCGTCCTGGTCGGGGTGGCGCTGCCGGCCCCTAGATGCACGGATCTGGTCTTCGATCTGTTTGTACTCTGCCTCCACCCCTTGGCTCCGTGCGCAGCTTTGGTGGTAGATATCTGGGCGCAGGTGGCGTGTCTGCGCTTATCCAGCAGTAGACGTTGGGAGTGTAGAGAAGTGACTGGACATGTGCTGATAGGGCCGGGTCGTTGGCAAGGGTGCGAAAGTGGTCAAAGTCGCCAATTTCCATTTGGATGGCTATCTTGCACACCAAGTATGGAGCTCCGATACTCCCACCAAAGTGGCAGGCAAGGCGGAAGTTGGCGATGTCGCGGAGCGATAGGCAGTCACAGATGCCTGCCCAAACCTCTGGTGGCAGGTAGTAAGTGTCGTGTGCCACGGAAGCCATAATCTGACGGATAGGATCGTGTGGAAGCTGGAGTTTTGGTGCGGGATTTCGAACAGACTCTCGAGGTAGGCCAAAAAATGGCAACCGGAGGGTGGCTGATAGGTATACAGATTGAGAAAGGGGGGGGAACGAGCGGCAGTTGGTTCTCAGTTGGTTCGCAGACTGTTGGTTCTTAAAGTACTCCTGTTATGTACATGTTAGCCGGTGCCAATGGAGCTTAGGGACTCGGAACACATCGAGTGTCAGAAGAACGACATGACCCCTCTTCACACCGTCTCTGGAGCTCACGCAGTCGATGATGTTATCCCAATTTCAAAATGATCAGTGTCATATATAGGGTATCTTTATGCCATACAAGACCGATGTCAGTCACCAAGCCATCACAGGACTTGGTCTGTTACGTATCCCATAACGTTCGTGACTCCGGGCCAAGTTCTCTTCACCTTGAATGAGCGCACCATTTGTGGCCACCCTCCACCCCCCATCCTGCATTGAAGCAAATGCTGTGCCCGCTCTCAGGAGAATGAGCGGGTCGCCACTAAAAGATGCCAGCGTGGTCCAGCCTCCGCGGCTGGTGTAGAATTCGTTTGCCTGTGATCTTGTCAGCATCTTCTCTGCATCGAAGTGGAGCGGTCAACTATCAGGGCACTGACGGTCTTCCCACGTCTTCCTCACAGTCGTCTTCTCAATATGAAGATGCCACATCCACAGACACCACGTCGCGACCAACCCGTCCCGCACCCTCCTCGACAGCGGCACCAGGACTTTGAGCTTATACTGCGCCTCGTCCCCCTCTGTCGCCGGCGCCTCACACACCTGACTAGCCAGCGCCCTCCCAGTTGTGTCGCTCCATAGCCACGTCTCCTCCCCTTGCCCCTCCTTCATCACAAAGTGGTACTCCCCCTTCTTCACCTTCACGCCCTTCCTCTCCAGCGCGACCCTCTCCTCGTCCGACACCACCTTCATGGCGCGATAGCCGTGGTGAAACAGCGGGCTCTTCTCGATGGCCACCTCGCCGAGCGTCTTGCGCGAGCACGGCAGCAGGCGCGCCGAGAAGGGGATGCCCGCATAGTGCATCGGGTTCTGGTGGCGCAGCACGTAGACGTCCTTGGCGTGGCGGAAGACGACGGGCGAGCCGTCGTCGTGGGCGGTGCGCACGCGCGGGTCGAGGCGCTGGAACTCGATGGTCTCGGTGGCGCGCCCCTGGGTGTGGATGGCGCGCGAGAGCTGGTAGACGGGCTCCGAGTCGGGCTCGCCCGAGGGCAGCTGCGGGTAGACGAAGCGGCCGTGCAGGGTGAAGACGGCCGGGTCGAGGGTCTCGTTCGGATCCGGCGCTGCGGCGGCGCTGCCCTCGGGGAGGTAGACGGGTGGTGTGTCGGTGGTGGCGGCGTAAGGCGGGGGAGCGGCCTTGGCAAGCTCGGTGGCCATTTTTGGTTGTGTCAAAGGGAAAGTTGGGGTTGGGAGGTGAAGGTGATTCTGAGTTGTGGATCAGAAGGTTGAAAAATGGCGAAGATGATGTCAGTTGGCGCGAACGGATCCCTTCTCACCTTAAGACATGAATCATCTGACATCTCACTGCGAGTGAGTAACGGTGTGGGAGGCTTGGTTTGCACAGCCCCATCGCGGCTCACAAGGCATACATTGAGCCGGATCCTTTTGTTGTTTTGAGAGGCAAGGAGAATGAGGCCTTTCTTGGCTGGACAAGCTGGGTGTGACTTGATTGGCTTGGGGCATCAAAGCCTAAAAGCAGGGCCTGGATCCTACTTGAGGATCAAGAGTTGTCAGGCTCTCCTCAGGCTGACCAGCTGCAAAAGTTGCATTGGTGACATGCAGCGGCCAAGTGCACCAAAGTCCATCTTGCCCTGTGCGAGCCGTACGTCACTCTGTCGCTCTGAAAGAAAATAGCAACTCTTCTTTTCCCAGTCGATTCAGTCCAAAGATTGGAAAAAGGGGAAGGTCTCTAGGGTTGGGGTTATGTGTGGTGAAGCCAGTTCCAGACCAAACGATTTCTACATCTTCCCCGCAGAGTGCTTCAGAGCCCAATGGATGGATCAAGGTTTGGTGTAGTCTGTGGGTGGATGTGAAAAGAGACCAAAATTGTCTCAGACCTACATGCTGGTCTTGCTTGCTTTGAGAGTGCCTCGTCCCCTCAGTTTCGGCACAGAATTGCCGAGTAAGCCTGGAGAAGGGCGAGAGTGTAGGATTCGATTGGTCGAGATTGGGCCGTGGGCTCATTTGTTCTCAACTGGACTGGGAGACTGGGCAACACCCGCGGATATGAACAGAGAACTCAAAGAACTATCCGGTTGTCGGACCCGGGACACCGAGACCCGGCGGGAGCCAGCCGAGACCCGCTCCGATAGCGTCGAGTGCCCCATCACCGCGCCGCGGAGGTCGCCGCCACGGCGTTTTCTCGCATTTCCATTGATAACAGGGCGTCACCTCTGCAGGTGGGGACCGGTGGGAGCGCCAATGAGGAGATCTGATAAGATGGCTGGAGGATGACTGTTACTAAGACGGCCAAGCAGAACGAAGGGAAGCGAGACTCGAGAGGGAGTCGAGTTGAACAAGATACAGAAACTGAGAAATCCGAGGTATCAAACTTGACGTTCGAGTGATCTCAGTTGGGGTTATGGCAAGTCTTGGCCGTCCCATCTCCCTGCTGACCAGCCCACACGTTGAGCCGAGTTGTGCACAATTTTCCGCACAACGATGAGTAAATTCTCAACGGCAATGTGCGGATGGGGGTTTGAGAAAGCCATGGGTGGACACGGAGAGGCGTGGCACCCCGCAAACCGCTGCAGCCGGGATCCTACCGCACCCAATAGGGCGCGATATGCAATGTCAACGGACTCCGTTTCCGAGGAAATCCCCTCACGAAAACCACAAATCGCAGATAGGAAAACCAGGAAACATGTGAGGAGTGGAGCCGGGTTACTCTGAACTGCCGGAAGCAGATACGAGGGAAGGCTCATAAGTCGGACAGTGACTCCCTCTTGGCATCATTGCTTGTCTCGACTTCACCAACTCCTTTTGAGACTCTTTTAGTCAAAGAGTGACCATGTTGCACGCTTCGACTCTTGCCCTCGCCGGTCTGGTGAGCACTGCCGTCGCCGAGACGGTGCACGGCGTCGTCGTCTTCTCGCGCCACGGCGACCGCACCACTAAGCACTTTGGCGCCCAGGTGCTCACCCCTCTCGGCGCCCAGCAGTGCTTCCAGGTCGGCAGCGAGTACCGCGCTCGCTACTTCGCCTCGGACTCGCCGCACCGCATCAATGGCATCTCCGAGTTCCAGCACGTGGCCGCCCAGGTCTGGGCCAGCGCCCCGGACCAGAGCATCCTGCTCGGGACCGCCACGTCCTTCCTCCAGGGCCTGTACCCGCCGCTGGGCGACATCCAGGCCTCGGACGTGTCCATGCAGCTCGCCAACAGCTCCTCGGTGAGCAACCCGCTGTCGGGCTACCAGTACGTCACCCTCCACGGCATCAACGACGACTCGCCGGAGACGGTCTGGATCAAGGGCGACGACGACTGCCCGGTCGTCGCCGCCGCCTCGGCCGACTTCAAGACCTCGGCCGAGTACAAGTCGCGCCTGGCTTCGACCCGCGACTTCTACCGCAGCCTGTACCCGCTCGTGCACGAGATCTACCTCTCGGCCGACAACCTCAGCTACGCCAAGGCCTACGACATCTTCGACGTGATCAACGTCGAGAACCTGCACAACGCCACCTCACCGGCCCGCAACGTCACGGCCGACCAGCTCTTCCAGCTGCGCACCCTCGCCGACAGCGCCGAGTTCGGCCTCAACTACAACAACTCCCAGCCCGCCCGCTCGCTGCACGCGCGCACCCTGGCCGCCTCGGTGCTGAGCCACCTCAACGAGACGGTCAACTCGGCCGGCCAGAACCCCAAGTTCGCCCTGCTCGCCGGCAGCTACGACACCTTCCTCGCCTTCTTCGGCCTCGCCAACCTGACCGCCGCCTCGCCCGACTTTTTCGGCCTGCCCGACTACGCCAGCACCATGGCCTTTGAGCTCTTCACGCCCGGCGCCGCCTTCGACAAGGACGACCTGCACGTGCGCTACCTCTTCAAGAACGGCTCCACGGGCGCCATCAAGTCCTTCCCGCTGTTCGGCTCCGGCAAGGCCGACTGCGTGGGCCGACTTTGTCAGCGGCATGCAGCAGCGCGGCCTGAGCACCGCGGGGGAGTGGTGCAGCGCCTGCCAGAGCGAGGCCGTCTTCTGCGCCGCGTACAGCAACGACGGCAAGTCCGGCGTGGATGTCACGTCGTCTGCTGCTGGTGGTGGCGCGACGACAGCGTCCTGAGCAGGGGCGGGTCCATCGCCGTGCTGGTCGTCATGGCCGTGGCCATTCTCGGCAACCTCATCTGGGCTGCCATGTGGCTCGTCAGGCGCAAGGGCGGAAGAAGGAGGAGACCTCTGCGGGGATGGGAGCGCCCGTCAAAGCGTGCACAGCCCAGCGACAAGGAGAGCGTTTAACGGCTATCATTGAAGAATTTATGACCGAGGTTTGATGATTTGTATGGAATTGGGGGTGGAGGAAACCAGTGTGTTATGAGATTATGAACCAACCCAAGATACCTTCCTTCATTGATACTCCCTATCGCCTCTCTTCGATCCAACACATCATGTGCCTTGACAGGTGAAACCGGAACATGCGCCGCGGCCCTTTTCTGTAAGTTCAAGTCGCACCATAGGCGCCAGGCCGTTTCTTTCCTGATTCTGCAACAGGAACAGCACGTTCCGGTACTGGTTCCTCCTTTGGGAGCGGCTTCCACCCGCAGATCGATATCACTTCATACCACGGTGAGCAAACACCACTGAACTGGCCATGACTCTCCCGGACCGCCACTTACCTAGGCCAATGACTGTGCGTGCTCGTGTCCCTTAACACCTCCTCACATTGCCTACGAGGACAGTCCTTCAGGCAGGGAACTAACTGAAAACTTTGCGCAGCTAAGGGAGGAGAAGAGTTGCTGGTTGATCAAGTGCCGTGCGCTTGACATCGAGGAGGCTTGCTTGGGGGTCAGTACTCGGAGGCGACATCTACTAGTGTCTTCTATCTCTGTAGGATGGATGCAATGGCGGAGTTCCAGTGGCCAGCACAGGAATGGACTAATAATATACCCACCGAGCTGGTCTTGATTGGGGAGACTCGCAGGAGCGCGGTGTGGTCGTGAATAACGTCAACTTCGTTGCCTGCAAGGTGACGGTTGTCATTGTCCATGCGCACAAAAGAGATACGAGACTCGGTTGGCCGTGTTTTCAAAATTTTGACGCTCATTTCGAGCTTGCAGAGCTTGCACTGCTTATTGTATGTACAAAGAGTCGGAAATCGCATCTCGCCTCTTTTTTCAGCCAAATCTCCTAAACATGACGGAGAAAAGAGAAAAAGAAAGTCTAAAGATCATGAAAGAGGAAAAAGGCCTCCCGCTAACGCCTGGAAATGCAGAAAAATCTATCAAAGAACTCAATGCAACCCGCTGACACCAGTGGCAGCCATGTACTTCTGGCAGTTGACCAAATGCTTCACCTGCTCGCCCACCTCTTCCAGCCGCCCCAGCACCTTGTTGTTCCCGTCAACGAACCCAAGAAGGGTGTAGGGAATGTTGGTGCTCTCGCAAAACTCCTTCACCAGCACCTGCAACTTCCGCAGATTATGCCTGGGCACCCGCGGGAACAAGTGGTGGACGGCCTGAAACTGCAGACCGCCATGGATAAAGTCCAGCCAGGCCGGGCAGTCGACGTCCATGGTGGTGCGCAGCTGGCGCTGGGCAAACGACTCGCCCTCGCCGAGCTCGGCGGTCGACATGCCCCAGTGCGAGAGGGTGATTTGCACGTGCAGCGGCATCGTGACGATGTGCGAGACGAGGACAAAGGCGACGCGGATGGTCCAGGTCGGCAGGGTGCACCAGAGCAACCGGTAGCCAAAGATGTACCAATAGCACGACATGAAGGCGATCTCGACGGGGCGGATCCACCAGGCCTTGCTGTTGCCGAGGGAGGAGGACTTGGCCGAGAGGACGTGCAGCCACGAGAGGAGGTAGAGGTTGAAGCGCGCGATGCCCATGACTGGGTAGTACGTGTACTTTTGGAAGGGCACCAAAAAGTCGGCGACAGCGTCCCAGGCAAAGGTGAAGTCGTAGTAGCTCGAGTGGATGCCCCGGAAGAAGGACGGAGAGGTGGCGAAGAGGGGCACGTTCTGAATGTCCGGGTCGTGCTCCTGATGGTAGAAGGTCAGCAAATCATACTGTAAGTCGAGGATCAAGACGGGGGCGAGACTCACCGGGTGGTTGGTGATGAGATGGTGCACATTGTGGCTGCTCTTCCACCAGCCGATGGACAGGCCGCAGCAAAAGTCACCGATGAACATGGCGATCAGGCTGTCGATCTCAAAGTTGCCCGTGATGGCACCGTGGGCAGCGTCGTGGGCCGTGAACATGATCTGATGCCAGAACAGCCCCAGAAAGAAGGCCGACGTCATGTACCACTGGTACCACAGGGCTACCATGGAGGTGGCAAAGAGCGCTGTGTACCGGGCCATCTCCTTGCCGTACTCGAGGTACGGGCAGTTGTAGTATCCCTCATCGTGTATCCTCTGGTGGAGCGCCGAGTATTTCTGGGCGATGTCTTGCTGCACCCCAGGGTCCAGCGACGGATAGCCTGCGTTGTCCCTATCAATCTCCTGCTGCTCCGCCCAGTCGGTGTAGGCAGCGGCATCGCCAGCGAACACCTTGCCCGTGGCCGACGGCTCCCAGAGGGGCTGAGCCTCGGGTGCCGGGGACGGCAACTTGATAGAATCGGTAGGTGTGGTGGTAGTGGGTGGGGTTGAGGTTGCCTGCTTTTGGTAAATGCCCCCTCGGATCGGTGGTGTCTTGTTGGTCCAAACGCCTGGTGGCTTCCGGCCAATCCGGAACGCCTTCATGGTCTTCCATGTGGCAGGCACATGGTACCTGCAGAAGTTTATGTCAGCAAGCTTAAACATCAATAGCCTCTGGTCCCTGCATCTATAAGTTCGCCCGTTAAGGCAAGCTGGATTTGAATGAAGAAAAGGGTGAATTACGCCTTGATCTCGTCAGTCGCATCTTTTCCGACCATGTGCAAGATCGCCAAGCGCCCACCAGGATGCTTCTGGAGCCACGAGTCTAACTTGAGGACGTAGTCTTCGAAAATGACGATGATGTGGCCGTCTGCGATCAGGCCATCCACCGCCGCGGCTGTCACGATCTCGTCGCGCTTCATGTTGGCGCTTGGAATTGCCCGTCGACAGGGTGGGCGTGAAAACGAAGGGCAGCCACAAAGTAGAAGTGTGGGCAGGAGGACGGGAGCAACCAGACACTGAAAAGCGGAAAGAGAAAGGGCCGGGGGGCCAGAGAATGAATGGAACTTGAAGAGGGAGAGACGGGGAACTTGAGGAAGCGCCCAACAGGCAGGTCCAACGAGCGTGCTGCCACAAACGGCAAGAGCAAACCACCAAGAGCAACCAACAAGGTGGGACCGGTTATGGGACCGAAGAGGCAAGCACACCCCACAACCCGACCAACCAGGACACGTAACGCATCGCCGCGTGGAAGGTGGGCGGGGTCCCAAGGCTTGTGTTGACCAAGTCGATAGCGGCCCCAAGACCCCAGAGGGGTTGGAAGAAAAAGTCTCATCTCCCCCTTTGCGCCAAGCGGTGCGAGGCCAATCTCGTGGGCGACTTGGCCGCTGCCTTGGCGTATGCAGGTCAGTAGAGTTTAACCGCGGAAAGAGGAAAGAGGAGGGCAAAAGAGACGAGAGAGGGATCATGGATCAACGGGAAGACAGGCCGCGGCCGCATCTGCGCGCCATCGTGGGACGATGGGATCCATCCTGGACACAGGCAAGCCCAGGTCGAGTTGCCGTTCGTCAGACCCTGGGAACGGCGGCAGCCGGCGAGCGCAGGATGCCCCCGCAAGGCGAGACGAGTTGAAACACCATGTCCAGGCGCAGCAGGGAAACAGAGACCCAGTTTCTGCTCGAGTCAGGTCGACACATGGAACACGGGGCAAAAGCGCCCAGCCGCGAGCCCAGCTCTGAGCCAGTTTTTCTGAGCTGAAGGGTCCCAATTGGAGACCGGGACGCGGTCCAGATCTCTGGGCGTGGGGCCCCACCCCTTTTCCAGAATTTCCCAACAGCGGGGCCTCGGCCCGGGGGATGAGGATTTCGGGTCGGCGCTGCAACCCAAGACAGACTCGTCTCACGCCAGCCAGCTGTCGCATGCGCATCGTAAGTTTTAGAAATCGTCGCCAAGGTACTAAGCTGCCTGGGCGCTCTGTTGGCCGAACCGAGAAATGTCACGAAACCCAAACACGCAACTCTTGCCCTGGCAAGCCTGGCGAAGCTCACTGGCCTGCTGGCCCACTCGCCCAAAATGCGACTGCGGAGCTGTTCGGTCAAGCGAATTTAAGCTTATTTGTGAAAACCGCTTAGCGTGTGTTCAGGGCGGGTCTAGCGCGCTGGATTGAGGGCTGCGCCCCCGGACCGCCCCACCAGCTTGCGCATGTGGCCCGGCACCACTGGCCAATTCGGCCGAAGCGCGCCCACTTCCCCTTTTCCACCCACTTTCCAGTTTCCATCAAGCGACTGATCCCTGCCCGTTTCGTTTTCCGCGTACGCAGTCACCATGCGATTCGACAGCTCACTGCTGCGGACTCCGCCGGGTGACGACGACATTCATGTCGCTCTGGATGAAGACGGCCGCATTGAACGAATTCCACGGATTTGCGGGGTCGAGCAGCGTGAAGTCGAAGCGGCGGAGGAGCTGCAGAAAACCACCATCGTCAGCAATCTTTCTTGGATTGTTAGGACACAGGGCGCCCCACCTCAACAAATGTCTTGTTGAGCTCGATCTGCGCGACCGTCTTGCCCAGGCATTCCCACCGGCTCCCCGACGCAAACTCCATCATGACCGTCTGCTCCATAAGCCGCTGCCTGTCTGCTGGAATGTCGAACCACCTCTCCGGTCGGAACAGGTCCGCGTCGTCGCCAAATGTCTCCTTATTTCGCATGATGCTCCAGGTGGACCACGCAACGTTAGTCCCAGCGGGGATGCGCACGCCGCAGACGACTTGGTCCTTGTCCGAGATCTTGGGCAGCACGGCAGTCGCGGGCGGCCACATTCTCAGCCCCTCGCGGATCACGGCCTGGAGGTACGGCAGGTTTCTGGCTTCTGCATCCGTGATGGGCGCCGATATGCGGCCGTCCCTGATTCCGGCATCGATCTCGGCTTGGAGGCGGCCGTAGACAAGCGGGCTGGTCATGACGAACAGCAGCGTTGAGCGGATCGCTGTCGCCGATGTGTCGGACCCGGCAATGATCTGCACCACTGTCTCCCCCTCCGCTTCCTCCTTGCTCAGCCCGTGGGCAACGAACGAGCCGAGCATGTCCCGCTTGACCACGGGCTTGTCGCCGTACCGCTCGGCCACGGCCGCCTCGGCAAGGTCCATGACGGTGCCGATGCCCACCATCTTGCGCGCGTCCGGGATGAGCCACTTGAGCCGCGGTGACTGCAGAATGCTCAGCAACCAGGGCACCAGGGCCACAACGAGCAGCGTGGTCAAGGTGCTCTCGGTCGTCTTGATGTAACCGAACATGTCCTTGTCTGCTGCGAGGAACCCAAACTCCTTGCCAAACGCGAGCGACGAGATGACGTCTAGGGTAAAATACTGCACCTTGCGTGCCAGGTCGACAGGTTTGAACTCTGTTTTGGTCGACAGATATTTCCTCTCAATGAGGGACACGAAGCTGGCCACCTGTTCGTCGATGAGCTGGTGTAGATTATCGACATCCTTACCACCATAGCCGGGCGCGAGCTTGGCCCGCAGCTTCTCGTGGACCTGGTCGTCTAGCGTCGAGAAGGCGTTGTCCTTGTAGGGATTGATACGCAGTCCGCGATACCACGGTGCGCGTTGCCACGCCGAGCGCACTCCCCACATGCGTCGCAGTTCTGCCCCGTCGCCGCAGATGACCCAGTTCGGCCCGATTCTGGCCATGGGTCCTTGGTGACAGCCGGAGTTAGGAAACAGTGTGTTCAAAAGGATGGCGATAAAATAGGTACTTGCCATATTTGTTGGTGACTTCCTGCATGATCAAGTTCATTCGGCCGCTCGCCTGAGCGCGAATCATCCAAAGATCGGTCCACCCCGCCCAGGAGGGGCCAGGAATATGCTTCAATCTCGCAAAGTCCTTGATACGCAGAATAATCAAGCCTATAATGAAGACACCGAGCCCAAGAAGGGCTGTTGTTGGGAGTTGATACGACATGGCCGGTGTGATGAGCTCCTTGGATGTCAGTCGAGTTTGTTTGGGTCGAAAGGCGACGGCCAGAGAGGAGAGGGACGACGTGGAAGCAGTAAAGGGTTGAACGCATCTCCTGTCGTCGCATCACGCGCTAATGTATGGCGCCTGTGTTGTCTCACCTGAGCAACGAATGGGGTTAATCAACGGGACGTCCCGCAAGCATGTCAGATTTTAATGCTGGAACCCTTGCTTTGCACCACCACAGACAGGCCTCTAACAGTGGATATTTGTTAAGAGCCTTGTCAAAGCCCCTCTCAACATCTCCAGTCAACTATTACTCGGGTTATTGATAAGGCCTTCGCCGGATCTGCGTCTGCCTCGCTGCCGGCTTTGACGATTAACACTCGCATTGCGCATGACAATAGGCGTATTCCCGAGAGAAGACGAAAGCCCTGTGTTTAATTCAAGCCTGAGCATCGAATCCGCTCTGACTGACATTTACCGCTTCCGCACACGAGCTCTCACCCCTGGAACAATCATAGCCTCCTCTTAGCCTTTGTCTGAAAGAATCTTTCAACCCGAACCAGCCGGCCCTTCTGACCTCATCTCAGCCCCTAAGCAGTACACTTCTCCCAGTCATAGCTCACACCCTGCTGCAGGCCGTAGTAGACAGTCTTGCCCTCATACTCCAGCTGGTCGGAACTGACGGTTCCCTTGGCCCCCTCCTTCTTGGCCGACACCGTGAGCTCCGTGCGGAACTTGATGGTGCCCGTGCCGCACTTGGGGAGCGGCCACTGCACCAGCCCGGTCACGGGCGTGTTGTCGTTGTACGATCCGGAGGCGCGGGGGCCGGCGACGTTGAGGGTGTCGACGATTGTCTGTACACAACGTCATGATTAACAAAGCTCCCAAAAAGCAATGCCCACATGTCGCCACGTAAAGGAACGCTGTAGATACTGGGTAGTGTTTGGTTTCACTCACCTCCTTCCCATCGGTAAAATACGTAAACTTGAGCTTGGCCTCGACCCCCTCCTCCAGATCATACCGCGCAATCACCTGGGTGCCGTTCTTGTGCAGCTTGAGGCGGTACCCCGGCACGGCCGGCGCGACGCCGTCCTTGTCCAGCTCGGTGTAGGCCAGCGTCGTCTCGCACCAGACCGAGGCCTCGGGCGTGCCCGGCGCGACGCTGGCGCGCAGGTGCGGGTACGCAAAGAACCAGTAGTAGATCTCGGACCCGTCGACCGTGTTGGAGCCAAAGGTCGGCCGGGTGACGTGGGGAGGCGAAGTGGCGCCGAAGTCGGGGCAGCCGGGGCCCGAGAGCGCCGTGATGTTGAAGTTCCAGCTCCATGGGAGGATGCGAAGGGCCGAGGTGTCCCTGGGAGTGAGGTTGGGTAGGGCAAAGGCGGTGCCCACGAGGGCTGTGAGGATCTGGAGACGAGATGGCATGGTGCCGTTGTGCTGGGTTTGTATCTGAAAACAAGGGGCTCGTTGGGACGAAGTGGAGGAAGCTGGAGACGCTGAAGACGTGGACTCAGAGTTAAGGTGTCAACGAGCGAGGCTATATGGATGGATGTCGATCGGTCATCGGAGATCGGGGATAGTCAATCGATCGGGGATAGTTGATGTGGACATCTTGGGCGTCTGCATACTAATCTACGTTGAACCTCGATCCTCTGTCAACCTTAATTAAAGTGGCACTCCTGGTTGCTACAAGTTAGAGATGTGGATCGAGGTCCGAGCCTGTACCCCGCGTGTAAATCATAACTCTTCTGGCAGGATCCGGAGCACCAAGGGCCGAACTATGAATAGGATTGGTCACTTTTATCCAAACGTGGTGCCCAACTGTAACGCAACGGCGCAGAAGTGAGGTCGTTTGTTGCTGCCTGCTAGACATAGTGAAGTGTCACACTCCTTGGCAATATCTGGATATCTACGTCCCGTCTCGTCTAGTATTTGCCTGCGGTCAACGTTGCATCTGAAAGGGCTTGGACTCGACGTTCGAAATCCCGAGTCCGAGATCTCGGACTTAACATTCACATGACCGAGTACGTTCCTTCGAGAATAAAGAGTAGAAGGCACAAAATGGAAGCGTTTTGCCGTTTGTGATGTGGGATTAGTTCGGATGAGACCGCCGGAGCCGCGCAGGCGATTGTTCGAACCCTGCCTGGGCAGTTGGCGGGTTGGTTCAGGGGTTACCCCTATCTTTCTTCCTGCGTTTGGCAACTCTTTTAGTGACGAAATGCCCTCTGTGTTGTTTCTTCCAGAACCCGGCTTCTCAAAGAGTTTAGAGCAGACAATCCATGTATCAGGACCGTCCTTCTACTGGGTCACGGTGTCAAAGTGCCCAAAGCTTTTGCCTGCGGCTTGCTGAGACGTTGGCGGTGACGTGAGCTGCACTTTGTCGAGCGAGCTCGGTCGGATAATGCACGTGGGTACGCAGTGCTCCTTCAGGGCTCAAAAAGTTTACCTTACTACTGGCACTCCACAATGTTTGGCTGCGTCCATCACTGATCAGATGTTCTACGAAGAGGCATGGCGCTGGGCATGGTCAGAATGTTGGAGTAAATGGGAGCGGAGTCGACGAGCTTCACAGTTCAGATATCAGCAACGACACGAGCTTACAGAGCCGGTAACGCGCCGGTGACGGCAGACCGTCCAACCAGAGCGGTTAGTTGTTTGGCTGTTGACTTATCATACGATGCGCTCAGTTCCCAGTTGCGCGACCAATTGTTAAGCGGAGACGAGCACGAGTCCTTACAGTGGGACGCCGCCACTGCAACAGAAGCGCCTATTTGCCTTGTATCCAATAGACCTTACCCAGACAACGCTGTCTTCCCCAGATCTCCCGCCGGGCTTCTATCTTGGTGGCGACTGCGCCTCTCGGCTCTCGAAGACAAATAGGACAGTCCGGCCGTCCAAACAACCAAGGCAATCGACGTGGCGATCATGGCGTACATGCCCCTCTGTGTGCGAGTTAGTTACCCTGCGAAGTGCTTGCCTCAGCAAGGCGAGGGGATAAGGGGTGATTAGATGGAGCTGACTGACCTCGAACCACGGTGCCATGCTCGCCCCGTAAAACACAATACTCCACCAGGCATTCACAGCATTGCTCCCCAGATTCATCCCCGCGAGCACGACCGATCTGAACACCGGCTCCCTATACCTCATCGCGTCGTTTGCCCAAGCGAAGAAGGTCGCCTGGCATGCATAGACGGCACCCGCCCAATAATACGCGCCAAACACGACCGCTGTCGACTCTTGGACGTCCATCCCCTTGGCGGCGAGGATCATGGCGCTAGTGGCCACGCCCGTGATGCCGATAAAGTAGCCCACCAGATACCGTTTACCGCCCAGAAAGTCGGTGAGTGCTGCCCAGAAGAGAGTCGAGACGATGCCCACGGCAGGGACGCCGGTAGGGTAGTCGTTTAGCTGCTTGACGGTGTAGTGCGTCGACGGGGAACTCTTCATGTACAGCGCCAGCAGCGAGTTGGAGGAGAAGGATTCCGTCTCGCCGGCGATGATCCAGAGAATGACAAAGCCCCACCATTCCCAGGAAGTCAGGACCGCTCTGGCAAATGTCCACGTCAGTGGGGATTTGGCCGCCTCGTCCTTTTCAGAAGGCGGCGGCTCAGCGTCGCCATGCTCGGGGTGGTGTTCGATGAGGGGCTCGTGCGGTTTCAGTCGGGACACGGCCAGCTCGCGCTCGGTCGGACCTAGGTAGCAGGCTGTAGTGGTGGCGGGGGTGTCTGGGAACAAGAGAAAACCGTACAAAGCCACGGGCAAAGTGATGATGCCGTCAATGAGAAACAGCCAGCGCCAGCCGCGCAGGCCGTGGCGGTTGTCCAGGCTCGTGTAGATGCCGCTTTGGATGAAGCCGCCGATCATGGTGCCCGCCAACCCAGAGGCCGTAAAGATGCCACTGCGCTTGCCCAGCTCGCGCTCCGTATACCACGAGCCGAGGATGTAGTGCGTCCCCACAAAGGTGGTAGCCTCAGCGATGCCCTGGAAGAATCGTATGGCCATGATGGCTTGGGGCGAGTGTGTCGCTGCGGTCACCATGGTTAGTCCCGCCCAGATGACCATCATGGCCGGGAAGAAGTATCGTGGCTTGACATAGTGCAGGCTAAGATTGGAGGGGATCTGTCCGAGGACGTAGCTAGGGATATAGCTCAGCATGACCTCTGGCAAGGGGGCGAGTGACGGCTGGGGCTTACCCGACGGTAAAACAAGTGTTGATCACGTTCAGCTGGTTTCCTTGGAAGTTGAGGTCTTCTTTCATGCCCGAGACATATGCATTGGCGAGATTTGAGCGGTCAAGCTAGGCCGTGAGTCAGCGGTGGACGACGAAGTCGTGGTGCTGCCGATCTTCGAGCATCAATGAGACTGACGTAGTTGAGAAAGTAGCTGAGACAGCAAAAGCTCAAGATGAAGAAATCAATCTTGCGCACCAGTTTGCGCTCCGCAGGATCAGTCCGCCATGCTGAGGTGATGTAGTCACGCAGCGTGGGCGATAGCCCCGCCATGTCCCTGGTTGTAGGTACGTTCAGACGACTCGCATGGGCAAAATCAGGACTTGCCCACTTGCGGTTGGGTGGTTGCGCTGGGGAATCCGGAAGATTGTGGTCTTGAACTGCGAGACCGCCGGATTGAGGCTGTATGTATGATGTCTGGCGGGTGATAAGTATTGCACAAGGACCAGCCAGAACTGTTGAGTCAAGGCTTTACGATTGCGGTCGGCTGTTCAGCTTCAGGGTTCAGGCCGATGACGTCCATGCGAACCCGAGTCCAGAATCTGTCAACGGGGCCGGCCAACCATTGGCGGGGCCGCCCTTCCGGGCCAGGGGCGATCCGCTGCCGGCTGTTCTCCCGCTGTCCGAGGTTCGAGTGGGTCATTCGCCGCCCATGGAAAGCCGAATCGGGATCCCATCAGCACTAGTTGGCATAGACTTCATGTCAGCGGGCTGGAAAAGGCTTTATTTAGGGCTGCTATTCCTGGATTCGATTTGTTCAAGGCGGTTGAGTTCCAGTCTGCCCGTGCCTGTGGTTTGAAGAGTCCTGGCTGTTTCCAGAACGGTAAAGATCTTCCCCACTCCCCTACGTGCCCAAGATGGGGGATTCAGGGTCTTGCTTGGCCAGGGTCCACTGGGGAGAAAAAAAATTCACCATCTCCACTGCGATTGCTCTGACACGAAACCGAAAAAAATGGACGGTGAGAGGTCGTACCCGGAATCGAACCGGGGTTGCCGGAATGTTTCTGAGACAATCAGAATCCGGAGTGATAACCGCTACACTATACAACCGTCTGTATGTGTTTGTCGCGATCCCCGAGTTGTGCTTGTGTGGGACCTGACTTGCCCTGCCAGCCACCGACCTCAGCATTGACCTGCGACACCCATTTGCAAACTCAGCATGCCGCTGCAGCTTCTCCTGAGATTGCTGATAATAGATGATAGTTGCCGTCACTGCATTGGGTGCCAATCTGTGTTTGTCCTGTCCCGATGCAATGGTTGAACGAGAAGAGATTGTGGGTGAAAATTGGAAACGAGTTGGTCGGGAAGGTGTGGATGCTGAAATGCCATCAACTGTCAATCTACAGGGCAACAGCAACGGCAGACCCAGGGATGGAAGGCAGGCACGAGGCACCTCAAACCATCCAGGGCACAGTCATTCCCGTTTGTCCAAGTTTTTGTCGATGTGACTCCACCTAAACTCAGCCACAATTCTATCTCCTGTCCATTTCTCACCAGAACCGAGAGAAGCTGAATTGCATCCCATCCGTCCACTGATCAAATTACCACACACGATCTATATACACGCATTACTAAGTACATTATTTTTATTTCGCAGGAAACCTGCTACCGAATCCGATTCTCGCATCGACCTCGGAATCAAGCCGCGACCCTGCACAGCTTGCCAGTCTGCAGAGTGAGCCAGTCTTGCTGACCGGCGACCTTCCACCGCTCCGAGCCCACGGCGGTCGGCGCCCAGAAGACGTCGTTGGGGTCGACCTTGCGCTTGATCTGCAGCAGGCGGTCGTAGTTGGTGCCGTAGAAGGCCTCGGCAAAGTCGGGCTCCATGACGTCGCCCTCGTTGAGGTAGCCGCCGGGGCCGTAGACGCGCAGCCGGCCCATCCAGTTGTCGGTGATCTTGCGCTGCACCGCCTCGAGCTCCGTCTGCGAGATGCCGGGCGCCCAGGCGCTGCCCATGATGCCGAACCAGATGGCGTCGCGCCAGTGCGAGTTGGCGCCGCTGTCGGGCGTGCCCGCGGGCTGCGCCGGGTTCATGTTGTACTGGATCAGCGCCGAGCCCTCCTCGACGACGGACCGCACCTCGTCGAACATGGCCTCGCGCTTCGTGTCGTTGGCCCACACGTCGCGCGGGAACAGGCGCGAAGCCGTGCGCATGTTGGAGTTGGCTACCGCCTCGGTGGGGAAGTGCCGCGTCCACATGTCGTAGAAGTTGTCGTACTCAAAGTACTCGGGCTCAAACTCGAAGCCGATGCACTTCCACTCGTCAAAGAGAGGCTGGACCATGGCCTTGAAGTCGGCCAGCGCCATGCCGGGCACCATCCACGGGTGCATAGTCCAGGTGTAGCCGGCACCCGCCGGGCCGCGCGGGAAGATCATGGAGTAGCCGTACGTCTTGTTCTCGGCGTACTCGGGGAACTTACGCCAGTAGGCATACATGGCCTCCCAGAAGACGCTGTCCGGGTTGGCCGTGTCGTTGCCCGTGGTGATGGTCCATGTGAGACCCGAGAAGCTCATCTTGGGGTGCGCCTTGATCACCATGGACGTCACGACACCAAAGGTCGCGCCGCCACCGCCGCGGAGGGCAAAGAAGAGATCCTTGTTCTCCGTCTCGCTGGCCGTCACGTAGCGGCCGTTGGGCAGCACCACGTTGAGGCTGAGCACCTGGTCAGACCCGAGGCCGAACTTGGACGACAGGGGCGAGTGGCCGCCGCCAGCCGTGTACCCGCCGGAGACACCGACGCCCTTGCACTCGCCGCCAACGGCCGTCACGCCGTACTGCTTGGCTGCCGCGTACAGCTCGCCGACTTGCACACCGGCGCCGATCTCGAGCGCCGGGCCTGAGTAGGACGGCGTTTTGAACGACTTGCGGAACTCGATCGACTTGAGGTTGTGCGTCCAGATGGACAGGGCGCCGGAGCCGCACGACTTGCCGAGGAAGTCGTGGCCCGTGTTCTTGACGACCAGGCGCAGGCCCAGGTTGCGCGCAAAGTTGACGGCCAGCTGGATCTGGTAGACGCCGCGGGCCTTGACGGCGTACGACGGGAAGCCGCCCAGCGTGCACTGCGTGGTGTTGCCGTTTTGCGGCATGCATGTCTCGCCCTGGTAGAGCGGCGACATGACGGACGTCGGGTCGTTGGCGCTGATAATGTGAGCCCGTGGTCAAGATCCCCTCCGGGTAGAGGCAAGGAACTTACTGGGTGGCCGACTGGGTCCAGTTCTCAATGATGCTGGCGCACTTCTGGGCATCGTACACGCCACTGTTGGGGTAGCAGACGGCACCAATGGGGACCGTCTCGATGAGGGCACCGCCGGTCAGGAGGTCGAAGACGGCCCAGGTCAGGCGCGACGGCCACTTCCAGTCGCCCGGGTAGACCTTGCAGTCGCCAACGCGGGTGGTGCGCTTTGCGTTCTCAGAGACAGCTTCCGAATCATCGAACTGGAAAAGCTCGATGTCGCTCAGCTCGTGCGCCGTCAGGTTGGCCAGCACGGCGTCGGTCAGCTCGAGTGTACCGGCCTCGGCAGCGGGGGCGACGGTGACCTCGTTGGCGGCTGGAGGTACTGTCAGTCAACTGTCCTCCAAGTATCCAAATGGCATACCCGGTCAGACTTACGAAGCACTTCGCCATCGGCACCAGTGATAGTCTGGGCAAGGCCCAGGGGGAGCACAGCACCCGCGAGGAGCAGGGCGCGCTGCATTGAGAGGACAGCCATGACGATCGACAAGATCAACGAAGGACTTGTCGTAATGGTCCAAAGACTGAAGAGAAGGAGAGGGGAACCACGTTTTTGCCACGCGAAGGTCGCATGGTTATATGCAACCGTGAGATGCGGCTCTCCCTCCCCTCCGGAGCCCGGGTCGGTTGCACTTCCGAACAACCAATCATCCCCCGATGGTGCCGTGTGCCTTGCGTGTTTCCCACGTTGCACCCCTGCCCTGGAGCAAGAGGATCAATAATCTTGTTTTCTGTGGGGTATGACATGGGCGGAAGCATCGCCGGCGAGGTCTTCATTTCCCAATAAGGGCCTCTTTGGCGCGAGTTCTGTCAAGTGCGTTGGCTGTTTGGGGATGCTCATGATTCGCGGTCTCTTGCCGCAACCTCCACCGGGACCCCTTGATGTGATGTGGGGATAGTCGGGAACACAAGATGGCCCGATGCAGGGAGCTTCCTCTGAGAAATTGGGAGCTTTGTTGATGTCGCAGTGCCCACTCTGCCGGGCTTGGCAAATCAAAGACGGATCCTTCGGTTGCGGGGATGGTAGACCTCGGGGCAAGCAACCAGTCCGCTGTCGCGGTTTGGAAGTGGTCAGCAAAAGGGAGGATGAGGGGAAAAACGAAATCGGTCCCCGGCGGTGCATGGCTCTCCTGAGACAGAGATTGGTTCACTGAAGGCTGGCAGGAGTCTGTTGAGTTACACGGATACACAATCAACTCCGGTCGTGAGGGATGTGGTATCTCGGTGGTTTCAACTTTTTTTTTTTTTTTGGCCCCTGCTGTCCCGAGCCCGTTTGCTGAATTCCGAGACGCGCGGTTGGCGGCACTTATTCAAGCTAGCTTGTCCCAACTCATGCAGCTTCGTGCTTGGCACTGCTAGGACTTTGGGTCGGCAGTTGTTTTGGCTCTGATTACAAACGAAGACCCCTGAAACCGATTAACCCTCTCAGAAAGCTGTTTCCATGCAGTCACTACTGTACATTGTCGATGTCAACACATGCCATGTTCATACCTATGAAAACCTGAAAATACCCGCCAAAGTCGTCAGTAATGGAGTCCCTCCGCAGGCACAAAACTCAAGGCATCCTTACCGTCTCCATCCAGCTGTCAACGGCCATCCGTGCGTAACTCGGGATCTTGTCGGGAGGGAGTCGATCCATCTTAGCGCCAGGGCTCCACACTCCACAGCGCTTGTACGGGTTCCTGGTCAAAATTCCCCATTCCAGCCACCATCGTCTTTTCGTAAACCCGACGGGCCTCCAAGTTGCCGGGGTGGTACCAGGACCCCTTCCCGAGCCTCCCACATTTTATGCCAAGAACCCAGGACAACGCACGAGAGCGCTCGTGTTCCGCACGACCAATGCTGACTCTTCGATCTCGGATTTGGATCCGTGAACAGAGCTTAGGAGACTTGGCATTGGGGTCTTTATTGTCAACAAGGGAAAAGATCGACATCTTGTCTCAGGGGCAGCATGTGGAGTGAATCCTTCGGGCTGTTGAAGAATATCCAGGCTGCCAGGCTGCCAGGCTCTCTCCCCATGGGAACAGAGAAAAACCCTCAACGCTGTGGCCCACCACTTTCCTCCACCACGGGAAATCCGCATTCCTCCACCACGGCAAACCCGCCCTCTCCACCATTGCTCGAAAAGGTACGAGCATCATGTTTGCTGTCGAAAGGGAGGGAGGGGACCGTGGTCAACCATGGACGGCGTCGTTACTTGTTTAAATTGCCCGGTCTCGCACCGCCAATGACTGCTGTGATTTTCAGGAGAACACTCTGTGAGCTGCCGAGTCTCGGAGGTTCCAGCATTGTCATCAATGCACTGCCGGCCAGTGCTCCGATGCCACGATCCCGGGACGCCAAGACGCCGGATGCCATGCCAGGATCAAACAAGTGGATGGTGACAGGGAATGAGATTCCGGGGAGCCAGCAGCCGGCCGGTGTCTATCTGGGATCCCCAGTGATTCACTGCTTCCTCCCCTATCTTTGGATGTCAGCTTTTTGTTCTGGTGGTCTCTTGCCCATGCTCTGCGAGAGCGTGACAATGCGCAGCCTGTTCGGTTCTCCTTGTGCCCTCGCGCCGAGTCGAAGAAGCTTGTTGTTCGGCTATCCTGGAGGACTGGAGCCGATGTTGTAAAAGCCCCTTCCCCCCTCCCCCTCCGCTGCCGTCGATCGTGCTCTGGACATTGATATTTCTCCCCACACTCCTTGTCGATCAGACTTCGATGTCGAGCCTTCAGAAAGGAGGATCACTCGGTTTCCCAAAGACATGACAATGGTGATTGTGCCTCGCCGTCCCGCGCACGGGAACGTGCTCGACATCCCGACGCCGCCTCTTCAGCAGGCCGGTCTCTTCATCATTTTCTTCTTCACTGCCCTGGCTTTTGTCGTGTACAGCCTCAGGGCGTACACCCGAATCAAGACGCGAACATGGGGAGTGGACGACTATTTGGTAACCTTCGCCATGATCTTTTCGCTCATGATGATCGGGCCGTTTTACATGTGTAAGCCATGGATCGTCTGCGTCGACCGCCGGACTATTGCAAGACTAATAACCGCCAACGACAGACATCAAGCTGAACTACTTTGGATGGCACCAGGAGGACGTCCCCCCCTTTGACATGGCGCCGGGCATGTGGTGGTTCTATCTCGCCCAACTTTTCTACAACCCGATCCTGGCTTTTGTCAAGGCTTCGGTGCTGTGCTTTCTGCTGCGTCTGGGCGGACAAAAACCCGGCGTCAAGTATGCCATCCACTTCCTGAACGGCTTCAACGGTCTGCAGGCCATTGCCATCTTCCTGGTCGCCGCGCTCCAGTGCCTGCCCATCTCGGCCAATTGGGACATGGCCGTCAAGGCGGACCCCAACACCAAATGCGTCGACAACTCCTTCCACGTCGTCATCTCGTGCATCACCATCGTAACCGACTTCGCCGTCGTGGCTCTTCCATTCTGGATCTTTTTGGGTCTCAACATGCCCAAGGCAGCCAAGATTGCCGTGTTGGGTATTTTTGCTCTCGGTCTCGCGTACGTTTTTCCTCCCCCATCCCCACTCACCCCTATTTTGTTTTTCCCTTCCTTGAGCTAACCCCTTTTTGCACAGCGTCGCCGTCATTGGCATCGTCCGCCTCGCCGGCGTCGTCAAGCTCTTTTACATTCCGCAACCCAACAAAGACCCTTACTACGACCTCACCGTGACCCTCTCCGTCGTCGAAGCCAACATCGCCATCGTCTCGTGCTCGGCCCCGGCCCTGCGGCCGCTCTTCCGCAGCCTCCTCCCCGGCCTCTTTGGCGGCAGCAGTGCCCGCTACGCCGCCAACAAGTACAACAATTATGCCAACAGCAACTCCCCATACTACTCGGGCATGGGCGCCGGTGGCGGATCCGTGCTTGGTGGGCCCGGCGGCGGCAATGTCACGGGAAGCGCAATCCGCCACGGGCAAGGCGCAGAAACAAGCGTCTCGCGCGGCGGCAGCATCCACCTCAAGAATCTCCGCGGGGCTAAGAACGGCAAGAATGGCCACACCGAATGCCGGAGCATCAGCCCCAGCGGGTCCGAGGAGGAGATCATGACGTACAACGGCATCATGCGCACGACGGACGTGAGAGTGCAAGTGCACTTTGAGCAGGGCGAGAGCGGCACGCTGGCGGCTGACACAGACCGGGCGAGCCGCGCGTCGAGTGACCTGAAGGCGGGCGCGAAGGTCGAGGTCGAGAAGGGAAGTCTGTAGTAGAAGGGTGGGCTTTGGCTTGGTGTTTGTGTTTAGGGCTTTGAAAAGTTGGATACGTCTGACGTCTGGTCAGAGCAATGGGCCAAGGGGGTTGGGCCGGACGCATGGGCGCTCTCTAATGCTTACTTTAATACCTTGGGAGATACCCATGCAGATTGGTTTTCAGATAGGGGCTGGGGAGTCTTCTATACCACAATATACAGGGACGAGATTATGACCCTTTACCGATTACCGTTGAGTTTTGTGCCATCTCCTTTGCTGCATCTTCGTTTGCATAATTTCGCCTCGGACATTAACAGTACCTGGATAAGGACTTGACTTCAAAACACACATTGCTTTTCATTGCATTCTGTGGGTTCACCCCCGTCAAGCTTCTATGGTTCTGCAGGCCACTTAAGTACCCATCCGTCTTTAGACAAAGTCACTCACACCAAAACTCGTCCTCGGCGACCTCTTCTCCTTCGGCACCCCCCAGAAGACCCATGGATCAGGCTCCTGTTCCACCACCTCAGGCGACTCCAATTCTCCCTCGATCCGTTCCATGCTTGGAACAGGCTCGTCCGCCTCCGCCGGCACTTCCCCAACGTCACTGGTTGTCCGCTTAATCCGGCCCTTTCCCACCTTCTTTTTCTTCTTCGACACTCTATCAAGGATTTCGGTCTCTTCATGGCTCGGGATGGCCCAGGTGCTTCCGATCTCGAGGCTTGGAAACCTCTCCTGCTGCTGGCCCCACGCCTCCCATGAAGCGCCCGTTCTTGGTCTGATGTTCAAGGCGGGAGGCCATGTATGGTCACCGATTGTGTATGTCGGTTCAACAACGGGCTCTGGTTCAGGTTCAGGTTCAGGCATCGCCTGAGGCTCCTCGGGTCCCGGTGCGGGCTCTTGGGGTGCGGGTTCAGGCGCAGGCTCGGGCTCGGGCACAGGTTCAGGCTCAGGCTCGGGTTCAGGCTCAGGCTCGGGTGCAGGTTCAGGCTCGGGCTTGAGTGTTTTCGTCTTCTTCTTTAATGCATATCGATTATTAGCCGAGACTCAAAGTAGAGTTAAACCTGGTATGACATCCAGTTACCTTTTTCTTCATCTTCTTCTTCGCAAAGTTTCCACGAGTGTCTTCCTCACTGCGAGGCGGTTCAACAGAGACGGGGTCCGGCTCAGGGGCTGGTCCAAAATGAGATTGTGGCTCTGTGCCTGGTTCCGGTTTGGGCTCGCCCACGATGAGCGCTTGTTCTTCGCAGAGCGGCTCGCACTCAACTGCTTCTCGTGCTGGCTCTAACTCAGAATCCGCTTTGATGGAAGCTTCAGGCTCCCGGTTCCCAATGTTGGAGGGTGGCTGTGTGAGGTGGACTCGAAGCGCTGACCACCAAATGGGCCGGTCCCTGTTTGCTAACGTTTCGCGTAGAAGCCTGCACTCCTCTTCAGACACAGACGGCTCGGCAATGACCTCGGGGACTGTGATCGGGTTATTGAGACGCTCAGTGCCGCGCATGCCGCCAGGGCTGGCGTCGGACCCGGTTGCTCGGCGAGGATCGTCGAATTCGTCGGTATCCTCGAATGAACTTTCGGTCAACGGAGTGTCATCAACACCGCCAGTTGCGCCCACTTCTTGGGCAGCCCGTGATTCCAAGATGTCGATGTACACCTCAAGCATGGAGCCAAAGAGGAACTTGACAACCGATGCGCTGTCACCAAAGTCATTTGGAACTGGGGCCTTTGATATCCTTCTCGGGCGCCGCAAAGCCTTTTTCGCAAGTGACTTGATCCAAGCATGAAACCAGGTGTCATTGCCGATGGGGGTGGGATAAGTCTCCTTGATCGCGTCGATGACGGTGAAGAGCTCGAGGTTGCACGCTGCCCTTTCGATGTGATGCCTGACCTGTGCTTCCAGACCGCCGAGCTCGAGGGTTCGAGCCAGAGCATAGATCTCCAACTTGGCGGCGAGGTCTACTAGACCAACATCAAGTGTCGGGTTTTGAGGCCCTGTCCACTTCAGCTGCCCATAGCTGCCGCAGTAGAGGTATGAAACCAGCGCATGGCCAGCGCTAATCGAGAATCGGCGCAGGTCGATGGTCACGGATGAGTCGAGAAGGAGGCCCAGCTTGGGGCATCGCCGCAGGACCGACCGCTGAATGGTGAGTGGGAAACCATCCGCAAAAGTGAGGGCCACCAGCCCGCTGCTAAATGGGCTGGGCAAAGTGTCAAAGTGTCAGCAAACGAGCCACGGAACCAACGCGTAGGTGAATAAGAATTTGTAGCATACGAAGATTCGAATCCAGCTTTGGCCTCTATCCAAACTTCCATGTTTGACTGGCTGTAATGGAGCTGATATTGGCTTGGGTGTGGTGATCAGGGGAGAGAATGACAGGAGCGAAAGAAAAGCTGGATAGAAACCAGACAGACAGGGTGCTCCCATCAACTTAAACTGCGTTGAATCATTTAAGCGCAGAGCCTTCCGGATCCGATCAGGCCACTGGCAGGGCAGCCTGCATACATGCCCAACAAGCAAGCTCAATTCGCGTGTATGCCCCTGAGATAGCCATTCAGGTAACTCTGCTCGTTGCATTTCCTGAAAGTGCAGAAACTGGCGAAGGCCCGGATGGTTGTCACATATTGCTTTGCCAATCAGACGCCAATCGGACCCTCCATGTGCGGATACACGCATGTTGAAGTGAAGCGAAACCATAGCGACCAATGGAATAGTTTATTTTTTACCGAGTTTACAGCCCGAATTAAGTGGATGCCTGGAACGAGCATCCTCATTGAAGGCTCGCCACTCCACAGCAACTCTAACCAACTGCCCAAAAAAGACAACAACCCAATCTCACAACAAACACCTAACAGCTCCCGCAGCCCCTATTAATCCGAATGTATCAAATACTGTTAAAAGAGGTATCGCAACCGCGATACTCTGGGGGGACGGGCTCGGCCAGGAGGTGCGTGATGCGCACCCTCAGCTCATGCTGGAATCCGGAGATGCTCTCGTGCTGTCTGGCGACCGAGCTCCAGCGGTTCACCGTTTTATCAGAAGACAGCCAGCTCTCGGCCGCCGCGGCCAGCTCCCTTTTAGCCTTGTTGAAGAACTCGGCGCTGGCGCGGAGCTGGATGTTGGACTTGGTCTGCTCGGAGTCCAGGGCGTCGGACTTGGAGTTCCTCTGTTCTCTTGTACAGGGCGTTTATCATGTTCCGGAAATCGGTGTACCGATTGTCTTCCGCTCGTCCCGGTGAGGGCCTTGCTGAGGGTTCCGTAGAGACCCTAGGGCCCGAACCCCTTGAAGTTGTACCGGTTAGCCTTCTCGTCGTTGATGCCACCTCGAGGCTCGCCACTGTCGAGGTCCCAGGGCGCTCATCATCATGATAATCCCTCTCCCGACTCCTCCGAGTCCGAAGACATCGACTTCGAGTAACCTGACTCCGAACAATCCGATTCAGAATAAACCATTGGCATCGGCACCATCTCCGGGCGTCCCGGTCTCGCAGGGAGAAGACCCCTTGAGTCTGCCCGCGGCATCGTCACGGCCTGGGTGACAGAATACGCGACACCAGCGGCAGCAAGCACCTCGGCCAGATGTTCGCCCTCATCCCGCGGCGGGACCATATAGACCTCGATTGCCACCGCCTCCAGTCGCGGGAACCTCGCGCGCTGCTCCACGAGCGCCAGCAGATCTCGATACATGGCCGGCCAGTAGATGACGCCCCCCACCCTCAGCCGTCGCAGGGACGCCGGCAGCTTCGCAAGAAAATCCTCTCCCGTCGTCTCGCGCAGACAGATACCATCGGCGGGGAACTCGGTCTCCGACGGCGCAAACACCGGACCATACAACAAGACCTGCTCGACCTCGAGCACCTCAAGCACCTCGAATCCCGCAAACCCCAACCCGTCCGGCTCCATTCCGGGCCCGTCATCATACCTCGCCCCGCAGTAGAAATACACCCCATTGCCGCTGTCCCCACCATCCTCCAGGTCCGACGGCGCGTGGTACTCGCGAAAGAAGACGGAATAGCACAGCCGGCGCAACGTCCCCCGCAGATGGCCCAGGTGGCGCGCCGGGTCCAGCACCACCCACTCGTGCTCGCTCGCGGGCGCGTCGTGGTACTCGAGGTCCTGGAGGGCTGGGCAGCGGTGGAGGATGCGCGCGAGCGCGGGCATGGCGATGCCGTTGAGCGAGAGGGTGCGGAGCGCGGGGAGGGGGACGTGCCAGGCCGCGTCGTCGTCGTCGTCGCGGAAGAGATGGCGGCGGCCCCCGCCACCGCAGTCCGGCGCGATGAGGGTGTGCAGGTTGGGCGCGTGCCGCAGGAGGTTGGCGGCCTCGCGGATGTGGTACGTGTCCTCTTCTGCGGGGATGCGCGTCCGCGCGCCCGGGAAGACCAAGGTCATGAGGCTGGGCAGGGAGTAGGACCAGCTTGTCCAGTTGTAGTCGGCGGCTTCGTCCTCGGCGGGGACGGGAACGTCGTGGAAGCAGAGCTGGGAGAGGGCCGGGGAAAGTGCGATTGCAAGGTCCCGCAGCTCCACGAACAGGGCCGGGAGTGACGAGTTTGCTCTGCGCTCGAGGTGGCCGGGGCCGAGAGAGAGAGCAGTTGGGCGGAAGATGCTGTCGACTTCGTAGGTGCGCCGTGTCCTCGCCTGGGCGTAGCTGAGGCCGCTACGGTTGCCGTTGAGCTCGGGTTGATAGAGGCCCAGCGCCTTGACGGATGCGGCGAGATTGGGGTTGCGGATGATGGCTTCGACGAAGCACTCGAGGTGCTTCTCCTGGCGGCGGTAGTCCTCCTCCTCACTCTCATGGTACCAATGAAACAGGATGGGCTGGGCAATGTCGCGAAGTCCTCGGGAGCATTGGCTGAGGGCGGAAATGGCCATCTGGTCCTCGTGGGCTGCCGTCACGGCTTCGGACGTCGCGTCCACGACACGGCCGACCCGGCAGTGGAAGCAGAGCGAGCAGCAGATGGCCGAGATGAGCTCGGTTGGGAGGTTGAGTAGGCCCGCGTCGGGCTTGCCGCCATTGCTCGTCCGGATTGGCAACTCTCGCGCCATTGTGTGCTGTTTTGGTTGTGGCTTGTTTTGTTTATTTTCTTTCCTTTTTTCTTTGGTGTTTCTCTGCAGCTCAGAATGGCTTGTATGTCCACGTTGGGCCACTCATATGTTACAGCGAGTGAAATTTAAAAACAAGGCACGTGCGCTTGGGGTTCGCTTCACATAAAGTACCTACGCTGGCTTAAAGACGCTGTAGCACACAAGGGCTCTGTAAGGACGCGGGGCGGACGTGGTATACCAGTTGGATCACAGGTCTTCTGGACAGTGATCAAAAGCCTAAGCCTTCGCTTGGAAACCTCTAAAAGGCCATAGTCTTCGTGATTGATGTCCTAAGCAAATGCACCTGCTTGCCGCCTTGTCCCTAAGTTCGACTTGGCCCTGGCCTGTCTCTTCAAATACAGGCCCATAGGGAGAAACCTCTGAAAATACCATGAAACGAAAAATCTGGAATGTGCCCATCTCTAGTCAGAGCAATCTCCCTCTGAACGGGTGCGTTTCCCCCCTGTTCAGTAAGGTAGTATAATCCAAAGAAAGTTCCTAACATGATGGCGTTTGACCTTCTTGCGAGACTATTCTTCCTCCAAAGCTCCAAGCCCTTAACCTATCAGTACCCCTCAGAGGTTGTTACTGGGATTTTGGTGCAGGAACATAACCCAGAGAACGAGGCCCATCCCTTCGACCGTACCAGCTCGTTCTCTCACACTAAACCCACACCACACAGCCTCAAAGTATCTAGTGCTCATCAGACCCTACCACCAAATCTCGTGTTCCGCTTTGTGCAACGTAGTTGCGTCACCCAAAATACACCCAGCACCATGTGCCCTGCTTCTCAAACTCACAGTCAACACAGCCACATCACCATCGCAGAGAGTGACACTTGTGACACCCCATCACGAGCCAAGTCCGGACACGACGTCCCAGTGACTTTCGCGCCAAGTTCCCATTCTCTTGAGACAAGGCGTGGGAAGCAATACGGTAGCCTTGCAGCGTCGGTTTGCTGCAATATCTCGTCAGGAAACTACCTAAGGGGCGGCCTCAATTGCCACCGCCCTTGACAATGTCCAGGAACAAGAAGGGCCGATTCGCCGTGGATACAGAGTAACGCGGGAACACGAGATGGAAGATGATGTATTAAGATCTATCACTTCAACAAGAATGACCAGAAACTGCCGAAAAAAACACAATCCGCCCCTCAAACAGAGTCCCTTTCCCATACGTTTCCTATCGGGTTCACATGTCACGACATACCCTTCCCAGCCGTTGTCATCTATTCGTCACGAATAAGAGTGTTTAAAAGGGGGATGTAGATACTAAGAATACAGTTTCGAATGCTGTGGTGCGATTGATTAAATGAGGAAGGAGAAGGAAAGCAAACATTAATAATAGTAAGAATACCAATAACGATGCAAACAGAGGCCAAGGAACTGAAGGGTATAATCATGATTCCATTCCGGTGTACCGAAATCGTCACGCTGTTCTCGAAGAAACAAGAAGCCAAAGCAATCCGAACCCCAGAAAATCAAATATCAGAAACGGTTCGCTGGAAGATGACGGACAGAAGAACAAACATCGGGGAAGATGAAGCATCGGAACCCGTGAGCATCTTTTGCGCCGGGAACAACACCTTTTCCCAGGAAGGGCGGCAAACAAAACCCAAGAGTGGTATCGGTTTGGTGACAGTGACGGTGGAGGGGCAACAGCACGGTGCCCTACCCACATTGACGCGACGCACCCCTGCCCACTTGCTGGAGCCTGGAGGACTGAGACCGGTGAGGAAGGCAGAGGACACTTCTGTCATGAAGGAGCCCCAGTGTAGTCGAAGGCCCGCATCCTGGCATTGCGGCGTGATACACCACGGTCAGGAAACGGTCACCAACACCACTGCCCGGAGAGCTCGGCCGCCCTGTGACAGGAAGGTGTGATCCACGGCGAGCTGCAGGGCCAAGCCAAGGGACCCTGTTGGATGACGGGCGTGGTGCGATGTGTGGCCGAGAACCTGCCTCGCCGGTATATGAAGTCTCGGGACGGTGGGAGCGGCGTCGAGATCGTGACCACTAGGGTGAGGGCCGGGCGCACGGGGATGCGCAGCCAAGAGGGGGGGGGGGGCGATGTGTGTGTGTCTTGAAGCGGCTGTCAATTTCGTGCAGCATGCAGGAAGAAACGCATTCCGGTTGTGCCCGGTTTTGTTCAGATGCGGTCATGCAGCCAGGTCGATCGCGTTAACTCCGCAGTCAACAGTCCATCGGGCCAATCCAGCATTGTGTCATGGGCCAGTATGTGGCGTCCGGAAGATAAGGTAGGATTCCCGGCACCGCTCGGGATGGCCGCCAGCAGACTTGGCGGACATTATGCAGCCACTCCCCTGTGTGAGGCACTCAGCGAGTTGGACGTTGGACGAGTTTGACGACGCGATGCGACGCAAAGCCGGCATATGTTCGAGATGGCGACACAAATCCAAGATTGCTTCGCATGAACCACCCCGCGCCCAACAGCGTCGATAAATGAAGCGCATTGATCTGCTGAGGGATGCGGGTCGGAGACTTTGACAGGTTGCATCGTGCGGTGGGTGTTGGGGGTCTCGGGACGTGCCTAGTGGTCGAGAAGGAGGAGCCGTTCTGCCCCTGATTGGTTGGCGCATCAACCAGCTGATCACTCCCTCCAACGGTCCCCACGCTGGACACACCACCACTTGATCCGGAATGGCAAGTTGGCTGGGAGCAACTTGTCCGCAAGCGTGCCGTCTCTCGAAGCGAGGCAAAAGGGTCTCGTATGTCGTCTGGTCGACCCGGTGGCAGGCAGGACCCTGATCTCCAAGGATCGTCCTAGTTGTTGGACCATTGCAGTCGTCGCCTGATGTTGTTGCCCCTGCTTTCGCAATCCCATGAGGTGTTGTCGTTTGGACGAACGCTTGTTGAAAGAGATCAGGGCCAAGGACGGCCGGCCCGCGCGGCTCTCAGCTCCCCTTGACCACCACCATCAATCTGCCGTGACTCATGGACACCACCCTCCTGCCACCCTGGGACACGAGATGGCCTCACGCGTGGCCGCGTCTCCCGCGTACTCCCCTCGGCTGGCAAGCGCTCCAGTTTCCAATAGTTCGTGGCAATCTCGCGTGGCCCGGCCTCGCCTAGAGCACCATGGGGTCGGCAAGGCGCTAGGGAAGAGGGGTGGCAGAGCTCTCCACCAGGCCTCAAGGCCCAAATGGTATGAGGCGTCACGCGCTCAGGCACGCGGTGCACCCTCCCCGTAGGCTCCGCCACCATACACCGGGTTGTGACTGTGCCCACTGCCGGCCTGGCTGGGGTGGTATCCCTCCGCCACCGAGTAGGCCTCCCAGGTCCGCGACTGGCTCTGTGAGACGGGTACACCGGAGTGTTGGCCATAGGCTCCGCCATGCCCGTGATGCGCCGCGTGGGTGTGGTGTGGAGAGGATCCAGCCAAGCCGTACGGTGAGGTCAGGCTGTGTGTTGTGCCGCGATGGTCGTAAACTGACGGCAACGTTGAGAGGCGGAGACTGGAGCCAGGGACCGGGGGATCCGTCTTCAAAGCGGGAGACATTGCCTTGGTAGCTGCGCCGTACGTCGTCGGCCATGAGGGGCCTCCAGTCAAGGTGCGTGGGCTTGCGAGTGAGTCCGCGTGCGCGTGGTGGTGATTGGCGGCACCGACATAGCTTGCGGCTGCTGCCGCATCTGCTGCAGCGCTTGATGTTGTCGAGACTGGTGTCGGGGGCAAAGTCGGGTAACCTCCGCTGAGACCAACCGTGGTAGCAACGTGGGGAGACGTCGTCGGAGTCATCAGTGTCGTCGTCGATGCGCTGTATTTGGAGATGATCTTGTAGAGCGCTGCCGCAAGATCTTTCCAGTGGAACACCTTGACGTCCTTCTCGATGTTGCGCGGCTTTGGGTTTCCGAACCCCATGATGACCTTGAAAAACTCCTCGCTCTCAGCTCGGGCCTTGCTGACGGTTGCTGGGCGGAATCCCTCGAGATTTCTGCGGATTCGGTTCTTTTCGTCGACGCCAAACCGGTTTGGAGCAGCAAGAAGCTGCTCCAACAGATGGATCGTATCAACGGAGGTGACGTAGCATGCCTGCTTCTCCTCCCACCAGATGCAGCTGATGCAGATGCTGTGCGGCGGCCGCTCTGCCACACTTACGGGCTTGAAGCTGACCGTCAGGACGCTCCCGGTCTGCTGCTTCCTGAAGAGAACAAGTCTCCGCTTGTTTTCCCACTCTTCCTGCGACCAACCCTCCGCCATTGCTGAGAGATCGCCAGCAATTTTGAGAGTGGCCTTCTCCTGGTAGACACCATACCCCGGAAATCCCCCAGCTGGCTGGGCCAGTGTGCTGGTCCTGATCAGTTGCGGCGTGGCGGGGGTTCCGTGCTGCAGTGGGTTCAGGCTTGACCGGGATACCGAAGAGTGTGCACCCTGAGAGAGGGCAGAAGTCGAGGCGCGAAGAGGGTCAAGCTGGCTACCAAACATCCATCCTGCTCCATGTGGTGATCGCAGCATGGGCGGTGCTCGCGAGCAGTGGTCCGTGAAGGACGTCCCACGGTAGGATGACAACATGCCGCTGCTTCCTTGACCGTAACCCCCGGCCGGAGCGGTTGAGAAATCGGTATGGACTTGGGCTTGGGCGTGAATCTGCGCGGCGGCATCCGCGGCTGAGACATTGGGAGAGAAGCCGTATGTGTTTGCAGGTGCTTCGTCGGCAATCCCGTGGTGAGCAACGGGGCTGTCTGTTTTTGTCCGCCTCTGTGAGGTTTGGTGTGGTGGGCTGGCCCGGTGGACAGGTGATCTGGTCTTGGGGGACCCCAAGTCGGGCGGGCTGCTGTCATCCGGCACCCCAACACCCGCAGCACCTCCTCCAGCGCCCCCTTGACCATCATGGTACGAAAACACGCCAACATTCCCTGCGCGTGTCATTTCCTCTCCGTTAGCACTCTCCAAAAGGAGGGTCAGGGGCACATTGCTGAGGGATGGGCAGCCCGTGCTCAGAAACTGGGGCGCCTCAGCTGTGAAAGTGTAAGTGCAAATCCCGTTGGCATCCCGCGATTCCCTGGAAACCTGTGCAGTGCATCTCTGTGATCCAAAAACGAGAGAAACAAAGGGCGCCGCGGCTGCCAGGCTGTTTCCAACGATGTCATATTGACTGGTCGCTTTCAGTGATACCTTGGTGCCCGCAAGGCCGTTGTTGGGGTGGCAGGACAAGACATTGATGCTGATGCCTGGTGTTACTTGTGTTGCAAGATATTGACCTGCGGCGGCGTTGTTGGCGGCAAATGCCATCTGATTGAGTTGGGACGCGGCATTTTCCGTCGACTGAGAAGGAAACGACTGAGAAGGGTATTGCGAGTAGGTTGAGTCTGCATACCCTACATGTGGGAGCCGTTGGGCACCGGTCAGCTTTTCAGTTTTTGGAAGATCACCATCAGAGGCTCTGGGCCGAATCGAAGTCCGGGAGATAACAGACGTACCATGCAGCTGAGGCTGTTGGGACTTGTACGCGGACATGGGCATCGGCAGGAGACCAGGCGGGCATCCCCCGCTGAGGTCACCTCCGTTTCGGGCGGCTTCCTCCTCAAGTCGGATCGTCAACGTCTCTGGAGACTCAATTTGCTCGTCAAGGATAATCGTCCGGTGGGGATGGTAGCCAGGCTATTAGCTCACGAGTCAGCCAGGTCAAGTTGGACTTGCAACTTTGTTGTTTAGCCTTCCACTTACCTCGTACACCTTGTAGACAGGCTGATGGACCTTGGTTGCAGACATTCAAACTGATTTTCACTTGAAGTTCTGGGAGTCTCGGTTCGGATAATGCCAGTTCCGTCAGCTCTGGCAGACCGCAGATCTAACCAACAGGTCGTAGGCTCGTTGAAGTCCAGAACTCGATGTCTAATATCCTGCGTCTGGCAGCGCTAGTCCCACGGCGCAGTTCCAAGTTAGCAAATGGGATTTGAAACAGAGGCTCATGCTCAAATCTGAGCCTGGAACTCCTTCGGTGGGCTTCTGGGGGAAACATCTTCGTCACGGGTCTCACCTGTCGTTGACTCCTGGACCAAGATCCAGACTATGGCGACTGAAAAGCAAGGAGGCTTACGCGTTGGAGAGCGGCTTAAGATGGCGAAGTTGACTCTTTGAAAAGAGATCGGTGATGACACGCCTCAGTGGATGGTCGTCTGGTTGACTTGCAGTTGTGCAGGCGCGCCGCTGAATCAACCCCTCCGGACCCCGTTTCAGGCCGTGATATCCAGACGGATCCAGAATACTTTTGAATCAAAGAAATGCAAATCGTCTGCAGACTATGGAGAAATATCGGTCAATATTGACTTCGTTAGGTTGCAAGGATCAGGTTGCGGAGCCATGGACTGCGGCAACAGGAACCCTCAAATGCTTGCTTGGGATGAAAGGCCCTCCCACGACGGCACTTCCGGAGCTTGAGTTGGGGTGCTGGTGCCAGAGGCACAGAATGCCACTTACTCGAATGCTGATTGGCACAAAAGGCCTGTTCGTCCCAAGTCTCAGGGACCGGCTCTCGGAACCGGGGCGGTGGAGATTAGGTTTGATTGTATGCAGCTATCCTGAACCTGTTCGCATGATGAGGTGTCAGACCGTTTGCAATCGACAGGAGCAGGTATCCGTGAGTAGTTCGTCCGTCGTGCAGGTGCGCATGAACCCGAGCTGTGAAGCCGCGGAGCGTCAAGTGAAACTCTGGGAGAGCAAGGGGGCATGAAGCGCACGCGAGGAGTGTTCAGACAAGAGTCAAGACACAACGCCTCAGGATCTGGGGGCAGATGGGAAGATGAGGATGGTACCGTCAGTGAAGGAATGGAAAAAAGGACAACACGGACCAGCAACGGCTTGCATATCAGGGGAGGGTTGGGATGTCGGCAAGGCGGGCGTCAAGTGTGCTCCGGCCGGAATGCAGGCTGGGGAGCTCGAGATCTGGGAAGGCGCGTCAATCGGCAAGCATCCCGCCTCGCCCTTGGTGCCCTGGGCAGACAACCCTTCGGTCCGCTCTGATGCCCCGCGGGGGGACCTGCGCCAAGGGTGGGGAGGGCTACTCAACCCTACCCGAGCCGTCGTCGTCCCCGAATTCAAGAAGTCAAGAGACCCTTGAGGGTACTCAGCACAGCGGCAGGTGACGGCGACGGAAAAGCAGGAGGGATGGCGTGCGGGTGAGCAGGGATAGGAACTGGCCCGGCCGTTGAATGCAAGATTCCATGGTCTCTTGGGAAAGAGATGTGGATCATGCAAGGGTCATTGGGTGGGGGGGGGAGGGAACCAGCGCCGGCAGCTGTGTGTGTCAGATTGCAAGGATGAAAGATGCTGAGGGGGCAGGCAGCGTGGAATGTCTCCCTGAAGGCTTGTAAAAGGAGGATCGAAACCAAGGAGGCACAGCGTCGCCGAGCACGATCTGGGTGCGAACCATGAACCGTGAGGCATGTGGGAGGACGAGGTCCCGGCATCAAGGCAGATCCAAACAGATATGGGCAGGAGATGACGCCAAAGGAGAGGCCGCAAATCTCGGAACGAAGCGCAAAAGCCAAAAGGCAAAAGCAAGGAGTGGACGGCGGAATGGCAAGGGTAAGGAGCAGTGGAGTGGCCCGCGGGGAGGGAAGTACCTGTACTCGCAGCCAGCTTGGTTGGGAGAAGGCGGATATCTCAACCCCAATGGGGTGGGCTGCGGAATGCTCGGCGAAGTGGCAGGGGCTGGTCTGGCCGAATGAGGGCTGGGGGTCGACAGAGGAAATGGTTAGGCCCACCTGCAAGGCTGGTCAGCAGAGGATACTATTGGATAAAGGTGGAGCAAGACCTTGTAAGCTGGGAAAGAGATCGTCTTTTGCGCGGATCTGGGACCCCAGATCAGCTGCGCGGCAATTCCCTGATCCCTGTGATCGGAAATACGACTCTCGGTCACTGGCCGGCACTTCCACGGCCGTCGGTTGACGCGTTGGCGGCGATCAGTCGGGAATGAGCGCGACGGTGATGCTCGGTGGGACAACGCGATTGACACCTTCGACGCTCGCCTGAGGTGCCCAAACTTTCGAGGAGTGAGCGAACTCTCCACTGACCGGGCACTGCCACCTACCTGCCCGGACGAGGAGCCGGAGAAGGTCGGACGGAACCCAAGCCACAGATCGGCGGTTCTGGGCGGCGGGATCTTGTGCAGATGGGCCCTGGGAAAGATTGGCTCAAGCAGGGATGGATAAGTGTGTGCAGGCAGCTCGAATAACTCTAGGCGCCGATTGGTTAGACTGCTGTCGCTTCCTGCGTTTTTGGAAGGCAATGGATCTGGGTTGTCAGAACAAGCAGTCCAAAACCCGAACCATCACCAGCCTGCCTCGCCGGTGTTGCTGACAGAGGCCACGCGACATCTGTGCGTGCTAATGCCGAAGAAAGTACTGCCTGTCTTGACGGCACTCGCCGTCGAACTTAAGGCATTCGACCCAGGCGACCTCAGAGCCTCCTGAACCAAGAACCCAGCCACCAAACACAGCACGGCGGCAGCAGCCGCGGTGGCATCGCTGACAAGGGACAGCAGGAATCCTCCGGGGCAGGCGGCTTGCACGCCCGGCGTGGCGCGCTCTGCAGCCAATAAATAGCCTGGGCGGAAGCCCGGAGTGGTGCAAAGCCAAAGCTTGGGCCAGAGCAGCGAGCTGAAGTGGCAGGGCAGCACGACAAGGAAAGCTGAAATGGGGTTGTAATGGGTGGCTTGGCAATGACTTACCAGGAAACACAGCCGAAGTACTGGTGTCTCATTTATCCACAGCTCTTGCCACCAACACCAGCAGCTGTGCAGCTTTCACCTGTCAAATACTCGATGCCTCGGCAGACGTAAATTCAGGACCAAGGTTTGTCGAATGCGTCGGCGTTGCAAGAATGGTACAGCTACCTAAAGCAGCGGCGAAGAGCTGGTGCTTCGCAGCTCGGACTTCGAGTCGACAGCAAATGCAAGCGCTGATAACCGCAACGGTCCAGAGGAAGGGTTGGATCATGGGCCGCTCGGTTCGGTTTCAGTGAAAATCTCGAGGTACTGGTGCGGCAGAAGAAACGGGATGCCAGGCGAAGCAGAGAACGAGTAGGCAGGTGTTGGGACGAAGACCCTTAAAAGCGATACCTGCTACGTTGGTGAGCTGAGGAAACGAACGTCAGGCCGGATACGTTGCAAGGCTTGGGGATGTAAGTATGCTGCTTCTCATGGCGGAGGTATGTGACGCATATAAACTGGAAGATGAAAAATGGCGTTGTGGAGCCATTGCTCATGTTGATAACACGACACCGTTCCTGGCCCTGCGGTCGCGCCCACAGTCTCAACAACTCGCGGCACCGCTGTTGATCACGGCAGCTATCATGGTCGCAAATAGACTGCAGCAACAGCGAGCATCCCAGCGGGCTCGCGCCGATGTTGGAGGCCGTGGAATATCACGCATTGTGCGGCCAGTTTCCGGGGGCTGTCCCGTGAGGGCGTCGGTGGATGAACAGGCGTGTTCCCCAAGGGATCAAGCATGATCAAAAAGGAAACAGGGCGGAGAGGGCATGGAGCAGCACTCAAGAACCTGCACGAGTGTGGTTAAACAGAGGGTTCGCCGTGTGGCAAGTACGGACGTAGTGCCTGCGTACCTGTCAAGTGGGCGATGCTGCACGAGTGCCTGCATCAACCCCCAACAGCAAGCGGAGGTGATCTTCGCGCATCATGGTGCCAGGATGCCGCGGCGGGTTGAAGCTGGTATGCCGAGGGCCCTAGGCCGTGGCCCCGGAGCACAACGGGCAGTAGCTGTGCGTTGTGAAACATGCATGGCGGAGGGGAGTAGCTTGGGCCGAGCCCAACTGTTTTGGCTCTTTTCCGATGGATTGGCACCACCAGTTTTTTTTGAGATGGCATGGCAACTTCGAACTTGACTGCTGTAGCTAGTAGCTTCGTGCAGCGTCTGGTGAGGCCGCCGTCACTTTTCGTCTCGACTTTCGAGGAGCCTAACACAGGTTGAGCGAGCCAGACACCTTCCTCAAGGGATGATGCCGAGATGCCAAGTCAATAAAAAGCTCCTTGCTGCTAACTAGAATGTTGTTAGCAGAGTGGAAGCCAGCACCAGGCATCGACGGAAGAGCTGAGTGGAAAACCATAATTGACATAATGTCGGCGTTATTGAGTGGAAAACCATAATTGACATAATGTCGGCGTTATTCTACCCAGACTGGCAATGCAGGTTGGATGCTGCAACTCGCCGCGCAGAAACGAAGATTCGGCCTCCTCAGCGCAGTCTGGGACGCGTTGAGAAATGGTGGGATGGGGCTCGAGCGATGTCGAGAAAACAGCTGAATTTTCCATTGTACCTTCTTGTCGGATGGCATGCTTGCCAATCTTGGCACTTATCGAATGAAGATGCTGATGCCTAAAGTCGCAGCTGAAGGCGCCTTCCTACTTCCGCGTCCCTTCCGTCTAGCACTGATTCCTTCCGCGTCTCTTTGGCCCCAGGCAACCTCACATGCAATCTGGAAGGTCTGCGGAGAGCCTCATGCCGCATTCATGCCATTTTTTCAATGTTGGTTTCAACGAATCCCTGCTCGCCGGATGGCTGGAGTCTCGAGCTTCCTCGTCGCGTTTTGCCTGATTCAAGCGATTCTTTTGCTTCCACAGCTATTCCACAGCGTCAAGACGTGCATTTGAATCCGATCTGGCCCGAGTTCCGCGCATCGAGATACTGCAGGAAACAGCCAAACCGAGGCTACACCAGCACGCGGTGAGGGTGTTGCGAGATCCGCAAAACACATCGTGATCGGGTGCCGTCTACAAAAACCATGGCTACACGACCTACGGCCGTACAAGCCGCCCTTCAGATTCGACGGCCTCCCGCAAGATCCCCGCCCTCGGCTCCACCTCCAAGCCAAAGCCCATTGATACGGCTCTGGGGAGTTGCGGGTACCCGCGCGCTGACGGGCCGCTGCCATCGTGTGGTACCTATTGTGCCAATGTGCGCAATTGCTCATGGATGTGCCGAGTCCCAGGCCTCGCACCTCGTACAAGCTGGCGCGGAATCTGGTTCAAGATCAGGCGCAGGCGCAGACCGGCATCTCGGTAGTCCATCCGCGCCACGACGGCCACTTGTTGCAGATCTCGACCCCATGTTTGTTCCAGCCCGACCCCACTTCAAGGCGACATTACCCTACTTCATCACTGTACCCTCTGAAGTTATCGCTCAAATGGGTGGAATTACAAGGCGGGACCGCATTCAGTCGCTGTTTATGGGGTATACCCGTCCGTCAAAACACCCGGGACAGGTTTGGAAATTCCCTCGAGAACAAGGCCTCTTCCAAGTGGTACAAAGCCAATGCTGGATGATGATGACCAGCAACAATCTTTGTTTCTTATGTGTAAGTAATACTCCTTTTTTTTCCCTGAAAGTCAATGGCCGCTCTCGGTAATTACACTGGCAGCTTGAGGCTCTTTGAAAACGATCACAGATGACTCGCCTCGGCACAACAGATTTCATGTCTGAAGTCTCAGTTATGCAGCATCTTGACTCAAGCCGCCGTCGGTGTTCATGCCGCCAGAAGAATATGCAGGTTTTCTGCAGTCCTACCAATGCTTGCTGTGGGTTTGGTTGTGGGTGAGCATTTTACACAGCGACTTTTCCTCAGGTTTGATGAAGACTCCCGCACAGTCTCTCCCGTCAGGACATTGGCTCGAAGTCTTATTGACGATTCTCGCAGGCAATACTTGAGCCCGCCTCCTCCAGCTTTTAAAAGCTGGAGAGGTTTACTTTAACCGCGCGTCTACTGCCGCAAATGGCAGATCACGGCTTGTGCCATCCCAACGGCCGTACTTGCGGGATAGCCTCGGCCACCCGATTTCTAGATCAGATTACCTGCGAGAATGCAAGCCACACAACACGCACTTGATGCACCTAGACAGTGGCACCGGGTCAGGACCCTGGCTTCTGCTTGAGCTCATGCAGACCGATTATCAACTTCCACGATCCAAACAGAGACCTCCTGAGGCCGGGCAGGGGCTCGACGGACGACCCGACATAACATCCTGTGATTACGCAGTCAAATCGGTCCTCGGTGGGTCGGGGCATTCCAGAAATGAGGCGAGTCAACACCGCAACTCCTAACGTTGCCATCTGCAAGCTGCCGAAGCCTCGCACCATCGCGGTTCCGATCACTCGATCCTGCAGCAACGCGAAGGTCAGTGAGGCCCAGCCGATCTTGACTCCCTACACAACCTACACAACCTACACAATGTGTACCGTTACGCCCGTAACCTGTGTCCAGTTTCACTCACCAGCCGAGCAAGCATTCAGCACCAGGCCGTCGTGGCTTGCAGTTGCCCTTGTCAAAAATGCTCTCCCCTGTTCTGCATGCCAAAATTAGCGACTCCAACTTGAGGTTTGATCCTCGGCAGAGTGCTGCGAGGCCAAGAGACACGAGCTCCAGAGTGAAGCCCAGCCCAAAGTTGCGCACGAGACTCACGAACAGTATTAGCGAGGGGGTATATGGTTGAAGTAAACTCCAGACTCGCTCCACCAAACAAGCCCAGGACCACACGCAGTTGGACGCATACGAAGATGACACAGTCTGGAACTTGATTAGGATTGGTAAGGCGCTGGATCTCAGACATTGCGCAGGTGGGCCAGAAGACTGCGGGGGTGCCCACTGCGTCTCAAGCATCACCAGCACATAAGCAGGGGGCAGGGTTCCTAGGAGCCTACGACCTATCTCACCTTCAAGGCCACTGTGTGTACAACCTTCACCTCGACTACCACGTGCTTAGAAACGCTCAGGGGTTCTGATCAGGTCAGTGCTGGATGTTTCTCGGTACTTGCCAGATCTCAGACGGGCGCCTATTTTAGCCCACTTCTGACGAAAAGGCAAAGCATCACGGCTGGCGATTCAGGTTGTCCCTGGCGTTCTTGAGCTCGGCTTCTCTGCCCCTGACATAGCGGCATGTCTGACTCTGGCTGGAACGGTCCGCCCCCATCCAAGACCTGCCCGGCCAGCACGTTGCGTTCTTTGCGCTAATTCAATTACAACACCCCTCAAGCTGCACGGAGAGTCACCTTGCTCCACGCTAGATTACCCACCAGGCAACCACAACCAGAGCATCGGGACTTCGTTTCAACAGCTCGATCGTGATGATGCCGGGTCCCGACGCAAAACGCAGCGACCCGCGGATGAGGCCGGTAGCCACCAACAGGAAGCCCTGACAGCTCGGCGAGGGACAGGGTGCCTGATGCAAACACCCACACCGTCCGGCGGATGACCAAGGACAACCAGTCAACGGATCCGGGCATGGACATATCTCCGATCTCGTGATTCGTGGCATCTCCAAGCATCTCCAACTGCCAGAATCTGATTCGTTCCCCGAGGCCCCACGGAGGAGGCCGCAGGAAGAGCGGTGACCGTTGGAAGGCTCATGATCCCAACGGCTATAACCACACTGTGCCATTTCAAAGCGGCATTTTCCCTGCTCCAGAAATGCAGTTTTGCACTAGCACGCGAACAGCAGGCAAGGGTTGACAGCGCGAAGGCAGGGCCGCGGGCGCTGCAAGCCGACTCGGGATTCTGCCGTGCGCGACGTCAAAACCATCATCTTCGCTTCGTTTATATGACATTCTGAGGCGCAGGGTTGATTTAAACCGATCAAGAGAGCGCGAGAAACCCCAGGGCACCAGGGGTTCTCATTGCAGTCAAAACTGGGTCCGTTCATGTCACGTTCTTGGGAAGGATCCAACGAACGAGGAGGGAACTCTCCGTTTGGTGGTGGAGTTGCCAAATAACACCGCACGGCATGCCCCTGGGTTCGTACATGCAGACCCTGATCGGCCCAAGGGCTCACCCTGGCTTCTGCGTCCTTCCTGTTGTCGTTGCTTTCCCGGGCCCCTGTCCAAGATCCCCGGCAGGGAAACTCCGCACACCTGGTGTGTCTTTAACGCTGCTAACCCGCCGGGGGGCTGCAGTGATCGCCGACTAGGATGGCTGGGCCAGTCCCGTTCGGGACCAACCCTTGCCCTTCCGATCTTAGTTAGCGTCCTGATCTCCCCAACACTTCCAGCGCGCGTCATGACAGCACTTCCTTGGTCTCCATTGCTGGGGAAAAAAGAAAGATGGGATCTCGCGCGCTCCATGGCGCAGCGGACACGTGTATCTGGTACCTTGTTCATTGCGAGCCTGGAGACAGGGCTATCGGTGTCCCGGCGTCGATCTCGTCTGTGAGGCGGTCAGACCGCCTGAGACGATCTCAACGGCCCGCAGTCAGACATTTTCCCCATCCACATCCAGCATCCACTGCTGCGGGCAGCGGGCGTCAAGCTGTCCCACTCCTGGGACCAGAAAAAGCGCCCCAAAGCGTCCAATCCCCCAGAAGCAACTTGGAATCTCCGGCCCATCTCGATGGTGCCGGCTTGGCCTGGTGTGTCCTGTGGCCTTGCTGCCCTTGCACCCCGAAAGCAATCCTGTGGCTTAAAATGCGCACGCAGAAGCCATCTGGGGCCCAGCGAGAATTGCTGTCCCCCCTTGCCTTCATCCCGGCAGCCCAATTCGATGGTCTGCGCTCTTCCTTTTTCGTGGCTTCCCCCATTAGCCGCTGCTGTGTCCAGACTCTGGCAGAGGTTGCCGTTCGTTGGTCGGCTGGCGCTTCCCAGCCGCGCTTCAACCATCTCCACCCCCCTACCTCCCCCTGTGCAGCGTGCAGCTCAACGCGACAAGGTCACTGGCCCCCCGCATTCCCACGGTTTCCTTGGATGCAGGGAGCCAAAGCAGGTAGGTAAAGCGTAAAGCAAAAGAATGTGACGGCATTCGCAACCCTCGCCCGCGGTGAGCCTTTGCAGCTTTGGTGCCCGGCCGGATGGAAAAAGGGCCGGCACCACCATCTTCGGGCAGGTCGGGTTGCAGATCCCTCTTGGCGCCACGTCCGAATCTGGACTCACTGCCAGTGATCTGCTGGAGGATTCGCGTTCCCTTCCTCTGGTAAGCCCGGTCGAGGCTTTGGACCTCCCTCTTTGGGATCGCTCCTTGCCCTCTGCAGCCTGCTCCGGGGGTCCGGATACCCGTCATGTCCCGTCACGTCTCGTCCCCTCGCGGGCAGGCACCTGGATTGAGAGTGTCCCCGCGAAGTTGCGCCGAGGTCGCCGTCGCAGTGGACGCTTCCGCTGTTGAACATTGAAGGAAAGCCGTCCTTTGGCCAGGGTACTGCTACCGTGACACTGCTACCCTCCGTTGCATTGGTCCTCCATCCGTCCCCTGCACTCCAACCTCCACTGCAGCGCCCTGCCCGCACCTGAGTTAGAAAGAATTTGAGGCAACTTGGGGATGGTGGCAGTCTTCCAATTCTCCACCACCACACAGCCTAGATGTAACACGACCCGGAAGCAGGGAGGTTCTCACAAGGCAGAGGTGGACTGGGCGTGAAAGTTCTGACGGATGGAGCCTTCTTCCATTGAACAGAAGTGGCAGGGCCTGGCAACGTCGCATTTCGTGCCAACACACTTTCAGGGAAGGCTTTCAATGGCGATCCCCTTGGTTCGGCGGGCCCTCATTCGGCAGGAATGGAGTTGGCGCCCCGAGTCGTGTTTAGTTTTCGTTAGTTGAGTCAACTCGGGCCCAGAAGCATCGATCGGCCATTGATGACGAGTACCCCATGCCTTGGGTTCAGATCGTCGACCTTACCAACGAGCCGAGAGCCGGAGACTTTCTGCACGGCGACGCCTAACCGGGCAAGATAGCACGCAGAGGGCTCGCCCGACGAATCCGAATAGGGCAGAGAGCCGTCCCAAAACAGACATGCCAACATCAAACCTAACGCAGCCAATCGATGTCTCTTGAGGCTTGAGATCGGAAGTTTATTGCAGCTAAGACTGTCCTATTCTTCCGGTGCTGTTTCTCCTGCACAACATTTCTCGAGATAGATACTACCAAACCCTTCTTCCCGTGTCTTAGCTTTCCGAGGCGGCCGGCTGGCAGATACCGCTCTCCGAATGTTGATATCGGGCCCCCAGCCGACAGTTGAGTCGAATGTGTGTTGCTGGAGACTGGTGACGGGTAGTTGGGGACATAAGGTACTGAGAACAAATCGAGTACTCATCCCTTTAGTTCATCAAGTGAAAGCAACACATTGCCGAGTCAAGCAATTCAAGCATGGGGAATACGATGCGTCCAGCATCCCAATCCGCAATCTGAGTTGCCTCTGGCGCGAGACTGCCGATAGATCCTTGAGAACTTCACGCAACCACTTGAAACATCGACAGTAACCAATCAAAGCAGAACATGCGGTCTGGCAGATTTGCCCTCGCCATGCCGGAATCATGAGAATTCCCGGGAATTTTTTTCACGCATACGTGGACTATGGCAGCCTAGGGCCCATCCGAGGAGTTCACTGCCTCGTTGTGTTGTTGGCGCAAGGCAACATGGAACTTGCCGTGTGATATCCATCAACTCGGCCGGACGTCCGCCCCAACTCGGTCACTCCCTCGGTGAGCAATCCGACAATACAACCAACACCGGGCGTTTGGCCCAAACGGGACTCAGCACACCAGTGCCCTAACACACAAAGTGCCTTGGATTTGTTGTACAGCTACGCCCCTACGTTCAATCAACTCAATGCTTTGACAGTCGACGGCATCCTCACGCCGCGACTTTCTTCTCCCATCAACCGTCAAATGGAACATGGCACGATAGTACATCCATGATTCATCATGATCACATAGCAAACCCTTGGGGTTAGCCTAGCGCCCGAGAAGTCGTCGGAAAGGACGACCACAAGAGCCTCATTCCCATCGGGAAGAACACCTAGACAAACATCCTAGCTTCCGACGTCGCAAGGGCGAGTACCAGTACAAACCGCTGCCACGTCGGAAGGCGTTCCGCCCTCCTTCGCCGGTTCTGCCGGCCGAACTTCAACTTTCTGGGATCAACGCCCGAGCAACTCGGCCAAGCAGTGGTGGAACTGTGAGGAGAGAAGCAAATCGGGCAGTACCTCGGGCTGCCGGGGCAGACAACGCCCGGCCAGTGGCGGACAATGGAGGTGACGACGACACGCCAGGTGACGTGCGATGGTTTGTTTGCAACCAACAGCAACTCCATCTCTACCCCCCTTAAGCCACCATGGCTCCCAAAGTGAATAGCGCTGATCTCGATGGCCATGTGGAGAGCCGAGCCTCATGTTCGCGTCTTTTTGAAACCGAGCCTATCCGATGTGTCTAAACCGACCCCTTCTCTCTCACACAGCCGCTCCAATAGCCTTTTTAGTGCCAACGAAACGAAAGGAAACGGAACGAAACGAAACGAGATTGAACACCCTCACTTCGGGCCCGAGAGATCACCTCAACCCCTCCAGCAGCCCCACCAACCTCTCCCACTCCTCACTCCCCTCCCAGCTCTCCTTTGCCTTGCCCATGACGCTCCTGACCGCGCTTCGCGCCTTGCCCTTCCACCGGGCGCCGATCTCGGGCACCTCCTCGCCGTAGTTCTCGAGCATCGACACCAGCTCGTCCGTCCTCTCCACCACCGTCTGCCACCCGGCCTTGTCCTCCAGCCAGTTGCTCCCGGCCTTGCCGCCGCTCGCGGCCAGCAACCCAGCGCTGCCGACACCCGTGACACCGCCCACTGCGGCACGCCACGCCCTCTCCGCGGCGTCCACGGCGCCGGCATACTCGCCGCGCCACACCCGCTCCCTGGTCACCAGCTCCCACAGCTCCGACCGGACCGTCACCAGCGGCACCACGTCCCGCTCCAAGAACTCGCACACCGCCCGCTGCGGCGACCCGCGCGGTGGTTCGTACACGCCTTTAGAAGGCGGCTTATCCTGCGACAGCACCGCCTCGTTGAGCAGCAGCCGCAGCACGTCCATGTCGAGCGCGTCCTCGGTAGCCCGGATGCGCAGCACGTTGCGCAGGGCCAGGAGCAAGTCCGGGACGGGGATGGGCCGCAGGCGCGAGGCGAGAGTGACGACGTTGTCCCAGATGCGCCAGTTGTCGTTGGCGATGCTGGCGCCGCGCTTGTAGGCGGCGAGGGACTGCGAGAGAAGAACCGAGGGGTCGCGCTGGGAGGCGGGGGTTTTGGAAGTCGTAATGTCTTCTTCTTCGTCGTCGTCAGCCGCGGGTTTTGCAGCTTCGGATTCCGTAGTCGTCTTCCCTTCTGCCTTTTGCTGTTTGAGTTCCTTGACGCGCTCGACGTAGAGACTGTAGAAGGCGCTGCCCAGGTTGCTCCATGTCCGGGCATCCTCGCCGCCGGCCAGGCTGTCGGCCGAGGCGATGGCCCTGCTGAACGCCTCGGCAGCGTCGTCGAAGTCGCCGAGACGCAGGCTGATGTCGCCCATCCGGTTCCACAGCTCCGAGCTGAGCCGGTTGACGGCAACGGCTTTCTTGTAGGCGTCCCTCGCCCCGATCAGGTCCTTCTGCTGCAGGCAGTACTCACCCAGCGACTTTTGTGCCCTCGCGAAACGGTGCTTAGAAATCTCCCAAGCCCGCTCGTAATGCTCGGGGTCGTTCTCGAGATCGCCCAGGATGCACCACAGCCGGGGTGCGTTGGGAGGCGCGGGCTGGCGTTCTGGCCCCTGGTACTCGGTCTCCTTCAGGTCTTCCACGTCCACCGCCTCATCGACTTCAGCAGACCCATCTTGCTGCTCCGCGGGTGTCCCAGTCTTGTTAAACAGCCGCCACCGCAGCACGGCCTTGGCTTTGGCCTCTCCATTTTGGCCGCGGCCGTCCTCGTCCTCCTTGGCCGCGTTGCTCGCGAAGCACAAGGCCACCTCAGCCCACATGCGTAGGCGCTTGAAGATCTCGAGGGCCGAGACGAGTGACCCGACGCCGGCCCACGAGTAGGCAAGCTCAGACTCGAGATGCCAGCGGGGCGGCGAGCTCAGGGCGTGGATGTACTCGAGGCGAACCTGTGCCGGGGCCGACTCGGTGGGCTTGGCGGCGGGGAAGAAGGAGGTGGGTTTGTTGTCTGCCTTTGGCGCTTCATCTCCGTGTGTGACCCTGATCTCTGGCACTGCCGAGTCCTCCTCCTTCTCTGCTGTCTGAGAGGAATCGCTCGTTGGCTGCGTAGTGTCGACAATGACTTGGTCCACCACAGCCTGCATCTGCAGCACGCCGCGCTCGATGGTCCTGCTCCGATGGACCTCGATTCTGGACCGCACGAGAAGCGCGTGGGAGTAGATCTGCCAGTTGGTCGACTTGTCCGCAATGACGCGGACTGCAAACGGCAACACTTCCTCCGAGGTGAGCGTGTCCGCCGGCGAGAAGGCGTCCTTGAGCGTGGCCTCAGCCAGCAGGATGATTTGGTCCAGGGGCGACAGTTGCGGCTGGTCATCTGGGGAAAGCTCCCGAAGCGGAGCCGGAAGCTCTGGCTTTGCCTTGTCTTCTGTCTCCTCCTTGGTAAACTGCAGATCTTCCAGCAACGTGTCGTCGTTGAGGGCAAGCGCCTGGGGCTTCGCCTGACCCTGTCCTTCCGCTGCCGTCTTCCCGTCCTCACCGCTCTTGGCCAACACGACAAGTTGACTGGTGCTCTTCTCCTGAAACTTGGTCCTCTTCCCCAAGGCGCCCGACAGGGCATACACGAATCCGTTCAGCTCCGTCGCCCGGCGCAGGGCCTCCCTTGCCTTAGCATCCAGCCCCAGCATGATGCACACATTCGCCTTCTCCACCAAGAACTGCACCTTCTCAACCGCACTCCATCCCTCGCCGTCACTGCCAGCGCCCAAAACCTCGGCCCCGACCTCCTCCAGCCCCTTCTCGATCTTGTCCTGGAGACTCGGCACATCACACCACTGCGCCGTCTTGTTGAAGACGGACCCCGGACCCAGACTCGGCTGCGTCAGCAGCTTGTAATGCCACACATTTGCCCGCAGCGCAAGCCAGGCCGCCGACTTGGTGGCGCCCTGCCCGTTCTCGTCCCCCCGTTGGGAATCCGCAGTCAAGATCCACCTTGCCAGGCAAAACACCTCGACGAGCGGGACGTGCTCATACACCGAGACGCCATCCACCTCGAGCGACCGCAGACACGCCCTCCTGGTCTCGCGGCGTTGTTGTTGCTGCTGCTGCTGCTCCCGCAGAAACCGTTCCTCGACCTGCCCCAGGGCTTTCTCTTCCAGCACGGGGCCCGTGACGTTGGCCTGCAGGAAAGCGTCGAGCGCGGCAAGGCCGACTGCCAGCCTGTCTTGATGTGACACGCTGCTGCTGCTGCTGCTGCTGCTATTATTGTTGCCATCGCCGTCTGGCGTCGGGGTTGTTTGTGTGCTGAGTGAGGTGGTGAATTCGGTGATGAGATGCTCCGCGGGGTCGCTCAGGAGGATGTCGAGGTACCGGCCGGCGCTGAGCCAGTCGGTGAAGCTGGACCCCATGTTTATTTTCTCTTTTGTTTTTGGGGATACTTTATGGTGAAAAAGAGGTGAAAAGAAGGATGGCTTTTTGTGAAATATCAGAGTTGATCGTTCATCCCATGGCCTCGAGAGTCCACAACCCACTGTCAATTACCAATCCAGTGGATGGAATGCCATGGAGGGGCAGTCCAAATTTCTTCAGGCGTCAATGGAAAATAAAGCGGGGCAGCCATGGCGGGGTGGTTTGGCGATTAGATAAGGAATGAGTGCATTCCCTGCCACGAGCCTGCCCCCCTGGCTGCCCTCGAGGATGGGAAATGGAAGATGGAAAGCATGACACAACACAGAACAAGACACCATGCCAATGACAACGGCGAAAGATACAGGGCACCGCTTTTTTACATGTACAACGCATCTGCTACACAGATACGACGCTGTAGGCACCCACAGATCTGCTCCACACTACTGTCAACTTAACATGATACTCTCCGACAACAAGCTCAGCCACTGTCTCCCTCAATCTCATCCACTTCCACTTCTTCCTCGGGCTGAGTATCCCACACACCATAAGACAGGCTCGCCTATTTCTTGCCCTTGCCCTTCTTGCTCGGCACCACGCGGAATCCAGGAATGTCCTCCTTGGGGGCCGCCGCCGCGCTGCTGCCGCCCTTCTTGGCCACCTCGCTCCAGCCGCCGTTGCCGCCGTTCCTGCCGTCGTTCGAACCAGAACCGACGGGCTCCTTCTCGATCACGCCTTTCTCCGCGAGCTTCATGCGCCGCACAAACTCCTCAGCAAAGTGACGTCCGTCCATGGTTGTGCTGTACCCGTACACCGAGTCGGCGAGGATCACAGGGTCAAGGGGCATCTCCATAAGGGTGGCGGCAAAGGTATCGACTAAAACACAAATCTGTTAGCAGTCGTCACAGGAGGGGATATCGAGCAGAAACACAGAAACAAAACTTACTGTCTGCGACCCCGATAAGGCCACGGGCCAGCTCCCGGTTCAGCCACTTTTTGAACTCCTCCATGGCGACATTTTTCGCGTCCTTAAGCGACGTGGGCGCGGGCTTGGCAGCGGGCTTCGCGGCCACGGGCACCGGCGTCGAGGGCTTGAGTGTGCTGACGCTGGCCGAGCGGGTCTGCACGGCGGGGCCCGTCGGCACCTTGACCTTGCCACCCGCGCCGACGGTTGCCCAGCCGCCAATCTGGCTGGTAGGCTGAGACGCCAGGGCAGAGGCCATGAGGCTGGGCGACGCCGAAGTCTTGCCAGCCAGGTCCGCATATCGCTTGCCGCCCGAAGACACTGGGGGAGTGCTGATGTGTGCGTTGACAGCGGCGAGCTCCTTGGCCTTCTGCTTCCGTGCCTCCTCCTCCCGCTGAATGTCCGCCAGCGTCTTCTTGGAAATACTGCTACCGGATCCCGCGCCGGCCGTGCCGCTCTTGATGACGGCAGGCTGTTTCCACGGGCTACCGGCGGGGGCGCCAACAGGGGAGCCGGTACCCCAAGTGCTAGTCGCCGGCAGACCCGGGTTCGCGGCGGCAGCAGCCGCCTTCTCGCGTTCGCGGAGCGCCGCGGCCTCCTGTTCCAGGGCAGCCTTTCTGGCAGCGGCCGCCGCCTCCTCCTTCTTGGCCGCCTTCTTGGCCTCGGCCTCCTGGATCTCCTTCAGGCTCGGTCCCTTGTGCGTCCCCACACCAGGCTGGGGTGCCCAGGGCGCAGTGGGGGGCGGAGCGAGAGCTGCACCCTCAGATGTCGTGTCCGGAGTACCCGAAGCCGAACGCTCATCGTATCTTGAGGGGAGGTTCGAAGCAGGACGCTGTGCGGTGGGTGCGGCGAGAGGTGTAGCTTGAACTGGTGGGGGGAACGGCATCGGGAGGTCCGAAGCCGGGGCCGGCTGGGGCGACTTGGCGTTGTCGGCCTGCGTCTTGCGAACCTTTTCGGTAAGAGTGAGCTCCTGAACCGGAACGTTCTTCTTCGTCTCGGCGGGGCCGGAAGGAATAGTGGCGCTCTTCGCCGTACTGGCAGCTTCAGCCGCATGCGCAGCCGACGCAACCTGCTCCTCGTGCTGTGCCTTGCCCTGCTTCGCCTCCGAAGCCAGGCCGGCCGCCGTGCCGGCAGCAGCAGCCGCAGCCGCGGCGGCTTCCTCGGCATCAAACTGCGCCCGCAGCTCGTGGAACTCCTCTAGTCTCTCACTGAAACCCTCCGAGTCCTTCTGAAGCTGATCGACGGTAGGGAGCTGACTCCGCAGACCGCCGTCCTCGCCTGCCTGGCCGCCAACTGCCTGGGCAGAGGGGAAGGCGCCCGAAACACCAACGGGTCCCTGCAGATTGGCCAAAATCTGGCGCTCGCTGAAGTTCAGCTCCTGGGTGTAGAGGTCGGCCGCGGGCCCGATGGGAGCCTGTGTGGGACCGGCCGGGATGGCTGCAGCCGAATCAAAGAAACCTGCTGCGGGCGCGATAGGGCCGAGAGGGTGCTGAGGAGCCATCCCGATCGGAGACGTGATGCTTCCAAAGCTGGGCTGGCTTTGAAGGCTGTGGGCGCTGGAGTGATGATGCAGACCGCCGGGCCCGCCAGGCTGGATGGGCGGCAGTCTACCAAACGCAGGGTGGTGGTGCTGAGCCATCTCGCGCTGCCTGGCATGGAACATCTGCTCCTCCTGCTTCCTACGCTCAAGGTCGTTCTGCTGCTGAGCGGTAAGGGTCCGTCCAAAGGAGGGGAACGCGCTTTGGAGGGGTGGGATGGCGTCCGAAACGCCCGCACCAAAAGGTCCTTGGGCGGGAGGCGGTCCGTGTGCAATACCCATCTGGGGTACGAGGAAAGGCTCGCGTGAGTTCCCGATCCGCCGAATGAGCTGTCCGAGGGGCTCGAAGTCGGGATCCTCGAGGCGCTTAACGCGGAGGTCCGGAGTGAAGAAGTTTGCCTTATACCAGTCGTTCATCTCCAGGCCACTAAAGGGCCCCTGCATGGTGCCCTGGGGGTCCAGGTACACCCAACGCATCCGATCCGGCATCACCATGGTCCTAACGACGGTGGGGTCTTGCGGAGCCGGCTGGGAAGACGGGAAGGATGCACCACCGGCTGTCGTCGGGAAGGACTGGGGAGCCGTCGCAGTGAGGCCGGGCTGAGATTGCTCGGCAGTCGAGAAGGGTGATCGAGTGGAGTCCGAAGTGGGAAACAGGTCCTCGAAACCACCCCTGCCTGACCTCACCGGGCTGTCCGTGTCGCGCTGGAGACCGATTGCGCCCCGGCCGATGGCGCCGAGAGGATTAGCTTGTCGCAGATCAGGCACCGAGTCGCTGAGGTTGTCTTGATCGTGGCCGTGACCGTGCATCTGCGCCTGCATGGCCAGGGGGAACAGGGACTCGAGTTTGCCGCGGCCCATCCTCGACGCGCTGGGAGGGCCAAACACGCCACCAAGGCCACCGAGTCCAGGAGACGGAAGGTCGGCCAGAGGGCTAAAGATGCTGCCACCAAAGGCATGCTGGAAAGGGGCGCGCTCGCGGTCCGGCGTGCCGACCGAAGGCCCCGCAGGCCAGCCCGACAAAGGGTTGACACTGGCGAAACCCTTCGCTCCAACGCTCGATGTCTGGCTTCGGTCGCTGCCATCGAACGCCGCAGCGCCGAACGAGCGAGGGAACGTGCCGAAATTAGAGTGCTGGTCGGAGCTGGACCCAGCCTGCGCAAGACGACCACCCTCGTGTTCGCCATGACCCTCATCGTTACGGTCGGCCTGAGGGCTGCGGAAAGGATTCGTTTCGGACGGACTCGCGGGTCCATTCCCACCTCCGTGGCCGCCTAGATTCAAACCCGCCATGCCGAAGTCGCCAGCGTTGCCTTTGACAGGAGTGTCGAAGACACCACCGCGCTGGTGCTGAGCGACCGAGGGTGGCGGGCTGTCATTCCCTCCGCCCAAAGTGGCGCTCCCCGAAGGAGCGTCGTCGCTGGCAAAAGGGTCCGTATCTGTGCGCTGACGAGGACGCCAACTCGGTGCATCGCTGGCCTTGGGGCTGGCCACCTCGGCCGAGTCCTTGGGGATAAGGTGGGCCAAGCGGCTGCCGCCGGCGCCGAGACGCTTGCTGTCGCCGATGCCCGGAGTCGGGAGGGCGAAGCTCCCAAACGCCCCGATATTGCCGGTGGACGTGGCGCCTCCTGGACCCCAAAGCGAGCCTTGACCTCCAAAGCCCTGGGCGCCCGTGGTGTTGCTGCGCGGCAATGTGAACGGCTGGGACCTGGCGGAAGTGGCTTCATGGGCCGTAGCCTCCTCCTCGGGCTCGTCAGATATGGTTTCTTTGAGATCGGTGTTTCGGCGGAGAAGCCACGATTCGTCGCGCGTGAACCTGTTTGCCGTTGGAGACGCCGTGGAGGCACCCGGGAAAGGGTTTGTATCCGCCGTCTCCCGACGGCGGGTGCCGGGGCGGGACGCGGTGGACGGGGACGAGTTCTGGTAATTGGCGGGGTTCCCAACACTAACCGAAGTCTTCCGCCCATTAACTGCCCCGGCCGCCGGGTGATTCCCTTCCTTGGTCTGCTGCTGGGGCGGCTTTAAAGTTGAGTTGACATCGGTTGCAAACATGTCGCGTTCCTCGGCAGACATGTCTTCAAAAGTGACAGGTTTCACGGCACCATTCGCGTCCCAACACACGCTCGGGTCTTGCGGCACGTGGGGGGAGTCGGAGGTCTTGCCCCAAGACCGAGGGTGGTTCCCGTTCGCTTGTGCAGGGTTCCAGTTGGGCATGAGGAGGCCGGCTGTGTCCATCCGCGAAGGGTCAAAGTGGTCCTTGTAGATTTCAAGAAGCTCCTCCCTGGTGTACCGGAGCGAGCTGTGTGAATCGTAGGCGAGCTGGGAGTTCCCAGTGGGCAAAGGATGGAGGTCGCTGGCAGGTTGTGACACGTCGGGCGGGCTCGCGGCGGAAGACTGGCTGAACGGGGTGGTAGAGGCTCGGCGGAAGGTCCTAGTGCCATTCGAGCGAGGCCTGCAACAAGTTTCAGTACTTTGCAGCAAGGTTATAATGTTTGCAATGACGTCCACAGCCTCAAGTTCCCCACTGTCCCGGCACGGTTTCCGGGGCATCGACACGCGATCCAGAAGTGATCCGGTCGATCAGATGGGAACCGGCCAAGCAGGGGGGCGCCGTTCATCGGGGAGAGACGTGGGAAGATGGGGCGACGGGACGGCGAGAGAGCGCACTCACCAGTCACCAGTTCCAGAGCCGCGGTTGGAATCGCTCCGTCCGCTTGCTCTCGAGTCTCGGTTCTGGCCAGCGGCGGCGGAGGCAAAGCTCGATGTTAACTGAGGCATGGCTGAGTCGGGTCGTGCAGGCGAAAAGTCGGGGAAAAAAGGCCAATTGCCGCACGATGAAAGTTGCAGTTTTGGGGAGGGCGTGGAATGCAGGTCGCTGGTAGTGCTGAAAAGATGGATTTCGCGGTTTTGGGAGGCGAAGGTTTGCGGATGGGGCTGCGAAGAGACAGAGCTTCCCTTTTTTGCAAAGTTTCGACGAAGCCGTGCAGTGGAAAGTTCGATGCCGAGCGAGACCCACTTGGTGCAGAACGTGACCACACCCGTGACCTTCGGGGGGTTGAAAATGGCAGCAAGCCAGTGCGAGAACGCTGTTTTGCCCGTGCAACGCTGGGAAATCACACTATACGCGTTTCAAAGTGGGAACCGCGATTTGTGGTTCTTGCCTTCAGGTTGCGGCCAAAACCTTGAATCTTCTTTCTGGGAATCCGTTCCTGCTATTTAAACCTTTCTTTCTCTTGTTGGGCCCAACCTCGTCCAACCCACTCTCCGCCGATGGTTTGGGGCCACTTCCACAGCGCCATGTCTCCACTCCGAACAGACTGACTCAGACGCACAGAGCAACTCGCATTCGCACCGATGCCGTCACTGTTTACAACCTGCCCCCGTCCTGCCCCCCTGCCTCACTGCCTCGCTGCCACTGTTTACTGTTTACTTGTTTACCGTTTATCCTCTTTGGTCTGGCTTATTTACTCCTTTTTTGGTACTTCCCTGACCGCAAACGCAATCATTTCGTTAGAGGGCCAAGCGTTCTCATCCACCAGCTTCTTGGCTGTTTCCCTGCCCGCCACCGGCACACGGTACTCAAACTGCTGCCCATCCGCTGCTTCTCCCCCGCCCGGCAGAGAATACGGGAATGGCAGGTAGTCCGGGAGCAAACCTAGCTGTCGGAGCACCGTGCCCTGGTCCCACGCGATGTGCTCATGGTACAGGCGGTCCCCGCGAATGTTGACGATGCTTGTGAAGGGGATGCTCAGAGGTCTGAACGTCGGGGGCACGCCGGGGATCCTGCTCGGGGTTAGGTCAAACTCCAACAGATCACAGGAACAAGGCGAGCTTACAACCAGTCAATGACACGGTCGTGCGTGCAGTTAAACAGGAACTCGTCGACGACACGGTCGATTCCCACCGTCCTGCTCACCAACTCCAGCGCCGCATCGTCTGGGTTGCTGAAGATGAAGTGGTCTCGGTAGAAGCGAGTCAGCCTCGCCCGCCCGATGCCCCCGGTCAGAGTCGGCACGTGGTTGACATAAGGCTCGTCCACCATGGTCGCCATGGTCTCCTCGACGCTGCGGTCAGCGAACTCGTAGCGGGTATGTTCATCCCAGATGGCCTCGAGGTCGAAGTAGGGGCCTCCCATGAGCGGCTTCAGGAACGACAGCGAACGCGTGTGCGCTACGGCCGCCGCACTGGCACGGTAGTCTGTGTGCGCTGGGATGTTGAAGAACCGGGCAGCTGCTGGGTATGCGTGGACCGTCAGGCCTGTGGCCCCTTTCCCCTCTTGCTGAGACACACGGCCATTGCCTGGGATGTGTGCCAGCACCGGAACCGCCAGGTTCCTGCCGGGGGGTGCCCCGTAGAAGACGGCGCCCACGATCCTTGGATGACTGGCGATGGCGTCGAAGAGCGACGTGCTGCTTGAGGCGCTTTCTCCAGTTATGACTTCGTAGAGCAACATCAGTACAGGTCTCTCTGACCACTCTCAGCCACTCCAAGCTGGCTGATAAGGGGGCCATACCAACCAAGCCATACTTGTCACCGGTGCACTCCGGCAGCTTCCCCAGCTCTGCAATGGCTGTCCCCAGCTGCTCTGCAATGCCAGATGCCCCATCGCTGACGAGGATCTGAGCAACCGCGTATCCCTCCTCGGCCCACTTCTGTTGCGGGGGAGGATCCAGCGTCCTCTCATGTCGACTCAGATCGAGGGTTGCTGAAACGACTAACACCAGGCCTGGACCGTGGCCCCGCCGGGAGAGCGGGGGCTGGATCGAGAGGTGTGGTGTGACCGGGACAGTGGGCGCCGAGGGGCGCTGGGCGGCTGGCGCATGGGAGTCCATTTTGACTTTTTTCACCCTGGCTCGCGATCGAGACTTTTCTTTGTCAAAGCATGCGGGGTTGGGTGCGATACTTTGGTGGACATCTCACGATGTTTCGTCAATCGCCAATGCAGCTCTCTGCGGGATCCATCTTCGGCAACCGTTTGCGGATCCCTTCCTCTTGTGTCCACACCACGCCCGGATCTACATGTGGAGCCGCGTGGGGAGGGCCCGGACCGCTCTGACAATCAAATCCCACGAGGCATCCAACGTCTCCCATTCTTACTGTTACGATAACAATTTGAGTCGTTGTGCGTACCAGGCTCAACGTTCGACTGCCCGGCTTACACGGCCACGACTACACAGCATCTCTTTGGCCATCACAGAACGTCACACGTCGACTGACGTCGACACAGGGGTTTGATGTCCAATGGTTTTGCAGGAACACACACATGGATGCATGCCAGAGGATGCGCGTCAAAATTTCATGCATCAAACGTCATTCATTTTTTGTGTTTTCCTAACATGATATTGCTAACCCTGGCGTGTTGGTAGGCAACACATGCCGAAGGTCAGGGAACTTCTCTATGGTTGTCGACAGTGCCAGTGGAGTGTCTGACGAACTGGTCGACAGAGAAATGTCTGACGGAGTTATCCTTGGTCCGTCTGCCGGCGTGCCTCGTGGGCTGTCCGGTGGGGTCTCTTCGAAGACGTCCGTTGGTGTTCCTCTCAGAGTATCTGTCGGCGTTTCTCTGAGAATGTCTGTTGGAGTGGTGACCAGTGTGCCTCTTTGGACCCCCCTCACGCTCTCCCGCGGACTATCGGGGAACACTTCGATCACGTCCGGCTCGCGGGCGTCACGGTTGGGGCCGCGTTCGAGGTCGACGTATATCTCTCCGCCTGATCCCTTCCTTCCTCTTTCTCTTTCTCCAAATGTCGAATGCTGCCCCAGGCTATCCATCCGCACCACAGTCCCGCCCTTGGAGGTCACCGTCCGCTGCCCGTCCGACCGCGAGCCAGACATTTTTCCGCTCTTATCGGTGATGTCAATGACGCTCCGCCTGCTCCTCCAGAACTTGAACAGCGACTTGAGCCACGGAACGCAGCCGCAGATGATGCCCAGCTGGACCTCGATGGCCGTCCACATCCACAGGTGGAAGCCATACCACGTAACGTCGTACGTTTCCTGGACGACGTAGTGAATCCAGTAGGTGCGGATACAGGCCGCAAAGACGACGATAAGGCCGAAGCTGAAGAGCGTGATGAGGGCCAGCCGCTGCATGAGCGGTAGCTTGGCCTGGTAGAGCGATGGCAACGGCAGCACCCACACAATAAAGTCGCACACGGCCGTCGTGATGGCCTGGGCGAGCAGCGCCCGGTCTTCAGGAAGGCAGTCGCGGTGGTTTCTGAGGAGGTTCCAGTAGCTCGAGAGAGGACTGCAACGGCACAATCGGTCAGCAACCCTGCTCCCCTAGAATGTGCGTTGTGCTTTTTTGGCCGACTTACATGCACTGGGTAAATAGAACAACGAAAAAGGCGATGTTGACCACGAGGATAAACACAATTGCGGCAACTTGGAACCTTGTCAGCACTCTCGTCCGAGCGGTTAAGGGCGACAAGAGCAGTCCCGCCCAACTTACAAGTCATGCGGCGGAATAGAGAGTCCCGAGGGGCGAGCCGCAGGTAGCTAACCAGAATGGAAAGCTTAGCCAGGCATGTCGCTGGGACGAACAGAGCCTGTGCTGCAAAGGAGATCTGCCGCCCCGCGATCATCTTGTCGATGGACAAGTCCCAGACATGAATGTCCCAGCCATAGTGGGTGAAGGCTAGGACCACGCAAGTGGTGACGCCCACGCCAAAGAGCTGTATGAGACGTGGGTGATTAGCTTCAGCTCACGGACATGTCAGGATCAATAAGTGGTAACCTACCGCTCCGCCAACCATCATCCAGTCATCCCAATGGTGGCCCTGGTTGATGATGGTGAATCTGACGTAGAGACGCAGTCCGAGACAGATGAGAGCGATCGGGAGCGTGATGAGCTCGACAATGATGAGAGCAGGCCCCCGAGTGTCTGGATTGGTGTAGTTCGGGGGCGGCCACGTGGCCACGACGTCGGGAGGCGGGAGCCTCATCTTGTGTGAGGGCAGGAAAGGCGGTCCTGCGTCGTCGTTGGATACGAGAATCGCGGGTTATTGCCCGCACCGGCCGACGGGCGCGGGAGACATGTGAGAGCGTGGGTGGTCCTCAATGAACCAGCTGTGCCGTTTGAGGTAGGTTCCTGTCTGGTCCGCACAACGTGCACCTCAGGGCATCAAGTTGCGGCGTTGCAACCGAAGTCGCTCAGTCGATATGAACCAACCGGTTGGAAACAGATCGAGGACGGAAATCCGGGGTAGGACAGGGGGGGGATATATACTGCGGCACCTGTCGTCGGGTTGGGAGCTCCATCTTGCACCGCGATCGAAGTGACAGCCTGCGACCTCGCTGCCCACTCCGCAGTGGCGCCTTAGCTTCCAGTGCGAGCCCGCCTCCGCGTGATGGAAATCTCACCAAGAAACCATGAATCCGTCTAGACCAGGCGCAGGCTCCACCGATGATCGTGACACCTCCTTCCCCAGCTTTTGACAGGGCCCAAGAGGCGTGGACATCCCGGCGGGCACGCTACCCTCCTGAGCGAGTCATGCCTGGTTCGGTAACCACGTCCGTGGGCTTGACGGCATGCCGAATCACTGGCACGGACCCGAAACCGAACCGTATCCGATCCCAGACTCGACAATTTCCTGTTCTGCCGCACCCAAAATCGGCCTCTTTTCACAGGCCGAGAGCCCAAATCAACAACAAGCCTCGGCGAGCCACATGGAAACGAAGAAAACAGACAGCCGGTGTGAGTGAACCCCTGGCGTTGCAGATCGACACATGCACTCCTGCGGCAGCGCTTGCGACACTCCACTTCCCCCACACGGGCACACTACATAGGTACCCAGCCAGTCTCGCCAGTCTAGCCCTCTCGGGAGGCGAGATCCACCGGATGCGATCGGATCGGGGCAGCGATTGGTCGAGGCCCGCACCATCTCAACGAAGATGCGTCTTGTCCAGAGACGGCAAGGCTCCATCTGGCGGGTCGGCATGTGGGAGAGCATCACCCGGGCCTCTTGTCCTCGTCTCTCTCAGCGTCCGCCATACCTCCGAAGTGGGCTTGATACCTACATAGTACGTGCTCGTACATAAGGTATGTGCGTGATGGCCAAACTAGACTGCATCTGTCACTACCCATGCAGCAGATCTGTAACCGATGGTGGTCGTCAATTGAAGAACCCCCGAGCATAACTCCGTCGTGGGCCAAGCCCAGGTCCCGTTGTCTGTGCTGCTGAAGGATCATTGGCAGGACTTCCACGGGAACTAGCAGCGTTGCAGTGCAGCAAAGCCAGTCCGGGGTTGACAGGGGCCAAGCGACCCTTCCCACCACAACGGCCACTGTCGCGCTGCTACATGTGAATCATGACACGATAAAGCCTCTGGCTCGTGCGAGGCCTTCCGAGGCCGGGACGCCACTCGACGTCGACCAGAACTGCCATCAGGAAGCAAGCGGGGTAGACGGCTGGAATTTGTAAGAGTTGAGACGGACTGTTAGCTAACATCGCGTCGCCTTCTTGGCCATCGGAGTCTTCGGAGACGCCTCCTCACTTTGACCCTCCGAGGAGCCGAAGGTCGGCCGGCGGGCACTGTGGAATAGTTAGGGCATGTGGGACGCAAAGGGAACAAGCCCATCAAGCCACTCTATCGCGCAAGAATCAAGAGCTTCACCCTTGCTTGCCAAACCCCAGTTGTTTCTCGGCACCTCATTTCCTCGCCCTGGGCACATCTTGGGTCCGGAGATGGCTTCCGGTCCTCGTCGTCGTCACGCTCTTGGCAAGCCGCCGGACAAGGGCCCTTGCCAATTCCACTCAAACTCCGGCTGGAAGGCAAGGGGCAAACAGACGAGTGGGATGTTGTGGGATTTTGACAGATTATTAACACGTGCAAGGCTAGATCGGGGTTTCTGAAGAAGTCTGCAGCAACACTCTTCCCTGCCGCCATTGTCTGCCAAGCTGTCAAAGCTGGTCCGGGAGCTGGGTTTGTTTGATTTTGCAGAGATGAGGCCGAGAACCAGGCTCACGTTGTTGAGAGCGTAAGAACACATGACTTTCCTGTCGCCACGGGGAGGTTTGCTTTCAGACGAGGCGAGCGTTAAGACGCAAGTGGAGTGAATATGATGGAGCCTGTTCATTGTCTGATCCATGGTTGTCCTCAGAGAAGCCGTAGGAGAGTCTGAGCGTTCCAGCCACATTTTCCTCGTGGCAAACACCTAACTACGAATCTCCACGCCCGAGCCACTGTGGATGGTCGAGCGACAGGCAGTTACCAGGTCCGGTTCGAGGCAACCAGGCCACCAGACACCTCAAGGCAACCCCAGCTAAACACCTACTGGCCATCAACCATGCGTATCCTCCCCTCCACGCGCGGAGCAATGGGCCGCGTCCACGCCACCTCACACTCGTCCTCGGGGAGGCCGTCGCACGCACTTCCTTGCACTCCGGCCAGGCGGCACCACTTCCGGAACACGCGGCGCATAATGGCCAGCTCTCGGTCCAGGGCACGGGCGCCCTGGCGGGCCTGCTCCTGCTCCTCCCCGGAGTCGCTGTCGCTGTCGTCCTCGGCCGGGCCCAGCATGGGTGGAACGCTGGATCTCCGTTGCCTGATTCTGGCCGGCGACAGCTCCTCCCAGCTGTCCCGTTTGCCTCCTGCCTGTCCGTTCGCGGCCCTGCCCCTCGTTGGGCTGACCGGTGGTGAGGCGGACGGGTTTCCGACGATGGGGTGAGACTTTGCGACGCCATCTGCAACCTTGGACCTGTCAAGACTTTGTCAGTGACCATCCACTAGCACAAGGCCCAAACAAGCACCTACCAGTGGCGATCCAACGAGGGTCCCCAGTTTTTCCACTTCGCCAGGACGGTCAGAGACATGAAGTATTGCCGCAGCATGGCCGAGATGAGCATGCCATTCTCCTCGGACACGACCTCCTCGCACTCGCCCCCCTCGGGCTGGACCAGCAGGCTGCGGTAGCCGTCCTTCCCGCGGCCCATGTACCCGCGCGTGGCGGAGACATAGATACGATCATTGTCCAGCGGCGACCCGTCAATTTCGACTGAGAGAATGCGGGAGCCGACTGGGCGAGATGGGTTGAAGGCGTACTTGATATTAGACACCTGAGCAAACCGGCCTGGAACTGCTGTTAGCCCGCGGAGCACACCTCGATGACAAGAGAGGGGCCACACTTGCCTTCCAGTGCGGGATAGAGGGACACGCCATTCTCCAGCGCATCCCATATCCCCTTGCCCGACACCTTGATCACAATCACGGGGTCCTCGAAGGGGAAGCAGTCGGTCACGTCCTTGACCCGAATCGGCCCTGGCGCATACACCTGGTCCCCGCGGATCGTCCCCGCGGCCATGAGAGCGCAGTCGGCATTGTAATGATGCCGCATGATGTCGCACACAAAGTTCCCTAGGTTGCTCTCCTTGAGCCGGACAGTGGTAAACCGCGCGTCCAGCGGGGCGGCGGTCCACCCGACGGGCTTCTCGAGGCTCTTTTTGAGCTTGGCCGTGAGCTTGTCGACGAGAGCGAGCGTGTCGGCGTCCTCTGGTATGGCCCGCACGATATCCCGGCGCCAGATGTCGACGTCCCATTTCCTCCCGCTGTCGGCGGCCGCCCGGCGCACCTCGAGATAGCTCAGCTGCTTGAAGTCGGAGCCAGACCGCAGCACGTGGGTGCCGCTGATGAAGCTGTGGGCGTAGAAGTGGTCGTGCCCGCCGAGGATGATGTCAATCATGTCGCCGCCGAGTTGGGTCGCCAGCTTGTTGTCGTTGGGCTCGCGCATGTGGGTGAGGGCGATGATGATGTCGGCGCCTTCGGCGCGCAGCTGCGGGACCAGTTCGCGAGCAACTTCGCTGGCGGAGCGGTAGATGATGTTGGGAGGCAGGGAATTAATGGTCTCAAGCCACTCGCGCTCGCCAAGACCCAGGAGACCGATCTTGATGCCGTTGGAAGCGGTGATCATGTGTGTCTTCTTGGCGTTGCCGAGCGGGACGCCCTCGCCCAGGTCGGGGTCCAGCACGTTGGCCAGGAGCCATGGGAAGTGGCACTTGGAGGTGAGGTGGCGGTATTGGCGGACACCAAAATCGAGATCATGGTTCTGAGTGCCTGGAGGTTAGAGCTCTGGATCTGAGTGATGGGGGTGAGTTTGAGTGACATACCCCAACACAAGCACAATCGGTTCCAATGAGGTTTAGAAGGGGAACCATGTGGCTGCCTGGACCACGTGTGAGAAGATGTTTTAACTAGAAGTACCGTCGGGTTTGGTGCCTGCCAACTGACCCTTGGTGATGGAGCTCTCGAGACTCGGGTTGAAGACATCGCCCGAGAACAGAGTAACCAAACCCGGCTGGCCCGTGAAGCGCTCGGCCTCCCGGTACTCCTTGCACACGCTCACGAACCGAGAAATACCGCCAGCGGGTTCTGCTGACGACGCGTCGAGGTGGTAGACATCATTGTAGTGAAGCAGCCTCAGATCAGGGGGCGTGTTGACATCCTGGCCCGAGCTGAAGGTGATCTCGGGCTCGGCGGATGGTGGGGTCGATGAGGGGCTCATGGCGGCCAAGAATCCAAAGACGATCGACGATGTGAGCTGACCTGACTTGGGGCAGGCTGTGATCGACTCCTGAAATTGCCGGGTGATTCCGGTGTTGGGCTCTGCTGAAGCAAGGGCTGAACAGGGAGATATCTCGATGTATCCTGGTGGGTCACTCAGTTCCCTGAAACTGCTCCAAGCACGTCAGCCGTTGCTCGAGACCTTGCTTCTTGCCAGAGGATGGCGGGGCTGGACCGCTGGAGTCGAGATGGAGCTGAAACGCCCCGCTTTGGGCGACCCCGTCCCTGATCCGCACTGCAACCCAACCTGGAAGGCCGCTCTGCTGCACAACATCAAGTACCAAGTAGCGTTCAGGTACGGATACCGATTAAGTCATTTGCCACACGACGCAAGTCCCGAATTGGGAAAGGTGCCTTGATTATCATGTTCAACTGGATGGGCTGCCGGTTGTAAGACCGGCAGAGCTTACAAGGTACAGACGACATGCAGACTCGGAGCCCTCTTTCGTCTGTCCATGACCACCTCGAGCGCAGTCGTGATCCTTCCAGGGGCTTCAACCCTCGCCTCATTTGCTTTGTCTTCACAGCAGGCGGGGCCATGTTCTTGACAGGTGCGCGCCCTTTGTGACCAAGGCAGACCCCGCCATGCGTCAATGGGTGCGGGGCAAACCTGCTCTCTCCACTCGCTCGGCGACGCTGTAAAAGTCGAGTGTACGAGGGGCCGAGACGCCGAGCAAGGATACTTAACTGTCGCTTTCGCCAACGTGAGTCAACTTGAGTTCATCAAGTGTATCTGCAGTCTGCGCACTCAGTCTCAAGACAAGACAATGGCCTCCAACGCCCCGACTGTGCGGCATGCCCGCCGTGAAGGTCTGAGCTCAGTCCTGTGCTCTGTCGGTCATCCCCAACCTGGCTCTCACGACTGACACACAACAGACGTCCCTGCCATTCTCAATCTGATCCGTGAGCTGGCCGACTACGAAAAGGAGCTGCACAGCGTCGAGGCCACCGAGGCCAAGCTGCTTGAGACTATTGCCTTCGCCCCCTCTGACTCCGCCTCCACAACAACCACAGCCGAAGGCCTTCCAGTGACAGAGCCCACCTCCCCTTCCCGGCCCGCGCGGTGTCTGGTCCTCACCACGCCCTCGGGAACCACCGCTGGCATTGCGCTGTACTTTTACAACTACAGCACCTGGCGCGCGCGGCCGGGCATCTACCTCGAGGATCTGTACGTTAAGCAGAGCGAGCGCAAGAACGGCTACGGCAAGCGCCTGCTGGTGGAGCTGGCCAAGGAGGTCGTCGCCATGCGCGGCGGCCGCCTCGAGTGGTGTGTGCTCAAGTGGAACGAGCCGTCCATCAAGTTCTACGAGAGCATTGGCGCCAAGATGATGAACGAGTGGGTGACCATGCGGGTTGACGGCGATGGGCTGACCAAGCTGGCCACACTGTTGGACTGAGAGGAAGGGCTGTTTGAGAGGTTTCTGGGAGCACGAGAAGTGCATCAATCCATAGTTCCCCTTCCATAAACCTTCCCTGTCGCGTCGCTTATCCACGTTTCTCCCGTGTTCCGCCAGGTTTGCGGTCTGTCTCGGGCTGCGGGAAATCCTTGAAAAATTCCATGGCGCCTGGAGTGGCGGTGGCCGGCGGGGGTCGAAATACCGTCCCCCCCCAAGCAATATCCCAATTTCGCCCGCTGGGCTTCTTTTCCAAAGTCGCGCTGAGCTGCCAGACGTCGCTCATCATTCGGCGCCATGTCCGCCTCGTGTAATTGTGACATCCAATCGGCTGAGGGTCACTGGTCGGCGTGTTGTCGTCGAGAGCCCCCGTCAAGAGCTTGTTCCGCCTGTTTGCGGGCCGGTCGACAACAGCGACGGGTTTGACGGCATAGGCCTGCCAATCCCACCTGCGGCCTCCTTGCCCATCTCTTGAAATGCTTCGTGCCAGCGCCCTCCGAGGAGGAGGAAGCCATCGCCCTTGTACCGTCTCCTCCTCGATCGCCCTAAGCGTCTCCCACTCCTCCCGGGGAAGAGGCGGCATGCATTTATCCGCCACTGCCTTCCATAACTTCTTCAATTTGGTTCTGTAGAGTTTGGGCGCAAGCGGCCGGCCCCACGAGTTCTCTGCTGGAATGGCCTTGGCCGGGACGGTCTGATGAATGGTGAGAGGCGGTTTTGGCGAGTTGTTCAGTTCCGCCTCGACCTGCGACCGAGCAAACCTGCGCAGCTTCTCAACGTCCCACGAGTCCAGCCAGTCAATCTTCCGGTTTTCAGATGCGATGGCATATGCCTCGGCCGCGTACTTTTCCAGCGCTTCGGTGTCGGTGGGCACATCGCGGAGTACCAGGTCTGACATCAGTTCTCGACGTCGGCGACCCAGGCGGCCGAACGCCAGGAACAGTACCCGGCGCATGCGGGCCATATCTCCAGCATTTGCCGCCCGGAGGTAGCGGAGGTCATGGTGCGCCTCGCGGATGTGTTTTGCGCTTCTGTCTTCGGTATCGTCCCTGGCTCTGGCAAACCGATCCTTGATCTGCTTGTCGATGAACGGTCGCGCGGGGGGCGGAAGATATGACGCTTCTCGAAGAAGATGGCGGTAGAGGTGTAATGGCGTTTGGGGCTTGGGGATCCGTAACGGCCGGGACATGGTCGAGTTTTGGTCGAGTCCAGACTTCACGTCCGATTCGGGACGGCAGGAGTCCAAAGGAGCTCAGGTACGCAGCTAATTCATGGAGCTGCGGGAGATTTGCAGCCGCTGGCCGGGATACGGTTGGTCCGTGCATCTACACTTGCTTGGCGGCTTGGCATCCTTGGTGAGATTCGCGCGCCAGGCTGTGGGAGCCCCGCTTTCCTGGCAATGGCAATCGTGAGGGCGCGTCTTCTCGGGCTCCACTGGCGGAGACACGACCACGAGAACACGAAAAGCACACGTCGGCTGCCCGTGTCTTAATTGAACTCTCGGAACCGGCACCTCGCCATTCGCAGTCTGGTGTAAGCTGACAGACACCGTCACTTACCTGGAGATATCCTCCATTTCATCTCTGCATCGCCTCGAGCTCGGCTTCGATTCCTCGTCGCACAATAACTCTCTTACCTTAGTCTACCCGTTCTCCTGCGGACGACTCGGCAAGCGCATCGACTAACCCAACTAACCCCATTTTCCACGATCCACTGCAACGCAACCCGTTTTGCGCCCCGAGTCTCACGAGCACAGCGCCGCATTTCTTACCACCTCACGCAGCGCACCATTTCTCTATTTCACTCGGTCCCGCTGCAAGTCCAACACTCGACGCCAAAGGCCGATTGTTGGATTCCGTACATCTCACCAACACCAACTGCTGCATCCGAGTAATTTCGATGTACTTGTTGAATTAACCCCTGACAAGTTGTCGTCACCGCCTCTGTCTCTCCCTGTGCGCATCACCATTGTCGCATTCCCGTATCCCGCTCCCACCGCAGCCAGGAGTCGACTGCGAGCCGTTACACGCCAAACACCGCCCTCGTTGGGCTTCTGACCCAGCATGCCGCCGTCACACATGCCTGGTGGCTCGCAGCCGCAACAGCAGCAGCAGTCGCAGCCCTCCTCCCAACAGTCCTTCTCCATGAGCCAGCCATCCTCGCAACCCACGGGGTACCGTCAATACGCCGACATGCCCCAAAAGCCACAGAACGACCCAGACATGGGCATCTACTCGGTGCGGCCCGAAAATGCCATTCATATCTCGCGCCCGGACGTTCTGCTAATCCCATGTTTTCAGGCTGTTTACTCCGGCGTCAATGTCTACGAGATGGAGGTCAACAACATCGCCGTCATGCGGCGCCAAACCGACGGCTGGCTCAATGCGACTCAGATTCTCAAGGTTGCAGGTGTCGACAAGGGCCGCCGCACCAAGATCCTCGAGAAGGAGATCCAGACAGGCGAGCACGAGAAGGTCCAGGGTGGCTACGGCAAATACCAGGGGACCTGGATTCCCTTTGAGCGCGGTGTCGAGGTGTGCCACCAGTACGGTGTCGCGGAGCTCCTGATGCGACTTCTCACGCATAAGCGTGGCCAGGAAGGGGCGGGGACCGATGTCGACACGCCGACCAAAGAACAAGCCATGGCGGCCCAAAGAAAGCGCGTACAACGCAAGTTCAAGAGAAACGGGCTTGCTTGGGGACCTTCTTCAAGAACATCTCATCTACAGCCTCTCACGCCATCAACGCCATCAGCAAGGCCCGCTTCGACTCTCCCGGACCAAGGCCGCAGCGGGCCCAGTCGTGCCCCAGCTTCAACAGGCAGTCCTCGATGCAGGACGCCAGCGACTTCCCACCCAACTCGCAGCAAAGTTTCGTGTCCGACTATGGTCACGCCGATTCCGCGTTCGGTTCTCAGCCCACCCAACCGCCAGCCGCCGATGGGGAACAGCCTCCGCGGAAACGGCAGAGGGTCCTCACACCCGCCCATAGCTTTGGCGGCTTGACCCCGACCTATCCACAAGTCGATGCATATGCGGCCAATTACCCAGGATCGCCGACGGAGCCAAACGAGTCCTTCATCTACTCACAAGCGGGCGTCCACGTCGAGCAGGAGCCGAATTACGCCCCCGGCCCGCTTCGACCTCTGCCTTACGACATGTCTCCCGAGGCCGAAGCGAAGAGGAGCATGCTGATGGGACTTTTCATGGACCCTACCGGCCCAGACGAGGCCAAGATCAATGCCCTCCGGAACATGATCCCGCAGGAGCTTGACGCTCCGATCGACACGCAGAGCCATACCGCCCTCCACTGGGCTGCGACCCTCTCCCGGATGCCCCTGCTGCGCGCCCTAATCGAAGCCGGGGCAAGCCCGTTCCGCGTGAACGCATCAGGAGAAACGGCGCTGATGCGGGCCTGCATCGTGACCAACTCGATGGATCATAACTCGTTTCCCGAGCTGCTCGACGTTCTCGGCGGCACGATCGATGTGAGAGACGACAAGGGCCGGACTGTGCTGCACCACATCGCCGTGACAAGCGCGGTGAAGGGTAGGAACTCGGCGAGCAGGTATTATCTTGAGAGCCTGCTGGAATGGGTTGTGCGACAGGGCAGCGCCCCGAGCAGTCAAAACACGGGCTTTACCGCGCCGGCGAGGATGGGTATCGGCCGGTTCATGAGCGAGATTGTGAACTCGCAGGACAGCAGCGGCGATACAGCACTCAACATTGCCGCCCGCATCGGCAACCGCAGCATTGTCTCACAACTTCTCGAGGTGGGCGCGGACCCCAACATTGCAAACCGCGCAGGCCTGAGGCCGCTGGATTTTGGGATCGGCGCGGATACCGAGGATCAACGGAACGGCGAGGCCTCGGACAGGAACGGCGCAGCGCAAGGGTCAAACCAGAAGAACAGGGAGAACAGCGATGAGGTGGTAAACTGTGAGTTCCCATTCTGTGCATCCTCTCACCGCCCCGTTTCAGGAACTGACAGTCCATCTCCCAGCAATCACTCACCTCATCAGCGAGTCATCATCTCAGTTCCAGGCCGAGCTGAAAAAGAAGCAAGAGTCGATTGACGGTCTTCACAGCTCTCTCCGTAGCACATCTGCGCAAGTCGGTGAGGCCCGGCGCACGCTCGAGGCACTGCAGGAAAAGCTCAAGGCGCAGCAGCTGGCGCGCCAAAAGGTGTCCAATTTCAAGCGGGCGTGCCAGGAGGAGGAGTACCAGCTGCTCCAGCTTGAGCAGCGGCACGGCCGCCTGGACGTGGCGAGCGCCAACGCTTGGGAGATGGATCTCGAGATGGTGCTGGACGGGATTGCTGATGCATCAGCTCGGCAGCAGCAGCAGCAGCAGCAAAATCAACCCGGTGATACAGCGATGAACGGCTATCATCCTGGTGGTTTGGTGGAGGAGTTCGCGGCAAGGTTACCAAGCGCCTCCGTCCTCCGAGCGCGCATCAATGCTCTTCGCGAGCGGTCCTCGCAGACCCGCCGGTCGGTCGAGGCTCTCCAGGCGCGCAGCAAAGACCGCGAGCTCAAGTACCGGCGCTTGGTGGCGCTGTGCACGCATCGGCCCGAGACGGAGGTGGACACGCTGCTGGAGACGCTGACGCGGGCGGTCGAGTCGGAGAAGGGCGAGCTGGAGATTGGGCGCGTCAGGAGGTTCCTGGGCGGGGTGGAGGCTGTCGCGTGATTAGGTACGCCGAACTTGAAGTGCTCTTATTCGGTCTTGTACATAGGAGGAGGGTGTGTGTGTGTTTAGGGCCCAGCGTCTTGTGCTTTGCGCTCCTGCGCTTTCTAGGCGGATCATGGGATACGATACCTCGTTGGTTTGTCAGTTTTACCCTGTTGTTTATCTGGCGTAAAAACATAATGGGGGTTTGTTCAACTAGCAATCGCACTTGACTTTGTATGGATGTCGGTACTAGATGGGGTGGGCCAGAACCCGAACCCAGTGACAACCGGATCGCGGACAGCCCTCTGAGACTCTTGGTATCTTCGGCCTTCTTAACTTCAGTCTGGAATTCATCTTTTCAGGCACCCACACTAAAGCCAAAGGACCCGTCAAACGCAACATCAGGGTTGGTGCGCATGGCCTTGAGCTCGTCCAGCGACGGGACCTTGCCCGAGGGGTAGAAGCGCAGGAGATTGGTCATATCCTCGTCCGTCAGGCCGCACATTTCGTCCCAGGGGTAGGCGTCGCTAACTTTTGTCATCCATGCCATCCGCTTCGGCCCCTCCTCCGGCCTAGGGGCAATTTGGCGCAGCCTGACGCGGAGCTGGCCCACCGTCTCGATCGCCCTGCCCGCGTCGGACGGCAAGCACTTTGCGATGAACTTGCGAATCATGCTCGCCAGCCTCGGCCCCTTGCCGTTGGTGCTGACCATGATCTGCAGGGGCCCGTCACGGTGGACGCTGCCAAAGTAGAAATCGCACTCGGGCGGGACGTCGGCGATGTTGGCAGGAATGCGACGGGCCTTGCACAGCTTCCAGATGGTGGTGGACGCGGCCGGGTCGTCGACGGCAACGAGGACCATGTCGGCGCCATCAAGGTCCGCCGTCTCGAAGTTGCGGTCGACGTGCGTGACCTGCTTCTGGGCGACGCGGAATGCGACCTCGGGGTTGAGGCGGGCAGCGGGGGAGACGACGGTCACGTTGGCGTCGGCATTGAGGCAGTGAAGGATGCGGCCGGCGGCGACCTATGTTGTTCAGGAGATAATGTCAGCCAACGCGGAATGGGAGGAGACGGAGGCCGATGCCGGGGGTCCACGAACCTCGCCGCCGCCGACAACCAGGACCTTCTTGCCCTTGATCTGCCACGCGATGATCAAACTCCCGCCCCCTTGAACCTCGGGGAACTTTGTAGGTGTCTCAGCCATACTGATACGCTCCGGAGTCAGGGCGACCTGCTTGCTGTGAAGACAACTTCATGGTGGTTGGGAGAAGCTCCGCGGGAAAGCGTGGGCATTGCCAAAAGTTCAGAAGCTTGTCATTGGGCAAGTTGCAATTCTCGATAACAGCAATCGATAAGCGCAAGTGGAATCGCCAAGGGATTCCAGCAGCGACCCATCCCATCCGGTGGGCCTGTTGCCTTCTGACCCACTGAAACACGGGCGCCGGCTCCGCCAAGCCTCCCAGCACCGCCATCTGCGAATCCCATCCTTGCAGCTCGACCGCCGCATCATCGCCTCGTCGCTTCCAATTCCCATCAACCAACCATTCACTCAGCCAAGTGTTCCCGTTGCACCACACCGCAAGCGCAATGCTTCCTCCGCCGGCGGCATCTACCACAGACTGAGAGCCCTGTAGCGGGTGCCGATCCAGCAGGAAATCGGCACAACCGCCAACGACAGCATCACCTCATGTCTGCTCGGAAGGTCGGGGGCGGCGGCAGGGTGCTGGGCAAAGGCAGGGTGCTCGGCAGCGGCAAGAGCCTCGCCCCGCCTCCCCCAGCCCACGCCAATGCCCATTTCCCTCGAGCCGCGAGCCCCTTTGCTCCGTCCGACAGCAGCACGGTGTCGTTCCCTTCGCGCAACTCGACGCCGACGTCCCTCTCGCCGTCCTCGTCCAGTCCGCTCCCCGACTTCTCCCAGGACCTTGCCTCCAATGTCACCGTCGCCGGCCCCTCCAATACCCCCTCGCGGGGGGACAAGATAGCCTGCCCGATATGCGAGGAGGAGATGGTGCGTTGCGGCCAAGCAGGATAGGATGACGCAGGCACAGGTATTGACGGATGTGCAGGTCACACTGTTACAGCTCAACAGGCACCTCGACGACGTACACCAGGAACTGCCCGAGGCCGAACAAGATGAAGTCAAGTCGTGGTTTGACAAGCAAGTCCTAAAGGCCAAGCGGTTCCAGCCTCTATCGCTCATCAACCAGAAGCTGCGCGGCTTGGAAGTCTTCGAGTCGAACGAGACACAACCAGTATCCGTTGGAGTTGCCCCTGGGAGGCCAGCCGAGACGATCATCGACCCCGAGGAGCTAGTGACAAGAAAACACTGGCAGCGGCAAACAGCAAACGACACATGCACGGACCCGCTCTGTGAGAGGAAACTGGGCCCGATTACCGGCAGCGTCAACTGCCGGAAATGTGGGCGGCTCTTCTGCGAGGAGCACACCATGTATCAAATGAAGCTCTCCCGGGCAGCCGTCCATGAGCCGGTCAGGGGCGTGTGGTGCCGGGTGTGCGAGACGTGCTACAAGTCCAGGGACGGCTACAACGACCATACGGGGCTGTTCCGCGACCACACAACGGTTTTCGCCGCGATACGAGCGAAGAAGGTGGAGAGACAGCGGCTGGAAGTGCAGAGGCTAGAAAAGAGGCTGACCAAGTTGACGCGGTTACTGGTGGAAGCGCCGCCAGAGACGGGCGTGAGCTCGGGTCTTCTGTCGCCGCTGGCCGGGCAGAGGAGTCAGAGAAAGCTGATCGAGCAGTCCGTCGTGACGTGGGAGGACGATGCGGCCGTCTCCAAGTGCCCGTTCTGCAAACAAGAGTTCCGGCCGTGGACATTTCGGCGGCACCACTGCAGGATATGCGGTAGGGTCGTGTGCGCCGACCCAGAAACCAACTGTTCAAGCGAGGTTGGCTTGAACGTCGCAAACCGTGGGTTCAGTTAACCCTATGAAAGTGGAAGCACTTAGCTAAAGCAGAACAGCAACTGTAATACCGACATCCGAGAAACCTGCCGCGCCAGCAAATGGGCAGGTCAGCATCGACGTCCGGATGTGCTGCGAGTGTAAGCAAACGATATTCTCGCACCGAGATTTCATGGAGACCATCAGGCATCGGCCGCCAGACCAGCGCGCCTACGAGACCCTCCGCCAATTTGAGCGTGGCATCCAAATGCTGATGCCCTCGTTCCACAAATCACTGCAAGCATTCCAGCCCCCCGACGAGGGAAAAGATGGGCACGACAAGCCGCCACCAACGCACGCCCAAATCCAGGACGCGGCCAAGATCCGCAAACGCCTTACAGACGCTTTCGCCAAATACGATCTTGCCGCAAAACGCATTCGCGACATGAAGACTGACAGCCCGACCCAGCTGCGGTTGCAAAAGGCCATCTACGCGTCCGCATCGAGCTTTTTACATGCCAACCTTATCCCGCTGAAGAGTGTCCCCGCGATGCTCAAGTCGCAGAACTCAAACCACCGGCGGCTTCTCTCTGGTGGCAACCACGCGTCTCCGCTGCGCAATGGCGAGACAGCCCGGTTCGACCCCGAAACATCCAGTCTGGGCGGGACAAGCGAGGTCAGCACGGTCGTCTCTACAGCGCTTGAAACGGAGGAGAAGGAGGCGAGGGAGAAACTGGTCGTGCTGGAGGAGCAGCGGTTCATGGTGCAGGAGATGCTCAACGCCGCGCGAGGCGCCAGGCGGTTTGAGGAGGCGACTGCCTTGACCAGCAACTTGGAGGAGCTGGATAAGGAGATTGACGGAACGAAACGGTTGGTTGCGGGAGTAGAGGAGCGGTGGGAGGGACTATATGCCGGGGGAGCGTGAAGACTTCTATGCGCGGCAGTCCAGAGATGATGACTTGGTTTGTTTTTCTTCATGACACGGGATCAGCATGGCACGGAGTTTGGGGGCCACCACAATATAGGCTGATACTGGCGGGTTGATTAGGTTGGCAAGTTACGAACTTGAAGAATACCACTGTTTACAGTTCACGATGTAGCCAGCCCGGAGAGTTATGTGTGCTGTTGCTGGATGGAATGAATAGGGGGCAACGAACAAGACAGAGGAGAAGGGGGTTAGGGTTGATTCCGAACACACGTCAACCCCACCATCGCGATTCCGCAGGCCATCCAGTGCTGTTCCTGCTTGCAAGCAAACCCAGTCTTCTTTACCGACTATCGACCTAAGCCGCGAAATCAGGTCTTTCTGACGCGCCATTCCAGCGATATCCTCTGAACCTGCTCAAAAAAAGCCCTAACCATCCCGCCTCGGCCTGTTGGGACGCGCCGAAGCCACCGAGACCCGTGGACTGCACAACAAATCAGCACAACCACACCAACAATCCATCCCAATGCCTCCCAAGCGACGCCGAAACCACCCTCCAGAACCAGAGCACACGCGTCCCGCCTCGCGCTCCCCGGACCGTGACGGATCCCCCTCAGCGAATGAAGAAGACGACGACGACAATGCCACCACCCACGCCTCCATCCCCTTCTACAACACCACCTTCTCAGCCCACCGCGTCTCGCCGCTGTACCTCGGCAGCGAACCGCTGACGACAAACCTGTTACAGCTTCTTGCGCAGCGACTACGAGACCGGCTTGTCGGAGATGTCGTCCGCGGCGTGGAGGTCGGCGTGGGGGCGCCAGACGGGGACGACTCGATCATTGGCCGGGCCGGTGCTCTTGAAAAGGTCGAGATACAATGGGTGGGTGTCGCCGAAATATTGGGCATCTCTCGGGATGAGGTGGAAAGTCTGGCGGAGAGGGGCGAGGATGAGGTGGAAGGAACGACAACGACCGGCTGGCGGGCCGTGGCTGCGCAGTTGCCCGGCAAAAACGCGTTGCACATTTTGTTGCGGTACGAGATGGCGTCATGTACCGCGCTCATAATGCCGCCATTGGTGCCTCGAGGGGGTGAAGGGATAGACGAGGCAAGAACACGCTTCACGGTGGGCGGCGAGACAGACGACATGGACTGGGAGCACTCAATTGACCCGTCTCACTTCCTCGCCCTGCCGCTGCTCCTCTTGCGCATGCCCACCCCTCTCAAGGCCATCGTCAGCGAGTTCCTGTCGACAACCTTTGACTGCCGGGTCAGCCCCCTGCGGCTGGGCACGCGAAGTCTGATCCGGAGCTGGGAAGCATGGATACAGTCCGCCGGTCTGCCCTCGCGAGGTCCCCTTGCCAAGGACGTGGTGCTGAGCTTGGGGTTCCACATCCCACCGCCCGACACTGTCCCGAGCCAGCCTTCCGGGGAGGAGGATGCCGCAGCGGCGGATCCCCAGCAGCCACTCGGTCTGAAATCCATCGACGTCATTATTCCTGCTACAGAGCTACGCAGGTTCGCTAGCACGGGGCAACGTCTGGCGAAAGTTCAGAGCCAAAAGCCAAGCGCAACGCCAAACTGGGGTTGGGAAGGGGACTTGAAACAGCGGCGGAAGCTGGCAGGTCGGTTAGGCGAGGAAGGCTGGGAGTGGCGGGGTACAGGCCAGGATGAAGGGGGTTCCTCGCAGCCATTTACTGAAACGCTGGCGTGCTATCTGAAAGAGCACATGGGTCTGAACATGTTTCATCCTGGGGTGCGCATCCTCAAAATCGCTTGCGGCGGGTTTGCCATGTCCGAGACGCGGCTCAAGTTATTTGCTCCAGCGGGCCCGGCGAACGGTGGAGGCGAGCGTGGGTCTCTGCCTGGACAGAGAGGCGCCGTCTTGGAACTGCTTGGAGGTTTAGTGGAGAAAGCCCAATCTCGAGTAGCGGCCGTGGTTGTGTGAAGGTTTCCCGGCGTTTAGAGGATTCTTAGTGTATTGGTGCCTGTCATGGACGGGGGGGAAAGCTGGCGTTCTAAGGACTGGAAGATGATACCCTGAATCTATCAATGTTGCACTCGAGGATGAGGAAGTGGCACGGCGTGGTAACAGACGTGCTGTGCTGACTCTGAAGGCGGGATTGATAACGTGTTTGCGTCTATGCTGCTCAGAGTCGATCGCGTTGTTCAGTGCAGTCGTTGTTTTAGTCGACGTCGTTCTTGTATGACACTCGGAGACACATCTTGGGGTGTGCCAATCATGTTCTTTCTCCATAAACTAAACATGGATCGCTATGGTACTCTAGACCTGGTGTTACTCAACCTCGTCATCTGACGATCTACCCTTAACCACCGAACAAGCGCACTGATTTAGGGTAACCAGTCACCGTTGTCTTGTAGGTTGGATGCGCTTTGTCCTTTCTTGTGTACAATCGCTTTCTTCGACCTTCCCCTCGTGATGGAACAATTACACACAACTTGAGATGACAAAGGAATGAGGTTCTAGCTGAACAGCCTATGTAGCACAAAGTGTATAACACATATTTAAAGAGAAACTGCGCAGGCCGCCCTTGGCCTCTCTTCGAGCCTTCCGTTGTGGTGAACTTCGATCCGATCACACAGCGATCCAAGCCCTGTTTGCTACTTCTTGGTAAGTACCTACGCAGTCATCCTGCCTTGGTTCCAATGTCTAGTTTCAGAAGACTCAGAAGGGTTAAAGGTAGTATCCAAGATGCAAAGAGGCGATGGGAGGCCGAGGAGCAGACCTTTGATCAGGCTGCCATCAAGGAGCCTCTCGTCAAGGGAGGCAGCTCACAGTCTCGTTGCAAGCCAGCTGCTCGGGACGACAACGAAAGTGACGACGATCTTGAGAGGCTCGAGGAGCTCCATCTCAAGATGGCAATTGAGGCATCTTTGGCCGAGGTGAAGAAGACGGGCTTGTCTGAGAAGCCCTTCTCACAGAGGCGCAACTCGGGAGAAGTATCTGCTTTGGCCAGGCCCCAGCAACAGGTCAAAAGAAGTCGGCGGCGATCAGAGGCTGTGGTTCAGTGTTTTGGTTGCGGAGGAGAGCTTCTACTTCCGAGCCCTCAAGCCGACCCCACGGAACGTGAAGGCCGTGTCATCCTTGGATGCGGGCATGTGGTTGGAAGCAACTGTCTCACTTGGCGGATTGCTGCCGCGAGAGCGGAAAGCGAAGAGCCTACATGCCCACACTGCCTGCAAGAGATCGTTACTGGCGTTGTCTAAGTTAGTCTAAGAGATCACTTAACTGTAGTCGATTTTTAAAGCTGATTTGGGATCTTGTACGAGATCCGGTTCCCACAAAGTGTATACGAATGCATGCTCTCAATGTGAACAAAGTTGCGGACCTTACATCTTGCTGTCGCCTCCTGACAAGAGAAGTAGTAAGGTATCGGGTATCATGCATGGGCCGCTATCCTAGCTGACTGTGCCTAGCTGAGTCCTCGAGACTCGCTTGATAAGACACCCCCAAATATCGACAAGGCCATCATCCACACGATTGTCCCGGAAATAACATCAATGTGAATAAGTCCAATCCTGCCGGGCTCCAGTCGGGAGTCGGTACCCGCCACCACGTGTTAGTCGCATCAGGTGGGACACTTAAAGACCCGGGTAAATGGTTGCGCAAGGTCGACGGAGACAAGCTCCAGCTCTAATTGACCTTCTCCAATGTCAGTGTCGACAGGCCCTCGAAATCAGTGTGAGGAAAAGCACGGGCAGTAACTATCAATCCTCATTCCCTGCCAGTGAATATTCCATCCCTAGCCGGAGGTTTGAATTGTGTGTAAACATGTTATTTCAGATGCCCATTGTCTTTGAATTTTCTCAGATTTGCCACGAGGGGACTCGGGGTGTCGGAATTTCGATGCCGAGAGGATCGTGGTGTCCCAGGATAGCGGTTCGCCAAGACCGACTTGGGGCACGATGGATAGCGGCAGTTGCAGATTATTGAGTCCCGAAAGGGACGGCGCTGCATGGGTACTTAGGGCTGGCACACCTCCGCTCACACCCTCGTGGCAGACTCTCTGCTCGTGTGCTTCAGGCTGAGTCTACGCAGGTGCAACTTTACAGGATGCTCGGTGCTGTTGCCCTTAGTTTGGGGCTTGCCATAGTGCTTGGATATCTGGTGTTGAACTTGCCCCGGGTAAGCATCTCCGCTTATTCCCAGCTGAATCTGGGGAGAGTGTACTGTTCAGGCTGCTGACCCCTGAGTCCCACCCCCAGCTGCGCCAAACATGGCGATTGTGGTCGCACCGCTCACAGCTCCCTCCAGGCCCTAAAACGCTCAAGACGGGCGTGAAGAAGCCGTGGGTGTGGTTCCGCGAGCTGAACCAGCAATATGGCGACGTCGTGTACCTCCAGATGGGGCCGACGCCCACCATCATCCTGGGCTCGGCGCAGGCCGCCTGGGACCTCCTCGAGAAACGCGGCGCCATTTACTCGTCTCGGCCTCGCTTCATCATGGGTGGTGAGCTGCTGTCGAACAACATGCGCGGGCTGATGGCCCCTTACTCGGCGTTTTGGCGCCGTTGGCGGAAGCTGCTGCACAGCGGCTTCATGCAGCGCCAGAGCGAGACGTACCGGCCGGTGCAGAGCCTCGAATCCAGGGTACTCATGCACGAGCTGCTGGCAGACCCCAAGAACTATCGGACGCACCTGGAGCGGTATGCCGCCTCGGTTGTGGTGACTGTCACGTATGGTCGGAGAGTCGAGGATGTGCGGACAGACGCCGTGGTGCGCATGAACGCGGAATCAATGGATCGGCTGACATCCGTCAAGTAAGTTGCAGTTTATTTGTGTTCTAAGATGACCGGCTGTTTGCTAAAACACTTTTCAGCATCCCGGGCAAGTATGCCGTCGAGCGCTACCCAGCCCTCAAGTACATCCCCAGCACATTTGCCCCCTGGAAAGCAGAGGTGCTTCGGCAGCGGCAAAAGGACATCCAGATGTACACCGGTCTCATGAACGATGTCAAGAAGAGACTGGCCCAGGGTGTGTTGCCAGACTGCTTTGCGAAGCACCTCCTGGATGAGCAAGAGGGCCTGGGTATGACCGACCTTGAGGTGGCCTATACCGCAGGAACACCTTTCGGAGCAGGTGTAGAAACCGTGCGTCCCCTTCGCCGTTTCTTTGAAATCTCCTCTTGGCAAACGGCCTGAAACTGACATCGCGCAGTCGGCGGGCTCGCTCGCCAGCTTCATCCTCGCCTGTGTCAAGTTCGGCGACAACTTCATTCCAAAGGCCCAAGCTGAGTTGGACAGGGTTGTAGGAAGCGACAGATTGCCCACATTTGACGACCTGGCGTCCCTAAACTATATTCGCGCCATTGTCTCGGAGACCCTGCGCTGGCGGCCCGTGGCAGTTCTTGGTGGAACGCCGCACGCAACCACAGCTGATGATACATACAAGGGCATGTTTATACCCAAGGGAAGCACCATCATTGCGCCGTTGTGGGGCAGTAAGTCGAGACACAGCCCCTTGTCCGCAGCTGCATCATCAACTGACGATTTTGTTTTAGTTCACCTCAACGAGGCAGATTTCCCAGATCCTCATACGTTCAAGCCGGAGCGGTTCCTTGAGCAGCGGGACGACTACCCTGGCACTCTGGGCCACAGTGCCTTTGGTTGGGGCCGTCGTATCTGCCCCGGAATGCACCTTGGATCTGCATCGATTGCCATCAACATCGCCCGCATACTGTGGGCATTCAATGTTAAGCCGGCCCTGAATCAAAAGGGCGAGAAGGTTGACGTGGACATGTACGTGAACTACTCTCGCTACTACCTTCACCGCTATTCTTGTTGATGAGGCGCCGGGACTAACAACCTGCAGCTTTGCCTTCACTGATGGATTCAACTCGATCCCCCACCCGTTCGAGTGTGCCATCACCCCACGCTCGGAAAAACATGCACGTGTGATTGAGAAGGAGTACCAGGAGGCCCTTGGAAAGCTGCAGCTCTACACAGCAGCAGGGAACAAGTTTTCGTAAAATGAGAAGGAGGGACTCGTAGAGTGAGAGGCAGAACATTCGGGAGCTTGTGGTTGGGGGACATCCAAAGGACGCCGAGGACCATGGTCAACGGTTTGCGGAGACGGACTGAAGCATGTGCTTTTTGTTGATTTTACTTGTACATACAGACCCTGGCGTCGCACTATATACAACCTGAACGAGGAAGCGTTGCAATTTTGATCATTGTAAACGACGCTCCAGTTTAGGCGGCATCGAGAAGCTTCTTGATGAAGGCGAGCGCCTGCTGTCCGTACTTGTTGACGTATTGCTGATGCGAGTTGGCGTCGTTGCCGTTGCAGCAGTAGGGGTCGGTCGAGTCGCAGTACGACTGGATGATGGACGTCTTGGCTGGCGAGCACTGGAAGCCCCTGGGCCGGGCGGCGAACTGTTTGTTTTGTGAGCTCGGGTCCTCAAAATCCAGACCATGATTGGACTTACACCCTGGGCTTGGCATGTGCCGACATTGTACGGGAGGCCAACCACGTTGTGCGGGTCGCCCATGAAGATGGCGGCCTTGACGGCGTTGAGGGCGCTGCCGGAAAGAGTCGCGCCAGCACCACCGCAGAGAGCGTTGTCCACAATCTGACCACCCTGAGAGTAGCCGATCAGAACAATCTTGGTGTTGGGGCAGCGCTGGTTCAAGCTGGTGACAGCTTTAACGACAGCCTGGGTGCCCTGGCTTGCCGAGTTCTCGTAGCTGACACCGCCGCACTGGGACTGGCCACCGCAAGCAGGATAGGTGATGGCCTCGCTCGTCGAGCCAGGGTAGGCCTGCTTGACCATGTTGACGAGACCCTGGGAGGTGCCGTAGCCTGCAGGCGCGGTCGTCTCGCGGGCTCCGAAGATGTGCACCCCGGGGCATGACTGCCGAGCTTCGATGTCGACTGGGCCAGCACTGACAAGGCCAGCAAGGACGGGGATGGCAACGGCGGAGACCTTCATTTTGGATGTTTGTGTTGAGTCGCACTGTTAGTATGGGGCGAGAGATGTGTTGCTGAGCGATGCTGGACAAGACAGTTCTCTGCCTCGAGTTTGGACCCTTCTTATATCCATGATAGTAGTCTGAACCCTTACCCGGGTCCGGACGGACGGGTGATCGAAAAAGGGAACGCGGAGATGTGCTCGGCGGAAGGCTGCCGAATGCCACGGCGGGACCTAGTCTCAATCCCAAAGTCCCTTCGGACAATATTGGGCTCACATTGGGTCTGGTATATACCCCTGAACCAACCAACACCGGGTACGGGGTCCAAGCTGGCGTCCAGGGATGACTCTAGGGCACCCCGCGCTGGCCGATGCTTGGTAATAACCATCCCACCGTGTTCTTATTCATCGGAACTCACACGATATCTCACTAGGCCTTGGCCAAATAGAAAACGGAACGCATGACGATCTTTGTGTTCCGGGATCATCGAAGCATGAAAGTTGATCTGGATCTGTCCGCGACTCCACACTCGAATGCAAACCTCGTGCCCTCTTCAGCATGCTGTATAGCCGATAGTACCTGGCCCTGAAGATCAATGCGCAGCACGAATGGGAGGCCTGTTTCACTTATGTTGATGCTTGGCATAGTGTTGCTTGTCTATTATGAGCCGGCAATACAGGGGCAATAAGCGCGGGTGAAATACCGAGCAGTGTCACGCTGTCTTGGATCGGCGGGCTCAGGCTGACGTCGATCTGTGGGGAAGATCTTTTGCCTAAATGTGCCCCATGGGGAAAGCAAGGCGTATTCATGCTAAACCGACATCAATCTGGAGATCGATGTTTGAATTGGAAAAGTGTATCAAGTTGGTGGACCAGGCATGGGGTTTCCTAGCTTGTTAAGCATGGAAGTGGCGTGTCTCGTCGGCCGGAGTAGGTAGCTAGTTTCCTCTGCGCCTGGGTTCAATCTGTCGGATGTTATTGGCACCATCGGGCCTGTGACTTGTAGGTTATGATTAAGGTAGGTTGGACTCGAAGCACCTCCCATTCCGCAGCCAGCGCCATGTTCAAGTGATACTGACTCGTGTTGCACCTATTCTCGTAGCCGCTGAGAGCCCAGCAGGGCTGGATCACAACATTCAGAATCTCAATGGCAACTTTTGAACCAGATTATGACTTGTTTCTGGCTAGCCAAGTAATAGCCCTCACCGCAAGGGAGAGGGTAAGAGTGTGCAACTGAACTGAAAGTGAGGTAATCAACCACATCCCCGCTGTCCATCCCCCTACTTATCTCCAACTCAATTTCCTCCGCCGCTTCCCGTCACACCAATCCTACCGCAAACTCGGATATCCCCAACCCATCCTTCCCATCCGTTCCTCCGAGCGCAAGCCGCCCAGAGCCACAGTGGTCAGTCTACGACTCGATCTCAACGGCAGGTCTGCCAGTTGGTGCGGAAGATGAGGTGCAGGCTTCCGTCGAAGGCGTCCACCTAGGTGATTCATCGAATTTTCCCTCACATTAGCTCATCTATTCTTTTTTGCTCTCTTTTCCTGTTGTCCATCCTTTCACGGTTTTTCCTCCCCTTTCATATTTTTCTTCTCCCTTGTGGAAACAACAGGCAAATAAACAAGACGCAAGCAAGACACAGAACAACAACCAGACGTCAAACTTAGGCGTCGGAAGAGTCTGTGGGGTCGCAGCGGCGCCACTGCAGCGTCGCCTTGTAGGGGGCTCTCACAGTCATGGTTCCCGGGTAGGGAGTGGAGATTGGTGTGATGCGAATTTCCGAGTTGACGTTGAGGATGGCTGTCGAGCCACCGCAGCGCGAAAAGGACTCGACACCGACGCCCGCAATCATGTTATAGTTGTCCTCGTAGGGGGCCAGAATGTTCTTTTGGAAGACAACTTCTTGGCTGCTGTCTCCTGCAAAGGTGTAGCCAGCGCGGCAAGTGCCCGTCTGGCCCTGGGAGAGGCTAGCATAGCCGGTGAAGCGGGTCTCAATGACGGAGAACCTATACCAGTCTCAGTGTTTGGTTTTCTTCTTTCTCGTACTGAACAGGCCTTGAATAAAATACAACTTCTCTCCTTCACAGCTTCCAACACAAGTATTGAGCCGGACTCACTGGTATCCAGCTGGGAACTGGAGGTTAATGCTGATGCGGCAGTTCTTGCGGCTGTTGGAAGGGCTGCTGCCCGGGCCGGCCGTCACAATGTACTCATCAAAGGCGACGTCAAAGATGGTGCCAGTGGCATCGACATTGACATAGGCATGGCCAACAGGACAGCCAGAGCCAATGGCGGTGACGTTGACAATCTTGATATCCTTGGGAGCAGGCGGGGCGGCGGCAATGACGGCCGCGCTGACTGCGCTGGCGCAGAGGAGACCAGAGAGGAACCGCATGTTGAAGGTTGATTGCTTGACAGAGATTCTTGGAATATTGCAATCAGGACGAAACAAGCGTCTGATGAAGAAAGGCTGTTCATGGCCGGGCATCATGAAGTCGAGGTCACTGACGTCTTATAGTCTCTGAGACCCCTGAGCCGCTCGCAAGTTTCTACTTCGCCCGACCTACCGTTATCGTTACCTCAAGACTACATGGATCCTGCCTGCGTTCAACATCGCGACTATCCCCTTCCGGGTGCCCGAGCAGTGGCACCTGATCCTGAGCATCATGTTGCAACCAATGCTGCCATCCCCGCTCCATTAGCTTCGCGATGTGATCTCGGCAACGCCCCTGGAGTCAGGCACGTTACCGACGTCGCCATGGTGGCGTTTTGGGAGACCGGAATAAGGTTGGTCGGAGGGAACGAGCCCTTTAACGGGTTGCATTGCGAGTGAAGTTTTCACAACCTTCCTGAGCATGGCGACACTTCTGATAAGAGGAGGAGCTCTATTTCCAGCTCCTTTGTGGCTATTCTTGTCAAGATTCATATTGCGCCGAGATTAACTTAGCAGATTGATGCTTCCCTTGACCGGGTTTTTGGTACCTCACGATGCTCTCACTGGCTCCATGTGATCCAGGCATCCCTCATGGATTGGGAAGGGCATGCGAGGCGAGCCCGGTTCGGTGACTTTAATGTTGCCTTGAGCATGCTTTTCCATGCTGCATATGGGTCGAAACCTATTTGTAGCACCATCAGTGTGACAATGTCAGAATCTTGGTGAGTTGTTTGCTGCTGGTGCTCAACCCGGGGCAGCCCCTCCTCACGGAACGAGTTTCCAAACACAGAAGCCCAGACTGTAGCTGCAGTGTGGTGTGAAGACGGTCCATGACACCATATGGGATGGTACGCTGCAACAGCATTGATTCCTGTCTGTAGATTGTCGAATGGCTCGTTGTCTTGCACCAGCGTGGGGAATCGCCAAGGGACCTTGGCTCAGATATCAGCAAGCCATCGCCATCCTCCTTTCCACGGCTATAAGATAAGGCATGCGATTGGCAGGCATTAAGCTGATACTACCCACAAAGATGCATAGAGATCCAGAGATTTTGGGGGGCTACTGGGACCCTTGTTGATGTCAAGACGCGGTCAACTTTTTGGGTCCTTGTCGCGCATGTCGATCTGGTCCCTACGTGCATGTTCGTTTGACCTTTTGCACTTCGGTTCAGAACCCGGCATAGGTACTGTGGCCGAACATGACACCACCCGTTCCAAGATATATTGTCAGTCCAGCGGCCAATGCGGAAAGACCGGGTGCTTGGGTGGGATTGCTGCTCGTCGATAGGGCCCAGACGGAAGGTCTTCATCTCTGGATAAAGTGCCCAACGGCTTGGCCACTTTCCGTCTGGGGATTCTCCGCATGCTCGTCTGCTCGCTGGTCCTCAAGAGACCACTAAATCCGAGTACTGGCGTTTGCTTCGACTTCGCTTACACAGCCGACCTTCTTGGAGATGTCTCGTTGAACATTCCATTGACACCATTGGTGGTGCAGCCCCTGTTTTGGCCGAGCATAACCAGCCCACCCTCAAACTGGTCCTAGGAGGCAGGTGGTAGCGCGGAGATTGGGGTCACCTGCGCTGCCAGCGCGGGGCTGCCCCTCAGGTGGGAGGTTTATTTCGCGGTTGGCACACGGCTTGCGGTTGAAGCGACGAACGGCGGAAGTCGACACGTCGAATCTCGATAAACCGGAGGAGTGTTTAGCGATGGGGATCATGCACGTTGGCTACGGCACCTAGCTACCAAAATGGGAATGGTGTCTCCTCCTCACTACTATCCCCCTCCTACGGTGTAAGCAGATAGGCCGCAACCTCTGTAAACTCCTTCCCAAATTGCAGCTTCTCCCTCCACCGCGGGGGTATCGCGTTAACACCATCCCTTGCTCCAAGCAGACCTCCCGCGATGGCACCATTCGTGTCAGTGTCCTGCCCGAAGCGCACCACATCCACCACGACATCCTCCAGGGAGCGGGGATCAAATAAGGCGGCCACGGCGAGCACCAGGGACTCGAGGACGTGGCCAGACCCCTTGAAGGGTATGGCCTTGGTGGCGTTCGCGGCCTTCTTGGGCCCGTGGGCGGCAAGGTCCTGAACTTGCACGAGCAACTTGCCCGCGTCCATGGCGGCGCCGACCTTGTTCGCCGCGCGGCCCATCTTGACTTTCCGGGCTGCTGTCGGCTCCTGCTCGGCCTGGGCTGCGGCCCGCTCCACAGCTCGCTTCCCCGCCTGCCAAGCCTCGTCGGGTGACTCTCCGTCCACCAGAGCCCGTACCATGGCATTGTAGGCCGCGCAGGCGATGGTGCAGTGCAAGTCGTCGTGGGTGATGGCCGAGATGTCGATTGATTCCGCATAGGCCTTCTCCGCGTCCGGCTGAAACAGAGCGGTCGGGATGCAGCGCATGAGGGACCCGTTCCCCGCGCGGCCCTCTCCAGCCCCAGACGTGCGCGGATCGGCCGTCTGCTTGAATCTCGAGATGCCGACCGACGTGGCACCGCCGACATCGCGAGGCATCTCGCCCCGGACACGACCAGGCCAGCGGCCATCATACCAGTCGACCATGTACTGCGCCGCAAGCCTGATCACGTCTGCGGTCTTCGTTGATTGGGCTCGCTTCAGCTGCTCGGCGTCGCGGTAGGCGAGCAGAACCGCGCGGGTCAAATCGGTGTCGTCGGTTGCGTGCCCAGGCGGCCAGCCAAAGTGACCACCGCCGACAATGTCCCGCACGCCATGGGGATGGTTGGCTTGGATGTTCTCCCAGGCCTCGAATTCCACAGTCGCGCCCAGCGAGTCGCCTGCGTGTACACCAAGCAGGGCGCCAAGGATCCGTTCTTGACGGGTGGGAGCCGAAGAGTCCGACATGATGGACCCTGAACAATAACGATATCTCTGATGTTGCTTGGATGTGACAATGTCTGGATCAGATACGAATTTGTCAAGGCTGGGGGCCTAATGCTCTCGCACTCATTGCCCAATTGGATAGAAGGGTTAGGGTTCATACTGTCAGAGAGCGGCAGCCCTTGACCATCCTCACAGCCAGGGTCAGCCGTGACACAGCCATGGTGCACCGCCTTCAAAGGTTGCCACAAGTCCCCACGTGTCGGAATCCTATTCGAGCGATGAGGACTCTGAACGAGCAGGGTTTGTGCGAGACAATAACACGATGGCCGTGGTGGGGGCAGGGCTCCGCTCAAGAACAAGGACGTCGGATGCGGCTGCGATGCAAACAGGATGCACAGTTCGGCCACGAGCAGAGGATCTGTACGCTGGAAATCCAAGCTGGTCATTCTGGTATGACAAAGCTACCGCGGCCCAGAGGTACGGGCATCCGAGAAGCCTGGCTCGTCCCCGTTCTCGGCCTCGGTAAGCTTCAACGCCTCGTGGACGTCGTCGACGAAATGGTGTTCTCCGCCTGCGAGCTCAATGATGCCGCTGCTTCGCAACAGTCGTCCGACTTCAGAGTCGCGTCCCGGGCCGCGGCTGAAGAAAATGCGCACCCCCCGCTGCCGGTTAGCGCGCACAATCTCCTCCAGCACCTGCGTCCCGCTGCCGTCTAGTGAAGTCACGCCGTGGATGTCAAAGATGATGTTGCGGTTCCAGTCCTCCCTCCTAAGCCGCGGCAGCGCCGGATGAGCCTCGCTCGTGCCGTACAGCTCCAGCCGACGCAATCGAGTCTTGAGTTCACCCGTGTTTGCAAATGTCAGGGGCTCGGGAATCTTGACAATCAGGCACCCCTCGATGAACTCGAGGCGGTCCAGGTTGACCTCTGCATTCTCAAACCGGTTGGTGCCCGGAATACGGCCAAGAATCTGGATCCGAGGACGCGTGGCATGCCGGATGACCTGGAGCAAGGAAAGACCGACGCCAATGGCCATGCCAAAGGACAGCGAGAAGAAGATGGTCGCAAGGACAATGATGGTCATGAGCCCGAGCTCTTGCCAGGCGCGTATTCTGAGAAAGAATGAGACGTCGTGAGGGCATTCTTCGATCAGAGACCACGCCACTACACTGATAAGGGACGACAAAACGGGTTTCTGCAAAGCCTGCGTTAGATATGGATACCTGTGGGTGGGGGTGGAGGCAGCCTGACCGGAAGATAGTAAAAATAAGGCAAGAGGAAGAGAATGCAGAGCAGCGTGAGGCCACTGAGGAGAATTGAGCTCACGGGGGTGCGACCTCCAGTGGATTTGTTGACCTTGCTTCTTCCATAACCTCCGAAAGCGGGAAGGCTGGAGAAGCAGGAGCCAACAATATTGGCTGTCCCGAGAGCGATGAGCTCGCGGTTGGGGCTCAACTGGATACCAGCAAAGCCGTCGCCCCCGAGGCTCTTTGCTGCAACCGACGACTCAAAAAAGCCGAGCAGCGCAATCAAGAAAGAGGTGCTCATGGCCTCGCGCATATACGTCATGTTGGAAGGTTGCAGGGGCCACCGGAAAGTGAAGAGGCGGCCGCTGGCAGCCTCGACCTTGCCAAGCACGGCGACACCAGCCTTGTCCCATTCATACCGGTAGGCCAGGAAGGCCGAGAGCACAACCACGATAAAGCGGTCCGGAATGTAGGCAACGCCTGGGTAGCGCGGTTGCAAGCGGCGCTTGATCTCGCGGCAAACCATGATGACAACAAAGCTGGTCGCGGCCACGGCCAAGGTGAGCGTGTGAACTTGGTCCAGGTTCTTGAAGATGAAGGTGAGTTTATCGATGCTACTTGCGTGGCCGATATGGGCGTTATCGGCCAGCCGACTTAGCCCGAGCTCGGGAATGAGTTGATCGACAGCAACCACAACACCGATGGCACTGATGAAGCCGCGGAGGAACGGGCGGGAGAGCACGCTGTCGAGGAATCCTAGGCGGCCAATGCCGGCAATGAGCACCATGGCACCAGACATGCCGGCAACAATGCCGCAAAGCCTGGCGTGCAGCGTGGCGTCGCTATCACCGCCCTCGCCGCGATCAACGTTCGCCTTGATGACGGTGCCCACGAGCAAGGAGCCAGCAGCCTCCGGGCCCACAATCATGGCCGGGCAGCTGCCGAGAAGGGCGTAGATGAGGGGGTTGAAGACGAATGAGTAGAGACCGTTGAGGGGCGGGACATGCGCCAGGTTATCGGCGAGCGACAAGGCCATGGGGACGTACATGCCGGCCACGGTCAGCGCCCCGACGAAGTCGCCCTTGAAGTAGGACCAGCTATACTCGCGCGCCCAAACCATGACAGGCAGATAATAGGACATATACCTGGACCAGGCGAGCAGTCAGCACGCAGAACGGCGGGGCAGGGGCGTGCGGGCAGGAATGTGCGAGCAGCGACGTACATGAGGGCGGAATCCTTGATACCATGGCGCTCGGCCAGCGCACTCGAGTTGCTCATTTTCTTGCTCTTCATCTTGGCTGCCCAATCCCTCTTCCACTTGCTCAATCTCCTGGACGAATCCTCCGAGAGGAGTCCACCCACCAGCGAGCTCTCGGCGTCGGATTCGGGAGGGCTGCTGGCCAGCGACTCGCCCAGCAGGCTGGTGGGGCTCGTGGGCCGCGGCGAGAAGGTGCCATGGTTGCAGGGCCCCTCGTGGGCTTCTTCCCGGAGAAATAGCGCGGTGCCGAGCAGGGCGTGGCGGCCGCTGCTTGGCTGCTACGGTATGAGCGGGCTGACGGGTTCGTCCCGTCGGGGAAAGCGGGATCCGGCACCTCGTCGGCGGAGCTGGTGGACGACGCGGTGTAAATCTGGCGCAGGCCGCTGGGGTGGGCAGGCGCATGATCGTGGCCCGGACGGGGAGGATTCGACCGGGAGGACATTGTATGCAGTGTGTCGTCGGGGTTCACCTGGCGGGGCGCCGACGGAGAAGCATGGATGGGCGACCTTGGATAGGTAGACAGGGAAATAGTGCAACAAACAATTGGGACGCGGTCAAGCGCGGTCAAACAATGTTTGCCTGCATCAGATGCGAAGGGCAACCAGGTGCTAGGGCACAATGCACAAGCGCCTTTTCTTCGTCAGAATCCCCAGCCATCAGTGGGGCGGTTTTGGAGAGTTAGCGGTCTAGAAAAGGGGAAAGAAAAAGCGTCGCGGCTTCGGCGCATCCCTGGACGATTTTTTGGGCGGGACTCGCGAACAAGCGTTGGTGGTGTCAGATGTCAACCAGGCTCACGCCCAGACTGGCCGGGCCTGGAAGACGGGAGGCACCCGGTCCACTCGGCTTGCTCATAAATCCGGCATGACCCCGCAGTTCACGTGACTGGGCCGCCGCTCTCACCAATGGGATCGCTCATATCTTTCAACAGTTCCGCCAAGGCCCACAAGGGTCAGAGTGTGGGTCTCGGGAGACAACTTCCAGCTTTGGAACCACACCGTGCCAGGACTGACATTCGACAGTCAACTCTCTTTTGCGGGGAAAAGCCCGATGTTGCCTCAACACGCTTACAACTTTGCCATCGGAGTGTCGTGTCGTGTCATTTCAATTATTTGTTTTTTTTATTTACCCCCTTTGTCTCCATCTTCAGGTCTCAAGGGTCCGTGCAGCGCTCCAAATGCCTTTTTTTTTTTTTTTTTTTTTTTTTTTTCCCCATGCAGATTCGAATCAAGAATCAAGAAACCTCAACTTTCCCTGGCACCGAATATAGCGATTTTTGAACTGCTTAAGACGATCCCCAGCATATGATACAGACCCAAGAGTTGACACCGGGCTGGCGCGGATGGACTGGCATACTGAAACCCTGGGACTTGACAGCCTCGCTTCCACTCCACAGACCAGTCAGCTACATCAATGCCACGCTATGTACGCTGGCTAACCCCAAGATACTCGCTCAAAGATTGCCCAGACCATAAACACAAAGTTCATCAACTCCATGACCATGATGACAGTGTCACAGCTTTATCTGCTCCCCCAGCTTCCTGCTCTTTTCCATTCTCCAGAGGCACTCAGTCTGGGGTCGGTTCAACATCCCCCGGGTGGTCTCTCCCAACAACTAACATGCATTATAACCCTTCTAGGCATCATGAAACGTCACCGCAAGCTTCTCGACTTAATAGTCACATTATGCGTGTTGTGACAACTGATTCTGTCGGCCTTATGCCGCTGTAACCGAGACCGAGTTGCCACCGTATACGGCTGTGGCCACCTTCGCGTTCAGAGACCCCACCGGTGTGGTGACGGCCAGGCCGATAGTCACCTGGAAGAAATCGACGAGAAGCTTTTTGGTGGCGTTGGCCGATCGTGGCGTCTTCCTGATGGCCGCCCACCCTCTCCACGTAAGGTAGTGAGTTGCGACTTGACGCTCTTCAGTACAGCTGTCGGCTGGAATGCGATCCTAAAGGCGGTCCCCATACTTACTCGTCACATTTAGGAGACTGAAGAATGTCCTGCTCTGTGGTACTTATTCCAGTACCAATGGAACTATACTCACTACCCTTGCTGTCCTTCCCTTTCTCCACCTCAAAGGGAGGCTGCTCGCGCGAACCAGGACTTGAAAACCAGTCTCCCTCGCAGCCTCGCGCTGCAGTCCGGGAGGCCGATTCTCGCCAAGCTCCTGCCGAGGCGGACTTTACAATGCTGGACAAAGCAGATATTGTGGCCAAACACGCCGATGAGACGCGGACGCAAAGGAGCAGAGGCGCTGTTGGTAGAGGCTGCCTGTGATTAAATAGACACCCGGCATTGGAGAGCGTAATGTTTGTTTGTCACCAGAGGAAGGGAAAGGGGGGGGGGGGGGGGGGGAAGTTTGCAAAGCGCACTCTCAATACTTAGATATCCTTGCTTTGGGACCATACAACTACATGAGGTAAGGGTGCCAGCCACCAGTTTTATTTCTTCAGCTTCCTGGCACCTCATAATGATGCCATGATCTCAGGCAACTTGGTTCATTCTTCCACATGGGTATCGTCTAACTCCAAACTACCTAATCTCAATCAAACATCTCGCTAATCTCCTCGCCCTCGTCCGGGGTAACCGCCAACTCTAGCAGCTCGTGTGCCAGCTCCACCGTCTCGGCATCGATTCCAGCTTCGAGCACGAGATCCTCCTCTGCAAAGTTGAGCCTTGCCAACGCCAAAAAGTAGCGCTGGGAGCCGCCGTAAGAGGCAGCCAGTTTCGTCGACGTGTTAGCCACGTCGGATGTCTGTGGGTTTGTGATGAGAAAGTGCAAGAGCCAAGTGCCCTGTGAAATGATGTGACAGAGGAGTTCTGCAGGATCAGGCTCCGGGTCCAAAACCTCTTCAGGTGCCTCAGCTGCCGCCTCCTCGCAGCCCGCTCTATCCACGTCCATGGCCTCGGCGCTGTTCTCATCCTGGGTGCCCATGTCCATCTCGTCACTTCTCGCTGGCAGGGATCTCACAAGGCCCTCCTCCTTCGTTGTCTTGCGCGGTAAGTCGGAGTCATACAGCTTGTCAATGGCCCAACACAGAATGGTGACGAGGCGTGGAATGGCAACATCGCTCTCGGCGATCTGCAGCGCGCCAAATGGGCTCGTCGCAAGGGTCGTGAGCGTCCCCAACGCCGCCGACCTGGCTACGACGTCTTTCACGAACCTCGAGGTTGCCCATCGCGGGGGATCGCAGAGGAATGACGAAACGCAATCGATCAGAGTGGCAGAGATCGCACCAAGACTCCTCACCTCGGCACGACCGCTTGACGAGTCCGTTGCCGAAGACGGGATGGGTCCGATGCTGTCAGTAGCCACTGAGGTCCGCAGCAGGGACATCATGGCGAGCCAATCTGCCTCTGGATGCTTTGGGGAAAGCATCATGAGAACAAAATCAAACTCCATTGTCCGCCAAAACTCCAGTTGTGAATTTGGTGTGCCGGGCTCTTCGGAAAGCCGGGGTAGGCACCCCAATGCTGTGAGTGAGAGAAGGCAGAGACATTGCGTGACGTCGATGTTGAGACAGAGCTGCCGCACTACGGCATCCGGATGCTCGGAGAGGTCGCCGTCAACGCTATTGAGACGCGGAAGCGCCACGAGGCGGCAGGTTGTGGCGCAGACAGGGACCAAAGACGAAATGATGTGCGGCGCAACCTCGACCGTATTCAGCTCGAGCGTGTACAAGATCAGGGCGACAATATGGTAAATGGGCGCATAGTATCGCTCAGAAAGACATTGGCGCCACATTTCAATGAGCATGTCGGCAAAGTCGATCAGAAGGCGGAGCGGCTCCCCTGCATTGCCCATCTGGGGCAGTTTCTGGAGAACAATGGCGGCGAGGGAGTTTTTAGGGTCCGACGGGAACGTGCAGCGGGAGAAGAGGTCAAACGTCGGTGGCTGACCGTGCATCGCGGCGTGGTCCAGGAAGAGCCGCAAATACTGCAAGTTGGTTGTTAACGGGGTGCAAGATGTCGGATGGAACAGACTTACATCAGATGGCGGGGCCAGAGAGAGAGACGAGAGGGTGAGAGTTGACACGCGATTTGGATGCACGTCATCAAAAACCGCATCTCCCCCGTCTGTCTCTAGGGCAAAGGTCGGGCTGTCGACAGCTGGCCGTTTCCGCTTCCCTTTGGTTGGGGTGCGCTCTGAAGGAGGCAGGGTGGAAGGGCCCGAGTCCTTCCTCCGCAGTGTCTGGCCCTTGGTTGGGCTGGACAGGACCTCGACACCATCAAACCCATCAGCAAGCCCCCAGGTCCTGTCTTTCCTCGGTGTTGCTGGGCCATCCTTCCGCTTTGACTTTACCCGGCCGAGTTCCTCCCTAAGATCCTGGCGGGCAAACTGCAGCTCGGTCGCCGTGGTCCGTTCTGCGGCCCTTGCCTGCTCAGCAATGCGCTCCTGCTTGGCGATCTGCTCGAGATTTTCCTTCTTCAGGCGTGCGACCTCGGCGTCGTGTGTGACTCGAGCCTTGTCATATTTGGACCGCAAGATGGAGGCTTCCCCTTTTGCAGCGGTCAGGTCCGACTCGAGCTCAGACAGACGGGCCTGGAGTGCAGCGATAATCTCGTTTTGTTGCTGCGGCCCAGCGCCGTGGCGGGTTTGTGATGCTGGGGCTGGGTAGGGCCGGGAGACTGGCAGAGGGGGGCGGGCAAACTGCGACTGCTGTGGCGGCTGTTGCGGCCGGGTCGAGGGGGGAGGCTGGTATCGCTGCGAGGGGCCAGTCGGTCGGTGAGTCAGAGGATATTGCGGCCGCGCCGGATAGGATGGCCTCGGGGGCGGCAGATGTTGATTCCAGCTCTGTGTGCCGGCGAGACCGGTGCCGTGGCGGGCTTGCTGCAGGGCTTGCTGCTGGTGGATGGGCAGGGCCTGCTGGGGCGGGGGCCGGGGCGGGGGTTGCGCGTGCTCGTCGATCACGACGGTGTCGTCGAGGTCGTCGTCCTCAAATTCGTACTCGAATGCATTGTGTTGCGTCGTCGGTGCCGCCTGTGACTGGGCTAGCTTCTGGGCTTGGGTGAACTGGATGGCCTGGTCTTCGAGTTCCTGCAGCGCCGATTCGTTGAGGGCGTCCAAACCATCGTCCGAAAACTCATCCATGGCCGCAGATGCTTGCGTACAACGCCAGGCTCGGCCATGCCATCGGAGAACCTCGCAACTGTGTTCCTGGTTGTGTCCTTCTCAGCCTGATTCAGCTTGCAATCGGAGTCGCGATTGGAGAGCGGCGCGTCAAACACGTCAAACACATCAAACACGCCGGCCATTAACATCCCGAATCCCTGCAGCTGTTCAGCACGGCACGCACAGGCACCGCCTGCCTGCCCCTGCTACCCTGGAAGCTGGGCGTCGGCGCCTCAGGGTCCCGCCAGTGGGGCCCATCCCCAGCATCTGATTCGCGGTGATGGTCTCCGCTGCTCCCAGAATGCTGTTGGGCCAAATCCGCCATGGATGATTGTATTTTGAATCCAACCGGGCATTCTGAATTTACAGGAAGGGCAGCGACGTGGACTTGACAATTGTATTACTTTCGGAATCATCGCTAATCTTGTAGCTTTATTGGAAGCCACAAGAGACTTCTTTTGTTTGAAGCCTTGCAGTCGTGGACCTGGACTTTCGTTGTGTGGTTGTGTCGTGGTGTGCTGCAACTTCTGATGCAGTTCGCTGTGCGTCATTGCCGGCTCGTTGAAGAACAGGCCCCACTTTTAGGCCCTGCTGGGCTGGGATTGACGTACAGGACCCCAAACCTCGAAATTTCAGACGTCAATTCCTGCCAGTCTGCGCCTGGAACCCTCGGACCTCCAGCATCCCATCCCCGCGCCTCCATCGTGCACCCCCAGCGACCAGACACAGTTCACTCGTTGTCCTCCGACCGCGACAACCGACGGCGACGACAGCCCGCTTCCTCCCGCCGCCCCGCGCGTTGCTGATCAGCTGCCGCGCCCGCTTCTCCGCAATCCTGCGGCCCGCTGCTCTCTCGCCGAACGAGCCGAAAGTCGAGGCCCCGGTCCGACTTGATTCGCGTTTCCTCCCCAAGCCTTCACCAACCGCCTGTCCACTGCTCTCTCGCGTTTGCAGCACTCAGGCTGTTTTTGAGAGCATCATCAAACACCCCAGCATCCCAGAGATCATTGTTTTGCCATGACGGGCCGCTCTCGCCGGGGGGTCAAGTTCCCCCACAACTCCAAGCATACCAATGGCCAATCCGAAGGCCGTCGCGCCAGCTTCAGCGATGTGAGCGAAGAAGGGTCGCCCACCAAAATGAGGTCCAGCGGGACTCTCGAGAACATCCAGGAGGTACGTACCCTGCGAAGGGAATTGCTTGGATGGCCTTGCTAGTGTTCTCAGGTTGACCCTCGAGGCTGCAGAAATCCCCTACCCCTGAGCAGCAGCAACAGTCGGACTACGAGAAGAAAAAGGCCAACTTCATCACGCGTACCTTTTGGACCTTTGTCATGATTGGGCGCTTCTTCGCCGCGCTGTTCATGGGCCACGTCTACATCTTGGTCATCATCACGGCAGTCCAGATCGTCTCGTTCAAGGAGGTCATCGCTATTGCCAATGTCCCGAGCCGCGCCCGCGACCTCCAATCGACCAAGAGCTTGAACTGGTACTGGTTGGCCACCACCATGTACTTCCTGTACGGGGAGAGCGTGGTCTACTACCTCAAGCATATCGTCTTGGTGGACAAGGTCCTGCTGCCGCTCGCGACGCATCACCGCTTCATCAGCTTCATCCTCTACGTGTTTGGTGCGTCTTTTGTGTTTCTGGGCTGCCGCGTCCTTGAATCCATGCTGACTTTCCCACCTCCTCTTCCAGGCTTCGTGTTCTTCGTCGGATCCCTCAAGACTGGCCACCTCAAGTTCCAGTTTTCGCAGTTTGCTTGGACCCACATGGCTCTCTTCCTCATCGTCGTCCAAGCGCATTTCATCATGAACAACGTCCTCGAGGGCATGATCTGGTTCTTCCTGCCCGCGGCCCTCGTCATCACGAACGACATCTTTGCCTACATCTGCGGAATCACGTTCGGTCGGACCCAGCTCATCAAGTTGTCCCCTAAGAAGACGGTCGAGGGTTTCGTCGGCGCCTGGGTCATGACGGTCCTCTTCGGCATCGTCCTCACCGACATCCTGCTGCGCTCCAAGTACTTCATCTGTCCCGCGACAAACCTAGGGGCCAACATCTTCAGCGGATTGGACTGCGACCCGAACCCCGTCTTCATCCCCCGCACTTACTCGACCCCGCAGCTGTTCTTTCTGCCGCCCAACTACACCCTCAGCGTCACCATGCCACCCATGCAGATTCACACTTTCTTCTGGGCCAGTTTCGCCTCTCTCATCGCGCCGTTTGGCGGCTTCTTTGCGTCTGGCCTGAAGCGGACCTTCAAGATCAAGGACTTTGGCGACTCGATCCCCGGCCACGGCGGCATGACGGACCGCATGGACTGCCAGTTCATCATGGGCCTGTTTGCCTTCATCTACTATCACACCTTCATCGCCTTCAAGCGGTCGTCGGTCACGCACGTCATGGAGTTGGCCATCATGGAGTTGACGTCGGACGAGCAGATGGAGGTCATCACCGGCGTCTTGAAGTATCTGACCAACCAGGGTGTTGTCAAACCCGATGTAAGCAACCCCAACGTCAACCCCCCCCCAGATAATGCGCCGGGACAATGACCTAACAATCTTGCAGACACCGGCCGCTTTCGAGAAGCTTCTGACGGCAAGCAAGCAAGTATGATAGAGTTGGATAGTTGGGACTTGGCGGTTGCAGGCGGCAACCGGGACGGTGCATTTCCCCTGGCGTTCGGTTTTCAACAAGCGGACTTTCGGATCCTGTGTATGTGTTTGAGACGTCCTTGACGCCCAACTTAGCGTGGCCGTGAACACTGGGTAGCACATTGTATCAATAATTAGCATTGGATTCCAGCTGTATCGTGCTGTGTGATGGTGGAGAGGTTGCCTCGGAAGGTCTGCGCTTTAAGCAGAAGGGTAATCGCAAGTCAACTGTATTACCAGTTGGAAGAGGTGGAATAAGGCGAGGACCGTGAGAAAGATGCCCGCGCTCTTCAAAATTCGAGAAAGCCAGTTGATTTTAAGGAGGACCCTCGTCTGAGTGTCGGGCGGGGTGGCGTCCCGATTATTGAGAACAAGTCTTGCAGTCACTCTGCGCTCAAATAGGAAAGTTGCGACCAGGGCTGCACTCATGGTAAAGGATACATTTTTTTTCCAAGACGCTGGCCAATATGCGCAATATATACAAGTTACAACAATTCATTTCAGGTTCGTCATCCCTCATCCCCTTTGCATCATCCCTCATTGCTCGTTGACAAACAAGCCGGCCATGCCCATGCCGGTGCCAATGCACATGCTCGTCAGAAGGATCTTCTTGCCGCTCTTCCTGCACTCGCTCAGGCCCGTGACGATCTGGCGCGCGCCGGTGGCGCCGAGCGGGTGGCCGAGGGCGATGGCGCCGCCGCGGGGGTTCATCTTGGCCCAATCGAGGCCGAGGTTGTCGCGGCAGTAGACAGCCATGCTGGCAAAGGCCTCGTTGATCTCGACGACATCAACATCAGCGAGGGAGATGTTGTGCTGGGCGAGGAGCTTGGGGATGGCGACGGTCGGGCCGATGCCCATGATGCGAGGGGCGAGGCCGGCGGTGGTCGAGCCGACGTACTTGGCCAGGATGGGCTGGCCGAGCTTGATGGCGGTGGAGCGCTTCATCAGGAGAACAGCGGCAGCTGTGTGGTCTGTTAGTGATGTGCCATCTCTGGGCGTCGGAATCCGATTACGAACCTCCGTCGGTGACCTGGCTGGCATTGCCGCCGGTAGTGGTGGGGCCCCACTGGGGGAAAGCGATGCGAATCTTGCCGAGGCTCTCGGCCGTGGTGCCGGGGCGGATGCCGTCATCCTTGGTGAGGGTGACCTCCTTCAACTCGCCGTTGGCGTCCTTGACCTTGGTCTTGATGGGCACAATCTCGTCGTCGAACAGACCCGCCTTCTGGGCCCTCTCGGCACGCTGGAAGCTCTCGGCGGCGTACTTGTCCATCTCCTCACGGGTGATGCCGAAGTCGCGGCTGACGTTCTCGCTCGTCCAGCCCATGGGCTGCATGCAGTCCGCAGACTCCTGCGACTGCTTGGTCACCTCCTCGTCAAAGGGCTTCTCGAGGGCGTCGCCGCCGATCGTCATCTGCTCGGCACCCATGGCAATGCCGACCTCGATGGACCCGGCGCTGATGGCGTGAGCAATGTCGGCAACGGCCTTGAGACCAGAGGAGCAGAAGCGGTTCAGGCTGTAGCAGCTGGATGTGTTGGGGAAGCCGGCGGCCAACGAGGCAGCGCGCAGCTTGTACGAGGCCTTGCCGTCCGAGACCTGTTGTTGAGCAAGTCAGCTTCGCAATCCAGAAAGACGATGGGTTGGGCGCGGAAGGGGACGCACGTTGCCGAGGGCAATGTCCTCGACGAGGGCAGGGTCGAGGTTGCTCCGCTCCCGCACCTCCTTGAGCAGGGCGTAGACCATGTACTCGAGGCTGGTGTCCTTGAAGCCGCCCTTCCTCGCCTTGGTCAGGGGTGTCCGGACGGCGAGTGTGATGACGATGTCGTCGGCATTCTTGGAGGTGCTGTTGCGAAATGCGTTAGAGAGCGTTCTCGGTGCGCTGCGAGGTGTGCAAGCGTGCAAGGGAGGCTTACATCTGGTTGAGCGCGCTGCCCGGAGACAGGTGCTTGAGAATGGAACCGAGCCGTTCGACAGCCATTGTTGCGGAGTGGGAGCGGGAGTGGGATGGGAGAGGACAAGAATGAGTTGTTGGTGGTGGTCAAGTCAGAGAAGCATCGACGACGCAGCTTTTTGCAACTGGCAACGCCTCAGATATAGGAGGCGACGTCGGCGGTGGATCGCGACAGCGTGGTGGTTGCCATTGAAGTGTGGGGTCCGGTTTGCCGAGGCATCTCTCGGTCCTCGTCAGTGACGGGTGCAATATCTGGGGTAAAGTGACCCGAGCCCAGCGCGGGCTGTCTCGGCTCTGCGGGGGCTGCCGTCCAACTCGCCAGCGGCACGCCGACCAGGCCACGGGCTCCACTGTCGGCAGTTGCACCGCGTCCCCTGGATCTCACATAAAACCTTCCACGTTCCCCAGGGACAATTTGAAGCCACGGATCGTCTGATGTACGATTGTTTCCCTCAACTGCGTCCAATGTGCCGTCTGCGTCCAAGGCACACACGCATTGTAGACCAGTTCGCCCCAGTCGGCCCCTGGGACACCACATGCAAAGCTCCAAGCTGTTGATGCGCAGGTCGAGGCAATGGTGACGGGTTCCTCATCCCATCGCCTGCCTCGACTCTGCAGTTGGAGTATCATTAGTCTGGATGTTAAACCAGCATCGAAGGTCCGGTAAGTCTGGCCAAAGAGCGACTTTTTGAGAAAAATTGGATGATTGGACCAGCCGAACGCTCCGTGCGTGTTCTGGGCAATCTCAGGCTCTGCACGCAAAAAAAAGAGGGATGTGCGCTGAGGTGCGCTGGAACCCTGCATTCTCGTAAGAGGCAAGCACGGCGGGTCAACCGCAGCCTGAACAATGCAGCATCGATCCGAGCATCCGTCTCAGCCCTCCAGAGGGACGTCATCCGTCCTGTCTTTGAAGATCGCCACCGCTATCGATTGGATGGTGCCTTGACGGCGGCCCTGCGCGTGGCTTGGCACTGCCCTCTGGGGCTCGCTCTATCGACCGCTAGTCCCAAATGGTCAAGCGCCCATGCAGGGCGACTCCACCAAAGATTGGCAGACCTGGTTCTGGGCACTGGGCATCCTCAACTTTCAGCTCCTGTTTGACCACAAGAAAACCCATTCTGTCCCCAGCTGGACGTCGGTCCGAAATGGCCTCGTTTCTTGTCCAGCTCTCCCCATTTCGTGTTTCCTGACATTTTTTTGGTTGAGGTCTGCTTGCCGACGAGTCACTCGTTATTTCCTCAAGTCGGCAGCAACCAGCGAGAGAACCGCACTTCTTTCCATTGAGAGCGCGACCCCTTTTTTATTTTCCCCTGCCGAGCCTCCCGGATCTCGAGGACAACAGACGGCCTTGCGTGCGTGGTCTTGCCCAACCCTCGACCCTTTACAGCCCGTGGTCTTGAACTGCCCCTGGCTCGCGCCACCTTGAACCGAAGACACCAGCTGTCCTACGAGCCATTCGTTGGAAACTCCCTCCGATTCACTTCGCCATGCTCCTGCACCCCGCAGCTTTCGCCGCCTTGCTGGCGGCGGTCCCTTCGTTCATCGCTCCCGTGGCCGCCACGTCCTCCCCGAAGCGCGGCCTTGTGTTTACGCCGAACAAGACCACACGAGCCGACGACACCATCTGGGTCAAGAAGCCGACAAGTCTGACTTGGTACTACAACTACAAGCCGACCCCCGACTCGACATACGATGGCATCCCGCAGTCCGAGTTCGAGTTCGTCCCCATGATGTGGGGTGCGCCGTCAACCGCCGGCGATACCTCGTTCCTGACCACTGTGAAGGGCCTGATCAAGGACAAGGGGATCAACATCACGAACGTGCTGTCGTTCAACGAGCCCGACGGTCCGTTCGTGTATGGCGGAAGCAGCATGGAACCCTCCGCTGCCGCCCAGATCTGGGTCAACAACATGATTCCGCTCCAGGACATGGGCGTCCGCGTGGGTCTGCCGGCGTGCACTGGAGGATCGACTGGCCTGCCATGGCTGCAGAATTTCCTGTCTGAATGCTCCAAGCTTGTCAGCACCGACGACGAGAAGAAGAACTGCACGTACGACTTTGTCACGATCCACTGGTATGGCAACTTCGAGGGGCTGGCGAGCCATATGGGACAATATTCGGCTGCGTGAGTCTTGCCCTGCATATAATAACCCTTAGGCTTTCTGAACAGCCTTGACTCATCCGATGCACATGCAGGTTCCCCAACAAGACCATGTGGATCACCGAATACAATCTCAATAACCAGGATTTGAAGACAACGCAGTCCTTCTACAATATGTCGGCCGAATACTTTGACCGCCTGGACTTTGTCGAGCGTTATTCCCTCTTCGGCGCCTTCCGCAGCGACGTGTCTAATGTCGGGCCCAACGGCGCCATGCTCAGCGCTGGTGGCAACCTCACCGACATTGGCGCCTGGTACCTTGGCCGCCAGGCAACCGGCGTGCTGCCCACCCAAGGCTCGGGTTTCCGCTCGGTCGTTCCACAGGCCAGCATGGTCGTCCTCAGCGCCGCCTTTGCCGTTGCTATGTTCCTGTGACGAGGTCTAGATTGATCTTTGTGGCACAACCCTGGCGGGAGATCACCGCGTGGCGTTTTCTGTTCCTTGGGCATATTCAGACATATTTGTGCATCTACATGTACACCGGCGTTTTTCTTGGCATCTGCAATGTATTGCATCTCACATGTACAACATTTACTAGACCGGCCATGTGGGGGTTCAGCTGGGCTCATGTTGTCAGGGGCGTGGCTCCAGGTCTTGGTTACAGAAGATGATGGATTGGTAGAGGTTTGTGAAACATGGGCGTGGTTCCGGTTGGTTGGTTTGTGTTAGCAACATTCGAGGCTCTCGGAGTGGTCCTAATCAGGTTTGAGACAAGGGGTACCTGTCGGCTGTCTCGAACATTCGCACCACCTTCTGAATTCGAGTCGGGGTTGGGACTCCGTAAGACATGCCAGAATACAGAGTCCGATCTCCGGTTCCCGACCGGTGGCGCACCGAACCATTCAGTGATATTTCAATGGGCGGCTGTTATCACTCTGACGCTCCGTCCTATCCACGAACATCGTTGCTCTTCGTGTGGCCTTTGGTTGTTACAAAGTAAGAGTTATGCACCGTGATCGAGTGAACAGCGCTGAGGAGGGTGGCCGTGCTGGGCTCGGCCCAGGCCCGTCCAGCCCCAGGGCACTGTTGACTGAAGCCGATGTACTGTTTCCCGTGCTTGATTCAACAGCCTGCATGAGCAGGTGGATAGAGAGTGGCCCCAGCTAACTCGCATGACAATGGTAGAATGTGCGGATCAGGAGGAAAACTGACAAGGCCATCCTGACGATTCTTGTCTGGGTTTACTTTCTCCAGGTACCTCATCCATCCTCCCTCCTCGCCCCTTTGCGCGAGCCCGTAACTCACACAGCACCCAGGTCCTTGACAAGATTGTCCTCGGCTTGAGCGCCCTTTTCGGGCTGAGGGAAGACACACACCTCGAAGGAAACCAGTACTCAATCGTCGCAGCTATGGCTCCAGCAGCCCAGCTGGTGTGGCAGCCCTTCTCCTCTGTCCTCATCGTCAAGCTCCGTCACCGCATCTTGATGCCGGCCATGGTGCTGGGCTGGGGCCTTGTCCAAGTCTGCACGCCGGCGTGCAGCAGCTTTCCCGGCTTGCTGGCTAACCGGTTTTTCCTTGGATTGTTTGAGGCAGGTTGTCTCCCCCTCTTTTCCGTCATCACGAGCCAGTGGTATCGACGATCCGAGCAGCCGATGCGAGTTGCACTTTGGTTCGGCACCAACGGGCTGGCAACCATGGTGGCGGCTGGTCTTTCATACGGTCTCGGCCACATAGAATCAGGAGTTCTGGCGCCATGGCAGTGGTGAGTGCAGCTCGCTATATGCTCAGCTACTATTGATTGGAGGCAGAACTGACGCGAGACATTGGCAGGATATATTTGGTCACCGGCCTTCTGACCGTTGTCACCGCGCCGTTCATCTACTGGCGGCTAGACGATGAGGTCGCTTCGGCACGGTTCTTGACTGCAGAGGAGCGGCTCCAGGCCCTGGAGCGGCTTCGAGCTAACCAGACTGGAGCGGGGACCCGACATCTCAAGTGGCATCAGGTCGTTGAGATGTTCTTGGACTTCAAGTGCTACCTCTTTGCCGCAATGACCCTCGCCATCATTCTCGGCGCTCAGGTATCTTTCACGTTCGGGCCCCTCATTCTTAAGAGTTTCGGCTTCGACAAGTTCACGACAACCCTCCTCAACATTCCCTTTGGCGCGCTCCAATGCACCATCATGCTTATTGCGGCATGGGCAACAACCAAAATGCGGTGGAAGTCGCCGGCGCTCATGGGGATGCTGGCATTGATCTTGACCGGCCTCGTGTTGCTGTACGCTCTGCCACGAAACCATTCTTACCTCCCCGGTCTGCTCACTGGCTATTACTTGCTGGCCTTCAACTTTGGCTGCATCAACCTCATTGTCTCGTGGATCTTGGCCAACACGGCGGGACAGACCAAAAAGTCCACCATGATGGCCTTGTTCAATGCTGCCTCGGCGACGGGTGCCATCGTTGGCCCGCTGCTCTTCGACGCGGCGGATGCGCCTGAATACCATTCCGGCCTCCGCAGCACCACGGGGGTGTTTGCAGCGCTCTTTGTCATTGTCCTGCTGCAAGTAGGCAACCTGATGCTGCTAAACAAGTTACAAGTCCGACGGCGCATTGCCAACGGCAAACCCGCTCATATCCATGACCACTCCATGGAGAGTAAATATGTGGACATGCGCTTGGAGAATGACGGGGCCATTGGAGATCAAGCGTTCGCGGATTTGACGGATCGTGAGAATGACGAGTTTGTCTATGTGTACTAGGAGGAAGCCGTGCGTTGTCCGGGACTCGGGCAGAGGGAGCGTCTGGGAAGGATGCCCCCTTTAGAGCCTTGGCTGTCCCACGTCCCCGCAAGCCGGACTCGTCGGGTTACCCATGGTGGTTAGCCGGAACGGCGAGTATGGATCCCGAGCGCGTATCTGCCCGTCGACGAATACCGGGCGAAGCCCCGGACCCCGCCCGGGGGGCGTTTGGGGCCTCCTCCTCCCGTGCGTCCCGGCTAAATGCGGGAGTGGAGCTGTCGTGTTCTTGGACCTTTGGTGCCTCCAACCCACTTCACACCCCTCACTCTAGTCTCTTGCCATTCTCGATATTGAAAATAGGGGGTTCGACTCTTTGAATAACGCCTTGCACTCTCCTTCCTTCATCAAGCACAAGTGAATGCGTTTGACGACAACATCCAAGCACCATGCCGCAAGTCCGCAACCCCATCCTTCCGGGCTTCAACCCAGACCCATCCATCCTCCGGGTCGGGGATGACTACTATATTGCCACTTCGACTTTTGAATGGTATCCAGGTGTCCAGATTCACCACTCCCGGGACCTTGCCAACTGGGAGCTGGTCATCCGACCCCTCAACCGCAAGAGCCAGCTGGACATGCGTGGAGATCCTGACAGCTGCGGCGTCTGGGCGCCATGCTTGACCCACGACGGCGAGAAGTTCTGGCTTGTGTACACAGACGTCAAGCGCAAGGACGGCTCATTCAAGGACGCGCACAACTACATTGTCAGTGCGCCCGCCATTGAGGGACCTTGGTCCGACCCCTTTTACATCAACTCGTCCGGCTTCGATCCGTCCTTGTTCCATGATGACGATGGCCGGAAGTGGTTCGTGAACATGCTCTGGGATCACCGCCGCCGCCCCCTGCTTTTTGAGGGCATTGCGCTGCAGGAGTTTGACCCCAAGGCAGGGAAGCTTGTCGGGCCACGCAAGAACATCTTTCAGGGCACCGACCTCGCACTCGTCGAGGGTCCTCATCTTTACAAGCGCAATGGATGGTATTACCTCCTAACAGCCGAGGGTGGAACGGGATACGAACACGCATGTACTTTTGCGCGCTCCCGGGACATCTGGGGGCCGTACGAGACACACCCCCAGCAGTACGTCTTGACGACCAAGGACCACCCGAACGCAGCTCTCCAGCGTGCAGGCCACGGCGATATCGTCGACACACCCGATGGCCGCACTTATCTCGTGCATCTGACCGGCCGGCCAACGACGCAGTTCCGCCGCTGTGTCTTGGGCCGCGAGACCGCCATTCAGGAAGCATACTGGGGTGATGACGACTGGCTGTATGTCAAGAACGGCCCCGTTCCCAGTCTCTTCGTCGAGCTGCCCGCTGCCCGCGACGAGGACAAATACTGGGCAGAGCAGCGATACACCTTCGAGTCTGGGCTACACAAGGACTTCCAGTGGCTACGCACTCCCGAGACAGATCGGATCTTCAAGACAGACCGTGGGAAGTTGACGCTTATCGGCCGCGAGAGCGTCGGGTCCTGGTTTGAGCAGGCGCTGGTTGCCCGGCGGCAGACGCACTTCTCCTATGACGCCGAGACGGTCATCGATTTCTCGCCCACCGACGAGCGCCAATTCGCCGGGCTGACTGCGTACTACTGCCGCTACAACTTCTTCTACCTGACTGTGACGGCGCACTCCGATGGCAAGCGGGAGCTGCTCATTATGTCGTCCGAGGCCTCTTTCCCGATTGGCAGCCTCAAGACTCCCTTCCCAGAACCTGTCCCGCTCCCCAACGACGGCAAGGTCAAGCTTGCCCTGACCATCCGAGGCAAGGAGCTGCAATTCTACTATGCCCTCGAGGGCGAAGAGCTCAAGAAGGTTGGCCCAGTTTTCGATGCAAGCATTGTGTCAGACGAATGCGGTGGCCACCAGCTGCACGGCAGTTTCACAGGCGCTTTTGTAGGTGTTGCCGCTTCAGATTTGAACGGGACGGCTGCGGAGGCGAGCTTCGATTATTTTGTGTACAGGCCGGTTCAGCACAAGAGTGATCGATACGAGATCTAAGAGCAGGAACTCGCTGCATATTGTATTAGTTGATGGGGTTTCCGGATTCTTTTAGAGAGCTCAGCTTGATCGTATCTGTTCGGATTCTAAAATTGACAACAGTCTCGCGCAACGATATGCCAACCCTTGTTTGATCTCGGCTCTTTTCGGTTCTGTGATTTGTAACTTTTCCTCTCTTTGACGAGACACATACATCTCACGCATCTGTTGCCGTCAAGGACGGTGCCAGGGAGGATCTAGTTTTGCTTAATGCGGTATAAATTTGGGTGCATCAACTGACATGAACCGGTTGTGATTCCGATAACTATCCCTCTTGCCCAGTTGCCCACAACTCAAGTGGCCGCTTTTGGCATTGATCAACACAACACGAAGTCTCCCTTTTTAACGCACATTCCTCCCGCAAAGATACCACTGGAGACGTGAGGAACCTGGAATATGATACCTTATGGAATTGGAAGACTGCATGGCAACCTTGATATGACGGATCCGGCAATATGACTTCTACATCCGGATTCTTGTTGGCGAGCGGCATTCAGTTTCGAGAACGGGCTGCATTTAGAGAGATTGGCGTCATTGTATTTATTGGGCTTCACTTCACCAGTCGTCATCGCCAAGTTCTCCTTATTAGAACTCCTCCATCCTTCTCTTCTCCCAATCACTCAACACACACGAATTTTACTGCCTCGACTCCTCGCAACCCTCAGGTACGCACACCAACCAACCGCAAACATGGGGACCGTGTCAAGAGTGCTCCTAGTTTTACTTCATCTTGGACAGCTCGCTTGTGGTGCCATTGTGCTCGGGATTCTGGGGCGATTTTTCTTCCTAGTCGGCGATGCCGGGGTTATCGATCCCAGCGCGCGGCTTGTCTACACAGCTTGTATCGCTGCCCTCACAATTATCGCCGCAATTGTGTTCGTCGCCCCTTTTGCCTACTCGTTTTGGTCCTTTCCGATCGACATCTTCCTCTTCGCGGCTTGGCTGGTCGCCTTCTGCGTATGCGAGACGGTGAGTGGATTCCAGACTCCAGTGGCCATATGGATGCTGATTAGAAATGGCAGCTTACTGGAATCAACACATGCGAATCAAATTGGTTCAGGACGTATTGGGGCTTTTACTGGGGCCGCTGGTACACAATCGCCTCCCCCGGGGTCGACGTCATGTGGACCGGCTGCTCGGCCTGGCGCACAGTGTTGGCATTCTCCTTCATTGCCGTAGGGCTTTACCTGCTAAGTGCTCTACTGGTAGGACTTTTTGTCAAAAGACAGTTCTATGATGAACTCCAGGAGCTTATCTAACTGCGTGTATTGATTAGGTCATCTATTGGACGCTCGAGTATGGCAACATCAAGTCGAGAACCAGGGGTTTCTTTCGGTGAGCAGCCACTTTCAATGTTGAGCCAATAGACCTTGACACTGACAGCAGATGTTTCCATCACAGGAGACACTGGGAGCGCCGAAATGCGTTTGGAAAGCCCATAACTGTCGAAACGGCGAACCGTGGCCCGGTGACAACTGAGACAAACCAGCATGCCGCATCGCCAGCTCAAAATATGGAATCAACTGCTGTTACGGCAGCCGGGCCTGGGACGACCGCCATAACGGGAGCGGCACAGCCCTGAGTGTAGAGACTCGCAGGGTTTTGATGGGCTAACCCGTGAGCTGGAGGATTTTACACAGCCCATTCGTACTGAGAGGTTGAACAGTTAGGCCATCAACAAGGAAAGTTGATCTTTATGAACCAAACGACCACTTACGTACCATGATAGGTGCAGTCACGGATTGAAGCAGGTCTCACAAGCATGTAGTGAAGTAATAGTTTCATTAAGTTGGGCTCGGAACCATGACGCCCATTGCAAGACGCATTTGTGTTGGTACTTGACAAGTCAACCTGCTCCGCTACTTCAAGTCATCATCTGGATGGTTTCGTCCAACGTGATTCAAGCCCCGCAACTGCACCAAACTCGTCTCGTCGTCCTCGTATTGCACGGCGAATGTCTGTTCGCGAATGATCCCCATCGGCTTCGTGGAAACCGTATCAGAGCTACTCCCCGGGTCGGGTTGTGTAGTGCTCGGTTTCGATACGCTTGTCAAGTCCCTGAGTGTGCGCCCCTGGCTGGTGCGGATCTTGCTGGATAGTACTTGACCACCGCCCGAGGGGTAGTATCCTTTCGCGTAGCTGCTTCCGCCACCCAGCGCAGGGAACAACCGGACCAACAGCAGTCGCAGCGTTGGCATGCAGGTACATACAATGCCGACGTTAATCTCGACCGTGGACCAGAGCGAGACAGGAAAGTTGTCCCATGTTGCGTTGCTGGACTTGCCAAAGGTGACAAGAGCTTGCAGACGGATAATCGAGACAACGGTCACGCTATCGCAGGGTCAGCTTGAACCATCTGCAAAAAGAGGGAACGGTAGGCCACTTACAAGGTGCCGACGCAGAACATGAGAGCCACTCCAATCTTCTTCTTCCAGTGGAGGTTCAGGGTTTTGAGCTGGGCGAGCGGAATGGCCAACATCCAGATATCAAGCGCAATGCTGATCCCGGCGTTTGCCCACGCAATCGCATTGAGGTCCAGACACATACCCTCATGCTCTCCGTCCCAGTGCTGCCAGAAAAAACTGATGGGCGAGCATTGAAAGATAGCCAGGAAAAAGAACACAACCCCAAAGACAATGGCAAAGCCGACCGTACCCCAGAGCAGCCGGCGTACCATTTGGCCTGGGAAGATGCGTAGGTAGAAGAGAAGCAAACATAACTTGACCAGCATAACTTGGACAAAGTATAAGATTGCCATAATGTAGAAGTAGAAGAGGAAGTCGGTAATGTTCTGTGGTGTCAGGGTCCAGATGTCGCGCCCGACACCGTTGGCCGTCGTCCCGTAATGGGTGATCACTACGCTCGGTACAGCCACAAGGACGAGGACAAAAACGACGTAGTCGTCCGGTGCTAGGCTGCGCGTAGCGAGTAACTTGAATCCCAACCGGATCAGGACGATGCTGCAGGATAATACCGCCAAGACAATCGATGTAGTGTTGTATTCGGCGCCTCGGTCGCGTACCGGAAAGCCGCACGTTGTATCCGTAAGATTCTTCGTCACTGTATAGGTACCGGGAGCATGGAGTCAGTAATGACCACACAGGTCTTGTGGCTGCTCAGGCCTCCCTTCCCAAAAGCTACCACCGGAGCCAGGGTGCTGTGAACGAGCCTCATTTGGAATCGTCTGCAAGAAGGCAGACGGCAGGACGCCGGGCTGGCTGATGACTGAGAGACACATAGAAGAGGGGGGGTTATCATACCGAGTGCTTGCTTCATGGTGCAGTGAGACCGAACACACACCGTCATCTGGTTCTGGAGATCTTCATCGGTACAAATGCAAGCCGCTGTTTGGTTCGTCGCGCAGGCAGAGGGTGCGAGGGTGTCAGACAGGCAGACTTTCTGTGAGACAGATATCCTAAAATCAGTGTTTTGTGCTTCAAAAATGGCATGGTTGTTCGACATACCGCGCAGTCTGGGAGCGCCTGCAGTGCTGTCTCCATCTCCAGGGCGGAGACGAAGGGCACCATCGCTGCCGAGAGCGCGAGGGCCAACCCAAGAATCGCTCTCATTTTGGGCGACGACGTCTCTTTGGTTGGGTATGACCGAATTGGAGTGTCTCTTGCTTCGGGGTCCGGAAACAGGAGACGCAGGGTTGGAGTCACAGCTGCCAGCCCCTTAAGTACCAGACTTCGCCCCCCAAGGCTTGGTCTGTACGGGACGGTGGACGGGACCGGAAGCACACTCCGATCTGGCTCGCCTCACAGTTATTGAGACGCTAACTAACCAATGGTGACCTTGGCAAGCTCATCGAACCACTGCTGTGATCTGGCGTGAGTTTGGTCGCCCTGTCGAGGTGTCAAACAAGCAGGTTCTTAGCTGGACAAGATCCTGTCCCTTCAGCTAATGTCGTACCCTGTGCAGCACGCACCGGATAACCTGCTCACCCGGCGGGCAGATAAAAAATGTCGAGGATGCTGCGCCCAAAACCGCTTGCGAGAACGGGGCGACGGGGGTGTTGGACCAGGACACAGGAGAAATGCCGCCGTTGACAGTGTGACACCACGTGGAGAATGACACCACGTAGAACAGGGGGGCGCGGGCGCTATGTAAGGTACCGTGTTCATGGTTGTCCCTGTTGCACGCAACGGAATCATGAAAATGCATTGAAGTCATCCTTTCCGCATCCCTGGTGGTTTCGAATCGATTGAACTATTGACGGCGAGACAGCCGAAACAGGGCATGGATCAGGCCCAAGACCTCGATGCAGTGGCAACCGCCCGTGGGGCCCACCGAGCCCAGAGCCGACGCGCACCAGGTTCTTCTTCGTGGCGTTGCAGTTGTTGGTGAATTGCCCTTTGCAGGGCACAAGTCCGCTGTGGTCCGGCAATTTTTACTCCTGTACCCACAGAACACTTCGGTCCTTTTCCCACATTCAGGTCAAGGATGCCACGCACCCTACACGGCTGCACCTCGGCTCGGCTATCGTGAGCAGCCTGGAGAACCTGGCTCGGATGGTCAAGCCAGGGGCATCCGAAATCATCCCGTCGACTGATGTGGTCGAGCAAATGGAAGACTCTGTTGAGTCGGATCCCCCACAGCACCCAGAGCAGTGGAACCGGGAACCGAGGCAGTGGATACGACAGCAGGGGTAATGCTGGCGTTTGGGTCCAAATCTTTTGCACACGGACTTGACGGACTCGACACAGGTTCGTTTGAACTCTGGCCTTGACACGTGGATCATCCTTAGGGCCACGCTCACCAAGAGGATCCCACCTGCTACACCTCTGTCACTGGGATCAGTTAAAGGTTCTCAGTGCTACGCGTTGTTAGAGACATGAGGCTTGCGAAACGCCGCTCTGCGCGTACATGTTTAGGTCCTGAGATCGCGCACATCACCATGGACGCCGGACTTGGAGTTTTGCATCGCGGGCACGTCTTGCTGTGTGCGGTATATTGCTTGGTCCACTCTTTCCGCCACCTCAGTTGAAAACGGCTACCGGCGCCGGTCCGGCTTTGGCGCTACGGCAACAGCCGTTTAGGCCATTTCCTCTCGCGGCCCGACAGGCAGTTGACAAGAACATGGGCCAAGCCGGTTTGGTTTCGGCCGGAAGAGTGAGCAATAGGTAGCAACTTCTCAAAATATGGCTCATGACTTCATGATGTGGAACGCCTGATGAGTAAAAGGCAACTTTCTGCGTCGTCAATCGACTGTCTTTGACATGCCGTTGCCGCCATGACGTACGAGTTCTAATGATGACGGGTTATTTTCATCATGAAATTTAGTCGGTTACTAATGTAAAGAACATATCAGCGCATTAACTCATGATCGGCTTAAGAATACTGCCCTAGCCCCTTAAACACACTCGCCAAGCGACTACCTCGTTCCTCAAGACCCAACGCGTCGAAAATCGCTCGTCAGCATGACGCCCGAGATGACTGCAAGTTTTTATCTCTTCGTTCAAGTTCGTGGAGCCAACTGTGGCGCTGCGATTAGCTCTGCTCGTTTCATTTCGCTGCCGATGTTCCATCAGGATCGGTACCAGTAGTATGATGGTCACGGCCCCCTTAGTCGCGTAGTTGCATAGCAGTTGGTCAGCCTGTTACTGTTTGTGATAGGGCGGCAATCTATGTCCATGTTCGATGATCCGAGGCAGTTATCAAAATCCAACCCAGAGGAAGCAACCGTTACCTTATAGGCTCGAGTCCACAAGGACTCGTACCTTGGGTGGTTTTTTCCGGACGGAGAAGCCATATGGGTCAACGTACAACTATGGTATTTCCATTTTTTTTTATAAAAGTCTAAATTTCTATTAAATCCTCTATCCTTTATCCTTTATCCTCTCTCTATAAAAGTCTAAATTTCTATTAAATCATCTATCCTCTATCCTTTATCCTCTATCCTCTATCCTCATCCTCATCCTCATCCTTATCCTCTATCCTCTATCCTCATCCTCATCCTCATCCTCATCCTCATCCTCTTCCTCATCCTCATCCTCATCCTCATCCTCATCCTCATCCTCATCCTCATCCTCATCCCTCATCCTCATCTCTTCCTCTTCCTCTCCTCCTCTTCCTCTTCCTCTTCTTCCTCTTCCTCTTCCTCTTCCTCTTCCTCTTCCTCTTCTCTTCCTCTTCCTCTTCCTCTTCCTCTTCCTCTTCCTCTTCCTCTTCCTCTTCCTCTTCCTCTTCCTCTTCCTCTTCCTCTTCCTCTTCCTCTTCTTCTTCCTCTTCCTCTTCCTCTTCCTCTTCCTCTTCCTCTTCCTCTTCCTCTTCCTCTTCAATTAATCGTTTTCTATCTTACATTCTACATTTGTTACATTCTACATTTATAGGATGAGATTTAATCCAACAAAAAATGGGCACAATTTCCTAGACCTGCATTAATAGGCAGTCTCTTGCGAGACAATTCTTCCCTACCTACCTTTTTTGGTCATACAAAATGAACGCGTTTAGTTTCCTTGCTAGGTACGCAGATAGTGGTGTACACAACAACGGCAACATGATGGCCATCCTGCACAGCCTTGACTTCTGCCAGATCCTGCCCCATGCGTTTTTAAGGAGCAAGGATGCGATCCAACATTGAAACCATGTGACCGGTGTTGAGCAGCGTGCGCCCGAATTTGAGCGGCAGCTTGATGCTCGCCGACCAGAGGCTCACCCCAGGCGACTTTGTCCCGCTCCAATGCAGGACCGACGAGGGTCAGCTCCCGGTACCGCTGAAGATCCCGGACCATGCAGCTTGTACCATGGTTTGAAGGGCGGCTCTTTTTCCCATTGGGTCGGGCTCACACCTGCTCGCCTGACAATGGGACTGCAGTCTGACGCACCTGGCATCCTGCGAGCCCACCTCTTTCGTCTTCTTCAATGAGCCGAACGTAAGCAGGTCAGCCACAATATTGATTCCGGTCTTCTGGGACGGAGTATTCTGCATGCATGGTTGCAGTTTGTTCCCGAAACGGCGGTTGAGTCAAGGAAGTGCGAAGAAGGTTTGGAGCTGCTTCCACGCAAGGTGCTTGGTGTCTGGGAGAGACAGCCGGGAGGAGGGGTCGTCATCGAGAAGGTGTGATTCCCATGCAGCTCGACCCGGGATCCGGGCTCGCATCACACAACACGCCCCGTTGACCCTGGCTGGAATGGCATGCTGGGCGCTAAACCTTCCAGAACACGTTAGAAAATATTGCCTCGTGCATTCTTGGCTACGGGCGGACAGATTTGAAAAAGGACCAAGAGTGTGGGGTTTAGTCACACGTCTTGCCCATGCTAGGTATAAAGAGGCTCTCCTGAGACTCTTCGGTTACTGGGCTTTCTCCCGTGCCTCCTAGATAGCTGCTGCTATTTTGCAAGCGCAGATAACAATGGCCGTCGCAAAGTTTTCGCTCGCCGCTGTTGTCCTGCTGTCCCTATCTGGCGCAGCAGATGCCTACAACCCTGCGGTTCGGTCAATCAGACATTCCACGATTGTGGAAAGAGCTGATGATCTTCTGCCGGAATACGACTACATTATTGTCGGGGGCGGGACGTCTGGACTGACCGTGGCGGACCGACTGACAGAGAGCGGCAAGCGTACGTGGACAATCTCATCAGGGTCCGGTCATCATGTCACTAACTCTCTGTAGATTCCGTTTTGGTCCTGGAACGAGGCGTATTCCGTAAGAACCGCACCCTTTTCACTCGCACCGCGCTGTGCTAATCAGCAAGCAGAAAACTCGACTTCGGTAACAACAGTATCGGGCGGCTTCTGGGGCCTGATCGATCCCACTCTCACGTTCAACATCAGCTCTGTTCCCCAGGCGGGTCTGAACAACCGCACCATTGCCGTTATTGGGGGCCAGATTCTGGGTGGCAGCTCTGGCGTCAACGGGATGCAAGTCCTCCGTGGGCAGCGGGAAGATTACGACCGGTGGGGATCCTACTTTGGAAAAAAATCGGATTGGAGTTGGGACGGCCTTTTGCCCTACTTCAAGAAGGTACAGTCCAACCCATGACTCCAACTGGCCCTTCTCACATGTTCGCCAGGCATGGAACTTCCACCCGCCCAGCCAACAACTGGTGAACCAGTTTGGCATCAAATATGACACCCGATACTGGGGAAACAAGTCCAACGTCCATGCTTCGTTTCCAAGCTTCTCATGGCCCGTTCTTAGTACGCCACTGTTCCTAAACATATCGAGATTGTTGGATACTGACAAACAGAGCAGAAATGGAGATGGCGGCATTCGGTGACATCCCCGGAGTCAACTACCCATCTGATTCGGGATCGGGCGAAACGGGAGCATACTGGCACCCGGCATCCGTGGATCCGAGCACGGTTCTCAGATCGTTTGCCAGACCCGGTCACTGGGACGGCATTGAGGCAGCACGCCCCAACTACCACACCCTGACTGGGCAGAAGGTACTGAAGGTCACATTCCAGGGCAAGAAGGCGACAGGAGTTGTCTTTGTGCCAGCCGAGGCCACAAATCAGAGTAATGCTCGGACCGTCAAGGCTAAGAAGGAGATTATCATGGCGGCTGGGACAATTCACACCCCCCAGATCCTCCAGGCCAGCGGTGTTGGTCCCAAAAAACTGCTGAAAGAGGCTGGTGTGCCGGTTGTCGTCGACTCTCCCGGCGTGGGCAGCAACTTCCAGGACCAGCCGTTTCTCGTGGCTCCCACTTTCAATTGTAAGGGAATGCACTGTCGTGCCCAACACCTAGAAGCAGCCTGCTGACGAGACCCCAGTGACAAACTTCCCCTTTCATCCGGATTTCTATGATATGCTGACGAACCAAACCTTCATCGCCGAGGCGTTGGCGGAGTTCACCGCCAACAGAACGGGGCCGATGTCGATTGCATCCGGCAACTGCGGGAGCTGGCTGTCTCTCCAGGTCATTGCGCCCAAGTCTTGGAAGGACATCGCCAAGCGCTACGAAGCTCAAGACCCGGCCGCTTACCTTCCAAGCGGGACGGACAAGTCAGTCGTTGCTGGATACAAGGCGCAGCAGAAAGCGTTGGCCAAGTCCATGAGAAGTAAGGACTCGGCAACCTACAACTTCTTTCTCCGCGGCGGCTACGAGGAGGGCTCGGTTGTGTTTCTTCACCCGGCTAGCCGCGGAACGGTTCACATAAACAGCGCGGATCCCTTTTTCTTGCCTCCCGAGGTCGACTACCGGGCGCTCAGCAACCCGGCCGATCTCGAGGTGCTGCTCGAGTTTACCCCATTTACTCGCAGATACTTTTATGAGACAAGGATGAAAACGCTCAACCCCGTCGAGCTCACGCCCGGGGCCGATGTCACGGCACCGGAGCAAATTGAGGCCTGGCTCCGTGGGGCCATGATCCCGTCATCGTTCCATCCCATCGGCACTGCGGCTATGATGCCGAAACATCTCGGCGGTGTCGTGGACGAGGATCTCCTGGTGTACGGAGTCAAAGGGCTCAGTGTTGTGGACGCAAGCGTAATGCCAGATCAGCTTGGTTCCTATTTACAACAAACCGCGTATGCACTGGCGGAGAAGGTATGTGTAACCTCCCTGTCCAAGTACAAGTTGCTGACAGGATACAGGCAGCGGATCTCATCAAAGGGAGGGCATAGGTTGGAACTGAGGTATTATACCGGGCAGGGTGCCCGTGAACACGGACAGAATTGCCTGGGGTTGATCAGTTTGATACAGCGAGTGGTAAGATAATGGTCAATGGATGTGGAACGAAAGGGACTCAAAAATGTGGTGATCTTTCGTCTCTGCTGATGGTGGTGATGTGGGAGGAAGATGTGGGCCAGAAAGCTGCCTGCAGAGGCAAAGTACCCTGAACCTTTTGAAGCGCTGCTCAATCAAAGACGTCCGTGGCATATCGCTCATTGCGAACGCCTTCGTACCACTGCGTGACCTGGTCTTCCGTGGCATCGTCGCCAAGCACGATCTTGCCCATCGCTTGTTTGACCTGCTCCCCAACATGCCGAGACCCACACACATACACCCTGGCACCGTTTTCCCACTGCACCCTCACTTCCTCCCTGTCACGCAACAGTCGATCCTGTACATGCTTACACCCGCGTGCTTCGGTCTCTTCGGACCCGACACGGCTGTACGCTCTGCGCACGTCCACCGCGCCCATGTCCTCCCACTTGTCGAGCTCTTCCCTGTAGAGATCGTCCATCTGAGGTCCGCGGCAACCAAAGAAGAGCAGTGCAGGGGCGAGCTGTCGTCCGTCGGCCAGCAGGGCAGCGCGCTCTTGGATGAAACCACGGAAAGGAGCCAGACCCGAACCGGCCGCGACACAGACGATGGGCGTCTTGCCCATGCTGGCCTCGTCGGGTAATCGGAATGCGGTGTGCGTGGGGCGTACTGAGACGTAGAGTCTGTCGCCGGCGACAAGGGAGGAGAGATAAGCAGTGGCAACGCCGATGTATTTGTTGGTCGGGTTAGCTAACGAAGGGGCGTTGAGTAGCGTGTAGGTCAAGGTTACGCGACTTGGACTCTGAAGCGGGGAGGAGGAGATCGAGTACTGCCTCGGGCGAATTGGAGGCAGCAGCGAGAGAAAGCTGCCGAAAGGGAGCGACACTGAAGGGAACCGATCCAGAAGGTCGAGCACGGAAACTCGTTTGAGGCTGATCTCGTCTGAGTACGAGTCGCCCGCCAGGGTTTGGAGCTGTTGCTTTGTGGTCTCATCCTTGGCGGCATCAGCGAGTCTCAAGATTCCCTGAGCAGATGATTAGCATGAGTCTCATTTTCGAAACGTCGGTACACTTACCCTCCGCGTGGCAGGTTGAGACAACTCAACATATGACCCAAGCACGTCGTAAACGGGGACTGGAGTTCCGGTCGGGAGAGCGGTCCATCTGTCGGATCCGATCGTGATGTGCGAGTCCCATGAAAGCTGAAACTGCCGCATTACCCTGTTGATGCTCTCCTTTGAGTTGACGGGAAGCACTGCGAGGTAATCGCCGACTTTGTATGCCATTCCCTCAGGCAGCTGGATCTCAATGTGCTTCTTGGGCGATGCTCCAGGGGCCGTAAGCACACGCTCATCAACCACAACTGCCTCCTTGACATCCTGGCGGAGAGTGGAAGAGCGGGGACTGGAAAATTGGACGTCGAGGCTGTCAGAAGCCAATGCGGCATCATTGTCAACAGCCACGTCAGCAGCGCCATATTTGGCCTCGATGGCTGGCCAAAAGACGTCGTCTTCCCATTGCTCAAAGTCGGTAAACATGTCCCCCTGCGCCACGTCCGTGAGTCCCACTTCGCCAAGGCGCGAGGCCCCGCGGGACTCCATGATTTGGTCCACGAGCTTGGGGACTCGGTGGAAAGTCTGAGTCCAATCATGGTGGCCGCAACCGTAAACTGCGTAGGAAACGTTCTGCAGCTCGTTTGCTTTGAGCTGACGGAGCCAATTGCAGAACAAAGCTGCATTGTCAGGCGGCTGGCCCTCGAAAGACGCCGTGATAATTACCACCGGCCGGTCGGTAGGCAGGTTATTTGCTGCTGCGTCCATTGGCTCGACCACGGTGGCCTCATAGCCGTGGGCCGCTGCGCCCGTTGCAAGACGCTGGGCGAGGCTCTCGCATGTGCCCGTGTTGGACCCATAAAAGATGCTCAAAGGTCTCGCTTCTGCTCGGTCTGCCTGATTCACCCCCGAAGGCGAAACCTGTCGATGTGGCAACTTGGAGTGGACAGTCGACTTTGGGTTTGTGGTAGCGTCTCCGGCGAGGCGACGCTCCAGTTCGGTCGGCGTTTGTCCATCCCGAAGAATTGCCCGCATGTAGAAGTCCTTGGGCTTGATTGTGAGCGTCTGCTTGTAGTGAAGCTCGTAGCTGGGATCGTCCAGGACGAAGTCGAAGTTCTGCAGCAGCACGGCCATCACGAGGACGGCCTCCTGCCAGGCGAATGGTCGCCCAATGCAAGCTCGCACGCCCGTGCCAAATGGTTTCCAGCAGTCGGGATACTCCTTCATCAGACGATCAAAGTTTTCGTCCAGCATACGCTCCGGCACAAACTCCTTGGCCGTCTCGCCATAGACAGCCGGATCCAGGTGAGATTGGGCCAGAAGAAGAGCGAACCTCTGGTCCTTCTCAACAAAGTATTTGCCGCCAATCACCTCATCTTCTTTGGCAGAGCGGGCCACGATGGGAATCGTCGGACAAAGACGCAGGGTCTCGCGAAGGACGGCGGCGATGTAAGGAAGCTGTCGGGATGACAAGAGTTAGCCCTCCGACCAGAAAAATCGCAATCTTACACATGGGCACGTACTTTGTTCATGTGCTCAACCCTGATCGTGCCTTTGCCGATCACGTTATCTACCTCTGCCTGTGCCTTGCGGTACGCGTCTGGGTGTTTGATAAGCTGATAGAAGGCGAAGCTCAGAAGACCTGAAGTTGTCTCGTGGCCGGCAATGAGGAAGGTGATGAGGTTGTCGATGATGGACGAGTCGCTGAGCTTTTGGCCAGTCTTCGGATCCGCGCCATCCAACATTGCCGATAGCAGATCCTTTCGGCCGGTGGGATGTTTCCTGCGTGTCTCGAGCACGCCCTGGGCTGTCTGACGCAGCACCTCAATGTCCTCCCAGTACTTCCGATTCGCCTGATGATAGAAGACGGAGGTCAAAGCTGGTCGCATAGCTCGCGAACCCGACTCGGTCAAGAAATCTCCCATCGCGTTGATAAAAGGATGAAGCTCGTCGTGGTAGTACGAGTTGAAGCGGAAGTTCATGGTGCACAAGGCAAGGGTATCAAGGGTTAGTCTTGTAAAGTCCTCTGAAACCATGATTGGCGCATCTGATCCATGGCGTGCCCATTTCAGCGCGAGTTGTGATGCGATTTCATGCATCTCGGTGAACATGCCCTGGATCGATGCGGGTCCGAACGCCGGCATCAGGACTCGGTGGGCAATTCCCCAGTTCGTCTCTTCCTCACGTGCTGTGAAGAGGCCGTCGTGAACGCCATTTCTGATCTCGGCAAGGGCGGCCGCAACGGGTTTCCGGAATCTCTTGTCGTCGCAGAGTTCGTGGATGAGTGCCTGCGAGCTCTGGGTTTTGGCAGTCAGCACCTGGGGCCGCCCGCTCCAGCAGGAATCTCGAGGGGCTTACAACAACAACCGTAGGCCCCGCGGGGAGGTTTAGCCGGTATATCTCTCCTAGAGTTCAGTTCAGTCATGATTGTATAGCAGAGGGCGTGGACATGCTGCTCAAGCCTACCGTATTCCTCGGCGAAGTCCTGGAAAGTTCGCAGCGGAAGTTCCTTGTCGATCGCAAGGGCATTCCCCACAAGAGGCAAGCCAGGGGGTCCTGGGATCGGTATCGTGTGTGTCGAGCTGTCTGCCATCTTAGTACTGGTGACTTGCAGAGCCAAAGATGCCCTTGGATTTACTCAAAGCCGTTGACCAGTCACCAGCAGTTGCCTACCTTACCTCGCGGGCTGTCGTGTTTTTATACTCATCGAGCCAGGCACGTTTCATCTCTCGACCCGCAAGATCCGGCTACCCCTGATGTAATTGCCATCGCTCTCCGGAAGCAGCATTGATCTGCAGGATCCTTCAGCGGGGCGAGGGACATCCCAACTTGACAATGTAACTCATCCTGGTGATGAGTGACGCGTAGCAACGAAGTCTGAAACGAATCCCGGCGGGTTGAACGGCCGAGCAGGGGTGGCAACGGGGTTCGGCATACGGGACCTGGCCTGAATCCCGTCTCTCCATCGATCACCCAGACCAAGCACCAAGATTCCTACAAGTCGGTTGCTCTATCAATCTTTGCCGTCCGCCGTTGCTTTGCCGTATTACAAGCGCCACGTCATCTTTTGGCCAGGTGGTTGATCTTGATGCCAAACCCATTTCAGAGTTCGCAGCGTGAATGAAATGAGGACCATTAATCGCAGGCGCATGGAGAAGCACTGTTACAATGGGGCAGCGGTCTCCACCCTCAGGACATTAAGCCATGCAGTCCAACAGCATCAGCTTTAGGACACTCGCCAACAGCGGATATTGGCTAAGGGGGCATTAGCATTAAACGTGGCGGCATTGTTGCTCTGTTTTGGTTGAATCTCCGAACCCCTGAACGTATCCGAGATATGAAACGGAATGCCAAACTAACTATGTGGAACTCAATCAACCCTCGGGGAAAAGTATTGTAACTTTCTAACAAGTTCCTAAATAGCCAAGGTTGGCGATGGGCTCACGTAAGGTATCTACTTCTCGAGCTACCACGGAATAAAATCATCCCCACGAGAAGTGTCGTCCCTTGCATAGACAGTGAACGGTCGTAAGGCGGCGAAGGGACCGCAGAGCCAAGGTGAGCTCAAGGAATCAAGAAGCCACTCATCTGTCACTGCTGATGCCATTATGTCATTGAAATTGCCAAGTGAGGTAGCTGTTTTGTCGTCTGCTTGTCTGCTGACCTGAGACCGGACAATTGCTTCCTTCCTAGAAACATGTGAACCGGCCCATCGAATTCAAGTTATGCCTCGGCCGGGTACGCTGAGGCACGCCGAGGCCATGATCAATGTGAAACCTCTTGTCAGAATTAACCCTTGTCTGCCGAATGCACTGAACATCGAATTCGCCATTGCTTGAACTATACACCATCTTCACCGTACGACGCTGCACGAATAGTAGTGTGTTGTTCCATCAGCAGTTCAGTAGGTACCCAATCATGATATAGTCCCTTAGGATTGCAGCGCCGTTTCGCAACATCTCCGTTTGGAGCGGCGTGAAGGTTAGGAAAGTAACCCACAGGTAGCATTTAGACACGAAATGGGATGCGGCCGCGTTTGAGACATTGCAAACATTGTCTGGGCCGGTGGTCGAGTATGCTTGGCCATCATGGTTGGCTGTCGATATATCTTCCCAGCTGTGAATTCTGTGTTGAACATGACTCTTGTAAAAATCAGGTACAAGGTCTCAGGCCGGTACCAAGGAGCTAGTCACAGACGTTAGCTGCACTGCCACATGCCATCTCGGATCCTTCAGGCCTGGCTCACCTTCGTGTCCAGCTCCGACGACGCGGGAGAAGGACAGATTGCCATATTGTCGGACATAGTCGCCAACACAAGTCTTATTCGCGTAAAGCATGGCACACCATGCGCGGCGAGAGTTGTTGGGAGAGCCGGACTAGATGGCGACGCTGATTTGCTCGCCTCTATACCCTTTGTCACTCCCGAGATCCGCGTGAGCTACAAACACCTGACAACAAGAGGGTACCGCGTGTAGTTGCGTTGATAATCGAGATCCCCGTAGACCATTGCGACCTTCATTCCTTGATCTTGAGGCCACCGAGCTTAGCCAAATCCTTGCCGAGGACAAAGTCACCAGCTGTCCTTGGGAATACTTCCAAGGGTGGGCTCGTTCCTTTGACGTGGAGTATTTTGATCATGACCCCTGGAATCTTGCCAGGATTCGCTGCCATAGATAGGCCTGAGATATTGAGCCGAACACCCAACTCCATTTAAACTTCCTATTCGAGTTGAGAAGGTCGCCGGCATACTTGGGAGGGAACGATCCAGGGACCATGGCTGTGATGTCGTAGAGGTTTCTCTCGATTCCACGGTCGGCGATGGAAACACCCAAAGCCGCCCAACACTAGCAAGACTCACTCCCCGGCTCTCAACGTCTGTTTTTGTCGTTGTTATGCAGTAGTTGTAGGCGTCAACACATGTATTGTTGACCTCCTCGGTACTTTGGCCCCTTGACGGCAGCTCGCTACTATTCCACGCCGCTCAATGTTTGGCAACTTTAGGCTCGTCAGTATATATTCTAACAACATACAAGGTAAGTAACCTTTTTTTCGGGTGGAGGATATTGCAGGCCGTTTGGTTATCCAACCGGATATGCTCGATCGAGGTACTCTAATGTCTGTCTAACATTGTTCAACGTCCACTGTCTGCAAGCCAAGTGGACTTGAAGGAAGGAATCACGACCAGGGGAGTGACCTATACCGAAGACGCTTGGTATGTTATCTAGTCATCCATTCTGGACAACGATGAGAGTTCTCTAACGTAGTAAGCAGTTTCAATCACAGTACTTGACATGCTTTGCAATCATTGTAAGAGACAACAGGCTGTTATGAATTCTCTGGCTTCACCAACTCTACCTATTTGACCAAGCTACCGCACCTTCAGTCCGGCGAACCCTTTGAGAGTTGGGTCGGCGAGAGATCCGTCACAACAAACAACCCCAGAGGCGACCCGCGCTCCCAAAGACCAAGTACCTAAAGCGACCAGCACTAAGGCTTCCCTTTCCCGATCTAGCTCCAAACTCCCAACCATCTCGTTAAACGGCAAGTCTGTCGAATTTAATGGCAGGGGCAGGAAAGATGGTTGCCGTTGGCCTTCCAGCCGTGAGTCTGGAGCTTTCTCCAGCATGTCGCAAAAAGGCCGGTAGCGGTTCTCGGGTCTGTAGCAATGTTGAAATAATGCCACGTCTTATCATCACGACCCCTCTTCTTCTGATAGGCCAAGTGATCGATCGACTGGATTTGGGAATCGCAGACGCGGCAGACAGCGATAGTCATCGTCATTTTGGCGGTTTTCGAGTGAGTGTGATTGGATTGGATTGGAATGTAGAAACAAGAGAAGGGTTTTTGTTGTTGAGCTTAAGATCTGAGAAGGTTTGTGATTGAGTTGGTTGAGTTGTGGGTTTTTCAAGCTGGATGGGCAGCAGGTGGTCCTCCTTTTTATATTGCTTTCGTCGGCATCATTGGACCCCCCAACCCCCTTGAAGCCTACATCTAGTTTCGAGCTTCAAACACAGTTTTGGCGGTGTCCCTGTCTCAGGATCGGTCGTGTGTTTGGAGCTAGGTCCTGCCATGCGGCCGTGATGTCGCTAACATAGGTTTGTTCTATTTGGATATCCTGATCAGGATCGGTTATGTTTGGCGCTAGGTTTTGCATTGTGGCCGGTGATGTACCTAGCATAGAGGCTTTCTATTTTGGGTATCCTGATCAGGATCAATTGTGTGTTTGGAGCTAAGTTTTGCCATCAGGTCGTGATGTCGCTAACATAGGGTTGTTCTATTTTAGGTATGCTGCCCAGTGATCTAGTGGGTCTATAGGATGACCCTCGGCAATGTTTGGCCGCTGTCGGTCTGATATGTGGATAGAATGTTTTCAGAAAAGTGGAAAAGGAAGAAGGAGGAGCATCCTGTGCCATCCTGCGCCAGCTCGGTTGCTTGAGCTAGCTCCCTCGCCACTGCAACTGTGCCACAACTGTATAACTCTTGGATTGACTGCTGCGATAACATACCTGGTAATTGTTACAGCACCTCTGTGCGATCATTAACATCACACCTCCTCTCCCCAGCTTTCATTTCTTTTCTGGAAGGGTTTCGGGGGCGCAGCCCCTAAACATCGAAGCGCAGCGGAGGTGGCACACACCAGCTAAACACTGCCTCGGCAACGCGTCTCCTCTACACTTTCTTCGCTCTGCACCTCTCTTCCTTTCTTTACTCTACGACTAGAGTATTTCTGGAGGCCGAGAGGCCACTGTACCTTGACTGTCTGCCTTTTCAACGCTGCATCTTCTCAGCACCCTCTCACTTCGAGGCGATCAATCCAACACATTTTTAGGGTTGTGGAGAGGCTTTCCCCTAAGGTTACACAGTCACCAAGTTCCCTAGGACGCAGTGACAATATTCGGAGCTTGCGGGGGACGGACGCGCGCGCGCAAGATCATAAGCCAAAAGGACGTTCACATGCGCCTTCACTCCCCAGCACGAGGGGCGCGGCGGGATGGACAATGCAGCCCTGGAGAACGTCGCGTTTCTCAACGATGTTGGTTGGAGCTTGTCACATGAACCTGGCATTGTGAGCGCCTTGTTCCGTACTCCCTTTTTGCCATGTGGGGTGAGTGAACAATGGGATCAATGAGAGCTCGCTGGCGGTCGGGTTGATTAGCGAGAGGGGCGCAGTGGACGTCCTGTTGGCCAAGCGCGGGGAGGCTGATGGCAGGCTGACTTAATAGTTCGTTGCAGATTGTCGTTGTGTGCTGCACATGCCGTCGCGCTTTTGAGTGGCGGCGCGCTCGAGGCTCTAGTTGGTGAACGCGACATGACCCAAGGATTCACAGGGCGAGTCAAACTGTACGTGCAGTCCGTGACCACCGGTGGTTCTACGTATTGCATAGCATGAGCAAAAGCTTTTAAACGCAACGCCCGTCGGGACTAGCGAACACGAGTCTTTCCCTTCAACACAGTTATTCATTGTTCCGACAGCGAGTGCAGGAGAACGATAGATAAGGCATCAATCAGAATTGCCGCTCTATGCTCTATAGCAAGGGTGCATTCGATCAATGAGTGACCTTGGTAGTCAACCGCCAGGGTGTCTTGAGACAAGAGGAGCAGTTGTATGATATGTAAGAGCTTGGGAGTTTCGCGAGGGTTTGCTTTTTGCCGTGACACAAGCCTTTTTGACTCTGAAGCTGCTGTTGAACGACCCGTGGGAGATCGTTGACAAGATGTAGCGGCTTCTTCTAGTTTATAAGCAGTGCGGCAGTGCCTGAGCTGTGGAGATGAAGATGACAAGCGAGATAGCCCTGGGGTGAGGAACTTGGCTCAACAGCTCTATGGTATCGACCAGTCTCTGAGTTAGCGTCGCATAGGAGAAGGCTTGGTGGTCTCACTAGAGCGAGAAGGGGGGCCGTACCTGTGTCGTGTTGCGAGTTCTTGAGCTGGAGAAGAGCTTGCATCACTTTAGCTTAGTGCTGCTCATACTGCACCGAAAGTGTGATGTCTGTAGTGAACTCATATTGCACTAGTCTAAAATTCCATACCCCCCACATGTCCCTGCAACTCCCAACCCCGACGCCTCGACTCTAGCAAAGCTCAAAAGCTAATCCAGCCCGACCATAGTAACCACACCGGCCACCAAGCATACGCGAATTATCAAGACGGCGCCTCACATCCTGGTCCGAAGACGTTGGCCACTTTAGTACCTTGACGCCACAGCAACCTTGTTCTGGCATTCCGAGCAAGAGTGCCACGTCTCCTTGAACCAGGGGGTGTTGTAAGGGAGGTTGGGACGGCGGCCGAGGCGTTGCAACACGCACAGACAACAAAGCCTAATGTTCTACCGACACTACCAGGGAAACGCAGAACGAGTCAGTACAAGGGCAGTCGACTGTAGCACCGCGGCGGCTCGCGGGAGAGCGACTTACATTTTCAGCGGCCCCAGCTTCTTCTTCTCGACTTGTGTCTGGGTCTGCCGATGGCAGAACGGACAGTCGATCCACTGTGGAGTATCTTCCAGTCGATTCAGGGGTGTCGGATCGGGTTTCTGTGGGTCCATGGTGTCTTTGGCTCCTTTGATCAAGGCGATTTGCGGTGACCGTTCCATTAGCAGCAACGATGCAGGAGTCGCCCGTCTTTTTGTATGTGCGAAAACCCAGTTGGCGGTTAGGCCGAGCGCATCTGACCACTGCACACAGCCACCGCGGATGTAACACCATGGCCGAGGGCGTCTTAACCTTGCCCTTGGCTCCTTGGCATCAATTCTTTCGAGACTTAGAACCAACAGCCAGGCGGACTCGAAGGGGCTCAGACGAGGCAAAAGTACCATACATATTTCGCTAAAGTGTCAAGCGAATTCGGCGGCCAGAACAGCGCGTTCTGGACTTAACCTGGAGTTTTGCTTTCCAGTGCAGCCCTCTCACCGCTGTTCAACTCTTGCAGGGCCAGATCAGTAGTTAGGTCGGCGACGACCAGTGAGTCCCTAGGTACCTGAGTGTTGTGTGTTTTTGCATTGCTCGGCTTCTTCTTGTAGCGGCATCGCGGCCTCTCTGTCGACTCGGTCCGACATTAGGGAATATATAATGTCCTCACGGATTGACCACCATGGCGTTTTGCGTGCGGAGAGAAAGCCTCCTTTGACCCCGTTTCACTCGCATGCTGCTGTGGTTGGGTGGCGGAGTCACAAAATGATGCGTTGTCGTCGGGGGCCGTGGCGAGTGAAATTGCCGGCTGCCGTCGTGCTCGGTGTAGAATCGGGAGGCGTCGGGGCCTGTCTGCAAGCGCAGCAGCGGGCGTGGGCGTGCTATTGTCGGCGCTCCCCCATATCGTGGGCATCTTCTGGTGTCGCCGCCGGGTAATGAGCCGACAGTCAACTACGGGTCACCTTGCCGAGAATGCCTGACCATGCACCTCTTGGCTGATGACTACAGCGCGGCAAATGAGGCGCCTCAGGGCGGATGTAGTAGCCTCTCGAACCCCTTGACGAAAGATCCAAGGGGGTCCAGGTGTTGTCTCTACGGCTTCATCCAAAGGCTTATCCATCCAACCTTGTGAACATTAACATTGCATCAACGGGACTAAGGGTTGAGTTTAACCCTACAGATATCGAGTGAGCTCGTCATCGCGGCAAGAGTTTGGAATCTGGACGAACACTCTGGCTGTCTAGCCTAAGGTAATTAAAGAGGATGCACCACGAGAAAGGACGATGGCATCTGATCTGTTTCAGAAACAACACTTTGCGTCCCTGACTCGAACAAAGCAAAAATTGGATTGGGGATTCTACAGCCCGAACTCTTCTGCGCCTTCGCTTCCATTCGCAGCCGAGATGCCCCACAACGCCGAAAAAGCAGCGCAAGCCACAGTATTTCAGCTCCTTTCGATCGCCACGATGCCATGACGCAGAGGGGATCGGGAAATTCGAGGCAAATCGAGTCACGGTCAATTATTGCATACGTCAGCCTGGCCTCAAACACCAGGATCGAAGTTTATCTGTGTGGCTCTTTGCTCAAACACAAGGATTGGTGAATTTACCTTACATCGTTTCTCTCTTTGCATTGGCGACTGTATTCCAGTTCCGCCAAGTCGCTACACTATTCGCGGTCTGCGCTATCCTAACCGCCATCACCACTTCAAAAGTCTTCTTGAGAATGTTTCCCCGGGGTGCAAAGCGAAAGATCCAGGAGGGGAGAGGCGCCAGTAGTGCCCTCAAAAAGTCTAGGGCATGCCAGTCCGCTTCCCCAACGCACATCCCCTCCGCGGTATCGCTCACGTCCGATCCGCTCCAGCAGCCGCACCCTTTCCACAAAGAGGCAGAGCAACACGGCATCGTTTTACGAAAGTTCTATCCGCCGGAGATGAGCAACGCCCGGGCGCGCGCATATCAGGCGGGCGAGATCCCACGTCCGATCGAGCAGCTGAATTCGGCACTACAAGACACATCGCGGAAGCGGGAGAGCGTGCAGGTGAAAAATGCTGTGGTACACTGGTTCAAGATGGACCTACGGACAGTCGACAACCGCGCTCTGTTCTGTGCTAGCCAGAAGGCGAGGGAGGCTGGTGTCCCATTGATCACCATGTACCTCGTCAGCCCACAGGATTTCGAGGCTCATTTGGTGGCGCCCATCCGTGTCGACTTTACATTGCGGACGTTGAGGATCCTGAGGGAAGATCTGGCCAAGCTGAACATCCCTCTCTATGTGGAGACGGTGGAGGAGAGAAAGCATATCCCCGTGAGGATTGCCGAGCTGATGGAGACGTGGGGAGCCAGCCACTTATACACGAACATGGAGTACGAGGTGGACGAGCTCAGAAGGGAAGCGAAGGTGGTCAGGATGCTCGCCGAGAAGGACATATGCGTGGAAGTCATGCACGATGCCTGCGTTGTGCCGCCGGGTCGGCTCTGCAGCGGCTCCGGTAAGCAGTATGCGGTCTACACACCCTGGTTTCGGTCTTGGACTGCACACCTTCACGAAGACCCTGAGGTTCTGGAGCTTTGTGCACAGCCGCTCAGGAATGCCGAGTTGGCGAGAAGGGTCTTTGGGCAATTGTTCAACTCCGAGATACCAATGACTGTGAGAAACAAGAACCTGGCTGATGAGGAAGCTGGCCGACTCCGCGCGTTATGGCCGGCCGGGGAGCACGAGGCCAAGAAGCGCCTAGACGCGTTCTGCGAGCACCGGATAGGGCACTACGACAGGAAACGAAACCTTCCGGCGGAAGCGGGGACATCGTCGCTGTCGATCCATCTCGCCAGCGGAACTCTAAGTGCCAGAACGGCAGTCCGTGCCGCCAAGGACCGAAACCGCAGCAAGGACCCAAATGCGAGAAGCGAGGGCATCCAGGTCTGGATCAGCGAGGTGGCGTGGAGGGACTTTTACAAGCATGTGCTCGTGAACTGGCCGTACATTTGGTGCGTATTAATACTTACCCACGCTCTTCCTTGCTTCCCCATGCAGCTCGGTCGTGAGGACCTGTCAGGCTCCTCATCCGTTCCGTCTCGAGCCCATTGAGCCTGTCCTAACCGAGCCATCAGCATGAACAAGCCATTCAAGCCCGAATACTCCAACATCTCGTGGTCGTACGACAAGGCCCACTTCGTCGCGTGGTGCGAGGGCCGCACCGGTTTTCCCATGGTCGACGCGGCGATGCGTCAGCTACGAGAGATGGGTTGGATGCACAACCGCTGCCGCATGGTCGTCGCTTCCTTCCTCTCCAAGGACCTTATGATTGACTGGCGCATGGGCGAGCGATTCTTCATGGAGCATCTCATCGACGGTGACTTCGCGTCCAACAACGGCGGCTGGGGGTTCTCGGCCTCGGTCGGGGTCGACCCGCAGCCCTACTTCCGCATCTTCAACCCTACCCTCCAGAGCGAGCGATTCGACAAGGCCGGCGATTATATCCGGAAGTGGGTGCCAGAGCTTTGTGGCATCAAGGGCAGTGCCGTCCACGAGCCATATGCGAGAGGTGCTGGTGCCTTGGCTAAGAAGAATGGGTATCCCGAGCCGATCGTCAACCATCGGGTTGCCAGGGAGAGGGCTTTGGCCGCGTATAAGAAGGGCATTGAGCGCGGTTTGTAGAACAGCGGCCTTGCCGGAGCTTGCCGACATTTAACACACCGAAGTAATATAAGAAGGCTCGTCGATGCCATCTCCCCCGCTTTTCTGGTCTTCCTCCAAGCGCTGCCCGAGCGTTCATAGTGCCGAAACGCAACAACTGCAACTGCCATGACCCAGCACCATCCCCGCAATGCCCCGCAACAACAGCTCGATGCAGCGGCCCGCACCAACGGCGTCGTCCAGCTCCAGTTTGGGGCACAGCACTCTCTTGACTTGGTTGCCGCAATAAAACGGACTTTGAAGCTATGACGTACTGAGGGGCGATTTGATACACTTGCCGAGGGAACACGACCCCATTCCAGAAAATGAAGCGAAGGGATCGAGACCCTAGTATCCCAGCCGGTCTGATCTCTCCTGTAATGTCCGCCAATGGAGCCGCTGCCATACATCCGGGCTCCGAGGTCCGGCCGACAGCGTCTGCTAGCGTCTCCTAAACATGTACTAGTTGCTGACGAAGCCCAAGGGGGGACAAGGGGGTGTTGGATCCGATCAGCTTCTTGGAGCGCTTATGGTTCGCCTTTCCACAGGGGCAAGTGATCCTACCTTACCTTACACAGCAGTGCAGTTTGTGCTTCGGCTGCGGATTCTCCAGGCGAGAGGCGCCAGGCGAACCGGCAGTTATTATCAACCGCATCGCGGTCGGCGAACCTGGGAAGATAGCATATGATAGCGGTGGCCCGGGCTTTGGAGGCTTACGTTCCGTCAGGAATCTTCACCAGCAGCAAGGCAACGCCGACAAGCATTTGTACATCAATTGCAGGCTTGAGTTGATAGGGCCACTGGGGAGGCTGTCCCCCGCACGCTCCGCATTCTCGACAAAGGCGGAGGAGGGTGGAGAAGAAAGCTTGTTTCCTTGCCGGTCGCCTTGTAGACCTTCCTCATCCAGGAAGTGGAGTGCAGCCAAGCAGTGCGAAGCTTTTCCCAGACATTAGCGCTCCCCGCTTCCGCTTGGTTCCTCGCATCTGATTAGGGCGCATCTCAGCGGCTGCTCAACGTTCGCGGTTTCCGACTTGTTTTAGCGCACCTCGTATACGCTAGGTCCCGATGCCCGCCATGTCTCATGCAAGACGACGAGACAACCACATGGCGGCATCAAGTGCGAAGCTTCACGAATCAAGGAGTAAGTGATCTACCCTGATCAGGCGCGACTCGGTCGCATCTCATCCGTAGGGTGGAGTGCTCGGTTGGTTCTTGCCCGGATGCTTCCCCACACGGACGGCCACGCGGCGGGCACACATTCCGGGATCATGGAATGTCCGGACCAACACCCCTGGCGGCTATTTGGATCACCTCCAACCGACAGAGTGGTACTGTATAAGTACGAAGTCTTGAAAAGCTGACATTGACGGCCTTCCGCAACACTTGACGATTTTGTTCTTCCTCCTGTCTTCTCCTTTTTACTCTTGCACGTTATTTATGCGGGCAAACTCGCGCCAACATGAGTAACTCACGCGATTCGAAACTTCAAGCCGAGCCCGAAGCGGGCTTCACCCAGGTCGACCATGCCTACGACCTGGACGAGAAGGCGAAGGTCGCCGATTACAAGGCGGATGCAGTGGCGGCCGAAACTGCCGAGCACAACATGACCGTGTTGGAGGCGGTTCGGGCGTACCCCATGGCTTCTTTCTGGGCGTTCGTCATGTCCTGCACCATTGTAAGCGTCTTAACCCGTTCTCCGGCGAAGCATATCCGCACCTGACTCAGAATCCAGATTATGGAATCCTATGATGTCTTCCTCATTGGCAACTTCGTTGCCCTTCCCGCTTTCCAGCGGAAATACGGTATACAAAACCCGTCTGGTTCGGACAACTGGGTCATCGAGGCAAAGTGGCAGTCTGCGCTTCAAGTTTCGGGACAGCTTGGTGCGCTAATCGGCGTCTTCCTCGCCGGCCCCCTCACGAGCCGCATTGGATACCGCTGGGCGACCATCACGGGTCTCATGCTCTTGAACGTCTTCATCTTCGCCTTCTACTTTGCGGACTCGATGCCGGTTATCTTCGTGGCTCAGCTTCTCGAGGGCCTGCCATGGGGCATATTCATTGCCAACGCCCCCGCTTACTGCAGCGAGATTGTGCCCATCCAGTTGCGAGCCCCTGCCACCCAGATGCTGCAGATGTTCTGGGCCATCGGTAGCATCATCGTCGGTGCCGTCACCTACGTTTACAACCCCATCGACGATGCAAGCGCCTACAAGTATGCGCACATCCGCATTTAAAGCAATGATGGCTCTGGGCTGATGAAATGAAACAGGATCCCGATTGCTCTCCAATGGATGTTCCCTACCCCACTCGCCATCCTCATGTTTTGTGCGCCGGAGTCGCCTTGGTGGCTGGTCCGAAAGGGGCGTCTCGAACAAGCCGCGAAGTCCGTCGAGCGCCTTGGACGCAAGTCGCAGCTGAACTCTGGCGAGACCGTTGCCATGATGCGCCGTGTCGTTGAGCTGGAAAAGTCCGAAAAGGAGCCTAACCACTGGGAATTGTTCAAAGGCACCGATACATACCGCACCCTCATCGTGTGCGGTGTGTACGCGGCGCAGAACCTCACCGGCAACCTGATTGCCAACCAGGCCGTCTACTTCTTCGAGCGTAAGTGGCCCACCCACGCTGTGTTTCCAGCCGAGACAGTTACTTCGGGTTATTTGAACCATTGCTGACGCAACCCCACAGAGGCCGGTGTAAGTGTCAACACTGCCTTCGCCCTGGGCCTCATCACCTCGGCGCTCCAAATGATCTTCGTCATGCTCTCGTGGATCCTCACCACGTATCTTGGCCGGCGTACCATCTACCTCTGGGGCTCCTTTTTCAACGTCGTTATGCTGGTCGCCCTCGGCATCGCCGGCTCCGTCGGCAAGTCGTACTCGGCCTCCCTAGCGCAAGCATCCCTGGGCCTCATCATCTCCGTGCTGTTCACCCTAGGCCCCGCGCCCGCGTCGTGGGTTATCATCGGAGAGACATCGTCTATTCGCCTCAGGCCGCTCACCACGGGTATCGGGCGCGCTTCGTATTACATTGTGGAGATACCTTGCATTTTCCTGGGGAGCTACATGCTCAATCCGACGGTAAGACTCGATTCTTTTCTCTGGTTAAAAGAGTTTGCTGACCTGGATGACTTGCAGGGCGCAAACCTTGGCGGCAAGTGCGGCTACGTCTGGGGCGGTACCGGTCTGTTCTGCTTGATCGTGGCCTTCTCTACCTGCCTGAGATGAAGAACCGGTCCTACCGTGAGATCGACATCATGTTCAGGCGCAAGATCCCAGCTCGTAAATGGAAAAAGACGGTCATCGATGTGCAGGATGATGAGTAGAGGTGTGGTGATTGTGAAAGATATAGCAGGGCAGGTAGTCAAATGTGGAAAGTTGGAGAGCGTGGATGTTGATGCGCGAGTGACTTTGTCGACTTCTGCCGGGTCTCGCGTCAGCCCTTATTGATTGTTATGTGTCAACCCCGTATGTAGTTTGCAGCTCGACTCAGAGGCTGCCTTGTCTGAAACTTTAGCATTTTAGCTTCAACAGGCAAGGTGAGACTTGTCAGCCACGGCTGGGCTGCTTGATTCAGCTCTTCTCTCCGATCACTGTGACCTTCCGCCGTCCCTCTCCACCGACCTTCCTATCACTCCTGCGTTTTGACCTTCGCCTAATGACCCAAGTACGTCACCTTTATCGCTGGTTAACGTCACTCACCCGGCGACCCTCCCTCGGACAACGCGAGAGATTTCTTTAGGAAATTTGAGACGGCATCGCAAATGTGAGTGTGCCCCATGGTAAACATGTCAGAGTCCCATCCTGACTGAACCTACCCCTACCTTTGGACAATGACACCAAGGCCTCCGTCTGAACCGGGACGACTGTGGCGAATCGTCCGGTATGAGTACTCTGAAAGGTTAGACTGGTGAAGGTATGCTTCGCGCAAGCTGGATGAGTGGTTCGGTGGAGCGAAAATGTCTAGCACAGTTTGCACAAGCAATCTGGCATCAACAGTATCTGTAGCAACGAGTTGTGTTGTTTACCAAGGAACTCCCAGAGCTCCTTAAAACGAGTGACTACCTAACTACCTATATAAGTCGTGGCTCTCTTCGGGTCTCACAGATCCCCTTTCATATGCCAGTGTCGTCCTTCTTGAAGACAATAGGCATAAAATCGCCCTACGTCAGCCAAGATAGCGAAGTGAAGACGGATGCTGATGCATCATGATGTAAGGAAACTAGGAACTGTTTATATGTAAACTAATCCGCCAAGCACCGCAGCTGTTGCTCGTCCCGAGATGCAGGCGGGAAACTCAATACATCGTCGTGATAATGTGTTAGTACATGGCGTTGTGGTGAAACGCTTTTACCACTGGGCTAAAAGTGGATGGGGCCCCAGATTCCTGTTGGAGCGTTTCGTTGTTTGCCCGTACGTTCTGACACATTGCGACTCTATCTTGTTGGAGCAAACCACCATCGTCCTCAACAATGTCGATGATAGCGATACTGTCGTTCCGGTATGTCCCCAAGACGCTCCGAGTGGGGGCACTGGGATCCCGCTCTTCGGTGTCTCTCAAACTCCTCTTTCAGCTTCTGGAAACTGCCAATGTGCATCTTGGCGTTCTCGTCCACAATCGCTTTGAAGTCCAGCCGCGGTCGAAGATCAAATAGCTCCTGGATGAGGCACTGAGCGACCCAGTCCGAAAAATCCCCTGAACCTTGGGCATTGGTGAGGACAATGACGGCTGACCGCGTCTCGGGAAACATGTACGCCGAATTGAGGTAACCCGTAATCTGACCGCCGTGGTAGAACAGCACCCGGGGTCGCGATTCCCTGCCAAGAATCTGCGTTGTCTGCGGTCCGTTCTGGGAAAACCAACCAAGGTGCGACGAGGGAAGGATATGTCGCGCCCGTCCCAGGGCATACGATTTCCCGTTGATCGTGTTATTGATGACCGGGCAGCACTGCGAAAGTCTGGTGCTAATCTCGCGGAGCGGGTTGTCGTCGCTGTCGTCTTGCGGGCCCCCTGCCCCCCCGCCCCTTCTCGAGCAAACTCAGTTCGGCATGAAGCGGGTCGAGGATGGCCGCCATTCATTTGATCAGGTCCGGAACAGTGGACCAAACGGCTGCCGCAGCGCCCGTTGACGTCTCGTCCGAAACGTCAGGAACGGGCATGCGGCCAGGCTGCTGGCTCTCGAGAGCCGTGTGCGCCTCGGCGACGTTGTCGTCCGGGAGATCCTTTCGAATGCTGCGCGACCGTGCCATTCCCAGGGGCAAGAAGATACGCCTGCGGACAAAGTGGCCCCAACTTGATGACGCATCCCTGCCACCAACCGCTTCAATGATCCTCCCAGCTGCGGCATACATCCAATTGGTGGAGTGAAAACTTGGCTCTGAAGTCGTGAAACACCGGAATATGATTGAGAATGTGCATCAACTTCTCTGGCGGGATTATCGTCTTGCCCTCGGCTCCGTACCATGAGAAGTCAATTTGGGGAAGGCCGGTCGCATGTGAGAGAGCAGAGGTCGCAAAGCATGGCTGCCATGGCACGGTCGCTGATGACGGGAACATGAACCTGGCGAAACGGGATATATGAGGCGATTGGGTTGTCCCATGCGAGTTTTCTCGGACACCAGGATTCCGCAAGACGCAGACACAGACGCTTGCGTGTGGGGGAGCCTAGGAGATAAAGGGTATTTGCGTCCACGGGGACTGGAGTGTTGGCGGCCACATCTTGTACTCCCTCTTGGTGCATGCAGATGGTTCGTCCTCCATGAACGACGCCGGCCGATATTGAAGGCGTGACAGTTGCCTTTCGGATGTAGCTCAGGGTCGGAATCAAAACTTGTAGCCTGCCAGCGCAGAGTCAGAGGGGCCTCCTGGGCGAATGCGTGGGCAAGAGTTGCGCCTATGATCGAAGAACCCCCCGGGCTGCAACTGCTGGAATTCCGCTTTGCTCCGTCGGGCTCATGTTGTATGAGCCACTGGGCAAAACTGTGAGAAGAGCGCGTTGTGAGGTTTGTTTCAAGCAGAGTTGAAATACCTGACTCCTTCCGATCCTTCCGCTTAATTTTGGGTTCACGTACTCTTGCAGCCTCTTGGTCGACAACGAGCTGAGATGTGGTCAGAGAGAAGCTGGTGCCGAAAAAATAAGAGTTTCCGAGACACATGAAAGACCACAAAGGGCTTCACTGCATATCATAACCCTAAGTAACAATACGGCACAATGAAGCAGGGGTTGCTTTTCCCCAAAGCAGGTTTGCGCTACCAACACCACTGCAGTCGGTACCACATCACTTGGGCATGGCGGTGACCCAAAGACACGCGTATAAAGTCTCTGTTGACAAGACGTAGATTGCACTCAAGCACGTGCACCGGCACCTAGTAGAAGAGTTCCAGTTCCAGCTGTATTCTGGACGAACGCTGACTCGGCCACCAAGCGGAGCCCATCTTACATTGACGCCGCCAAGAAGCCCCAGCTTGACTCTGAAGACTCGCAACGCGCTCAGGACACCTTCGGGCACATGTCCAAGACATGGTTCAGTGAGACATCAGTCCACTAGCTCATGGTTTACGACAATGCTGACGACCGCGACGTCCTAAGCGCTTCTGGCCTCCGTCCAACACCGGCTCTATAATCCTCACCAGCCGCGATGCAACTCAGCCTGGTATCCCAGCATAGCGCTCATGTGACGTCCATGTCAGTGGAGGAAGGACAAGAGCTCTTCAAGGCAGTTTTGCAGGCATCGGACATTGCTACTAGAGGAGACATTGAAATGGAGAAGATTCAGGAGGCAGCGAAACATCTAGGTAGGTTCCAGTTCATGCTCATCCCCGATGTTTGTTGTCGTTCATTCGAGCTGACCCAGGAGGAAAAAAGTCAATTGCCTCTTGCCATCAACCAAGCGGCCAGCTTGATGGTGTAGCGTGATTGCTCCGCCGGAGACTTTCTGGAAATCTTTCTCGAGTCGCGCAAGGAAGAAATCGTCGTCGCCTGTCTTGACACCGACTCACCCAGCTGGTTCTATGAGCACTCACTGGCGACTGCCTGGAGAGTGTCGGATTGAAAGCCTGTCAAAGAGGCCAAGACGCCCCTGTCCATTGTCTCTTGACTGGATCCGGACGGCATCTCCGAGTCTCTTCTGAGGGAGGGGACCAGCGCCTCGGACAAGCTGCGCTTCCTATCCAGGGCGAGGGCATATGGGCAAGCCGTCCTTGAGCTTTGCCGCAATGGCCTCATTTGGAAATGAGGTCTGCAACATCGGTCGGGAAATGGAGGAAGCTTGATGTCGATGAACCAGTTTTTGATGGAATTGTGGTAGCGCCCGACGTAGCATCTTAGATCCACGGCGCCGTTCCTGGGATTTGCTCCTCCACCAACTTTCATTCCGCCTCGTTCATGGCCTCGATACCGGCGTTAACGCACCTCGTTGCAGTGACGGGTAGTTTTGCGCTGGCTCGCCGAGGAAGAGTCAGCTGGTGTCAGAACATAAGGGCAAACAATGAACATAAGGCCAAGCAACGAAACACTTCACTAGAAATTTGGGGCCCGATCCATTTTACGCAGTCAAGTGGTAAAATCGTTTCAACAGCGGGCAGATCCAGTCAGCCACATCGCAGAGACCGAGCGAGTTCTGCAGCACGACCACGGCGGTTTCGGATTCTGGGAGTAGACAGAGCGCGCTTGTCGCCCCTGGCATGTTGCCGCCATGCCAGATGGCGAGCTTTCCAGGATAATGCTCGCCGAGCTTGGGGAACGGGCCAAGAACATCTTGATTCCACCCAAAGTTCAACGAGCCGGGCAGCTGGGTTCTGTTCAACCCAGGGCATTAGTCTGTTCGAGAAGGCCCGGAACCCCCTGTGCAATGTGTGGCATATGATGGTGGCAATCTCCTTGATGGGGTTGTCGGGACACCTGGCTGGCGCTGGCTCCAGGACTCCTGTGAAGAGGGGGCGTTTATAGTCGAGATAGCGTCTAGATACGCCTTGCTGTACTTCAGAGGTCCTCCATTAAATGACCGGACAGCAACGCCTGCAAACACTATCGTGTCATTCGACGCATTGTTGAAGGGCAGGCGAGATGCCGACTTGTTGGTGAGGATATTGTACGGCGCCACAGCATTCTCGTCATCGCTCGGATGCCTTGCAAACGTGCGCGACATGCGAGCGGGCGTGAAGAACTTGGGCGCGAGGAAGTCTTCCCATCTCTGCCCGGCGAGGTTCTCAATAACCAGGCCGGCAATATTGACGGTATCTCGGTTAACTGAGAGCTAAGCTTCGACCGTGCGATGCCCGTAGTACTCTTCGTGGATGACCTGGCCGTGGTGAATTACTACCGCCACACCTGGCGCTCCGGCGATGCCGCACAGCGACGAGATCAACGGTCGGAGCCCCTGGAGCGCAGCGCCCACATTGGTGGGTGTAGCCATGTCGTGTTGGGTGGATAAGGTGCAGATGGTACTAGCGTTGTGGAATTGGAAATTCTGGTTACCGTCCGCCACAGCAGGATTGACGTTGAAGATTGCAGGAGGGAGGGGAACAAGGCCATGAACTTGGTTCCTCCTCCACACCTCTTGGCATTGTAACATGGGCTGGAGCAAACAACGACAAACCGGTGGGGGTACAGGCCAATCGGAACCCTTCAGAAGGGTTGCACAAGCGTTAGGTTTGGATCATGGCCAGACTGGCACAAGTAATCCGCGGAAAATGCAAAGTCGTAGGGGAGCGGGCCGAGAAAACTGCGCTGGGCGGACTAGACGGTGAATCTTGTTGCTGGGATTCGAAAAGTGTGTTCAGGGGTTGGGAGAACGAAGGATGCAGAGGTTGGGGGACCTAGTTTTGGCGACGAGGGTTAAAGTAACAGATCATGAAGATCAGATGCCCTCCCATTACCACTCTATCAGTCGCTGAGTACCCTTCCGGCCCTGTTTCCAATCTTCGACAGTGACGAACCGAAGAGCTGCTGTCCTGTCCCCTTGAAGCTCAAGCTTCACCTCGAGGACTCGTCCAGCCCCCGCGCTATCCTCAACCTCAGAGCGAGACAAGTGGCTTGCCTCTTCCTCCATCTCTATTGTCTGCAACACAATGCGTGCAGCAAGGGAAGCATCCCAGAGACCCTCACGTCTCGGGCGGGTCGACAACAGATTCACAGCACGTCGTCGGAGAAGAGGGTTTCGACATCGGGCCGCGACCATGTGTAGCGGCATCACATACCCTAGGCCAGAAGAGCATGACGGCTGCTTTTGCTGTTGGTCCTCCTGCTGAACAAGAGACTCGCAATGCCGAAGCATCTCCTCAAGGTAGGCTTCCAAGTCATCAAATGAAGCCTCCCGATTCTCGGGTTGGAGGACGTCGATGCGGAGCCGAATACCAAGCAGCAGATGGTAAATGCGGAGAATCACGATGCCGTTATGAACGGCAGGGCCCCGGCCCTCTGCGAGACCATGTTCCAGGACGTTTAATGCATTTTCGCTGCTCTCCAGCGCGTGGCAGAGTTCTTTGTGACGAGCGACGGCCGCCCCGAGTTGCTCTTGGGTTGATGGCGGATCCAGACCCGTCCGCTGAAGAAACGCCAGCGTGTTGTGGAAGAGTTGCTCGACGTAAGAGTGAGCATCTGGCAGCGAGGTGAAGATGGTGGCCGGTTTAATCTCGGTCACCAGCAAGTCGTGGGAGCCGGCATCAAGCGCCGAGTCGTTGACCATGGCGCGGAGTTGCCCGTACACAGAGGTGATGAGCGACCGCAAGCGTGCAATCGGTACCGGATATGTAGACGCCTTGGTTCCGTCCTGAACTTGAGTGCAACGCTCAAAATCCTGGAGTATCTTTGCCGCCGACCGCACATGCTGGAAAGCCTCCTGGAACTGGCCACGGATGCTAGCAATGTAGATGAACAGCAACGACGCGGTGAGTATGCGACACACCTCCTCAGCTGACGGATGTTGAGAAGGTTTGATGGAGAGGACGGCAAGGTCCCTGATGGCGCGGTTGCAGTGCTGCAGGGTGAATTGCGTATCTTGACCCGGCGTCCCTCCCTCAAAACTCTCGTATGCAGCGCCGAGGGCGATGACAAGGTGGCGGACCGGAGGGGAATGGATAGCCGCTTGCATCACCTCCCGGCCCCAGAATGAAGCGTTGAAGTAGCCGCCGAGGGGCTGGCAAGCCTGTGAGTGAAAGTAGAAGAAGCTCCTCCTCTCAGACGTCGAGTTGAACAGGCCCGAATGCGATGTCGCGAGAGCCGAGCCAGGGGCTGGGGGACTAGGGTTGTCGGGACGGTAGCCTTCGCACGTGCGCCCTGTGGTGGTGCAGCGGCGACAGTGTGGTTTCGTTTCATCGCACTTGAGTTTGCGCTTCCTGCTCTCGACGTTAGGCCACGTCGGTCATTCGGGAGGGAATCCTGCGCATCACTCACTTGCAGGTCAGGCATCCGGATTTGACCTTGTTGTAAAACTTGAGGGCACGCTGGGCTCTCTTTGGCTCCATGGTCCACTCCGGGATTGCAGACACTGCAAGAGGGTTGGGGGGGGCCGTCCTGCGTCTCGTTTGGGCTGAAATTCTCGGAAAGATAACGTGACTCTGCGAGGCATGCGCGAGAGCTGTTGAAGGATTGAGGCGCAGGTCTGCAACATCAAATCAGGGACCGAATAAGGAACTAGGGTCCCTGCCGCACCCGCCCGACCCGCTCAGAAAATGCGTCTACAAACAGGGGCCGAATCAAACACAAATCCGAACAACATTGGGATAGTCGTTTCGGAGTCAATACATGAAAAGGAGACTGAATAGAGCTGAATAAAGTAGCCCGAGACCTAGTTCCACCAGGAACTAATCTGTTCTACGCATGTGGGGTAGTTCCTGTTAGTAGGAGAGTTTGGTAGCGACAGACCCGCCTCTCTTTCCACTCCTGTCCTCCAGCCTGTCGCTCAATCAGATAGCCTACACCATCAACCACCTTCTTCTCCCCCAACACCGCTCCTAAGCCCCAGACTGTTGCGCACGCCGCCACGAGATCAACCACAAAATGCCGATTCCACAATTCTCTAAGCCACCAGAGGACTTCTACCGGAAACGTGAAATGCCTAGCAACCGCGAGAGGGACGAGCAGGCCATGCGACGTATGGAGAGCCTGAACGACCTTTATGCTAGCCAGCGCGCTCGTGTTACATTTGGGTCGTGGGGCTATACTGGTATTAGAGACCCTATCCTCCCTCTTGGATAGTACCTGTTTTGTTCTTGTTCTGACATGCTCCGCTAGTCCTCCGTACAACCTACTCGGACGAGTCCGACGCGCTGTGGCCGACGGCTATGGCCAACCTCGCCCACTGGACTGCACAGTACTTTGTGCACGACAACCGCTTGGCTACCGGCAAGCCAGACGGGTCCGCGAATGAGGAGCTTGGCCGCCGTCTGGTGCTCGAGGTGCTAGACGACGCCGAGACTGTGTCGGCCCTCAAGGGGCTACACCTCCTAGCGGATCTTGCAGCTGCCAAGACTGGCCTTGCTAGCAGCAGCAGTAGCCAGGAGCACTTCGAGACGCTGACCCGTCTGTTCGACGGCTGGGTCCGCCAGACGATTGGTCCGGACCGAGACGATGATACGAGGGACCCTCGCTTCTACGACTTCCTCGTCGTTGACGAGCGTGCACTTCGCTCGCTTGCTGTGCTGCCCAACGAGATACCCCCACCGGACCCAGCGGTACCGCGCAAGGAACAAGAGGTAGGTTTAGGACCAGGCCCCTCCTATAGTATTGCGAAATGCTAAACATCGTGAACAGAACCATAAGGCTTGGTACGGGCAGGTTTATGTCTGGCTGGTCGATTCCTAGGCTGTAGCACGCTTTGATCCCGACAACAACAGCGACTACTATGCGTCTAACGAGTGGCTGGCCCCCTGCCATCGGGGCTGGGTGAAGCTATGCTGCGCCGACATTCCAAATGCTTGGTTTGAGCGGCTAGCTAGGGCTTCAGACGATGAATATGTTTTTTCTTGTCAAGAGCAGTCCGGAGATTGGCGGTATGGTGAGGGCTAGCTCTCTCTGGCCCTGTGCTACAGCTTAAGAGACCTCGGCGTCTCCTTGTCCGGAAACCTATGATTAGGCGAGTGGAATAAAAGAAATGATTACTTTCAGCCTCCGTTGATATATATTTGTGTCTCTGGCATGAGACCCCACGATTTCTGCAGCCAGCCACGCAGTCAGCCGACCGACTGACTTCCTTTCTCCCACGAACAACCAGAACAGCCAGAATTCCAACACCGTTTCCCTAATGCCTTTCTCTCCCTCGCGACAGACCATGAGCCCGGCAATGGCGCCCCTAGAGCGGCTCGAACTACGTTCTCTTCCTCCTGAGTGCTTCGCCCCATCTACCTAGCATCTATGGAAGTGGGGAATAGAACCCCGTTGTGTCAATTTCATCGAGACTGCGATAAGCGTTGTCCAAGTTCTGGGCAATCGCCTTGTAGGCAGGAACGTTGATGATGGCGGGTGTCATCAGCAACTCGGAGGTCCATCGCAGACCCCACGTCTCCAATCTGTCCTTCATCACCTCCAAGCGGATCTGGAACCAGGCGTCAAAGTGAAGCAGTGCGTTTGCTTTTCTGCCATTATGTATCCTCTCGTAGTGCCGCTCTGCCTCGCGGATCAGCTCCCGGAAGTGGTTGACGACCGTCTTAGGTCGGCCAAGGGGCAGTCGCTCATGGTGCCAGCGCCAGATGGTAAGCGCCTAGGTTTGCGAAATCCTTGATCAGATCCTTGGGGCTCCTCGTGCGTCGGGGTAAGGGAAGGGGTGGATGACCTACTCTTCTAACCAAGTCCATGCCGGCTGGTGGGTCATGTGTGACCTTTGCTATCCCTCCTATAATACGGCCTTCCATGTTGCCGCCGCTATAGGCTTCGGCGAGCGCCCATATCTATTAGACAAGCGTCAGTCCGGGGCTGCCGAACAACTTTCATTGGAGTCTTGTCCGCGGTTCGAGAACTATATCCTCTCTTTGGCGTTGTTCATGTCCGCGATCAAGAAGGTCATAACCTCAATGTTCGAATTGCTCCCGAGCTCGTCCATCATACGCTCTTGGATCGTAGCCCCGGAGGCATCGACTTGTTGCAAGGATACCGAGAAGAACTCGAATGGCACCACTATGCCAAGCCCATCCGGGTCGTCTAGGAGATCGCCTTCGAGAGCCGCTTCGGCCCAGAGACGGGCAATCTTGCGCTCGAAGAAGTAGTAATCTGGGACACCCTGTCAGTGCCATGGCTTCTGGCTCTGCCCGAGGATGATGGCTAGGGAGGCACATTGGTACCTAGGGGCCGGGATTACTTTGGAATGTATTGGCCCACCACACTGCCTTGCCGCTGTGGTAGCTAGTGCGCAAGCCCACCAGCTTCCTTTGGTGGGATTTTCCACCTACCCACTGCTATATAAGCTTTTCTAGAGCTCGTCCTTCGAATCGTCCCGGGGTTGGCTTCGGCGGCGATAGCGGCCTGTGCGGCCTTGCCCCGACGCTGACATGTTGACGGCGACCAACAGTCGCATTCTCAGTCATCGTCATTCCCTTGCTGTCTGGGGGCGGGGCTGTGCGCGCGATGGCAACGCACGATTGGCCGCTATGCCGCACTCACCTGAACGGTTCTGCGGTATAACTGGGTTCGCCGTTTTCTTAAAACGGACAGCGCTAATAGAGGAAAATAGGCGCCCGTTTTTGGACCCCTCTTCTCCCAAAACATAAGCTTTTAGAGGCCGAACTAGTAGTTAGATCGGTGACGACCAGCGAATCCTTGGTGTTGTATGTTATTTTTGCCTTTATCTGTGGTAGGAAGTAGGCAAAGCAGGGCAGAAATGGTGATAGCATTCCACCTGTGAGGTACGGTATGTGGAAGGAGGAAAAGGCAGTGGTGGGCTAGCTGCAAGAGAGATGGTAGGGGGCGCTCGGGCCGGCCCGCAACATTATCCAGGGCGGAGGTAAAGCGAACTATGTCTAAGTAGCAACGGACCCACCTCCTTGCGCGTGGGTCGGGATGCGTTTGGTTGGCCCAAACGAGTATTAAGGCTGCAAGCAGGCCGCCGTCCTACCTTCCTTGCTTGCATCGCCTCGGTCTTTTTCTTTGCATCCTCCTAGTGTCGTGCAATCTACTACTAGTCAACAACAACAACGGCAACAAAATTCCATCCATTCCGACGGGCGCCCTGACAAAATGGCCGACCTGGACTCTCAACCGCCTTACCCCACCCTCGCTGAACTCCGCGCGGCCCACCGACACATGCTGCCCTCCGCAGCGGGCGGCAAGCTGCTATTTTGGCCGCTCGACGGGCCGACGCTCGAGACCAGCGGCCTCGCCGTCATGGCCGGCCCGACCAACCCGGACGTGCGCGCGCCCTACTACGATGCGGCAATGGGTGCGTATCACCCTATCTCCCAATTGCCCATTAGCGAACCCCGGGTCTCGTCCATCACGGTACACGTGTCCGAGTTGGCGGACTGGGAGGGCAACTGGGAAGAAGCCCATTTCGACCTCATAGCGGACGAGGAGGGTGATGATAGTAGCGGCGTAGACAGGATCGAGTGCGGCGGCATGGAGAGACCGGTGGGCAAGGATGCTAGTATCGTTGTGATGGGAACAGGCGGGGTTACAGAGGGTGGTGGTGGCGGTGGTGGTAGTGGTAGTTTCGTCACAGTCCACGACTTTGTGGCAGCTGTGCACCCGTGGCTCATGGGCCTGCGGAGCGATATCCTCGGCGCGCTGGCAACGCTAAATGGCGAGGACGCGCCCCTGCCCGCCGAGACGGAGCTGATGGTCAACGTCCATACACTGGCCTCCTTGATGATAGACAAGAGGGCTGAGTGGATCCGGCACACGAAGAAGGAGCCTGTCGCCGTGTCGTCGGGCTTCGATCTGCGCGAGCTTTTGGGCCAGAACAGGGTCCCCCATCCTGGTCTCTTTTAATTAGGTGATGGACAATGATAAGTGTTCAAACCTGGGGAAGTGCGTGCTAGCCAGACGAAAGCGCAATTATAGGTTCTGTTTACTATCTACTATATCACAACCTCCTAGCCGCCGCCGTCGCTATGGCTGTTGCCGACGCGCAATACGAGCTCCCAAAGGCGATGACAGTGCTAGCGACGTCGGGGCCACACGCGCCGTTGGAGCAGTCGCGGAGTCCATAGCCGAAATTGACGTTCCCGCACAGGCAGGCTGCGGCCTGCTAGCTGGCGCAGCCGAGCGACGCGTACTGGGCTAGCATGTTGTTGAAGCACAGCTGGCCGCACGACGGCAGGGCGGCGATGCCTGTCGCCGTCGACGTGGCCGGGGCTTTGGTGGCGGTCCCCGCGCAGCTGCAGTAGCGCTCCTGTAGACGATGGCGCTGCTCGCGGCCGCCACGTCGGCGCCGCACGCGCCGTTGCTGCAGTCCCGGAGGCCGTACCCAAAGTTGGCGTTGGCGCACAGGCAGGCCGAGTCGGCCGGGCTTACGCACCCGAGCGCCGAGTACTGCGCCACCATGTTACTAGGGTTAGGGTTAGGGTTAGGTTAGGGTTAGGGTTAGGGTTAGGGTTACGGGTACGGGTTTAGGGTTAGGGTTAGGGTATCTCTGCATAG